>CM070570.1:60149119-64949119 GCA_036346355.1 Rhipidocladum racemiflorum
AGTGCTTTTGATCATTTGTATCGAATCCATTCGACTAGGTGCGAATCTTTCCTCCACGACGGTCCCAACGGCATGCGGCAAATGCAGCCATATGAAAGTGAAAATGATGCACGAAATAACACATCGTGGGCAAACAAAGACACACGCCAAAAACGATGCACGAAATGGAACATTGTGGCATGCACCTTACACGCAACCGCATACACGCCAAAAGCGAAGCATTGCGACGCGAAAGCGAAAATGATGAACGACCGGGTGCCAAACACACAGAATGCAATTCATATGGGATGTAACTAATTTAGGCATGCAATACGAATCATTCCGAGTAGTCGTGAGATATTCAAAAACCACGGGTTCCTGAGCTTAAAAAATTGAAAGCGAAGAACGAAACGACACTGAGTGCCAAACACCCAGAATTAAGTTACGATGTTAAGCTTGTGCTTTTCAAAGGCACAATTCTGCATTCATTTGAATACGTCCGATTGAGTGCGAAACATCCCTCCATGACGGGTTATAAAGCGATCTTGCAAGCTGCGCCCGAATGAAAACGATGCACGAAACGAAACTGGGTGTCAAACGCCCCGAATGGGCTTCATATGCGCCCTAGCCCGTTTCGGCAAGCATTTCCAGTACGTCCGACTAGAAGCGAAACATTCATGCACAATGGGTCCCTAATGGTAATGTAAGCTACACGCGTACCAGAATGGTGCACAAAACAAAACATCGTTCCAAACATGCCGAATGAACTTCATATACGCCCAGGCACATGTCGGCATGCGTTTTGAATCGTTCCGAGTCGTGTGAAACATTCCTTCGCGACGAGTACTGTATGGTGCAAGGATTTACACAAGAAAACGACGCATAAGATGGAGCTGGGTGTCGATCAACCCGAATGGACTTCGTGTTTGCCGTAGCTCATTTTAGCAAGCAATTTGGGCTCATCCGAGTCGGTGTCAAACATACACGACAAATGGTACTACAAGTCACGTTCGTACCCGAACGAGTACGAAAAGAAAGATTGTGGCAGACACCCTGAATATAGTTCAAGTGTGCCGAAGCTCATTTCGGCATGCATTTCTGTTGCATCCCGGTCGGCGTAAAACATTTCCCCGCGATAGGTGCCAATGGGTACTGCAAGCTGCGTGCGTATCAGAAAGATGCACGGAAGGAAAGTGTAGGCCAAACTCCGCGAGTGGACTTTCCATGCATTGCAGCGCAGTTCTGCATTCATTTCGAATACATCCGAGTGAGTGCGAAACATCCCTCCGCGACGGGCCGCAAGTTGTTCTGCAAGCAGCGTCCGGACGAAAACGATGCACGAAAGGAAACTTGGTGTCAAACTCCCCGAATGGACTTCGTATGTGCCCTATCCCATTTCAACAAGCATCTCGAGTACGTCCGAGTCGATGAGAAACATTCATGCACGATGGGCCCCTAATGGTTCTGTAAACTACACGCGTACCAAAACTGTGCACGAAAGGAAACTTCGTTCCAATCATGCCGAATGAAGTTCATATTCGCCCAAGCACATCCCGGCATGCATTTCGAGTCCGTCCGAGTTGTTGTGAAACATTTCTCCACGATGAGCACGAACGAATACAACAAGTGGCGCCCGTTCGAAAATGTTGCACGAGATGAGACTGATGAGTGCCAAACTCACCGAGTGGAATTCGTAATTGCTTAGACTCATTTTGGCATGCATTTTGAATATGTCCGAGTCGGTGTCAAATGTTCCACCATGGCGGTTTCCCACGGGTAATATAAATCTGAGCACGAACGAAACCGATGCACCTAAATGGTAATGCTGTGCCAAACACCCGAAAGAACATACGATGTTTGCTAGTGCTTTTGATCATTTGTATCGAATCCATTCGACTAGGTCTGAAACTTTCCTCCACGGCCGGGTCCCAACGGCATGCAGCGGCAACCATCACGAAAGTGAAAATGATGCACGAAATGACACATCGTGGCAAACAAAGCGACACACATGCCGAAACGATGCACGAAATGGAACATTGTGGCATGCACCTTACACGCTGAAACCTTGCACGCAAAAACGATGCATTCGCGACGCAAGCGAAAATGATGAATGACCGGGTGCCAAACACACCGAATGCAATTCATATGTGTTGTAACTCATTTAGGCATGCATTTCGAATCCGTCCGAGTCGGCGTGAGATATTCCACAACGACGGATTCCTGAGCTGAAAAAATTGAAAGCGATGCACGAAACGAAACTGAGTGCCAAACACCCAGAATTAAGTTACGATGTTCGCTTGTGCTTTTCAGCACAATTCTGCATTCATTTCGAATACGTCCGATTGAGTGCGAAACATCCCTCCGCGACGGGTCGCAAGGCGTACTGCAAGCTGCGCCCGAATGAAAACGATACACGAAACGAAAGTGGGTGTCAAACGCCCCGAATGGGCTTCATATGCGCCCTAGCCCGTTTCGGCAAGCATTTCGAGTACGTCCGACTAGAAGCGAAACATTCATGCACAATGGGTACCTAATGGTAATGTAAGCTACACGCGTACCAGAATGGTGCACAAAACAAAACATCGTTCCAAACATGCCGAATGAACTTCATATATGCCCAGGCACATGTCGGCATGCGTTTTGAATCGTTCCGAGTCGTGTGAAACATTCCTCCGCGACGAGTACTGTATGGTGCAAGGATTTACACAAGAAAACGACGCATAAGATGGAGCTGGGTGTCGATCAACCCGAATGGACTTCGTGTTTGCCGTAGCTCATTTTAGCAAGCAATTTGGGCTCATCCGAGTCGGTGTGAAACCTACACGACAAATGGTACTACAAGTCACGTTCGTACCAGAACGAGTACGAAAAGAAAGATTGTGGCAGACACCCTGAATAGAGTTCAAGTGTGCCGAAGCTCATTTCGGCATGCATTTCCCTCGTTGCATCCCTGGCCGGGCGTAAAACATTTCCCAGCGATAGGTGCAAGCGAATGCATCGCAAGCTGCGTGCGTATCAGAAAGATGCACGGAAGGAAAGTGTAGGCCAAACTCCGCGAGTGGACTTTCATGCATTGCAGCGCAGATCTGCATTCATATCGAATACGTCCGAGAGAGTGCGAAACATCCCTCCGCTGACGGGCGCAAGTTGTTCTCGCAAGCGTCGGGCGAAAACTTGATGCGAAAGGAAACTTGGTGTCAAACTCCCCGAATGGACTTCGTATGTGCCCTGTCCCATTTCAACAAGCATCTCGAGTACGTCCGAGTCGATGAGAAACATTCATGCACGATGGGCCCCTAATGGTTCTGTAAACTACAAGCGTACCAAAACTGTGCACGAAACGAAACTTCATTCCAATCAAGCCGAATGAAGTTCATATTCGCCCAAGCACATTCCGGCATGCATTTCGAGTCCGTCCGAGTTGTTGTGAAATATTTCTCCATGATGAGCACGAACGAATACAACAAGCGGCGCACGTTCGAAAACGTTGCACGAGATGAGACTGATGAGTGCCAAACTCACCGAGTGGAATTCGTAATTGCTTAGACTCATTTTGGCATGCATTTTGAATATGTCCGAGTCGGTGTCAAATGTTCCACCATGGCGGTTTCCCACGGGTAATATAAGCTGAGTACGAACGAAACCGATGCACAAAAGCGAGCGATGGGCCAAACACCCCGAAAGAACATACGATGTTTGCTAGTGCTTTTGATCATTTTTATCGAATCCATTCGACTAGGTCTGAAACTTTCCTCCACGACGGGTCCCAACGGGCACGGCATCGGCAGCCATACGAAAGTGAAAATGTTGCACGAAATGACACATCGTGGCAAACAGCACACACGACGAAAACGATGCACGAAATGGAACATTATGGCATGCACCTTACACGCTGCAACCTTCACGTCAAAACGAAGCTTTGCGGCACGAAACGAAAATGATGAACGACCGAGTGCCAAACACACCGAATGCAATTCATATGTGTTGTAACTCATTTAGGCATGCATTTCGATTCCGTCCGAGTCGGCGTGAGATATTCCACTACGACGGGTTCCTAAGCTGAAAAAATTGAATGCGATGCATTTAAACGAAGCGAGTGCCAAACACGAGAATTAACTTACGATGTTCGTTTGTGCGTTTCAGCACAGTGCATTCATTTCGAATACGTCCGAGTGAGTGCGAAACATCCCTCCGCTGACGGGTATAAGGCGTCTTGCAAGCTGCGCGAATGAAAAGCGATGCACGAAACGAAGCGGGTGTCAAACGCCCGAATGGGCTTGATATGCGCCCTAGCCCGTTTCGGCAAGCATTTCGAGTACGTCCGACTAGAAGCGAAACATTCATGCACAATGGGTCCCTAATGGTAACGTAAGCTACACGCGTACCAGAATATTGCACAAAATAAAACATCGTTCCAAACATGCCGAATGAACTTCATATATGCCCAGGCACATGTCGGCATGCATTTTGAATCGTTCCGAGTCGTGTGAAACATTCCTCCGCGACGAGTACTGTATGGTGCAATGATTTACACAAGAAAACGACGCATAAGATGGTGCTGGGTGTCGATCAACCCGAATGGACTTCGTGTTTGCCGTAGCTCATTTTAGCAAGCAATTTGGGCTCATCCGAGTCGGTGTGAAACCTACACGACAAATGGTACTACAAGTCACGTTCGTACCAGAACGAGTACGAAAAGAAAGATTGTGGCAGACACCCTGAATAGAGTTCAAGTGTGCCGAAGCTCATTTCGGCATGCATTTCTGTTGCATCCCGGTCGGCGTAAAACATTTCCCCGCGATAGGTGCCAATGGGTACTGCAAGCTGCGTGCGTATCAGAAAGATGCAGGGAAGGAAAGTGATGGCGCCGTGATGGCACTATGGGTGTCCCGATCTTTCGATGAGAAACACACGATCGATTTGTTAGAGTCGACTTTGACGATCCGACTACACCGTACGACGACGATGCGCCTTAGCAATCGCTAAACCAACTCCAGCGGTTTATTGATCTTGCCGTAGGCACGATCAACCTGAACACGAGGTTCAATTCCTGCAAGCTACCGAAGAACAAGCAAGAACAATAGGATAAGCAATCTGAAATTGCGGATAAAACTGGAAGCGAAACAAAGTGGAGTCTTATTGACGATCTTGACAAGGTGGCTGTCCAAAGACAACTCGCGAGGATCAAGTTTGCACTTGGCTAAACTAATCAAATAAAACCCAAAACCCTAAGGAGCCGATGTCTGGCTATTTATAAGAGGTAGGGACGTGGGAAACACGCCCAAAGCGTAGGGATACCAACTACAACTCTATTACAAGGCCCAAAGCCCACGTCTTCTCGATTTGGAAAAGTGACGCCAATTGTTTTGCAGATTCCCGTTGACTCGGACGGAATTTGGGGATGGGGTCGGATCCGTTGGAAAGAGGACGTCGAAACCTTTCCAACCAGTACTCATAGACCTCAAACACCCTTGTGGATCAAAAGTTATGGTCGTTTGAAGTTGGTGCTGTCCCGGAGGCCGAATCCGAGTTGAACTTGTGCACCGGAAGAATTGGCTTCATGCTTGACGTTTGGGAGTCCTTCTCCTTGGTTCCTAAGGACAATAAAATCATCACAAGGATTAAATAGCATTCCATTCATTAAATTATTTGTATGCAACCCGAGGAACGCATTCACCTGGTAATTGAATTGTCGTGCCCGAGCTCGAGTAATTGGCCCTTGTATGATATTGTTGGTTTCCATTGGGTTTGTAAGTATGGCCGTATCCATGGTAGTGATGTCCTCATCAGAAAGTGTAGGCCAAACTGCGCGAGTGAACTTTCCATGCATTGCAGCGCAGTTCTGCATTCATTTCGAATACGTCCGAGTGAGTGCGAAACATCACTCCTCGACGGCCGCAAGGTGTTCTGCAAGCAGCGTCCCGGCGAAAACGATGCACGAAAGGAAACTTGGTGTCAAACTCCCCTAATGGACTTCGTATGTGCCCTATCCCATTTCAACAAGCATCTCGAGTACGTCCGAGTCGATGAGAAACATTCATGCACGATGGGCCCCTAATGGTTCTGTAAACTACACGCTGCATTCAAAATCGCGTAGCACGAAACGAAACTTCGTTCCAATCATGCCGAATGAACTTCATATTCGCCCAAGCACATTCCGGCATGCATTTCGAGTCCGTCCGAGTTGTTGTGAAACATTTCTCCACGATGAGCACGAACGAATACAACAAGCGGCGCCCGTTCGAAAACGTTGCACGAGATGAGACTGATGAGTGCCAAACTCACCGAGTGGAATTCGTAATTGCTTAGACTCATTTTGGCATGCATTTTGAATATGTCCGAGTCGGTGTCAAATGTTCCACCATGGCGGTTTCCCACGGGTAATATAAGCTGAGTACGAACGAAACCGATGCACGAAACAGAACAGACACAAAACACCCCGAAAGAACATACGATGTTTGCTAGTGCTTTTGATCATTTGTATCGAATCCATTCGACTAGGTCTGAAACTTTCCTCCACGACGGGTCCCAACGGGCACGGCAGCGGCAGCCATACGAAAGTGAAAATGATGCACGAAATGACACATCGTGGCAAACAGCACACACGCCGAAAACGATGCACGAAATGGAACATTGTGGCATGCACCTTACACGCTGCAACCTTGCACGCCAAAACGAAGCATTGCGGCACGAAACGAAAATGATGAACGACCGGGTGCCAAACACACCGAATGCAATTCATATGTGTTGTAACTCATTTAGGCATGCATTTCGAATCCGTCCGAGTCGGCGTGAGATATTCCACAACGACGGGTTCCTGAGCTGAAAAAATTGAAAGCGATGCACGAAACGAAACTGAGTGCCAAACACCCAGAATTAACTTACGATGTTCGCTTGTGCGTTTCAGCACAATTCTGCATTCATTTCGAATACGTCCGAGTGAGTGCGAAACATCCCTCCGCGACGGGTCGCAAGGCGTACTGCAAGCTGCGCCCGAATGAAAACGATGCACGAAACGAAACATGGTGTCAAACGCCCCGAATGGGCTTGATATGCGCCCTAGCCCGTTTCTGCAAGCATTTCAAGTACATCCGACTAGAAGCGAAACATTCATGCACAATGGGTCCCTAATGGTAATGTAAGCTACACGCGTACCAGAATGGTGCACAAAACAAAACATCGTTCCAAACATGCCGAATGAACTTCATATATGCCCAGGCACATGTCGGCATGCGTTTTGAATCGTTCCGAGTCGTGTGAAACATTCCTTCGCGACGAGTACTGTATGGTGCAAGGATTTACACAAGAAAACGACGCATAAGATGGAGCTGGGTGTCGATCAACCCGAATGGACTTCGTGTTTGCCGTAGCTCATTTTAGCAAGCAATTTGGGCTCATCCGAGTCGGTGAGAAACGTACACGACAAATGGTACTGCAAGTCACGCTCGCATGCGTAACGAGTACGAAAAGAAAGATTGTGGCAGACACCCTGAATAGAGTTCAAGTGTGCCGAAGCTCATTTCGGCATGCATTTCTGTTGCATCCCGGTCGGCGTAAAACATTTCCCCGCGATAGGTGCCAACGGGTACTGCAAGCTGCGTGCGTATCAGAAAGATGCACGGAAGGAAAGTGTAGGCCAAACTCCGCGAGTGGACTTTCCATGCATTGCAGCGCAGTTCTGCATTCATTTCGAATACGTCCGAGTGAGTGCGAAACATCCCTCCGCGACGGGCCGCAAGGTGTTCTGCAAGCAGCGTCCGGGCGAAAACGATGCACGAAAGGAAACTTGGTGTCAAACTCCCCGAATGGACTTCGTATGTGCCCTATCCCATTTCAACAAGCATCTCGAGTACGTCCGAGTCGATGAGAAACATTCATGCACGATGGGCCCCTAATGGTTCTGTAAACTACACGCGTACCAAAACTGTGCACGAAACGAAACTTCGTTCCAATCATGCCGAATGAACTTCATATTCGCCCAAGCACATTCCGGCATGCATTTCGAGTCTGTCCGAGTTGTTGTGAAACATTTCTCCACGATGAGCACGAACGAAAACAACAAGCGGCGCCCGTTCGAAAACGTTGCACGAGATGAGACTGATGAGTGCCAAACTCACCGAGTGGAATTCGTAATAGCTTAGACTCATTTTGGCATGCATTTTGAATATGTTCGAGTCGGTGTCAAATGTTCCACCATGGCGGTTTCCCACGGGTAATATATGCTGAGTACAAACGAAACAGAACAGTGTGCCAAACACCCCGAAATAACATACGATGTTTGCTAGTGCTTTTGATCATTTGTATCAAATCCATTCGACTAGGTCTGAAACTTTCCTCCACGACGGGTCCCAACGGGCACGGCAGCGGCAGCCATACGAAAGTGAAAATGATGCACGAAATGACACATCGTGGCAAACAGCACACACGCCGAAAACGATGCACGAAATGGAACACTGTGGCATGCACCTTACACGCTACAACCATGCACGCCAAAACGAAGCATTGCGGCACGAAACGAAAATGATGAACGACCGGGTGCCAAACACACCGAATGCAATTCATATGTGTTGTAACTCATTTAGGCATGCATTTCGAATCCGTCCGAGTCGGCGTGAGATATTCCACAACGACGGGTTCCTGAGCTGAAAAAATTGAAAGCGATGCACGAAACGAAACTGAGTGCCAAACACCCAGAATTAAGTTACGATGTTCGCTTGTGCTTTTCAGCACAATTCTGCATTCATTTCGAATACGTCCGAGTGAGTGCGAAACATCCCTCCGCGACGGGTCGCAAGGCGTACTGCAAGCTGCGCCCGAATGAAAACGATGCACGAAACGAAACTGGGTGTCAAACGCCCCGAATGGGCTTCATATGCGCCCTAGCCCGTTTCGGCAAGCATTTCGAGTACGTCCGACTAGAAGCGAAACATTAATGCACAATGGGTCCCTAATGGTAATGTAAGCTACACGCGTACCAGAATGGTGCACAAAACAAAACATCGTTCCAAACATGCCGAATGAACTTCATATATGCCCAGGCACATGTCAGCATGCGTTTTGAATCGCCCGAAGTCGTGGTGAAACATTCCTTCGCTGACGAGTACTGTGTGGTACAAGGATTTACACAAGAAAACGACGCATAAGATGGAGCTGGGTGTCGATCAACCCGAATGGACTTCGTGTTTGCCGTAGCTCATTTTAGCAAGCAATTTGGGGTCTTTCGAGTCGGTGTGAAACCTACACGACAAATGATACTACAAGTCACGTTCGTACTAGAACGAGTACGAAAAGAAAGATTGTGGCAGACACACTGAATAGAGTTCAAGTGTGCCGAAGCTCATTTCGGCATGCATTTCTGTTGCATCCCGGTCGGCGTAAAACATTTCCCCGCGATAGGTGCCAACGGGTACTGCAAGCTGCGTGCGTATCAGAAAGATGCACAGAAGGAAAGTGTAGGCCAAACTCCGCGAGTGGACTTTCCATGCATTGCAGCGTAGTTCTGCATTCATTTCGAATACGTCCGAGTGAGAGCGAAACATCCCTCCGCGACGGGCCGCAAGGTGTTCTGCAAGCAGCGTCCCGGCGAAAACGATGAACGAAAGGAAACTTGGTGTCAAACTCCCCGAATGGACTTTGTATGTGCCCTATCCCATTTCAACAAGCATCTCGAGTACGTCCGAGTCGATGAGAAACATTCATGCACGATGGGACCCTACTGGTTCTGTAAACTACACGCGTACCAAAACTGTGCACGAAACCAAACTTCGTTCCAATCATGCCGAATGAACTTCATATTCGCCCAAGCACATTTCGGCATGCATTTCGAGTCCGTCCGAGTTGTTGTGAAACATTTCTCCACGATGAGCACGAACGAATACAACAAGCGGCGCCCGTTCGAAAACGTTGCACGAGATGAGACTGATGAGTGCCAAACTCACCGAGTGGAATTCGTAATTGCTTAGACTCATTTCGGTATGCATTTTGAATATGTCCGAGTGAGTGCAAAACATCCCTCCGCGACGGGTCGCAAGGCGTGCAGCAAGCTGCGCCCGAATGAAAACGATGCACGAAACGAAACTGGGTGTCAAACGCCCCGAATGGGCTTCATATGCGCCCTAGCCCGTTTCGGCAAGCATTTCGAGTACGTCCGAATAGAAGCGAAACATTCGTGCACAATGGGTCCCTAATGGTAATGTAAGCTACACGCGTACCAGAATGGTGCACAAAACAAAACATCGTTCCAAACATGCCGAATGAACTTCATATATGCCCAGGCACATGTCGGCATGCGTTTTGAATCATTCCGAGTCGTGTGAAACATTCCTCCGCGACGAGTACTGTATGGTGCAAGGATTTACACAAGAAAATGACGCATAAGATGGAGCTGGGTGTCGATCAACCCTAATGGACTTCGTGTTTGCCGTAGCTCATTTTAGCAAGCAATTTGGGCTCATCCGACTCGGTGTGAAACCTACACGACAAATGGTATTAAATGTCACGTTCGTACCAGAACGAGTACGAAAAGAAATATTGTGGCAGACACCCTGAATAGAGTTCAAGTGTGCCGAATCTCATTTCGGCATGCATTTCTATTGCATCCCGGTCGGCGTAAAACATTTCCCCGCGATAGGTGCCAACAGGTACTGCAAGCTGCGTGCGTATCAAAAAGATGCACGGAAGGAAAGTGTAGGCCAAACTCCGCGAGTGGACTTTCCATGCATTGCAGCGCAGTTCCGCATTCATTTCGAATACGTCCGAGTGAGTGCGAAACATCCCTCGCTGACGGGTCGCAAGGTGTTCGCAGCGTCCGGCCAAACGAAACCTAAAGGAAACTTGGTGTCAAACTCCCCGAATGGACTTCGTATGTGCCCTATCCCATTTCACAAGCATCTCGAGTACGTCCGAGTCGATGAGAAACATTCATGCACGATGGGCCCCAAGTGGTTCTGTAAACTACACGCGTACCAAAACTCTGCACGAAACGAAACTTCATTCCAATCATGCCGAATGAACATCATATTCGCCCAAGCACATTCCGGCAAGCATTTCGAGTCCGTTCGAGTTGTTGTGAAACATTTCTCCACGATGAGCACGAACGAATACAACAAGCGGCGCGGATTCAAACGCGTTGCAGATGAGACTGATGAGTGCCAAACTCACCGAGTGGAATTCGTAATTGCTTAGACTCATTTCGGTATGCATTTTGAATATGTCCGAGTGAGTGCAAAACATCCCTCCGCGACGGGTCGCAAGGCGTGCAGCAAGCTGCGCCCGAATGAAAACGATGCACGAAACGAAACTGGGTGTCAAACGCCCCGAATGGGCTTCATATGCGCCCTAGCCTGTTTCGGCAAGCATTTCGAGTACGTCCGAATAGAAGCGAAACATTCATGCACAATGGGTCCCTAATGGTAATGTAAGCTACATGCGTACCAGAATGGTGCACAAAACAAAACATCGTTCCAAACATGCCGAATGAACTTCATATATGCCCAGGCACATGTCGGCATGCGTTTTGAATCATTCCGAGTCGTGTGAAACATTCCTCCGCGACGAGTACTGTATGGTGCAATGATTTACACAAGAAAACGACGCATAAGATGAAGCTGGGTGTCGATCAACCCGAATGGACTTCGTGTTTTCCGTAGCTCATTTCAGCAAGCAATTTGGGCTCATCCGAGTCGGTGTGAAACCTACACGACAAATGGTACTACAAGTAACATTCGTACCAGAACGAGTATGAAAAGAAAGATTGTGGCAGACACCCTGAATAGAGTTCAAGTGTGCCGAAGCTCATTTCGGCATGCATTTCTGTTGCATCCCGGCCGGCGTAAAACATTTCCCCGCGATAGTTGCCAACGGGTACTGCAAGCTGCGTGCGTATCAGAAAGATGCACGGAAGGAAAGTGTAGGCCAAACTCCGCGAGTGGACTTTCCATGCATTGCAGCGCAGTTCTGCATTCATTTCGAATACGTCCGAGTGAGTGCGAAATATCCCTCTGCGACGGGCCGCAAGGTGTTCTGCAGGCAGCGTCCGGGCGAAAACGATGCACGAAAGGAAACTTGGTGTCAAACTCCCCAAATGGACTTCGTATATGCCCTATCCCATTTCAACAAGCATCTCGAGTACGTCCGAGTCGATGAGAAACATTCATGAACGATGGGCCCCTAATGGTTCTGTAAACTACACGCGTACCAAAACTGTGCACGAAACGAAACATCGTTCCAATCATGCCGAATGAACATCATATTCGCCCAAGCACATTCCGGCATGCATTTCGAGTCCGTCCGAGTTGTTGTGAAACATTTCTCCACGATGAGCACGAACGAATACAACAAGCGGCGCCCGTTCGAAAACGTTGCACGAGATAAGACTGATGAGTGCCAAACTCACCGAGTGGAATTCGTAATTGCTTAGACTCATTTCGGCATGCATTTTGAATATGTCCGAGTCGGTGTCAAATGTTCCACCATGGCGGTTTCCCACGGGTAATATAAGCTGAGTACGAACGAAACCGATGCACGAAACAGAACAGTGTGCCAAACACCCCGAAAGAACATACGATGTTTGCTAGTGCTTTTGATCATTTGTATCGAATCCATTCGACTAGGTCTGAAACTTTCCTCCACGACGGGTCCCAACGGGCACGGCAGCGGCAGCCATACGAAAGTGAAAATGATGCACGAAATGACACATCGTGGCAAACAGCACACACGCCGAAAACGATGCACGAAATGGAACATTGTGGCATGCACCTTACACGCTGCAACCTTGCACGCCAAAACGAAGCATTGCGGCACGAAACGAAAATGATGAACGACCGGGTGCCAAACACACCGAATGCAATTCATATGTGTTGTAACTCATTTAGGCATGCATTTCGAATCCGTCCGAGTCGGCGTGAGATATTCCACAATGACGGGTTCCTCGAAATAAAAATTGAAAGCGATGCACGAAACGAAACTGAGTGCCAAACACCCAGAATTAACTTACGATGTTCGCTTGTGCGTTTCAGCACAATTCTGCATTCATTTCGAATACGTCCGAGTGAGTGCGAAACATCCCTCCGCGACGGGTCGCAAGGCGTACTGCAAGCTGCGCCCGAATGAAAACGATGCACGAAACGAAACTGGGTGTCAAACGCCCCGAATGGGCTTCATATGCGCCCTAGCCCGTTTCGGCAAGCATTTCGAGTACGTCCGACTAGAAGCGAAACATTCATGCACAATGGGTCCCTAATGGTAATGTAAGCTACACGCGTACCAGAATGGTGCACAAAACAAAACATCGTTCCAAACATGCCGAATGAACTTCATATATGCCCAGGCACATGTCGGCATGCGTTTTGAATCGTTCCGAGTCGTGTGAAACATTCCTCCGCGACGAGTACTGTATGGTGCAAGGATTTACACAAGAAAACGACGCATAAGATGGAGCTGGGTGTCGATCAACCCGAATGTACTTCGTGTTTGCCGTAGCTCATTTTAGCAAGCAATTTGGGCTCTTCCGAGTCGGTGTGAAACCTACACGACAAATGGTACTACAACTCTCGTTCGTACCAGAATGAGTACGAAAAGAAAGATTGTGGCAGACACCCTGAATAGAGTTCAAGTGTGCCGAAGCTAATTTCTGCATGCATTTATTTTGCATCCCGGTCGGCATAAAACATTTCCCCGCGATAGGTGCCAACAGGTACTGCAAGCTGCGTGCGTATTAGAAAGATGCACGGAAGGAAAGTGTAGGCCAAACTCCGCGAGTGGACTTTCCATGCATTGCAGCGCAGTTCTGCATTCATTTCGAATACGTCCGAGTGAGTGTGAAACATCCCTCCGCGACGGGCCGCAAGGTGTTCTGCAAGCAGCGTCCGGGCGAAAACGATGCACGAAAGGAAACTTGGTGTCAAACTCCCCGAATGGACTTCGTATGTGCCCTATCCGATTTCAACAAGCATCTCGAGTACGTCCGAGTCGATGAGAAACTTCATGCACGATGGGCCCCTAATGGTTCTGTAAACTACACGCGTACCAAAACTGTGCACGAAACGAAACTTCGTTCCAATCATGCCGAATGAACTTCATATTCGCCCAAGCACATTCCGGCATGCATTTCGAGTCCGTCCGAGTAGTTGTGGAACATTTCTCCACGATGAGCACGAACGAATACAACAAGCGGCGCCCGTTCGAAAACGTTGCACGAGATGAGACTGATGAGTGCCAAACTCACCGAGTGGAATTCGTAATTGCTTAGACTCATTTTGGCATGCATTTTGAATATGTCCGAGTCGGTGTCAAATGTTCCACCATGGCGGTTTCCCACGGGTAATATAAGCTGAGGACGAACGAAACCGATGCATCGAAGCGTAATAAAGTGTGCCAAACACCCCGAAAGAACATACGATGTTTGCTAGTGCTTTTGATCATTTGTATCGAATCCATTCGACTAGGTCTGAAACTTTCCTCCACGACGGGTCCCAACGGGCACGGCAGCGGCAGCCATACGAAAGTGAAAATGATGCACGAAATGACACATCGTGGCAAACAGCACACACGCCGAAAACGATGCACGAAATGGAACATTGTGGCATGCACCTTACACGCTGCAACCTTGCACGCCAAAACGAAGCATTGCGGCACGAAACGAAAATGATGAACGACCGGGTGCCAAACACACCGAATGCAATTCATATGTGTTGTAACTCATTTAGGCATGCATTTCGAATCCGTCCGAGTCGACGTGAGATATTCCACAACGACGGGTTCCTGAGCTGAAAAAATTGAAAGCGATGCACGAAATGAAACTGAGTGCCAAACACCCAGAATTAACTTACGATGTTCGCCTGTGCTTTTCAGCACAATTCTGCATTCATTTCGAATACGTCCGAGTGAGTGCGAAACATCTCTCCGCGACGGGTCGCAAGGCGTACTGCAAGCTGCGCCCGAATGAAAACGATGCACGAAACGAAACTGGGTGTCAAACGCCCCGAATGGGCTTGATATGCGCCCTAGCCCGTTTCGGCAAGCATTTCGATTACGTCCGACTAGAAGCGAAACATTCATGCACAATGGGTCCCTAATGGTTATGTAAGCTACACGTGTACCAGAATGGTGCACAAAACAAAACATCGTTTCAAACATGCCGAATGAACTTCATATATGCCCAGGCACATGTCGGCATGCATTTTGAATCGTTCCGAGTCGTGTGAAACATTCCTCCGCGACGAGTACTGTATGGTGCAAGGATTTACACAAGAAAACGACGCATAAGATGGAGCTGGGTGTCGATCAACCCGAATGGACTTCGTGTTTGCCGTAGCTCATTTTAGCAAGCAATTTGGGCTCATCCGAGTCGGTGTGAAACCTACACGACAAATGGTACTACAAGTCACGTTCGTACCAGAACGAGTACGAAAAGAAAGATTATGGCAGACACCCTGAATATAGTTCAAGTGTGCCGAAGCTAATTTCGGCATGCATTTTGTTGCATCCCGGTCGGCGTAAAACATTTCCCCGCGATAGGTGCCAACAGGTACTGCAAGCTGCGTGCGTATCAGAAAGATGCACGGAAGGAAAGTGTAGGCCAAACTCCGCGAGTGGACTTTCCATGCATTGCAGCGCAGTTCTGCATTCATTTCGAATACGTCCGAGTGAGTGCGAAACATCCCTCCGCGACGGGCCGCAAGGTGTTCTGCAAGCAGCGTCCGGGCGAAAACGATGCACGAAAGGAAACTTGGTGTCAAACTCCCCGAATGGACTTCGTATGTGCCCTATCCCATATCAACAAGCATCTCGAGTACGTCCGAGTCGATGAGAAACTTCATGCACGATGGGCCCCTAATGGTTCTGTAAACTACACACGTACCAAAACTGTGCACGAAACGAAACTTCGTTCCAATCATGCCGATTGAAGTTCATATTCGCGCAAGCACATTCCGGCATGCATTTCGAGTCCGTCCGAGTTGTTGTGAAACATTTCTCCACGGTGAGCACGAACGAATACAACAAGCGGCGCCCGTTCGAAAACGTTGCACGAGATGAGACTGATTAGAGCCAAACTCACCGAGTGGAATTCGTAATTGCTTAGACTCATTTTGGCATGCATTTTGAATATGTCCGAGTCGGTGTCAAATGTTCCACCATGGCGATTTCCCACGGGTAATATAAGCTGAGTACGAACGAAACCGACGAACGAAACAGAACAATGTGCCAAACACCCCGAAAGAACATACGATGTTTGCTAGTGCTTTTGATCATTTGTATCGAATCCATTCGACTAGGTCTGAAACTTTCCTCCACGACGGGTCCCAACGGGCACGGCAGCGGCAGCCATACGAAAGTGAAAATGATGCACGAAATGACACATCGTGGCAAACAGCACACACGCTGAAAACGATGCACGAAATAGAACATTGTGGCATGCACCTTACACGCTGCAACCTTGCATGCCAAAACGAAGCATTGCGGCACGAAACGAAAATGATGAACGACCGGGTGCCAAACACACCGAATGCAATTCATATGTGTTGTAACTCATTTAGGCATGCATTTCGAATCCGTTCGAGTCGGCGTGAGATATTCCACAACGACGGGTTCCTGAGCTGAAAAAATTGAAAGCGAGGCACGAAACGAAACTGAGTGCCAAACACCCAGAATTAAGTTACGATGTTCCCTTGTGCTTTTCAGCACAATTCTGCATTCATTTCGAATACGTCCGAGTGAGTGCGAAACATCCCTCCGCGACGGGTCGCAAGGCGTACTGCAAGCTGCGCCCGAATGAAAACGATGCACGAAACGAAACTGGGTGTCAAACGCCCCGAATGGGCTTCATATGCGCCCTAGCCCGTTTCGGCAAGCATTTCGAGTACGTCCGACTAGAAGCGAAACATTCATGTACAATGGGTCCCTAATGGTAATGTAAGCTACACGCGTACCAGAATGGTGCACAAAACAAAACATCGTTCCAAACATGCCGAATGAACTTCATATATGCCCAGGCACATGTCGGCATGCGTTTTGAATCGTTCCGAGTCGTGTGAAACATTCCTTCGCGACGAGTACTGTATGGTGCAAGGATTTACACAAGAAAACGACGCATAAGATGGAGCTGGGTGTCGATCAACCCGAATGGACTTCGTGTTTGCCGTAGCTCATTTTAGCAAGCAATTTGGGCTCATCCGAGTCAGTGTGAAACATACACGACAAATGGTACTACAAGTCACGTTCGTACCAGAACGAGTACGAAAAGAAAGATTGTGGCAGACACCCTGAATATAGTTCAAGTGTGCCGAAGCTCATTTCGGCATGCATTTCTGTTGCATCCCGGTCGGCGTAAAACATTTCCCCGCGATAGGTGCCAATGGGTACTGTAAGCTGCGTGCGTATCAGAAAGATGCACGGAAGGAAAGTGTAGGCCAAACTCCGCGAGTGGACTTTCCATGCATTGCAGCGCAGTTCTGCATTCATTTCGAATACGTCCGAGTGAGTGCGAAACATCCCTCCGCGACGGGCCGCAAGGTGTTCTGCAAGCAGCGTCCGGACGAAAACGATGCACGAAAGGAAACTTGGTGTCAAACTCCCCGAATGGACTTCGTATGTGCCCTATCCCATTTCAACAAGCATCTCGAGTACGTCCGAGTCGATGAGAAACATTCATGCACGATGGGCCCCTAATGGTTCTGTAAACTACACGCGTACCAAAACTGTGCACGAAACGAAACTTCGTTCCAATCATGCCGAATGAAGTTCATATTCGCCCAAGCACATTCCAGCATGCATTTCGAGTCCGTCCGAGTTGTTGTGAAACATTTCTCCACGATGAGCACGAACGAATACAACAAGCGGCGCCCGTTCGAAAACGTTGCACGAGATGAGACTGATGAGTGCCAAACTCACCGAGTGGAATTTGTAATTGCTTAGACTCATTTTGGCATGCATTTTGAATATGTCCGAGTCGGTGTCAAATGTTCCACCATGGCAGTTTCCCACGGGTAATATAAGCTGAGTACGAACGAAACCGATGCACGAAACAGAACAGTGTGCAAACACCCCGAAAGAACATACGATGTTTGCTAGTGCTTTTGATCATTTGTATCGAATCCATTCGACTAGGTCTGAAACTTTCCTCCACGACGGGTCCCAACGGGCACGGCAGCGGCAGCCATATGAAAGTGAAAATGATGCACGAAATAACACATCGTGGCAAACAGCACACACGCCGAAAACGATGCACGAAATGGAACATTGTGGCATGCACCTTACACGCTGCAACCTTACACGCCAAAACGAAGCATTGCGGCACGAAACGAAAATGAAGAATGACCGGGTGCCAAACACACCGAATGCAATTCATATGTGTTGTAATTCATTTAGGCATGCATTTCGAATCCGTCCGAGTCGGCGTGAGATATTCCACAACGACGGGTTCCTGAGCTGAAAAAATTGAAAGCGATGCACGAAACGAAACTGAGTGCCAAACACCCAGAATTAAGTTACGATGTTCGCTTGTGCTTTTCAGCACAATTCTGCATTCATTTCGAATACGTCCGATTGAGTGCGAAACATCCCTCCGCGACGGGTCGCAAGGCGTACTGCAAGCTGCGCCCGAATGAAAACGATGCACGAAACGAAACTGGGTGTCAAACGCCCCGAATGGGCTTCATATGCGCCCTAGCCCGTTTCGGCAAGCATTTCGAGTACGTCCGACTAGAAGCGAAACTTCATGCACAATGGGTCCCTAATGGTAATGTAAGCCACACGCGTACCAGAATGGTGCACAAAACAAAACATCGTTCCAAACATGCCGAATGAACTTCATATATGCCCAGGCACATGTCGGCATGCGTTTTGAATCGTTCCGAGTCGTGTGAAACATTCCTCCGCGACGAGTACTGTATGGTGCAAGGATTTACACAAGAAAACGACGCATAAGATGGAGCTGGTTGTCGACCAACCTGAATGGACTTCGTGTTTGCCGTAGCTCATTTTAGCAAGCAATTTGGGCTCATCCGAGTCGGTGTGAAACCTACACGACAAATGGTACTACAAGTCACGTTCGTACCAGAACGAGTACGAAAAGAAAGATTATGGCAGACACCCTGAATAGAGTTCAAGTGTGCCGAAGCTCATTTCGGCATGCATTTCTGTTGCATCCCGGTCGGCGTAAAACATTTCCCCGCGATAGGTGCAAACGGGTACTGCAAGCTGCGTGCGTATCAGAAAGATGCACGGAAGGAAAGTGTAGGCCAAACTCCGCGAGTGGACTTTCATGCATTACAGCGCAGTTCTGCATTCATTTCGAATACGTCCGAGTGAGTGCGAAACATACCTCCGCGACGGGCCGAAAGGTGTTCTGCAAGCAGCGTCCGGGCGAAAACGATGCAAGAAAGGAAACTTGGTGTCAAACTCCCCGAATGGACTTCGTATGTGCCCTATCCCATTTCAACAAGCATCTCGAGTACGTCCGAGTCGATGAGAAACATTCATGCACGATGGGCCCCTAATGGTTCTGTAAACTACAAGCGTACCAAAACTGTGCACGAAACGAAACTTCATTCCAATCAAGCCGAATGAAGTTCATATTCGCCCAAGCACATTCCGGCATGCATTTCGAGTCCGTCCGAGTTGCTGTAAAACATTTCCCCGCGATAGGTGCAAACGGGTACTGCAAGCTGCGTGCGTATCAGAAAGATGCACGGAAGGAAAGTGTAGGCCAAACTCCGCGAGTGGACTTTCCATGCATTGCAGCGCAGTTCTGCATTCATTTCGAATACGTCCGAGTCAGTGCGAAACATCCCTCCGCGACGGGCCGCAAGGTGTTCTGCAAGCAGCGTCCGGACGAAAACGATGCACGAAAGGAAACTTGGTGTCAAACTCCCCGAATGGACTTCGTATATGCCCTATCCCATTTCAACAAGCATCTCGAGTATGTCCGAGTCGATGAGAAACATTCATGCACGATGGGCCCCTAATGGTTCTCAGACACTACACGCTGCATCAAAATCAGGCACGAAACGAAACTTCGTTCCAATCATGCCGAATGAAGTTCATATTCGCCCAAGCACATTCCAGCATGCATTTCGAGTTCGTCCGAGTTGTTGTGAAACATTTCTCCACGATGAGCACGAACGAATACAACAAGCGGCGCCCGTTCGAAAACGTTGCACGAGATGAGACTGATGAGTGCCAAACTCACCGAGTGGAATTCGTAATTGCTTAGACTCATTTTGGCATGCATTTTGAATATGTCCGAGTCGGTATCAAATGTTCCATCATGGTGGTTTCCCACGGGTAATATAAGCTGAGTACGAACGAAACCGATGCACGAAACAGAACAGTGTGCCAAACACCCCGAAAGAACATACGATGTTTGCTAGTGCTTTTGATTATTTGTATCGAATCCATTCGACTAGGTCTGAAACTTTCCTCCACGACGGGTCCCAACGGGCACGGCATCGGCAGCCATACGAAAGTGAAAATGTTGCACGAAATGACACATCGTGGCAAACAGCACACACGACGAAAACGATGCACGAAATGGAACATTATGGCATGCACCTTACACGCTGCAACCTTGCACGTCAAAACGAAGCATTGCGGCACGAAACGAAAATGATGAACGACCGGGTGCCAAACACACCGAATGCAATTCATATGTGTTGTAACTCATTTAGGCATGCATTTCGAATCCGTCCGAGTCGGCGTGAGATATTCCACAACGACGGGTTCCTGAGCTGAAAAAATTGAAAGCGATGCACGAAACGAAACTGAGTGCCAAACACCCAGAATTAACTTACGATGTTCGCTTGTGCGTTTCAGCACAATTCTGCATTCATTTCGAATACGTCCGAGTGAGTGCGAAACATCCCTCCGCGACGGGTCGCAAGGCGATCGCAAGTCGCGCCCGAATGAAAACGATGCACGAAACGAAACTGGGTGTCAAACGCCCCGAATGGGCTTCATATGCGCCCTAGCCCGTTTCGGCAAGCATTTCGAGTACGTCCGACTAGAAGCGAAACATTCATGCACAATGGGTCCCTAACGGTAACGTAAGCTACACGCATACCAGAATATTGCACAAAATAAAACATCGTTCCAAACATGCCGAATGAACTTCATATATGCCCAGGCACATGTCGGCATGCGTTTTGAATCGTTCCGAGTCGTGTGAAACATTCCTCCGCGACGAGTACTGTATGGTGCAAGGATTTACACAAGAAAACGACGCATAAGATGGAGCTGGTTGTCGATCAACCCGAATGGACTTCGTGTTTGCCGTAGCTCATTTTAGCAAGCAATTTGGGCTCATCCGAGTCGGTGTGAAACCTACACGACAAATGGTACTACAAGTCACGTTCGTACCAGAACGAGTACGAAAAGAAAGATTGTGGCGCATACACTCGAATAGAGTTCAAGTGTGCCGAAGCTCATTTCGGCATGCATTTACATTGCATCGATCGGCGTAAAACATTTCCCCGCGATAGGTGCAAACGGGTACTGCAAGCTGCGTGCGTATCAGAAAGATGCACGGAAGGAAAGTGTAGGCCAAACTCCGCGAGTGGACTTTCATGCATTGCAGCGCAGTTCTGCATTCATTTCGAATACGTCCGAGTGAG
Organism: Rhipidocladum racemiflorum; assembly: GCA_036346355.1. Lineage (NCBI taxonomy): Eukaryota > Viridiplantae > Streptophyta > Magnoliopsida > Poales > Poaceae > Rhipidocladum > Rhipidocladum racemiflorum. Next base: position 60,170,707 of record CM070570.1, read on the forward strand.
TGCGAAACATCCCTCCGCGACGGGCCGCAAGGTGTTCTGCAAGCAGCGTCCGGGCGAAAACGATGCACGAAAGGAAACTTAGTGTCAAACTCCCCGAATGGACTTCGTATGTGCCCTATCCCATTTCAACAAGCATCTCGAGTACGTCCGAGTCGATGAGAAACATTCATGCACGATGGGCCCCTAATGGTTCTGTAAACTACAAGCGTACCAAAACTGTGCACGAAACGAAACTTCATTCCAATCAAGCCGAATGAAGTTCATATTCGCCCAAGCACATTCCGGCATGCATTTCGAGTCCGTCCGAGTTGTTGTGAAACATTTCTCCACGATGAGCACGAACGAATACAAAAAGCGGCGCCCGTTCGAAAACGTTGCACGAGATAAGACTGATGAGTGCCAAACTCACCGAGTGGAATTCGTAATTGCTTAGACTCATTTTGGCATGCATTTTGAATATGTCCGAGTCGGTGTCAAATGTTCCACCATGGCGGTTTCCCACGGGTAATATAAGCTGAGTACGAACGAAACCGATGCACGAAACAGAACAGTGGGCCAAACACCCCGAAAGAACATACGATGTTTGCTAGTGCTTTTGATCATTTTTATCGAATCCATTCGACTAGGTCTGAAACTTTCCTCCACGACGGGTCCCAACGGGCACGGCATCGGCAGCCATACGAAAGTGAAAATGTTGCACGAAATGACACATCGTGGCAAACAGCACACACGACGAAAACGATGCACGAAATGGAACATTATGGCATGCACCTTACACGCTGCAACCTTGCACGTCAAAACGAAGCATTGCGGCACGAAACGAAAATGATGAACGATCGGTGCCAAACACACCGAATGCAATTCATATGTGTTGTAACTCATTTAGGCATGCATTTCGAATCCGTCCGAAGTCGGCGTGAGATATTCCACAACGACGGGTTCTCGAAAAAAAATTGAAAGCGATGCACGAAACGAAATCGAAAAGCCAAACACCTGTAATTAACTTACGATGTTCGCCAGTGCGTTTCAAAGCACAATTCTGCATTCATTTCGAATACGCCCGAGTGAGTGCGAAACATCCTCCGCTGACGGGTCGCAAGGCGATCGCAAGTCGCGCCGAATGAAAACGATGCACGAAACGAAATCGGGTGTCAAACGCCCGAATGGGCTTCATATGCGCCTAGCCCGCTTCGCAAGCATTTCGAGTACGTCCGACTAGAAGCGAAACATTCATGCACAATGGGTCCCTAACGGTAACGTAAGCTACACGCATACCAGAATATTGCACAAAATAAAACATCGTTCCAAACATGCCGAATGAACTTCATATATGCCCAGGCACATGTCGGCATGCGTTTTGAATCGTTCCGAGTCGTGTGAAACATTCCTCCGCGACGAGTACTGTATGGTGCAAGGATTTACACAAGAAAACGACGCATAAGATGGAGCTGGTTGTCGATCAACCCGAATGGACTTCGTGTTTGCCGTAGCTCATTTTAGCAAGCAATTTGGGCTCATCCGAGTCGGTGTGAAACCTACACGACAAATGGTACTACAAGTCACGTTCGTACCAGAACGAGTACGAAAAGAAAGATTGTAAGGCATACACTCGAATAGAGTTCAAGTGTGCCAAGCTCATTTCGCATGCATTGCTGCATCCCGGCCGGGCGTAAAACATTTCCCGCGATAGGTGCAAACGGGTATCGCAAGCCGCGTGCGTGCGACGTAAAGATGCACGGAAGGAAAGTGTAGGCCAAACTCCGCGAGTGGACTTTCATGCATTGCGCAGCGATTCTGCAGATTCATTTCGAATACGCTCGAGTGAGTGCGAACATCCCTCCGCGACGGGCCGCAAGGTGTTCTCGCAAGCTGGCCCGGCGTAAAACGATGCACGAAAGGAAACTTAGTGTCAAACTCCCGAATGGACTTCAGATGTGCCCTATCCCATTTCAACAAGCATCTCGAGCACGTCCGAGTCGATGAGAAACATTCATGCACGATGGGCCCCTAATGGTTCTCAGAACTACAAGCGCATTTCAAAATCAGGCACTAAACGAAACTTCATTCCAATCAAGCCGAATGAAGTTCATATTCGCCCAAGCACATTCCGGCATGCATTTCGAGTCCGTCCGAGTTGTTGTGAAACATTTCTCCACGATGAGCACGAACGAATACAACAAGCGGCGCCCGTTCGAAAACGTTGCACGAGATAAGACTGATGAGTGCCAAACTCACCGAGTGGAATTCGTAATTGCTTAGACTCATTTTGGCATGCATTTTGAATATGTCCGAGTCGGTGTCAAATGTTCCACCATGGCGGTTTCCCACGGGTAATATAAGCTGAGTACGAACGAAACCGATGCACGAAACAGAACAGTGGGCCAAACACCCCGAAAGAACATACGATGTTTGCTAGTGCTTTTGATCATTTTTATCGAATCCATTCGACTAGGTCTGAAACTTTCCTCCACGACGGGTCCCAACGGGCACGGCATCGGCAGCCATACGAAAGTGCAAAATGTTGCACGAAATGACACATCGTGGCAAACAGCACACACGACGAAAACGATGCACGAAATGGAACATTATGGCATGCACCTTACACGCTGCAACCTTGCACGTCAAAACGAAGCATTGCGGCACGAAACGAAAATGATGAACGACCGGGTGCCAAACACACCGAATGCAATTCATATGTGTTGTAACTCATTTAGGCATGCATTTCGAATCCGTCCGAGTCGGCGTGAGATATTCCACAACGACGGGTTCCTCGAAATAAAATTGAAAGCGATGCACGAAACGAAACTGAGTGCCAAACACCCAGAATTAACTTACGATGTTCGCTTGTGCGTTTCAGCACAATTCTGCATTCATTTCGAATACGTCCGAGTGAGTGCGAAACATCCCTCCGCGACGGGTCGCAAGGCGTACTGCAAGCTGCGCCCGAATGAAAACGATGCACGAAACGAAACTGGGTGTCAAACGCCCCGAATGGCCTTCATATGCGCCCTAGCGCGTTTCGGCAAGCATTTCGAGTACGTCCGATTAGAAGCGAAACATTCATGCACAATGGGTCCCTAATGGTAATGTAAGCTACACGCGTACCAGAATGGTGCACAAAACAAAACATCGTTCCAAACATGCCGAATGAACTTCATATATGCCCAGGCACATGTCGGCATGCGTTTTGAATCGTGCCGAGTCGTGTGAAGCATTCCTCCGCGATGAGTACTGTATGGTGCAAGGATTTACACAAGAAAACGACGCATAAGATGGAGCTGGGTGTCGATCAACCCGAATGGACTTCGTGTCTGCCGTAGCTCATTTCAGCAAGCAATTTGGGCTCATCCGAGTCGGTGTGAAACCTACACGACAAATGGTACTACAAGTCACGTTCGTACCAGAACGAGTACGAAAAGAAAGATTGTGACAGACACCCTGAATAGAGTTCAAGTGTGCCGAAGCTCATTTCGGCATGCATTTCTGTTGCATCCCGGTCGGCGTAAAACATTTCCCCGCGATAGGTGCCAACGGGTACTGCAAGCTGCGTGCGTATAAGAAAGATGCACGGAAAGTGTAGGCCAAACTCTGCGAGTGGACTTTCCATGCATTGCAGCGCAGTTCTGCATTCTTTTCGAATACGTCCAAGTGAGTGCGAAACATCCCTCCGCGACGGGCCGCAAGGTGTTCTGCAAGCAGCGTCCGGACAAAAACGATGCACGAAAGGAAACTTGGTGTCAAACTCCCCGAATGGACTTCGTATGTGCCCTATCCCATTTCAACAAGCATCTCGAGTACGTCCGAGTAGATGAGAAACATTCATGCACGATGGGCCCCTAATGGTTCTGTAAACTACACGCGTACCAAAACTATGCACGAAATGAAACTTCGTTCCAATCATGCCGAATGAACTTCATATTCGTCCAAGCACATTCCGGCATACATTTCTAGTCCGTTCGAGTTGTTGTGAAACATTTCTCCACGATGAGCACGAACGAATACAACAAGCGGCGCCCATTCGAAAACGTCGCACGAGATGAGACTGATGAGTGCCAAACTCACCGAGTGGAATTCGTAATTGCTTAGACTCATTTTGGCATGCATTTTGAATATGTCCGAGTCGGTGTCAAATGTTCCACCATGGCGGTTTCCCACGGGTAATATAAGCTGAGTACGAATCTAAATCGATGCATCTAAATGTAATAAAGCAAAGTGCTAAACACCCCGAAAGAACATACATTGTTTGCTAGTGCTTTTGATCATTTGTATCGAATCCATTCGACTAGGTCTGAAACTTTCCTCCACGACGGGTCCCAACGGGCACGGCAACGGCAGCCATACGAAAGTGAAAATGATGCACGAAATGACACATCGTGGTAAACAGCACACACGCCGAAAACGATGGACGAAATGGAACACTGTGGCATGCACCTTACAAGCTGCAACCTTGCACGCCAAAACGAAGCATGCTGGCACGAAACGAAAATGATGAACGACCGGGTGCCAAACACACCGAATGCAATTCATATGTGTTGTAACTCATTTAGGCATGCATTTCGAATCCGTCCGAGTCGGCCTGAGATATTCCACAACGACGGGTTCCTGAGCTGAAAAAATTGAAAGCGATGCATGAAACAAAACTGAGTGCCAAACACGCAGAATTAACTTACGATGTTCGCTTGTGCGTTTCAGCACAATTCTGCATTCATTTCGAATACGTCTGAGAGAGTGCGAAACATCCCTCCGCGACGGGTCGCAAGGCGCATGCGCAAGCTGCGCTACCGAATGAAAACGATGCACTAAACGAATCGGGCAAACGCCTAATGGGCTTCATATGCGCCCTAGCCCGTTTCGGCAAGCATTTCGAGTACGTCCGACTAGAAGCGAAACATTCATGCACAATGGGTCCCTAATGGTAATGTAAGCTACACGCGTACCAGAATAGTGCACAAAACAAAACATCATTCCAAACATGCCGAATGAATTTCATATATGCCCAGGCACATGTCGGCATGCGTTTTGAATCGTTCCGAGTCGTGTGAAGCATTCCTCCGCGACGAGTACTGTATGGTGCAAGGATTTACACAAGAAAACGACGCATAAGATGGAGCTGGTGTCGATCAACCCGAATGGACTTCGTGTTTGCCGTAGCTCATTTCAGCAAGCAATTTGGGCTCATCCGAGTCGGTGTGAAACCTACACGACAAATGGTACTACAAGTCACGTTCGTACCAGAACGATTACGAAAAGAAAGATTGTGGCAGACACCCTGAGTAGAGTTCAAGTGTGCCGAAGCTCTTTTCGGCATGCATTTCTGTTGCATCCCGGTCGGCGTAAAACATTTCCCCGCGATAGTTGCCAACGGGTACTGAAAGCTGCGTGCGTATCAGAAAGATGCACGGAAGGAAAGTGTAGGCCAAACTCCGCGAGTGGACTTTCCATGCATTGCAGCGCAGTTCTGCATTCATTTCGAATACGTCCGAGTGAGTGCGAAACATCCCTCCGCGACGGGCCGCAAGGTTTTCTGCAAGCAGCGTCCGGGCGAAAACGATGCACGAAAGGAAACTTGGTGTCAAACTCCCCGAATGGACTTCGTATGTGCCCTATCCCATTTCAATAAGCATCTCGAGTACGTCCGAGTCGATGAGAAACATTCATGCACGATGGGCCACTAATGGTTCTGTTAACTACACGCGTACCAAAACTGTGCACGAAACGAAACTTCGTTCCAATCATGCCGAATGAACTTCATATTCTCCCAAGCACATTCCGGCATGCATTTCGAGTCCGTCCGAGTTGTTGTGAAACATTTCTCCACGATGAGCATGAACGAATACAACAAGTGGCGCCCGTTCGAAAACGTTGCACGAGATGAGACTGATGAGTGCCAAACTCACCGAGTGGAATTCGTAATTGCTTAGACTCATTTTGGCATGCATTTTGAATATGTCCGAGTCGGTGTCAAATGTTCCACCATGGCGGTTTCCCACGGGTAATATAAGCTGAGGACGAACGAAACCGATGCACGAAATGTACAAGGTGCCAAACACCCCGAAAGAACATACGATGTTTGCTAATGCTTTTGATCATTTGTATCGAATCTATTCGACTAGGACTGAAACTTTCCTCCACGACGGGTCCCACCCGCACGGCAAATGGCAGCCATACGAAAGTGAAAATGATGCACCTAAATGACACATCGTGGGCAAACAAAGACACACGCTAAAACGTTGCACTAAATGTAAATTTGTGGCATGCACCTTACACGCTGCAACATTGCACGCAAAAACGAAGCACTGCGGCACTAAACTAAAATTATGAACGACCGAGTGCCAAACACACCGAATGCAATTCATGTGTGTTGTAACTCATTTAGGCATGCATTTAATCCGTCCGAGTCGGGCGTGAGATATTCCACAACGACGGGTTCCTCGAAATGAAAAATTGAAAGCGATGCACGAAACGAAATCGAAAAGCCAAACACTCGTAATTAACTTACGATGTTCGCCAGCGCTTTCAGCACAATTCTGCATTCATTTCGACACGTCCGAGTGAGTGCGAAACATCCCTCCGCTGACGGTCGCATAGGCGTCGCAAGTGCGCCCGATTGAAAACGATGCACGAAACGAAACTGGGTGTCAAACGCCCCGAATGGGCTTCATAAGCGCCCTAGCCCGTTTCGGCAAGCATTTCGAGTACGTCCGACTAGAAGCGAAACATTCATGCACAATGGGTCCCTACTGGTAATGTAAGCTACACGCGTACCAGAATGGTGCACAGAACAAAACATCGTTCCAAACATGCCGAATGAACTTCATATATGCCCACGCACATGTCGGCATGCGTTTTGAATCGTTCCGAGTCGTGTGAAGCATTCCTCCGCGACGAGTACTGTATGGTGCAAGGATTTACACAAGAAAACGACGCATAAGATAGAGCTGGGTGTCGATCAACCCGAATGGACTTCGTGTCTGCCGTAGCTCATTTCAGCAAGCAATTTGGGCTCATCCGAGTCTGTGTGACACCTACACGACAAATGGTACTACAAGTCACGTTCGTACCAGAACGAGTACGAAAAGAAAGATTGTGGCAGACACCCTGAATAGAGTTCAAGTGTGCCGAAGCTCATTTCGGCATGCATTTCTGTTGCATCCCGGTCGGCGTAAAACATTTCCCCGCGATAGGTGCCAACGGGTACTGCAAGCTGCGTGCGTATAAGAAAGATGCACGGAAGGAAAGTGTAGGCCAAACTCCGCGAGTGGACTTTCCATGCATTGCAGCTAGCTTGCATTCATTTCGAATACGTCCGAGTGAGTGCGAACATCCCTCCGCGACGGGCCGCAAGGTGTTCTCGCAAGGCCGGCGAAACCGATGCACGAAAGGAAACTTGGTGTCAAACTCCCCGAATGGACTTCGTATGTGCCCTATCCCATTTGAACAAGCATGTCGAGTACGTCCGAGTCGATGAAAAACATTCATGCACGATGGGCCCCTAATGGTTCTGTAAACTACACGCGTACCAAAACTGTGCACGAAACGAAACTTGGTTCCAATCATGCCGAATGAACTTCATATTCGCCCAAGCACATTCCGGCATGCATTTCGAGTCCGTCCGAGTTGTTGTGAAACATTTCTCCACGATGAGCACGAACGAATACAACAAGCGGCGCCCGTTCGAAAATGTCGCACGAGAAGAGACTGATAAGTGCCAAACTCACCGAGTGGAATTCGTAATTGCTTAGACTCATTTTGGCATGCATTTTGAATATGTCCGAGTCGGTGTCAAATGTTCCACCATGGCGGTTTCCCACGGGTAATATAAGCTGAGTACGAACGAAACCGATGCACGAAACAGAACAGTGTGCCAAACACCCCGAAAGAACATACGATGTTTGCTAGTGCTTTTGATCATTTGTATCGAATCCATTCGACTAGGTCTGAAACTTTCCTCCACGACGGGTCCCAACGGGCACGGCAGCGGCAGCCATACGAAAGTGAAAATGATGCACGGAACGACACATCGTGGCAAACAAAGACACGCCAAAACGATGCACTAAATGGAACATTGTGGCATGCACCTTACACGCCGCAACCTTGCACGCCAAAACGGCTAATCGCGCACGAAAGCGAAAATGATGAACGATCGGTGCCAAACACACCGAATGCAATTCATATGTGTTGTAACTCATTTAGGCATGCATTTCGAATCCGTCCGAGTCGGCGTGAGATATTCCACAACGACGGATTCCTGAGCTGAAAAAATTGAAAGCGATGCACGAAACGAACCGAGTGCCAAACACCCGTAATTAACTTACGATGTTCGCTTGTGCGTTTCAAAGACAATTCGCATTCATTTCGAATACGTCCGGAGTGAGTGCGAAACATCCTCCGCGACGGTCGCAAGGCGCATCGCAAGTCGCTACCAATGAAAACGATGCACGAAACGAAACTGGGTGTCAAACGCCCCGAATGGGCTTCATATGCGCCCTAGCCCGTTTCGGCAAGCATTTCGAGTACGTCCGACTAGAAGCGAAACATTCATGCACAATGGATCCCTACAGGTAATGTAAGCTACACGCGTACCAGAATGGTGCACAAAACAAAACATCGTTCCAAACATGCCGAATGAACTTCATATATGCCCAGGCACATGTCGGCATGCGTTTTGAATCGTTCCGAGTCGTGTGAAGCATTCCTCCGCGATGAGTACTGTATGGTGCAAGGATTTACACAAGAAAACGACGCATAAGATGGAGCTGGGGGTCGATCAACCCGAATGGACTTCGTGTCTGCCGTAGCTCATTTCGGCAAGCAATTTGGGCTCATCCGAGTCTGTGTGAAACCTACACAACAAATGGTACTACAAGTCACGTTCGTACCAGAACGAGTACGAAAAGAAAGATTGTGGCAGACACCCTGAATAGAGTTCAAGTGTGCCGAAGCTCATTTCGGCATGCATTTCTGTTGCATCCCGGCCGGCGTAAAACATTTCCCCGCGATAGGTGCCAACGGTATCGCAAGTCGCTGCGGCGTGACGTAAAGATGCACGGAAGGAAAGTGTACGCCAAACTCCGCGAGTGCGCTTTCCATGCATTGCAGCGCAGTTCTGCATTCATTTCGAATACGTCCGAGTGAGTGCGAAACATCCCTCCGCGATGGGCCGCAAGGTGTTCTGCAAGCAGCGTTCGGGCGAAAATGATGCACGAAAGGAAACCTGGTGTCAAACTCCCCGAATGGACTTCGTATGTGCCCTATCCCATTTCAACAAGCATCTCGAGTACGTTCGAGTCGATGAGAAACATTCATGAACGATGGGCCCTAATGATTCTCAGAAACTACACGCTGCATCAAAATCAGGCACGAAACGAAACTTCGTTCCAATCATGCCGAATGAACTTCATATTCGCCCAAGCACATTCCGGCATGCATTTCGAGTCCGTCCGAGTTGTTGTAAAACACTTCTCCACGATGAGCACGACCGAATACAACAAGCGGCGCCCGTTCGAAAACGTTGCAAGAGATGAGACTGATGAGTGCCAAACTCACCGAGTGGAATTCGTAATTGCTTAGACTCATTTTGGCATGCATTTTGAATATGTCCGAGTCGGTGTCAAATGTTCCACCATGGCGGTTTCCCACGGGTAATATAAGCTGAGGACGAACGAAACCGATGCACGAAACAGAATAGTGTGCCAAACACCCCGAAAGAACATACGATGTTTGCTAGTGCTTTTGATCATTTGTATCGAATCCATTCGACTAGGTCTGAAACTTTCCTCCACGACGGGTCCCAACGGGCACGGCAAATGGCAGCCATATCTGAAAGTGAAAATGATGCACGAGATGACACATCGTGGCAAACAGCACACACGCCGAAAACGATGCACGAAATGGAACATTGTGGCATGCACCATACACGCTGCAACCTTGCACGCCAAAACGAAGCATTGCGGCACGAAACGAAAATGATGAACGACCGGGTGCCAAACACACCGAATGCAATTCATATGTGTTGTAACTCATTTAGGCATGCATTTCGAATCCGTCCGAGTCGGCGTGAGATATTCCACAACGACGGTTCCTCGAAATAAAAAATTGAAAGCGATGCACTAAACGAAATCGAGTGCCAAACACCCGGAATTAACTTACGATGTTCGCCAGCGTTTCAAAGACAATTCTGCATTCATTTCGAATACGTCCGAGTGAGTGCGAAACATCCCTCCGCGACGGGTCGCAAGGCGTACTGCAAGCTGCGCCCGAATGAAAACGATGCACGAAACGAAACTGGGTGTCAAACGCCCCGAATGGGCTTCATGTGCGCCCTAGCCCGTTTCGGCAAGCATTTCGAGTACGTCCGACTAGAAGCGGAACATTCATGCACAACGGGTCCCTTATGGTAATGTAAGCTGCACGCGTACCAGAATGGTGCACAAAACAAAACATCGTTCCAAACATGCCGAATGAACTTCATATATGCCCAGGCACATGTCGGCATGCGTTTTGAATCGTTCCGAGTCGTGTGAAGCATTCATCCGCGACGAGTACTGTATGGTGCAATGATTTACACAAGAAAACGACGCATAAGATGGAGCTGGGTGTCGATCAACCCGAATGGACTTCGTGTTTGCCGTAGCTCATTTCAGCAAGCAATTTGGGCTCATCCGAGTCGGTGTGAAACCTACACGACAAATGGTACTACAAGTCACGTTCGTACCACAACGATTACGAAAAGAAAGATTGTGGCAGACACCCCGAGTAGAGTTCAAGTGTGCCGAAGCTCTTTTCGGCATGCATTTCTGTTGCATCCCTGGCCGGGCGAAAACATTTCCCGCGATAGTTGCCAACGGCATCGAAAAGTCGGCGTGTCGTAAAGATGCACGGAAGGAAAGTGTAGGCCAAACTCCGCGAGTGGACTTTCCATGCATTGCAGCGCAGTTCTGCATTCATTTCGAATACGTCCGAGTGAGTGCGAAACATCCCTCCGCGACGGGCCGCAAGGTGTTCTACAAGCAGCGTCCTGGCGAAAACGATGCACGAAAGGAAACTTGGTGTCAAACTCCCCTAATAGACATCGTATGTGCCCTATCCCATTTCAATAAGCATCTCGAGTACGTCCGAGTCGATGAGAAACATTCATGCACGATGGGCCCCTAATAGTTCTGTAAACTACACACGTACCAAAACTGTGCACGAAACGAAACTTCATTCCAATCATGCCGAATGAACTTCATATTCTCCCAAGCACATTCCGGCATGCATTTCGAGTCCGTCCGAGTTGTTGTGAAACATTTCTCCACGATGAGCACGAACGAATACAACAAGCGGCGCCCGTTCGAAAACGTTCCAAACTCACCGAGTGGAATTCGTAATTGCTTAGACTCATTTTGGCATGAATTTTGAATATGTCCGAGTCGGTGTCAAATGTTCCACCATGGCGGTTTTAAGCTGAGTACGAACGAAACCGATGCACGAAACAGAACAGTGTGCCAAACACCCCGAAAGAACATACGATGTTTGCTAGTGCTTTTGAACATTTGTATCGAATCCATTCGACTAGGTCTGAAACTTTCCTCCACGACGGGTCCCAACGGGCACGGCAGCGGCAGCCATACGAAAGTGAAAATGATGCACGGAATGACACATCGTGGCAAACAGCACACACGCCGAAAACGATGCACGAAATGGAACATTGTGGCATGCACCTTACACGCTGCAACCTTGCACGCCAAAACGAAGCACTGCGTCACGAAACGAAAATGATGAACGACCGGGTGCCAAACACACCGAATGCAATTCATATGTGTTGTAACTCATTTAGGCATGCATTTCGAATCCGTCCGAGTCGGCGTGAGATATTCCACAATGACGGGTTCCTGAGCTGAAAAAATTGAAAGCGATGCACTAAACGAACCGAAAAGCCAAACACCCGTAATTAACTTACGATGTTCGCAGTGCCTTCGGCACAATTCTGCATTCATTTCGAATACGTCCGAGTGAGTGCGAAACATCCTCCGCGACGGTCGCATAAGGCATCGCAAGTCGCGCCGAATGAAATCGATGCACGAAACGAAACTGGGTGTCAAACGCCCCGAATGGGCTTCATATGCTCCGTAGCCCGTTTCGGCAAGCATTTTGAGTACGTCCGACTAGAAGCGAAACATTCATGCACAATGGGTCCCTAATGGTAATGTAAGCTACACGCGTACCAGAATGGTGCACAAAACAAAACATCGTTCCAAACATGCCGAATGAACTTCATATATGCCCAGGCACATGTCGGCATGCGTTTTGAATCGTTCCGAGTCGTGTGAAGCATTCCTCCGCGACGAGTACTGTATGGTGCAAGGATTTACACAAGAAAACGACGCATAAGATGGAGCTGGGTGTCATTCAACCCGAATGGACTTCGTGTCTGCCGTAGCTCATTTCAGCAAGCAATTTGGGCTCATCCGAGTGGTGTGTGAAACCTACACGACAAATGGTACTACAAGTCACGTTCGTACCAGAACGAGTACGAAAAGAAAGATTGTGGCAGACACCCTGAATAGAGTTCAAGTGTGCCGAAGCTCATTTCGGCATGCATTTACATTGCATGGATCGGCGTAAAACATTTCCCCGCGATAGGTGCCAACGGGTACTGCAAGCTGCGTGCGTATCAGAGAGATGCACGGAAGGAAACTGTAGGCCAAACTCCGCGAGTGGACTTTCCATGCATTGCAGCGCAGTTCTGCAATCATTTCGAATACGTCCGAGTGAGTGCGAAACATCCCTCCGCGACGGGCCGCAAGGTGTTCTGCAAGCAGCGTCCGGGCGAAAACGATGCACGAAAGGAAACTTGGTGTCAAACTCCCCGAATGGACTTCGTATGTGCCCTATCCCATTTCAACAAGCATCTCGAGTACGTCCGAGTCGATGAGAAACATTCATGCACGATGGGCCCCTAATGGTTCTGTAAACTACACGCGTACCAAAACTGTGCACGAAACGAAACTTCGTTCCAATCAGTCCGAATGAACTTCATATTCTCCCAAGCACATTCTGGCATGCATTTCGAGTCCGTCCGAGTTGTTGTGAAATATTTCTCCATGATGAGCACGAACGAATACAACAAGCGGCGCCCGTTCGAAAACGTCGCACGAGATGAGACTGATGAGTGCCAAACTCACCGAGTGGAATTCGTAATTGCTTAGACTCATTTTGGCATGCATTTTGAATATGTCCGAGTCGGTGTCAAATGTTCCACCATGGCGGTTTCCCACGGGTAATATAAGCTGAGTACGAACGAAACCGATGCACGAAACAGAACAGTGTGCCAAACACCCCGAAAGAACATACGATGTTTGCTAGTGCTTTTGATCATTTGTATCGAATCCATTCGACTAGGTCTGAAACTTTCCTCCACGACGGGTCCCAACGGGCACGGCAGCGGCAGCCATACGAAAGTGAAAATGATGCACGAAATGACACATCGTGGCAAACAGCACACACGCCGAACACGATGCACGAAATGGAACATTGTAGCATGCACCTTACACGCTGCAACCTTGCACGCCAAAACGAAGCATTGCGGCACGAAACGAAAATGATGAACGACCGGGTGCCAAACACACCGAATGCAATTCATATGTGTTGTAACTCATTTAGGCATCCATTTCGAATCCGTCCGAGTCGGCTGAGATATTCCACAACGACGGGTTCCTGAGCTGAAAAAATTGAAAGCGATGCACGAAACGAAACTGAGTGCCAAACACCCAGAATTAACTTACGCTGTTCGCTTGTGCGTTTCAGCACAATTCTGCATTCATTTCGAATACGTCCGAGTGAGTGCGAAACAACCCTCCACGACGGGTCACAAGGCGTACTGCAAGCTGCGCCCGAATGAAAACGATGCAAGAAACAAAACTGGGTGTAAAACGCCCCGAATGGGCTTCATATGCGCCCTAGCCCGTTTCGGCAAGCATTTTGAGTATGTCCGACTAGAAGCGAAACATTCATGCACAATGGGTCCCTAATGGTAATGTAAGCTACACGCGTACCAGAATGGTGCACAAAAGAAAACATCGTTCCAAACATGCCGAATGAACTTCATATATGCCCAGGCACATGTCGGCATGCGTTTTGAATCGTTCCGAGTCGTGTGAAGCCATCCTCCGCGACGAGTACTGTATGGTGCAAGGATTTACACAAGAAAACGACGCATAAGATGGAGCTGGGTGTCATTCAACCCGAATGGACTTCGTGTCTGCCGTAGCTCATTTCAGCAAGCAATTTGGGCTCATCCGAGTGGTGTGTGAAACCTACACGACAAATGGTACTACAAGTCACGTTCGTACCAGAACGAGTACGAAAAGAAAGATTGTGGCAGACACCCTGAATAGAGTTCAAGTGTGCCGAAGCTCATTTCGGCAAGCATTTCTGTTGCATCCCGGTCGGCGTAAAACATTTCCCCGCGATAGGTGCCAACGCATCGCAAGGCTGCAGGCGTGATCGTAAAGATGCACGGAAGGAAAGTGTAGGCCAAACTCCGCGAGTGGACTTTCCATGTATTGCAGCGCAGTTCTGCATTCATTTCGAATACATCTGAGTGAGTGCGAAACATCCCTCCGCGACGGGCCGCAAGGTGTTCTGCAAGCAGCGTCCGGGCGAAAACGATGCACGAAAGGAAACTTGGTGTCAAACTCCCCGAATGGACTTCGTATGTGCCCTATCCCATTTCAACAAGCATCTCGAGTACGTCCGAGTCGATGAGAAACATTCATGCACGATGGGCCCCTAATGGTTCTGTAAACTACACGCGTACCAAAACTGTGCACGAAACGAAACTTCATTCCAATCATGTCGAATGAACTTCATATTCTCCCAAGCACATTCCGGCATGCATTTCGAGTCCGTCCGAGTTGTTGTGAAATATTTCTCCACGATGAGCACGAAGGAATACAACAAGCGGCGCCCGTTCGAAAACGTCGCACGAGATGAGCTGATGAGTGCCAAACTAACCGAGTGGAATTCGTAATTGCTTAGACTCATTTTGGCATGCATTTTGAATATGTCCAAGTCGGTGTCAAATGTTCCACCATGGAGGTTTCCCACTGGTAATATAAGCTGAGTACGAACGAAACCGATGCACGAAACAGAATAGTGTGCCAAACACCCCGAAAGAACATACGATGTTTGCTAGTGCTTTTGATCATTTGTATCGACTCCATTCGACTAGGTCTGAAACTTTCCTCCACGACGGGTCCCAACGGGCACGGCAGCGGCAGCCATACGAAAGTGAAAATGATGCACGAAATGACACATCGTGGCAAACAGCACACACGCCGAAAACGATGCACGAAATGGAACATTGTGGCATGCACCTTACATGTTGCAACCTTGCACGCCAAAACGAAGCATTGCGGCACGAAACGAAAATGATGAACGACCGGGTGCCAAACACACCGAATGCAATTCATATGTGTTGTAACTCATTTAGGCATGCATTTCGAATCCGTCCGAGTCGGCGTGAGATATTCCACAACGACGGGTTCCTGAGCTGAAAAAATTGAAAGCGATGCACGAAACGAAAATGAGTGCCAAACACCAAGAATTAACTTACGATGTTCGCTTGTGCGTTTCAAAGACAATTCAGATTCATTTCGAATACGTCCGAAAGTGAGTGCGAAACATCCTCCGCTGACGGTCGCAAGGCATCGCAAGCTGCGCCCGAATGAAAACGATGCACGAAACAAAACTGGGTGTCAAACGCCCCGAATGGGCTTCATATGCGCCCTAGCCCGTTTCGGCAAGCGTTTCGAGTATGTTCGACTAGAAGCGAAATATTCATGCACAATGGGTCCCTAATGGTAATGTAAACTACACGCGTACCAGAATGGTGCACAAAACAAAACATCGTTCCAAACATGTCGAATGAACTTCTTGTATGCCAAGGCACATGTCGGCATGCATTTTGAATCGTTCCGAGTCGTGTGAAACATTCCTCCGCGACGAGTACTGTATGGTGCAAGGATTTACACAAGAAAACGACGCATAAGATGGAGCTGGGTGTCGATCAACCCGAATGGACTTCGTGTCTGCCGTAGCTCATTTCAGCAAGCAATTTGGGCTCATCCGAGTGGTGTGAAACCTCACGACAAATGGTACGACAAGTCACGTTCGTACCAGAACGAGTACGAAAAGAAAGATTGTGGCAGACACCCTGAATAGAGTTCAAGTGTGCCGAAGCTCATTTCGGCATGCATTTCTGTTGCATCCCGGTCGGCGTAAAATATTTCCCCGCGATAGTTGCCAACGGGTACTGCAAGCTGCGTGCGTATAATAAAGATGCATGGAAGGAAAGTGTAGGCCAAACTCCGTCAGTGGACTTTCCATGCATTGCAGCGCAGTTCTGCATTCATTTCGAATACGTCCGAGTGAGTGCGAAACATCCCTCGGCGACGGGCCGCAAGGTGTTCTGCAAGCAGCGTCCGGGCGAAAACGATGCACGAAAGGAAACTTGGTGTCAAACTCCCCGAATGGACTTCGTATGTGCCCTATCCCATTTCAATAAGCATCTCGAGTACATCCAAGTCGATGAGAAACATTCATGCACGATGGGCCCCTAATGGTTCTGTAAACTACACGCGTACCAAAACTGTGCACGAAACGAAACTTCGTTCCAATCATGCCGAATGAACTTCATATTTTCCCAAGCACATTCCGGCATGCATTTCGAGTCCGTCCGAGTTGTTGTGAAACATTTCTCCACGATGAGCACGAACGAATACAACAAGCGGCGCCCGTTCGAAAACGTCGCACGAGATGAGACTGATGAGTGCCAAACTCACCGAGTGGAATTCGTAATTGTTTAGACTCATTTTGGCATGCATTTTGAATATGTCCGAGTCGGTGTCAAATGTTCCACCATGGCGGTTTCCCACGGGTAATATAAGCTGAGTATGAACGAAACCGATGCACGAAACAGAACAGTGTGCCAAACACCCCGAAAGAACATACGATGTTTGCTAGTGCTTTTGATCATTTGTATCGAATCCATTCGACTAGGTCTGAAACTTTCCTCCACGACGGGTCCCTACGTGCACGGCAGCGGCAACCATAAGAAAGTGAAAATGATGCACGAAATGACACACCGTGGCAAACAGCACACACGCCGAACACGATTCACGAAATGGAACATTGTGGCATGCACCTTACACGCTGCAACCTTGCACGCCAAAACGAAGCATTGCGGCACGAAACGAAAATGATGAACGACCGGGTGCCAAACACACTGAATGCAATTCATATGTGTTGTAACTCATTTAGGCATGCATTTCGAATCCGTCCGAGTCGGCTGAGATATTCCACAACGACGGGTTCCTGAGCTGAAAAAATTGAAAGCGATGCACGAAACGAAACTGAGTGCCAAACACCCAGAATTAACTTACGATGTTCGCTTGTGCGTTTCAGCACAATTCTGCATTCATTTCGAATACGTCCGAGTGAGTGCGAAACATCCCTCCGCGACGGGTCGCATAGGCATCGCAAGTCGCTACCGAATGAAAACGATGCACGAAACGAAACTGGGTGTCAAACGCCCCGAATGGGCTTCATATGCGCCCTAGCCCGTTTCGGCAAGCATTTTGAGTATGTCCGACTAGAAGCGAAACATTCATGCACAATGGGTCCCTAATGGTAATGTAAGCTACACGCGTACCAGAATGGTGCACAAAATAAAACATCGTTCCAAACATGCCGAACGAACTTCATATATGCCCAGGCACATGTCGGCATGCGTTTTGAATCGTTCCGACTCGTGTGAAGCATTCCTCCGCGATGAGTACTGTATGGTGCAAGGATTTACACAAGAAAATGACGCATAAGATGGAGCTGGGTGTCATTCAACCCGAATGGACTTCGTGTCTGCCGTTGCTCATTTCAGCAAGCAATTTGGGCTCATCCGAGTGGTGTGTGAAACCTACACGACAAATGGTACTACAAGTCAGGTTCGTACCAGAAAGATTGTGGCAGACACCCTGAATAGAGTTCAAGTGTGCCGAAGCTCATTTCGGCATGCATTTCTGTTGCATCCCGGTCGGCGTAAAACATTTCCCCGCGATAGGTGCCAACGGTATCGCAAGTCGCTGCGTGCGTATCAGAAAGATGCACGGAAGGAAACTGTAGGCCAAACTCCGCGAGTGGACTTTCCATGCATTGCAGCGCAGTTCTGCATTCATTTCGAATACGTCCGAGTGAGTGCAAAACATCCCTCCGCGACGGGCCGCAAGGTGTTCTGCAAGCAGCGTCCGGGCGAAAACGATGCACGAAAGGAAACTTGGTGTCAAACTCCCCGAATGGACTTCGTATGTGCCCTATCCCATTTCAACAAGCATCTCGAGTACGTCCGAGTCGATGAAAAACATTCATGCACGATGGACCCCTAATGGTTCTGTAAACTACACGCGTACCAAAACTGTGCACGAAACGAAACTTCGTTCCAATCATGCCGAATGAACTTCATATTCTCCCAAGCACATTCCGGCATGCATTTCGAGTCCGTCCGAGTTGTTGTGAAACATTTCTCCACAATGAGCACGAACGAATACTACAAGCGGCGCCCGTTCGAAAACGTCGCACGAGATGAGACTGATGAGTGCCAAACTCACCGAGTGGAATTCGTAATTGCTTAGACTCATTTTGGCATGCATTTTGAATATGTCCGAGTCGGTGTCAAATGTTCCACCATGGCGGTTTCCCACGGGTAATATAAGCTGAGTACGAACGAAACCGATGCACGAAACAGAACAGTGTGCCAAACACCCCGAAAGAACATACGTTGTTTGCTAGTGCTTTTGATCATTTGTATCGAATCCATTCGACTAGGTCTGAAACTTTCCTCCACGACGGGTGCCAACGGGCACGGCAGCGGTAGCCATACGAAAGTGAAAATGATGCACGAAATGACACATCGTGGCAAACACCACACACGCCGAAAACGATGGACGAAATGGAACATTGTGGCATGCACCTTACAAGCTGCAACCTTGCACGCCAAAAAGAAGCATTGCGGCACGAAACGAAAATGATGAATGACCGGGTGCCAAACACACCGAATGCAATTCATATGTGTTGTAACTAATTTAGGCATGCATTTCGAATCCGTCCGAGTCGGCGTGAGATATTCCACAACGACAGGTTCCTGAGCTGAAAAAATTGAAAGCGATGCACGAAACGAAACTGAGTGCCAAACACCCAGAATTAACTTACGATGTTCGCTTGTGCGTTTCAGCACAATTCTGCATTCATTTCGAATACGTCCGAGTGAGTGCGAAACATCCCTCCGCGACGGGTCGCAAGGCTTACTGCAAGGTGCGCCCGAATGAAAACGATGTACGAAACGAAGCTGGGTGTCAGACGCCTCGAATGGCCTTCATATGCGCCCTAGCACGTTTCGGCAAGCATTTTGAGTACGTCCGACTAGAAGCGAAACATTCATGCACAATGGGTCCCTAATGGTAATGTAAGCTACACGCGTATCAGAATGGTGCACAAAACAAAACATCGTTCGAAGCTTGCCGAATGAACTTCATATATGCCCAGGCACATGTCGGCATGCGTTTTGAATCGTTCCGAGTCGTGTGAAGCATTCCTCCGCGACGAGTACTGTATGGTGCAAGGATTTACACAAGAAAACGACGCATAAGATGGAGCTGCGTGTCGATCAACCAGAATGGACTTCGTGTCTGCCGTAGCTTATTTTAGCAAGCAATTTGGGCTCATCCGAGTCGGTGTGAAACCTACACGACAAATGGTACTACAAGTCACGTTCGTACCAGAACGAGCACGAAAAGAAAGATTGTGGCAGACACCCTGAATAGAGTTCAAGTGTGCCGAAGCTCATTTCGGCATGCATTTCTGTTGCATCCCGGTCGGCGTAAAACATTTCCCCGCGATAGGTGCCAACAGGTACTGCAAGCTTCGTGCGTATCAGAAAGATGCACGGAAGGAAAGTGTAGGCCAAACTTCGCGAGTGGACTTTCCATGCATTGCAGCGCAGTTCTGCATTCATTTCGAATAGTCCGAGTGAGTGCGAAACATCCCTCCGCGACGGGCCGCAAGTTGTTCTGCAAGCAGCGTCCGGGCGAAAACGATGCACGAAAGGAAACCTGGTGTCAAACTCCCCGAATGGACTTCGTATGTGTCCTATCCCATTTCAACAAGCATCTCGAGTACGTCCGAGTCGATGAGAAACATTCATGAACGATGGGCCCCTAATGGTTCTGTAAACTACACGCGTACCAAAACTGTGCACGAAACGAAACTTCGTTCCAACATTCCGAATGAACTTCATATTCTCCCAAGCACATTCCGGCATGGATTTCGAGTCCGTCCGAGTTGTTGTGAAATATTTCTCCACGATGAGCACGAACGAATACAACAAGCGGCGCCCGTTCGAAGAAAACGTCGCACGAGATGAGACTGATGAGTGCCAAACTCACCGAGTGGAATTCGTAATTGCTTAGACTCATTTTGGCATGCATTTTGAATATGTCCGAGTCGGTGTCAAATGTTCCACCATGGCGGTTTCCCACGGGTAATATGAGCTGAGTACGAACGAAGCCGATGCACGAAACAGAACTGTGTGCCAAACACCCCGAAAGAACATACGTTGTTTGCTAGTGCTTTTGATCATTCGTATCGAATCCATTCGACTAGGTCTGAAACTTTCCTCCACGATGGGTCCCAACGTGCACGGCAGCGGCAGCCATACAAAAGTGAAAATGATGCAAGAAATGACACATCGTGGCAAACAGCACACGCGCCGAAAACGATGCACGAAATGGAACATTGTGGCATGCACCTTACACGCTGCAACCTTGCACGCCAAAACGAAGCACTGCGGCACGAAACGAAAATGATGAACGACCGAGTGCCAAACACACCGAATGCAATTCATATGTGTTGTAACTCATTTAGGCATGCATTTCGAATCCGTCCTAGTCGGCGTGAGATATTCCACAACGACGGGTTCCTGAGCTGAAAAAATTGAAAGCGATACACGAAACGAAACTGAGTGCCAAACACCCAGAATTAACTTACGTTGTTCGCTTGTGCGTTTCAGCACAATAACTGCATTCATTTCGAATACGTCCGAGTGAGTGCGAAACAGCCCTCCGCGACGGGTCGCAAGGCGTACTGCAAGCTGCGCCCGAATGAAAACGATGCACGAAACGAAACTGGGTGTCAAACGCCCCGAATGGGCTTCATATGGGCCCTAGCCCGTTTTGGCAAGCATTTCGAGTACGTCCGAGTAGAAGCGAAACATTCATGCACAATGGGTCCCTAATGGTAATGTAAGCTACACGCGTACCAGAATGGTGCACAAAACAAAACATCGTTCCAAACATGCCGAATGAACTTCATATATGCCCAGGCACATGTCGGCATGCGTTTTGAATCGTTCCGAGTCGTGTGAAACATTCCTCCGCGACGAGTACTGTATGGTGCAAGGATTTACACAAGAAAACGACGCATAAGATGGAGCTGGGTGTCGATCAACCCGAATGGACTTCGTGTTTGCCGTAGCTCATTTTAGCAAGCAATTTGGGCTCATCCGAGTCGGTGTGAAACCTACACGACAAATGGTACTACAAGTCACGTTCGTACCAGAACGAGTACGAAAAGAAAGATTGTGGCAGACACCCTGAATAGAGTTCAAGTGTGCCGAAGCTCATTTCGGCATGCTTTTCTGTTGCATCCCGGTCGACGTAAAACATTTCCCCGCGATAGGTGCCAACGGGTACTGCAAGCTGCGTGCGTATCAGAAAGATGCGCGGAAGGAAAGTGTAGGCCAAACTCCGCGAGTGCACTTTCCATGCATTGCAGTGCAGTTCTGCATTCATTTCGCATACGTCCGAGTGAGTGTGAAACATCCCTCCGCGACGGGCCGCAAGGTGTTCTGCAAGCAGCGTCCGGGCGAAAACGATGCATGAAAGGAAACCTGGTGTCAAACTCCCCGAATGGACTTCGTATGTGCCCTATCCCATTTCAACAAGCATTTCGAGTACGTCCGAGTCGATGAGAAACATTCATGCACGATGGGCCCCTAATGGTTCTGTAAACTAGAAGCGTACCAAAACTGTGCACGAAACGAAACTTCGTTCCAATCATGCCGAATGAACTTCATATTCGCCCAAGCACATTCCGGCATGCATTTCGAGTCCGTCCGAGTTGTTGTGAAACAATTCTCCACGATCAGCACGAACGAATACAACAAGCGGCGCCCATTCGAAAACGTTGCATGAGATGAGACTGATGAGTGCCAAACTCACCGAGTGGAATTCGTAATTGTTTAGACTCATTTTGGCATGCATTTTCAATATGTCCGAGACGGTGTCAAATGTTCCACCATTGCGGTTTCCCACGGGTAATATAAGCTGAGGACGAACGAAACCGATGCACGAAACAGAACAGTGTGCCAAACACCCCGAAAGAACATACGATGTTTGCTAGTGCTTTTGATCATTTGTATCGAATCCATTCGACTAGGTCTGAAACTTTCCTCCACGACGGGTCCCAACGGGCACGGCAGCGGCAGCCATAAGAAAGTGAAAATGATGCACGAAATGACACATCGTGGCAAACAGCACACACGCCGAAAATGATGCACGAAATGGAATATTGTGGCATGCACCTTACACGCTGCAACCTTGCACGCCAAAACGAAGCATTGCTGCACGAAACGAAAATGATGAACGACCGGGTGCCAAACACACCGAATGCAACTCATATGTGTTGTAACTCATTTAGGCATGCATTTCGAATCCGTTCGAGTCGACGTGAGATATTCCAGAACGACGGGTTCCTGAGCTGAAAAAATTGAAAGCGATGCACGAAACGAAACTGAGTGCCAAACACCCAGAATTAACTTACGATGCTCGCTTGTGCGTTTCAGCACAATTCTGCATTCATTTCAAATACGTCCGAGTGAGTGCGAAACATCCCTCCGCGACGGGTCGCAAGGCGTACTGCAAGCTGCGCCCGAATGAAAACGATGCACGAAGCGAAACTGGGTGTCAAACGCACCGAATGGGCTTCATTTGAGCCCTAGCCCGTTTCGGCAAGCATTTCGAGTACATCCGAGTAGAAGCAAAACATTCATGCACAATGGGTCCCTAATGGTAATGTAAGCTACACGCGTATCAGAATGGTGCACAAAACAAAACATCGTTCCAAACATGCCGAATGAACTTCATATATGCCCAGGCACATGTCGGCATGCGTTTTGAATCGTTCCGAGTCGTGTGAAACATTCCTCCGCGATGAGTACTGTATGGTGCAAGGATATACACAAGAAAACGACGCATAAGATGCAGCTGGGTGTCGATCAACCCGAATGGACTTCTCGTTTGCCGTAGCTCATTTTAGCGAGTAAATTGGGCTCATTCGAGTCGGTGTGAAACCTACACGACAAATGGTATTACAAGTCACGTTCGTACCAGAAGGAGTACGAAAAGAAAGATTGTGGCAGACACCCTGAATAGAGTTCAAGTGTGCCGAAGCTCATTTCGGCATGCATTTCTGTTACATCCCGGTCGGCGTAAAACATTTCCCAGCGATAGGTGCCAACGGGTACTGCAAGCTGCGTGCGTATCAGAAAGATGCACGGAAGGAAAGTGTTGGCCAAACTCCGCGAGTGCACTTTCCATGCATTGCAGCGCAGTTCTGCATTCATTTCGAATACGTCCGAGTGAGTGCGAAACATCCCTCCGCGACGGGACGCAAGGTGTTCTGCAAGCAGCGTCCGGGCGAAAACGATGCACGAAAGGAAACCTGGTGTCAAACTCCCCGAATGGACTTCGTATGTGCCCTATCCCATTTGAACAAGCATCTCGAGTACGTCCGAGTCGATGAGAAACATTCATGCACGATGGGCACCTAATGGTTCTGTAAACTACACGCGTACCAAAACTGTGCACGAAATGAAACTTCGTTCCAATCATGCCGAATGAACTTCATATTCGCCCAAGCACATTCCGGCATGCATTTCGAGTCCGTCCGAGTTGTTGTGAAACATTTCTCCACGATGAGCACGAACGAATACAACAAGCGGCGCCCGTTCGAAAATGTTACACGAGATGAGACTGATGAGTGCCAAACTCACCGACTGGAATTCGTAATTGCTTAGACTCATTTTAGCATGCATTTTGAATATGTCCGAGTCGGTGTCAAATGTTCCACCATGGCGGTTTCCCACGGGTAATATAAGCTGAGGACGAACGAAACCGATGCACGAAACAGAACAGTGTGCCAAACACCCCGAAAGAACATACGATGTTTGATAGTGCTTTTGATCATTTGTATCGAATCCATTCTACTAGTTCTGAAACTTTCCTCCACGACGGGTCCCAACGGGCACGGCAGCGGCAGCCATACGAAAGTGAAAATGATGCACGAACTGATACATCGTGGCAAACAGCACACGCCGAAAACGATGCACGAAATGGAACATTGTGGCATGCACCTTACACGCTGCAACCTTGCACGCCAAAACGAAGCATTGCGGCACGAAACAAAAATGATGAACGACCGGGTGCCAAACACACCGAATGCAATTCATATATGTTGTAACTCATTTAGGCATGCATTTCGAATCCGTCCGAGTCGGCGCGAGATATTCCACAACGACGGGTTCCTGAGCTGAAAAAAATTGAAAGCGATGCACGAAACGAAACTGAGTGCAAAACACCCAGAATTAACTTACGATGTTCGCTTGTGCGTTTCAGCACAATTCCGCATTCATTTCGAATTCGTCCGAGTGAGTGCGAAACATCCCTCCGCGACGGGTCGCAAGGCGTACTGCAAGCTGCGCCCGAATGAAAACGATGCACGAATCGAAACTGGGTGTCAAACGCCACGAATGGGCTGCATATGCGCCCTAGCACGTATCGGCAAGCCTTTCGAGTACGTCCGACTAGAAGCGAAACATTAATGCACAATGGGTCCCTAATGGTAATGTAAGCTACATGCGTACCAGAATGGTGCACAAAACAAAACACCGTTCCAAACATGCCGAATGAACTTCATATATGCCCAGGCACATGTCGGCATGCGTTTTGAATCGTTCCGAGTCGTGTGAAACATTCCTCCCCGACGAGTACTGTATGGTGCAAGGATTTACACAAGAAAACGACGCATAAGATGGAGCTGGGTGTCGATCAACCCGAATGGACTTCGTGTTTGCCATAGCTCATTTTAGCAAGCAATTTGGGCTCATCCGAGTCGGTGTGAAACCTACACGACAAATGGTACTACAAGTCACGCTCGCATCGTAACGAGTAATTAAAAGAAAGATTGTGGCAGACACCCTGAATAGAGTTCAAGTGTGCCGAAGCTCATTTCGGCATGCATTTCTGTTGCATCCCGGTCGGCGTAAAACATTTCCCCGCGATAGGTGCCAACGGGTACTGCAAGCTGCGTGCGTATCAGAAAGATGCACGGAAGGAAAGTGTAGGCCAAACTCCGCGAGTGGACTTTCCATGCATTGCAGCGCAGTTCTGCATTCATTTCAAATACGTCCGAGTGAGTGCGAAATATCCCTCCGCGACGGGCCGCAAGGTGTTCAGCAAGCAGCGTCCGGGCGAAAACGGTGCACTAAAGGAAACTTGTTGTCAAACTTCCCGAATGGACTTCGTATGTGCCATATCCCATTTCAACAAGCATCTCGAGTACGTCTGAGTCGATGAGAAACATTCATGCACGATGGGCCCCTAATGGTTCTGTAAACTACATGCGTACCAAAACTGTGCACGAAACGAAACTTCATTCCAATCATGCCGAATGAACTTCATATTCGCCCAAGCACATTCCGGCATGCATTTCGAGTCCGTCCGAGTTGTTGTGAAACATTTCTCCACGATGAGCACGAACGAATACAACAAGTGGCGCCCGTTCGAAAACGTTGCACGAGATGAGACTGGTGAGTGCCAAACTCACCGAGTGGAATTCGTAATTGCTTAGACTCATTTTGGCATGCATTTTGAATATGTCCGAGTCAGTGTCAAATGTTCCACCATAGCGGTTTCCCACGGGTAATATAAGCTGAGTACGAACGAAACCGATGCACGAAACAGAACAGTGTGCCAAACACCCCGAAAGAACATACGATGTTTGCTAGTGCTTTTGATCATTTGTTTCGAATCCATTCGACTAGGTCTCAAACTTTCCTCCACGAAGGGTCCCAACGGGTACGGCAGCGGCAGCCATGCGAAACTGAAAATGATACACGAAATGACACATCGTGGCAAACAGCACACACGCCGAAAACGATGCACGAAATGGAACATTGTGGCATGCACCTTACACGCTGCAATCTTGCACGTCAAAACGAAGCATTGCGGCGCGAAACGAAAATGATGAACGACCGGGTGCCAAACACACCGAATGCAATTCATATGTGTTGTAACTCATTTAGGCATGCATTTCGAATCCGTCCGAGTCGGCGTGAGATATTCCACAACGACGGGTTCCTGAGCTGAAAAAATTGAAAGCGATGCATGAAACGAAACTGAGTGCCAAACACACAGAATTAACTTACGATGTTCGCTTGTGCGTTTCAGCACAATTCAGCATTCATTTCGAATACGTCCGAGTGAGTGCGAAACATCCCTCCGCGACGGGTCGCAAGTCGTACTGCAAGCTGCGCCCGAATGAAAACGATGCACGAAATGAAACTGGGCGTCAAACGCCCCGAATGGGCTGCATATGCGCCCTAGCCCGTTTCGGCAAGCATTTCGAGTACGTCCGACTGGAAGCGAAACATTCAAGCACAATGGGTCCCTAATGGTAATGTAAGCTACACGCGTACCAGAATGGTGCACAAAACAAAACACCGTTCCAAACATGCCGAATGAACTTCATATATGCCCAGGCACATGGCGGCATGCGTTTTGAATCGTTCCGAGTCGTGTGAAACATTCCTCCGCGACGAGTACTGTATGGTGCAAGGATTTACACAAAAAAACGACGCATATGATGGAGCTGGGTGTCGATCAACCCGAATGGACTTCGTGTTTGCCGTAGCTCATTTTAGCAAGCAATTTGGGCTCATTCGAGTCGGTGTGAAACCTACACGACAAATGGTACTAGAAGTCACGTTCGTACCAGAACGAGTACGAAAAGAAAGATTGTGGCAGACATCCTGAATAGAGTTCAAGTGTGCTGAAGCTCATTTCGGCATGCATTTCTGTTGCATCCCGATCGGCGTAAAACATTTCCCCGCGATAGGTGCCAACGGGTACTGTAAGCTGCGTGCGTATCAGAAAAATGCACGGAAGGAAAGTGTAGGCCAAACTCCACGAGTGCACTTTCTATGCATTGCAGCGCAGTTCTGCATTCATTTCGAATACGTCCGAGTGAGTGCGAAACATCCCTCCGCGACGGGCCGCAAGGTGTTCTGCAAGCAGCGTCCAGGCGAAAACGATGCACGAAAGGAAACTTGGTGTCAAACTCCCCGAATGGACTTCGTATGTGCCCTATCCCATTTCAACAGGCATCTCGAGTACGTCCGA
Source organism: Rhipidocladum racemiflorum (assembly GCA_036346355.1). NCBI lineage: Eukaryota > Viridiplantae > Streptophyta > Magnoliopsida > Poales > Poaceae > Rhipidocladum > Rhipidocladum racemiflorum. The sequence goes on from CM070570.1 coordinate 60,198,255, forward strand.
GTCGATGAGAAACATTCATGCACGATGGCCCCCTAATGGTTCTGTAAACAACACGCGTACCAAAACTGTGCACGAAACGAAACTTCGTTCCAATCATGCCGAAGCTCATTTCAGCATGCATTTCTGTTGCATCCCGGTCGGCGTAAAACATTTTTCCACGATAAGTGCGAACGGGTACTGCAAGCTGCGTGCGTATCAGAAAGATGCACGGAAGGAAAATGTAGGCCAAACTCCGCGACTGGACTTTCCATGCATTGCAGCGCAGTTCTGCATTCATTTCGAATACGTCCGAGTGAGTGCGAAACATCCCTCCGCGACGGGCTGGAAGGTGTTCTGCAAGCAGCGTCCGGGCGAAAATGATGCACGAAAGGAAACTTGGTGTCAAACTCCCCGAATGGACTTCGTATGTGCCCTATCCAATTTCAACAAGCATCTCGAGTACGTCCGAGTCGATAAGAAACATTCATGCACGATGGGCCCCTAATGGTTCCGTAAACTACACGCGTACCAAAACTGTGCACGAAACGAAACTTCGTTCCAATCATGCCGAATGAACTCGTACCAAAACTGTGCACGAAACGAAACTTTGTTCCAATCATGCCGAATGAACTTCATATTCGCCCAAGCACATTCCGGCATGCATTTCGAATCCGTCCGAGTTGTTGTGAAACATTTCTCCAAGATGAGCACGAACGAATACAACTAGCGGCGCCCGTTCGAAAACGTTGCACGAGATGAGACTGATGAGTGCCAAACTCACCGAGTGGAATTCGTAATTGCTTAGACTCATTTTAGCATGCATTTTGAATATGTCCGAGTCGGTGTCAAATGTTCCACCATGGCGGTTTCCCACGGGTAATATAAGCTGAGTACGAACGAAACCGATGCATCTAAAATGTAATGTGCCAAACACCCCGAAAGAACATACGATGTTTGCTAGTGCTTTTGATCATTTGTATCGAATCCATTCGACTAGGTCTGAAACTTTCCTCCACGACGGGTCCCAACGGGCACAGCAGCGGCAGCCATACGAAAGTGAAAATGATGCACGAAATGACACATCGTGGCAAACAGCACACACGCCGAAAACGATGCACGCAATGGAACATTGTGGCATGCACCTTACACGCTGCAACCTTGCACGTCAAAACGAAGCATTGCGGCGCGAAACGAAAATGATGAACGACCAGGTGCCAAACACACGAAATGCAATTCATATGTGTTGTAACTCATTTAGGCATGCATTTCGAATCCGTCCGAGTCGGCGTGAGATATTCCACAACGACGGGTTCCTGAGCTGAAAAAATTGAAAGCGATGCACGAAACGAAACTGAGTGCCAAACACCCAGAATTAACTTACGATGTTCGCTTGTGCGTTTCAGCACAATTCTGCATTCATTTCGAATACGTCCGAGTGAGTGCGAAACATCCCTCCGCGACGGGTCGCAAGGCGATCGCAAGTCGCGCCGAATGAAAACGATGCACGAAACGAAACTGGGTGTCAAACGCCCCGAATTGGCTGCATATGCGCCCTAGCCCGTTTTGGCAAGCATTTCGAGTACGTCCGACTAGAAGCGAAACATTCAAGCACAATGGGTCCCTAATGGTAATGTAACTTCATATTCGCCCAAGCACATTCCGGCATGCATTTCAAGTCCGTCTGAGTTGTTGTGAAGCATTTCTCCACGATGAGCACGAACGAATACAACAAGCGGCACCCATTCGAAAACGTAGCACGAGATGAGACTGATGAGTGCCAAACTCACCGAGTGGAATTCGTAATTGCTTAGACTCATTTTGGCATGCATTTTGAATATGTCCGAGTCGGTGTCAAATGTTCCACCATGGCGGTTTCCCACGGGTAATATAAGCTGAGTACGAACGAAACCGATGCACGAAACAGAACAGTGTGCCAAACACCCCAAAAGAACATACGATGTTTGCTAGTGCTTTTGATCATTTGTATCGAATCCATTCGACTAGGTCCGAAACTTTCCTCCACGACGGGTCTCAACGGGCACAGCAGCGGCAGCCGTACGAAAGTGAAAATGATGCACGAAATGACACATCGTGGCAAACAGCACACACGCTGAAAACGATGCACGAAATGGAACATTGTGGCATGCACCTTACACGCTGCAACCTTGCACGCCAAACGAAGCATTGCGGCACGAAATGAAAATGATGAACGACCAGGTGCCAAACACACCGAATGCAATTCATATGTCTCGTAACTCATTTAGGCATGCATTTCGAATCCGTCCGAGTCGGCGTGAGATATTCCAGAACGACGGGTTCCTGAGCTGAAAAAATTGAAAGCGATGCACGAAACGAAACTGAGTGCCAAACACCCAGAATTAACTTACGATGTTCGCTTGTGCGTTTCAGCACAATTCTGCATTCATTTCGAATACATCCGAGTGAGTGCGAAACATCCCTCCGCGATGGGTCGCATGGCGTACTGCAAGCTGCGCCCTAATGAAAACGATGCACGAAACGAAACTGGGTGTCAAACGCGCCGAATGGGCTTCATATGCGCCCTATCCCGTTTCGGCAAGAATTTCGAGTACGTCCGACTAGAAGCAAAACTTTCATGCACAATGGGTCCCTAATGGTAATGTAAGCTACACGCGTACCAGAATGGTGCACAAAACAAAACATCGTTCCGAACATGCCGAATGAACTTCATATATGCCCAGGCACATGTCGGCATGCGTTTTGAATCATTCCGAGTCGTGTGAAACATTCCTCCGCGACGTGTACTGTATGGTGCAAGGATTTACACAAGAAAACGACGCATAAGATGGAGCTGGGTGTCGATCAACCCGAATGGACTTCGTGTTTGCCGTAGCTCATTTGAGCAAGCAATTTGGGCTCATCCGAGTCGGTGTGAAACCTACACGTCAAATGGTACTACAAGTCACGTTCGTAACAGAACGAGTACGAAAAGAAAGATTGTGGCAGACACCCTGAATAGAGTTCAAGTGTGCCGATGCTCATTTCGGCATGCATTTCTGTTGCATCCCGGTCGGCGTAAAACATTTCCCCACGATAGGTGCCAACGAGTGCTGCAAGCTGCGTGCGTATCAGAAAGATGCACGGAAGGAAAGTGTAGGCCAATATCCGCGAGTGGACTTTCCATGCATTGCAGCGCAGTTCTGCATTCATTTCGAATACGTCCGAGTGAGTGCGAAACATCCCTCCGCGACGGGCCGCAAGGTGTTCTGCAAGCAGCGTCCGGGCGAAAACGATGCACGAAAGGAAACTTGGTGTCAAACTCCCCGAATGGACTCGTATGTGCCCTATCCCATTTCAACAAGCATCTCGAGTACGTCCGAGTCGATGAGAAACATTCGTGCACGATGGGCCCCAATGGTACTGTAAACTACACGCGTACCAAAACTGTGCACGAAACGAAACTTCGTTCCAATCATGCCGAATGAACTTCATATTCGCCCAAGCACATTCCGGCATGCATTTCGAGTCCGTCCGAGTTGTTGTGAAACATTTCTCCACGATGAGCACGAACGAATACAACAAGCGACGCCCGTTCGAAAACGTCGCATGAGATGAAACTGAGTGCCAAACAGCACACACGCCGAAAACAATGCACGAAATGGAACATTGTGGCATGCACCTTACACGCTGCAACCTTGCACGCCAAAACGAAGCATTGCGGCACGAAACGAAAATGATGAACGACCGGGTGCCAAACACACCGAATGCAATTCATATGTGTTGTAACTCATTTAGGCAAGCATTTCGAATCCGTCCGAGTCGGCGTGAGATATTCCACAACGACGCGTTCCTAAGCTGAAAAAATTGATAGCGATGCACGAAACGAAACTGAGTGCCAAACACCCAGAATTAACTTACGATGTTCGCCATGCGTTTCAAAGACAATTCTGCATTCATTTCGAATACGTCCGAGTGAGTGCGAAACATCCCTCCGCGACGGGTCGCAAGGCGTACTGCAAGCTGCACCCGAATGAAAACGATGCACGAAACGAAACTGGGTGCCAAACGCCCCGAATAGGCTTCATATGCGCCCTAGCCCGTTTCGGCAAGCATTTTTAGTACGTCCAACTAGAAGCGAAACATTCATGCATAATGGGTCCCTAATGGTAATGTAAGCTACACGCGTACCAGAATGGTGCACAAAACAAAACATCAGTCCCAACATGCCGAATGAACTTCATATATGCCCAGGCACATGTCGGCATGCGTTTTGAATCGTTCCGAGTCGTGTGAAACATTTGAAAGTGCATCTAGGCCCCTTAATTTGGTTTTGTGTGATTAATGACAAACGATTAAAGAATCTAACGTGTTTAACCAGTCCTTGAATAGGTAAAAGGTTCAGAAAAAGATCATCTATGGCCTTCGGGTACCCTCAAACTTTATAGAGTAAGAAAAACGGCATCTGCAATTGTAATTTCGATTTGTTGAGTCATAGGGTTGCCGTACTATTAAGAGGCGTGCATTGGTGTTGGTCTGGAGATGGTCACTTTGCTCGGATGAATGTTGTTTAGCCTCTCAAGTGTGCTTCAGTGTCCACACTCACTTTGGGATGAAGTTGTTTTCTTGTTCCTATCGGATGTTCCGATGTCAGTTCAGACATTCCGATCATTCAGACATTCCGAAGTGTAGTTGTGCTTTAGTCCGTCGTGTGTTACTAGGTTCGGACATTCCGATGTGTGGTCATCGGATGTTCCGATGCTTGTTGGTTTTGGTTTGGGAGCTCTCTGTTCTCTTCGGATGTTCCGATCCTTGGTATCGGAAGGTCCGATGTGTGCTGTCTTGTAAAAAGGTTTCTCTCTGTTCAGTTCAGACTGTCCGAAGTTTAATATCGGAAGTTCCGAAGTGGCTGTTTCTCAGTTTGGGAACTCTCTGTTTGGTTCGGATGTTCCGATTTTCAGATCGGACATTCCGAGTGGGACTTAGAAAGTTTTGTTGAAGTTCCTTTTTCTGAGTAACATCGAAAGTTCCGAAGTGGTATTCGGACATTCCGATGCTTGTAGTTTTCGACCGTTGGGAGCTATCCCAATTCTGGGTATTTGCACTCATCGGATGTTCCGATGTTACGATCGGACTTTTCGATGTTTGGCTGAGTGCGGGTATAACGGCTAGTTTTGAACCAAAACTATAAATACCCCTCTCCTCTCCCTTTTGGGGGTTACTCACTTGATTTGGCTAAACTCCTGAGCACCTTGAGCACACTCTAGAGCTTTCTTGAGTCCTCCTCTTTGATTTTAGGGATCATCTAGTGAGTGAGGTTTTGTGAAGTGTGGTTGTGAGATTAGAGCAAAGCATTCATTCATATTGAGCAAATAGAGAATCACTCCAAGATAAGAATCAAGTGCATTCATTTCTCTTGGAGGTTGAAGGACTCCTAGACGGCTAGGCGTCGCTCACGAGCTCCCGACGATTGTGGGACGCCGTGAGAAGTTTGTGAAGGCCGGCTCCGCCTCCGAAAGGAAAGGATCCAATAGTGGAACCAAGCCTCAAGTGTGACCGAGGTTTGGGAGGAAAGGGTTGGAAGAGATCCGGCTCTTTGGGAGTCTCCTCAACGGAGACGTATGATCCACTCAAGGATCCGAACTCCGGGAAACAAATTCTTGTGTTCTCTCTTGTCACTTATTGCTTGATTAGTCTCGTTCATTTACTTTGGCGCAATTCTTAATATTCTAGAGCTAGTTGTTAAATTGCTTGTCCTAAACTTAATTCGTTCTTTCAGTGTAAATCGGATATTCCGAAGTAATTACGGAAGTTCCGAAGTTATCGGAAGTTTCGATATTGAATCGGAATATCCGACTTTTTCCGCTGCAGTAAATTGCTTTTTAAATTTTAATAGCCTATTCACCCCCCTCTAGGCAATTATCCACCTTTTCAATTGGTATCAGAGCCAAACCTTCTCGAAGGCTTAACCGTTTGAAGGGAACGTGATGGCAAATACGGGGTTAAAGGTTGTCGTGACGGACGAGCAAAACAGTCCGAGAGCCGGAGATGGAACTCCCCGGCAAGAGCAAAGCGGAAACTACCTCTACTTCTACTCAGGGAGCTCAAATTCCTTTTAATTATGAAAAATTGAATACTTCGTCTTCACATTCCTATATTACTGTGCCCTCCGGGAGTGCTCCCTTCTTTGATGGCACATACTATTCCGCTTGGAGGCACAAAATGAAAATGCATCTAATGTCGCTTCATCCAAGTGTGTGGAAGATTGTTTGCACAGGTTTAGATATGCCAGAAGACGACATGGAGCTCACACCGGAACAAGAGCAGAACATTCACCGCAACGCTCAAGCCGCAAGTGTGTTGCTTGGAGCTTTGAGTCCCGAAGAATTCAACAAGGTTGATGGTTTAGAAGAAGCACAAGAGATATGGGACACTCTCCAAGTCGCTCATGAGGGAACTTCAAGTGTTACAGAGTCTAAAATCAAGCTCTTGGAAGGAAAGTTGGGGAGATTTGTTATGAATGATGATGAGACACGTCAACAAATGTATGACCGGTTGATGATTCTCGTGAACAAGATCCGAGGGCTTGGAAGCAAGGACATGACGGATCATGTCGTGGTGAAGAGGATGTTGAGAGCCTTTGCTCCAAGGAATTCGACTCTCGTAACACTTATACGAGAGCGAAAAGATTTCAAAAGACTCACTCCAAATGACGTGCTCGGAAGAATTCTTTCACATGAGCTTATAGAAGAAGAGGCAAAAGAAGTGAAGAATCTTGCCAAGCAAAGTTTAAGCTCAAGACCAAAGGAGATAGCTTTGAAGGCAAGTAAAAAGGAAGAATCAACTTCAAGCGACGATGAGGAAGATGAAAGCGAAGATGAGGAAAATTTGGCATTGTTCGTGAGAAAATTCAAGAAATTCCTCAAGTACGACAATTCAAGCAAATATAAAAAGAACTACAATGACAAATCAAGGAGAAGAAGGAACACAAAGAGGGCGTGCTATGAGTGCGGTGAAGTTGGACACTTCATCGCCGATTGTCCAAAGAAGAAGAACACTTCAAATGAACATAAGAAGAATGAGCCAAACAAGAAAAACAAAGCTTACAAGAAGAAGTACTCGGGGCGAGCTCATATTGGCGAAGAATGGGATTCAAATGATTCCGACTCCGACACCGATGATGAAGGAGTCGCCACCGTTGCCATTGAAGCCGCTCCAACAACCAAGTCACTCTTCGGGGAATTGAGCGACAACGACTCCGACCACGACGCGCCTATTTGTCTTATGGCAAAAGGGCGAAAGGTAATGACTAAGTCAAAACCTCCAAGTAGTGATAGTGAATTAGATAGTGATGATAATGATGATGATGATGCTCTATTTTGTGATTTGAGCAAATCGGCTATTGCTAAAATCCATAAACTATTGAAAAGAATAGATAGCCAAGAGGAGACTCTTGAGAAGCAAGAAGAGTTACTAATTTGTGAAAAGAAGAAAACTCTTGCTCTCGAGAAGATCCTCACAAAAGAAAAGGAGACTATTGAATTATTAACCAAAAATCTTGATTTGGCTAATAATTCAATTGCAATGCTTAAGGGTTCAAATGAGTCACTTCAAGAGAACGTTATAAGTCTAGAAAACAATCTTCAAGCTCTTGAAGTGCAAATTGAATCTCTTAACGATCTTAATTCTCCAATTATTGATTCATCATTGGCATCTATTCCTTCCACTAGCAATGGTTGCTCTCGTTGCTACAATATTGATATTAATGCTTGTACTACTAACTCTCAATTTGTGCAAGTATTAAAAGGCGAGAACGAGAGACTTAGTGCCTTGGTAAGGTACGGTTGCATAAAGACTTATCAATCCAAGGATGCCCTATATAAGACCATTAATGGTCGAGGCAACAAAAATAAAGAAGGGCTAGGATATGATAAGTACGAATGCAAAAGAAATGACCGTGTGGTGGTGAAAGGTAAGGAGTGCATTAAGTTTGTCAAAGGAAATGACAAACAACCATTGACCACCACACAAGTCATCAAGACCGGGTAAGAATCAAAGAAGCATCTTCAATATCATACATCTCATTCTATTCACTATGCATCATATGTGTTGAAGAGAAATCACCGTGGTAAAGTGATTGCTCATTTTGTCGGTGCCCACAACTCCAGTGAAATGAGCAAGAAGAAGGTGTGAGTACCGAAGGCTTTAATCACTAACATGCAAGGACCCAAAAAGATTTGGGTACCTAAAAACAAGATCTAATGTGCTCTTGTAGGATTATATCTCCGGTGGATTAAGTTGGGTGCTTGATAGTGGTTGCACAAACCACATGACCAAAGAAAAGAAAATGTTTTCCTCTTTTGATGAGAAAGGATCACAATATGAAAATATTGTGTTTGGTGATAATGGTAAAGGTGAGGTAATGGGATTAGGTAAAATTGCTATTTCTAATGATCATTCCATTTCCAATGTTCTTCTTGTCAAATCTTTAAATTACAACTTGTTGTCCGTCTCACAACTTTGTGAAATGGGCTACAATTGTCTATTTACTAATGTGGATGTGACCGTCTTTAGAAGAGATGATTCCTCAATTGCCTTTAAAGGATATTTGAAGGGTAAGCTCTATTTGGTTGATTTCAATGCAAATAGCGCTAAACTTCAAACATGCCTCATGGCAAAGTCTAGCATTGGTTGGTTGTGACATCGCCGGCTAGCCCATGTTGGCATGAGAAATCTCGACAAACTTCTCAAAGGGGATCACATCATTGGACTAACGAATGTTGAGTTTGAGAAAAATAGGATGTGTAGCGCTTGTCAAGCCGGAAAGCAAGTTGGAGCGCGTCATCCCGCGAAGAACATCATGACGACGACAAGACCATTGGAGCTTCTACACATGGACCTCTTCGGACCCGTTGCTTATATAAGCATCGGAGGTAACAAGTATGGTCTAGTCATTGTTGATGATTTTTCTCGCTTCACGTGGGTTTTCTTTTTACAAGAAAAGAGTGAAACTCAAGGCATATTCAAGAAGTTTGCAAGAAGAGCCCAAAATGAATTCGAGTTGAAGATCAAGAAGATTCGAAGCGATAATGGAAGTGAGTTCAAGAATACTCAAGTCGAAGAATTCCTTGATGAAGAAGGGATCAAGCACGAGTTCTCCGCTCCATACTCCCCTCAACAAAATGGAGTGGTGGAAAGAAAGAATCGGACATTGATAGAGATGGCAAGAACGATGCTTGATGAGTACAAGATCTCCGATCATTTTTGGGCCGAAGCCATCAACACCGCTTGTCATGCCATCAACCGATTATATCTCCATAAGATATTGAAGAAAACGGCATACGAACTCCTCACCGGTAACAAACCAAATGTTTCATATTTTAGAGTTTTTGGTAGTAAATGCTTTATCCTAAACAAGAAGCCTAAGAACTCTAAATTTGCTCCAAAGATCGATGAAGGTTTCTTGCTAGGATATGGATCAAATGCTTACGCCTATCGTGTTTTCAACAAAACCACGGGTTGTGTTGAAATAGCGAGAGACGTGACATTTGATGAATCTAACGGCTCTCAAGTAGAGCAAGTTGATTTGAATGTGCTAGAAAATGAGGAAGAGCCAAGTATTGCAATCAAGAAGATGGCAATAGGTGAAGTGAGACCGCAAGAAAGGGTGCACCAAGACAATTCATCTACACAAGTAGAGCCTCCTACTTCAAATCAAAGTCAAGACATTCCTCAAGATAGTCCAAGCAAACTATTGGAGGATGATCAAAATGAAGATAATGAGCCAATTCAACAAACATCTCAAATGCCGCATCCAAGAGTGCATCAAAGTATCCAAAGAGATCACCCCGTCGATAATATTCTTGGTGATATCCAAAAGGGGGGTAACTACACGCTCTAGAGTATCTAACTTTTGCGAATTTTACTCTTTCGTCTCTACTTTGGAACCTTTGAAGGTGGAAGATGCATTAAGGGATCCGGATTGGGTGATGGCTATGCATGAAGAGCTCAACAACTTCGTTAGAAACAAAGTATGGTCACTAGTGGAAAGACCCAATCAAAACGTGATTGGAACCAAATGGGTCTTCCGCAACAAACAAGACGAAAACGGAATTGTTACAAGAAATAAGGCTCGGTTGGTAGCTCAAGGATTCACTCAAATTGAAGGTTTGGATTTTGGTGAGACTTATGCTCCTGTTGCTAGTCAATTCGTATATTGGTTGCATTTGCTACTCACCATGATTTTAAGCTTTATCAAATGGACGTCAAGAGTGCTTTCCTAAACGGTCCAATCGCCGAATTAGTCTACGTTGAGCAACCGCCGGGAATGGAGGACCACAAGAACCCTACACATGTATACAAACTCCATAAGGCGCTCTACGGGCTCAAGCAAGCACCTAGAGCATGGTATGAATGCCTTAAGGACTTTCTCATTAAAAAGGGTTTCGAAATTGGTAAAGCGGATCCTACTCTCTTCACAAAATACATCGATGATGATTTATTTGTATGCTAAATATATGTCGATGACATTATATTTGGTTCTACTAATAAAAGCTTTTGTGAGGAATTTAGTAGGCTAATGACAAAAAGGTTTGAGATATCAATGATGGGCAAGCTAAAATTCTTCCTCGGATTTCAAGTCAAACAACTCAAGGAAGGGACGTTCTTGTGTCAAACAAAGTACATCAAGGATATGCTCAAGAAGTTTGACATGGAAAACGCCAAGCCAATTCATACACCCATGGCAACAAACAGACATCTCAGTCTAAGTGAGGAAGGTAACCCTGTGGATCAAAAGGTATATCGATCCATGATAGGTTCATTGCTTTATCTTTGTGCATCTAGGCCAGATATTATGCTTAGTGTTTGTATGTGTGCAAGATTTCAAGCCGCTCCGAGAGAGTGTCACTTAGTAGCCGTGAAAAGAGTTCTTAGATATTTAGTTCACACACCAAATCTAGGGCTTTGGTATCCTAAAGGATCAAAATTCGATTTGATTGGATATTCGGATGCTGATTACGCGGGTTGCAAAGTGGATAGAAAAAGTACTTCGGGGACTTGCCAATTTCTAGGTAGATCACTAGTGTCTTGGTCCTCAAAGAAACAAAACTCAGTAGCTCTATCCACCGCCGAAGCCGAATATATTGCCGCGGGAAGTTGTTGTGCACAATTGCTTTGGATGAGGCAAACATTGAGGGATTTTGGACTAAGGCTGGATAGAGTTCCACTCTTATGTGACAATGAGAGTGCCATTAAAATAGCCAACAATCCCGTCCAACACTCCCGGACCAAGCACATAGATATCCGCCACCACTTTCTTAGGGATCACTCACTAAAAGGAGACATTGACATTACCTATGTGAGAACCGACAAACAATTGGCCGATATATTCACCAAACCTCTCGATGAGAAACGCTTTTGCGAGTTGAGAAGTGAGCTAAACATCCTAGACTATCGGAATATGACTTGACATCTTGCTCGCATTCAATTGTTACTTCTCATGTTGATTTCAAAATAAAATGCTTGCAAAATTAGATATTTGTCTTTGAAAAAGTTTTATTGTTGATCGCATCTTCGGTCATTTCACTCATGATCATTGCTTTGATTGTTGTTATGCTCTCTGATCACAAGTGGGATGACTCTCGAGTTTGCTATCTCAAAGTCTCTTTTCATCCAGTCTCTGAAATCCTATCTTTTCCTTCTTTCGGCTGGAAAAATCAACTCTTCGGAACTTCCGATACAGTCATCGGAACTTTCGAAATTATGTGAATTCAGCTTCTTCGGAACATCCGAAGTTTAATATCGGAATATCCGAAGCTTGCTCTTCTAGAGCTTTGCTGGAAACTCCAACGTTTCGGAACTTCCGAACCACAGTTCGGAATGTCCGAAGTGTGTGTAAACGCTTGAAAAGGACCGTTCGGTTGGCCCCCCCATCTCATTCTTTTATTCTCCAAAGCCTCCGTACACATCTCCTTTTCTCTCTTCTTGTCGTCTTCGGAGACTCCGACCCTACGGAAACTCCGATCTCTCCCTAAGGAAGGTTTTACCTTGGATCGAAGGAATCTCACTCGTTTCAATCTTGTTTTTCGTGTTCTCAGGTAAATCTAAGAACCCTAATCTTGAGATTCCTTGATCTCTAGACTTTGTGCTCAATTTTCTTTAGGTAAACTTGTTGTCCTTGTCCTCCTTTGCTTAGATCTAAAGTTTCATCAAATTCTATAGGTCGATCTCGTCAAAATCCTAGTTTTAGGGTTGTACCGAAAACTTCGGATCTTCCGAAATCTTGCATCGGAACTTCCGATAAAAGTTCGGAACGTCCGATGTGGGATCGGAACATCCGATGTTAACAGTACAGCACTAAAACCAGTTTCCTCTCAAGTTTCTTTCGACTTATCGAGCTACCCCTTTCTCAGTTGATCTCAATGGATCCCAGTCAAGGTGACCAACCTCCTCAGGGCTCAGCTAAAGTCACTTTCAGTCAGAAACGCAAAACTCCAACCGGAACTAGAACAAAGTGAGTTGCCACCAGGGGATCCCAGCCAGGTATCTCAATCAATGAACCCTCTCAGGCTGCTCAAACTGTGAATGTGCTTCGTGGAGCACCGCTACCTTCTAGGAAAGGCAAGGGCATTGCTGGTGCGTCAGGGTCTCAGGCTGGAGACATGCCACGTTGCACGCCAAAACGAAGCATTGCGGCACGAAACGAAAATGATGAACGACCGGGTGCCAAACACACCGAATGCAATTCATATGTGTTATAACTCATTTAGGCATGCATTTTGAATCCGTCCGAGTCGGCGTGAGATATTCCACAACGACAGGTTCCTGAGCTGAAAAAATTGAAAGCGATGCACGAAACGAAACTGAGTGCCAAACACCCAGAATTAACTTACGATGTTCGCTTGTGCGTTTCAGCACAATTCTGCATTCATTTCGAATACGTCCGAGTGAGTGCGAAACATCCCTCCGCGACGGGTCGCAAGGCGTACTGCAAGCTGCGCCCGAATGAAAACGATGCACGAAACGAAACTGGGTGTCAAACGCCCCGAATGGGCTTCATATGCGCCCTAGCCCGTTTCGGCAACCATATCGAGTATGTCCGACAAGAAGCGAAACATTCATGCACAATGGGTCCCTAATGGTAATGTAAGCTACACGCGTACCAGAATGGTGCACAAAACAAAACATCGTTCCAAACATGCCGAATGAACTTCATATGCCTAGGCACATGTCGGCATGCGTTTTGAATCGTTCCGAGTCGTGTGAAACATTCCTCCGCGACTAGTACTCTACGGTGCAAGGATTTACACAAGAAAACGACGCATAAGATGGAGTTGAGTGTCGATCAACCCGAATGGACTTCGTGTTTGCCGTAGCTCATTTACATATGCCACATCATGTAATAACTTGCATAACGGAAACTCAATATAACAACGGCATATCTTTGAACTAAATATGAACATCATAACACATGCGAGGAACAACTTGGCAACATAGGGCATCATTTAGTATCATGGCAAAACTACACAACTAGCTGGACACCCAAAACCCCAATTCCATCCCAATACACTTGCATGACCATGATTAAACACCTGATCACCATCAATGCCCACATCCATATATTCACATTCACCTATAGATATTTCAACTCATGAATAAAAGAGGTAGTAACCCGACAGAAGGATTTCTACCAAACGGAAGAACGAAACCATGCACATTCATTTAATCCCACACATCACAATACACTTGCCTTCAACCGTGAGCGACGAAGTGGCGAGAGGTTGAGGGCACTCCCGGGGTCACACCACCTGCACATAGGTACAACACGCTCAAAACTTGCCCACAAACAGTACAAGAACGCTCATCTGCCCTGACTTAGCAAACTACTCCCAAAACCCGAAAACAGAGAATCTGTCCCGGCGAGACAGCAGGCTTCCATCTAGCATAACTTGAGTTCTAAGACTCCAAATCAAGTAAACGAGTATATTTTATCGAAGCTTAGGAAATTTCCTAGATTTTTCTAAGTATTCGCGAAGACTGAATCGGCCTCTAAAATTGTCTAATCTACAGATCAACACGATCTGTCCCAATCACGTCACAGAATTGACAATGTTCGGTAAAACAGCCATAACTTTTAAACAGCTGGATGGAATTTAATGTTCTTAGTGTCCAATTAAAGATAATTCAATTACCTGCAACTTTTGTAACAGCCGACTGATCAGAAAACGCTTCGAAAATTGCGAAAACTCAAGCCCTAGGTCGGGGTGCAAATCTTCCCGAGGACAGAACGTGGGACAGCATAGCAATTTCCCTAATCTCATCTACGGTCAGCACCTAAACATGGATCTAAGGCATGAAATCCCCCTTCTAACCAGCATCATAACCATACCAAAGGATCTACCAATTCTTACCTCACACGAAGAACCGCTCGATCGACGAAATCTTCTCCTCCTGGTCCCCCGATCTCCTTCCTCGCGCCAAATCCGCCGGATCCCCTCGTCGCGGAGCTTCCCAACGGCGAGGACAACGGAATGGAGAGGTGTGGCAGCAAGGGATGGGGGAGGATCCCTCCTAAGGCCTGCTAGGGGAGGTGGGGAGGTGGAGGAGCAAGGTGGCGGCTAGGGGAGGCAAGGGGGAGGCGCATGGGGGAGTAAGGGGGGCGGCTAGGGTTAGTGGGAGGGGGTGGGGCGCAGTGGGCTGGGTAGTAGGGTTTGTTGTCCAATAACTCCTCCACATGGGCCAATTCTTCCCCACCTTTGGCCCACATTGGTCCCCCAAGGCCCAAACTCCCCCGGAAGGTCCAAATTCTCCCCCGGAAAGGCCCAAACTCCCAGAAGAGGCCCAAAACACGATGCAAAAGTCGTACTTTAATGCCGACGTCGAAAATGTCTCATACCGTCAATCCGTAGTGTCACATTGAGAATGTAAAAAAAGGCACAACATTGCTCACTAATTAATAAATTGCACAATCTAAAAGTAACGAACACAAATTAGGGTTTTGCTCAATGTAGTGCGACCGGCCACAATTCTCTTTTTTTTAGCCTTTTGGCTCTTTCTCTTTTCTTTCTTTTGGTGACTTTCGGCCAACACTAGTATGAACAAAGTTTTAGAATCCCTAACTCGGTGTTACAAGATAATATGATATGATAATTGAAGATTATGCAATGTATCAAGTAGAGCAGCCCTAAGCAATATCAACAAGCTAGTCTCAAATAGGATCAAAGTGTTCACAAAGGATGAATTGGTTCCCAAAGGTAGGAGTACTGTTATTTTAGGACTTTATGGTTTATGGATGCTATTACACACAAAGACTCAAAGGAACAAGCTCAAATTCAAAAAAGTTCCAAGATTAATGTTTGAAGATCACCGAATTTGATTGGTTGAGTGTGGAAAGAATTGAAGCTCATATCCTTAGCTTTCAATAGAGTACAAGAACACAAGAATCCGAGTTCGTATGTGAAAGTTATGCATGAAAAACCAAACTGGACAGAATTGAAGGATTGAAGCTATGCGAAGGAAAAGAAAGATCAGCAACTAAAACTCTAATGGATCAAAACCTAGCAAAACTCACTAAAATAACAGATTGAAACTAAAGGTTAAATTTTTTTTTTGTGGAGTAGTTTTCAATTTAAGACAAATCAAAAACTAACCTAAGGCACTGATATTCTCACCGATCAACTGAAGCTCTGATACCACTTGATGTAACATTGGTGTCCCAATCTTTCGATGAGAATGATAACCTTCGTTTTGGGTGGGATTGGTTTTGACGATCCGACTACAACGTACAACGACGATGCGCCTTAGCAATCGCTAAACCAACTCCAGAGGGTTATTAACCTTGCCGTGGGCACGATCAACCTGATCACGAAGATCAATTCCTGCAAGCAATCGAAGAATAAGCAAAAACAAGGCACAACTAATCTAAAATTGCAAATATAGATGAAGTATTGAAAAGTTAGGGTTCCGATACAAGGAGCTTGTTAGGCGGCCATTGAGCACGTCTAAAAGACTCAAAATAGTAGCAAAAGGCTAAACTATCAAATAACCAAAACCTAAGTTATTTTGGGGGACTCCCTAGCTATATATAGGAGAAATAGGAGGCCAAAACAGTGCTAGGGGCGTCCAAAACACATCCATGGCTGAGTAGGACTCCTATTCCTAGTTTGACTCGGATTTGGAAAGATGACCGAACTTGTTTTGCATATTCCCGTTGACATCGATACTAGCATTATAGGAACACCACTGCATACTTCCAAATATACTAATAGTTTGCAACATATAAATAGTAACTCTAATGAACCTCCAAGTGAGGGTCACAAGTCAACAAGATTAAATTTCTCTATTAACACATTAAATTAGAACATCTTTAGTCAACCAGCAAAGTTTCTTTAATAATATCAGTAGTTTAAAGTTTTAAACATTAACAATGTTCAGCTACACATTTAATAAATGGGGTGTACTACCTCACTTCAAAATAAAGCAACAAACTCTAAGCATGTTCATTAACACATTTGATCATTACTCGCTATAGAAATAAATCTACGGCACTAGAAGTTCATTTACTCTTAAGCTAAAGATAAAAATTACATTGATTCAACTCGCAAATTAACTTAGGAGTACATCATTTCCATAAACCACATTGTTACATACTTCATAACATGCTAAACAACAATTTTCACTTTTGACAACTAATTTCAGTCAAATGACTACTTACTTTATTTGCAGCATTTTCTTTTTAAACTCAACCAAAATTCACAAAGAAACTTGACTCTCAAAGTTGCAATGGGACAAACTCAATCTTGGTCATGCAAAAGAAAATTCTCCAAAACACTTTTCAATCTCAAAGATTCCCATAGAGGAAAATGGTTGAAAGACAATTTTTCTCAACAGGGAACCAAGCGATCAAGTAATCCTTTTCAAGTAAAGCCTTAACACCAAACCCCAAACTTTCACGAAACAAGAAGGGTTTTCAAAGATGATTTCTTAAACCAGTAAAATGACGAAAATCAAACAACACTTACTCCTACAAAGCCATAGAACTTCAGCCCTGACAACCAGGTCTGGCATAACACCGCAATAATTCTTTTGACCTTGGAGAAAGACAAACACAGGATTAAATTGAGTGCATTTCCCCATAAAGCAATCAACAACTAGGCATCAAAGCTGGAAAGGCGACCAAAACAAACGCAACACTAGAATTTTCTTCTTCGTCTTCAACCAAGGAAGACAAAACCACACACCACATACGGAACAATCCACGAAAATCCAATACCAAACACTTTTCTTTTGGTTTCAATAAACTAAAACCAAGAAAACCACCCAAGACCGACCGTCAGAACGGTAAAGAACATCCGAAGGAATCCACCACCAATCTCTTCTATTTGACTCCAGTCAACTACCCGATCTACGACAGAAAGGGTAAGCACTCTTCTCCTACAGGGGTTAATAATTCTTCGGTGGTGGCGTTAACCGGCCACACCGTCAAACCACACCCTTACTATGAACAAAAAGGGGTGACCGAAACCCTTCGGCACCACAACCCCACTATATCACAAATATAGCAACTCAATCAAATATATCATAAATATAGCATTATACATCATCAAAAGTAGCATTCAACATCAAAGCTTAGATACAATATTTAAGCGGAAAGCAACGATACCCATACTCTTTCCTACTGTGCATCCATGTGTGTCAAATTTTAAATTAGTTATTCCACTTACACAAGTTTTAAAGGTTGCTATCATATGACAAAATTTTAAGTACAACCTAAGCCATGTTTCTAGGTTTCCCACATCAAAAATTTTAGTTGAACATATGACAATTCACTAAATTCATACACCACGGACCTGAAGCCCGCTCTGATACCAACTGTAACACCCCGGCATCTAGTATGCCGCAAATGTCACCACAAAGGCTACTGACAACAGTTTAAGCACATAATTAACACCAAATTAAAGCACCTACCATAATAATGAGTACAAAAATCCGGCAACATCTCCTTTGTTTCTTTAAGATTTGGAACAATCACAATAGCAATATAGCACAATATCATGATATAAGAGCATCTAAATCATGTATAACAGGAAGCATAGCAACAGTCCAAACCACAATAAATAAACTTAACGTTTCATGACTTAAACGATGACACCCATGAAGCACAGCACATAACATCGCAAAGACTAAACCTTAAACCAAATAAGGAATACTCCGAAGCAACATCAAATCATGATGGGTAATAAAATGTCTAATTGTGTGCTGTTAGTGAAGGGAATATGCCCGAGAGGCAATAATAAATTGTTTATTATCATATTCCATATTTATAATAGATGTTTATTTCTCATGCTAAAATTGTATTAATCGGAAACGTTAATACATGTGTGTTTAATAAACAAAAGGGTTCCTAGTAAAGCCTCTTTTTAAACTAGCTCGTTGATTAACTGATGATCAAGGTTTCCTGATCATGAACATTGGATGTTGTTAATAACGGGGTCATGTCATTAGAAGAATGATGTGATGAACATACACCCAAGTTGGTATAGCAAATACGATCAAGTCATTTAGTTTGTTGCTGTATCAAACTCATACGAAATAGCTCTTTTCCTTAGACCATGAGATCATGTCAATCACTAACTCCGGAAGAGTACTTTGATGACATCAAACGTCACTCCGTAACAAGGTGACTATAAAGATGGATTTAGGTACTATGAAAGTATTAGTTGAGGCTCATGAATCAAGAGTGGGATTTGTCCATCTAGATGACAGAGAGATATACTCTGGGCCCTCTCGGTGATATTACATAGACATCGCTTGCAAGCACGTGACTAGGTCACAAGAATGTCATATCACAGAACGAGTAAAGAGTACTTGTCGGTAACGGGATCGAACTAGGTATAGTTGATACTGATGATCGGATCCCGGACAAGTAAAATATCGTGAGACAAAAGGAATTGGTTATGTCGTTTCTGGTTTACGCGATCACTAGTTCATCGTTGAGTGAATGGGAGTCATTATGGATCTCCAGATCCCGCTGATGATTATTGATCTGAGAGGTGTCTCAATCATGTCCATTTTATTCACGAACCGTAGGGTGACACACTTAAGGTTCATCGATGCATTTGAGTGGATACGAAACACCGGAGAAAAATATGGACAGTACAGGGACTGTTTTGAGTATCGCCGAAATAGTTTCGGGATATCGGAATAGTTAAAGGGGGTATATGTTAATGTTTGTTAATTAAAAGAATTAACAAATATTAAAATATCTGAAATAAAAATGTTTATTTATTTATGGGAGAAAACCCTTTCATTTCTTGAGTGGGGTTTTAATGGAAACCAAAGTGGGTTGTTTTAAAGTGAGTGGAGAGATCACTCACATGAAGAGAGGGAGGGCAAGGGGCACCCCCCATGCGCCGGCCACCCCTTGGGGTTCTCCTCCTCCTCCTCCTATAAAAGGGAGGGAGGAGCTCCTCTCTTGGTTGTTCATCCATTTGACCCTTTGGTTGGTCCATTCTCCCTCCTCCTGCTGATCCGTTTTTCGAGCTGTGGCTTATGCGAAGCGCTGCTGAAATTATTTCTCCACCACCACCACCACTAAGCTGTAGTGTTGTTGGAGTTTTCCGGGGATCCTCTACTTCCGCTGCCTACTGAACGAGGGATTGGAGGTCATCGTTGATCCGTACGTGTGACCAAGTACGGAGGCGCTGCCGTTTGTGGCGCTCATCTTCGCGACTTCGAAGTCGGGAGTGTACCTCTACATCAACCACGTTTGTTTGCGGGAACGTTATTCCCGCTTTCGGTCTACGAGGGTGAGTCCTTCTGAAACCGTTTACTTGCATCTCCGAGATATGATCTTGGTGTTTGGTTGCAATCGTAGGAAAATTTTTGTTTTCCATGCTTCGAAACCCTTCAGTTAGGTGACGACGTGATGCTAACTCCATTCCCGTGTGTCGAGGTCAAGGTACCTAAAAACAACATCAAACAACAAGCGTGAGTTAATCACTCAGCAAAGTGTATTGTAATGGAATAAACAACAACATTACTCATTAACACTTTCATCAACTTCTCATAGACGTCATTATAAATTCCATAACATGTTCATCAATATTTCACAACCATCATCATTAAACTCTTGTCTCATCAACATCTCATAAACTCATGCATATATGCAATCCAATGCACATGTCTCCTCAAAGCACATACCGGTATTGCCGAGTGCACACCCGTCGGCGTGCACCCTCTTTCCCCCTTCCATCCCGTAGATGGAGGGTGCCTACTCCTCGCTTCCATTCACAACTGTGGATGGAATCACGAGGTAGGTCTTACTCAATGGTGCTCTGGATTAGTCATAACTTTCTCACCGACCTTACCGGACTAGTTATGACTTTCTCACCGACCGGGCCAGTTTTCATGCCATGTATGCAAAATATGTCATAAACAAAAACAACTTGCATATAAACTCAACTAATCATTGCATAGCCTCATAATAAACCATTTTCATCATGTTACAAGCAAGAGTCAATCATAACATCATATCATAAAACATGTGTAAACCATCTCAAATTCAAACATTACGGCTCCCTAAGCCACAACCACTACAATACACTTGCCTTCAACCGCGGGCGACGGATTGGCGAGAGGATGAGGGCACTCCCGTGGTCACACCACCTGCGCATAGTACCACACACTCAAAACATGCCCTCAAAATAGTACAAGAACGATCCCCTACCCCGACTTCGCAATCAACCCCTAAAACCCGAAAATAGAGAATCTGTCCCTACGGGACAGCGGGCTTCCAACTAGCATAACTTGAGTTCTAGGACTCCAAATTAAGTAAACGAGTATATTTTCTCATAGATTAGGAAATTTCCTAGCTTTTTCTAAGTATTGGTAAAAACTGATTCGGCCTCTAAAATTGCCTAATCTACATATCCACCCGATCTGTCCCAATCGCATCACAATTTTGAACATGTTCGGTAAAACAGCCATAACTTTCAAACGGTTGATCGGAATTACGCGTTCTTGGTGTCCACTGAAAGGTATTGAAATTATCTACAACTTTCTCAATAGACGGCTGACCAGAAAACGCCTTTACTCAAACCCTAGATCGGACGTCCAATCTGTCCGAAACAGAACACCATGCAATCTCTAATTTTCATCAATTCTATCTAATGGCAGCACCAACTTTCAATCTAAAAGCACCAAAAACTCCTCTAGATCAGCACCTAATCCAACCCAAAAGGTCTCCCCATTGCCATACCTTTGCCCGATGAACAACGAACCAACGAACGCCGAATCTTCTCCTCCCAGTTCTCCCGATCTCCATCCTCGCTCCGAATCTGCCGGATCTCCTCGTCGCGGAGCTTACCAATGGAGAGGACAGCGGGGTGGAGGGGTGAGGATCTCTCCTAGGCCGGCTAGGGGGGTGGAGAGGAGAGGGAAGGGTGGAGGCGCCAAAGGGGAGGGGCGGCTAGGGGGAGGCGTGGAGAGGAGGGGGGTGGCGGCTTGGGGGTGAGAGGGGAGGGGAGGGGCGCCTAGGGCAAGGGGGGTGCAAGGCAGAGGTTTTGCTGCCCTCCTCCCCCACATGGGCCGGAAACCCCACCTTTGGCCCATGTGGGGTCCCCCCTAAGGCCCAAATCGCCCCAGAAAGGCCCAAACTACCGAAAACGGCCAGAAAACGCGATTTAACCTCATACCGTAAGGTTTTATTCGCTATGTCACAATTTATAATGTCATGCCATTCGGTAGTGTCACAGAAACTAAAGGATGAATTTTTTTTGTGGAGTAGTTTTCAATTTAGGACAGAAATCAAAAACTAACCTAAGGCATTGATATTCTCACCGATCAAGTGAAGCTCTGATACCACTTGATGTAACATTGGTGTCCCAATCTTTCGATGAGAATGATAACCTTCGATTTGGGAGGGATTGACTTTGACGATCCGACTACAACGTACAACGACGATGCGCCTTAGCAATCGCTAAACCAACTCCAGAGGGTTATTGACCTTGCCGGGGGCACGATCAACCTGATCACGAAGATCAATTCCTGCAAGCAATCGAAGAACAAGGCACAAGCAATCTAAAATTGCAAATATAGATGAAGTATTGAAAAGTTGGGGTTCGGATACAAGGAGCTTGTTAGGCGGCCGTTGAGCACGTCTAAAAGACTCAAAATAGTAGCAAAAGGATAAACTATCAAATAACCAAAACCCAAGTTATTTTGGGGGACTCCCTAGCTATATATAGGAGAAATAGGAGGCCAAAACAGTGCTAAGGGCATCCAAAACACATCCATGGCCGAGTAGGACTCCTATTCCTAGTTTGACTTGGATTTGGAAAGATGACCGAACTTGTTTTGCATATTCCCGTTGACTCGTAAGGAATTTAGACATGAGGCTGGATCCGTTGGAAAGAGGACGACGAAACCTTTCAAACTAGTACTCATAGACCCCAAACAACCTTGTGGATCAAAAGTTATGGTCGTTTTAATTTAGTGCTATCCCAGAGGCAGAATCCGAGTTGAACTTGTGCACCGGAAGAATTGGCTTCATGCTTGACATTTGGGAGTCCTTCTCCTTGGTTCCTAAGGACAATAAAATCATTACAAGGATTAAATAGCATTCCATTCATTAAATTATTTGTATGCAACCCGAGGAACGCATTCACCTGGCAATTGAATTGATGTGCGCGAGCTCGAGTAATTGGCCCTTTTATTACATTGTTGGTTTCAATTGGGTTTGTAGGCATGGTCGTATCCATGGTAGTGATGTCCTCATTATTCTCCCCTTCTTGCATTTGAGTTGTCCTCGACTCAAGTTCATCATCTTCTCCCAAGTATGGCTTTAGATCTGATAATTGAGTTGACAGGCTCTAACTCGAGTTAATGGTCCTTGAACCGATGAAAATGTAGAAGGATGGCCAAGGTGGGGGCCGATGAAGCCATGCAGATGGAGTAGAGGATACCATAAAGTGTCGCCAACTTAATGGTCCTGGCCAAGGTGGGGGTCGATGAAGCCATGCAGTTAATATAATTGCGGCAACACTTGGTAATGACCATATGTATGCATTGTTAGTTCTATCCATGATGAGCATGGTCTCATCATCCTCCCTTTCTTGAAGTGGAGTCATCCTCGACTCCATCATATTGTCCTGCAATATGTTAGTAATGACAGGAAGCAAAGCAATATGCACATTTGCAATCAAATCAATGGATCGAGAATTTCTATCAACCATATCCTCCCTTTTCTTGAAAACTATCATGTGACTTGTGAATGGAACCAAATGTACTTAGTCTGACATGATTAGTGATTTGGCAATTATTAAATTGATGACATGTTGCATTGCAAACGGAGGTTTAAAATCTGAACAAATGTAAACTCGATGTGCTTTATACTCTCCTTTCTCACTATTTTTGCCGATAACATAAAAAATATTTTGCGATAACCATGACAAATCAAAATGTACAAAAAGTCTCTCCTCTAAATAATTCAGATCACACGGAACATCAAATTCAATGTAGCCTAATGTATATAAATGAGACATCAATTTCAACTCATCATTTTTGCTTGTGATGTGTATGACATGTTTATTTTCAGCATAAGTGTCTAATGTGTTAACAAATGTGACATGTCCATTTGCTAGTTGTGTCATGGATATAAGTGAAGTATTATCACACAACTCTTCTTTATCACAAGAAATAGCAAGCAAATCATCTTGTAACAAAGCAAAATCAGCCGGGAACGATAATAGCAAGACCTTTCCATCCCCCATGATCTTTAGCCCTAATTCGCGCCGGGAACGATTTAGTCTACCAAAAACCGAAATGCATTCAAATTGCAATTACTCGGCCGTTTCAACTCCAAACGACGTGCCTCCACCTCTCAAATCTTTGTATTGGAGTACTCTTCCCGGTGGTAGCACCCTTCTTTTGCATCTCCAACTCATCCGTCCGGGGGAGTGCAAAAACCAACGAGGAACGCCATTTTTCGTGTTCTTCGCGTTAATCGTCATATCTTTTTCCCCGGTGAGCCGAATCCAATTCCGTTTGAACCATTGTGTTCGTGAAGTTGCCACAATCATAACCCCTCAATCGATTTAAGGTTTCATCAAGTGTGAACGACGAATTTCGTGTTTAAATCCCTCTGGCCAAACCGACGTTCTTCGCCAAATTCATCCTTTCCGGTGAGCTATTCTTCGATTCCTTGCTACCATGAGTCCCTCTAGATGTCCTCTAGCTGATCCACCATTCAGACTCTCTGTTTCTTGGTTTTGCCCGTGCGTGCTGCCAGCCGCCGTCGTCGCCTCTCCGGCCGGCCAGCCACCTCCGCCGCCCCACCGGCGCCTCCAGCGTAGGGCGACGCTTCGCCGCCTCGGTGGCCTCGGGCCGGCCGAGGCCACCGCGCCGCTCCCGCCCCTACTGCGGCCGCCGTCGCCTCCCACCGCCTCGGTGGCCCTCGCGCCGGCCGAGGCCACGCGCCGCTCCCCCTCTCCCGCGCCGCCCGTGCGCTGCCTCGCGCCGTGTGTGGCCGCCGCCGCCGCTTCGCGCAGCGGCCCCATGCGCCTATGGTCGCGCCCACCCGGCTCGGCGTCGCCGTCACTTTGGCGGCGTCACCGGCCGGCTGGCCCCACCCCACCGGCGGCAAGGAAGCTGTCGACGTTTTTTGCGACAGGATCCTCCCGCAAGGGAGGTTTTAGTTCGGTTTGGGGGTGTGCTTAGCAGAGACTTAACCCGGTCACTCTCTCCCTGCCGTCCCGGAGAAGATGAACAGTAGACACTTGGTTTTCCCAGGTTCGGGCCCCGAAGGTGGGTAATAGCCCTACATCCTGCCTGAAGTCTTTGTTAGTCTCGAAGAAACGAAGTCCCTCTTGGAAGCTCTGTCTCCCTCAACCGTTGCTTGAGGGTTTTCTTCCTCCTACCATCCCCCTCCCCACTACTACAAACATGGTCATCTGTGTCGGTTCGCAACCGACATTAGTGTCGGTTTTCCAACCGACACAGACGTACCGACAGTAATAATCGTGAATTATCAGTGTCGGTTTAAAAACCGACACAAATAAAGTTATCAGTGTCGGTTCTACTCACCATCCGACACAAATAGTTACATATCAGTGTCGGTTCTGAACACGAGCCAACACAGATAGTTAAATATCCGTGTCGGTTCTACACACAAACCGACACAAATAGTCACATATCAGTGTCGGCTCGAAACACAAACCGACACAAACATGGACATATCAGTGTCGGCTCGAAACACAAACCGTGTAAATATTCATCTATCAGTGTCGGTTTGAGACACAAACTGACACAAATATTCATATCGGTGTCGGTTTGTACTAAGAACCGACACAAATTATTCCCCACCAGAAAAATAAAAAACTGCTTTTTTGGCTAGCCTCAGGAATACTGCTAGCCATGCCCTCTGGATATCATACATTGATATAGCAGAACTCGAAAAAAAAGCACTATACTAAGGCTGTGCCCTCATTAGTAACATGCTGCAATAAGAAAATTGTAATCAAAATCTCGTTGTGATATGATTGGGACCACAACATCAGTGTGACCATCTCCATTGACATCACCAATCGTAGGTCATTGTCATCATATGATAATGACAATCGATTGCATATAAAAAACATAGCCTAGTAACAAAGAAATATCTGACTAAGAAAATGTTGTGGTGAAAGTACGTGGTATCTTCATTTTCACTATAACCAAGTTATAATGTTCTCAATCAATCACCAAAAAATAGTAATAGCACAAGATGAAGCCCGAATGGTAGAATCTCTAAGTAATGGATCTAAGCAAGATTATGGATGAATGTATTCTCCTTAGCTAAACTAAGAAAGCGGCTCAAAGACATGTAGCAATAGCTGTGTATAGATTGTCAAGAGACATGTATTACCTTTGCATGTGGATAGACAATCTATTTATATAAGCAATCTGTTAACACCATACAAAATAAATGGATGAAACTTGCCTGTGGAATAAGACTCTTCAGATGCACTTCCCAGATTTCTTCTCCCTCATGATCCATGCCGCTACATTTCCATGGGCATCGCAGTAACCATCTCGATTTTCCCATCATCATTGATGTCCGCAAAGAATGATCGGTGCATGGATCTCAGCCATCTCAAGTGGGAACTTATTCCTAACCTTACCTAAATTGACAAAATCAACATAAGTAGACACATGGATGTTTACACATAAGTAGCGTATCAGTGCACCAAAGGTACAAGTATAAAGGATGGTGGGAATTCATTGTTTTCTAGTGAGGATTTCAATGAATTACAGTCTTATTTTCCAAAACTCAAAATAGCATGGTAAAAACTGATTATTACTTAATTACACCAGCAAATTATATTATTCTAGTCAAGAAACTTTATGCTATGGGAAAAAAAGCACTATGATTTTCTCCAGCACAAGAATGAGAATCTTACTTCATTAAGGTTCCTATGGGGAAAGCGCATATGAACTCTTCTAAAGAAAAATTCCGATCAATCGAGAAACAACCATCCCTCATTATAAGCATCATGTACTGGGTTCCATCAGCTTTCCATGTAGCATAATAGTATCACTATCTAAGTAGTTGCAGATTGTCACTGCATTCAGCAAAAGGAAAAAATGTTAGGTCATTAGGTCAAAAAGGAAACATAGGCCAATATGTTGTTCTAGGAAAACATAAATGAGCATGCAACCACTATGTACCATTCCCATGACCTTAGTCCAAAGAAATGGTACAGGATATAAGAATATGAAAATTTGGTATAGTCCAAAGATCCTTGAAGTTAGAAACATAATGGGCATAAAGTAGCACATAGAAAAATAGTTAATTAGTTATATGTCCATACAACACACAACTTGATAATTATCACCCGTCCAAAACAGTAGCCCAAAATTAAATAATAAGGTGCCATATAGAACCACTTGCAGCATAAAAATGGTGCGGAACAAACAGTGCAAATATTTTTGGGAAAAAAGAAACCAAATAATATTAAGAATTCAGCATCAGAATCCTGCTTGGACAAATAAATACTCCACCCAGAGTCAAATATGCTGCAGATGCATATATCTGAATCCAAATATTGCCATTACCTCATAGACAAATATGTTTACATATTCATTATCAGGTACAACATCTCTTCCCTTGCAAGCAATCTAAAATGCAAATGTGTCAGTAATGAAATGCTCTTCAAAATTGAAGGATACATTTAAGCTTAGCTCTCTCACCTTGACATGCTTAGTACCTTGCCTTGTCCATTCCGCTGGTGAGTAATACCGAGTAGTATTTGTCAAATCAATCACCAAACCTATCTGAAAAAAATACAAATTAAGACTGAAATAGAATGATCTGTTCACAATAAGTGACTAACTTACTTCGCGGCCAGCTTTTCTTTGTTTATTAACTACTTGTTTGGACGAATATCTTTTCCCAGGAGGCACTGAGTCATTCAAAGTTTCATCAAGAGGAACTTTGGAAGGTATGATTTTGTCTATTGACAGTTACTTGGAAGTGCTGGCGCCTATATAGCTTTATAAGACAAATCCACCGATGTGACAAACCATGAAACGCAGAGGAAATAGGCAAAGATAGAATTAGAGAAAGGTATAGTAGTATAGTGTTTGCCATCCACCGACTCTTCCTTGTTGATGTTTGAATGAAGTCGTCACCAGCTATTTAAGCTAAACCCCTACCATGTTCATCTGCTGACTGCCGATTCATTCATACAGTAAGCATTTGTAGAGGACAGCAAATCGGTCTATATAGAAGCATGAAATAAGACATAACCAGCGTATGAAATAACACAAGACTCCTTTCATATCAAAGAGCGCATGAACTTCGCATTAGTACAGAAGACTCCAATGATTCAACATCATTTTACATATATCAGTCAGAGTGGGATGGAGACACATTATGTTCCAGATGAGTACAGAAGACTGGGTCATTATTGTCAGGATCATGAAACTCGCCATTCTTGTTGATGATTTGACTCATGATGAACCAAGCGAGTTGTCCCTGAATGGCTCTGATTTCAGGTTGTTTTAGTTTTTCCGTAGGGATTTTGAGGCGCTACAAGGAGAAAAGAATTAATATGAGAGCTTTAGTATAAATCGTTAGGCATGAATCATTTTGGGTTGTTAGCATGACAAACCTCTACATCATTGTCTACAATTGTAGAACCTAAGAGTATCCGCATGTAATGGCAGACAAAATACCCACATAAATTTGTGCCTTGCGACTGTTTGTTACACTGCAAAATAAATAAACTGCAATGTCACAAAATGAGTCATTTATCACAAATTGAGATATAGGAGTAATATGTGCGTACCGGGAAAGCGGTACGTATTGAGAAGTGCTTTTGGTATGGGCGGTATCTCGTGGACTTTTGACAGTATCTTTTGAAGGCATTTTGGAATATATCTGTCACGTCCTTGTAAAGTTCTTTATCTTTGTCTAGGGGATCCAATACAACTATTTTGCTTTTCTCTAGTGTAATGGCAAAGAGTATCCAATGGAATCTACATACATAGGTAATATGCCATATAAAATTAGTGCTAAGATTGCAATAAGAGTAAAGAACAACATCGAGTGATCTAACTAGCTAGCGAACCGCTTACTTGAAGTTGTAGGGAAAAAGTATCATGTCCTTATCTTGAAGTTTAAAGAAAACCTTATAGATGTAATCCTCGACATCATTTGGTGTTCTTCGGACTTGAGGTTCGGACACTGCTCCCGGGTCGAGGAATCCCACACGAACTGCTGGGTTTTTTCTTAGTTCAATAGTCTCGTACCTACATAGTAAAGAAGTTTGACATTACAATTACCGGTATTACATTAATATAGACAATAATTTATGAAGTTCACACTTACAGTATCCAGCATCTCAAAAGAGACACGTCAAGGGCATCCTGGTAGTACATGTCGTGCAAGTTATCAAATTCAACCAGGAAGTAACCACCCCCCTCATGGTGAAAATGCTCTTCTTTATAAACTCCACATATCGACTTCGGCAGCACATCCTGGTTGGACCGCTCTATGTACCACTTGTGCAATCTTTGCATCATCATTGTTAGGGTATTCAACATATTTTTCGGTCACAAGAGGCTTCCCCATCTCGAATTTTAGTCTTTCTACAATATCTTGTCCTGCAGACTTCGCCTTGCCCTTAGATTGGCTCAGGATAACCTCATATTCAGACCTGGCGTCGCCTAAGCTGGACGACTTAGCTTTCCTACTGTACGATTTCTTTTTATTATCCACGGTATGTTTTTTTGGGACGACTGACTGCGGAGGATCTATTGGAGGACACTGAGCTGCAGGTGATGACTGCGGAAGATCTATTGGAGGACACTGAGCTGCTGGTTATGACTGAGGAAGATCTATTGGAGGACACTGAGCTGCTGGTGACGACTGCGGAAGATCTACTGGAGGATATGACTGCAATTGAAGGTCGAGAACAATGTCACGCTTGCGCCACTGAATGAATGTGTGCATGGCACTTCCTAAAGTTGTCACTTCATCATGTCCGGGCATTTCCAACATCATGTCGGTGAACTGCGGAAGTACCGTGTCCACCTCGACCTTTGTGTATCCTGGCGCGATTGGGGAGTTGTGCAAAACGCCCCCTTCTTGGCACGGATAAGCCATGCCTGTAGTAGCCTGAATAGAGATGTTCATGACAGGAATGTTGAGCTGGCAAGGTGTTGGATATTGTATGTCGTCCACAGGATAATGGGCTAATAATGTATCTTCTACTAGTGGTGTGGACGCACAACTGCTGCGATGGCGCGAGGTGCTGGGGACAACAGTGTTCTCGACTTCTACATGGCTTAGGGCTGCTTGCACTTGTCTTTCCACTTGTCTTTGCACTTGTTCTTGTATAGTGTCATGTAAATCTCGAAGTAGCTCTTGCTTTATTGCTTCTCGTTCATTTTCGATTTGCGAGTCTTTGGCTCTCTTCCGACTCCTATAAGAGCTGGCGTGTTCTGGGAATCCCTTGCTCCAAGGTACCTTAGCCCCAACACCTCGTGTCCGACCAGGGTGCTCTTTGGTTCCTAAGGCCACCGTAAGTTCATCCTTATCCCTATCTGAAACGAAAGTGCCTTGGGTAGCCTGGACAGACAAGTCTTGGACTTTGTTGGAGATCGCTTCGTCTTACGAGTTTTGAATGATAATACCCCACCGTGACGTGATAGCTTGTTCTTGCCGGCACATAGTGCTTGACTCGATGCAGTAGTTCAAACAGGGACTTTTGCTAGTGGGTGAATGGACTCGCTTCTTGCCTCTCCCATTGGGGATTTTTCCAGCGTATCCACCTGCCTGTCTGTGGGGATGAATATTCTTTCTGGAGATTGTCGCGTGGTCCTCACTTGACTTCTTTGCTGATTCTTGTAACTTCATCGCCACGAACTCATCCCAGTATGGTTCCAATTTCGGATATTTCCCAATGGGACTCAGGTTTTTCTTCACATATGTGCAATTCAACCGGGTCTTGAAGTTCTTCCAACACGTACCCATGGTCATCAATGCATCTCGGCGCACGAGGTCTTCAGCTTCTTCGGGGAATTCAAAGCTTTGTTTTAGCTCTGTCCAAAGGTCCTCTTTGGTGGCGCAGGGTACTTTATGCCAATCCTGATAGGTGATTGGAACTTTATCCCTGGCAATATATCCGCAGGTTGACCTGTACTTAGCCGCTACTTCTTTTGGTGCTGTAGGGGACCCTGAATCAGTAACATTGGAGATGGTACGTCTGCCTTCAGGTTTTTTGGTTTGCCCTCGACCACGACGCCTTGCTACTTCGACATCAGTGGTAGGTGGAACCACGACGCCGGCTTCCAGTTCGTCGAGGTTAATGATGGAGCCGTGATGGCACTATGGGTGTCCCGATCTTTCGATGAGAAACACACGATCGATTTGTTGGAGTCGACCTTGACGATCCGACTACACCGTACGACGACGATGCGCCTTAGCAATCGCTAAACCAACTTCAGCGGGTTATTGATCTTGCCGTAGGCACGATCAACCTGAACACGAGGTTCACTTCCTGCAAGCAACCGAAGAACAAGCAAGAACAATAGGATAAGCAATCTGAAATTGCGGATAAAACTGGAAGCGAAACAAAGTGGAGTCTTATTGACGATCTTGACAAGGTGGCTGTCCAACACAACTCGCACGATCAAGTTTGCACTTGGCTAAACTAATCAAATAAAACCCAAAACCCTAAGGAGCCGATGTCTGGCTATTTATGAGAGGTAGGGGCGTGGGAAATCACGTCCAAAGCAGTAGGATACCAACTACAACTCTATTACAAGGCCCAAAGCCCAAGTCTTCTCGATTTGGAAAAGTGACGCCAATTGTTTTGCAGATTCCTGTCGACTCGGACGGAATTTGGGGATGGGGTCGGATCCGTTGGAAAGAGGACGTCGAAACCTTTCAAACCAGTACTCATAGACCCCAAACACCCTTGTGGATCAAAAGTTATGGTCATTTTAAGTTGGTGCTGTCCCGGAGGCCGAATCCGAGTATAACTTGTGCACCGGAAGAATTGGCTTCATGCTTGACGTTTGGGAGTCCTTCTCCTTGGTTCCTAAGGACAATAAAATCATCACGAGGATTAAATAGCATTCCATTCATTAAATTATCTGTATGCAACCCGAGGAACGCATTCACCTGGTAATTGAATTGTCGTGCCCGAGCTCGAGTAATTGGCCCTTGTATGACATTGTTGGTTTCCATTGAGTTTGTAAATATGGCCGTATCCATGGTAGTGATGTCCTCATCAGTTAAGGAAGCTAATCGGGCTCCTGCTCGGGCTCCTGCTCGGATTAGGCTCAGGGGTCCCCTCCATATGTTGTTCTGCCTTGGTTACTGCTCTGCTACAAAATCGAACCATTAATTCCATAAAAATCTCCAAGTTTCAGTTACAAGTTTCAATAGGTCATCATCATTAAAGATAGAGAGTATTATACTGGGGAAAGGAAAGGCAGAAACTCCCAGGATTCCCCGATCGACAACATGATTGATACAATTTATAGATCACTTGTATAAATATATAACTTTAATATTAAAGTTGAATTGATTTAGAGAAAAGAAAAGAGAAAAACAAGAAAATAAAATCTAGAATCATTTTCCACTTAATGTAATCACACCCTTCTAAACCTAAACCTAACCCTAACCTAACTCCCCTCTCTCTCCTTCACTCATCTCCTCCACCTGCCGCCGCACCCGATCACCTCCTCCTCCTCGCATATTTACTAGAAGATATGGAGATAATATTGAAAACAACATTGTGTTTAGGTCAATTGTAAAGCAAGAGGACAAGGGTCCAAACCAAATCAGAACAGAGAACAGATTTTTATTTTTTAGTACGAAGCTTAGTGTTAACAATAAAACTTAATCAAACCAGCAACAGAGTAATTAGTTTTCAATTACAGCTACAAGCAAAGAGCAAAAATAAACTAATAAATTGTTGATGGAAGCATTTTTAAAGATAGCTCACAAGAGGCATCTAACACTTGTAACCATACAAAGAGGAATAATATAGCATTCTGAGAAGTCAAGTCATTACATTGTTTTGATGTACTACCTAACATACAACCCAGATATTACCAAGACCAAAAGAGAAATCCATCTAAAATCTTAAAGATAGCTCACAAGAGGCATCTAAAACCCAGATATTAAAGATAGCTCACAACCCAGATAGCTCACAAGAGAAATCCATCTAAAACCCAGATATTAAAGATAGCTCACAAGAGGCATTCTGTGAAGTTTTGATGTACTACCTAACATACAACCCAGATATTACCAAGACCAAAAGAGAAATCCATCTATGACAGAAACATACATTGTATATGCCCTTTCAGATGCAAATGGTTTTCGAATATACAAGTGCTAGCAGCATAATTAAGGCATGTTTACTAAAATCTTAATGATCTAGACAAAGATTTTAGAAACCAATCAGTTGCAGATGGAAAAGTAGCCTTATTCAAGGGAAACACAAGATCATATATGTTTTTCATAGTATCATGTCAGAAGTCAACTCTACTGCCAAGCATCATAGTCCAAGGGAAATGAACTAGCACATGTAGAGTTTACATTAGTAGGAAATAACTCCATATTTATATCAACTTATGAAGCTGGCCTGATTTTTGGGCAATTATTGATGAATGTGTCCATAATGTAGTTGTAGCCTATATTCATCAGAAACCCAACTGCCATTAGCGTACGCAGATTATACGACACTTCATATAATTCCTCATACCTTTATGTTTTGAATCTTGGCTAACTACTGCAAATGTGCAATCAATTCTATCCAATCTACTTCCTTATTCCTAGTAAGCGAAATCTTGGTGGCAAGCAGAGCACAAGAGGCAAACTAAAAGAGCAGGGAATTGGCGAGGAAATGCCGAAATCTTTGACAGAATTTGATTGGAAAAAACATCTAGCAAAATTAAAGTGGTATCGAGCACGGCGGCGGGCGAGGTACTTACCTCTGCGTCGCGGGGCGGACCAGGCGGGGTGGGATCGAGCACCGGGCGGGGACGACCACCGGCGGAGACAAGCACCGGGCGGCGGGCGGGGACAACCACCAGTGAGGGCCTTGGCGGCGGAGACGAGCACCGGCGGCGGGTGGGAGTCGACCACCGAGCGGCGGGCTCGACCACGGCGGCGGGCGGGGTCGAGTGGAGACGAGCACCGGGCGGCGGGCGGAACCGAGCACGGCGGCGGGCGGGGTCGAGCGGAGAGTGGCGAGTTTAGGGTTAAGGTAGGAACGGGAGATATATGTACGGTGGGTTTTCAGTGTCGAATTCCCGTAACGAACCGACACTGAAGTTACATTTGTGTCGGTTTAAACCATGAGCCGACACTGAACAGTGTCTCATTTGTGCCGGTTTAAGGATAAAACCGACACAAATATACGTTTTTTATGTTTGTTGATATTATAAAATTGTAATCAACTTGAGTATAATAACAAAAAGGCTACATAAATATATAATAGGTATATATTTATTTACAATATAGTATTGACTGTTTTTTGATATTATAATAATATTCCAAAAATGTAATCAACATGAGTATAATAACAAAAAGTCCACATAAATATATAATAGGTATATATTTATTTACAATATAGTATTGTTAGTTTGTTGATATTATAACAATATTCCAAAAATGTAATCAACATGAGTATAATAACAAAAAGTTCACATAAATATATAATAGGTATATATTTATTTACAATATAGTATTGTTAGTTTTTGATATTATAACAATATTCCAAAAATGTAATCAACATGAGTATAATAACAAAAGTCCACATAAATATATAATAGGTATATATTTATTTACAATATAGTATTGTTAGTTTTTGATATTATAACAATATTCCAAAAATGTAATCAACATGAGTATAATAACAAAAGTCCACATAAATATATAATAGGTATATATTTATTTACAATATAGTATTGTTAGTTTGTTGATATTATAACAATATTCGAAAAATGTAATCAACATGAGTATAATAACAAAAAGTCCACATAAATATATAATAGGTATATATTTATTTACAATATAGTATTGTTAGTTTTTTGATATTATAACAATATTCCAAAAATGTAATCAACATGAGTATAATAACAAAAAGTCCACATAAATATATAATAGGTATATATTTATTTACAATATAGTATTGTTAGTTTTGATATTATAACAATATTCC
This sequence comes from Rhipidocladum racemiflorum, assembly GCA_036346355.1. Lineage (NCBI taxonomy): Eukaryota > Viridiplantae > Streptophyta > Magnoliopsida > Poales > Poaceae > Rhipidocladum > Rhipidocladum racemiflorum. The sequence continues at coordinate 60,232,931 of CM070570.1, forward strand.
AAAAATGTAATCAACATGAGTATAATAACAAAAGTCCACATAAATATATAATAGGTATATATTTATTTACAATATAGTATTGTTAGTTTTTTTGATATTATAACAATATTCCAAAAATGTAATCAACATGAGTATAATAACAAAAAGTCCACATAAATATATAATAGGTATATATTTATTTACAATATAGTATTGTTAGTTTGTTGATATTATAACAATATTCCAAAAATGTAATCAACATGAGTATAATAACAAAAAGTCCACATAAATATATAATAGGTATATATTTATTTACAATATAGTATTGTTAGTTTTTTGATATTATAACAATATTCCAAAAATGTAATCAACATGAGTATAATAACAAAAGTCCACATAAATATATAATAGGTATATATTTATTTACAATATAGTATTGTTAGTTTGTTGATATTATAACAATATTCCAAAAATGTAATCAACATGAGTATAATAACAAAAAGTCCACATAAATATATATTAGGTATATATTTATTTACAATATAGTATTGTTAGTTTTTGATATTATAACAATATTCCAAAAATGTAATCAACATGAGTATAATAACAAAAGTCCACATAAATATATAATAGGTATATATTTATTTACAATATAGTATTGTTAGTTTGTTGATATTATAACAATATTCCAAAAATGTAATCAACATGAGTATAATAACAAAAGTCCACATAAATATATAATAGGTATATATTTATTTACAATATAGTATTGTTAGTTTTGATATTATAACAATATTCCAAAAATGTAATCAACATGAGTATAATAACAAAAGTCCACATAAATATATAATAGGTATATATTTATTTACAATATAGTATTGTTAGTTTGTTGATATTATAACAATATTCCAAAAATGTAATCAACATGAGTATAATAACAAAAGTCCACATAAATATATAATAGGTATATATTTATTTACAATATAGTATTGTTAGTTTGTTGATATTATAACAATATTCCAAAAATGTAATCAACATGAGTATAATAACAAAAGTCCACATAAATATATAATAGGTATATATTTATTTACAATATAGTATTGTTAGTTTGTTGATATTATAACAATATTCCAAAAATGTAATCAACATGAGTATAATAACAAAAAGTCCACATAAATATATATTAGGTATATATTTATTTACAATATAGTATTGTTAGTTTTGATATTATAACAATATTCCAAAAATGTAATCAACATGAGTATAATAACAAAAAGTCCACATAAATATATAATAGGTATATATTTATTTACAATATAGTATTGTTAGTTTTTTGATATTATAACAATATTCCAAAAATGTAATCAACATGAGAATAATAACAAAAAGTCCACATAAATGCATATTTTTGACGTCATATTTACATTATATTTTTTTACATCACATTGACATTACTGCTAGCTATTTTTCTTTAACAATTTGCCCCTCTTCATGATCATCGCGATGATATGTAGCTTCTTCCTCAGTGGTTTCTTCATCTAGCCTGATGCTTCCATCTACGAAAGGTGGCACCTCGTCAAACTGGTTGTACTCGTCCTCATCCACGACATTCTCAACTCCGACGATTCTTCTTTTTCCGTGAAGAATAACATGACGCTTCTTATTTGCCGGGTCGATTACGTAAAAGACTTGTGCTACTTGCTTCGCAAGTACGAATGGTTCATTTGTATATCCGACATGTTCAATGTTCACAATAGTGAAGCCATACTTGTCCACCTTCACACCCTTTGGGAGTTGGATCCAACGACACCGAAACAACGGGATCTTGAAAATACAATAGTCGAGCTCCCAAATCTCCTCTATGAACCCATAGAAGCTGCTCTTCGTACTGCATGTGCTGTCATAAGCATCTATGCGAACACCACTGTTTTGGTAAGTACTTTTGCTATCTTGACCTCTAGTGTAAAATGTATATCCATTTATATCGTATCCTTGCCATGTCACGATTGTACCTGATGGCCCCTTTTCCAACCACCTCAATGTAACACTCGTTTCTCTCCCAGTCATGTGTTCCTTAAACCAGTGATTGAACAAACGGTTGTGCTCTTTTGTTATCCAAACCTCTGATCGTCCTTGGTTTTCCCTCCGTAGCTCATCCTTGTGCAAGTCCATAAACGAGGACACCTCAACTGATTGTTGCAAGACTGTGAAATGTGCTTGCTCAAACAAAACATGATCGTAAGTATTTATTGATTTCTTTCCGATGACCCCTTTTCCAGCTAGCCTACCCTCATGTCGAGATACAGGCACACCAACCGGATCGACATTGTCCATGTAATCGACGCAGAACTCGATAACCTCTTCGGTTGCATAACCTTCTACAATGCAGCCCTCCGGCCGAGATCGATTACGTACATATTTCTTCAGAACAGCCATGTACCTCTCGAACGGGTACATCTGATGCAAGAATACAGGGCCGCATATCTTTATCTCATTCACAATATGAACAATTAGATGGACCATGATATCAAAAAATGATGGGGGAAAGTACATCTCTAGTTGGCATAGAGTCTTCACCACATCATCCTGCAGTTCACATAGTCCAACGGGATCGATGACCTTCTGTGAAATTGCGTTAAAGAAGAAACATAACCTCATTATTGTCTCTCGGACTTTGTCAGGCAAAATACCTCTGATTGCAATAGGAAGCATTTGTGTCATCATCACATGGCAATCGTGAGACTTCATGCCAATTAACTTCAAATCTTTCATCGAAACCAGTTTTTTTATGTTTATGAATAACCGAACGGAACTTTCACACTATGTAAGCACTTGCAAAGTTCTGTTCTCTCTTTCTTGGATAGAGTGTAGCAAGCCGGGGGAAGATAAAGTCGGCCTGACCCGGTGTCTTGAGGATGTAGCTCGGATCTGATTTTCATATCTTCTAGGTCCTTTCGTGACTTGAGTCCATCCTTAGTTTTGCTAGGAATATTCAATAAAAGACCAATCAAACTGTCACATACATTCTTCTCTACGTGCATGACATCGATGCAGTGTCGAACTTCTAAGTCTTTCCAATAGGGCAAGTCCCAAAATACCGATCTCTTCTTCCACGTGGTCTTCTCAGTTCGGGATCTTGAAGTATTATTACTACCTTTTCCAAGTACAACATTAATATCCTTAACCATATCACACGACGAGGCCTTGGAGCTAAACCGTTCTCCTTTGTTCCGTCAAATTATTTCTTCATATTGCGGTAGGGGTGCTTCCTTCGAAGGAACCTACGGTGACGCATATACACAGTTTTTCTTGAGTTATTGAGCCACACACTTTCTGTTTCATCCAAGCACTATGGACATGCTTTGGCCCCTTTTATAGTACGACTAGATAGGTTACCTAGGGCAGGAAAATAATTGATGGTGCAAAACAATAATGCATGTAGAGTGAAGTACTCCCGTTTGTACTCATCCCATGCCTGCACACCTTCATTCCACAGTATTAGAAGATCTTCCACCAATGGTTGCAGGTATACATCAATATCGTTGCCAGGTTGTCTCGGCCCTTGAATAAGCAGCGACATCATAATGTACTTTCGTTTCATACACAACCAAGGAGGAAGGTTGTAGATACAGAGAGTCACGGGCCAAGTGCTATGAATGCTACTCATATTACCGAAAGGATTCATTCCATCTGTACTCAATCCAAACCTTATATTCCTAGGTTCATTTCCGAAGTTGTTCCTGAAGAGCCTATCGATGGTTCTCCACCGCGAGAATCCCAGGGTGTCTCAGCTTTCCATCCCTCTTATGCTCTTCCGAGTGCCATCGCAACAATTTGGCGTGCTTTTTGTTTCCAAATAAACGCTTCAACCGAGGGATTACTGGCAAATACCATACCACTTTAGCAGGAGGTCCTTTCTTCACCTCGCTGACATTGGTGTCATCACTCTTTCGCTTGTATCTTGATGCTTTGCACACCGGACATACATGCATGTCTGAATACTCTTTGCGATAGAGTATACAGTCGTTTAGACATGCATGTATTCGTTCTACTTCCAATCCCAAGGGACATACAACCTTCTTTGCAAGATATGTGGTTTCAGGCAATACGTTTCCCTCTGGAAGCATGTCCACTAAGAGATGTAATAACGTCGTGAAACTCTTATCGGACCAACCATTGCTTGCCTTCAATTTTAGTAGTGAAAGCACGATGTGCAATTTTGTGTATTCCTCCTTGCAACCCGGGAACAAAGGTTTGTATGAGTCCTCCATCAAACGCTGGGATTGATTAAACTCTCTCTGACTAGTGTAGTTCCCTTCTGCATCACGCAACATCTGAGCCAGATTATTGTCAGCCAGATTATTGTCATCATCGACGAGCAGCCTATCCTCATCGGATCCGTAACCGATGTCATCTACCATGTTGCTAGCTCCGTCGTTGATGACGTTAACTCCTTCATGTATGATCTCTTCTTCACCGTGCCTTGTCCAATATGTATAGCCAGGTAAAAAACCCCTTCGAATCAAGTGCAAGTGGATATGCTCTTTATCTGAAAACATCTTCTCATTCTTGCAATCAATACATGGACAATGTATGTATTCCTTTTTCTTTTGCAACTTGTCCTCCTCGGCGAATCTTAGAAAAGCAGAGACGCCGTCGATGTAATCTCGATGTGATGCATCAGCCTTTGTACATCCATCTCCGGTCCATCTATAATTAATTAACATAAACGATTATCAAGTTAACCTTAATTGAAATAGGTCTAAACATTAAATTACAACTAAAATCCACAAATTTAATTTAATATCTTAAATTTAATATATGTTTGATAATAATTAATTAACTAACAATAGTGGATGGCATAATTTTAATCTATATTATATAAAGCTAAGCAAAATTTAATGTAATGGAGCTAGGTAATAAATTCATCTTCTACAAAATGCTAGATCAATAAAAAGAAACTAAATCTAAACCATCATATGCTTATTAAAATTTAATATCTTAAATTTAATATATGTTTGATAATAATTAATTAGCTAACAATAGTAAATACACATAATTTTATTCTATATTATATAAAGCTAGACAAAAGTTCCAATTCTTTTTTGTCCTATCAGGGATAAAGTTCCAATCATCTATCAGGATTGTCATAAAGTACCAATTCTTTTTAATATATGTTTGATAATAATTAATATATGTAGTGGATGGACATAATAATTAATTAGCTAACAATAGTAAATAGACATAATTTTATTCTACATTATATAAAGCTAGACAAAAGTACATCTAAAGGAGCTAGGTACGTAATAAATTCATAATCTACAAAATGCTAGATCAATAAAAAGAATTTTTTTTTAAAATAATAATATTTTAATCAAAATTTACAGAAATAATATGCCGAAAAAGAAAATAGCAAAACTACCCCCCTGTGTCCATTTGAATTGGCGACAGGGTCCTGTCGCCAATTCAATTGGCGACAGGGCTCCTATGTCCATTTCAAATGGCGACAGGGGGGCATCCCATTGCTGCATGTGTGGTGCTCCTATTCCGATTTTACCCCCTGTCGTCATTTGAAATGGCGACAGGAGCTCCTGTCGCCAATTCAAATGGCGACAGGACCCTGTCGCCAATTCAAATGGACACAGGGGGGTAGTTTTGCTATTTTCTTTTTCGGCATATTATTTCTGTAAATTTTGATTAAAATATTATTATTTTAAAAAAAATTCTCAATCAAAACATATAAATTAAACTTAATTGAACTAGATATAAACATTAAATTTTAACTATATGGCGTTGAAATCATTACTTACTGAAATTTGATATATGTTTGATAATAGTAAATTAGTTAACAATAGTAGATGGACATGATTTTAATCTATATTATATAAAAACTAACGAAGAGATTTTAATCTATATTAGCATCTAAAGGAGCTAGGTAAGAAATTCATCTAAAGGAGCTAGGTAATTTGAGTGTTTATACCGCGCATAAGTTCATCCAAAGGACCTAGGTAATAAATTCAACAACTATAAAATGTTATATAAATAAAAACAAAATCAATCTCAACCATAATTTGAGCTCATATAAATTAATCATCATTGTACTAAATCTAAACATTAAATTCCATCTACATAACCACAAATTAAGAGAGGACAACAATTTACTCAACTTGAAACACACTTAGAGGGAGTACAAGCTCAAAAATGGATGTACTGCAGTCGGCAATGGAGCAGCTAGATAATGCGCAATGGAGCAAGAGCTGCAGTCGGCAATGGAGCAGGAGCTGCGATCGATCGGGAATGCGAGGAGATGCGATTGTAGTGGTAGTTATAGGAGGGTTTATTAGTGTCGGTTCGTAAATGGAGTCGGCACAAATAATAGGTATTAGTGTCGGTTCTATTTACAAACAGACACTAATAATCCGAAAAAGTATTTGTGTCGATTTTTAAATAGAACCGGCACAAATAAAAATTTATTAGTGTCGGTTGTAATTACAAACCGACACAAATAATATTTGTTTCGGTTTTAATAACAAACCGACACTAATAATAAACTATTAGTGTCGGTTTCAATTATAACCTGACACACTCCCCGATTTGGTTTTTAGAACCGACACAAAAAACTTTACTGTGTCGGTTCCAACAAAACCGACACTGATAGACCGACTCCTATTTACTGTTCTGTAGTAGTGCCCCTTCCATGCACCCAACCGCCCTTATTTATCCCCGGTCGGTTTGGGCAAGTGGAGGGACAAAATTATGCCACTGCGCGGCTCATTAATTACATTTCATTAATGCCATCCCATCTTGGGGCCTCCTTCTTTGTGCCACTACACTACGAGCCGTCAGGGCTGTCGCCACGCCCCGCATTAAATGCCTTGACACCATCCCCCATGGGAGGCTTCTGGGCGAAGCTTTCTTCAGCTTCATGTCCTGTGACGCCACGTGGGCCTCCTCGCCCCGCGAGGAGGGCTTGGGAGCGCTAGTCGCCGCGTAGCCACGTGGGCCTCCTTGCCCCGCGAGGAGGTCTTAAGAACGCTAGTCGCCGTGTGGGGCCCTTCGCGCCTTTCTTAAGGGCGGAGAGAGTACCCTGGTGTAGAATACGCCGACAGAAGCATTGGCTTCCTCTGTTTTTGCCCATGGGGAAGAACCTCCAAGTCTATGATAGGGAGGCCCCACATGTAATAGACACTAGCCCATCCAAAAAAATCAGAAAATCAAGAAAAAGAAAAGATTTCGGGAATATTCCCGATTTTCCATTTTTCAGGATTTTCCAAACTTCGGAAGCTCATAACTATTGCGTCCGAACTCCGATTGACTCTGTTCAAATTCCTAAATTCATCTAAAATCAAGATATACCTACCAGTATAACTTTTGTAATTTTTGGATTTTATTTATTTTATTGTTATTTATTTTGTGTACCGTTTTGCGCATAGCCGAGGATCCCGTCGAGTCCGCCGATTGACTTGATTAGCAGTGGCGTTGTCCCTGATTGACTTGATTAGCAGTGGCCTAAGCGGTGACGTGCTGCATCTGTTGCATCATGGCATGCATCAACTGAGTCTGAGCAGCGAGAAAAACTCCGAAATTCTGCATATCAACTAGCGGTGCTGGTGCTCCATCATTGGGGTTCCCAGCTGGGCGAGAACCACTTCCATTGCCTCCAAGGTTTCCGTGGGTGTTCACCATCTGTCGGTTGCTCCAAGGCTTAGAGATGAGAGGGAACAAGAATAGACAAGTAACAGGGAAACTTATGCGGGGGAAAAGTGTAACTCAAAATCCAACTTTATTATTAATAATAGTAATAACTTGGTATGGTTGCTTACAATGCCTAAGGGCCTTGCAACACATACTGCACACTCAGCAAATAATGAAAATCCAACGCCTCTAAAGGGTGACTCTTATTCTATAACGCGACTCGACGAAGGAGTCTCAACCTTAACGACTACGCTCACTCATCGAGAAAACCTCCACTGCCTCCTCGCGGCGGGTGCGGCGGCATCGGCGCGAAACAATCGCCATGCCCCACAAGCTGCGGTTTGTGGTTGGCGATGCGGCGTCCTCCTCTGGCTCTGGATGCAGGTGTGGCGGCTGGTGCAGGTGGCGCCTCTTACGGTTCTTCCACTGGAGTGCAGGCGTCCAACTCCAACACTGGATCGGGTCCCTGGCCATACAGTGCAGTCTCCAACTCTGCGATCCTTTCCGCAGCATAGGCGACATACTCACGGGCATTCTCTAAGTGCTTCTTCTCCTCCTCGACCTGCTCACGAGCCTTCTTCAATTCTGAGCGTGTCTTCGATCAGCTCCTCCTGAGCGGCGACGAATCTGGCTAAGTGAGTGATGGTAGCATCCTCATCTTCTATCGGCTTCCGTTGAGCTCTGCTGTCTCGGCGTGGGTGGTGATGGAACATTGTGCCTTCCAGCTCCTTGGAGTAAGTGCGGGCGATCTGCTGCATTGCTCGGCGCGACACCTCCTGGATTCCAATCTCAAAGGTAGACCTCCTGGCGGTAAAGTGAAAAGGGCGGCTGAACTTTGTCTTCTCTCGGGCATACACCGTGATCCGGACGTCCCATCCTGTGACCAGTCCTGCCTGCACAAGTGTAGTCCCTCGGTAGAGCGGCCTCTCAAAACCTCCAAGAAACTGAAGCATACGCCACAACTCGGCGGCATAGCCTCCTTCACGCTCGGCGTAGTTGTTCTTCATCATCATCTGCCAAAAGACGCTCGCGTAAGAACGCAGCACTTTAAAAATCAATGTGGAAGACGAAAAGAACTCAGCAGGGGTATGAACAAGAAAGAAAAGGGGTAAGTCGAGAATTCATTCATTATCTTGACCACTTTTAACTTTAGAAAATAGGTTTTATCCTCACTACGACCATTCTATCTATGGGTGAGCCTACAGTCAGTATGGCTCTGATACCACCTCTGTCGGGACCCGAATCTGCAAATCCGGACCCTCTGTGTATTCAGCACTAGTCCAGGAACGCGCTAGTGCACACAGTCTTAACATCGGTAAATATCACAATCATACCACTCGATACTAATAAAGTACTTTAATTAAATAGTCAAACTGGTTGCTCGACCTTATGGTCAAGTTACAAATATATGCCACGCAGGGCGAAACTTATTAAGAGAGAAATAGTAGAAGCGAAAAAATAAGATAACTTCGTGGCGCCATCCAGTATACCACAGGCAACTGACTGGGCTCGCTCCCTAAGTAGACGGTTCCTCTTGGAGCTCCTCCTCCAAAGCTGGTGTAGACTCCTCTTCAACTGGTGTTGTATTGCGGCAAGGGTGAGTACTTGGTACTCAGCAAGTCATGCACAGAATGCAGCTAATATACTACATGCATGGCTTAATACAAGGAGTGGCTCAAGGTATATTTGCAGTAAAGAGCATTTAAAAAGTATCATAAGTAGATTCGAAAGCAGTTGAAACAAGTATAAGATCAATAACTTTTCCAGGAGTTCAATAAACATATTTCCCGATTCTAATCCACATTTCCATCAACATCATTATTAAACCAAACCCATCCTTTTCAAGACCAAGTCATTTTCAAGAAAGTCTAACCCTTGACTGTAATCCCCGAGCGATGTCCAATACCGCAGACACGGCTATTCGAATAGATTTTACACTCTGCAGAGGTTATGCACTTTACCCACAAGATACAGCCAAACACCACAAAGGCGAGTTCCCGTAACAAAGTCTTTCGAAAACTTTTAACAGCACAAGTGGTCATCTCCGGTGTTGCACACTAACCCTTCCCTTAGCAAAGGCGAAGTTTAGGTCAATCCACCGTTAGATGGGTACCTGGCCGCAGCCCCGGTACGCTCCCCCGTACAACATACACAAAGGGTGTAGTTGACACCCAGAGGTCCCACAGGTACGTTATTAGTAACTTAGTCAACTAGGTCCGTCCCATTACAGACATGTGGTTGCACGTTTGACCCAGTTCAAAGGCTTGCAAGGTGAAGTCCTTAGGGTGACCAGGGCAAGACTACCCGAAGAACCAAACCAACATCCCGGTGCCACAACTGGCCCACCTGATCATTCTTGCCACATGCCCCGGTCGAAAACTATTTATCAAACCCCAGTTGATTACCATGAACCACGTGCCATCAACGTCACATGATACCTTTCCAAAACAGGTTCAATATATCATTAAGTCAATATTAACATTTGATTATCCAAAAATCATGTCATGAGCACGTAGCAGGTCTAAGCAATATGCTACAACGATCTACAAACCCATGTTGGCAATTTAGTAGTGTCCAACTAGTAATCCACAACTAGGGTGACAAGGGGTCATGGCACATATTTAATTAATCAAGGTGTCATACAGCAAATTGGCATTTATCTAATTCCCCGGGATTAAATAAAGTATTTTCTAATTGAACTAGCATGCAATGAGTTAAATCAAAATAGGTTTCCAAAATAGCATCAATATGGTCAAAGCATAACTTACCTTCAAAAAGTACTTGTTCTTGGTCCTGAGCTGGCTCCTGGGTCAACACTTCTCCTTCGAATCCTTCGGGCACTTCGACGTCTACTCGTAAAGCGTGCAAATAGAAGATAATAAATAAACAGTAGACAAAAAGTGTCCAAACATCCAAATAAAGTCCATAAATAGAGAGAGCATAATTTTATGAATTTTTAGAAACTGGAATCGTCAAATTCGGAGTTAAAATGCAAAAGTTATAGCATTTTGAAGTTTAAATAATCAATTAAATAATATTACAGAGTAAAAATTTAGTCCAAAAATTAAATAAAATTCATAATTAGGTAGATCTCAATTTTATACAAATTTATAAATTTGAATCACTCAAATCGGAGTTAAAATGCAAAAGTTATAAGCGTTCGAAGTTTGAATCAAAATTTGAAATCAATAATTCGAATTAATAAATCATTTTCTTTTTCGGAAATTCTTTTATTGCGTCAGCATGACACGTGGACCAATCCGGTGCCGCCACGTCGCCTCGGGTCCATGGACCCGGCGCACGGGCGCGGCTCGGTCTACCGTGGACCTGGTCCACGGCTCACGTGTCTCGCTGACAGGTGGGCCCCTCGGATGACGTCAGCGGTGACGTCATCACGCACGGCTGAGGACGGCTGACAGCTGGGCCCCACCGTGACGTCAGCGGTGACGTCATGGTGCACTCGGCTGAGACGCTGACGCGTGGGCCCCACTGACACGCGGGCCCCGCGTGTCAGAGACACGCGCCCACGCGCGGGCGCTGACCGCGACGGTCGGCCTCCCGGCCACGTGGCTAGATCTCGGCCGTTGATTTGAAAATCAACGGCCCAGATTGGATCTGGCTTAACGCGTTAAGAAACTACTCCGCTGATCTGGACCGTTCGATCTTGATCGGACGGTCAAGATCCAATCTAACGAAAACAACGTGGGTTAACGCTAACCGTTCGATCTAGATCTAACGGCTGAGATCTATTCTAGCTTGGTGCAGTTTAGGCTACGTGGCACGATCTAAACCGTTGGATCTAGATCCAACGGTTGGAAATAGATCTGGGATTTCAACGTGGAAAATACCTCCGGTGACGTGGCGCAATCTCAGCCGTGCGATGGAGATCCGACGGCTGAGAAGCTTCGAGTCCACGGCGGTGCTTGCTGGCCGGAGACGGAGACGACGACGATGACAACGGTGTTGCGGGCGTGCTCCGGTGAAGTGGAAGGTCCCCTCCGACGCGGATTGCTCTTGCGGTTCCGGATCTGACCTCAACGGCGGCGGAGGATGGCGGACGGCGGCGGAACAACGGGAAACCGCGGTGGAACACGCAATCAACTCGGACGAGCGATTGCGGCGCAACCACGGCGGCTCGGGCGATGTTGTCTAGGGCTACGGGTGCGCACGGAAGTCGGCGTCACGACACGGTTGGCGGCGCATTAAATACCCCTCGGCGTCAGGTAAGCGCGGAAAGCGAGGCCACGACGCGGCGGCGGAGTCCGGCGGCGACACGGATAGGGCGACGTGGCTCAACGTGAGCCGTTGGATCAAGATCCAATGGTCATGGGAGTTGGACTCGGGTCCGGCTCGGGTGAGCTGGCTGGCTCGGTCGAAGTTGGGCTCGGTGACGTGGCTCAATCGTGGCCGTTGGATCAAGATCCAACGGTCACGCGGTTAGGGTTCGGGACGAACGGGTTCGGCTTGACCACGGGCGCGGTCGGGTTCGGGTTGGACTCGAACTCGAGTCTGACTCGGGCTCGGTCGGAGGAACAGTGAAACCAACTCGATTTAATTAATCCAATTAAATTCTCAGAAATTCAATTAAATCATTAAAAAAGCAAAAGACTCAGAAAAATTCCAGAAAAATTCTGGAAAATATTTTGGAACATTTTGGACTCAAATAAAATATTTCCAACAAATTTTTATTTGCAAAGTTTAATTCTTTAATTATTTCAAAATGGAATAAATTCAAATAAATTCCAAATAAATCCAAATAAATTCCAGAAAATTCCAAAAATTCACCAAAGTGCCAAATCCCACATGAATTTAAGAAAAGCAAGATTTTGGGGTGTTACAGTATCGCCCCAAGTCAACTAAGGACCGACGCTTATGACTGTCCATTCTGAGCATAACCGTACTACCATATGTCTATAATGGTACGACCTGGCTAAATAATTTGTAGAAACCTAACTTAGACTACTTGATTGGTGGAATGTGGGTGCCAGATAGAGGCAAGTTGTACTCCCCACATGGCGCAAGAGGGGGCTTCTGTACTGGGTAGATAGAACCCTAACAGCGGTGAAACCTCAGCGGGTGGGTCGGGTTAGGTGGTATACATTGTAAAGGCCTTGTCATGATCTCTCTGCCGGCACACTGAAAGGACCGGGATGTCGGCCTAGAGGGGGGGTGAATAGGCGATTACAAAATTATACCCAAATTAAATTAATCTATCAGTGATAATGCGGAAGCAATTGGGATAATTAAGTTTTGCAATTTAAACAATTCAGCCCGAGACAGGTAACCCAGACACTCCGGATACTAAGTCCGGATACTCCGAACAACTCGGATAGTCCGGACTAAAATACCGGACTCTCCGGATTGCCTTGATCAGCCAAAACAGAGAAGGACAATAAATTGAAGCGCTTCTTTGATTCTAGTAATACAAATTACTCTACTGCAATGAATCAAGTATATAAGCAAGAATAGATGCAGTAGATACAATCTAATTGATCTAATCACAAGAAACGAAAGCAAATTAAGCGGATGAGCAAAAGAGGAAACCGAAGTAAGGAAGGAGACACGAAGATTTTATCCCGAAGTTCGGATCCTTGAGGGGATCCTACGTCTCCGTTGAGGCGGCTCGGTCACACTTGAGCCGGGGTCTCTTTCAACCCTCTTCCTCCCGGTGTTGCACAATGCACTCGCTGATCTTCACTTCTTTGATTCCTTTCCTTGCGGAGGCGGAATCGAACCTTCACAAACCTTCGGTGGCCTTCCACACAAAGCTTGGAAGCTCACCGGCAACTCCTAGCCGTCTAGGAGACCTCAAACTCCAAGAGCAACAAATGCTCCCGAAGAACTCACTTAGAGTCCACCTCAAGTGCTCAACACACCAATCACACTCAACACGATCACTACCCACTCTCACACCCAAACCTTCACTCAAAAGGGATCACTAAGATCTAGGGTTAGAGGGGCTTTTGGGAGCTCAAGATCACTAAGAAGAACACCTCAAAGCACCAAGGAACCAGCTCCACTCCTCAAATCAATCCTCAATCCAAACACCTCTCTCCACTACCCAACCCTTCACAAAAGGGGATCACTAAGATCTAAGGAGTAGGGAGGAGTATTGGGGGCTCAAAACTCTCAAAGAACACCTTTAATACCCAACAAAAACATCCCCCAACGGCTCCTTTGAAATGGGCAAGAAGGGGGCTTTAAATAGAGGAACCCCAAAAACTAGCCGTTGGGATCGAACTGGGCAACCCGGATACTCCGGATAATTAACCCGGACACTCCGGATCATCCGGATAGTCCGGAACATCCGGATACTCCGGACTAAATGTCCGGATACTCCGGATCTCCTGTGCAAAGACGCAAAGAAATGGACTAAAAATGGACATAACTTTTGATCCCGGACTCCGATTTCGACGAATTCGGACTTTTCGGAAAGCTAAGAACGAGGGCTACACAACTAACAAGGTCTCACTACCCAAATCCCAAAGGATAAAATAAGATATCACAAGGAATCCAAGAGAGACCTACAACCCTCACTTTCCGGCACCAACAACACTTATATCCCTCACACCAACCCACCTACACCTAGGTGAACAAAGTGTGACTAGGGTTTCTCAACCTTAGACAAGGATAGATCACTTTGAGCACTTGAGACTTGTCTAAGTGATTTCAACGATTGCATCCCTCTTAATAGTACGGCAATCCTTAGACTCAAATTTAACACAAAATATAAGTCTTACACTAAGCTTACATGCCGACTTCTTCCGGATGCATGGTGCATGATGACGCTTCCACAAAGATTGATGACGCCCTTCGTCTTGTCAACCTCGACGCGATTCACCTCATGAGACTCTCGTCCTCTCCGACCTTGACCTCGATCATCACCAAGACGATCTTCACGCCAAGTCGTTCTTGACATAGTCCTCAACTCTTGGTGACACCGCCGTCTTATTTGACTTTGACTCGTTTGTCATCCTTCAAACCATCTTGGTCATCATACACATAGCTTTGGGACCTAACTCTTATCAAAGCACTCAGCAAACATATTAGTCCCACAAGCTTAAAAGATATATTGAATAAATTTATAAAAACAAGTGTTTCATATCAAGAAGCACAATATGAATGGAAACACTTGACAATAGAAATATTCTCTGCTAAGTGCATCATGATGAATATATGATTGATCTAACTGCACTAGAGAGATAATTGCCAATATGAAGAATCAATTAAATCATGGCAAGGACCACATACTTTGCTTAAATGAAGCACATGATAGAATATACACGAATTACACATGTGCAAACAATATTTGGAATGAGAGTAAATAATGTGATCCAATTCTAGATTAAACTTCACTAAGAGAGGTGCATAAGAAGATACACAACTAAGACATGTATGCACCAAGTCAATATGAAGCATGAAGTTTAACTCTAGTTAACACAAGCATATTAAAAACAAAGCACATAATGAACTCAAATGAATATATATATATATGCACAAGCAATTTTGACATGAATCAATGTGCACATATGAAATCAACAAGTTACTTAGAGTTCAATATGCATTTGCTAAAGAGGAATGCAATGACAAATATGGAAGGAATACCGAGATTGCATACCTCATTTTTGCTTAACCATCCCAATTGATTTTCCACTAAAATAGATGAGACTAATATTCAACTAGGCAATAAACATGTTAGTCTCATAACAATATAAACATATTATAGGTTTGTCATTTGTTAAGCACCAAGTTAAGCATTTGTACAATTACATTGATTGACATTACATGCGTTTGTCATTAATCGTTTATCATTAATCACCAAAACAACAAAAGTGCCTAGATGCACTTTCAATCTCCCTCTTTTTGGTGATTTATGACAAACGATTTAACAAATGCACCAAAGGACAATATAAAGATATTTAGCATTGAAATGAACACGGAGAATGAGTAAGAGATCATACTTACAAATATTCTCCCTCTTTTTCATTGTCCCTTTTTGTCAATCGATTATTGGGCATTTGATAAGTCCATAAATTCTCCCCAAATATTCTCCCTCTTTTGTCAATCGATTAGGGGGCAATTGATAAATCCATAAATTCTCCCCCTTTGTCATTAATCCCAAAAAGAATAACCTTTTCTCCCTCTAGATTGAACACTCAATAAAAAGATTAGGAATAACAAAATAAAACAAAGGAGCTAGTAATAAGACAATGATATCAATGATATTAAGCTCCCCCTAAATCTAGGCAAGATATGATATCAATTATATCCAAGATTTAGGTGATTGAAGTTTCCTATTGAACAAATTTAAAGTTGTCATGATTAACAAGATATAAGTGAAGCTCAAACATGACAATTGAATAAGATACCAATCGATGATACCAATTAAAATGAAGTCATGATTCACAAGAATGTAAGAGATGCTTAAATCATGACAAAGATCATATAGCAAATATGTGTATCAGAGCATAATAACTATCAAAATCATATAGCCACTGTATGGAAGAGAACTACATGCTTATGATCAATTTAAAGATTAAGGTATTGTGACACCTCGGAGTGTCGTATCCTTAATTTTTGAACATGATATGGTTAAATACAGTATGAGATGTGGAAATAAGGTTAAAATCATAAGGATCGGGGGTTAATAACGTTTCCGGGCCGTTTCCGGGCCGTTTTCGGGGTTTTGGGCCTTCCCGGGGGAGTTTTGGGCCTTGGTGGGCTTTGGTGGGATGGATTAGGACTCCGTAACGGACTAGGATTGGGTTGAGGGCTGTTAAAAGGGGCTCCCCCTGCCCCCTTGCGCCCCCACCTCAGCCCCTTGCGCCCCACCTCCCTCTTGCGCCCCTCTCCTCCCTCCCCCTCCCCTAAGCCCTAGCCCCCATAACCGTGCGCATCCCCTCCCCTTTCCTCCACCTCCACACCACCTCCCCTCCACCCCTTGCTGCCCTAGGGTGGCCTCCCCACCCCTGCACCTTGTGGAGTCATCCCGTGGAGCGAGGAGCGAGGAGCAAGGAGCGAGGAGCGAGGAGCGAGGAACGTGGAGCGAGGAGCGATTCGCGAGGAGATTCGAGGAGATTCATTGGAGTTTTGTGCATCGGGCAAAGGTATGATCTTGGGGATCCTTGGGGATGATCTAGGTACTGTTATTAGGGTGTTTATCAAGTTTTTAGATCAATTGGAGGCGCTGGTTTGAAGTAATTTGGGTTAGATCTAAACTTGTCCACGTTTCTGTTTTCGGGCAGATTGAGCAGTCGAACTAGGGTTCGAGTTTCCGTCGATTTAGAATCCGAATCAGACCGTACGGACTTCTAGGAAGTTGTAGATAATTTAATTATCTTTCCGTGGACGTAAAGCACGTTAATTTCCGATCAGCCGTTTGAAAGTTATGGCTGTTTTACCGAGCGCCTAAAAATCTGTGACGTAACTGGAACAGATTGTGGTAATCTGTAGATTAAACAATTTTAGAGTCCGAATCAGTCTTTCCCTATAACTAGAAAAAGTTGGGAAATTTCCTAAGCTTCGCGACGGTGTACTCGTTTATTCGATTTGGAGTCCCAGAACTCAAGTTATGCCTTTTGCAAGGCTGCTGTCCCGCCGGGACAGAACCTCTGTTTTTAGGTTTTGCGAGTAGTTGGCAATGTCGGGTTAGATGGGGGCGTGTGTACTGTTTTGAGGTTATGATTGTGAGTGTGTGATGCCTATGTGCAGGTGGTGTGACCCCGGGAGTTCCCTCTTCTTCCCGCCAATCCGTTGCACGTGGTTGAGGCAAGTGTGTTGTGATGGATAGCAAGTTGTAGGTTGCATGTTGAAATTAGATGGAATTGCCTACATGATATATGTCCACTTGCCATGTGTTAATAATTGATATGATATGATGAGCATGTTTAACATATTATGATGCCATGTGTTAATATGTGAATTGAATATGATAATTGGCATGGTTGCATGCATGTCATGAGATAGGGCGAGGCGGTGAGAAAGTCTTAACTAGTCCGGCAAGGTCGGTGAGAAAGTTATGACTAATCCGGAACGCCATTGAGTAAGTCCTATGTCGTGATTCCATCCACGTGGTGTTTGGAAGCGAGTAGGCACCCTCCATCTTCGGGATGGAAGGGGGAAAGGGTGCACACCGACGGGTGTGTACTTCCCATACCGGTATGAGGTTCCAGAGGGTCAGGAGCAATGCATTACATCGCATACAAATTGATGATGATATTGATAAGTATTCATGAATGAGATGTTATACATGCTGAAAGATGTTATTGACTTGTTGTTATGCTTGTTGTCCATTGCAGTATGCTTGCTGAGTTTTCGAACTCACCCTTGTGTTTTCTTGTTGTTTTAGGTACCATGAGAACGGCATGCGGGAAAGGGAATAGTCACACTCTCACACGTTGCTTCACCTTAATGTTTCCCCAAGTCAATTCATTTAGTTGGATAATAAATTGCGTGTGATGGCCTTTAAATTAAGTCTTAGCTTGGTTAATGAGAGTTCTATTGCTTGTTTGACACTTGGAACTTTAAGAGCTTGATGTTAGTCTTTTATTGTCGTTAAGACTTTATTTATTGCTGTTTAGATGTTTCTCTTATTGCCATATAATGCTATATTGTTGCTGTTTCTTAAATTCATGATAAAACAAAGGAGGTGCTGCCGAAATCTCGGTTTTTAGTCTATGCACCTTTGCTGGAATTTGATGTTAAATGTGGTATTTAGATGTTGTTTAGCTTATGTTTGGTAACATTCGAGGCATAGTAAATGCCGGGTGTTACTGATTGGTATCAGAGCGGGCTGTAGGTCCTTGGAATGTGAATTTTTAGTGTCATGCTATAGGGTACAACTAAAATGTGATGTGGAATAACTTAGAAACATGGCTTAGGTCTTAACTAAAACTTTGTTATAGGATAGCAACATTAAAACTTGTAAAAGTGGTATAACTAATCTAAAATCTGACACACTTGGTTGCACAGTAGGATGGGTTTTGGTTCATCAATGCATCGCGCTTGATTATGTGATAAGGAATATGCTTATGATGATGTTTGATCTATGATCTTGATTGTGTGCTTTGGTGTTTGGGTGGTTGTCTGTCTAAGCAGCCATGCCGAGGGGTAGAGGCCGTGGACGCCGTGGCCGTGGAGGCCAGGGGCGAGGCTCCTGTGAGTTGAGGAGTGCATTCTTGAGGGTAGCGTTCGCTTAATGCTCGTGGGCCACTCAGGAGGAGCTTCCAGGTATGTGCGGTCGAGGCAGGGTGCCCGCCGCCAATGAAGATTTAGTCCAGGCTCTGCAGAGGGAGATTCAGAGCTGCGCCCAGCCGGGCAGCCCACTTGTTGTGCCTCCCCTCGCAGTGGCCCCTATTGTTGCCCCGCTGCACCGGAGCCGAGGATGAGTCTCGGGAGTGGATGTCCCTCCGTCTTGACACTTTCGACGGAGCAGCACGCCGATCGATCCGCAGATTGGCTGCGGTACATGGAGAGGCGCTTTGAGGTCCTAGAGTTGACCTCGGTTCAGAGGACTCGCTTTGTGGCTTTTCATTTGAAGGGCCAAGCTGATATCTGGTGGGAGGGTTACGGCTGCTAGAACCCCGATCCAAATCGATCACCTGGGAGGACTTTGTGGCTCGCTTCGAGCCAAGTTCCACCGAGTCTTTCCTTGAGAGGATGGAGCTTACTCGACCACTCTTTCCCAGGAAAGAGGTCGGTGGCAGAGTATGAGAAGGAGTTCAACGGCGTGGTGCGCTTCAGATCGGCTGTGGGCAAATGACGATCGGAGAAAGCTAGGAGGTTCCGTAGGGGCCTCAACCAGGAGTTCAGAGTTGTCATGGGGGCTGTCCCCTCGTGACTTCTGCCTGTGGTGGAGCAAGCGAAGGGCATGGAGCTCGAGTTGGAGCTCTCCGGGACAAGCGTAACCCGGAGGTTCAGGGTTCCTGCGGCCCAGGCGGGGCCGAAGAGGACCTTTGGTGGAGGAGGTGGGTCCTCTCGGCCGCCCACCTTCAAGAAGTTCAAGGGAGGACAGTGGCTCCCCTCAGGGGCTAAGATGGGGTCGCCTCCGCCGTCTTCGCGAGCCATTTGTTCGTCTGTGCGGCAGGCATGAAGTGCTTCAAGTGCGGTGGCGAGCACCGTGCTTCAGAGTGTGGTTGGACCGGAATTGCAACCACTTGTGGCAAGCCCGGCCATTTGGGGCGAAGTCTGCCGGGATGAACCCCGGTAGCATCATCAAGTGGGAGACGGTGCCTTCTCCTCCCACTCCAGTAGCGTCTTCTAGAGGATCGGTGCACATGATGGTGCTCTGTTTCTCGGCCACCCTTTGCGTGGCGCCACCAATGGCCATCGGTGCCCGCAGCTGCCGTCTGCTTCCTCCTCGATTGCCTCCGCCCCAGCCTTGATGGGGCATCACTGAGTCGGGGCTCATACGTCCCGGCGCCACCAGAGTGTACGCTTTGCCGACCGAGTCGGTAGGGCATCCAGAGGTGGTTTCAGGTACTCTGCTCGTGGATTCCGTTGATGCCTTTGTTCTATTTGATTCCGGAGCATCCTATTCTTTTGTGTCGTCGGAGTTTGCTAGTAGAGCTAAGTTGGGAGTTCAAATGGATTTACGAGTCTGTGTTAGTCGGTTCTCCGGGGTTTGATTGCTAGTTCTTTGGTTTGCCCTGGTTGCACCATTGCCATTGATGATGAGGTTTTCTTTGCCAATCTCATGGTGATCCAGCTTGGCTCCTTTTGATGTCATTTTGGGCATGGACTGGCTGCATCGACTGCCGTGCTAAGATCTGTTGTTTCGGAAGACAGCTTCCTTGCAGGCCCGTCCGGGAAGAGTTGACCTTTCAGGGTGGTATACCCTCGATTCCGTCTTTGCTTTGACTAGTTTGTTTTCTGGTCGGCGTTTGAGGCTATTGGGTTTCCTCATGACTTTGTCTCGAGAAACCATCTTCTTCGATTTCCATTGAGGAGATTTACTGAGTGAAGGAGTTCGTTGATGTGTTCCACGACGAGTTGCCTGGTCTACCTCCCGTGAGGAATGTGGAGTTTCGTATTGATCTTGCAGGGCACTCGACCTATTTCTATCTCTCCATACCGCTTAGCTCGACCTTTTCAAGACGAGTTGAAGAAGCGATTGGAGGATCTCATGGCCAAAGGCTTCATTCGGCGTAAGCGTATCGCCATGGGGAGCACCCGTCCTCTTCGCCTCGAAGAAGGATGGAAGTTGGCGTATGTGCATTGATTATCGTGCTCTTAACCAAGTGACAGTCAAAAACAAGTATCCTTTGCCTCGCATCGAGGATCTGTTTGACCAACTGAAGGGAGCAAAGGTGTTCTCCAAAATTGATCTTGATCGGGGTATAATCGAGATCCGTGTGAGGGAGCAGGACATTGAGAAGACCGCTTTCTCCACTAGGTATGGGCATTATGAATTTAAAGTTATGTCTTTTGGACTAACTAATGCTCCTATTGTCTTTATGGAGGCGATGAACAGTATGCTACACAAGTACCTTGATGAGTTTGTGGTAGTGTTCATCGATGACATTACGATTTACTCTAAATCGGAAGAGGAGCATGAGCGACACTTGAGGCTTGTGCCGAGTACCCTGAGGAGAATCAATTCTTTGCTAAGCTGAAAAAGTGCGAAGTTACGGATTTGAAGTGGGTTTTCTTGGCCACATCATCAATCCAGAGGGCATATCGGTAGATCCTAGCAAAGTCTCGTGAGTTTTGGATTGGAAGAGGCCTTCCAATGTCAAAGAGGTGCGTAGTTTCCTTGGGTTGGCTGGATACTATCGGCGTTTTGTGCAGGATTTCTCTATCATTGCCAAGCCACTTTCACAACCGACTCGAGAAGGGGATGAAGTTCCGGTGGACTGCAGTGTGAGCACACCTTCTCAGACTTTGAAGGAGAAGTTAGTGATCGCTCCTGTTCTTACCCTTCCCGAGCAGGAAGCGCTTCACTGCTTATTACGATGCTTCTCGGTTGGGACTTGGTTGTGTGCTCATGCAAAATGGCAAGGTGATTGCTTATGCTTCGAGGCAATGAAAAGCATGAGCGTAACTATCCCACCCATGATCTTGAGCTAGCCGCCGTGGTGTTTGCATTGAAGATATGGAGGCATTATTTGTACGGCGAATCTTGTGATATTTTTACTGATCACAAGAGCCTCAAGTACATCTTTACTCAGAAAGATTTGAACTTGAGGCAGAGGAGGTGGCTAGAATTGATAAAGGATTATGACCTCACCATCCAGTATCATCCGGGGAAGGCAAATGTGGTGGCCGACGCTCTCGATGCAAGACAATGCCCCTGTTGTTGATTGTCTTGTTGCTGATTTTGAGCGGTTGGGAGTCTCCATCGCTTTGCCGGACCGTGCAAGCTGAAACTCAATTGATTCTTGAGTCAGCGATTCCCGAGCGTGTCACGGGAGGCACAAAGAAGATGATCGCTTGCTCCAGCAGGTGAGGAAACGCTTGAGGATGGCAAGTCGGGAGACTTTACCGTTGATGATGCGGGAGTTACGAGGTTTCAGGGCGTGCATGCGTGCCCCGTAAATCTCAAGTGAAAGAAGACATTTGAGAGAAGCTCATCGCACCCGTGCACGGTCCATCCCGAGAGACCAAGATGTACAGGACTTGAAGAAGAATTTACGGTGGAAAAGGATGAGAGTGGATATTGCCAAGTTTGTGGCGTCTTGTGGGATTTGCCGGAAGATCAAAGCTGAGCATAAGCGTCCGCCCGGCTTTGTTGCAGCCATTGGAGGTTCTGTGTGGCCATGGGATGACATCTCCATGGATTTCGTGGTTGGTCTACCTCGTTCTCCACGAGGGAAGGATGCTGTTTGGGTTGTGGTGGACCGTCTCGGCAAGTCGGCGCAAGATTTCATTCCCATCCGCATACGACCAATTCAATGAGCGAGTTGGCTCCCATCTATGTGCGGGAGATTGTGAGATTGCATGGTGTACCCAAGACCATTATCTCGATCGGGATGCTAAGTTCGTCTCCAAGTTCGGAGAGTTTGCAGAGTGCTTTGGAGTACGCAGCTTTGCCTTAGTACCGCTTTTCACCCTCAGACAGATGGGCGATCTGAGCGTACCATCCAAACTTTGGAGGACATGCTCAGGGCCTGTGTGATGGCTTGGAAGGGTAATGGGAAGACCATTTGCCCCTTGCAGAGTTTGCTTACAATAACAGCTACCATTCCAAAGATCCTGGCCGCTCCTTATGAGGTCTTGTATGGTCGGAAGTGCAGATCGCCACTTTGTTGGGATCTGGGCGAGAGAGCTATTCTTGGGCCGGATTGGGTTCAGCAGATCGTTGATCGCGCGTGGCGGAGGTACGGCAGTAACCTTCTCGGCAGTCAAGCAGAGCGCATGTAAGAGCTATCTTGATGTGGCGGCGAGACTTGGAGTTTGAGGTGGGTGATAACGTACTCTTGCAGTATCTCCCACCAAGGGTGTGGTGCGTTTTGGCACGAAGGGAAAGCTTCAGTCCAAGGTATGTTGGGCCTTTTCCTATCCTCGCCCGAAGTTGGCAGGTTGGCCTATCGCCTAGAGCTACCGGAATCCATGCAAGGTGTGCATAGTGTGTTCCATGTCTCGATGTTGAAGAAATACTTGCATGATCCGGAGTTGGTGGTTCCATTGGAACCATTAGTGCTTGAGCAGGACCTCACCTTCGAGTCCCGTCCTGTGGAAATTCTCGGGGACTTCAGAGCGAGTGATGAAGAACAGACGCTTAAGTTTGTCAAGGTCCCGTGGTCACATCAGAGAGAGAAGCGACTTGGGAGCTGGAATCTCGCATGCGCGAAGTATCCCGAGCTTTTCACCTCAGGTATGTGATGTGAAAACCTAGCTGTCTTTGGTTTTGCTGGGTTTCGTGATTGGTGCGTTTAGATTCGAGGTCGAATCCTGTTGAAGGGGGGAAGAATGTGACACCTGAGTGTCGTATCCTTAATTTTTGAACATGATATGGTTAAATACAGTATGAGATGTGGAAATAAGGTTAAAATCATAAGGATCGGGGTTAATAACGCTTCCGGCCGTTTCGGCCGCTCGGGGTTTTGGGCCTTCCCGGGAGTTTTGGGCCTTGGTGGGCTTTGGTGGGATGGATTAGGACTCGTGAACGGACTAGGATTGGGTTGAGGGCTGTTAAAAGGGGCTCCCCTGCCCCTTGCGCCCCACCTCAGCCCCTTGCGCCCCACCTCCCCTCTTGCGCCTCCTCTCCTCCCTCCCCTCCCTAAGCCCTAGCCCCCATAACCGTGCGCATCCCTCCCTTTCCTCCACCTCCACACCACCTCCCTCCACCCCTTGCTGCCCTAGGGTGGCCTCCCCACCCCTGCACCTTGTGGAGTCATCCCGTGGAGCGAGGAGCGAGGAGCAAGGAGCGAGGAGCGAGGAACGTGGAGCGAGGAGCGATTCGCGAGGAGATTCGAGGAGATTCATTGGAGTTTTGTGCATCGGGCAAAGGTATGATCTTGGGGATCCTTGGGGATGATCTAGGTACTGTTATTAGGGTGTTTATCAAGTTTTTAGATCAATTGGAGGCGCTGGTTTGAAGTAATTTGGGTTAGATCTAAACTTGTCCACGTTTCTGTTTTCGGGCAGATTGAGCAGTCGAACTAGGGTTCGAGTTTCCGTCGATTTAGAATCCGAATCAGACCGTACGGACTTCTAGGAAGTTGTAGATAATTTAATTATCTTTCCGTGGACGTAAAGCACGTTAATTTCCGATCAGCCGTTTGAAAGTTATGGCTGTTTTACCGAGCGCCTAAAAATCTGTGACGTAACTGGAACAGATTGTGGTAATCTGTAGATTAAACAATTTTAGAGTCCGAATCAGTCTTTCCCTATAACTAGAAAAAGTTGGGAAATTTCCTAAGCTTCGCGACGGTGTACTCGTTTATTCGATTTGGAGTCCCAGAACTCAAGTTATGCCTTTTGCAAGGCTGCTGTCCCGCCGGGACAGAACCTCTGTTTTTAGGTTTTGCGAGTAGTTGGCAATGTCGGGTTAGATGGGGGCGTGTGTACTGTTTTGAGGTTATGATTGTGAGTGTGTGATGCCTATGTGCAGGTGGTGTGACCCCGGGAGTTCCCTCTTCTTCCCGCCAATCCGTTGCACGTGGTTGAGGCAAGTGTGTTGTGATGGATAGCAAGTTGTAGGTTGCATGTTGAAATTAGATGGAATTGCCTACATGATATATGTCCACTTGCCATGTGTTAATAATTGATATGATATGATGAGCATGTTTAACATATTATGATGCCATGTGTTAATATGTGAATTGAATATGATAATTGGCATGGTTGCATGCATGTCATGAGATAGGGCGAGGGCGGTGAGAAAGTCTTAACTAGTCCGGCAAGGTCGGTGAGAAAGTTATGACTAATCCGGAACGCCATTGAGTAAGTCCTATGTCGTGATTCCATCCACGTGGTGTTTGGAAGCGAGTAGGCACCCTCCATCTTCGGGATGGAAGGGGGAAAGGGTGCACACCGACGGGTGTGTACTTCCCATACCGGTATGAGGTTCCAGAGGGTCGAGAGCAATGCATTACATCGCATACAAATTGATGATGATATTGATAAGTATTCATGAATGAGATGTTATACATGCTGAAAGATGTTATTGACTTGTTGTTATGCTTGTTGTCCATTGCAGTATGCTTGCTGAGTTTTCGAACTCACCCTTGTGTTTTCTTGTTGTTTTAGGTACCATGAGAACGGCATGCGGGAAAGGTGAATAGTCACACTCTCACACGTTGCTTCACCTTAATGTTTCCCCAAGTCAATTCATTTAGTTGGATAATAAATTGCGTGTGATGGCCTTTAAATTAAGTCTTAGCTTGGTTAATGAGAGTTCTATTGCTTGTTTGACACTTGGAACTTTAAGAGCTTGATGTTAGTCTTTTATTGTCGTTAAGACTTTATTTATTGCTGTTTAGATGTTTCTCTTATTGCCATATAATGCTATATTGTTGCTGTTTCTTAAATTCATGATAAAACAAAGGAGGTGCTGCCGAAATCTCGGTTTTTAGTCTATGCACCTTTGATGGAATTTGATGTTAAATGTGGTATTTAGATGTTGTTTAGCTTATGTTTGGTAACATTCAGGCATAGTAAATGCCGGGGTGTTACAGGTATACCTCTTACCAATGTGTTCTTGAACTTACATTTCCTCCTCCTTAAGCATGGTGTCATCCATACCAATCATACTAATATGGCAAAAAAGTTAGATGACACTTAAATAGAGAGAAAATGCAATTTACAATGAGAGGATACCAATTGATAAGCAATTGAAGTTGTGACACCTCGGAGTGTCGTAATTCTATACAATGTGAATGTTGAGGACAAAAACTTGATGGAATGTGGAATTTAGGTTAAAACCTTTTCGGCTTGAAATTTGCTCGCGTTTTTGGGCCGTTTGAAGTGTTATGTCGCCACGGAGTGTCGTATCCTTAATTATTGGGCATGATAAGGTTAATTACAGTATGAGATGTGGAATTAAGGTTAAAACTATAGGATATGGAGGTTAATAGCTTTTCCGGGCCGTTTCCGGGGTTTTAGGCCTTCCCGGGGGAGTTTGGGCCTTGGTGGGCTTTGGTGGGATGGAGTAGGTCTCCGTAACGGACTAGGTTTGGGTGTGGGGGCTGATAAAAGGGGGTTCCCTGCCCCTCCCTTGCGCCCCACACTGCCCTAGGTGCGCCCCCACCTCTTCCCCATGTGCCCTAGCCGCCACACCTCTCCCTCCCCTCTTGTGCCATGCGCCTCCACCTCCCCCTTTGCCCCCCCCCATTGCTCCCCACCTCTCCTCCACCCCCTTGCTGCCCTAGGGTGGTCTCCACACCTCTTCACCTTGTGGATCCATCTATTGGAGCGAGGAGCGAGGAGCGTGGAACGAGGAGCGATCCGCGAGGAGATGTATTGGGTTTTCATGCGTCGAGCAAAGGTATGATCTTGGGGCTCCTCGGGGATGAGCTAGGTACTGTTATTAGGGAGTTTATCAAGTTTTTAGATCAATTGGAGGTGCTAGATTTGAGTATTTTGGGTTAGATCTAGATGTTGCCACGTTTCTGTTTTAGGGCAGATTGAGCAGTCGATCTAGGGTTAGCGTTTTCGCCAATTTAGAATCCGAATATGTCCGTACGAATGTTGAAGAAGTTGTAGATAATTTAATTATCTTTCCGTGGACATAAAGCACGTTAAATTCCGATCAGCCGTTTGAAAGTTATGGCTGTTTTACCGAGCGTGTTAAAATCTGTGACGTAATTGGAACAGATCACGGTAATCTGTAGATTAGACGACTTTAGATTCCGAATCAGTCTTTCCTTATACCTAGAGAAAGTTGGGAAATATCCTAAGCTACGCGAGGATGTACTCGTTTAATTGATTCGGAGTCCCAGAACTCAAGTTATGCTTTTTGCAAGGCTGCTGTCCCGTCGGGACAGAACCTCTGTTTTTAGGTTTTGCGAGTAGTGGGCAATGTCGGGTTAGATGGGGTTTTGCGTACTGTTTTGTGGGCATGATTGTGAGTGTGTGGTGCCTATGTGCAGGTGGTGTGACACCGGGAGTGCCCTCGACTTCCCGCCAATCCGTCGCCGCGGTTAAGGCAAGTGTGTTGTAATGAATAGCGGAATTGTAGGTTGCTTGTGGAGATTAGATGAAAGATTGAATACTTGCTATGATCACTTGCCATGCTTGCTGTTTTCCAATGATATAATGAGTGTGAATATCATGATATGATGCTATGTGTCTTTATTTATCATGATTCGATGCCATGTGTTTATGTCTACTATGACATGATGCCAAATGTTTATGTACAAATGAGATATGATAATTGGCATAGTTGCATGCATGTCATGAGATGGGGCGAGGGCGGTGAGAAAGTCATAACTAGTCCGGGGAAGGTCGGTGAGAAAGTTATGACTAGTCCGGAACGCCATTGAGTAAGACCTACATCGTGATTCCATCCACGTGGTGAATGGAAGCGAGGAGTAGGCACCCTCCATCTTCGGGATGGAAGGGGGAAAAGGGTGCACACCGACGGGTGTGTACTCAACCATACCGGTATGAGTTTCCAAGGAGATATGAGCATATGAGCATTGCATTGCATTACATGCATATTGATGATGATATTATTAAGTGTTCATGATTGAGATGATATACATGATGGGAGATGTTTTTGCCATGTTATTGTTCTTGTTGTCCATTACAATATGCTTGCTGAGTTTCGAACTCACGCTTGTGTTTTATGTTGTTTTTAGGTACTTTGAGATCGACATGCGGGACAAAGGGGTTTAGCTACACTTCTACATGTAGCTCCACCATCATAGTCTATACTTAATCACTTGGAGACATGATATTAAGAGTTGTGCCATAAACTTAATGTATGGTTTAATTTAGCATGCTCGTGATCCCTTATTTAGCCGTTATAGCTTATGAAGTGGTTGAGCGTGGTAGTATTGGCGTAATTTGATGATATGTCCATTTATGTTGATGTTTTAGATGTCGTGTGCTATGATATATCTTGCCATGTTTTTGATATTGTGTTAATTCATGGAAAAACAAAGGAGATGCTGCCGAAATATTGGTTTTTAGCATATGTACCTTTGCTGGAATTTATGTTTAAATGTGGTCTTTAGACGTTGTGTAGCTTATGTTTGGTAGCATTCGGGCATATTAAATGCCGGGGTGTTACAGTTGGTATCAGAGCGGGCTGTAGGTCCTTGGAATGTGTATTTTAGTGTCATGCCATAGGGTACAACTAAAATATGATGTGGAATAACTTAGAAACATGGCTTAGGTTTCAACTAAAACTTTGTTATAGGATAGCAACATTAAAACTTGCAAAAGTGGTATAACTAATCTAAAATTTGACACACACTGGATGCACAGTAGGAAAGGGTATGGGTATCGTTTTCTTTACGCTTAAATATTGTATTTAAGCTATGATGTTGGATGCTTCTTTCGACAATGCTTGTTGCTATGTCAATGTTATATGTTGTGGGGTTGTGGTACCGAAGGGTTTCGGTCACCTCTTTTTGTTTATAGTAAGGGTGAGGTTTGACGGTGTGGCCGGTTAGCGCCATCACCGAAGAACGGTTAACCCTCGTAGGAGAAGAGCGCTTACCCTTTACATTTGTAGATCGGGTAGTTGATTGGAGACAAAAGG
Organism: Rhipidocladum racemiflorum; assembly: GCA_036346355.1. Lineage (NCBI taxonomy): Eukaryota > Viridiplantae > Streptophyta > Magnoliopsida > Poales > Poaceae > Rhipidocladum > Rhipidocladum racemiflorum. The sequence continues at coordinate 60,261,756 of CM070570.1, forward strand.
AAGAGTTAATGGTGGTTTCTTTCGTATGTTCTTTGCCGCTCGACGGTCGGTGTTCGTTGCTTTTCTTGGCTTTAGTTGAGTTGAACCAAAAGAAAAGTGTTTTGTATTGGATTTCGCGGATCGTTCCGTATGCGGTGTGTGGGTTTGTCTTTCTTGGTTAAAGACGAAGAAGAGGAGTCTAGGGTTGCGCTCCTTTGGCGCCTTTCGATTTTAATGCTTAGTTCGTTGATTTCTTTATGGGAAGAAGCATTCGATTTATTCCTGTGTTTGTCTTTCTCCGAGGTTAAAGGAGTTTTATGGAGTTGTGCGGACACTGGCTGTCAGGGCTGAAGTTCAATGGCTTTGTAGGAGTAAGTGGTGTTTGATTTTGTCATTTTACTGGTTTAAGAAATCATCTTTGAAAGCCCCTCTTGAGTCGTGAAAGTTAGGGGTTTGGTGTTAAGGTTTTATTTGAAAAGGTTAATGGAGCACTTGGTTCCCTTTCGAGAAAACTGTCTTTCAACCTTTTTCCTTATGGGAGTCTTTGAGATATAAAAGTGTTTTGGAGAATTCCTTTGCATGACCAAGTTTGGGTTTGCCTCGTTGCAATTTTGAGAGTCAAATTTCCTTATGAATTTGGGATGAGTTTTAAAACTAAAATGCTGCAAACAAAGTAAGTAGTCTTTTGACTGAAATCATTTTTCCCTAGTAAGAATTGATGTTTTAGGTAACAATGTGGTTTATGGATTGATGTGTTGCTAAGTTAAATTTTGAGTTGAATCAAATTCAATATGAGTAAAATCTCTAGCTTGTGAATAAATAGACTACTAGTGTTGTAGTTTACTCTCAGCAAGAATGATTGAAGGCGTTAATGTACAGGCTTGCAATCTGTTGTTTTGCTATAAAAGTGCTTATGACCCCCGATCATGTTTAAAAGTTTTAAACCCGGATGCATAGTTAAAACATTAAGATGATGTAGACTGTTGTTACCATTAAAGAAACTTTCTTTGGTTGTTTAAAGATGTTTTAATTTAATGGAGTAGTAGAGGAATTTAATTGTGTTGCCTAGTGACTTTAATTTGGAAGTTGATTAGAGTTGCTATTTACGTTGTTGCAAACTACTAGTATATTTGGAAGTATGCAGTTGTGTCCCTTCAATGCTAGTTTTGATATCAATTGAGAAGACATAAGACTATTTGTTAATGAGGTTGTTAAGAACATTGTGCTAATCTAATTTATTAAATCCAATTTAATAGTTGGAGTATGTTGTGATGGGATGAACAATGGATAATAATCATGATGCAAGATTTTAATCTTAATGATTGCATATATTAGAATCCTATTTGCGAATTTTATCTTGTAGAGATATTACTTAATGGTTGAAATCATTTTATAGATTGAACAAGTTTCAATTGTCAAGATTTTGATATAAGGATGGTATATAACTGATACGTTGATCCTGCTTAAGAATCTGTTGAAGTCGCTTGTTAACTGAATAAGTTTCGATTGTCGAGACGTTTTCATATAGGTGGTATGAAAGTTATTGGTTGGTCACGCTGAAAGTTTTGTTGGAGCACTTGTTTCAAATCTAGAATATGATGTTATTTGTTATGTTGGTCGATGGGGATCTTGTTGACTTAGCCTTCGTGGGATGTCTTTTCGTAAGCATCATAAACTTTATTTATTGGGGAAGATAATGGGAGAAAGAATTTGTTTTAAAGATCTTGTTGCAACTCGAGGGGTTTCGATGACTAGACAGGTGTAATTTGAATGATTAAAAAGGATAAGAATAGGGTTTCATGTTGAGCTCATGTTTAAAACCTTCTGGACTGGTTTGGTTGGTTGCCATCTTGGTTGAATGCTTTCGGTTGAGGTGCTTCTTATGTTGAGTTTCAGAGTTTCCCAAAACTCGTAGTGTTTGGTGTCGACCTTTGGTTATGGCGAATTTGTTTAGTTCGTGTTGACGGTTGAGTTTACATCCAAAAGTTTTGAGTGGATCGCGCTCCTTCAGCGTCCACATTGGATTATCTTTGGAATAAATTTTTAAAGGAAACAGATAGATACTGATGGGTTGTGTTGGAAACTCTTGAGATTTAATTTGTAACTCTTTTTGGCTAGAGTTGGAGTTATTTTGAGAAATGTGTGTGATGTTTGCGAGTGCTTCAAACAGGTGGATTTTATGAATGTTTTACAAAGTGATTTTGTTAGTGAGGTGTTCCCCTTTTGGAAATGAGTTTCCCTCTTCTTGAGAAAATTTGTGATGGTTGTGGGAGCGGATGCTCGACTTGAAATTTTGATGTTCTCTTCCAAACGGTTGGATTTGAATGAAATGCAATGATTTGCAAGTTCAGTTTTCAATTGATGTGGGTTCTTTTACGACGTGGTGTTTCTTGTCAATTATCTTTGCCGTCATAGCCTCTATGAATTTCCGCAACCTTCAATGTTAATTGTGTTTCCATTATTTGATACCGAGGAAGAAGTCATTTGGCGAATGACTATTCGGCATCTTGTTGTTGCATGATGAATGAAGGGTGAAGAAGGAAAACGAGACATTGATTATGCATAATTAATCATAAAGGAGTCGACAGGCCAGTCGGTGAGAAAGTCATATAAGGATATATGACTAATCCGGAGTGCTCTTGAAAAGTTTGCATTCATGTTGTGAATCGAGATGTCCATTTCATTCTAGTATGAAAAGAAAGAGTAAAGAATTTCTGGTATGTTGGGTGTGTTAAAGGAGATTTATGTTTCCTTTGCATCTTGGTTTAGAAAGTTAAACTGAATGCTCTTGGGTTGTTATCGACCTAAGCATTAGGTGTTGTTAGTAGTGGATCGTAAATGGTTTAAAGGTGAGGAGTAAAGGAAGGATGAGTTTGACTCAATTCAAACCTTCTTGGAGAATTGTGCCGTTGATGTGTTCCTCGATAGGGTTGAATAAGTACTAGTGGACCACTTGGTGGTTGCTAGTAATTGCTTTTCCTTTTCGAAGTGTATTGGATCTTTTGTCGCTGATCTATGAGCGAGTTGAGTCCACGGTAGCATTTTGTTCGGTTGTTACTGTTCTTGCGGGTTTTAAGAACTTTGGTTTTAAAGAAAGCCTTTCCTTTTGATGTTAGTGGTGGGTATTGGTCTTTTGTAAAAGATAAATCTTTTGCATGGTTTTAAACCCCGTTTGTTCAAACAGTGGGTTGTCTTGGAGTGTCGTGTCTCTCTTGGCTCGCGTCGTCTTGTTTACGACGAACCATTGTAGAGAGGTTGATGTGTGAAAACACATTTGTGCGTGGGAGTTGAAGAGGGTTCTAGCGGTTGAAGCCGTGTTCTTCTGGAGAGTAGCATTGCTTAAGAGATCAGGCACTTTAGTGCCAAGGAATGTATCGAATGAGGAGTGTGAAACCGTTTTCTTTCGGGGTCTTTTTGGCAATTGAGGTGAAGGAGGAACCGTGCGAGGTTGCACTTTGTTGAGCTAAATCAACATTTCCTCACCAAGGGTTGGTTTTGAGAACTCGCTTAACGTTGTTCCGGTTTGAGTCTTTGTGTGAATGTTATATGTTGTAAGGAAGTCTTTTGTCCCTCGGGGACTTTGTTGCTGATTTTGTTGGCGTTTGTCGGATTCGAGGTCGAATCCTGTTTAAGGGGGGTATAATGTGACACCTCGGAGTGTCGTAATTCTATACAATGTGAATGTTGAGGACAAAAACTTGATGGAATGTGGAATTTAGGTTAAAACCTTTTCGTCTTGAAATTTGCTCGCGTTTTTGGGCCATTTGAAGTGTTATGTCGCCACGGAGTGTCGTATCCTTAATTATTGGGCATGATAAGGTTAATTACAGTATGAGATGTGGAATTAAGGTTAAAACTATAGGATATGGAGGTTAATAGCTTTTCCGGGCCGTTTCCGGGGTTTTGGGCCTTCCCGGGGGAGTTTGGGCCTTGGTGGGCTTTGGTGGGATGGAGTAGGTCTCCATAACGGACTAGGTTTGGGTGTGGGGGCTGATAAAAGGGGGTTCCCTGCCGCTCCCTTGCGCCCCACACTGCCCTAGGTGCGCCCCCACCTCTTCCCCATGTGCCCTAGCCGCCACACCTCTCCCTCCCCTCTTGTGCCATGCGCCTCCACCTCCCCCTTTGCCCCCCCCCCATTGCTCCCCACCTCTCCTCCACCCCCTTGCTGCCCTAGGGTGGTCTCCACACCTCTGCACCTTGTGGATCCATCTATTGGAGCGAGGAGCGAGGAGCGAGGAGCGTGGAGCGATCCGCGAGGAGATGTATTGGGTTTTCATGCGTCGAGCAAAGGTATGATCTTGGGGCTCCTCGGGGATGAGCTAGGTACTGTTATTAGGGAGTTTATCAAGTTTTTAGATCAATTGGAGGTGCTAGATTTGAGTATTTTGGGTTAGATCTAGATGTTGACACGTTTCTGCTTTAGGGCAGATTGAGCAGTCGATCTAGGGTTCGCGTTTTTGCCAATTTAGAATCCGAATCTGTCCGTACGGATGTTGAAGAAGTTGTAGATAATTTAATTATCTTGCCGTGTACATAAAGCACGTTAAATTCTGATCAGCCGTTTGAAAGTTATGGCTTTTTTACCGAGCGTGTTAAAATCTGTGACGTAATTGGAACAGATCACGGTAATCTGTAGATTAGACGACTTTAGATTCCGAATCAGTCTTTCCTTATACCTAGAGAAAGTTGGGAAATATCCTAAGCTACGCGAGGATGTACTCGTTTAATTGATTCGGAGTCCCAAAACTCAAGTTATGCTTTTTGCAAGGCTGCTGTCCCGTCGGGACAGAACCTCTGTTTTTAGGTTTTGCGAGTAGTGGGCAATGTCGGGTTAGATGGGGTTTTGCGTACTGTTTTGTGGGCATGATTGTGAGTGTGTGGTGCCTATGTGCAGGTGGTGTGACACCGGGAGTGCCCTCGACTTCCCGCCAATCCGTCGCCGCGGTTGAGGCAAGTGTGTTGTAATGAATAGCGGAATTGTAGGTTGCTTGTGGAGATTAGATGAAAGATTGAATACTTGCTATGATCACTTGCCATGCTTGCTGTTTTCCAATGATATAATGAGTGTGAATATCATGATATGATGCTATGTGTCTTTATTTATCATGATTCGATGCCATGTGTTTATGTCTACTATGACATGATGCCAAATGTTTATGTACAAATGAGATATGATAATTGGCATAGTTGCATGCATGTCATGAGATGGGGCGAGGGCGGTGAGAAAGTCATAACTAGTCCGGGAAGGTCGGTGAGAAAGTTATGACTAGTCCTAACGCCATTGAGTAAGACCTACATCGTGATTCCTTCCACGTGGTGAATGGAAGCGAGGAGTAGGCACCCTCCATCTTCGGGATGGAAGGGGGAAAAGGGTGCACACCGACGGGTGTGTACTCAACCATACCGGTATGAGTTTCCAAGGAGATATGGGCATATGAGCATTGCATTGCATTACATGCATATTGATGATGATATTATTAAGTGTTCATGATTGAGATGATATACATGATGGGAGATGTTTTTGCCATGTTATTGTTCTTGTTGTCCATTACAATATGCTTGCCGAGTTTGAACTCACGCTTGTGTTTTATGTTGTTTTTAGGTACTTTGAGATCGGCATGCGGGACAAAGGGGTTTAGCTACACTTCTACACGTAGCTCCACCATCATAGTCTATACTTAATCACTTGGAGACATGATATTAAGAGTTATGCCATAAACTTAATGTATGGTTTAATTTAGCATGCTCGTGATCCCTTATTTGCTTCGTTATAGCTTATGAAGTGGTTGAGCGTGGTAGTATTGGCGTAATTTGATGATATGTCCATTTATGTTGATGTTTTAGATGTCGTGTGCTATGATATATCTTGCCATGTTTTTGATATTGTGTTAATTCATGGAAAAACAAAGGAGATGCTGCCGAAATATCGGTTTTTAGCATATGTACCTTTGCTGGAATTTATGTTTAAATGTGGTCTTTAGACGTTGTGTAGCTTATGTTTGGTAGCATTCGGGCATATTAAATGCCGGGGTGTTACAGAAGTAGTATCAGAGCAATCTAATTACCAATTGAAATGCATAATGATTGAAAGAATTGATATCAATTGGAAGGCTTAACATGATAAACATTACACCATTTAAAATTCAAGACAATTAGCATAATGGTGTACAAAGACATTATTAAATATGGTCAGAAAGAAATATGTCCCTTCTGTCGGTTCTTGTCTATTGCATGTTCGAATCGGTCATGGTCAAGTCGCACGGTCTCGGATCCCTCGGACTATGGAGCTACACTCCTTTCCTTCATCTCACCGTCGAAGTTGACACCTTTTCCGAAACCTTGCACATCAACAGTCAAGCACACGATTTCCGGCAACAAGTATCTTTCAACTTGACCCAAGTTAGTTTGATAATGTCTAGGTACAATATGCAAGATATAGATGATAAGCATGATAGTACTACTTGCATGCAATTTTTCAAATTTAAGAACCCAAAGGAAGATCTTGTAAGATTAACTTACAAGAAGGATTGAAACACATTCAATTTTGAAATCCTCTTTTAGCAATTATCTTCAATACATTCAAGAGAGAACTCACTTCGAGGCTAAGATACAATTAAGTCCAGTTTCTAAAAGAACTTAGCCAAAGAATGCACTTTCAACGGAATGAAAACTTAAATAGATAAGCTCCACTTAAAAGCTTGGAGCAATGAAAAAGCTCACTTAGTTTTCATCCTTGAAAGGCTTGCCAAGATACCAAATGAAAGAACTAAAGCTCAAAGCAAAGGAAGGTATCTCAAGGTTATTTGAAGCTAATTCAAATAACTCACTTCATTTTATTAGGCTTTACGATAAACATCGTGATTCTCTTGCAGAATCCAAACTCTTGCCTAATAGGGTTAAGCGAGAAACCCAACGCAAATACCACTTGAGAAATTAGATACCAATTGGATAAATCAAATAAGATGAAACCCCTTGGAAACACGATAAATGAATAACGCTCTCTTGATACTTCTTATTGGATCAAATCACAAAGATATTGATACCAATTGAAAAAATAGTCGATTGAATCGATGGGTATCAGATCAATTAACCATTTAAGGGAATCAAAGAGCAACTTGAATGCTTTAGAGTAAAACAATTGAGGATACCACTTGGAAACATTTAAATGCCCAAAATTTGACATAAATAAGCTCCCCAAGATATTCAATAAATGAATCATGGAGCTATTTTGCATTTGAATTGCTCAAGTTTTGTCTATCCATAAGATCAAGTGACAATCACTTTTGAAATCAATTGAATACTCTAAACTGATTCCAACTTGCAACTCTCAAAGTCTCAAAAGATGCAAATAGCAGCACAAAAAAGACAAGTAAGAGTATCACACAGGTTATTTGAAACTAATTCAAATAACAAACCTCATTTTATTAGGCTTTACAATAAACATCATGATTCTCTCGAAGAATCCATAATTTTGCCTAATAGGGTCATATGAGAAACCCCACATACAAGTCACTTGAGAGAAAGATATCATTTTAAAATCTATCTCAAGAATTTTGCATGAAGAATCTTCTTTCAAATAAGATGCAAGATTTTTGAATTTTTGAACAAAGAAGCTTTGGGAATACGAGAATCTTTTCCAAAAAGAATTCTTGAAAAAGGAAGCACCAATCAAAAGATATCCCAAAACTAAACTCGAAACAGATCTTAGCAACAGGCTATACACAGATTGGACATTCCGATATAAGTATCGGGTGTTCCGATGTGTGTAGACCTCCAGAAATTGGATATTCCGATATTTGATATCGGATGTTCCGATGAGCACTAAGCTCCAGGAAACGATCGGATTTTCCGAATACAAGTCGGATGTTCCGAAGAGATGAAATCTTGCAAATGAAGTCCAAATGAATTGAGATCTTCAGGGAACTAGCTTTGGACTTTTTCAAACGATTTTAGAATAAGTTTTGTTTGCAAAGAATTTTCTTATAGCTCACTTTTGGCAAACATGCGCTTTTAGGCATAAAGATGAAAACAAATTTCATAAAACCCTCAAAGTGCAACTTCAACTTGGATTTCACCAACAATTGAGCCCTCATGGCTTGAAGGATTTGAAATACGTTTTGAAGCCATGACCACTTAGAAAAACAGTAAAATCCACTTTGACTGTCAAAAGGCTAGAATAGGTATGTTTGAATTGAAGCACAAATGTTTAGGCCAAATTACTTTCTAAAATAGGAATTTTCATTCTCAAAGCTTGTAAAACCTTTCAAATACACATCATGATATTTTTACAAAGCTTTTAGTAAAGATGGATAATTTAAACAAGATTTTTGACTTTTGTCCAAAGAAGGTTCTTTTGAAGAACCAAATGAAAATCAACAAAGTCAAGTCCAATCAACACGAAAGATCAAATCCAATTTAAGAGAATGAGATAATATTTAAAGATTGAACTTTTGTGTATGAGTTTGGAATACCATTTTGAACTAAGATATAGCACAAGATCTAGTCCACATGGTGAAACTCACTAAGTGCAATATTTTGACCGATATAGGTCAAACTAAGATTTTCGGGGAATTTCGAAAGCAAATAACTTTTGTTTGGTTGGTCTTTTGAAAAACTTTTGAACACAAAAGATATTAAGAATGACCAACTCTAGGATTTTTGCTTTAAGATTATTTTCAGAAACTTTTTACTTTTAATCTTATGAAAATTATAAGTTTAAATTCAAAACAAGATAATACTATCTAGATTTTAGGCTTGAAACTCATTTTCTTTTCAAGATAGAATTTGAGAAGCCAAAACCTTTGGAAAACATTTAAAGACATTTGTATACAAATTTCAACTAGTTTTCCAAAAAGAATTCTAGTAAGTACACAAATTTTGAGTTTTGGCCAAAAGGTTGATTTTGAAATTATATTATGCACTTATATACATATGGGCACATGTAGGGATGTGATACACATGAATATGAATTAGCACTCCCCCTAAATGTGCCACAATTAACTTGCTCAAGATTACAATTAAAAGCGCAATTCTAATAAGCAAGAGCAAGTACTCACAACAAGCAATTAAATTGAATTTGCATGAAACTAATGCATCTAAACCTACACAAGGCTAGAAGCAATAACGTAATCAATTTAAATACTTATTACCGAGATAGCATTGGCTTAAGATAGACTTGATTATCTTCATGCTTGGCTCCGATTGCAATTGATAGTTCATTTCTCTTCTTGTGGAGATCAAGCATCCAATCCATCTCTTAGTACCTAATAATTCTTTTAGGCACTCTTTGGTACCCAATCTTTGTTGGGTCCAATAATGTTAGTCACAATAGACTTAGGAACCCAAATGGTCCTAATATTTGCATTATTGACTTGACTAACACAATTAGAAATAGGTTTGCAATAATTATTCCTCCTAGGCAAATGATTGGCATTTTTATTAAAAGGCTTAGGAGGACAATGATACTTTGCAAAACTATTTCTAGTTTGATCTCTTCTAAGCATATGATAATTGAAATTAAGCATTGGCTTAGAGGATCTAGTATATCTAGCAAATGTTTTGCTATCGTTATTTCTCCTAAGCAATTTATTTGAATTGCTTTGTGTAGGCTTAGGAGTCCTAACAATTTTTGCAAATCCATTTTTAGATATACTCTTCCTATGCACATGATTATGATCATTCTTGGCAAGCATAGGGGTTTTGACAATCTTGGCAAACACATTGCCATTCTTGTCCTTCCTAAGCAAAGAATAATTTGCATTAGTGATAGGCTTAGGAATTGTACCTTTAGGGCAATCCTTACCGATGTGCCCTTTTTCCCGACAATTGAAGCAAGTGGGCTTTGAACGTCTCTTCCTCTTGTCTTGCTTCTTGCCAGCTTGCCTCAAGGTTGGAGTTGTGGCCTTGTTATCCACTTTATTGGGGCACACGGAGGCGAAGTGACCCTTCTTGTTGCATCCGAAGCACAAAATCGTCTTCATTCTTGCATTGTGCTTCTTCTTGCTCTTCTCCCTCTTGGAGATGTAGCCAAGTCCTCTTCTATCTTGAGGTGCCCGAGGCTCGCTCAAGATCTTGTCGAGGACGACTTTGCCCTTGTAGCACTTCTCCAAGTCATTTTCCAATTGAATGACTTGTGCCTTTAGCTCATTATTTTCCTCTACAAGATTAGCATCTAAACAACTAGAGGAACTAGAAGCAATGTTAGAGCAACAAGGCAAATTAGTGCTAGAAGTAGACATATCAATTTTAGATGAGATGCAAGGAATGACATTTGAGCAAAGCATTTCATCAATTAAATCACATTGAATGCTAATGTCTACTCTAGATTTAATGAATTCCTTGAAAAGGATACTTTCATGATTTTCCTTAAGAACATCATAATTCTTTTGAAGTGAGTCATACTCATCCTTCAAAATTTTGTATCTAGTTTTCTCCTTCTCAAGAGATTCATTTTTCGCCTTTTCTTTAGCAAGAGCACTCTCAAGTTCAAAATTTCTTTCTTTTTCGAAGATGAGCAAATCTTCTTGCCTCTTGATAGTGTCCTCTTGCTTCTCTATTGTATCAAGCAAGACAATCAATTTGGATGGTGATATTTTTCTAATATCACCATACCTACCATCATAATCGGTATCACTATCATTATCACTCTTACTTAAATCATCTATATTTTTAGATTTGGATGAGTGTGATACCTTCTTCTCTTTTACCATGAGGCAAATAGGAGTGTCGTCATTGCTTGAGGCAGAAGAGGAGGTAGATGGTGATGTCGGTTCATCATCACTTGATGTAGAGGTTGAAGAATCATCAACCGACATCCGTTCCTCAATGCAATCCTCACTTGATGATGTGGACACATCATATTTGTCTTGAAGCATTGTCCACATATCATGAGCGCTCTTGAGATTGCATATTTCATCAAATATATCTTCGCTCACAACATTAAATAAAGCATTAGTAGCTTGAGCGTCGAGATGTAGGCATTTCATCTCTCCGTTAGTTGGATCAACTTCATTCAAAGGAGATGAAAAGCCGACATCTACGATCCACCAAATTTGGGGGCTCATGGATTTAAAATGAGAAATCATGATTAATTTCCATGAAGCATAATTAGAGCCATCTAGCATAAGTAGATCATGTGAGTGCACTAAACCTCTAGTCGCCATCCCTTACTGATGGCGCCGTGATGGCAATATGGGTGTCCCGATCTTTCGATGAGAAACACACGATCGATTTGTTAGAGTCGACTTTGACGATCCGACTACACCGTACGACGACGATGCGCCTTAGCAATCGCTAAACCAACTCTGGTTATTGATCTTGCCGTAGGCACGATCAACCTGAACACGAGGTTCAATTCCTGCAAGCAACCGAAGAACAAGCAAGAACAATAGGATAAGCAATCTGAAATTGCGGATAAAACTGCAAGCAAAACAAAGTGGAGTCTTATTGACGATCTTGACAAGGTGGTCGGCATCCAAAGACAACTCGCAGGATCAAGTTTGCACTTGGCTAAACTAATCAAATAAAACCCAAAACCCTAAGGAGCCGATGTCTGGCTATTTATGAGAGGTAGGGACGTGGGAAACACGTCCAAAGCAGTAGGATACCAACTACAACTCTATTACAAGGCCCAAAGCCCAAGTCTTCTCGATTTGGAAAAGTGACGCCAATTGTTTTGCAGATTCCCGTCGACTCGGACGGAATTTGGGGATGGGGTCAGATCCGTTGGAAAGAGGACGTCGAAACCTTTCAAACCAGTACTCATAGACCCCAATCACCCTTGTGGATCAAAAGTTATGGTCATCTTAAGTTGGTGCTGTCCCGGAGGCCGAATCCAAGTATAACTTGTGCACCGGAAGAATTGGCTTCATGCTTGACGTTTGGGAGTCCTTCTCCTTGGTTCCTAAGGACAATAAAATCATCACGAGGATTAAATAGCATTCCATTCATAAAATTATCTGTATGCAACCCGAGGAACGCATTCACCTGGTAATTGAATTGTCGTGCCCGAGCTCGAGTAATTGGCCCTTGTATGACATTGTTGGTTTCCATTGGGTTTGTAAGTATGGCCGTATCCATGGTAGTGATGTCCTCATCACTTACTCTCTAGACGGTTAAGTCTAATAAAATGAGAGACCTTGGCTCTGATACCAATTGAAAGGACAGGGATGTCGGCCTAGAGGGGGGGTGAATAGGCGATTACAAAATTATACCCAAATTAAATTAATCTATCAGTGATAATGCGGAAGCAATTGGGATAATTAAGTTTTGCAATTTAAACAATTCAGCCCGAGACAGGTAACCCGGACACTCCGGATACTTAGTCCGGATACTCCGAACAACTCGGATAGTCCGGACTAAAATACTGGACTCTCCGGATTGCCTTGATCAGCCAAAACAGAGAAGGACAATAAATTGAAGCGCTTCTTTGATTCTAGTGATACAAATGACTCTACTGCAATGAATCAAGTATATAAGCAAGAATAGATGCAGTAGATACAATATAATTGATCTAATCACAAGAAACGAAAGCAAATTAAGCGGATGAGCAAAAGAGGAAACCGAAGTAAGGAAGGAGACACGAAGATTTTATCCCGAAGTTCGGATCCTTGAGGGGATCCTACGTCTCCGTTGAGGCGGCTCGGTCACACTTGAGCCGGGGTCTCTTTCAACCCTCTTCCTCCCGGTGTTGCACAATGCACTCGCCGATCTTCACTTCTTTGATTCCTTTCCTTGTGGAGGCGGAATCGGACCTTCACAAACCTTCGGTGGCTTTCCACACAAAGCTTGGAAGCTCACCGGCAACTCCTAGCCGTCTAGGAGACCTCAACCTCCAAGAGCAACAAATGCTCCCGAAGAACTCACTTAGAGTCCACCTCAAGTGCTCAACACACCAATCACACTCAACACGATCACTACCCACTCTCACACCCAAACCTTCACTCAAAAGGGATCACTAAGATCTAGGGTTAGAGGGGCTTTTGGGAGCTCAAGATCACTAAGAAGAACACCTCAAAGCACCAAGGAACCAGCTCCACTCCTCAAATCAATCCTCAATACAAACACCTCTCTCCACTACCCAACCCTTCACAAAAGGGGATCACTAAGATCTAAGGAGTAGGGAGGAGTATTGGGGGCTCAAAACTCTCAAAGAACACCTCTAATACCCAACAAAAACATCCCCCAACGGCTCCTTTGAAATGGGCAAGAAGGGGGCTTTAAATAGAGGAACCCCAAAAACTAGCCGTTGGGATCGAACTAGGCAACCCGGATACTCCGGATAATTAACCCGGACACTCCGGATCATCCGGATAGTCCGGAACATCCGGATACTCCGGACTAAATGTCCGGATACTCCGGATCTCCCAGCAAAGACGCAAAGAAATGGGACGAAAATGGGCATAACTTTTGATCCGGACTCGATTTCGATTTAATTCGGACTTTTCGGAAAGCTAAGAACGAGGGCTACACAACTAACAAGGTCTCACTACCCAAATCCCAAAGGATAAAATAAGATATCACAAGGAATCCAAGAGAGACCTACAACTGATGAGGACATCACTACCATGCATACGGGCCTACAAACCCAATTGAAGCCAACAATGTAATACAAGGGCCAATTACTCGAGCTCGCGCACGACAATTCAATTACCAGGTGAATGCGTTCCTCGGGTTGCATACAGATAATTTTATGAATGGAATGCTATTTAATCCTCGTGATGATTTTATTGTCCTTAGGAACCAAGGAGAAGGACTCCCAAACGTCAAGCATGAAGCCAATTCTTCCGGTGCACAAGTTATACTCGGATTCGGCCTCCGGGACAGCACCAACTTAAAATGACCATAACTTTTGATCCACAAGGGTGATTGGGGTCTATGAGTACTGGTTTGAAAGGTTTCGACGTCCTCTTTCCAACGGATCCGACCCCATCCCCAAATTCCGTCCGAGTCGACAGGAATCTGCAAAACAATTGGCGTCACTTTTCCAAATCGAGAAGACTTGGGCTTTGGGCCTTGTAATAGAGTTGTAGTTGGTCTCCTACTGCTTTGGACGTGATTTCCCACGCCCCTACCTCTCATAAATAGCCAGACATCGGCTCCTTAGGGTTTTGGGTTTTATTTGATTAGTTTAGCCAAGTGCAAACTTGATCCTGCGAGTTGTGCTGGACAGCCACCTTGTCAAGATCGTCAATAAGACTCCACTTTGTTTTGTTTGCAGTTTTATCCGCAATTTCAGATTGCTTATCCTATTGTTCTTGCTTGTTCTTCGGTTGCTTGCAGGAATTGAACCTCGTGTTCAGGTTGATCGTGCCTACGGCAAGATCAATAACCCGCTGGAGTTGGTTTAGCGATTGCTAAGGCGCATCGTCATCGTACGGTGTAGTCGGATCGTCAAAGTCGACTCTAACAAATCGATCGTGTGTTTCTCATCGAAAGATCGGGACCCCCATAGTGCCATCACGGCTCCACCAAGTGGTATCAGAGCAAACCAGGTTGCTCGGTGAGAATTCTTTACCCTAGATTAGTAGATTGATATCTTTCCTATAGTCCAGAGAAGCGCCATCAGATTGGATCTCCCCATACCAAAACAATTTGAGCCTCGCAATTTCCTTTCCAAAGACACTGCATTATTGAATTTTTGGTTGCATCGTCGTGTCGAGTTGCTGAATTCTAGTCTAGTTGGAGTCCAGGTCAGAAGAAATTTTTGTCTCCCACAGCGGTTTCGAGTTGTGTTCGGTTTCGAGTTGTTTTCCGTTTCGGTCTCGAACTGTTGAAAAAAAAAAAAGAAAAGGTGTTCGGACCGAAGTTTTCTTTTCATCCGATCGTCGCCGCTTGATCGTCGCCACTTGGTCGTCCGACCGGTTGCCCTCTGTTAGCCGATCGTCGCCTCCGATCGTCGCCGCCGATCGTCGCCTCCGATCGTCGCCCACCTGATAGCCCATCGTCGCTCGATCGTCGCCGTCGATCGTAGCCCGATCGTCGCCGCCGACCGATCGCCTCCCGATCGTCGCCACTGATAGCCCATCGTCGCTCGATCGTCGCCGCCGATCGTCGCCACTGATAGCCCATCGTCGCTCGATCGTCGCTCTCTGTTAGCCGATCGTCGCCACCTTGGCCGTCCGATCGTCACACGACTAGTCTTCCGCCGCATAGCACTTGAAAGAAAACGCGTCGGATCGTTCCGCAAAAAAAAAAAAAAAAAAAGAGTCTGGAACAGATCCGAAAAATTTTATTTGCAAAACCTGTTTTCACAAGATTCGATCTTTTGAGATAGTTCCCTTCTTTCGCGAATTTTTGTATTTGTTTTTCATCTCTTTGTGGAACTGTATTGTCGCCGACCACAGTTTTGAGTCACAGTCCTTGCTAGCCTCGAGTCAGCAACTAGTGACTAGACGTTGAACAATTCTTCAATTTTGCATTCACTGGTTGGATTATTGCTAACCTTTTGCTACTAAATTAAGCCTGTCCAAGCTCCACTTTCTACCCGTACAGGCGTTCGATCCCTTGGCAATCGCTCTACACAAACTTCGGAGAACCTTTGACAACGCCAACGGCCGACAACGCCTGCTGCATGTAAGAACTTGTAAGAGCTTTGGTTATAGGCTTGAATGTTGAGAGAATTGCCACCACCTCCTTGTAGTTGATAGGAACATTATACTTGTTATATTGTTTTCTTGTCTTCTACTAACCATGTTAGGTGATGAGGATTCGATGCATCACTCTCCACGCGCAAAGGGAATTGTTGCTAGAATGTCACTGCAAGAAGACCGCCTCCGGTCTATCGAGACCACTCAGAGAGTTGCTAACACTAATCTTGCTACTATTTTGTCTAGACTTGATACGCTTGCAGTACGCCCGGAACTTCCAATCCTCTACCTCATCTTCTAAGTAACAAAATGGCATACTACATGCTCGGTACATGTTGATGATGATTCCCTAGATAAGGTTAAATTCGCCATTCCACCTTTTAATGGTCATTATGATCCTGATGCCTATATTAATTGGGAGATAGCGTAGACAAAGAATTTGGCCAAGTATGATTTGTCCGAAAATGAAAAGATTAGGATTACGCTAGTGTGCTAAATGAATATGCATTAACATGGTGGAAACATATTTGTAGAAAAGAGAGAAAACCTAAAAATTGGAGGCCATGAAAAGACTTATGAGAATTGATTATGTTCTGAATATCATCTTGAATTTTTATATACTAGACTCCAATGCTTGAAACAAGGAAATAAGTGCGTTAAGGAATACTATGAACGATTGCAAAATCATTTGTTGCGTTGTGGTTTAGATGAAGGTGAAGAAGCAACAGAGCTTAGGTTCATACGTGGACTTAATCAAGAAATTCAAGATGCTCTTATTGATGAAACATATAGTTCTCTTTCAGAATTGGTTGTATGTGCTTATAGAGTTGAAAATATGCTTCTTGAATCCTTGAAAGAATCATTAGCTTCATTTGAGGCGCCCATTGTTGCACCTTCTTTTGTAGCTAATATTTTGCAGAAAAGTGAGCACCATCGAGAGAATGATGTAGAAGAGCATATGGAGAAAGAAACGATCAGTACTACCCCATGTATATGTGAAGAGATAATAGTTGAAGAAACACCTACAACAGCTGATGAGAACTTACAAGGTAATGTAACAGGTATGGACTTTACACATGGAGAAGATAATTTTGAAGAGCAAAACCTATCCACAAATCATGCTATCGTAGAGCAACTAATAGTGGAACCAATTGCTGATTTTGCTTTGTTACAAGATGATTTGCTTGCTATTTCTTGTGATAAAGAAGAGTTGTGTGATAATACTTCACTTATATCAATGACACAACTAGCAAAAGGACATGTCACCTTTGTTAACACACTAGACACTTATGCTAAAAACAAACATGTCATTCACATCACAAGCGAAAATGATGAGTTGAAATTGATGTCTTCTTTATATACATTAGACTACATTGAATTTGATGTTCCGTGTGATCTGAATTATTTAGAGGAGAGCCTTTTTGTACATTCTGATTTGTCATGGTTATCACGAAATATCTTTTATGTTATTGGCAAAAATAGTGAGAAAGGAGAGTATAAAGCACATCGAGTTTACATTTGTTCAGATTTTAAACCTCCGTTTGCAATGCAACAATGTCATCAATTTAATAATTGCCATATCACTAATCATGTCAGACCAAGTACATTTGGTTCCATTCACAAGTCACATGATAGTTTTCAAGAAAGGGAGGATACGGTTGATAGAAATTCTCGATCCATTGATTTCATTGCAAATGTGCATATTGCTTTGTTTCCTGTCATTACTAACATTTCACAGGACAATATGATGGAGTCGAGGATGACTCCACTTCAAGAAAGGGAGGATGATGAGACCATGCTCATCATGGACAGAACTAACACTGCATACATATGGTCATCACCAAGTATTGCTACAGTTATATCAACTGCATGGTTTTATCGACCCCCACCTTGGCCAGGACCATTAAGTTGGCGACACTTCACGGCATCCTCTACTTCGTATACAACTACTACGATGGCTCCATCTGCATGGCTTTATCGACCCCCACCTTGGCCATCCTTCTACATCTTCGTCGGTTCAAGGACCATTGACTCGAGCTCGAGCCCGTCAAATGAATTATCAGATCTAAAGACAAACTTGGGAGAAGATGATGAACTTGAGTCGAGGACGACTCAAATGCAAGAAGGGGAGGATGATGAGGACATCACTACCATGCATACGGGCCTACAAACCCAATTGAAGCCAACAATGTAATACAAGTGCCAATTACTCGAGCTCGCGCACGACAATTCAATTACCAGGTGAATGCGTTCCTCGGGTTGCATACAGATAATTTTATGAATGGAATGCTATTTAATCCTCGTGATGATTTTATTGTCCTTAGGAACCAAGGAGAAGGACTCCCAAACGTCAAGCATGAAGCCAATTATAAAGGTGCACAAGTTATACTCGGATTCGGCCTCCGGGACAGCACCAACTTAAAATGACCATAACTTTTGATCCACAAGGGTGATTGGGGTCTATGAGTACTGGTTTGAAAGGTTTCGACGTCCTCTTTCCAACGGATCCGACCCCATCCCCAAATTCCGTCCGAGTCGACAGGAATCTGCAAAACAATTGGCGTCACTTTTCCAAATCGAGAAGACTTGGGCTTTGGGCCTTGTAATAGAGTTGTAGTTGGTCTCCTACTGCTTTGGACGTGATTTCCCATGCAAGCATAAATAGCCAGACATCGGCTCCTTAGGGTTTTGGGGTTTTATTTGATTAGTTTAGCCAAGTGCAAACTTGATCCTGCGAGTTGTCTTTGGGCCGACCACCTTGTCAAGATCGTCAATAAGACTCCACTTTGTTTTGTTTGCAGTTTTATCCGCAATTTCAGATTGCTTATCCTATTGTTCTTGCTTGTTCTTCGGTTGCTTGCAGGAATTGAACCTCGTGTTCAGGTTGATCGTGCCTACGGCAAGATCAATAACCCGCTGGAGTTGGTTTAGCGATTGCTAAGGCGCATCGTCGTCGTACGGTGTAGTCGGATCGTCAAAGTCGACTCTAACAAATCGATCGTGTGTTTCTCATCGAAAGATCGGGACACCCATATTGCCATCACGGCTCCATCAACAACCCTCACTTTCCGGCACCAACAACACTTCTATCCCTCACACCAACCCACCTACACCTAGGTGAACAAAGTGTGACTAGGGTTTCTCAACCTTAGACAAGGATAGACCACTTTGAGCACTTGAGACTTGTCTAAGTGATTTCAACGATTGCATCCCTCTTAATAGTACGGCAATCCTTAGACTCAAATTTAACACAAAATCTAAGTCTTACACTAAGCTTACATGCCGACTTCTTCCGGATGCATGGTGCATGATGACGCTTCCACAAAGATTGATGACGCCCTTCGTCTTGTCAACCTCGACGCGATTCACCTCATGAGACTCTCGTCCTCTCCGACCTTGACCTCGATCATCACCAAGACGATCTTCACGCCAAGTCGTTCTTGACATAGTCCTCAACTCTTGGTGACACCACCGTCTTATTTGACTTTGACTCGTTTGTCATCCTTCAAACCATCTTGGTCATCATACACACAGCTTTGGGACCTAACTCTTATCAAAGCACTCAGCAAACATATTAGTCCCACAAGCTTAAAAGATATATTGAATAAATTTATAAAAACAAGTGTTTCATATCAAGAAGCACAATATGAATGGAAACACTTGACAATAGAAATATTCTCTGCTAAGTGCATCATGATGAATATATGATTGATCTAACTGCACTAGAGAGATAATTGCCAATATGAAGAATCAATTAAATCATGGCAAGTACCACATACTTTGCTTAAATGAAGCACATGATAGAATATACACGAATTACACATGTGCAAACAATATTTGGAATGAGAGTAAATAATGTGGTCCAATTCTAGATTAAACTTCACTAAGAGAGGTGCATAAGAAGATACACAACTAAGACATGTATGCACCAAGTCAATATGAAGCATGAAGTTTAACTCTAGTTAACACAAGCATATTAAAAACAAAGCACATAATGAACTCAAATGAATATATATATATATGCACAAGCAATTTTGACATGAATCAATGTGCACATATGAAATCAACAAGTTACTTAGAGTTCAATATGCATTTGCTAAAGAGGAATGCAATGACAAATATGGAAGGAATACCGAGATTGCATACCTCATTTTTGCTTAACCATCCCAATTGATTTTCCACTAAAATAGATGAGACTAATATTCAACTAGGCAATAAACATGTTAGTCTCATAACAATATAAACATATTATAGGTTTGTCATTTGTTAAGCACCAAGTTAAGCATTTGTACAATTACATTGATTGACATTACATGCGTTTGTCATTAATCGTTTATCATTAATCACCAAAACAACAAAAGTGCCTAGATGCACTTTCACACACCAAAGGAAGTGTGTTAATCCGAAGGCAACAAGAGACGATCATGTCTTGTGGGTAAAGCTGTACACCTCTGCAGAGTTAAAACTATTCGAATAGCCGTGCCTACGGTCAAGGGCAAAGCAAAGAATGCTCTCATACTGGTAGACTTTAGTTTTGGTTTTGAAAATAAACAATGTTTTGGGATTCGGGAGTGGTTAGAACTCTCGGATGTTTCGTTGGCGGATTGAGCCAACCAGGTAGATAGAACCTGTTTTTATTTCATGACGGATAGAGTCATGTGTGGATAACCTTGATCTTTTAAAAATATGGCGGATAGAGCCTTTATCCTAGTGATGGTGGATAGAATCCTCACTGAAATATTAAATAATTTAATTGTTAAAATAATTGCTAAAATATGCTTTGTGGAAATTATTCTTAAGTATGATTCGTTGAAACTCAGCTTTATGCAAAAGAACCATAATAAGCCTTTCTTTGGAAAGCCCTACATGTGCACACTTCCCCAGACTTGCTGAGTACTTTTGTACTCACTTACTACATAAACTGTTATCATCAGAAAACTATCAGGACGCCGTTGAAGACGGTAAGTACTACGCTGAAGAGTTTGAAGAGGATCGCCAGGACATCTAAGCACGTTCCTAGTCATCGCCTGTGGAGTTTTATGGGTTTTACCTCTTGTTGCTTTTATTTCCGCTGTCATGAACTCTGGTCATGTGACCGAGTGATGTAATAATAGCCATGTGGCTGATACTTTATGTTTATTATAACATTTCTCAGTAATGATTCTTCACTGTCTGACTGTATGTACTAGCAACTGATCTGGGACTGGTACAGAAATACACAGGAGGTTCCGGATAGCCGATTCGGGGTCTCACATATGGGTTGGACACTATGAAATTTAACTAACTTCTCAATTTTACTATGGGTTGGACACTATGAAATTTAACTAACTTCTCAATTGACAGAACAGATCACTTGTCGACTCCCACGATCTCACCGCAGATTAGTACCAAGTATCCGACGATATTATAATGCCATACGGTCGGTCGGTGGTAATTCTACGGATGCATTTTTAATACTTACAAATCAACGGTTAGAAGATTGTTGAAGCCGTGGACTGAGATATGAATTGCATTGCAAAGTCTTTGAGATGACGAGAGATAAGTGCGCTCCTCTTGTGGAGTGACGGTAATAAATTTTGCTAGTGCATGGCAGGTATGTACAATACACTATGGACAATTGTTATCAATAATACTCCTCCATGCATGAATCTTAGTTTGCTTGCAGTACATTAATGTAAGGGATTCATCTCTTCTCACGCTCAACTTTAGATGTAAGAGCGATGATATATGTATACGGTTACTATTTTTTTTAGAACCTACCGTATACTACTCTTCCAGCAAATCACATTATGTATAGACTTGTGAGTAGTATATACCGTATACACATGTATAAATTTCTCTATAATACATAGGATAATAGGAACATATATAAAGCTTTTCAAATGACTTGAAGTTCATTTGTTACATTTAAAAAATCAAAAACTAATTTTACATACGGTTTTTATGATGACTTTACCATTGTTAGATTTTTTTAAAATTCCTCATGATTGATCATCATCTCAAATTTTTATGGAAACATTAGTGATGTGTCAGGACCATACAAAAAAAATTTCAAAATTTTTTGACATGTTTTGGACCATTTTTTGGCCGGTTGAATTTGGGCGAGATCTCGGTGATCTCGGCCGAGATCTCGGATTTCCCGGTTTAAAAAAATGGATTTAAAATTTGGTTTTTGTAATTCGTCCGGATTTTGTCCGAAATTTCCGAATCTCGCCGAAATTTCGGATTTCAGGAACCTCCGAGATTTGACTCAAAACGAGATTTGAAACCTTGCTCAGCAGTTCCTTTTGCTGTCTCAAACTCTCAACTCTCAAGCATCTGCCACTCGGTCTATGGTTGCATTTTAGCTGGAGTATGGGGTCTGCCCCCAAAGGACAAGAGAGAATAATGCATTGGGCAGTTGACCATGTAGGTAAGCTGAATCTTCTGTTCTCCCACTTTGGCGTCGGAGGGTAGCCCTTCAAATAAACGTTTAGATAACCAGTGGTTATGCCATCGGCAGAACCGCAGAAGCCTCCTCTTGTATGTGATCTGCTGCAGTAAACACCACGCAATGTTATGTATTTATGTTATAAAAAATCAAGCTTGGATCGGGCAGGTGTTTAAATTGTTTTTTGATACTTACTCCTATCATTTTGCATTAATTTTCTATGCTTGAAGTACTACTGTGCTTAGAAGATAATTAGTTTCATATAGCAGCAAAGTGCCATTAAAAAACGATGTGTAACTTTTCCGGTACTTATATTTGTTTTTGTGCCAGTTGACCTATCCCGATTTCACTAATATTTGGTTGGTTTTCAAACGTCACGTCCTGGGTAAACTTTTTTTTAAGGAAAAAGTTCAGTTTTATTTTGGTCCCTCGATCATCTCTCGAGTCAAATGTTTACCCCTGAATTCATTATCATTTACTTTACGCCCCCAACAGCCAAAACTCATGCCCTTGGCCTAGACTGTTTTAGAGTGAAAGTCGAAAATTAAACTCCAAGAATAGTTGAGGCCTCGAGGGACTAAAACTGGACTTTTTTTTCCCCTTCTATATGTTTAGATGTAGTGCAGGACCATTCCAGCAAAGAAGCATAAATGCAGTCATAAAACTTGTTTGAAACACAGAAAATTCACAAGAATTTTGCAAAAGTTTCACAATAAATAGCTTAAATACTATAGAAATCCACGAGATTCTTGTATTTCAAACGGAGCTCAGTGTTTGTATCCAGTAACTCCTTTCTACCATCCTTAGTGGTATATCAGCTTCTGTTGGATTCGCACTCTTATAAGCCCACTGTTGCATATATGACACTTTCCCGTTGCATATCCATCTTGATAGCACTCTGGGTGTCTCAATCTTTCGATGAGAAACACGCGATCGATTTGGTGGAGATGACTTTGACAATCCGACTACACCGTACAACGACGATGCACCTTAACAATCGCTAAACCAACTCCGAAGGGTTATTGATCTTGTCGCGGGCACGATCAACCTAAACACGAGGTTCTATTCCTGCAAGCAACCGAAGAACAAGCAAGAACGATAGTATAAGCAATTTGAAATTGCAGATAAAAGTTGAGGGTAAACCAAAATGGAGTCTTATTGACGATCTTGACAAGGTGGCTGTTCAGCACAACTCGCAGGATCAAGTTTGCACTTGACTAAACTAATCAAAACCCAAGACCTAAAGGAGGCGACAGCTGGCTATTTATGAGAGGTAGGAGTGTGGGGAACACGTCCAAAACAGGTGGAGGAGAATTACAATTCAAATTACAAGGCCCAAAGTCCATGTATTCTCGAACTAGAAAAGTGACGTCACTTGTTTGGCAGATTCCCATCGACTCGAAAGAAATTTGGAGATGAGACTGGATCCGTTGGAAAGAGAACAACGAAACCTTTCAAACAAGTACTCATAGACCCCGAACACCCTTGTGGATCAAAAGTTATGATCATTTTAAGTTGGTGTTGTCTAGAAGGCCGAATCCGAGTTGATCTTGTGCACGTGAAGAACTGATTTCATGCTTGTCGTTTGGAGGTTCTTCTCCTTGATTCCTAAGGACAACAAAATCATCACAAGGATTAAATAGTATTCTATTCATTATCATATTTGGATGCAACCCAAGCAACGCATTCACCTGGTAATTGAATTGACATGCACGAGCTCGAGTAATTGGTCCTTGTATAACATCATTAGTTTCAACGTGATATGTGAGCATGGTCATATCAATAGAAGTGGTGTCCTCATCACATCTCCATTCTTCCAACATGGCCTTGTTTTTGTTGGTATACTTGCCTACACTTCGCATGTATATCAAAAATGAATTAATTTCCCCGACCAAAAAGGGATTAGGTGTAATTCCTACATACAAACAAGAGGAAGTCAGAATTTTACGATTCGCCATCAGATCATGTGAACTGGTTAAAGCATTTACATAAGCTCTACAAAAACGAGCAAAATACTTACTATCCACCTCACAAATCTGATGTCAAGTTTGTATCTCAAATCTAATGCTCTGTTACAGTCAGTTAATTTTTAATAAAGCCTGTTACATGCGTTATACAAGAAATGACAACAACAATTTCTGTTTACAGAAGGAAAACACCAGGAACTCGTTCACAGCTTCGAAAAGGCCACCGTTTGCACGAAAGAATATTAACCAAGTATAAATAAATAAAATGTGAATCACTCTGGTTCATCTGAAAACTACTGATTAACAATCTACACACATTTATCTCACACCTCACTAGCTAGTACATCACAATGCGCCATCCAATAGGTCTCTGATTTCTTTCTTTTTTTCAATTTTTATACAAAACCCCTGAGCCGCTGAGAGACCATGCAACAGCTCGGTCAGGATCAGGATATGTACAATTCACCATGGCCGCTTACTTCAGTGTCTAGTTTGCCATCTTTATGGCATACACCAGCTCCTGGAATCACAATGGGCAAGAGTTAAACATCTAGCAAAAAAGAATCTCAAACACGATACATCATTAAGTAGAAGAGCTAGTTGAACTTCTCTGATCTCACCAGATCCCCACTGGGAAAAGTGAACGAGGAACGCAAGTCAGAAAGGTGTTCCTCGCCTGCAAGCCTTGCCTTAGCGAAACTTGCATTGTTATTGCTGTCAATATCGCTATAAGGAGGCTTCACTGCATACATCTCAACCTCTTCATCTTTGTGAGATGTCTCACTAGCAACAAACTACATGCATGCATAGACGAAGTCATTTGAAGTACTGCAAAAGTTCTGGGCAGTAGATCAAGAACAAAACATTTCAATATAAGGGCTCACTTGACATAGTTGTTTGACGGAGAGAGTTGGGCCACAGCACAAATAAGACTTCTCCAAATTTGGCATAGTTTGTTCATCGAGCGGAAGCAGACAAAGATGTACATCACGCTGTCAAATAAAGTCGGTAACTAATGCGGATGCAAAATTAAGAGGAATGACACAGAATATCAGGATCATGTTTTCTGTTTACCTCACTATCATTGTCATCAGAATTTCGGAGACACTCAACCAACTTGATCATGCGCCCACCCTTGACCATCCTGCCATTTGAAGCACTAAAATTGCCATGGCGAGTCTGACTGCGAGTACCATTCTTACCCCATGCTCGCAGAGGAGATGTGCTAAAATTTTCTCTAGTGATTCCTACATCGTCCTTATCATCAGAAGGAACCTCATCATGGCATGCTGCTCGAGCAGGTGATGAACATGGTGTTGGCCATTTTGGCAATCTTTTCTGTTTTTTCTCTGGGGAGCTCTCCTCAGCAGATGATGGCTCTTTGCCATAGTTCTCACCATTTACAACCAATTCATCATCAGAACAGGCCAGAGCACCATCACGGGAACCTGCTCTACCTCTGCCACAAAGATATGTATTCTGTCCATTAGCCCGCATGTTACGTCGTGATCTTCTTACAAACGCGGCCGCAGTAGCCCTGGCAGTAGACCGCCGCCCAATTACTTCTGATTGTTTCCGGAAAGCCTCAGCAATGGATGCTTGAATCTTCACACATATTAACCAAGAAACTATGTGATGTTAAAGGAAATAAACTGCACAGATGAAGCCTAATGGTCATGCAAATTAGTTAGTTTTTTGTTACGATCTCTATAGATGTCATACTAATACGTTAGGTTGATCTTAGCAGAATTTCCATAATGAGCAGACATCGAAACAAGGTTCCTGGGTTCTGAAAAACAGAGTTCTTAACCATTTATTCATATTCTAGATGAACGTCCGTGCTTTGCTATGGATAAACATGTATCATAATACCCCAGCGTGACGAGTCGACATCATCAGGATTGACCTGCTCCCACACTCAACTCCGCCTCTATGTCGGTCGAGCTCCAACAAAGCTGGCGTCATGCCTCTACCGCAGTGCTCGGCCAACACCACGCCCTCCGCTCTACCATCGAGCCCAGTTAAGCTTCATTGTGAGTTGTACCCAGGGTTTCAAATTTCGTTTTAATGTTTTATCTCGGCACCCTCCGAAATTCGAAATTTCGGCGAGATCTCGTTATTTCGGACGAAATCCAAAAAGCAAAATTCAAATCCGGTTCTTTTTTGACCGAGATTTCTGAGATTCTCACCGAGATTTACAAAGATCTCGGTGATTTTTAACCGAACGAAAATTGGTCCAAAAATCGTCAAATTTTTTTGAAATTTTGGTCCGACATGGAAAAAATGTGAAGAATCCAATCCAGTCAAACTCTGATCAAATTCACTCAAATTTCGATAAAAAAAACCGAAATTTCAGTCAAATATACCGAGATCACACCGAGATTTTAGGTTACTGTAGCAATTTGGATTTTTAGGGTTTTCTTAATTTCACCGGGATTATAAACTCGGAGGATTCCGAGATCCGAGATTTCGCGAAATCTCAGCGAGATTTCATTCCCTGGTTGTACCCCACATCGCTATTTGAGGAAGGTGAAATTTGTTCGTTGGGAGATGGTGTTTTTTGTTTTTTTTTTCTTAGAGGTTTATTAGGGAGGTGGAAGTGGGAGTGGAGGGTGTGACATACTAACACCACTAACTCCTCTTTTTATATTATTAGTAAAGATGCAGCCAGGGTAGAATATAACTCGTTAATTCCATGACTTCACTACTGACGTGAATCAAATAAAGTATATGCCTTACAGTTCCCAACTACGTTGCACCGATACTTTGAAAAACCGGTGTATCAGTGTCCGATACGTATCGGATACGGATACGTATCGGATACACTCCCCGATACGTATCCTGCACATATCCTCTAAATTCCGATTTTTCAAAAAAGAAAAGAAAAAAAAAGATACTTCTCAAATTCTTTCTCGATACAGTTAACCCTAAACAAAAGACCCCATTCTCAACACACGCAACAGTCAGTCCCTTTCTCAACATATGCAGCCACCAGCACCCAGTAGCTCCCGATCCCTCCCAGTGCTGCCGCCCATGCCGCCACCGGCCCGCCGCTCCCCACCCCCGATCCACCCACGTCGCCGCCAGCATGCCG
The DNA here is from genome assembly GCA_036346355.1 of Rhipidocladum racemiflorum. Lineage (NCBI taxonomy): Eukaryota > Viridiplantae > Streptophyta > Magnoliopsida > Poales > Poaceae > Rhipidocladum > Rhipidocladum racemiflorum. The sequence continues at coordinate 60,288,813 of CM070570.1, forward strand.
CTCCAATTGACGCCCTCGCCCTCTCATCCTCAGCTTAGGCGCAACTCGCCCTGGAGATCGACGCTGGGTTCGCGCAGACAACAGCAAGAACAAGGTCGCTTTGGCAATGAAAAGAAGTCGCTTTGGAGGTATGTTGAGTTGCTACAGAAGACTAAAGACATCATCATCATCATCATATCGGTGTTTTTGAGAAAATGTCGTATCGCGGTATCAACGTATCGCATATCCGATACATATCAGGGTATTCGGGCAACATAGGTTCCCAATGCTGTTCAAATGAAATGATTTCATACTTTAATGGCTGAAAATATCTATCTTTTCTTAAGAGTAAACTGCATTTTTGGAGTAGATCACTCAACTCCAAAACTGCATATCTATGCCACTTAACTCATAACTCGTTTAAGGCGACCACTATAGGACATTTGCATGCAAGCCGGGTACGACTGATGACATGGCATGTTAACTTGTGCCATCATGGCCTGGCACGTGAGTGGGACATGACAACGGATATGGCCACTGTAATTTGCACTCAACCCTGAGAGTTTTGGCTTTTTACAATTTTCTCCATTCGAAACACTTGTGGGCTGCGGCGACTGAGGTGATTATGAGGGCGGTGGCACCCTCCAATGTCTGGATCCTGCAACGGCAATTGGTGCTAGGAGCAAGGAATTAAAACTGAGCAAAGTCAACGACAATGATAAGAGTCTCAGACTCAGTTGTAGATGGCAGGGAGGCTGTGAAGGTAGTTCCTCCGGGCTATAGTGAGCTATTTTTGCAAGTAGATGCATGTCCTATGCCACGGTGACAATTCAACGTGCCATGACATTGGTCATACCCAGCTAACATGCTAATGACCTAGAGTGATTCACTTAAACAAGTTTACTAACCTAGATATGTAGTTTGGGAGTGTGGTGGCCTACTTCAACCGGTCGGACAAGTTCTGTGACCCGCAATGCAATTTACTCTTCTTTTTATGAAGTGCTTTGTTATTATCCTGTCGAGAAATTTCAATGACTAAAAAATAACTTGCCCAAAATGATGGTTCCAGAAATAGGTGGCAACAGATCAATTGCTAGTCAAATCAGGCCAAGTAGGATTTGTTCATATCATCGTACGACAGTTCAACTGCAAAGATGCAGACTCAATTCAGGTGATTCTAGGACACAATGGTTATCTATGATCTAAATCAACAGAACATTTTCTTCAAAAAGGAGCAAAAGAAGGGGGCAGAAAGTGGCTCAAAAATGTCCAAGTTTGAATTCATTGTGGCTGAAATTGACTCCAATTTTCCCAGTACACACCCCAGAAAGTGGCATGAAGTTCCACCTAGAACAAAACTTCTTCCCATGGAAGTTAGTAAAGACATCTCCATCACAATATTTATATAATATATTGGGTTGATAGGTAGTAGATTAAAAAATAATAGGGGAACATTGTATATGAAAAAACCTAATAAATTTACATGAACACAGATATAAAACAGAATTCAGCCAAAAGAACAAGAAAGAACCTGCTTATTGCGATCATTCTCCTCTTCGTTGAAGGCTAGTTCCTGGACAGACAAAAATGCGCACACATTGATACGGATGCAATCTCTAATATGAACAAATAAAATAACAAGCATAGAACTTTGAATACCTCTTCTTCGTATTTGTCAATATCTGGGTATAAAGCTGCAATCAGGGCATCATAGTTCGAATCATCTCTCAAAGAACGCCGACTTGCACAGTGCGTGCGGCATGCTGGGCATTCGTTATTCCTTTACGGAAAAGGAAAAGGTTAATAACAATGTTGTGCCGCTCAGCATGGGCTGACAACATATTTGACAAATACAAAACGTAAGCAACATATGAAAAACACAAGCCTTGGCTCAATAAGTATATATCACATCTTACCCAAGTCGCATTGATTTGTCAATGCATTCCCTGCAGAATCGATGCAGGCACTCCATAACTGTTCTAGTCTTTCGGATGATGCCTAGCAGGATAGAACGTGGACCATGAGTAAATTTAAGCTGAAAGTTCATTTACAAAAATTCTTACAAAGTGTACGAATGCATGATATTAAGGACAAAATGACAAGTATATCTGCAAGTAGCGTTCTTCCTGTAAAAAAATGGACAAAATAACTGGACAAGGTCAAGTTTATTACAAAGGAAAAAGGAGGAGGTAAAGCTCTTTGCTTAGAATTACTTTCTTTGCTGATATGAGGATGAATGTCGATTTTAACTGAGCATGAATAAGATGTGCAGCAAGCATTCTTTGGTTCTAACTCCTAACATATGACATGCCCAGGAAGCACATACACCTATTAGGAGATTTCTTATGCTTAATATAGGACATAGGGATTCTCTAACTAAAATCAGTATCATTTACGTCCAACTAAAAGTATCGATGTATTCTCTCAATAAAAAGTATCGATGAATTTTGAAATAATGAATTATCAACATTACATTATGCCATATATGATTTGTCCAGAAATACAGTTTTTGGAAAACTATGAGAAAGAAACTAGCTGTATAAATGGAAGTTTCTTTATAAACTATAAAAAAAAGTTAAAAGTTTGTGTCTGCATTCATTTAGTTACCTAAGCATATGGGACACTGCACTTCTTTGCGTATATCTACCAATTTGACTGGTACAAACCTGCAAGTATACATGAGTGTTAATTGTTAGAGCATTAAATTTCATTTCATCAATAAATCCTAGAATATCAAGTAAAAAATAAGAACATGTTGGAGAGTTAGTATTATAGATTAATAAGAGTGCGAGTCGTGTGCGACTCGGACTCGTGTTAGAGTCGGTTGTAATCCTTGTGCTATAAATAAAGGGTGTGGGGATCCCATGGGACAACACTGTGATGTCCCCTTGCCTACGTCCGTCACCGAGGTGTGAGATCGAACCTGATCAAGCATTCATCGAAACAAGATAAGGGGGCAAAGAGGAAGAAAGGAGAATGAAAAAGAGTTTCTTCATTGTTAAAAACCCTTCTGTTACAATCCGCATTACCCTCTTAAAGGACTCCTCACCATCCCTTACATGTGGGACCACTCAGTAATTAAGTCTCTACAAGTAGGTCACCTCAAATACTCCTTGCAACAACACACACCACTGTACTCCACCCGACAACACACTTCTCTGAACTTTAATCGGCTAACCGAACTCTGTTTTCCTGTCCAGACGGCACAGTCGTCACATTACCCCCTCCTGAAAAACTTGCTTGTCCCCAACCAATCGAGTTAGGAAACCTCTTGCACAATACATTAAGATCCTGCCAGGTAGCTGCCTCACTAGGGATGCCCGACCACTTTATCAACGATTGCGGTACAGCGACATTGCCCTTCTTGACCAAACGGCGCTCCAAAATTTCTTCCGGCTCTGGATTGGCTACATCCAACTCGGCCACTCTTGGTAATTGGTTAAAGACCGGTGTATAGTCAGCAATAAAACTCTTCAGTTGGGATACATGAAAAATCGGGTGTATGTGTGCGTCTTCAGGAAGACTTAATCGGTAGGCCACCGCACCAATGCGTTCCAGTACTTCATAAGGTCCAAAAAATTTGTAAGCAAGTTTAGGGTAGGGTTACCACAGAGTTTTGAGCATAATGTTGCAGTTTTAGCAATACTTTATCTCCCGCCTGGAATTCCCTATCTTGGCGGTGTTTGTCTGCCAACAGTTTCATTCGATTCTGAGCAGTGATCAAATGTTGCTTGACCATCTCAGTATGAGCCTCTCTCCTTCAACAAAATTTCTGCTCATGTCTGAGCAGCTTGTTCCCCATGAGGAAATACTCCTTAGTTTGGCTCATAACCGTAAAGAACTTTACATGGTGAACAACCCAAAGAAGTGTGGAAGTTAGTATTATACCAAAACTCAGCTAAGGGCAGCCATCTTTTCCACTTTGCCGGCACATCATGAACAGCACACCTGAGATACATTTCAAAGCATTGGTTCACCCATTCGCTTTGTTCGTCCGTTTGTGGATGATAGGCGGTACTGTATTGTAATTTGGTGCCCATCATTTGGAATAACTCTTTCCAAAAAATGCTAGTGAACACTTTATCTCTATCTGAGATAATAGACTTGGGTACTATGTAACTTGACTACATGATTCAGGAACACCTAAGCGACCTTGTGGGCAGTGAATGGATGTCTAAAAGGAAATGGGCATATTTGGAGAATCTGTCCACAATCACCATAATCTCATCATATCCTTCAGACCTCGGTAAACCTATAAAATCCATCGTTATATTCTGCCATTCACCGGCCGGAACATGCAAAGGTTGAAGCAAACCAGCTGATTTGGTGTGTTCCCCTTTTGCTTGCTGCCAGATCCCACACTGGTTGACAAAACTCTTTACCGCTTGTTTCATTCCTTGCCAAGCAAACAATCTCCTTAACAACTAGTAAGTGGCATTCTTTCCCGAATGTCCCCCGATTGCACTAGTATGAAAAGCATCTATCCGTCTAGTCTGTAAGGCAGAATTCACTCCGATCCAAATGCGGGCTTTGTGTCTTATCAGACTTTGGATTAATTCATTGCCATGTGCATCCGGGCTATGGATAGCTAGCTATTCCAACCTGTCCTGAGCATCCCGATCAGTCATATAGGAGTTGATCATCTCCTGGACCCATGTTGGCTGAATTTCAGTCACGGTCGGTAACTCCATCAAATGTCCCACGTGTGAGAGGGCATCCACTGCCTTATTTTCCTTTCCTTTGCGATACACAATCTTGAATTGGAGTCCCATTAGTCTTGCCATAGCCTTCCTTTGCATGGTGGATTGCAGCTGTTGTTCCTCCAAATAACATAAGCTATGATGGTTTGTACGAATTATGAACTAACCTCTCTACAGATAGGATCTCCACTGCTCTACTGCCATGATCAAGGCCAGAAACTCCTTCTCATATATGGAAAGGTTTTGGTGTACCATTCCAAGCGCTTTGCTTAAATAAGCCACAAGGTGCTCTTCTTGCATTAACATGGCCCCTATTCCCCCATCACAAGCGTCAATCTCAACAAGGAAGATTTTACGAAAATCCAGCAAAGCCAATACCGGATTAGACGACATGGCTTGCTTTAATTTGACAAATGCTTCTTCGCCAATTCACTCCAGCCAAACACTTTCTTCTTCAACAGATTGGTTAGAGGTTTGGCAATCATTCCATCATTACAAACAAATTTCCGATAGTACCCGGTTAGCCCCAAGAATGCAGGCAATTCGGTGATAGTGGAGGGAGTCGGCCAATTCACCATTGCCTGTGTTTTCTGAGGATTAATAGCCACTCCTTGATCGGAAGTTACATGTCCTAAGTACTCTAATTGTTGTTGAGCAAAGGAACATTTTGACTGCTTCACCAAGAACTGATGCTTTCTCAACTATTCCAGAACCGTGTCTAAATGATCCACATGCTGGTTCAGACTTGGGCTATAGATTAAGATATCATCTATAAACACCAAGACGAATTTGCGCAAGTATGGACTAAGAACTGAATTCATGACACATTGAAACATTGTCGGTGCGTTAGTCAGTCCAAAAGGCATCACCCTAAACTGATAATGTCCATGGTGTGTTTTGAATGCTGTCTTTTCTTCGTCCCCTTCTTTCATGAGAATTTGATGGTAGCCAGCTCTTAGATCTAACTTTTAAAAACATTTCGTTCCTCACAGTTCAGCCAGTAGCTCATCTATCACCGGCATTGGAAACTTATTTTTGATGGTCAGGTTATTCAACCGGCGGTAATCTATGCAAAATCGCCATGATCCATCCTTCTTTTGAACTAGTAGGACAGTAGAAGCAAAAGGGCTAGTGTTGTGCTTGATGATTCTGACTTCATTATTTCCTCAACTTGTCGCTCAATCTCATCTGTGTAATGGTGAGTATCGATATGAAACACCGCATTGAGCATTACATAAGTGTCATTGGATGGTTTCATACAATGTTTATGATTGATCCTTTGACCTGAGACATACATGGATCCCAATATTAGGATCACATTCTATGGTGTTACTAATTGTTGTCCATAATAGGATAATTATATTAGTTACACTCGAGAATCTGAGATATGTTGAGAGGATGTATATGGTCAATATGGAATTTTGTCCTCGTCGTTGTTATACGAGGACAAAGATCATCTTAAGGTCACTCGAAGAAGATCAACTAAAGAATGAGCATGGCCATGACTGAGCCGATTGAGGAATCAAACGCTTGATCTATTTAGCCTTTCTTTGGAGATTCGAGAAACAATGGATTAAACAGCACAAGGATGACACATATCTCGCCTTGGGTTTAATCTTGATATCTCAAAGTGACAAAAGGATCAAACATAGATTCATTGATGACTTGTCAGATAAATGATATCCATGTGGTTTCGAAAGTCATAATGTCCTACTAGGAGCCACTTATAACGTTTGCGTCGGATGGTGATTCGATACACAGCCAACATCACAACACAAGAATAGGAACCTATTGGTTTTTTAATAAATTTTATATATTATTATATGGGTAATTAATATATTAGAATTAATAAATATGTAATAAGTCCTACTTTGATTAGGATTATTTGAATCCGAAACAGCAAGCCTATATGATTCAGATTAATGTAATGCGAATTAAATCAGGTGTTAGTTCGGATAAGGATTTGAATTGATAAAGGTTATCTCAAATCCTATTCGGTCACGATATATAAACGTTTCGAGCTTATCTTATTCTGACTCCTCGGTTATAAATAAAAATGTACCTGGGCTGTGTGGGGATAACCGAAGTCAAGAGACTAATTCTGGTGGGAACTAAGGGGGCCAAGCTATAGAGATTCTAGCAACGTGCTAATGCGATCCGACACTCTTCTTCCGCTGCTAAAAAGTTGCACCTGTGCGTCTAGTGGTAACACTGAAACCCCAATATGTAGTCTTAGATCATATTCAGCGAGTTCTTTGGGTTCGAGTAGATGGAAAATTTTAAAATTGGTTATGTTAGTGATATTCCCTTGAGGCAATCACAGAGATAATTGTATCATGTCTATATTTATGGAATAATATGATTATTTTGTCCCTTGAATAAGTATCGATCAATAAGTATATGACTTATTTGTGAAACTCCTTATTCATGTTTTGATATTATTTTGAATTATGCCTGACCTTATATCATCATGTGGGATAATTGTGATTTATAGGTCAGCATATGTATTGATTGATGATCATGTTTCACAGATCATAGATACAAAGATATCAAATTACTAATGTGGACATATGTTGGAGAATATAGTGTTGAAGTTACCCATCATGAGACTGCAGGAATTGTTATATTCTTAAGTATCATCAGTTGGTCTCATACATAGTATATGTGAGATCCTTATACCTAAGATCGTTATAGTTCCTACATGTGTAATAGTATACTTAAGGGTTGCCAAACGCTACTCCGTAACTGGGTAGCATAAAGGTAGCTTTCGAGTTTACTATGAAACATGAGGAATGTGAGCGATCAAGATAGAATTTGGCCCTCCTATATAACAGGAGAGATATCTCTGGGCTTCTCGATGTAGTTGGATTAAGGAAGGCATGACCATGCTGAATGTGATTGAGGAGTCAATTGCAACTAAGTAATCTGTTACAGAATGAGTGAAAGATCGAGCTATCATAGGATGGCACATTTCTCACCTTGATTTCGATCCGGTATTGTGAGGCAAAAGGATCGGTACATAAGCACTATATACATGGTTATTAAAACGTCGTGCACGAGAAAACGCCCGGGAGCTCCAGAACGTCCGGTCGTTCTGCAGACCGCCCGTAGAACGTCGTTCAAACGACGGGAACACGTCTGGAACGTCCGATTTGGACGTTCTACCCGTTCTAGAACGTTTTAGGTGGTGACATTAGTGGGGTCCCATACATATTTGGAGGGGAATCGGGGAATCGGGAGAAGGCTAACCCTAAGCCGCGCTTGCCGCTTCAAATGTCGGCCGTCGCTGGCCAGATCCGGATCCGCGCGCGCGCCAGCCAAGGCCATTGCCGCTGCCGCCGCGCCGTCGCCGCGCGTCGTCCGGCCATGGCCAGCCAGTGCCGATCCCCTCTCTCTTGTTGATGTCTCTGTCTTTGGTTTGGGTGAGATGAGGGACAGAGGAGAAATGCGAGAGAGAGGGACAGAGGGAGCCGCTCAGTGCGAGATAGAGGGACAGAGGATCCCCCTCTCTTGTCTCTCTTGACAGAGGATCCCCCTCTCTTGTCTCTCTTGTCTCTTGTCTGTTGGCTGAAGACACTATGGATCATCCTTAGCCATCAGCCCCTCGTCCACCACTGAAGTTCAAATAAATTGTTGATGGTAATCATGGTATATTGAACGTTGATTGTAGCATATTGAATTGATTGTAGAATGGCAAGTGCAAGTTCAAGTGCAAGTGGCAGTGCACCTCCCCCTCCCACAAATTATAATCCATTGGATGATCCTAGTCGAAAGCCGAAGTTCGATGATCCGAAATGGAAGTATGCATATTATGCAGAGCCTAACAAGCGAGAGTTGATCCAATGCAATCTTTGTCAGAGGAAGATAAAAGGAGGAATCAAGAGGGTGAAACAACATCTCGCGGGTGGGTATGGAGATGTGACAAAGTGTCCCAAAACAACCTCATCCATCATGAAAGAGATGCAAGAGGCTTTAGAGAAGGGCAAGAGGGGTAGACCACTGTTTCTAGATGATGAACAAGATGATTATGTGGCAATAGAGGCATCTAGCAAGGAGTCGGAAGCCTCTAATAGCAATGTGAGTGTCCATCCAAGTTCTGGGACAGCCTCCAAAAAAATGAAGTCGGCAGCATTTCAGTTCAAGGTGCCAGCACCACCAAAAAAAACTATTACTGCTATGCTTCGACGAACGCCCAGAGAGGTTGTAGAGCAAAGACATGCAAAGGGGCCGCATCAAACTACCATAGAAGCTGGCATGAGGACCAAGGAAGAAAGAGAAGTCATGCAGTATAGAGATAGCCAAGTTTTTCTATGAGTGTGGTGTACCATTTAATGTTGGAAATTCAAGACAATTTGAGATAGCAGTAGAGGCCATTGCACAGTATGGTTCTGGTTTCAAGCCTCCTAGTTTCCATGAGCTACGAGAGCCAGACCAATGACGAGAAGAAGCATGAAGAGGCATGGAAGCAATATGGTTGCTCTCTCGTGTTAGATGGATGGACTGATAGGAGGGGTCGTCAATTGATCAACTTCCTGGTTAATAGTCCTGAAGGGACTTTCTTCTTGGAGTCAGTCGATGCATCTAGTGAATCACATGATGCCATGATGCTTGCTAACTTGCAAGAGAAAATGATTGAGATGATTGGCAAAGACGGTTGTTCAGGTTGTCACAGACAATGGTGCTAACTACAAGGCAGCTGGCAGGCTGCTAATGGAGAGGATCCCTACCTTGTTCTGAACCCCTTGCGCTACACACTGCCTGGATCTTATGTTGGAAGACATAGGGAAGCTAAAGGATTTCAAGAAACCAATTTCACGTGCTCGACAAATCACTACCTTTATTTATAGGCATGGGAGGATTCTTAGTGAAATGAGGGAGAAAACAGGTGGGATGGATCTTGTGAGGCCCGCAGCGACTAGGTTTGCCACTGCATTCCTTACGTTGCGTAGTTTGCACAAGCACAAAGAAGCATTTAAGCTCCTAGTGATAGGTGATGTCTTCACTAGGAGCAAGTTGTCCAAGACTGAGGCAGGAAGAGCAGTGTATGATATTGTTATTTCGGGATAGTTCTGGAATTCAGTTGAGGATTGTATAAGAGCTTCGCTTCCACTCCTTGTTGTGCTGAGATTGGTTGATGGTGATGAAAAGCCGGCTATGCCGGAGGTTGCATCAGCCATGAACTTAGCAAAGGAAAAGATCACCTCATCGTTCTGCACTCAAAACAAACAACCTTTGCTTAATCGCCTCATGAAGATTATTGATGGACGTTGGACGAGGCAAATGGACACCCCACTATATGTAGCGGCTCTCTACTTGAACCCTGGAAAGTTCTATAACATCAAGAAGGGTGATGATGAAGGACGTGTTGGAGAGCTAAGAGCTTGCTTCAATGATGTGCTTATAAAAATGGTACAAGATGAGGCTCTTCGAGATAAGATTGATAGCCAAGCTGTTCTGTATGAGAATCAAAGAGATGTATTTGCAAACCAAATGGCAACAAAACACGCACACACAAGAAATTCAAGTAAGTAATCTAAATTTCAGCAAGTAATTTTTTACTTTTCGCCATGTAAAGTTAACCTTATTTGTTCTTTTAGTTGATTGGTGGCTTGCATATGGTGGTCGAACCATTGAGCTTCACAAGTTTGCAAGAAGAATAGTTAGTCTTTGCGCTTCATCATCCGATTGTGAGAGCAATTGGAGTGCATTTGAATTTGTAAGTGAATTTAACCATCTTATTATGTAAATTGTAAGTCCTTTATTTTGGTTCTAATTAATTGCTTTTATTTCACTTGTATTCCACTTGTAGATTCATACAAAGAAAAGAAACCGGTTGGAGCACCAAAAATTAAATGACTTGGTCTATGTCTCATACAATAGAAAGATGGCTAGTAAGTTCCAAAGAATACGTGAGGAGGGTAAAAACTATGATCCTTTGGTTTTAAAAAACTTTGATTGGGATAATGAATGGGTCAATCCATCGGCTAATCCAACTCAAAGTGGGTGTATAAGGGGTGAAGGTGACTTGACATGGGACCAAGTTGACGAAGCTATTGGTGCATCAAGCAACCTTCGAGGCTGCAATCTTCCTAGGAGAGCTCATTTTGAGCATTGCTATACACGTCGTGTGAGAAGAGAAGAGGAAGTCATAGAGGCATCGCATTCGGACTCAAGCAATGGAGAGGAAGAAGATGAGCTCATACTTGATGATCTTGATGTGGATGACGATGACAACTCAAGCAACCACGAAGATGGCGATTGTTGTGGGCCAAATGGACTCATCTTCCCTTGACAAGCGAATCAAGACTTGTGCCTCCCTACGATTCATAAAGACTCACCTGTGGCATTTAATCCACCTCCCGCTGGCGAGGCAAGGACTATAAACCTCGAGAATCCACCCCCCAGGGAAGGTAGAAAAGAGTAGAAAAACTCCCCTCCGTGGTGAAGGGGGAAGCAGAGGGAACTCCCCTCCGTGGCGAGGGGGGAAGCGGAGGGAACTCCCCTCCGTGGCGAGGGGGGAAGCGGAGGGAACTCCCCTCCGCTCGATTTCCTATCGACACAAGCATAGTACGGGCTGCCAAAGTCTGACATCCAGTAATGGTCTCTTGAGAAACGCCAGGACATGTCAGACTAGCCTGGGACCCTAAGATAAGCAAAATTCCCGTAAAACCCTTATGGAAGGCGTAAGAGTAGAGGGTAAAAACGTAAAATACAAACAAAAGGACATCGCGTAGAGCCACATCTAGCCCCTGGCTGGAGACAGGTGGAAGAAAAGGGCTAAAAGACAATTTAGAAAGGCCTGTGCCCCCAAGGACGTGGTCGGTTGAGAAAGGGCCGACCAATGCATGCATGTTCCCTTGCCCGCCTTATAAAAAGGAAAAAACCCCTGCAGACCAGAAGGGGAGAAAAAAAACCTAGCCCCCAAAAGACTCTACTCAAGGAAGGAAGAAGAGAGAAACAAAGGAACACGAGAAAGAAGAATCATTCTGTGGTGCAATACCGCCACAGCGATGATCAAGATGTGAATGCTACTAATAGTTTCGATGATTTGAATGATAGATATTGAGATATGAGAGTTGGACCTATGCTATTATGTGGATTTATGCTTTTGTGTGGACTTATTTAGTTAATTTGTTAACTATCGTCTATGTTATTGTATGAACTTATGTTACTGTCTGGATGTGAACTCATGTCGTAATGTATCTTGTCTTTAATTTTAGTTTTCAATTAATTCATTTCATCTATGTGCAATTGTCTTGTAGTTTGTGGATTGGAAGGAGAGAAGAGGGAGATCATCAAAAGGGTATGTGATACAAAGTTACAAACCATATTTACTTATTAAATTGAATTATAATTTCTTGTTATAGTAATTCATATGTTGCAATGTGCAAGGAAATGGATACATCATACATGGGGGAAAGATGCATGGCATATGGCCTCAAATTATATGGAAAAAAACTACAAAATCAAGGTACACATGTGATATATATCTTTGCTCTCATATTCGTTTTACAACAGTGCCTAAAACTACATTTCAACGTTCGTTTAAACGTTTAAAAGTTAAAAAGGGTTGGGTCCTTTCGTTCTCGTTTTACGTTTTAATAACCTTGACTATATAGATTAGTTCGATATGATCTTTGTGTATATTTGGAAGTCGCTATGCGCTACTAGGGGCCTCTGCCGACTTATGAGCCGAAAAGAGTTTTCGAGCCATAGCTGAATAAGCATGAACCTACAAGGTCATACACTTAACGGGTTGGAATATATTGATTCGGATTGGATCCGTCACTAATAGGCCAAGTGGGCTTTGTACCTTAGTTAGGCCCCTGACGTAGGGTTCCACCGAGAAGGCTATATAAAGCGAGTTTGTGAAAGCCAGGGTTTGTACCACCGCACAAAATGAAAAACACTAGCCGTCACCACACAGGCTCTACTGTGCACGTTGGTACTAGCACATCGAGGCACGGCGTTCCTTCCCCAAACATATGGACTTCGGTAGACATGTTACTGCTACTCCGACGCTGATCGGGACGATCGTTCGTGTTGTTCGACCACCGCTCGAGAATGCGCACTATATTCAATCGGGCTGCTTCAACTCTCTTTCCACTGCACCGTGCGTCTAGTTGTAATGATCCATGATGCTTGTCTTTCTGGTTTACGCACTAGAATTTTTAATTTGAGCTAATGTACCTGTATTCCTTTGGTACCTCCTTGCTGCCCTTATTTCCCAACACTCACGAACCGAGAGATATGGAAAGAACGGACAAGGCGAGCACCGCGCCGCATCTCGAGAACGCATCAGGAAGGTAAGCAAGACAAACGATAAGGGGGAAGGCAAAGCAACGGGGTGGTGGTGAGTGAGTGAGCACGTACTCCTCCTTCTCGGCGGAAGCATCCTCCGGCTCCGAGTCCAACCCCGCCGTCGTGACCGCCTTTGCGTCGGAATCTGCGAGCAGAGACAAACAACAACACGGGCAAGAAAAGCATGAGCGCGCCGAGATCGAGCACTAGACGCAGCCAGGAAAGAACAGCCCAAGCGCTCGCTCACCGTTGCCGTTGGCATCGGCGCTGGCCGCGCCGTTCTCCTCCAGCTTGGGCTTCTTCTCCGCGGGCTCGGCCGCCGGCGGCGGCGGAGGAGGGGGCGAGCTGGCGCCAGCACCAGAGCCAGCGGTCGAGGGGAAGGGAGAAGGAGAGGGCGGCGGGGGAGGGCGCTTCTGGGCGGGCATTGGGGCAGCGGCGAGGGGGCAGCGGCGAGCAGCGGGAGGGGGGCGAAGCCGAGGAGGCGGATGAGGGCGTTGTTTGTGCCGTGGCCCGTGGGGGCAGACGAGGGTGCAGGGTACGCGCGTCTGACCGCTGGGCGCTGGGTGCTGCCTTTTGTTTTGGGGGCGTGGCGTGGGGTGGGGTCGGGTCGGGGTGGGTCGGGGCGGTGGACGGTGGTGAACTGGTGACCGGTGAGTTCCGTTTGGTGTTGGGCTGGGGACGGGCCGGTTCAAACAAGCTCGTGCTATTGTAATATTGTTCCGCGGTTCTTGGATTTTTTTTACGAGTATTTTTTAACACTCCTTCCATTCTATTCAAGGATAATTGGGTAAATACTACCGTAATTTTCACTAAGAAATACCACTTCAATAGTGACGCATTGAGAAATGCCGCTATAAACACCATAAACTCTAAAAATGCCACTCCCCTCTATATTTTACAAATATCATACCTGCGTTTACCTAGCCCGCTAGCTCCACCTCTCAAGAACCTCCGCCTGTCACCCTTGTGCAATGTCGTATACTCGTATCTAGGAAAACACTCACCGAAATGCTTGCCAATAATTTTCTTTTTAAGGAAAAGTGGCCAAAAAGGGCCTAGTTACTCTGCATTGTTTAAAAGAGTTTCGTAAAATCAGGTTTCGAATTTCGTCTAAGTTTTGATGAAATTCGGTTTTTTTGTGGGTTCCGAAATATACTTATCCTAGCTATATTTTGGTGGGTTCATTTAAATTTATTCAAAAATTAAAATATCTATCAAATTTTATGCAAAAAAAATCAATTTTCTATTCAACCGTTTTGTCCCAAAATTACATCGAAATATCCGAAATAACTGAATTTCGGTGCTTGCCAAAAAAAAATTAAAACAAAATTCAAAACTTGGCTCGCAATAGGGACTTTCTAAAAATGTAGTGTTACAAAGAAGTCCTGAGCATTACAGAAAGGACTAACATTAAATAAAACATTATAACATGAACCTTTCATTGATTCGTTCAGCTCCGAAGATCGTGATGAACTCGATGCAGCTGAGAAGCTATCACCGATGATCTTGGGCAGCTGGAGTGATGTCTCCTTTGTTTGGAGATTGAAGAAGAAAAGGGCCCAAGGATCTCCGACGGCGGCAAGAATTCGCCTGTGATGCACTCGATTTGAGGACCCTAAGCCACCAAAGAACCTTTGATATTGTGAACCCAATCCCTGTGAACTTTCTCTTGGAGATTTGGTGAGCAGATGGATAGCAAGGAGAGGTAGAACGAGGGAGAGGAACATGACTGTCGGGATAGAGGCGACAAGTCAGAACAAAAGGCGATACACGCTAAAGCTGTTGGAGTTTATGGACGGCCCAAATTAATATTCTTTGTAAATGCTAAGAAATACCAAAGATTCACTTATGCACGGTGAAATATGAAAATTTTAATATCATATTGGTAGTCTAGGTGGGAGAAAACTAAACTAACTTATGAAGTGGAGTTGGTTTTTCTTAATTGAAGCTTGTAAGAAGAATACACGAGAGCACTCGCCTCGCCATCGCCCGTGGCATGCGCATGAATGGTACGACAATTTTACCTATATGTAGGGGTGAAAACGGATCGGATACGGACGGATAATAGCTCTACCATATTTGTTTTCATTTTTTTCTCGGATACGGATAGTCCGGATATGAATACGAATACAGATACGGATTGAATATGAATTGAATCGAATACGTTACATATATTTATTGAAACATGATAACCCCTTAGATTGTACATAAAAAATCAACAAAAACACATAACTACTTGATTTGATCAAAGCATTATTAAAAATTGAACAAATATAAGCATTTTTATTCGCTTAGACAATAGTTAGATACCATGTTGCAAACAAAATTACGTAAGACTTAGTTCATCACACACATACGACTAGTTCATCATACATGTAGATCAAAACACAAAATGAAGGTGATCCTTGCTTAGGGATACAAATGAAAGCAAATACTAAACACACCAAAAGTTTGATAATACTTAGATACCATGTCTCTGGAAAAATTATATAACACTTACATGTAATGACCCAAGATTTGTACTTTTTGTTAAATTATGTTTAAAATGATAAATTATGTATTTATGAGTTTTTTTGCATTTTTAGCTACTTATTTAAAGTATTTTCCTATTAAAGACAGCAGTGTTTGAATTTTTGAGAAAATTTAAAATCTGGTAAAATCTTGAAAATAATTTTTTAAAACTTTCCTTAAAAATTTATAATTTTTGGAGCTAGTTTGCCAATTTTAATAATTAAAACTTGATTTGTGGATTAATTAAGTTAGAAAACAATTTTAAAATTCAGAAACCTTTTTGAACCAAAAGTGTAGCCTTGGCCCAGCCCAGAAACTTCTTTACAATCCTGTCCTAAACAACTCAGGATACTTCTCACACATGTGAGACTCCAAATCCCAAATCGCTTTTCTCTCAAAATAATCCGAACAAACACCATAACTCATTTCATCTTCTCTTGAGTCAACACTCACTCTAACTCCTTAAATTGCAAGGGACGGGACTTGAAGGCAAGGCCTTACTCAACGACCAACTCCTAACAATACTACCTTGAGTTCTTGATCCCGGATGGACTTCCTGAACATAGAATCCCAAAAGATTTATTTTCAAAAAGGGGAAACCCATCTTAGAATCAAACATAAATACACACAACCACCATCTTTTCTCTCAAGAGAAAGGGAAATTTATTTTCCAACAAAAACCACTTCACCAGCAAAAATCACTTATGATACAAATCATAAGGTTCACATTTTAGAAACATTCAAAAATCCTGCACACATTTTAATTAAATACAACTCTGGCCGAAATAGAGATACAAATATTTCCAACCCCAGAGCTTCCAACACATTCCAATATGTATGTTTGTTTCCTTCAAATAGTAATTCCAAAGATTAACTCATTCTGTACACTAAAAAGCATGATCCATTCATACACTCTTGAGTGTAAACCCCACAATCGTAAGTTAAGCTAAATAACTTAGCCAAGACAACCAAATGGCATGGTTCAATGAAATAAAGCATTCCAAAAACCATCAACAAATTACTTCATAGTTATTCTTTATTTCATCATCAATTTCAAACCTCATGGTTAACTCTGCAGTTGGGCAACATTCTCACTAATCTGGGGAAGATCTATTACACGTAATACAAAATGCCTTAGCAAAGGACATACCTCCAAAAGACCATACGAACAATTGATCCATATACCTTTAAAAGAAGGTTCACCTCAAATCATACCATCTCTAGTATTCTAATACTGTGACACCACGGAGTGTTGTAACCTTATTTAATGTGAATATTGAGGTCAAAAACATTATAAAATGTGGAATTAAGGTTAAAACCATAGGGTATGGAGGTTAATAGCGTTTCCGGGCCGTTTTCGGGAGTTTGGGCCTTTCCGGGGAGTTTTGGGCCTAGGGGAAGGGGTTGTGGGCTTTGGTGGGATGGAGTATGAGTCCATTTAGGAATAGGATTCCTGTTTGGGCTGGTAAAAGGGGCTCCCCCTGCCCTTATTGCTCCCACCCTGCTGGTTGGTGCGCCCCCACCTCCCCCTCTTTGCCCTAGCCGCCCCACATCTCCCTCCTCCTAGCCGTGCGCCCCCCCATTGCTCCCTTTTGCTCCCCACCTCCCCACCACCTCTCCTCCACCCCTTGCTGCCCTAGGGTAGCCTCTCCACCCCTGCACCTCGAAGATCCGTCCATTGGAGCGAGGAGCGAACCGGGAGGAGATCCATTGGGTTTTCGTGCGTTGGGCGAAGGTATGGCCATGGGAATCCTTGGGGTTGGTCTAGGTACTGTTCTAAGGGTCATTATCATGTTTTTAGATCAATTGGTGGTGCTGGAATTGAGTAGATTAGATTAGATCTAGAAGTTGCCACGTTCTCTGTTTCGGGCAGCACGAGCAGTCGACCTAGGGTTTGGGTTTTCGTCAATTTAGAGTCGGAATTTGGTACGGCTGTTGAAGATGTTGTAGGTAAGTTCAATACCTTTCAGTGGGTATAAAGAACTTTAAATTCCTCCCAACCGTTTGAAAGTTATGCTTGTTTTACCGAACGTATTAAAATCTGTGACGTGATTGGAACAGATCACAGTATTTTGTAGATTAAACAACTTTAGAGTCTGAATCAGTCTTTCCATATACTTAGAAAAAGTTAGGAAATTTCCTAATCTACGCGAGGATGTACTCGTTTAATTGATTCGGAGTCCCAGAACTCAAGTTGTGCCTTTTGGAAGGCTGCTGTCCTGACGGGACAGAACCTCTGTTTTTGGGTTTAGTGAGTAGTTTGCGATGTCGGGGTAGAAGAGGGATTGCTTACTGTTTTGTGGACATGATTGTGAGTGTGTGGTACTCATGTGCAGGTGGTGTGACCCCGGGAGTGCTTTCTACTTCTCGCCAATCCGTTGCCTGTGGTTGAGGCAAGTGTATTGTAATGGATAGCGGTTTGTAGGTTGCTAGTTGAGACTAGATGAAATTGATTATATGATATGATCACTTGCCATGTTTTAATGATTGCCAATGATATGATGAGTATGCTTATTATGTTATGATGCCATGTGTTAATGTACAAGTTAATTATGATGTTGGCATATTTGCATACATGGCATGTTACATGGCAGGCGGTGAGAAAGTCATAACTAGTCCGGGGAAGGTCGGTGAGAAAGTTATGACTATTCCGGAGAGCCAATGAGTAAGTCCTACATCGTGATTCCATCCACCGCGGTGTTTGGAAGCGAGGAGTAGGCACCCTCCATCTTCGGGATGGAAGGGGGGAGAGGGTGCACACCGACGGGTGTGTACTCAACCATACCGGTATGAGTTTCCAAGGAGACATGAGCATCGCATCGCATTGCATACATAATGGTGATGTTATTGATATGTGATCATGAATGAGATGAAAGACATGATATGAGTTGTTGTAGCCATGTAATTGTTTTTGTGTACCATTGCAATATGCTTGTTGAGTGTTGAACTCACACTTGTGCTTTCTTGTTGTTTTAGGTACCATGAGATCAGCATGCGGGGAAGGGAATTAGTCACACTTCTACACGTAGCGTCACTCAATTGTTCCCACAGTCACTCAATTGGGTCTTGATAATAAATTAAGTATGATGCATATTGATTTATGGTTTAGTTTTGCAATATAGAGTCTTATTGTTCGTTTGGCTCATGGAGACATTGAATGCTTGGGATTAGACTTATATTGCTGTCATGCCTATAATTATTGCTGTCTTAGATGCCTCTTATATTGCCATATATTGCTATGCTGTTGATGTTCCTTCAATTCATGTTAAAACAAAGGAGATGTTGCCGAAATTTTCGGTATTAGCATTTGCTCCTTTGCTGTAATTTACTTGTAATTGTGGTATTTAGAGGTTGCTTAGTCTATGTTTGGTAGCATTCGGGCATATTAAATGCCGGGGTGTTACAAATACATTTACCATTAAAGGTTTCAATACTCCTATCGGGGATTGAGGTACCCTGCCCGGTTAATGGCATGGTCAACGGACCCCGGCTCAAACTCGACCTGGTAAGCCAAGCTCAGGCTCGAGCTTGTTACCCTGGTCTCCAGATGGTGCCCGCTCGACCTCGAACAAGGAACCAGAGGCTGTCGTTCGACCAAGACCTGGGGCTCGGGGAGGCCAGGTTAGAGGCTTGAGGTTACTAAGATCCGCAGGGGGAGGACGTGGTCGTGAACCTCGGGAAGTAGTTGAGATCCAGTTGGAGCGTGCATGGGACCACCTTTTCCGAGAACTACTCCTGATCGTTCCCCAGTAACGGAAGGAGGGACTTGGTAAACTATATATATTTGTAAGGAGGCCTTGGATAGGGACAAGGCAATCGATACTCACCCACTTGTACTCACACATAAATCCAATCCCTCCGCCTTAGGGCAAGACTGGAGTAGAGTTGTTACCCTGCTCGGGGGCTCGAACCAGTATAATTCCTGGTGTCACTTGTCTACTTCTTCGCCAAGTCGTAGCTAGCAGCGGCCCTGACCTTCCGGGGAACGAACTCAAGCTCTCGGGTCCTCTCACACCCATACACCCCCGATCTCATCTCTACGGTCAGGCGATCATGATCGTCGACAGCTAGCGCCCACCGTGGGGCCCGAAGACTTTGAACCTCTGGAGGAACATCACCGCTTCGACAAGAACATGGCGCACGGCTCTAGGAGACTCTTGGTGAGCTCGGGGGCAACCCCTGCCCCCAAGCGTGGGGACTCTACGTCCCTGTTTATTCCGTCACCGCCGCCCTGTGATCAACTCGTCTTCATGGCTGGCAGCCTTGGGGCCAACATGGAAACAAAAGATCGTGAGCCAAAGACCCCTGAAGACGCGCGTCAAATGGTTCAAGTTGCCATCAACCAGGCCATAACCACTCTTCGACGAGAGGAGCGAGGCAAGATTGGCGCCTCCTCCAGGCTCTCTAGGCTCCCTCGCTCCACCGAAAGACTGCGCGCTATCGCCAAGGTCATGATCGATCCCTCTCGGGTGAGGTCAGATCTCTTCGGCTAAGCCCTGGCCGAAGAGCTGGACAAGGCGACGCCCCAGCGGGGTCGTAGTCAGCGTTCTGGATCCCGCTCTCCCACGAGCAATGGTAGCTCTTTGCGCAAGCGCCAGCGCTCCCGCCGGTCGCCTCCACGACGTCGACCTCGGGACACATCCCGAACACCACCACACCGCCGCTCGCCTAATGCGACCTGGGGAGACGACCGGCACCTGTTGAGTCACAGCAGCACTCGTTCGAACAATGCCACATCCGGGAGTCCATCTCCAAACGTCCCGCCTAGACACCGCGGGGGTTCACGATCGCCTGCGTTATTACCCAGGTGATGCTCGTGCTCATCATCACGACCGGCGTGATCGCCCGCCAGGTTGCCCTGACAGCAGAAGTTCCGGATCTAGCGATGGGGGATATTCCTGACGCGATGCTGCGCTGCCCTACGGATGCTAGGCGTACACTAACGACCTCCGTCGAGTGCACTGGCCAGCTCGATTCAAGCCCGCTATGATTGAGAGGTTTGATGGGACCCAAAACCCCGATGAGATTCTATCAATCTACTCGACGGTGGTCCTGGCGGCTGGGGGATGAGGCTGTAATGGCAAATTAACTCCCGACCGTGTTGGACGGTGCTGCTCGTACTTGGATATTCAATCAGAAGCTCGGCTCATTCTGATCATGGCGCCAAGTCCGGAACGCCCTCCGGCCCAACTTCCAAAGCTGCTACGAGCGCCCCGGGTGGGAGAAGGACCTGGATCGAGTCATCCAGGGCAGAAACGAACCCCTCCGTGACTTTGTGCGGCGGTTCATCTACACCCGAAACTCGATCCCCAGCGTCTTCGATGAAGCCGTAATCAAGGCTTTTAAGTTCAGCGTCCGCGATCGGTGCCTCACCGAGGACCTCAAGATCACCCCGAGGCTCAGCGTCAAGAAACTGTTTTGTATGGCGGAGCGATACGCGAACACGGACGACGCGGTGGGCTGGAAATGCGACTATGACCAGGGCAAGCTCACCCCCAACCACGGGGAGGCTGAACCATCTGGTACCAAAGCTATCGATCCCGTGGCGACCTCCAATAAGCAAAAAAAGGATCGCAAAAGTCTGTCCGAGCACGGGTGCTCACGACGTCGAACAACAAGCACGAAGTGATGGAGGCCCAGGGGTCGGCCCAAAGGAAAACCTTGACCTCAACAAGGTCGAGCTCGAACGCAGCAGGTTGCACAAGCCCCCCCAAGTAGGGAATCGCTGACCTGGGCCTCAGCATGGCGACACCCGACCATAAGGGGGTGACGAGCTGCCAAAATACGACGACCAAAGGTACTGCCCCTTTCACAGGGCCCATGGCCACGACTTACGTAATTGTAGGGCTTAGCTGGGCAAGTTGGACGCCTTCTACGATGGGCACGGTGAGATGCCCACACTCCCAAAGGAGGGCGAGCAGCCCGATAGGGTCAATGCAGGTGAGGACATCGACGACTTCGACCTGGAGTTCCAACAAGGCGACCGGCGGATAGACGTGATCTTTGGCAGCTCGTCTACCTACTAGTCCTAGCGCGAGCTTAAGACCGCTGCCCGAACGGTCTACCACGCCGCCGCCGGAAGGCCCGTCGACTAGCCCTGTAAATGGGCTGGCACGACGATTGCATTCATCGGGGAGGACGCCCGCCAGGGCATGTCTAAGGATCTCAAGACCGCCCTGGTCGTGACTCTGACCATAAGCAACACCGTAGTCGGGCGGGTCATGCTCGACGGGGGCAGCTCCCTCAACCTGCTCTTGGCCAGCACACTCGACCGGATGCAGATCTCCCAATCAAAAATCATGAACATCACGGTGCCTTTCTTCGGAATCATCCCAGGCAGCTCGACCACCCCCTCGGGCAAGTTGTAACACCCCAATTTTTGCTTTTCATGAATTTAAGTGTTATTTTACACTTTTGTTAATTTTTGGAATTTTCTGGGATTTATTTGGAATTTATTTGAATTTATTCCCTTTTGAAATAATTAAAGAATTAAAAGTTTCAAATAAAATTTTATTGGAAATATTTTATTTGAGTCCCAAATGCCCTAAAATATTTTCCAGAATTTTTCTGGAATTTTTCTGGTCATTTTGCTATTTTTCTTGAATTATTTGAATTTTTAGAAATTAATTAAAGTATTTAATCGCTGGAAAAACCAAACCGGGTTTTACTGTTCATCCGACCCGGACCCGACCCGAGCCCGAGTCTGACTCGAACCCGACTCAGCCCTAACCCTCTCGACCGTCCGATCAAAATCGAACGGCCGAGATTGAGCCACGTCGCCCAAGCCGTGCGCCCGAGCCCTCGCACGCAACCGTTGGATTCTGATCCAACGGCTCACGTTGCGCCACGTCACCCAATCCGAATCCATTTCGGATTCCGCCGCCACAGCCGTGTGGACCTCGGTTTTCGCGATTTTCACGGACGCCGAGGGGCCTATTTAATGCGTCGCCGCCACCAGCTTGTAGCCCGTTTCCGTGCGCACCCGTAGCCCTAGACCATCACTCCTTAGCCGTCGTGGTTGAGCCGCAATCGCTCACCGTAGTTGGGTTAGGCTTCCGTCGCAGTTCTTCGCTGTTTCCGCCGCCGTTTGCCGTCCTCCGCCGCCACCGAGTCCAGATCCGGAACCGCAAGGACGAGACACGTCGGAGACTGCCACCCACTTCGCCGGAGCGTGCCTGCAACGCCGTCGGGATCGTCATCGTCTTCATTTCCGGCCGGCTAGCTCCGCCGCGTGCCATCGCCGACTCGCGAAGCTTCTCCGCCGTTGGATCTTCATCGCACGGCTGAGATTCGTCCACGTCATCCCCGGGTAATTTCCACGTTTTAGTTTTTAGATCTGTTTCCAACCGTTGGATCTAGATCCAATGGTTTAGATCGTGCCACGTAGCCACAACCGCACCGTGCTAAGGCCATTGCCAACCGTTAGATCTAGATCGTACGGCTAGGGTTAACCCACGTTGTAGCCTTAGATCGGATCTTGACCGTCCGATCAAGATCGAACGGTCCAGATCAACTGAGTCGTTTCCAACGTGTGAGGTTGGATCTGATCTGGACCGTTGATTTTCAAATCAACGGCCCAGATCGTGCCGCGTATCGATGGTGGACCGTCGCGTCGGGCGGTCGGCCGATGGCCGGCGTCCGCAGCGTGGCGTCGGCGTGGACCAGCGTGTCGGTCGGCTTTCGGTAGAACCGCACCATGACGTCATGCTAACGTCACGGTGGGGCCCGCGTGTCAGGCGCCGTTCGACCGAGCGTGGTGACATCAGCACTGACGTCACCCGAGGGGCCCACATGTTAGAGGACGTGCCGTGGACCGGGTCCACGGTGGACCGAGCCGAGCCGTGCGCCGGGTCCATGGACCCGAAGTGACGTGGCGGCTCCCGATTGGTCCACGTGTCATGCTGACGCAATAAATCATTTTCCGAAAAAGAAATTATTTATTTAATTCGGTTATTGATTTTAAATATAGTTTCAAACTTCAAACGCTTATAACTTTTGCGTTTCAACTCCGATTTGGGTGATTCAAATTTCTAAATTTTCATAAAATTGAGACCTACCCAAATATAAATTTTAATTAATTTTTTATTTTGAATATTTCTCTGTTTATATTTAATTAATGGTTTCATTAAACTTTAAACAATTATAACTCTTGCATTTTAACTCCGATTTGGACGATTCCAGTTTCTAAAAATTTATAAAAATGTGCTCTCTGTTTATGAAGTTTATTTGAACTTTTGAACACTTTTGTGTACTGTTTTATTTATTGATTGCTATTTGCACGCGTTACGAGTAGATGTTGAGGTGCCAGAAGGCTTCGAAGGTGAAGTGTTGACCCAGGAGCCAGCCCAAGACCAAGACCAAGTACTCTTTGAAGGCAAGTTGTGCTTTGACCATGTTGATCCCATTTTGAAATTAATTTGATTTAAATTATTGCATGCTAGTTCAATTAGAAAATGCTTTAATTAATTTTGGGAGATTAGTTAATTGCCCAGTTGCTGTATGCCACCTTGATATAATTAATTGTATGCCATGAACTCCTTGTCACCCTAGTTGAGGATTAAATAGTTGGACATTATTGAATTGCCAACCTGGGTATTTAGACCGTTGTAGTATAATGCTTAGACCTGCCATGTATACCTGACATGATTTTGACAATTACTTGTTAACATTGACTTGATGAGATATGGAACATGTTTTTGAGAAGTGTCATGTGTTATTGACGATGATATTAATGGCACGTGGTGCATGGTAATCAACTGGGGTTTGATAACTAGTTTTCGACCGGGGCATGTGGCAAGAATGATCGGGTGGGCCAGTTGTGACACCAGGAACGTTGATTTGGTTCTTCGGGTAGTCTTGCCCTGGTCACCCTAAGGACTTAACCTTGTAAGCCTTTGAACTGAGTCAAACGTGCAACCACATGTCTGTAATGGGACAGACCTAGTTGATTAAGTTGCTAATAACGTACCTGTGGGACCTCAGGGTGTCAACTATACCTTTTGTGTAGTTGTACGGGGGAGCATACCGGGGCTGCGGCCAGGTACCCATCTAACGGTTGATTGGCCTAAACTTCACCTTCGCTAAGGGAAGGGTTAGTGTGCAATAACCGGGGAGGCCCACTTGTGCTGTTAGAAGTTTCCGAAAGACTTTGTTACGGACACTCGCCTTTGTGGTGTTTGGCTGTATCTTGTGGGTAAAGTGCTTAACCTCTGCAGAGTGTAAAATCTATTCGAATAGCCGTGTCCGCGGCAATGGACCTTACTCGGGAATTACAGTCAAGGATTAGACTTTCCTGAAAATAACTTGGACTTGAAAGGTTTGGCCTGGTTTAATAATGACGTTGATGGAAATGTGGATTAGGAATGGGAAAGATGTTTATTAACTCCTGGAAAAGTTATTGATCGTATACTTGTTATTACTGCTTTTGAAGCTACTTATGTTACTTGTCAAATGTTGTTTTACTGCAATTATACCATGAGCTACTTCTTTGTACTAAGCCATTCATGTAGTATATCAATTTGCATTCTGTGCATGACTTGCTGAGTACCAAGTACTCACCCTTGCCACAAAACAACATCAGTTGAAGAAGAGTCGACGCCAGCTTTGGAGGAAGAGTACTAGGAGGAGCCGTCTAACTAGGGAGCGAGCCTAGTCAGTTGCCTGTGGTATACTGTATGGTACTACGAAGTTATCTTATTTTCTGCTGCTGTTATTTCTCTTTTATTAAGCTTTCGCCCTGTGAGGCGTACTTTTGTAACTTGACCTTAAGGTTGAACAACCAGTTTGGTTACTATAATTAAGGTACTTTCTAATTCGTTGAGTATGATTGCGATATTTACCAATGTTGAGACTGTGTGCACTAGCGTGATCCTGGACTAGTGCTGAATACACAGAGGGTCCAGATTTGCAAATTAGGGTCCCGATAGAGGTGGTATCAGAGCCAGGCTGACTGTAGGCTCACCCATAGTTAGATTGGTCGTAGTGAGGATAAAACCTATTTTCTAAAGATAAAATTTGTCAAGATAATGAATGAATTCTCGACTTACCCTTTTCTTTCTTGTTCATACCCCTTGCTGAGTTCTTTTTGTCTTCCACTTCGATTTTAAAAATGTTGCATTCTTACGCGAGCATCTTTTGACAGATGATGATGAAGAACAACTACGCCGAGCGTGAAGGTGGCTACGCTACCGAGTTGTGGCGTATGTTTCAGTCTCTTGGAGGTTTTGAGAGACCGCTCTACCGAGGGACTACACTCGTGCAGGCAGGACTGGTCATAGGATGGGACGTCAAGATCACGGTGTATGCCCGAGAGAAGACGGTTCACCGCCTTTCCACTTCACCGCCAGGAGGTCTACCTTTGAGATGGGAATCCAGGAGGTGTCGCGTCCGAACAATGCACGAGATCGCTCGCACCTACTCCAGGGAGCCGAAGGCCTGATTCGCCACCACCCACGCCGAGATAACAGAGCTCAGTGAAGGCTGATAGAGGACGAGGATGCCACCGTCACTCACTTAGCCAAATTTGTCGCCGCCCAGGAGGAGCTTATCGATGACACAGTTCAGGAGTTGATGAAGGCTCGCGAGCAGGTTAAGGAAAAAGCATTTAGAGAATGCTCGTGAGTACGTCACCTATGCTGCAGAAAGGATTGCAGAGCTGGAGACCGCATTGTATGGACAGGGCCCCGATCCAGTGTTGGAGTTGGACGCCCTAGAGCCATAGGAGGACCCAGAAGAGGCGCCACCTGCACCCGCGCCGCAGCCACAGCAACAGCCAGATCCCGAGCCAGAGGAGGACGCCGCGTCATCAACCACAGCTGCAGTTGCTGTAACACCCCAAAATTTTGCTTTTCTTAAATTCATGTGTGAATTGGCACTTTGGTGAATTTTTGGAATTTTCTGGAATTTATTTGGAATTTATTTGAATTTATTCCATTTTGAAATAATTAAAGAATTAAACTTTGCAAATAAAATTTCGTTGGAAATATTTTATTTGAGTCCAAAATGATCCAAAGTATTTTCCAGAATTTTACGGAATTTTTACGAGTCTTTTGATATTTTTACTGAATTAAATGAATTTCTGGGAATTATTTTAAATATTAAATCGCTGGAAATTCGAGTTGGGTCAAGTACTGTTCATCCGACCGGACCCGAGTCCGACTCTAACTCGAGTCCGACCCGAGCCACGTGACTTGATCGAACCGCGTCCAAACCCTAACCGTTGTGGACCGTCGGATCAAGATCCAACGGTTAGGATTTCCCCGTCGCAACCGGCCGGATCGGCCGGATCCGATCTCGCTGCGCATCGTGGCGCCGATCGTGCCACGTGGACGGATGTCTGTCGTCGTCTCCGCCGAGTCCGGACGGACTCCTCCGCCACAGAGCGCGCGCCCCGCTTAGGGTTCCGATTCTAGCACGCATCCCGGGGTATTTAAGGCGTGGGACATCTCCGAGGTTGCCCGTCGTCGCGCGCACCTTTCGCCCGTAGTCTCCGAGCTTGAGCCGCTGCCGGCTAGCCGCATGTCGCTCGCCGTAGCTAGATCTTACCTCCGCCAAGGTTTTTTAGCGCGCCGCGTCATCAGTCGCCCTCCGTCGCCAGATTAAGCTCGAATCAGAGACCCCAGGTCAAGCTGCGTCGGCGAGGACATCTCACTTCAGGAGGACCCTCGGGCGCCGTTCCACGCGTCATCGTCCCGACTCCGGCAGCCCAAGCCCCGCGTAGCGCCATCACCGCGAAGCTTCTCGGCCGTCCGATTCCGATCAAACCGTGCGGTGAGTTCACGTGTTCCGAACATGATTGGATGCGGACCGTTGGATCAAGATCCAACGGCCCACGATCACCTCGTGCGCCTTAATATCGTAAAACTAGGTTAGATCGGGACCGTCCGATCTAGATCGAACGGCCCATGTTCACCGTGTAGATTATAACGGAGTTAACCTAGGGTAGATCTAGACCGTTGGATCTAGATCCAACGGCCGTGATCATGCCACGTAGCCGCCGCCGCGCCGTGCGTTGAGTCACTGACAGGCTGGGCCCGCGTGCCAGCGGCCGAGCCTGGGCGTGACTGCGCGTCACTGACATGCGGGGCCCGCATGTCAGTGTCTCGCCCGAGAGTCGCACCGTGCACGTGACCCACTGACGAGTGGGACCCGCGTGTCAGCGACCTGAGCCGTGGACCGGGTCCACGGTGGACCGAAACCAAGCTGCCGTGGTGAGCCCATGGACCGGTGACGCCACCGCCCAATCAGAGGCTGACACGTGTCGGTGGCTGACGCAATAATTAATTTCCGAAAAAGAAAATGATTTATTAATTCGAAATAATGATTTCAAATTTTGTTTCAAACTTCAAACGCTTATAACTTTTGCGTTTCAACTCCGATTTGAGTGATTCAAATTTCTAAATTTTGTATAAAATTGAGACCTACCTAAATAGGAATTTTATTTAATTTTTGGACTAAAGTTTTTCTCTGTAAAATTATTTAATTGATTATTTAAACTTAAAATAATCATAACTTTTGCATTTTAACTCCAAATTTGACGATTCCAGTTTCTAAAAATTCATAAAATTATGTTCTCTCTGTTTATGGATTTTATTTGGATGATTGGATACTTTTTGCCTATTGTTTATTTGTGTATTTGCTATTTGCACGCTTTACGAGTAGACGTTGAAGTGCCGGAAGGATTTGAAGGAGAAGTATTGACTCAGGATCCAACTCAAGACCAAGAACAAGTACTTTTTGAAGGCAAGTTGTGCTTTGACCATGTTGATCCTATTTCGAAATCTATTTTGATTTAACCTATTGCATGCTAGTTCAATTAGAAAATACTTTATTTAAATGGGGTTAGATAAATTCCAATTTCTTTGTATGACACCTTGATTATTTAAATATGTGCCATGACCCTTGTCACCCTAGTTGTGGATTACTAGTTGGACATTATCAAATTGCCAACATGGGTTTTAGACCGTTGTAGTATCGCTTAGACACACTTTCGTGCTCATGACATGATTTTGGACAATCAAATGTTAATAATTACTAAATGATAAATTGAACCTGTTTTGGAAAGGTATCATGTGATGTTGATGGCACGTGGTGCATGGTAATCAAGCGGGGTTTGATAAATAGTTTTTCGGCCAGGGGCATGTGGCAAGAATGATCAGTGGGCGGTTGTGGCAATCGGGATGTTGATTTGGTTCTTGGGTAGTCTTGCCTGGTCACCCTAAGGACTTCACCTTGCAAGCCTTTGAACTGGGTCTAACGTGCAACCACATGTCCGTAATGGGACGGACCTAGTTGACTAAGTTGCTAATAACGCACTGTGGGACCTCGGGAGGTCAACTACACCCTTTGTGTAAGTTATGCGGGAGCGTCTGGTGAGGCCGGGTACCCATCTAACGGTTGATTGGCCTAAACTTCGCCTTAGCTAAGGGAAGGGTTAGTGTGCAATAACCGGGGAGGACCACTTGTATTGTTAGAAGTTTCCGAAAGACTTTGTTACGGGAACTCGCCTTTGTGGTGTTTGACTGTATCTTGTGGGTAAAGTGCATAACCTCTGCAGAGTGTACAATCTATTCGAATAGCCGTGTCCGCGGTATTGGACATCGTTCGGGAATTACAGTCAAGGGTTAGATTTTCTCAAAAAAACAACTTGGATTTGAAAGGTTGGGTTGGATTAATAATGATGTTGATGGAAATGTGGATTAGGATGGGAAAGATGTTTACTAAACTCCTTGAAAAGTTATCTATGCTATACTTGTTTCTACTGCTTTCGAATCTACTTATGTTACTTGTCAAATGCTGTTTACTACAAATATACCTTGAGCTATTCCTTTGTACCAAGCCATGCATATAGTATATTAGCCTGCATTGCATTGCATGACTTCTTGAGTACCAAGTACTCACCCTTGCCACAATACAACACCAGTTGAAGAGGAGACTACACGGCTTTGGAGGAGGAGCTCCAAGAAGAACCGTCTACTTAGGGAGCGAGCGGTCAGTTACTGTGGTATCTTGGATGGCGCCACGAATTAATTTGATTTTCATTGCTACTATTTCTCTCTTAATAAGTTTAGCCTGCGAAATCATACATTTGTAACTTGACCATAAGGTCGAGTAACCAGTTTGACTATTTAAATAAAGTACTTTATTAGTATCGAGTGGTATGATTGTGATATTTACCAATGTTAAGACTGTGTGCACTAGCGTGTTCCTGGACTAGTGCTGAATACACAGAGGGTCCGGATTTGCAAATTCGGGGTCCCGACAGAGGTGGTATCAGAGCCATACTGACCGTAGGCTCAACCCTAGCTAGAATGGTCGTAGTGAGGATAAAACCTATTTTCTAAAGCTAAAAATTTTGTCAAGATAAGAAATGACATCTCGACTTATCCCCTTCTCTCTTTCTTGTCTCTTGCTGAATTTTTCCTTACCTTGTCACGATTTAAAAATTTCGAGTTCTTACGTAAGCGCTCTTGTGACAGATGGAGGGAGAGTTCAACTACGTCGATCTGGAGGTTGGTCACGCTGCAGAACTTTGGCATATGCTACAGACTCTCGGAGATTTTGAGAAGCCGCAATACCAAGTGGAAGTGATCAGACAAGCAGGATTGATCAAGGCTTGTGACGTGAAGATTGAGGTACCTGCTAGGAAGAAGGGCCCAGGCAATCACCCGATACACTGCACTGCCAGGAGGTCTACAATGCAGATGGGTATCCAAGAAGTATCACGACGAGCAATGCGGCACATTACCCGTATCTACGCCAGAGAGTTGGAGAGCACGGTGTTCCGTTATCACCCGCGCAGCAATAACCTTCTTGAACCGAAGGCGATTCAGGATGAGGATGCCATGGTTACACAGTTGGCACGACTTGTTGTCGCCCAAGAGGATGTACTCGATGATACAAGCAAGGAGCTACAGAAGGCCCGCAAGGAGATCACAACAGAGAAGAACAGATGGCGGGAAGCTCAAGTGTATGTGTCATACCTTCTGCGAAGAATTGACGAGTTGGAGATGGCTTTATGCGGACGTAACCAGAGGCGATTACTCGAGCTACACGAGCCAGATCCGGAGGAGTCAGATCTCGATGAGGACACTGCTTCTTCGATTACCACAGATGACACAGTGGCTGGACACGGCAATCGTTTCGCGCCTATGCCGCAGCATCCGTACCCAGGCCGTGGAGGTTTTCTCGATGAGTGAACGTAGGTTTTATAGAGAGACTCCTTCACCGAGTCGCGTCATAGAATAAAGAGTCACCTTTAGGCGTTAGACTCCAGTGTCAGTTCGATTTGGATTTTCATTGTTTGCTAAGTGTGCAGTATGTGTTGCAAGGCCCTTAGGCATTGTAAGCAGCCATACCATGTTATTGATATCACTAATAAAGTTGGACCTTAAAGCTACACCTTTCGCCCCGCATAAGTTCCATATTACTTGTCTATTCTTGTTTCCCCCTCATCTCTAAAACCTAGAACAAATCGACAGATGGTGAATACCCGCGGAAACTTTGGAAGCAATGGAAGTGGTTCTCGCCTAGCAGAAAACCCCAATGATGGAGCACCAGCACCGCCAGTTGATATGCAGAATTTTGGAGCATTTCTTGCTGCTCAGACTCAGTTGATGCATGCTATGATGCAACAAATGCAACACGCCACCGCTCAGGCCACAGCTAATCAAGTCAATCAGGGACAACGCCAGAATACAAGACTGTCAGAGTTCATGAGGACTCACCCACCCACTTTCTCTGGGAATGCCAATCCATTGAAGGCCGATGATTGGTTAAGGTCAATTGAGAGGAAGCTACACATAGCTCAATGCATAGGAAATGAGAAGGTACTCTACGCTTCTCATCGCTTGGAAGGAACAACATTGAATGGTGGGAGAACTTCTGTGCCACGCAAGAGAACCCTCAAGATATCACTTGGGAAGAGTTCACAGCTGCGTTTCGTCAGTATCACGTGCCTGAAGGAATCATGGATCTTAAGAAGGAGGAGTTCAGAGCACTGAAGCAAGGTAATCAGCCAGTGGCCGACTACCTGAACAAGTTCACACAGCTGGCACGCTACACACCTGAGGATGTTGCGACAGATAAAGCCAGACAGTCTCGCTTCATGAAGGGATTTAACTCAGGACTACAAGTAGGATTGATCACCCACACCTTTCCAGATTTCCAAGAGTTGATGAATAAGGCGCTTATTCTTGAGGACAAGCGCAAGGAACTGGATGAGAACAGGAAGCGCAGGATGCAACAGCAAGGATCACGCCAGGGAACGCAACAGCGCCTGAGAGTTGCACCAAATCAATTTTTCAGATTCCAGCCACAGAATGCTACAAGGACGCCGTCACCAGCACCAAGACCCGTCAATCAGAACTACGGACCCCACTTCGCTAGAAACGCCGCGTGCAAATAAAGAAGGAACGATGAGACGCGCTACAACCGCAACGAGCCAGTGACACTTTGCCAACGATTGCCCAAAGAAGACGGCGAGAGTGACCGGTTCGCTTCAATCTAGGATCCACCCGGCTAGGGCGCCCGGCACCAGGAGCCACATCCTGCACCGTGGTGAGAGGCCGAGTCAACCATGTCACCGCAGATGCACCGCAGAATGCTACTGACGTCGTCTTGGGTAAGTTACTTGTTAACTTCGATTACACTGTGATTTTGTTTGACTCGAGCTTCGCATTCGTTTGTTTCGCAAGGCTTTGCTGCTAGAAACGATTTGGGGATTGCAAGACTTAAGTGCATGCTTTTAGTTCAAACCCACAGTTCGAACTCGAACGAAAGTAGGATGTTCCGGGGTGAGAATACTAATAGATGGAATAGAGTTCCTAGCGAACCTTATAATTTTGGAGACCCAGACCTTAGACGTTATTTTGGGAATGGACTAGTTATCCAAGCACAAGGCCGTATTGGATTGTGGACGAAGGACTATCACAGTTGAGAGCCCGTGTGGAAAGAAAGTGGAATTTCAAGCCACTGCAGTTAGAGATGGACAGATGATGGTTAACAGTACCAAGACAATCAGCATAGAGGATGTCTCCGTAGTGAATGAGTACCCCGATGTTTTTCCCGAAGATTTACCTGGTATGCCGCCAGACAGGGACATAGAGTTTGTGATAGAGCTTGTACCTGGTACAGCGCCGATAGCAAAGAGACCTTATCGGATGTCCACCGAGGAGTTGGTATAGATGAAGAAACAGCTAGAGGAGTTAATGGAGAAAGGATTTATCAGACCGAGTTCGTCGCCGTGGGGAGCACCAGTTTTGTTTGTCAAGAAGAAGGACGGGAGTTTCAGGATGTGCATTGACTACCGTGCACTCAATGAAGTCACCGTGAAGAATAAGTACCGTTACCAGGATTGATGATTTGTTTTATCGGTGAGAGGAGCCGGAGTTTTCTCCAAGATTGATCCGAGATCGGGATACCATCGGTGAAGATCCGATCAGAAGATATTCAAAAGCGCATTACGGTCAAGATATGGACATTACGAGTTTACGCTATGTCCTTTGGATCGATTCAATGCGCCAAAGATATTTCATGAATATGATGAATAAGGTGTTCATGGAATATTTGGACAAGTTTGTTGTTGTGTTCATAGATGATATCCTAATCTACTCCAAGGCAGAGGATGAACATGCCGAACACTTGAGGCGAAGTTTTGGAAAAGCCGAGGAACAGCAACTCTTCGCCAAGTTCAGTAAGTGTGATTTTTGGAAGGACAAGGTGGAGTTTCTTGGACATGTAATGACCGCAGAAGGAGTCGCCGTTGATCCAAGCAAAGTAGAAGCCGTGTTACATTGGGAGCAACCGAAGACCGTGACCCAGATCCGGAGTTTCCTTGGAATGGCAGGGTACTACCGCCGTTTCATTGAAGGCTTTTCAACAAATTGCGAAACCTCTTACGCAATTGCTGAAAAAGGAGAAGAAGTTTGCATGGATGTCAGAATGTGAGAAAGGATTTCAGGAGCTGAAGAAGCGATTGACATCAGCACCGGTGTTATTTCTACCGGATGTTAATCAAAGCTTTGATATTTATTGTGATGCATCGCGCCAAGGACTTGGATGTGTCTTTGTCACGAGAATGGAAAGGTCATCGCTTATGCATCAAGGCAGTTGAGGCCGCATGAGGAAAATTATCCGACGCATGACCTAGAGTTAGCTGCCGTAGTGCATGCCTTGAAGATATGGCGTCACTATCTGATCGGGAACAGATGTGAAGTGTATACGGACCATAAGAGCCTTAAGTACATATTCACCCAGTCGGATCTGAATATGAGGCAAAGGAGATGGTTAGAGTTGATCAAGGACTACAATGTCAGAATCCATTACCATCCCGGGAAGGCCAACGTAGTTGCCGATGCCTTGAGTCGGAAAAGCCATACCGTGAGTATGTTGCTAGCCACAAGTCAGGGTGAGTTATGTGAGGATTTTCAGATAATGAAGATTGAGGTGGTACCTAGCGGATTCTTGGCCGCATTGGAAGTGAAGCCTACCCTAGAGGATCAGATCCGGGAAGGACAGAAGGATGATGACAAGATCCGCAGGATTAAGTCCATCAAGGAAGAAGGCAAGGCAGAGGACTTCAAGTTGGATGAGCAAGGCACGTTATGGATGAAGGATCGCATTTGTGTGCCCAACAAGAAGGAACTAAAGCAACTGATTTTGGAAGAAGCCCATGACTCCAAGTACTCAATTCATCCCGAAGCGCCAAAATGTATCAAGATTTGAAGGAAAGATTCTGGTGGCCAAGCATGAAGCGTGAAGTTGCCGAGCATGTTGCATTGTGCGACGTATGCCAGAGAGTCAAGGCAATGCATCAGAGACCAGCAGGATTGCTACAAATTACTGAAAATACGAGTGGAAGTGGGAGGAAATCGGAATGGATTTCATTACCGGTTTGCCTAAGACTCAAGGAGGTTATGACTCCATATGGGTTATAGTGGATCGCTTGACCAAAGTAGCCCATTTTATCCCCGTGAAGACCACCTACTCGGGAGATAAGTTAGCAGAGTTGTACATGATCAGGATCGTCTGTTTGGCGAGTGCCAAAGAGGATTGTATCAGACAGAGGTACCCAATTTACCTCAAGGTTTTGGAATAAGTTGCATGAAGCCATGGGAACCCGTTTGAACTTCAAGATGACCTATCATCCACAGACGGATGGATGCAGGCCAGAAAGAGTCAATCAGATTCTGGAGGATATGTTAAGAGCATGTGCATTGGCTTATGCTACCTCTTGGGATAAGAGTTTGCCGTATGCCGAGTTCAGTTACAACAATAGTTACCAGGCTAGTTTACAAATGTCACCTTTTGAGGCACTGTATGGTCGACCCTGTGACGCCATTGAATTGGAATGAGGCCGCGAGCGCCGTGTCTTGGGCTGATATTCTTCAAGAGGTGAAGAGCGGTGCCATGATTAGGGAAAGGTTGAAGATCGCCCAATCACGGCCAGAAGAGTTATCTTGACAATCGTCGCGGGACTTGAGTTTTGAACACGAAGACTTTGTATACCTCGAGTTACACCTCTCGGGGAGTTAAGAGGTTCCATGCCAAAGGGAAACTTCGCACCCGTTATGTAGGACCATTTAAGATTTTGAGCATGAGGCGAAGTTGCTTATCGGTGGAGTTGCCACGATCGTTAGCGAGGAGTACATGACGTATTCCATGTGTCCCGGTGAAAAAGTGTCTCCGAGTACCTGAGGAACAGACACCGCTAGAGTCAATTGAGTTGCAAGAAGATTTGACTTACAAGGAGCATCCCGTGAAGATTTTGGACACTATGGATCGAGAGACCAGAAATAAGTCAACCCGTTTCTGTAGAGTTCAGTGGAGCAATCATGAAGAAAGCGAAGCGACTTGGGAACGCGAAGAGGATTTGAGGAAAGAGTTTCCGAACCTATTCCTTTAGTAAGCCCTGACTCTCGGGGACGAGATTACATTAAGAGGAGGTTTGTAACACCCCAAAATTTTGCTTTTCTTAAATTCATGTGTGAATTGGCACTTTGGTGAATTTTTGGAATTTTCTGGAATTTATTTGGATTTATTTGGAATTTATTTGAATTTATTCCATTTTGAAATAATTAAAGAATTAAACTTTGCAAATAAAATTTCGTTGGAAATATTTTATTTGAGTCCAAAATGATCCAAAGTATTTTCCAGAATTTTTTTGGAATTTTTCCGAGTCTTTTGATATTTTTAATGAATTAAATAAATTTCTGGGAATTATTTTAAATATTAAATCGCTGGAAATTCGAGTTGGGTCAAGTACTGTTCATCCGACCGGACCCGAGTCCGACCCGAGCCACGTGACTTGATCGAACCGCGTCCAAACCCTAACCGTTGTGGACCGTCGGATCAAGATCCAACGGTCAGGATTTCCCCGTACCGCTTCGACCGGATCCGGCCCGGATCCGATCTCGCGCATCGTGGCCGCTGATCGTGCCACGTGGACGGCTGTCCGTCGTCGTCTCCGCCCGAGTCCGGGACGGACTCCTCCGCCGCGTAGCCGCCGCGTCCCCGCTAGGGTTCCGATTCTAGCACGCATCCCGGGGGTATTTAAGGCGTGGGACATCTCCCGGGGTTGCCCGTCGTCGCGCGCACCTTTCGCCCGTAGTCTCCGAGCTTGAGCCGCTGCCAGCTAGCCGCAATCGCTCGCCGTAGCTAGATCTTACCTCCGCCAAGGTTTTTGCCGCGCCCCGCCGTCATCCGTCGCCCTCCGTCGCCGTTAAGCTCAGATCCGAGACCCCCAGGTCAAGCTGCGTCGGCGAGGACATCTCACTTCACCGGAGGACCCTCGGAGCGCCGTTCCACGCGTCATCGTCCCCGACTCTGGCAGCCCAAGCCCCGCCGTGACGCCATCACCGCGCGAAGCTTCTCGACCGTCCGATTCCGATCAAACTGCTGCGGTGAGTTCACGTGTTTCCGAACATGATTGGATCTGGACCGTTGGATCAAGATCCAACGGCCCACGATCACCTCGTGCGCCTTAATACCGTAAAACTAGGTTAGATCGGGACCGTCCGATCTAGATCGAACGGCCCATGTTCACCGTGTAGATTATAACGGAGTTAACCTAGGGTAGATCTAGACCGTTGGATCTAGATCCAACGGCCGTGATCATGCCACGTAGCCGCGTTGAGTCACTGACAGGCTGGGCCCGCGTGCCAGCGGCCGAGCCTGGGCGTGACTACGCGTCACTGACATGCGGGGCCCGCATGTTAGTGTCTCGCCCGAGAGTCGCACCGTGCACGTGACCCACTGACGGGTGGGACCCGCGTGTCAGCGACCTGAGCCGTGGACCGGGTCCACGGTGGACCGAGCCAAGCCGTGGGCTGAGCCCATGGACCGGCTGACGTCAGCCGCCCAATCAGAGGCTGACACGTGTCCAGGCTGACGCAATAATTAATTTCCGAAAAAGAAAATGATTTATTAATTCGAAATAATGATTTCAAATTTTGTTTCAAACTTCAAACGCTTATAACTTTTGCGTTTCAACTCCGATTTGAGTGATTCAAATTTCTAAATTTGTATAAAATTGAGACCTACCTAAATAGGAATTTTATTTAATTTTTAGACTAAAGTTTTTCTCTGTAAAATTATTTAATTGATTATTTAAACTTAAAATAATCATAACTTTTGCATTTTAACTCCAAATTTGACGATTCCAGTTTCTAAAAATTCATAAAATTATGTTCTCTCTGTTTATGGATTTTATTTGGATGATTGGATACTTTTTGCCTATTGTTTATTCGTGTATTTGCTATTTGCACGCTTTACGAGTAGACGTTGAAGTGCCGGAAGGATTTGAAGGAGAAGTATTGACTCAGGATCCAACTCAAGACCAAGAACAAGTACTTTTTGAAGGCAAGTTGTGCTTTGACCATGTTGATCCTATTTTGAAATCTATTTTGATTTAACCTATTGCATGCTAGTTCAATTAGAAAATACTTTATTTAAATATGGGGGTTAGATAAATTCCAATTTGTTGTATGACACCTTGATTATTTAAATATGTGCCATGACCCTTGTCACCCTAGTTGTGGATTACTAGTTGGACATTATCAAATTGCCAACATGGGTTTTAGACCGTTGTAGTATACTGCTTAGACCTGCTACGTGCTCATGACATGATTTTGGACAATCAAATGTTAATAATTACTTAATGATATATTGAACCTGTTTTGGAAAGGTATCATGTGATGTTGATGGCACGTGGTGCATGGTAATCAACTGGGGTTTGATAAATAGTTTTTCGACCGGGGCATGTGGCAAGAATGATCAGGTGGGCCAGTTGTGGCACTGGGGATGTTGATTTGGTTCTTCGGGTAGTCTTGCCCTGGTCACCCTAAGGACTTCACCTTGCAAGCCTTTGAACTGGGTCTAACGTGCAACCACATGTCTGTAATGGGACGGACCTAGTTGACTAAGTTGCTAATAACGCACTGTGGGACCTCGAGGTCAACTACACCCTTTGTGTAAGTTATGCGGGGAGCGTCTGGGTGAGGCCGGAGTACCCATCTAACGGTTGATTGGCCTAAACTTCGCCTTAGCTAAGGGAAGGGTTAGTGTGCAATAGCAGGGAGGACCACTTGTATTGTTAGAAGTTTCCGAAAGACTTTATTACGGGAACTCGCCTTTGTGGTGTTTGATTTGTATCTTGTGGGTAAAGTGCATAACCTCTGCAGAGTGTACAATCTATTCGAATAGCCGTGTCCGCGGTATTGGACATCGTTCGGGAATTACAGTCAAGGGTTAGATTTTCTCAAAAAAACAACTTGGATTTGAAAGGTTGGGTTGGATTAATAATGATGTTGATGGAAATGTGGATTAGGATGGGAAAGATGTTTACTAAACTCCTTGAAAAGTTATCTATGCTATACTTGTTTCTACTGCTTTCGAATCTACTTATGTTACTTGTCAAATGCTGTTTACTACAAATATACCTTGAGCTATTCCTTTGTACCAAGCCATGCATATAGTATATTAGCACACGTGCATGCATGACTTGCTGAGTACCAAGTACTCACCCTTGCCACAATACAACACCAGTTGAAGAGGAGACTACACCAGCTTTGGAGGAGGAGCTCCAAGAAGAACCGTCTACTTAGGGAGCGAGCCCAGTCAGTTGCCTGTGGTATACTGGATGGCGCCACGAATTAATTTGATTTTCCGCTGCTACTATTTCTCTCTTAATAAGTTTCGCCTGAAATCATACATTTGTAACTTGACCATAAGGTTGAGTAACCAGTTTGACTATTTAAATAAAGTACTTTATTAGTATCGAGTGGTATGATTGTGATATTTACCAATGTTAAGACTGTGTGCACTAGCGTGTTCCTGGACTAGTGCTGAATACACAGAGGGTCCGGATTTGCAAATTCGGGGTCCCGACAGTTGCATGGCATGGTGATTGTTTCGCGCCTATGCCGCCGCACCCACCCCGAGGAGGCAGTGGAGGTTTTCTCGACGAGTGAGCGTAGGCGTTGAAGTTGAGACTCCTTCGTCGAGTCGCGTTATAGAATAAGAGTCACCCCTTTAGGCGTTAGACTCCAGTGTGAGACGATTTGGATTTTCATTGCTTGTTGAGTGTGCAGTATGTGTTGCAAGGCCCTTAGGCATTGTGAGCGACCATACCAAGTTATTATTGAATTAACTAATAAAAGTTGGTTTTTGAGTTACACTTTCCCCCGCATAAGTTTCCCTACTACTTGTCTATTCTTGTTCCCTCTCATCTCTGAAACCTTAGAGTAACCGGCAGATGGTGAACACCCGTGGAAACCTCAGAGGCAACGGAAGTGGTTCTCGCCCAGCTAGGAACCCCAATGATGGAGCACCTGCACCCCAACCAAAGACCGCCGCTGATTGATATCTGAGAACTTTGGAGCTTTCATTGCTGCAGGACTCGATTGATGCATGCAATGATGCAGCAGATGCAAAGAGTCACCGCCAGCCGCCGCTAACCAAGCAAATCAGGGACAGCGACAGGGAGCAGACTTGTCAGAATTTATGAGGACTCATCCACCCACATTCTCTGGGAATGCCAATCCACTGGAGGCAGACGATTGGCTAAGGTCAATAGAAAGGAAGCTACACATTGCCCAATGCATGGGAAATGAGAAGGTGCTCTACGCCTCTCATCAGTTGGAAGGAACCGCCGCTGAATGGTGGGAGAACTTCTGCGCCACGCAGGAAAACCCACAGGACATCACATGGGAGGAGTTTACAGCTGCATTCCGTCAATATCACGTGCCTGAAGGAATAATGGACTTAAAGAAGGAAGAATTCAGGGCACTGAAGCAAGGTAATCAGCCAGTGTCAGATTATCTGAATAAGTTCACACAGCTTGCACGTTACGCACCTGAGGATGTAGCGACAGATAAGGCCAGACAGTCTCGCTTTATGAAGGGACTTAACTCAGGACTGTAGGTGGGACTGATCACCCACACATTTCCAGATTTCCAGGAGCTTGTGAACAAGGCACTCATTCTTGAAGACAAGCGCAAGGAACTGGATGAGAACCGGAAGCGCAGGATGCAGCAGGGATCACGTCAGGGAGCGCAGCAACGCTTGAGGGTTGTGCCAAATCAGTTTTTTAGATTCCAGCCGCAGAATGCAACCAGGACACCGTCACCAGCATCGAGACCAGTCAATCAGAATTATCAGACCCCAGCTCCAGCCAGAAACGCCGCTTCAGGCAGTCAACAGGGGACAGTGAGACGCTGCTACACATTTAACGAGCCAGGGCACTTCTCCAACAGTTGCCCCAAGAAGACAGCTGGAGTGACCCCGGTCCGCTTCAATCTGGGATCCACACCAGCCAGGACGCCTGCACCCGGAGCAAACCGTGGGACAGCACAGCCAGGAGTCACGCCCCAAACCGTAGTGAGAGGCCGAGTCAACCATGTCACCGCAGAGGCACTCCAGAATGCCACGGACGTCGTGCTGGGTAAGTTACTTGTCAACTCAAGACTGCACAGCTTGATTTTGTTTGACTCTGGAGCTTCGCATTCATTTGTTTCTCAAGGCTTTGCTGCTAAAAACGATTTGGAGATTGCAAGACTTAAATGGATGCTTTTAGTTCAAACCCCTGGTTCCGAACTTTGAACTAAAGTAGGATGTTCTGGGGTGAGAATATTAATAGATGGGGTAGAATTCCTAGCGAACCTTATTATACTAGAAACCCAGACCTTAGATGTTATTTTGGGAATGGATTGGTTATCCAAGCACAAGGCTGTGCTGGATTGTGGACGAAGGATTATCTCAGTTGAGAGCCCTTGTGGAAGGAAAGTGGAATTTCGTGCGACAGCCGTTCGTAAGGGACAACTAATGGTTAACAGTGCAAAGGCAATCAGCATAGAGGATGTCTCAGTGGTGAACGAGTATCCGGATGTCTTCCCTGAAGATTTACCTGGTATGCCGCCAGACAGAGACATAGAGTTTGTGATAGATCTTGTACCTGGTACAGCGCCGATAGCAAAAAGACCCTATCGGATGACCACCAAAGAATTGGTAGAGATGAAGAAGCAGCTTGAAGAGCTGATGGAGAAAGGATTCATCAGACCAAGTTCATCGCCGTGGGGAGCGCCAGTTCTGTTCGTCAAGAAGAAGGACGGGAGCTTCAGGATGTGCATTGACTACCGTGCACTCAATGAAGTCACCATGAAGAATAAGTACCCGCTACCTAGAATCGATGATCTGTTTGACCAGCTGAGAGGAGCCGGAGTCTTCTCCAAGATTGATCTGAGATCGGGATACCACCAGTTGAAGATCCGATCAGAGGATATTCCGAAGACCGCGTTCTCGTTCAGATACGGACATTACGAGTTTACAGTTATGTCATTTGGTCTGACGAATGCGCCAGCGTATTTCATGAATATGATGAATAAGGTGTTCATGGAATATTTGGACAAGTTTGTTGTTGTGTTCATAGATAATATCTTAGTCTACTCCAAGACAAAGGATGAACATGCAGAGCACTTGAGGCGAGTTTTGGAAAAGCTGAGGGAACAGCAACTCTTCGCCAAGTTCAGCAAGTGCGACTTTTGGAAGGATAAGGTGGAATTCCTCGGACATGTAATGACCGCAGAAAGAGTCGCCGTTGATCCGAGCAAGGTAGAAGCTGTGTTACACTGGGAGCAGCTGAAGACCGTGACCCAGATTCGGAGTTTCCTTGGAATGGCAGGTTACTACCGCCATTTCATTGAAGGCTTTTCGACGATTGCGAGACCTCTCATGCAATTGTTGAAAAAGGAGAAGAAGTATGTCTGGACGCCGGAGTGCGAGAAAGGTTTTCAAGAGCTTAAGAGGCGATTGACATCAGCACCGGTGTTAGTTCTACCGGATGTTAATCAAAGCTTTGATATTT
Source organism: Rhipidocladum racemiflorum (assembly GCA_036346355.1). NCBI lineage: Eukaryota > Viridiplantae > Streptophyta > Magnoliopsida > Poales > Poaceae > Rhipidocladum > Rhipidocladum racemiflorum. The sequence goes on from CM070570.1 coordinate 60,330,663, forward strand.
ATTGTGATGCATCGCGCCAAGGACTTGGATGTGTGCTGATGCAGAACAAAAGGTCGTCGCTTATGCATCGAGGCAGTTGAGACCGCATGAGGAGAATTATCCAACGCATGACCTAGAGCTAGCTGCCGTAGTGCATGCTTTGAAGTTGTGGCATCATTATTTGATCAGGAACAGATGTGAAGTATATACGGACCATAAGAGCCTTAAGTACATTTTCACCCAATCAGACCTGAACATGAGGCAGAGGAGATGGTTAGAGTTGATCAAGGATATAATGTTGGAATCCATTACCACCCTGGGAAGGCTAATGTGGTAGCTGATGCCTTGAGTAGGAAGAGCCATACTGTGAATGTGCTGATAGCCACAAGTCACGACGAGATATGCAAGGATTTTCAGAGGATGCAGATTGAGGTGGTGCCGAAAGGATTCTTGGCCGCATTGGAAGTAAAGCCTACCCTGGAGGATCAGATCCGAGAAGGACAGAAGGATGATGACAAGATCCGCAGGATTAAGTCCAAGATGGATGAAGGCAAGGCAAAGGACTTTAAGCTGGACGAGCAAGACACGCTATGGATGAAGGATCGAATTTGTGTGCCAAACAAGAAGGGGCTGAAGCAGTTGATCCTAGAGGAAGCCCATGACTCCAAGTATTCAATTCATCCGGGAAGTGCCAAGATGTACCAAGATTTAAAGGAAAGATTCTGGTGGCCGAGCATGTTGCGTTGTGCGATATATGCCAGAGAGTCAAGGCAATGCATCAGAGGCCAGCAGGACTGCTGCAGCCGTTAAAGATACCTGAGTGGAAGTGGGAGGAAATCGGAATGGACTTCATTACCGGTTTGCCGAAAACTCAGGGTGGTATGACTCCATATGGGTTATAGTGGACCGTTTGACTAAGGTCGCCCATTTTGTCTCGGTAAAGACCACTTACTCGGGAGATAAGTTAGCAGAATTGTATATGACCAGGATCGTCTGTTTGCATGGAGTGCCGAAGAAGATTGTATCGGACAGAAGTACCCAATTTACCTCGAGATTCTGGAATAAGCTGCATGAAGCCATGGGGACCCGTTTGAACTTCAGTACAACTCATCACCCACAGACGGATGGACAGACTGAAAGAGTTAATCAGATACTGGAGGATATGTTAAGAGCGTGTGCATTGGCTTATGCTACCTCTTGGGATAAGAATCTACCATATGCTGAGTTCAGCTATAATAACAGTTATCAAGCAAGTCTACAGATGTCACCTTTTAAGGCATTGTATGGTCGACCCTGTCGAACACCGTTAAACTGGAATGAGACGGGTGAATGGCATGTCTTTGGATCGGATATTCTTCAAGAGGTCGAAGAGCGGATTGCCATGATCCGGGAAAGACTGAAGATAGCACAGTCAAGACAGAAAAGTTACGCGGATAACCGTCGTAGGGACTTGAGTTTTGAACCGGAGGATTTCGTGTACCTTAGGGTTACACCCCTCAAGGGAGTTAAGAGGTTCCACGCCAAAGGAAAACTCGCACCCCGATATGTCGGACCATTTAAGATTTTGAGCCGCAAAGGCGAAGTTGCTTACCAGTTGGAGTTGCCGCAGTCGTTGGCGGGAGTACATGATGTGTTCCACGTCTCCCCGCTAAAGAAGTGTCTTCGAGTGCCAGACGAGCAAACACCCTTGGAAACGATCGAGCTACAGGAAGATCTGACCTACAAGGAGCACCCCGTCAAGATTTTGGACATGATGGATCGGGAGACAAGGAATGAGTCAACCCATTTCTGCAAAGTCTAGTAGAGCAACCATGCAGAGAGTGAAGCAACATGGGAGCGCGAAGAGGATTTGAAGGAGTTCCTGAACCACAGCTGCAGTTGCAGGGCATGGCGATTGTTTCGCACCTATGCCGCCGCACCCGCCCCGAGGAGGCAGTGGAGGTTTTCTCGATGAGTGAGCGTAGGCGTTGAAGTTGAGACTCCTTCGTTGAGTCGCGTTATAGAATAAGAGTCACCCCTTTAGGCGTTAGACTCCAGTGTGAGACGATTTGGATTTGCATTGCTTATTGAGTGTGCAGTATGTGTTGCAAGGCCCTTAGGCATTGTGAGCGACCATACCAAGTTATTATTGAATTAACTAATAAAAGTTTGTTTTTGAGTTACACTTTCCCTCGCATAAGTTTCCCTACTACTTGTCTATTCTTGTTCCCTCTCATCTCTGAAACCTTAGAGTAACCGGCAGATGGTGAACACCAGTGGAAACCTCGGAGGCAACGGAAGTGGTTCCCGCCCAGCTGGGAACCCCAATGATGGAGCACCTGCACCCCAACCAGCACCGCCAGTTGATATACATAACTTTGGCAGTGCAGCCTAGCGACACGACGAAGGCAGTGCAGCTCGAGGAGGCCGACCCGAGCAAGTGCGCCCACATCACGGCCGAGCTGGATCCCAAATAGGAACCTAAGCTCGTCACCTTCCTTCGAGCCAACAAGGACATATTTGCCTGGGAACCGGCAGACATGCCAGGCGTCTTGAGGGAGGTGATCGAGCACAAGCTACAAGTACGGCCCTGCTCGCGGCCTGTACGACAGAAGCTGCGCCGCTTCTCGAGCGAGAAGGTGGCCGTGATAAAGGAGAACCTGGACAAACTCCTGAAGGCTAGCTTCATTCGGGAAATCGACTATTCCGAATGGTTAGCCAACCCCATGATCATCCAGAAAAAAGGGGGGAAGTGGAGGATGTGCATTGACCATACGAGCTTGAACTCGGCGTGCCCGGAGGATAATTTCCCCCTCTCGCGGATAGACCAGATCGTCGACTCCACGGCGAATGCCAAGATGATGACCTTTCTGGACGCCTACTTCGGTTATTACCAGATCAAGCTGGCGGTCGACGACGAGAGCAAAATAGCCTTCATCACCCCGTTCGGGACATATTGTTAGTGTTATGCCCTTGAGGCAATCATATGGATGATTGTAACATGACTATGTTTATGAATAATAATATGATTATTGGTCCAATGAATGTATATCATTGTTTTGGTCAACAAGTGTGTGACTTGTTTATGAAGATCTTTACTTATTGATATAATTCGAGAAATATCTCTGATCGGATATCATTGTATAGGACAACGATGAATAGATCAGCACATGTATTGTTCGATGATCATGTTTCATAGATCATGGGATATGGAGATATCATCAATACATTGTGGACGCATGTTGAAGAACATGGGTTAGATAGACCCACAATGGGACAATGCGAGAATGCTACATTCTTATGTGTCATCAGTGTATCTCATACATAGTAGATGTATGATCCTTAGACCTGAGATTGTCATATTCCCTACATGTGTAATAGTTTACCTTGGGGTTACCAAACACTATTTCCTAACCGGATAGTTATAAAGGTAGCTTTCATGTTTACTATGAAACATGCAGAGGGAAGTGAGCAGTCAAGATGGAATTTGCCACTTTAATGTAACGGAGATATATGTCTAGGCCACTCGTGTGATATGATTAAGGAAGTGCATGGCCATGCCGTGATTGAGAAGTCAATCACAACTTATTAATGTATCACGGATATGAGAGATGGATTGAACTGTCAAAGGATGACATGCTTCTCGCATTGAGTTCGATCTTCATATAGTTTGGCAAAGGGATTATTACATCAGTACTTTAATCATATGCGTTTGGGAGTTGGCATGTTCTGCAAGGAGCCGCTACTAACTATTGGATTAGACAAGGGTTTTCCGAATCCATGTCCAAATGCACATGAACCTACAGGGTCACACACTTAACGGGCTGGGACGCATTAATTCGGATTGGATCCGTAATTAATGGACCTCGTGGGCTTAGCACTTAGATGGGCTCTGACTGCCTAGGGTTTCACCTCATGGCTATATAAAGAGGGGAGGAGGCTGGACGCAGAACAGACTTTCGTGCGGTTTATAGGTGTTTCGCCAGAAACCCTAGCCACCTCCTCTCGTTGCCCTTGCCGAGCGACCAGGTGCTTGCACATCGACGCACGGCGTTCCATCCCCGGACGTGTGGACTGCTGTGGTGACGCTGCTACTACTGCGGCGTGGAGAGGACGATCCGCGGTGAGGATGATCCACACCGAGAACGATCCACTACAATGACGTACGAAGGATTCCGCAACTGCGCGTCTAGTGGTAATAGATCTATGATCCCCTTCTTGCGAGTAGCTTTTCTGGTTTGCGGTAGAAATTTTAATTTGTGCTAGAGTAGCATAGCACGTTTCCCAACACATACTGCTACACGACCATGTCTTTCGGCCTTCGCAATGCAGGCGCAACATTCCAGCGCCTCATGGCCAAGACTTTCGACCCTCAGATCAGTCGCAACCTCGAGGTCTACGTAGACGACATCATTGTGAAGAGTTCCTCCGAACACGACCATGTGTGGGACCACGCTGAGACCTTCGCTAACATGAACAGGCACGGGATCAAGCTCAACCCCGAAAAGTGTGTGTTCGGTGCCGCTTCAGGGAAGGTGCTCGGCTACATGATCGGGGGGTCAGGAGTTAGCCTGAACCCAGAGAAAATCGAAGCTATAGAAAAGATGGTTGCCCCAACCTCGGTGAAACAGGTGCAAAGCCTCACCGGCCGAATGGCCATGCTTAGTCGGTTCATCTCGAGGTTCGGCGAGCATGGGTTGCCGTTCTTCAAGACATTGCGCAAACACGAGGGCTTCGAATGGACGCCCGAGGCACAATGGTCCTTTGACGAACTGAAGGTCTACCTCTCGAGCCCACCTTTACTCATGACTCCACAGGTGAATGAGGAATTGCTGATGTACCTTGCGGCGACGGCTCAGGCCGTAAGTGCCATCCTAGCTGCCAAGCGAGATGGTCGGCATCAGCCGATCTATTATATCAGCGAGGTGCTCCACGGGCCCAAGGAACGCTACCCCCAGGTCCAGAAGCTGTTGTATGCCCTCCTCATGGCTTCGCGCAAACTCCAGCATTACTTCCTGGCGCACTCGATGGTCGTCCCGAGCGGATTCCCGCTCGGCGAAATTTTGAGGAACCCGGAGGCCGGAGGTCGGATCACTAAGTGGGCTATGGAGCTGGCCAAGTTTGACGTCAAATTCGTGGCACGCACAGCCATCAATTCCCAAGCGCTGGTGGACTTTGTGGCCGAGCAGACATCACAGCCGGCCCCCAAACCCGAGGTCGAGAAGGAAGAACCGTGGGTCATGCACCTCAACGGCTCAAGATCCTTCGAGCGCTCGAGGGCCGGCATCCTCATCATAACATCAAAGGGAGATAAGCTAAGTTACGTGATCTGCTTTAGTTTCACAGCCACTAACAATGGGGCAGAGTATGAAGCCCTCCTGGCCGAACTTCGATCCTGCAAAGTGTTGGGTGTACGTTGTCTAGTTGTAAGAGGCGACTCCCAGCTCGTTGTAAACCAGTACAACAAAGACTATCATTGCACGGAGGATTCAATGGCCAAATACCTCGCAGAGGTACGTAAAGCGAAGAAGTGGTTCCGGAACCTGGAAGTCAGGCACGTGCCCCGAAAGGACAACACCGGTGCCGACCTCCTGGCCAAGCTCGGATCCTCCTCCGACGAGGTACTGCCAGACATCATCCTCGAGACCCTGTCGACCCCTTCGATTTCAGAGTCAGAGCCCTTGGCAGCTTTTCTCGAAGGGTGCCCGACCTGGACCAAGCCGTTCTACGACTACCTCGAGCAAGGTTGGCTGCTAGACGACCCCGCTGAGAGAAGCAGAATCAAGCGCCGAGCCTATTCGTACAAGATCATTGACGGGCAGCTGTATCATCGAGGCGTGTCAGGCATTCTCTCAAAGTGTGTCTGTCAGGAGGAGGGTAAGCCCCTGCTAAACGATATCCACTCGGGTTTGTGTGGCGCACATTCTTCTTACAGTACAATGGTCGGGAAGGCATTCCGCATGGGATTCTACTGGCCAACAGCACTCCAAGATGCACGAGACATAGTCCGCACCTGTCAGGCGTGCCAATTCCATGCTCGAAAGTCCCACCAACCAGCCTATGCCCTCCAAACCATCCCGCTCGCCTGGCCTTTCTCAACTTGGGGGCTGGATATCCTGGGTCCTTTCCCACAGGCCGTCGGCGGGAAAAGATTTCTCTTCATCGCCATCGACACCTTCAATAAGTGGATTGAGGCTGAGCCAGTCTCCGCGATCACTGCGCAAGCAGCGGTCAAGTTTTTTCGCTCATTCGTGGTAACCAGGTACAGAGTCCCATGCAGGATTATCACTGATAACGAAACTCAGTTCACCAGCGAGCTGTTCCAAGAATTCTGTGAAAACATAGGAATGAAGGTGTGCTACGCCTCGGTGAGCCATCCACAGAGCAACGAAACCGTGGAGCGCGCCAACGGACAAATCGTTCAAGGCATCAAGAGACGGGTTTCTCAAGGGCTCAAGCAACACGGTCGGTCTTGGGTCAACGAACTCCCCACCGTCCTATGGTTAATCCGTACCACAATCAGCCGTGCAACAGGGTCTACTCCCTTCCAGCTCGTTTTTGGTACGGAGGCCGTCTTGCCTGCGAAGGTAATGCTGGGCTCTCCTAGGGTCAGCTTGGTCGACCAGATTGACTTCGAGCAAGAACGGTCTCTCGACCTAACCCTAGCAGAAGAAGTAAGGTGCCGAGCGCTGTTGCGATCGTCACACTATCTGCAAACTCTTTGCAGACATGCGGCTAGATCGGTACGACTTAGGGAGCTCCTTGTTGGGGACCTGGCTCTGAGACGAATCTAGAGCGCATCCAACGTACACCAACAAGCTATCCCCGCAATGGGAGGGCCCCTATAGAGTAGTCTCAACAGATCGCACAGGGGCTTACCGCCTGGCACTACCGGGCAGAGAGCTCACAAGCTCGTGGAATATTGACCAACTTCGGAAATTTCATGTGTAACACTCTTGCTCTAAGTTTCAAAAAAGATTTCCCGCATTTACCTCTTATATCTTCACATGTCTTTGCGTCATGCTATAACCACACGATTGCGTGACAATCTCCATAACACTCAGCCGTAACTTAAGCCAAGGTCGAGACCCAACGCCCGAGCCTACGATCTGAGTACTTCGACTCAAACGTTCACCCCGGGGGTCACGCCAGCAGTAAGCAGACCTTATCGCGTCACGGCTCCCCCTGTTGCAGGGCTGGACCTAAAAGTCCGTACTTCGGGCAGGCAAGCGCGTACAAGACCAGGTTTAACATAGGCGGCTCGAGGACCTATGGGGCATTGACTTCAACCTTCGATATTTGTGCACCCTCTCTCGATTTCCCCTGACTTTGCAAGTCCCGACATCGGAAGCATAGGATTTTCAGTGACTTGCACCGAGGTCTAGAACGCGGACCTCGGTTGCGCTCGACGTCCCGCCCGACCTCAATGCATCGGGGGCTGGGCCGCAGACCTCGTTTGCACTCGACATCCCGCCTGACCTCGACCACGTCGGGGGCTGGACGACTGAAGGATCGTTATTTTTGATCCAGTTGATTTTGATGATGAGTATTTGAAAAAGATTTGAAACCAGTTTGATATTTCGAAAAGATTTATTTTTTGGTTTCTTTATTTGAAAAGATCTGAAATCAGTTTGATTATTTGAAAAGCTTTTTGATTTTTGCAAAGGTTTTTGTTCGTGTTTTGAAATCGTGTTCTTAGAATATTTAATGCAATGCACTCCTGTGAGTGGTTGCATGGTTTAATGTGAGTCAAGTCGCGGACTTGTGCTCGTAATCGTTTTGTGGTTTGTTCATGTGCAGGTATTGCTCGAGGGTGAATGTGGTCGATGACGGATCGGAACTAGGTTCATGGAGGAACCGAGGTTCGGACTAGGTTCAGGGGAACCGAGGTCTTGGTGGTCAAGGATGTCATGCGGACGCTCGGGCTAAGAGAATGGTGCACATGAAGAATGGTTAGTCACGTGAGAATGGCATGAGGTCATTCGCGTGCAAAGTGTTAGTCACGTGAGTATGGTAGGGTTGCCATACGCGTGCAAGGGTTGTACTCGGCCAGGTTGGGCCAAGTGGAGTTGTGTTGAATACATGCTCTTTCTAGGATTAGGAGTGGGAATCCTTTTAGGATTAGGAATCCTTCTAGGATTAGGACTCCTTCTAGGATTAGGTGTGTTTGCCTTCTTTAAATAGAGGGGTTGCCTCCTGTTGAAGGCAATCAAGCTTTGAGCAAGCTTTAGGGTTGTACTCTTTTGTTTGGAGTATTTTAGACAAAAGAAAGGAGAAATAAAGATCAAGTTCATCAAATCTTTTGAGCTACAATTCTAGTTAGATTTATTCTCGCCATCTTCTGGAACAGTAAGCTTACGAAGGTCATAACTTTTGATCCGTAAGTCCGATTGAGCTGATTCTTTTTGGGTTTGATTCGTATTGGAATCTAGGTTCTTGTGTCCAAATTTCAGATCGATCGGACGGTTGGATCTCTGGGAATTCGTGTTTTACCAAACCTCTATCATTCTGTTTTTTTCGAAAACGAGGCAATTATTTGGTTCTATTTTGGGGTAAACTTTTAATAGATCAAGAATTTGGTTTTAGCTTCCGCACAATCATTCACCCCCCTCTGATTGCTATATTCGGTCCTACAAGTGGTATCAGAGCAAGGCTCTACTAATCCATCTTAACAGGTGATTAGTAAACGGTAAGTTATGGCAACAGAGATATACTCGAACAAGCCGCCAATCTTCAATGGCACAGAGACTTTCCCATCGGGCGGATTCGGATGATCGCATACCTTCAAGCTCAAGGTAACGCTTATTTGGCGCAAGGTAAAGATTCCATACGCGCTTCCTTCAAATGATGATATTGATAAAATCGAGTTTGAAAAAGATGTTGAAAACAATAATAGAGCTAGAAACATATTGCTTCAAGGACTTGCTAGAAAAGAATTCGATATAGTCTGTCATTTACTCACTTGCTCATGAAATTTGGAAATCTCTTCAAGATTATCATGAGGGCAATCGACTCTGTAAAAGAAGCTAGGCAAGATCAATTTAAAAGGAATACACTAGATTTGAAATGAACTCTGGAGAATCTCTAGATGATTGTTTTGCTCGCTTTAATGTAATCTTAAACAATCTTAGAGCTGTAGATGTAAAGTACATCGACTCTGAAAATGCTAGACATTTCCTATCATCTCTTGATCTTAAAATCTGGCAAATGAAAGTGACTGCTTTTAGGGAAGCTCACAAGATGAGTGAAATGACTTTGGATAAACTTTATTCTAGTCTCAAGACTTTTGAAATAGACATTATTTCAAGAACTTCCAATGATAACTCTATGGCTCTTAATGCTAATTCTTCATATAATAATGCTACTAGTTCTTCATCATCATATTCCATTCTCGCTTTGAGTGCTCTTAGTGATGAACAGCTAGATCAAATACCGAAGATACACTTGCTCTTCTTTCCAAGCGTGTCAATGCAGCTTACATGAGATCAAGGGAGAGAAGAGGAGCCTCCATCCACTGCTACAACTGCGGCAAGGCAGGGCACATCCGTGCTAACTGCTTCAAGAACAAAGATAGAGACGAGAAGGATCAAAGCAACTCCTCCAAATCCTTCCGGCCAAAAGAGAGCAAGGACAAAAATAAACAACGAATGAAGAAGATGCTCAACAAAGTCTTCGAGGCAATTGGTCGCTTAGACTTAAGCGACATTAATGACTCAACTGAAGATGAGAAGGAAGCGAAGCAAACGAAGCTGAATGAGAAGGATCTCACCGGACTATGCTTCATGGCAAAAAGGAACACTAGTGATTCTAGTGACAACAACAAAGACCTCCAAATGACGGTGATGAGGTAATGCCTTCAGATAATGAGCTTTGTGAAGTTTTAGTCATATTGAGAAAATCTTTAAGAAAATCTTCACTCAAAAATAAAAGCTTAGAAAAAGATCTATCCATGCTAAAATCTGAAAACTTTGATCTTAGAAATTCAAATTCTGAAAATATTTGTGATACTTGCTTAGATCTCAAATTTGAAATTAAGTCACTAAAAGAGGAACATGTGATTAAACTAGAACAAGTTTATGCCGAACAATTAAAAAATAAAAACTTGTGAAAAATATTGGTTGCTCTGATAGTTTACATGATCAAATTGCTTGCTCTAAATGTTCTATTCTTGAGTTGAAATTAAAAGATGCAAATTGTAGAGTTACCCAATTAACAAATGACATGTTCACTCATGAAATTAACTCGTGTTCAAATTGCCGTAAAGCAAAAGCTAAAATTGACACTCCTTGTGATAATTGTTTAACTCTTGCTAAGAAAGTTGATTACTTGCAAAATTCTTTGGAACGTTTCACTGATGGCAAGAAAAACCTAAACATGATTTTGGATCAATCAAAAGTCAGCACTCAAAACAAAGGTTTAGGTTTTGATTCTTATGCTCATCATAAATCACATGTTCCCACTGTTGTCAAAACACTTGAAAGTGGAAAATTTGAAATTGTCAATGAGCCAAAGAAAACTGTCTTTAAATCTGGTGGTCTTTTATCTTCTACTATGATGAATGCAAAATGTGCTTCTACTGTTAAAGCAAAACATCATGTTAAGTACACTTGCACTCATTGTGGTAGAGATGGACATCTAGTAGACTTTTGCTTTAGACTAGCTAAACAACAAAAGAGAGAAAGGTTTAATGCTAGGTCTAATTTCAGACAGGCACGTTTCATTTCTCATTATGTGCCTAGGGTGATGCAAATACCTCTTGTTGCTAAGAACACGAGAAAAGACAAATCTTCTTTTATGCATAAGAATGCTCGTATTGTGCCAACTGTTGTGCGTCGTGTGTCTCAAGATCTTGGATTCCTAAACATCTTATTTCTAACCCCAGCATCGAGACATCGACACTTTCTCGCTTCTATGTAGGCTTCTCACGCGAGGAAGGAGAACATATGGCTAGTGGATTAGGATGCTCACGCCACATGTCCGATGATAAGAATTGGTTCTCCTCCTTCACTTGTGCATCTCGTGCTAAAAGTGTTATTTTTCAAGATGCTTCCTCCACCTCTGTTTTGAAAAAGGCACTAGTCCAAATAGTGCAGTGCAGTGCATATGTTTAGGGGAGAGTATCTTTGTTGATGAAGATGATGATGATGATGATCTTTGTTGAGGATGAGATAATTGGAGTTTCTTTGTGTGCTTGTGTGCTCGTTTTCAAGCTTCGCGTGCTTCACATCGACAAGCTATCAAGAGGATTTTAAGGTATCTCCGTGGTACTCAAGATTTTGGCATTTGGTTTTTCGCTTCTTCACGCATTAGTTTAAGACCTTTCTCGATGCTGAATTTGGAGGATGTGGAATTGATAGAAAAAGTACATCCGGTTCATGCCACTTCTTGAGTAATTCTCTTTCTTGGACACATTGACATCGATTTCATTTTCTTAGAGATCATGTTGAAAAAGAGCTATTGAACTGAAATTTGTTGATTCGGTGCTCACTTTGTCGATATTTTCACTAAACCGCTTGATTTTTCTCGCTTTTGCTTTCTTACGCGGTGAACTTGGGATCATTCATCCCCATGGGTTGATTTGAGGGGAGTCTTGAGTTTATCTCTTTTGGGTTACTTGACTTTGGTTCCTCGAAGTGATTTTTTTATAAGTGGTATTTCGACTTTACACCTCAAGTAAAACCCCTGTTTACATTGCATCATGTAGTACAAAGCTTTGGTGATTATTCTTGTGTATATAGCCAAGTTAATGCTCAATGCTTTACTTATCACTAAAAGGCTAAAATAATTCAATTTGAGATGCTTTCGAGAATATTTTGGCTCTTGCTCATTATGGTATTGCATTTGTGAAATAGGCTTAAAAGTTTCTTGTCATCTGTTGAAAGGCTAGAGCTGATTAGAAACTATGTGTGAGTTTTTTGTTGGACTTCAAATGATCATTATGAGTCTCAAGCAAAATCAGTGTTTTAATGTTAAAAGCAAGTTGAAAAAGATGCAAGCAAAAGCTACTTGGCTAAACACAAGTTTAGTACAATGTGCAGCTTCCTTGCTAGGGATTTAAATGCAAAAGATGCAAGAAAAGGCTACTTGTCTAAACAAAAGTTCAGAACAATGTGAAGCCACTTGCCAATTTAAACTGAGAAAGATACAAGAAAGAACTACCTACTCATACACAAGTATGGGCTAGTGTGCAGTTACTTGTCATCCTGTTGATCACAAAGCAAAATTGTCAAACTTGCTAAAAGAGAAAAAGGAAATTCAAATGGTTGAAAAAGGCTTGAGACAAATATTAGTGAATTTGAAAGTCTCTCTATGCTCATGATAGATTTCTTTTTCGCTTTGGCAAAATCTGTTTATGACATTTTACTTGTTTGCTCTAATTTGCTTATGCAATAACTATTCTATGTGTTAGAGCCTCCATATTCTCACAATTTGCTTTCTCATTGGATAATTTCATACAAAATGAGAAAGTTCTCCTAAAAACTCTTCAAATGCTTTACTTTGATTATATACCTTGAATATACTTCAAAGCTTGAGATCTTGCATTCATTAAGGGGAGTTTTGAGATCTTGATGACTATTTTGTCAAAAAGGGGAGAACAAGTCAAGGAGGTTTTTGAATTGGGATTATTTGGTCTTTTGGTTCTTGCTCAATCTCTTGTCAAATCTTATATTGTGTTTTGTCAAATTACTCATCAAGGGGGAGATTGAAGGATCGTTATTTTTGATCCAGTTGATTTTGATGATGAGTATTTGAAAAGATTTGAAACCAGTTTGATATTTGAAAAGATTTATTTTTTGGTTTCTTTATTTGAAAAGATCTAAAATCAGTTTGATTATTTGAAAAGCTTTTTGATTTTTGCAAAGGTTTTTGTTCGTGGTTTTGAAATCGTGTTCTTAGAATATTTAATGCAATGCACTCCTGAGTGGTTGCATGGTTTAATGTGAGTCAAGTCGCGGACTTGTGCTCGGAATCGTTTGTGGTTTGTTCATGTGCGTGTATTGCTCGAGGGCGAATGTGGTCGATGACGGACTGGAACTAGGTTCATGGAGGAACCGAGGTTCGGGACTAGGTTCGAGGGGAGGCGAGGTCTTGGTGGTCAAGGATGTCATGCGGGACGCTCGGGCTAAGAGAATGGTGCACATGAAGAATGGTTAGTCACGTGAGAATGGCATGAGGTCATTCGGCGTGCAAAGTGTTAGTCACGTGAGTATGGTAGGGTTGCCATACGGCGTGCAAGGGTTGTACTCGGCCAGGTTGGGCCAAGTGGAGTTGTGTTGAATACATGCTCTTTCTAGGATTAGGAGTGGGAATCCTTTTAGGATTAGGAATCCTTCTAGGATTAGGACTCCTTCTAGGATTAGGTGTGTTTGCCTTCTTTAAATAGAGGGGTTGCCTCCTGTTGAAGGCAATCAAGCTTTGAGCAAGCTTTAGGGTTGTACTCTTTTGTTTGGAGTATTTTAGACAAAAGAAAGGAGAAATAAAGATCAAGTTCATCAAATCTTTCGGCGAGCTACAATTCTAGTTAGATTTATTCTCGCCATCTTCTGGAACAGTAAGCTTGCGAAGGTCATAACTTTTGATCCATAAGTCCGATTGAGCTGATTCTTTTTGGGTTTGATTCGTATTGGAATCTAGGTTCTTATGTCCAAATTTCAGATCAATCGGACGGTTGGATCTCTGGGAATTCGTGTTTTACCAAACCTCTATCATTCTGTTTTTTTCGAAAACGAGGCAATTATTTGGTTCTATTTTGGGGTAAACTTTTAATAGATCAAGAATTTGGTTTTAGCTTCCGCACAATCATTCACCCCCCTCTGATTGCTATATTCGGTCCTACAACGACCGCAAACTCTAACCGCGCGAGGAGGGCTTAAGGGCACTGCTCGCCACGATGCCACGTGGGCCTCTTCACCCCGCGAGGAGGGCTTAAGGAGAGCTACTCGCCACGCTGCCACATGGGCCTCCTCGCCCCGCGAGGAGGGCTTAAGGAGCGCTACTCGCCACGTGGGCCTCCTCGCCCCGCGAGGAGGGCTTAAGGAGCATTGCTCGCCACGTGTAACATCCCTATTTTCGGTTTTCTAAAAAAAAATTAAAATTATTTAATTTAAAGACTTGGATTTTTAATTGGAGTTCTAATTATCCTGGCATTCTTTATTCCTCTGAAAATGGAATTCATTCCATTATCGTCCGAAAAGTCGAATTTTCAAATTCCTGTCCTTGCTCGAAATTTCACCCGAGTCCCAAAATGCTCCAAAAATCCCGAAACCTATTGCATTAGGTTCCAAATATTCCAAAATGATTTTGCGAATTTTCTCAAGATTTTTGGAAACCCTCTGGTATTTTATCGCTCGCGGCCTTTCGTTAAAAGCCCTTTATTCGTCCTGGAATTTTCTAAATTCCAAATTTTATCCAAATTCAATGAAACCAATTTTTTTGGGTTCCAAATATTCCCTAGTATTTTTAGGAATTTTTCCTGGATTTTTAGACCATTTTTGCTATTTTATCTCGCGCGCATTTCTCCTCACCTACTTTCGGCCAATGGGAAAGCGACAAGTGTCCAAACACTATTCATCACCCCAACCTTCAGCCAAGTCAACAGAGAACATCTCCTCTCTCTCTCCACCATTGTAGTACAACAAAAGCTTCATTTCCCTTCCGATTAATGCACCAAAAATTCCGGAAAAATGATATTCGTAATCCTCGGTGCATTTGTAACGTTCCAAAGTTAATTCCCCAATTAAATCCTTCATGAATTGCAACTTACTCTCGTGCAAGAACGTGTTTCCGTTACTCCCATGAATACACCCACTACGGACCTCCTCTTGCCCTATAAAAAGGGGGTTTCGGTGCCTCTCTTCGTCGCCAACCCGTCCCTCCACTTCCTTTGTGCTACTTCGCCTTCAATTCGACGAATTTCATGGTTGTTCATCATCAACTGACTAGGCTTGCAATTTAGATTGCTCTCAATCCGGTCATCCTCTCCGAAATCCGACACCACCGTTGGATTCGCATCGCCGAGACCTTTCCGGTGCACACCTTCTCTAATCTCGCAAACCCTTCCATTGCAACATCATTTTTTCCAAACCCTGGTTCATACTGCTCTGTTCTGGACACAAAATTCGCGATTCTTACTGTAGCTACAGTAACTTTTCTCCTTTTTCTTGATTTTCCATCATTTTCCAACTTCGAACGCTTATATCTTTTGCGTCCGAACTCCGATTCACTCCATTCAAATTTATAAATTCATCTAAATTCAAGATCTATCTGTCAGTACTAATTTTATAATTTTTAGATTTTATTTTATTTTTGGTTATTTATTTGTGTCTCGTTTTGCGCGTAGCCGAAGAATCCATCGAAGCCGCCGCCGCTGAGCATCAAGTCTTCGATATCTTGGTGCTGGTGAAGGCAAGTCGTAGTCCTTGACCATGTTGGACCTATGTTTCCAAAAGTATTTTTGTTTCATACAAATGCGTGCTATTTGTTTACAAGTACTATTTACGGGAATAGTTAAATACCTGATTGCCATAATGACACCTTGAATCATTGAAATGCCATGTATCCATTGTCACCCTAGGTTGGGTCATTTACTAGTTGGATATGATTGTAGTACCAACATTGGGTTATCGTAACTATGCTTAGACATGCTTAGTTGTACGATGGGTTCATGTCACATGATGAATTAATAATATTGACTTAATGAGATATGGAATCGTGGCGGGTAGCCACTGTTGTAAAATTTGTTGTACCCTGGCAGGTTGTGTCATTGGTCTTAGTTATACAAAATTGTTTTCACTCGGGCAAGTGGTCGTGCAGTAAAGGGGGTGCTTTTAGCACATTTGGGATGTGGTTGTCTTGCCTGAGTATACTTAAGGACTTAATCTTGTGCGCCATTGAACTGGGCCTAACCGTACAACCAAATGTCTGGTGACAGACCTGGCCGATTAATTTGCAATGTCTAAATTTGAGTACTGTTGTGGTTGTGTGGGTTCCGGGATAGACGGGTAGACTCACAAGGCGCAAGAGGGGGCCCTGAGGGGTGAAACCTTAGCGGGCAGTACTGGGTTTATACAGAGCATTGTAAAGGCCTTGTTATGATCTCTCTGCCGACACACCAAAGGAAGTGTGTTAATTACGTATGGCAATAAGAGTTGGTCATATCTTGTGGGTAAATTTGTACAACCTCTGCAGAGTGTGTGTTAAACTATTCGAATAGCCGTGTCCGAGGTCATGGACGTGCCTGGGAATTTCACACGGGGTATAGTGTTTTCAGAAAATGTTGAGGGACGGTATTGTTGGAAGTGAACGGGAAGTTCACTATTGTTTTCAATGTCAAATTATTAATACTGTTGAGTTTAGTCGTTGATAATGATCTAGTTGGTGATGGGTGATGCCTCACCAATCTTGTGTTATTGTTTACCATCTTTGTCAATTATGCTTTGAATCTTTACATTGTATTTACATTCAAGTTATCGCTTTCTACAAAATAACCCTATGGTTATCCTTTGTCAAGCCGTACATTATTTGCATCATTCCTTGCGGCTTGCTGAGTACTTTTTGTACTCACGACTATATGCCTTTGTTGATCAGTTGCTGAGGAAGAACAGGGAAATACCGAGTTCTACGAGGAGGAGTATTATGAAGACTACGTGAACTAGGATGGCGTTTCCCCAAACGATTGCCTGTGGCATGTCGTATGGTCCCAGTTATTGTTATTTTCCACTGCAAGAGTTTTATTTTTTCTTAAGCCCTTAAGGCACAGTTATGTAAACTTGACCATAAGGTCCGTTGTTACTATTTGCTACTTTCATAGTTAATTCAATAATGGAATGATATGTCAATTTTGTTGCCACTGTGTGCACTAGCGTGATCCTGAACTAGTGCAGTATACACAGAGGGTTTCGGATTTGCAAATCCGGGTCCCGACACCACGCTGCCACATGGGCCTCCTCGCCCCACGAGGAGGGCTTAGGGAGCGCTGCTCGCCATGCTGCCACGTGGGCCTCCTTGCCCCGCGAGGAGGGCTTAGGGACATTGCTCGCCACGTAGCCACGTGGGCCTCCTCGCCCCGCAAGGAGGGCTTACTGCTCGCCACGCTGCCACGTGGGCCTCCTCGCCCCGCGAGGAAGGCTTACTGCTCGCCACACTGCCACGTGGGACCCTTCATACCTTTTTTAAGGGCGGGGAGAGTTCCCTGGTGTAGAATACGCCGACAGTAGCCCCCGGGCCCTTCGTGAGACGCGTTAGCTTTTAACTCGTTATAGTAAAAGACCGGTTATCTCGGGAGGGGTCCACCATATATGTGTCAGGGTACCGAACCGCCTTCGACTCTTCCGCTTCGGCTACCTTTTTTGCGGTTTCCGAAGCGGCACTCATGATTAAGCCTCTTCACAAACCGTCGGGGGGGAGCGTATATATATGCCCTCCCACCCCCGGGAGTCTTCTACAGTTCCTCTTGAATCTTGATGCTTGCACTTGCAGTCTCCCCTTCCTTCCTTCTTGCAAATGGCGATCCTTCCTCAATCCCAAATTAGCGACAATAGGTACGGTCCCTATCGCAGATGGCGCCGAAGGGAACCCTCCGGCTTCTCCGCAGAACGCGATCTCCCAGGCCCGAGCCTGGGGAGATCATGCTCTTCGGGTGGGCGCTTGCGGCGGGCCTAGTCCCTCCGTTCTCCGAGTTCTTCCTCATGGTCCTCCATTTCTACAGAGTGCACCATCTTCACCTTTCCCCCAACTCCATCGTCATCCTCGTCGTCTTCGCGCACCTGTGCGAGATGTTCGTGGGGTGAAGCCCAGCCTCCCTCTCTTCCGGTACTTCTACTCCCTCCGCACCACCAGTGATGGGGAGGTTACCAGGAGTTGCCACTTCCGGCTTCGCGACGGGATGGTCCCCCACTACATTGCCTTCAGTAAATCGAATCGAGGGCATGGAGGAGGAGGGCCAGACGTAGCCGATGACAGTGGTGCGGACATCCTCACGATTCCGTCCACTGCGGCGGAGGGGAATGAGGACTCGAATGCGGCTATCGAAGAGACAGCCGAGCTCTGGGCCATAGCGAACCGCATTCAACACCTGCGGGACGCCGGCCTGACTAGGGTGCTGGTAGTTCGGGACTACGTGTCCCGAAGGATCAACCCCCTGCACCTCCGTGTTCACCCAGCGTGGCACTACACGGGCGATGACGACCTGACCAGGACATACCCGGGTAGTAAGTCTTTGTCTTCTTTTGCACGTACAACTTCTCCTTGCACTCTCTGTCTTCTGACTCCTCTTCTTTCTTCTTCTTTTTGTCAGGTGACGGGAATCTGACTGACTCCCTCCTCATGAGATGGGTGAAGGAGCTGCTCCCAGTTCCTGCTGGTGACCTGGTTTTCTCCGACAGAGTCTGGCCTCTAGCCGATATGGATCCCGTGGAGCGGAACCAGATTACCAGGGGGTTTCCACCAATGGACCCCATTGGTCTTGCGGTGTGTAAGACCCTCACTTTTATGCTACAGTGCAAACATAAAAGCAAGGTTCTAATGTGCATACTGTACCATTCCCATGATCAGTGGCTGGCACGCACAAAACACAATTTGGAATCACAACCATACAAAAGTTTCATATTTTATTACAGCGGAAGTAATGATACATTATGACCGAGAAGGTCGACTAAACATAGCCAAAAGAATCAGATGACTTGTAGTTTGCCACATAATCCACAGGCAACTGACAAGGTAAAGCCTTAGAAAGAACTGTCGTTAATAATCCCGCAATCCTGCGTCAAAGTAAAATTCATCGAGATACCTGCATCTTCACCTAAAATCAACAATGATAGCAAGGGTGAGTACATTTCGTACTCAGCAAGACTTGTGTTGTGTGTTTGGAAATGCAGGCTGATCCTAGAATAAAGCTTCTACGGTTAACTTTTGCTTGGAGCCAAATTGAATTATAAATACTGAATAGTAGAGTGAAAGCGAAACTTGTAAAGGAAATGAAATAACAAGTATGTAAATACAAAAGTAATATGTAAGAGTACCATAAAGGTGATAAAAGACTCACATCCCTTTGTGAGTGATAAAACGTCCAGTTCCATCATATGAAATATTATCTGAAGAATAAACTTTTGTCCACACAGGGCACAATTGAATTCAACCTTGCCAACGTAATGTCAAGTATTGAATCATCTGTAAGGGTAAGCTCACCAAAACATTTTATATAAACAGCTAACTAGTGTCAATTCGCCAAGTCGTCCATGACCGTGGACACGGCTATTCGAATAGTTTTAGACTCTGCAGAGTTTGTACTGCTTTACCCACAAGATATGTCCTCCCCTTGTGCAATCGATATAAGACACACTTCCTTTGGTGTGCCCGCAAGGAGTTCATAACGAAACTGTTCGTTACTTGGACCTTAACTTTGCACTAGCCCAATGACGTTACCCCTGACTATGATGGAAGCTAAAAAGGTAAAAGGGAATTTCGGAGTCAGTGACCCACCAGGAATAGAAATTCCGGAGTCAGTGACCCACCAGGAATAATAACAGCCCCAAATCATAGTCAGGCGTACACCGTTACAACGGCAGATGCCAACACCTCGGTGATGACACCTCCCTCGAGCAAACCTATATTCGGAATGCCCGTGCTACAACTGCCTACCAATGTGCAAAGCTAATTCCCAAATAATTTAATAAGTTAAGACTGTCCCACTCCAGTACTTGTGGATGTACGGTTTACTTGGATCATGCAACACTACGTTCGGTCCTTAAAGTGACATGGGCGATACTCCCCCTATCTACGTACACATTAAAACATGTACATCCGGCTATTGCCAATAATCACCCACGTCGAAATCATAGTTTTATTTCCAGAAAAAGAAAGTGTCAATAACCACATTATTCCAACAGGTTCAAGATTAATGTTCATTATGTCCAACAATTTTAGTTCATCACGAACAGTATAACCATCCGTTCGTGTTCCCAATCTAAGCAGGACTAAGCATATGCAAGTAATAGTCGAATATACCCATTTGTGTATCCAACAACAATCTAGGGTTTCATCTATCACTACTGATTAAGGAAAACCATAAATGAAGGTTGTATCTACCATTTTCCATAATATAGCAGTGTATGCAAAATATAGCATATGCATGCAAGTTTTAATTAGATTCTTCTTGTTAAAGAAAATTGGGATCTACATGAGTGCTTGCCTTGCTATCCATTGCTTTCAGCGAAGGAGTCAAAGTTGGATTCTCGAAGTTGTCGACGACGAAGTCCGAAACGTCGGATTCTACACGTCGTATAAAGGAAAAGATACAAATAGCAAATAACACTTTCAATAAGGGCAAAAGGAAATCAGATGGAAAATCAAATAAGCAATCATTACATAAAACAAGTATGGGTCGGTTGTGATTTCGTGCATGTGTAAAATATCTTACGTGACGACCTTTATTATTATTAATGGGTTGAACAACACACATCATTTATTCTTTATGAATTATTTCATTTTATTTTACGAATTCAGGAAGCTAAGATTGTATATGTAATTATGAATCAATACACAAAACAACAGGGTTAGTGCAAGTATAACTTGCACTAATGAACATAAGTAATAACAGTCATCAACAATTAATCACTTGTGCATTTAAGCAAATACCAGGCATCTAACAATTAATCATTAATGCTGGTAAAGCTTAACCTATGATATTAGCCATTGAGCAAAGTTATTTACTTATACGTTATGGGCTTGTAGATCTCATAAAGTGCAGGGTTATGTTTTGAATAGGATTCAGATGCAAAGCAAATTGTAATAGACTTGCTTCTACATAATGAAACAGTCTAGCTTTAGGAAAACATTCTAGAACTGGTTCTATAGATACTAGTACTTATCGGTGATATCTTAATCATTCTTTAAGTTATGGATAGCTATACCCTAAATTTGCGACTAAACACGATATGCAATCATTCTTGTAGATTAATAGGGTCTTTGACCTTAAGGATATTGTCAATATTAGTCCGATAGCATTGGTGTCATATTAGTTCATCTATTAAATCATGGTACATATCTTATACGAAAGATGTTACCTAAGGACCAAAAGTACATTAAGTTTTATTTATACAAGAGAACTAACATGGCTAGGGTTAAGTCTAATCATGTTTGTAGTATTAAATGGTCTTACAACATGGTTCAATATTAAGATTTCATAAACAGGTCTAGGAACTTCTTCTATGTATTATAACTACTTAAATCTTCATGCATTGAGTAATAGTCTATTCATGGTTTGATTTAAACAAAGGTCAATCTAAAACAATACTTAAAGTCACTAATTATTAGAATATGAAACATGCATGGTACACCCTAAGTATTTTTGTAGAATCATGTTCTATATTGTCTAACTAGCATAACAGAACAAGTTTCATATCAATAGGATGAAAAATAAACAAGTTATATTAATTTGAATAATCCATGCATTATATTTGAATCCTTCTCTTTAAATTCAAATTTTAATTTGAATTACTAAACAAGTTTCACATATTTTTGCCTATTCTAAAACTATATGATTTAATATGAATTTAGAAACTTGTTTCATTTTATTTGGACATTCCTAACAAAAGATATGGTGGATTGAATTAAATAGGGCAAAAAGAAAGAAAAATCGGCTTGATCAGGATTTGAACCAGGGACCTAAGCTGAATCGGTAGTAGTGCACTTGCCACCAGGCTGCGTTAGTGCTTGCGAGTAAAAGGCTAGCCGATCTACTTGAGGTAGCATGCAAAGTCCCCAGGGAAAAGAAGCAAGAACTGCAAACAGTTCGGCTTGGGTATTCGTGACACGGTCTGCCGAGCTGTGTACTGTGGTTCCCACCGCTAGAATAGGTTGTTACTTGTGATTCTTAATTTTCCTTTCCACTTATAGCTTAAACAAGATAGGTAGCTTATAAAGTGTGTTGCTCTTCTAAGTTTAGCACACATACATATAATCTATGTACTATCTATAGTTTATGTAAGACAAACTTGATTGGGTTGATCTTTTCCTTAAGTCTGCTTTTCTTGTTGCTATATTAGGTACAAGAACTAGAGTCCAAAATCGAGCATACTTGGTAGATTGGGATATAGGTTTATATGAACTAATCCATAGTCATATTTCTCCCTTCTCTAAGAGTATATGTTATTAGGCCAGGAATTAATTGAGTTCATTCAAGTTTACTTTCTTGCTTTAGATCTGAGTCCTGTTACTCGTATCATGAACTCATCAAATTTGTTAGCTTCTGAATGAAGATACTATTTAAATTTGCTAATGAAATTAACTAAAAATTTTATTGAAATCTTGCTTGCTTACTGTCTTGATACGTGAATAAATTCAATTCCTTCTGAAATTTCCTAGCTTTGGCTCTATTGCACTTTGGGTCTACTGTGAGAGGAAAGATGCACAAAACATGAAGTCTTCTACTTGGTTGAACAGTGGCTCAAGCTCTGATACCGCCATGGGAGGAAGCTTAGGGTGGCACGACCAGCCGATCAAGGCAAGCATGAGGAAGAAGAGGTGAAGCCAAAACGGGATTCGGGGTCTCACCGAGTCCACAGAAGCGACTACCGGAGTTGCGACAGCTTGTGGTGGTGGCGCAACGGTGAGGAGCGCCGGCGGCAGTGGACCTCCGTGGCAGTAGCTGCACGGCCAAGAGAAGGACCAATTGACTTGGGGATTTTGATTAGTGATGGATGATGATGCTCTCAGAGCAAGGAATTGAAGAATGGCATGGTGGAGCAGGAGTTCATCCATGGTGGCCGACAATGGAATAGTTGGCCGGAGCATTGCTAGAAGCAAAGGTGTCCAATATTGGAGCCTTGTACTGCAATGGAGAGCTCCCAGGAAGTGAGATAACGCTTCAATTGCAGCTCAAGGTGCTTAAATTGACATCAAAGGCGGTGGCTACAGGGTGTGAATTCGGTTCGGTTGCTACTGGAATGACGGCTCGATTTTTGCGACTGCAGGCAAGCCCGATCTTTGAGGTGGTCGGGTTTTGGCAGTATACGGCAATTCATTAAATTGGTTCATTACATCCCCACCTGGTTTGCTTGGCGTGGCTGATTCTGGAGCCGTGGAGAAGAAGAGCAAGGAGCAAGGAAGAGCTGACTGGTGGGGACAAGGGCCCATTTGTCGGACACAGATAGCAAACCAAGTTCGTTTCCCCCTCTAAAACAGTACAGCACAGAGCAAACGCATTTCTTTGAGTGGTCAAACCACATCCAGATTTTTCATAGATTTTTCTGGAGAGTCCTAGATAAGCTATATTGCTACCGTAAAAATTTGAGAAGCTAATTCGTTGTAATTATTTAATTAAAATTCTGACAATCAGGACTGTACAGAATTTTTATTTCGGAATTCGATTTTATTGAGGGACTAATTCAACTTATAAATTTTTGAAACTTTTAAACAAGGTTTAGAATGTTTTAAGGGACCTTCAATAAAAATTTCAAATCTTAAACGTTAGTATTTATTTTCTAATAATTCTTTTACTATGTTTTGCAGAATTTCAAATATGCATTGAATAAATGAAAAGAAATAGCTAAATTAATTATTAATTTTTTTAAATTTTCGTGGCCAAGGATAATGTAACCGATCTCACATGGTAAAAATCTTAGGTGCTGGAGAGATCTAGGGTTCTCCCAAGAATTCTGACAAGGTCTAATCTAGGATAAGGTTTCACAATTAATTTATCTTATCAACTTGCAAAATGAATTCACATTTTACTTTTGACCAGCCAAGGGTGTCTTCTAGGGTACTCCAAGGTTATCCAAAATTTACTATGGTAAATTTTAATCTTTTACCATTTTACCATTTCTCCTTTTCTTTCTTTTCTAAATTCCAATAATCATTTTCAATCATTCAACAATTCACTAAATGCACATAAAATCAAGAAATGCAACAAGAAAGTAATTACACATTTTTAATATTTGATTTTACCCTTTTATAAATTTTGAGGATGTTACACGGTGGTACCACCCAGGGGTCCTTTGGTGATCAGGGACCCTGCGGCCTCCGACGATCGCGTCGCTGGGAAACATCCAATCACTGACGATCCCCCGACCACGGATCCGAAGAGGCCCCGCACTTTGGGCGATGCTTTCAGCAGCGCCATGCCCACTACTCCTACTGCGACACTTGGGGGAGTAGGCTTCTCCTCCGGGGCGCCGACGACCACTGCCCCGGAGACGGCGCCGGTGGAGCCAGCGCCAACAGTTTCGATGCCGCCTCCTGCGGCATCTTCTTCTTCTATCCCGGTCCTCCCGGAGTTGGGCAGCGCGGTGCCTACACGCCCTCGTCCGGTCACTCTCCCAGCGTCAGGGTTTGCCTTCCAGTCGCCTACGAGGGCGGCTGTTCAGGCGGATCCAGTCCCAGTGGTGCCTCCTGCACCTGCCGGGACCGGGACATCTTCATCGGGTGGCCCAAGCGACACCCCTGCCGCTCCTGCGGCTACCGCTCCTCCAGCCCAGGGTTTGGACCATACCCGAGTGCTCGCGGATCTTCAGCGAGTGCACACGGGTATCGGCACCCTTCTCGCCACAACCGCGGCCCAACTAGCGTGGTACCCCCAATAGTTGGCCACTTTGCGGGAGGAGAAGGAGAGGGCCGAGGCGGCATTGGCTCGGGAGAACGCCGCCTCGGTCGTCCGGGCCCGGGCAGCTGAGGCGATGAGAGACAGGGCTGCTGCGGAGCACCAGCGGGTGCTCCACAACATCACCGCCATGCTCCACGATGCCTTCGGGAGCATGAGGGTGAGCTTGGCGCCACTCGGCGTGGTGTTTGCACCTCCGCAGGAGTCCACCGCTGCGCAGTACGCTGCAGGGGTGAACCGGGCTGCGGAGGCCTTCCAGAATCTGCCCGCCGCCCTCGCCGAGCATTCGGTCATCGAGGGGCGGGCAGTAGCCATCGGGGCAGCTTCCTACGTGCTGGCGTGCTGCGCCAGCCGCGACGCCTCTTTCAACGCACTAGCGATGATGGGGGGCATGAAGGAGACGAGGTGGAGGCACGCATGCACGTGCAGGAGGCTGCGAAGTTCGTCGCTGGGCTGATGGAGGTTCAGCCCCCAGCGGGCCTCGATCCGGCAGCCGGAGACGCCGGGGATGACGAGGATGCGCGCGCTGGAGACGCAGCAGCTGGCGGTGCCGACGACCAGTAGCCTTTCGAAGGCTACCATTTTAATCTTCTTTTGTTTCGTAGACTGTAATCATGAAACTTATTAGTACTTTTGGGTACCTTCAAAGTATTTCATGTTACCTTCTAGCTTGCCAATTTTGCTTGCATATATTGCTTAATTTCGATGAAGGACGATCAGCTCCCGAACTGCTCGACGAAGTTGAACGTGCTCGCCGAAAAATGCTCGGGGTACCTGGTCGCCTTAGCGAGATAGCTTGCTACAAACAAAGTCACTCGTTAGGCAGCGCCTATTAAGGGATGTCCTCTGATGAAGCTGGAGTTTCGTGGCGCGGCGGAGCTGTAACCTCTTTCCTTTGCATATGCGTTCTTCTGGGGGGACTTAGACTTTTTCGTGTTTCGGATTTAAACTTCGCAGGGCTGCGTATAAGGGAACATGGGGAACCAGGGGCGGAGGACTTATAGGTGTTGGCGGAGCTAGCCGTCTTACGAGATCGGGCCACACGCAACCCTTGATCGCCCGACCTTGTACGTCTTAGGCACCCGAAGTGACCATTCAGCACAAAAAAGGAAACTTCACGCTAAGTCCCCGCGCGTGATGCGTCGTGGTTCTAAAGTTAATTGGGCTTATGTTCCAAGTGACCTGGAATTACGCTTTGCGGAGCTGCGTGTAAGGAAACAGGGGAGCCAGGGGCGGGGGACTTAGCGGTGTCGGCAGAGCTGGCCGTCTTACGAGACCGGGCCACGCGCAACCCCTGGTCGCCCGACCTTGTACGACTTAGGCGCCGGAAGCCACCATCCGTCAAGCAGGGAACAACCAATATAGCCCAGAACCAGAGGCGACCACGGCAACATACAGTTTTTCTTGGTATGCGCAGGAAAGGAATGGAAAGATCAAAGCAAAAATTCTCTTGAAACCAAACACTCCCCTGCGTGTCGACAGCCATTGAAGCGGCTAGTCTTCAGTCACCAAGCATTTACATCTTCAGGGGTAGAATTTACGCAGCAGCTCGATGTTCTGGGAGTTCGCCAACTCTTGGCCTTCCTCCGTTGCCAGTCGAACGGCGCCTGGTCGCGACACTGAGATTACCTTGTAGGCCCCCTCCCAAGCGGGGGACAGTTTGTTGCGACCGGCGTGCGTTTGAATTCTTCTCAGCACAAGGTCTCCCACCACCAACGTCCTCTGGCTGACTCAAGAGGCGTGGTAGCGTCGGAGACTTTGTTGATACCGGGCGGCACGAACTGGGCTCGGTCCCTTGCTTCTTCCAATAGGTTGACGTCTTCTCGCCGAAGATCCTCCTGGCCTTCCTCTGTGAAGGCCGCCACCCGCGGGGATCCGAACGTCAGTTCGGAGGGAAGAACAGCTTCGGCATCTAGATCAGAAAGAACGGCGTTTCGCCGGTCACCTGGCTTGGTGTGGTGCAGAGGGGCCACAACACAGCAGGGAGTTCTTCTGTCCACGATGCCCCTCGCTTCTGGAGTCTGTCGAAGGCTCTTGTCTTGAGGCCCTTCAGTACCAATGCATTAGCGTGCTCCACTTGGCCATTGCTCCTGGGATGCGCTACTGATGCAAAGCACACCTTGGTGCCCATTTATTCACAGAATCTCAAAAAACCTGCACTGGTAAACTGTGAGCCGTTGTCGGTGATAATTCGATTAGCGACCCCGAAGCGGTTGAAAATCCCGCGGATGAACTTGACGGCGGCAGGGGCCATAATGGCACGCACTGCTTCGGCTTCAACCCACTTGGTGAACTTGTCGATGGCGACGAACAGGTGGGTGAAACCTCCTGGGGCCCGTGGGAACGGACCCAGAATGTCCAAGCCCCAGACCGCGAACGACCATGAAAGGGGTATCGTTTGGAGAGCCTAGGCGGGGCGATGTGTGCACCTGGCATGAAATTGACATGCAGTACATCGTCTTACCAGCTCGTAGGCATCTTGGAGGGCTGTGGGCCAGTAGAATCCTTGACGGAACGCTTTGCCGACGAGTGTCCGCCCGGATAGATGGCTTCCGCACACGCCCGCGTGGATCTCGGAGAGTAGAGAACTCCCCGCTTCCCGAGTGATACACTTCAGTAGAAGACCATTTCGACTCCAGCGGTACAAGTCCTCGCCCACCAGAGTGTAGCACTTAGCCCTTCGTGCAATCTTCTCGGCTGCAGCATCATCGTCGGGGAGCACTTGGTCTTGCAGGAAGGTCAGGATATGGGCCATCCATGCTTCTTCCCTACCAAGTGTGGCGACCAGATGGTCACACAGGTACTCCGCTTGGGCGAGCGTTTCCCCTGGCGCCGCCGTAGCGGGGCCGGTGCTCTCTGTCCCAGAAAGGCGGGCCCCGGGCCACTCGCCACCATCAGGAACAGAACGCCACTCGCCGATGTCGGGGGCAGCATGCCGCACTTCGACATTGGGGGCTAAGACACCAGCACAATTGTCCCCATCAAACCTGGGGGCGACAATGGACGATCGAGGTGGACACCCTTTGCAGCCCTCGATCGGAAGAACACCTTCGTCGCGGCCCCCGGGGATAGGGGCGGCGTCGGACAGTCGTATGGGTCCTCCTCCGAGGGCCCCGACCGGAAAAGCACTATCGTTCCTACCTTGTTCAGGGGCTACGACAGGCGGCCGACAAGGTCCTCTCACGAGGTCCTGGGTCGGAGCTGTACCACCGCGCGTGCCTTGTTCAGGTGCAATGGTGGCAGCTTGCAGAAACTTCCTTCGAAGGCCCCTACCGGACACGCTCCACTGCTCCTACCTTGTTCAGGGGCTTCAGTGGACGGTCGAGGGGACTTCCCCAGGGGTTCTTCAACCGGGCTCTCAGCGTCGTTTCCACCCTCGCCGGGGATCACAACGGACGACTGAGATAACCTTTCTTCAAAGACTCCGGTTGGAATAACAGATCTGGACGAAGCGAGCTGAGATAGTTCGTCCGCCAGATGGTTGTCTCGCCGTGGGATATGGGTAAAACCCAGTCCATCGAAGCGGTGCTCCAATCTCCGAACTTCCGATAGGTAGGCGGCCATGACCGGGTCAGAGCATTGGAATTCCTTGCGCACCTGGTTGATCACCAGCAGAGAGTCTCCCTTGACTTGGAGGCATCGAATTCCCAAAGCTGCAGCGGCGCGCAGACCTGCCAGCTGTCCTTCGTATTCTGCAATGTTGTTAGTGGCCTTGAAGTCAAGGATGACTACGTACCGGAGGACGTCCCCAGTTGGGGCGATCAAGACCACCCCAGCCCCCGTGCCTTCCAACTTGAAAGAGCCGTCGAAGAATAGCATCCAGGGGGAGGCACGGGGTCTTCTTCGTTCTCCTAGGCGGTGGGAGTCCACTCTGCAATGAACTCCGCCAGTTTTTTTACTCTTGATGGCGGTGCGGGGGACAAACTTGAGGCAGAACTCCCCAAGCTCCACCGACCACTTGGCGATACGGCCCTCCGTTTCCCGGTTGTGGAGAATCTCCCTCAACGGGTAGGCCATAACGACCACTACCTCTCGCCCCTGAAAGTAATGGTGCAGCTTCCTGGATGCCACCAGGACTGCGTACAGCATCTTCTGGGCATGCAGATATCGAGTTTCCGCATCGTGTAGCACCTTACTGACAAAGTAAACCGGCTTCTGAACATTACTCCTCTCCACCACCAGCACAGCGCTTACCACCGCAGGGGTGGCAACTATGTACAGAAGCAACTGCTCGCCAGGCTGTGGGGCGACCAGTACTGGCGGTGACGAGAGGTACTGCTTCAGGTCTTCAAAAGCCAGCTGAGCCTCCTCCGTCCACTCAAAACGGTTAGTCTTCTTGAGTAACTTGAACAGAGGCAAACTTCTTTCTCCCAGCCGGGCGATGAAACGCTCGAGGGAGGCCAATCGACCCGCCAAGCACTGAGCTTGTTTGAGTCGAGTGGGCGGCTTCATGTGCTCAATTGCTGCTATCTTATCGGGGTTAACCTCGATCCCACAACTGGATACGAGGAACCCTAACAATTTACCGGAATGCACCCCGAACACGCATTTCTCGGGGTTAAGTTTCAGTCTGCCCTTCCAAAGGTTGGCGAAGGTTTCCTCCAAGTCTTCAATGATCCCCTCGCCTTTCTTGGTCTTCACTACCAGGTCGTCCACATACACCTCCAGGTTGTGCCCAACATGGGAATGGACACATGGCGTGCATGGCACACTGGTAGGTTGAACCCGCATTCTTCAACCCGAATGGCATTTTGATATAGCAATACACACCCATAGGGGTGACGAATGCGGTCTTCTCTTCATTTCCAGGGGCCATGCTAATCTGGTGGTACCCGGAGTACGCGTCTAGAAAGCACAGCAATTCGCAGCCTACAGTCGAGTCGACGATGAGATCAACTCGAGGCAGTGGGTAAGGGTCCTTCGGGCAGGCCTTGTTGAGGTCAATGAAGTCGACGCACATTCGCCACTTCCCGTTGGATTTCCTTACAAGTACAGGGTTGGCGAGCCACTCAGGGTGAGAGACCTCACGAACAATCCATGCACTCATAAGTTTTTATACCTCCTGCTTGATGGTGTCTTGCCGCTCGGGGGCCTGTCTCCAGATTTTCTACCGGATAGGCCACACGCCGGGCAGCATCACCAATTGGTGCTCGATCACCTCCCTGGGAACCCCGGTCATCTCGGACGGGTGCCATGCAAACACGTTTGAATTAGACCAGAGGAAGGTGACGAGCGCGTCTTCCTATTTGGCGCTGAGACTGGTGCCTATGGAGACGCTCTTCCCGGGCTCGCCCTCCCTGAGGGGCACCGCTCGCAGGTCACCGGCCGAGGCGAGTGAGGTGTAGTTCTCCAACTGAGGGGCACCGGGGGATGCTACCTCATTACGGCCAGAGCAGGTGGCGCCCACCACATCCATCGCGTCCTTGTGGCAGCGTAGGGCTTCCGTCTAATCCACCTGGAGGGTGATAGGACTGGCGGGTCCCGGAATCCTCACCACTGCATAGCCGTAGTGGGTCACCGCCATGAACTTGGCCAAAGCAGGCCGACCAATCAAGGCGTTGAACGGGAGGTCGAAGGAGACGACCTCGAGATCTACCATCTCCATGCGGTAGTTTCTTTCCTTCCCAAAGGTGACGGGAAGGCGCACCCATCCCAGGGGCATCAAGCCAGCCCCCGGGGTGATGCCGAAAATGGGCAAAGTGGGCTCCATCTCCTGGAGGGGGATCTGGAGCTTGACAAAGGCCCGCTCGGACAGGAGGTTGACTACACTTCCTCCGTCCAGCAATACCCGACCTAGCTTCACATTCCGGACCGTGGGCGAGACCACGAGCGGAAGGCTACCTAGGCCGGCCGTACTCTCAGGATGATCGGCTTAACTGAAGGTGATCGGCTGCTCTGACCACTTCAGCAATCGGCACGTGCCTGAGCTTGTTCCCACGGCGTACACCTCCCTCCACTGCCGTTTGAACGCTGTGTTGGAGGGATAGGTGGCGGACCCACCATTGATGTACGCCACTGTTCGATCCACCCGCTAGAATCCCAACGAGGCGGAGTCTTCGTCTTTGTCTCATCGGGGGCGGTGATCCTTCAGCTGCTGCTCCACAATCTCGCTCACGACCGGACAACGCGCCAAGTCGTGCGAGTGGGTTTGGTGGATGGGGCAGAAAGATTTGCCCCCGTCTCCTTCACGACCGTCGGGACGGCGCGCTTGGCGGTCATCCCGCCGGTCGGGGCAGTCATGCCCCTGCTTAGGACGGTCATCTTGCCAGGCAGGGCGATCGCGTCCCTTTCCAGGATGGTCATCCCGCCGGGTAGGGCGGTCGTGTCTTTTGGGCCGGCTGTCCCGGCGAGGGCGCTCGGTGGTCAAGACCCGCCTGGTCTTGTCCGCGTCGCACTTCTTCTTCTTCTTATTGGTCGCGGGGCCGGGGTCCCACGAAGGGCCGGCTTCATCATTTCCTCGGGGCGCTGCGGGGGTTAGTGCAGGTCCTCTAGCCTCTACTGCCCTCGCACACCGATGTGCGAGAGAGAAGAGCTCCGAGGTAGTGGTGATGTCGTGGGTAGCCAACTTCTCCCGCATCTTGGTGTCCCGCACGCCCCTTCGAAAGGCGATGACGACCGACTGTTCCAAAATTCGGGGGAATCGTGTTGCGACAGTGGCTAAAGCACCGAACAAAGTCTCACAACAATTCCCCCTTCTTTTGCTCGAGGGCGTGGAGGTCATCTTCCACGCCCGGCTATACGTAAGACCCCTGGAAGTTGGCGACGAAAACGTCACACAGCCCTTCCCACGAGGAGGTTGATCCTCGCGGAAGGTTCAACAACCAGGATCGGGCGGATCCGGTTAGGGCCGTGAGGAAGTAATTCGCCATCACCCTGCTAGACCCGACCGTGGCACGTACCACCGTGGTGTAAATTTGCAGGAACTCCTCCGGATTGGTGGTGCCATCATACTTCTCGAGGGACGCCGGGCGAAACCTGTTGGGCCACGCCACGCGGCGTAGCTGTTGGGTGAACGCCTGGCATCCCGCGCTATAAGGGGAGTCATCCTCAGCTCCGGCGTCTCGACGTGCAGAATGCGCGGAGGTCTGCTGAAGACGAGTCCCCGGGGAGCGGGAGGAATGAACTTCCTCTAAGCTCCGGACGGGGGAATCTCGGGGGGGGGGGGTCTGGCTCCCAGAGACTGTACGCAGAGTGCGTTCAGAATCTTGGGAACGATGACCGTGTGAGCGGCCGGGAGAATCGCTGCTGCGCCATCGCCGGAGCCCCTGGTGACGATCCGCCGCAACCCCGTGGCCCCCAACGGGGCCGGGGTACCTGCTTGGGCCCTCCTGGCCAATACGTCTCCTGACCGGGCGGCTTGAAGTGTGGGAAGAATGAGCGTGCCCCTTCGAGGGGGGAGTTCCGTCGGTGGGAGACCGATCAGAAGCCCCTACTCAGAGCTGGGCCGCTTCCACGAGGCGGACCACATCCCGAAGCCAAGGTGTGGCGGAGTTGTCCCCTGCGAGCAACAGAGGTGGATGACTCAGTAGGAGACGCGCCGCGCGCAAGTTCTGGGCCGGGGGGGGCTTGTTCCCACGCCAGTCGGCGGTGAGCCGGGGGACCACCGGCCCTTCGGGAGGCCTTGGGGCCCCCGGTTGGAAGTGGCGCAGAGTCGCCCTTCACCCGGGGAGAGTGAGTGGGTGCAACCGGAGGACTGACGGCTTCGGTTGCGGGTGGTGGTGTCGTGTGCGAACCCGCTATCCTCCTGATGGACGGACCTTCGATGGAGTTCGCCAGGAATAGCTAGAATCCGACTGAAGTACGCCAACCGCGCACCCCTGTCGGCGTTTTTTACGACAGGATCCTCCCGCGAGGGAGGTTTTAGTTCGGTTTGGGGGTGTGCTTAGCGATGACGCAATCCGGTCATTCTCTCCTCACCTTCCCGAAGAAGATAAACAGAAGACACACTTGGTTTTCCCAGGTTCAGGCCCCCAAGGTGGGTAATAGCCCTACGTCCTTTATGAGGTATTGGATAGTCTTAGAAAAAACTCCCGTTTCTGCCGTCGTTCTCCTTCGTCCCCCTCTCACGTACACCCATCCGCCCTTATATACCCCTGGTCGGCCTGGGCAAGTGGGGGGCACAAAACTATGCCGCTACACGGCTCATTAATTACATTCCATTAATGCTATCCCATCTTGGGGCCTCGTTCTTTGTGCCGCTACATCACGAGCCGTCAGGGCTGTGCGCTTCCCATGACGGACCGGTCGCAGCATGTCAGGAAAAGGGGCCTAGCGCCATGCCCCGCATTAAATGCCCTGACACCATGACCCATGGGAGGCTTTCGGGCGAAGCCTTCTTCAGCCTTGCATCTTGTGACGCGGGCACTGCTCGCCACGGTGCCACGTGGGCCTCCTCGCCCCGCGAGGAGGGCTTAAGGGCACTGCTCGCCACGGTGCCATGTGAGCCTCCTCGCCCCGCGAGGAGGGCTTAAGGAGCGCTGCTCGCCACGCTGCCACGTGGACCTCCTCGCCCCGCGAGGAGGGCTTAGGGAGCACTGCTCGCCACGCTGCCACATGGGCCTCCTCGCGGGCGAGGAGGGCTTAGGGAGCGTTGCTCGCCACGCTGCCATGCGGGCCTCCTTGCCCCGTGAGGAGGGCTTAAGGAGCGCTGCTCGCCACGCTGCCACGTGGGCCTCCTCACCCCGCGAGGAGTGCTTAGGAGCGCTGCTCGCCACGTAGCCACGTGGGCCTCCTCGCCCCGCAAGGAGGGCTTACTGCTCGCCACGTGGGCCTCCTCGCCCCGCGAGGAGGGCTTAGGGAGAGCTTTCGCCACGCTGCCACGTGGGCCTCCTCGCCCCGCGAGGAGGGCTTAGGGAGCGCTGCTCGCCACGCTGCCACGTGGGCCTCCTCGCCCCGCGAGGAGGGCTTAGGGAGCGTTGCTCGCCACGCTGCCACGTGGGCCTCTTCGCCCCGCGAGGAGGGCTTAGGGACACTGCTCGCCACGTAGCCATGTGGGCCTCCTCGCCCCGCGAGGAGGGCTTACTGCTCGCCACGCTGCCA
This sequence comes from Rhipidocladum racemiflorum, assembly GCA_036346355.1. Taxonomy (NCBI): domain Eukaryota; kingdom Viridiplantae; phylum Streptophyta; class Magnoliopsida; order Poales; family Poaceae; genus Rhipidocladum; species Rhipidocladum racemiflorum. The sequence goes on from CM070570.1 coordinate 60,364,255, forward strand.
CATGGGCCTCCTCTCCCCGCGAGGAGGGCTTACTGCTCGCCACGCTGGCACGTGGGACCCTTCATACCTTTTTTAAGGGCGGGGAGAGTACCCCGGGGTAGAATACGCCGACATCTACAAATATGCTTCCACCAAGTTAATGCAAATCCAATTGACACACTAGCAACAATCCTAATCTTTTCATCTTCAGACAAATCATACTTGCCAAATTCTTTGTCCACAACTATCTCCCAATTAATATATAGGCATCAGGATCATATTGACCATCAAAAGGTGGAATGACGAATTTAAACTTACGTAGGGAATCATCATCATGTACCTAAGCATGTAGTATGCCATTTTTGTTGCTTAGAAGATGAGGCAAAGGACTAGAAGTTCCTGGTGCAGTGCCTACAAGTGTATCAAGTCTAGACAAAATAGTAGCAAGGGTAGTGTTAGCGATTCCCTATGCGGTCTCGATGGATTGGATACGGTCTTCTTGCAGTGACATACGCTCATTAGTGAGTCGTGCATCCTCACTAAGGCCCTCAGGGTGACCCTCGTCATCTTCTCAAAGTGAGCAACAATGCCCTTCGTTCGTGGGGAGTGATGTAGCAAACTCTCGTCACCTGACATTATTAGTAGAAGACAAGAAACAAAAAAATCACAAATATAATGTTCTTCTCTACGTAGGATGTAGTGAAAACCCGCTCAACTCTCAAGCTTCGATTAAAGCTCTTACAAGTTCTTACCATGCAGCGGGTGTTGACGGCCATTGGCGTGGTCAAAAGTTCTCCGAAGCTTGGATAAAGTGATTGCCAAGGAAACGAACAAATGTACGGGGTAGGATGTGGAGCTTGGATAGGCAATATTTATTTCCTATGCAATCTGATAATTCTAGTTATTGTAATGATAAGTAATAATCCAAACTAGAATTCACAAGCCCTTGTTGCCAATCTCAAAGATATAAATGAATTTCAAGACAACACACACACAAAGATAAATGCACTTATGCAATCAAGGAATTAGCTATAAAATATAAGTGAAGCACCAAAAGCTCTATTGCACAAGTCGTAGAGAGACGCTAATTTATTGCTTCAAGAATGTAAAAAGGGCACAAAGATTGCTCACTAATTAATAAATTGCACAATCAAAAAATAACGACACAAATTAGGGTTTTGCTCAATGTATTGCGACCGGACACTATTTTCTTTTGCTCTTTTCTTTCTTCTTGCTTTTTTTGGCTCTTTCTCTTTTCTTTCTTTTGGTGGTTTTCGGCCAACACTAGTATGAACAAAGTTTTAGAATCTCTAACTCGATGTTACAAGATAATATGATATGATAATTGAAGATTATGCAATGTATCAAGTAGAGCAGCCCTAAGCAATTTCAACAAGCTAGTCTCAAATAGGATCAAAGTGTTCACAAAAGATGAATTGGTTCCCAAAGGTAGGTGTACTAATATTTTTGGGACTTTATAGTTTATGGATGCTATTGCACACAAAGACTCAAAGGAACAAGCTTAAATTCAAGAATGTCCCAAGAAACTCTAATTCGGTTTTTCTAGGGCAGCAAACTTGTCACCTAGATTATTAATGTTTGAAGACCACCGAATTTGATTGGTTGACTGTGGAAAGAATTGAAGCTTATATCCTTATCTTTCAATAGAGTACAAGAACATGCAATTTGGAGCTCGGGTGTGAAAGTTATGGCCCAAAAATCGAACACAACAGAACAACCCTAATTTCAGCCCAACGAGTTGAATCCGAATCTGAATTGAATTCGGTTTGAAATAATCCGAATCACAATGGCTGCCCAAAAATGTTTTTGTAGAGGACTCCCTCACGATTCAAAATATTAATTTTTTTTGAAATCGGAGATCGGATGTAAAAGTTATGACCAAAATACGGAACCAATCTCTATTGCCTGATTTAGAGCACCGACTTTGATTGCGGTATATTTCATAGATCCGTTCTGAATTTGGATGACTGCCCAAAAGAGATTTTGAAGACCTTTTCTTAAGCTTTCAATGAAGTACAAGAACACAAAAATCTGAGTTCGTATGCGAAAGTTATGCACAAAATACCGAGCTGGACAGAATTGAAGGATTGAAGTAACACAAAGGAAAAGAAAGATCAGCAACTAAAACATGGACTCTAATGGATCATAACCTAACAAAACTCACTAAAATAACAGATTGAAACTAAAGGTTGAATTTTTGTGGAGTAATTTTCAAATTAGGATAGAAAATAAGAACTAATCTAAGGTACTGATATTCTCACTGATCAACCGAGGCTCCGATACCACTTGATAGCACTCTGGGCGTCCCGATCTTTCGATGAGAAACACACGATCGATTTGGATGGAGACGATTTTGAAGATCTGACTGCACCGTACGACGACGATGTGCCTTAGCAATCGCTAAACCAACTCCATATGGTTATTGATCTTACCGTGGGAATGATCAACCTGAACACGAGGTTCAATTCCTACAAACAACCGAAGAACAAGCAAGAACACGATAATATGCAATCTAAAATTGCAAATATAGATGAAGGCGAAACAAGATGGAGTCTTATTGACGATCTTGACAAGGTGGTTGTCCAGCACAACTCGCAGGATCAAGTTTACACTTAGCTAAACTAATCAAATAAAATCCAAACCCTAAAAGAGGTGGCGGCTGGCTATTTATGAGGGATTGGGATGTGGGGAACACGATCAAAATAGGTGGAGGACAATTACAACTCAGTTTACAAAGCCCAAAGCCCATGTATTCTCGGACTAGAAAATTGACATCACTTGTTTGGCAGATTCCCGTCAACTCGGATGGAATTTGAAGATGAGGCTGGATCCGTTGGAAAGAGGATGAAAAAACCTTTCAAACAAGTACTCATTGACCCCGAACACCCTTGTGGATCAAAAGTTATGGTCATTTTAATTTGGCGCTGTCCAGGAGGCCAAATCCAAGTAGATCTTGTGGACCGGAAGAATTGGCTTCATGCTTGACGTTTGGAGGTCCTTCTCCTTGGTTCCTAAGGATAATAAAGTCATCACAAGGATTAAATAGTATTCCATCCATTAAATTATTTGTATGCAACCCAAGGAACGCATTCACCTGGTAATTGAATTGACGTGCGCGAGCTCGAGTAATTGGTCATTGTATTACATCATTGATTTCAATTGGATGTGTAGGCGTGGCCGTATCCATGGTAGTGATATCCTCATTAGCACCAGAGCAGAATAGGTCACCAGCAGATAGATTTGGACCTCCATGGTCAGCTGCACGCAAGAACTGGTACTGTACAAAAGGGTAAAAACTACAGATTGTAGCATGGCTATGAAAACAAATATACCTATCTAATATATATGTGCAAACTAAATGATATCAAGAATAGGAATACTCCTAGCACATGTAATCAACATCGCTACTGCATGGTATTCCTACAAGAATTTGATTGAAAGAGATTTAGATGCAAATTATAGTGGTGCTCCGAAGAAGTTTGATGGAGAGTCAAATGGTGTTGCGGACGAAGACGTAGAGGTAGCAGTGAGTAGTCGGGCGAAGCGCTTCCCATAAACCTGATTAACCCCTTCCCATGCAGGATCAAGAGAGGGAATAGTTTTGGAGAAATTGCTCTCCCTGCAATAGTGCACACCAACAAAGGGATGGAGAAGCCGAGCAACACAACGCAAGGGAACTAGGAAGAAAGAGTTGCTTGTGTCATTCTTTTTGCATTGAGAGGACATCTTCTCATATAGATGTGGACGATCGCTTAAGGAAGGCAATCACTTAGCACATCACAATTGGAAATGACATAGTCTACCATAAAAGCCCCACGAAATTAGTGCTATTCAAACATTCGGTTTGAAACATTATTCTCTTTTCCAATTTGCTACATGTAAATATGTCACGTCATCATATAGGGTTATAAGCTGCAAAAAGAAGCTACAGCTTTGCATGCAATTCGACCCAAAATCATCACACCATCCACATGCCTACCACATGCAAGCAATGTGTAACATCTCGGCACCTAGTATGCCCAGAATGTCACCACAACGAATAGAAACAACAACCAAATAACATAATTAAAAACAAATTACAACAACTACGCTAATGTTTTATACGAAATTTCGGCAGCAAGTTCTATGTTTTTCCATGTTTTTAAGCATCAACAATAATAGCATAATGGGAGACAACAATAACATGGCAATCCAGGATTTCAGCAACAATTCAAGCCCAACACATAAATTTAATCGTCACATAAACCAATAAGAAGTAAACGATTAGTTATGACAACCAACGAGGCAACTATTCCAAGGTTTAGCTAGATATAACATAACCATCACGACTATGGAAGGATTATGACATGGATTAAATGAGTGATGCTAAGTGATGTCATGAATCTAGCTCCCTTTCCCACATGCCAGATTCAAGGTACCTAAAAAAACATTAAACAACAAGCGTGAGTTCACCACTCAGCAAAGTGTATTGCAATGTTACAAAACAATAACAATTCACATACATACTTTATGCCATTCACACATCATGAGAAACAACTCATAAACTTCTTCATTTATGCTCTCATTTATGCAATGCAATGCAACATGTCTCTTTGCTTAGCACATACCGGTATTACTGAGTGCACACCCGTCGGTGTGCACCCTCTTTCCCCTCCATCCCGTGGAGGGTGCCTACTATTACTGACTCGCTCCCATTCACAACTGTGGATGGGACTACGAGGTAGGTCTTTCGTGTTCACTACGTGTGAACACAAAGGCCCGCATCAGAATGGGTCGCCTCTTCCATTATGCATGCACATATGCCATAAGCATGAACAATCATGCATATAAAATTGATCTCTAGCAATTGCATAACCATTTAACCATTCGTATTCCTCACATCACATGCAAGTATCAAACATGGCAACTTAACATAACACTTGGATAAACTGCAACATTACGAAACAATATGGCCACCCAAGCCATAACCATTGCAATACACTTGCCTTCAACCTCGCGAGATGGAGTGGCGAGATGTTGATGGTACTCCCGGGGTCACACCACTTGCACATAAACATATTCCACTCAAAATCATGCCCACAAAACATCACAAGACCAACAACTACATCGGCTTTGCAACCCACTCCTTAAACCCGAAAACAGTAATGTGTCTAAACGGGATAGCAGACTTCTAATGGTCATAACTTAAGTTTAACAACTCCAAATAAAGTAAATGAATAAATTTTCTCAAACTACAGGAAATTTCCCACCTTTTTCTAAGTATACGAAAAGTGTGGTTCGGCCTCTAAGGTCCTCTAATCTGCAGTTGAACATAGACTGTTCCATTCGCGACACAGTTTGGACAGCGTTCGGTAAAATGGACATAACTTTTAAACGGCTGAATTAAACTTAGTGATTTCGGTGCCCAATTAAAGGTATTCAATTATCTACAACTTTCGCAACAGCTGGATACACAAATAGCGCATCTAACATTTTCAAAATCGCGCCCGAAGACAGCACTCGAATCTGCCTGAGACAACGCAAATCACATATTTACAATCACCATAAACACCTCTAACAACAACACCTAATTATGAGTTTTAGGCATGATTTTCCCCCATCTAACACATTCTGGCGTTAACATGATCGCGCAACCCACTATGACGTCAAAACCATTATTATTAATTACCTAATTCAAAATACCTTATCTAAACCATGAATGCCACCAAAGATTAACAAGTGGTTCAAAAGTATACTTGTTGCTAAACAAAATGATGGGCACAACTCTATGTTTTCGCCAGCCCAAAAATTATTTGCCACTAGCTATACGTACACAAGGACTACAAAGGAGTATTCCTAATGCATGCATGTGTGCACTAATGCTAATAGTGCCACCATAAGAATGCATCTATTTCCTATCACCACTAAATCGATTGCATGATACCTGCCTTCCAAGATTATACTGCGACAGAGCTACACAGCAAGTGGCTGCGCCAGATCGGCGATCATCCTCTCCACTCTCTTTTTCCTGTCTTTTGATTATTCTTCTCCTATGATGCAATAGCAACAACTTCCACGTTCTCCTTGTTGTAGCAGCCTGGTTGAAGGTGGAAGCCACTGGATGCAAGCACGCACGGCAGCAGCAACATGGTGCAGGCAGCAGCGACAAAACTTTAAGACTGGCGGCGCATAGAGCATGTGGCTAGGGCTTGGCTTAAATAGAGGCTTAGGGTTAGAATCAAAGGAAAAACTAGACCACTAATGGCCCATTAGGCCCAATTAGCACTAACTAATTAACATAGGTATAATATTTCTCACATAAAATTCATGTATTACACTCCACCCTCCTTAACAAAATTCGACCCCAAATTCTACACTCGCCGACACTACACATTCATTAAACTAAACAAGGAAATAAAGCACATTACAATCCCGACATAAATCGCTCTTGTTTTTCTCAAGCATGAGAAACTCCAATTCTTAGGTTGCTTCCTGTTAAGATAGAAAAAATGAAAACACATTACTAAACTATAACGTTCTACACTTCAAAACCTACTCTGACTCACCAGTATCTGCTCTAGTTGGGACTTGAATGTGAGATCTTGCTCAATAACCAATGGTGCTACGATACCCTATGCCTTGGATCTCACAAGAATTTCCTCCACAAGGATACATGGAGCATATTGTTCACACCTCACAAGGATTCAGGAAGGTCTAGCCGTTAAGCCAACTTCTTAATTCGTGGTACTAACGGGAATGCCAAGAATACCTCGAACTAAGCCTTCCCAATGGTACTAAAACTTTTCGAGAGAAACTAGTACCAACCTCCAACTCCAATTCCCCCTATGTCTCATCCGCAAAACTCAACTATCAGCTCTCAACATTTCTACCCACAGTTCGATGTACTCAAGATGAGAAGAACCATACGAAAACACTACAATCCAACACGCCTCTATCCCTGTTCCTATCGAATTACCAGTACCATGCACTTGAACATCCAGGGTTCCAAACTTGTACCTCCAAAAACTAAAACACAGCTTCCCATCTCTTATGACTGGTTGACCTTTTAATAAAAGGACCAATATTGCTGGAAGGAATTGCCCACTATAACATATTTTCCTTTTTCCACAATAATTCCACAATATAAATTTTAATCTATCTTCTACTAGGCCTACTTCAGACCAAGGGATAGCTAACCACGATAAACATTTATGATAAAACAATCCACCTCGAATTGTCATTATATTAGTTACGTCCAAGGCAACCAAATGCTCTGGCACACTATGGAAAGGTAATTTAATTACCCACAACTTCCTAGCTAGCGGTCCACTTTTATAGATTAGTCAAATACTTCCAAGGAACAAAACAACTAATTGATCCTTCCTGGAAGATTTGGACCAAGACACACAAAACCCCCACTACTCTCCACTTTTAACCATTAATGGTCAGCAACTCCCAAAGGATGGGATCTTAGGTCGTTCTTTTCCGTTTCCCATGCTAGAACACAAAGAAAGCATCAATTCTCTTTAATAAAATAAACCACTTTCATCACCTTAAAGCTAAGATAATAAAATTCACATCGGGAAGAAACTCAATTTAAGAGAGAAACACCGCATAAATCATTTATAAAGGCATCTCACTTTTACCCAAGTAAATCATTTCAAAAAGAGAAAAGCGATCATGGAATCAAACACTTCCACACAACAACCATCTCTTTTTCTTAGGAGAAAGAGGAACTCATCTCCTAGTAGAAAATCGCTTCACCAGCAAAAGTCACTTACGAAACAATCATAAGAATCGCCTTTAAGAAACATTCTCAAACACCACACACATTTTAATCAACCCAACTCTAGCTGAAAAAGAAATGCAAATATTTTCAGATCGAGAGCTTCCAAAACATTACATTAGAATTCGATTGTTTTCTTTATCTAATAATTCAACAAATAACTCATTTGTATGCTAAAGAGCTCAATCTAGTCATACACCCTTCGGCATAAATTGCACAATTATAACTTAAGCTAATTTTTCTTAGCAAAGACAATTGAATGGTGTTATCCCACATGGTAACGCACTCACAATCCACCAACATATTACTTCATGATTAAACATTCTTCCATCCTCATTTTCAATCATTAAAGCTAACTCTGTAACTTAGAGAAAAAAATGCAACCTAAATATGGAGAATCTCTAACTCACACAAATCATAATGCCTTAGCCAAGAGGCATCCATCCATAAGACCACATAAATAAATGAATCCATATACTTTAAAAGAAGGTCCACGTTAAATCCCATCATCTCTAGTATTCTACTATGCTTACCATTTAAGGTTTCAATACACCATTCTCATCTTGAGCAACCCCCTCTAGATTTAAGAAGGATTATGTAACCACTCTTCCTTTAATTACTTTTCTCCTAAAATTATATACACGATTGGCAAAGTTATCATCAAATCTTAAACCAAGTCTTTCTCATAATAATTAACAAGGAGAAAACATGTCATTTTTTTAAGCACAATGAACCTAATAGTCAATTCAACATAAGACAGTGCATCAACATTTCCCTTTGGTCTACAAACCATAATGAGCCATCAATCATACCACTTCCCATTCCCAGTTTAAGGCATATATTTTCAATGAAACTTTCAACATGATCAACATATACATCTCATACAACCCATAAGTCAATATCTCGATAATAACTCTTTCAATCAATAAATGAATCTAACAATTAAATATTATCTCCATGACATATTTCATAAATATGGCTCTAAGACTGTCATTCACTAAGAATAAAACCATACACCATGACAATCATTCCAATAATCTTTCATGCTTTAATTACTACCATATTTTAAGTCAAAAGATTACTTACTTTGTTGGTAGCATTTTTATTTCCAGAAAACCCAGCCAAATCTCACAAAGAAACTTGACTCTCAAAATTGCAATAGGGCAAGACTCAAACTTGGTCATACAAAAATTCTCCAAAACACATTTCAAACTTAAAGACTTCCACAAAGGTAAAAGGTTGAAAGATTTTTTTTTCAAAAGGAACATTCAAGCGATCAAGTGATCCTTGTCTGATAAAGTCACAAAACATAAATCCATATAACTTAAGTTTTTCACAAAACTTCAATAACTTCTTTCAAACTTGGAGAAAAACAAACACAAGAATAAAACAAAAATTTTTCTTCGCAAAGCAACCAAAAAGTCGCAACACTAAACTCCTTTATTTGTTTCCGACCATTGAATACATAACCAAAACAACCTTCTCCAAAACTCTCCCCTACGAGATCCAAAACTCTTCCCTACGAGAGATCCTTAAACCTCCGATGATGGCTCTGCCCGTCCACACCCACAACCAAGGCCCTTACGATGGCCAAAAGAACATGACCAAACCCTTTTGGCACAACTATTTCATATAAACACCTTTATTCACTTAGCCCTTTCATAAACCTAGCAATAAGCGTCATCATAACACCATGCATCATCAAAACATAACATTCTTCATCAAAGCTCAAATAAAACATTAAAGCGTAATGCAATGATGAACCATTACCCAACCTACTGATGAGACCATGCTCATCATGGACAGAACTAACAATGCATACATATGGTCATCACCAAGTGTTGCCGCAATTATATCAACTGCATGTCTTCATCGGCCCCCACCTTGGCCAGGACCATTAAGTTGGCGACACTTTGTGGCATCCTCTACTCCATCTGCATGGCTTCATCGGCCCCCACCATGGCCATCCTTCTACATCTTCGTCGGTCCAAGGACCATTGACTCGAGCTCAAGCCCGTCAACTCAATTATCAGATCTAAAGCCATACTTGGGAGAAGATGATGAACTTGAGTCGAGGACGACTCAAATGCAAGAAGGGGAGGATGATGAGGACATCACTACCATGGATACGGCCATGCCTACAAACCCAATTGAAACCAACAATGTAATACAAGGGCCAATTACTCGAGCTCGCGCACGTCAATTCAATTGCCAAGTGAATGAGTTCATCGGGTTGCATACAAATAATTTAATGAATGGAATGCTATTTAATCCTTGTGATGATTTTATTGTCCTTAGGAACTAAGGAGAAGGACTCCCAAAAGTCAAGCATGAAGCCAATTCTTCCGGTGTACAACTTCAACTCGGATTCGGCCTCCGGGACAGCACCAACTTCAAACAACCATAACTTTTGATCCACAAGGGTGTTTGGGCTCTATGAGTACTAGTTTGAAAGGTTTCGTTGTCCTCTTTCCAACGGATCCAGCCTCATGTCCAAATTCCTTACGAGTCGATGGGAATCTGCAAAACAAGTTCGGTCTTCTTTCCAAATCCGAGTCAAACTAGGAATAGGAGTCCTACTCGGGCATGGATGTGTTTTGGACACCCCTAGCACTATTTTGGCCTCCTATTTCTCCTATATATATCTAGGGAGTCCCCCAAAATAACTGGGGTTTTGGTTATTTGATAGTTTAGCCTTTTGCTACTGTTTTGAGTCTTTTAGACATGCTCAACGGCCGCCTAACAAGCTCCTTGTATCGGAACCCCAACTTTTCAATACTTCATCTATATTTGCAATTTTAGATTGCTTGTGCCTTGTTCTTTCTTGTTCTTCGATTACTTGCAGGAATTGATCTTCGTGATCAGGTTGATCGTGCCCACGGCAAGGTCAATAACCCTTTGGAGTTGGTTTAGCGATTGCTAAGGCGCATCGTTGTTGTACGTTGTAGTCATATCGCCAAAGTCGTCTCCACCCAAATCGAAGATTATCATTCTCATCGAAAGATCGGGACACCCAATGTTATATCAAGTGGTATCAGAGCTAGGTCCCGAAACAAGAGCGTGAGAATGATAGTACCACCTTGCTTGTGGAGTGGAGAGAATACCACCTTAAAAGGGAGAGCAACCCTCCCCCCATCAGGCTAGTCTTTTGGGGGCCACATGGGACTCTTATGGCCTTACTATGGTAGCCAAGGTATGTATTTCCCTCGTTGGGCCAAGGCCCACACCCCTGGGCCAGTTGGGCAGTCCGCTCACCAGGCGAGGCACGTGCGCCATACGGCTGGGCCGCGAAGGGCACGGTGCGCACCCAGGAGGGATGCATCAGTTGCATGTGGCCCCCAAACCAAGTGGTATCAGAGCAAACCAGGTTGCTCGGTGAGAAATTTCTTTACCCTAGTTTAGTAGATTGATTTAAATCCCTATAGTCCAAAAAATTGGCCACAAAAAGATGACGATGATGATGTTAAAAATGAGGTCTTGACTCTTCCTAATGCATAACAAGTTGTAGCACCTTTGGCACCTACTACTACATCACCTACAGCTAACCATCCTCAAGCTACAACATCATCTGTACATATTGAAAATGAAGAAGAAGAAGAAGTTTCAAAAGCCAAAGCTCCCTTGCATATTCAGAAAATACATCCATCTGAACAATGATTGGAGACCTACATGAGAGAATCACCCGATCCAGGTTTATTCATTCTGATACTCATGCTCATTCTGCTTTAGTTGCTTCTTTTGAACCCAAAGATATATCTCATGCATTATCTGACAAATCTTGGATCAATGCTATGCATGAAGAATTAGAGAATTTTGAACGAAATAAAGTTTGGAAACTAGTCTCACCACCTCCTGATTTTAATGTTATTGGAACTAGATGGGTTTTCAAAAATAAACAAAGTGAGGATGGTGTTGTTGTTAGAAACAAGGCTAGATTGGTTGCTCAAGGTTTTACTCAAGTTGAAGGCTTAGATTTTGATGAAACCTTTGCTCCTGTTGCTAGAATTGAAGCCATTAGAATCCTTTTAGCATTTGCTGCATCTAAAGGTTTTAGATTGTATCAAATAGATGTGAAAAGTGATTTTCTTAATGGCTACATAAATGAGGATGTTTATGTCAAGCAACCACCTGGTTTTGCAAATCCAAAGTTTCTAGATCATGTGTTCAAATTGTCAAAAGCTTTGTACGGTTTGAAATAAGCCCCTAGAGCATGGTATGATAGGCTAAAAACCTTTTTACTTGAAAATGGGTTTTCAATGGGAAAAGTTGACAAAACTCTCTTTTTACTCAAGCAAGGCAATGATCAACTGTTCTTCAGATTTATGTTGATGATATTATCTTTGGTGGTTCCTCTCATGTTTTAGTGACTAAGTTTTCAAAAACCATGAAGAAGGAATTTGAGATGAGTATGATAGGTGAGTTGACATACTTTTTGGGACTACAAATCAAGCAAACGAAGGATGGTACTTTTGTGCATCAAAGCAAATACACAAAAGACTTGCTAACTCGGTTTGGGATGGAAAACAGCAAGCCGATCATGACACCCATGGAAAGCACTTGCATAATTGATCCGGATGAATATGGTGATCCAGTTGATCAAAAGGAATATAGAAGCATGATAGGTTCACTTTTGTACCTCACTGCATCAAGGCCGGATATACAATTTGCTGTGTGCTTGTGTGCTCGTTTTCAAGCTTCCCCACGTGCTTCACATCGACAAGCTATCAAGCGAATTTTCAGGTATATCCATGGTACTCAAGATTTTGGCATTTGGCTTTCTACTTCCTCACGCATTAGTTTAAGAGCTTTTCTAGTGCTGATTTTGGAGAATGTAGAATTGATAGAAAAAGTACATCTGGTACATGTCATTTCTTGGGCAATTCTCTCATTGCATGGTCATCTAGAAAACAATCTTCTGTTGCACAATCAACTGCTGAATCTGAATATGTGGCTGCTGCTAGTTGTTGTTCTCAAATTCTTTGGATAGTAGCTACACTTAAAGATCATGGGGTTAATTTGGATAGTGTTCCTCTTTTGTGTGATAACACTAGTGCAATTTGCATTGCTAAGAACCCTATGCAACATTCAGGGACAAAACATATTGATATCAGATTTCACTTTCTTAGAGATCATGTAGAAAAAGGAAATATTGTGCTTCACCATATGGATACTGAACATCAATTGGCAGCCATTCTCACAAAACCTTTGTCTTCTTCTCGTTTTGCTTTTATTCGGGGAGAACTTGGGATTGTTCATCCAATGGGTTTGTTTTGAGGGAGAGTTTCCCTACCAAGTTTTTACTTGATGAGCTTACTTTATCATATTTCTTTATATATTATGTAATTGAGCTAATATATGATAATCTAAATTGTCTCACTTGAACTAAAAATGACCTTGCGGAATTACTTGGTCTGATTGCCTATAGCTAAATACTATGTGATATCTTTACTCTTCTAGGCTTGATATTGAATCTTCTTGACAAATTTGGGCTATGGAGCAAGTGTGTTTTCAGCTTTATTCTTTCATAAAACCTTTTAATCACTTTTGCATGTTTACAATCAAAGAAAAGGTAAAGAAAAGGGAATCAAAAAAAGGGATGTTAAAAGCAAAGGCCTCAAGTTATGTGCTTCAGGTATGCTTTCCCTAAAAAGATAAGATGTATGCTTCAAGCATGCCATTCCCTCAAGATAAGATGAATGCTTCAAGCATGCCACTCCAAGGAAATAAAAGAAGTATGCTTCAAGCATGCAACATGCAGTTTATTGTTTAAAGACTAAATTGGTTTACTAGATTGGCTTTGAAACTACTTGCTCGCCCAGAGTTGTTAGTTGCTTCAAGTTTGGGCCTTGCTTTTCTGCTGAGATCTTGCTTAGTACTTGGCTATAGTTGACTGAATTGAGGTTGAGATGCATGTCATTCCCTAACTTGTTAAAATCACATTAAGTTCATGTATTTTGCATATTATGTGATATATAAGGTTATATGATCGAATGAGCTCATCTTTTCCTATCTTGGCACTCTTTTGTTTCTCTTTTGTGAAATCATTGCTACAGGAAAATTTTTGATGATGTTGTTCTCTCTTTTGTATTCTTGATGAATCCATTGTCAAAGGGGGAGAAGTTTAAGGAAAAAGGGGAAAAGGGGAGAAGTTTTTGGAATTTTTGAGAATTTTGGGAGAAGTTTAGAGTTTTTCGGCACATTGCACATTCACACACATTTTTCTTCTTATGAGGAGATTTTTCGTATTCTCACCCAAGGAGAGTTTTTACTTTGCATATTGGTCAAAGGGGGAGATTCCTTGGTCTGTTCAAAAATCCTTTTGTGAAGTGAATGCCAAATGTTCAATTCTAAGTGGTGTTGCCAATGTTTTCATCAAGGGGGAGATTGTGAAATCATGTGCTGAAAAATTGGCTTAGAATTGAATTTGCAGGATGTGTTTTGTGCAGGTGCATGTGGTTCTTTTAGCGTTGGACTGAATTTCACAAAAAACAGTAAGTTTCGCATTGGCGCCAGACCAAAGTCTCAGAAATACAGTAAGTTCCCATTTTACGCCGGACCGCTTGCGCCGGACCAAACTTTTGGTCCATGGTGAACGGCATCTGCGCCGGACCAAAATTTGCTCTTAAGCGCCGGACCAAGTTTTCTCAGTTGGCGTCGGACCATGTTTTCGCATCTACGCCGGACCAAAGTTTTGGTCCGTCATGAACGGCGATTTGAAGGTCTTTCTTCATGTGTACGCTGGACTGATTTTTGTTTAGTCTGTCATGAACATGTTTTGTGCTGGACCAAGTTTTACAAAAATAGTAAGCTTCTATGTTACGCCGGACCATGCACGTCGGACCAAATTTTTGGTCCGTCGTTAACGCATTTTTGAGCGTTGATTTTGCGTCTACGCCGGACTTAGTTTTTGGTCCGTCATGAGTTGCGTCGAACCGGAGTTTAGTCCGGCGTGAATGGATTTTTCTAGGATTTTTGTCCTGTGTGTGCGCCGGACCATTGTTTGGTCCAGCGTGAGTAGATTTTTCTAGGATTTTTGTCCTGTGTGTGCGCCGAACCATTGTTTGGTCCAGCGTGAATGGTTTTTTGCTCGAAGTTGATTTTTGTGATTTTGAAAATTGTTTGGTGACTGATCTGTGGTTATGAAATGTGTTTGAATTTCATAATGCATGTTTTGAACTTATGCAATGCTCATGTGAGTATTTGCATGAACTAATGTTGAGTCAAGTCGCGGACTTGTGCTCGGAATCGTTTTGTGGTTTGTTCATGTGCAGGTGTTGTTCGAGGGTGAACTTGGTCGATGACGGGACCGGAACTAGGTTCATGGAGGAACTCAGGTTCGGGACTAGATTCAGGGAGGAATCGAGGTCTTGGTGGTCAAGGATATCATGTGGGACGTTCGGGCTAAGAGAATGGTGCACATGAAGAATGGTTAGTCACGTGAGTATGGCATGGTGGCCATACGCGTGCAAGAGCTGTATTTGGCCAGGTTGGGCCAAGTGGAGTTGTGTTGAATACATACTCCCTTTAGGATTAGGAGTGGGATTCCTTCTAGGATTAGGAGTAGGAATTGTATTCAGGACTCTATGTGTTTGCTCTATATAAATAGGGGGAGGCGCCTCCTGTTTATGCATCAAGCATAGAGCAGAGCTTTAGGGTTTGTACTCTTTTGATTGGAGTATTTTAGACAAAAAGAAATAAAGATAAATTCTTCTAGATCCTTTGCGTGCTCTGATGTCGCGATTACTGATTGCAGCGTTGCTCTGATGTTTCCTGTTTTGGTTCTTGTTTGCATGCTTGTTCTTGTTCTAGATTGGTTTTTGTCATTTGAGTTTCATCTTGATTTGATCCATCCAAAACCTCTCTAGGGTATTGATATAGAGTTCCTCAAAGTTTTGTTGATTAATCTTTTGTTGTTCTTGATTAATCTACAAGTTTTGATTAGATTGATTCTCGTCATATTATGTCACAATAAGCTTGCGAGCTTCATAACTTTTGATCCGTAAGTCCGATCAAGCTGATTCTTTTTGGGTTTGATTCCTATTGGAATCTAGTTTCTTGTATCCAAATTTCAGATCGATCCGACAGTTGGATCTTCGGGAATTTGCGTTTTACCAAACGACTATCAATCTATTTTTATCGAATACATGGCAATTATTTAGTTCCGTTTTGGGGTGAATTTTTATTAGATCAAAGATTTGGTTTTACCTTCCGCACAATCATTCCACCCCCTCTGATTGCTATATTCGTATACTTCGATCCTACACAGCGGCTCCTCGCCAAGACCCAAGTACTTGGGATTTGTTTCCTATGTGACAACTGATTGTGTTTGCTGTGTTACCGCGTGGCCTTCACAGGAGTGTCAAGGCGCAGTGCACTCAGGCGAGTAGGGTTTGCTGAGCAAGTAGCCTGGGGGCTAACCGCCCAGCAAGCATAATCGAACAAGCATGCAGGTAACATTTGAAACCATAAAAACGCATAGTACTAATAGTTTGTGCATGCAGGAAAATAGCAGCAAAGAAGAAATAAACGAAGAGGAGCGGCCCAGGCTCCTATGGGTCGTCAACATCTTTAGCCTCGATGGCGCCGGCCTCCTCCTCCTCGACGTCTGCAAGGCCCCCGTCCGGCGGGACGAAGTCGGCGGCTGGGGGCTGGACCTACATCAGCCCGGCCACGAACTCGGCGGCCTCCCGCATGCAACCCCGCACTTGCGCCTCGTCCCTTTCGATGCCGGCCATGGCGTTGAAGGAGGCGTCTCAGCTGGCGCAATAGGCCAGCATGTAGGTAGCTTCCCCGACGGCGACTTCCTGCCCTTCGTGGGTGGATCACTCGGCCAAGGCGTCGAGCGCCGAGAGCTTCGCCGCCTGGTTAGGCCAAAGGCGTCTTCGCCGCAGTGTCTTCCATGGCGGCAGTTCCACCCCTAGTGGCTCCAAACTCTCCGCCATGTTCCTGTGCGTTGCTCGGAGCATGGCGGCGATGTTGTAGAGCGCCCGCCACAGGTTTGTCTCCACTTTCTCCCTGGCCCTCTCGGCCTCCAGTGCCCAAGAGAGCCTGGTGGCCCCGACCGCTCTCACCTGGGCCAGCAGCGCCTCCACCCTCTCCTTCTCCCAGAGCAGCGTCGTTAGCTGCTGGGAGACCTGCGCCATTTGGTTGGTGGCGGCAGCGAGGAGAGTGCCGAGGCCTGCGTGTGCCCGACCAAGGTCGGCGAGCAGCGGAGCCACCCCATCGGCTGGATCCAGAGGGATGGCTTCCGCGCGAACGACGACAGCCCTGTCTCCGACCGTTCCCTTCTGAGACGTCCCGACAGTGCCCGCTGGCCCTAAGGCCAGCGCGCCCATGGCCTTAGCGGGTGCCGCGGGCGCCCTTTGGTCTAGAGCGTTTTGAGGGGCTGCCCTCGGAGGCGGCTGGAAAGAAAACTCCGCCGCTCGTAGCGTGAGCCTGCGTGGATGGGCGGCGGCGGTAACGTCCGGTACCGGCTCGACCGGCACCGAGGAAGTTGGCATTGACGATGATGGTGCCGGCGAAGGTGGCAATGGCAAGATCTGCGCTGATGGAGCTGGCGCCAAAGAGCTGGCACCGTATCGGGGTAATGGGCGTCGGCGCCCCGGGCGAAGACCCTGCCACTCCCAAAGTTGTGGGAGGAATAGTGGGGGCTGCAGCGGTGGAAGTCTGGTCCTCGGTACAAGGCCTTTTTGGGTCTGTACTCGGGGCGTCCGCGGCGATCGTACGTTTACCAGCACGACAGTCACCGGTTGCGGTCGTGTCCCTAATCACCAAGGGATCCCGGGCCGGCATCATCGCAAGGCCAATGGAATCCATTGGTGGGAACATGTTGATGATCTGGAGCCTCTCAGCAGACTCCAGATTGAAGAGCGGCCGAGCAGCGGCCGGGAAGTCCGCGCTACCCAGCAACACCGGAAACAGCCCGCCAACCCACTTGGAGATGGCGGGACCGGGCAAATTCCTACCCCCTGGGAAAGAAAAGAAAAAACCTCAGAAGGAGGCGACCATGAGAAAAGGTGAAAGCTATAGAAGGTTTCAGACTTACGGCCTGGTGATATGGCTTGAGTGCCCGATCTTTCGGTGGAGTGATAACTATCGATTGAATGGTGAAAACCCTCGTGATCCGACTACGCACGAACGAATTCGATGGCGCCTTAGCAATCGCAGAACCTTCGCTGAATTGGTTATTGACACACAAATAGCATGTCAACCTGAACACGAGGTTCAAATTCTTGTCAGTAATCGAAGAATCAAACAAGAACACGATAAACAAAGTGTAAAAACAGAATTGAGAGGAAGAGAAAAAGTCTCGGATAAAAGTGGAATTTGATGTTCTTCACAAGGTGGCGATCTTGCACAACTCGTAGAAGATAGGTTTGCGCGTAGCTAAACTCTAATCAACCAAAATCCCCTAATAGAGTGGAGGGTAGGAGAATATAAAGAAGAAGAAGGAGGAGAGGTACTGTTCACAGACACTATTCATCTGTGATTAGTACATGCATGTCCACACATTAGGGAAACAATCCTTCCCTCCTTTCCTTCTCTACAAAGTTGCCAAAAATACAAAAGAGATCAAATCTTCAATTATGGTGCCTTGATCTGAATCTTGGTTTCCAAATCAGCAAAGAGGACATGTTGGGGCGCCCAAAACCAGGAGGGAGACGCCAAACAGGGGAGGTGGCGCCAATAATAGACCCATGCATTCATTCCCTTTGCTCGTCTTTGACTTGGCCTTCCGAATTCCGCTGCACGCGCTTGATCTTCTCCTTGGTTCCTAAGTATAATAAAATCATGACAAAAATTAGATAGTAATGAATTCTGTGAATTAATCATATAAATAGTTAGAAACGAGTTCACGATAATTGAGCTGAGCCGTGCTTTGGCACGAGTAATTGGTCCTTGTATATTTGGCTCAATCGTGTGCATGGAAGAGATGTCCTCATCATCCTCCCTTCTTGCATTTGAGTCGTCCTCGACTCGAACTCATCCTCTTCGCCCAAGTATGGCTTTAAATCTGCAATGTTAAAAGTGGGAGTAACCCCAAAATCTGCAGGCAAGTCGAGCTTATATGCATTATCATTAATTCTCTCCAAAACTTGGACCGGACCATCAGCACGAGGCATCAACTTTGATTTTCTTAAATCGGAAATCGATCCTTTCGTAAATGTAGCCAAACTAACTCGCGGGTTCAAAAGTCACATGTTTCTTTCCCTTACTACCAGCAAGTTTGTATTTAGCATTCATGAGCTCTATATTTGCTTTAGTTGTCTCATGTATTTTGGAGATCAAATCAGATGCGTTGTTTTGCATCAACATGTAATTTTTCAGAATAGTGCAAAGGTAATAAATCAATAGGTGCACGAGGAACAAAACCATACACAACCTCAAAAGGGCACTTCTTAGTAGTAGAATGCAATGAACGATTATAAGCAAATTCAATATGAGGTAAGCATTCTTCCCACAACTTGATGTTCTTTTTAAAATAGCTCTAAGCATGGTAGATAAAGAGCGATTAACAACTTCAGTTTGTCCATCGGTTTGGGGATGACAAGTAGTAGAAAATAAAAGCTTAGTCCCCAATTTAGCCCACAATGTTCGCCAAAAATGACTCAAGAATTTTGTATCGCGATCTGAAACTATTGTGTTGGGCATACCGTGCAAGCGTACAATTTCGCGAAAAGAACAAGTCGGCCACATTGGTAGCATCATCGGTTTTATGACATGGAATAAAATGCGCCATCTTAGAAAATCTATCCACCACAACAAAAATGCTATCCCTCCCTTCTTTGTTCGAGGTAGACCTAAAACAAAGTCCATCGAAATATCCTCCCAAGGCATGCTAGGAACAGGAAGAGGCATGTATAAACCATGTGGATTGAGACGTGACTTAGCTTGTTGGCATGTGGTGCAGCGAGCGACAAATCGTTCCACGTCCCTTCTCATTTTCGGCCAAAAGAAATGGTTAGCAAGAATATCCTCCGTCTTTTTCACTCCAAAGTGTCCCATGAGACCACCTCCATGCGCCTCTGCGGTAGCAACAAGCGAACGGAACTAGCGGGAATGCATAGTTTGTTAGCTCTAAACAAAAAGCCATTTTGGAGGACAAACTTATTCCAAACTCTTCCTTACGTACATTTGAGCAAAACAACATGAAAATCAGCATCATGTTCATATTGATTCTTAATTGTCTCTAATCCAAAAATTTTGAAGTCAAGTTGTGTAAGCATGGTA
Source organism: Rhipidocladum racemiflorum (assembly GCA_036346355.1). Lineage (NCBI taxonomy): Eukaryota > Viridiplantae > Streptophyta > Magnoliopsida > Poales > Poaceae > Rhipidocladum > Rhipidocladum racemiflorum. Next base: position 60,384,251 of record CM070570.1, read on the forward strand.
TATCGTCGAGACAAAGCATCAGCAATAATATTGTCTTTACCGTTCTTGTGTTTGATAACATAGGAAAAGACTCTATGAATTCAACCCATTTGGCATGACGACGATTCAATTTTGCTTGACTTGAATATGCTTTAAGGATTCGTGGATCGAATGTATGACAAATTATTTGGTCCATAAATAATGTTTAAAATTTTATAAAGTTCGAACTAGAGCATATAATTACTTGTCATAATTAGAATATTTCAAACTAGGCCCACTCAACTTCTCACTAAAATAAGCAATTGGTTTTTTATCTTGTAACAAAGACACCACCCAACCCAATTCCACTAGCATCACATTCTAGTTCAAAGGTCTTAGAAAAATCAGGGAGTTGGAGAAGTGGGGCATGTGTCAACTTATCTTTTAAATGCTTGGAAGGCGTGCTCTGTGCATCTCTCCAATCAAATTGTACACCCTTCTTAGTGAGCTCATTCAATGGTGCGGCAATGGTGCTGAAATCCTTCACGAAACGACGGTAGAATCCCGCAAGTCCTAAAAGCTCCGCACTGTGTGACCGCTTTAGGAGTCGGCCAACTCAGTATTGCTACCACCTTGGCTTGATCAACTTCAATGCCTGCGGAGTAACAACATAGCCAAGAAAAGAGACTCGATCCGTGCAAAGGTGCACTTCTCAAGATTACCAAATAAGCGTGCATCACGTAAAGCATTTAAAACAAAGACGTAAGTGATCAAGATGCGCCTCCAAAGATGTCTTGTAGATTAGAATATCATCAAAGTAAACTACCACAAAGCGGCCAATGAAAGCTCTCAAAACCTCATTCATTAATCTCATGAAAGTGCTAGGTGCATTAGTTAAACCAAGCGGCATGACTAACCACTCATATAGACCGAACTTAGTTTTAAAGGCTGTTTTCCATTCATCTCCGAGCTTCATGCGAATTTGATGATATCCACTACGTAAATCAATTTTAGAGAAAAGCAGTAGAGCCACTCAACTCATCAAGCATATCATCTAATCAAGGAATAGGATGGCGATATCGAATGGTGATATTATTAATAGCTCTCTGATCCAACACACATGCGCCATGAGCCATCTTTCTTTGGAACTAAAAGGATTGGAACAAAGCACAAGGGCTAAGAGACTCACGACGTATCCTTTGTCAAGCGAGATCTTGAACTTGGCGTTGTATTTCTTTAGTCTCTTCCGGGTTTGTGCGGTATGGCGCACGATTGGGTAGCGAGGCGCCGGGAATGAGGTCAATTTGGTGCTCAATGCCTCGCATTGGTGGCAGCCAGTGGTACCTCGTTGGGAAACACATCCATGTACTCCTGTAAAAGATTAGTGACAGCAGGAGGCAAAAGAGAAGGTAGATCTTCACATGAAAATAGAGCCTCTTTGCAAATGAGAGCGTAACAAAGAGAATCACTAGCCTGTAATTCATTCAAATCAGATTTGGTAGCTAGGAAACATGCACCCTTCAATTGAATCTCATTTGGTTTGTCATGAACAGATTTAGCATTTTTCTCAAGGTGCTGTTTTTGATCATGTACCACAATCTGATTTTCACTTTTGTTGTTGTTTAGATTCTTCTCTCTATTAGCTCTATCAATCTCATCTTTGAAAATAGCATCGGAGACATGGGATGTAAGACAATTTTCTTATCTTGGTGCACAAAAGAGTATTGATTAGTTCTACCATGATGTACACAATTTTTATCATATTGCCATGGTCTACCTAACGACATGGAACAAGCTTGCATAGGTACAACATCGCAATCAACATAATCATGATAAGAACCTAAAATAAAATGCACTCTTACCAAGCGGGTTACCTTTAGTTTGCATTTGTTTGTGAACCATTGGATGTGGTAAGGTTGAGGATGTGGTCTAGTGGAGAGTGCAAGCTTTTCAACCATGTCCACGCTAAGCGAGGTTGTTGCAACTCCCACCGTCAATGATGATCCGAATGGCACGCTCCTTCCACGACGCCTTTGATATGAAACAAGTTGTGGCGCTGATTTTGGTCGCCATCGGCAATCTGAGCGCTAAGTACTCGTTGGGAGGCGATACTTAGAAATTTGTTGGCGTCACCGCGCTAATGTGCTCTTCTTGAAGCGCGGAGTTGGTGTCATTTTCGCATCGTTAGCAATCAAAGCATATGTTTCTTCATCAAGATCACTAAGCGGAATCATACTCACCATCTTCGCGAACTATGAGCACACGAGTATTTGGACAATCCCGCATGATATGACCAAAACCTTTGCATCGGTGGCACTGAATATCTTTGGTGCGCCAGTGGAAGCAATGGATGACGACGAACTGTTTGTAGGAGCTTGAGTGGTTCGTGGTCATCGAAGGTGCGGTGCGTGGTGCTGAAGTTGATGTCGCCGGGTTGTTGGAGGGGCTTGGTGTTGTGGTACGAGCGGTCGGGGCAGCGGGGTGTGCGGTGTCCAGGAGGTAGTACGCCTGCAGAAAAGTTAGTTTTGGCCTCGCTTGTCGTCCACGCAATTCACGCTCGGCTTTGCAAGCAAGATGGAATAATCGAGTCATCGAATTGTAATCTTTGTAATCTAAAATGTCTTGGATTTCTCGATTTAAACCACCTAGAAAACGAGCAATAGATGCTTCCTCATTTTCAAGTAAACCACAACGCAACATGCCAATCTGTAATTCACGATAATATTCTTCGACCGAGCTTTTACCTTGGCGCAAGCGTTGTAATTTATTAAGCAAATCTCTAGCATAATAGGAAGGAACAAATCTATGTCGCATGAGCAATTTTAAAGCCTCCCAAGTGGTGGGTATATTATGTGCATGGACACGACAATGCTCTCTCCACCAAATGGAAGCAAAATCTGTAAACTCACTAGTAGCAGCCCTAACGCGTTTATCTTCAGAAAGTCATGGCATGCATACTTTTGATCAACTAATAACTCCCAACTAAGGTAAGCATCGGGGTCATATTTGCCATCAAAAGTAGGTATAGTGATTTTTATTTTGGAGAACATATCGTCACGATCACGTACCTCACGTCGTATGGGAGCACGACGCATACCTTGTTGGTTGAATCGAGTCGACGGTGATCACGGTCATGGTCGAGCAAGTCATCCTCCGACTCCATAGCGTGGTGTGAGTAGTGGTCGCTGTCATGATCATCTCGCTCAACGCCCGAGGTCAAAGGAGCCCGAGACGTGCTAGCGAGGTGAATGGAAGTAGTAGAAACAACGGGCGTCTTGAGCATGTGGAGCGGCCTGGGGCGCCGTAATGCGCCGGTGTTGGTGCGAGGTGGAAGACCGAAAACACTAGGGGCAGCAGCTGCAATCATGTCCAATCGAGATAAAATGTTAGCTAAAGTAGTGTTCGCAACTCCTTGCGCGGTCTCGATGGATCGGAGTCGATCGTCTTGGAGTGACATGCGCTCATTAGTGAGGCGGACATCCTCACTAAGGCCCTCGGTAGTGACCCGCGTCATGCGCTCAAAGTGTGCAACGATGCCCTTCGTCTTGGGGAGACTGATGGAGAGATCCTTCGTCACCGACATGTTAGCACAAAAAAATAATAGGACAGCAAGTATAGTGTTCTAGGTTAGTGAGATGGCGAAGGATCACTCAACGCTCAAAGTTTACCACAAGCTCTTGTAAGATTCTTACCACACCAACGAGAATGATGTACTATCGATAGTGTGCAACCAAAAGGTGAAAGTTAGCGATTGCCAGGTGTTACCAACTGTTCGTGGTAGAAATATGTGTAGCTTGGAAGGTTTCGATTTAGTAGAAAGGAAAACACTTAAAACCACAAGCTTAAGCAAGTTGAAAAATCGTTCAACGGCTTGCGTATATGCTGGTCCTAGGCTAGACCGTGCTAGAGACGCAAGCCTAGACACCAATGTTGTCACCGAAAGCATAACAAAAGAGCAAACAAGTATGTGCGTTGTTTGGGCGTGAAGATGTGGTGTGCACTTTGTTTGTTTTGTTTGTTCTATGGCAGGGAGAGGGTGCGCCCAACCCAATTGGAAGGGTGGGTGTGTGCCCAAACCGAAAAAGAAGAAGTGCGCCCAAACCGAAGGGAGATTTTTTTTTTTGATCCAAAGGCGGCTTTTGTTTAAGCACTTGCCTTTTTTTTAATTGATTTGGTGCGGCTTTTAGATGCACCTTGCCTTTGTCTTTGTTCTTCTTTATGGAAAGGAGAGGGTGCGCCCATTACAGGATGGAAGGGGTCCAAACCAAAAGAAGTAAAATCTGTTGCTATGGAGAGGTGGGAGTGTGTGTGCAACCCACAATGGCGAGGAGGGGATATGCGCCCCAAACAAAATGGAAGGGGGTTCGGCCAAAGAAGAGGCGCAAACAAGGATGATGACACGACGTGAAAAGAACTTGAAACTCTAAAGGAACTAGGACTAGGACCAGCAAGAACACGACGATGCAACCGACAATTCAAAGAACTAAACAATGAGTAATCAAAGTGGTTGGCACAAATTGTTTTGGACAATGGAAATTGATAGTAGCAATATTTTTGTGGGCTGTTTTTGTACTCTAGGTAATGAACAAAAGTAGAAAACTCTCACCGAGCAACCTGAGAATCTGATACCACTTGATATGGCTTGAGTGCCCGATCTTTCGGTGGAGTGATAACTATCGATTGAATGGTGAAAACCCTCGCGATCCGACTACGCACGAACGAATTCGATGGCGCCTTAGCAATCGCAGAACCTTCGCCGAATTGGTTATTGACACACAAATAGCATGTCAACCTGAACACGAGGTTCAAATTCTTGTCGATGAATCGAAGAATCAAACAAGAACCACGATAAACAAAGTGTAAAAACAGAATTGAGAGGAAGAGAAAAAGTCTCGGATAAAAGTGGAATTTGATGTTCTTCACAAGGTGGCGATCTTGCACAACTCGTAGAAGATAGGTTTGCGCGTAGCTAAACTCTAATCAACCAAAATCCCCTAATAGAGTGGAGGGTAGGAGAATATAAAGAAGAAGAAGGAGGAGACGTACTGCATTCACGGACACTATTCATCCGTGATTAGTACATGCATGTCCACACATTAGGGAAACAATCCTTCCCTCCTTTCCTTCTCTACAAAGTTGCCAAAAATACAAAAGAGATCAAATCTTCAATTATGGTGCCTTGATCTGAATCTTGGTTTCCAAATCAGCAAAGAGGACATGTTGGGGCGCCCAAAACCAGGAGGAGACGCCAAGCGAGGGAGGTGGCGCCCAATAATAGACCCATGCATTCATTCCCTTTGCTCGTCTTTGACTTGGCCTTCCGAATTCCGCACACGCGCTTGATCTTCTCCTTGGTTCCTAAGTATAATAAAATCATGACAAAAATTAGATAGTAATGAATTCTGTGAATTAATCATATAAATAGTTAGAAACGAGTTCACCTGATAATTGAGCTGTCGTGCTTTGGCACGAGTAATTGGTCCTTGTATATTTGGCTCAATCGTGTGCATGGAAGAGATGTCCTCATCACCTGGGAACATCCAGGTTGTGTCGTCATCGCCCGTGTATTGCCATGCAGGGCGGGCACGACGATGCAGGGGGCTAAGCCTCCGGGATATGAAGTCCCGGACCACCAGCACCCCAGTAAGGTCGGTGTCTCGCAAATGATGAATGCGAGCCTCCATCGCCTGGAGCTCCGCCGAGTCTTCGGTCGGCGAGCCCCAGCTCTCGGTTAGTACCGCCAGCACGACGGGCAGTGCGAGGGCGTCAACCCTACTGTCATCGCCGACGTACAACCAATCGCTCCGCCACATCTTCCAGTTGGATCTTTGCTGGAAGGGAATGTAGTGAGGAGCCTGCCAGTTGCGAAAATGGAGGTAGCAACTCCCCGTGATCTCGTTGTTGGGGACGCCACGGAGGGTGTAGAAGCGGCGGAGGAGCGGAAGATTGGGCCTTACTCCCACAAACATCTCGCACAGGTGTGCGAAGATGGCGAGGTGGACGATGGGGTTGGGGGTGAGGTGGAGGTGGTGGATGCCGTACAAGTGGAGGATGGTGAGGAAGAACTCAGAGAAAGGTGGAACCAGGCCCGCCAGCAAGAACGACCCGAAGGCGATGATTTCTTCGGGCCAGCACCACAGCGTAACGGTTCCACATCGCAGCTAGAGGTTCTTCTCAGGAGCGATCTTGGAAAGAGTGGCCACCCTGTCCGACTCCATTGAGGAAGAGGGCAGGGGCTGCGACATCGGAGCGAAGGCCAAGGAGCTCTCAGGAAGGAGGAAGGGGAGCAAGGAGTTGGTGTGTGCAAAAGCCAGAAGAAGAGTAGGAGCTGTCGTTCGGGAGGGAGAAGTATATATACTAAACCCTCCCCGACGGTTCGCAAAAAGGGCAATCGTGCATGACGTTTTGGGATCGAGGAAGGCGGCGGAAGCGGAGAGGACCGAGGCGGTTGCGTACCCAGAAGGTGGTGGACGCCTCGCTGAACGTCCAGGAGTTAAATGGCGTCGCTAAAACACCTGGCACATTCCAAGAAGGGCTCGGGGGCTACTGTCGGCATATTCTACACTGGGGTACCCTCTCCGCTGCCAAAACGTCCAAAAGCCCTCCTCACCATGCGAGGAGGCCCACGTAGTGGTCGGGCGAGTAGGAGCGAGGCCAGGCCCACGTGGCAGCCTGACAGGAAATCGGGCGTCCAAAGCCCTCCTCGCCGGGCGAGGAGGCCCACGTGGGTGGCCAGGCAAGCAGGCAGGTGCTTGAGCGGCGATTAGGTCCCCCCACCCGGCTACCAAGGCGAAGAAGAGTTGGGGGAGGCTTCTCCTCGAAATCTCCTTCCTCCGACAGCCCGTGCCAGGACATTAAAGGACCTGGATACGCTGTCTTTTCGATGAAGACCCGCGCCTCTAACACTTCATGCCTAAAGCATCATGGGAAGTATGCATCGCCGGCGGCCCACGCGGGAGCAGTCCGACGGCACAAAGAATAAGGCTTGGAGGACAAGACAGCATTAATGGGTGTAATTAATAAGCTGTGCATCAGCATGATGTCACCTCCCCACTTGCCCAAGCCTGCCTCGCTATATAAGGGAAGGCCGGTGCATGGGAACGAGGGGGGTCGGGTCTTTTGGGTTTGGATTGGCTAAGAGGGAGGCCAAGCTCATTTGAGGATCCGAGAGAGAGAGAGAGTTCCTTCTTGGCCCTGGGTGACCAGTGCCAAGGTCGAGGAGGAGGACGTTGTAACTCCTTTCCACCAGAAACATAACAAGAAGATAAGCAGGACGTAGGGTTGTTACCCACTCTAGGGGTCCGAACCTGGGTAAAAATGAAGAGTATTAACTGAGTTCTTGCCCCCATCGTTCATGGGGTCCCACGGTAGAGCGGTTAGGGTTTTCCACCGCAAAGATGCACCCCTACTGAACCTAAAACCTCTGGCAACATTATTTATGGCCCAAGGAATTTGTTATACATTCTGATCACGAATCGTTAAAACATATCAGAAGTTAAGCTAAACTGAACCATAGACATATGCAAAGTGGGTTGAATTCATTGAGTCATTTCCTTATATAATCAAACACAAAAAGGGAAAGGATAATGTCATTGTTGATGCTTTTGTTTAGGAGATATACCATGCTTTCACAACTTGACTTCAAAAATTTTGGTTTGGAAACGATTAAAGAACAATATGTGTATGATGATGATTTTAAAGATGTGTTGCTCAATTGTAAAGAGGGAAAAACTTGGAACAAATTTGTCCTCAATAATGGGTTTGTGCTTAGAGCAAACAAACTATGCATTCCAGCTAGTTCTGTTCGTTTGTTACTGCTACAGGAAGCGCATGGAGGAGGGTTGATGGGACACTTTGGTGTGAAGAAGACGGAGGATGTACTTGCTAGCCATTTCTTTTGGCCCAAGATGAGACGGGATGTGGAACATTTCATCGCTCGCTGCACTACATGTCAAAAAGCTAAGTCTCGAATTAATCCACATGGTTTATACATGCCTCTTCCTGTTCCTAGCGTGCCTTGGGAGGATATTTCTATGGACTTTGTTTTAGGACTTCCTAGAACAAAGAATGGTAGGGATAGTATCTTTGTTGTGGATAGATTTTCTAAGATGGCACACTTTATTCCTTATCACAAAAGCGATGATGCTACCAACATTGCCGATTTATTTTTTCGTGAAACTGTTCGCTTGCATGGTATGCCAAACACAATAGTTTCGGATCTTGATACAAAATTTTTAAGCCACTTTTGGAGAACTTTGTGGGCTAAATTGGGGACTAAACTTTTATTTTCTACTACTTATCATCCCCTAACTGATGGACAAACTGAGGTCGTTAATCGAACTTTATCTACCATGCTTAGGGCTGTTTTGAAAAAGAACATTAAATTGTGGGAAGAATGCTTGTCTCATATTGAGTTTGCTTATAATCGGTCGATGCATTCTACTACTAAGATATGCCCTTTTGAGATTGTATATGGATTTGTGCCTCATGCTCCAATTGATTTGTTACCTCTTCCATCTTCGGAGAAATTGAATCTTGACGCTAAACAACGTGTTGATTTGATTATGAAAATGCATGAGACAACTAAAGAACACATAGAGCGCATGAATGCTAAATATAAACTTGCTGGTAGTAAGGGAAGGAAGCATGTAACTTTTGAACCCGGTGATTTAGTTTGGTTGCGTTTGCGAAAAGATCGGTTCCCTGATTTGCGAAAATCTAAGTTGATGCCTCGAGCTGATGGTCCTTTCAAAGTATTGGAAAAGATTAAAGATAATGCATACAAGCTTGATTTGCCTGCAGATTTTGGGGTTAGTCCTACCTTCAACATTGCCGATTTGAAGCCATACTTGGGAGAAGATATGAGCTTGAGTCGAGGACGACTCAAATGCAAGAAGGGGAGGATGATGAGGACATCACTACAATGGATACGATCATAGCTACACATTCAACTAAAACCAATAATGAATTACAAGGACCAATCACTCGAGCCCGCGCACGACAACTCAATTACCAGGTGAATGCGTTCCTCGGGTTACATACCAATAATTTAATGAATAGAATACTATTTAATCCTTGTGATGATTTTATTATCCTTAGGAACCAAGGAGAAGGACCTCCAAATGACAAACTTGAAACCAGTTCGTCACTTGCACCAGTTCAACTCGGATTCAGCCTCCTGGACAGCGCCAACTTAAAGCGACCATAACTTTTGATCCACAAGGTTGTTCGGGGACTATGAATACTTGTTTGAAAGGTTTCGTCGTCCTCTTTCCAATGGAACTGGCCTCATCTCCAAATTCCATCCGAGTCGACGGGGATCTGCCAAACAAGTGGCGTCACTTTTCCAAATCCGAGAAGACTTGGGCGTTGGGCCTTGTAATAGAGTTGTAGTTGGAGTCCTACTGTTTTGGACATGGTTTCCACACCCCTATCTCATAAATAGTCAGCCACTGGCTCTTTAGGATTTTGGGTTTTATTTGATTAGTTTAGCCAAGTGCAAACGTGATCCTGCGAGTTGTGCTGGACAGCCACCTTGTCAAGATCATCAATAAGACTCCACTTTTGTTTCGCTTCCACTTTTATCTGCAATTGCAGATTGCTTATCCTATCGTTCTTGCTTATTCTTTGGTTGCTTGCAGGAATTGAACCTCGTGTTCAGGTTGATCGTGCCTATGGTAAGATCAATAACCTACCGGAGTTGGTTTATCGATTGCTAAGGCGCATCGTCGTCGTACGGTGTGGTCAGATTGTCGAAGTCAACCCTACCTAAACCGATCATGAGTTTCTCATTGAAAGATCAGGAAACCCAAAGTGCCATCAATTGTGAACTAACATATCTTCATGGATCCGTTCTTTAGATCGAGAGCTCATATGTCATTGTCCATTCAATCAAGATAATAAATTCAGAAGAAATATTCTTCGGAATATTATTCCTTCTTCCTCAGTTATCAGTCCTTTCCTTTTCGGTGTTTTCTGAAAGCTCATTCTCTTTTGTCTACTCTTCGATCTAATGCGTTCAAGTTCCTAAATTCATCCAAGCCATTGTGCCCAATGCTGTTCATTCTTAATTTAGAGTTTATTTGAATTGTCTTTTGAGTTTTATTGTATTTGTGTTCTTTATCGTTAGATGCGTCGTCCGGAAGTCGTTCTACAGAGCTGAAGATCAAAGAAGTGAAGATTGAGGATCGAGGATCAAGGATAAAGAGTAAAGAACAATAAAAAATTGCAAGGGCCAGGCAAGTTGTGCTTTGACCATGTTGATCCCATTTTTGAAAATTATGTTGTTTCAAATTATTGCGTGCTAGTTGAATTTAAATTGATTTCAATTAATTTGGGGTTAAATAATCAACCTACTTGTTATTGCCACCTTGTCTATAATGATTTTATGCCATGGTTCATTTGTCCCTTAGGATTGTTGATCAATAGTCGGTAGCTAATAAATTGCCAACATGGGTTAGATAGAACGTATTAGTCTGCTTAGACCTGCAACGGGTTAGTGCCATCATTTTGGAAATACGAAGGTCAATATTGATTAATGGAATATGCAATGTATTTTGAAATGATGTGACGTGTTGCCGACACGATGATGTTGATATGCGGAGGCCTTCGTGCTTCTTCAAGGATGTTGAGTTGTTGTTGGCATTGTGTTGCGCAATAATCAACTGGGTGATAAAATGATTTAGACTGGGGCAAGTGGCAAGAATTATGGTGGGCCAGATTGGCGGTTGGGATTGTTTGAAACATGATATATATGAGTGATGGTGAGATGGATTCCTTTGAGAGTATTGATGGAAGTCTTGCCCTGGTCACCCTAAGGACTTAACATTGCAAGCCTTTGAACTGAGTTCATCATACAACCACATGTCTGGAATGGGACAGACCTAGTTGAGTAGGTTGCTAAAAACTTGCATGTGGTACCTCAGGGTGTCAACTATACTTAAGTGTAGTTGTACGGGGGAGCATACCTGTGCTGCGGCTAGGTGCCCGTCCAACAGTTCGTTGTCCTAAACTTCGCCTTTGCTAAGGGAAGGGTTAGTGTTCGACAACTGGGGAGGTTCACTTGTGGAGTTAGAAGCTTCCAAAAGGCTTTGTTATGATCGCTCATTCGCATACTCTTGTAAGGTGATTCACGGCTGACGTGGTGAGTTGATTGTATCTTGTGGGTAAAGTGTATAACCTCTGCAGAGTGTAAAATCTATTCGAATAGCCATATCCACGGTATTGGACATTGCTCGGGGATTATAGTCAGGGGTTAGCTTTTCATAAAATTGAACTTGGGCTTGGAGGCATTTTGCCTATGGAAAAGTGATAATTGGTTAAGTGATGTGACACTGGGTGTCCCGATCTTTCGATGAGAATGATAACCTTCGATTTGGATGGAGACGACTTTGACGACCCGACTACAACATACAACGACGATGCGCCTTAGCAATCGCTAAACCAACTCCAGATGGTTATTGACCTTGCCGTGGGCACGATCAACCTAATCACGAAGATCAATTCCTGCAAGCAATCAAAGAACAAGCAAGAACAAGGTAAAAGCAATCTAAAATTGTAAAATATAGATGAAGTATTGAAAAGTTGGGGTTCCGATACAAGGAGCTTGTTAGGCGGCTGTGGAGCACGTCTAAAAGACTCAAAATAGTAGCAAAAGGCTAAACTATCAAATAACCAAAACCCAAGTTATTTTGGGGGACTACCTAGCTATATATATGAGAAATAGGAGGCCAAAACAGTGCTAGGGGCGTCCAAAACACATCCATGGCCGAGTAGGACTCCTATTCCTAGTTTGACTCAGATTTGGAAAGATGACCGAACTTGTTTTAAAGATTCCCGTTGACTCGTAAGGAATTTGGACATGGGGCCAGATCCGTTTGAAAGAGGACGATGAAACCTTTCAAACAAGTACTCATAGACCCCAAACACACTTGTGGATCAAAAGTTATGGTCGTTTTAAGTTGATGCTGTCCTGGAGGCCGAATACGAGTTGAACTTGTGCACCGAAAGAATTGGCTTCATGCTTGATGTTTGGGAGTCCTTCTCCTTGGTTCCTAAGGACAATAAAATCATCACAAGTATTAAATAGCATTCCATTCATTAAATTATTTGTATGCAACCCAAGGAACGCATTCACATGGCAATTGAATTGACGTGCGCGAGCTTGAGTAATTGGCCCTTGTATTACATTGTTGGTTTCAATTGGGTTTGTAGGCATGGCGGTATCCATGGTAGTGATGTCCTCATCATCCTCCCCTTCTTGCATTTGAGTCATCCTCGACTCAAGTTCATCATCTTCTCCCAAGTATGGCTTTAGATCTGATAATTGAGTTAACGGGCTCAAGCTCGAGTCAATGGTCCTTGAACCAACGAAGATATAGAAGGATGGCCAAGGTGGGGGTCGATAAAGCCATGCAGATGGAGCCATCGTAGTAGATCTATACGAAGTAGAGGATGCTGTGAAGTGTCGCCAACGTAATGGTCCTGGCCAAGGTGGGGGTCGATGAAACCATGCGGTTGATATAATTGCAGCAACACTCGGTGATGACCATATGTATGCAGTGTTAGTTCTGTCCATGATGAGCATGGTCTCATCATCCTCCCTTTCTTGAAGTGGAGTCGTACTCGACTCCATCATATTGTCCTGCGAAATGTTAGTAATGACAGGAAACAACGCAATATGCACATTTGCAATGAAATCAATGGATCGAGAATTTCTATCAACCATATCCTCCCTTTTTTGAAAACTATCATGTGACTTGTGAATGGAACCAAATGTACTTGGTCTGACATGATTAGTGATATGGCAATTATTAAATTGATGACATTGTTGCATTGCAAACGGAGGTTTAAAATCTGAACAAATGTAAACTCGATGTGCTTTATACTCTCCTTTCTCACTATTTTTGCCAATAACATAAAAGATATTTCGCGATAACCATGACAAATCGGAATGTACAAAAAGGCTCTCCTCTAAATAATTCAGATCACACGGAACATCAAATTCAATGTAGCCTAATGTATATAAAGAAGACACCAATTTCAACTCATCATTTTCGCTTGTGATGTGAATGACATGTTTATTTTCAGCATAAGTGTCTAGTGTGTTAACAAAAGTGACATGTCCATTTGCTAGTTGTGTCATGGATATAAGTGAAGTATTATCACACAACTCTTCTTTATCACAAGAAATAGCAAGCAAATCATCTTGTAACAAAGCAAAATCAGCAATTGGTTCCACTATTAGTTGCTCTATGATAGCATGATTTGTGGATAGTTTTAGCTCTTCAAAATTATTTTCTCCATGTGTAAAGTCCATACCTGTTACATTACCTTGTAAGTTCTCATCAGCTGTTGTAGGCGTTTCTTCTACTATTATCTCTTCATTTACACATGGGGAAGAGGACGGGTGCTCCCCATGGCGATACGCTACGCCGAATGAAGCCTTTGGCCAACAGATCCTCCAACTGCTTCTTCAACTCGTCTTGAAAAGGTCGAGCTAAGCGGTATGGAGAGATAGAAATAGGTCGAGTGCCCGGAGCAAGATCAATACGAAACTCCACATTCCTCACAGGAGGTAGACCAGGCAACTCGTCAGGGAACACATCAACGAACTCCTTCACTACGTAAATCTCCTCAATGGAAATCGAAGAAGATGGTTTCTCGACAAAGTCATGAGGAAACCTAATAGCCTCAAACGCCAATTAAAACAAACTAGTCAAAGCAAAGACGGAATCGAGGGTATACCACCTGGAAGGTCAACTCACTGACGGGCCTGCAAGGAAACTGCCTTCCAAACAACAGATCTTAGCACGGTGATCGATGCAAACAGTCCATGCCCAAAATGACATCAAAAGGAGCCAATCGGATCACCATGAGATTGGCAAAGAAAACCTCATCATCAATGGCAATGGTGCAACCAGGTGGCAAACCAAAGAACTAGCAATCAAACCCCAGGAGAATCGACTAACACGGACTCGTAAACTGGCTGAACTCCCAACTTAGCTCTACTAGCAAACTCCGACGACACAAAAGAATAGGATGTTCGAATCAAATAGAACAAAGGCATCAACGGAATCCACGCAGCAGAGTACTCCGAAACCACCTCTCGATGCCCTACCGACTCGGGCGGCTCAGCCGCAGACACTCGGTGGCGCCGACGTATGGAGCCCCGACTAGCCGATGCCCCATCAAGGTCAGGGCTGAGGAGGCAACCGAGGAGGAGCAGACGGCGCAAGGCACCGCAGCCGGTGGCGCCCACGCAAAGCGGTGGCCGAGAAACAGAGCAAAATGCATCATGTGCACCGATCCTCTAGAAGACGCTACCGAGTGGGAGGAGAAGGCACCGCCTCCCACTTGATGATGCTACCGGGTTCATCCAGCACTCGCCCCATATGGCCGGGCTTTGCCATGGTTGCAATTCCCTTGGCCCAACCACACTCTGAAGCACGGTGCTCGCCACCGCACTTGAAGCACTTCATGCCTCGCCTCCGGCACAGATCGGCCAGCCGAAGACGCACGACTCGGGCGAATTCTATCTAGCTCCCCCGAGGAGGAGCCCTGCCCTCCCTTGAACTTCTTGAAGGTGGGACGCCGAGAGGACCCACCTCTCCACCAAAGGTCCTCTTCTCGCCCCGGGGCCGCAGGAACCCCCGAACCCTCCCGGGTTCTCGCTTTGTCCCGGAGAGCTCCAACTCGAGCTCCATGCCCTTCGCTTGCTCCACCACAGAGCGTAAGTCACGAGGACGCCGCCTCATGACAACTCTGAACTCCTCGGTTGAGGCCCCTCACGGAACCTCCTAGCTTTCTCCCGATCAGCTACCGCCACAAACGGGCACAAAGCGCACTCACTGCTGAACTCCTTCTCATACTCACACCGACCTCTTCCTCGGGAAAGAGTGGTCGAGTAAGCTCCATCCTCTCAAGGAAAGACTCGGTGGAACTTGGCTCGAAGCGAGCCACAAAGTCCTCCTGTGATCTGACCTGCATCGTGGTTCTAGCACCTAACCCCTCCCACTGTATATCGCCTGGCCTCTTCAAATTTAAAAGCCACAAAGCGAGTCCTTCCGAACCGAGGTCAACTCTAGGACCTCAAACGCTTTCCATGTACCGCAGCCAATCAAGGATCGGATCGGGCGTGCTCGCCCGCCGAAAGTGTCAAGACGGAGGGACATCCACTCGAGACTCATCCTCGGCCCAGGCTGGGGCAACAACAGGCCATCGCAGGGGGAGGCACAACACAGGCTGCCCGCCGGGCGCAGCTCTCGAATCTCCCCCGCAGAGCCTCGACTAAATCTTCATTGGCGCGGGCACTCGCCCCGACCGCACACTGAAGCTCCTCCCGAAGCCGCCCACGAGCATTAAGCGAACGCTACTCCTCAAAGAACAGACCTCAACTCCTGGGGGAGCCGCCCCTGGCCTCCACGGCTACGGCCCACGGCCTCTACCTCCTAAGCATGGCCGCTTAGACAGACAACCACCCAAACACCAAAGCACACAATCAAGATCATAGATCAAACATCATCATAAGCATATTCCTTATTAAATAATTGCAATGCAATGATGAATCAAAACCCCATCCTATCAGGCAAACCAAGTGTGTCAAATTTTAGATTAGTTATACCACTTTTACAAGTTTTAATGTTGCTATCCTATAACAAAGTTTTAGTTAAGACCTAAGCCATGTTTCTACGTTATTCCACATCAAATTTTAGTTGTACCCTATAGCATGACACTAAAATTCACATTCCAAGGACCTACCGCTCGATACTAATCAGAACCCAGGCATTTACTATGCCTGAATGTTACCAAACATAAGCTAAACAACATCTAAATACCACATTTAACATCAAATTCCAGCAAAGGTGCATAGACTAAAAACCGAGATTTCGGCAAGACTCTCCTTTGTTTTATCATGAATTTAAGAAACAAAGAACAATATAGCATTATATGGCAATAAGAGAAACATCTAAACAGCAATAAATAAAGTCTTAACGACAATAAAAGACTAACATCAAGCTCTTAAAGTTCCAAGTGTCAAACAAACAATAGAACTCTCATTAACCAAGCTAAGACTTAATTTAAAGGCCATCACACGCAATTTATTATCCAACTAAATGAATTGACTTGGGAAACATTAAGGTGAAGCAACGTGTGAGAGTGTGACTATTCCCTTTCCCGCATGCCGTTCTCATGGTACCTAAAACAACAAGAAAACACAAGGGTGAGTTCAAAACTCAAAGAAGCATACCGCAATGGACAACAAGCATAACAACAAGTCAATAACATCTTTCATCATGTATAACATCTCATTCATGAATACTTATCAATATCATCATCAATTTGTATGCGATGTAATGCATTGCTCCCGACCCTCTGGAACCTCATACCGGTATGGGAAGTACACACCCGTCGGTGTGCACCCTTTCCTCCCTTCCATCCCGAAGATGGAGGGTGCCTACTGCTTCCAAACACCACGTGGATGGAATCACGACATAGGACTTACTCAATGGCGTTCCGGATTAGTCATAACTTTCACCGACCTTGCCGGACTAGTTAAGACTTTCTCACCGCCCTCGCCCTATCTCATGACATGCATGCAACCATGCCAATTATCATATTTAATTCACATATTAACACATGGCATCATAATATGTTAAACATGCTCATCATATCATATCAATCATTAAAACATGGCAAGTGGACATATATCATGTAGGCAATTCCATCTAATTTCAACATGCAACCTACAACTTGCTATCCATCACAACACACACTTGCCTCAACCACGTGCAACGGATTGGCGGAAGAAGAGGGCACTTCCGGGGTCACACCACCTGCACATAGGCATCACACACTCACAATCATAGCCTCCAAACAGTACACAAACCCCCATCTAACCCGACATTGCCAACTACTCGCAAAACCTAAAAACAGAGGTTCTGTCCCGGCGGGACAGCAGCCTTGCAAAAGGCATAACTTGAGTTCTGGGACTCCAAATCGAATAAACGAGTACACCGTCGCGAAGCTTAGGAAATTTCCCAACTTTTTCTAGTTATAGGGAAAGACTGATTCGGACTCTAAAATTGTTTAATCTACAGATTACCACAATCTGTTCCAGTTACGTCACAGATTTTTAGGCGCTCGGTAAAACAGCCATAACTTTCAAACGGCTGATCGGAAATTAACGTGCTTTACGGCCACGGAAAGATAATTAAATTATCTACAACTTCCTAGAAGTCCGTACGGTCTGATTCGGATTCTAAATCGACGGAAACTCGAACCCTAGTTCGACTGCTCAATCTGCCCGAAAACAGAAACGTGGACAAGTTTAGATCTAACCCAAATTACTTCAAACCAGCGCCTCCAATTGATCTAAAAACTTGATAAACACCCTAATAACAGTACCTAGATCATCCCCAAGGATCCCCAAGATCATACCTTTGCCCGAAGCGCAAAACTCCAATCAATCTCCGCGAATCTCCTCGCGAATCGCTCCTCGCTCCACGTTCCTCGCTCCTCGCTCCTTGCTCCTCGCTCCTCGCTCCACGGGATGTATCCACGAGGTGCAGGGGTGGGGTGGCCACCCTAGGGCAGCAAGGGGTGGAGGGGAGGTGGTGTGGAGGTGGAGAGGGGGGTGGAGGGGGCGCACGGTGGGGAGAGGGAAGGGTGGATGCGGCTAGGGCTTTGGGGGGGTGGAGGGAGGCGCCCAGAGGAGGAGGGGCGCAATAGAGGGAGGGGGCGCATATAAGGCAGGGAGGGCCTCCTTTCAGCCCTCAACAAGGAAACCTACGCTCATACGGACTCAAACACCTCCCCACTAAAGCCCACGTAAGGCCCAAACTCCCCCGGGAAGGCCCAAAACCCCGAAAACGGCCCGGAAAAGGCCCGGAAACGTTATTAACCTCCGATTCTTATGATTTTAACCTTAATTCCACATCTCATACTGTATTTAACCTTATCATGCTCAATAATAAGGTTACGACACTCCGAGGTGTCACATTCTTCCCCTTCAACGAGGATTCGACCTCGAATCTAAACGCACCAACACGAAACCCAAAGAAAACCAAAAGGTCGAATTTTCACATCACATACCTGAGGTGAAAAGCTCGGGATACTTCTCGCAAGATGCGAGATTCCAGCTCCCAAGGCGCTTCTCTCTCGGCCGATGTGACCACAAGACCTTGACAAACTTAAGCGTCTGTTCTTCATCACTCGCTCAAGTCCCTGCATTTCCACAGACGGGACTCGAAGGTGAGGTCTGCTGAAGCACTAATGGTTCCAATGGAACCACCAACTCCGGATCGTGCAAGTATTTCCTCAACATCGAGACATGGAACACATCATGCACACCTTGCATGGATTCCGGTAGCTCTAGGCGATAGGCCAACTCGCCAACTTCGGGCGAGGATAGGAAAAGGCCCAACATACCTTGGATCGAGCTTTCCTTTGGTGCCAAACGCACCACACCCTTGGTGGGAGATACTGCAAGAGCACGCCATCGCCCACCTCAAACTCCAAATCTCGCCGCCACATCAAGATAGCTCTTCATGCGCTCGCTTCGTGCGAAGGTTTTGCCGAACCTCCGACACGCGATCAACTGCTGAACCCAATCCGGCCCAAGAATAGCTCTCTCGCCCACAAGATCCCAACAAAGTGGCGATCTGCACTTCCGACCATACAAGACCTCATAAGGAGCAGGATCTTTGGAATGGTAGCCGTTATTGTAAGCAAACTCGCAAGGGGCAAATGGTCTTCCCAGCTACCCTTCCAAGCCATCACACAGGCCCTGAGCATGTCCTCCAAAGTTTGGATGGTACGCCAGACGCCCATCCGTCTGAGGGTGAAAAGCGGTACTAAGGCAAAGCCGCTGCACTCCAAAGCACTCGCAAACTCTCCTAACTTGGAGACGAACTTCGCATCCCGATCGTGAGATAATGGTCTTGGGTACACCATGCAATCTCACAATCTCCCGCACATAGATGGGAGCCAACTCGGCCGAATTGGTCGTATGCGGATGGGAATGAAATGCGCAGACTTACGAGACGGTCCACCACAACCCAAACAAAGATCCTTCCTCGTGGAGAACGAGGTAGACCAACTACGAAATCCATGGAGATGTCATCCCATGGCCACACAGAACCTCCAATGGTCGCAACAGACCGTGGACGCTTATGCTCACTTTGATCTTCCGACAGATCCCACAAGACGCCACATACTTGGCAATATCCACTCTCATCCTTTTCCACGAAATTCTTCTTCAAGTCCCTGTACATCTTGGTCTCTCGGATGGACCGTGTACGGGTGCGATGAGCTTCTCTCGAATGTCTTCTTTCACTTGAGATTTACGGGCACGCCTGACGGCCCTGAAACCTCAAAACTCCCGATCATCAATGGTAAAGTCTCCGACTTGCCATCCTCAAGGCGTTCCTCACTGCTGGAGCAAACGATCATCTTCGTGCCTCCCGCACACGCCGAATCGACTCAAGAATCAATTGAGTTTCAGCTTGCACGGTCCCCGCAGCAGAGGAGACTCCCAAACGCTCAAAATCAGCAACAAGACAATCAACAACAGGGGCATTGTCTTGCGATCGAGCGTCGGCCACCACATTTGCCTTCCCGGATGATACCGGATAGTGAGGTCATAATCCTTTATCAATTCTAGCCACCTCCTCTGCCTCAAGTTCAAATCTTTCGAGTAAAGATGTACTTGAGGCTCTTGTGATCAGAAAATATCACAAGGTTCGGCACAAATAATGCCTCCATATCTTCAATGCAAACACCACGGCTAGCTCAAGATCATGGGTGGATAGTTCGCTCATGCTTTTTCACCGCCTCGAAGCATAAGCAATCACCTTGCCATTTTGCATGAGCACACAACCAAGTCCCAACCGAGAAGCATCGAATAAGCAGGAAGCGCCTCCTGGTTTCGGGAAGGGTAAGAACAGAGCAGTCACTAACTTCTCCTTCAAAGTGCGAAGCTGTGCTCACACTCTGATCCTGGAACTTCATCCCTTTCGAGTCACCGTGAAAGTGGCTTGGCAATGATAGAGAAATCCTGCACAAAACGCCGATAGTAGCCACCAACCCAAGGAAACTACGCACCTCTTTGACATTGGAAGGCCTCTTCCAATCCAAAGCCGAGACTTTGCTAGGATCTACAGATATGCCCTCTCGGATTGATGATGTGGCCAAGAAAACCCACTTCAAATCCAGAACTCGCACTTTTTCAGCTTAGCAAAGAATTGATTCTCCTCGGGTACTCAAAGACAAGCCTCAAGTGTCGCCATGCTCCTCTTCCGATTTAGAGTAAATCGAATGTCATCGATGAACACTACCACAAACTCATCAAGGTACTTGTGTAGCATACTGTTCATCGCCTCCATAAAGACAAATAGGAGCATTAGTTAGTCCAAAAGACATAACTTTAAATTCATAATGCCCATACCTAGTGGAGAAAGCAGTCTTCTCAATGTCCCGCTCCTCACACGGATCTCGATTATACCGATCGAAGATCAATTTTGGAGAACACCTTTGCTCCTTGATTGGTCAAACAGATCCTCGATGCGAGGCAAAGGATACTTGTTTTTGATCACTTGGTTAAGAGCACGATAATCAATGCACATACGCCAACTTCCATCCTTCTTCGAGACGAAGAGGACGGGTGCTCTATGGCGATACGCTACGCCGAATGAAGCCTTTGGCCAGATCCTCCAATCGCTTCTTCAACTCGCCTTGAAAAGGTCGAGCTAAGCGGTATGGAGAGATAGAAATAGGTCGAGTGCCCGAGCAAGATCAATACGAAACTCCACATTCCTCACAGGAGGTAGACCAGTGCAACTTCGTCAGGAACACATCAACGAACTCCTTCACTACAGTAAATCTCCTCAATGGAAATCGAAGAAGATGGTTTCTCGAGACAAAGTCATGAGGAAACCCAATAGCCTCAAACGCCACTAAAACAAACTAGTCAAAGCAAAGACGGAATCGGAGGGTATACCACCCTGAAAGGTCAACTCTTCCTGGACGGGCCTCAAGGAAAGCTGTCTTCCGAAACAACAGATCTTAGCACGCATCGATGCAGCGAGTCCATGCCCAAAATGACATCAAAAGGAGCCAACTGGATCACCATGAGATTGGCAAAGAAAACCTCATCATCAATGGCAATGGTGCAACCAGGGCAAACCAAAGAACTAGCAATCAAACCCCGTGAGAAGCCGACTAACACGGACTGTAAATCTGAACTCCCAACTTAGCTCTACTAGCAAACTCCGACGACACAAAGAATAGGATGCTCGGAATCAAATAGAACAAAGGCATCAACGAATCCACGAGCAGTACACGAAACCACCTCTGGATGCCCGGTGACTGGCTCGGCAAAGCGTGCACTCTGGTGGCGCCGACGTATGGAGCCCCGACTCAGTGATGCCCCATCAAGGCTGGGGCGGAGGAGGCAAGCCGAGGAGGAGCAGGCTGCGGGCACGATGCGGGTGGCGCCACGCAAAGGGTGGGTGAGAAACAGAGCAGCCATCATGTGCACCGATCCTCTAGAAGACGCCGAGGAGTGGGAGGAGAAGGCACCGTCTCCCACTTGATGATGCTACCGGGTTCATCCGGCAGACTCGCCCCATATGGCCGGGCTTGCCACGGTGGTTGCAATTCCCGGTCCAACCACACTCTGAAGCACGGTGCTCGCCACCGCACTTGAAGCACTTCATGCCTCGCCGGCACAGACGGACACCGCCGCGAAGACGGCATCGGGCGACCCCATCTTAGCCCCCGAGGAGGAGCCCTGTCCTCCCTTGAACTTCTTGAAGGTGGGACGAGAGGACCCACCTCCTCCACCAAAGGTCCTCTTCGGCCCCGCCTGGGCCGCAGGAACCCCTCGAACCTCCCGGGTTCGCTTGTCCCGGAGAGCTCCAACTCGAGCTCCATGCCCTTCGCTTGCTCCACCACAGAGCAGAAGTCACGAGGGATCGCCCCATGACAACTCTGAACTCCTGGTTGAGGCCCCTACGGAACCTCCTAGCTTTCTCCGATCGTACCGCCACTGCACAAAGCGCACCACGCTGTTGAACTCCTTCTCATACTGCCACCGACCTCTTTCCTGGGAAAGAGTGGTCGAGTAAGCTCCATCCTCTCAAGGAAAGACTCAGGTGGAACTTGGCTCGAAGCGAGCCACAAAGTCCTCCCAGTGATCGATCGAGGGGTTCTAGCTGTAACCCTCCTCCACGGATATATCGCTTGGCCCTTGGTGAAAAGCCACAAAGCGAGTCCTCCGAACCGAGGTCAACTCTAGGACCTCAAGCGCCTCTCCATGTACCGCAGCCAATCTGCGACTGGATCGGCGTGCTGCTCCGTCCGAAAGTGTCAAGGCGGAGGGACATCCACTCCCGGAGACTCATCCTCGGCTCCGGTGCACGGGGCAACAACAGGGGGCCAGCAGGGGAGGCACAACAGGGGCTGCCCGCACCGCCGGGCGCAGCTCTCGAATCTCCCTCTGCAGAGCTGGACTAAATCTTCATTGGCGGCGGCACCCTCGCTCGACCGCACACTGGAAGCTCCTCCCGAGCTGGCCCACGAGCATTAAGCTTAAACGCTACCCTCAAAGAAGCAGACTCCTCAACTCCCTGGGAGCCTCGCCCCTGGCCTCCACGGCCACGGCGTCCACGGCCTCTACCCCTCGGCATGGCTGCTTAGACAGACAACCACCCAAACACCAAAGCACACAATCAAGATCATAGATCAAACATCATCATAAGCATATTCCTTATTAAATAATTAAGCGCAATGCAATGATGAATCAAAACCCCATCCTACTGTGCAACCAAGTGTGTCAAATTTTAGATTAGTTATACCACTTTTACAAGTTTTAATGTTGCTATCCTATAACAAAGTTTTAGTTAAGACCTAAGCCATGTTTCTACGTTATTCCACATCAAATTTTAGTTGTACCCTATAGCATGACACTAAAAATTCACATTCCAAGGACCTACAGCCCGCTCTGATACCAACTGTAACACCCCGGCATTTACTATGCCTGAATGTTACCAAACATAAGCTAAACAACATCTAAATACCACATTTAACATCAAATTCCAGCAAAGGTGCATAGACTAAAAACCGAGATTTCGGCAGCACCTCCTTTGTTTTATCATGAATTTAAGAAACAGCAACAATATAGCATTATATGGCAATAAGAGAAACATCTAAACAGCAATAAATAAAGTCTTAACGACAATAAAAGACTAACATCAAGCTCTTAAAGTTCCAAGTGTCAAACAAACAATAGAACTCTCATTAACCAAGCTAAGACTTAATTTAAAGGCCATCACACGCAATTTATTATCCAACTAAATGAATTGACTTGGGGAAACATTAAGGTGAAGCAACGTGTGAGAGTGTGACTATTCCCCTTTCCCGCATGCCGTTCTCATGGTACCTAAAACAACAAGAAAACACAAGGGTGAGTTCGAAAACTCGGCAAGCATCTGCAATGGACAACAAGCATAACAACAAGTCAATAACATCTTTCATCATGTATAACATCTCATTCATGAATACTTATCAATATCATCATCAATTTGTATGCGATGTAATGCATTGCTCCGACCCTCTGGAACCTCATACCGGTATGGGAAGTACACACCCGTCGGTGTGCACCCTTTCCTCCCTTCCATCCCGAAGATGGAGGGTGCCTACTCGCTTCCAAACACCACGTGGATGGAATCACGACATAGGACTTACTCAATGGCGTTCATGATTAGTCATAACTTTCTCACCGACCTTGCCGGACTAGTTAAGACTTTCTCACCGCCCTCGCCCTATCTCATGACATGCATGCAACCATGCCAATTATCATATTTAATTCACATATTAACACATGGCATCATAATATGTTAAACATGCTCATCATATCATATCAATCATTAAAACATGGCAAGTGGACATATATCATGTAGGCAATTCCATCTAATTTCAACATGCAACCTACAACTTGCTATCCATCACAACACACTTGCCTCAACCACGTGCAACGGATTGGCGGGAAGAAGAGGGCACTTCCGGGGTCACACCACCTGCACATAGGCATCACACACTCACAATCATAGCCTCCAAACAGTACACAAACCCCCATCTAACCCGACATTGCCAACTACTCGCAAAAACCTAAAAACAGAGGTTCTGTCCCGGCGGGACAGCAGCCTTGCAAAAGGCATAACTTGAGTTCTGGGACTCCAAATCGAATAAACGAGTACACCGTCGCGAAGCTTAGGAAATTTCCCAACTTTTTCTAGTTATAGGGAAAGACTGATTCGGACTCTAAAATTGTTTAATCTACAGATTACCACAATCTGTTCCAGTTACGTCACAGATTTTTAGGCGCTCGGTAAAACAGCCATAACTTTCAAACGGCTGATCGGAAATTAACGTGCTTTACGTCCACGGAAAGATAATTAAATTATCTACAACTTCCTAGAAGTCCGTACGGTCTGATTCGGATTCTAAATCGACGGAAACTCGAACCTAGTTCGACTGCTCAATCTGCCCGAAAACAGAAACGTGGACAAGTTTAGATCTAACCCAAATTACTTCAAACCAGCGCCTCCAATTGATCTAAAAACTTGATAAACACCCTAATAACAGTACCTAGATCATCCCCAAGGATCCCCAAGATCATACCTTTGCCCGAAGCGCAAAACTCCAATCAATCTCCGCGAATCTCCTCGCGAATCGCTCCTCGCTCCACGTTCCTCGCTCCTCGCTCCTTGCTCCTCGCTCCTCGCTCCACGGGATGTATCCACGAGGTGCAGGGATGGGGTGGCCACCCTAGGGCAGCAAGGGGTGGAGGGAGGTGGTGTGGAGGTGGAGAGGGGGTGGAGGGGCGCACGGTGGGGAGAGGGAAGGGTGGATGCGGCTAGGGCTTTGGGGGTGGAGTGAGGCGCCAAGAGGGAGGTGGGGCGCAATAGAGGGGAGGGGGGCGCATATAAGGCAGGGAGGGCCTCCTTTCAGCCCTCAACAAGGAAACCTACGCTCATACGGACTCAAACACCTCCCCACTAAAGCCCACGTAAGGCCCAAACTCCCCCGGGAAGGCCCAAAACCCCGAAAACGGCCCGGAAAAGGCCCGGAAACGTTATTAACCTCCGATTCTTATGATTTTAACCTTAATTCCACATCTCATACTGTATTTAACCTTATCATGCTCAATAATAAGGTTACGACACTCCGAGGTGTCACAATATTGACCATCAAAAGGTGGAATGGCGAATTTAACCTTACCTAGAGGATCATCATCATCATCAGCATGTAGTACGCCATTTTTGTTGCTCGGAAGACGAGGCAAAGGACTGGATGTTCCTGGGGAAGTTCCTGCAAGCGTATCAAGTCTAGACAATATAGTAGCAAGAGTAGTTTTAGCAATCCCCTGTGTGACCTCGATGGATCTGAGAAGGTTCTCTTGCGATGATATACGCTCAGAGTGAGCAACAATTCCCTTGGTGCGAGGGGAGTGATGCAGGGAATCCTCGTCACCTGATATGGTTAGTAGAAGACAAGAAAACAAAATCACAAGTATAATGTTTCTATCAACTACCGGGAGGTGGTGGCAAGTCTCTCAACACTCAAGCCTATAACCAAAGCTCTTACAAGTTCTTACGTTGCAGCAGGTGCTGTTGGCCGTTGGCGTTGTCAATGGTTCTACGAAGCTTGTGTAGAGCGATTGCCAAGTGATCGAACGCTTGTACAGGTAGAGAGTGGAGCTTGGACAGGCTTAATTTAGTAGCAAGGAGAATCAATCAATTAATCTCAGAAATTGCATAGAATTGAATTATAGTTCATAATTAGCACTTAGCCTAAGATGCTGATCAACCAAGGATGGATAAAAGGCCAAGGCTGATACACGGGAAACACACGCGCAAAGATGTTGGTACTTGATGCAATCAAACGAGCTAAAAAAATATATAAGTGAGGCATCAAAAAGCTCGTATTGCATAAGTTATGGAGAGACGCTAGCTAATTTCTCAAACAAAGAACACGGGCAATAGATTGCTCAAAATCACAAACTAGCACAATATGAAAAATGCACAAATGCTAGGATGTACTCTCAGTCAAATTCCACTTTTTTTTTGGCGCTCTTTGCTTTTGCCCGCACTTTTCTTTTCTTTTTCTTTTTTTTTGTGTGGTGGTTTCTTTCCTTTTTTTGTGGCCCAAACAAATATGAGAGTAGCACAATATATATGACCAGGTGCAATACAAGTGCAATCAAAATTATGCAATAGAATGTAACTTGAGCAGCCCTAGAGCAATATCAAATAACTAGTCTCGATTAGGTTCAAAGTGTTCACAAAGGATGAATTGATTCCCAAAGGTAGGTGTACTGATCGGTAATGGATGGTTTTTTTGATGTGGGGACTATGATCAGCAACTAGACAATGCTAAAATGAACACAAATTCAATTTAGCAAACCGAAATTAATAGATCGAAAAGGCGCAAACTTGATTTGGATAGGAGGAACAAATCTTTTTGTGGCCAATTTTCTGGACTGTAGGTATTAAATCAATCTACTAAACTACGGTAAAGAAATTTCTCATCGAGCAACCTGGTTTGCTCTGATACCACTTGATGTGACACTGGGTGTCCCGATCTTTCGATGAGAATGATAACCTTCGATTTGGGTGGAGACGACTTTGATGACCCGACTACAATGTACAACGACGATGCGCCTTAGCAATCGCTAAACCAACTCCAGATGGTTATTGACCTTGCCGTGGGCACGATCAACCTGATCACGAAGATCAATTCCTGCAAGCAATCGAAGAACAAGCAAGAACAAGGTACAAGCAATCTAAAATTGCAAAATATAGATGAAGTATTGAAAAGTTGGGGTTCCGATACAAGGAGCTTGTTAGGCGGCCGTGGAGCACGTCTAAAAGACTCAAAATAGTAGCAAAAGGCTAAACTATCAAATAACCAAAACCCAAGTTATTTTGGGGGGACTACCTAGCTATATATAGGAGAAATAGGAGGCCAAAACAGTGCTAGGGGCGTCCAAAACACATCCATGGCCGAGTAGGACTCCTATTCCTAGTTTGACTCGGATTTGGAAAGATGACCGAATTTGTTTTAAAGATTCCCGTTGACTCGTAAGGAATTTGGACATGGGGCCAGATCCGTTTGAAAGAGGACGATGAAACCTTTCAAACCAGTACTCATAGACCCCAAACACACTTGTGGATCAAAAGTTATGGTCGTTTTAAGTTGATGCTGTCCTGGAGGCCGAATACGAGTTGAACTTGTGCACCGAAAGAATTGGCTTCATGCTTGATGTTTGGGAGTCCTTCTCCTTGGTTCCTAAGGACAATAAAATCATCACAAGTATTAAATAGCATTCCATTCATTAAATTATTTGTATGCAACCCAAGGAACGCATTCACCGGGCAATTGAATTGATGTGCGCGAGCTCGAGTAATTGGCCCTTGTATTACATTGTTGGTTTCAATTGGGTTTGTAGGCATGGCGGTATCCATGGTAGTGATGTCCTCATCATTAAGGATGTGGTATGGTTTACTTGTGAAATAACTATGAAATCTATTACTATTATTATTTGTTTTACTGCTTTACAATCTATTACTATTATTATTTGTTTTACTGCTTTACAATTTATTACGAATATTTGTGAATGCTGTTTATTACAAAATAACCACTCAGCCATCCATTTGGAATAAGCCATGCATATAGTTATTAGACTTGCATCCTGTGCATGACTTGCTTAGTGCTTTATGTACTCACCCCTTGCAACAAACAATCACCAGTTGAGAAGAAGACTATATCATCAAAGAAGAAGGAGTTCCGTGAGAAGGCGAATATCTAGGAGTTGAACCTTGTCAGTTGCCTATGGCATATTGATGGGATTTACCAACGTTTTTCGTTCCGCTGTTGTTTATTTATACTCTGAGTTGAAGCCATTAAGGCCTCACAAATGTAAGTTTGGCCTTAAGTCGTTCAATAGTTTCATATTAATAGATGAAGTCTTTATTTACTATTCCGCTGTGTATGATTGTGATATTTCATCTTTGTTGATACTGTGTGCACTAGCGTGATCCTAGACTAGTGCTGAATACACAGAGGGTCCGGATTTGCATATTCGGGTCCCGACAACGGGATACCAACCCGGTCGTGGGACCACGGCTGGGTGGTCAGATTGGTCGAAGGTGATTGGTACCTTAGATCATTTGAGAATCGGGGAAGAGCAGGAGTGACCAAACTGACTTCCCTTTCGACCGCTTTGTATTGTTTTTTGGATTCATACATGGCGGATCCTCTAAAGATATGGGCCAGCTTGTGATTAGCTCCGTGATATTCGGGCTCCTCATCCTCGGGTTTGCCTTTGGCCTACTCGATCCCGTGCTCGGCGAGAACAGCCTTGAGCTTTTCCTGGACCTTCTTGCTGATCACCTGGCATTCGTCGAAATCGTGTTTGTCCATGTGATGGACTGGGCAGTACTTGTTTCTCCCACGGCTTCGACCTTTGTTGTCACCGGTGTTGTGCGCTTTGACCTTTTCGACCATGGCGATGGTGGAGTCACCTTTTCTCTTTTCACCATGGTTCTTATTCTTCTTCGCCCCCTGCTTGGACGACCCAAGTTTGTTGTTGTTGTCAGACTTGGGGTCATCGAGGTAACCTCGATCTTCGGTTCTTATGGTCTACTTGTTTGCCAACTCGAAAAGTTCCTTTGTGGTTCTGATTTTCGAGTGGCGGGTTTTCCTTTTAGCTCTCTATCCTTGACACCGTTCTCGAAATCCATTATAACAGCTTCATCTGAGATGCCGGGTATCAAGTTGCGCTTATTGCTGAAGCGCCGAATGAAGTCGCATAGCAATTCCACTGGTTCTTGTACCACCCGATATAGGTCGCTGCGAGTTCCAGGGCGTTCGTATGTGCCTTGGAAATTAGCAATGAACTGGACCCGTAACTCCGCCCACGATGATATAGAGTGAGTTGTAGGTTGAGTAACCAAGATCTGGCTGCGCCGTCCGGGGTGGTGAGCAGATAGTTGGCCATCACCTTCTCGTTTCCTCTGGCTGCCCTCATAACCGTGGTGTAGATTTGCAGCCATTCAACTGGATTAATGATAGGGACGGTGGCCCGATCTTTCGGCGAGAGAATGATAACCACGATTTGGGTTGGAGTTCGACGTTGGCGGTCCGACTACAACTGTCAACGACGTTGCGCCTTAGCGACCGGTACACCAATCTCCGAAGTGTTGATCTTGCTGGGGCGCGACCAACGTTCCTGCACGCAATCGAGAATGAGCAAGAACAAGATACAAAGCAATCTGAAATTGCGAATATGAATATTTAATTTCCAAACTGAAATTTGGAGTCTTGCAATTACGTGCGCAGGCGGTCTAATCGACACGCGTTTGCACGGACAGTAGCAAAAGCTAAACTGATTTACAAAGCAAAACTCAAGTCTCTTAGGTGGCCTATTGCCTTTCTTATATAGTGGTGGGATGTAGCCAAAAACTAAACACTAAGCAAGGTGGTACTAAACTTGTAGTCATGCAACTTGGGCCTTCATGGGCCGGTGGAGAGAGGAAGTGGTGCCACACTTCATGGGCCATTGCCTCCTTGGCCCATCATGGTTGGGCCTCCTTGTTTCAACATATTCTGGCCCATCATGGTTGGGCCTCCTTGGCCCATCATGGTTAGTCCTCCTTGTAACGTATTCTGGCCCATCATGGTTGGTGCCTCCTTCATGGGCCAACTTGGGCCAACATGGGCTACCATTTTCTCCTCCTTCATGGGCCAACTTGGGCTACCATTTTCTCCTCCTTCATGGGCCAACTTGGGCCAACATGGGCTACCATTTTCTCCTCCTTCATGGGCCAACTTGGGCCATCCCATCTTGTCGATGTTGGGCTACCATTAGCTCCTCCATAATTTTGAGCACCATGTTGACCATTTGCTGGCGTGCACGAGCTCACGTAATAGGTCCTTTTATCATTTCCTCTTGACATGTAGGTGACGTCGTGGCTGCATCAAAGAGAGTGATGTCCGCATCAAATAGTATTCCATCCATTAAAATATTTGTATGCAACCCGAGGAACGCATTCACCTGGTAATTGAATTGACGTGCACGAGCTCGAGTAATTGGTCCTTGTATTATATCATTGGTTTCAATGTGATGTGTAGGCATGGCCGTATCCATGGTCATGATGTCCACATCAATTAATTTTCCCCAAGTATTTCTCAACTGGGCCAGGCTTGAACTTGTCTGGCCATCTGATAGCACGCAGTTCGGCAGTGAAGACCTTGCATTCTTCATCGATGTCTTTGGGGCTCTTTGGCCTGGAGACTAGCTTCGTCCCTTGCTAAGGAGGGAACCTGTACCGTGTCGGCGAGTGACCCCTCGAGGAAGATGACTCGCCCCTTCGAGCCCGATATTTAGGAGATTGCCCTCGTTCCTCTCTCCGATCGTGGATGACAAGGTGTAGATCCCGTCAATCGTGCGAGATGCGATCCCAGAGATCACCACGATGCCTTTGGTAAGAGTTGGGATGATGTGTCCTGAAACTCTTGTGGCCAGAGCTAGCCACTGCTAACCCCGTTTCCCGATGGCACGGGCGAGATGGTCCTGGCCGCTTGCTGGTGGCTCCTTGTTGGTAGGAACGCCCGAACCTCGAGTTGACAACCCGGGCAATTTGGGCTTGTTGTAAGTTCAAGCTCCATTGGTTTTGATGATTGATTTTAGATTAATGTTTAATCTTTGTTTAATGACAAATCTAATCTTTATGAGACTAACATGTTTATTGAGCTTATTGTCAATAGTCTCATATTTGGATGGAAAATGGAAAACCCAAGGTATGTATGCATATTTATTCTATTATTCATTGCATACTTTGGATTAGAGTTAAAGTATGAATTCCCCATTATATTAACCACAAAATGTGCATTATGTTTTCCAATCCATATATTACATGGATGCACATATTTAGGGGGAGTTCAAGCTTTAACTTAATGTTTCATAAGTATTAATCTACTCTTCACTCCAAATATAAAGGATCAATGCATTGAAACATATCAATTTAAATGAAAGTTTAAATTGAGTTCTTTTATCTTCTAATCAAAGAACATTTCATCATGTGTTGATGGTGTTCTTGTGATCGATTAAAGACAAATGGAGAGTTCTTGAATAGTATGAAGCATCAGTTGCATCATGTGCTCAAGACATATTTAAATTCATTAAATTGATTTAGGTTGTGCTCAATCGATATAAGTGGCATCCATTATGGGTTAATGGAGTGCAAGAGATGATTGAGACAACCATGTGTTTTGGACTAACCATTTTCTATGAGTTGTAATGAAATAGGGTTAGGTCCAAATGTTGAAAAGATGAGAAGGTTTATCAAGAAGTGATGAACAAGATGATGAGATAGCCAGGTGATGATCCCGAAAAAGAGAAATGGAGCTGGGTGATGATCTTGAAGAAATAATGATTGAAGATCATAATAATGATTGAAGATCATAATGACTTCAAGAAAGAGAGCGAGGTGTTGTTCCCGGGGGAAGAAAAAGATTGAAGATATTAAGACCCCAAAGGGGATCGCTCGCGTGCGGCACAAAGGTATAACTAAATAGGCTAAGAATGTTTCCTAGCTTTGTGTCTAGATTTAGCGCCATACTATTAAGAGGGGTTAAGTCTTTAGTTTGAAACTCACCTTATGGTGGTAAACTCAATCCGGTCACTCGAGCTCAATGTGTTCTTCTCATTTGGTATTTCACATATTAGCTCTGATTTGCATGTGTTGCATATGGGACGAGCTATGCGTTGGGTTTTGGCATATTGCTCTGATTTGCATGTGTTGCAAATTAGATAAGCATATGCTTTGGCTTTTAGTACAATTGTTCTGATTTGCATATGTTGCAAGTGGGAAGAGCTCATACGTTGGTTTTCGCATGAAGTTCATATTTTGCATGTGTTGCAATTATTGAACTTTTTGTTTTTTGTTTTCAATTCAAATTCTTTATGAGTTTAAATGGTATTGCTTGGAGCTATATTTGCATGGGTTGCAAAAGGAGAGAGCTCAAGCAAGGTTGTGGTTTAGTGGTTGCATGGAGCTAGAAAATTGCATGTGTGGCAATTAGAGAGCTCATGCATTTGAGTTGTTTTGATTTAGTCGCTTGGAGCTAGGTTTTGTTTGTGTGGAAAAATGAGGATGCTTAAGCATTTGAGTTGATGTGGTGTTGCATG
This sequence comes from Rhipidocladum racemiflorum, assembly GCA_036346355.1. NCBI lineage: Eukaryota > Viridiplantae > Streptophyta > Magnoliopsida > Poales > Poaceae > Rhipidocladum > Rhipidocladum racemiflorum. Next base: position 60,416,463 of record CM070570.1, read on the forward strand.
AGGCTATGGATTTGCATGTGTTGCAAAAGGGAGATAGCCCATGACTTGAGGTTTTGTTCGTTATTTGCAAATTCATTGTGTGAATAAATGCGAGGTCTATGAGTCCGAGATCCTAGAGCATGTGACTTTCACCGTGGTTTTTGCAAGATTGTTTTAGTCATGGTTTGACCATCACATGGCTGAGAGGATTAATCTCATAGATTCCGGGATATATTTGCTTAATACGTTTTTGCAAATATATTCTTTGAGGCGTTTGCGAAATGTGTTTTTGTAAACTTATCGGAGTTTGGTTGAAATTCTTTGAGCATGGTTTTGAAGTGTTGCAAATGTGTTTTTCAACTTAGTGTGATCCTGAGTTGATCACCATTTGGCTCAAAAAATAGTTGTTGAAGTTTCGGAGAAAAGATTTTAGTTGAAAATCCTGTTTTGTCCAGAGTCCGGCACTACCGCAGTTATATTGTCGATAGTACCACAAGACCGGTAGTACCGCAGTATGGGCATTGGTACTACCGCTTGCCGGTACTACCGCTATTTATGAAGCGGTACATTTATTCCAGAACGGCGGGGTGTTTTTCTGGAGTTTTAGAGGCCAGAGCTTCCCAGAGTTTAGAGCGGTACTACCGTAGGTGCGGTAGCACCGGGTTTTATGAAGTGGTAGTTGTTTTACAGAAGTGTATTTTTCTCTAAATTTAAATTCTGGCACTACCATGGTTCAAAGGCCGGTACTACTGTTGGTTCAATAGTACCACTATTTAATTGCTGGTACATATTTTCAGAGAGTATAATAATTAGAGTTTTTGTGTTCTTTGAAAATATCTAAGGGCGATTAAATCTTGGAAAAGGGTGGAAATTGTAGCTCTCTTGATAAGCTTTCTATAGAGTCCAAGATCACCTAAATCGGACTTTGGATTAAAAAGTTATGATCGTTTTTGTGCTGAAATAGTGGTACTACCACAGTTTACATTGCGGTACTACCACATTATCGGTACTACCGCATTTTACATGGCGGTACTACCGCATTTTACATGGCGGTACTACCGCATTTGCTGTGCAACGGCTTGGCATGAGGGGCGGTACTATCGGGTTTTTGCCCACGGTAGTACCGTAAATGCAGAGTTTTTCAGGGTTTTAGTCCCCAACGGCTAGTCTTGGCATGGGGGCTATATAAGGACCCCTTGGGGAGGCATTTGAAGGTTGTTGCTGCATTCTTGAGTGTGTTTAAGCTTGTGTGAGTTCTTGAGAGGGTGTTGCATGTGTTGCACACTTTAATTTGGTTTTTGAGCTCAAGAGTGTGACTAATTGCATGTGTTGCAATTAGAGTGTGATTGAGAGGATCCTAGTGCATGTGTTGCACTTAGGAGTCATCGAAAGCGCATGTGTTGCGCTAGGTGAAGTTCAAACGAAGCGCTTGACCTTTTACTCTTGGAGGTTCCCACCTCCTAGACGGCATAGGAGCGTCGTGTGCGGGAGCTCTCAAGGTTTGTGAGAAGCCCCGGCAAGTTTGTGAAGGTTGGAGATTAGCCTACCTGATGGGGTGAAAATCTACCACGAGTGGATTTGAGGTGGAAGGCTCAAGTGAGTGAGCCGGTCCAAAGTGAGTTGGACTTCCTCAACATGACTAGGGGAGACGGGCAAGTCTTCGAACACCACGGTAAAAATTCGGTGTATCACTTGTCTCTTTGCATTTAAGCATTTACATTATTGCATATTTATCTATTGCTTGATTGTATATAGAATTGCTTAGTATTGTTTGTTTGATCAACATAGCAATTCTTGTGTAGAGGCTTAATTTAGTTAGTGCACTAGTGAGCCTATTTGATTTAGGCTTTAATTGTCAAAACCTTAGTTTATGCTTCCGCAATTTATTTAGGTTTTGACATAAGTGTTGCTTAGAGCGAATTCACAATTAGAATTTTATAAACGCCTATTCACCCCCCTCTAGGCTCATCCTCAACCCTACACCTGTGTTGCGTCAAGTAATGTCCTCATTTGGTTGATAACGAGCGTAATTGAGTTGTTTGGGTCCGACGGGGGGAGTGATCTCAGCACATGTGCGCACACTGGACATTCGCTTCAGGGGTACTGAAGATGTCACCATTGCACTGCTGCCACGACGTTGCTTCTAGAACGTGGCCAGGCCTATTGCTATGGTTGCGTTGCCAAAGATTTTGTTGTCTTTGGTCTGTCACCCTCGGGTGAGGTATCATTGGATTATTATGGTCAAAACTCTTTGACAAGTTGGCCATGGTTCCTGCTGCGGCCACGGTAGTTGGATCTCGTCGATGATCTGCAGTATTGGGAATGACTGCATCTGGGGCTGCTTCGCCGGGTTTGGCATAGTCGCCTGGTCTCAAGGTGTATCCGGAGAAATCTGGTGTCTCCGGCTGTCCGTGGTATCTACTCCTGAAACTCTTTCTTGAGAGTTTTCGATAGTAGTACCGTTGTTGGCTCCAGCCATAAACACGTAGTGATCTGTGCTGCTGCCGTGACTGCTGACATCAGCACTATCGCTATCGGTGTCGATGCACTTGAGGACACTAGGCTCCATCGGGTCGAAGTCAATGAAGGACACTTCTCAGCATGGATTTCAGGAGCGGGGCTCGATGAATCTGATGTGCTCGAGTCCCCCATCAGGTCTCCAACAGAAGAGCATGGTCTCGAAGATGATCTCAGACCCGACCGTGGAGGTGTGGTCGATGAGAGCCCTTGAGTTGACGTCGTTGCGATGATCGCCGCTGGAGAGTTTGTTGTAGATGCTCATCGGAGACATGGTTGATCTGCAAAAACAGCTGAAGGCCCCTACCTGGCGCGATAACCGTCGAAGGTTAGGAATTGACAATAAACTTATATTCGGGTACCTTCGAGGATGCTGGGTTAATCAAGGAATCAATGACACACAATATAGACAGGTTCGGGCCTCTGGATCGAGTAATACCCTACTCCTATGTGGATGTACTATGGCGTTGCTGAGAACGGATTACAGAATAGGGAGATCAAGCTCTCGTTACAATGAAGATTGTTTTTGAGGGGTGGCTAAAACCTAGCCTATCTGCTTATCTATGAAGATTGCTTATCGCCTATATCGCTTAGACGATGTATGCTTAAGTCTCGATTGCCTTCTGGGTTGTATATCCCCTCTCCCTCGTTCCTGAGCGTCTACCCCCTTATTTATATGGTTGGGGTAGCCTTCTTCTGAGTCGTAGTAGGTTTGGAATGCCCGATTGTGCTCGATGAGGAGTCCTCCATTCCGAGACCTGCGTGGTGTATCCAGACCTTCCTTACTTCCCAGCAAACTTGGGTTGGTTTCCTCGTAATGGGACCATGATCGAGTTCTTCCCAAATGTGGGGATACTCTTTCCATGTATATCTTATCCCGTGTAATTCGGGCCTGAGATATAATTAGTTTCCTTATGTGTGCGATACCGTGTATGACACGAATATCTGAGTATTCCATGTGCGCATATATCCCATATTTAAATATTCGACATGAGGTTATGTTGGACTAGGACAAGCCTAAGCTGGACCCAAAAGACGAGTTTTGGGTGAATTGGTATGAGAGTAATTGGAAGAAGGCCAAGATTGGCCATATCAGCCTCTGATGAGGATATCGCTACTATGTATACGGCCATGCCTACAAACCCAATTGAAACCAACAATGTAATACAATGGTCAATTACTCGAGCTTGCGCACGTCAATTCAATTGCCAGGTGAATGCGTTCCTCGAGTTGCATACAAATAATTTAATGAATGGAATGCTAGTTAATCCTTGTGATGATTTTATTGTCCTTAGTAACCAAGGAGACGGACTCTCAAATGTCAAGCATGAAGCCAATTCTTTCGGTGCACAAGTTCAACTCGAATTCAGCCTCCGGGACAGCACCAACTTAAAACGACCATAACTTTTGATCCACAAGGGTGTTTGGGGTCTATGAGTACTGGTTTGAAAGGTTTCGTCGTCCTCTTTCCAACAGATTAGGCCTCATGTCCAAATTCCTTACGAGTCAACGGGAATCTACAAAACAAGTTTGGTCATCTTTCCAAATCCGAGCCAAACTAGGAATAGGAGTCCTACTCGGCCATGGATGTGTTTTAGACGCCCCTAGCACGGTTTTGGCCTCCTATTTCTCCTATATATAGCTAGGGAGACCCCCAAAATAACTTGGGTTTTGGTTATTTGATAGTTTAGCCTTTTGCTACTATTTTGTTCCTGAATATCATACTGAATTTTTGTATACGAGACTCCAATGCTTGAAACAAAGAAATAAGTGCGTTAAGGAATACTATGAACGATTGCAAAATCATTTGTTGCGTTGTGGTTTAGTTGAAGGTGAAGAAGCAACAGAGCTTAGATTCATACGTGGACATAATCAAGAAATTCAGGATGCTCTTATTGATGAAACATATAATTCTCTTTCAGAATTGGTTGTATGTGCTTGTAGAGTTGAAAATATGCTTGCTGAATCCTTGAGAGAATCATTAGCTTCATTTGAGGTGCCCATTGTTGCACCTTCTTTTGTAGCTAACATTTTGTAGAAAAGTGAGCACCATCGAGAGAATGATGTAGAAGAGCATATGGAGAAAGAAACGATCAGTACTACCCCATGTGTAAGTGAAGAGATAATAGTTGAAGAAACGCCTACAACAGCTGATGAGAACTTACAAGGTAATGTAACAGGTATGGACTTTACAAATGGAGAAAATAATTTTGAAGAGCTAAAACTATCCACAAATCATGCTATCGTAGAGCAACTATTAGTGAAACCAATTGTTGATTTTGCTTTGTTACAAGATGATTTGCTTGCTATTTATTGTGGTAAAGAAGAGTTGTGTGATAATACTTCACTTATATCCATGACACAACTAGCGAATGAACATGTCACTTTTGTTAACACACTAGACACTTATACTGAAAATAAACATGTCATTCACATCACAAGCGAAAATAATGAGTTGAAATTGATGTCTCCATTATATACATTAGGCTACATTGAATTTGATGTTCCGTGTGATCTGAATTATTTAGAGGAGAGACTTTTTGTACATTCTGATTTGTCATGGTTATTGCGAAATATTTTTATGTTATTAGCAAAAATAGTGAGAAAGGAGAGTATAAAGCATATCGAGTTTACATTTGTTCAGATTTTAAACCTCCGTTTGCAATGCAACAATGTCATCAATTTAATAATTGCCATATCACTAATCATGTCATATCAAGTACATTTGGTTCCATTCACAAGTCACATGATAGTTTTCAAGAAAGGAAGGATATGGTTGATAGAAATTCTCGATCCATTGATTTGATTACAAATATGCATATTGCTTTGTTTCCTGTCATTACTAACATTTTGCAGGACAATATGATGGAGTCGAGGATGACTCCACTTCAAGAAAGGGAGGATGATGAGACCATGCTTATCATAGACAGAACTATCAATGCATACATATGGTCATCACCAAGTGTTGTCGCAATTATATCAACTGCATGGCTTCATCGACCCCCACCTTGGCCAGGACCATTAAGTTGGCGACACTTTATGTCATCCTCTACTCCATCTGCATGGCTTCATCGGCCCCCACCTTGGCCATCCTTCTACATCTTCGTCGCTTCAAGGACCATTGACTCGAGCTCGAGCCCGTCAACTCAATTATCAGATCTAAAGCCATACTTGGGAGAAGATGATGAACTTGAGTCGAGGACGACTCAAATGCAAGAAGGGGAGGATGATGAGGACATCGCTACCATGGATACGACCATGCCTACAAACCCAATTGAAACCAACAATGTAATACAATAGCCAATTACTCGAGCTTGCGCACGTCAATTCAATTGCCAGGTGAATGCGTTCCTCGGGTTGCATACAAAAATTTAATGAATGGAATGCTATTTAATCCTTGTGATGATTTTATTGTCCTTAGGAACCAAGGAGAAGGACTCTCAAACGTCAAGCATGAAGCCAATTCTTCCGGTGCACAAGTTCAACTCGGATTCAGCCTCCGGGACAACACCAACTTAAAACGACCATAACTTTTGATCCATAAGGGTGTTTGGGGTCTATGAGTACTGGTTTGAAAGGTTTCGTTATCCTCTTTCCAACGGATCTGGCCTCATGTCCAAATTCCTTACGAGTCAACGGGAATTTGCAAAACAAGTTCGTTCATCTTTCCAAATCCTAGTCAAACTAGGAATAGGAGTCATACTCGGGCATGGATGTGTTTTAGACGCCCCTAGCACGGTTTTGGCCTCCTATTTCTCCTATATAGGGAGTCCCCTAAAATAACTTGGGTTTTGGTTATTTGATAGTTTAGCCTTTTGCTACTATTTTGAGTCTTTTAAACGTGCTCAACGGCCGCCTAACAAGCTCCTTGTATCGGAACCCCAACTTTTCAATACTTCATCTATATTTGCAATTCTAGATTGCTTGTGCCTTGTTCTTGATTGTTCTTCGATTGCTTGCAGGAATTGATCTTCGTGATCAGGTTGATCGTGCCCACGGCAAGGTCAATAACCATCTGGAGTTGGTTTAGCGATTGCTAAGGCGCATCATCGTTGTACATTGTAGTCGGATCGTTAAAGTCAATCCCACCCAAATCGAAGGTTATCATTCTCATCGAAAGATCGGGACACCAATGTTACATCAGCCTCTCGAAGGGAAAGGCATAGATGGACCCTAACGTATATGATGCATGGCTGCAAGCCTAACTTCTTTTTCATCCCTCCATTGTTTTCCATTACAAAAGATGCACATGTATCTTAATTGTAGTTCGAGCTGATAGTTCGTAAATGTTGTCATTTGTACCATAGGAATAGCGAGACGAACATTTGTATCTCGCCAAACCATACACGTCATGTAATTCGCACTTTTATTATGAATTATTCCCTCCATCCCAAAATATAAGGCACAACTGTTTTTTTTTTCCAAATCCCAGAATGCAGGGCGCTGCGTCTCCTTGATTTCTCTTCTGGCTTCTCTCCCATCTCTCATGCGTATGCATGCATGCATTAACCCCCTCGAGCTCCGCATAACGCAATTGCTTTTTTTTATCTCTGCGTTGGTAGGAGTTACGCCTTATATAATAGGATGAATGAAGTATCATTTAGGGCTTCAAAGTTCGAACTAAAAACATCACTTAACCTCCCTATGTGTGTACAACAAACTCGTTGAAATCCATAATCACTGACTCACGAAAATGCCACGTCGCAATCCAAATCAAACACACACCTGACACCTCCTCTATTACGGGACAAAAGGCTCCAAAGGGTGATTGTTGTATACTTCTGTATATATATATACTAGGCAGAACCGTGCGGCAATGCCGCACCGCATTGGTTCGGAATTCTTTTTTTTGTAAGGAAAACGTCGGAGAAAAGACCTAGCCGTAATTTTTTTTTTTTGAGTTTTTCTGGAAAAAGGCGACGTGAAGGATCCGACCGCGAATCTACAAAACAACGGGCTCTTTTTTGAAAAATAACCGACGAAAGGACCTATCCGCTATTTTTTTGAAAGGACCTACCGTATGTTTTTTCTGGAAGGACCTATCTGTAATTATTTATTTTCTTGGGAGGACCTATCTATAATTTTTTATTTTCTCGGAAGGACCTATCCGTAATTAAACATTTTTCTGGGGGCCTTCCTGCGCAAGCCGACACATGGGCATGCCGGCTGTGCGGCAATCTCCTCCGGCGTAATAGATATAATATTAGTATAGCTGAATACATACTATGCTGCTTAGTTAATTCCGATGTTTGTATATTTTTTTTCTAAAGTCACATCAATTAATTTAATACATTTCAAAATAAATTATAATCTTTTATCGTCATTTAAATTGATGACGAAGCCTTTTATCACCATTAAATTTGGCGCTAGATGATTTCAAATGGTGACATAAATCCTTCGTGAACGACTTATATGCTTTTCGTAATTTCCAATTGCTACGGAGGTCTGTTTGTGTAATTTTTTTTATGTTTGGTAAAATAAATGAAGAAAGCATTACTTACTGAGTAGTGCTTCTATGCTTTTCCTTCTAGTATAAGTTGCACAAATCTTGAAACAAGTGAAATGGTAAGTAATCACTATCTATCTTTCATTCATGCTTTAATAGTTGTGTAACTTTTAAAAAGAAGAGCATATAAGCACTTCTCTTACTTAAAAAAAATCCCAATTGGAGTGCTGCTCGTTCAATTACCCCTACTCTCATCAGACGATCCCTGTCTATAGCACATACGGAGAGTTGGAACTTGGAAGGTTCATTCAGCAAGCTCCAAAATCGTCCAAGACCATCCAGAGTCGCCGGGAGCGGGGAGTTTGACAAGGAGGAGATGTGGTGCGCGTCGTGCCTGGCGTCCTCCTGCGCGGGTTGCGCTTGCAACCTCTGTGCGTCGGCGGCGTCGGCCGTACCCCGCCGCTCCGCTCGCCTCGCATACTGCGGCCTCTTCGCCACCTCCCTCCTGCTCTCCTTCCTGCTCCGCCAGTTTGCCGCTCCTCTCCTCCAGCACATCCCATGTAAGCGCCTAGTGCCACTCTCTAACAACCCCACCCCATTCTTTAGTTATCTGATCCTAATTCCGCTGCTTTTAAAGGGTTAGCTGTGGTTTCTTTCTTGCTATTGTTTTCTTTTTTAATTTTTGAGATCGCCCTTGTTGCAATTAATATCTGGTATCTTTGCGATATTCGGTAATTGTTACATAGCGTGCAAGATCGTGCTGAAATCGTGGATGGTTTGGTTGTTTGGTGTAGGTGATTTGGGGAATATTCGAATCCTACTAGTCACTGCTCTGTTTCATCTATTTGCTTTCTTCCGCGTGCACGTTTGTGAAAAATATATTAAGTTCGAAAAATTGGGGATAATAATGACATAGAACACTGATATCGTTCTTGTTTGCAGAACTGTATAAACTTAGAAAGATTGAGAAAGTTATGTGTCAACATGATGTTTTTTCCTTTTTTCTTTTCAGACAAAGAGATATGTTCACTTCTAGATGTTTTGGTAGTCAAATTTTAAGGATTTATCAGTATGTACTGTCTCAAACGTTTGCATAAGCAGCCCTGCATGTTTGTAGTTCATTATTCAATAGTTTTAGGCTTATTCAGATAGCAATAAAAAGCCATCTAGGTGAAAACCATCCCTTATCTTATGGGAGAGTGTGAAATTCCCTATTTGCAAAGTCAGATTTTTTTATTCGTTGTATTTGCATTTTAGGCTTAATTACCCTAGATGGAGAAGGCATAATAGTGCCCTCTTGCTACAGAAGATAAAAGGCATAATGTCAATCTTACTTCTTTTTGGTGTTACCAGCAATTATATGAATCTCTCCTGTACCTGGTTCTTTTGCTTTCTATAAAAGTTGGGCATAGCCTGCGTTCTAAAAACATGATATGAATCTGAGGAGCCCTGATTTTCACAGCATAGGAATTAGGATATCTAGTGTTGCAAGCCAAAGAAATCCAGTACTTAACCAGCAATGTTTTATTCGACCTGCTACTAGATCATCTGCCCAGACAACAGCAAATATGCTGTTCTGATTGGGTTTGCATAACCATCAAAGAAGGTTCAGCCAAGATAATATCATGATATAAGATGCTTCTGTAATCTCACATGGAGGTTAAAAGTTTGATTTCTTTATTTAACAATAAAAGCAGCAGTTTTATTTATCCTGTTTTGCATCAGAAATTTGCAAGGAAAGGCAAAAGCAGTTTAGTTATGCACGGAGAGCTTAGCAATTTAGGGGAAAGATTCAGCTGGATTTTGTGAAAGAATCATAAAGATTGAGAAAGTTATGTGTTGGTGCTATGTCTTTCTTTTGTTTTCAGACAAGAAATAGGTCCATTTGTAGATGTTTTTAGAGTTAAAATTTATGGATTTGTATGTGTGCAGTCCCGAGAGGCCAAGACATAGATAGCAGAAAGCCAAAAATAGTCATACATGTTTCTAGTTCGTTATTCACTATTCTTATTTTAAACTTATGTGTATGCAGTGGATGCACATACTTTTTTTTTTGGATAGCCATAAACAAGCCATGTAGCAGTGGGTTGAAGAATGATGGTAGTAGGATCATGTAGGAATGGTCCTCTGCACTATATTGTTGAAGATTATAGGTGATCTATAACTTGTGTAAACTTTATGTTTTTTAGAGTATTTAGGGAATTTCAGGTGACCTACTCCAAGGATTTGTATTTCTGTGTACATATTTGCCCATAATACTTGTAAAACCATTTTGCAGTTATGAATGTGCCACCCAGGATTTGTATTTCTGTGTACATATTTGCTCCTCTTAAGAAACCCCTTCTGCAGTTATGTATCATCTAAGACAAGCTAAACCATGTAACCAACTTGTTTATATTCTAAGATAAGCTAACCAACTTGTTTATAAGATATCAGTTGGTCTGGTTTGTCTTCGTGTAATTTAGAAATTAATGTGATGTGGCAAATATATCATACCTTGATACCTGTGTAGAATAACACTGAAAAGTGTCAGTAAAATTAATATTAATAAGATTACTGTATCCATCGATTAGTTCTGGAGCTGTGGGAAGCATCTAAACCATCTTAGTTGGAAACTCGTTGTACTGTATTAAGCGTAATCTCTTCTATTGCATTCCTGTGTTGTACATCGTTATCACTGACCAAAACTGTTGATATCATTGGCACTGACCAAAATTCTTCATGTCATTTTTAGTTCTTTTGTGGGGTACAGCTCCTGAACTTCATTCCTCTGGTCTCCTGTACTGTACTGTAAATTTGTAAAACTGTGACCCTTTTTAAGTGTCATTGAGTCTTGCACATGTTGATAGAATCTTGATCATACATAGCCTTTAGGGTTTAAAAGATACAGGGGTATGATTGATATGCACTTGCACTAGTGAGTTTTTGCATGATCTTGTTAATCATTTAGAACAACCTTGCTTATATACCATAAATACATGCCCATATAGTGCAGAACATGTTGCATGGGTAAAACTCTTTAAAACTATCGATGTTTTCGTAGTTCTCTCAGCCAATTATTTTGTTTGTTTGGAACCATTAAATCTTTGAAATTATGATAATTCAGAGAAACCATTGAGGCATTGCCATGTGCTGTAGCAGCCGTGCAAGGGCAGGATTGGATTAGTTAGGATATAGGTAAGATCATGTCCTTTAAATTAAAGATTGCTTTCTTAGGGGCCAAGTAAGTCATCCCTATAAAAGAGATAGCATGTATCCATTATCAATGAAGCAATAACGAATTAAGAAGCTCCCCTCTAGTCCAATCTCTCTCCTGGATCCTCTCCTCCCTACAGAGCGCCCTTGTTTTCTTAGCGCTTTCTCCTTCAAGCTATGCCGTTTGGCCCCTTCCGATGGTACGTCATGTACAAGGTACATGACAGGCATTGATTTCAAGATCATATAAGTGGCCTAGTAAGTCTGAACTGTACTGTATTTCAGGGATAAATACATTTGATGATACACCACCAGAAGAATGGTTTCAAATGAACGCTGTTCTTCGAGTCAGCCTGGGGAACTTCTTGTTTTTTGCAATATTTGCTCTTATGATGATTGGTGTCAAAGATCAGAATGATCGACGAGATGCATGGCACCATGGTGGCTGGATTGCAAAAATTTCTGTCTGGGCCATTCTCATTGTTCTTATGTTCTGTGTCCCGAACATTGTAATTACTGTTTATGGTAAGCTCGTTTTTCCCTGGTTATTTATATATTGCTGACTTTATTCGCATAGCAATGTTCGTTCACAATTATGCATTTTCGTCTATTCTGTTGATGTGCTTCCATTTTCCCTCTCAATTTTTTCTGGGTGTTTTGGATGGCTGGGTTGATTATAGTCTAATGATCAGGAACCAGTTCCAAAAATTAGGTAAGGTTCCATTTTCACTGGCTTTTAAGTTCATTTTGTTGCCAAAACTTGCCAACTTTTGGCAAACTTGGTGGCAATTTTGGTCACTAACCAGACACCCCCGCGGTTTTTTCCGCTTGTGTTAGCATGGCTCAAGAAATTCCTCAAAAATTCGTGGATGTGTAGCATGTTAATATATGTGCACTTGCGAAAAATGGTACACAAATGTGACCATATATGTTCTAAGCAAAAAGGACAAATAACTACTTAGATTGCTTAATATATGTGCAGAACTTGTCTTTTTTTTTTTGTACAGTGTACTTGACCATGTTTTTTTTAGGGGTACAAGGTGGACGCACACAACCCACGCACACCACATTCACACACCACATGCACATACATGCTTGCGTGTTCTCTCCACATACTAAGGAATTAATTGGAGGCTCTATGACCTCTGGAGCACGGGAATGTGCTGTCCCACTTAACGCACACGTGTTTGTGTACCTGTTTTTTTTATTAGTGAGCACGCACGTCGACCCAGAGTCGAACGTGGGTGGGCTGGGGCGCACGATGGCACCCCTGCCTACTGAGCAATGCTCAGTTCTCTGTACTTGATCATGTTTCTGCGCGATATTTTGCACGTGCACATATGTTAACACGCCTTGCATCCTAATTTTTGGAGAATGCTTTGAAGTGCACAGGTTTGGAGAAACTAGGCGCATACGATACTGTGTGTAGATCTCTAAAATTCTCTTTTTTGTTAATTTTACTACTGGTTAAATTTGGACTTGAAAACTTTGTATAGTGATAGGTTACATTAAGGGCTGCCACTTCAATTTGTTTTGAATTTTTTTATATTGGTTTTATGTCCAAATCAAAGAGGTTTGAATGGTTGCAGCTACTTGTTGATTTGCACTAGATGTACCTATTTTTATATTTTCCAGATATTAGTTGCATGTTTTTAATGCTCCTTATGAACCAGCTACCATAGCATGTTTATTGAGTTCCTCTAATTTCGTGATTCATTGTTTGCAGAGATACTATCAAAGTTTGGATCTGGCTTGTTTCTTCTGGTGCAAGTCGTGATGCTCTTAGACTTCACAAATAATTGGAATGACTCATGGATTGAGAAAGATGAGCAGAAGTGGTGAGTATGCTCACGATCAGCCAGTGATGCTTGAACCCATTTTGTCTTTTTCTATCATTGATTCTGGCATCTTATCTGATATTGCAGGGAAATAGCTTTGCTAGTTGTGACTGTGCTTTGCTATCTCTCTACATTTGCCTTCACTGGTGTGCTCTTCATGTGGTTCAATCCCTCTGGTCATGATTGTGGTCTCAACGTGTTCTTTATTGTCATGACAATTATTCTTGCTTTTGCATTCGCAATAATTGGTTTGCACCCCCAGGTGACATACTACTTTTGCCTGGTTCAACCTATGAATAAACTAGGACTTCATTGCTTTTTTACTTTCCATGTACCAAAACAAATATATCAAGAATATAAATTGATTAACTTGCATTCCTGCTAGCAGCCTAGCACTACAAAAAGCTCTGGTTTTAACGCCCCTACAGAAGCAGTGCAGCCTTTCCTTGGGTTCATAGAGTCAGGTTTCCCATTTACCCACAATCGAGGAGCCGCCGCACCAACCAAAGCGGGCAGGCGGCCACGGTTCAGAATGCACTCTTCACACAACAGATTCACTTTCAATTCGGAATGTGCCTTTTGAACCACTACTGACAAAACAAACCCTAGTTTGAGGATAGAATTATGGATTCTCAAAATCCAGTATTGCCATGCCTTGTTACTCTCTTCCCAAACTTATTCGGGGGTTTGATCAGTACAATAAGCCTAAGTATTTTATTGATCAGGTGGCACCCAGTTTGGTTCGGAAATTGTCATCTTGTAGTACTAACTCACAAGCAGATGAATTTTCATTGTATTATTTGAATGTAGACTTATCATTCCTTTGTGTATTTGAGCAAATCCCATTAAACAGGCCATATGTGCTTCCTATCGTATGTTCTCCGTATTTGAGTTGAAGCCAGTGCCCCATATGGTGTCCTGTCAGTTGCATATCAAGTCTAAAGTGCACTTGGTCCTTTTTCCTTTTGACATTGCGTAACTTCATTAGATCCAGTTAGGATCTGCTGGGTTCACTAATTCACGTCCTAGTACATCACTAATCTGCCTTGTGCATAGTGATAAATTTGTCGATTGCTCAATATTATTTATGTAACACATAGACCTGAGATGATTGTATCTTATGCACCTGAGTTTGTCCAGTTTTCTGATGGTATCTTTAACAAAAAAATAGTGTAGTTTTCTGTTCATACGAGATGAAATACTGTTTCCTTGTCCAGGTCAATGGAAGCGTTATGCCTGCTTCTGTCATTTCTGTTTACTGTGCATACCTGTGTTACAGTAGTCTCTCAAGTGAACCGGATGACTACATATGCAACGGGCTTCACAGGCATTCTAAGCAGGTTTCATTGAGCGCTCTTATACTTGGGATGCTCACTACTGTACTCTCTGTAGTTTACTCTGCTGTTCGTGCTGGATCTTCCACTACATTTCTTTCACCATCATCATCTCCTAGATCTGGTAAGAATATTCTAATTACCAAATACCTCGTCTGTACCTGCATGCTTGGCTGACGTCGGCATTCTTGGTGATCAACACTGCAGTAGGCACCAAAAATCCTTTACTCGGTGATGATAATGTGGAGGCGGGGAAATGTGATAGCAAGGAAAGTGAACCGCGTCCCGTGAGCTATTCATACACCTTTTTCCACCTTATCTTTGCCCTCGCAAGTATGTATTCTGCCATGCTTCTGACTGGCTGGACGAGCGCTGCTTCAGAGAGCTCGGAGCTGATAGATGTTGGATGGACAACTGCATGGGTGCGTATCTGCACGGAGTGGACTACTGCAGCATTGTACATCTGGACCCTTGTAGCTCCGCTGCTCTTTCCTGACCGGGATTTCTCATAGGCACCCATGGGCTTGTGAATATGTGACCCGTCTGTTGCTGTTCCGGCATGAATTAAGCTATGAAAATAAATAAGCAATTGCTGTGCCTATAACGAGTGGGAATCTGTTAGCAGCATCTGTGTGTAATGCAGGTAGTAGCATTCAAACGTGTCTTCTGCCTTGTAAAAGTTGATAGGTTGTGTACACATCATCCTTGTTAGTAGTGAATGTGGAGTCAGTAGCTATGTATGGCAAGTAGTAACTGCTTAACGGTGGTCGTTATCACGTCTATGGATGGAATAGCATATGAATCAAATGCTTTGGTGCATGGATGTTTGCAGTTTTGTTGCCTTCGAATTTTCAAAAGGACTCCACAGATAACGAAAGTAGAATCCTGCCAAAGATTTCGCTCTTTGGTACGCCCAAGTGGCCTTTCTAAAATTTTGGCATCACCATTAGGGGTGGAATCGAGCCGAGCCGAGGCCGAGCTCGCCAGTTTTCGAGCCGAGTCGAGCCCGGCTCATTGCATACATCGAGCTCAATCTTTAGCTCGGCTCGGGCTCGCTCGAGCCTCGAGCCGGCTTGACGTGGCTCGCAAGCCGGCCTACAAGGGCACTAGCAAGGGTCCAAATGCCCTTCATTCTCACAAAAAAATGAAGCTCCTCCATCCATTCTCATCGTTCTCATGCTCCAACCTCCTCTAGGGTTCGGTTAAGAAGCAATTTCACATTTATGGGACGCCTTTTTAAGCACAGATGGTTATACTGCTCTTTCAGTTTATAAAACTGCAAACATGTAATCTGGAAAAAGAATACTCCGCTTACTTTTATCTGTGCAAAAGTAATCAGTAGACCCAATACAAGACATTTGAAGTACTAAGAAGAGTAAACTCAAAAAGTAAGGTAAGACAAGCATTGCTCATTAGATGTCTAGCATTGGGTATACTGATTACTGTATTGTGAATTCATACCTTATATAACTCAATGACTGTCGAGCCTAACGAGCCGCTCACGAGCTGGCTCGGGTTCGGCTCGTTGGCCAAGCGAGCCAGGCGGTAGGCTCGGGCTCGGCTTGTTGGCCATGCGAGCCGAGCCGAGCCGCACCGAGCCGAGCAAAGCTCGGCTCGGGTTCGGCTCGTTGGCCAAGCGAGCCAGGCGGTAGGCTCGGGCTCAGCTCGTTGGCCATGCGAGCCGAGCCGAGCCGAGCAAAGCCCGAGCCGAGCTTCGAGCCTCGAGCTAAAATTCCACCCCTAATCACCATAACTGCGGTGCTTGGAGATTGTGCACAAAGTTACTTTAAGAACCACCTAAATTAAGTGGAACACTCGCCACCCACAAAATGGCCTAGGATTTGGGCTGTGCCAAAGTTCTCATTGCAAGCAAAATTTTGGCAACAATCCACGTGATGCCCAAATCGCATTGGTATTACCAATTTTTGGTATGGCAGCCTTAAACCAAACATCCCTTAGTAAACAAGCAGCATATGAACGAGAAGAAAAAAATACTTCGTATGGTAAATACACCTTTGGCCATGCCTTGTACGTTGCTCATTTGCGTATGTATTAAACAGGCAAGAGATGATTCAAATGAGCTGCGCTCTCCTGCAGAGCTTGTTGCATGTATTATAATAGGTGCAGGGCCAGCATAAGCCCAGAAGAAATTAACAGAGAAAAAATGTGACTAGATCCTGCCATTAATCAATCCCAGAGTTACTTGCATCACTTATAATAACCAGCATTTTCTACACAAGCTAAGTATTATGTCAAAGCTCCACAGTAGCCCTGGAAACTTGCGTCACTTATAATAATGATGATACTTCCTCTTCTTTTTCTTCCTGTAGCTCTCCAGTACTTCATGCCGCTGTAGAGGTGAGACAGATAGCAACCACTTGCTAAACTCAAGATCGTTCATACGCATACAAGACGCAATATGGCTGAATTCCTTCCGTTTCTGCTCCACTGAGTAAGATTTTGCTTTATCCATGTGCTTTATGTCCTTACTTTGCAGCCCCTCTGAGAGGCTCTGGGCACATTGATCTATTGCACAGTTATTTGTTTCCTTTGTCCTCATGTTTACAACATCCTCATTTCGGTGTGCATACACGATTCCTGTTTGGAGGAAACAAAATTTTGTTATACTTTAATAAAATATGAAACGCACCAGTGAATGGAGATGTAAGGGCAAAGATAATGGAAGTCAGCTTAGCAGGCAACATTCAGTCTGCAATCTTGTTCACAGAGTTGTTCATATCACCAGGCTCATGTTCTGAAAATCATGAGCATGATAGTATGATACACAAAAACTAGACAATAAGTTCTCTACATCAAGAAGTTGAAGGTGGAATACTTGCTAACAGTCAGAAGGTTTATCACATTGAATATCCATTATTGGATCCATACTTTTCTTCAGGGTAATAACCTAATTTTGCAGTAGGAATAGGTTGAATAGCAGGCCTGGAAAATTGGCTACAAACATAAAACCTTACAAGAACAGAATGGTACATACAATAATTCAAAATGTTTAGAGCAAGTATTTCAATTGAAAAGATCAAATCGAAAATTAAATGTTCAATTACTAGTTTTCAATACATCGCCCACAACAGCGGGGGTAATGGCAACTGCTTAGTAATTCGGTCCTTGAAGCTTTTCATGCAGCACATTAGAAGGCCTTAAATCAAGTAATTTAAATCAGATATATTCACAATAGAGCTTACCAAATCGAACCAATTTCTGATTTTCAGTAGCTGTTGCTGCCATGGACGACTTCATTTTCTCTTGTGTACCAAATAAATCAGTATCAAGTATTTCTCTTATCCCTGTTGCTTCAGTCGTATTCCCATGTTCGCCATGCATCTCAATAATCTCACTAGTGAAAAGCTTATCAGACAAGTCACGGAACAGATTGCAGACCCCAAAGAGTTCACCTTGAAACTTATTGTCATCCTAAATCAGAGGTATCCAAATTAGATACCAATGTCCCCAATGAGCCCAAGTATATAGCGACTTATCTATTATTCTTGCAACTACCAAAAAGCTCAATTTGAAATTAAACTAAAGTGCGATTATGAGTGCAACTGATTCTTATGACTACAACAGCCAAACTGCCCAAGTCAAAATTAAACTAATATGCAGATGTGTGCAACATTATAAGTAGGAAGAGTGGTGCATGCTTGCCATGTTTGGTTTTACTATAATGCCATCTAACAATAAATATTATAAATATCCTGTGGTTAAGTAATAACTGAATATTCAGTTCAAACACAAGCATGAAAGAAACACATATTTGGAAAATATAGAAAAATTGAAGGAACCAAAAATGCATTAGGTAATTTGAGGCAAAAAGTAATTGTAGGAGGATAAGAACATCATTTTGGTTTGCTTTATAAGCTAGAGCCCTTATCCTATTCTATCAAATTGGGCCACAGCCCTTATCTTTATTCTTGATTGTCATTTTCCAAGAGAAATGGGCTAAATAAATCTAATCCTCGGCACCTTTTGTTCTTAGCTTGCCCACAATTGTACCAACCCAAATGCCTTAAGTACGTAATACCATCCATCCAATATAATCAAAATGCTTAAATGGCTAATGCCATTACCTGCACACCTTCAAAGTAACGCTTTTCTATTTTTCCTGAGACTGCAATGTTTGAAAGCTGCTGTTTATATATTTGTCGAGAATAAACAAGCTCTTCAAGGGAACCAGCCCCAAGTAGACGAAATACTGTAACGTGGCGTCTCTGTCCATATCGAAATGATCTGTCCTGTGCTTGCAAGTCTTGCGCAGGGTTCCAACTTGGATCAAATATCACCACACGGTTAGCACTGACAAGGTTCACACCTAAATTACCAGCCCGAGTAGATATAAGAAAAACCTGCCGAAAAGCAGTTCCCACTTAAATGACTATGCTCACCCAAAAGTTCTTTTTACAAAAAAGAAGGTACTGAAATACACATCAACATGTATTCACCTGTTTGCTAGGGCTTCTGTTGAACTCGTCAACTAGTGATTGGCGTGCATTCATGGGAGTTGTTCCATCAAAACGAGAAAAGCAATAACCCTTCCTTATAAGAAACTTCTCTAGTATGTCAAGCATCCTGTTTGTAAATTTTTGTAGATGAAATAAGTCAATTAATTACACATGCAAATGATACTAAAAGTAAATACCCAAAGCACAAGTATTTAGAACAAACGTTTACAGAAAATGCAACAGCCAACAGTGAACAAGTACTAAGATAGATGCTTACATGCAAAATAAGTTATCCTACTTGATACAAGCTAGGGCTTGGTTGAACTTTCTTTTATGCGCTCAGTGCGAGTTATAGGGGAGGGGGGTTACACAAGTTTTACATCTGAAGTAGATATCACCAATTGAATAAATGGTGTATTCTGGAGCTCTAACCAAGCATACCCACTATGGCAGCGAAGTGACTTACAGATAATTAGAATTAACAATTGATTGAAAATAAAGCGAAAGGCCTTACATCAATAGAAGATATTTTTGTGCATTCTAGTTCCATCATCAAGCCTGGTTCAAGACTAAGGAGATGTTCTGAAATGTGTTTTTCTTGCTTTTGTTGAATATGAAGAACTTCATTGAGTCAAAAGTCATAACAAAGATGATTTTGGAGGTTGATATAACCAATTTGCTAGTACAATTGGCAATCCTTTATAGTCCTAATTTGAGGAAATAAATAACACTAACGTGTGCCACAGAACATGCTAACTGAATCATTAGACAGAATGGGGAGACTAGATTACAAAGGTAAATGGCAATGCATATTTGGTCCTTTATTGGATAAACAATGAGCACAAAAAGAACCACCACCTGACAGAATAGCTGAAAAGAAGAATCTTGTCACCCTGCAGAGTCCAGAGTGACAGAAGTCTTTCCAATGCACGCATTTTTCCACAATGTTCTGTGTCACTGAGACTCATGAAGTTTTCACTTTTAGCACTACCGCCGACTAATTCAATATCTGTATCAAACACAGCAGCTGCAAGCTCAGCATCTTTCTGCTGCTTCTCAAACTCATCCTTTGGATTAGGCTTTATTAGCTCCAGATGGTTACTAATCTACAGGAAGGAAAACTAAGTTATTAAAAACTTCAAAACAAAAATGTCCAAAATATAACAAGAATAGGAAATAACCTGCTGAAGCTTGACAAGGCAAGGAAGAACAAGGCAGAAGGGGCATATAGAACAACCCTCTGGATTGTCTCTGTGGAGATAAGACCAGATAATGCCATGCGGTTCAATTCTCTTGCAACATTCAACCAGAGTCAAAGGACTTCCGCAGCTACAGGGGAGATCCTTATTTACAAGAATTTGTATGTCAGGTTGTTGCAGCATTCTTCTATAAACACGCTTTTGAACATCACTCATTCTGCAGAAAACAATATTATCCTCCTTCCCAAGCATAAGATGTCCAATAGTCTCCTCTTTTGTCCTTCTCAGCAGGACTTTCCTTAGAACTGAAACAAGGTGCTTCTTGCGCTTATCAGCAACTTGAACAAATCTCTCAGGAGCACTTAACCTCTGGCCATGTTTTAAAGGCTCCTCATAATATGCTCGAAAGTGTTCTCGATCCCCCAAGCAGCCAGGTACAAACCAGTCAAACAGATTAAATAATTCCATGATCTTATTCTGCATTATGGTTCCTGTGAGGCCAAACCGCTTTTGAGTATTAATTCCCAAACATGCCGCATATAACTTCGATTTTTCATTCTTAAGACGGTGTGCCTCATCAACAACCACAAGTTCCCATGAGATGCCACATAAAATCTTGTCATGGATCCTAAAAGTGTCAAAACTGGTAATGAGTACCTCTAGTCCTTGAGCTTCAATTTTTTCAAGAACTAAATCACGATTTGGACCATGATAGACAGCAACAGAAAATCTTGCCCAATCAGAAAATTCATTTTCCCAGTTCCGAATTACTGAAGTGGGGCAGAGGATGAGTACAGGACCAGTTTTCTTTCCTTTGTCCGTTGATTGCTGCTCATCAAGGTCATTATTTTTTCCAATGACAGAGGATAAAAATGCAATTGTTTGAATGGTCTTTCCCAAACCCCTAAATCGTAGAAAAAGAAAGTATTAAAAATCTAAATAAAAAATATATTAAATTTTTACATGCCTGTTAATTGCATGAAGTAGGAATGATGCATTTTCACTACGGCAACATCAATCACATATATGACCAATCTGAACAATGAACTTTCTTTGTAACATTGAATATATGAAACTTTTTCTACTCAATCACATATTGTACTAAGTAATATGAACTTTTTCTACTCAATGTTCAGATACCATATTAAGTAGAAAGAGTTCAATATAAATAATATTTTTATTTCAATGTTGAGAAAAAAAATTGCACAATGTGGCTCCATTAGTACCAAATAGAATGATATCAAGATGTAATCAAATTATATGCTCAGATAGAGTAGGAAAATGCACTAGCATGTTCGAACCCTATATTTATTTGCCATTGTCGTATTAACCAAGCAATGCATTAATCATTTTAAAAAATCATAATCAGATTGGTCCATATTAGGTCCCTGTACTTAGGCTGGTACAAAGTAGACCTAGTACTTAAAAAAGAGTGCAAATTAAACACTCTAAGACTCTCTCCAACGACGGCCTCTAAAACAGTCTGTTTGGATATTTGGAGGCCTATTTAGACCTCTAACCATCCCAAGGGGACGTGCTATGTGTGCCTCTATCCAAGAGGCCGAAGGGGTTCATCTCTATATAGAAAGGCCGTCCTCATGTGTGCTATGTGCAAAGGAGAGACTTGTGTGATGGTTGATATACAGGCAGGGAATTCAGGCCATGGTTGGAAATCGACTCAATATGAAGGCCCAAATTGAATGCAGGCCGCACTGTTCAGGGCTCATACAGGCTTGGTTTTCCAGGCCATCGTTGGGTTCAGCCTAAGCCTCTACTATGAATACCAATGTAACTTTCATGTTGGTGGTGGTTTTAGGTTCTACACCTTTATATTCTAGTATTCTAGCCCTTCTTCACTGGCATCTACATGCTGAATCTTTGTGTGTTTTAGGATACTTGTTAATTTCGTTCAGGTCACTATTCAGTTTAGCTCTTGGAACAAAACATATTGGTACTTGCCCATTTTTTAGGTGTAAAATATAAATACATAAAAAATTAACTACTCACTGTAGTTTTTGAAAATATACGAGTTCGTAAACAAGAATTGTTGGAAGTGGCTTCCACTTTAATACACTACATAGGCTAAATGTTGGAGAAAAAACTACAATTGCTAGTAGTCCACAGCACCAAATATGATCCTTTCTCACACTTACATGTGGGACATGGTACTGCTAAATGGCCCATAGCCACCAGGAACCCAGGTCAATGGGGTTGAGGAACAGGGTCGTGGGATGCCACCAGCCAAACGTGCTGTCAAGGACGCTAGTGTCCAAAGACGCTGGTCCACGGCTGCGAAGCTCGTAGCCTGGACGTGCAGGAGGCGCCAGGACCTTGTCCTGGGCGCGCAGTAGTGAGAGGGAGGGGTTAGGAGAGAGAGAGAGAGAGATTAGGAATAGATTGATTATTGCTTGCCCCTCAAGGGTGCTGATTACAGCCTTTAAATAGATATTAGGACTGCTTAATAAAAGGAAACTAATCTGCTAATAGACAGGAAACTACTCAATCAATCCCATGATTAAAGGTTTCCCTGCATGCTTATTCTTTAGAAGGCAACAAACTCCCTAATTCTAGCCTTCCTTGCATGTGGTGGCGAGGAAGCTTCACTGTGCGGCGACCATCATTGGCGTCTTGAGCGCGGGCCCGTCTCTGATAATGTCGGCCCCACATGACATCTCTCCCCCCCTCGACGAGCAGCTCATCCGCGAGCTGGAAGGTTGGATAGCGGTCGAGGAAGCTGTCGACGTCCTCCCAAGTGGCCGAAGTGTCGGGTTCGCCCTTCCAGTGTACGAGGACCTGACGGACCCCGCGTGCGAGGCGAGAGCGGTCCACCTTCGCCGGTTCTGGTACGGCGGCGCCATGGTGGATAGGCGGTAGAGCGGGCGGTGCAGTTGGGGGAGTGCCGATGAACTGCTTCAGAAGCCCCACATGGAAAATGTCATGGATGCGGGCGTGCGGAGGGAGCTCGAGACGGTAGGCGACATCATTGATGTTGGCGGTGATGCGAAAAGGCCCGTAGAAGCGCGGTTTGAGCTTCCCTGTTGATGGCGCCCGGAGGGAGGTTGCGGTGCGCTGGCGAAGGCGAAGCCAAACCCAGTCACCCACCGCATAACGGACCTCACGGTGGTGCTTGTCGTAGTGGTGCTTGTAAATTGACTGGGCCTGTTCGAGACGATAGCGGACATCGGTGAGGAATTCATCCCTGTCCGCCATGTTTTTGGCCACGGCTGCCACGCTGCCTCGCCGGTTCAGAGGAGCGGATGGGCGAGGGTCACGGCCAGACGACTTTAACGGCGTGTCTTTGAGGCGATGCGAAAGCGGTGTTGTAGATGTATTCTGCCCACGGGAGCCAGCGCAGCCACTGGCGAGGCCTATCTCCGGTGAGGCAGCGAAGGTACATGACGATGATCTTGTTGGCGGCCTCCGTTTGCCCGTCCGACTGCGGGTGGAAAGCTGACGTCATGTGCGACTTTGGTGCCGCGAGGCGCAGAGCTCCTTCCGTAAGATGGAAGTGAAGACGGTCCTGTCCGAGACCATGGACTGGGGAATGCCATGGAGACGCACAATCTCGTTGAAGAAGACCTGTGCCACTGATTCGGCCGAGTAGGGATGGGCGAGCGGAATAAAGTGGCAGTACTTACTGAAGCGATCGACCACCGTGAGGATGACCGACTTCCCGCCAACGCGGGGCAGCGCCTCGATGAAGTCGAGCCCAATGTCAGTCCATACCGCCGTGGGTACGGGCAGCGGCAGGAGCAGCCCGGCGGGGTGCAGATGCTCAGATTTGTATCGCTGACAGGTGGCGCACGCGCGGATGTAGTCCTGGACCATTGTGCGAAGGTTGGGGGAGTGGAAGTCGCGGCGCAGGCGGTGGAGGGTGCGCTGGACGCCCTCATGGCCGTCGTCATGCACGGCAGTGAGCAGCTCTTGAAGTAGTGGCGATGTGGGCGGGATGTAGAGGCGGCCGTTAAACGCGACGAGGCCGTCGATGAGGGACCACGGAGCCGCGCGCTGGTTGGATGTGAGCTCCTCCTTGAGCGCCATCAGCGCCGGATCCGAGACATGTGCCTGGCGGAGACGGTCGATGAAGTCGAATCGAGGCCCAGAGATGGCGAGGCATGCCGACTCCTCCGTGTCGCGCCGGGACAAAGCATCGGCCACAGTGTTGGTGCTGCCCGCTTTGTATTCCACGGCAAAATCGAAGCCGAGGAGCTTGCCCACCCAGTGATGTTGGGGAATCGTGGACAAGCGCTGGTCCAATAAGAATTTGAGACTGAAATGATCCGTCTTTACCAAAAATCGGCGGCCCCAGAGATACGGCCTCAGTGTGACGGACGGCGATGACGAGGCCAATCGCCTCCTCTCATACGCTGCTAGGGAAGTGCCGGTGCGATCGCCGATCAAGAAAGCCACGGTGTCTTGGCCTTGTAATAGGACGGCCAACCCATAGGTGGACGCGTCGCATTCGACGATGAAGGATCAAGGTGAAGTCGGGCAAAGTGAGGATCAGTCTTTGTAGACGGCGGTTTTGAGAGCCGCGAAGCCGCCTCGCCTCGTCCGTCTAAGAGAACCCTCGCGGAGAAGAGGCTGTGAGAGTGCGGCTATCGTCCGTAATCCTTAATTTGCGGTAGTACGGCTAGGCCGAGGAAACCGCGTCTGCCAGCGTCTTGGCGTGGTTGTGGCCAGTCGGCGACGGCTTGCACCTTGGTTGGATCCATGGCCACGCCGGCAGCGGAGATGATGTGGCCGAGGTAGGAGATGGAGGTGACGCCGAACGCGCACTTGGACCGCTTGACGAAGAGGCGGTGTTGGTGGAGGACGTGGAAGACGGTGCGGACTTGCCGGAGGTGATCCGCCCACGAGGTGCTGAAGATGAGGATGTCGTCGAAGAAGACAAGGACGAAGCGACGCAGGAATGGGCGTAGCACGTCGTTCATGAGTGCCTGGAATGTAGCCGGGGCGTTGCACAGCCCGAACGGCATGACCAGGAACTCGTAGAGGCCGTCATGAGTGCGGAATGCGGTCTTCGCGACATCCTCGGTGTGCATCCGTACCTGGTGGTAGCCAGAGCGGAGATCCAGTTTGGTGAAGAAACGAGCGCCGTGCAACTCGTCAAGGAGCTCATCCACCACTGGAATGGGGTATGCGTCTTTTATGGTGATGGCGTTCAAGGCGCGGTAGTCGATGCAGAAGCGCCATGTACCGTCGGTCTTCTTGACTAGAAGAACCGGTGAGGAGAACGCCGATGCGCTGCGCTTGATGATGCCCTGTTCGAGCATGGTGGCGCATTGGCGTTCGAGTTCGTCCTTGTGAGATGCCGGGTAGCGGTAGGGGCGGACAGCCACTGGTGTCGAACCAGGGAGGAGGGTGATGCGATGTTCCCTGGAACGAGGTGGTGGCAACCCAGTTGGCTCGGCGAAGATGGTGGCGAACTCGTCCAGATACCGCCAGAGATCGTCGCCGGCACGCCCGACGAGGGGCTGGTCGGCCCCGCGATGCCTTGCCAACAGACCTTGTGGTCATGGCGCCAAAAGGACATGGTGACGGCTCCGAAATCCCAGAGGATCGGCCCGAGGGACGCCAGCCATTGTGTGCCCAAGACGACGTCGTAGCCGGCCAAGGGAAGGGCGAAGAAGTCGGTGATGAAGTCTTCATCACCAATGGTGAATGCCGTAGCATGGTACATGCCGGACAAGGTACGCTGCTCGCCATTGGCCACCGTGACTGCATCTTGCCGCGAGGAAGGAGGCGGAGGTCGCGCGCCGGCCGCTTCCTCGAGACGGTTATGGGTGGAACCGGAGTCGAGGAGCGCGAGGAGAGAGACGTCGCCCAGTTGGATGCGCATCTGCATGGTTTCAGTGGTGCGGACGCCTGCGATGGCGTGGAGCGAAATTAGCGGTTCATCGGCTGCGGCTCCTTCCGGTTCGATGTCGTCCTCGTCGTCCCCGGTGGCCAGATCGAGGAGGAAGATGCGCTGGCAGACGCGGTTGTGGCCTCGCCCGAACTTCTCGTTGCAGTTGAAGCAGAGCCCAAGGCGGCGCCGCTCCTCCATCTCCGCCTGGGATAGCCGTTTGGCCCGCCGTCGGCGATGTCTTGGTGGTCGAGTCGAGGCGATCTGGCCGGCTTGGCGGCCAAACGCGGCGAGGCGTTGGTAGGATGCCCGGGAATGGCGTCTTGTGGCGGAGGTGGTCTTCTTCTTGGCGGTACACCGATCGCAGCCTCCGATTCTGGCGAGGCTCATGGCGACGGCGAGTGACTGTGGGTTGTGGAGCTCGACGTCGGTGGCGATTGCAGACCCGGTAGTGAAGATCTGGACCTTCTGCGTCTCCGTGAGGTGCCCGGCGCGAGGAAGGAGTGCCTCGAAGCGGTCCTGGTACTCAACGACGGGGCCCGTCCGCTTGCACGCCATCAGCTCTCCTAGGGGGTTGTAGCGCAGGGGTGGGCCGAAACGTAGATGGAGAAGTTCCGTGAAGCGGCGCCACCGTGGAGTGCCATCTTCCTGCTGGACTTGAATGAACCACATCTGTGCTCCATCGAGCAGATTGTAGGAAGCCATCCATACCTTCTCCTCCTCCGCGATGTGTTGTTGATGGAAATATGACTCACAGCGGTTGATGAACGCCAAGGGATCAGATTTGCCGTCATATTTGGGGAAATCCATCTTTTGGAAGCGCGGAGGTCGATCGTTGTGGTGCTCGCCCGTGATTAGAGCCTTGGAGCCCCACGCAGAGCCTGACGGGGAATGCTCCTGCTGGAGGGTGTCAACCTTCGCTTGGAGACTGTCGACGGTGGTTGTCAACGTCCGGATGAGCAGGGCGAGCTCAGCCAGAGTTGGCTCGGCCATGGCGGGGATGAGTGGTGGCGCGGTGGGGCTTGGTGGAGGGCTGGTGTTGGGTGAGGATCGTCTGGAAGCTGATACCAAGTTGTCAAGGACGCTAGTGTCCAAAGACGCCGTCCACTACCGCGAAGCTCGTAGCCTGGACGTGCAGGAGGCGCCAGGACCTTGTCCTGGGCGCGCAGTAGTGAGAGGGAGGGGTTAGGAGAGAGAGAGAGAGAGATTAGGAATAGATTGATTATTGCTTGCCCCTCAAGGGTGCTGATTACAGCCTTTAAATAGATATTAGGACTGCTTAATAAAAGGAAACTAATCTGCTAATAGACAGGAAACTACTCAATCAATCCCATGATTAAAGGTTTCCCTGCATGCTTATTCTTTAGAAGGCAACAAACTCCCTAATTCTAGCCTTCCTTGCATGTGGCTGCTGAGGAAGCTTCCCCTGCTGGTGCGGCAGCCATACTGTTGGCGTCTTGAGCGCGGGCCCGTCTCTGATAATGTCGGCCCCACATGACACGTGCGGTGGGGTTAGACCTCTTCGAGACGAAGGGTGATATCCCAATAAATCCAGGTCGATGACCCAATTAAAGAAAGTTATTTCCTATTTAAGTCAAATAATGTCATAAGGTGTGATATAATATAAGCTTATTTGCAAAAAAGAAAAGGAGGAGATGGAGCAACCTGGCTCAGCCAGTCTGGCTAGCAAGCCAGCCAACTCTCCCCCTCTTATCTCATGAATGATAATTCCATTGTTACTGGAAGCTTTTATTCTTGGCACAGAGATATGGCCATAGAATCCTGAGAACGTGGCGGCAAGTTGTTTAATCTCTCATTTGCCCTCAAAATTTCTGTTTAACAGAAGTCACACGAATATGATTGAAAAACCGCTTGGTTGAATCAGATTAGCATACATGCTTCAATCCTCTCTCTCTCTCTCTCTCTCTCTCTCTCTCTCTCTCTCTCTCATCATTATCGCATTACTGTACAAAAAACATGCGGGTCATCAGTAGTCAGTATAAACAAACGAATAGAAAAATGGCATATAATTTCCTTTTCACAACCCCCAACCTTCGGTATGCTTGCTGCCACGGAAACGTGCCAGTCATACCTGAAGTGCAAGTGGATAAGCCGTAAGCAACAACATGGCAGAGAAGGTGCCGCAGGTGTGCTGTTTGCAGTTATCTGATGTCCGTGAAGGCAGGTACAAGTGCCTGGCTGCCTGCTCATCAGCCACATGCTGCACAGTGTGAACAAGGGCTAAATGAAAAGGTGTTTGGCCATTGGGGGTCTTCCGAAACCTATGAAACAACTATAGTGTTTGATGACAGGAGTAAAATCGCAAAGTTCCGCGCTTAAACCACCAATAGATAGAAGTTGCATTACTCATAGTACAGGTTGTATGTTTCAATTTTGTAAAGTAGGTGTACTTGGTGTACTTTGCACCTGCCCCAACAATAGGGGAACATACGGACTTTTGCCTTCATTTCATAGTAGAGAAGTAAACAAGAAGTCATTAATTATGACTATCCTGAACTTCAGAGTTCGGATCAATTTAGTACCACATTCCAGGGTAGGGCAGCTGAATGAACTCAAAGAATCCTTTAAGAGGCGCAAATTGCTGTGAGAAAACAGAAGAACGCATCTAATAACACAAGCATGGTTGCAAGCAAGTTCCTATCTCAGCATTTGTATAGATCTTCTTGATCAAGAGTTGGGGAAGGTTGTTGAAAGGTCTTAATGCCATAAATCCTCAAAAGACATTTCCTTTTTTGCATCTGATCTGAGGAATCCTTTTTATTGATGACAGTTTGAAGTCCAAAAATTCAGAAGGCATGGATGATGAAATGTGTAAGAAAAACAATGGTCATCATAACACAACTCCATATTCATCATCTTTCATCCAAATATTACCTTACATCCAACTAGTTGTGAGTCTAATATTAGCTGCAGTTAAGGAAAAGGAATTGACAATTTTCAATCTAGTGAAGAACACACCCTTGGTTTTGCTGTCAAATACAATGTTTTACATGGATAGATAAGACACTGATTTGCATGATTTTGGATGTTGTACAGTTCATTTGAGTTGAGATACAAAAAACTACAAGCATGCCTATAATATAACAAAACAACTTTCAAACCTCACATGTCATCTCCAAGCACACCACCATGGTTGTTTCTATACAGATTGTATAAGAATCTCACACCATCTCTCTGATGCGCAAGTAGCCTGCAATTTATTGATGGGGGTACCTACAACCATACAAAAGAGAAGTCCGGCAAAGTGAATATACTGATAAATAACTAAAATTCAACCAGAAAATAAAGTAAATACATTCTGTCCAACGGGATTACAGAGAAATAATGGATGGACAATTACAGTCTATTATATGAAATTTGAGCAGGTAATAAGGCAACAATGGGGGAAGATACAAAACCATATATCACAGATAAATTGAAGAAAGAAAATTTCCATGTAGAAGGTTTGGTGAGCATTAACCATGTAAGGGCACAGTTTTCATAAGTTTGGGTCAGAACATGGGTGTGCACATGAGCAAAAACACTTGGGTTTCGCAAGCCTGCAGCTGATGTGGAAGCTATGGATTTATATGGTTTGAACCTATCAAGTTTTATCTATCTTATAGGTCAACCTTTCTAATGCTGAAAGGTACTGGGGCTAGGGGTGGCAATTTCCCAGTGGGCCGGGGCTTGTTCTTCCCCCACGGGGTACCGGGGACAGGGCCCTATTACTGTACCAGGGCAACCCTCATCCCGTTGCCCTCCCTAACCTGGGGCTAAATAAATAGGGAGAATATTTAGGTTTCACTTTGCACCTTGAATTCCTATGAGGGACCATTGAGCTTTCTATGACTATGGTTGAAGTTTAAACTCACATTGTTCCGGATAGAGCAAGGTTCACAGCACATGCATGTACATGTACACAAGCACAAGCATATGAAAACACAAAGTAAGTATTGCAATCACAGCATCAATGTGGAGTGAAATACGATAGGTCCATAAGAAACCACCACGTGTGAGTGGACAACTAGACAGTAGTAATTTTTACCAGTAGGCGACCAGTATTTCCCTTTAGTCTTATTATTAAATTTCATTCTTTGGATCTTACTTTTCTTCGTTTAGGTAGCTATAAACCGATTATGAACCTTACTTCACAAGTAGAATAAGACTCAAGGATAGAGGGTAGATCTCTAGAGAGAGGGGGGAGGGGGTGTGGGGAGGTTGCTTAACTTCATCATTTCTTAATGGTGACAATTACAATCTGCCTCCTTATATAGAAGGCTCTCGTAACAACTATATATATGAATTTGATCAATCTAACAGATAAGATATCTACCAACTTAATAAAGATATAAGGGAATAACTGAAAGAAAATTATCTCCTAACAACTGAAGCCCCCAAATTTTTGATGTTGCACTAACTGCTGCCGTGTCAGTTCTTGCTGCTGTGGTTCCGGTTGGGCCCATGCCCATAACATTACAGCTCACGAAAACAGACGGCTGGACCACGAGCTGTGGGTGGCGGCCGTAGTTGCAATCCTAGGTGGTTTGACGGCGCCATCAAAACATAGTGCAAAACAGAACTATAGGACGTTCTCACATCATGAGTGCTTACATGGGTACCCAGCCAACCTCAAAGCAGTTGTTTCAGAATAATCAAGCTCCGTTTCACTATGTTACTCACATGTTTGCATCCTGCTGCGTGCCGACTGTTGTGCAAAACATTGACCATATATAGTAGGATTTGCTGCTAAGGGCAAGAAGATAATAGCATCGAAAACTCTCTTTTTTATATACCATTGAAAACTCTGATAGGACAAGTACAGTACTTCCGTTCACTACTTTCTCTTTACTAACAAAGATAAACCGTAGGGAACTTCCCTACTGTTTTTCTCTGTTCTGTCAAGAGGTAGGCACTTGGGCCGACCCGAAGCACGATGGGATGGCTCGGTGCAAAGCCCGGCACTGCACGGTTCTGTGTTGGGCTAGGCCGGCACGCAACTTTAGCACGGGCCGTGCTGGGCCTGAGAACCGGGCACGATGGGCGTCACAACCCGGCACGATCGTTTGGGCCAGGCCCGTGCCGGCACGGCACGAACGGGCACGAAATCACGGATTAAGACGTAAAAGTTGACAGATATTGTTGATTCGGGGCATCTTCAAGCATTGCATTTATGTTTAACATTTTGTTAATGTGATTAGTCTCTTATGTAATTAAAATAGGTAATTTAGTAGTGGTGATGTGTTTTATTTCTTTGCTCGTCACAATAATGAAAATGGGTCGGGCCTGGGCCGACACGGCACGAAGCGCAAATAGGCCAGGCCTGGGCTCGCCAAAGGCGAGTCTAGCCGGCACGGCCCGACACGGTGGGCATGATGGGCCGTCGTGCACGGATCCGGCCCGAAGATGATTGGGCCGGGCTACCTCTAGTTCTGTCTCCCAAGAAAAAGTAGGGTTTACTGCCTACTTTGTTAAAAAAGGCCCAAAGCCGGTTACCAAGAAACTGAGGACTGGAGAGCATCGAATAGTACCAAGCCGCCAAGAAACTGAGGAGAGCAGAGGATATTTTGGTACCTGGACGACGGGGCGCTCTCCGGGAGGCGAGATCACAAGGGGCTCGTAGGGCCCGCGGGACTCGAGTGCGATCGCTGGTGGCGGAGGCGGGCAGCGTAGGAGGCGGGGGCCCTCGTCCTCATGCGACGACGGCGGTTTTTCCGCCGCGTCCTCCGCCGTCAACTGGCTCGGGGATTTGGAAGGAGACGGTGGCGGGGCGGCGAAGGAGGAGGACGAGGAGGCCTCGAGGCGGAGGAGCTGCTGCGAGAGGGAAGACTTTGGGGGCCTCCTTGGAGGGAGAGGAGGAATAGGAGGTGATCGGGGTTGAGATTGGGAGAAGGCGGAGGAGGAGCACGGAAGGAGAGTTTCCTTGAGCCGGTGGAGGGACATGGCAGTGGTGGTGGTTTTGGATGGGTTCCTGCGGTGGAAGGCGACTGCGGGCGTGGAGGACGACTTGCGGGGAAGCGGGGTTGCTACTTTGGATATTTGTCATTTTTTTTACATAAGCGTTACTCTTAAAAAAATTTTACATAAGCGTTACTCTTTTGAAAAAGACTCGTTCGAGATTTATATTTAACATAAGTTTTTTTTCTGTAAAGTAACGAACAAGGGATTTAAACGCTGTGAGGAGCCGCCCAGACTGTCCTCGAGCTATTGGAACGCTTAGTTAACCTCATTGGATTTGGAGGCTAGCAACGGTTCACCGATGGCGCACGCGATGCTAGCATCCAAGCCCAAATGAGACAACAGTGGAACCATTCAAATAACTCGACCACGACTCAGATTCCCGGTATGCGGTCGAACTCGCCAGAGATCGCCCGCATACCGGTTTCTACTGCTATCACAACTCAAAATGCGTAAAGGGAGCAACGAACTCCACACCTTACAACCGAACACGCAACCGCGGAAGCACCAGTACAAAGACAAACCTAGACAACCACCAAACCAGGTTAACAACACTAACTAAGACTCACAACCAGACTAAAACAGAGATTCTACCAAGACTCTAAAAACTACAAAATTTCGGCATGACCTTCCTAGATTCTAGGACATCCACTCAGCAGACAAAAAAGCAGTTGACATAGCATAATATAAGGCATGGATATAAGCATACAACCACGATCAACAAGAGGATAACCAAGTCTTCAAGCCTCACAGGACATGGTATAGAAAGCTAGCTATACAACAAAAGTGAATTTAATCGACACACTAGCAAAATACGGCATCTCCGGAAGTGTTCTGCCCCTGAACACTTAGGCGTGTCTAACATCGCAAGTAACCTCTACTCGGTGTCCCGCTTCGGCACCGAGAAGCGAAGGGGAGAACTCGCAGCCTTCCTGATCCTCACCTGAAAACCACAAAGCAGAAGCATGAGTACGAAGGTACTCGCAAGACTTACCCGTGGTCCATATATGACCGACTCCAAAGGGTTATGCATTTGGGTGCAGAAAAGGAATAAAGCTGAAGGTAATAGTGCGGAAAAGCATTAACATTTGTAGTATGAGTATGACAGCTAAACCAATTACAAATTTAAAGCAGTTATTGACCGCACCTACTTCTAACATGAAGTTGAAAGGTAACAACACTAAAGTAAAGCAATTACAACCATTTTAAAGCTCAAGTACAACGACGAGCCAGGAATTTAAGTTATTACTACGTTGAGCGTCGGATGACGCGAGCGTGCTCATATCCGAGAGCGCGGCAATTCGAATCGCTTAATTAACCCTGCAGGGAAGCGTTGATCGCACGACATGTGCCACAAGTACCTCATGTCAACCCCCCTTCCATCCATACCCATTCGTTGAACCATCTTCATGCGGTCCGAGCACCTAGCACCCCCTCGAGCGGCCCAAGCCCGGCTTGGCCCTCGAGGGTCGGCCTAAGCCTCGCCCTCAACCACGTCCAACCGCATGAGGGCATGATCCATCGAACGGCATGTGAGGAAAGAGTGGCTTACCCTACCATGTTCAGGCATGCGATCAACCTAATGGTGCTCGATCAACATGGCACACAAACGGATCGGTCCTTAATTGACACAGGCGGGACTACGCCATTTGAGTCTCCATACTCAATTGATCCTACTCTCCCGCCCGGTCGCCAATTATTAATATCTACCTCCAAGTAACATGACTGAACCCATTTCCAATATAGTTCACATGTGTAGTATTGAGTACTCTCAAGTGATGGAACCGTCCACCACTTGGCCCAAACCCGACCTCTAAGCAACTAAGCATGGACACATTGCATTTACCCATAAGCTAGCTCCAAAGGAAAGGTTCAACAAGTGTCAAGAGGTGAGTGTGCAGCAATTAGGTTCTACTACCCTTACCACCATTTGACTCCTAATGCAAAACCTAATCATTCAATAAGCATTTTATTCACCAAAATAAACATATATAGAGGGTTGAACATGCTTAGGTGCTTGCCTGATGCTTCTGCCGGATCCTCAACAACAACTTGTTCACCGTGGTCACCCTCGACCACAGCCACGTCACCCTCCGAGCGATCGTTCTCTACACGATGACAATGCAAATGGAATGAGATGCATGCGATGCATATGAACATGGAATGAGAAAGGAAACCAATACGGTAAGCATTCATCAAGCCCAAAAAGAATACAATTGTGAATCCCCGCAATAACGGTTAAACAACATTTTGAAATGGCTCAACACTATCTTGATCAAAATCTTCAGCTAGTGAGTTAATTGCTCATCATTCACAAAGTTTCCTATTTGGTACAAATTCCAGGGTCAGCAACCTCCGAAGAAACTCTTAAGGCACATCATGCATCAGAGAACAAAGACCCCAACGCGACTCAGACTCAACCCCCAAGAACCTCACAAGTCCCGGATCATAGGCGTCCCAATGAGTTCATTTATCATTGACTAGAGGCTTCGGCCATATGAAATAAAACGAGGAAACCGACCCTAGCACAACTCTCAGATTGCATCCGAAGTATAGCGTTCCATCCATCCCAGCTAACCATTACAGGCTCTATCATAGAGAAGAACTAGAATAGAGCATAAGTAGTGAGGGTTGAACGAAAAGAATAGGAACTTGGCCTCCATAATGGAAATGCAAGGGTTGCATCATATACTCAGTTAGCCGCACAAACTCCTAAAGCATTAACAATTGGGAACACATACCACTACCCAGCTTGCACGACAGTTTAAGAAAATCCTAGCAATACCAAAGGTAAAGTGAAGTCACAACAGGCTTCCTCATACCACCTGACATGAACTGAGAAGCATGCTGTATCGTGGTCAGGTCACTAGCGCAGGTGTCCTACCAGTTGAGCTTAAAGTAGCATGCAATTAACTTGCACGCCCAATGTCACCTTCAACCATTGCATTTCCGGGCTGGGGTGACTTCTCGAGGCAGTAGCAAGATTTCCCAAAATTCGTGCATAAGGGTAAGGAACTTCGGATGAATTAATGCGAAACGGACAGTAGCTCACCTTGGTCAGCGCATCAAACTCCAACATTTACTATGCAAGGAAAAACACTAGCCACACTAGCAGTACACTAATTCATAAGTATTCCGAACCTTCGATATTGCTTAGCACTAACCAAAAACTAGCTACCACGTACTGAATCTCGATAACCCACTGTCATCATGCTCAACTCAACAATTGCAGGCTATTCTTCGAAGTCTAGGAGCAACCATTCAACAGCTACTATGTCCATCCACAGCAACCATGCAGTGCAACTCCACCTAATACCATCCCCAAGCACCAACATCTAGCACAACCCAAGAACATACAAGCCTCAATTTGGGCTAAATCCCCAATTGCATTCAAATCCCTAGCCATGGTACCCCAAACCCATTTTCGGCCAGAGAGAGAGAGAGAGAAGGAGTGAGGGGGGTCACCGAGCAGTGGGGCAGTGGGGAGCGGTCAAAGGCGGCAGCGAGGAGGCAGGCGTGGCGAGGGCGGCGAGGAGGCAGCAGTAGGGGGGCGCGGCTGGCTCCAGGGAGAGGAAGGGGACGGCGGCCGGGTGGAGGAGCCAGGGGCTGGAGGAGGCCGGCCGGCCGAACGCAGAGCAGAGTCTTGGCCAAGGCCGCCAGTGGAGGAGGGGTGTCGAGGCGGTGAGGAGCCGGGTGGAGTGGGAGAGAGAGAGAAATGAGTGGGGAGGAGAAAGAGAAAAAGGAGTGGGGAAAAATAGGATGGGAATTTACCTATTTACCCCCATGACCACACACATGAAGAAACTTGAACCATGACAAATCCTCCCCCCTTAGGGGAATCTCGCCCCGAGATTCAAAACGAGTACATCGCTAGAAGGAATTTAACACAGACAAACTCTGCGAAGGGATATGGTTGGAGTACTTACACAGTTTGGAAGAATTCGGGATATTCGCTTTTCAAATGATCCTCCCGCTCCCAAGTGGCTTCATCTTCAGTGTGATTGCTCCACTGAATTTTATAGAACTTGAGAGCCTTCCTACGAGTCTTGCGTTCAGCTTCGTCTAAAACCCGAATAGGATGCTCTTGGTAGGACAGATCAGGTTTAGGCTGAACCCCGAGTTCATCCACCTCCAGAGATTCAAAGGGAGTACGGAGGCACTTCTTCAATTGCGAGACATGGAAGACATTGTGGACCATCTCGAGTGAGGGAGGAAGCTCCAACTGATATGCCACCTGACCACACCTTCCAATGATCCAGAATGGACCTATGTAGCGAGGCGCCAACTTTCCCTTAACTCCAAAACGACGGGTGCCCCGGAGAGGAGATACCTTCAAATAGACAAAGTCGCCAATGTCGAAGAAGAGAGGTCTCCTACGGTGATCAGCATAACTCTTCTGTCGCGATTGAGCTACTCTCAGATTCTCTTGGATGGTTTTCACCCTATCTTCTGCCTCCATGACTAGTTCAGGCCCAAGGAATGAACGTTCCCCGCTCTCGGACCAATTGAGAGGTGCCCGACAGCTACGACCATAGAGTGCTTCGAAGGGAGACATTTTGATGCTGGTTTGGTAGCTGTTGTTGTAGGCAAACTCAGCATACGGAAGACACTCATCCCATTTCTTCCCATAAGACAGAACACAAGACCTCAACATATCCTCAAGTATCTGATTGACCCTCTCAGTTTGGCCGTCAGTTTGTGGGTGATATGCTGAGCTGTGAAGTAACTTAGTGCCCAACGCTTCATGCAAGCTTTTCCAGAACCGAGAAACAAACTGAGAGCCTCGATCTGAAACTATCCGCTTTGGCACTCCATGAAGACATACAATCCGAGAGATGTACAACTCCGCATACCTCTTGGATTGATAAGCGGTGCGAACGGCTAGGAAATGTGCGGACTTTGTCAACCGGTCGACTATAACCCATATCGAGTCGTAACCCGAAGAAGTCGTTGGCAGGCCGGTGATGAAATCCATGCTAATATCCTCCCATTTCCAACTTGGAATGGGCAGCGGCTGAAGAGTGCCAGCTGGCTTGAGATGTTCCGCTTTCACCCTTTTGCAAACATCACATTCGGACACATAACGAGCAATCTCATGCTTCATGCGGGTCCACCAAAACTGTCGTTTCAAGTCTTGGTACATTTTATTGCTACCCGGATGGATTGTGAGCAACGAGTTATGGGCTTCATCAAGGATCGCCCGCTTCAACTCTTGGATATCCGGGACAACTATGCGCTGGCCGAACCACAAGGTTCCTTGCTCATCCAGGCGAAAACCAGGAGCCTGACCAGAACCCAAGTTATTGCGAATGCAGGTAACACCCGCATCTCCGCCTTGTGCCTCCCGAATCTGATCAAGCAATGTGGACTTCAATTCCACGTTAGACAAGGTCCTTTCTTCTATCATTTCCAGGTTGAGCTTCTGGAACTCAGCACAAAGGGTGGCACTCCGTGGTGGAAGAGTGAGGCAATTGCATTGTACTTTGCGGCTCAATGCGTCAGCCACCACATTGGCCTTCCCAGGGTGGTAATGGACTTCCAAATTGTAGTCCTTTATCAATTCGAGCCACCGTCTTTGCCTCATATTCAGGTCTGCCTGCGTGAAGATGTACTTGAGGCTTTTGTGATCGGTGTAGATGTTGCACTTGTTCCCCAGGAGATAGTGGCGCCAAATCTTCAATGCATGGACCACTGCTGCAAGCTCTAGATCATGGGTGGGGTAGTGCTCTTCATGACATTTTAGCTGCCGAGACGCATAAGCGACAACTCGGCTGTCCTGCATAAGCACACAGCCAAGTCCGATGCCAGATGCATCGCAGTAGACGTCGAACGGCTCGTGAATATTGGGCTGGGTGAGGACTGGAGCTGTAGTGAGGCGCTGCTTCAGAGTCTGAAATGCCTGCTCACAGCCCACGGACCACTTGAACTCGTTGCCCTTCTTCAGTAACTCCATCATAGGCTTGGCTATCTTGGAGAAGTCCTAAATGAAACGACGATAATAGCCAGCCAGCCCAAGGAAACTGCGGATCTCGGTGACAGACTTGGGTTGTTCCCATTTGAGCACATCCTGTACTTTGCTTGGGTCGACAGCGACACCTTGCTCGAAGAGGACGTGCCCCAAGAACGATACCTCCTTTAGCCAAAATTCGCACTTGCTGAACTTGGCATAAAGGCGATGTTCTCGAAGCCTCCTGAGAACGATGTGAAGATGCTTGGCATGGTCCTCTTCATTCGCCGAATAGATAAGGATGTCGTCAATGAAGATGACCACAAAGGAGTCAAGCTCTTCCATGAAGATGGAATTCATCATGTACATGAAGTATGCCGGTGCATTAGTCAACCCGAACGACATGACGGTGTACTCGTACAGCCCATACCGAGTGGAGAAGGCTGTCTTCGGAATATCCTCAGCTCGGATCTTAATCTGATGGTACCCGAGCCTCAGGTCAATCTTGGAGAATACCCGTGCACCAGCAAGCTGATCGAACAGGATATCAATCCGCGGCAGAGGGTATTTGTTCTTGATAGTAACTGCTTTCAAAGGACGATAATCAACACATAGACGAAGAGAACCGTCCTTCTTAGTCACGAAGAGAGCCGAGCAGCCCCAAGGTGAGGAGCTTGGGCGAATGAACCCCTTGTCCATCAGTTCCTTTAACTGCTTCTTCAATTCCGCCAATTCATTTGGCGGCATCCTATATGGCCGCTTGGACACGGGAGCAGTCCCGGGTTGGAGTTCAACCACGAACTCAATGTCACGATCAGGCGGCATCCCTGGCAGTTCCGCTGGGAACACATCCGGGTACTCCGAAACCACGGGAATGGACTCTAACTCCTCAATTTCAGCACCATTCAAGGAGCAAAGAGTGGCATTGCCACCATCGAGAAGTAGAGTCAACTGGCCGCCCTTCGGCCCCTTGAGCGAGATGGAGCGATGAGAACAATACAGAATGGCCTGCTGTCGTGTTAGCCAATTCATGCCTAAGATAACATCTATCCCACGAAGGTCAAGGAGTAACAAGTTGACCAGGAATGGAACCCCTTGGATCAGAACGGTTGCTTCTTGGACTACTTGATTAGCAACAATCTTTGAACCCGGTGCTTCAATGAGGAAGGGGGTGTTACTGTAACTCACTCTCATTTGATGATGCATAGCAAAATCCTTGCGAATAAATGAATGAGAAGCCCCTGAATCAAACAGAACTCTAGCAGCATGCCCATCAATGCATAACATACCCGTCAACACATGGTTGCCTTCTGGAATCGCCTAGGCGTCGGTGTAGTTGACCCGGCCATGCTTCGGCGCTTGAGGTGCCTTCCCGTAGGGACGTGGAGGCGGTGCGCCCTAAGGCCTTGGAGCATCAGAGTTGTTGCCCCGCTTGGGAAAAGGGCAATCTCTGATGAAGTGTCCCGCGCGCCCACAATTGTAGCACGGGCCGGGACCTGAACTTGCCCCCGCTCTCACTCCCGGTGGTGGCGGTGGAGGCCGGGGAGCAGCAACAGGAGCAGGACGGGGCATCCCAGCTGGTAGTGGAAGTGTAGGAGCAGGTGCCCTAGGTAGAGGAAAGACAGTCCGAGCACGCTGCGAACTGCCGCCAGCTGGAAAATATGCCGTCCTCTTCCGTTTTTTTCTCTTCCTGGTGATTTTTCATCTTATGCTCCACAGTGATCGCCCGACTCACCAAGTTATTGAAGTCCGGGAAATCACACACAGAGAGCTTGTCTTGCATCTTTGCTGACAGCCCACCCATGAAACGGTCTTGCTTCTTCTGATCAGTGTTCACTTCTTCTGGCGCATATTGGGCCAAATAGTTGAACTCTCGAGAATAGTCCATCACAGACTTGTTCCACTGCTTGAGAGAGAGGAACTCCTGCCTCTTAATGTCCATGAGCCCCTTCGGGATGTGATACGCCCGAAAGGCCTCACGGAACTCCGCCCAAGTCACCTGGTGACCGGCGGGCTGCATGACAAGGAAATTAGCCCACCAAGCACCAGCAGGGGCCTGCCGTTGAGCAAAGAAAGAGTGCCTTTTCATGATCTTCGCAGCGGATGAGAGCAAACTTCTGCTCAATTGTGCGCAACCAATCATCAGCCTCAAGTGGCTCGCTGGCGCGAGAGAAGGTGGGTGGCTGTGTATGCAAGAAATCCAGATAGCCATTGGGGCGGTCTCGCCCATCGCGGCCACCTCGAGGAGCTTGATTCTGGACAAGCATCTCCAGAATTCTGTTGGTTGCCTGCTGATTTTGTTCCGACCTCAGCAGCACATCCAAGAGGTTGGGAGGAGGAGGCGGATTGCCATCGCGAGGCTGCGATCGCCCCGCACCATCATCACCTCCCATACTGCCATGGGTCCTCATTCTGTTGTCAACCAAAGTCAGACGACGAGAGTTAGACTCCACAAGGAAGGGATAAGCTCTTACACTAGGCCAAAAATCTAAATTAAACATGAGCTAGACGGTAGCACAATCTAACATACATAAAAGCATAG
Organism: Rhipidocladum racemiflorum; assembly: GCA_036346355.1. Taxonomy (NCBI): domain Eukaryota; kingdom Viridiplantae; phylum Streptophyta; class Magnoliopsida; order Poales; family Poaceae; genus Rhipidocladum; species Rhipidocladum racemiflorum. Next base: position 60,456,723 of record CM070570.1, read on the forward strand.
ATCAAGATGCAAAATGACATGGCAAGGCATATGCATGCATGGTATGACATGAAATGCACGGTTCCCACGTGATCGCTTCTCCCTCACTCACCATTCAACCCACACAACCCGAATTATAAACATAGGGCGGGTAATATAGCGTTAATTACTACTAGAAGGCTAGTAAACCACAATCAATCACCTAAGTGGTTGTCAAGTTTAGAGTTCGTCTTTATGCACCTTGCTCTGATACCAGCTTTGTGAGGAGCCGCCCAGACTGTCTTCGAGCTATTGGAACGCTCAGTTAACCTCATTGGATTTGGAGGCTAGCAACGGTTCGCCGATGGCGCACGCGATGCTAGCATCCAAGCCCAAATGAGACAACAGTGGAACCATTCAAATAACTCGACCACAGCCCCGGTATTCCCCCGGTATGCGACCCGAACTCGCCCAGGATCGCCCCGCATACCGGTTTCTACTGCTATCACAACTCAAAATGCGTAAAGGGAGCAATGAACTCCACACCTTACAACCGAACACGCAACCGCGGAAGCACCAGCACAAAGACAAACCTAGACAACCACCAAACCAGGTTAACAACACTAACTAAGATTCACAACCAGACTAAAACAGAGATTCTACCAAGACTCTAAAAACTACAAAATTTTGGCATGACCTTCCTAGATTCTAGGACATCCACTCAGCAGACAGAAAAGCAGTTGACATAGCATAATATAAGGCATGGATATAAGCATACAACCACGATCAACAAGAGGATAACCAAGTCTTCAAGCCTCACAGGACATGGTATAGAAAGCTAGCTATACAACAAAAGTGAATTTAATCGACACACTAGCAAAATACGGCATCTCCGGAAGTGTTCTGCCCCTGAACACTTCCGGGCGTGTGCAACATCGCAAGTAACCTCTACTCGGTGTCCCGCCCGGGCACCGAGAGGCAGTAGGGACAGAACTCGCAGCCCTCCTGATCCTCACCTGAAAACCACAAAGCAGAAGCATGAGTACGAAGGTACTCGCAAGACTTACCCGTGGTCCATATATGACCGACTCCAAAGGGTTATGCATTTGGGTGCAGAAAAGGAATAAAGCTGAAGGTAATAGTGCGGAAAAGCATTAACATTTGTAGTATGAGTATGACAGCTAAACCAATTACAAATTTAAAGCAGTTATTGACCGCACCTACTTCTAACATGAAGTTGAAAGGTAACAACACTAAAGTAAAGCAATTACAACCATTTTAAAGCTCAAGTACAACGACGAGCCAGGAATTTAAGTTATTACTACGTTGAGTGTCGGATGACGCGAGCGTGCTCATATCCGAGAGCGCGGCAATTCGAATCGCTTAATTAACCCTGCAGGGAAGCGTTGATCGCACGACATGTGCCACAAGTACCTCATGTCAACCCCCTCCCATCCATACCCATTCGTTGAACCATCTTCATGCGGTCCGAGCACCTAGCACCCCCTCGAGCGGCCCAAGCCCGGCTTGGCCCTCGAGGGTCGGCCTAAGCCTCGCCCTCAACCACGTCCAACCGCATGAGGGCATGATCCATCGAACGGCATGTGAGGAAAGAGTGGCTTACTCTACCATGTTCAGGCATGCGATCAACCTAATGGTGCTCGATCAACATGGCACACAAACGGATCGGTCCTTAATTGACACAGGCGGGACTACGCCATTTGAGTCTCCATACTCAATTGATCCTACTCTCCCGCCCGGTCGCCAATTATTAATATCTACCTCCAAGTAACATGACCGAACCCATTTCCAATATAGTTCACATGTGTAGTATTGAGTACTCTCAAGTGATGGAACCGTCCACCACTTGGCCCAAACCCGACCTCTAAGCAACTAAGCATGGACACATTGCATTTACCCATAAGCTAGCTCCAAAGGAAAGGTTCAACAAGTGTCAAGAGGTGAGTGTGCAGCAATTAGGTTCTACTACCCTTACCACCATTTGACTCCTAATGCAAAACCTAATCATTCAATAAGCATTTTATTCACCAAAATAAACATATATAGAGGGTTGAACATGCTTAGGTGCTTGCCTGATGCTTCTGCCGGATCCTCAACAACAACTTGTTCACCGTGGTCACCCTCGACCACAGCCACGTCACCCTCCGAGCGATCGTTCTCTACACGATGACAATGCAAATGGAATGAGATGCATGCGATGCATATGAACATGGAATGAGAAAGGAAACCAATACGGTAAGCATTCATCAAGCCCAAAAAGAATACAATTGTGAATCCCCGCAATAACGGTTAAACAACATTTTGAAATGGCTCAACACTATCTTGATCAAAATCTTCAGCTAGTGAGTTAATTGCTCATCATTCACAAAGTTTCCTATTTGGTACAAATTCCAGGGTCAGCAACCTCCGAAGAAACTCTTAAGGCACATCATGCATCAGAGAACAAAGACCCCAACGCGACTCAGACTCAACCCCCAAGAACCTCACAAGTCCCGGATCATAGGCGTCCCAATGAGTTCATTTATCATTGACTAGAGGCTTCGGCCATATGAAATAAAACGAGAAACCGACCCTAGCACAACTCTCGGATTGCATCCGAAGTATAGCGTTCCATCCATCCCGACTAACCATTACAGGCTCTATCATAGAGAAGAACTAGAATAGAGCATAAGTAGTGAGGGTTGAACGAAAAGAATAGGAACTTGGCCTCCATAATGGAAATGCAAGGGTTGCATCATATACTCAGTTAGCCGCACAAACTCCTAAAGCATTAACAATTGGGAACACATACCACTACCCAGCTTGCACGACAGTTTAAGAAAATCCTAGCAATACCAAAGGTAAAGTGAAGTCACAACAGGCTTCCTCATACCACCTGACATGAACTGAGAAGCATCTTTGTATCGTGGTCAGGTCACTAGCGCAGGTGTCCTACCAGTTGAGCTTAAAGTAGCATGCAATTAACTTGCACGCCCAATGTCACCTTCAACCATTGCATTTCCGGGCTGGGGTGACTTCTCGAGGCAGTAGCAAGATTTCCCAAAATTCGTGCATAAGGGTAAGGAACTTCGGATGAATTAATGCGAAACGGTCAGTAGCTCACCCTTGGTCAGCGCATCAAACTCCAACATTTACTATGCAAGGAAAAACACTAGCCACACTAGCAGTACACTAATTCATAAGTATTCCGAACCTTCGATATTGCTTAGCACTAACCAAAAACTAGCTACCACGTACTGAATCTCGATAACCCACTGTCATCATGCTCAACTCAACAATTGCAGGCTATTCTTCGAAGTCTAGGAGCAACCATTCAACAGCTACTATGTCCATCCACAGCAACCATGCAGTGCAACTCCACCTAATACCATCCCCAAGCACCAACATCTAGCACAACCCAAGAACATACAAGCCTCAATTTGGGCTAAATCCCCAATTGCATTCAAATCCCTAGCCATGGTGCCCCAAACCCATTTTCGGCCAGAGAGAGAGAGAGAGAGAAGGAGTGAGGGGGGTCACCGAGCAGTGAATGGGAGACTGGGCGACAGGAGGCAGGCTGGCGAGGGCGGGCAGGAGGCAGCAGTAGGGGGGCGCGGCTGGCTCCAGGGAGAGGAAGGGGACGGCGGCCGGGTGGAGGAGCCAGGGGCTGGAGGAGGCGCCGGGCCGGCCGAGAGCAGGAGCAGGGGGGCGCCGGCGGCGTCGCCCAGGTGGAGGAGGGGGTGTCGGGCGGTGAGGAGCCGGGTGGAGTGGGAGAGATAGAGAAATGAGTGGGGAGGAGAAAGAGAAAAAGGAGTGGGGAAAAATAGGATGGGAATTTACCTATTTACCCCCATGACCACACACATGAAGAAACTTGAACCATGACAAACACTATCTGAAAACGTTTTTCTTACCCTCACAAAAAATCACGAAGAATTTTTTTGTAATTTGCAGGAATATATCCGTAATTTAAAAGAAATAGAGGAATTTTTTTCGCAAAATCGGCGAAATGACATGTGGATGCTCTCCCCTTCCGTGAAAGCTTCCGAAAATAAGGATCAGAGCATTTATCGAAATTTTTACTCTTCCTCCTTCCTTCTTGACTAGGATTCAAAAAAATCAATCAAAATCGTTCAATTTTCATTATTTTCATCCATATTGATGCGATCTGGCTTCTAAAACCGTTCGATAAACAGGTTAAGTTTTAAAAAAAATTAAAAAAAATTATGCGTCGTAAACCGGTCAAAAATCGGTGAAAATCACCCAATTTTCGAAGAAAATCGACAGAACTCAGTCAGAAAATCGACGAAAATTGCTCAAAAAAGTTCAACAAGTCTATCAATTTTCCACAAAAATCATCGAATTTTTATTTTTTCCAAAAAAAATTATTTTTTAAAATATATGATTTTTTTAACCTATTTTTGGCTCGATTTTTTCGATTTTCGAAAATCAATTTTCATGTGATTTTCAAGGTAACTAATGAAACCCTAGTCATGACTAGCCCTTCTCCGATCCTTCCTTCTTCCTCGTGAGTGTCATGACTGGCCATCTTCTCCGGCGAACTCCAGCCGCACTGTCTCCTCGTTGTGGGGCATAGCTGCCCCCGCCTCCATCTCTGGCAACTGCCATCGCGGCGTACACTCTTCGGCACCTTCGTCTCTTCTTGCTATCGTCGGCCCAGCCTGCCGAGATAAAGATGGAGGTCACGGTGATGGAGACGCGACACCTAGTGTGGCTTGTGGTGGTCGAGGTGCTCAAGTGGCGGCTGCAGGATAGGCGAGACAAGGTGGTCAGCTACGAAGAGCTTCTCAATGCTTGCGTGGAGGCCGGCATCGCGCGCAAACATGGTTAGGCGCATGTGATGTGCTACTCTTCCAGGATAAGGCCTATGATACGGGTGCCTAATCTTCACGATGTAGAATCAAGATAACTTACACAAAACTTGACAAATAGATTATCTCTCGCTGTCAATGCAATGGGTTTGCAACTCTTTTATTCACTCTTATGACACGCGTGAAAATAAATCCATTAAGACCACCAGGTGGATGATATAGATCTCTCAATTCCCAGCAGAAAGACGAAACAATCTTTGGAAGAAGCAATGCCCGATTCTCCTCTATATTGTGGATGCACCGATCAAAGAGGAAGAATAAGAGTACAACATTAATAGATGCAATTTGCATTCTAAAAATATTATTCATGGTTTGAATTGTACAAAGGGGAAGCGCAAATATATAAGGGACTCATGGAGTGCAGGTGCAGCCAAAGTGGTCGAATCCACCTCTAATTCAGCTAGGGGTCGAATCCTACTCTAACTCTTAGGCTCTATATCATATTTAGGACTAGACTCTAAATACAAAAATAAAATTCACAATATGCCAACTAATTTTGGCAAACTAGAGTGCTGATACTTATCGGCTTGATTAAACATAAAATGAAGCGGATTCCTAACTTGACGTAATTGAGAGATGTTTAAGTGATGTTCTAAGCTTTTTAGAAAGTCCAAGAATGCCTCCTCAATCCAAGAATGGCCTTTTTAATTTAGACTAGTCTGGTAATCTGATTTTGACTTCTTTGCTCTCTAAATCAAATTCGATCCTATCTCTCTCTTTCCTTTCCTGGTTTGGCTGAATTGGCCCTAACCAGTGATTCGACCGCCCGACTAGATGATGAGGACATCACTTCCATGGATATGCCACGCCCACACATCACGTTGAAACCAATGATGTCATACAAGGACCAATTACTCGAGCTCGTGAACGTCAATTCAATTACCAGGTGAATGCGTTCCTCGGGTTGCATCCAAATATGGTAATGAATGGAATGCTATTTAATCCTTGTGATGATTTTATTGTCCTTAGAAACCAAGAATAAGAACCTTCAAAAGACAAGCATGAAGCCAGTTCTTCACGTGCACAAAGATCAACTCGGATTCGGCCTCCTAGACAACATCAAATTAAAACGACCATAACTTTTGATGCACAAAGATCACTTGTTTGAAAGGTTTTGTTGTCCTCTTTCCAACGGATCCACCCTCATCTCCAAATTCCTTCCGAGTCGACGGGAATCTACCAAACAAGTGACGCCACTTTTTCAGTATGAGAATACATAGGCTTTGGGCCTTTTAATTTGAGTTGTAATTCTCCTCCACCTGTTTTGGACGTGTTCCCCACGCCCCTACCTCTCATAAATAGCCAGCCGCTGCCTTCTTTAGGTCTTGGGTTTTATTTGATTAGTATAATCCAAGTGCAAACTTGATCCTGCGAGTTGTGTTTGACAGCCACCTTGTCAAGATCGTCAATAGGATTCCAACTTGTTTGCCTTCAACTTTTTATCCATAATTTCAAATTTCTTATACTATCGTTCTTGCTTGTTATTCGGTTGCTTGCAGGAATAGAACCTCGTGTTCAGGTTGATCGTGCCCATGGTAAGATCAATAACCCTCCGAAGTTGGTTTAGCGATTGCTAAGGCGCGTCGTCGTACAGTGTAGTCGGATCGTCAAATTTGTCTCCACCCAAATCGATCGTGTGTTTCTCATCGAAAGATCGGGACACCCATAGTGCTATCAAGTGGTATTAGAGCAAACTAGGTTGCTCGGTGAGGAATTTCTATACCCTAGATTAGTATATTGATTTTCATCCCTATAGTCCAGAAAAGTTGCCACAAACAGATTTGTTCCTCCAATTCCAAAACAATCTGAGCCCCGCAATTTTCTTCCAATGTATTGCATTATTGAATTTTTGGTTGCATCGTCGTGTCAAGTTGCTGATTACTAGTCTAGTTGTACTCTTTTTCCTTGCTGTTTTCTGCCAAGAGTTCGATTCGGATTCAAGTTGAATTGTTCTCAGTTTCTAGTTCGAGAAGAGTTTAGTTCGGACCTCTCCGAATTTGGTTGTTAAAGAAAAGGAGGTGCAAAAATAAAAGGCCGCACTCAGTCAAAAAAAAATTGGTCGAAGCAAGTTCGGACTGTCTGAACTGAGAGGCTAAGTTCGGACCGTTCTGAGGCGAGTTTGGACCGTCCAAACCGAGGCGAGTTCGGACCGTCCGAACAGAGGTGCAAGTTCGGACCGCTCTGAACTAAAAAAAAGTCTGGAAACGCTCCGAAATTTTTTTTGTGCCAGATCTGTTTTTACGAGGTCCCTAGTCTTTTGAGACAATTCCCTTCATTTGCGATTTTTTTCGCACTAGTATTTCATCTGCTGTCAAGCTGTACTATGGTCACCTGTACAGTCTTTGAGTCACTAGCTTTTCTCTCCTAGAGTCAGCAACTAGTGACTAGACGTTGAATAATTTTTCAATTCTGCATTCTCTGATTTGATTATTGCTAATCCTTGCTACTAAATTGTGCCTGTCCAAGCTCCACTTTCTACCCGTACAGGTGTTCGATCCCTTGGCAATCGCTCTACCATCAAATTCGTATGAAGCTAGGAGATGAATGGAAAGCGGCATTTAAAACTAAGTTCGGTCTATATGAGTGGTTAGTAATGCCTTTTGGATTGACTAATGCACCAAGCACTTTCATGAGATTGGTGAACAAGGTTTTACGTGCTTACATTGGGAAATTTGTGGTGGTTTACTTTGATGACATTTTGATCTATAGCAAATCTTTAGATGATCATCTTGAACACTTACGTGCTGTTTTTAATGCTTTACGCGATGCACGTTTATTTGGTAACCTTGAGAAGAGCACCTTTTGCACGGATCGAGTCTCTTTTCTTGGCTATGTCGTTACTCCACAGTGAATTGAAGTTGATCAAGCCAAGGTTGAAGCAATACAGAGTTGGCCGATGATGTAGACATCACGACCATGGATACGGCCGTGCCTACACATCACATTGAAACCAATGATATAATACAAAGACCAATTACTCGAGCTCGTGCACGTCAATTCAATTACCAGGTGAATGCGTTCCTCGGGTTGCATACAAATATTTTAATGGATGGAATACTATTTGATGCGGACATCACTCTCTTTGATGCAGCCACGACGTCACCTACACGTCAAGAGGAAATGATAAAAGGACCTGTTACGCGAGCTCGTGCACGCCAGCAAAAGGTCAACATGGTGCTCACAAATTATGGAGGAGCTAATGGTAGCCCAACATCGACAAGATGGGCTGGCCCAAGTTGGCCCAAGTTGGCCCATGAAGGAGGAGAAAATGGTAGCCCATGTTGGCCCATGAAGGAGGCACCAACCATGATGGGCCAAGGAGGCCCAACCATGATGGGCCAGAATATGTTACAAGGAGGCCTAACCATGATGGGCCAAGGAGCCATGGCCCATGAAGTGTGGCACTACTTCCTCTCTCCACCGGCCCACGAAGGCCCAAATTGCATGACTACATGTTTGGTACCACCTTGCTTAGTGTTTAGTTTTTGGCTACATCCCACCACTATATAAGAAAGGCAATAGGCCACCTAAGAGACTTAGGTTTTGTTTAGTAAATCAGTTTAGCTTCTATGCTACTGTCCGTGCAAGCACGTGTCGATTAGACCGTCTACGCACGTGTAAACAAGACTCTAAATTTTAGTTTGGAAATTAAATATTCATATTCGCAATTTCAGATTGCTTGTTATCTTGTTCTTGCTCGTTCTCGATTGCGTGCATGAACGTTGATCGTGCCCCGGCAAGATCAAGCCTTCGGAGATTGGTGTACCGGTTGCTAAGGCGCAATGTCGTTGACAGTTGTAGTCGGACCGCCAACGTCGAACTCTAACCCAAATCGTGGTTATCATACTCTCACCGAAAGATCGGGCCACTGTTTCTATCAGTCGACTCCTAACACGGTCACACAGGTGTGAAGTTTCCTAGGACTTGTTGGGTTCTATCGTCGCTTTGTGAAGGACTTCAGCACAATCGCGCGCACCGTTGAATGAACTTAGCAATAAGGGTGTGCCTTTTGTTTGGGGCAAGGCACAGGAAGATGCCTTCGATGCTTTGAAAGCTAAGTTAACACATGCACCCTTACTCCAACTTTCAGATTTTTCTAAGACTTTTGAATTAGAATATGATGCTAGTGGAATTGGTTTGGGTGGTGTTCTGTTACAAGAAGGAAAATCTATTGTTTTAGTGAGAAGTTGAGTGGGCCTAGTTTGAACTATTCTATTTATAATAAGGAACTATATGCACTAGTTCAAACTTTGGAAACATGGCAACATTATTTATGGCCTAAGGAATTTGTTATACATTCTGATCATGAATCATTAAAGCATATTAGAAGTCAGCTAAACTGAATCGTAGACATGCTAAATGGTTTGAATTCATTGAGTCTTTTTCATATGTCATCAAACACAAAAAGGGAAAGGATAATGTCATTGATGATGTCTTGTCTGGAGATATACCATGCTTTCATAACTTGACTTCAAAATTTTTGGTTTGGAAACGATTAAAGTGCAATATGTGCATGATGATGATTTTAAAGATGTGTTGCTAAATTGTAAAGAGGGAAAAACTTAGAACAAATTTGTTATCAATAATGGGTTTGTGTTTAGAGCAAAAAACTATGCATTCCAGCTAGTTCTGTTCGTTTGTTATTGCTACAGGAGGAGGAGGGTTGATGGGACACTTTGGTGTGAAGAAGACGGAGGACATACTCGCTAGCCATTTCTTTTGGCCCAAGATGAGACGGGACATGGAACGTTTCGTCGCTCGCTGCACTACATGTCAAAAAGCTAAGTCATGACTTAATCCACATGGTTTATACATGCCTCTTCCTATTCCTAGCGTGCCTTGGGAGGATATTTCTATGGACATTGTTTTAAGACTTCCTAGAACAAAGAAGGGGAGGGATAGTATCTGATGGGTTCTAAGCATGGAAAACAAAAATTTTTCCTACGAATGCAACCAAACACCAAGATCATATCTAGGAGATGCATGCAAACGGTTTCAGAAGGACTCACTCTCGTAGACCGAAAGCGGGAATAACGTTCCCGCAAACAAACGTGGTTGAAGTAGAGGTACACGCCCGACTTCAAAGTCGCGAAGATGAGCGCCACAAACGGCAGCGCCTCCGTACTTGGTCACACGTACGGAACAACGACGACCTCCAATCCCTCGATCCAGCGGGGCAGCGGAAGTAGAGGATCCACGGGAAACTCCAACAACACTACGACTTAGTGGTGGTGGTGGAGAAACTATTTTAGCAGCGCTTCACTTAAGCTACTGCTTGAAAGGTGGAACAGCAGGAGGAGGGAGAAAGGACCAACCAAAGGGTTATGGAGATTAGTACATGAGAGAGGAGCTCCACCCTCCCTTTTATAGGAGTGAGTGGACTCTCCACTCTCCCCATGTGAATGGACTCTCCATTCTCTTCATGTGAATGGACTCTCCATTCTCTTCATGTGAATGGACTCTCCATTCTCTTCATGTGAATGGACTCTCCATTAAATAAATAAATAATTTTATTTCTGTTATTTTAATATTTGTTAATTCTTTTAATTAACAAAAATTAACACATACCCCCTTGAACTATTCCGATATCCCGAAACTATTCGGTCTTTGTCCAAACTTTTCTCCGGTGTTCGTATCCACTCAAAAGCGTCGATGAACCTTAAGTGTGTCACCCTACGGTTCGTGAATAAAATGGACATGATCAAGACACCTCTCCGATCAATAATCATCGGCGGATCACGGAGATCCATAATGACTCCCACTTACTCAATGATGAACTAGTGATCGTGTGAACCAAAAACAACATAACCAATTCCTTTTGTCTCGCGATATATTACTTATCCGGGATCCGATCATTGGTATCAACTATACCTAGTTCTATCCCGTTACCGACAAGTACTCTTTACTCGTTCCGTGATATGACATTCTTGTGACCTAGTCACGTGCTTGCAAGCGATGTCAATGTGATATCACCGAGAGGGCCTAGGGTATATCTCTCCGTCATCTGGATGGACAAATCCCACTCTTGATGCATGAGCCTCAACTAATACTTTCATAGTACCCAAATCCATCTTTATAGTCACCGTGTTACGGAGTGACGTTTGATGTCATCAAAGTACTCTTTCGGAGTTAGTGATTGACATCATCTCATGGTCTAAGGAAAAGAGTTATTTTGTATATGTTCAGTACAGCAACAAACTTTAATGACTTGATCGAATTTGCTATACCAACTTGGGTGTGTGTTCATCACATCATTCTTCTAATAATGTGACCCCGTTATTAACAACATCCAATGTTCATGATCAGGAAACCTTGATCATCAGTTAATCAACAAGCTAGTTTAAAAGAGAGGCTTTACTAGGAACCTTTTTGTTTATTAAACACACATGTATCAACGTTTCCGGTTAATACAATTTTAGCATGAGAAATAAACATCTATTATAAACATGGAATAAGATAATAAACAATTTATTATTGCCTCTCGGGCATATTCCCTTCAGTATCTTTGTTGTTGTGGATAGATTTTTTAAGATGGCACACTTCATACCTTGTCACAAAAGCGATGACGCTACCAACATTGCCGACTTATTCTTTCATGAAATTGTTCGCTTGCATGGTGTGCCAAACACAATAGTTTCAAATCATGACACTAAATTCTTAAGCCACTTGTGGAGAACTTTGTGGGCTAAATTGAGGACTAAGCTTTTATTTTCTACTACTTGTCATCCCCAAATAGATAGACAAACTGAAGTTGTTAATAGAACTTTATCTACCATGCTTAGGGCTATTTTAAAAAAGAACAGTAAATTGGGGGAAGAATGCTTGCCTCATATTGAGTTTGCTTATAATCGATCAATGCATTCTACTACTAAGATGTGCCCTTTTGAGATTGTACATGGATTTGTGCCTAATGCTCCAATTGATTTGTTACCTCTTCCATCTTCGGAGAAATTGAATCTTGATGCTAAACAACGTGCTGATTTGATTATGAAAATGCATGAGACAACTAAAGAAAATATAGAGCGCATTAATGCTAAATATAAACTTGCTGGTAGTACCGGAAGAAAGCATATATAACCTTTGAACCGGGAGATTTAGTTTGGTTTCATCTGCGAAAAGATCGGTTTCCTGAATTAAGAAAATCTAAGTTGATGCCTCGAGCTGATGGTCCTTTCAAAGTATTGGCAAAGATTAATGTAATGCATATAAGCTAGAATTGCCCGCAGATTTCGGGGTTAGTCCCACATTCAACATTGCAGATTTAAAGCCATACTTGGGAGAAGATGATAAGCTCGAGTCGAGGACGACTCAAATGCAAGAAGGGGAGGATGATGAGGACATCACTTCCATGGATACAGCCATGCCCACACATCATGTTGAAACCAATGATGTCATACAAGGACCAATTACTCGAGCTCGTGCACGCCAATTCAATTACCAAGTGAATGCGTTCCTCGGGTTGCATCCAAATATGATAATGAATGGAATTCTATTTAATCCTTGTGATGATTTTATTGTCCTTAGGAACCAAGGAGAAGAACCTCCAAACGACAAGCATGAAGCCAGTTCTTCACGTGCATAAAGATCAACTCGGATTCGGTCTTCTGGACAACACCAACTTAAAACGACCATAACTTTTGATCCACAAGGGTGTTTAGGGTCTATGAGTACTTGTTTGAAAGGTTTCGTCGTCCTCTTTCCAACGAATCCAGCCTCATCACCAAATTCCTTCCGAGTAGATGGGAATCTTCCAAATAAGTGACATCACTTTTTCAGTTCGAGAATACATGGGCTTTGGGCCTTGTAATTTGAGTTATAATTCTCCTCCACCTGTTTTGGACATGTTCCCCATGTCCCTACCTCTCATAAATAGCTAGCCGTCGACTTCTTTAGGTCTTGGGTTTTATTTGATTAGTTTAGCCAAGTACAAACTTGATCCTGCGAGTTGTGCTAGACAGCCACCTTGTCAAGATCGTTAATAAGACTTCAACTTGTTTGCCTTCAACTTTTTATCCGCAATTTCAGATTGCTTATACTATCATTCTTGCTTGTTCTTCGGTTGCTTGCAGGAATAGAACCTCGTGGTCAGGTTGATCGTGCCCACGGCAAGATCAATAACCCTCCGGAGTTGGTTTAGCGATTGCTAAGGCGCATCGTCGTCGTACGGTGTAGTCGGATTGTCAAAGTCATCTCCACCCAAATCGATCGTGTGTTTCTCATCGAAAGATCGGGACACCCAGAGTGCTATCACTAGATGAGACTTGTCAGGACATGTAGTTACTTCCGCATAGGAATAACGTGCGGAGATATGCTTCTTGGCTAAAAGACACCTCTTGATGAAAAGGCATCCTTCAGCCAGAAGATACATTTTGTCGGGACCCGAATATGCAAGTCCGGACCCTCTGTGTATTCAGCACTAGTCCAGGACCATACTAGTGCACACAGTCTCAACATAGATGAAATATCACAATCATACACAACGGAATAATAAAAGTAACTCAATTACTAAATAATAAACTGTTGAATGACCTTAAGGTCAACCTTACACTTGTGAGGCCTTGATGGCTTCAACTCCAATTAAATAAGTAGCAGCGGAACGAAGAATGTCGGTGAATCCCATCAATATGCCACAGGCAACTGACAAGGTTCAACTCCTAGATATTCGCCTCCTCGCGGAACTCCTCCTTTGAAGATGTAGACTTCTCCTCAACTGGTGATTGTTTGTTGAAAGGGGTGAGTACATAAAGCACTCAGCAAGTCATGCATAGAATGCAAGTCTAATTAACTATATGCATGGCTTATTCCAAATGAATGGCTGAATTGGTTATTTGCAATAAAGTAGTATTCACAAATAATATAATAGATTGTAAAGCAGTAAAACAAATAACAATAGCAATAAATTTCACAGTTATTTCGCAAGTAAACCATTCCACATCCTTAACCAGTTATCACTTTTTCATAGGCAACCTGCCTCCAAGCCCAAGTTCAATTTTATGAAAATCTAACCCTTGATTGTAATCCCCGAGCACTGTCCAATACCGTGGACTCGGCTATTCGAATAGTTTTGATACTCTGCAGAGGTTATACACTTTACCCACAAGATATAATCAACACAGCATGCTAGCCGTGAATTGCCATACAAGAGTAAACGAATGAGCGATCATAACAAACCTTTACACTGAAGGGACTGGTTACCACAATCAGGGCCCCCTCTTGCACCATGTGAGCCTACCCGTACACCCGGGCCTCACACCCCCACGACAGTACTAAAGTGAAGATTTCACAAATTAGTCAGTTAGGTCTGTCCCATTCCAGACATGTGGTTGTATGTTAGACTCAGTTCAAATTTTTGCAAGATTAAGTCCTTAAAGTGACCAGGGCAAGACTTACATCAATACTCTCATAGAAAACCACCTCACTATCACTCATATATATATATATATATCATGTTTCATGTCATCCCCACCGCCAATCTGGCCCACCAAATCCTTGCCACTTGCCCTAGTCTAAAACATTTTATCACCCAAGCTGATTATTGCGCAACACAAAGCCAACAACAACTCAACATCCTTGAAGAAGCACAAAGGCCTCCACATATCAACATCATCGTGTCGGCAACACGTCACACTATTTCAAAATACAATGCATACTCTATTAATCAATATTGACCTTTGTATTTCCAAAATGATGTCACTAACTCGCTACAAGTCTAAGCAAATCAATACGTTCAATTTAACCCATGTTGGCAATTTATTAGCTACCAACTATTAATCAACAATCCTTGGGTGACAAATTAATTATGGCATACCAATAATAGTGACAAGGTGGTAATAACAAGTAGGTGGATTATCTAATCCCAAATTAATTGAAATCAGTTTAACTTAAACTAGCATGCAATAATTTCAAACAAAGTAATTTTAAAACATGGGATCAATATGGTCAAAGCACAACTTGCCTAGCCCTTACTATTTTTACTGCTCTTTACTCTTTATCTTTGATTCTGGATCTTTGATCTTCAATCTCCACTTTCGGACGACACGTCTAACGGTAAAGAAACACAAATACAACAAAAATCAAAAGACAAATCGAATAAACCCCAAATTTGAGAATGGATAGTATTAGGTCACAACGGCTTAGATGAATTTAGAAACTTGAATGGATTAAACCGAAAATTCAGACAAAAGAGAACGGGCTTTTGGAAAATACACAGAAAAGGAAAAGACTGATAACTGAGAAGGAAAGAATAATATTCAAAAGAATATTTCTCCTGAAGTTATTGTCTTGATTGGACAGACAATGGCATATGGGCTCTCGATCTATAGACTGGGTCCATAAAGATATGTTAGTTCACAATGAACTAAGCTGATGCTCAATGTTGACTTTTGTTGATTGAACGGATACACAGTCAAACAAAAAGAAAGATAGACTGATAGATTAAATCCGGGCACAAGGATTTGACATATGGCTAATGGTCTATCGACCAAGTCCACAAATAAAATCTAGGTTAATGGCAGATTAGATTTTCAGGATAAGACATGGGCAAATGGGATCGACATCCACTGCGATTCGATCTGGGGTTCAGTCATACATTGATGAAGAGGTTTAACGATGACAAGGCGGTGACGACATGATCACTAGGTAGCGATGCCGATGTGGAATAAAACAGAGCACAAATAGTTTACTACGGTTGACTCAACGAGAGAAATGGCAATACCGACAACGCGGCTCACGATAAACATAGTCCATCGAACCGGTCTTAAGTTAGGTTTTGGTTCGGCTTTGCAAATGGTAGAAAGATAAGGCTAGACTCACATGGGATGGGGTTAGATCACGACAAGGCGATAGAAAAGATGATGACATTGCACTAGGGCTTTTGCTTGTATGCACGCATGCGATGATAGTGAAGCGATGAGAGCAAAGCGTTAACGGGGAAGCGTTAACGACAGAACATTAACGGCGGAACGTTAACAGTGAAGGTGAAGCGTTAACAGGACGCTCATGAAATAACAAGGTGGCGATCGTTGGTACAATGATAGGGCAGCGAGGTCATGATATGGCTCAAGTTTGATCCACGAGCTGCGGGGTTCACATGTCATGATGCAACGTCGATGACAAATTGGTCCAAGGATTAGGTTAGGGTTTGAGTGAAATGACTCACGGATGGATCCACTTGGCATAGGGATAGGATAGGTAGGGTTGGCTCTGCGATAAAAGATTACCAAGGACTGCTAACTCAAACCGGATCCGATAACCACAAAGGACTAGATCGAAAGATGATGGGTATAATCTAGAATAGGGCTTTAATGGTAATGGAGACTAAATGAACTCTATACATGGGCAAAACAGAGGCATATGAACCTATAAGGCAAGATGACACGGCCACGGCGGACTAGGATGGTTGGTGGCAAAAGACGGCGCGCGGCGGGGACGACAAAAGATGGCGGCTAACGAATAAATTTTTTTTCGAAGGATGGAACAGCAAAGGGGAAGTGAGAACAACGTAGAACGTGGTGATATGAGCTCAGCGGTATAGAAGGATTTGGCAGCGACCCACCGGATTGATCACAAACTACCGATGAACGGCTTCAAAAGCTAATAGATCAAACGGTCATAACTATTAAAATAATGCATGAAACCTAACCAAATTTTACAGAGAACAATTTGGGACCCTAAGACACAAACTAACGTGAAAGGATCAGAGTTTAACCTTTTGGATCGATGGGGAACACGTGAGGAAGTTTTCAGCTGTTTGCAATGCAGTCTGATCAGGGAAGATTAACTTTTCTGCGCAAATCCCGTGGGCAAAACCTTGATTTATGGTGAGAACCATGTAGAGAACATCAAGATGAGTCTACAGTAAAAATTTTACGGTCAAACTCGCAAAAACGAGGGAGAACGGGCGACGACAAGATTTGAGATTGGAACGGCCATAACTTTTGATTCCGTGGATGAAATTGCACCAAATTTGAAAGGGAGATAGATGGGACCATGAGGCACAAGATGATGCAGTTGGATTTCATAAAAACTCACCAGAACGACGAGGAACGCGACACCAAAATCGGCCAACGTGGGGCAGCTCTTCGGAGAGGTGCAGCGGCGGCTCTAGGGTTTTGCAGATGTCTTGGGGTTTGGATATGCGTGGGAGAGGGTCATAGCACTCTTAGATAGGCTTGGGTGCCGGGCCATACAAGAAAACAGGAAGAAAAACTGAATTCGGATCAAAGGGGACTTAAATCGAACACTTGGCATGCATGCTACAGTGCTGGCCGGCCCAGTACCTTTTTCCAGCGATTTTGGAATAAAAATAATTCTAATAATTTAATTAATTCATTTGAGGCAATAAAAATATCAGAAAATTTCTAGGAAAAATCTAGAAAATAGTTTGAGACATTTTGAACTAAAATAAAATATTTCCAATAAAAATTTAGTTAAAATTTTCTAATATTTAATTAATTTAAAGAAGAGGCCTAATTCAAATTAATTCCAAATAAATTCCAGAAAATTCCAAAAATTGCAAATACACATTAAATGCAAGAAAAGCAAAATTTGGGGTGTTACACATTTTGAAGCACAACTACCATCCCTTTGTTTTGTATAAATAGGAAGGCCTTTGCGCCATTAAGTGTATCTGATCGAATCAAGAAAGACATGCGAAGCACCCTAAGAAATATAAAAATAGAATAAAGTCCATTATTATGATTTTTAGTGCATTTTTGGATTTTATACTAAATTTATTTGAATAAATATTTAATTTATTTAATTAATTCCTTTTTCTCTAAAATTAGGCCATTCAAAAGGAACTCATAAAAATCCCAAACAACCAAGAATAAGTAATAATTTTATAAAATACTAGAACACATGAGAGAAATAAATATGAATTTTTCATAATTTTTGCACAAAATTAAAATGCTCTAAAAATCCAAGTAACACTTAAAAATAGCTAATTTTCAAGAATTTTCATTTGAAATGTACAACTGCAAATCGATTGAGAATAGGGGCATTTGAAACTTTGTTCATTGGGCTATGTCCACAAAATTTTCTAGAATTATCAAAGTCTCCTACCTTAAATGTTGCTATAGTATGCGCACGAAGCATTCGGTAGAATGCCGTTCGGCCGCCATCATGCCATTGCACGGAGTTGTTGCCTTCCCACCATCTATGACCTCACGCTGTCTCTCTCCCTCCTTCCTTTCACCCATGCCTGCAGTGACACGCATGGGTGCACGCAGAACTCGTGTGCCACGCGGCCGCAACTCACTGAGCATCGCCAGCTCCGTCGCGCCCATACCACCTCACCCTCTCTGCAACACTCCACCTTAAAGCTGTGCCCTGACCCCACCTACCTCTTCAGCTCACCACCACTCGCTCCATTGCCTCGAGCTTGCCGTATGTGTGTGAAAATGCTGAATGCACTGGACAGAGCCAGCGAGCACACCATTGAGCAATTCCAATGCCGTGTGAACTCATCCTTCAATTCCTTTCACCACAAGACCCCTCCTGGTCCCCTAATCCTCATCCTCCTCCTGGTTGCAGCTCACGTCGATCGAGTCATCGCTGCAACCATGTCTTCTTCCTCCGCTCCGGCCACACGCCGCTAGACCACCTCGACCCCTCTTCACTGCTCCAAGGTACCCCATTAGGATCTCCTCGCCGCTCTGATGCTTCCACTTCTCTTACCTGAGAGTAAGACACTCTTTTCTTCTTCTCCGACAGTGACCACCGCCATGCTCCACCCTCTCTGATGCGGGCCCTCCTCGCTACTGTTCAACCCTGATAGCACCTTGGGTGTCCTGATCTTTCGATGAGAAACATGCAATCGATTTGGGTGGAGACGACTTTGAGATCCGACTACACCGTGCGACGATGATGCTCCTTAGCAATCGCTAAACCAACTCCGGACGGTTATTGATCTTGTCGTGGGCACGATCAACCTGAACATGAGGTTCAATTCCTGCAAGCAACTGAGAACAAGCAAGAACAATAGTATAAGCAATCTAAAATTACGGATAAAAAGATGAAGGCAAACAAGTTGGAGTCTTATTGACAATCTTGATAAGGTAGCTGTCCAGCACAACTCGCAGGATCAAGTTTGCACTTGGCTAAACTAATCAAATAAAACCCAAAACCTAAAGTGGCGATGGCTGGCTATTTAAAGGAGATAGAGGCATGAGAAGCACATCCAAAATGGGTGGGAAACAATTACAACTCAATTTACAAGGCCCAATGCCCATGTCATCTCGGATTGGAATAGTGACATCACTTGTTTGGCAGATTCCCGTCGACTCGGATGGAATTTGGAGATGGGGCCAGATCTGTTGGAAAGAGGATGATAAAACCTTTCAAACCAGTACTCATAGACCCCGAACACCCTTGTGGATCAAAAGTTATGGTCATTTTAATTTGGTGCTATCCAGGAGGCCGAATCCGAGTCTCTCTTGTGCACGTGAAGAATAGGCTTCATACTTGACGTTTGGAGGTTCTTCTCCTTGGTTCCTAAGGACAATAAAATCATCACAAGGATTAAATAGCATTCCATTCATTAAATTATTTGTATGCAATCCAAGGAACGCGTTCACTTGGTAATTGAATTGACGTGCGCGAGCTCGAGTAATTGGTCCTTGTATGACATTGTTGGTTTCAATTGGGTTTGTAGGCATGGCTGTATCCATGGTAGTGATGTCCTCATCAAACCCCAATAAACCAATCCCCTAGGTTCACCTCCTCCTCCTCTTACTCACCTTGCCATCGGCTGGTCGCCCCCAGCCGCCCTTCGCCGCCAGGGAGCTCACCTCCTAAATGGGCGAGCCCGAGACATCACTGGCTAACCCGCATGCAGCCATTGATGCGTGGGGATACTTGTTATTCGGCACAGGGAGTTTAAATTGCGTAGAAAATCGAAAATACGCTTTCCAACGGAGAAAACGTATTTTGCATTTTTGGTGATTTTTCAGAACTGAGAGCATTCAAACTTGCAGAACTTTTTGCAACAAAACTTCAAATCTAATGAGAAAAGTCTCTAAATTTGTGTAAAATCATGAACAATCTGAATGTGCAAAAAAAAATTTGTTTTGATTATTGTACAGTAAATGAGCTCAAAATTTAGCTTTAGGCCAAAAATATGCACTATATAAAATTTTCACAAATCAACTTAAAATTTGATAGATAAATTTTATCATCTTAATGAGGTAATAATATCTCCAAATATGTAAAAATATTTGAATTCGGACTTAATTTGTAACAAATGCAAAAAATAGTTGAATTTCAATATATGCAAAAATCTAAATGTGTATAACTTGTAAAATTTATATTCAAATTCAGTGAAACCAAATCCTAGGGACTTTAAAAATGTTTCTAATATTGTGTATACAAAAAATATTTAGGTTTCTTGCTCTGTTTACTCATGTTTATACCTTAGAAATATTCAAGCATTATGGTAAATGTGAAAAATGAGCAAATAATGCAACTAGTCTTTAAAATATTTAAAATAAAGGTTAACTTAATGAAAAACCATAAAAATGAAGTCCTATCACAGTAGCTTAAACCTTAGATTCAAAATGCCTTAATACTTTCCTTATGCATAAACTCATGAAATATGCTTTATGTATGCACACCACTAAATGATAACTTGGTAAGACATTGTAAATGAATTCCAATAATTTTAGCCTCTTAAATTCGAAATTAATCTTATACATAAATATAATCTTACCTTCTTGAATTCAAGAAATAAGAATAACTTATACATGAAAGACCAGAAATCATACCTAGATTAAACCCTACGAAATCTTTTGGCTTAATAGCATGAAAAGGACCAAATTGCGAATAAGGGAACTAACAAAACTAGCATGCACATTATGATAACCCTAAAATCTTAAAACCACACACATCAATTTTGGTAAGTTCCAATTTGGCTTTACATTTGACTTCTTTCTGCCCTATTTTAAAACTTGTTATTATGCTGTTTTATCATGCTTCTTCTCGAACGACGTGTGGACGCCAACGAATCTGAGTACGTTGACGATGATTCTACAACCAATCCCGATTACATACCAAATGAGAAACAGCAAGGCAAGCACCCTCCTTGATTATTTTGATCTCATTATTTTACGGTGTCTATGTTGTTTTATCAAACTATCATGCATGTGAGTAATTTTTTGTACAGTTGCTATATTTTGGGAACCGGTAGTGGTGATCCAAAAGTTGTGGGATTACCTTAATTATCTTGACATGAGAACCTTGTTGAACCCTAGGCTAGGTTTAAACATTCTATGGAATGTGAAATGGGTATAATCGAGTATTAATTGCATATGCTTAGTGCTATAGAAGTTGGAAGGATGTGTATGCTAGTTGATCAAATTTAAAATATGTCAGACATGATTAAAGGTTATTGATATTCTGGTAAAAATGAAAATAAAACTTATGATTTGGACACAGGAGAGATATATTTATAATGGGTTGTGCATGAAATGGACTTGCACTGTGCGAGAGATGAACTTGCATGTAATTAAGGGGAGATTCTCGCCTGAGTCAACCTAAGGACCAACTTGATGCTATCACCTTGGTCAATTTGTGCAACCACATGTGCTAGTATGGGATAGCCTTAATTTAGCAAATTAGTTGAAGTTTAGCCTTACATTTTGGTATGCTGAAGTAGTAAGGATGAACCGGGTATACAGTGTTGTTTGTAGGTGCTCCCTTCATCGAGGCATTGGATCTAAAGCATTCCAATACAATGGTGTATGCCTTGCTACGGGGTAAACGACAAGATAGGGTGTAAACTATCGTTATTATTGTGTATATTGTTCTAGATTTCCAAAGGACGCGATGGGGCGTAAACCATCATTAGTACTGTGTGTACGGGTCAGAATTTCCACCACCATAGCAAGGGCTAGACATCACCGGAGCTGGTGAAAGGCTAGGCTCTTGCTAGTTGAATGGTTTCGTCATAACATAGCAAAATAGGTATTATGGGTATCGCGTGGCATAGTTTACGTGATTACTAGAATGTGTCATATGGGTAAAGTGTACACTTTTTGCAGAGATTTAAATCTAATTAATTAACTGTTCTCACAGTCAAGAGAAACTTGGGGAAATAAGGTCAAGTATGGTTTTGTTTTTGCGAAGATTTTGGAAAAAGTGTTGTATCGAGTTGGTATTGTACTTAAGTTATGGTTGGCTGTGTTTCTCTCGTTGTTTGTGGCCATGGAGGGCCACGATATGATGAAATTAAACTTTATTTGCTGTTATTAGTTTCATATCAAGTGCTCTTTACAATTCTTTTACAGTTTGATTAACTGCTCGCTTGCAAATAAAATCTGGCTTATGCTGAAAATAAACTTAGTGTAAAAACTTAGTCCTTTGGACTAACCATGCATGTATATTTATTTTATACACTAAAGTTTTGCAAGTTCATACATGTACTCATCGTTTGCTCAGTTTAAAATATTTAGACAAAGGTAATGAAGAGTTCGTACATGTACTCACAGGGCTTTCCCTCTATCGGTTGCCTCTTGGTTATGGATGGGCATACCATAGTCCTACTTTTGGTTTATGCTTTATTTCTGCTGCAATTTATTCTTATGTGTTATCTTTGGTCGGACGGCCATGGACATATAATATTAAGTAGATGCAATAGCTCCTAGTCTACTTTTATGCTTTGTCATTTACATGTGTGTATGCGTAATGATTCATCTTGAATTTGAGATATGTGGGCGCTAGGCTTTGATCTTGGGAACTAGCGATGGACACATATCTGGGTCCTCGGAATTATCCTCAACCATCCGACGTCTGGACATGAGCAACCGTCATTCCTTGCCTACTGCGACGCACACCCCTCGGTGGGTGTGGGTGGTACCAAGGTTCTAAGGCGGCCGGTGTGTGCTACGCCCAAAAGGGTTGGTTTCAATCCCTGTATGGTTCTTCGAAAAAGAATCGAAACTCTCTTGGATGTGTAAGTGTGTATGTGATAATCAGGTGGTTCATATTTGTTTGAGTTAGGGCCATCTGGTTATCATTTTGTGCACAAGACTATTAGTGGCAGTGAGCATATACTAAAGTAGAGTATGGATGTCACTTCTAGTCCAACCCATGAATGAGGTCCGATCAATGTTTCCGAGTGCCCATAGTAACTTTGTAATAGTTGTACTCTGTCAAAGTCAGCAGGCAAATAAAGAAGCAGTCTTTCATCCTATCTTTGGCATTCTTGTGATTTTACAGGCTTGCAACCATTTTTTCATTTATAAGCTTAGTGTAGAGACCCCTTTCTTGAGCATCGATAGCTGACGATAGAAGGATGGTCTTTAGTGATCAAGATTAAGAAGGTAATGTCCTATCGCCACAAGCAATGGATGAAGAAAATTCATTCGACCATGTCGATTATGATGATCTCGATGATGACGACTTCATCGCGGGAAAAGAAGGTCAGTGCGATGTTCTACTCTGAGTATGTTACTGAAGCAGAGTTGTCGCAATGAGCCACCCTGTCCAACTCAGGCGAGGCCACATCAAAAGTGACACTTCTTGAGAAAAACCAAGAAGTGAGCACGATTTTGTACCTGCCTCAATTACATTGGCAGATGTCCATAGCACATGTCCTATGGAAGTCAACAATGTTCGAACTCTAAAAAATGGTGATAACATTCTGGAGAGTTCAGCTTCAGAAGATTTTCCTCGAGGTCTCGACCTCGATTACACCCCATCATGAGATGATGATGAAATTCTCGCCCCATCTGTCCATTCTAGATTGCGTGTTTGTGCAGTCAAGGGTGAGAGATGAAAAATGGGTAGAACATGGCCAGCGTGAAGCTCAGGAGAGGGCAAAAAAGCCGCCTAGGAGTAGCACGAATAGTTCGTTTCTACAAAACAAAAGGCCGTGGAATAGATGAGACGCCTATATTACAACAATCAACCAGGGACGTCGTGAAGACCGGATCCCTCAAGGAGTCACCCCGACACATATTTTTAGTCACACTACAAGTTACGAGGACAACGGTAATGTAGCATCCCAACTTTTGCTTTCCTTGCATTTAAAGTTCCTTTTGAATTTTTGGGAATTTATTTGGACTTATTTGGAATTAACTTGAATTAAGCTTTTGTTGAAATTATTTAAATATTTGAAAAGTTTAAATAAAATTTTTTAGAAATATTTTATTTGAGTTCAAAATATTTCAAAATATTTTCCAGAATTTTTTTAGAATTTTTCTGATATTTGTACTATTTATTTTGGTTTAATCTAATTTCTAGAATTATATTAAATAGGAAAACTCAGAAAATCTTTAAACCCTAAGTGGACCTAAACCCCATCCAGACCCATCCCAAAAGCTAAGCCCAATTCGACCCACCGTAACCCAAACCCGGGCAAACCCTACGCCACTTGAATGTGGACCATTGGATTTTGATCTAACGGTGGGGTTTTGTCCACAAGGCTACACACTGTGGATCATTGAATCGTAGCTTGATAGATGGTCAGGATGCGGCCACATCGATCACCGTGTCGTGTACGAACTCCACCACTATCGTTGTTTTCTTCATGGACTCCGCACGTGCCTCACCGTTCGAGCCCTCTATTCAAGGTGTCATTATGCGCATTAATTCGGTCGTCACCTACCGCCTTGTTTTTATTACTTAACGCCGCCTGAGACACCCTAGGTTGGCTTCCATCACTCACCGGAGTTGGAGAACGCCACCGCCACCGCCTTCTTCATCCAGAACCACTGTTCGCTGCGTCTTCGAGGGAATCGAGGTCTCCATCGAAGTCGCCGTGAGCTGCTCTTTCAGATCCGGGTGTCATTAGAGCTGATCATAGCCAGATTAGCCAAGGGTATTGTCATCATCCTCAACATTTGCTCATTGTCATGCTCCGCTAGCTCGCCACCATTAGATTTGCATCAGATGGTCTAGATCTATCTACATGTAGCGCGTCACCTAATCACCGTTCGCGCATCCACAACCTTTTTATCTAGAATGAGCAATCCAGATTGTGCCACACGTTCATCACTGAGACTATCCACGTAGGGTCATCACCGTTGCTGCTCTTGACCATTTGATCTAGGGTGTATGGCCAAGATCTCACGATAACTCAAACTGATCTGTATCTGCCACGTGTAGCTCAATCTACTAACTGTCGCCTCATCTTAGCCATCCAATCGGATGAACGGTGGAGATCAAGCCGTGTGTACTATTGCCTCACCACCTATGTCACTTGCGTCAGCCGTGTGATGTCACCCTAATGTCATGCACGTGAACTGTGGAGCCGTGGACCAAGTCCACCATGAACTGCATTGCTTCGTGAACCAAGTCTATGCACTGGGACGTGTCAAGCTAAGATTGGTCCACGTGTCACAGTGATGTCAGCGTGACATCATAAATATATGTTTTTTATAGTAAAATATTACAGCAGAAATCAAATAGTTGCTGACGTCAGCATGACATCATATTTCTATATTTCCAATACAAAAATAATTCCAATAATTTAGTTTATTCTTTTTATTTTATTTTCAAACTTTGTCTAGCTCGTTCTTGCTCATACGAACCCCGATTGAGGTGATTCCAGAGACTAAAAATTTGTAAAATTATGCTATATTTAATGGTGAATTTTATTTAATTTTTTGAGTTTATTTTGCTATTCATTTGTTGATATTTATTATTTATTTATTCAGTACGTGTAGACGTTGAAGTGCCTAAGGGGTTCGAGAGTGAATTATTGATTTAAAAGCAAGGCCCAGAGCATGAGCAAGAGATTTTCCAAGGCAAGTTCTGCTTTGACCATATTGATCCCATGTTTCAAAATCTACA
Source organism: Rhipidocladum racemiflorum (assembly GCA_036346355.1). Classification (NCBI taxonomy): domain Eukaryota; kingdom Viridiplantae; phylum Streptophyta; class Magnoliopsida; order Poales; family Poaceae; genus Rhipidocladum; species Rhipidocladum racemiflorum. The sequence continues at coordinate 60,482,363 of CM070570.1, forward strand.
TTGTTTCAAACTATTGCATGCTAATTCAAATTAAAATGATTTCAATTAATTTGGGATTAGTTAATCAACCTAATTGTTGTATATCCACCTTGTTATTTGTATGCCACATTCATTTGTCAACTTAAGTTGATTTAATGTAGTTGGTTGTTATTAAATTACCAACATGGGTTGCTAGATCGTGACTAGTATGCTTAGACATGTAACGTGTTATTGATATCATTTTGAAAATACAAATTTAATATTGATTAATGGAATAGGCAATGTGTTTCTAAAATGGTGTGTCATATGTTGCCACATGATGATGGTGATATGTAGAGGTATGTTGTTCTGCATAGATGTTGACTGGTTGATGTCATGTGTTGCATAATAATCAACTGGGTGGAAAATGATTTAGACTGGGGCAAGTGGCAAGATGCTTATGCTATGGTGGGCCTATGTGGCAATGAGTTGATAAGCGATGTGATGGCTGTGTGCCAAAGATGAGAGTTTGGAAGTCCTGCCTTGATCAATTAAGGATTAACCTTGTAAGCCTTTGAACTGGGCCAAACATACAACCATATGTCTGAAATGGGTTAGACTTATTTGAGTAACTTACCTAGGTCTTGGTATGCGATACCTGAGGGGGATAGTCACACAGGGGTGTGGTTATTGGGGAGGATGTCTGAGTGTATGCTTGACGTCAATCCAATAGTATGTCTGAAGGACCATGTGGAGGTCCATCCCTATTTATGATGAGTATTTGACTTTATTTGAGAAAGGTGCGCTCATGTTTGAGTTTGATTTGAATTAGAATTCAAAATGAAGCAATTTGAGTTGTGTTAGCTTCTTACGGCACTACCGGCCTTGTGGAGGCAATAGTACCGACTTTGATTGAAATGCGTGGTTCGATCTGTGATTTTTGTGTGTTTGATGCATATTTACTTATGTTGTAATTGGATAGTGCGGTGCTACGTAACGGTTGCTTGTCTGTGTGGTTGCAGGAATTCGAGGCTAGGTCTTGGTGAGGCACGCCAAAGATGGAGGAGGCCAAGTTTGGATATATACCGTGGTGAGGCATGTCGTCAGACTGGTAAAGCCAGCTTGGCTTCTCCATGGTGAGGTGAAAGGCCGGTACTAGGCTAGGAGAGCTAAGGTCCAGAATGGTCAAGGGCCGAAGACGGTTGAGGCTAAGAGGTAGCTACGACTGAATCGGTAAGGGATCGGAGTAGAGCATTTGCACATGTGGATGGCTTCCACGGCTGTTCCACTAGACTGGGATCTAGTGGCGCCAGATTGTGTCCAGTGTGGTTTGGTTTGTGTTAGGTTATGGGTTAGCCTATGTGTCAAAATCAATAGTCAATGTTATGATTTTGTTCTGGATGTTTTGTTGTGTTTCTTGTACCCGAAGATCGTGTGCTTGTCTATGGTGTGCAGGTGACCAGGTTGGAGTGGGTTGGCAACAACGACTGGTGAGGTGGACTGGAGGTTCATAGTCAGGGTCAAGGGTCACACGGACCATTCATAACGGGTCCAGAAGGGTGCCAGCTGATGGTCGAAGCTTTTGCCTAGAGTCGAGATGGTTCAGCGGGGATCCGGATGCGTGAGGACGAGGCGGGAAGGTTCAAGGCCATGGGTACGTGTCATCGGATGCGCGGATGCTTTGAGGCGAAGGGAGCGTTGGAGGCGTTTGGCTTCGCATTAAGATTTGTGAGTGTGTGTGAGACCTGGTGTTAGTGGGCTCAACAGGTCGGCCTAGGGTTAGCCCGTGTGGGCGTGGTGTGCTATAAAAGAAGAGGTGGAGGGGTGTTCCCTAGTGATCCACCATGTAATAATCCTAGAGAGGGGTGTGAGAGGGAGAAGGGGGAAAGCCCCTCCCCTTCTGTTTGCCCTCTAAGTCTTGGGGGCTAAGAGTTGGCTAAGCTCACTTTGGAGCTTTGCCCACCTAGGTGTGGCTATGTAAAACTCTCACAAAGCAATCAAACCAAGTTCCTCCAAGTTCATGGCTTGTTCTTGCTAGTTCTTAGGTTTCAATCTTGTTTCTTTGATGATTTTTGTTGCAACTTGTTAGTTTGTCTCCTCTCCTTCTAAATGTTGTTGATCAAGATATCTTGAAGGTGCTCATTTGATTTTACATCTCTCTTGCACCCTAGGATAGACTAGAGATCAAGTTTTCTATCAAGTTGCAACTCTATCCTGAACTTGTTCTCCGCATAGTAGTTAGTATTTGATTTTTAGAAAAATATAGAAAAATTATTTTTGAGTGATTCTTTATTGGAGAAGGTGCATGACTCATATATCCATCTTTGGAAAAAATTTAGAGTCAACCGGTTGCACCGTTTGGGCACCATGAGGTGAAAATCGAGCCTCAAACTTTCTGATCGAAGTTCCTGACTACCTATGGTTCTTAATTTTTCTTGATTTTTCTACAAGGTTTTTTAAGGTGGTTTTTGGTGGAGTGTTTCACGAATCATTTGCTCACAGGGAGAAAAATTCCTAAAAATTTTAAAGCAACAAAAATCCACCAACTACCTGCTCCAAGTGAGGACAATTCCTGAAAAATCTGTTTTTGCTTTTCTAAAAGAGACTTTTGTGATTTGGCTTGATCTCTTTTAGAAATGAAGTATTTGAATTGATTCCTTTTTGTCTGGACACTTGAAAACCAGGATTGTGATTGAAAAATTCCTCACATGATTCATGGTTCTCATCCATGCATGCTAGAGGTACACATAGATGTCTAGTTGTTCCGATTTTTGAGAGTTGGTAAATTTGAGGAGCACCGGTTTGAAGAAACATCTTTGGGTCTCAGATTTTCCTTGCGGGATTGTTTGGGGTAATTTGAGTGGGGAAAATTTTATTTGGGATCATTCACCCCACTCTGATCGCCATATCGATCCTTCAATGTCGGTCCTATACTTCAGCTCTGTGTGAGGGAATGGATACTGAAGGCAATACGAGAGAGGTTCATGTGTTAGGATAGAAGTTTTTGAAAGGCTTTGTCGTGATCTCTCTACCGACACCAAGAGAAGTGTGTTAATTGCATGGCAAAAAGGTGATCATGTCTTGTGGGTAAAGTGTATAACTTCTTCAGAGTGTGTGACAAACCTTTCCAAATAGTCGTGCCCACGGTATTGGACAATGCTTAGGAATAACAGTTAAGGTTTGGACTTAAAAAATAAAACTTGGGAATGAGAGGCTATGTGCTAGTGTTGAAGAATGAACTGGATTAGACTGTGTGCTAGTGAGTCTTATAAAATAAATGAGAAAGTTACTTAGTAGTGGTATTTGATTTACAAGCATTTCAATCTATACATGTTAATTATTTGTAAAAGTTACTTGGTACAAAATAACCACTTCATCCATTCATTGGAATAAGCCATGCATGTAGTTAATAGACTTGTATTCTGTAGATGACTTGCCAAGTGCTTTATGTACTCACCCCCTTGCAACAATCCAAACACCAGTTGATAAGGAGTCTATGCCAGCTCTTGAGGAGGAGTTATAGGAGGAGTCAATTAATTAGAGTGCGGGCCTTGTCAGTTACCTGTGGCAAGTTGATGGGTTACTATGAGTCTTCTTTTCCGATGCAGTTTTCTTAATTTCAGAGTCTTTGCCCTGAGTGGTATAATATTGTAAGTTGACCATAAGATTGATCAAATAGGTTATATTAATATATAAAGTCTTTATTTTATTATTTCACTTTGTATGATTATGATATTTTATCTGTGTTGAGACTGGATGCACTAGCATGATCCGGGACTAGTGCTGAATACACAGAGGGTCCGGATTTGCATATTTAGGTCCCAACAGAGGTGGTATTAGATCCATACTGACTGTAGGACTTGACACTAGTTAGACTAGCCATTTTCGGGGAGGCTAAAACTATTTTCTAAAGTTAAAATATACCAAGAAGATTAATGAAGTCTTGACTCCCCTCTATCTTGCTTCATACCTTTGCTAAAATTTTCTGCCTTTACTTTGTTTTAAAAATTGCGATCTCACAAAAGCTGTCATTTGGCTGATGAGGATGATGGATAATTATGGAGAGTGCAATGGTGGGTACGCTGCCGAGTTGGGGAGGATGCTTCAGGTCTTGGGTGGTTTTGATAGGCCAATCTACAGGGCCATAGTTGGATCGTCAACGGAAAGGGATGAGGGATGGTTTGCAAGGTCACCATCTACGCACGTGAAGACACAAGGCTAGTCGTCCAGTCAACATCACTGTGAGGAGGTCGTCTTTTGAGGCAGGGATCCAGGAGTCAGCACGTCTCGCACTATGCAGGATCGCTCACGACTACTCAGAGGAATTGCGACAGACTGTGTCTTCTTTACCCATAGGAGGGAGGTGACACCAGTGATAGGATAGATCTTGAGGGAGATGCCGCTGTTGTTCACCTCGTCAGACAGGAGGAGGTCATGGATGATACAGTGCAGGAGCTTCAGGAGACCTATGACGCTTTGAGGCCGCTGAGTTGAGGTTTCAGGAGTCTAGAGTGCTAGCTTCACAAAGGATCGCTGAGCTCGAGGAGCTTTTTATGCTATAGAGGAGGAGGCTAAGTTGGAGCTCGAGGACGAGGATCCCGAGGAGTTGCAGCCGGAGTCAGGGCCAGAGCCTGAGGAGGAGGCATCATGACTACTACCATAATTGTAGGACACAGGGATCAGTTTGCATCGATGCTGGATCACCCACCAGTGTACGCCGGTTGGCTTGACGAGTGATCGAGTCTAGTTTAGTAGTAGAGACTCAAGTATTTGAGTCATGTGTTTTTGAGTAGAGAGTCACCCTTTAGGCATTAAAATTTTGTGTGCTTAGGTTAATAAGTGTCTTTTATGCTTTCCGAGTGTGCAGTATGAGTTGCATGGCCTTTAGGCATCTGTGAGCAACCATACCAAGTTATTAATAAAGTTGAATAGATTTGGATTTTGAGTCAAACCTGTTACCCCACATAAGTTTCTTTATTACTTGTCTATTCTTGTTCCCTCTTATCTCTAAACCTTGGAGTGACCAACAAATGGATCATACATGTGGAAACAATGGAGCTAGTGGAAGTGGTTCTTGCCCTAGTAGGAACCCCCAATGAAGTGTCTTTTCCTCAACCTGTGCCACAAGTAGATATGTAGAACCTTGGAGCTTTTTTGCTGCACAGACTTAGTTGATGCACAGTATAATGCAATAAGTGCAGCATATTACTAAACAGGCAGCTACTAATTAAGCAAATCAGTCACCTACCAATGAACCACGCCCTTATTCCAAGTCAGAATTTATGATGACCCATCCACCTACTTTCTCTAGGAATGTCAATCCTTTGGAGGCAGATGATTGGCTTAGGACTATTGAGGAAACTTTATATCACTCAGTGTGTGAGAAATGAGAAGGTGTTTTATGCTTCTCATCAGCTTGAAGGAACTACTAAAGAGTGGTGGGAGAACTATTGTGCTTCCCACAAAAACCCATAAGAGATCACTTGGGAAGAATTCACTGTTGCTTTTACCAGTACCATGTACCAGAGAGTATCATGGATTTGAAGAAAGAAGAGTTCAGAGCACTGAAGTAGGGTAGTCAGTCAGTGGCTGACTATCTAAATAAGTTCACACAGCTTGCATGCTATGCCACTGAAGATATGGCAATGTACAAAGCTAGACAGTCTCGCTTTATGAAGGGATTGAATTCTGGATTACAAGTGGGTTTAATCACCCACACTTTTCTTGATTTCCAGGAGTTGGTCAATAATGCCTTGATTATGACAACCGCAAGCGTAGAATGGCACAACAAGGAGCTCACCGAAGTCAGCAGAGGGTGAGGATTGCACCTCATCAGTTCATTAAGTTTCAACCTAGGAATGCTTTCAAAATGCCGTCACCTACAACACGTCCATCTGGTCAGAGTTCCCAGATACCTGCCTAAGCTAGTAATCAGACAGGAGGAAATCCACATATGACAAATAGGCATTGCTATAACTGTAATGAGCCAGGACACTTTGCCAACAATTATCCTAAGAGAGGAGGTGTAACACCTGTTCGCTTCAACCTTGGAACTACACCTGTAAAAGCATCTACACTAGGAGGGAATCATGGAACTGCTCAAGCTAGAGCTACGCCTTAAGCAACTATGAGAGGCTGTCAATCACATCACGGCAAATGGAGCCCAAGATGCTTCGGACGTCGTACTGGGTCAGTTTTTGGTTAACTCAGTACCTGCAACAGTTTTGTTTGATTTTGTAGCTTCGCATTCATTTGTTTCTCGAGATTTACTATTGAAAATGATTTGGATATCATGAATCTTAAGTGTATGCTACTAGTCTAATCCCCTGGATCAAAATTCTGATCTAATGTAGGATGTTCTGGGGTAAAGTTGCTTATTGATGGAGTAGAGCTCCTAGCGAATCTCATCATGTTGGATGTCTGGACATTAGATGTCATACTTGGGATGGATTGGTTGTCCAAACACAAGGTTGTGTTAGATTGTGGTCGAAGGCTAGTATCAATTGAAAGCCCAAAAGGTGAAAAGGTGGAGTTTAAAGCACCGCAGTTCACGATGGTCAATTGATGGTCAACAGTGTGAAGGCTGTCAGTCTAGAGGAGGTACCAGTTGTTAGTGAATACCCAAACATTTTTCCGAAGGATTTACCTGGTATGCTACTCAGGATCGATGATTTGTTTGATTAGTCAAGAGGAGCTGGAGTCTTCTCCAAAATAGATCTTCGATTAGGATATCATTAGTTGAAGATTCGAGTGAGAATGTATGAAGATATGGACATTATGAGTTCACAGTCATGTCGTTTGGATTGACAAATGCACCTGCATATTTCATGAACATGATGAATAAGGTTTTCATGGAATATCTAGATAAGTTTGTTATCGTGTTCATAGATGACATTCTTATCTACTCTAAGACGAGAAAAGAACATACATAACACCTAAGGTTAGTACTCGAGAAGCTTTGAGAGCAGCACTTGTATGCTAAGTTTAGTAAGTGTGACTTCTAGAAAGAAAAGGTTGAATTTCATGGTCATGTAAGGACTACTAAAGGAGTGGAAGCAATGTTACATTGGGAGCAACCGAAGTCGGTGATTTAGATCCATAGTTTTCTTGGAATGGCAGGATATTACCATTGATTCATTGAAGGATTCTAGACAATTGCCAGACCACTTACATAATTGTTAAAAAAGGAGAAGAAGTTTGCATGAACGCTAGAGTGCGAAAAGAGTTTTCAGAAATTGAAGAAGTACTTGACATAAGCACCAGTATTAGTGTTGCCAAATGTTCAGAGAAGCTTTGACATTTATTATGATGCTTCACGTCGAGGACTTGGATGTGTATTGATGCGGAATGGCAAAGTAGTTGCATATGCTTTAAGGTAGTTAAGGCCGCATGAAGAGAATTATCTGACACATGATTTGGAGTTAGCTGCAGTGGTGTATGCTTTAAAGTTATGGCGTCATTATCTTATTGGAAATAGATGTGAGATACATACGGATCATAAGAGTCTAAAGTGTATTTTTACTCAGTCAGATCTTAATATGAGACAAAGGAGATGGTTATAGTTGATCAAGGATTATAACGTAGGAATTCATTACCATCCAGGCAAAGCAAATGTGGTAGCCGATGCCTTGAGTCGGAAGAGCCACAATGTGAACATGCTAGTTGAAGAGAGTCAATTTGAATTGTGTAAAAAATTTCAAAAGCTAAAGTTGGAAGTTGTACCGAAAGGATTTATAGTAGCCCTAGAAGTGAAGCCGACTTTAGAGGATCAGATCAGAGAATATTAGAAGGATGATGACAAGATTAAAGGGATTAATTCCAAGATGGATGAGGCAAAGCCAAGGATTTCAATCTAGATAAACAAGGTGCTTTGTGGATTAAAGGTCGTATTTGTGTACCTAATAAAAAGGAATTGAAGTAGTTGATTCTTGAGGAAGCTCATGACTCTAAATACTTTATTCAACTAGGAAGTGATAAGATGTATCAGGATCGTAAGAACAGATTATGGTGGCCTAACATAAAATGTGAAATTGCCGAGCATGTTGCCTTATGTGACATATGCCAAAGAGTAAAGGAAATGCATTAAAGGCTAGCTAGATTGCTACAACCATTGAAAATTCCAAAGTGGAAGTGTGAGGAAATCGGTATAGATTTTATTACTAGTTTACCTAGGACTCAGAATGGTTATGATTCCATATGGGTCATAGTGGATCGATTGATCAAAGTTGCTCATTTCATACCGGTAAAGGCTACTTATTCAGGAGATCATTTGGCAGAGTTATATATGTCAAGGACTATGTGTTGCATGGAGTGCCAAAGAAGATAGTATCAGATAGAGGTACCCAATTTACCTTGAGGTTTTGGAATAAATTGCATGAAGCAATGGGAACCCGTTTGAATTTCAGTATAATTTATCATCCGTAGACAGATGATTAGACTAAGAGAGTCAATTAGATTCTAGAAGATAGGTTGAGAGTTTGTGCATTAGCTTTTGTTACTTCATGCACTACAAGAAAAGTGATTATCTGTGACGAAAACATCGTGACGTTGTCAACTTTTGTCATGAAAAATCTATTTTCTGTGATGAATTTTTTATGCTCGTCATTAATTGTATCATGCGCCGTCGCCCCATGTACTTTTGTGATGAAACATAAAATTTCGTCATTAAAACAAAATACAAATTGTCATAGAAAATGAATGGTGTTTTTTTTCCTTGTTGAGAAGCGATCATTTGTTCCCTGGTGAGTTTTTCAGAAAAGTATAGACGTTGTAATAAACCGGCACGCCCTGCCACTAATTACGGGTATGCACATCATATCAGATGATCCTAGGAGGTGAACAGCGGCAGTCATTCGATGGCCTCCCCATGGCCCAAAAGTCTAGACCGGTGTGTTTGCCCATGCTGTCGGTCCCATCCCCTATGCCAGTCCGTCCCCACTGGTTGATGACACCCATGGCGATCGGATGACGGTTTCTCACGGAGCTACCATCTCGTGTGGCCTACCGCCTACGTGCACAGCCCCCACACATTGTTGTACCTTGTACGTATGTATATACAACATCCAGGATCGATACGTTGAGTCAGATCGATCTATGCAGCACATGTCCTCGGCTCCATCTCCCTCCTTCGTTGTGTTGCGTCTCTGCTTGCTCATAACTATTTTGCTATTTTTTGTCTTTTGTTAAAGAATATTTTTATTTTTTATATTTTTTGTTAAAGAATTTTTAGGAAGATAGAATTTGTTTGTTATTTAATTATTTTTTCTGTTAAAGAATATTTAGAGAGAGAGAATTTATTTATTGGTATATTATTTTTTCGTATTTTGTTAGAAATACTTTAGAGAGGTGAAAAGAGAGGTAGAGTAGCCAAAACAACCACCAGCTTTTTTAAGCTAGTAAAGATATGATCCATATACACGTGAGTCGTCACCCATGATTTTTTTTCTTTTTCTAATTGGACAGTAGGGTCCACACGCTCAAACAACTAGGCGATGACACAAAAGACTGCATTCGAGGCTACTAGATGTCGTTATTCAAAAAAAATTCGTTGTAATGCAATGGCAAGCCTCATCCATTCCCATACAGGCATGCGTGCATAATAAGTAGTCACCAACATGGAGGTATTCAATTGTCCAAATGCAAATGTGTAATGAAGTGCTTGACCGTATCAATACCGTAAATGAGCTTCTATTCAGCTACGGTACACAAACTATATATATATATATATGGTCTAGGCCCCTGTCAATATATAAACCAATAATGGGTTTACATAAACTAATTAAGAATACCCAGACGCTATATACGGACTAAAAAGAAAGATCTAGCTGTATACGGACCGGAATGTGAATTTCCTATCAACAATGAATCACATTAGATTATTGTAATTAACATATACATTAAAAGGTTGCCCACACCGTGTAGCTGCACGAGCCTGCATGAGCGGATCAAAATTTCCGAGTCACTGGAACCACCTGGTGACTCACCCGTGTGGCCTTATGTAATATTGCAGAGCTTTGTTCCAAGTTTTGAGATTTCAGTTGGGAGAGCGTGGATCCCCTCGCAAGTATTTTTAGTGGTTTGTAGACCCACCTGTGAGCGTTAGGGTTAAATTAGGGTGTGTGTGGGGTGTTTTCTGAATTTTCCCCTCCCCCATCTAATTCTCCCACCCAACCCTATTTTCTCTCTCTCCCTATTCTTTCTTTTTTTCCTGTACTTCCCCCTCTTGGCTGATGCATTGCCCTCCCAGCGCCTGGTCCTCCCGATCTGGATCGGCCACCAGCGCGCCGCCCTCCCACCGGCTTGGCCGCCCGCGCGCCGCCCTTCCTCCGACTTGGCGCTGCCTCGCCCTTCCTCCGGCTTGACTGCCGTCTCCCGGCTCGGCCGCCGTCTCCCCTGCTCGGCCGCCCGTGCGCCGTCTTCCCGGCCCGAGCGCCGCCACCTCCTCCAGTCGGCGCCCTCCCCTCACCAACCTGTTCCCCCTCTAAAAGAAGGTAGTTTCTTTGCTTGCTTAGGGTTGATTAGGGGGGTTTAGGTGGATGTTCTAGGGTTGATTAGAGGGAGATTCACTGGCGAAAAGTAAAATCACTGTGAAGTTGAGATGCGTCGGTGGATGGAACTTGATTAGTAGTCTACCTCTAGCCAAAGTGCTTTGTTTTGCTCGATTTAGTGCGTTTTAGCCGGATGTACGTTGGTTGTCGATTGATTTTTGGGAGCATGGAGAAATGGGTGCTCAGATCCGTTGTAGTTGCAAAGCTCTCTGTGCTTGGATCGACTTAATCTGGAGCGTGTTCTGATTGGTAGTAGTTTAGAGCTAGTTGCCCTGTAGCTTCATTGCAATTGGACCTCGTGATGTTGTTTGGTTTAAGTAATATCTGGCTTAGCATGCCTACATTTTCCCACTTGAATGTACTATATGGAACTTAACTTTTTACGTTCTTAGTTTATGTATCTGTCATACAAGTTCTATCATGAATTCTGCTTGTTGCTCAACTTGGGTTGCTATTTGTTAATGTGCTGATGAATCAGGTGTTAGGAATTCCATGTTTTCAATGTAGATTTTGTCTTGTTTGTGAACAAACACATGGTTTGAGAACTGTTTTTTTATTAAGGGCTATTCCATGTGCTAAGGTCAATTTGGGTGCTCATTCGAAGATTCTATTTGAGTTTCACCTGTAGTCTGTACAGTTATTGTCCAAATAGAATATATAAATAACTGATGACATCGTCTTTTCAGCTAGAGTTTTAGGCAAACATCAAGGTATTGTGCCCCCTAGACCAAATGTGCCTCCTGAAAACTCAGTTGCATCAACTGATCCAGAACAACTCTGTTCTGCAGAAATGGAACGACGGATGAAATTGCTGCTTGAAGATAGGTAATGTTACCCTTTTCTTCTGATCACAGAAGCATGAAGTGGTGAAAGTAGTGACACTAATATAATTCTTAAGGGCGACATTTTAATCTGTTTTGTTCTCTTAAGTAATGTTCTGAGCTCGTACATGTCTATGTGTTTCAATTGATCAACTGATTTTAAAATTTTCTTCTTGTAAAACATGCATTTGGTTTTCTTAGGTTCTTCTAGTTAAAGATGATATTAGACCTTCACTTTTTACTAGTCTTTACTCTTTACTGGTCAGATTCATGAGCTTTGCTGCAAATCTGGTGTATTGTTGTACACCTTTTAAAGAGATGAAATAAAGTGCAAATGTTTTCATTTATCCATTTTTTATATGGAATGTAATTCAGATACTGTTTCTAGTTGTCTATATCACAAGATTAATTTTCAACACTTTGCCCATCATTAGTTCACTTCAAGGTCATGGTCATGCTGCTATGTTAATTAAGCATACAGATGAATTTTTATATTCATATGTTGTGTTAAGAGAGAATGATGCACACAGATCTGCAAACTACCATACCCAAGTACCCAACAAAAGACAAAACACACTTATGTTGTATTGTAGACTTGTTAAGTCTGTTTCTCTTTACAGTGAATTGCAGTGAATTGCAGAAGTTACATAAGAAGTTTGTTCTTGGCAATATTCTGCAAGAATCTGAATTTTGGGCAACACGAAGGGTAAAACCTATTGTGCACAAATACCATTTACTTTAAATCATTATTTATTTACAGCCTTTTGCAGAATTTACTTGATGATGAAGCAAATAAAGCATCAAAACAAAGGCCAGGTTTCAAAAGTGCTATGCTAGCTGATGTGAGGCCATTAGCTGATGGTCGGGTATGTTATTGATCTGCTGTAGTTGCAGGCCCACAGTTCTATACCAATATGTGTTATATTATGATGATTTCTGTTATATTCTATCATGTCAGACATTGACTGTGGTGATAGCTGATGATGTTAATTTACTTACTTAAAACTATTGAACAAATCAGTTGTATTCTTTGATGTTTTGCAGATTTTTGCAGAAAAACCAGCTGTTCATCGAGCATTTTTAGATTTTGTTCCAAAAAAGGTATGATATTGCCTATCAGCATTATACTGTTATGCTGTGTCTTAGCATATCCTTTAGGAAGTTTGGGCTTCAAATGGTGCTAATTTTATACTATTACTGTATTGTGTAAAGTGGATGTTGATTTCTTGTATTGCTTTCTTTTTTTCCCCTTCACCCTCTCATGTAATTATATCCAAAAAAAGATGTCAGAAAAAGATTTTTGGACAAAATACTGTAGAGCTGAGTATCTACTTAGGACAAAAAAATCTTGTAAGCGACAGCTTTGAAGGCTTTGAAGATGAGGAATTAGCTGTCTTCTTGAAGAAAGATGATATACTAGCCAAAGAGGCAAAGTTCAAGGTTTGATTCTACCTGTTTATTGTTGTAATCCTGCATATTTTGTTGCAATGCCTTGGTGCTGTTGCTTGGGATTATTCTTTCTTTTTTAGTGATTCAATTCTTGTTTGCAAATAAAACGAGTTGATCCAACATTAGACATGGAGGCGGATGCAGAAGATGACTACATCCATCTCCCGGTGTGTTTGTATTCTTGCTACGGTTTTGTTATATGATATGTACAACCTAACAAAGACAAAAGTGATTATCCTTTTCTTGATGTGATTTTTATGAAATTTTCTGAATGCGACTTTAGTGATTTTTCAAGTAACCTGCCTGATGTGTACCTTTGTTGTGTCCTACTCCATTAGGATGAAAATTTCATTTGTACAAGCCTTATGTTCCCCATATTAGTATTGATTCTGTTATGTTCTATATCTTAGGCTGAGATGGAAGCTATGATGGAGCCTGATGTAGAGGGCCAGGCAACAATGTCTAGTACCGAGATTGTTGACAAGCTTCTATCTCAAAACAACGCCACAAGCAAATTCCTGAAGAATGTTGGATTACATTCAACCACTACAAACTCTGCAAAGGGCTCCAAAGAACAAGCTCTTGAGGAACAGCTTGAGGAGGAGAGACGAGGAGCTGCTGAACTTCGAAAGACCGTTGAGCAACAACAGCAAGAAGTAGAAGACTTGAAGAAAAAAGCTCAAGTATCAGATGATGCACTGATCAGAACCCAAAAGGAAACGGAGGATACAAAGAAGAGGCAAGAGGAGAATGATGCAATTATTTGTCGTCTCATGCAAATGGCTGGTCAAGCCAATTAACTTGTGAGTTTATGAATCTATTCATTAGTAACATGTGGATCTGTGTAGAAGAGGGTACTTATTTTTGCATGGCTGGTTACCTGGTTCAATGGTACTAGCTTGAAGTGGTGGTTTAAGTATTGTGAACACATTTTGTGACTCTTAATGTATCTAAGGATATTTCGTGATGTTTTGTGAAATGTATTGATTGGTCTCCTGAAAATATTGTGTGTTGTGGCTGAAATTTGTGTTGTAATTGTAAAAATGAATCATATGTGAGCTGACAGAGGTGTTAAATGATGAAACTTCATGGCGATGCTACATTTATCTATGACGAATTTATTCATCATGGAAAATGACAGATCGTTACTTTCATGACGAAAATTCATGTCCACATGACAATCTTCAGTGACGAAACATTTGCATCACAAGACGTGCCACGTCACCCCACACACTGGCTGCTGACATGGCATTGGACTGTTCCATGACGAAAATGCATGTACACGTGGCACTCATCTGTCACGAAACATTTGTGTCACAAGACGTGCCACGTCACCACACACCTTGGCTGATTACATGGCATAGGGTGATCCATGACGAAAATATATGACATTTTGGGTACAATTAATGACGGCTATATTCGTCATAAAATTGAACTCTTATTTGTGGAAATGTAATTAAATCACGAAAATTTGATTTGTTATGACGAAAATAAGCAATTCGTCATTGAAAACTTTCTATGACGCACTTTCTATGACAAGTAGAATTTTGTCATAAAGTCGTCATAAAAACCCTACCATGACGATTTCGGGACTAATGATGATGAGTTTGGACCATCATTAAAAATCACTTTTCTACTAGCGATGGGACAAGTGTTTGCCATATGCTGAGTTTAGTTATAATAATAGTTATCAGGCAAGTTTGCAAATGTCACCATTTGAAGCTTTGTACGTCTTGTTTTTGGACCTAATATTCTTAAGAGGCTGAAGAGCAGATTGCTATGATTAGAGAGAGATTGGGATTGCTCAATTGAGACATAAGAGTTATGCTGATAATCGTTGCCGTGAGTTGAGTTTTGAACCGAAGGATTTTATTTATCTCAGAGTTACCCCTCTTAAAGGAGTTAAAAGGCTTCATGCTAAAGGAAAGCTTGCATCTAGATATGTTGGTCCGTTCAAAATTTTGACCCGTAGAGGAGAGGTTGCTTATCAATTGGAGTTGCCACAGTTGTTGGCAGGAGTACGTGATGTGTTTCATGTGTCTCAATTGAAAAAGTGTCTTCGAGTGCTAGCAGAGCAGACACCATTAGAGTCAATTGAGCTGCAATAATATTTGACTTACAAGGAATACCCAATTAAGATTTTGGATACAGTTGATCGAAGGTCCAGGAACAAGTCAGTTCATTTTTGTGGAGTTAGTAGAGCAATCATTCAGAAAGTGAAGCGGCTTGGGAGCGTAAAAAGGATCTGAAGTTAGAATTCTCTAACCTATTCCTTTGTTAGCCCTGAATCTCGTCGTCGAGATTCTGTTAAGGGGGGGAGGTTTGTAACATCCCACCTTTTGCTTTCATTGCATTTAAAGTGCCTTTTGAATTTTTGGAAATTTATTTTGAATTAATTTGAATTAAGCCTTTGTTGAAATTATTTAAATATTTGAAAAGATTAAATAAAGTTTTGTTGGAAATATTTTATTTGAGTTCAAAATATTTTCTAGAATTTTTCTGATATTTTTACTATTTATTTTCGTTTAATCTAATTTCTAGAATTATTTTAAATAGGAAAACTTAGAAGATTGCTTAAGGAAAAGTGTACCATCCCAAATTTTGATTTTAATATATTTAGTGTGTTTTGGGGATTATTTGGAATTTTTCGGAATTTATTTGGAATCCTCGAGGTTAATTTGAATTCGAGCCCTATTGAACTAATTGCATTAAATAAAGATCATGTCTTTTTGCATAAGCATAAAATCTAAAAAAAATTTATAATAAAGATAATTGGAAGATGAGAGTGTTTCTCTCAAATATTTTCAACAATATGTTATATAAATTAAGTTGTCGATAGACCATTGGCCATGTGTCATACCCTTGTGCCCGATCTAATCTTTTCGTCTCTCTTTTGTTTGGCCGTGTTTCGTTCAGTCAACAAAAGTCAACCTTGAGCTTCAGTTTAGTTCATTGTGAACTAACTTATCTTTATGGACCCGATCTATAGATCGAGAGCCCATATGTCGCTATCTGTCCAATCAAGATAATAACTTCGGAAGAAATATTCTTCAGAATATTATTCTTTCTTTCCCAGTTATTAGTCTTTCCCTTTTCGGTGTTTTCCCGAAAGCCCGTTCTCTTTTATCAACTCTTCGATCTAATTCGTTCGAGTTCCCAAATCCTTCTAAGCCGCTGTGCCCAATGCTGTTCGTTCTTAATTTGGAGTTTATTTGAATCGTCTTTTGAGTTTTGTTGTATTTATGTTTCTTTATCGTTAGATGTGTCGTCCGGAAGTCGTTCGAAGGAGCTCAGGATCGAGAAAGTGAAAGTCGAAGATCGAGGACCAAGAGTCAAGGATAAAGAGTAAAGAACAGTAAAAGTTGCAAGGGCCAGACAAGTTGTGCTTTGACCATGTTGACCCCATTTTCGAAACTTATGTTGTTTCAAATTATTGCATGCTAGTTTAAGTTAAACTGATTTCAATTAATTTAGGATTAGATAATCAACCTATTTGTTATTGCCACCTTGTCCATAATAATCGTATGCCATGATTGTCACCCTAGGTTTGTTGATTAATAGTTGGTAGCTAATAAATTGCCAACATGGGTTAGGTAGAACGTAATAGTGGCTTAGACCTACAACGTGTCAGTGCCATCATTTTGGAATTACAAATGTCAATATTGATTAATGGAATATGCAATGTATTTTGAAATAGTGTGACGTGTTGCCGACACGATGATGTTGATATGTGGAGGCCTTCGTGCTTCTTCAAGGATGTTGATTCGTTGTTTGCATTGTGTTGCGCAATAATCAACTGGGGTAATAAAATTCTTTAGACTGGGGCAAGTGGCAAGATTTATGGTGGGCCAGATTGGCGGTTGGGATTGTTTGAAACATGATATATGTATGAGAGATGGTGAGGTGGATATTCTTTGAAAGTATTGATGTAAGTCTTGCCCTGGTCAACCTAAGGACTTAACCTTGCAAGCCTTTGAACTGAGTCAAACGTACAACCACATGTCTGTAATGGGACAGACCTAGTTGAGTAAGTTGCTAATAACTTGCATGTGGTACCTCGGGGTGTCGACTACATCTTTTGTGTAGCTTGAAGGGGGAGCGTACCAGGGCAGCGGCATGGTACCCGTCCAACGGTATGTCGGTCTCATACTTCGCCTTTGTTAAGGGAAGGGATGGTGTATGGCAAAAACCGGAGAGGTTCACTTGTGTAGTTAGAAGTTTCCGAAAGGCTTTGTTATGATCACTCATTCGCATACTCTTGTATGGCGATTCACGACTGACGTGGTGAGTTGATTGTATCTTGTGGGTAAAGTGTATAACCTCTACAGAGTGTAAAATCTATTCGAATAGCCGTGTCCGCGGTACTGGACAATGCTCGGGGATTACAGTCATGGGTTAGCTTTTCTTAAAATTGAACTTGGGTTTGGAGGCAGTTTGCCTGTGGAAAAGTGATAACTGTTTAAGGATATGGAATGGTTTATTTTTAAAATAATTGTGCAATCTATTACTGTTATCATTGTTTTACCGCTTTACAATCTATTATGAATATTTGTGAATGCTGTTTATTGCAAAATAACCCCTTCAGCCTGTCATTTGGAATAAGCCATGCATATAGTTATTAGACTTGCATTCTGTGCATGACTTGCTGAGTGCTTTATGTACTCACCCCTTGCAAACAAACAATCACCAGTGAGTAGAAGTCTACATCGTCGAAGAAGAGGAAGTTCCGTGAGAAGGCGATTATTTAGGAGTCGAACCCCGTCAGTTGCCTGTGGCGTATTGATGGGATTCACCGATGTTCTTCGTTCCGCTGCTGCTTATTTGGAGTTGAAGCCGTCAATGCCTCACCAGTGTAAGGTTGACCTTAAGGTCGTACATTAGTTTATATTTTATAATTGGGTTATTTTTATTATTCCGTTGTGTATGATTGTGATATTCATCTATGTTGAGACTGTGTGCACTAGCGTGATCCTGGTCTAGTGCTGAATACACAGAGGGTCCGGATTTGCAAATTTGGGTCCCGACAATATGTATATTATAATTCGCATGTATATATTAGGAAGATTAGTGTGTACGATTTCTCTATATGCATGAACACCTGTACTAGGGTCGGCAGATGCATATATATATACTCGCATATATATCTAGATTGATCGGATGATCTCGTCGTGTGTATTTACGCATGTTTAGACATGTTAGCAATACATATGTTAGTACGGATATATATATTGAATGCATGTATAAGTATATACATTAGTACGATATAGGCTTGTACACGTATATATATTAGACGGAATTTTGAACACATACATATATATGTTAGTATGTACGCATATCTACGTATATACTAGGCGCATGCATGCATTTATAATATATATATATACACACACTAGTCATGAAGCTCTGTATATATATAAATTAGGACTATACACATGAACCTCTGTATATATATGTGACGTATGTGTGTTTACATATATATGGTAGGGTGTATACATTTATGTCAGGTGCATGCATGTATTCCTAATAGCTGTAGCATGTGTATATACACACACATTATGTATATATATGTATTGCAGTGAAGCCACTTGATTCGACACTCTTGCTGTATTAGGCAATAAACGTTGAAGTATACACCTATATACCATGAACAGTGCCATGCATGCATTCAGCCGAATCCTTAGTTGTACATGAATTTTTCCAAAATTGCGAATTTTATCTTTTTCACTACAAATTCGTTTTAATTCCAAATAGTGTGCGACAAATTTTTTTTAATTAGTAAAAATTAATACCTTCCTACATTAATTTTACTGAAATTTTACAATTAAATGTATACTGTTAAACTATTCGCGGAAAGTCCAAACTTACGAATTTTGTAGCTCTTAAACTATACGTCCAAAATTGTCAAAATAAATTTTGTAAATCTTAGAAAGTGCTAAACTAATTATTTGGAAGTTTTCATGAAATTACAAATTAGTTTGATTTGCGCTATTTTTTAACTATGTGTTTATTCGCTGTTTTTTGGTGTTTATTTGGTTCTTTAACTGTTGCGTGTAGACATTGAACTGCGGAGGGTGTTGATTTCGAGGAACAAGATCAAGATCAAGATCTAGACCAAGACCAGCTGATATTCGAAGGCAAGTTGTGCTTTGACCATGTTGCTCCTAAATTTTGAAATGTATTTTTATTTAAATTATGCATGCTATGTTGATTAAAATGGATTAAATTAATTTGGGTAAAGTAGCTAATCAACATAATTGTTAATTCCACCTTGATGTTAATATTTGTATGCCATGTACCCTTGTCACCTTAAGTTTAGTTAAAATAGTTGGATGATAATATTGTGCCAACACGGAAGGCTAGACCATGAATAGATGCTTAGCCTTGCTTATACGTGGAATGTTGTTTCAAATTGAAAAAGAATATTGATTAATGAGATATGGAACGTATTTTGGAAATGTTGTATCGTTGCTGCATGATGAAGTTGAAATGTAGATACATGTGTGGTTCTACATGGAAGTTGAGTTATTGTTGGCATGTGTTGCACATAAACAACTGGGGTTGAAAATGATTTAGACCGGGGCAAGTGGCAAGATGGCTTCGTGCCAGGAGGGCCTTTGTGGCAATGGGATGAGTGATGTGAGGGCTGTGTGCCAAATTCTGAGAGAAGGATGTCTTGCCCTGGACAGTTAAGGACTTCACCTTGCAAGCCTTTGAACTGAGTTACTCGTACAACCACATGACTGGAGTGGGATGGACTTAGTTTAGTAGGATTCTGAAATCTCACCTTTGACACCTCGGGGTGAAAATTACACGCAGTGTAGTTGTAAGGGGGAGCGTACTGGAGCTACGTCTTGGTATCCATCCAACAGTGTTTGTCGGTCCTACACTTCGACTCTGTGTGAGGGGAGTGGTAGTGATGGCAATACCGGAGAGGGTCATAGGTTGAGATAGAAGTTTCTGAAAAACTTTGTTACGGTCAATTGCCTTTGTGGTGTGCGACTGTATCTTGTGGGTAAAGTGTACAACCTCTGCAGAGTGTGTCAAATCTATTCGAATAGCCATGTCTGCGGTGTTGGACATTGCTCGGGGATTACAGTCAAGGGTTAGAACTTCTAAAATAAAATGTGGGAATGGGGGCTGTGTGCCATAGACAAGTGAAACTGATTTAGGGCTGTGTGCCATAACCTTTGGAAAAAAATTGAGAAACTTACTATTATAATATTGTTTTACTATCCTTAAATCTAAATAGGATTATCTGTTTAAAAATACTGCTTGATGCAAAGTAACCAATTCAGCCATTCCTTTGGAATAAGCCATGCATGTAGTAATAGAACTGCATTTTGTGCAAATTCGAAGGAGGAGAAGTTCCACGAGGAGGCAATTATCTAGGAGTTGAACCTTGTCAGTTGCCGTGGCATATTGATGGGAGTCACCGACATTCTTCGTTCCACTGTTGTTTATCTACTTGTGTTATTGTAAGCCCTACGTGGCAGACTAATGTAAGGTGACCTTAATGATGAGGACATCACTCCTCATATGGCCATACCCTTTGCATTGATGACATTGAACATCTCTCGTTCTCCATGTTGAAGCAACAGAAGAACTCTTGGTGGGTGTTTGGACGGGCCCCTTTGACGCCTCGGAGGGCTTAGGTGTTGGACCGAACGACGAAGGACGCGGCTTATTGTTGGGGGAAGTCCTGTAGTTTGGCGACTCGTGGGAGCAGCAGATGTACGGGGAGACCAAGTGCTAGCACGGCCTGCAGAAACGTTAATCCTGGTATTTGTGCATCGTCCCTGCACTTCTCTTTTAGGTTTGCAAGCAAGATGAAATAAACGAGTGATAGAATTGTATTCTTTGTAATCTAGAATGTCCTGAATTTCACGGTTC
The DNA here is from genome assembly GCA_036346355.1 of Rhipidocladum racemiflorum. NCBI lineage: Eukaryota > Viridiplantae > Streptophyta > Magnoliopsida > Poales > Poaceae > Rhipidocladum > Rhipidocladum racemiflorum. Next base: position 60,503,028 of record CM070570.1, read on the forward strand.
AACCCACCCATGAATCTAGCCATAGAAGCCTCCTCATTTTCCTCTAATCCACAACGAAGCATTCCTATTTGCAACTGCTGGTAATAATCTTCTACACTTTGACTACCTTGTCTTAATTGTTGCAATTTATTTAACAGATCACGCGCATAATATGATGGAACAAATCTAGCTCGCATGATTCTTTTCAAATCATCCCAGGTTTGAACAGCATTTGGATATTTACGGTGATACTCACTCCACCAAATCGAAGCAAAATCAGTGAATTCAGTAGTAGCAGCCCTAACCCTTTTGTTCTCAGGAAATTCATGGCAAGTAAATTTTTGATCAGTAGCTAATTCCCAAGTGAGGTATGCATCAGGATCGTATTTACCATCAAAAGGTGGAATGGTGAATCTAATCTTTCCTAGTGAATCATCACGGTCACGTACCTCACGGCGCGGTGGCAAAGGACCCATGCCATGGCGATTGCGACGGAGCTGACGTCGTGGACGACCGTCTAAATCATCAACCTCGGTGTCAGCAGAATAGTCATCCTCGTTCTCACCTGTTGCACTGCCCAAGGCACCATGGTTGTGGTGTTCTCGTGGAACATCAACTTCATCAGCAGGAGGTGCACGCCCAAGGACATCAAGCTGCCTCAAAATCTCAGCAAGAGACGTCTCCACCGTTGCAAGCTTGTTGTTGGTGTTGATTTGAGCCGCCTCCAAACCACCTAGTCGCTCATTAGTAACCCGCACATCCTCGTCAAGGCCTTCTGTGCGTAGCATCACTTGGCTCTCAAAGTGTTGGATGATGCCCTTGGTGCGAGGAGAATGTTGCTCGCTATTGTCTCCAGAACCTGTCATGGCTAAACAAAACAATGGAGCCAGCAATCACAGAGAATATACCCCTAGCAACTACTAGGACATGGCTAAGTCACTCACACTCCACTTGTTTTGTCAAGTGCTTACCAATTCTTACCAAGCTTAGCAGATGGTGACCGCAACCGACAAGGCAACAACCCCTAGAAATATGGTGTATCGATGCTAGTCACTACTACCTAGTTGGTAGTAGTATTTGTGGAGCTATAGGTGGCTGAAATAGTACAATGGAATGCTAGAACCGCTCTAGTCAAAACAAGCTGAGTAATCGTTCAACGACGGTACCGTGCTGGTCCTAGGCTAGACCGTACTAGAGATGCGAGCCTGGACACAAGAGAAATCACGAATCCAACCAACACGCTAAAACACAAAACAAATACCTATGGCTCCTTCTCTACTTCTCTCTTCTTCTTTTTTGGTTTTTTTAACCAAGGGTATAAAGGTAATTAAAAAAAACTTGTGCGGCTCTTTTTTTCTTTTTTTTTGCACTTGCCTTTTCTTTTATAACTAAATTGCAAACACCAGAAACAAAAGAAACTAACCCCTCTAATCTCGGAATGTAAAACGGATCTAACTTGGTTTCCTTCCCAACCAAAACGGCTTGAACTCAATGTGATGGTGATAATAGTTGCGATGATAAACGTGACAAGAACTTGAAACTCTAAGGGCTTAGACACTAAGACCAGCAACCGACTTATCGATGCAACTGAAAACTCAACAAGTAAAAACTAAGCAGAAATAGCGGAAGGCACAAATTGTTTTGGACAGTAGGACTAATCCCTATTTTTTTTTGGATTTTCTGGACTATAGGTAAAAAAAAATGCATAATTAGAAATCTCTCACCGATCAACCTGGCTCTGATACCACTTGATAGCAACAATGGTTTCGATCTTTTGATGAGAAGGATAAATCTCGACTTCTGTGGAGAGTTAGCGGCCCGACTACAACCGTCCAGGACGTTGCGCCATAGCGACCGATCCACCAACTCCAAAGGGTTATTGATCTCGCCGGTGCGTGATCAACCTGACCACGAGGGCCTGGGTTCCTGCAAGCAATTGAAGAACTAGCAAGAACAAGATAACAAGCAATCTGAAATTGCGAATATGAATATTTAATTTCCAAATGAAATTTGGAGTCTTGCAATTACGTGCGCAGGCGGTCTAATTGACACGCATTTGCACGGACAGTAGCAAAAGCTAAACTGAATTACAAAGCAAAACTCAAGTCTCTTAGGTGATATATTGCCTCTATTATATAGTGGAGGGATGTAGCCAAAAACTAAACACTAAGCAAGGTGGTACTAAACTTGTAGTCATGCAACTTGGGCCTTCGTGGGCCGGTGGAGGGAGGAAGTGGTGCCATACTTCATGGGCCGGCCTGAGAAGGAGAGGTGCCATGATGGGCCTTAGTGCCTCCTTGGCCCATCATGGTTGGGCCTCCTTGTTTCAACATGTTCTGTCCCATGGGCCTTGGCGCCTCCTTGGCCCATCATGGTTGGTGCCTCCTTCTTTCAACATATTCTGGCCCATGGGCCTTGGCGCCTCCTTGGCCCATCATGGTTGGTGCCTCCTTGTTTCAACATGTTTGGACCCATTTTGATCTGGTATTGTATCAGCACTTCTCCATAATTTGTGAGCACCATGTTGACCATTTGCTGGCGTGCACGAGCTCGTGTAACTGGTCCTTTCATCATTTCCTCTTGACGTGTAGGTGTCGGCGTGGCTGCATCGAAGAGAGTGATGTCCTCATCAAAGTCCCTGTATGAGAATGTTTCTAGCCTTAACTTTTGCCTCAACGTCAACCAAGTTCGTGGCATTGACATTCTCATCGGCCGGAACCTCATACGGGAGTTTCACCTTCTGCTAGATCATAAAGCCCTAAGCAGTGATGTATGACTCCATTCACATTTTCCATAAAGGATAATCAACTCCAGCAAAATTTGGAGGTTTAGAGGAGTACTTGTCTGTCGCCATGGCTCTTGACACCTATCAAGATCTATAAAAGAGCAAAACCGGCTCTGATACCAATTGAAAGACCGATATGGTGATCAGAGGGGGGTGAATGATCCCAAATAAAATTTTCCCCACTCAAAGTGCTCAAAACAATCCCGCAAGGAAACCGGTGCTCCTCAAATTTGCGAAACCCGCAAAAACCAGAACGACTCGACAACTATGTGTATCCCTAGTTTGCATGGATGAGAACCATGAATCATGTGAGGGATTTGTAAATCACAATCCTGGTTGTTAAGTGTCCAAAATAAAGAGGAATTAATTCAAATACTTCTTTTCTAAAAGAGATCAAGCATAATCACCAAAAAGCCTCTTTTAGAAAAGCAAAAGCAGATTTTCCGGAATGGTCCCCACTTGGAGCAGGTGGTTGGTGAATTTCTGTTACTCCAAAATTTTTGGGAATTTTTCACCCTATGAGAAGGTGAGTTGTGAAGTACTCCTCCAAAAATCACCCCCAAAAGCCTTACAGAGAAAATAGTAAAAATCACAGACTAAAGATAGTTAGCAACTTTGATTAGAAAATTTAGGGCTCGGTTTTCACCTCATAGCTCCCAAACGGTGCAATCTATGGACTTCAAAAAATTTTTCACAGATGGATATATGACTCATGCACATTTTCCAATAAGAAACACTCAAAAAGGATTTTTCTAGATTTTTCTAAAAATCAAAGATTGACTGCTACGCGAAGAACAAGTTCAGGACAGATTTGCGATCTTGATAGAAACTTGACAAATAAACTCTTGCGGCATACAAACTTTGGCAAATGGACTCGATCTTGAGCGAAGATCCAAATAGAATATAGAAGGAGGTGAATGCGAATCGTTCAAGTCAAGAACAAAATACATCAATCATAAATGTAAATACGGGAATGTAAATGCTGAATTTAATACATGAAAGTAAATGCCGAAAGTAAATACATAATGTAAATTGCAAGAATTAAATTGTGAGAAAATAAATTTGGCTCTTGGAACTTCTATTTCATTCAGAGATGTGTGATTACAAAGCCTCACTTCATGTGGGCAAAGCTCAAATGAGCAACTCAACAACTCTAAGAATGAATGGGCATGGAGGCCTCCCTCCACCCCTCTATTTATACTACTCTTGGGCCACCTACTACCCTTGGATGAGTCCCAAACCCTAGAGCACTCCACCAAGGGTTAGGATTAACCCACTCACCACCATGCAAGGGACACCCAAAACCCTACACACATAATGGGTTTTCTTTGCACGGTTCTCAAAGCATACTACTAGACCCGCTATCCTATCAACTAGACCGCGATCCAACGACCCTCATCGATCCTCGCGGCATCTAGCTAGTATCATCCCCTTTCCTTATCTTCTTTGACTTGCCTAGACTTCGTTTCCGATCATCTTTTGGCGATCTCCAACCGTCTGGACTTCTGACGCACTTCGCCTAGTCCCGGTCATCATTCACCTCACCATGACCTAGCATCGTCGTCCTGCAACCATCAAAGACAAGGAAAACCATCACATAGCATTGTCCAATAATATGCAATAAACATCACAAATGCTCACAATTAATCATGTCTCATTCATCAGTCGGTTCTACCGCCAGCCAAAGGCCGGTAGTACCACAAGAGACCAACACAACCCAAATTACTTCCTTTTTGAATTCTGATTCAAATCAAACTCAAACATGAGCACACCTTACTCAAATAAAGTCAAATACTCATCACAAAAATGGATGGACCTCCACATGGTCCTTCAGAACGAAAGCGTTGTTGATGACCCTCCCAGATTGGATCTAATCCGAATCCGAAAGAGCGAGCTTGCTGAGTTTGTCGGCGTTGAAGCTTAGGCTCCCAAAACAAAAACTTGGCCAGGAGCAAAGGTGATGTTGATTCCGTTGAAGGAAGCCATCGAGCTTGATGAGATTGATCTTCGCGCGTTCCCCTACCTGGTGCGCCACCTGTCGATGTTTGTTGTCGGCAACAATGAATACGGGGCTATGCGATGGATCCAAACTCGATGGAAACACAAGAAAAAGGTTTATACAGGTTCAGGCCCTCAGTGGTGGAGGTAATACCCTAGTCCTGTGCTTTGGAATTATGAGTAGCCTGATCTCTCGTAGTCTCCCTCTCTAGGCCCGCCCCCCTTATATACGAAAGGGGCGGAAGAGACCGAGTTGATTACATGGTAGAATCCCGGTCGGTTATAGGGTGGAGATTCTATTTCTGATCTTTCCTACCATAAATGCTATCCTCCGAGATTACAATTGTATCCCTCCTAACAAGAGTCAGTTACCATCTTCTGTCCATCCTTGTTAGGTACAGTAATGATAGTCCGGGCGGTGCCCGGTCTCACGTAGCTGGTTCGGCCCGTTCCCTCTCAGTTGGTCCTTGCGACCTGCCACGTAGGTACTTGGGGTCCATGTGTTCCACACTCGCTAGCTCAGCATCTTTCATCTTGAGGATCTGCTGGATCGAGGACAGAAGCCACTCGTTTTGCTATTGAACTTTCTCGCAGAAGGCCTTGCCATCGAGCAAACATTCGATTGAGCGCTGCAAGAAAAAAACAAAAAAAGCATTGGCAAAAGAACAAGGAGCAAGGCAAAACATGGAAGCCATTTGCATGTGCGTACCTTAAACTAAGGCTCCAAGATGGACCAATGCTGTGGAGGTGGTCGAGCCGCTGCCATGACTAGGTTTGACAAGGAGGTAGCCGCGACAACAATAGCCGCATCGGTGGACGGTGCTGCATCGGCGGTAGCAGTCTTAGTGGTGCCACTTGTCACGCCTTTCCTGCGCAGAACTCCTCATTCGATGTCTTTTGGAGAAAGAGAGAGGAATTAAAGCAAACGAAAAGGCAACTTACTGAAGGATCATTGTTTTTGATCCAATTGTTTTTGATGATGAGAATTTGAAAAGAGTTGAAATTGATTTGATTATTTGATAAGATTTGAAAGAGGTTTGATTATTTAGTGGTTGTATGGATTAACTTGAGTCAAGTCGCGGACTTGGGCTCGGAAATTGTTTTTGTGTTTTTGTTCACGTGCAGGTGTTGCTTGAGGTCGAACGTGGTCGGTGACAGGACTGAGACTAGGTTCAGGGAGGAACTGAGGTCATGAGGGTCGAGGGTGTCATGCGAGATGTTTCGGACTAGAGAACGGTGCACGTGAGATCGAGATCGTTGCAGCGTAGTGGCAGGAAGCCGTACGCGTGTATACGAATTTTAGAGTGTGTGTGTGCATGCATGCAAGTGTGTGTGTGTACGTGCATGTGTGTGTGCATGCATGTGAGTGTGTGAGTATACATGCATGTGTGTGCATGTATGTGTGTGTGAATGCATTTAATGCATGCATGTGTGTGTGCATGCTAGTGTGGGTGTGTTGTGTGCGTGAGTTTGCATGTGTGGGTAGTGCATGCGAGAAGGATGTCCGAGAGGAGACCGGTCTTGGCAGGCGCAGTTGCTGTCCGAGTCTGGTTGCTGTGCGTGCTGGCCGAAGTTGAGATGGAGACTAATTGATTGATCTGTATACAAGAAGGAATCGGCTGCTATGGAGCCCTTTAAATAAGAGGGTTCTAGGGGCTTAGAACTCATCCAATGCAAAGGGCAAGAAGCAAAAGGTGCCTACAACAAAGAAAAGCTTTTGTGCTCTCTTTAGTTTGTTTAGGGTTTTCTAATCTTGTGAGATTAGAGATTTTGTTTAGGGTTTTCTAATCTTGTGAGATTAAAGATTTTGTTTAGGGTTTTCTAATCATTGAAGATTAGAAGATTTTTTTTGGTGTCATCTTGTTGAAGATGGCTTTGGAATAAAAAAAAATAAGTTTATGCAATATTCTCTTATTTTTTTGCTTTGATTCTTGATTAGAAGGTTTGTTCGATTTTTGATAGAACTAGTTTTGATTTTTGTTCGACTTGTCTCACTAATTAATCTAGGGTTTTGATCTCTTCATTATTAGATATTCTTCCGCTATTTAGGGGTCTTTTATTTTCAGAAAGAAATAGTTGAATTTTATTCGGCATCTATTCACCCCCCCCTCTAGTTGCCTACTCGGTCCAACACTTACTTTGCCATACGAACTTTCAGTTGAATGCCTTTTTTCACGGCTGGTTTCGCCAGGACGGTTTTAGTCCCGATGGCTGCTTCATCGACCAACGTAGTTGGAGCTGGTGGGTAGATGGCCAGTGGTGCAACCTGCGAGGAACAATTGAGAAACACAAGAGCTTGCCAAGTGTGAAGTTCAGTTGATTGTTCTCAACGATAGAGTTACCTCTTTGACCACCCTGGTCGATGAAGATCTTGCTCGAGGAGGTGTCTCCGGAGGTGCTGCTGACCTCTGCAATCAGCCCCCCAAGCATCCCCCTATTCGTCCAATACTTGATGAACCATGTCAGCAAAAAGTTCGTAACACCCTAGTGAGCGATTGAAGATCACCTGGTTGGGTGGCTTCAGCAAGTGTGTCCGAGGTTGCTTGGCAGGACGAAGTGGTTCAGGGGATGATGATCTCTCGTCCTAGAGAGGCTCAATCGCAGCTTGACCACAAGCCGCTTCACTTTCGTCATGGACGGTGGAAGGAGCTGGAGCCTCTGAAGGAGAGCCAACATCGACGGGGATATGGTCTGGTACTCGATCATTGCCTTGAGTCGGCTCTTCATCCTCTAGGTCGACAACTCCCTCAGCCAGTCCACTTCTGTCCTCAGCTTGTGTTTCCTTAGGAGACATTGAGATGAGGAGGATGGCAGATGCACGAACGATGCATTATCGAACATCAAGGGAAGTTTGGATATGTTACGAAGATCTCAGAACGAGGGACTCCTTATCAGGGATGATCTGGTATCTTCAACCGACTACAACCTGGGGGAGGCTACCTCGACTATATAAGGGCCCCCGAAGCCTGACAAGGGGGAGGCGACTAGTTCTTATGCTAGATCTTAGACGCATCCCAGAGAGAATCTTCATTGTAATTAGAGCTAGATAACTACTTTGTACTTTGTTATATCGACTCCTTAGTACATCTATACAGGAATAGGGTATTACTCACTCTAGAGTCCTGAACCTGTCTATATTGTGTGCCATTGATCTCTTGGTTGACTCTACATATTCGAAGGTCCTGAGTATATAAGTTTATTGTCGATTCACTAACCTTCGACATCAAATAAAACATTACAACGCAATGCAAGGATTTACCATACCCTTCCTACTGTGCATCAAAGTGTGTCAAGTTTTAAGTTAATTAACCAACCTATGTCAGAATTTACGGGTATTGTCTTATGGCAAGATTCTAAAGAGTATAAACCTAAACCATGTTTCTAATTTCCCAAGTCAAAATTTTAGTTCACTCTAGAGTAAGTTGCTAATTTCATACACCATAGACCTAAAGCCCACTCTAATACTAACTTTAATATCTCGGCACTCCATGCGCCCTGAATGCTACTATCAAATGCAATTCTATCAACTAAATAGGCAAATACCACAATGAAGGACCATGTGGAGGTTCATCCATGTTTGTGATGAGTATTTGACATTATTTGAGCTAAGTTAGCTCAGATTTGAGTTTGGATTTGAACTGGATTTAAAAATAAAGCAATTTGTGTTCTATTAGTCAATTGCGGCACTACCGACTCTGAGGAGCGGTACTATCGGACTGGTCGAAGCTACCGGGTGTATAACGGTGGTAGTTATTTTCAAGAGAGGGGTATATTTGGGAATTTTTATTTGACCAGCACTACCGATGGTCATAGGGCGGTAGTACCGGCCTTGCTGTACTACCAGCCGTATAACCCACTTAAGAGATGTGATTTTGAAATTGGGATCATTCACTCCCCTGTGATCGCCATCTTGATCTTTCAGTTATCAACTGGTCCATCAGATCTTCAAGCATAGTAATCATTTTCTTTCTATGTCTTTGATTAGCTACAGCTTAGGAATAAGCAATATTTATATCCCTCTTTAATATATCTCTCTAGCATGTTGCTAAGCCTTAACTTCCTCCATATATTTTGTGGTAAATAATCAAATCTCCCAATATAAGCCTTAACTTCCTCCATATATTTTGTGGCAAATAATCAAATCTCCCAATCCTATTAAGCTGATTATCAATAGCCTTTATTTTAGCTTTTTCATCACTAGATAGCACTTGTAATTCAGACTTAATATCTAACTCATCATAATCATTAATTAATTTTCTTTAGCGTTTTTTTTTTCATATCTGCCTTAGTATTTGCATTCCATCCTCTCAGCTTTTTCCTGAGTAATCTTATCTTAAATTGCCAAATCTCAGATAGTATCAGCATCATTACAAGGGCTATTCCAGGTCTTTTTTTCTACAATTTTCTATAACTTCTCCTTTTCTAGCCACCATTTTTCTAATTTAAAAGTTTTCTTGTAATCACCAGCAAGACCAACATTAGTATCTAGCATTAGTGGAGTATGATCACTACCATTCTTTGGCAAAGTTTTAACAAAAGACAAAGGATAACATGTTTCCCAGTCAATATGTACTATCTTACAGGGCTGTAATCCTTGGCCCTTGGGGTCATCCACGTGGCCCGTTTAGGCTTTCCTGGTTTGCGTTTCGTGGTTCATCCTGTTCATTCCGTTTCATTGTGGGCTTTCTTCAGTCGCCGTGTGGCCCATGTGGTTCGTGCGTCCTCTCGCGTTTTCCGTCATCAGGGTTTGCCAGCGTCATCTGTGCAGCCGTTTCCCCCTCGTTTATTCCCTCTTGCTTGTAAAGCTGAACGTGAAGTGCAGGGTCGACAATCGAGGGCAAAAGCTAACTTTTCTACAGGTCGAGCTACTACATGGGCACCGCACGCCCCTGCTGCCCCATCCAGTCGTACCACTACCCCAACCCCCTCCAACAACAAAATGACGCACTCCACTTCAAATTCAGCACCCCAATCAACGCCGACGAGGAGTGCCACACAAGCCCCTACCAAAAGCTCGTCAGCATCTATCACCTCAACGGGACGCACAAAAGATATTCAGTGCCATCGCTGCAAGGGTTTTGGCCACATGATGAAGGAGTGTCCAAACAAGCGCGTGCTAATAACCCGCGAAGATGGCGAGTACAATTCTGCAAGTGATCTTGATGAAGAAACATATGCTTTGCTTGCGGAACATGAAAACGGTGATCCAAACTCAAAACATGAAGAAGAGCACGTGAGCGCTGCTGATGCTGATCAATATTTGAGTATTATTGCGTACCGTGTGCTTAGTGCTCAGATTGCCCGTACCGAGCCAAATCAACGCCACAATTTGTTTTACACTAAAGGCGTCGTCAAAGAAAGATCCATTCGAATAATCATTGATGGTGGGAGTTGCAATAATCTAGCAAGCATGGACATGGTGGAGAAGCTAGCACTATCCACTAGACCACACCCTCAGCCCTACTACATTCAATGGTTCAACAATAGCGGCAAGCTCAAGGTAACACGCCTGGTAAGAGTACATTTCGCTTTAGGTTCTTATCATGATTATGTTGACTGCGATGTCGTACCTATGCAAGCATGCTCTATATTATTAGGTAGACCTTGGCAATATGATATGAATTGTTTACATCACGGTAGAACCAATCAATACTCTTTTATGCATAAGGAAAAGAAGATTGTGTTACATCCGATGTCGCCTGATGCCAGTGTAAAAGATGAGATCGCTAGAGCTAGCAAAGAGAAAAATCGAGAGAGAACTAAGAGTGAAAATCAGATTGTCGCAAAGGAGTTTGAACAACATCAAAAGAAAGAATCTAACTCGGATGGTGATAAGTAAAATGAGATTAAATTGAAAGGTGCATGTTTTCTTGCAACAAAATCTGATGTGAATGAGTTGGATACAAGTAGTTATTCTTGCTATGCTCTGGTTTGCAAACAAACTTTGTTTTCACTAGAGGAGATGTCTCTTTCTTTGCCTCCTTTCGTCGCTAACCTTTTGCAGGAATACGCTGACATCTTTCCAAAGGACATCCCCTCAGGGCTGCCGCCAATTAGAGGGATTGAGCATCAAATTGACCACATTCCAGGGGCATCTTTGCCCAACCGAGCACCATACAGAACCAACCCTGAAGAGACTAAAGAGATACAACGCCAAGTTCAAGAATTGCTTGATAAAGGGTACGTACGTGAATCTCTTAGTCCTTGTCTTTATTCAGTCATTTTAGTACCTAAGAAAGATGGAACATGGCGCATGTGTGTGGATTGTAGAGCAATTAATAATATCACCATTAGATATCGCCATCCTATTCCTAGGTTAGACGATATGCTTGATGAGTTAAGTGGCTCTACTATGTTCTCTAAAGTTGATTTGCGTAGTGGGTACCACCAGATTCGCATGAAGTTAGGAGATGAATGGAAAACAGCATTTAAAACTAAGTTCGGTTTATATGAGTGGTTAGTTATGCCATTTGGATTAACTAATGCACCTAGCACTTTTATGCGATTGATGAATGAGGTTTTACGTGCTTTCATTGGAAAATTTGTGGTGGTTTACTTTGATGATATCTTGATCTACAGCAAATCTTTAGAAGACCATCTTGAACATTTACGTGCTGTTTTTAATGCTTTACGCGATGCACATTTATTTGGTAACCTTGATAAGTGCACCTTTTGCACGGATCGAGTCTCTTTTCTTGGCTATGTTGTTACTCCACAGGGAATTGAAGTTGATCAAGCCAAGGTTGAAGTGATACAGAGTTGGCCGACTCCTAACACGGTCACATAGGTGCGGAGTTTCCTAGGACTTGCTGGATTCTATCGTCGTTTTGTGAAGGACTTCAGCACAATCGCCGCACCTTTGAATGAACTCACCAAGAAGGGTGTGCCTTTTGTTTGGGGCAAGTCACAGGAAGATGCCTTCAATGTTCTGAAAGCTAAGTTAACACATGCACCCTTACTCCAACTTTCAGACTTTTCTAAGACTTTTGAACTAGAATGTGATGCTAGTGGAATTGGTTTGGGTGGTGTTCTGTTACAAGAAGGAAAACCTGTTGCTTATTTTAGTGAGAAGTTGAGTGGGCCTAGTTTGAACTATTCTACGTATGATAAAGAGTTATATGCGCTAGTTCGAACTTTAGAAACATGGCAACATTATTTATAGCCCAAGGAATTTGTAATACATTCTGATCATGAATCGTTAAAACATATTAGAAGTCAAGCTAAACTGAACCGTAGAAATGCAAAGTGGGTTGAATTCATTGAGTCATTTCCTTATGTCATCAAACACAAAAAGGGAAACGATAATGTCATTGTGATGCCTTGTCTAGGAGATATACCATGCTCTCACAACTGGACTTCAAAATTTTTGGTTTGGAAACGATTAAAGAGCAATATGTGCATGATAATGATTTTAAAGATGTGTTGCTCAATTGTAAAGAGGGAAAAACATGGAACAAATTTGTCCTCAATAATGGGTTTGTGTTTAGAGCAAACAAACTATGCATTCCAGCTAGTTCTGTTCGTTTGTTATTGCTACAGGAAGCGCATGGAGGAGGGTTGATGGGACACTTTGGTGTGAAGAAGACGGAGGACATACTCGCTAGCCATTTCTTTTGGCCCAAGATGAGACGAGATGTGGAACATTTCGTTGCTCGCTGCTCTACATGTCAAAAAGCTAAGTCACGACTTAATCCACATGGTTTATACATGCCTCTGCCTGTTCCTAACGTGCCTTGGGAAGATATTTCTATGGACTTTGTTTTAGGACTTCCTAGAACAAAGAAGGGGAGGGATAGTATCTTTGTTGTTGTGGATAGATTTTCTAAGATGGCACACTTTATTCCTTGTCACAAAAGCGATTGCGACACCACGGAGTGTCGTAACCTTATTTAGCGGGCATGATAAGGTTAATTACAGTATGAGATGTGGAAATAAGGTTAAAACCATAGGAATTGGAGGTTAATAACGTTTCCGGGCCGATTCCGGGCCGTTTCCGGGGTTTTGGGCCTTTCCGGGGGGTTTTGGGCCTTAAAGAGGGGTTGTGGGCTTTGGTGGGATGGATTAGGGCTCCTTCTAGGACACGGATTCCGTGTTGGGGGCTGGTGGGAGGGCTTTCCCAGCCCTTAAGTGCGCCCCCACCCCCCCTTTTGCCCCCTCCACCTCTCCACCTCCACACCACCTCTCCTCCACCCCTTGCTGCCCTAGGGTGGCCACCCCACCCCTGCACCTCGTGGAATCATCCCGTGGAGCGAGGAGCGAGGAGCGATCCGCGAGGAGATTGATTGGGGTTTTCGTTCGTCGGGCAAAGGTATGATCATGGGGTTCCCTGGGATTGATCTTGGTACTGTTATTAAGGTGATTTTCAAGTTTTTAGATCAATTGGTGGTGCTGGATTGGAGTAATTTGGGTTAGATCTAGACGTTGCCACGTTTTTGTTTTGGGACAGCATGAGCAGTCGATCTAGGGTTCCTATTTTCGCCAATTTAGAGTTCGAATCTGACTGTACGGACTTTTAAGAAGTTGTATATAATTTTATTATCTTTCCGTGCATATAAAGAACGTTAAATTCCGCCCAGCCGTTTGAAAGTTATGACTGTTTTACCGAGCGTATTAAAATCTGTGACGCGATTGGAACAGATCTCGGTAATCTGTAGATTAAACAACTTTAGAGGCCGAATCAGTCTTTCCTTATACCTAGAGAAAGTTGGGAAATTTCCTAAGCTACGCGAGGATGTACTCGTTTAATTGATTCGGAGTCCCAGAGCCCAAGTTATGCCTTTTGCAAGGCTGCTGTCCCGACGGGACAGAACCTCTGTTTTTAGGTTTTGCGAGTAGTTGGCAATGTCGGGTTAGATGGGGGTTTGCGTACTGTTTTGAGGTTATTATTGTGAGTGTGTGATGCCTATGTGCAGGTGGTGTGACCCCGGGAGTGCCCTCTTCTTCCCGCCAATCCGTTGCACGAGTTTAAGGCAAGTGTGTTGTGATGGATAGCGAGTTGTAGGTTGCATGTTGAAATTTGATGGAATTGTCTACATGATATATGTCCACTTGCCATGTTTTAATGATTGCTATGATATTATGAGCATGTTTAAGATGTTATGATGCCATGTGTTAATATAAGAGTTTTATATATTGTTGGCATGCTTGCATACATGACATGTTACATGGCCCGGGCGGTGAGAAAGTCATTAACTAATCCGGGAAGGTCGGTGAGAAAGTTATGACTAATCCGGAGAGCCAATAGAGTAAGTCCTACATCGTGATTCCATCTACCGTGGGTTGTGGAAGCGGGGAGTAGGCACCCTCCATCTTCGGGATGGAAGGGGGGAGAGGGTGCACACCGACGGGTGTGTACTCAACCATACCGGTATGAGTTTCCAAGGAGACAAGAGCATTGCATTACATTGCATACACAATGATGATGAATTGGTTAAGTGTTCATGATTGAGATGATATACATGATGTGAGATGTTATTTCTATGATATTGTTATTGTTGTCCATTGCAATATGCTTGCTGAGTTTTCGAACTCACGCTTGTATTTTCTTGTTGTTTTAGGTACCATGAGAACGGCATGCGGGAAAGGGGAATAGACACACGCTACGGTTTGGTGTGACCTTATAGAAGGTGAAATTAGAGAATAAAACCTTTCGGCTTGAGGTTTACTCGCGTTTTTGGGCCTTTTGAAGCGTTGTGACACCACGGAGTGTCGTAACCTTATTTAACGTGCATGATAAGGTTAATAACATTATGAGATGTGGAATTAAGGTTAAAACTATAGGATATGGAGGTTAATAGCTTTTCCGGGGTTTTGGGCCTTCCCGGGGGAGTTTGGGCCTTGGTGGGCTTTGGTGGGATGGAGTAGGTCTCCGTAACGGACTAGGATTGGGTGTGGGGGCTGGTAAAAGGGCTCCCCACCAGCCTTTTGGGCGTGCTCCCCCTGCCCTTGGGCGCCCCACCTCTCCCTCCAAGCCCTAGCCGCCACCCCCACCTTCCCCTCTCCCTTCCTTGCGCCTCCACCTCCCCCATTGCTCCCCATTGCTCCCCATTGCACACCACCTCTCCTCCACCCCCTTGCTGCCCTAGGGTGGCCTCCCCACCCCTGCATCCTCATGGATCCATCCGAGGAGTGAGGAGCGAGGAGCGAGGAGATCGATTGGAGTTTTCGTTCGTCGGGCAAAGGTATGATCATGGGGATCCTTGAAATTGATCTAGGTACTGTTATTAGGGTGTTTATCAAGTTTTTAGATCAATTGGAGGTGCTGGATTGGAGTAATTTGGGTTAGATCTAGACGTTGCCACGTCTCTGTTTTGGGACAGCATGAGCAGTCGACCTAGGGTTCCTGTTTTCGCCAATTTAGAGTTGGAATCTGGCCGTACGGACTTCTAGGAAGTTGTAGATAATTTCATTACCTTTCAGTGCATATAAAGAAATTGAAATTCTGCCCAGCCGTTTGAAAGTTATGACTGTTTTACCGAGTGTGTTAAAATCTGTGACGCGATTGGAACAGATCTCGGTAATCTGTAGATTAAACAACTTTAGAGGCCGAATCAGACTTTCCATATACCTAGAGAAAGTTGGGAAATTTCCTAATCTACGTGAGGGTGTACTCGTTTAATTCATTCGGAGTCCCAGAACTCAAGTTATGCCTTTTGCAAGGCTGCTGTCCCGACGGGACAGAACCTCTGTTTTAGGTTTTGCGAGTAGGGGGCAATGTCGGGTTAGATGGGGGTTTGCGCACTGTTTTGTGGTTATGATTGTGATTGTGTGATACCCCTGTGCAGGAGGTGTGACCCCGGGAGTGCCTTCTACTTCCCGCCAATCCGTTGCACGTGGTTGAGGCAAGTGTGTTGTGATGGATAGCGAGTTGTAGGTTGCATGTTGAAATTAGATTGAATTGTCTACATGATATATGACCACTTGCCATGTTTTAATGATTGCTATGATATTATGAGCTTGTTTAAGATGTTATGATGCCATGTGTTAATATATGAGTTTTATATATTGTTGGCATGCTTGCATACATGACATGTTACATGGCCCGGGCGGTGAGAAAGTCATTAACTAATCCGGGAAGGTCAGTGAGAAAGTTATGACTAATCCGGAGAGCCAATAGAGTAAGTCCTACATCGTGATTCCATCTACCGTGGGTTGTGGAAGCGAGGAGTAGGCACCCTCCATCTTCGGGATGGAAGGGGGGAGAGGGTGCACACCGACGGGTGTGTACTCAACCATACCGGTATGAGTTTCCAAGGAGATATGAGCATTGCATTGCTTGCATTGCATACACAATGATGATGATTTTGTTAAAGTGTTCATGATTGAGATGATATACATGATGTGAGATGTTATTTTCTATGATATTGTTATTGTTGTCCATTACAATATGCTTGCTGAGTTTCGAACTCACGCTTGTGTTTTATGTTGTTTTTAGGTACTTTGAGATCGGCATGCGGGAAAAAGGGGTTTAGCTACACTTCTACACGTAGCTCCACCATCATAGTCTATGATTAATCACTTGGAGACATGATTTAAAGAGTTGTGCCATAAAGTTAATGTATGGTTTAATCTAGCATGCTTGTGATCCCTTATTTGCTTCGTTATAGTTTATGAAGTGGTTGAGCGTGGTATTATTGGCGTAGTTTGATGATACATCCATTTATGTTGATGTTTTAGATGTCGTGTGCTATGATATATCTTGCCATGATATTGATATTGTGTTAATTCACGGAAAAACAAAGGAGATGCTGCCGAAATATCGGTTTTTAGCATATGTACCTTTGCTGGAATTTATGTTTAAATGTGATATTTAGTTGTTGTTTAGCTTATGTTTGGTAGCATTCGGGCATGTTAAATGCCGGGGTGTTACACGCCCACACGTTGTTTCACCTTAATGTTTCCCCAAGTCAATTCTTTTAGTTTGATAATAAATTGCGTGTGATGGTCATTAAATTAAGGCTTAGCTTGGTTAATGAGAGTTTTATTGTTCGTTTGACACTTGGAACTTTAAGTGCTTAATGTTAGTCTTTTATTGTCGTTAAGACTCTATTTATTGCTGTTTTAGATGTTTCTCTTATTGCCATATAATGCTATATTGTTGTTGCTCCTTAAATTCATGATAAAACAAAGGAGGTGCTGCCGAAATCTTGGTTTTTAGCCTATGCGCCTTTGCTGGAATTTTATGTTAAATGTGGTATTTAGATGTTGTTTAGCTTATGTTTGGTAGCATTCAGGCATATTAAATGCCGGGGTGTTACAGTTGGTATCAGAGCGGGCTGTAGGTCCTTGGAATATGTATTTTTAGTGTCATACCTTAAGTTGCAACTAAAATATGATGTGGAATAACTTAGAAACATGGCTTAGGTTCTAACTAAAACTTTGTTATAGGATAGCAACATTAAAACTTGTAAAAGTGGTATAACTAATCTAAAATTTGACACACTTGGTTGCACAGTAGGATGGGGTTTTGGTTCATCATTGCCTTGCGCTTAATTATTTAATGAAGACTATGCTTATGATGATGTTTGATCTATGATCTTGATTGTGTGATTTTGTGTTTATGTTTTTGTGTTTGGATGGTTGTCAGTCTAAAGCAGCCATGCCGAGGGGTAGAGGCCGTGGACGCCGTGGCCGTGGAGGCCAGGGGCGAGGCTCCCAGGGAGTTGCGGAGTCTGTTGCTGAGGGTAGCGTTTCGCTCAGTGCTCGTGGGCCAGCTCAGGAGGAGCTTCCAACCGATAAAGGGGGTACCCACCGCCAATGATGATTTAGTTCAAGCTCTGCAGAGGAGATTCGGGGAGCTGCGCCAGCTAGCCATGGGCAGCCCCTGTTTGTTGTGCCTCCTGCAGTGGCCCCAATTGTTGCCCACGCCGTGAGCCGAGGATGAGTCTAGGAGTGGATGTCCCTCCGTCTTGACACTTTTGATGGAGCGGGCACGCCGATCCGATCCGCAGATTGGCTGCGGTACATGGAGAGGCGATTTGAGGTCCTAGAGTTGACCTCGGTCCAGAGGGCTCGCTTTGTGGCCTTTCATTTGAAAGGCCAGGCGATATCTGGTGGGAAGGGGTTCTGGCCGCTAGAGCCCCGATCTTGGTCGATCACCTGGGAGGACTTTGTGGCTCGCTTGAGCCAAGTTCTACCCGAGTCCTTTCTTGAGAGGATGGAGCATACTCGGCGACTCTTTCCCAGGAAAGAGGTCGGTGGCAGTATGAGGTGGAGTTCAACGGCGTGGTGCGCACGTCTTGGCCGTGGCGTGACGGCGAGGAGAAGGCGAGGAGGTTCCGTAGGGGCCTCAACCAGGAGTTCAGAGTTGTCATGGGGCGGCTGTCACTCGTGACTTCTCGCTCCGTGGTGGAGCAGGCGAAAGGCATGGAGCTCGAGATCGAGATCTCACCGGATAAGCAAAACCCGGGCGGTTCGGGGTTCCTGCGGCCCAGCGGGGCCAGAAGAGGACCTTTGGTGGAGGAGGTGGGTCTTCTCAGCGACCCACCTTCAAGAAGTTCAAGGGGGGACAGGGCTCCTCCTCAGGGGCTAAGATGGGGCCGCCTCAGTCGTCTTCCTCGCGAGCGGCTGTTCGTCTTGTGCCCGGGCAGGGCATGAAGTGCTTCAAGTGCGGTGGGGAGCACCGTGCTTCAGAGTGTGGTTGGACCGGGAGTTGCAACCACTGTGGCAAGCCCGGCCACATGGGACGAGTCTGCCGGATGAATCCCAGTAGCATCATCAAGTGGGAGACGGTGCCTTCTCCTCCCACTCGGTAGCGTCTTCCAGAGGATCGGTGCACATGATGGTCGCTCCTGCTTCTCACCGCCCTTTGCGTGGCGCCACCGCGCGATCTTGGTGCCCGCAGCTGCCTGGCTTCCTCCTCGATTGCCTCCTCCGCCCCAGCCTTTGATGGGGCATCACCGAGTCGGGCTCATACGTCCCGGCGCCACCAGAGTGTACGCTTTGCCGACCGCCAAGTCGGTAGGGCATCCAGAGGTGGTTTCGTGTACTCTGCTCGTGGGTTCCGTTGATGCCTTTGTTCTGCTTTGATTCCTGGAGCATCCTATTCTTTTGTGTCGTTGGAGTTTGCTAGTAGAGCTAAGTTGGGAGTTCAATGGATTTCTCGAGTCCGTGTTAGTCGATTCTCCCGGGGTTTGATTGCTAGCTCTTTGGTTTGCCCGGTTGCACCATTGCCATTGATGATGAGGTTTTCTTTGCCAATCTTATGGTGATCCAGTTGGCTCCTTTTGATGTCATTTTGGGCATGGGTGGCTGCATCGGTACCATGCCAAGATCTCAGCTACGAAAAGCGGTTGCCTTGCAGGCCCCGTCAGGGGTAGAGTTGACCTTTCAGGGTGGTATACCTTCCAGCTCCGTCTTTGCTTTGACTAGTCTGTTTTCTTATCGCCGTTTGAGGCATTTGGGTTTCCTCATGGCTTTGTCAGAAAAGCCATCTTCTTCAGTTTCCATTGAGGAGATTCCTGTAGTGAAGGAGTTCATTGATGTGTTCCCTGACGAGTTGCCTGGTCTACCTCCTGTGAGGAATGTGGAGTTTCGTATTGATCTTGTTCCTGGCACTCGACCTATTTCTATCGCTCCATACCGCTTGGCTCGTCCTTTTCAAGACGAGTTGAAGAAGCGATTGGAGGATACATTGGCCAAGGGCTTTGTTCGGCGTAGCGTTTCGCCATGGGGAGCACCCGTCCTCTTCGTCTCGAAGAAGGATGGAAGTTGGCGTATGTGCATTGATTATCGTGCTCTTAATCAAGTGACAGTCAAGAACAAGTATCCTTTGCCTTGCATCGAGGATCTGTTTGACCAACTGAAGGGAGCAAAGGTGTTCTCCAAGATTGATCTTGATCGGGTACAATCAGATCCGTGTGAGGGAGCAGGACATTGAGAAGACTGCTTTCTCCACTAGGTATGGGCATTATGAATTTAAAGTTATGTCTTTTGGACTAACTAATGCTCCTATTTGTCTTTATGGAGGCGATGAACAGTATGCTCTGAAGTATCTTGATGAGTTTGTGGTAGTGTTCATCGATGACATTCTCGTTTACTCTAAATCGGAAGAGGAGCATGAGCGACATCTCGAGGCTTGTCTTTGAGCACCTTGAGGGAAAATCAGTTCTTTGCTAAGTTGAAAAAGTGCGAGTTTTGGATTTGAAGTGGGTTTTCTTGGCCACATCATCAATCCAGAGGGCATATCTGTAGATCCTAGCAAAGTCTCGGCTTTTGGATTGGAAGAGGCCTTCCAATGTCAAAGAGGTGCGTAGTTTCCTTGGGTTGGTGGCTACTATCGGCGTTTTGCGTGCAGATTTCTCTATCATTGACAAGCCACTTTCGCACTGACTCAAAAGGGGATGAAATTCCAAAGGATCTGCAGAGTGTGAGCACAGTTTACGCACTTTGAAGGAGAAGTTAGTGACTGCTCCTGTTCTTACCCTTCCCGAGCCGGGGAAGCGCTTCACGGTGTATTCTGATGCTTCTCGGTTGGGACTTGGGTGTGTGCTCATGCAAGATGGCACGGTGATTGCTTATGCGTCCGAGGCGCTTGAAATGGCATGAGCAGAACTATCCCACGCATGATCTTGAGCTAGCCGCCGTGGTGTTTGCATTGAAGATATGGAGGCATTACTCAGACGGGCGAGTCTTGTGACATTTTCATCGATCACAAGAGCCTCAAGTACATCTTTACTCAGTAAAGATTTGAACTTGAGGCAAAGGAGGTGGCTAGAATTGATAAAGGATTATGACCTTACTATCCAAAGATCATCCGGGAAGGCAAATGTGGTGGCCGACGCTCGATCGCAAGACAATGCCCCTATTGTTGATTGTCTTGTTGCTGATTTTGAGCGTTTGGGGTCTCCCTCGCTTTGCGGGGACCGTGCAAGCTGAAACTCGATTGATTCTTGAGTCGGCGATTCCCGGCGTGTGCGGGAGGCACAAAGAAGATGACCGTTTGCTCCAAAGGCAAGGAAACGCCTTGAGGATGGCAAGTCCGGAGACTTTACCGTTGATGATGCGGGAGTTTTGAGGTTTCAGGGCCGTCAGGCGTGCCTCGTAAATCCCAAGTGAAAGAAGACATTACGAAAGAAGCTCATCGCACCAGACACGGTCCATCCTGGTGAGACCAAGATGTACAGAGGACTTGAAGAAGAATTTCTGGTGGAAAAGGATGAGAGTGGATATTGCCAAGTATGTGGCGTCTTGTGGGATCTGTCCGAGAAGATCAAAGTGAGCATAAGCGTCCCGCCGGCCTCATTGCAGCCATTGGAGATTCCTGTGTGGCCATGGGATGACATCTCCATGGATTTCGTGGTTGGTCTACCTCGTTCTCCACGAGGGAAGGATGCTGTTTGGGTTGTGGTGGACCGTCTCAGCAAGTCTGTGCATTTCATTCCTATCCGCACGACCAATTCTGCGAGCGAGTTGGCTCCCATCTATGTGCGGGAGATTGTGAGACTGCATGGTGTACCTAAGACCATTATTTCTGATCGGGATGCGAAGTTCGTCTCCAAGTTCTGGGAGAGTTTGCAGAGTGCTTTGGGTACGCAGCTTCGCCTTAGTACCGCTTTTCACCCTCAGACGGATGGGCAGTCTGAGCGTACCATCCAAACTTTGGAGGACATGCTCAGGGCCTGTGTGATGGCTTGGAAGGGTAGCTGGGAAGACCATTTGCCCCTTGCAGAGTTTGCTTACAAAAACAGCTATCATTCCAGCATCTGGGCTGCTCCTTATGAGGTACTGTATGGCCGGAAGTGCAGATCGCCACTTTGTTGGGAGGCCGTGGGCGAGAGAGCTATTCTCGGACCGGATTGGGTTCAGCAGACTGTTGATCGCGTGTCGGAGGTTCGGCAGAACCTTCTCGCAAAGACAGAGCGCATAAAAGCTATGCTGATGTGAGGCGGCGAGACTTGGAGTTTGAGGTGGGTGATAGCGTACTCTTGCGAGTATCTCCCACCAAGGGTGTGGTGCGTTTTGTCACCAAAGGAAAGCTCAGTCTGAGGTATGTTGGGCCTTTTCCTATCATCGCCCGAATTGGTAGGTTTGGACTATAAATGCGGAGCTACAGGAATCCATGCAAGGTGTGCATAATGTGTTCCATGTCTCGATGTTGAGGAAATACTTGCATGATCCGGAGTTGGTGGTTCCGTTGGGACCATTAGTGCTTGAGCAGGACCTCACCTTCGAGTCCCGTCTCAGTAGTACAGGGACTTCGGAGCGAGTGATGAAGAACCGGACGCTCAAGTTCGTTAAAGTTTTGTGGTCACATCAGACCGAGAGAGAAGCGACTTGGGAGCTGGAATCTCGTATGCGTGAGAAGTATCGAGCTTTCGCCTCGGTATGTGATGTGAAAACCAAGCTATCTTCGGTTTCTTTCAAGTTGCGCATTGGGACGTTTTAGATTCGAGGTCGAATCCTGTTGAAGGGGGGAAGAATGTGACACCACGGAGTGTCGTAACCTTATTTAGCGGGCATGATAAGGTTAATTACAGTATGAGATGTGGAAATAAGGTTAAAACCATAGGAATTGGAGGTTAATAACGTTTCCGGGCCGATTCCGGGCCGTTTCCAGGCCGATTCCGGGCCGTTTCCGGGGTTTTGGGCCTTTCCGGGGGGGTTTGGGCCTTAAAGAGGGGTTGTGGGCTTTGGTGGGATGGATTAGGGCTCCTTCTAGGACACGGATTCCGTGTTGGGGGCTGGTGGGAGGGCTTTCCCAGCCCTTAAGTGCGCCCCCACCCCCCCTTTTGCCCCCTCCACCTCTCCACCTCCACACCACCTCTCCTCCACCCCTTGCTGCCCTAGGGTGGCCACCCCACCCCTGCACCTCGTGGAATCATCCCGTGGAGCGAGGAGCGAGGAGCGAGGAGCGTGGAGCGAGGAGCGAGGAGCGAGGAGCGAGGAGCGTGGAGCGATCCGCGAGGAGATTGATTGGGGTTTTCGTTCGTCGGGCAAAGGTATGATCATGGGGTTCCCTGGGATTGATCTTGGTACTGTTCTTAAGGTGATTTTCAAGTTTTTAGATCAATTGGTGGTGCTGGATTGGAGTAATTTGGGTTAGATCTAGACGTTGCCATGTTTTTGTTTTGGGACAGCATGAGCAGTCGACCTAGGGTTCCTGTTTTTGCCAATTTAGAGTTCGAATCTGACTGTACGGACTTTTAAGAAGTTGTAAATAATTTTATTATCTTTCCGTGCATATAAAGAACGTTAAATTCCGCCCAGCCGTTTGAAAGTTATGACTGTTTTACCAAGCGTATTAAAATCTGTGACGCGATTGGAACAGATCTCGGTAATCTGTAGATTAAACAACTTTAGAGGCCGAATCAGTCTTTCCTTATACCTAGAGAAAGTTGGAAAATTTCCTAAGCTACGCGAGAATGTACTCGTTTAATTGATTCGGAGTCCCAGAGCCCAAGTTATGCCTTTCGCAAGGCTGCTGTCCCGACGGGACAGAACCTCTGTTTTTAGGTTTTGCGAGTAGTTGGCAATGTCGGGTTAGATGGGGGTTTGCGTACTGTTTTGAGGTTATGATTGTGAATGTGTGATGCCTATGTGCAGGTGGTGTGACCCCGGGACTGCCCTCTTCTTCCCGCCAATCCGTTGCATATATCCACTTGCCATGTTTTAATGATTGCTATGATATTATGAGCATGTTTAAGATGTTATGATGCCATGTGTTAATATATGAGTTTTATATATTGTTGGCATGCTTGCATACATGACATGTTACATGGCCCGGGCGGTGAGAAAGTCATTAAATAATCCGGGAAGGTCGGTGAGAAAGTTATGACTAATCCGGAGAGCCAATAGAGTAAGTCCTACATCGTGATTCCATCTACCGTGGGTTGTGGAAGCGGGGAGTAGGCACCCTCCATCTTCGGGATGGAAGGGGGGAGAGGGTGCACACCGACGGGTGTGTACTCAACCATACCGGTATGAGTTTCCAAGGAGACAAGAGCATTGCATTACATTGCATACACAATGATGATGAATTGGTTAAGTGTTCATGATTGAGATGATATACATGATGTGAGATGTTATTTCTATGATATTGTTATTGTTGTCCATTGCAATATGCTTGCTGAGTTTTCGAACTCACGCTTGTGTTTTCTTGTTGTTTTAGGTACCATGAGAATGGCATGCGAGAAAGGGAAATAGACACATGCTCACACGTTGTTTCACCTTAATGTTTCCCCAAGTCAATTCTTTTAGTTTGATAATAAATTGCGTGTGATGGTCATTAAATTAAGGCTTAGCTTGGTTAATGAGAGTTTTATTGTTCGTTTGACACTTGGAACTTTAAGTGCTTAATGTTAGTCTTTTATTGTCGTTAAGACTCTATTTATTGCTGTTTTAGATGTTTCTCTTATTGCCATATAATGCTATATTGTTGTTGCTCCTTAAATTCATGATAAAACAAAGGAGGTGCTGCCGAAATCTCGGTTTTTAGCCTATGCGCCTTTGCTGGAATTTTATGTTAAATGTGGTATTTAGATGTTGTTTAGCTTATGTTTGGTAGCATTCAGGCATATTAAATGCCGGGGTGTTACAGCGATGATGCTACCAACATTGCCGATTTATTCTTTCCTGAAATTGTTCGCTTGCATGGTGTGCCAAACACAATAGTTTCGGATCGAGACACAAAATTTTTAAGTCACTTTTGGAGAACTTTGTGGGCTAAATTGGGGACTAAACTTTTATTTTCTACTAGTCATCCCCAAACTGGTGGACAAACTGAGGTCGTTAATCGAACTTTATCTACCATGCTTAGGGCTGTTTTGAAAAAGAACATTAAATTGTGGGAAGAATGCTTGCCTCATATTGAGTTTGCTTATAATCGTTCTATGCATTCTACTACTAAGATGTGTCCTTTTGAGATTGTACATGGATTTGTACCTCATGCTCCAATTGATTTGTTACCTCTTCCATCTTCGAAGAAATTGAATCTTGATGCTAAACAACGTGCTGATTTGATTATGAAAATGCATGAGACAACTAAAGAAAACATAGAGCGCATGAATGCTAAATATAAACTTGCTGGTAGTATGGGAAGGAAGCATGTAACTTTTGAACCTGGGGATTTAGTTTGGTTGCATTTGCGAAAAGATCGATTCCCAGAATTAAGAAAATCTAAGTTGATGCCGCGAGCTGATGGTCCTTTCAAAGTATTGGCAAAGATTAATGAAAAGGCATATAAGCTTGAATTGCCTGCAGATTTTGGGGTTAGTCCCACATTCAACATTGCCGATTTGAAACCATACTTGGGAGAAGATGATGAGCTTGAGTCGAGGACGACTCAAATGCAAGAAGGGGAGGATGATGAGGACATCACTACCATGGATATGGCCATGTCTACAAACCCAATTGAAACCAACAATGTAATACAAGGGCCAATTACTCGAGCTCGCTCACGTCAATTCAATTGCCAGGTGAATGCGTTCCTCGGGTTGCATACAAATAATTTAATGAATGGAATGCTATTTAATCCTTGTGATGATTTTATTGTCCTTAGGAACCAAGGAGAAGGACTCCCAAAAGTCAAGCATGAAGCCAATTCTTCCGGTGCACAACTTCAACTCGGATTTGGCCTCCGGGACAGCACCAACTTCAAATGACCATAACTTTTGATCCACAAGGGTGTTTGAGGTCTATGAGTACTGGTTTGAAAGGTTTCGACGTCCTCTCTCCAACGGATCCGGCCCCACCTCCAAATTCCTTACGAGTCAACGGGAATCTGCAAAACAAGTTCGGTCATCTTTCCAAATCCGAGTCAAATTAGGAATAGGAGTCCTACTCGGCCATGGATGTGGTTTGGATGCCCCTAGCCTGGTCTTGGCCTCCTATTTCTCCTATATATAGCTAGGTAGTCCCCCAAAATAACTGGGGTTTTGGTTATTTGATAGTTTAGCCTTTTGCTACTATTTGAGTCTTTTAGACGTGCTCAACGGCCGCCTAACAAGCTCCTTGTATCGGAACCCCAACTTTTCAATACTTCATCTATATTTGCAATTTTAGATTGCTTTTGCCTTGTTCTTGCTTGTTCTTCGATTGCTTGCAGGAATTGATCTTCGTGATCAGGTTGATCGTGCCCATGGCAAGGTCAATAACCCTCTGGAGTTGGTTTAGCGATTGCTAAGGCGCATCGTCGTTGTACGTTGTAGTCGGGTCGTCAAAGTCGTCTCCGCCCAAATCGAAGGTTATCATTCTCATCGAAAGATCGGGACACCCAGTGTTACATCAAAGATATTGGTAATAGATTGATCATTGAAGAGCTAGCCTATGATAGAGACGCTCTTGCTGTTAAAGCAGATTATATGTGTTCTAGGCTTAATTCTGATCAGCGTTTTGTTTATGATAAGATAATACTAAAGTTAATGCAGCATGAGAATTGCTGTTGTTTTGTTTCTGGTTATGGCGGTACAGGCAAGACTTTCCTATGGAATACTATTATTACGAGATTAAGATCTCAAGGCCATATTGTCCTAGCTGTGGCGTCATCTGGTGTGGTTGCTCTATTATTGCCTGGTGGACGTACGGCACACTCTAGGTTTCGTATACCATTGGATATGCATGAGAGATCAATGTGTGGTATACATCGAGGGACTATTATTGCTGAACTGATAAACCAAACCACATTGATATTATGGGACGAAGCTCCAATGATCAATAGGTCATGCTTTGAGGCTGTTGACCGTACTCTTCGTGATTTGTTATCAGTTGACAACCCAATCAATGCAGATAAACCGTTTAGTGGTAAACCGATATTGTTAGGTGGTGATTTTAGGCAAATTCTTCCTGTCATTCAGGGTGGCGAAAGAGCAGATATAATTGCTGCCTCCCTTATCAAATCTCCCTTATGGAAGTCAATAGAAGTAATGCGGTTGACAATAAATATGCGGTTATTGCAGCCTGATCTATCTATACATGAGAAAACAGAGATGGAGACATTTAGTCGATGGGTACTCGATATTGGTGAAGGTCGTATCCCAACAGTGGAGCAGCCGCCAAATATGGAACGCTCTTGGATAGAATTACCTAATGAATTTTTGTTGAAGCCACAAGGAAACAAAATTGCTGCAATAATCAATGCTGTATATGATGATTTCCAAAGCGCATATGCTGATACTTTTTATTTGGCGCAGCGTGCTATTATTTGTCCTGTCAATTCTGTTGTTGATGAAATCAATACCGCTATGCTTGCTAAACTCCCTACAATGGATAGGCAGTATCTAAGCTATGATACAATAGCTAATACAAAGGAGCAGCCTATAGATATTGATTTACTATACCCACCGGAGTTCCTTAACTCGATTGTCATCAATAACTTCCCTCAGCATAATCTTTGTCTCAAAATAGGAGCTACTGTTGTGCTTCTTAGAAATATCAATCAGTCACTTGGTTTATGCAATGGCACAAGATTATTATTGACTAGGCTTGGTGATCGGATTCTCGAGGGTAGAATCATGACCGGAACACATATCGGTGAACTGATTTGTATACCACGTATTATACTTAATGGGACTAGCCCGAAATGGCCATTTACTTTGCAGCGTCGTCAGTTTCCAGTCAGGCTTAGCTATGCCATGACGATCAACAAATGCCAGGGCCAAACCTTAAATAAAGTAGGTATTTATTTGCGAAGTCCTATCTTCACGCATGGTCAGCTTTATGTTGCGATTTCTAGAGTGACCTCGAAGCATGGATTATCTATATTGATAGAGAATGAAGACGGCACGCCGGGCTCAGTGACAAAAAATGTGGTTTATGATGAAATACTGTCCTTTGTTTAGGCATAAACATGCTTCACATCACGTTATAGCATGTCTCTTTTTATGAAATATGTGCTACAGCTTCTGCTTTTACTTAAACTCAAGTGTGCTCATGGACATCAGGCTCTTCTATTATACAAGCTTTTTGTACTTTCTTATTATGTAAGTTTGTTATCGACTTTTTTTATTGTTCTGTGATTTAAGTAATTTGCACGAATAATGTTGTATTTTATGATTTGTTCGGTTATTGTGCATGATAATGTTACAAACAAACTTTACGTTTCCTAAATTAGTATGTTTATCGATTCATGGATTAATGTACAGTACAAAGTTATGCTGCCTGATCATATGAATGGCCTATAATTGTTTGCCCGTTATATTATTCTATCTTTGAGTTTATATATGCTTACGTGATTTCTAGAAGTACATTGTATTCAAATCAGTTTTGCTTATTTCAGTTGATACTGTTAGATGTCTTTTTTTTGGTTATGTGTTTGTGTTTTTCCAGTTGGCCAATACGTTATTGTTATATATTTCAATCTTTCTGATTGTCAGACACAGAGAAACATTGCCATGAATCTGTAACAGATTTTTCATCTGTTTCTTGATCTGATTAACGCGTAGTTATTAGAGATGTGTGTGTATGTTTTGGCTTCATGTTGTTAACTGATTTGTTCTTCATTTTACAGCAGCCTTTGCACAGATGGAATATACTTTATTGAAGAACATAACGCAACAGTCACACCGTTGGCGGGTTCGCGTTCGAACTACGCGTTTCTCGGAATACACTAGCCCGGATCAACCAAATGATGTTTTGCAACTTGACTTTGTGTTGCTTGATGAAGAGGTTCGTTCAAATAACTAATCTACTTTGTTTATATTGTTATGTTTTTATTCTTAGACAAACTAACACATTTTTCTTTAATGTCCTAGGGAACTATGATAGAGGCTCAAATCCCCCAACAGCGCCTGGCAGTATTCCAACCAATGCTAAGGGAGGGTGCGGTGTATTACATAGAATATTTTGAGGTGACCAACGCACGTGTTAACTATCGACCAGTCGACAGTGATATAATGGCTAGGTTCACAGCACATACCAAGGTTAAAGAAATCACGCCTATTCCAGAAAGATTCCCGATGTACGCTTGTGACCTGGTACCATTTCAAGTGTTAAGGAATAGAGTGGGTGAAAGGAGGGTGCTATCAGGTACTTATATTTTGCTAATTGGGTTCCTGTCTTGTTTATATATTTGCCTACGTATTGAACCTAATTGTGCAATGGATACCCGATTTGAGTGGCTTCTTGTGCTATTTGCAGATACCTTAGGGCTTATTACTACTGTGTCCCATGTGAAAATGGTTAACGTCAAGGGTATCCCAAAAGCCATTCGAACTATCGAAATAACAGATGGAAGGTATATGAACAGAAACCTGTCTACATTTTACCTATTTGTTCAACTTTTTTTTTTATTTAGTATTAGCCACTTGGGTCGATTCCAATAGGTTTCCTATAGTATTCATGATGTATTACTATTTTCCTATACCATTTGGTTTAACGAATTGCTCGTTCTTTTTGATTTAATGTTTTTGCTGATGTATTCTACGTAAATAATATTTGCTATCCAGACGCTGATGTTACATTATGGGGTCCACATGCTCTTCAATTCGATGTGAATGGTATCCAGGCTAAGGCGCATGAAAAAACCGTGATTATAATGTTTCTTGGGATAACAGTTAACCTGCGCTACGGTCAGCATTGTCCAACTGTTCTCTTTCATGTTTTATGCTCATATCCATTGCCCATATAACATTTTAGAAAACATTAGATCATGAATATGTTATGTTTTTGCTTTTTACTCGCTGCCCTCATGTGTTTACCGTTTCTAGATCGATTATCGCTACAAGGAAGCACCATTTGCAAATGGTATACAAACGCTGCGTTACCTGAAGTTACTCGTTTGCAGAACAGGTTTAATGTTAAACCATTACTTCTCTTCACATTTGTCTTTACTCTATTCCTTTGCTTTTCCTATGCGATTATTATTTGATGCTATTGAATGTTTCCATCTAAATAGGCCAATTCATTGCTATTTTTAAATTTTAGTATGTTTGTTTTAATAAGGTACGATACACGCTATGTCATTAATGTTAGCCTAATGGTTCTTTCACATCATTCTATTGAATGCCTTTTCTATTTCCGATTTACTCTTTGATGTTACATAAAAAGCTTAATTAATACGACACACGGTATTAAATGGACTGGCCAACCACCGGCGCAACAGCAAGTTACAACAGTTACTGTCCCAGAGATTTACGATCTTAATCCACATGATGTCCTGGTAAGTCATTTATAGATGTATCATTGCTCTGTATTCTGTACTTTCCAATATATATCTATTGATTCTCAATTATAAATATTGGTGTATAGGGCAATAATTATAGTGTCAACATTGCTATCAAGGCTCTTTTTCCTAACCAACCCTGGTGGTATTTAGCTTGCGCCACTTGCAAAAGGACAGCCAATGTTGAAAAGGACACATACAAATGCGTACGCTGTGGTATCACACGTGTCGAAAAACGGTTTGTCCTTACTATTCAATCTTACTATCGTTCTTACGTTATAATTGAATGTTCGATTATAAAACGCAAGTGTCACTTCAATGGCCACAGGCGCATCACCGTAAATGGAGTGCATCCACCCGACATAAATAAACAGGACGTCGAAGTCGCTGAATTTATTTTCTTCTCCGAATTAGGCGAACAACTAATCGGTTGTCCAGTTCAACCGCTCGTTGAAGCTATTAAAAACGACAATGATATCATCCCCCCACAGATAACACGCCTCTATGGCAGACAATATAATCTCAAAGTGTCTGTGTCTCGCAGAGCATTACAAAGGCCACGAATATCATATCAAGTTGAATCTATGTCAGCTCTATTGGCCGCTTCCATGCCCACATCTTCTCATCAGCAGCTTCAAGATAAAAGCAGCGTTGGCACTACTGGTTCTCCTCCGACTCTCATGTCTGACAAGGTTATTTCTTATCGTTCATATGGTTTACCAGGCTTCTTAAGAACATTATTTACATGAATTCCTATGTCTAACTTATATTATCCCCCAGTGATTAATATTTATGTATTCTAATAGATTTTGTTCCTGTTCAGGCCCATGGATCTGGTTGTACTCATCTTAGTCATGAAGAATTGACCACCTCCAAGGTTGATCTTATGCTATGCTATGATAATTTCCTTTTCTATTATTGCACCATGCATTCTAATCACGACAAAACTAATGTTTATAACAGAAAGACGATATGATATCTGCGATAACAGATCAGACCACGCCATCCACGCAACAGGTCATTCATCTACACCACTGAGGCTCTACAAATTTGATTATATCTAACTACAGCTCATTTGACTAACAAATTTATAATAATATCATTATGCAGCTCTCCCCACTGTTGGGAACTGATTTGGACCAGCCATCGCTATTCATCAACAAGGAAACATCTCACCTTCAAAGTGCCCGCAGGTCTTGTTTTAATGCCTTTCCAGCCTCATTATCACCGTAAAACGATAACCTATGATTCTCACAAGTCAGGATGCTTTATGTATATAGTTCTGGCGGTCCTAAAAAAAAGGTACAGCAAAGAGGAAGCTCTTTGAGGGCAACGTAGATGAGCGAGCATACATAACAAAAGTCCTTCATGGTATGTCATACACATCTGAACACATCTTCTCATATTCACAGTTTTATTTTGCTACCGTACAGTTTACATATTCAATTACCTTAATACTGCTTACGCTGCAAGACATCCTAACATTATATCAGAATATTTACAGTTGTGATCCAGCATATCCAAGACTCGAAGCCGTCCCTTTTGCGCTCACGTACTGTGGTGCTGCCTGAGCAAAACCTGTTTAGCTTTTGTCTTAGTGTTAGCCTATGCTGAAGCTAGCGATTTAACGAATCTAAAGCAACTTTCGTACTATTAGCTTATCGTATTGTAACGTATGAAATATTTCCATGGACTACTTATCTCTTACGCCTATCTGTATGTGCTGTAATGTATAATTATGTTTAAACTAGCTTCCTGCTTAGCTCTCACGTCTATCTGTGTGAGCTCTAATGTATAATTATGTTTGGGCCATTGGTTTTGGTCAAACCCGTGGTTGCTCTCCTTAGAGTTACGTTACTCTGTTTTCCACGTGACTTTGGTTAGCTGTTGTCTGTCCTGTCTTAATAAGAGATGTTACAGATTAACCCATATACAACACTTCGATAGTTTCTTCAGACCGTGTTGAGTGAACAAGACCCACACCAACTTTATTTCATTACCTTATTTTGTTCGGAGCACGCACACAGGATCAGTCCATTTTCAATGGATCAATCAATATTTACTGTAAGGAAAGGTATGAGTGAACAAAGCCTACACTAACTTTGTCTCGTTTCCTTATTTTGCTCAGAACACGCATACAAGATCAGTACATATTTACTATAGGAAAAAGTATACGATTCGAAAAATAACAATACGCTGTTTATCCCTTAGGCATACCTTTGTGTATTCGTTATATGATCTCATAGCTTGCTCTGAATTACGGTATCATTCAAAAAACGAGTAGTAAAACATCCACCAAAAATCATCTATTAATCTGATATTTTTATTAGCCGTATTTAACCATCTCTACAAAATTTGTATGTTGCTTAAAGTAAAAACATACAGATAACACCTACACACTTCCGTTTAAACGATATATCTAACAACATTTGCCAACCTATCTCCTGTCCAAACATCCGCCAGCACTTACGCTACGTGTCTCTTCCTAACTCAACACCTTATACCGTGTACACCTCTAGCGTTGACACCATCGAGGCCCCCCACGCCGTTCACTGCCTATATTATCGCATCCTCCGCCTATATGTTCTTCATTCCTGTGCCTGACATTCTCTAGACAGCCATAGCAGCGTAGCCTCTCTTTCGGTCCAGCTAAATCCAATCCATGCGCATCAAAACATTCGAACTTCTACCTTCACGGTTAGCTCTGTAATTAGATAAGATACTTCTGTGTACCATCACACGCCTATAAATTTGTTTCTACTATGGTCTCTGTTCGTATATGCTTCCTCTTACGTCTTTCCGTCATCTGTGTTGTGTTGGCTTTAAGACATACATATGTTCTTATATGGTTTTGCAGTTACGAGATTTCCTTCATCAATTCGTCTGGATAAATCGTCTGGCCAGTTATCACCATGCGATTTATCACTATGCACCACATGATTACCCTATGAAATTATCTGCTAACCAAATAATTAAACAAGAAAAGTACGTTACTGGAAACAATAGAGCAAACGCGGATGCAATCGTCTAACAGAGCCTTTCCTACAGATCAAACATCTCAGGTAAATTCCACATCGGTAGCTTCACCTGTTCACAAATATATCATACTCGCATCTTTATCTAGATATAGATTGGTAACACAGCCTTTCGCTTTGTGTATATAGAATCTTGCTTCTTCGGATATTCAGATGTCTACGCAGCAGGAGGAAACTCTTACGGTGCTCCTTCCCTCACAGACGTCTGCAATAATCAATAAGCAGAATGGCGAACCAGAACAGGATCTACAATTTCTACAGGATACACATCTAAATCGGCTGGCTTTCACTCAGAACGATAACGAGCCTACTACTATTGAAAATCAAATCCCTGTGCCTGGGGTAAGCCATCGTATCCCTCGAATTGTTCAATATCTAATATCCTGCTTGACACATATTAGATCATGAGACCTCTGTGTCTTACGCCTAGCAAGTTAAAAGATGAATACATCGTATATGATACTTTTATTTCATATCTACCATTACACAAATAGTCTCATTACATAATAAATGAAGAGATCCCATCGAAACACATACTGATTTCAAAAAAGAATGACAATGATTTCAAAACACTATTATCATGTGCCATTGTTTTTTATTATAACACAGTTTAACTTGATTTTCTTTACAAATCTCTGTTTTAGCTTCACAGTAACAAATGTATATCTCCCTCGCTACAACAAAATGCCTAACACCTCTTTTCTTGATAGGTGGAAACAACAGTTTATATTTCAAGGCATTTACTGTTAAGAGAAATCGTCAGCAAATTACGTCTAACCATACATGCTTTAGAAATCATCTATGAAAATATTGACCAAATTAGGGGTTGCGTCAGAATGGACATGCCACTGACGTTCGGTCACCATGACGGACACCATGACAAACTACAAGAAACATTCTTCGGAGAATTAGCTAACACAACATACGACGCCATGGAAAACGTCGCTCATACAGCTATCTTATATCTTCAGAGCCACCACAATGTTAGAATTGATGATACCAATTGATGGCGCCGTGATGGCACTATGGGTGTCCCGATCTTTCGATGAGAAACACACGATCGATTTGTTAGAGTCGACTTTGACGATCCGACTACACCGTACGACGACGATGCGCCTTAGCAATCGCTAAACCAACTCCAGCGGGTTATTGATCTTGCCGTAGGCACGATCAACCTGAACACGAGGTTCAATTCCTGCAAGCAACCGAAGAACAAGCAAGAACAATAGGATAAGCAATCTGAAATTGCGGATAAAACTGCAAGCAAAACAAAGTGGAGTCTTATTGACGATCTTGACAAGGTGGCTGTCCAGCACAACTCGCAGGATCAAGTTTTGCACTTGGCTAAACTAATCAAATAAAAACCCAAAACCCTAAGGAGCCTATGTCTGGCTATTTATGAGAGGTAGGGGCGTGGGAAATCACGACCAAAGCAGTAGGAGACCAACTACAACTCTATTACAAGGCCCAAAGCCCAAGTCTTCTCGATTTGGAAAAGTGACGCCAATTGTTTTGCAGATTCCTGTCGACTCGGACGGAATTTGGGGATGGGGTCGGATCCGTTGGAAAGAGGACGTCGAAACCTTTCAAACCAGTACTCATAGACCCCAATCACCCTTGTGGATCAAAAGTTATGGTCATTTTAAGTTGGTGCTGTCCCGGAGGCCGAATCCGAGTATAACTTGTGCACCGGGAGAATTGGCTTCATGCTTGACGTTTGGGAGTCCTTCTCCTTGGTTCCTAAGGACAATAAAATCATCACGAGGATTAAATAGCATTCCATTCATAAAATTATCTGTATGCAACCCGAGGAACGCATTCACCTGGTAATTGAATTGTCGTGCCCGAGCTCGAGTAATTGGCCCTTGTATGACATTGTTGGTTTCCATTGGGTTTGTAAGTATGGCCGTATCCATGGTAATGATGTCCTCATCATCCTCCCCTTCTTGCATTTGAGTCGTCCTCGACTCAAGTTCATCATCCTCTCCCAAGTATGGTTTCAAATCGGCAATGTTGAATGTGGGACTAACCCCAAAATCTGCAGGCAATTCAAGCTTGTATGCATTATCATTAATCTTTGCCAATACTTTGAAAGGACCATCAGCTCGCGGCATCAACTTAGATTTTCTTAGTGCAGGAATCGATCTTTTCGCAAATGCAACCAAACTAAATCTCCTGGTTCAAAAGTTACATGTTTCCTTCCCTTACTACCAAAGCAAGTTTATATTTAGCATTCATGCGTTCTATGTTTTCTTTAGTTGTCTCATGCATTTTCATAATCAAATCAAGACGTTGTTTAGCATCAAGATTCAATTTCTCCGAATATGGTAGAGGTAACAAATCAATTGGAGCATGAGGTACAAATCCATATACAATCTCAAAAGGGCACATCTTAGTAGTAGAATGCATAGACCGATTATAAGCAAACTCAATATGAGGCAAACATTCTTCCCACAATTTAATGTTCTTTTTCAAAACAGCCCTAAGCATAGTAGATAAAGTTCGATTAACGACCTCGGTTTGTCCATCAGTTTGGGGATGACAAGTAGTAGAAAATAAAAGTTTAGTCCCCAATTTAGCCCACAAAGTTCTCCAAAAGTGGCTTAAGAATTTAGTGTCACGATCTGAAACTATTGTGTTAGGCACACCATGTAAGCGAACAATTTCACGAAAGAATAAGTCAGCAATGTTGGTAGCGTCATCGCTTTTGTGACAAGGTATGAAGTGTGCCATTTTAGAAAATCTATCCACAACGACAAAGATACTATCCTCCCTTCTTTGTTCTAGGAGTCCTAAAACAAAGTCCATAGAAATATCCTCCAAAGGCACGTTAGGAATAGGCAGAGGTATGTATAAACCATGGGGATTAAGTCGTGACTTAGCTTTTTGACATGTAGAACAGCGAGCGATGAAACGTTCCACGCCTCGTCTCATCTGGGCCAAAAGAAATGGCTAGCGAGTATGTCCTCCGTCCTTTTCACACCAAAGTGTCCCATCAATCCTCCTCCATGCGCTTCTGTAGCAATAACAAGCAAACGAGAACTATTTGGAATACATAGTTTGTTTGCTCTAAACACAAACCCATTATTGAGGACAAATTTGTTCCAAGTTTTTCCCTCTTTACAATTGAGCAACACATTTTTAAAATCATCATCATGCACATATTGCTCTTTAATCGTTTCCAAACCAAAAATTTTGAAGTCAAGTTGTGAGAACATGGTATATCTCCTAGACAAGGCATCAGCAATGACATTATCCTTTCCCTGTTTGTGTTTGATGACATAAGGAAATGACTCAATGAATTCAACCCACTTTGCATGTCTACGGTTCAGTTTAGCTTGACTTCTAATATGTTTTAACGATTCATGATCCGAATGTATAACAAATTCCTTGGGCCATAAATAATGTTGCCATGTTTCTAAAGTTCGAACTAGCGCATATAACTCCTTATCATAAGTAGAATAATTCAAACTTGGCCCACTCAATTTCTCACTAAAATAAGCAAC
Source organism: Rhipidocladum racemiflorum (assembly GCA_036346355.1). Lineage (NCBI taxonomy): Eukaryota > Viridiplantae > Streptophyta > Magnoliopsida > Poales > Poaceae > Rhipidocladum > Rhipidocladum racemiflorum. The sequence goes on from CM070570.1 coordinate 60,539,427, forward strand.
AGGTTTTCCTTCTTGCAACAGAACACCACCCAAACCAATTCCACTAGCATCACATTCTAGTTCAAAAGTCTTAGAAAAGTCTGGAAGCTGGAGTAAGGGTGCATGGGTTAACTTAGCTTTCAGAATGTTGAAGGCATCTTCCTGTGACTTGCCCCAAGCAAAAGGTACACCCTTCTTGGTGAGCTCATTCATGGGTGCAGCGATGGTGCTGAAGTCCTTCACAAAACGACGATAGAATCCAGCAAGTCCTAGGAAACTCCGCACCTGTGTGACCGTGTTAGGAGTCGGCCAACTCTGTATTGCTTCAACTAGGGCTGGGCAAATAAACCGGAAACCGAAAACCGAAGCCGTTAAAACCGAAACCGAAGCCAAAAAAACCGACACCGAATTATTCGGTTGTTGATTCGGTTAGTTGTATGAAATAACCGAATTTTTTTCGGTTAATTCAGTTTTAACTCTCGGTTAACCGAACTAACCGAACTACTGTGAATTCTTACTTCATCTTCAGTATTAATCAGTAGGATAGCTTCTGTGTTATGCTATTATTTAGGAACTCCTTGCATGGGTATCACATTGAACATACTTGAATTCTTACTTCATCTTCGGTATTAACCAGTAGGATAGCTTCCGTGTTATGCTATTAAATATTAATGTTGAAAACTTGGAATTACGTCCAGGAACTCTTGCATTAGATATCTCGGATGACCCTGTCTGGTTGTGTTTACTGGCAAATGAGTAATGTTTAGCTGTTGTATTACCTTTCTATGCAATTTGGTAGTTCGTCATGGCGTTGTCAGGTACCCCAATGTAGGTAATTTTTTTGCTTTCCTATTTATTTTTTCTTTTTGTAAACGGAACAATGATTTTGAACTTTGATCTATTCAATTTCTGTCACTAAACTAAGTTCGGTTAATTCGGTTAAAACCGAAACCGAAACCGAACTATCGGTTAACCGAAGTATCGGTTACCGAAATTTTCATACACAATTCGGTTTCAGTTTTGGGATAACCGAATTTCCAAATAAACCGAAAACCGAAACCGAATTTTTCGGTTAAACCGAACGCCCACCCCTAGCTTCAACCTTAGCTTGATCAACTTCAATTCCCTGTGGAGTAACAACATAGCCAAGAAAAGATACTCGATCCGTGCAAAAGGTGCACTTATCAAGGTTACCAAATAAACGTGCATCGCGTAAAGCATTAAAAACAGCACGTAAATGTCCAAGATGGTCTTCTAAGGATTTGCTGTAGATCAAGATATCATCAAAGTAAACTACCACAAACTTTCCAATGAAAGCACGTAAAACCTCGTTCATCAGTCTCATGAAAGTACTAGGAGCATTAGTCAACCCGAAAGGCATTACTAACCACTCATATAACCCGAACTTAGTTTTAAATGCTGTTTTCCATTCATCTCCTAACTTCATGCGAATCTGGTGATACCCACTACGTAAATCCACTTTAGAGAACATAGTAGAGCCACTTAGTTCATCAAGCATATCGTCTAACCGAGGAATAGGATGGCGATATCTAATGGTGATATTATTAATTGCTCTACAATCCACACACATGCGCCATGTTCCATCTTTCTTAGGTACTAAAATGACTGGTACAGCACAAGGACTAAGAGATTCACGTACGTACCCTTTAACAAGCAATTCTTGAACTTGGCGTTGTATCTCTTGTGTCTCTTCAGGGTTGGTTCTGTAAGGTGCTCGGTTGGGCAAGGATGCCCCTGGAATTAGATCAATTTGATGCTCAATCCCTCTAATTGGCGGCAGCCCTGAGGGGATGTCCTTTGGAAAGATGTCAGTGTATTCCTGCAAAAGGTTAGTGACAACAGGAGGCAAAGAGAGGGACATCTCCTCTAGTGAAAACAAAGTTTCTTTGCAGACCAAAGCATAGCATGTATACCGACAAACATCCAACTCATTCAAATCAGATTTTGTTGTAAGAAAACAAGCACCTTTCAATTTAATCTCATTCGGCTTGGCACAATCAAGGTTAGATTCTTTCTGTTTATGTTGTTCAAGTCCTTTGGCGACAATCTGATTTTCACTCTTAGAATTCTCTCGATTTTTCTCTTTGCTAGATCTAGCGATTTCATCCTTTACAATGGCATCAAAGCGACATTGGGTGTAGTACAATTTTCTTTTCTTTATGCACAAAAGAGTATTGATTTGTTCTACCATGATGTAAACAATCCTTATCATATTGCCACGGTTTACCTAATAACATAGAACATGCTTGCATAGGTACGACATCGCAATCAACATAATCATGATAGGAACCTAAAGCGAAATGTACTCTTACCATGCGAGTTACCGTGAGTTTGCATTTGTTGTTGAACCATTGAATGTGGTAGGGCTGAGGGTGTGGTCTAGTGGAGAGTGCTAGCTTCTCCACCATGTCCATGCTGGCTAGATTATTGCAACTCCCACCATCAATGATTATTCGAATGGATCGCTCCTTGATGACGCCTTTTGTGTAAAACAAGTTGTGGCGTTGATTTGGATCGGCGCGAGCAATCTGAGCACTAAGCACACGTTGTGCAATAATACTCAAATATTGGTCAGCATCACCAGCGCTCACGTGCACCTCGTCGTGCTCGGCATTTGGATCGCCGTCTTCATGTTCAGCGAGCAAAGCATATGTTTCTTCATCAAGATCACTTGCTGAGTCATACTCGCCGTCTTCACGGATTATTAACACACGCTTGTTCGGACACTCCTTCATCATGTGTCCGAAACCCTTGCAGCGATGGCACTGAACATCTTTGGTGCGTCCCGTTGATGCGACCGACGACGACGAACTATTTGTAGTAGCTTGTGTGGCACTTTTCGTCGGCGTTGGTCGTTGTGCCTAATTTGCGGTGGTGGACGCCGCTCGTTGATGGAAGAGGTCGGCGTGGTAGTACGACCAGCAAGGGCAGCAGGTGCGCGGTGTCCACGAAGTAGTTCGACCTGCAGAAAAGTTAGTCTTGGCCCTCGATTGACGACTCGCACTTCACGCTCAGCTTTGCAAGCAAGATGGAACAACCGAGTCATCGAATTATAATCCTTATAGTCTAGAATATCCTGGATTTCTCGAGTTAAACCACCTAAGAAACGAGCCATAGAAGCTTCCTCATTCTCAATTAATCCACAACGCAACATGCCAATTTGCAATTCTTGGTAATATTCTTCCACCGAATTCTTACCTTGGTGTAGGCGCTGCAATTTATTCAATAAATCTCTAGCATAGTATGAAGGAACAAATCTATGCCTCATTAGCAATTTCAAGGCTTCCCAAGTGGTGGGTATATTATTTGGATGAGCACGGCAATGTTCTCTCCACCAAACAGAAGCAAAATCGGTGAACTCACTTGTGGCAGCCCTAACTCTTCTATTCTCAGGGAAATCATGGCACGCAAATTTTTGATCCACAAGTAATTCCCAACTAAGGTAACCATCAGGGTCATATTTACCTTCAAAAGGTGGCATATTGAAATTTACCTTAGGTAAACATCATCTCGCTCGTTCCTTGGTCGTGGAGGATCACGTCGCATACCTTGTCGATTGAAGCGTGGCCGTTGATGGTTACGATCATTATCGTAATGGATGGGGTTGACCTCCTCCACATCAGTGGTGTCATCATATTCGTGCTCTTCGCTCTGTTCTTCTAAATCTGTTGGGGCCTCCCTGTGGAGCTGAATTGTTGCTTGGACGACGGGAGGTGGATTGGAAGCACCAGATGCAGAAATGCAAAAGTATCAAGTCTAGCCAAAATAGTAGCAAGAGTAGTGTTAGCAATCCCTTGTGCGGCCTCGATGGATCTCGAGACGGTCTTCTTGCATTGACATACGCTCATTAGTGAGCCGTACATCCTCGCTAAGACCATCGGTGGTTTCCTCGTCATCTTTTGGAAGTGAGCAATGATGCCCTTGGTTCGTGGAGAGTGATGAAGTGAACTCGTCACCGACATGGTTAGTTGATGACAAGGAAACAAAACCACAAGTATAATGTTCCTATCGACTACTAGGTGGCAAGTCTCTCAAGCGCTCAAGCCTATGACCCAAGTTCTTACAAGTTCTTACAATGCAAAGAGGCGTTGTCGGCCGCTGGCGTTGTCAAAGGTTCTCCGAAGTTTGTGTAGAGCGATTGCCAAGGGATCGAACGCACAGACGGGTAGAAAGTGGAGCTTGGACAGGCTTAATTTAGTAGCAAAAGGTTAGCAATAATCCAATCGGTGAATGCAAAATTGAAGAATTGTTCAACGTCTAGTCACTAGTTCTCGACTCGAGGCTAGCAAGGATCGTGACTCAAAATCGTGGTCGGCGACAAGATGCTTCCACACAGATGAAAAACAGCGCGAAAAAAAAATTCGCGAAAGAAGGGAACTATCTCAAAAGATCGGGAAACTTGTGAAAACAGGTTTAGCACATAAAATTTTCGGATCTGTTCGGACTCTTTTTTTTTTTTTTTTTTTTTTTTATGAACGATCCGACTCGCTTTTTCTTTCAAGTGTTATGCAAAGTGAAAACCAGTCGTGTGACCAATGGACGGCCAGGTGGGCGACGATCGGCGGCGAACAGCATGGCGACTGTGTGGGCGACTGGGCCAAAGCGATGATACCACGACTAACAGTGGGCGACGGTCAAAGCGGCGACAGATCGGGAGGCGACGATCAGCGACGATCGGAGGCGACTGGCCAAAGCGGCGACCAGTCGGGAGGCGACCAGTCAGGCGGCGACCAGTCGGGAGGCAACCAGTGGGTTATCAGGTGGGCAACCGGTCGGACGACCAAGTGGGCGACCAGTCAAGCGGCGACCAGTCGGATGAAAAGAAAACTTCGGTCCGAACACCTTTTCTTTTTTCTTTTTTTTTCTTTTTTTCAACAGTTCGGGACCGAAACGGAACACAACTCGAAACCGAACACAACTCGAAACCGAATACAACTCGAAACCGCTTTCTGACCTGGACTCCAACTAGACTAGAATTCAGCAACTCGACACGACGATGCAACCAAAAATTCAATAACGCAAAGGTAATTGGAAAGGAAAATGCGAGGCTCAAATTGTTTTGGTATGGGGAGATCCAACTGATGGCGTTTCTCGACTATAGGAAAGATATCAATCTACTAATCTAGGGTAAAGAATTCTCACCGAGCAACCTGGCTTGCTCGATACCACTTGATGGCGCCGTGATGGCACTATGGGTGTCCCGATCTTTCGATGAGAAACACACGATCGATTTGTTAGAGTCGACTTTGACGATCCGACTACACCGTACGACGACGATGCGCCTTAGCAATCGCTAAACCAACTCCAATGGTTATTGATCTTGCCGTGAGGCACGATCAACCTGAACACGAGGTTCAATTCCTGCAAGCAAGAAGAACAAGCAAGAACAATAGGATAAGCAATCTGAAATTGCGGATAAAACTGCAAGCAAAACAAAGTGGAGTCTTATTGACGATCTTGACAAGGTGGTCGGCCCAAAGACAACTCGCAGGATCAAGTTTTGCACTTGGCTAAACTAATCAAATAAAAACCCAAAACCCTAAGGAGCCTATGTCTGGCTATTTATGAGAGGTAGGGGCGTGGGAAATCACGACCAAAGCAGTAGGAGACCAACTACAACTCTATTACAAGGCCCAAAGCCTAAGTCTTCTCGATTTGGAAAAGTGACGCCAATTGTTTTGCAGATTCCTGTCGACTCGGACGGAATTTGGGGATGGGGTCGGATCCGTTGGAAAGAGGACGTCGAAACCTTTCAAACCAGTACTCATAGACCCCAATCACCCTTGTGGATCAAAAGTTATGGTCATTTTAAGTTGGTGCTGTCCCGGAGGCCGAATCCGAGTATAACTTGTGCACCGGGAGAATTGGCTTCATGCTTGACGTTTGGGAGTCCTTCTCCTTGGTTCCTAAGGACAATAAAATCATCACGAGGATTAAATAGCATTCCATTCATAAAATTATCTGTATGCAACCCGAGGAACGCATTCACCTGGTAATTGAATTGTCGTGCCCGAGCTCGAGTAATTGGCCCTTGTATGACATTGTTGGTTTCCATTGGGTTTGTAAGTATGGCCGTATCCATGGTAATGATGTCCTCATCACCAATTATAAAAACCTAAATGCTACACGTAGAGCTCTCAAAGCCGAAGAATCCTGGACAGATAGATCTCTTCCGTGAAAAAAACCAGTCTACAAACAATGAGAAACGTATTATTACGCAAAAGCAGAATGCTTTGCTCGATAGAATTAAACAAATCTGCAAAAAAAAAAATATTGGTTTCCTACCTCTCGAAAATACAGATTCAGGCAACCATATAGCATGCCATATTTTGAATCACTGACATACACGGGCGCGTACCCACCTGCCACTCCACAGGAGCACTTAGCGTATGATCTTCTTGACCTTGTTCAGTTCAGATCTTCCACTCAAAACGATATTCACATGACAAACAACAAATCGTGTTCCAATATATAGTACTATAACATTGTTTATCCCACAGAAACACGACATCATCTGTAAGTTGTGTAAAAAAAAGGTTTTACTTACCTAAAACAAAAAACGATCCGTTTTAGCTAACTAGATTTTTGTGCGTGCAAGGTCACATGTCATGCATCAGGTTCGCATTCGAAAGACAGTAGAGCCATCTACTAAGACGAAGTTATTTGAGAAGGACGTAGAGGCATTCACATCAATGGCCTCCTTCATGCCATACCGAATTCAATAAGCAATCCCTTTGGCGATGTCTCAGACAAACATCACCTCCACGAAATAGAGCTGTCTTTAGTTTCATGCCATGTATACTTCACCATCTATCCACTCCTCCTTGCAGTATATCCCAGCAACATATCAAAGCATTTGCTGTTAGAAATAAGGCCTAAGTGGCCTATTTATCTCGAATGCCAAAGCTACAAAGAATAATACCATATTGCTAGTTGAGAGAGGAGAATACCAATTTAAAAGGGAGAGCTCCCACCATGCCTTGTAATAAGGCAGATGGAGGGTGAGGAGCACGGCTAAAGTCACACGCACGCACGTATTTCGCGAATTACCGCGTAATTCTGCGTATTTTTCACGCGTGACTTGTGACTTGCGACGTCGCGGGTCGCCGTGCAGTGGATTAAATCCTGGCACGTTTAAACCCTTTTAAATTTTTCAGTTTCTAATAGAAACTGCCATGATAATGACGTCAGTTTCTAATAGAAACAGTCATTTGGATTAAATCCTGTTTACTAGCGTTTAAATGACCGTTACTGGTGCGAGGCTATAAAATCTGGAGACGTCCAAACTAAAGCAAGTTTTTTGCTCTGGTACTCGCGTTCATCCATTGTGATCTGTGTTGCGTCTTCGTGCTGCGCTCGTTCTTCACCGACCTTCCTCTCGGCGTGCACCGCGAGGCAGGGAGAGCGGGATCTCCGAATCATTGCCGCTGCGAGAACCTGCACGGGGGTGGCAATAAGGTTTCTGGGCACTTCCTCTGCGTCGACTACTTCCACTACAGGAATCCATATTATTTTCGTCGGCCAGAAACCGATGAAAATAAGGGTTAAACCGACGAAAATAGCTATCTTCGTCGGCACCTTCGTCGGTTTGCCGACGAAGATAGCCCGACGAAATTCTGTTGACGAAAATACAAGTATTTTCGCTTGCTGTCGATTTAAAAATCTGATTATTTTCGTTGGCCGCCCTAGTCGACGAAAATAATAGCCGTTAACCCGCTTGCTGACGTGGCAAGTGTATTTTCGTCGGCCTAGGCCGACGAAAATACGTGATGACGTGGCGCCCCAGTTTATTTTCGTCGGCCAAGATGCTATTATTTTCGTCGGCCTTGGCCGACGAAAATACGATTTTAAATTTTAAAAAAAATACGGGAAAATCATCGCAGGAAAGATAACGATACCAAATAATAATGCTGTAGTCACATATACTAGAAACCAGGAGAGAAGCAGGGGTGAACAACAACGATGGGCAATGGCAGATGTAAAGATAAAAATTTAGTTTGTGGTCTCGGGGGCAATGGCAACGATGGGCAATGGCAGGTGAACAGCAACGATGGGCAATGGCAGATGCAACGACTGGATCAAAGAATTTTAAGGCAGAACCTTCGTGAGTTGTCTATATGGATGTTGGGATGGCAAAGGAATTTCATATTATCACATATAATGTTGATATTTAGTTTCATATATTCATTTCACATTCTAGAATTCTAAAACAAAAGCGTAGTCATTCTGTATAGGCAAACTATGAATCTTCCAACATATCAGTATTAGCCAGAAAACACGAGACTGGAAATGAGGCCAACGTGGAATTTATGTGCTGTACAATCAACAGGTGATCCATGCTTTCCCACGGATGGTCATCTTTAAACCATCCAGGATAAGGACTTTTGGCTATGCAGCTAAATGTAGCATTTTACCATGTCAAAAGAAAGCATAGTAAGCACGATGTGGATGACAACAAGAGCATTTACAACATGACCATGCAATAAACTTGAAATATAATTTCATAAGCAACACATATAAATTCAAGGTAGCGATTTGGCTGAGGAAATTTAAAAAACAACAGCAGTTTCAGATTTAGCAACTGAAGAATAGAAGAGAACAACTCTTTTTTTTTGGTTCGGCAGGTGTCGGTGTTTCGGGCACCGGCTAGTAAATTTGTATAGGTAGACGGGGGTGCACGCTCCCTCTCCTCGAACGGCTTACTCGGGTGAGCACAAGATGTATACTGGTTCGGGCAGAACGTCCCTACTCCAGTTCGTGTGTGTTGGATCGTATTGATTCTCTTTTCTTTCTTGTTCGTCTTACACGCTTGCCCCTCCCGCCTTTATATAGGCGAGGTGGGAGGTTACATTGTTGGTTCTGGAAAAAAGAGGAAAAGACTGTGCTCTTGGTCGTCCGAAAGTGGCGGGCTGATGGGACTGGTCGCCGGCTCCCCTTGCCCTGCTGCTGGCCGCCGTAGTTGCCGCGCCGCTCGTAGTAAATGCGGGGGTCGGGAACTTGTGCCGCTGTGTTATCGTCATTATGGCCGGCATTTAATGCGCCCGATACGCAATAAATGCCGCCGTTCCTCCGGGATATCGGAGACCAGGTCGTGGTTTCGGGCCTTACCCGGCGGTCGTGTCTTCGGGCCTCGATCGGCCTGGGTCGGCCCATGCGTCTTTTTGGGCCGCCGGAGGTACCCATGTTATGGGTACTCGTCAGTAGCCCCCGAGCCCCCGGGCAGGTCGAAGAGATGCCCGGGGGTTTTGTTTCCGAGCTGCGGTACGTCCGGCTTGAACAGATTTTTCGACCGGGTGCCCCGAGCCCCCGAGTTGGTCGGAGAGTTGGTCGGAGAGTAGGTCGGGGGGTTGCGCCTTGCCCGGCTGCTGCTTCGTCGTACCGGGACACCCGACTGCGCTTGGTCGGGGAAGGTCTTCGGCCGGTCTTGTGGCGCACCCGTGGTGTAGCCCCGAGCCCCGAGTGGTCGGAGAGCAGGTCGGGGGGTTGCGTTTGCCCATTGCTTTCGCCAGTCTGGACACCCGACTGTGCTTGGTCGGGGAAGGTCTTCGGCCGGTCTTGTGGCCGGGTGTAGTTCCCAGGAGCCCCGAGCTAGTCGGAGAGCGGAGTCGGGGTTATGCTTTTGCCCTCTTTGCCGCTTCGCCAGACGGGACACCCGACTGTGCTTAGTCGGGGAAGGTCTTCGACCGGGTGCGCGCGAGCGCATCCGGTGGGTGTGGCCCCCGAGCCCCCGAGCCGGTCGGGGTTGCCCTGGCGGGCACGCGATGCTCGCGCTTTGCATGTTTTGCGCTCGACCCGAGGCGGGGCTAGCTGCGGTTTGTTTTACGCTGGAGCTGGGCGAGTTTGTTGTCGGGTGGAGGGATTTATATTCTGTCCCGTGTTTTACGCCCCGTCCGCAGGTATGGGACCTGGAGGGGGTGAGAGACGCGCGCTTGCCTTCGCCGGCTCGAGCGCCGCTCTCGTGGAGCTTCAAGCGAGTGATCCGGGTGGAACCTGGCGGCCCCCCTCGCGAGGGGGGTTACCTAGCGGATGATCCCGGCGCGGGTATCCGACCCCACTTGGGGGCGATCCATGAAGAACCTTTCCTTACTCGATCCCGTATCGGACCTTGGATCGTTCGCCGATCCAGGGCGCAGCTGGCTGCCGCCCGTCGACGGGCTCCGCGGGAGAGTGTGAGGTATGGTCCCGGACGTGAGTTTTAAGGCGATTGGGTCGTCCGCCGACCCAACTGGGGGCCCGCTGGGGGCTCGCCTTGTCCTCACCTCTTGCTCGTTTTTCGCCATGGTGGAGCCGGATTTTTCGCGGCTGGTTTCTCGTACCCCCCAGTGCTGGGTCGGGTCTTGGGCGTGGTCCGGCGAGTCTCTCGGGCGGCCCTGGAGCTTTGGTGTTGTTGATTGTGTCCATGGTCCGGTCAGGGAGCGGAGGTTGAGAGGGCGCTGGGAGCGCTTTTCGAGGTGGCGCCTGTTCTTCCTGCAGTTTTTTGACAGTATTTAACATTTTGCGGGGGTTTGGTACCTGGCGCACTTACCGTGTTGTGGAATCAGGCCGAGCTGATGTTTTTGCGAGCGGTCGGCCGAGAGATCCGTGATCGGGCGCTGGGGTCAAGGGACTCTTAACCAGGCCCGAGCTTGTTGGGGAGTACCCTGGCCCTCGTGTCTGATCACGTGGAGGCTTCGGGGGCGGCCGGTGCTGTTCTCGGGGCTGCCTTGGCACTGGTTTGTTCGCTCTTTTATTATGACGGTATCGACCTTGAAACTGTTAGTAGCGGGGTTGCTGCGAACTGGTCCGAGGAGGAAGTCGACGCCTTGGAGCTTCGAGTCGAACCGCACGCCAGGGTGATTGCCGACCAGGTTTCCCCGACCGACGTCCTCTATAGACGAGCGATAGAGAGAGAGAACAGCTTGATTTTCTTTGCTCTTTCTAGGTTTGTAGGGAACTGACATGTGTTTTGCTTCGTGCTTGTTTTCCGCGCCCTTAGTTTGTGATGGGCACTAATACCGTCCATTGCCTTGGGGACCACGGGGGTCGGGCGTAGGTTGGTGTGCGCATTACAGGGTTAAGGAGTCGGGGAAACAAGAGGACGCTCAAGAACATGTCGGTTGGTTAGTGCGACCGTGGGAGGGGTGTTCCCGACCAATTTGTGGGTCGCTCCGTTTGGACACTTCCTTCTTTCGTTAAGTACTATTTCGCAACCGTAGCCGTCGGGGCGTAGGCCGTAGTACTTCTGGTCGAAGGTTTGGTCGTTTCGGGAGGACCCGGCGATTGGTCGTGTCACCGACCCACGGGACTCTTGTAGCCCCCGAGTGGGGCGAGGCGGTTTAGTTGTTACCGCCGCGTGCCACTTGAAGGAGTAACAACGAGTATAGAAAAAAGAAGATATTCACTTATCTTTCCTCATGACTGGCGAGGTTCTCGAGGCGTTTTTGTTCAACGCGGAGTATTGGCGGCGCTTCGGTTTCCGCACCGTCAGCTTTGATGCTTCGGCTTCCATGCCATCATCTTCGAAAAGGCGCGGTCGCAGCAGTAGGCCGGGCGGGTACCCAGCGCGTTGCTTCGTCTGGCTACGGATCGCCTATAAATAGGCGGACGGTGGGCGCTGGGACTTCATCCAGCGACGTTGAGACCTGCTGCTGACTCGCTTTCATGGCTGCTTTGCCCTCTCAATCCCGTGAGAGTACACCTATCGAAGAGATCGACTGGGACGCCTTTCAACAAAAGGCGGAGGACGAGGAGCTGGAGCGACGAGCCGGTCACTTTGAAGCGGCGGCCTCGTCGGGTGACGAGATTGCCTGGGAGCTGCTGGAGCTGGAGGCGGAGGAGGAGGAGCGGGAACGGGAGCGGCAGGCTGCGGTCGTTGAGCTGAGGGAACCGCTGCCGCGAGCGCCCGAGCGGTTCGGAGAACAGGACGCCGTTCCCCCTCGTGCCCCCTCTCCTTCAGGGAGCTTGGAGTCTTCCGCGACATCCAGGCCCGTGCTAATAAATGCGCTGCCGGTCGCCCCAATCACGCTGCCGTACACCTCTCCGCCTGTGGATCCTTGTGCAGCAGGGCTAGAGGCCACATAGGAGGGGGGCGGCGGGCTTCAGGCTCTTGGCGTCAGACGGGCAGATCGAGGCTCTCCTGTCGCGGATTTCGGGCGACCCGATCGGTTTCGCTGCGTTTTGCGGCAAAAATTGTCTTGGAAGCTCAAGCCGTGCTCGGAGAGGGACGATAAGTCCGGAGATCACCGAGGCGAGGAGGACCCGATAATAAGATAAACTTTTTTGGTTTTGTTTCTCAAAGAATGTAAATGCTATTGTATCGGAGGGAATAAAGATGTTTTGGTTTCTTCGGAGGTTTTGTGTGCGCTTTTCTGGTGAAGCGCGGCGGGATCACTGTTCTTGGGTCCAGGGGGACCATCCGAGCAGTGGCCGATGTGCTCAAACGTTTTTCCGAAAAGTAGGCGAAGGAGTTTAACACGAGCGTTCGCACCCCGACGCCACGCGAAGGCTCGACCAAAGGTCGGGCTGTTCGTGGTAATAGATGAAGTAAAAGAAAAAAGGGCTAAGGGTAGAATCGTCTTAGCTTTTCAATATTCCAGGCGTTGGACAGAATGTTGCCGTCGGGCTCCTTGAGCCGGTAAGTGCCGGGTCGAAGGACCTCCACCACAGTAAAGGGGCCTTCCCAAGGAGAGGAGAGCTTGTGCTTGTCTTTGTTGGACTGAACCTGGCGCAGAACCAGGTCGCCTACGTTGAACGCTCGTCCTCTAACCGTGCGGGGGGGGTAGCGCCGTAGTGCTCGGCCGGGTACTTGGCTGAGCGGATGATGGCGATATCTCGCGCCTCGTCGAGTTGGTCGACAGCGTCTTGTTGAGATTCGAGCCCCCGGGTTTCGTCGAAGGCTTCGAACCCTTGGGGCGCCGTAGCTTAAGTCGATTGGCAAGATGGCCTCCGCCCCGTATGTTAGGAAGAATGGCGTGAATCCGGTCGATCGGGTCGGGGTGGTCCGCAGGCTCCAAAGTACGGGAGGCACCTCCGCCGCCCAACGTCCCGCGTATCTCTTCAGCCTTTCAAAGATCCGCGGTTTGAGCCCCTGTAAGATCATGCCGTTTGCGCGTTCGACTTGGCCGTTGCTCCGCGGATGGGCGACGGCTGCCCAATCTACGCGAATGTTGAAGTTGTCGCAGAGCTCGAGAAATTCCTTCCCCGTGAATTGCGTTCCGTTGTCGGTGATGATGGAGTTCGGGACTCCGAATCGGTAAACGATGTTGCGGATGAAGTCCGCCGCCTGCGCCGAAGTGATGGTCGTGATCGGCTTAGCTTCTATCCACTTGGTAAACTTGTCCACCGCGACCAGTAGGTGGGTGAAGCCCCCAGGCGCTTTTTTGAAAGGCCCGACCAGGTCGAGTCCCCAAACGGCGAAGGGCCAAGTAATAGGGATCGTCTGGAGGGCTTGTGCTGGGAGATGAGTTTGCCGGGCGAAGAATTGGCACCCTTCGCATGTCCGGACGATTTGCTCAGAGTCGGCTACAGCAGTTGGCCAGTAGAAGCCTTGTCGGAAGGCTTTTCCGACCAGGCTCCGCGACCCAGCGTGGTGTCCGCAGATTCCCCCGTGGATGTCGTGGAGCAGCTCTCTTCCGTGGTCGACCGGGATGCACTTCTGGAGGACCCCAGAGGGGCTCCTTTTGTAGAGGTCGTCGCCGATCAGTATAAAGGATTTCGCCCGTCGAGCGAGGCGGCGAGCCTCGGTCGGGTCGTTGGGGAGGGAGCCGTCGGTCAGCCGATCGATGAAGGGTTTTCTCCAATCGGTGCTGGTCATTAGGACGTTGCAGCTTGGCTTGGTCATCTCAACCTCCGGTCGCTGGTCGTCTGGCGGGGGTGCTTTCGGCGAGTCGCCCATCCGGCCATCCGGTCGGTCGGGTCGGATGGATGCTTGGTGTAGGTCGAGGACGAAAATCCCAGGCGGGACCGGCCCTCTGCCAGAAGCAAGATTGGCCAGACGGTCGGCCTCACCGTTGTTCCGCCGGTAGCTATGGTGAAGCTCAAATCCTTTGAATTTTTGCTCCAGCTTGCGTACCTCTTGACAATAGGCTGCCATCCGGCTGTCGCATCTTTTCGAAGATGATGGCATGGAAGCCGAAGCATCAAAGCTGACGGTGCGGAAACCGAAGCGCCGCCAATACTCCGCGTTGAACAAAAAACGCCTCGAGGTTCTGCGGCCTTCATAACTTGGTCGACAACCAGTTTTGAATCGCCATGCACGTACAGCCGCTGCGCTCCGAGGTCGGCGGCGATGCGGAGGCCGGTAACGAGGGCCTCGTACTCGGCGACGTTGTTGGTTGCGTCGAAGAGTAATCGGATGGCATATTGGAGCCTGTTTCCGAGTGGGGAAACAATGACGACCCCGGCTCCGGCTCCGTTTTTGGTGAAGGATCCATCAAAGTACATTGTCCAGTACTCGGGATCTTCGAGTGGAGGTGGTGCCTGAGCTTCGGTCCATTCGGCGACGAAGTCGGCTAGAACTTGAGATTTTACGGCGGTCCGAGGGATATACACTATGTCGTGCCCATTGAGCTCGAGCGCCCATTTGGCAATCCTCCCGGAAGCGTCGCGGTTGTGGATGACTTCGCCGAGTGGTAGAGAAGTCACTACGGAGACGCGGTGCCGGTTGAAGTAGTGTACCAGCTTTCTTTTCGTGATCAGAACCGCGTAGATCATCTTCTGCATCTGTGGGTACCGCGCCTTGGACTCGGAGAGTACTTCGCTGACGAAGTAGACTGGTCGTTGGACCTTGAGAACCCGTCCTTCCTCTGCTCGTTCCACGACGAGCACCGCGCTGACGACCTGGGTCGTGGCGGAAATGTAGAGCAGCAGAGGTTCTTCGGGCACCGGGGCGACCAGTACTGGAGGAGAGGTCAGAAGAACTTTCAGTGCATCGAAAGCGTCCTGAGCTTCCTTCGTCCAGTTGAATCGGTCGGATTTCCTCAGGAGTTTGTAAAGAGGCAAACTGCGCTCGCCGAGGCGGGACGTGAAACGACTCAAGGCCGCGAGGCATCCTGTCAGCCTCTGGGCCCCTTTGAGGTTGCTGATCGGCCCCATCCTTAAGATTGCGGAGATCTTGTCTTGGCGGCCGATGCCACGCTCGGAGACGATAAAGCCGAGTAGCTTTCCTTTGGGCACTCCGAAAACGCATTTTTCGGGGTTGAGCTTGATGCGGTACCGTCGAAGGTTCGCAAAAGTCTCTTCCAGGTCGGTGATGACGTCGCCGACCTTCCTGGTCTTGACAACGATGTCGTCGACGCCTCGATGTTACGGCCAATTTGATCGGAAAAACACGTTTGCATACATCGTTGGTATGTAGCTCCCGCGTTTTTCAGGCCAAATGGCATCGTCACGTAACAAAACGAGCCGTACGGGGTGATGAACGAGGTCGCAGGTTGGTCGTCTTCCTTCATCGCGATCTGGTGATAGCCTGAGTAGGCGTCCAGGAATGACAGACATTCACATCCCGCGGTGGAGTCCACCACCTGATCGATGCGGGGCAAGGGGAATGGGTCCTTCGGACACGCCTTATTGAGGCTTGTGTAGTCAACACACATTCTCCATTGCCCGGTCTTCTTTTTTACAAGTACAGGGTTTGCTAACCACTCGGGGTGGCGAACTTCTTTGATGAACCCTGCGGCCAAGAGCTTGGCGATTTCTTCTCCTATGGCCATGCGCTTTTCATCGTCGAAGCGACGCAGGCGCTGGGCGACTGGTCTAGACCCGGTCCGGACGTTCAGAGAGTGCTCGACGACTTCCCTCGGGATTCCTGGCATGTCGGAGGGCCTCCATGCGAAGATATCTCGGTTGGCGCGGAGGAAATCGACGAGCGCGCTTTCCTATTTGGTAGGAAGCGTGGTCCCGATCCGAACGGTCTTGACTGGGTCTTCGGGGTCGATCTGGATGGCCTTCGCGTCCTCGGCGGACTCGAAGGAGCCTGATCCGGATTTGCGGGAGTCGGGAGCGGACTGCTGGGTCGTGGCCCGGAGGCCGGCGAGTTCGGCGGACGCGACGACTGCCGAAGCCAACTCGCAGCTGTCCTTCTCGCAGTTGTAAGCGAGTTGGAAAGACGCAGTCGCGGTGATCACCCCTCGTGGCCCGGGCATCTTCAGCTTTAGGTAGGTGTAGTTGGGGATCGCCATGAACTTCGCGTAGCATGGTCTTCCCAAGATGGCGTGGTAGGAGCCGGCAAAATCCACGACCTCAAAGGTGAGGGTTTCGGTGCGGAAGTTGGCTGGGCTCCCGAACGTGACGGGCAGGTCGACTTGCCCGAGCGGGTGGGCCTCCTGGCCAGGGACGACGCCGTGAAAAGGCGCCTTACTTGGTCGGAGGCTTGGGCGAGGGATCCCCATGGCGTCGAGGGTCTCGACATAAAGAATGTTGAGACTGCTACCACCGTCCATGAGCACCTTGGTCAGGCGCTTTGTTCCCACAATGGGATCAACGACAAGAGGGTACCTCCCTGGTTGAGGGATGTGGTCGGGATGGTCGGTTCGGTCGAAGGTGATCGGTGATTCCGACCATCGAAGGTATTTGGGTACGGCAGGGTTCGCCGTGAGCACCTCCCGGTAAGCAAGCTTGAGTTGCCTCCGGTCGGCGTAGCTCGCCGGTCCGCCAAAGATCATGAGGCATCCGTCGGTTTCGGGGAAGCCGGTGTCTGCCCCTTTGTCTCCGTCGGTCGGCGCTGGGTCTTGCTTCCTTCCTTTGCCCCGCGGCGCGGTGGGGGCTCCAGAAAGGAAACGCTTCAGGACCTCGCAGTCCCGGTACTTGTGCCTGACGGGGTATCCGTGGTTCGGGCACGGATTCTCCATCAGCTTCTCGAAATAGTCGGGGGGTTGCCGGTTCTGCGGCTTCCCCGGCTGGTCGGCGGCCGCGACTATGCGGTCCTCGCGGACCTGTTTGCCGTGGCGCTTCCGCTTGTCGGGGCGGTCGGAGGAGGGGCTGGGCTCGGCGGGTTCCTCGCCGACTTCCCTTTGTCGAAGATGACTTCTACGGCTTCCTCGCGAGGCGTGGTTGGTGGCGATGTCGGGAGTTCTTTGGTGGTTCGGGCTTCGCGCACCTTAATGGACCAGGGTCTTGGAGGTAGTGCCGTAGATGAATGCCCCCACGACGTCGGCGTCGCGAATGTCAGGGAGCTCGTTGCATTGTTGGGAGAAACGCCGGATGTAGTCCCGGAGGTTCTCCCCATTCTTGTTGCGGCTCTTGAGTCAGGAGTTCCCCGGTCGCTTGTATGTGCCTTGGAAGTTGCCGACGAAGTGGTGTTTGAGGTCGGCCCAGTCCCTGATAATGTTGGCGGGCAGGTACTCGAGCCATGCTCGAGCTGAGTCCGCCAAGTAGATGGGGAGGTACTGGATGACGAAAAGATCGTCTGTGGCTCCCCCTGCTCGGCATGCCAGCCGGTAATCTTCTAGCCACACGCTGGGGTTTGTAGCCCCCGCGTATTTGGCTATGTTGACCGGCGCTCGAAACCTAGCAGGGAATCTCGCGCTGCGGATCCCTTGACAGAATGCCCGCGGCCCGGGGCCATCGGGGCTCGGGCGATCGCGTCGTGAAGCGTATCGGCGGCGTGTCTGGGCCAGGTCGTTCCCTGCCCTTCTTCGCGCCTGGAGGGTGGCGCGAACGTCGCGTTCGTCGCCCAAGCGTTGACGCACCAGGGTGCGTGATGCCTGGGGTTGTTCGGGGGGCGATATCCCCCTTGTTTTGCTTCGGTGGCTCTGGGAAGCACCGCGGCGCGGTCCGTCTGAGGAGGCGCCCGAACGCTGTGATCCGGAGCCATGCGCATGTTGCGCGGCTGCTCGTTCCACCAGCGCTCGGAGATTCTGGTGGGTTGCTTTGGCCGCGGGATCATCTGGCTCAGGGATGCCGCGGAGCAACATTGCTGCCGCGGCGATATTTTGGCCGGCGTGTGGGAAGAACGACGAATCGTCGGTCCCTTTGACCAACAGGTGGTGAACCTGGCGCGGCGCGAGCACGCGGCGCCGCTAGGTGCGGGTACAACTGCGGTGGATCTTGATCCAAGTCGGCTTGAAGTTTGTCAAGCTCGGCTTTTTGAACCTCCAGCTCTTCGCGCCGTCGCTGAAGGTCGGCGCGGCGAGTCTGGTGGTTCTCCTCGGTGCGTTGGAGGAGAGTCTTCGGCGTGACCGGGGTAGTGGAGGGGTCATTTGCGCTGCGCGGTCCGGCTTGCGATGGCGTGGTGCATTCTTGTCTCTCCCTCCGCTAGAGCCGTGGCCGGAGGAGTTGTCCGAATGGTCGTTGTCGGGCGCGTGGCCGACCATTGCCACGAAGTATGAGGGCGCGACGGGCGCAACCGCTGCTGCTTGGCGCCCCTGCGGGTCGTTCGGGGCGAGGGAGTTTTTGGCGTGCTCCGGCGTCGAGGTCTGTGTGGAGACCTCGAGCCGAAGGTCACTGAGGATGCTGGAGACGGCACCAAGACCCACGGGGGGCGCTTGACGCCGGAGCACGGCGGGGTCGATCACTATCTGTCCTGCCGCGGTGGTGATGAAGTCGAGGGAGCCGAAGCGGATCGATGCTATCGGCATGGTGATGTTGAAGAAAAGGACCGTCGAGGAGGCTGAGTGGGAAAGCGACGGCGACGACGTGCGCAGCCCCTACCTGGCGCGCCAACTGTCGGTGTTTCGGGCACCGGCTAGTAAATTTGTATAGGTAGACGGGGGTGCACGCTCCCTCTCCTCGAACGGCTTACTCGGGTGAGCACAAGATGTATACTGGTTCGGGCAGAACGTCCCTACTCCAGTTCGTGTGTGTTGGATCGTATTGATTCTCTTTTCTTTCTTGTTCGTCTTACACGCTTGCCCCTCCCGCCTTTATATAGGCGAGGTGGGAGGTTACATTGTTGGTTCTGGAAAAAAGAGGAAAAGACTGTGCTCTTGGTCGTCCGAAAGTGGCGGGCTGATGGGACTGGTCGCCGGCTCCCCTTGCCCTGCTGCTGGCCGCCGTAGTTGCCGCGCCGCTCGTAGTAAATGCGGGGGTCGGGAACTTGTGCCGCTGTGTTATCGTCATTATGGCCGGCATTTAATGCGCCCGATACGCAATAAATGCCGCCGTTCCTCCGGGATATCGGAGACCAGGTCGTGGTTTCGGGCCTTACCCGGCGGTCGTGTCTTCGGGCCTCGATCGGCCTGGGTCGGCCCATGCGTCTTTTTGGGCCGCCGGAGGTACCCATGTTATGGGTACTCGTCAGCAGGGCTAACTAACTTTTGCTATTTTTCTTATATATCAAACGCAAAGTAAAGTGAAGCTATGAAACCAAGGAAAGCAGAAAACGAATTAAATACATCACGAATAGGAAAATACCTAGGAGACAGGAGGTGACATAAGCGTAATGTACCTCTGAAGTAGCACCTGATCAATATAAACTGTAGTGAAGAATCTGCAACACAGAAGTAATACCAGATCAAAAAAGCTTAAAAAATATCAAGATATGTTCATTACAAAAGCACCAAACTCTGGAGTGTAAAACACTATCATTCTCAAAATAAGCTTATAAGCAATTACACGTTACGGCCATCTAGCGTCACTATAAGGACTGCATGAATTATTAGGAAGATGATAATTCATTGGTTATAGAACAGAGGCAATATTCATAGCAAAGGGTTTAAAGGTGGCACCAAATGGTGAGCGAATCGATGATCCTGTGCAATAAAAATATTTCATTAGAGCAGGATCAATGACTCCAACAACTGTGATAGTTTGAGTTGCTGTATAGAGAACAAACTGCAGTTGCTGTATAGACATTACATAAAGAATGCAGAAATTGGGACAATAGTTCATGACAACCTGTAAGTTCATTTCAAAAGCGAGGAATGAAAACTAAAGATGAAGAACAAAACCTTGGCAAGAACTTGGACAAGCTCCCCTGCTGGTATTATCATAGTCTCAGGCTTTCTCATAGCATCAATAGAATTGCTTTGCCCACCAACAGAACCATCCTTTATCAGCTGTGCCATTTTCAAGACAATTCCTACAAGAAAAGTTTGATTCTTAAGTATACAGAGATTATGACAAGGAATATAGTTTGGGAAAAATCGACTTCCTATAAACAACATAGATGTAACGAAATGCTAAAAGGATTTAAAAAGATAAAAAATATTGTCAGATAAGAGAAAAAAATACTAGATTTAGAAGGGCAAATGGTTGAGGAACAGTACATTTAGATCTCTCTGACCCAGAAATACTAGATTTTGTTGGTGACTTGGGTGGAGCAGACTTCTCCTGATCGATCAACTTCAGTGAATCTTGGTTTACACGCCACTAAAAAGAAACATCAAAATCATCTCATGAACTGGCTGAAATTACAAAACCACACAGGCGCAATTAAAAATGCCCCTAAGATGTGACATGAAACATCTAAAATTAGCCAAAGCTCAGAGCACATCAATCAGAAATTTCTCATACCATCCTAGAATGATTCAGCATGCTCAGCAAGATGGAACATCTCATTTCCTTAATGAAATTTGAGGAAGCCCTTTTATCAAAAAAAGAAAAAGGAAAAAGATGGAGTATGAGAACAAGAGATGAGTATGAATCACATTTTTTTAGCATGTTAAGTGATCTATCTACAGTAGAGTTATGATTTGAGTTTACTTACCATGTGCAACAAATTACAAGAAAGAGACATCTTCATGAGGACATCCTTTCTATTGACACAACCACAGTCACTCATCTCATACACAACAAGTTGAACCCGTACTACAAGGGCCAATTACTCGTTGCACAAACCTGGATTATGCTTCTCAGCACCCCTGCTCCAATCATAGGATACCTAAAACCAATTTAGGTAACATTAGCAATTTGGACTTTGCACTGCATATGTCTCAAAGAAGAGGAACAAAAAAGTGCATGACTTTCAGACTAATAATTTGAAGAATGAAAAAGATGTATGGTTGGTTGATACTAGTGCCAAGTGATTAGGAACTTTCATCCCCGCCCACCAATAGTAGTTGCTTTTTAACATTGAAAGTCCCATTACTTCCAAGAAGTCAACTTAGCAATTTTACCATTAGAGTATTGGTATCAGTATACAATTACAATAGAAGTCACCGAAAAGGGCATATTAGCACTCTCAGTGAAGGGCTTACTTAATTTCTTTCTCATAAGAAAGTGAAGTATATTTAACAAATATGAGCAGTTTCACAGTTGACCAACATAGAACTTGTGTACAACTTCAACTTATTTTGTGTTTCCCAGGCTAAGGTTTCTTGTTGAGACCAATCTGACTTTTTAACAATAGAATTGGCAGCATAAGGACATCACTTTGGTATTACTCATTCATCTAATCTAATCATCCAAAAAGAATGTGGAAAAACCAAATGAGCAGTTGAAAAGGGCACCAAAGTAAAGTCCCCTCATCACAGCTGCTGCTAGCCTGCTACCAGTACAAAGTACAGACCAGTATAGCAAGTATTAATAGATTCCTTGAGAATATATTAACTCTATTATGAGGGCAGGAATTGCCGGCCTCTGGGGGCATCCACGACAGCGCTTTGCGCGGAGTAGCCCTTGCGGTTTCTGTAATTGCGGCCCAGCCCTCGGTAGCGACAGCTGTTCATCTCGCAGGTGTCTGCCGATCCGGCCGTCCATGCGCCTCCCAGCACAGGTTCTTTCGTCGCCAAGGAATTGGCACTCGCGGAGCCCTCGAGGCGGCGCTCCCTTTCTCCCTCCCGCTCTCCGCCTGCTTGCATCGCTGCTCCTCTCGGCGACTCCTTCTCCGCCTCTTCTTCTGCTCTTGC
This sequence comes from Rhipidocladum racemiflorum, assembly GCA_036346355.1. Classification (NCBI taxonomy): domain Eukaryota; kingdom Viridiplantae; phylum Streptophyta; class Magnoliopsida; order Poales; family Poaceae; genus Rhipidocladum; species Rhipidocladum racemiflorum. The sequence continues at coordinate 60,561,191 of CM070570.1, forward strand.
CTGCCCTTGATTTTTTGAGGAGGCAACAGCGCCGCCATTGCCCTTACCCATCGGTTCTTCCGTGATTGGTGTCTTTTCCTGATTAAGGTTTCCTTTTGCTGGATCGTTCTCTCATGTTGGGTTTGTTTTGATTCCCTCCCATCCCTGGTTTTCCACTTGCTGGGTTGTTCTCTGGTGTTGGATTTGTTTTGATTCCACCCCGTCCCCCATTGGTTCGTTTTCTAATTTCGGTTCGTTTCTCGCAGTCCAGTTGGGGGCTATTCGATTAGGACCAAGCTTCTTACGGTATGAGTGCCTTTTCTTCTTTTGATGCAAGTTTGTTCTCTTCGTTAGGTCGACGTGGAGGCTGGTTTGCCCCGCGCTTTTGGATTTTGCTGCCGTTTCCCCGAAATGTCTCTCCGTTTCGTTCCCCAATCTGTGTTCTTTTTCCCCAGATTCCTCTCTGTTTCGTTTTATGCTGCGTGTTCTTTTTTCGCGTCTTTTGGCTGGCCAGTTTTGGTTAATCCATCCCTCTCACACTGCGTTTCCCTTTTCGTTGCAGGGTTCCGGTATTACTACTATCGGTGTCGATTACGGCTTTGGAGGTCATCTGTGTCGCAGGATCGTGTTTGTTTTCTATTATCAAAAGGTGATGTTCTTTTGTCTTGATGACTGTGTTAGTGTGTTTTGTGTGCGCTTTTCCAGTTTTTTACCGTATAGTGATATCAATCGTGCCATCCCTTTCATGATATCGGTTCTTTCCTTTTTGGGTCTAGGTTTGAGCTATCGCTTTTGTTGTTTGCGATTACGGCTTTGGAGAATCGTCTGTCTTTTGCTGCCAAGAGGTAACGTTGCTTCCCCTTAGTACTTATGTTAATGTGTTGTGATTTTTTTTGTTAGGCCAGTTGATTGTTTGTGCTGTGAACGTTTATCATGTGAACCGGCCTTGGTAGCCCTATATGGAGGCTAAGGTTACTACACGTGATCCTCAAGGTATAGCTTGGTCATTTTTTTGATGTTTTGTGCGCCGAGCGTTGGTCCAGCCGTTTGTGTTATGATGTTGTTGTCTTATCGTCTATGCGCAGCCTCCATCCTCTTTTTCAAGTGAATCTTCTCTGTTGCCTGTGGTCACGATGAATGGTTTACATTTAGTATTTTCTTGCTGATTATCTTTCGTTGATTTATTGGTATATATCTTTCCTACAGTTTTTTTGGTTCGATGCTCTTTCGATTTAACCTGTTCGTGACAGGCTCATCTGCTTCCCATGTGTGTCGTGCGCCTTTGGGTAATGAAATCACTTCAGTTACATCTTTGACTCGGCATCGTCCTGTGCTAAGTCAGTTTCGATGCTCCCATTGTTCAGGCTTTATGTTCTGTTCAACTTTATTTTCCTTCCATGTGTTGGACAGATTATATGTTCTGCTCAACTTTATTTTCCTTTGATGTGTTGTGATTTTACCGTTCTTATATTTAGGGGATCATTTCTGTCCGTATGTGACATCAATTGCTGCTCGTGTGAATCCAGCTAAGCGGCGTTCTATTAACACTTCTAGGCGTTTTTCAAGCCAAGGTCGCTTTTTTGTTCTTAGCTGTGTTTCTACCTGTTGTTTCTAATTGCTATGGGATGAGAAGATAGAACAACATAACCGTAGCTAACAATGACACAAAAGAGCTAAAGGCAAAAAAACCTGTACCTTTTAACGAATCAATATATTCCTTAGGTAAAGACCATATAGGAATAGCAGATGGAGTACACAGAATAAACCCTATAAGATGCATTAACGAACCAATGCTTCAATATAAGGATTCCCTTTGTATGCATGTAATCCTGTTTCTTTTGAGGTACTCAAGGCCAGAATTAATGACAGGCTGCTTTTATCTGGTACTCTTGGTTATCACATCCGAAACAAATGTCCTTTCTTATATTGTGATATGTGCCTCGCTCATTGCTATTATAACACAGATACTTTGGGACTCATCACGGCGATCTCACATATAAAGACTGTCACTGTCAAAGGTAGCCCAAAACCAATTCGAAACATTCAGATAACAAATGGCAGGTATGATCACAATAACATATGTTCTCTGTGCTGTTTAGCAACACGCCTATTCCTGCTTTCCACATGAGCTGGTTGCTTCTACTGTGCCTATAGCTTGCAGAATTTCAATATAAATTGTTTCCTATTATCTTCAGCATTATATATTCATGTGCTAATACAATTTCTGCAGAATTTCAATATAAATGGTTTCCTATTATCTTCGGCGTTATATATTCATGTGCTAATACAATTTCTGCCTGAAAGAGAAAACGCGGAAATCACACTGTGGGGCCCACATGCAATCCAGTTTGAAGCTGACAATATCCAAAATCAGTCACAACGAGAACCAATTATCCTTCTGTTGGTCGGTGTGATAACAAAATTATACAATGGTGATTCCTCATCCTTTACCTGTGCTTCTCAAATTGTTCTATGTGATTATATGCGATTGCAATGCCTATTTGTCCATATATGTTTAAGAAATGCCCTTCATAATAAACTAATCGTCATTATTTAACAGGTCAACTCTCCCTCCAAGGAACCACTATCTGCAAGTGGTATACAAATGCTCGACTTCCAGAAGTGGCTGATTTACAGAATAGGTACACTATCAGAACAATTCCTAAATCTACTACCTATACATACAAATGCCTTCCATTATACTGTGCCATCCCGTTTCATTGCTTCAGTCTAATCTATTAAGCATTTCTTAGTTCGTTATAATATTCTGTTATAATACCTGCTCTGCTTATTTATGCTGCCTAGGATACAGTTCTTATGTGATTCTTCACTTTACTTATCTTTAGCTTTACCTGTCAACAACATAGCCTTACAGGTATACCATATGGAATTAAATGGATTGACCTAACAGTGCCTCAAGAAAAAACTACACCAACTACAGTTCAGCAGATATCTAATCTTAACCCACATGATGTTTTGGTAAATTTACTTTCCCAGCTTCCTAAAAAGAACAAGTCTGATACTCTTAAAATTTCCTTTATGCATTACCGAACCTGTATTTATGAGACTATGGAAATAGTTATACTATACACATTGCTGTCAAAGAGCTTATTCCAGCCCAACCATGGTGGTATCTAGCATGTACTATATGCAAAACGGCGGTCAATTGCGAAGGCAATTCTTACAAATGCTCTTGGTGTGGAACAACAACGGCTGATCCACGGTATTGTCTTATGTAGTATTACCTTGTTGTAGTACATCATCATCATGTATGCTTACTTATCAGACCTATTTCTTATATCAGATATCGCGTTACTATCCATGGCATCGACCCAGAAAACAGAGATAAACCAGACGCAAAAACAGCGGAATTTATCTTTTTTTTACAGAAACAGCTGAACAACTGATTGGGTGTCCAGTACAGCCTCTTATCACAGCTTGCTAAAGGTCTTGAGAACTTCATACCACCTCAGATAACAAGACTCTATGGAAGATAGTATAACTTAAAAGTATCTGTCACGCGTAGAGCCCTCCAACGGGTAAAGATCTCATATCAAGTTGATTCTTTCTCGCCATTCTTATGTTCAACGGAATCAGCCTCTGGTAGCAAACACATGCAAGAAAAAACTGATACTATTAGCGTTGATGAAAATCTTATGCTAAGGTACGGCACAACTGATCAGCCAACGGTAAGAACCCAATAAACATGTTGTACTTCTGTCATTATTAGTATTGGATCACCAGCGACTCTATTGACTAATCCTTTACATAATAAATGCTTCGATGTCTCTGAACACCATAAACAGCAAGCTACCTTTAAACAAGGTTCGCAGTTTGAAAGCCCTATTACTATGGTGTCCACTCCAGCCACTTCTATTCATGTTATTGCAGGAGTTACTCAAACTGAAAAGGTGCATCCTTGTTAGCTAAAATGATTCCTATATATACATATATATATATCTTAATTTATGATCTTTTGTGATTCCCATATATTAATTCCTATAGCTAAACGTATTTATAGCAGCTTCAGATTTTTCCATTGTTAAATTATGTGCTATAGCAGGTTCCACATATACTATACACATTTCTATACCACCTCACGTTTAAACCATCATTTTCCCCATGCTGTGTATATATAGATATGCTAACAGAGGCCACACATCACGTACACTGTTGCCCTCAAAAAATCACCGCTGTCACAGCATATTACTAACTTACACCTTTTAATAGACTTTTATTTATAGATGTATACAATAGGATTTATGTCAAGACTCATTTCTATACCTTACAGGGACTACCAGAAACAGATTCTACATCGGATCAGACGTTATCCACTGTCCGTTCTGATATACCGAGTCCTAAAAGCAGCACAGGGTTATTCTTCTATAGATAACAAATTTTTTAGTTATATTAGGACTGTTACAGTGTGACATTAACATATTTATCCCTTTATGCCCAATGCTTACAGCAATACCGGCCAGAGAACTTCGGTCAAAAGAAAACTACTTCTTGACGAAGAAACCAGCTCGCATTAACACAAGGTTCTTATACTGATAACACTGCTCCTATTTCGTTCCGTTTCCCTTTTGTGTTTCAACTCGTTTTTCACTATGTTAAACCTACCTTACAGCGATCAACTGATTGCAGGATCCTTTACTCACACGGAACAAACACCATAGGCCGTATGATGATCGATGTTATTTTGACTTTCTCTATCGACAGAATATATGTATATATATATATATATGTATATATATATATGTATGTATGTATGTATGTATGTCTATGTATGTATGTATGTATGTTATATTCAGCGATAACTTTTTCTCCCTAAATTAAATATACCCACACATAATTCCAACAAAATTCTTGATTTCAAACCATACTCTATCTCTTTATACGTTTTCCTGTGCTAATTATCCTTATTTGCTTGATCGACCGATAGTGATTAACAAACAATTCAAAACGACGCGGCGTAGCGCGCCATATTACCTAGTAGAAATGATGAGTACACAAAATAAACAGCAAAGCGTTACAGCCTGATCTATAGACTAAGATGCCTTGCTTTTAGCAATCAGCTAGTCCAGCAATAAGTAAAACGTGTGCTAACTTACAAAATGAGCAACGGCACTCAAATTTTCAGGAAACGTCTCCAATAGTTTTCTTTTAGTTGGTTCATATATTCCCACAAATACAGCAGAAGCCCTGCAGTAAGATAAGAATTAGGTTAAGAAAATCACACAGACATAAGCAGCATGTATTGGAAATAAAGGGCAGCGATTCCATCTCAAGGTGTTGTAAGGACCCTGAAAATCAAAGTATTAATAGTCATTAAGTGCTTAAGGAATAGTTTAATTAGGAAGTTAAACCAGGAAATCAGTATCAAGCCTAAAATTAAGAAAGGACGGATTTGCCCTTGTGTCTTGGAGGAGACAGTTTTTGCTTCACCCAATAGTAGAAGGGTAATTGTGGTGCAATGAAAGGATAAGACAAAGCCAACCACGCACAGCTCAGTCACAGGCTCACATCACAGCCATTTCACTTCACTCTTCTCCCCATCCTACCGAAGCCTGCAACTCTTCTCTTCCCCTCACCTTCTCCTCATTCTAGCCGAGAGAGAGAGAGAGAGAGAGAGAGAGAGAGAGAGGAAGCAAGAGGAGCAAGAGCCAGAGGAGGAGGAGAGCCGGCCGAGGGGAGCTGCTGATCCAGGAGTATCCACCCTCAGCCGAACCCTAACCGAGCCAAGAAGGAGGAGAGGAGGATCGAGCAGGAGGCCAAACGTGGAGCTCGATCAAGGCCTCTTCCCCAACCTCTTCTTCATCTCCGAACCGCATCAATCGAACCAGGTGCACAAGTAGCAGTAGCAACCAGCAAGTAGTTCATAGAGTGAAATGTAGCATGTATATTGTGTAAATCCAGTAGAAACAGGAGTAGATTAGGCTTCAAACCCGGTGGTCTCAGATCTTGGCAGTAGGGGGAAGGTTGCATGCTTGTACCTGGAAGTTCATCCCTCTGGATGAACAACTGGCTTCACCGCATACACCATCCCACGGTGGATCTTGTGCCTGTGATCATCATTGACCCCCCCCCCACAACCTTACCTTTGTAGAGAATCCATAGCCAAAGTTCAAGACCCCAGTTGCTAGAACCATAGAATCGAACCTCGGAAGCCAAATCCCTCAAAAATCCAATAGCAACCGAAACCCTAGAACCGGGAAATAGCAGCAGAGAGAGAACCATTAGGGGGCCGGCTAGCCAAGGGCTAGCTCTTGGCTAGCCGGAGCCGGAGGATCTGCCGGCCGGGAAGCCCCAGCGCAGAGCCGATCGGCGAGGGAGGGGGAAGATCGAGGAGGAGCTCGGTCTAGAGAGAGAGAGGGAGAGAGGAAAAGTGAAGGGAGGCGCTGCTGCAGTAGGGAAACCAGAGCGAGTTGCCGGGAGGAGTCGAGCAGGCCGGCGGTCGGGCAGTAGAGGAGGAGCCGAGGAGGAGGATCGCTCGAGGGGGGAGTAGGAGAGGAGGCCGCTGAGAGGAAACAGAGGAAGCGGTAAGGAGAGAAAGATGGAACGGAGAAGAAAAACTTGTGCCACATGCTGCAACCCATGGATATAATCAATCCTCTCTCAGCACCAATAATCTGAGTTAAGAATATTGGAAGTGTATAGGTATCATTTGAATGTTTTTGTTTTAGCTAACATTCAAATTTTGGACCGTTGGATACCTCACCCGGATATCAACGGGCCGTTAGATCAAATCATAGGATCGGATGTAATCGATACTCCCGAATCTCAACAATGATCCGATGCTTCTAGATTTGGGTGATTTCAGCAATAAAAACATCCAGACGAAGTTTATCAAATCCCAAGAATATTACTAACCCGCCGGATTGCGAATCTTAGAACCGCTTTGCAATTGACTTTATTAGAAATCAAGGTGTCATTACATTTACTTCTATAGTCTTCTTGTATTCATCTTCACTTATGCTGAGATAATCTTGCATTTCCCCTGCCCATACAGCAAAACAAACATTTATAAATAAAAGATTGTAATCAGCCGCATATTGTGAAAGAGAACGGAATAGGCATTTCACGGTTCTACTGTGGTAAGTCTGCAAGCCACATATGGACACAGAAAACAAGCACTATTTCCTTTATTCTTTCAAGTAAAAGATGTTGTATCTCCAAGTATTGATAAGAAGATTTATTTGACAGATTGATTGCGTGAACATAGAACTTTAAAAATCTATCGAAAACATGATATGAGATTCACCAAATTCTGTATTCCCCCCATCCCATAAATTGTGTCGAATACGTCCAGATCTTATGCTAATCAAGCTGTAAGGCACTGATTTAGCCAACAGTGCACATTGCATCCTCGCCCGCAATGTCATGAAATTATTAATTCGTCAAAACCAAAAAGAAAATTTTCTCTAGAAATTGAAGATTAGGGGGACAACATAACCCCAAAGAGGCTAATAGGCTGTTTCGTTTGAGGGACTGGATGGTGAATATGTCATCCGATCCTAGCTCCGAACCTAACTGCTTATTTGGTTTGAGTAATGAAATGGGTTGTTTCATTACCAGCTCATCCCTCGTAAGTACAAGGTTAATAAATAAGGAACGGTGTTATCTCACCAAATTGCATGGGATGATGATCTCTGGACCTCGAACCAAACACCGGTAAAGGAATAGAATTGCAGAGCATGGTAAAGAGTCCGTTGTGGATATACTATTAGGAGCTGAAGTCGAGTCAAGGGTAAAATAATAAACTTAGCAGCCAATTAGCAGAGATCGCAACATGTAAAATTCAGTAGTATACTACTATTATACCCTCATAGGTGTAGTAGTTAGGAATTCAAATTTTGGCGAGATTTTGAATTTCGGACTCCTCCGAGATTCAAAATTTTGGCTGGGTAAAAAAATTAAAAAAACATCAAAATGCTACAATATATATACAAATTTCGATGATATCTCGGCGATTTCGACCGAAATCTCAGTATTTTTTTATCGGATTTTTATTTGTTTCGGCCGAATATGATTGGATTTAGGTTGAAGACCATCCACAAAAAAATTCTGAATTTTTTGATCTGTTTTGACCATTTTTCAATCTGTTCAAAATTTATCGAAATCTCAGAAATTTCGGTTGAAATCTCAGTGATTTCGGCCGAAATTTTGGATTTCCCGATAGAAAAAAATCGGATTTGAAATTTAAATTTTAGATTTCGTCTGGATTTTATTTGAATTTCCGAAATCTCGTCGAGATTTCGGATTTCGGACACTGCCGAGATTTATTCCAAAACGAAATTTGTATCCCTGGTAGTAGTAGCTCACCAAGTCATCCAGGCCTGCGCTGAAGCAGCACCACGTCCTGTCCACCGTGTCGACGGTCGCCTCGTTGCAGGCCTCGAAATCCAGCCCCACCACCACGACCATCCCTCCGCCCGCGCAGCACCGCACCTCCTGCGCCGTTGTGGCCAGGGCGCCCTCGTCGCCCACCAAAACTAACCTATGAAGCGTGGGTGTGTGTGTTGTGTGTAGGGCGCCGAATTACAACAAGGCAGATGGCTCATACCTGCAGTCGTGCTTGGCGAGGTTTGAGGAGATCCCCCACGAGACGTTGTCATCGTTGGAGGTGAGCAGCACCCGCTTCCGCGTAGGCATCCCCCATCCCCTTCCCGGCCTCCTCCGCCCTTCGTGCCAGCGCCACAAACTTAAGAGGTCGCTTATCTAGCCTCAAATCTTAATTTTTGGCGAAACTGGCCCCTACACTCACGTTTTCGTAAATCTAACGTCTTTTTTCACCCCTACTGTACTTGAGGAGCACGCCCCCATATCACGCCCGACGAGCACAGAAACGTACTGGCGTCGCGGTAGGCGAGCTTCCGTGTTGCCCAGCCAGGTAGGATCCCCCCGCGCGCTCCCGCCCATGAGCTCCTGCACCCGTCGCCACGGTAGAGAGCTTCCGTGCTCTCCAGGCGCGATAGCAGTACGAGAGGGGGCGATATTTGCAAAAACGTGCGCATATATGCTAGAATTGTCAAAATGAAAGTTAGGAGGCTAGATAAGAGATCACTTCAAAGTTAAGAATCGGACGTGCCCTGTCGTCTTTTCCGAAACGAATTTTTTTCTGGCCCACTCGAGCCTTTTTCTTTCTTTCTTTTTTTAAAAATCTAACTCATGTATGAACAAAATTACAAAAATAGCCTCCTTTTCGACAACAGAAGCGCCGACAGGTGACACATGTCATCTGCCACGCTCATGTACCTCGGCATTATTCACTGTCGAGCCACCCTATCGCAGCAGATGTAGGCAGTAGTGCTGGCCTCCTGCCATGGCAAATGATGCGTATTACTTATCGACGCTTATGTGGTTGGAGAAAAGAGTTTTTTTTTTGTAATTATGTTCGCACTGGAGCTAAATTTGAAACCAAAAAAAAAAGTTACGAGCAAACTAGAAAAGGCTAGGAATTCTTCTTTTCCAACAACTGTGACATGACTCCCAAGCTTTTAACAATTCAGCTTTTACAATACTGATTTTAAAAGCAGCTTTTCTACAATCCCTAGCTGAAACAAACAGGCCGTTAAGCTAAGTCTCACTTGTTTTGTTCTTTCATGTTGGATTTGTTATATATGGAATTAAAAGTACAGGAGCATCTTCTATCAGACAATAACTCGGTAAGGGTAAAGTACCATATTTTATATTTCTTTACTAATATATAAATACAAATTAATAACGATCATCTATCTTTCCTCTCTATAAGGAAAGCAGCGCATATCTCTCTTTCCACCTACACTGCTCCCCCAGCCGAGCTATTCTCTATATCTCCGTCTTCTTGATAACTCAAGAATACAATTTTATTTTTGTAAATATATGATATGATTTAATTATTTGATAAAAAATATATTTCCGCCACAACGTGTAGACATTTGACCAGTATGGAATTAGTATTCGACAACAACCGAATAAAAGGACAATTGTAGAAAGCAAAACACTCGAGAAAAAACAATACAAAGTTCAGTGGAAGAAATGGCAAAACTTTGCCCACACTCTTGCAGTTGGTGCTTCTTTAACCTTTTAGCTCAACATACAGTACACATCAATACTACATCAACGAAAACTATAAAATTACGCATGGAGATCTAAAGGCTCAATGATCAGGTAATAACCTTAACTGACGTTTGGGCTTAACACTACTTTTGACAACTACTTACTGGAGCATAAGGATGCATTAACTACGAGTTATGACAATTACAAACTAGAGCATAAGAATAATTACTGGCTCACTACATGTTGAGGTTGAGCAATTCCATCTGCAACGCGCAGAAAGAACATCAACTCTCATGTGTTTAGACTACTGCTTACACAAGATTCCCTAATTCTTCCAGTATTAAAATTACAACAGAGCAAATTGTGCATCGGGATGGGGGCCCAAAATAACAAAGGATTGCACCAGGGCAGGGTTCCAGATACAGTACAGGTGATTCACCATCTCAGTTTCTTTCAGCGCTTAGGGTTTAGGGTTTAGGGCGACTGTCACTCCAATCGACATGCTCTGCATCCCCAATGATGATCACATCTACAAGTGCATTGAGAGAGAAGATGCAGCAGTGACCTTCTCACGAAGGTTGAACTTCCTTGCGATAATTGGTCGAACATCTTCCACCCCAACCAAGCTTTCCAAAAAGGGGAGCAATGTTAGGAGCTCCTTGTCGTTTGGATCATCGAACCAGCTTTCAATAGGAACACCATTGTCTAATTGGAACCCAAAAGCCTGAAAGCAAGACGTCAGTAACCACCTCTCAATTCATCTGCTTATAAGTAGTGTCATACCCCTACATATGTAAAATTTGGGGTTTATAGCTAGTGGATTGCAGAATTGATTCCTACTACCACAGAAATCTCTAGGGTCATATAACAAACTAAGAGGATATTCCAAATCAATAAAGATAAGAGAGGTGCTTCTATGCTCTTCTTTTTAAAAGTTGCACAACTATTAAAGCATGAATGAATGGTAGATGGTGATTACTTACCCCTTCGCTTGCTTCAAGATTTGTACAACTTGTACTAGAAGGAAAAGTATAGAAGCAACACTCTAAAGATAAAGCTATGACTTATGAGAGTTTCATTGCACAGAAAAAGAGAATGCCTACAACCATGGTAGTGCTACTCAGGAGTCACACACAGTAAGTCCATGGCCACTGGTCAGAACTCAGCAAACCCATTCTAAGGCCCAATGCCCTGTTACCGTAAATATACACTTCACAATGCTAAACCAACACACCTGCATATCATTCCTTAGAAATTCTTGATACCTATATTAACTTCAATGCTCTTATAGTAGAAATTTAAACAAACAAAACGCTTATCTATGAAAAAAGAAATGTGTGTGGTTCAGTACATACTTGCAGAGAATTGTCAACAATGACCACACGTGCCAAGTCACGCCCAAGAACTGATAGATCCTTTAAGTAGTTGCCCTCCACATAGACACAAGACTCGCGGAAAACACGGTGGCGGAACAGCTTTCTTTTAGGATCAAGAACATTAATTAGTTGTTCCGAGCTGTGACAATGATTATTTCAAACATGCTTGCTACTCTCTCTAAGAACTCTTTCAGATATGGACAGCACCACATTATAGTTTGTTTTCTGAGATTAAAATGAACTGGAAATGTGAAATCAGAATCTTCACAAATTGTCACATTATAGTTTGTTTTGTCATCCTTTTTTTTTTTACAAATTGTCACATTATTATTTACATAATTCAATGTGTGTAAAATTAATGCAGGGGAGGACGGGAAGGGGATGGGGGATGCCTACGCGAAGCGGGTGCTGCTCACCTCCAACGGCGACGACGTCTCACGGGGGATCGCCTCCAACCTCGCCAAGCACGGCTGCAGGTATGAGCCATCTGCCTCTTTGTAATTCGGCGCCCTACACACAACACACACTCTCACACTTCATAGGTTGGTTTTGGTGGGCGACGAGGGCGCCTTGGCCACAACGGCGGAGGAGGTGCGGCGGTGCGCGAGCGAAGGGGCAGTCGCGGTGGTAGGGATGGATTTCGAGGCCTGCAACGAGGCAGCCGTCGACGCGGCGGTGGACAGGGTGTGGCGTTGCTTCGGCGCAGGCCTGGATGCCTTGGTGAAGTCCTATGAGGGTATAATAGTAGTATAGTACTGAATTTTACATGCTGCGATCTCTGCTAATTGGCTATTTTATTATTTTATCCTTGACTCGACTTCAGCTCCTAGTAGTACATCCACAACAGACCCTTTACCATGCTCTGTTATTATATTCCTTTACTGGTGTTTGGTTCGAGGTCCAGAGATAATCATATCATGCAATTTGGTGGGATGACACCGTTCCTTATTTATTAATCTTGTGCTTATGGGGGAGGAGTTGGTGATGAACCAATCTATTTTATTCCTCAAACCAAACAAGCAGTTAGGTTTGGAGTTAAGATCGGATGATATATTCACCGTCCAGTCCCTCAAACCAAACAGCCTGTTAGCCTCTCCGGGGATGCACTGTGCGTTGTTGGCTGAATCAGTGCCTTTTAGCTTGATTGGCATAAAATCCGAACATATTTGGCACAATTTGTGGGATGGGGGGATACAGAATCTGGTGAATCTCATATCATGTTTTTGATAGATTTTTGAAGTTACATGTTCATGAAATCAGTCTGTTAAGTCTTCTTATCAATAATTGGAGATACGGTGCCTTTTACTTAAAAGAATAAAAGAAATAGTGCTTGTTTACTGTGTTCATATGTGCCTAACAGACTTAACCGCAGTAGAACTGTGAAATGCCTATTCCGTTCTCTTTCACAATATGTGGCTGATTATAATCTTTTATTTATAAATGTTTGTTTTGTTGTATGAGCAGGGGAAATACAAGATTATCTCAGCATAAGTGAAGATGAGTACAAGAAGACCATGCAAGTGAATGTAATGACACCTTGGTTTCTAATAAAGGCAATTGCAAAACGGTTCCGAAATTCAGAATCTGGCGGGTCTGTAGTATTCTTAACTCAGATTATTGGTGCCGAGAGAGGATTATATCCAGGGGCTGCAGCATATGGCACAAGTTTAGGTGCTATTCACCAATTGGTTCGAGTGAGTCTTCTTGTCTACTACTAGTTATATGAAACATGGAAGACATGGACACCCACTTTTATAGCAGGCAAAGCACAACATAGAAATTGCTCCCTCGTTATTAACCTCCCAAATGTAAACTTAGAAATTGCAACCATATATAGATAATTGAAATCTACATGTACGCAATTGCCAAAAAAAAACTAAAGATATGCGGCTCACAAGATGTTTGATGAAACGAGCAGTTATCAAGTAGGGTATAGAATCACCCAATACACACACTTCGCTAACGGAAACAAGATGAATGAGTGATAATCTGCACAAACACCCAAGATTCTACATTTGGGCGAGAGATTCTATTGCTCTCACAGGAAAAGTACTCACATGATTCTATTGCTCTGATCTCCCTTGATCCAGCAGCCAATCAAGCACCGAAACCAGTATCAATCTCCCTCAGTCAAGCACGAATCCTAATCTGGCCACTGCAAACAACGCCGCCTCCGCCGTTACTCGCTGGAGCCAAGGAGGCAGACAATTTGGACGGATATAAGAGGCGATATAGATACAAGGAAAAAGGGTCACCGCGAGGTACTTGCCTACCGACGGGGGCGGCTCATGGCCGGGCGGCAGGGAGGCAGGGACACGCCGTGCGGCGGGGAGGCGGGGACGGGGGGGGGCGGGGGGGCGTGGGCGGGCGACGTGGCGGCGGCGCGGGTCGAAGCGGTTCAGGTGTGTGGCCAGGCAGCGGCTGACCAGGGACGCAGGACGCGGCGAAGCGAATGCGAGGGAGGCGAGGTGAGGCGACGGCGCGCCGCGGGCGAGGCGCGGCGGCGTTCGGGCGCAGAGACGCGGCGGCGGGGTTGGGGCGTGGGCGCGGGCGGCTCGAAATAGGGTTTTAGCGCAAGCGGTCGGATAGGGCGCGACCTATATCCTTATGTTTTCATCGGCTTACACCAGCATCGATTTAAACTAATAGTATTTTCGTCGGTTAAACTTACACCGACGATAATATTTACCATAATCGTCGGCTTGAAAAACACCGACGAAAATAATATTGGCCGACGAAAATAATATGGATTCGTGTAGTGTTCCTCTATGGGCGGTCGCTACTGCGCTACTTCCATTTCGTCATCAAGCCCATCGTAAGAATTCTTCCCTCTGTTCATCACTTTCCAGAAAATATGTGGTATTTTCTAGATCTACTTTTTAGAAAATATTTGTGGTATCTTCTATCTATCTTGTTGTGTTTGATTATTTTGGAATTATGTTTTATATTCAAATCTGTAATCAAAATAATACCTAGATGTTCAACAATCCAGAAACCTTATTGGTATTATTTGTGTGATTGTGATTCAACAATGGCTGGTGCAAGTGATGCCATGAAACCTGAGAGGTTCAATGGTCAGAACTTCCGTAGGTGGCAGACTAGAGCCAAGTTTTGGCTCATGTCTCTGGGTATGTGGTGGGTGATTTTCCCTGAATACCCGCTTACGGATGAGGAGAATGCGCAGTTTGAGAATGCGAATAACACCGCATTGGGATGCATTCTGACCATCTTGGCAGATCAGTTATATGATGTGTATATGAGTTACACATCTGCCACTGAGTTGTGGTTGGCTCTTGAACAAAAATATGCAGAAGCTGAGGCTGGTCGCTGGTTGTATACGTGCGAGCAACTATTCGATTTTACCATGGATGAGTCTAAATCGATTGTCACTCAAGCGCATGACTTTCAGCTACTAGTGGGTGAGATTGCACATTTGGGATGTGTTTTACCTACAAAATTTGTGGCTGCGGGCATTGTGGCTAAACTTCCCCCATCTTGGAGGAATTTTGCCACTGGTCTAAAACACAAGAGGGAAGAGATTTCTGTTGAAGATCTCATTGCAGCCCTCGACATGGAAGAGAAAGCCAGAGCCAAAGATGCACCAAAAACTTCTTCTCAGGAACCAAACAACGCAAATGTGATTGAGAAGAAGGGTGGCAACAACAACAAAGGCTTGAAACCAAACAAGAATACTAGCTTCAAGAAGAAGTTTGAGAAGAAAAATATGAAGAACATTACCTGTTATGTGTGCGGAAAAGATGGTCACATGGCTAAAGACTGTCGTTTCCGCAAGAACAGGCCAAATGAGCAAGGAAAGAAAATTGCCAACGTGACCATAAGTGAGGGAACTACTTCAGGAGGGTATGGTAATTCTCCTGTTGTTTTTTCAGCATGTCAATCCACTGATTGGTGGGTTGATACTGGTGCAAATGTTCACGTATGTTCTGATATATCTCTATTTTCTTCTTACCAGGTAGCAGGGGATTCCTCCGTCCTAATGGGGAACGGGTCGCATGCTTTTGTGCGTGGTGTTGGCATGGTAGAACTGAAGCTGACTTTAGGGAAGACTATACGTTTGAGAAACGTGCAGCATGTGCCAACAATAAATAAGAATCTTGTCAGCGGTTCCCTATTATGTCGAGATGGCTATAAGCTAGTATTTGAGTCTAATAAAGTTGTAATGTCCAAGTTTGGAAACTTTATTGGAAAAGGTTATGAAAGCGGAGGCCTGTTCCGCTTTAGTGTACTCGAGTCTTGTTTAAATTTAAATGTTGCTACTCAAGTTAATAATTGTGAATCCAATGTTTGGCATTCTCATTTATGTCATATTGGTTATGATACCATTGCTCGAATGTCCAGATTTGAAATAATTCCAAAATGTGATATTGTCAAAGAATCAAAGTGCCAATCTTGCGTGCAAGCAAAACAACCTCGAAAACCATTTAAGGGGTTAGAGGAAGAAAAGAATTTGGCACCATTAGATCTCATCCATTCTGACCTGTGTGAGATGAATGAATTGTTGACAAAAGGAGGCAAAAGATATTTTCTAACTTTTATAGATGATGCAACACGTTATTGTTATGTGTATTTGCTGAAAACAAAGGATGAAGTTTTAAACTACTTCAAAATTTATAAGGTTGAGGTTGAGAACCAACTAGAAAAGAAAATTAAAAGGTTAAGGTCTGATCGTGGAGGAGAGTATATCTCTCAGGAATTCTCCCAATATTGTGCTGAGCATGGTATAATCCATGAAGTGACACCACCATACTCGCCTCAATCTAATGGGGTGGCTGAGAGGAAAAACCGGACACTAACAGACTTGGTGAATGCCATGTTAGAGAGTGCTGGTATGCCTAAGTCATGGTGGGGGGAAGCTATCTTAACAGCAACCTTTGTCCTCAACAGAGTAATTACTAAAAGAAGTGAGATTACTCCATATGAGGGATGGAAGGGGAGAAAACCAAATATCAATTTTCTGCGAACGTGGGGATGTTTGGCTAAGGTCAATATACCATTGCAGAAAAAGAGAAAGCTTGGACCTAAAACAGTCGATTGCATTTTTCTGGGATATGCACATAACAGTACGGCCTATAGATTTTTAGTAGTAAAATCAGATTCCCCTGAGATTATTGCTAACACAATAATGGAATCAAGAGATGCTTCTTTCTTTGAGAATATTTATCCAATGAGAGCATCAGTCTTTAATGAAAATTCTAAAACTTCTGATCTTCCATCTACTTCTGAGTTACCAAATATTGTTGAACCAGCTTGTGATATCCCTGAGGAGGATAACAATATTGTCACAAATGAGGCTCCTCGAAGGAGCAAAAGACAAAGGGTTGAGAAAACCTTTGGTGATGACTTTATTGTATATCTTGTGGATGATGTGCCAAAAACTCTTTCAGAGGCTTATGCATCACCTGATGCAGAGTATTGGAAAGAAATTTGTCAAAATAGCGAGATGGATTCCATCATGGGTAATGGAACTTGGGAGATCATGAACTTCCCTCTTGGATGTAAACCAGTTGGATGTAAGTGGATCTTTAAAAGAAAATGAGGCCTGATCGTCTTGTTGATAAGTATAAGGCAAGGCTTGTAGCAAAGGGTTATACCTAAAGAAGGAGAGGATTATTTTGATACTTATTCTCCTGTTGCGGATTAACTACCATTAGAGTGCTCATTGCATTAGCTTGACTTCCTATGGTCTACACATCCATCAAATGGATGTAAAGACAGCTTTCCTTAATGGAGAGTTGGAGGAAGAAATCTATATGGAGCAACCAGATGGTTATGCGATTACTGGACAGGAAAATAAAGTGTGCAAATTATTAAAATCCTTGTATGGATTAAAGCAAGCACCTAAACAATGGCACGAAAAGTTTGATAAAACTTTGACATCTGCTGGTTTTGCTGTGAGTGAGGCGGATAAATGTGTTTATTATCGCTATGGTGGGGGTCAAGGAGTAATCTTGTGTTTGTATGTCGATGACATACTTATATTTGGGACCAACACCGCTATCATTGACGAGGTCAAGTCTTTTCTTATCTAGTTGTTTTGATATGAAAGACATGGGTGAGGCAGATATAATTCTAAATATTAAATTGATCAGAACCGAGAATGGAATTACTTTGAGTCAGTCCCATTATGCAGAAAAATTATTGAGCCGCTTCGGCTTTGAGAACTGCAAAGTAGCCCCAACTCCCTATGATGCAAGTGTAAAACTTCGCAAAAATAACAGATTAGGGAAAGATCAATTAAAATACTCACAAATAATAGGGTCCCTTATGTATTTATCTGGTGCAACGAGACCTGACATCTCATTTGCTGTGAGCAAATTAAGCCGGTTTACATCGAATCTGGGAGATGATCATTGGGAGGCTCTTGAGAGAGTGTTGCGCTATATAAGAGGTACTGCCTCTTATGGAATTCACTATACTGGATACCCTCCTGTATTAGAAGGGTATAGTGATTCAAATTGGATCTCTGATGCAGATGAGATCAAAGCTACAAGTGGCTATGTGTTTACACTAGCGGGTGCTGCAGTTTCTTGGAGGTCATGTAAACAGACTTGTAACACCCCGACATTTAATATGCCTGAATGCTACCAAACATAAGCTAAACAACATCTAAATACCACAATTAAACATAAATTCCAGCAAAGGCGCACATGCTAAAAACCGAGATTTCGGCAGCATCTCCTTTGTTTTAACATGAATTGAAGGAGCAACACAGTTAAACAATATAAGGCAATAAGAGAGACGGCTAAAACAGCAATAATTAAAGACTTAATGACCAAATAAGTCTAATACCAAGCACTTAATGTCTCCAAGAGTCGAACGAACAATAAAACTTTCATATAGCAACGCTAAACCTTAAAACAATAATCATCACATGCAGTTTATTATTAAAGCTAATTGAATGACTTGTGGAATCAAAATGAGCGAAGCTATGTGCGGACATGTGACTATTTCCCTTCCCCTCATGCCGATCTCATGGTACCTAAAACAACAAGAAAACACAAGCGTGAGTTCAAAACTCAGCAAGCATATTGCAATGATACAACAAGAATAATTTCATGGCAATAATAACTCATATCATGTAAACCATCTCATTCACAATCACATAACATTTTCATCCTCAATATGTATGCAATGCGATGCTATGCTCATGTCTCCTTGGAAACTCATACCGGTATGGTTGAGTACACACCCGTCGGTGTGCACCCTCTCCCCCCTTCCACCCCGAAGATGGCGGGTGCCTACTCATCGCTTCCGTTCACCGCGGTGAATGGAATCACGATGTAGGTCTTACTTATTGGCTCTCCGGATTAGTCATAACTTTCTCACCGACCTTCTCGGACTAGTTATGACTTTCTCACCGCCCGGGCCATGTAATCATGCCATGTATGCAATTATGTCAACATCATAATTAACTCGTATATTAACACATGGCATCATAACATGATAAACATACTCATCATATCATTGGAAATCATTAAAGCATGGCAAGTGATCATCTCATATAATCAATCTCATCTAGTCTCAACTAGCAACCTACAAACCGCTATTCATTACAATACACTTGCCTCAACCACAGGCGACGGATTGGCGGGAAGTAGAAGGTACCCCCGGTGTCACACCACCTGCACAAAGGTACCACACAGTCACAATCACGCC
Source organism: Rhipidocladum racemiflorum (assembly GCA_036346355.1). NCBI lineage: Eukaryota > Viridiplantae > Streptophyta > Magnoliopsida > Poales > Poaceae > Rhipidocladum > Rhipidocladum racemiflorum. The sequence continues at coordinate 60,580,264 of CM070570.1, forward strand.
CACAAAATAGTACGCAAACCCTCATCTACCCCGACATTGCCAACTACTCGCAATAACCAAAAACAGAGGTTCTGTCCCGTCGGGACAGCAGCCTTCAACAAGGCATAACTTGAGTTCTGGGACTCCGAATCAATTAAACGAGTACATCCTCGTGTAGCTTAGGAAATTTCCCAACTTTTTCTAGGTATATGGAAAGGCTGATTCGGACTCTAAAGTTGTTTAATCTACAGATTACCGTGATCTGTTCCAATTACGTCACAGATTTTAACACGCTCGGTAAAACAGCCATAACTTTCAAACGGCTGGGCAGAATTTAACGTTCTTTATATCCACTGAAATATAATGAAATTATCTACAACTTCTTCAACATCCGTACGACCAAATTCGGAATCTAAATTGGCGAAAAACCGAACCCTAGGTCGACTGCTCATGTTGTCCCAAAATAGAAACGTGGCAACATCTAGATCTAATCCAATCTACTCAAGTCCAGCACCACCAATTGATCTAAAATCATGATAAACACCATTAGAACAGAACCTAGCCCAACCCCAAGGAATCCCATGGCCATACCTTCGCCCGACGACCGAATTCCCAACGAAACTCCTCCCGGATCGCTCCTCGCTCCAATGGATGGATCCACGAGGTGCAGGGGTGGGGAGGCCACCCTAGGGCAGCAAGGGGGTGGAGGAGAGGTGGTGGAGAGGTGGGGAGGCAAGGGGACAAGGGGGGTGCGCACGGCTCAAGGGGAGGGGAGGGGAGGCTAGGGCCAAGGGAGGGGGGAGGGCGCCCAAAGGGGTGGTGGGGCGCAAGGGGCAGGGGGGAGGCCTTTTACCAGCCCCCACACCCAATCCTAATCCTAAATGGATTCCCACTCCATCCCACCAAAGCCCACAACCCCCTCTTTTAGGCTCAAACTCCCTCGGGAAGGCCCAAAACCCCGAAAACGGCCCGAAAACGCTATTAACCTCCAATACCATATTTCATAATGTTTTTAACCTCATTATTCACTTTTTATAAGGTTACGACACTCCGTGGTGTCACAAGACTATATTGACGCGGTCAACCATGGAAGCTGAGCTTGTAGCACTAGACACAGCCGCTTTTGAGGCTGAATGGCTAAGAGAGCTTCTGTTGGACTTGCCATTGGTTGAGAAACCAATCTCGGCGATCCTAATGTACTGCGATAACCAAACAGTGTTGATCAAGGTTATGAGTGCTAAGGATAATATGAAGTCCTCCAGACATGTGAAACGTAGGCTTAAATCTGTCAGAAAATTGAAATGCTCCGGAGTTATAGCTGTCAATTATATACGACCGAGAAAAATCAGCGCACCCTTTTACAAAAGGGTTAACAAGAAATGCGATTTCTATTGCGTCAAAGGACATGGGAATGAGGCCCATATGAGTTACTTCACAATTGTAACCCATCTTTTTGATCGGAGATCCCGTGAATTAGGTAATGGGAAAAACAAGTTGTGGTTGTAACAAGAGAGTACACTAAATCTACCCATGTTCTAAGTACTCTATTCTGTATGGAAGGTTGATTTAAAATCTTAATGTATTCTAGTGTCCTAATGAGAGAAAAGGTATCGGCCTACAGGATACCTAAAATGAATACACCTACTTGAGCCTAACTGTGAGGTCGCAGTTCACGAGAAAGGGGCATTCTCTAGAAAGCTCATGAGAAGATTAGGGAGCATGACCATTTAACGCTCCGTTGAGGTGAAGTTCTTTGGCAGCCTAGTATCAGTTAAGATTTCGGGTGAAATCTAACCACACAAAGCTGTGAATTCAAGGCTGAGTCCATTCATTATCTGTGGGAGGATAGATCTCATTATTCTAGGTGAAAGTTCAACCCGTATGGGACTTGCACCGAAACACTGATATATTAAACGAAGATTCAAAGATGATGATCAAACTTTTGATTCTTTATGCCTTCGGCATTGGTGGGGGATTGTTAGAAATAAGGCCCAAGTGGCCTATTTATCTCTAATGCCAAAGCTACAAAGAATAATACCATATTGCTAGTTGAGAGAGGAGAATACCAATTTAAAAGGGAGAGCTCCCACCATGCCTTGTAATAAGGCAGATGGAGGGTGAGGAGCACGGCTAAAGTTACACGCACGCGCGTGCGCGTGTATTTCGCGAATTACCGCGTAATTTCGCGTATTTTTCCCGCGTGACTTGTGACTTGTGACGTCGCGGGTCGCCGTGCAGTGGATTAAATCCTGGCACGTTTAAACCCTTTTAAATTTTTCAGTTTCTAATAGAAATTGCCATGATAATGGCGTCAGTTTCTAATAGAAACAGTCATTTGGATTAAATCCTGTTTACTAGCGTTTAAATGACCGTTACTGGTGCGAGGCTATAAAATCTGGAGAGCGTCGGACTAAAGCAAGTTTTTGCTCTGGTACTCGCGTTCATCCATTGTGATACGTATGTTGCGTCTTCGTCTTTGCGCTTTCGTTCTTCACCGACCTTCCTCTCGGCGTGCACCGCGAGGCAGGGAGAGCGGGATCTCCGAACTATTGCCGCTGCGAGAACCTGCACGGGGGTGGCAATAAGGTTTCTGGGCAGCGCAACTGCGCGACCGCTCGAGCTTCCTCTGCATCGACTACTTCCTCTACGGTCGGTCGCTACTGCGCTGCTTCCATTTCGTCATTAAGCCCATCGTAAGAATTCTTCCCTCTGTTCATCACTTTCCAGAAAATATGTGGTATTTTCTATATCTACTTTTTAGAAAATATTTGTGGTATCTTCTGTCTATCTTGTTGTGTTTGATTATTTTGGAATTATGTTTTATATTCAAATCTGTAATCAAAATAATACCTAGATGTTCAACATTTGCAACTATCAACACACATATCTAAGGATAACAACTTGTGTTTTAAGTGTTAGCACACCTACGTGCTCCCTGAGCAAATGCAGCATATTTCGGTATCAACGTTGCATGACACTACTGCTAACGTTTCTATAAAACTAGAGAAGCTTTGACTGTATTATATTGTCTCAATACGAAGAGCTTTACAGAAGCAGAGCACCTTCTACAAACCATTCCATTATATGCTACAACGAATACCCACGCCTTGTTAATTGCCTAGCTATATCTTTTTGTGTCCATCACCTATACTAACAGGCTTTCGCAAAGCCTAACTTGAATGCAGCCTCACAGCTTTGGTTTATGCGATGTGTGCGTATATATATATCTATTACTATTCAATGCCTGATCTCTGCAAAAAAAAGGTGATGTTATTCCGGCGCGGCGTCGCGCGCAGATCAAGTCTAGTTACAAACACTCTATCAATGGCAGCTTGAATTGAACTTCCGTGATTATTTGCCCAGCTGTAACATCTACCGGAACTTTTTAGCTCTACGAGACCACGAAAATTAATGCATCCATTAAAAGCATTAACCGATTTTTTAGACACAATACCATTACTTTTATCAACATGGGACCTAACTAAATAAAAATCCTCACCAATCAAAGTGGGATCTTGCCATTGAGATTAGGGATGGCAATCTTACCCGATTACTCATATACCTGCGGGTAAAAACCCCAATAGAGATAGTTATGTTCCTCTTTTGTTGCCCGCAGGTATGTTTATGGGGGGCCAAACTTTACGTAACGGTAAATGGGTATGAGTATGGGGGAGCTCTACCCATACTCATTCCGCCCGATTACCTGCCACCTTTTACTGATACGTGGGCCACAATAGATGTCTAGTTGGCTCCTTGATCCCCAATTTATGGTACCTCATATTAGTAATTTGTGATTGGTGATACCGTGATGAGTGATTTGTAATACGTGTGATGATTGATGAATTATTTCTATTTTAATTATTGAACTTGAGCATGTGTTATGACTAATGAACTATTTTCATTTTAGTTGTTAAACTTAGCATTTATGCGTCATTTGTTTGCATATGTTATTTTCATTATTATCCTATGTGCATTTAAAATTTTGAATCATTGATAATCATTGAAGGATCGAGATGGCAAAAATTTTTCCCACTCAAAGTACTCCAAACAATCCTGCAATAAAAATCCAAAACACCCAAAGATTTTCCTTCAAACTAGTGCTCCTCAGATATTAGCAAACCCACAAAAACCGGAACGCTTAGACAACTATGTGTACCCCTAGCTTTCATAGATGAGAGCTACGAAACATGTGAGAGATTTTTCAATCACAATCCTAGTTGTCAAGTGTCTAAACAAAAAGGAGTCAATTCAAATATTTTTTTTCTAAAAAAGATCATGCCAAATCACAAAAGTCTTTTTTAGAAAAGCAAAAACAGATTTTTCAGGAATTGTTCTCAGTTGGAGCAGGTGGTTGGTGGATTTCTGTTCCTCTAAAATTTTTGGGAATTTTTTTCTTGTGATAAAATGAGTCATGAAATATTCCACCCGAAACCACCTCAAAAAGCCTTATAGAAAAATCAGGAAAAATCAAGAACTACATATAGTCAAGAACTTCGATCAGGAAGTTTGGGGCTCGGTTTTCACCTCGTAGCGCCCAAATGGTGCAACCAGTAGATTCCAAATTTTTTCCACAGATGGATATATGAGTCACACACCTTCTCCAATAAGAATAACCCAAAAATGATTTTTCTATATTTTTCTAAAAATCAAAGACTGACTGATGTGCGAAAAACAAGTTCATGACATATTTGCAATTTTGATATAAACTTGATCTCTAGTCTATCCTAGGGTGCAAAAGAGATGTAAAATCAAATGAGCACCCTCATGACATCCTTGATCAACATCATTTAGAAGGAGAGGAGGCAAATCCAAATTGCGAGAATTTAAATGCGGGAAAATAAATGCTGAATTTAAATTACGTAAAGTAAAGACATAATGTAAATGCAGAATTTAAATTCACAAGAATATAAAGAAAATCTTTGTATTTTTTGGTTGGAAGGTTTACGAAGCTTCACTTCATGTGGGCAAAGCTCAAAGGAGCAACTCAAACCATTAAGTGAGGGGGGCACCCCTCCCCCTCTATTTATATTATTCTTGGGCCACCACCCTTGGATGAGTCCCTCAAACCTAGAGCACTCCACCAAGGGCTAGGATTAACTCACTCATATAGCCATGTAAGGGCAACCCAAAACTCTACATAGATAATGGGTTTTCTTGCATGAGTTTCAAAGCATACTATCTAGACCCGCTAACCTATCAACTAGACCGCGATCCAACGACCCTCATCGATCCTCGTGGCATCTAGCTAGTATCATTGCTTTTCCTTGTCTTCTTGACTTGCCCAGACTCCATCTTCGACCATCTTCCGGCGATCTTCGACCGTCTGGACCTTCGACGCACCTCGCCTAATCTCGGTCATCCTCCGCCTCACCATAACCTAGCACCATCGTCCTACAACCATCAAAGATAAGGAAAATCCATCACATAGTATTGTCCAATAATCATCACAAATGCTCACAATTAATTATGTCTCATTCATCAGTCGGTTCTACTGCCAGCCATAGGCCGGTAGTACCATAAGAAGCTAACACAACTCAAATTGCTTTCTTTTGAATTCCAATTCAAATCAAACTCAAACCTGAGCACACCTTGCTTAAATAAAGTCAAATATTCATCACAAATATCGATGGACCTCCACATGGTCCTTCAATCATTTTTCAGTTTACAGAATATAGATGATTCCCACAATTTCATCAAGTGGATTGCATCGGTACCATTGCTTATTGACAGGGTTGGAAGGATTATTGATGGTGGGTAAACGGGCATACCTGAGAGTAACAGGTACCCGTGGGCGATATGTTTGGACGATATTCTTTACCCGTCACCCTTCGTGAGTATACCCATGGGGGAGATTTTATCTGGCGGGTATAGGTATGAGTGAAACTAAACTATTTTGTATGAAAATCATAGAAAATTCATGTGGAATTCATGCGTTGAAATTGGTCCTCAATGGGGCCACATGCTTAGGGATGAAAACGGGTCAGATAATTCCCGCCCGATCCGGGATCAAATCCGGTCGGGACCGAATACGGGACCGGATTTGACTATCCGGCCGAATCCGGGATGGGATCTGGATACTTGAATTCGGATGCGGGATCGGATACGGAACAACCAATATCTGGTAAATACAGGATGGGATCCAAATATTTCCTATTCGAATATCCAGATTTTTCCTATTCGGGTATTCGAATCGGATATTCAAATAGGATATCCGGATTCCCTATTCGGATATCAGCAAGGCACAACCCATTCCATCTCATTTTTTTTCATAGATAGCCCATTTATATTGACAATTAGTTGGTTATATTAATCCTAAAGTAGCACATTCTTTCTGTGACGTATATTGGATTTGATTGCTATATAACTTGCTACTCTGGTTATGTACTCGTACGGTTCAATTTAAAATATATTACTCTATATATGCGTGCATTATCTGTATATCTTTATCTGTTTCCGACACGAATCCGTCACATATTCGTCGCTTATCTGTATCTCAATTAACCCGGATTCGTATCAGTATCCGGCTAGCCCATATCCGGTTCTGAATTTGGGAAAAAAAATATGGGTTGGGATACAGAAAGAACAATATCCGCCCGTATCCGACCCGTTTTCACCCCTACACATGCTATAGTCCACATTCTGAACCTGAGTAAGTCCAGCCCAGCCCACGGAATGAAATCTCGCCGAGATTTCGCGAAATCTCAGCGAAATTTCGAATCTCAGACCCCTATGAGTTTCATAATCCCGGCGAAATTAAGAAAACCCTGGAAAAATTCAAAGTGCTACAATAACCTAAAATCTTGGCAAGATCTCGGTGTATTTGTCCGAAATCTCGGTAAATTTGACTTTGAACAAAACTTGACCGGATTGAATTCTTCACGTCGTTTTCCGTGTGGGACAGGTGGTAGATCATAATTCCGGTGATATTAAAAAAACTATAAAACTTCAAAGGGCGACAACACCTAAAATTTCGTCGACACATCGGTATTTTGGATCGAAATTTTAGTATTTTGAACCGAAATCTCGAAAATTTCGGTTCAAAAATTACTGGATTCAAATTTTCCTTTTTGTATTTCGTTCGAATTTCATTCAAAAAATAAGATTTCATTAAAATTTCGAATTTCAAAAGGTGCCAAGATGAAACCTAAAACGAAATTTAAAATCTCGGTGCCCTTCCAGGCCGAGAAAATTGATAATATGCCACTCCAAAGATGAGCCCTTGCCCAAATGCCACTATGGTCCTGTATCACTATAAAGCGCCACTCGAAATGGGGCCTTCTCGCCCATGATGCCATTCCGGCCATTTTGCTGCAGATCAAATCGTTTATGACGATTTTGCCCCTCTCCTCAGTCAGTACACCACTACACCCAACCGAGCGAGATCTCCAACCCAACCGAGCTGCTATGCACTCGGATTTCGATCTCAGATCTCAAGCCTCTCCGATCCCATCCGTGCCCGTGACTAGACCTGGGAATTGGGCCGGGCCCAAGCGGGCCAGCATGAGCACGGCCCGAAATCAGTGGCACGAAGCATGACCCGACCCAAATTCTAATGGGCCGGGCCAGCACGGCCCGAATACCGGGCTGAGCTGTGCCTAGAATCTAGGCACGATGGGCCGCCCGGCACGGCCCGATTTGAGCCCAAATAGCAATTACAGTTTACATACACTAGGAACCAGAGGCAATAATAATAAAAAAGTGAATAGGAGGATACTAGGAGCCAGAGGCAATTACAGTTTGAGCGGTTCTCTTCGTTCCCTGTGCATCGTCAGAATTCCCTCAGTGGAGGCAATTACAATCTACAAATACTAGGAGCCAGATTCTCTTCGTTCCCTGTGCTGCGTCAGAATTCTCTCAATGGAGGCAATTACATCTACAAATACTAAGGAGCCAGAGTCTCTTCTCTCTTCATTCCCTGTGCTTCTTCAGAATTCCCTCAGTGAATGCGTTTCCACCATACTGATGTATATGTTCTTGAGTTCTTCAGTTCATCAGGAAGACATGAATTGATTCATTGAATATGAAGAAGAGGCCGGTCACAAGTGGGCCACGGGTCCCACGACCAGTTTGATCTGCACCACGTGAGTTACCTCACCATCTCATGATTCTCATCTTCAGTCTTCAATCTTCGTTCAAATTGCATAACACGGCTTCCAAACTCTGCCCAGCAAAACACGGCATTGCTCGTTTGTTTTAATAGTGTTTGTCAGTTGTTATTCTATTTGTGATGTTCTTGCATATTGTAATTCAATAATTATTTTCCGCTATTGTAATCAGATGTACTATTTTTTACTTGCGTAACTTTATTGTTTATCGTGGTTAAAGTAAGGATGCTATAATCACTGGGAGTCAAGAGACATGAATATCCACTAGGCAAAACGTGCGGCGAACGCCGCACCGTTTAAAATTTACTTTGTTTGGAAAATAATTTTTTACACTAAAAAAAATCGCAAAAGACCTTTTCTGTAATTTACAGGGACCAATTCGTAATTTAAAGAAAGTGGAAGAGTTTATTTGCAAAAGGACCAATCCGTAATTTAGAGAAAGCAGGAGGGCCTAATTGCAAAATGGTAGGGGGGCCGACGTGGCCGGCCTGAGAGGCCAGCGATTCTCTCCGCTTTAATATAGTTAATATTCGTAATTTAAAGAAAGTGGAAGAGTTTATTTGCAAAAGGACCAATCCATAATTTAGAGAAAGCAGGAGGGCCTAATTGCCTGAGAGGCCGGCGATTCTCTTCGCTTTAATATAGTTAATATTCGATTGTGTGATATTGTGATTCAGCTTGTTGTACTGGCTGTGACTATATATATATATATATATATATATATATACACAATTTTCTATCTTGTCAAGGAACATCAAACCCATAATAAACCAAGTAACTAATATCTAGAACAGATTGAGAACATCTCGAACAAACTTAGTTGAACACTTAATCTTTGCATTTGTACCTAGGCTGTGAGCCCTTTTGAGCTCTAAACAAATAGGAATACATCATGTAAAGCGACAATGATCTTGCACAAAGAACACACTATTCTTACAATGCATTGCCTTCTTATAATTTTGCATTATGAATTTATGATTCCCACTTGTGACTTGTCACCCATAAAACAAAGGCAATAAAGAAAGAAAGAATAATTAATATGGAAGCAGGCTTGAATCTGAGATAATACTAACCTGAGCAAACCCAACCCAGTTTATCTTGGCGATGAGCCTTATGATTTTTGAAACATGGTGTTACTTCTCACAGGGAGATGCTAACATTTGGCAATTTGGAACTTATAAGTTCATAGCATATAAATATAATTCAGAGGCCATTTTTTCCCCTGGGTTATACGAGATTATTGATGGAAATAGAAGATACTGAATCTCAAAATTGAATGCTAACAGTTTGAGCCATGGGCGGCTTGACGGCTTCAGATGCAAACTTAAGAAGTGCTTTTTATAGGAAACGTGCATAGAAAAAATGAGCACCAGCAGAGTATATAGTTTATAAGCTGGTAAAAATGTAGATTCTAATACATTATTATATTGCTTCTTTAGCTCGCGAAGCCTATAGTCCATATTGATTCCATATGTATGTGCATGTGAAGTATGTATGCATCATTTATTTATTCCTAATGTCCAGATCTCATGATTCTCACCAGTCAGTTTTTGCTTTTGCCTCCAGGTGACGATGACAGCCACATTGATCCACGCCAACTCTCCCCAAGTTTGGGAGACTATGGCATGGATGATACGCACCTGGATGGCACGGAGGGCTATGAGGACGCCTCAGCGGCTAATGTTGGACATGACGGGTCCAACGGCGATGGTGGTGTTGCAACACAGATGTCGGCGGCACCACCGACCTTCGGTGGATGCACTGCAAGGGCAGAATGTTGGAAGCATTTTACAAAGCGAACTAATTTCATCGACGGTGTAAAACAAGTAATTGGAACATGTACGTACTGTAAGGCAGATTTAAGTGCAGGTTCGAGTGGAGGCACAGGACATTTAAATCGGCACTACAAGGCATGCTTAAAAAAGTTAGGGCAGGCAAAAGGAGGAGTGCAAACGCAACTAAACTTTTCAATTGACGGCACGGTAAGTACTTGGGTTTACAACCCACAGGTAGCAAGAGATGAAATAGCACGATATATTGTCTCTGAAGATCTACCAATTATGATGGGTGGAAATCGTAATTTTCAAAGAATGATTCAGCGTGCCTTTTGCCCACAATATCAGCTTGTCACTAGAAAAACTACAAAATCTGATATAATATCATTATATAAGAAAGAGCTATCTATGCTAAAAGAAAATTTCCTTAAAGTTCAGTTTTCATTTGCTTTAACTTCAGATATTTGGACTTCATCACATCAAAGAACATGTTATATTATTTGTTGCACATTACGTAGATGAAGGATACACTCTAAATAAGAGAGTCATAGGGTTCAAGCTCATGGATGATTCACACACTGGAGATGCAATTGCCAAGCATATACTTTAAGTAATTCAAGATTTTAAGATACAAGATAAGATTCTTTCCGTTACTCTGGATAATGCTTCTTCAAATACCTCCGCCATGGATTTTCTTGGGCCTCATTTTCAATCATACATAAATGGATATGTTATTCATCAAAGGTGTGTGTGTCACATTATTAATCTGGTTGTTCAAGATGGTATAACAGTGGTTAGCAAATATTTAAACAACATACGTGCTGCTGTTCGTTACATTTCTAGTAGTCCTCAAGTTGCTCATAAGTTTGCTGAGTATTGCAGGGCCAATAATAAGCGATCAAGAAAGTTCGGTCTTGATATGAAGGTACGGTGGAATTCGACGTACATCATGTTAAAAAAGCTAGATGGGTATGAAAAAATTATTACCATCTTTGTGAACGTAAATGCTGAAGGCAGTGAGTTGGTACTAACTGATTCCGATTGGACTGTTGCTAGTCATTTTAGAGATTTTTTACTCACATTTTATGCAGCAACTAATGTTCTATCTGGTATTTATTATCCTACATCATGCTTAGTAATTGAATACATTTGGTTAATTGCTGAGGCATTTGCTAAGTATAGGCATGATCCACATTTAAGCTCTATTGTTGCACCGATGGAGGTAAAATTTCTGAAATATTTTGGTTCTTATAACATGTTTATTGTTTTGCTACCATTTTTGATCCTCGCAAGAAGTTAGATGGACTGCAAACTACTATGGAGGGAATAGGAGATGCACTTGATTTAGATTTTTCAGAAGCTTACAATCATGTGAAAGATGATTTGTTTCGAGTATACAGCTTGTACTACAAGAAGTATGGTGAAAGTGAGATAGAATCATGTGCTGCTAACCAGGAGATAGATACATCTGATATAAGCTTGACATCACACTTGTGGAAGAGAGGGAAGGGCAAAGAAACGACTAGTTCAACCTCGAGTCAAAGGTGGAATCCTAATGCTGAACTCAATCACTACCTTTCTACTAACTTTGCAGCCACAGACCGAACGCTAAGGGGCGAGAAGGTGAAGCTCCTAGAATGGTGGAGGGAACATCAATATAGCTTTCCAGTCCTATCACATTTCGCAAAGGATATTTTAGTCATTCCAGTCTCTACGGTTTCCTCTGAGGCAACATTTAGCACGGTTGGGAGAATAATAGAAGAAAGAAAATCATCTCTTTCACCTGAGACAGTGGAGGCAATTACTTGCCTCAAAGATTGGCAGAGAGTGGATGAAAGGAAGCAACATCAATTAGAGGATCCAGAGCTTGAGCAGGCATTTCAAGATTTGAACGATGATGAGTAATATGTAATTTGATACTAAGACAGTAAGACTTGAATATGGTTCTGTACTCTTTTCCTTACAGAGGGAACCCTATACTGGGTGTAAGCTTTTTAACGAGGCAGAACCTATTAATAAAAATTAGTTCCCTCAAATTGCATCGAAGTTTTATTGCCAATCGATGTTTTTAATCGTAAAAGAATATACAATACAATACACCAAAAAAAAAAGAATAGTTCGATTATATGTTACCTTTGCAGCTCCAGTGCCGCTAGGAATAATGTTGAAGCTAGCAACCCTTGCACCCCCTCCAGTCCTTTGCCAGCGCATCTGGTTTCCCACGACAAGTTCTAAATATGTTGCAAGTCAGCAAATGGTACATAATACTAGAAACGCAAGCGCGGCGCACGCCCACGCGCGTGAACGGAAAATATTTTTTGTTTTTTTTTTGGAGAAAAAACAGATCACAAAAACATTTTTCCCATGCTCCGGAGAGCAAACGGACCACGAAAATATTTTTTCTGGGAAAAACGCCGCGCGCGTGAACGGAAATTTTTTTTGTTTTTTTTTCGGAGAAAAAACAGACCACGGAAACATTTTTCCCATGCTCCGGAGAGCAAACGGACCACGAAAATATTTTTTCCGGGAAAAACGCCGTGCGCGTGAACGGAAAATATTTTTTGTTTTTTTTTCGTAGAAAAAACAGACCACGTAAACATTTTTCCTATGCTCCGGAGAGCAAACGGACCACGAAATATTTTTTCCGGGAAAAACGGAGAAAGGACCTGAACGAAAAATGTAGGGACCTATTTGTTATAATTTTGAACCTGTTCGCTATTTTGAATAAGTAAGAAAGGACTCGTTCGCAATTCGTATTTAACGGGAGGCTCTTTGTGTAAAACGACGAACTGAGGACCTAAACGCGAACCGGGAAAAAATAGTTTATACTCACAGAAAATTACAAAGGACCTATTCGTAAACGGAAAGAACCTATCCGTAATTCCAAAGAACTGGAGTTTTTTTTTGCAAGAAAAGGAGAGAGAGCGTGAGGGGTGACGTGGGGGGCTGTGGTGCCCGGAATCCTTCGAGGAATATAGGGCTTAGTATTTGGTTATGAAGAACAAGTCACAGCCAACATGTGCTACATTAATTATTGTACGTGTGAGAATTTTTTCTTGAATATAAGATGGGATAGGTCCATGTTCCTACATTGCATAGTCAAGTGGAACAACTACGTACACTTACCTGAATATTCCATCTATTATGTGGGAAAGAATTGGAGCCCTCTCAAACCATTCATCTCACCTCTCATACCATTTTGCAAAAAAATCCTCTATGTTATTTAAATTACAGATAGGTCCTGTAAATCATAAATAGATCCTTTGCGATTTTTTTAGTATAAAAAACTTTTTCAGATTACGTTTAGGTCTCTGGTTCGTTACTTTACAGTAAAGCCCTGCGCTAAATACGAATCTCGAACGAGTCTTTTTCTAATTTTTCATAATAGCGATTAAGGTCCCTGGTTCGTTACTTTACAGTAAAGCCCCTCGCTAAATACGAATCTCGAATGAGTTCTTTTCTAATTTTTCATAATAGCGATTAGGTCTGAAAATATAACAAACAGGTCCCCAGCCCTTACGTACAGGTCCTTTCTCCGGTTTCCCCGAAAAAAATATTTTCGTCAATAGAAATATGTGTATGTTTTCCCAACTCGATCTCTAATATTTTTCGAAACATGTATTATTACTCGGTGAACATATAGTGTTAAACTCGATAAAAGAAGGTTGACATCTCTAATATTTTTCGGAGCATGCATTATCACCCTGTTAACACATAGAGTATTAAACTCAACAGAAGGAGGTTAGCCGGGTAATGATTAAGTGGTAACCAAATTTGTTAAAAAAAATATATGCCTAGGTTCTTTCTTCGTTTTTCCCAAAAAAAATATTTTCATCAACAGATATATGTGTACGGCTCTATCTCTAGATTTTTTCTCCCAACTCGATCTTTAATCTCTAGACTTTTTTCCAAACTCGATTTCTAATATTTTTTGAAATATGTATTATTACTCGGTGAACGTATGGATTGTTAAACTCGACAAAAGAAAGTTGGCATCTCTAATATTTTTCGGAACATGTATTATTACCTGGTTAACGCATAGTGTTAAACTCGACAAAAAAGGTTGACGGGTAATAATAAAGTGTTAACTAAATTCGTCAAAAGAAATATGTGTGCAACTCTATATCTCTATTTTTTTGTAACTCGATTTCTGATATTTTCCGGAAAAAAATATATGTATACAACTGTATCTCTGTAGTTTTTTTGCAACCCGATCTATAATATTTTTCAAAAAATGTATTATTCACCGGTGAACATATAGTGTTAAAATCGCTCCGAAAAAAAAATATTTAGGTCCTCCTACAGCTTTTTTAGAAAAAAATAAAGTAAATTTTACACGGCACGGCGTGCGCCGCACATTCTGGCTAGTATTCTAGGATGTGCATCATCCTCGTGCTGCACGAGGGTCACTGCTGAACAGACTGCAGACATGATCAAATGGCAGCTAGAAATGAAAACGGAGAGCAAAACGAAATACCTAGCGCTTGTTCTCAATCTCAAGTTTGCACTTTCGATTCTCCGGTGTAAGAACGGACTCGATGCCTGCCAAAGTAACATAAATCTTTATTTTTCACTACCTAGCGCGGGTCAGTGCAGGCACTATATGCTCACCTAGAAATTTCGTCCCTCAAGGCCTCAACAATCGAGGTCAAACTGAAACTGCTACGGAAATGAACGCTTACTACTACATTACCAGGAGCGGGCACGGCAGGCGGCACCGCGTCAGAAGCGCCTTCGAGGCGAAGCCGGCGGCGACGCGGCCGAGGTAGTTCCAGATGCTGATGAGGGAAGGTCGTCGGTCACAGCCATGCCGCAACCCCTCGGCCGCGCTGCCAGCGAAAATCGCCGGTCGCCCTAGCCGGCAGCGGATCTGTTGGGTCTTGATGCTTGGATCTAGAATGGTATGGAGAGGGAGGAGATGGCCAGATGGGGATGGAAGAGCCTAGAAGGTGGAACCGTGGAAGCCAACCTGGTCTGTGTCTCTGTGAGTACGCCTTGGTATATCCGATGCAGTGTGCTCGTGCCAGCCCGGCCCGAGACGACCCGAAGTGTTTTCGTGCCGGGCTCGGCCTCTAAAAATGTGTTTCAAGTCAACCCGACCCGGCCCGGGAACAAGGGCGTGCCGTGTCGGTCCGAATGGACCAAGCACGAGGCACGATGGGCCCGGGCCATGCTGGCCCGGGCCGACCCAATTCTTAGGTTTACCCGTGACCCCCCTCCTCCCCGAGATCTCCTCCTCCCCTACACATGTCTATCTTCGCCGGGACCCGCGACGAGCTTGTCGGAGTGGCGGCGGTGCCGATTTGCGAAGGTGAGACCATGTTCCCCTTTGAGAAGGCTCATCTTGCCCACTGGGGTTTCTCTGAGATCTCGGTTTCTCTTGTTTTGATCTATTGGTTCTCTTCTTTTGTTCTATGCATGAAACCCTAGCGGAGTGATTCTCGCGGGATCCCGGTGAGCTCGGCGAGATGAACCCCAAGGGCGTGGACAGATTAAATGCATGGATAGATAGTACAGTAGATTGGTCACTTCCATGCACTCCACTGCATGATAATGTTAGTGGTATTAGTGTATCAAGTGGACCATTAGACCAGCCTTTAGTTGGAGTTGGAGAGGCAATTGACTAGGATAATCTAAGGATGCAAGAATCGCAAGATGAGGAATTGGGCAGTGGTGAAGAAGTGGCAGGTGTTGCAGATGCATTGGCTACTAATGTAGATGCAATGGGCAGTCGTGATGCATTGGCCTTAGTGTTGGGTAGTGGTACTGGTATATCAAGTGGACCATTAGACCATCCTTTAGTTGGAGTTGGAGAGGAAATTGACTAGGATAATCTAAGGATTCAAGAATCGCAAGATGAGGAAGGAGGAAGGTAGAATAGAACAGATGACTGAGGATCAGTTGTATGTTTTACTGGGATTAATAGAGGAGGATACAAGGAGAAGCAATGATGATAGGGTAAGGACTGATGAGGGGCAAAGTGCAGGGGGAGGATCTAGAAACTCAACTGGTGCTCGACATTGTCTCCAAGATGTTGCCATTGTTGTTGATGACTCCATGCCAGAAGAAGTGTGTATTTCCTATGACAAGGACCACCCCAAAATGGAACTAGGCACCCTATATCCATCCATGAAAGAGTTCAGGCTAGCTGTCAGGCAGTTTGCAATAAATGAAGAGTTTGAGTTGGGAATTGAAAAAACTGATCAGGCAAGATTCAGAGGGTATTGCAAAGCTGAAGGTTGTCCATGGAGGATTGTTGGACACAGGAGAAATGATATGAAAACGATAATGGTATCAACCTTTTATTATTTCCATGCAAACATGTTATTATGTCATGAAATGTGTAAATTGTGGTTTCAAGTTTATGCATATAATGAGCTTGTATGTGTTTATTGCAGGTGTCAGTATTGAAAGGGACACACACATGCACTTCTAGCAGCAGAGTTACGGAACTACAACTACTCAATCATGGGTTGCCGAAAGGGTTGGTCCTATTCTTAGAGTTAACCCTACTCTTGGTGCTCGTGACTTGCAAAAAAATTAGAAGGTCAATACCACAGATCCATAGCTTATGACACTGTTTGGAAGGGGCAACAAAGAGCTCTTAGGGAAATGTATGGTAGTTGGGAGGAATCATTTCAATTGCTTTATAGATGGAAGGCAGAGGTCATAAAGAGGTCACCTGGAAGTGTTGTAGAGATAGGCACTAGATGTGTAGAAGGAAGTGTGTATTTTCATAGGGTTTTTTGTGCACTGAGACCATGCATTGAGGGGTTTGTCAATGGGTGTAGACCATACTTTAGCATTGATAGTACTGCCCTTAATGGAATGTGGAATGGTCAATTGGCTGCTGCTACAGCTTTAGATGGCCATAATTGGATGTACCCTGTAGCTTTTGGGTTCTTTGATTCTAAAACTGAAGATAATTGGACTTGGTGGATGACTCAGCTTGACAAGGCATTAGGAGAACTTCCCCTGTTGGCCATATGTACATATGCATGTAAAGGCTTAGAAAACGCTGTTAGCAAGGTATTTCCTCATGCAAAGAAGAGGGAGTGTTTTAGGCATCTAATGCAAAACTTTGTAAAGCGGTGGCACTTTTAGTGGAATGTACAATGCTGCAAGGGCATACATGGTTGATGTGCATGATAAACATATGGAATCAATTCAACAGCAATGTCCTAGGGTATCTGACTACTTGAATAAATGGCATAGGTTGAAGTGGATGAGGTGTATCCGTGTATGTTCAACACAGAGGTGAAATGCGACTACATCAATAATAACTTGGCCGAATGTTTTAATAATTGGATCAGGGACATCAAGGACCTCCCTGTTGTTGACCTTGCAGACAAGCTAAGGGAAATGATAATGGTTCTTTGGGAAAAAAGAAAGAGGATTGCTGATAAGTTGGATGGCATGATACTTCCTGCAGTGATAGTTCATCTAAAGGCAAGAACTAGAGGCGTACGACACATAAGAGTAGTCAAAGCAGATAGGGTAGCTCCAGAGGTGTGGAACAATAGTTGTGGTCAATGAGTATGAACATCAATGTACTTGCCGTGAGTGGCAACATACTGGCAAGCATTGTGACCATGCACTTGCAAGTATCACTACCCCATAGGGTGTATAACATGGAAGACTATGTGCATGACTACTATACTGTTGCCAAATTTAAGGATGCATATGCTGGTCGCATAGAACCCATGCCTGACAAGGCACAATGGCCACATGTAGAATTATTATATGAAGTAGGAGCATCACTGGGCAAAAGGGGGGTTGGAAGGCAAAGAAAGTTTAGGATGAAATGTTTTCTTGAAGGTGGTAGCAGCTCTGGTGCCAAGCAGGGGAACAATGGAAAAGAGAAAACAATGATCGAATGCCCAATGAAGTGTAAGAGATGTGGGGAGGTTGGTCATAGACAAGCAAGCTACAAGTGTCCACTAAATGGTACTAAGAAAAGGTAAGATTTACTAATTATTTGTACGCGATGTAATGCATGAGTATACTGTTTTCTAATTATTTGAACTGTTTTGTAATGCATGAACTGTTGTGGGAAGAGAAAGAGCAGGAGTAAAGTGTATGCCAGCACCCCTAATAAACAAACCACTGTGCATGACAACCCCTGGAGTGGTCACAAGAAGGTATGCTATGAATATATTCATAATATACCATTTGCAAATCCATGATCTGAACTTATTTCAACTGTCTTTTGCAGCATGTATAGTGGGCTGAACAACACATCCAATGCGCCTACCCCTACACAAGAGAAACAAGCATCTAAGACTACTCCTAAAAAAAGACCCGACCCAGGAAGAAGATGACCCCGAAGAAAAAGAAGGCCTGAATCCTTGTGGAAGATCAATGTCTTTGTTTCAGTGGAATTTAGATGTCATAGGCACTAGATGTCTGATGTGTGGAGTTTAGATGTTTTGTTCCATCTAAGCATTAGCATATGTCTGATGTACATCAGGACATCGTGTGGAGTTTAGATGTCTGATGATTTCTCGTTTGATGGTGTACATCAGGGCAGCGTGTGGAGTTTAGATGTCTTCATTCCATTTAAGCAGTATAAGTATGGGCATATGTCGACGTAAACAGACTTTGCTAGGTTCTGAGTTTGTTGTGTCAAGGCATATGTCTGATGTAAACCTCTAAACTTTGTTACGTTCTGAGTGATTTTCTCCTGAGTTTCTGCACTTGCATAAAACTTTCGCAATTCAGAGTTCATAATTCAGCATTTCAGAGTTCACAATTCAGAGTTCTAATAACCTTATGTAACCAATTCATTCAGAGTTCACAATTAAGAGTTCACAATTCAGAGTTCACAATAACTTTCGCAATTCAGAGTTCACATAGGAGTTCATATACTACATTAACTGACTAACATAACTCACTTAACTAGCATCACAGCCACACCCAACAAAACCAATGCTGCAATAAGTACATTGCTCACAACAAGAATACGACACATCTGGAGCAACTCTAACATGTTCTTATCAACAACATGGTTAACACGTTTCTCCATCCTACAATCCAAATTGAAGCTATCGGTACATGCCTCTTCATCGATTGGATCATTCAGGCCTTCGGCGACAGCTGCGTTTGCGATGAATTCAGCATTTGCTCATGCCACATGTAAAATAAACACCTCCCAGGGATCTGTCATCAACAAAACAACCAACATCCACATTAAGCCACAAACCGATCTCTCCCACAAACCCTAAAAAACCAATCAAAAATCACGACAAAAGTTCATGATCTGGACTGACCTCTTGCTCATTCCTCCGACATTTGAAAAAAGTCCTTCCTGGGTTCTTCTACGATCGGGACACGAGCTCCAATATACGGTCGCCGCACCTAGGACAATCCACAAGCGGCAGCCCACTAGAGCCGTATTGCAGCATCGAAGAAGCACCCCTCACACCAGAATGGACCGACATGCTCCTTTGCGACATCCGCCTAGAGTTTGCTTGTGTGCAGCTCGCCGTGGTCTCTGTCGCTGCTCTCGGCGAAGACAGGAACATGCGAGACCGGTGACGACAGGAACATGCGTGGGGAGCGAGAGAGGAGAACGACTGGAGAGCTTGAGAATACTCGGTCCAACCAAGTGGCCAAACCTCAAGCTCAAGCACCGATTTACCAGGGCAAAATCGTCATAAACGATTTGATCTGCAACAAAATGGCCGGAATGGCATCGTAGACGAGAAGACCCCATTTCGAATGGCGTTGTAAAGTGATTCAAGATCATAGTAGTATTTGTGCAAGGACTAATATTTGAAGTGGCCTATTATCAATTTTCTCTTCCAGGCCAGCCCGGAGGCAACGAGGTTGAAACACCGGATAACGAAAGGGATAAGCCGAGCAACCCCCGCACTTCACCTCCCCCTCCCCTCCCCTTCCTCGCTGGAGCATCGTCCCAAGAAAACCCCAAAATGGCCGCCACCTCCTCTACAGCCACCGTCATGGCGATGGCCACCACTTCCTCGACCGCCCCCGTCGCCACCGCACCCTTCTCCTCCCTCTCCCTCCCTCTCCGCCTCCGCCCCAAACCCCTTCTCTCGGCCTCCCGCCGCCGCCTCCTCCTCCCCGTCTCCAAGTCGTCCTCCTGGGACGACTCCGTTTCCGAGGAAGAGGAGGAAGAAGGGGAGGCGGAGGAGTCGGAGGAAGCTGCCGCCGGGGAGGACGGTGATGAAGAGGACGAGTACGAGAAGCCGCGGCCGGAGCCGGTGTCCTCCTCGGAGTTCGAGTTCGCGGTGCCACCTGAGGGCTACGTAGAGCCGGCACCGTTCGACGAGCTTCCTCCGGAGTCGCCGGAGGACGTGGCGGCGGCGTACGAGTCGCTCTACGGGCCGGCCTTCAGCGGCGAGACGGTGTTAGGTAACAACGTGTTTGAGGTGAAGGTCGTGGACCCCGTGGATATGGACCGGGACCAGCGCCCCAGCGACGAGTTCAGCGAGCGCGTCGTGCAGGTCAACCGCGTCACCAAGGTCGTCAAGGGCGGGAGGCAGCTCTCCTTCCGCGCCATCGTCGTGGTCGGCGACATGAAGGGACACGTCGGCGTCGGCGTAGGTAAGGCCAAGGAGGTCACAGAGGCCATCACCAAGGCTGCCATGAACGGCCGGCGCAACCTCGTCGCCGTCCCGCTCACCAAGTACTCCACCTTCCCGCACAGGTGAGTGGGCATAGCTAGCTTGCTCTACTTAAGCTTTGCTCTTGAATTGCACGCGAGGTGGTTGTCCTAATGCTAAACCTAGTCAGTTCGAACTTAATTTGCAAAACGAGGCCCAAGGAAAACGTAGCATACTCTAAGCTGTCCACGAATTGTGGATGTAGTTGTTTGGTTATTACTAGCTAATTGCCTTGTTGGTGTGTGTCTTGGACGAACTCAGCAGTTTGGAAGCCGACATGCATTTTGAGAATTGAACCTAAATGGTGCATTTTTCTGTTACACTTTGAAGTAATGGTGATTTACCCAGTAGCTGTAATTTGATCAAATTTGATGGTGAACTCACAAGTGTTTATCTTTCCTCATTCAAGCACTGCATGATTTAGAAAATTTCATACAAGAACTTGAAAGTCCTAAATACTGAAGCCAAAGTCAATCTTGAGTCAATTACTTTAGTTGTGTTCCAATATATGTGTTTTGAATGTTTTTTCTATTTGGATGCTAATATCATACTTTCACAACTGCTTATTTGAAATTTCCCTGCTCTATCATTAATTGTTAGTCGATAAGGATACTTCCTTGTGGAGTCATTTTTCAGGATACTTCGTGCTGATAGTCATTTTTTTGCTTAGCTGAATTTTATGGGTCATCATGGAAGGCATATTTAAGAAAATCTATGTTTGAAGGCATGTTTAAGAAAATCTATGTTTGACGGTACAAGAGTTTTTTTAGCTTAAAATAAGTTAAACAGTACTGAAATTCATTTAAATTTAGGCGCATACTAGGAATTCTGATTTGGACATTGGTACAAATTGGTCCTGGATAATCTCTTTTTTAATACATATTAGATGCTACTGTTGTTGTAATTATGTTTCCTTTTACCCCTTCAATGCTTGAAGATGATGACAAATTGGGACAATTTTTTTCCAATGACCAATGGATGTAGGATGCTTCCAATATATATACATATATAGATACATACATATAAAATGTATGGAGAGAGAGAGAGAGAGAGAGAGAGAGAGAGAGAGAGAGAGAGCCTTTTCTGTACTCTCGGGAGTACATACTCGCACCTCCAATATACCACCGGAATGAATGTGTTATACTTTTTTTATCACTTTCGGTACACTCCAATAATAATTTTAAGATACTCCAATGCGATATGGTTGAAACAAATTCGGTAGAGCCCTTTATTTTTTGCTATATACCTTTTTCCATTTGTAAAAAGAGTATATAAACAAATTATGCTATAAAAAGTGGACTTCGATGAAATTTTTCGTGGAACTCACTTTGGAGTATCCTATAATCAATGTTAAGAGTGTACTTGTAAGGATAAAGAGGTATAATAACATCATTTAAGGGGTGTACTGAAAGTGGGAGTAATGCATCTGCACTTCTAGGAGTATATATATATATATATATATATATATATATATATATATATATATATATACACATATATTTATGTGTGTGCTCGCATGTGCGTGCGCGTACATACACACATACATATATATAGTATAATTACTTGGGATTGTTAGACAATATCCTAGTTACCTAATATAAGAGGTTGCTAATGCCTTCTATAGATATTGTTAGCCTTGTATTGATATTGTCTTATGTAGGCTTTTCTTCTATACCCTCATGTACATGTATATATACCGGCCAATTGGCCTTATGTTGAATACAAGTGCTATTCCTAACATGGTATTAGAGCAAGGTTAGAGTTTTCTTTACTGGCATTGCACTTGCGCCCCTTTTTCCGTTGAGCTTTTTCCAGCCGCCGCCTCGGCTCTTCTTGTTGAGCTCTCCCTGCCAAGCTCGGCGGTCTCTCCACCTTCTTCAAGCTCATTCTCCGCGCGCCATTGTCGCTCCGTCCTTCGCGCCACTTCGGTCCGTTCGTTTTCCAGGCCGCAGCCACCTCTGCGATGCGACGCCGCCGCCGGATCTTCTCCAGTCGCCTTCCGACCTCCGCGCGATCTTCTCCGGTCGTCGCCACTTCCGAGGTGGCCTTCGTGCGCCAGCTCGTCTCCGGCTTGCCAGTCTTCGACCGTTGGCGCATCCGCGGTCTGGTGCTGCTATCGCCTGCCCTCGTCGCCTGAGTCGACCTCCGAGATCGAGACCGAGCGATTGGATTTCAAATCCGATCGGGAACTCGTCTTAACGTTTTGGCTTCGGGTCCGGCTCCGGCTTCTAGCTGATTCGGCTCCTGTTTTCAGTGGATAAAAATGTCATCTTCTGGTTCTTCATCGGGGACTGTTTCTGTTCCTCGATGCCTGGTTATCTTTGATGGTCTCTATTATCGAGATTGGGTTCTTCATATGCGCCTCCACATGCGCGGGCAGCGCCTTTGGGAGTTTCTTTCTGGCGAGCTATCTTGCCCGCCTCGTCCTGCTCCCCTTGCCACGCTTGTTATTCTCTAGGAGGCCGATGATGCTGCTTGACATACAGCGTCTGATGATTATGCTGATGCTGTGGAGTCTTTTCAGACTCAGTTTACTGCTTACAAAGCATGGATTGATGAAGATGCTCGTGCGTCCGCTATTTTGGTTGCTAGCATAGAGGTACATCTCACTGGTGATATCGTCGTTTTGTCTTTAGCACAGTTGATGTGGGCGCATCTTCGCGATCGCTATGAGCCTGCTGGCGATTCTTTGTACCTTGCTGTTGTACGACAGGAGCAGTCGCTGCAACAGGGTGATTCTACTGTGGATGAGTTCTATGCGTAGTTGTCCTTGGTGTGGCGTTAGCTTGATTCTTTGGGACCTGAGGTTTGCTGTACTTGCCAGTGCTGCCAGCGTCAGCACTCATTTGGAGCTTTGCCGCATCTATCGCCGCATCTACGACTTCCTCAACACGTCTTTGGGGTGAATTTGAGCAGATTCGTGCTCAGCTGCTTGCTTATCATCCTTGTGTGACCCTCTTGGAGGCCCTTGTAGCTATTCGTACTGAGGAGACTCGTCTTCGTGGTGCGGGTCTGCTGGTGTCTCCTTCAGTCTTGGTGGTGCCTCGTTCTACTCCTCCGTCAGTGGTGCCTACTCTAGTTTCGGCTACTGGGGGTGGAGGTCTTCACTGCACCTACTGTGACAAGAACGGACATGTGGAGCAGTTCTACTACCGGAAGAAGGATCTTACTCGTCGAAGTGGAAGTCCTCCTAAGGGCTCTAGATGCATCGACCGACTCCAAGAAGAAAGTCCCTTCAAGACTATTAACCAGGAAGTTGATCAACTGACGACCCTCCTATCTATCCATCCATCTGACATAAGAGAGCAACCATATTGCTTCCATGCCTCTTCATGCTTCTTCTTCTCGTCATCTGTCTCCTTAACTACCTTCTGAAGCAGTGGCTCTCGTAGCTCATGGAAACTAGGAGGCTTGAAACCAGAACCATACTATGCAATGGCCTCTACTGCTATCTCAAATTGTCTTTAATTTGCAACATTAAATGGTACACCACACTCATAGAAAAACTTGGCTATCTCCATACATACGGCTTCTCTTTCTTCCTTTGTTCTCATGCCAGCTTCTATGGTAGTTTGATGCGGCCCCTTTTCATGTCTTTGCTCTACAACCTCTCTGGACGTTCGTCGAAGCATAGCAGTAATAGTTTTTTTTGGTGGTGCTGGCACCTTGAACTGAAATGCTGCCGACTTCATTTTTTTGGAGGCTGTCCCAGAACTTGGATGGACACTCACATTGCTATTAGAGGCTTGGGCTCCTTCTTTGGATGCCTCTATTGCCACATAATCACCTTGTTCATCATCTAGAAACAGTGGTCTGCCCCTCTTGCCCTTCTCTAAAGCCTCTTGCATCTCTTTCATGATGGATGACGTAGTTTTGGGACACTTCGTCACACCTCCATACTCACCCGCGAGATGTTGTTTCACCCTCTTGATTCCTCCTTTTATCTTCCTCTGACAAAGATTGTATTGGATCAGCTCTCGCTTGTTAGGCTCTGCATAATATGCATACTTCCATCCCGGATTATCGAACTTCAGCTTTCGACTAGGATCATCCAAATAATTTGTGGGGGGGAGGTGCACTGCCATTGCCACTTGCACTTGCCATTTCAATTTCGGTTGCAGTTCTACAATCAACATTCAATAGTCTACAATCAACATTCAATCGTGAAGAGAGACAGAGAGGGGGAGCTGAAGAGAGATAGAGAGGGGGAGCAGAGAGGACAGAGAGACGGAGAGGGGGCGTCGCCTCTCTTGGTGCCCCGCGCGGTGCTGGGCGATAGAGAGGGGGACCAAAGAGACAGAGAGGGGGAGCAGAGAGGACAGAGAGACAGAGAGGGGGCGCGCGGGGCAACGCCGGACCGGGGAGGCGACGCGAAGAGACAGAGGGGGAGCAGAGAGGATCGGGATCCCGACCTGGCGGGCGATGGCGCGGTTCGGCGACGGTGTGGCAGGAGGCAGCGGATCCATGAAGCGGCAGACGGCGCGCGTCGGTGGACGACGGCAGTGGCCATACCGTTGGCAGTGACGACGCTAGGGTTAGCTCTGCTTCTCCCGATTCCTCTCCACTGATGGCTCTGCTTCTCCCGATCCCTTCTCCAAATGTACCCCCTTTACTAATTTCACCTCAGAAAACGACCTAGAATGCGCATTTTGTCCGAATCGGACGTTCTAGACGTTTTCACGTCGTTCCAAGGACGTTCCAACACGTTCTAGTCGCCGTCGCCAAAACGCTCGGACGTTCCGAAGCTCGGCCATGTTCTCTCGTTTACACGACGTGTAAATGTCGTTTTCACAATGTTCTAATAACCATGATGCCCCCGCACCACAACACCTCGGCTCTGCCCCCCGACGCTGACGGCTCCGCGCGACCGCAGCTCCGGCAAACACCTCCGCTCAGTCGCCGACGCGCCTCTGTCGATTCAAGCGCCTCGAGCCTCGCTCGGCGCGGCAACTCGCCCGCTCGCCGACGGCTCCGGAAGATAGATCGAGAAGGAAGAAGAGGAGCAGAGGGGGATCTCATCGGAGGTCTGGATCTAGAGGTGCGGAGGCGGTCCGGCCGTGGAGGCGCGAAGTTGGAGCAGCGGCGGAGGCGGTCCGACGGCGGAGGCGGAGGTGGAGGCGGTCCGGCGGTGGAGGAGCAAAAGGCAGAGGCATGACAGAGGCTTCTTCTCTCTGCTAGGGTATGTGTCTCTGGCTCTGCAACGCCCTTACGCCCTTATTCGCTCAGCTCACAGGCCGATGCTCGCCCAAATCTGGCCGTCGTGACGCCCCCATCGCCCTAATCCTCGCCTGGATGCCTGGGCAGGCGCCTAACTGTCCCCAGGCGAGGTGGCCGGCCCAGGCGTCCTCCGCCGGTCGACTAGACGAAGCGACGCCTTGATAACTATGTTTGGCATGCTATCGGTACGATCGACACGTTACGAGATTATATAGTAAGTAAATGCCACCTTTTAGTGCTTTATTCATATCTTTTATGTGGTATGGTTACATTCTATAGTAAGTTGCATGATCGTAGCAAGTAAGTTTTTTTTATTACGGCATACTTCATTGTGTGTTGCAGCATGATAAGCTGTGACAGAAAAATATAAGGACCCATCCAGTAAAAAAATTGGATGTAAAAGGTAGTAAACATAGGTGTCAGTACGATGTAGTAAACATAAGTTGTTGAGATATTAATGTTTTATGCACGCAATTGTAAAATGTGTTGATTCGTTATGTTGAAAG
The DNA here is from genome assembly GCA_036346355.1 of Rhipidocladum racemiflorum. Lineage (NCBI taxonomy): Eukaryota > Viridiplantae > Streptophyta > Magnoliopsida > Poales > Poaceae > Rhipidocladum > Rhipidocladum racemiflorum. The sequence goes on from CM070570.1 coordinate 60,606,474, forward strand.
GACGTTCGACACCAGTCATAGGTGTCAGTACAAGGTAGTAAACATAAGTTATTGAGATAGTAATGTTGTATGCACGCAATAGTAAACTGTGAGCAATCGTGTTATTTGATGTGATTAGGTTTATTAATATGTTGTTAAACAAAAAACGAACTGCACGGGTTTGGTAAGTTTTTTTTTTACGAGCTTCGGCCGTGCCGATACAGTTTAGGTAAGTCTAAATATGTATGATAGTAAAAACAAGTTAAGACAATAATGTTGTATGGATGGAATAGTAAATGTAAACAATCATATTATTGATGCGGTTGCCATTTTTTGTCGACGGTTAGATTTTTTAATATTTTGTTAAAAATAAAACAAACTGATCGGGTTTGGGAAGTTGCTTTTTTACGAGTTTCGGTCGTGCTGGTACAGTTTCGGTAAGACTTTACGTATATTTGTAAAAATAAGTTCTGCAGATAGTAATGTTGCATGGACGGTACAGTTTCGGTAAGTACATACGTATCGTAGTGAAAACAAATTATGCAGATAGTAATGTTGTATGAACTGAATAGTAAATGCGAATAATTGTATCATATGATGCGGTTGACGTTTTTCTCGCCGTTTTGACTTTTTAATATTTTTTAATATCTGGACATAAATTCTTCATATTTTATTGCCGATCTTGTGTTAGATGTAAAATACGGGATTAGGGTTTGATTTACCGCCTGTAGTGCGGTTGATCCGGGACGTGGGAGCGCGGGGCATGGGAGTATTGGGCGTTACGGCATATGTGGTTATCGGGACGTAAATTCTGGGCCAGGGGTTATTTTGGGCCGTATTCGGTGTTACGACATGCACGTTGAATAGCAATTCTGCGCACAGGCGCAGATTAGCGCTATATATATATATGTCTATATACATGTGTGTGTATATATACATGTGTATACATATACATGTATATATATGTTTGTATATATATATCTCTGTGTGTGTATGATGGAAAATATAGGTGGAAGGCTTAAGTATAGTTATATCATAGTATACTACTGGATCTTTCTAGTAGCTATTAGGTAGTAAGGTGAAATTCCAACCGTAGGATAGCCTAGTGATGTGAATTGTTGACCAGAGTTTGACTCCCACCAACCATATGTTGGGTCGGTTATTTGTGTGGATTTTCCACTACGATTTGTCATGATATGAACCCATGGCCTGTGGGTATTGGGTGTGAGCTTTAAGATGATTGTACGAGCCAGTTGTTCCCACTTCCCACCATCTAAAAGAAAAGAAAAGAAAAAGTAAGGTGGCATCCATATACACTTCTTGTATAATATGCAATACTAAACCTATTTATTGAATTGCAGCAGTGTTTAAAGGTGACATAGGACATTCTCTTTTTAGGAATGTGAATTAACTGTAAAATTATGCTCAAAATTTGTGAAAACAGTGTGTTGCGAAATAGTGTTCATTTAAAACTGTGTTGTCACCCTTAGAAAAAACTGTCTTGTTTGTTTTCCATAAAAAAGAAGGGTTGTCTGTTTCTTGTTTTAGGGATATAAACTTTCTTTTAGCAAATTTAGGGCCTGTTTGGTTCATATACTAAGTTTACCATGCTTTGCCATAGTTTTTTGCCAAACTTGACTAAAGTTAGGTCATCAAAATTGAAGCCACACTTTGGCTAGAAAAAAGAAGTTTGCCACACTTTTTTGAGCCAATAGCACATGGGACCTAAATGGCAAGAAAGAATCTTACCACAAGTGTGGCTGTGAACCAAACATACGCCTAACTTGGTCAAACTTGTCTAACTCAATGTGTGGCAAATTGTGGCAATATTTGGCTATGAACCAAACAGACCCTTAGTGTTTTCTGTAGCCATATATCGGTAATATCACTTTGATCAATGCCACAGTTGTAGGACTGCTGTTGGTTCTTCTCAAGTTTGCTCCTAGATCGGTCATCTTGAATTTTGAGGCCCTATTTTGAGTTGTGAAACATTTATAATATTGTTTGCATTATTCTAAGGTTCCATTGTGTGGCATTTGTGTTGGTAGTGATTGTGAACATTTGTTATGGTTCTTTTGTCAAAACTAGCAGACAACAATCATGCTTTCCTAATCCTAAGTTTATGCTTTTTATTTTGTAGGAATTTATTTCTATATATGTTTGTGTCTTTATTTTGGGAAAGTACCATGAATGTGAATCTATTTCCTCCTGCATTGGATTATAATTTTTTTTTTTCTTCAGAAAGCCTACATTTCAATGTACTGAGCTTGGGAAAATAATAATAATAATAAAATTTGGTGGAAATATTATTATCTAAAAGTTCTTTTTTTCACTTCTCATTGTCGTTACAAGTTGCCAGTTGGTATGTACAATTTTGCAGATACCCTTCCTATGACGATGGATTTGTTCTGCTCATACATAGGCAGTGAAATAATTTTCCATAAACACTTTACCCTTGATAGTTGACACATCGGAAATTGGGAAGCACCACTTTACCAAATTTTTTCTCAGTTGTACAAGAAGTGCAAATTGATTATGGTAACAAATTGCTTGTTCAAGTGATTTCTTTCACTGTTACCATGAACACTGTTCCATTGAATAAAATAGCTTAAATATTGCTCAATTGCGAGTAGCTAACTGCTATAACACATATATAATATTTTTATATTCAAAAATAGATTTATATTAGTTGTACGGTCCTAACTTCTATAAGTTGTATAGTTTACAATTATTTGATTAATCTACGCTGTTATAATCAGGCACCACAAAAAAACGCTTTAAATCATTCTCTTTTTATATCGACTAAGGAGATGATTTCCAAGATTCTTCTTTTATATGATTATTGTGGTAATTTCTAGCATTCGAAATTAAGAAGGTGCTTTAATCGTATATAGATATAGATGATTGTACATCTGTAATGTGCTGAGGCAGTAACACGAATAATCTTCCTCTCTATATCTGACAGCCTCTGTTTACAATAAGGGTACACATTTATTGCAATTCTAAGTACCATTTCCTCTTGTTTGTTCCTGCACCACAAACAGAGCTGATGCAGACTATGGAGCAGCCAGGGTCATGTTGAGGCCTGCTTGCCCTGGATCTGGTGTCATTGCAGGTGGAGCTGTGAGGGTTGTGCTGGAGATGGCCGGAGTTGAAAATGCTCTGGGGAAGCAGCTGCGAAGCAAGAACCCCCTCAACAATGCAAGAGCTACCATCAAGGCGACCCAAATGATGAGGCAGTTCAAGGATGTCGCTGCGGAGCGCGGGCTTCCAATGGAGGAGCTATGGAAATGATCAAACATATCAATCTTTAAATGCTCTTTGTAGAATTCTTTTTTTCTTTTTCTGCTGTATCTCTTGAGTTCATTTTCAGTTGTATCAATCTGCGGGGACAAGCCTGTGTCAACTTACCTTCTTTTTAATCTCTTCTGGGTGTCCATATTTACAGCCAAAGTTTCAGATGAAATTAAGTTGATCCACCACTATATGTAGCTTCCTTCCATTTGTACATCACCTGAACATATTAAATGAAAGAACCAACAAATTAAGAAGTGCACATATATGTAGTAGGAAAATGTCCATATATCTAAAATTTTGCTCGAAAATCTGTGCGACACCTTGAACTATAAAATTAGCTATTTGAATGTTCAAACTTTACAATCCGGTTCAAATAATACCTTGATTTAGTTTTACGTAATGGTATTGCTCTAGTAGTATGATGAATGAGCGGTTTTACCCTATAGAATGATAATAAGTTAGGCATGTTTAAGTGAATGATATGTGTGACTTCTCTTCCAAATCGAAATAGAGGGGGATCTACATTGGCCCATACCCATGGAAGCATAACTTGGAGCTCGGCGGAGGAGAAGCGCATGTGAATTCTATTTATCATTGACTTAACTTGTCAATGTATCATCCTATACAATAAAACCATTCACTCATTGAGTCACACAGGCATACCACTATGCGAAATCATGATAGAGTGTTATTTGAATCGGATTGCAAAGTTTGGGTGGGGGGAGGAGGACAGGGTCAAATGTATGATTTTATAGTTCGAGATGTTGGACGAATTTTCGATCAAAATTCAGTGTCAGAGACTTCTTCCTGTATGGTATGTACATACAACTTAGCTAAATAGCTAAATGACTGTAGTATGCATGTGACTTTTTTTGAAAAATAAACCAATTTTTAAAATAGATTTACAGGAATAAACCTGCCTTTATTTTTTTTAACGAATATGATTGGAGATGTGTTTAGGCCTCGTCGCTCGCCGGTTTTGCGAGTAAGGCGTCGACAACCAGTTGTGCAACCAAAAGGACGACGTTGGGCTCCGGCATCTCAAAAATTTAAAAATCATTACAATATTATCTTTCTAATAGACTAAATTTATTAATGAACTGATTTTGATTTTGGTATTTTAGGATTTTTAAGACCTTATAACTATTTGTATTATACTTTTTTTTAGCAAATTTTAAATATATATGTTATATTTATGATATTACGAAATTATTTTATAAAACTGTAGAGTTGTACGTGTGAAATTTGCACACTCACAGAAAACTTTTCTAGTTCCTTCGCTGGGGCTGTGTAACCTAGTTGCACCCAGGGTTTCACTTTTCGTTTTGAACTCAAATTTCAACGTCCCGATGGTATCAACATTCGCGAAATTTCGCTCAAAACTGCTCGGTTCGAAAGTCAAATGAATTTGAAATCTAGTAAAAAAGGCTTGAAACCTTCGAGTGAAATTCGCGGTTTTCGAATCCGCTTGAAAAGGTTCGAAATTCGCTCGAAAAGCTCAGAAAACCGCTGAGTTCGAAAATCGCTTGGAAAACTCGAAAAACCAATAGTAGTTGAAAAAATGGAGGGAAATGTAGAAAAATTAGGGAAAAATTGTAAGACAATTGTTGTAAAATTTGGAAAAAGCGCCAAAAATGGTATTCGAAGAAATACTTCAACAAATATTGCTACTAAATATAATTGAATAAATATTGAAACTGTAGTGTGTTGTGGATGTGTAGTCTAAAATTCTGATTCAAATGTTGTACTTATTTGATCAACTATGATTTTTGTAGGTCAGAGTGCATCTGTAACAATGTATTTCCATTTATTTTTTATGCACTACAGTTGATTGTTTAATACTTGCATTCGTGTTGAATATTTAGTTATGATATGACTCTCTCTCATAATAATAGAAAAAATGACCAGTTTATCACTAGAGGTCTCATATAATTCTATATTGATTTTTAACAAGTTAAATCGAGGATTTTGATTTAGTCTAATATCTCGTAGCAGTTTAAATGTGATTTTAAGAAAACTCAGATGTACTTTCTAAATACAGGTCATGATTTTATGGATAGTATCCTTCTTGCCTCATGCTGTTGGTTTTTACAAGGAAATATTTGTACTAAATATACTTCAATAAATATGATTACTAAATATATTTCAACAAATATTTATACTAAATATACTTGAACAAATATTGCTACTAAATATATATAATTCAACAAATATTGCTATTAAATATATTAAATGGCTCAAAAACGTCTTCAAACTTTTTTTTTTTAAAAAAATAATATTCACATCAGATGTCATAAGGCTATTAATACTAATTATAGAGAATTTTTAGATAAATTTTTCAAATTTTTTAAAATTCTTTGAATTTAAATTTAAATTTAAGAGAAATTAGAAACGGTTTTCTTTTTCGCTTGCGAGCGGTACGAACTAAATCCGCGAAATTTCACGAATTTCTTTGAAAAGTGGAACCCTCTCGCACCTTGTTGCACGTCTATCTTTACAATCTCTCTCCAATGATGCGATTAATTAGCAGCAAAAGGATGGTGTTTGGCTGCGTAACCTAGTCGCGCCTGGCAAAAAATCGGACAAAAACTCATTTTAATTCGGGAAAAGAGAATGACAGGGCAGGAGAGGAGAAGAAAGGAGGAAAGGGGAGAGGAAGGGGGAGGGGGCTCCGCTCGTCTTCGTCCGCATACTCACTTCTTTTGCGGTTAGTTTTGGTTGCCCTTTAATTTTTTGGGTATTTTGATGAATATACGGTAAGGTTTAGCAACAGTAAACATAGATTAGTGGTAGAACTTTGGTTGGTAGTTGTATATTGCCGTGCGGCAGTGCTAATTTCGCATGTATTTCACTAGAAAATATTTTCTTATATCGTAGTGTAGATATCGTATGTTAGTTCTTTATGTAGATCGATTAATTGAAGACTCAGGTTGGCTAGGTTTAAATCCCGGATCTAGATTCCTTGTATATTCTATTCAAAAATTAAATTGAAAATTTGTGGTTGTGGCGTATGAGATGCAAGCAAAACAGATTTTGATAGGAATGATACGAGTGGTAATTTAATTTTGTTTTTGCTAAGATGTACATAGCACCTGTAATTAGCATGCGTTCTGAAATTTGTTTGGCCGTGTGATAGGTATGTCAGGTCAGCAATGTTTTAGAGTTCTTTACACGCAGGAAGAAATTCAAGAAGGGCCATTGTTGACGTAAAAAATTTAACGAAGGGTTAATTGTCACCAACACAAGAGAACGCCGGGTTCAGTTCTGGTTTGCGAGTGTGCCAGCCGATTTGATCCCGCAATTGACAAGAGGAATGAGCCTCCAAGCAAATCAACCAAAAGAATCAATCTAGGGCTTGATAGCGAGCGGATCTGATTGATTTGAAGCAAACCAACGTAGATCGGGGTAACTGGTAGATCTAACCAACTCTACGAGTCAATTAGATGGGGGGTAAAGGCTACTTCTCCCGAAAAGGCGATGCGCAGCAAGATCGGAAAGAAAGCAGGACCTGGCAAGGCGTAATGCAGCGAAGATCAATAATCGGCGATGCACAACTATATTGATTAAAGTGTATTACAGGAAAAAGATTACAAACTAAGTGTCTACTCCTAATGCAAAGGAAAAGAAATGTATAGATTGGTTTGATGTCTTTCTTCCTCGACGTAGCCCATCGTACTTCTTTTATAACCCTTGAGCCTGATCGTATCTATCTCAGTCTTGTCATCCGCTCGTACCGGCTTCGAACTCTTCTTTCCATCTTGGGCACGATCATATCTAGTTCTAGTTGTATGAGCTCTGGTCTTCCTTTCGGCCTAGGTGTTGCCATATGACCATGACCTTTCCAATCTGCCTGTTCATCATCTTTTATCAATCTGGCCTTATACCGGTCCCTCCAGACTTGTGCCAAGACTACACCCATCTCGGTCGCTCAATTTTGGGTGCGAACATATGCCCCCATTTTTGGGATATGTCCCAAAAATCAACCGTCAGTGCTTCAGCAGGTCGTCATCTTCATCGCTTCATCTTCTTGGCAGTTCTCCTCGAGATGCCGCACCATGATCACTCCCACGTCGAACCGCTTCGTATTCTACTCGCATTGATTTGAGGGATGCTTCGCTTTCCGCGTCATGACGATCTGACTGCCTGATTTGCCCTATAAGTACCAGGTAATCCACAGTTCTGTCATATTATCTGATAGTAATCTCTCTCTGTTCGTGCCATGTCTTCTTCTTTCCACTCTTCTTCCTCTGGCTCTGCTTCTAGTTATTATTCATCATCAGATGATGACTTGGCCATTGCTGTTGCTCTCCAGGAAGAGCTATCGGTTGAGGTTCACGCTGAAGAGGAAGTAGCCGATGATGAAGCCATCGCCCGCGCCCTCCAAGAGGAGTTTGATGCTGATGCCACCGATGCCCCTGCAGCAGTCGCCACCCCTCCTGCCGACACCACGGAACCCAATGCCGGCGCAGATGCTACTCCTGCGGAGGTTGCCCCGGAAGCCACTGGTCTCTCACCAACCGATGATGAGCCGGCGCCTTCACCAGCTCATCTTGCCGACGCTGCCCTCCAGGAGTCATCCAGCTCCAGCGCAGGTGATGTCCCCGGCAGTAAGTGTCGTCGGCTCTATTAGGTGCTGTGCCTTTCATTTCTTTTGTAGGGATGGCACCTTTCTCTCTTTCTATATGTATTTTCACGAAGTCTATGTTTTCCTTCTTTTTTGTGCTACAGTAATTCCTGAGCACCTTTCATTTCTTTTGTAATTTTTCGGCTCTTTCTCCTCTAGTTGATGATGTAAACAGTCACTTCACTTCTTAGCCGATGATGTATTTAAATGCTCAGTATAAAAATAGACATCTGAATGTTGAATCCATCATGGGTGTCGACTTCCGTACATACTTTTCTCGGCTTCTTATCTTTTGGTATCAGCTTTAACAATACTGACAATACCGACATTTCCTTACTTCTTTTCCCTAGCAGTCTTCTGACATGACTCGAAAACTGATCGACCTTATTGCTTGTTAGTTTAGGACGCCACCTTTTGGCCGACGTAGATTGAACTGACATACCCAGCAATGCACGGCAATTAATGAGCATGACATATCTCTATTTCCGAAACCTCCTCTCATTAATGAGTCCATGCAGCCTTATTCGGAACATCGTGTCGCAGTCAACTGCATGATTAGTGCGTGCGAGAATCGGGGCATAAGGTTCAGAGCCATTTTGAACAAGGCATCCTTTGCTTTTATATAGCTCTCCCCCTTTTTGCAACTCTTTTTCTTTTGTACTTCTTCTCTTCCGATGCCCACTATTTTGATCATATTGGTCTTGTTTTTCCGACGATGCCCGCCGAGCACCTATCTACCAAAAGATCGTCCGTCGGCTCGGCTACCCTTGTCGCCCAATTTCCTTACTGGCCATCGCTGTCTTCAACAGTCCGCATTTGGCTCTTGCAACTGCAAGTTTCCCTTGGTTTCTTCTTGAGGAATTTACACAAACTGCACAAATCATCGACCATTAGTATTCCCTTCGTACTCATCTTGTTCTCCTTTTTTCCATAGATGGCCGACTATCGTTCGCAAATCCTGGTTCCAGTACCAGACACAGTTGACTAGTTCTTACTAGGCCCTGAAGGTAGTGAAGATCCGACCAATTTCATCAACAAAGAGATCATGCAGATCCTCCTGAACTCCGTTTATTTCAACCTGAAGGGCCGGAAGGACAGCTTCAGAGCTTGGCCTACTGATATTAAGGGTTGGAGAACCTGGTACAATCAAGTGGCTAGCAGCAAGAGGGCGGATTGAGAATCATGGCCGATTACATTAGTCTCTCTTTGTCAGGCATGTGCAGAGACGAATCATTGATAACTTCGGCTTCCTACTTCTGGTTAGATGCCTTCAACGCTTTCTCCTTTAGCCCTGGATTCTTCAGTCCAACTCTTATGGATGTAGTGGTTCTTACTGGGCTCAAGCCGACAGGCCATCAATTCCACGCTTTTGAAGCAGCCACTACTCATCGGTTATCGACCAAGATCAGTTGGTCTCAATACCTTAGAGAATACAGCCGATCATTTGGGCCTGTGGAACCTCATGAACATACTGCCTTTCTGAACATGTGGTTGAACAGGAACCTCTTCTGCGGTGCTTCTCTGGCCCCCACAAACAATTACCAAGCTCTTGCTGAGGTTCTAGTAAATGGCGCGGATATAGCTATGGAAAACTTCTCATGGGCACAGCCTACCACACGATGCATGTCATTGCTTCAAAGCTTAGGGCGTGGCCAATTCTCATGCCATTGGCAATCAAGGAGGGCCTCTCTGGTTCATCCAGCTCTGGTTGATGGCTCAATTCGAGTGTCCTTTCCGCACCATTCCTTCTTCAGACCTTAAGTTTCCCTGTGAGGACTCGCTAGAGGAGGGGGAACAAACCTTCAGATGCTGCCAATCGTATGGGGAGCCCTTTTCTCAGATCTTGAAGAAAGATCTGAAATTCGATGGAGTGTCCTTTATTGTGTTCTTCTCGTATTTTTATGAGACTGAGGGTATCCCTACTTTAGATTTCCTTCCGTACCGGCACATCGATGATTTGGAATATGAGCACTCTGGTTTCTGCCGACCGGACAGTCCTGACGAAGTGTTTCAGGCACATAATCTTGCCCGGGGTTTTCTCAGTTGGCCTATGTCTTTCAAGCCGCACCCAGAAGCCTTCATACGAGTATTACCACCCGTCCGTTTGCACTGAACAGTTGAAACTTGGGCTGCTCCCTCCACGGTTGGTGTTGTTTGACAGGCTCCGTGAGTGAGAGGAGCTCAAGTGCCCTCTCGATGTAAGTATTGCACTGGATTTAGGCGGAGAGATGTTGATTGACTCTATTCCTCGGATCACCTTCTTTAGTCGAACCGCTGCTGCTTTTACTCGATGGTGGCAGGAGTGGAGCCGTCACCTTTTCCTTAATCCTCTGGGTGTGGTACTCCATCATTTTGGCGGCTCTTATCCCCTCCCTTCTTCTCAAGAGGTAACCTGAAGAATCGCCTTTACTTTTATCATAACCTGACATATCCTTCGTTGATCCTCTACTGTTCTTTGCACAGGACATGGAAGATACTCGCCCGATTCTATCTGCTAGTGGCAAAGTTATTAATTTACATGCTAACATCATTGGTCGCACTAACGTCGGTCTCCATTCTCCTTCTCTAAAAGACATCAAGAAGAAGGGTCATACAGGGGCATCGGCTCATGTTCGACAGAAAAGAAAGCCTGCCGATGGCTGGGGGGTGACTCCCCACCGAGGACCAAGGTAGCCAAGGTGGCCCAGTTGATGCCCACTTATGCTGGTGTAGATCCTGCGAAGCCTGGTGAGCATTTTGTCCTCCTGCTAATTTGTGTGACCGTCTTGCCGACGAACTCATTCACCTGTCTATTTCAGTCAGGAAGAAATAGTTTGTTGGGTGCAAAAAACCTACTCCTGTTATCCCACCTATTTCTCTAGTAGCCAATGTGCTCCTTGAGTCGAATCCCCAGGTGGCTGGCTTCTTAGCGTGTCCATTCACCTTTCTTTTCAGCGTCGTTGACTCTTATATTTTTGTACAACCGATTACGGAGGACGTAGGACCTGAAGTATCTCCCATCATTACGAGTGAGACACATGTGGAAATGATTGCCGATCCTCCGGCTGAAGCCACCATTGTGGGGGTGGCTGAAGTCGCTATTGTGAAAACGGCTGGAATTGTTGTCGTGGAGATGCCGCCTCTTTCCACCGTAGGCGCGATAGTAGGACCACCAGGACTAATGAGTAACCCTGCTCCCCAAAATCCTTCAGACATTTTCCTACCCCAAGTTCATCTACAGGGGTTGAGGTATGTCCTGGTATATCTCCTATGTGGTATTCGCTTTTAGGATTTTTGTGCTTATCCGACATCGTCTTGTTCCAGCTATCGGCTAGTGCTCTTATTGGGTTTACTCCAAAAGATCTCGGCTTTTCCTTCGATGATGACCTGGTAGCCGATGTGACTCCTTCAACATCTATCGTCCAGCCGCCGTCCCAACCAGGTCAAGACCTTCCATCTACGTCCTTGTAACAGCGAGACAAACTGAAACAACTTCATCGGATGCTGGTTCAGTCGGGGCCAGATATCTTGGAAGGCTATCAGCCGATGGTCGCCCTCCTTGCTGAAGTGGCCTCTTGCCTTTCCGTGGCAGACGTGGACAAGTTCAATGATCTTCAATGCCCTTCTTGAAGAAGGATGCTGTCAAGATGGCGTTGGATTGCTGCTGTCAGCGAGAGGAGGTCGCGAGGGACCATGCTGAACTTGACATCTTGGCGGCCATCGGCAAACAAAAGAAGGCTGATTTTGATGCCGCGGTATCATCGGCTAAGGCTTTGAAGCCATCGAGAGCAGCTCTGGCCGATGAGGTTGCTCGTTTGAGGCAAGCCCTGATTTAAGCTAAAGCCCACCTCTCAGTTGTTGACTGTGCCATTGACTCAACCAAGGTAGACCTTAGGGCCCAGCATGCCGACATCTCCGTGACCTTCAAACTTGTCGAGGCTAAGACAAAGGCCATTGTACCGGTTCTGGGTAATGATGCTGATGATGAGGCCTTAGTCTTGAGTGTTTGTCAAGCCACAGAAGCTGCAGCTGATAAGATTTTTTCTCTTATTTAAACGATGTAATTGACTGCGTATTTAGGACCCCATGTCTTTTGTGATCTGAATATGCCAGATCGTTTTTGATTTTTTTGATGTTTCTGACGTGAATCATCGGCCTTATGGTTGTAGTTAACTTAATATCTTTCTTGGGACATGTCATTTCCGAGCAAGGCGTTGCTGTCGACCCAAGTAAAGTGCAAGATATTCTCAAGTGGGAGCAACCCAACACTGTCACAGAGGTTCGATGTTTTCTTGGACTTGCCGACTATTACCGCCGATTCATTCAGGATTTCTCAAAGATCGCCAAACCCATGACTGAGCTACTGAAGAAGGGTGCAGAATTCAAATGGTCAGTGGGCTGTGAGCAAGCATTCCAGACCTTGAAACAGCGCCTGACTACAGCTCCTGTCCTCACCCAACCTGATATTCACAAGCTGTTCGATGTGTATTGCGATGCATCAGGTGTCAGCCTTGGCTGTGTGCTTATGCAAGAAAACCGGGTTGTCGCCTATGCGTCTCGGCAATTGAAACGCCATGAAGAGCACTATCCAACTCATGATTTGGAGCTTGCTGCGGTGGTCCATGCCTTGAAAATTTGGTGCCATTATATCTCCTTGGGAACAAGTGCAACATCTATACCGATCACAAAAGTCTCAAGTATATCTTCACTCAGGCAGATTTGAATATGAGGCAAAGAAGATGGCTTGAATTGATCAAAGACTACAGCCTGGAAGTGCATTACCATCCGGGAAAAGCTAATGTGGTGGCTGACGCGTTGAGTCGTAAGGCTCGATGCAATTGCCTCACTCTTCAACCCCGGAGTGTCACCCTTTGTGCCGAATTCCAGAAACTCGGCTTAGAGATGGTCTAGGAAGGGTTCTTGGTTAATCTGGAGTTGAATTCCACGCTGCTGGACCAGATTAGAGAAGCTCAAAGGAGGGACAATGGCGTTGCCCGAATTCGCAGCAAACTGGGTTCCGGCCAAGCCACGGGATTCCATCTTGATGACCATGGAATTTTGTGGTTCGGCGAGCGCCTGGTCGTCCCCAAAGACCAAGAATTGAGAATAAAGATTCTCGATAAAGCCCACAACTCCTTGCTCACAATTCATCCGGGCAGCAACAAAATTTATCAAGACTTGAAGCAACGGTTTTGGTGGACTCGCATGAAGCGTGAGATTGCTCGTTATGTGTCTGAATGCGACGTCTGCAAAAGGGTGAAGGCCGAATACCTTAAGCCTGCTGGCACTCTTCAGCCGCTGCCCATTCCAAGTTGGAAGTGGGAAGAGATTGGAATGGATTTCATCACCGGCCTGACAACAACCGCTTCGGGCCACGACTCGATATGGGTTATAGTCGACCGGTTGACGAAGTCCGCGCATTTCTTAGCTGTTAGCACCACCTATCGAGCCATGTGGTATGCGGAGTTGTACATATCTCGGATTGTGTGTCTTCATGGAGTGCCAAAGCGAATAGTTTCAGATTGAGGCTCTTAGTTTGTTTCTCGATTCTGGAAAAGTTTGCATGAGGCATTGGGCACCAAGCTATTACACAACTCAGCATATCATCCGCAAACTGACGGCCAGACCGAGAGGGTCAATCAGATCCTTGAGGATATGTTGAGGGCTTGTGTTCTGTCTTATGGGAAGAAATGGGATGAATGTCTTCCGTATGCTGAGTTTGCTTACAACAACAACTACCAAATCATCATCAAAATGTCTCCCTTCGAAGCACTCTATGGTCGTAGCTGTCGGACACCCCTGAACTGGTCCGAGAGTGGGGAACGACCATTCTTTGGACCTGATGTGGTCAAAACGGCAGAAGAAAAGGTGAAGACCATTCAAGAAAACCTGAGGGTAGCACGATCACGACAGAAGAGCTATGCCGACCGCCGCAGGAGACCTCTCTCCTTCGACGTTGGTGATTATGTTTATCTGAAGGTGTGTCCCCTCCGGGGCACCCGTTGTTTCAGAGTTAAGGGAAAGCTGGCACCTCTCTACGTAGGACCTTTTTAGATCCTTGCGAGGCGTGGTCAAGTGGCATATCAGCTGGAGCTTCCTCCCTCTCTAGCAATGGTCCACGACGTCTTCCATATATCTCAGTTGAAGAAGTGCCTCCATATTCCCTTCGAGTCACTGGAGGTGGACGAACTCGAAGTTCAGCCCGAACCTGATCTATCTTACCAAGAGCGTCCTATTCGGGTTTTGGATGAAGCTGAACGCAAGACCCGTCGGAGGACTCTCAAGTTTTACAAAACCCAGTGGAGTAATCACACTGAAAATGAAACCACTTGGGAGCTCGAAGATCGTCTAAGGACCGAGTATCCCGAGTTCTTCCGTACCATGTAAAGTGCTAGTGTACAAATGCTTCACAGTTCGAGGCAAGTTGATCGGTATGTGCCTGCACTATCTATCTGCATTCCATTCTTCTTATACGCTTGTTCTGAATCTCGGGGCAAGATTCCCTTAAGGGGGGAGGGTTTGTCAGGCCCCGAATTTAAATTCGACTCGCGCGGCAAACTTAAGCCCTAACCAACCTGTAGCCGCAGTTGGGTTCGAATAATAACTTCCTAGAGTATCCTAAACCGTCCCTTAGAAGAGTCCAAACTCAACCGCAAGTTTGGGGCTTGAACACTCCAATCTACAAATGTGCTTTCATCCAAGTTTGAAGCCATGTAACTCGAGATCCGGGATGATCCAAGATGCGCATGTCGTTTGGTTGCAAACAAGAAACTTTTCTCTCCGGCAGGGGAGGTTTGCATCAAGATCCGACGTCAAACCCTGGATTAAACCTAGCGCCAAAAATCAAACCTTGTGCTGGATTTTCTGGGCAATCCGGAGTATCCGGATAACATGTCCGGAATGTCCAGATATAACCCGGAGTATCCGGAGTGTCCGAACTGGGTCTACCCGAAATCCCTAACCCGGAATGTCCGGATGAAATATCCGGAGTGTCCTGATTGGGTTGACCGAAGGCCCTAACCCAGAGTATCCGGATTAAACATCCGGAGTGTTCGGACTTTGCGGGATTTGAGTATAAAACCCCATTCCTTGGTTCCTTGGTCATTTCATTCTCTACCTCCACTCTCCCGTGTGCTCTCCTCCATCCGAGCTCATCTCCGACGTCTCCCCACTCCGGTGACCTCCCGTGGCTCCTCCTCAGCGACTCCCTACTCCGGCGACCTCAAGCTCCTCCCCAAGCCGGTGTCTTCCTTCTCCTACCGGCTTCCCCTTCTTCCTCTCCATCCTCCTTAAAGGTAGGACCTCTTCTTGGAGCTTGATTCGTGGGTTCTTGGGTTCTAGGGCGTCCATGGGGCTGGATTTGGGGCTTGGTGTGTAGATTTGGGGGTTGGGGGTAAACTTTGGGAGTGCTAGGATTTGGTGGGTGGTTGGATTTGGGGTGGATTAGGCAATGTAGGGTGTAGGGTGAGAGATCGGGGGTAGATGATGCCATTCTAGACGTTGGATTAAGTTTTGGTTGGGATTTTAGGAATGAGCCTCGATTCATCGTGTTTTGGGCTAGCTCGGAACTTCTCCGGCTTAGCCGCGTGTAGGAAGGTCGTAGATCGGATCCTCGCGGTGCCATAGAACTTGGAAACACTCCGATCCCTTGAGTCATTGGGCAAAATGCGCCATGTCCGAAGTGTCCGGACAAATTGTCCGGAATGACTGAGTTGTCCGGACTATCCGGATGAAATACCCGGACTGTCCGGGTTGCTTGGGCTGTTCGGCGGGGAAAATGCATTCATATTTTATTCTATCACATTGCATGCATCTCATTCATGCATGATAATCGTGTAGAGAACGACTCCGCGGAGGTTGGCGCGGAGGTGACGGAGGGGATTGCCAAAGAGCAAGTTGTGGTCAATCCTCAAGCAGAAGCATCATGCAAGCACCTAAGCATATTCCACCTTATATGTGAATTATATTATTGTGAATCAATTGTTAAATTGGCGATTAAGTCGTGCATTAGGAGATGGATTGTGAGAATGGTGTTAGATCCTAATTGTTGCATATACATCCTTTGATATTGTTGAACACCTCCTTTGGAGCTAGTATGGGTAATTATATGGTGTCCTTGCTTAGTTTGCTTAGACGTCGGGTATGGGCCAAGTGATGGATGATTCCATCGCTTGAGGTTATGTACTTCACGAATATTGGGCTACAACAGATTGGGTGGGAATTGAAATATGAAATTGGGACCGGGCGAGAGGTTGGATCATTTGAGTGTGGAGACTCAAATGAGTAGTCTCACCTGTGTCGGTTGAGGACTGATATGTTGTTTGCCCTTTGATCGAGCACACTTTGTTGATCGTATGTCGGATAATGGCACGGTAATCTATTCTTTCATCGCATGCTGTTCGATGGGTCATGCCCTCATGCGGTTGGGCGTGGTTGAGGGCGAGGCTTAGGCCGACTCTCGAGGGCCAAGCCGGGCTTGGGCTGCTCGAGGGGGTGCTAGGTGCTCGGACCGCATGAAGATGGCCCAACGAGTAGGTATGGATGGGAGGAGGGTTGACATGAGGTTCCTTGTGGCACATGTCGTGCGATTGATGATCCCCTACAGGGTGAATAAGCGATTCGAATTGCCGCGCTCTCGGATATGAGCACGCTTGGTCATCGCACATTCAACGTGGTAACAACTTGAACTTAATGCTAGTTGGGTTGGATGGTGGAACTTGTTCGTAATGTCATTTGCTTTACTTTAATTGTAAAGTTTCATATTTCACTCTAGTAATAGGTGCCGTCCACCAATACTATAAAATTTGTAAATGGAGTAGTGGAATGAAATTATACAACAAAGTAAGCTTTTTCGCACTTTTGCCTTAAGCTTATTTCTTTGCTACATCCAAATGCATATCCTTTCGAGTCGGTCATATATGGACCACAGGTAAGCCTTGCGAGTACCATCTGTACTCATGCTTCTGCTTTGTGGTTTTCAGGTGAGGATTCGGACGGGTGTGAGTTCTGTCCGTACTGCCTCTCGGTGACCGGGCAGGGCACCGAGTAGAGGCTGCCGGCGCCGTTGCTTATGCCCGGAAGTGTTCAGGGGCAGGACACTTCCGGAGGAGTTGTACTTTTGTGTGGTTTAGTAGTCGTGTGCTACTTTTGTTGTACAAGTTGGTCTTAAACTATGTTATGTCTCATTTGAACACTTGGTTATTTCGTTGCAACTCTATAATATATTGTTGTGCTCTCGTATCTCGTTTGTTCCTCTTCGTGTTGCTTGGTGGTTGTCGTGGGGTTGGTTGTGTTCCTTCGTCGGGTTTTGTCTTCATGCTTCCGCGTGGCATGTTGGTTGTGGGGGTTTGAGTTCGTTGCCCCCTTTATGCAAATTGAGTTGATATGACAGTGAAACCGGTATGCGGGGCGATCCTGGGCGAGCTTCGGGTTGCATATCGGGGGAATACCGGGATTGTTGTCGAGTTATTCGAAGGGTCTCACTGTTGCCTCAATTGGGTTTGGGTGCTAACACTGCGAGCGCCCTCGGTGATCCGTTGTTAGCCTCCAAACACTATATGGTCCTTAGACCTGAGATTGTCATGGATACCTAGCATGTAGACTTGTATGTTTTGGTGTCATCAAACACTACACCGTAACAGGGTAGTTATAAAGATGACTACTGGGTATGCAACGATACATTGCCAAGTGTGTGATGATCAAGATGGGATTTGCCCCTCCTAGATAACGGGAGAGATACCGCTGGCCCCCTCATGTATCCAGGATAGGGAAAGCACACGGCCGTGCTAAGATGACTAAGGAGTTAGTCATGGTTTATATCCATCACACTGTCGAGTGAAGTGGTCAAGCTATCAACAAGGGTGGCGCGCATCTCACCTTGAGCTTGACTGGTATCGTGTGGTAAAGGGATCGGTATGTGAGTGTATAAAGGTTCGGCGAATATTAATTTTGTGCATTCGGGGGTCAATACGTACTGCTAGGTGCCACTATTGATCAGTGAATTGGAAACGGGTTTTCGGATTCACATCTGACTTGCACTGAACCTAACGGGACACACACTTAATGAGTTGGAACTATTTAATGGGTTTGTGCGTGGATGAGTAGAGGGCTTTGGCCCACTAGCGTGTCTATAAAGGGCGAGGCCAGGAACAGTGTGCGACAGAGATGAGAACCCTCACCAAGTTCAGCCATCGCGCACCCTTCCTGCTCCCCAGAAACCCTAGCCGTGTGGCGAGGTGCTAGCACACCCCGCACGACATTTCCGCTCGGTATGTGTTGTGGGGACCCATCCCCAGGATTCCATTGATTTACTCAGTTGCATCTCATAGCTCAAGTAAATCAAGGGAACCTCGAGTGGCCCACATATATGCCCGTGTTGGTCCCAGGAAAGTTCACCAACACGTGCGACAATGCACAACAGTTTGGATCACATTTCACACACATTAATGGAAACATAAACATTTATATACATACCAAAAGTGGGACTGCTGTCCGAAACGACATATTTAGAGTTATTACATAAACATCGCAGTGAAAAACATAAAACAATAACAAAAGGCCAGCATGGTATGCCCCAAACCCTTAGGCAACCAACTGGAGGCAAGAACTCGCATCTAGATGTTAGTGTCGTCGAAATCTACCCGGTAAAAGTCTACGAGCAGTACCTCATCCTCACCTGCAGCAAATGGACAATCCGATTGAGTACAAAGAGTGTACTCGTACAATAATATATACAAAATGCTGGATTCTAGCTACATGTAGTTGCTACATCAAAGGAAGGCAAAATGGGTAACTTTAGCATAAAGCAATATTTGGAATGAAAACATAGGCATGTATAGATCGAAATTCGCCATTTGGTAAACATTTGCAAAACCTAATACATAGTGTAACATCATCACAAACATAACCATCACATAATCATTTCATGCCTTCAAGCATTCTCCGAACCACAAGTCCAACGCTCGTGTTTGCCTACACACACGAGTACTCCAATACTCATGTCAATTTTCCATATCCATACCATTCTTACCAAATCCTTAATACTCGCCTAGGGACCGACAAATTAAGTGATCGTCCTTAACCATGGACGCGGCTATTAGAATAGTTTAAACTCTGCAGAGGTACAACTTTACCCACACGACACGCCACACTCGTAAGCCAAGCTATGAGCACATTTCCTTTGATGTGCCAGCAGAGGTAAACGTGACAAAACTATTTTTCAGTATGTATGGTAGTGCATCTAAAACACCCGAGTGAATGTGGCCCTTGATCCGGCGTGCTCAGTGCTCCGTGTGTGTGAACCAAGGAGTACACCCGTTGTTAGACATCCCCAACTTCACAAAGTTCGAGGGACTCTGAGGACGTTCCTTGACACTCCACAAAGTTCAAGGAATTCCGGCGGACCTTCCTTGACACTCCAATGAGTTCAAGGAATTCCAAGGTGCATATGGTTTAAACACCCCTAGTCATACATAAGTACTTGGTTATGCCAGCCCCATAAATGGCGTGTGATTCACACGATAGTTACTTAAAGAGACGTCACCAGGATTCAATCCTTAAGGTCCTTAGCCAACATCTTTACTCATTATCCACAAATCTAATCAACATCATCATAATCATTCTTTATCATTGCGACCAATGAACTAAGTCCATCTATCGCGGTTTCTAACGATCGTTCTACGCATGGCTAAGCAATTTGTGTGAACCCATATGTAATAAGTACCTCCAATCACCTAAGGTAACAATGGAATTCGAATGAACGTGGCAAGGTGGATATCACATCAATAAGGTAATAACTAGACATTCTACCCAACATAGGTATAATTTGAAAGTAAGCATGCAACATGTAAAAGTATTCGCAAAGCATAATTTTAAATAATGGAAACAATATGTTCAAGGATTAAGGTATGGATATTGCTTTGTTGCTCGTTCTGGATCTCGTATGCGTAGTCGTGTTCGGGAGTAGCTTCCAAAGCGTCCACACCTAACGAAAAGATCCAATCCAAAAGAATACCAATTAAGAACCAAACAAGAAACAACACGAGAACATTCTTAATCATGCATGAGATGCATCATGATTATACTTTTAATCCTAGCATGCATACGAGAAGCATTTTATCTAATTGGGTCTGGAGTATCCAAGTTTCAACTCGGAATGTCCGAGCAGACCCCCTCGCTCTAGCCAGCAAATTCGAAGTTTTATTTGGAGTATCCTAGTGCTTCGAAGTATCCGAGTGAACTTTGGACTATCCTAGTGCTTCGGACTATCCAAGTGAACTTCGGACTATCTGAGCTGGGTCTCAGTTTCAGCTTTCCACTTCATATTGACGTACTCGGAGTGTCCGAACGTAATCCCGGACTATCCGAACTAGGCTCCTCTGTCCGAAAATAGGTATGAGTGCATTGTGCTCCTATACTTCAAGAAAAGGAACTAGGGTAAAACCTTACCACTACAAGGTTATTCTGGCTCTTGGTGGAGGTCGTTTCGACGAGATGCACTGTGTCTCCACATCGGTTCTTGTGGTTCATCTCCTCCTTGCTCGTGTGGATGATGATGGCCTCGCTTGCTCGTGCTTGCAATGGCTTCTTCTCCCCAAGCTTCACTGCGACGTGCACGGCCCAATCCGACGTGGAGGATGGAATCCAAAGAGAGGAAAGGAAATGAATTACAAGAGCAACTTCTCAAAACAAGAGCAAGGAGAAAATTGGTTGTAACTCACCCAAAAACTTGTGCATCAAAAATCCATTTGGATGGATTTGAAGCTCTTGACAAGCTCAAACTCAAAATGTGGATGGATTTGAGGGGAGGAATGGAGAAGTGGAGGAAGAACTCTTGCTCTCTCCCCTTAGCTGTTTTTCAGACTTGGATGAGCAGGAAAATGAGTGGGTAGGGAGGAGAAACCAATGTGGGAATGCTTATATAGCTGTCCACTCCATCACTTACATGTGGGGCTAGGTCCCACATGTCATAGGAAGGTAAGAAAGGTGGGTATGAGTGGATAGAGTGAGAAAAGGTAGATTAGGTATGTGCAGTCCAAAATTTCCAAGGCAAGGGGTGACCCACATGACATAGACTGGTTAGGTAAGTGGGTAAAGGTGAAATAAGTGAGAAAAGTAATGGGTTAGGTGCAGTTCACTCCCTCTCACTTACAAGTAGGGCTCACAAGTCATGGATTATGGGCAAAAGAAGGTTGGTGTGTTTGGAAAATGATTTTTAAGGTTCCATAATATTAACCCCCCTTCAAATTAATGATTCATTACTTGTAAAATTTTAATTGAGCGTTGATTATGCCACTAACATGAATGATGTGAGCATGCCATGCACAACATAATAACCAAAAACAATTTTGGGCTGTTACACGTGTGGATACCGGTAGAGGCGCTGCCGCTCGCGGACGCGCTGTTCGGTTGGATCTCCAGCGACTTTCGGCGATCAATCCCCATCGGTGCAGATCAAGAAGCACTCGGCGGAGGTCGAGAACCAACTGGCGGAGGTTGAGAACAAACAGGTGGAGGTTGAGAAGCACTCGGTGGAGGTCGGGAACCACTCGGCGTTGATCGGGACGTGAACGACTACTTCCTCTACGCGCACATATCTGCTTCCGCTGCATCGATGCGTCAAGGGTAAGGATTCATGATCCCCTACTCACATGTGATCTTGGGTGTTCGCGGTAGAAATTTTCGATTGTTGCTCGCGTAGCCTACCCATTCTCCAATAGAAATATCGACGAGCGGAGGAGGAAACAGTTCAACATGAGGAGGTTACTATTGCATTGAGGGTTATTGTCGAGGAAAATAAGGCACTTCTTCCCCCTCTTACTCCGGAGCTAACCATGGCACACGAGGAGACATAGGTGGAGTTCTGTTTCTTGGAACTTTATCTCTTGCTCGTGCTCCGAGAGAGGAGCAAGGCGCTTCTTCCCCTCTTACTCCGGGGTCAATAAAGGCACACGAGAAGAAGAAGGTGAAATTTCAGCACCTGGATCTTCATCTCTTCCTTGTGCTCTGAGAGTTACCACCACGGGAGCAGGGGAGAGTAAAGGAGAGGCTCAATGGAGCCCTGTCGGAAGGTTTTCTTCTTTGTCAAAGTGAAGTGATGATTCCGAGAGAGAAAGTTGTGATTGTAGCTATCTGCAATGTAACAACCACATTTGATAATAGTAATTGAACGGGTTCTGTACTTACCTGGCTATTGCAATTTTGCTTGTTTGCAATGTTTGTCCTTGTATTCCCTTGCTGATGAAATAAAGACAAGTATTCGTGTCTTGTGTTTCCTTGCCGATGAAATAAAGACAAGTATGCGATGTAGCCCCCGACCCTCGACTTGATGGTCGCATCGACTGAAGAGTTGAGCTTAATCATCGAAAACATGCAATGTAGCCCCCGACTCTCGACTTGATGATCGCATCGAGTAGAGAGTTGAGCATAAGCATAAAAAATCAGCGATGTAGCCCCCGAATCTCGACTCGATGGTAGCATCGAGTAGAGAGTTGAGCACAAGCATAAAAAATATATGATGTAGCCCCTGACTCTCGACTCGATGGTCGCATCGAGTAGAGAGTTGAGCCTAAGCATCAAAAAAATATATGATGTAGCCCCCGACTTTCGACTCGATGGTCGCATCGAGTAGAGAGTTGAGCCTAAGCATCAAAAAAATCTATGATGTAGCCCTTGACTCTCGACTCGATGATCGCATCGAGTAGAGAGTTGAGTGTAGGCATCAAAAAATCTACGATGTAGCCCCTGACTCTCGACTCGATGGTCGCATCGAGTAGAGAGTTGAGTGTAGGCATCAAAAAATCTATGATGTAGCCCCAGACTCTCGACTCAATGGTCACATCGAGTAGAGAGTTGAGCGTAAGCATCAAAAAATCTGCGATGTAGCCCCTAACTCTCGACTCGATGGTCACATCGAGTAGAGAGTTGAGCGTAAGCATCAAAAAATCTGCAATGTAGCCCCTGACTCTCAACTCGATGGTCACATCGAGTAGAGAGTTGAGCGTAAGCATCAAAAAAATCTGCGATGTAGCCCCCGACTCTCGACTCGATGGTCGCATCGAGTAGAGAGTTGAGCGTGAGCATCAACAAATTTGCGATGTAGCCCCCGACTCTCGACTCGATGGTCACATCGAAAGTGTGCTAGTCGTTTTAACTTCTATGTGACATCATATTTTATAATGTCCCGAGTGTCGCTTCGGTTTTTGCGTCTTGCGTAGTGGGCCGCTACGCGCCTTGGGAACTTGGAACGGCTTGACGTGATGTGGTTATAGGGCTATAAATAAGCAGGACTTGTTGCCGTCTTGCCACCAGTTCTCTTTTTCACTCCGTTCTCCCGCTCCTTTCTCGAGGTTTCAGTGCACTCATTGCTTCCACTCCGCCTCGTTCGAGTAGTGTAGCTTTCGCTTCTGCAAGTTCCGCCTCGCTGACTCGACAAGGCTGTTGGTCGAGTTGGGTGGCTTCTATCTCCTGCTTGGGAGAGTGGAAGGTTTGAGGAGTTTCTCCACGAAGACTCCTACCGGAGTGGGCGAGCGGGACAAAGCGAGCCTAGCAAGTTCGTTGGTAATGGAGTTATCACCTTGTTGGATGTGTCTTACCTCTGGACCTTCGAACTTGTGCTCTAGCTTGCACTACTACAGAATGGTACATCACTATCGCTTCCTCTGTATCGATTCCTAACTTGTGATGGAAAAACTGATTATGATATGTGTACATAACCAATCTTTTTTAGAAACGTGGTCAACAGTGTCGGTTCTAGCTTAGAACCGATAGTGATGAGGGGCACTCGTCAGTGTCGGTTCTTGACCTTCGAGCTTGTGCCCCTCATCGCAGTCGGTTCTGGACTAGAACCGACACTGATGATGGTATGTTAATAGTATCAGTTCTGGGCTAGAACCGACTGTGATGAGGGTGCACCTCATCAGTGTCGGTTCTAGTCTAGAACCGACACTGATGACGGTATGTTAATAGTGTCGGTTCTGGGCAAGAATCGACACTGATGAGGTGCACCCTCATCACAGTCGGTTCTCGACAAGAACCGACATTGATGATCGTGTGTCAACAGTGTCGGTTCTGGGCTAGAACCGACACTAATGACCAAAATCAGTGTTTAAATTCAAATTCGCATAACTTTCACGTTTTAAATCCAAAAATTATGAAATAAATTTCTAAATTCATGTTTAATCCTGTAGATTCGAAATATGCAAAAATACTCTATGTTTGACCTCTATTTAAAATTCAGATTTGAATTTAAAGATTAGGTTAAAACATGCATGCTATTTTGTAGAATTTGAACAAATGAACTCCAAATTTAATGAAACAAATTTTGTTGGAATTATGAGGTTATAAGCAACTCAAAGCTGTAAAAATATTTAAGTTAGAACCAACACAGATAAGGAGATATCCCTCATCTGAGTATGTTTGGTAAAATGGCCATAACTTTTGACTCGTAACTCCGATCGGGGCGTTCTTTGGCTCGTTAGAAAGATAATGAAAAATAGTATCTGAAAATGAGCCTGAGAAAATCAGATGGTTGGATCTTGAACATTTGTGTGAGTGCGTGTGCACGAGAAAATCAGAATTCCAAAAAAACATCGTCTAGGGCCTCAAAACGGCCTTCGATGTTTTGTAGCCGTTTCGGTCTCTTTTTTTTTGCCTTTTCGTGTGCTCCAAACCGTATTCTTCGTGATCATAGATAACTCTGCTATATATATATATATGCTTAACCCATGTTTGGAGTATGAGAATACTAAAATCGATGTTCGGGTGCTCTGTGAGGTTAAAGGGAAGGGGACGTGTTATATTTCAGATGCGATCATACTAACACTATAGTACCAAACCATATACGAACTTTGAAGTTAAGTGTGCTTGAGCGAGAGTAGTGCTAGGATGGTTGACCTCTCGGGAATTGCCTGTATTGTGTTAAAATCGACGATAGAATTCAAAAGATCTTATATGGTGAACTCCTGGGAAGTCCTCGTGTTGTGTTAAAACCATCGTATGACACATCTGTGTCAGTTCCCACCTAGAACCGACACAGATGAGGGGGTAATTTGTGTCGGTTCTAGTTGGGAACCGACTGAGATGACCCCTCATCTGTGTCGGTTCTAGTTAGGAACCGACTGTGATAATAGATTATTACTGTCGGGTGAGAACCAACTATGATAGAGCCTGTTTATCACTGTCTCATCTGTGTCGGTTCTAGTTAGGAACTGATTGTGATAATAGATTATTACTGTCAGGTGAGAACCGACTATGATAGAGCCTGTTTATCACTGTCGTTGGACTTTGTATCGCTACCAAAATCGATAGTGATGATGAAAAAGAACCGATTGTGATGTCCTATTCTGTAGTTGTGTTGCGAACCTTGCCTAAGTATGTAGCCATATTGTCATCCGTGCATTGGTAATCTTTTTGCACTTGATTTACGACTAGCTGTGAGTCCCTTTTCACGGTAGTCATTTTATTCGAAGTGATGCGGCCATCCGGAGCCCATTGACCAGTCCCTCGTATTCTGCAACATTATGGAGATTGAAAATCGAGTTGGATGACATACCTAAGTTCCTCACCTGTTGGCGATTTGAGTAGGATGTCGTCGCCTGAGCCTTGCAGGCTGAGCGAGCCATCGAAGAACATGCCGTTAAGAGTGTCGTTTGGTGGTAGTGAAGGTGATAGTAATTTTGATGTAAAATGTTGTGTCATGAATATTTGTCTTAGCTAATTGTATCTGGGTATGAGATATGCCTAGGAGAGGATAGAATGAAAATATAACATGGTTTGTGTTTGAAAAAGGAAAAATTATGCCATAAGTGGCTAATTCTTTCGAGGGCATTGGTTGATTAGGGTTCTTTTGTGAAAAGGTCAAACAGTTGGAAAAGATGAGATTTCATGTACTTGATTCTTTGGGGGTTCAAGTTTGGAACCCGAGATGATTAAACGGATGGTATGAATGATTGATTGAGATTTGGTTTAGAGGCATGATAGAATGAAAAACCTAGTACCATTTTGTTGTCATGAATAAGATGAATTGTGATAAAAAGGTTAAGATAGGAGGTTAGATTGAAGTTAAAGAGGGAATCTATAGTTGAGTTGAGATTTTGGAACCATGTTTTTTTCCAAGAATAAGGTCATATCCGGTATTGCCAAAGGAAATGTTTCTGAATTATATCAGATTATTTTTGAGATAGTGGTATGATATGTTGATATGGGGATGTGGCATATCAATTAATTTGATTGAGTCCTTTAGTGTGTGAAATTGAGGATGAAGGTTGAGAAAAAAAATTCTTGTGAAATTCCTTGTTCAGGAAGCTCTTTGAAATCTAGAATGCTAGGGAGTTTTGCCCCTTGCAAATTTAAGTAGAATTGGAGTGAACGTGGAATCGTGAGAAGATGCACTTAGTTGAGCTAAGTCAATTCACTTTTGTTATTAGTTGGATTTGGAAATTTGGTTTATCGTTTTGATCCATTTGAGTCTTTGTGTGGGTGATTTGAGTTGCAAAGAAGTTTAAGTTCCTTGTGGACCTTGTTTTTGTATTTGGTGTTCTTTGAATTCGGGGTCGAATTCCTTTAAGGGGAGGAGAATGTAACATCGCTTAACTCGTTCCTACCATCGTCTAACTTTGCTCCAAATTTTGGAATTTCTCGTTTGGGAATTGGTGGACCTTCTTGTTTATCTGTCGGATTGTCATTTTGGTCTGGTATAGGAGAAAAAAAGGGAAATTTCACACACCTTTTCCTTCCTCCCACTCCTCCACCTAATCTCTCTCTCCCTCATTCCTCTTTTCTCCACTCGGCTGAGCTTCTCCAACTGAGCAGCTTTGGTTTCTCCTCCCCCACTCGATGGCCACAGCAGCAGTAGCCAAGGAGGGGTCTCCTCCTCCCCAAGCAGCAGCCAAGGACTCCTCCTTCCTCCCTGGTGGCCCGCGCCCTCCTCCCTAGCTCTCCTCCTTGGTGGCCGACGCCCTCCACCTCCCTGCTGGCCGGCTCCTCCCCAGCCCCTCCTAGCCAGCCAATTCCTCCCCAGCCCCTCCCAGCCGGCCAACTCCTCTTCCCCCAGCTCTCCTCCTTTAGGTGAGTGCTTGGTTTTTTTACTTGTGAGCTCAGCCATGGAGGTCCTATTGGGAGAAGGGTAGGCTACGCGAGCATAAAATCAAAATTTCTACCGGGAACACCCAAGATCACATGCAAGTAAAGGATCACAGATCGTTACCCTTGACGCGCAGATGCAGCGGAAGCAGATTCACGCGCGTTGAGGAAGTAGTCGATCACCTCCCAATCGGCACCGATTGGTCGCCGATCCCCGCCGAGTGGTCGCCGACCTTGTCCGAGTGGTCGCCGACCTCGTCCGAGTGGTCACCGACCTACGCGGGGTCGATGGTGGAAGGTCGCCGACCAGCGCGTCCGCGAGCGGCAGCGCCTCTACCGGTATCCACACGTACCGAGCAGGAACACCGTGCGGGGTGTGCTAGCACCTCGCCACACAGCTAGGGTTTCTGGGGAGCAAGAGGGACGCATGGCGGCTGAACGTGGTGAGGGTTCTTAATCCTTGTCACACACTGTTCCTGGTCTCGCCTTTTATAGACACACTAGTGGGCCGAAGCCCGCTAGGTTTCCATCTCCAACGCGGATCTCATCCACGCACAAACCAGTCAAACTATTCTAACTCGTTAAGTGTGTGACCCGTTAGGTTCAGTGCAAGTCGAACATGAATCCAGAAACCCGTTTCCAATTCATTGATCAACAGCGGCACCTAGCAGTACGTATTGATCCCCGAATGCACAGAATCATTATTCGGCTGAACCTTGATACACTCACATACCGATCCCTTTGCGTCACGATATCAGTCAAGCTCAAGGCTAGATGCACGCCACCCTTGTTGATAGCTCGACCACTTCACTCGACAGTGTGATGGATACAAACCATGACTAACTCCTTAGTCACATTAGCACGGCAGTGCGTTTTCCCTATCCATCCACACAAGGGGCCCAGAGGTATCTCTCCCGTTTTCTAGGAGGGGCAAATCCCATCTTGATCATCACACCCTTGGCGATGTATCGTGGCATACCCAGTAGTCATCTTTATAACTACCCTGTTATGGTGTAGCGTTTGATGATACCAAAGCATACAAGTTTACATTCTAGGTATCCATGACAATCTCAGGTCTAACGACCATATAGGCGTACCACTCGAGACTATACGCTGATGGCACTATAATAGATAACAACTCACAGCGTCTCGGAGTGGGTCTTGTCCGACTACCCATGTTCTCCAACATGTGTCCACATTTATTGGTTTGATATCTCCATATCTATGGTTTGTGATACATTACCATCAACCAATACATGTGCTGATCAAATCATCACCGCTCCTCGTAATGATATGGATCAGGGACCCGTTTAGAATAATGTCGCTTGACAATGTGTTTCACAATCAGATCGTATCCAATGAACAAAGTCGTAACATATATTCAGGGATCCGATAAACAAAGTTATCATTATTACATGAACAAAGACGTATTACAATCATCACTATGATTGATCTAGGGCATATTCCCTTCAATCTCCCACTTGCACTAGAGTCAATCAAACAGGTACCGAATACCCATTGCTCTTGTGTGCGCCTCATGCTTTGGTTGTGGAAGGGGCTTTGTCAACGGATCAGCCACATTTAGATCCATGTGCACTTTGCATATCTTCACAGCACCTCTCTCAATGATCTCCCGGATCAGGTGGTACCGCCTGAGTATATGTTTGGATTTTTGGTGAGACCTAGGCTCCTTAGCTTGTGCAATGGCACCACTATTGTCACAATAGAGGTCCCTTTGGGCCGAGGATGCACTAGCGACCACTCCCAACTCAGAAACAAATTTCTGATCCAAAGCTGCTTCCTTCTTTGCTTGAAGCTGCAATGTACTCGGCCTCCGTTGTGGAATCAGCTACTGTCTCTTGCTTGGAACTTTTCCAGCTCACTACCCTACCATTGAGATAGAATACAAACCTGGATTGCGATCGCGAATCATCTTTGTCGGTTTGGAAGCTAGCATCGGCATAACCTTTTACGACGAGCTCCTCCTCTCCTCCAAAGACCAAGAACATCTCTTTAGTCCTTCGTGAGTATTTAAGGATGTTCTTTACAGCCACCCAGTGACTATCACCAGGATTCGATTGGTACCTGCTGGTGACACTCAGAGCATATGACACATCTGGGCGCGTACACAGCATGGCATACATGATGGATCCAATAGCCGAAGCGTATGGAATCCGACTCATTCTCTCTTGCTCATCAGGTGTCGAAGCACACTGAGTCTTGCTAAGACTTACACCATGTGACATTGGCAAGAAACCTTTCTTGGAATCATGCATGTTGAACCGTTTCAGTATCTTGTCAATGTACGTACTTTGGCTCAATCCAATTAGCCTTTTTGATCTGTCTCTATAGATCTTTATGCCCAAAATATAAGCTGCATCTCCCAAGTCTTTCATTGAGAAACTCTTTTCTTAGATAAGATTGTGCAGCATCTAACATCGGAATATCATTTTCGATCAATAGTATGTCATCCACATACAAGACCAGAAATACAAGTGCATTCCCACCAGCCTTCTTGTAAATACAAGGCTCTTCCTCATTTTTGATGAAACCAAACTGTTTGATCACTTCATCAAAGCGAAGGTTCCAACTCCGAGATGCTTGCTTCAGTCCATAAATGGACTTCCTAAGCTTGCATACCTTGCCAACATTAGTAGGATCGACAAAACCCTCGGGTTGTACCATGTACACGTCCTCGCTTAGGTTTCCATTTAGGAAAGCCGTTTTGACATCCATTTGCCGAATCTCATAATCATGATATGCGGCAATTGCTAGCATGATCCGGATAGACTTTACCATGGCGACTGGCGAATAAGTTTCATTATAGTCCACACCATGAATCTGCTTATACCCTTTTGCCACCAATCGTGCCTTAAAAATGAACATTTCCATCGGCGTCTATCTTCTTCTTAAAGACCCATTTGCACTCGATAGTTTTTACACCATCAGGCAGATCAACCAAGTTCCAAACTTGATTATGATACATGGACTTTAACTCGGATCTCATGGCCTCCAGCCATTTTTCAGAGTCCGGGCCCACCATAGCTTCCTCATAGTCCTTGGGCTCGTCATTTTCCAATAATAACACATCGCGTTGCTCCGTCATGAGGAACATGAACCTCTCGGGAGCGCGGCTTGCCCGTGAGGACCTCCGTGGGGCTATCGCCTCATCAACAGGTTCAACAACACGTTGCTCATCCTGCTGAGGACTAGCTGGAGCTGAAACATTTTCAGGTATTTCTTGAACTTCTTCGAGTTGCACCTTGCTCCCACTAGCTCTTTTGGAAAACTCATTCTCCAAAAAGACACCAGTCTGGGCGACAAACACTTTGCCTTCTTCCCGGTTATAAAAATAATACCCTTTGGTTTCCCTTGGGTACCCCACAAAGAAGCATTTATCCGACTTGGCGTGAAGCTTATCAGACGTCATATGTTTTACATAAGCCTCACAGCCCCAAATTTTAAGAAAAGACAAGTCGGGACGTTTCCCTTTACATATCTCATACGGTGTCTTATCAATGGATTTAGATGGAACCCTATTCAGCATTAACGCAGCTGTTTCTAGAGCGTGTCCCCAAAATGACAATGGAAGATCGACTTGACTCATCATAGACCGTACCATGTCCAACAAAGTTCGGTTCCTCCGTTCGGATACCCCATTCAACTGAGGTGTCCCGGGCGGAGTCAATTGTGGAATAATTCCACAACTCTTCAGATGATCACTAAACTCTTGGCTCAAATATTCACCTCCACGGTCGGACCGTAGAAATTTAATTTTCTTGCCCAAATGATTTTCTACTTCATTCTGAAACTCTTTAAACTTTTCAAAAGATTCAGACTTATGCCTCATTAGATAGATATAGCCATATCTACTAAAGTCATCGGTGAAAGTAATAAAGTACTGATAACCACCTCGGGCCATTGAGCTCATTGGTCTACATACATCAGTATGCACGAGAGCCAACAACTCACGCACTCTCACTTGTACCAGTGAAAGGTGCCTTTGTCATCTTGCCAAATAAACAAGACTCGCACGTTTCAAAAGACTCCAAATCTAATGAACCAAGACGACCATCCTGATGGAGCTTCTCCATGCGTCTTTTATTTATATGGCCCAAGCGACAATGCCATATATAAGTGGAATTAGTATCATTTGTTTTGAGTCTTTTAGCATTAACATTATTTATAGAAGCATTACCAAAATCCAGCACATACAGTCCATTCACCAATGGACAGTTACCATAGAGCAAGCCTTTGAAATAAATTGAACAATTCCTATTCTTTATTACAAAATCATAACCATCTTCCTCTAAACAAGAAGAAGAGATAATGTTCTTACTCAAGGCAGGAATGTAATAACAATTATTCAATTCCAAAACTAAGCCAGAAGGTAATGACAAGGGATAGACGCCAACGGCCTTTGCAGCAACCATTGCTCCATTGCCGACGCGAATTTCCAACTTGCCAATCTTGCAATCTCTAGTCCATCTTAACCCCTGCAACGATTTGCAAATATGAATCATGGATCTGGTATCAAATACCCAAGACTCGATAGGACAAGTTGCAAGATTAACTTCTATAACATTAATACCTGAAGTAGAAGGAACCTTTCCTTTCTTTTTGTCTTCCAGGTACTTTGGACAGTTTCTCTTCCAGTGCCCACTACCCTTGCAGTAGTGACATTTATCAGAAGCATTAGGGCCAACCTTTGGCCTTTCTTTAGGCTTTGATTTTGGGTCTTGGATCTTATCCTCACCATTACTTGTAGCCTTGCGCTTCCTTTTCTTATCCTTTTGAATCATCATCACATGATTTGTGCCTTTCTTTATTCTCTCTTCTGCAGTTTTGAGCATCCCATGCAGTTCGGTCAGATTCTTTCCAGGCTGTTCATATGAAAGTTCAAGATGAACGGCTCAAAGGACTGGAGAATCACATCTGTGGCCAACTCATTCTGCAAGGGAAAACCGAGTTTCTCCAGGCTCTCAATGTAACCAATCAGCTTGATTACATGAGGGCTAACAGGAGCACCCTCAGTCAGCTTGCACACAAACAATGCTTTAGATATCGAATATCTTTTAGCCCTTGTTTGGTTCTCAAACATGCCCTTGAGACCTACAATCATAGTGTAGGCATCGGCGTGCTCATATTGCTTTTGGAGCTCAGAGTTCATCGTGGCAAGCATGAGACAGCTGACGTCTAGGGCATCGTTAGTGTGCTTCTCATAAGCACGCTTATCAGCAGCGGATGCATTTTCAGGCAATTCATCAAGATATGGACCGTCTAGAACATATTCCTTCTTTTCAGCCTTGAGAACAATTCTCAAGTTACGATACCAATCCATAAAATTCGTCCCAGAGAGTTTTTCCATCTCTAGAATCGACTGCAAGTTAAAACCAGTGTTTGCATTAACAGCGTTTGGTGCCATCTACAACATAAATAAGCAAAAAAGCATTAAGTTCATGTTAATCTCTTATTAAACAATTTCAATAAAAGATGCTTCCATTAAGATCACTTTCCCTCTGGCAATCTCCTTGGAACAAGATCCATGGTCACTGCGGTTCGGGTAAGGACTTGTCAATACCACTTGAACCCGTGACATAGGTAGGCAACACCTTGCCAATCACATCATATGTGACTCTTGCTGGTTGGGGTGGCATCATATGCCCCGACGCCCAACACTGATGCCCCGAAGTCCCAAATCCTAATTGGATGACTCCGTTAAGCAAACCAATACTATGCTTGTGAGTGCACGGGTTAGGCTACACTCACTCTATTGTACAAGTAAGAGGGTGGCGTTCCTGACTTGTCAAGACCTTATCCACCAACGTACAAGACAATAGATGCAGTTATTGAAAAGGGCATCTTACTCTTAATTTTTCGAGGGAAACTATTCAATCAGGTTAACATATTCACCACATATGACGTGAAAGAATAGCAATGCAAGGTAAATCATCACAGGCAATCAAATAGACTGTGAACTAGTATGGCCCATGGCGTGGCGATCTCCATCTTCCACGACCATCCTTGCACACCCGGCCATCATAATTGAAGCCTCCAAGAACATGTACTAAACTACTACATCTAGCAGCTAGTAGCAAAATTACATGAGAATTCAAGGCATCACATGCCGGCACGCAGGCCGTTATACAATAACAGGACAGCCCACAGCTGCAATTAATCATGACACGCAGGCCATGAAATATACAAACATGCATCACATACACAAAGGGTCCATACTGTTCACAACATTCCCTGCAAAAACAAGTTAGGCGCTGGATCTATTCTAGCGCGCGGGAAGTGAACAAATTTTAATTTATGGACGCTATGCTGACTATCATGGCGGTCCCTCGCGGGTGCGGGCAGCGCCCGTAGAAAATTTTTCGGGGAACATAGATCGCATCTATGAAAACGCTATGGAAATTCAATCGGATTGATCTTATCAAGCCGATTCCGAGCCATCATAATGCCTCAGTTTCCATAGGATCGATCTTCATCGATCCATCGCGTGAGGTCCCCTTGAGAGGGCGGCAACCACACCGATCTCGATCTGTTCGGCGCTTGCTACTACCCCGATGGTGTTACCAGCCGGTAGGGGTAATGCATGGCACGAATCTGAAACGAGCACAAACTAATCTTTTGATCGTGTAGAGCTACAAACTCATACCTCATACTTCCCCGATACCGATTGATCCAATCAACCCGTGATTAACACAACAGCACATCGACATGTGCGCGCGAACCAG
Organism: Rhipidocladum racemiflorum; assembly: GCA_036346355.1. NCBI lineage: Eukaryota > Viridiplantae > Streptophyta > Magnoliopsida > Poales > Poaceae > Rhipidocladum > Rhipidocladum racemiflorum. The sequence continues at coordinate 60,640,176 of CM070570.1, forward strand.
ATCCTGAACTACACATGATCGGCTATGATACCACTGCTGGGAGGCAGGTAGGCTAAGCAAGCATAAAAGCAAAATTTCTACCGGGAACACCCAAGATCACATGCAAGTAAAGGATCACAGATTGTTACCCTTGACGCGCAGATGCAGTGGAAGCAGATTCACGCGCTTTGAGGAAGTAGTCGATCGCATCCCAATCGGCACCGAGTGGTCACCGATCCCCGCCGAGTGGTCACCGACCTTGTCCGAGTGGTCGCCGACCTCATCCGAGTGGTCACCGACCTGCGCGGGGTCGATGGTGGAAGGTCGCTGACCAGCTCGTCCGTGAGCGGTAGCGCCTCTACCGGTATCCACACGTACCGAGCAGGAATGCCGTGCGGGGTGTGCTAGCACCTCGCCACACAGCTAGGGTTTCTGGGGAGCAGGAGGGACGCACGGCGGCTGAACGTGGTGAGGGTTCTTAATCCTTGTCACGCACTGTTCCTGGCCCCTCCTTTTATAGACACGCTAGTGGGCCAAAGCCCGCTAGGTTTCCATCTCCAACGCGGATCTCATCCACGCACAAACCTGTCAAACAATTCCAACTCGTTAAGTGTGTGACCCGTTAGGTTCAGTGCAAGTCGGACATGAATCCGGAAACCCATTTCCAATTCATTGATCAACAGTGGCACCTAGCAGTACTTATTGATCCCCGAATGCACAGAATCATTATTCGGCTGAACCTTGATACACTCACATACCGATCCCTTTGCCTCACGATACCAGTCAAGCTCAAGGCGAGATGCGCGCCACCCTTGTTGATAGCTTGACCACTTCACTCGACAGTGTGATGGATACAAACCATGACTAACTCCTTAGTCACATTAGCATGGCCGTGCGTTTTCCCTATCCATCCACACGAGGGGCCAGAGGTATCTCTCCCGTTATCTAGGAGGGGCAAATTCCATCTTGATCATCACACCCTTGGCGATGTATCATGGCATACCCAGTAGTCATGTTTATAACTACCCTGTTAGGGTGTAGCGTTTGATGATACCAAAGCATACAAGTTTACATTCTATGTATCCATGACAATCTCAGGTCTAAGGACTATATAGGCGTACCACTCGAGACTATATGCTGATGGCACTATAATAGATAACAACTCACAGTGTCTCGGAGTGGGTCTTGTCCGACTACCCATGTTCTCCAACATGTGTCCACATTTATTGGTTTGATATCTCCATATCTATGGTATGTGATACATTACCATCAACCAATACATGTGCTGATCAAATCATCACCGCTCCTCGTAATGAAATGGATCCGGGACCCGTTTAGAATAATGTCGCTTGACAATGTGTTTCACAATCAGATCGTATCCAATGAACAAAGTCGTAACATATATTCAGGGAACCGATAAACAAAGTTATCATTATTACATGAACAAAGACGTATTACAATCATCACTATGATTGATCTAGGGCATATTCCCTTCAGGTCCTTGCCTGGTTGGTGGAGTCCTAGGGTTCTTAAGTTTGGAGTTTTGGAGGGAAACTAGCTCTATTTTGGAGGGAACCCCCTTTTCTGCTTTTGAGCTGGAATCTGTCCGATTTTGTAGCACCATTTTGAGGTACTTAGAGTGAACTCATGCTTATTTGGCTGTAGAAGAAGTTGTAGATTATCCTTTCCCCTTTAATTTTAGTACAAGACACTAAAATCCATTAAGCTAATTAAAAATTATGCCATTTTTAGTGTTGACTGTCCAGATTGTGTGGGCAGTTGGGGCTGAAATGTTCAACTAAAGGTTACAGCTAGTTGCAGGCCAATTTAGCTTTTCCTTTTGCCTAGAGAAATCTACGAAATTCCCGTAGATTAATAAAATTTATTTGTTTCCTTGATTTGGAGTTAGGAATCAAAAGTTATGGCAAATTGAAGTTGCTGTCCCGAAATGGGAGCTTGCTGGAAATTAAAAAATTATAGCTGAGCTTTAGGTTGCGGTTCGAGGACTATCGGTGTATTCTACACCAAGGTGCCCACTACACTTTAGTAAGAGCCGCTAGCGGACACGTGGCGTCCAGACCATGCGTGGCGGTCGAAGGTGGCCGCCCGGGACAGTGGCGACGAGCCACGCGGCGGTCGGTATGTGATCGCCAGCGGACAGTGGCGATCGAGCCACGCCAGCAGCGATCCATTGTGATTGCCCCAGTGGCGTCGAGCCACGCGGCCCAGCGGTCGGTATGTGATCGCCAATGGGCAGTGGCGATCGATCCACGCGTGGCGGTCGGTATGTGATCGCCCGATGGGCGAGTGGCGACCAGCCACGCCAGCGATCGGTATGTGATCGCCAATGATGCAGTGGCGACCAGGCCACGCCGCTAGCGGTCAGCTGTGTGATCGCCCAGCGGACACGTGGCGTCCAGACCACACCGCTGGCGGTCAGCAATGTGGTCGCCTGACGGACGTGCGGCGCCCAGTCCACACCACTGGCGCTCAGTTCCCGAAGCCACCTAGTAACCCGTGCGGCCGCACAGGAGGTCAAAGACATTTATTGCGTATCATGCGCATTAAATGGGAGTAATGAAGGCCACAGTATGGCGGCGTGTGTTTCCAACGTGCGCCATTATTACAAATGACGTCACGGTGCAATTTCCCACCCCGGCAGAGCGGGCGGAGTCGGCAGGCGCGGGGCCCGAGGCGGGGGAGAGGACGGCTGTGCCAGGGCATTAAGTGTGCTGCAAGAACAGTGACAAGCGCATTAAATGCAGCATGTCAAGTGTATTCAATGTACTGCACTCTTGTAAGTCCACACGCCCGAGCCAACCCGAGTATAAAAGGTAGCTGGGGTGCAGGGGAGAGCGGGTTCGATTCCTTTCAGTTGGATCATTTAGATTGGTTCATCCCCCTTTATAGTGAGAGGCCGGGAGTTCCTTGTTCCTAGTTCTAACACTAGCAAGAATAGCACAAGCAGGACTAGGGCTATTACTCGTGAGGAGGGCCCGAACCTGGATAAACCCGAGTGTCTTCTTGTGAGCTTCGTCTGTTTTCTTTCCACCGTCTCTCGAGCAATCTCCACGAAAGCCCCCCGTTCGGATTTCTTATACCCCATCACGGAAGGGGTCTGTTAGCTTGTATGCTAACAGTGGCGCGCCAGGTAGGGGACTCAGCAGTTGTATTGCCCTTTCTTCTGCCACCTTTTCGCGAAGCTTGCAAGAAGCTTTGATGGCCGTCAGCATGGCGGCTTCGCGTTCCAAGCACGACGATCTTCACGAGGAGAGCAGCGCACGCAGCCGATCCCGGCGCTCGGCCAGGGCGTCGGACCTCCCGGGTCCCTCCGCCCAGGGAGGGACGTGTGGTGCTTCCGCGTAAGGAGGACAGCCCGTCCAACGGCGTCTCCTGATGGGAGACAACTCTCCGGCGCGGAATCTTCATGCAGCTAGGCTGCTCCTCGACCACCCCCCGGTCGTGCTAGGGGGCGAAACCCCGGCCGCTCCATGGCTCGGGACATCGCCCGCCTAGTGGATGCCGCCCAGCAGCAAGTGGAGGCGGCAAATTAGCCGGGGGCTTCTGGCGTCGGGCGGCAGGACATGCGCGCGACCGACGCGCAAGCCTCCAACCACCCGGCCACAACTTTTCCTGGTCGCAAGGGCCGGGACAAAGGGAAGGGTGCACAGGTTGCAGCCCCCTCGGGTACGAGGGGATGTGCACATGCTCCCACTTCTTCTCATGGTCCCCACAGGCCGGCGGGGGGCCATGGGGATCTGAGGGCCCGCCTAGACGAAAGGAGGTCCCAACGCGATGGTGACTTGCGCGATGTCCTTAGGGGGCGTCGTGCACACGTGCAGCATCGCGTTGGCCACCCGATGTCTAGCGGTCGAGGGGAGACCTCGTTCCCTGACTCCAGGGAGAGCTTAGACTCGCACTCCTCGACCCCATCTCGGGGCCGAGAAGCGGGCGAGCGACGCTGCTCCCCCTACAACGTCGGATGCCAGGCGTTTTTCCTCCACCTACGCCAAGCTGCATGGCCGGAGAGGTTCCGCCCCGCCTCCATCGAGAAGTACGATGGCACCACCAACCCGAAGGAGTTCCTGCAGATCTATACCACGGTGGTGCGCGCCGTGGGAGGGTTTGAGAAGATCATGGCCAACTACCTCCCGACACCGCTGACGGGCTCTGCCCGCTCCTGGCTGTTGAACCTCCCACGAGGCTTCGTGCACTCGTGGGAGGGACTGTGCGACATCTTTGTCGCCAACTTTCAGGGCTCCTACACTCAGCCGGGTGTGGAGGATGACCTCCACGCCCTGGAACAGACAAAGGGGGAGTCCCTGAGGGAGTTTATTCGGCAGTTCAGCCACTGCCGAAACATGATCCCTCGGATTTCCGAGCAATCGGTGATTACCCGCACCATTTCAACCACCTCTGAGATGTTCTCCCTGGCGCATAAGTGTGCTAGGGCGGCGTAGGCCCAGGAGCGCGCGGCGGGGCCATCCGGTCACGGTGAGGCTGGAACCTCAAAGTCTTCCGATCACAAGAAGAGGAAGAAGCGCAAAGAGATCAGTGCCGGAGAGGTCCTAGTCGTCGAGCTGGAAGACAAGCCCCAGAAGCGCGACCGCCGGGACAGGAGGGGTGATCGCCGAGGCCCGCGAGGTGACCGCGGGGACCGCTGTTCACCCCGCCGGGAAGACGACGGGGGCAGACCTTACTGCCCCATCCACAGGACCAACGGGCACGATCTGGCGGATTGCCAGGTTGTGTCCAAGCTGGTGGAGCAGCGGCTTAAGGAACGCTGCGAAGACGACCGTGACGACGCGGGCGAAGACCCTGCTCCACTGGCCTTTCAGCAAGCGGAGCACATGGTGGCGTTCATTCGTGGCTGCTCCGCCACCTACTCTTCAAACTCGCAGTACAAGCGAGATTTGAGAGAAGTGTGCGCCACCGTACCAACTCCAGGGGTGAGCAGGCTACTGAAGTGGTCAGAGGAGCCAATCACCTTCAGTCAGGCCGACCACCCGGAGAGCACCGCAGGCCCGGGCCATCTCCCGATCGTGGTTTCTCCCACGGTCCAGAATGTGAGACTCGGGCGAGTGCTTGTCGATGGAGGGAGCTCCATCAACCTTATGTCTGTAGGGGCATTCAAGGCACTCCAAATTCCTTATGAGGAGTTGCGCCCGGCCCCTCTCTTCTACAGAGTTGCCCCTGGGGTGGGCTTGACGCCCCTGGGACAAGTCCGGCTGCATGTCACGTTTGGAAGTGTGGAGAACTTCCGGATAGAGAAAATCAACTTCGAGATCGCGGACTTCGACCTCCCCTACAATGCTTTGCTTGGCCGACCAGCTCTGGTCAAGTTCATGGTGGCCACGCATTACGCCTACATGATGATGAAGATCCCTGGGCCTGGAGGCCCGATTACCGTGAAGGTGGATCGGTTGGAAGCCTTACGCCTCAGCAAGCAGGTGCAGGACCTGGCCGGCACCACCTGCTCGGCTCGAGGTGAGGACGACTGCCCAGAGCTCCCCCCGGCTCGGGCCCGTGCCTCACCTGGTCCCTCGGGTGAGGTGAAGGTGGTCCCCGTGGGCGAGGATGGCTCTGGGAAGGTCGTGAGGATTGGTGCCAACCTCAGCACCAAATAGGAAGACACGCTCTTCACCTTCCTCCGGTCTAACCTAGATGTGTTCGCCCGGGAACCATCTGAAATGACCGGGGTCCCTAGGGAGGTGATTGTGCACCGATTGGCAACGCTCCCTGGAGTGCACCTAGTCCGGCAGAAAGTTCGGAGGAAGGCACCAGAGCGGCAGGATGCCATTCGGGATGAGGTAGAGAAACTGCTGCAAGCAAGGATTGTACGGGAAGCCGCCTACCCCGAGTGGCTGGCCAACCCTGTGCTCGTCAAGAAGTCGAACGGGAAGTGGCAGATGTGCATCGACTTCACCGACCTCAACAAAGCCTGCCCCAAGGACCCGTACCCCCTGCCACGGATAGACATCGTCGTCGATTCCACAGCAGGGTGTGAGGTCTTGTGCTTCCTAGACGCCTACTCCGGCTACCATCAGATCAGCATGGCGCGGGAAGACGAAGAGAAGACTGCTTTTGTGACCCCTCTAGGCGTGTACTGTTATGTCCGAATGCCTTTTGGGTTGAAGAAAGCTGGTTCAACCTACCAGCGTGCTATGCACATTGTATTTCGGTCGCAAATTGGAAGAAATCTTGAAGTATATGTTGATGATTTGGTAGTGAAGACCAAAAAGACTGCAAGGCTTGTTGAAGATCTAGAGGAGACTTTCTCCCACCGCCAGCAGTATTGCTTGAAGCTAAATCCTGAGAAGTGCGTGTTCGGTGTGTCGTCTGGAAAGCTGCTGGGGTTCCTCGTTTCCAATCGCGGAATCAAAGTCAACCCGGAAAAAATTGCGGCCATCGAGCGCATGCAATCGCCCACACGGCTTAAGCAAGTCCAGTGCCTGGCTGGTCACCTGGCCTCTCTTGGCCGGTTCATAGCCCGGCTTGGAGAGAAGAGTCTCCCCTTTTTCAAGCTGTTGAAGAAGACCAACTCCTTCGAGTGGACTGCAGAAGTGCAACAAGCACTCAGAGAATTAAAGAAGTACCTCCCCTCCCCTCTAGTGCTGGTCGCTCCCGAGCCAGGCGAGCCGCTGCTGTTGCATGTGGCGGCTAGTCCTGCGGTTGTGAGCGCGTCACTGGTGGCGGAGCGTGAAGGTGTCCAGCGGCCAGTTTACTACGTTAGCAAGGTGCTACATGATGCGGAAACAAGGTATCCGCAAGCCCAGAAGATGGTGTACGTCTTGCTGGTGGCATCCAGGAAGTTGCGGCACTATTTCCAAGGGAGGGAGATCACAGTGGTTTTGGCCTACCCCTTGCGCGAGATCCTTCACAACCGCGAAGCTGAAGGCCGCATTGCCAAGTGGTCTGTAGAGCTGGGCGAGTTTGGTCTCAAATTCGCTCCCCGCACCGCAATCAAGGGTCAGAGATTGGCAGACTCCGTTGTCGAGTGGACTCCTGCTGAGTCTGAGACTGAAGAAATCCCCGCGTCCTCCCCCCGGACACTCTACCTCGACGGTTCCTTCAGGCTCGAAGGCGCGGGGGCTGGGGTCCTCCTGGTTTCCCCAACCAGGGACCTCCTCAAGGATGTGGTCATCCTGGACTTCAAGGCCACTAACAACGTTGCCGAGTACGAAGGCTTGCTGGCGGGACTTCACGCCGCCGCGGCCATCGGAGTTCGGCATCTACAAGTCAAGGGCGACTCGCTACTAGTCGTCAACCAAGCGAGAAAGGAGTTCTCCTGCTCTGATCCCGTCATGGCAGAGTACTTGGCAGAGGTCAGAAAGATGGAGCGACATTTCGACGGGCTGGGGTATACTCATATCCCCCGGTGCGACAACTACTTGGCGGACGAGCTCGCGTAGCTCGCCTCGACAAGATCCCCTGTTTTGGTCGGAGTCTTTGAAAAGGCTTCCGCGACCATCCATTGCAACCCCCGTTTCTGGTGGGGACAATGGTGACGCTGCTTCAGCCCTTACTCCAGAAGGGAGAGTGCTACCGGCAGAAACGCCCGGCCAGGCAGATGTAACATCCCAAAATTTTGCTTTTCTTAAATTCATGTGTGATTTGGCACCTTGGTGAATTTTTGGAATTTTCTGGAATTTATTTGGATTTATTTGGAATTTATTTGAATTTATTCCATTTTGAAATAATTAAAGAATTTAATTTTGCAAATAAAATTTTGTTGGAAATATTTTATTTGAGTCCAAAATGATCCAAAATATTTTCCAGAATTTTTCTGGAATTTTTCTGAGTCATTTGCTATTTTTAATGAATTAAATGAATTACTGGGAATTATTTTAAATATTAAATCGCTGGAAAATCCAACTCGGGTCAAATCTTGTTCATCCGACCGAAGTCGGACTCGAGTCCGACCGAGCCGATTGGCTCAACCAAACCAGCTCCCAACCCTAGCGATCCCGACCGTTGGATCAAGATCCAACGGCCGAGATCCGCTCGAAACCCGACGGCCGTGTCGGTCCGGACCGGACCGGTCGCGCCAGCGATCGTGGCGTTGGTTGTGCCACGTGGGCGGCCACGATTTCGTCGTCTTCACCGAGTCAGCTGGACTCCGCCGCGCCTTGCCGCCGTAGCAAGTTAGGTTTCAGTTTTACTTGCACGGGCCAGAAGCTATTTAATGCCCGGCATACCGAGACCGCCGTGATCCCGCGCCTCCCTTCTCTACTTCACCGAGGCTAAGTCGCCGCCCGTTTAGCAGCGTCTTGAGCTCGCCGTAGTTGCGCTGCTCCGCCCGCAGTCTTTGCTTCGTTCCTTGCGCCGTCGCCGTAGTCCCCTGCGCCCGTTGACCTCGGTCCAGGACTCACCGCTGACGAGGCGCGCGAAGGACCCTTCCTCTCGCCGAGCAACCCGGAACGCCGTTGGGCTCGTCGTCGTCTTCAACTCCGGCAGCCGCGTGCGCCACCATTTAAGCCATCGGCCCTCGCGAGCTACGTGCACCGTCGGATCGGATCGGACGGTTGAGGTGAGTTCACGTGTTCCAAACCCGACAGATCCGACCGTTGGATCAAGATCCAACGGCTCACAATCGCCACGCGCCGTAGCAAAGGCGATTATAGGATTAGATCTGTACCGTACGATCTAGATCGAGCGCCCACGAGCATCGAGTAGTTTCAACGTGTTCAACCCTGGATCCAATCCGCGCCGTTGATTTTCAAACCAACGGACGAGATTGCGCCACGTGTCGGGAAGATGGACCGACGCGGTCAGCGCCGTACGCGTGTGAGCGCGTGTCCCTGACACGCGGGCCCCGCATGTCAGAGGGCCCACACGTCAGCCGTGTTTGCGTGAGACCCCGCACTGACGGGTGGGTCCCACCTGTCAGCCTCACCCGAGCTGTGGACCGGGTCCACCGTGAACCCGAGCCGAGCGTGGACCAAGCCCATGGACCGGTGACGCCGCAGGCCAATCGAGCTGCCACGTGTCCATGCCGACGCAATAATTAATTTCCGAAAAGAAAATGATTTATTAATTCGAATAATGATTTCAAATTTAGATTCAAACTTCAAACGCTTATAACTTTTGCGTTTCAACTCCGATTTGAGCGATTCAAATTTCTAAATTTGTATAAAATTAAGATCTACCTAAATATAAATTTTATTTAATTTTTGGACTAAAGTTTTTCTCTGTAAAATTATTTAATTGATTATTTAAACTTTAAATAATCATAACTTTTATGCTTTAACTCCAAATTTAGCGATTCCAGTTTCTAAAAATCCAGAAAATTATGTTCTCTCTGTTTATGGATTTTATTTGGAGTTTTGGGATCTTTTTGCATAGTGTTTATTTGTGTATTTGCTATTTGCACGCTTTACGAGTAGACGTTGAAGTCTTGGGAAGGATTCGAAGGAGAAGTGTTGACTCAGGATCCAACTCAAGACCAAGAGCAAGTGCTTTTTGAAGGCAAGTTGTGCTTTGACCATGTTGATCCTATTTGAAATCTATTTTGATTTAAACTATTGCATGCTAGTTTAATTAGAAAGATACTTTGTTTAAACATGGGGTTAGATAAATACCAATTTGCTATATGACACCTTGATTACTTAAGTATGTGCCATGACCTTTTGTCACCCTAGTTGTGGTTTACTAGTTGGACATTATTAAATTGCCAACATGGGTTTAGACCGTTGTAGTATAACGCTTAGACACGCTACGTGCTCATGACATGATTTTGGACGATCAAATGCTAATATGGACTTAATGATATATTGAACTTGTTTTGGAAAAGTATCATGTGATGTTGATGGCACGTGGTGCATGGTAATCAAGCGGGTTTGATAAACGATTTCGACCGGGCATGTGGCAAGAGTAATCAGGTGGGCGATTGTGGCATTGGGGATGTTGATTTGGTTTTTCGTAGTCTTGCCCTGGTCACTCTAAGGACTTAACCTTGCAAGCCTTTGAACTGGGTCATACTTGCAACCACATGGCTGGAATGGGACGGCCCTAGTTGACTAAGTCGCTAAGGACTCACTTGTGGAGCCTCAGGGTGTCAGTTACACCTTTTGTGTGATTATGCGGGGAGCGTATCGTGGTCGTGGCCAGTACCCATCTAACGGTGTGTTGGTCCCATACTTCGCCTTGGCTAAGGGAAGGGATGGTGTAGAGCACGAACAGGAGAGGACCACCTGTGTTGTTTGAGGCTTAGAAAGGCTTTGTTATGATCGCTCATTCGCATACTCTTGTATGGCGATTCACTACCGACGTGGTGAGTGGATTGTATCTTGTGGGTAAAGTGCATAACCTCTGCAGAGTGTAGAATCTATTTGAATAGCCGAGTCCACGGTACTGGACATTGCTCGGGAATTACAGTCAAGGGTTAGATTTTCTGAAATTAACTTGGATTTGAAAAGTTGGGTTGGTTTAATAATGAAGATGATGGAAATGTGGTTTAGGATGGGGGAAAAATGTTTATTAAATTTCCTGAAAAGTTATTTATGCTTTACTTATTTCTACTGCTTTCGAATCTACTTATATTACTTGTCAAAAGCTGTTTACTGCAAATATACCTTGAGCTATTCCTTTGTACCAAGCCATGCATATAGTATATTAGCTTGCATTCTGTGCATGACTTGCTGAGTACCAAGTACTCACCCTTGCCCCAACACAATATCAGTTGAAGAGGAGATTACGCCACTTTGGAGGAGGAACTCCAAGAGAACCCGTCTACTTAGGGATGCGAGCGGTCGGTTACGTGGTATCTTTGGATGGCGCCACGAAGTTTATTTGAATTTCCGCTTTGTTATTTCCCTTTTAATAAGTTTCGCCTTGCAAGGCATATATTTGTAACTTGGCCATAAGGTCAAGTAACGATTTAGTTATTTAAATAAAGTACTTTGATAATATCGATTGGTATGATTGTGATATTTACCGATGTTAAGACTGTGTGCACTAGCTGCGTTCTGGACTAGTGCTGAATACACAGAGGGTCGGATTTGCAAATTCGGGGTCCCGACAGAGGTGGTATCAGAGCCATACTTGGCTGTAGGCTCAACCCTAAGCTAGAATGGTCGTAGTGAGGATAAAACCTATTTTCTAAAGCTAAAAGTTTGTCAAGATAAGAAATGACATCTCGACTTATCCCCTTCTCTCTTTTCTTGTCTCTTGCTAAAATTTTTCCTTACCTTGTCACAATTCAAAAATTCCGAGTTCTTACGTAAAGCACTCTTGTGACAGATGGAGGAAGAGTTCAACTACGTTGATCTAGGAGTTAGTCACGCCGCGGAACTTTGGCACATGCTACAAACTCTCGGAGATTTTGAGAAGCCCCAATACCAAGTGGAAGTGATCAGACAAGGTGATTGATCAAGGCTTGTGACGTGAGGATTGAGGTACCGCGGAAAGAGGGGCCAGTGCAATCGCCCGATACACTGCACTGCTAGAAGATCTACAATGCAGATGGGTATCCAAGAAGTTTCACGACGAGCAATGCGGCACATTACCAGTATCCACGCCAGAGAGTTGGAAAGCACGGTGTTAGTTACCATCCACGCAGCGATAACCTTCTTGACCCAAGGCGATTCAGGATGAGGATGCCACGACATTACGCTTGGCACGATTTGTCGTCGCCAGGAGGATGTACTAGATAATACAAGCAAGGAGCTACGAAGGCCCGCAAGGAGATCACGACGAGAAGAACAGATGGCGGGAAGCTCAAGAGTATGTGGCACACCTTCTACGAAGGATTGACGAGTTGGAGATGACTTTATGCGGACGGACCCAGAGCCCGTACTCGAGCTACACGAGCCAGATCCAGAGGAGTCGATCTCGATGAGGACATCGCTTCTTCGACTACCACAGATGACATAGTCGCTGGACATGGCGATCGCTTTCGCGCCCTATGCGCCGCAAAGATCCGCACTCCAGTGCCGTGGAGGTTATCTCGATGAGTGAGCATAGGTTCTATAGTGAGACTCCTTCGCCGAGTCGCGTCATAGAAGAAAGAGTCACCCTTTAGGCGTTAGACTCCAGAGTTAGCTCGATTTGGATTTTCATTGTTTGCTGAGTGTGCAGTATGTGTTGCAAGGCCCTTAGGCATTGTAGCGACCATACCAAGTTATTAATAATAAAGTTGGACCTTAAAGTTACCCCTTTCGCCCGCATAAGTTCCATATTACTTGTCTATTCTTGTTTCCCTCTCATCTCTAAACCTAGAGCAAATCGACAGATGGTAACCACCCGTGGAAACTTTGGAAGCAATGGGAGTGGATCTCGCCCAGAAAACCCCAATGATGGAGCACCGACCGCCACCGGATATGCAGAATTTCGAGCATTTCTTGCTGCCTGGACTCGATTGATGCATGCTATGATGCAACAAATGCAACAACGTCCATGCCTTGATCCACTTTGCTAATCAAGTTAATCGTGACCACTTGAGAATACAAGGCCGTCGAGTTCATGAGAACTCACCCACCCACTTTCTCTGGGAATGCCAATCCATTGGAGGCCGATGATTGGTTAAGATCAATTGAGAGGAAGCTACACATAGCTCAATGCATAGGGAATGAGAAGGTACTTTACGCTTCTCATCGCTTGGAAGGAACGACGGCCAGAATGGTGGGAGAACTACATTGCCACGCAGAGAACCCCAAGATATCACTTGGGAAGAGTTCACTGCGCATTCCGACAAGATTATCACGTGCCTGGAAGGAATCATGGACCTTAAGAAGGAGGAGTTCAGAGCATCGAGGCAAGGTAATCACCGGTGGCCGACTACTGAACAAGTTCACACGCCTAGCACGCTACGCACTTTTTGAGGATGTAGCGACGAGATAAATCCAGGCAGTCTCGCTTTATGAAGGGACTTAACGAGGATTGCAAGACTTAGATGCATGCTTTTAGTTCAAACCCTGGGTCCGAACTCCGCACGACAGTGGGATGTTCCGGGGTGAGAATACTAATAGATGGAATAGAGTTCCTAGCGAACCTTATAGTTTTGGAGACCCAGACCTTAGACGTCATATTGGGAATGGATTGGTTATCCAAGTACAAGGCCGTATTGGATTGTGGGCCGAAGGACTATCTCGATTGAGAGCCCGTGTGGGAAGAAAGTGGAATTTCAAGCCACCAGCTTAGAGATGGACGATTGATGGTTAACAGCATTTCAAGGCAATCAGCATAGAGAATGTCCCAAGAGTGAATGAGTACCCGATGTTTTTCAGAAGATCTACCTGGTATGCCGCGACGAGGACATAGAGTTTGTGATAGAGCTTGTACTGCACAAAGACCGATAGCAAAGAGACCCTATCGGATGTCTACCGAGGAGTTGGTAGAAATGAAGAAACAACTAGAGGAGTTAATGGAGAAAGGATTTATCAGACCAGAGTTGTCGCCGTGGGGGAGCACCGCTTTTGTTTGTCAAGAAGAAGGACGGGAGTTTCAGGATGTGCATTGACTACCGTGCACTCAATGAAGTCACCGTGAAGAATAAATATCCGCTACCAGGATTGATGATTTGTTTGATCGATTAAGAGGAGCCGGAGTTTTCTCCAAGATTGATCTCGAGATCGGATACCATCGATTGAAGATCCGATCAAGATATTCAAGATCGCATTCTCGTCAAGATATGGACATTACGAGTTTACTGCTTATGTCCTTTGGTCTCGATTTAACGCGCCAAATTTATTTCATGAATATGATGAATAAGGTGTTCATGGAATATTTGGACAAGTTTGTCGTCGTGTTCATAGACGATATCCTAATCTACTCCAAGACAGAGGATGAACATGCAGAACACTTAAGGCGAGTTTTGGAAAAGTCGAGGAACAGCAACTTTTCGCCAAGTTCGAAGCAAGTGTGATTTTTGGAAGGACAAGGTGGAGTTTCTTGGACATGTAATGACCGCAGAGGGAGTCGCCAGAGATCCAAGCAAAGTAGAAGCCGTGTTACATCGGGAGCAACCGAAGACGGTGACCCGTATTCGAGTTTCCTTGGAATGGCGAGGATATTACCGCCGTTTCATCGAAGGCTTTTCGACAATTGCGAAACCTCTTACGCAATTCTTTGAAGAAGGAAAAGAAGTTTGCATGGACGCGAGAATGTGAGAAAGGATTTCAGAGTCAAGAAGCGATTGACATCAAAGACAGGTGTTAGTTCTACCGGATGTTGCTCAAAGCTTCGATATTTATTGTGACGCATCGCGCCAAGGACTTGGATGTGTGTCGATGCAGAATGGAAAGGTCGTCGCTTATGCATCAAGGCAGTTGAGGCCGCATGAGGAAAATTATCCGACACATGACCTAGAGTTAGCCGCCGTAGTGCATGCGTTGAAGATATGGCGTCACTATCTGATTGGAAACAGATGTGAAGTATATACGGATCATAAGAGCCTTAAGTACATATTCACCCAGTCGGATCTGAATATGAGGCAGAGGAGATGGTTAGAGTTAATCAAGGACTACAATGTTGGAATCCATTACCATCCCGGGAAGGCCAATGTAGTAGCCGATGCTCTGAGTCGGAAAAGCCATACCGTGAGTGCGTTGCTAGCCACAAGTCAGGATGAGTTATGTGAGGATTTTCAAAAGATGAAGATTGAGGTTGTACCTAGCGGATTCTTGGCCGCATTGGAAGTAAAGCCTACCCTAGAGGATCAGATCCGAGAAGGATGAAGGATGATGACGGGATCCGGCAGGATTAAGTCCATCAAGGAGGAAGGCAAGGCAGAGGACTTCAAATTGGATGAACAAGGCACGTTGTGGATGAAGGATCGGATTTGTGTGCCTGACAAGGAGGAGTTAAAGCGACTGATTTTGGAGGAAGCCCATGACTCCAAGTACTCAATTCATCCTCGAAGCGCCAAGATGTATCGGGATCTCAAGGAGAGATTCTCGTGGCCAAGTATGAAACGTGAAGTTGCCGAGCATGTTGCATTGTGCGACGTATGCCAGAGAAGTCAAGGCAATGCATCGAAAACCGGCAGGATTGCTACAAATTACCGAAAATACCTCGAGTGGAAGTGGGAGGAAATCGGAATGGATTTCATTACCGGCTTGTCAAGACTCAAGGAGGTTATGACTCCATATGGGTTATAGTGGATCGCTTGACTAAAGTAGCCCATTTTATCCTCGTGAAGACCACTTACTCGGAGATAAGTTAGCAGAGTTGTACATGATCAGGATTGTCTGTTTGCACGGAGTGCCAAAGAGGATTGTATCGGCTGCAGGTACCCAATTTACCTCAAGGTTCTGGAATAAGTTGCATGAGGCCATGGGAACCCGTTTAAACTTCAAGATGACTTATCATCCACAGACGGATGGACAGGCCGAAAGAGTCAACCAGATTTTGGAGGATATGCTAAGAGCTTGTGCATTAGCTTATGCTACCTCTTGGGATAAGAGTTTGCCGTATGCCGAGTTCGGTTACAACAATAGTTATCGAGGCTAGTTTACAGATGTCACCTTTTGAGGCAATCAGTATGGTCGACCTCGCTTCGGACGCCATTGAATTGGAATGAGACCGGCGAGCGCCGTGTGTCTTTGGGCCTGATATTCTTCAAGAGGTGAAGAGCAGATCGCCATGATTAGGGAAAGGTTGAAGATAGCCCAATCTCGATGTAAGAGTTATGCCGACAATCGTCGCCGAGATTTGAGTTTTGAACCGTAAGACTTTGTATACCTCAGAGTTACGCCTCAGGAGTTAAGAGGTTCCATGCCAAAGGGAAACTTGCACCCTGCTATGTTGGACCATTTAAGATTTTGAGCCGCAGAGGCGGTTGCTTATCACCGGAGTTGCCCACGATCGTTAAGCGTGGGTACATGATGTATTCCATGTGTCGATTGAAGAAATGTCTCCGAAGTTCTGAGGAACAGTACACCGCTAGAGTCAATTGAGTTGCATGAGGATTTGACTTATAAGGAACATCCTGTGAGGATTCTAGACACAATGGATCGAGAAACTAGAAACAAGTCAACCCGTTTCAGTAGAGTTCAAAGGAGCAACCATGAAGAAAGCGAAGCGACTTGGGAGCCTTGAAGAGGATTTGAAGGAAGAATTTCCAAACCTATTCCTTTAGTGAGCCACGAATCTCGGGGACGAGATTCTATTAAGGGGGAGGTTTGTAACATCCCAAAATTTTGCTTTTCTTAAATTCATGTGTGATTTGGCACCTTGGTGAATTTTTGGAATTTTCCGAATTTATTTGGATTTATTTGGAATTTATTTGAATTTATTCCATTTTGAAATAATTAAAGAATTTAATTTTGCAAATAAAATTTTGTTGGAAATATTTTATTTGAGTCCAAAATGATCCAAAATATTTTCCAGAATTTTTCCGAATTTTTCTCGAGTCATTTGCTATTTTTAATGAATTAAATGAATTATCGGGAATTATTTTAAATATTAAATCGCTGGAAAATCCAACTCGGGTCAAGCATCGTTCATCCGACCGAAGTCGGACTCGAGTCCGACTCCCGAGCCGATTGGCTCAACCAAACCAGCTCCCAACCCTAAGCGATCCCGACCGTTGGATCAAGATCCAACTACCGAGATCCGCCGACCTCGACCCGAGCCGTGTCGGGCCGACCGGACCCGTCGCGCCGCGATCGTGGCCGTTGGTTGTGCCACGTGGACGGCCACGATTTCGTCGTCTTCACCGAAGTCCGAAGCTGGACTCCGCCGCGCCCGCGCCGCCGTAACAAGTTAGGTTTCCGTTTTACGCACGCAGGTAGAGGCTATTTAATGCCCGGCATACCCCGAGGACCGCCGTGATCCCGCGCCCTCCCTTCTCTACTTCACCGAGGCTAAGTCGCCGCCCGTTTAGCCGTCGAGCTCGCCGTGAAGTTGCTGCGCTGCTCCGCCACGGTCTTTGCCGTTCCGCTCGCCGTCCGCCGTCCCTGCCGCCGTTGACCTCGAATCCGGACTCACCGCGACGAGACGCACCCGGCGACCCTTCCTCTCGCCGAGCAACCCCGAACGCCGTTGGGCTCGTCGTCGCCTTTCAACTCCGGCAGCCGCGGCGCCACCACGGCCATCACCGCGAAGCTCTGCGGCACCGCCGGATCCAGACGGACGGTTGAGGTGAGTTCACGTGTTCCAAACCCGATTAGATGGGACCGCTGGATCAAGATCCAACGGCTCACAATCGCCACGCGCCGTAGCAAAGGCGATTATAGGATTAGATCTGGACCGTCCGATCTAGATCGAACGGCCCACGAGCATCGAGTAGTTTCAACGTGTTCAACCCTGGATCCAATCCGCGCCGTTGATTTTCAAACCAACGGACGAGATTGCGCCACGTGTCGGGAAGTTGGACCGACGCGGTCAGCGTCGTACGCGTGTGAGCGCGTGTCCCTGACACGCGGGCCCTGGCGATGTCGAGGGCCCACACGTCAGCCGTGTTAGCGTGAGACCCCGCACTGACGGGTGGGTCCCACATGTCAGTCACGTGAGCCGTGGACCGAGTCCACCGTGGACCCGAGCTGAGCGTGGACCAAGCCCATGGACCGGCTGACGTCAGCAGGCCAATCAGGAGCTGCCACGTGTCCATGCTGACGCAATAATTAATTTCCGAAAAAGAAAATGATTTATTAATTCGAATAATGATTTCAAATTTAGATTCAAACTTCAAACGCTTATAACTTTTGCGTTTCAACTCCGATTTGAGCGATTCAAATTTCTAAATTTGTATAAAATTAAGATCTACCTAAATATAAATTTTATTTAATTTTGGACTAAAGTTTTTCTCTGTAAAATTATTTAATTGATTATTTAAACTTTAAATAATCATAACTTTTATGCTTTTAACTCCAAATTTGATTTATCTCCAGTTTCTAAAAATCCAGAAAATTATGTTCTCTCTGTTTATGGATTTTATTTGGAGTTTTGGGATCTTTTGCATAGTGTTTATTTGTGTATTTGCTATTTGCACGCTACAGTGCAGACGTTGAAGTGCAGGAAGGATTCGAAGGAGAAGTGTTGACTCAGGATCCAACTCAAGACCAAGAGCAAGTGCTTTTTGAAGGCAAGTTGTGCTTTGACCATGTTGATCCTATTTGAAATCTATTTTGATTTAAACTATTGCATGCTAGTTTAATTAGAAAGATACTTTGTTTAAACATGGGGTTAGATAAATACCAATTTGCTATATGACACCTTGATTACTTAAGTATGTGCCATGACCTTTTGTCACCCTAGTTGTGGTTTACTAGTTGGACATTATTAAATTGCCAACATGGGTTTAGACCGTTGTAGTATAACGCTTAGACACGCTTTCACGTGCTCATGACATGATTTTGGACGATCAAATGCTAATATGGACTTAATGATATATTGAACTTGTTTTGGAAAAGTATCATGTGATGTTGATGGCACGTGGTGCATGGTAATCAAGCTGGGGTTTGATAAACGCTTGATCGGCCAGGGGCATGTGGCAAGAGTAATCAGTGGGCCAGTGGCATTGGGGATGTTGATTTGGTTTTTCGGTAGTCTTGCCCTGGTCACTCTAAGGACTTAACCTTGCAAGCCTTTGAACTGGGTCATACTTGCAACCACATGGCTGGAATGGGACGGCCCTAGTTGACTAAGTCGCTAAGGACTCACTTGTGGAGCCTCAGGGTGTCGATTACACCTTTTGTGTGATTGTACGGGGAGCGTATCGTGGTCGTGGCCAGGTACCCATCTAACGGTGTGTTGGTCCCATACTTCGCCTTGGCTAAGGGAAGGGATGGTGTAGAGCACGACAGGAGAGGACCACTGTGTTGTTTGAGGCTTCCAAAGGCTTTGTTATGATCGCTCATTCGCATACTCTTGTATGGCGATTCACGGTACCGACGTGGTGAGTGGATTGTATCTTGTGGGTAAAGTGCATAACCTCTGCAGAGTGTAGAATCTATTTGAATAGCCGAGTCCACTGTGATCGGACATTGCTCGGAATTACAGTCAAGGGTTAGATTTTCTCAAATTAACTTGGATTTGAAAAGTTGGGTTGGTTTAATAATGAAGATGATGGAAATGTGGTTTAGGATGGGGAAAAATGTTTATTAAATTTCCTAAAAGTTATTTATGCTTTACTTATTTCTCTTGCTTTGAATCTACTTATATTACTTGTCAAAAGTCACATCGCAAATATACCTTGAGCTATTCCTTTGTACCAAGCCATGCATATAGTATATTAGCTTGCATTCTGTGCATGACTTGGTTTGAGTACCAAGTACTCACCCTTGCCCCAACACAATATCAGTTGAAGAGGAGATTACGCCACTTTGGAGGAGGAACTCCAAGAGAACCCGTCTACTTAGGGATGCGAGCCGGTCGATTGCTGTGGTATCTTTGGATGGCGCCACAGTTTATTTGAATTTCATTTCTTTGTTATTTCCCTTTTAATAAGTTTCGCCTTGCAAGGCATATATTTGTAACTTGGCCATAAGGTCAAGTAACCAGTTTGGTTATTTAAATAAAGTACTTTGATAATATCGATTGGTATGATTGTGATATTTACCGATGTTAAGACTGTGTGCACTAGCGCGTTCCTGGACTAGTGCTGAATACACAGAGGGTCCGGATTTGCAAATTCGGGGTCCCGACAGCAGAGTACCCGGGCGAACACCCTGTGGTCGCCACACTTGACCGGGAAGGCACATGGATGGATCCGATCCTGGCCTACCTGCGGGATCATGTGTGCCCCGGCGATGATGCATCAGCAGAGAAGATAGCACGAAAGGCCAAGTGCTATACCCTGGTGGGCGGGGACCTTTACCGCCGTGGTAGAAATGGAATTCTTCTGAAGTGCATCACTCGGGAAGAGGGGAGCAGTCTGATGTTTGATATCCATGGAGGCGTGTGCGGGAGCCATATGTCAAGTCGAACGATGGTTGGGAAAGCTTTCCGCCAAGGGTTCTATTGGCCAACCGCACTCCAGGATGCTTGCGAGCTGGTGAGGAAGTGCGAAGCGTGCCAGTTCCACGCCAAGCAAATCCACCGACCAGCCCAGGCTCTGCAAACCATCCCGCTCTCAAGGCCCTTCGCGATCTGGGGGCTGGATATCCTGGGCCCGTTCCCACGGGCCACAGGGGGCTACTTGTAGGGTTACAGGTAGGCTACGCGAGCATAAAATCAAAATTTCTACCACGAACACCCAAGATCACATGGAAGTAAAAGATCACAGATCGTTACCCTTGTCGCGCAGATGCAGCGGAAGCAGATTCACGCGCGTTGAGGAAGTAGTTGATCACCTCCCGATCGGCACCGATCTCCACCGAGTTGTTGCCGTCCTCGTCCGAGTGGTCGCCGATCTCGTCCGCGTGGTCGCCGACCTCGTCCGAGTGGTCGCCGACCTCATCCGAGTGGTCGCCGATCTCGTCCGCGTGGTCGCCGACCTCGTCCGCGTGGTCGCCGATGAAAGTCGTCGGAGATCCAACCGAAAAGCGCGTCCACGGATGGCAGCGCCTCTAACAAGATCCACACGCATCGAGCAGAACACCGTGCGTGGTGTGCTAGCACCTCGCCGCACGCCTTGGGTTTACGGGAGCGAGGAGGGATGCACGGCTACCGAACGTGGTGAGGGTTCTAACTGCGTGCCATGCACTGCTCCTCGGCCTCCCCTTTTATAGACACGCTAGTGGGCCGAAGCCCGCTAGGTTTCCATCTCAATGCGGATCCTATCCATGCACAAACCCGTAAACTATTCCAACTCGTTAAGTGTGTGACCCGTTAGGTTCAAGCAAGTCGGTTATGAATTCAAACCCGTTTCCAATTCATTGATCAACGGGCACCTAGCGATGCGTATTGACCCGGATGCACGTAATCAATATTGGTGAACCTTGATACACTCACATACCGATCCCTTCGCCACACGATACAGTCAAGCTCAAGGCGAGATGCGTGCCACCCTTGTTGATAGCTCGATCACTTCACTCGACAAAGGTGATGGATACAAACCATGACCAACTCTTTAGTCATATTAGCACGGCCGTGCTTTTCCTTATCCATCCACTCGAGGGGCCCAGAGGTATCTCTCCCGTTATCTAGGAGGGGCAAATCCCATCTTGATCATCACACCCTTGACAATGTATCGTGGCATACCCAGATTTCATCTTTATGACTACCCTGTTACGGTGTAGCGTTTGATGATACCAAAGCATACAAGTCTACATGCTAGGCATCCATGACAATCTCAGGTCTAAGGACCATATAGGCGTACCACCGAGACTATACGCTGATGGCACTATAAGAGATAACAACTCACAGCGTCTCGGAGTGGGTCTTGTCCGACTACCCATGTTCTCCAACATGTGTCCACATTATTGGTTTGATATCTCCATATCTATGGTATGCGAAACATTACCATCAACCAATACATGTGCTGATCAAATTATCACCGCTCCTCGTAATGATATGGATCAGGGACCCGTTTAGAATAATGTCACTTGACAATGTGTTTCACAATCAGATCGTATCCAATGAACAAAGTCGTAACATATATTCAGGGAACCGATAAACAAAGTTATCATTATTACATGAACAAAGACGTATTACAATCATCACCATGATTGATCTAGGCATATTCCCTTCAATCTCCCACTTGCACTAGAGTCAATCATATAGGTACCGAATACCCATTGCTCTTGTGTGCGCCTCATGCTTTGGTTGTGGAAGGGGCTTTGTCAACGGATCAGCCACATTTAGATCCGTGTGCACTTTGCTTATCTTCATATCACCTCTCTCAATGATCTCTCGGATCAGGTGGTATCGCCTGAGTATATGTTTGGATTTTTGGTGAGATCTAGGCTCCTTTGCTTGTGCAATGGCACCACTATTGTCACAATAGAGGTCCACTGGAAAGGATGCACTAGTGACCACTCCCAATTCAGAAATAAATTTCCTGATCCAAACTGCTTCCTTTCTTTGCTTGGAAAGGCTGCAATGTACTCGACCTCCGTTGTGGAATCGACTCTTGTCTCTTGCTTGGAACTTTTCCAGCTCACTGCCCCACCGTTGAGACAGAATACAAACCCGGATTGCGATCGCGAATCATCTCTGTCGGTTTGGAAGCTAGCATCGGCGTAACCTTTTACGACGAGCTCCTCCTCTCCTCCAAAGACCAAGAACATCTCCTTAGTCCTTCGCAAGTATTTGAGGATGTTCTTTACAGCCACCCAGTGACTATCACCAGGATTCGATTGGTACCTGCTCGTGACACTCAGAGCATATGACACATCTGGGCGCGTACACAACATGGCATACATGATGGATCCAATAGCCGAAGCGTATGGGATCCGACTCATTCTCTCTTGCTCATCAGGTGTCGAAGCACACTGAGTCTTGCTAAGACTTACACCATGTGACATTGGCAAGAAACCTTTCTTGGAATCATGCATGTTAAACCGTTTTAGTATCTTGTCAATGTACGTACTTTGGCTCAATCCAATTAGCCTTTTTGATCTATCTCTATAGATCTTTATGCCCAAAATATATGCTGCATCTCCCAAGTCTTTCATCGAGAAACTCTTTCTCAGATAAGATTGTGCAAAGATCCAACATCGGAATATCATTTCCGATCAATAGTATGTCATCCACATACAAGACCGTAAATACAAGTGCGCGCTCCCACTAGCCTTCTTGTAAATACAAGGCTCTTCCTCATTTTTGATGAAGCCAAACTGTTTGATCACTTCATCAAAACGAAGGTTCCAACTCCGAGATGCTTGCTTCAGTCCATAAATGGACTTCCTAAGCTTGCATACTTTGCCAAAGATTAGTAGGATCGACAAACCCTCGGGCTGTACCATGTACACATCCTCGCTTAGGTTTCCATTTAGGAAAGCCGTTTTGACATCCATTTGCCGAATCTCATAATCATGATATGCGGCAATTGCTAGCATGATCCGGATAGATTTTACCATGGCGACTGGCGAATAAGTTTCATCATAGTCCACACCATGAATCTGCTTATACCCTTTTGCCACCAATCGTGCCTTAAAAATGTGAACATTTCCATCGGCGTCTATCTTCTTCTTAAAGACCCATTTGTACTCGATAGTTTTTACACCATCAGGCAGATCAACCAAGCTCCAAACTTGATTATCATACATGGACTTTAACTCGGATCTCATGGCCTCCACCATTTCTCAGTCTGGGCCCACCATAGCTTCCTCATAATCCTTGGGCTCGTCATTTTCCAATAATAACACATCGCTGTTCCGTCATGAGGAACATGAACCTCTCAGAGGCGCGGCTTGCCCGTGAGGACCTCCGTGGGTGGCACCTCATCAACAAAGGTTCAACAACACGTTGCTCATCCCGCCGAGGACTAGCCGGAGCTGAAGCATTTTCAGGTATTTCTCGAACTTCTTCGAGTTGCACCTTGCTCCCACTAGCTCTTTTGAAAAACTCATTCTCCAAAAGACACCACCCAGGCGACAAACACTTTGCCTTCTTCCGGTTATAAAAATAATACCCTTTGGTTTCCCTTGGGTACCCCACAAAGAAGCATTTATCCGACTTGGAGTAAAGCTTATCGACGTCATACGCTTTACATAAGCCTCAC
Source organism: Rhipidocladum racemiflorum (assembly GCA_036346355.1). Lineage (NCBI taxonomy): Eukaryota > Viridiplantae > Streptophyta > Magnoliopsida > Poales > Poaceae > Rhipidocladum > Rhipidocladum racemiflorum. The sequence continues at coordinate 60,663,703 of CM070570.1, forward strand.
GACCCCAAATTTTAAGAAAAGACAAGTCAGGATGTTTCCTTTCCATAACTCATATGGTGTCTTATCAACGGATTTAGATGGAACCCTATTCAGCATGAACGCAAATTGTTTCTAGAGCGTGTCCCCGAATGACAATGGAAGATCGACTTGACTCATCATAGACCGTACCATGTCCAACAAAGTTCGGTTCCTCCGCTCGGATACCCCATTCCATTGAGGTGTCCCAAGTGAGTCAATTGTGGAACAATTCCACAACTCTTTAGATGATCACTAAACTCTTGGCTCAAATATTCACCTCCACGGTCGGACCGTAGAAATTTAATTTTCTTGCCCAAATGATTTTCTACTTCATTACGAAACTCTTTGAATTTTTCAAAAGATTCAGACTTATGCCTCATTAGATAGATATAGCCATATCTACTAAAGTCATCGGTGAAAATCTTGAAAATCGATAACCACCTCGGCAATTGAGCTCATTGGTCCACATACATCAGTATGTATGAGAGCCAACAACTCGCGCATTCTCTCACTTGTGCGGTGAAAGGTGCCTTTGTCATCTTGCCAAGTAAACAAGACTCGCATGTTTCAAAAGATTCCAAATCTAATGGACCAAGAAGACCATCTTTATGGAGCTTCTCCATGCGTCTTTTATTTATATGGCCCAAGCGACAATGCCATAAATAAGTGGAATTAGCATCATTTGTTTTGAGTCTTTTAGTATTAACATTGTTTATAGAAGCATTACCAAGATCTAGAACATACAACCCATTCACCAATGGAATGATTACCATAGAGCAAGCCTTTGAAATAAATAGAACAATTCTGTTCTTTATTACAAAATCATATCCATCTTCCTCTAAACAAGAAGAAGAGATAATGTTCTTACTCAAGGCGTGAATGTAATAACAATTATTCAATTCCATGACTAAACCAAGGTAATGACAAGGGATAGACACCAACGGCCTTCGCGGCAACCATTGCTCCATTGCCGACGCCGAATTTCCAACTCGCCAATCTTGCAATCTCTAGTCCTTCTTAACCCCTCGCAACGATTTGCAAGTATGAATCATTGATCCAGGTATCAAATACCCAAGACTCGGTAGGACAAGTTGCAAGATTAACTTCTATAACATTAATACCTGAAGTAGAAGGAACCTTTCCTTTCTTTCTGTCTTCCAGTACTTTAGACAGCTTTCTCTTCCAATGCCCACAACCCTTGCAGTAGTGACATTTATCGAAGCATTAGGGCCAAACTTTGGCCTTTCTTTGGAAAGCTTTGGTTTTGGGTCTTGGATCTTATCCTCACCACAACTTATAGCCTTGCGCTTCCTTTTCTTATCCTTTTGAATCATCATCACATGATTTGTGCCTTTCTTTATGCTCTCTTCCGCAGCTTTCAGCATTCCATGCGGTTCGGTCGATTCTTCTCCAGGCTATTCATATGAAAGTTCAAAATGAGCGGTTCATAGCTCGCAGGAGCGATCGGAGAATCACATCCGTGGCCAACTCATTTTGCAAGGGAAAACGAAGCTTCTCCAAGCTCTCAATGTAACCAATCAACTTGATTACATGAGGGCTATGAAGCACCCTCACCAGCTTGCACGCAAACAATGCTTTAGATATCGAATATCTTTCAAATTCTTGCTTGGTTCTCAAACATGCCCTTAAGGCCTACAATCATAGTGTAGGCATCGGGCGTGCTCATATTGCTTTTGAAGCTCGAGAGTTCATTGTGGCAAGCATGAGACGGTGACATCTAGGGCGTCGTTAGTGTGCTTCTCATAAGCACGCTTATCGGCAGACGGATGCATTTTCGTGCAATTCATCGAGGATATGGACCGTCTAGAACATATTCCTTCTTTTCAGCCTTGAGAACAATTCTCAAGCTTCGATACTAATCCATAAAATTCGTCCCCAGAGAGTTTTTCCTCTCTAGAATCGATCGCAAGTTAAAACCAGAGTTTGCATTAACAGCGTTTGGTGCCATCTACAACATAAATAAGCAAAGTTTCGCACTAAGTTCATGTTAATCTCTTATTAAATAATTTTAATAAAAGATGCTTCCATTAAGATCACTTTCCCTCGCGATCTCCATGGAACAAGATCCATGGTCACTACGGTTCGGGTAATGACTTGTCAATACCACTTGAACTCCGTGACATAGGTAGGCAACACCTTGCCAATCACATCATATGTGACTCTTGCTTGTTGGGGTGGCATCATATGCCCCTGGCCCAACATCGATGCCCCAAGTCCCAAATCCTATTTGGATGACTCCGTTAAGCAAACCAATACTATGCTCGTGAGTGCACGGGTTAGGCTACACTCACTCTATTGTACAAGTAAGAGGGTGGCGTTCTCGACTTGTCAAGACCTTATCCACCATCGTACAAGACAAGAGACGGCTATTGAAAAAGGGCATCTTACTCTTAATTTTCGAGGAAACTATTCAATCAGGATTAACATATTCACCACATATGACGTGAAAGAATAGCAATGCAAGGTAAATCATCACAGGTAAAGCAAATAGACTGTGGAACTAGTATGGCCTATGGCGTGGCGATCTCCATCTTCCACGACCTTCCTTGCACACCCTGGCCATCGTAATTGAAGCCTCCAAGAACATGTACTAAACTACTACATCTAGCAGCTAGTAGCAAAATTACATGAGGATTCAAGGCATCACATGCCGCACGCAGGCCGTTATACAATAATATGACAGCCCATACTGCAATTAATCATGACACGCAGCCATGAATTTCACAATCATGCATCAAATACACAAAGGGTCCATACTGTTCACAACATACCCCGCAAAAACAAGTTAGGCGCTGGATCGATTCTAGCGCGGGGGAAGTGAACAAGTTTTAATTTATGGACACTATGTCGACTATCACGGCGGTCCCGCTTAGCCAGGTTAGCGGGCGAGGTTCGAAGGGGCAGCGCCCTTCGAGTGCGGGCAGCGCTCAGAGAAAATTTTTGGGGTAATGAGATCGCATCTATGAAAACGCTTATGGAAATTCAATCGGATTGATCTCATCAAGCCGATTCCGAGCCATCGAATGTCTCGTTTTCCATAGGATCGATCTTCATCGATCCATCGCGAGGTCCCCTTGAGAGGGTGGCGACCACACCGATCTCGATCTGTTGGCTCGATATGTTCGGCACTTGCTACTACCAGATGGTGTTACCACCCGGTAGGGGTAATGCATGGCATGAATCTGAAACGAGCACGAACTAATCTTTTGATCGTGTAGAGCCACCAACTCATACCTCATACTTCCCCAATACCTATTGATCCAATCAACCCGTGATAAACATAACAAAGCACATCGACATGTGCGCGTGATCCGAGATCCAAAACTACACATGATCGGCTCGATACCACTGTAGGGTTCTGGTAGGCTACGCGAGCATAAAATCAAAATTTCTACCACGAACACCCAAGATCACATGGAAGTAAAAGATCACAGATCGTTACCCTTTGTCGCAGATGCGCCGGGAAGCGCATTCACGCGCGTTGAGGAAGTAGTTGATCACCTCCCGATCGGCACCGATCTCCACCGAGTTGTTGCCGTCCTCGTCCGAGTGGTCGCCGATCTCGTCCGCGTGGTCGCCGACCTCGTCCGAGTGGTCGCCGATCTCGTCCGCGTGGTCGCCGACCTCATCCGCGTGGTCGCCGATGAAAGTCGTCGGAGATCCAACCGGCGCGCGTCCCACGGATGGCGGCGCCTCTAACGATATCCACCGCGTATCGAGCAGAACGCCGTGCGAGGTGTGCTAGCACCTCGCCGCACGCCTTGGGTTTCGGGAGCAGGAGGGATGCACGGCGGCTGAACGTGGTGAGGGTTCTAACTGCGCCATGCACTTTGTTCTCGGCCTCCTTTTATAGACACGCTAGTGGGCCGAAGCCCGCTAGGTTTCCATCTCCAATGCGGATCCTATCCATGCACAAACCCAGAACTATTCCAACTCGTTAAGTGTGTGACCCGTTAGGTTCGGTGCAAGTCGGTTATGAATTGAAACCCGTTTCCAATTCATTGATCAACAAATGCACCTAGCAAGACGTATTGACCCCGGATGCACGTAATCAATATTGGTGAACCTTGATACACTCACATACCGATCCCTTCGCCACACGATACCGTCAAGCTCAAGGCGAGATGCGTGCCACCCTTGTTGATAGCTCGATCACTTCACTCGGCAGTGTGATGGATACAAACCATGACCAACTCTTTAGTCATATTAGCACGGCCGCATGCTTTTCCTTATCCATCCACTCGAGGGGCCCAGAGGTATCTCTCCCGTTATCTAGGAGGGGCAAATCCCATCTTGATCATCACACCCTTGGCAATGTATCGTGGGCATACCCAGATTTCATCTTTATGACTACCCCGTTACGGTGTAGCGTTTGATGATACCAAAGCATACAAGTCTACATGCTAGGCATCCATGACAATCTCAGGTCTAAGGACCATATAGGCGTACCACTCGAGACTATACGCTGATGGCACTATAAGAGATAACAACTCACAGCGTCTCGGAGTGGGTCTTGTCCGACTACCCATGTTCTCCAACATGTGTCCACATTATTGGTTTGATATCTCCATATCTATGGTATGCGAAACATTACCATCAACCAATACATGTGCTGATCAAATTATCACCGCTCCTCGTAATGATATGGATCAGGGACCCGTTTAGAATAATGTCACTTGACAATGTGTTTCACAATCAGATCGTATCCAATGAACAAAGTCGTAACATATATTCAGGGAACCGATAAACAAAGTTATCATTATTACATGAACAAAGACGTATTACAATCATCACCATGATTGATCTAGGGCATATTCCCTTCACTACTCCCATCTGTTCGTCGCTATTGACAAGTTTACCAAGTGGGTGGAAGCCGAAGCAGTAAGGGCGATTACCGCCGCCGCTGCGATCAAGTTCATGCAAGGAATCTTCGCCCGCTTTGGGGTCGCCAACCGCATCATCATCGACAATGACACGTAGTTCACCAGTGCTACCTTCTTGGGTTTCTGCGAAGAAATGGGCACCAAGGTTTGTTTTGCCTTGGTGGCCCACCCGAGGAGTAATGGCCAAGTTGAGCGGGCCAATGCGCTGGTGCTGAAAGGCCTCAAGTCCAGGGCGTTTGATCAACTCCACAAGCGCGGAGCCCGGTGGACTGAAGAGCTCCTGGCGGTGCTGTGGTCGCTTCGTACCACCCCCAGCCGGGCCATCGGGGAAACTCCTTTTTTCCTGGTCTACGGTGCGGAAACTGTCCTACCCTCGGAGCTGGCCTTAGGGTCACCACACGTGGCGGCGTTCACTGAGGAAGCCTAGGAAGACCTGCGTCGAGAGGACGTCAACCTCCTGGAAGAAGTGCGGGATCACACGGCCTTGCGCGCTGCCCGGTACCAGCAGAGTCTCAGGCGGTACCACGCCGTCCGGGTCAGCAAGAGAACACTGGTAGTTGGCGACCTGGTCTTGCGCAGAGTTCAGACGCATGACGGGTTGCACAAACTATCTCCCCAGTGGGAGGGCCCCTTTAAGGTGGTCTCAGTCTCTCGCCCCGGGGTGGTCAGGTTGGCCACTGAGGACGGAGAGGAGTTGGTGAACTCCCAAAATATAGAGCTTCTGCACAAGTTCTATCCCTGAGAAGGCTGTAAGTGCAGAGCTGCGCGCCCTGACCAGCCGAGTTGAGCTTTCCTCTCCAAAGCTGGTCAGGGGAAGCATCTGTTTAATCCAGTGTCCAGTTCTTATTCAAAGCAGTTGTCACCTTTGTTCTCTTTTTCCTGGTCTGCACCCTAATGGGCTGTGTCCACGTAATCGCCCTCAGTACATTAAGGTTGGCTCACTGGGTGAGCGTGGTGTGCAAGGATGGGTGATCGGATGGCTGGTTTGGCACGGTTTTCAACACAATCATGACGCTCAGGGTGTCCCCGTGAGAACCGGCGACTCAAACACCACTACCGAAAGCCTACTACCCTGCCACACCTCACCAAGTGTTCGGCCCCAAGAGACCACGAGAGTAATTAATTTCACAGGGTCCTAAGGTCCTGAGATAGCGATATTCCAGCGCGAGGGATCCGGGCCCTGCACCCCAACTAACACTTAAAGCGTGCGGTTGTCTTTTTGTTCATCCAGAACCAGCGTAGTGGAGGCGCGAACATGCATCCAAACGTAAGACGTGCGAAGGGAACTATGCGCATTCATAAATAAGAAACTGACTTGCAGAAGTCTTTTACAAAGGCTGGCGAAACAAAAAAAAGAGAGAGGCAGGCAAGGCTAAATTTGGAGTCTTCACTCCTCGTCCGCCACGGCTTCCGCGGCTGCCTGGTCCTCTTCCAGGTCAACATCCAGCCTGAGTGCCACGTCCTCGACCACTGCTTCCAGCGTCGGGTTGACCATCTCAAGGTCGGGCCGACCGCTTTGGCATGCGGCCGACTGCGCTGCTGGCCTGGGCCTCTTCCACGCCCGGATGGCGGCGTGGGGTCGGTTGGCGTCCGGGCGCGAACAAAGCGAGCACATACGTCGCCGTGGCCACCGCGACTACCCGCCCCTCTTGGCTGGACCGGTGGCTTAGGCGCTGGGTAGGCGGGTGAGGAAGTCGGCGATCCGGCTCACGCAGAAGGCGTAGTGCCGGCCCGTCTGCTCGACCGGGGCCGGCTGCTCCAGTCCCAATGGCGCCAAGCTGGCCGCCATCCGGTCGAAAGCAGGGTGCAGCATGGAGGTGGTCTCGGCCTCCGCGCGGAGCCGCTCGCCCTTCTCCTCGTCGCGCTCTCGGGTGATCGCCTCGACGCGGAGGGCTCCCTGCCTCCTCTCCTGTTGAAGGTCCCTCTCGAACCACTCCGCTCGGCCGTGCCAGTCCTGCACCTCCTTGCGGAGACGGTTGTTCTCCGTAGTGGCCTCCCTCAGCCTCTCCTTGCTCGACGCGAGGCGGCCGCTCACGCTGGAGTGCAGTTCACCGAGGGCGGCCAGCAGAGCGTCCGCGTCCGCCGAGGGGATGGAGGCGCTGGGGACCTTTGGAGTGGGCGGCAAGCCCATCCCGCCCTCGGGCGGTAGGACGACCGCCCCTGCGGCGGTCACCTGGTGGTCGCCTGGGTTGCCTTGGTGCTCGACTGCCGCACTGGCCGGCTGCCGCCAGGCGGCGCTGTCGCCCGGGGCACTCAAGTACGCATACGAAGAAGGTAAAAAATAGGTAAGCCTTTCAGATTAAAAGAACTTGACATGTGTGCTGTGTGTCTGTTTGCGTACCCGGCGAAAGGCCTCCTGAAACGAGGCGTGGCCGGGACGAGCATCAGTCCCCCTAGCGGCGGCGGCGGAGGCGGAGGGTAGACCTGCGCCAGCGGCGGCGGAGGAAGGACCGGAGCCGGTGGAGCTATTGTCGGGGCGGCGCCAGTCGAAGTGGAAGCTGCGGCCACCGTAGAGCTCCCCGCTCCGGTCGTGGTCGCCGCGCCCCCTGGCGCAACGCGAACCCTCCTGGGGCTGGGACCAGGGGCGTCGTCGTTAGCGGGGCGCTTGTCCTTCCTCGGGTCGCCAGCTGGAGGAGGGTTCCAGATCGTCAATGCCCCTTGGCGGGGCGTGTTCACTAGCCCCATGGCGTCCATAGTGGGCATGGCACGAGTGATCGCCACCCGTTCCCGGGGCTCCACTCGGCAAAGTGGGAGCGCGCCCGCCGGAAAAGGCGGGAGGTTGCTGGAGGCACCCAGCAAGCCCATCCAGGATTTGAGCTTCGCGGGGGACAAGTCTCCTGCGGCTAAAAAAAAAGAATAAGAAAAAAGAGAGAGAGGAGTGAAGTTATCGTTAGTTCAGCGGCAGTTGCAAAAAACACCAGAAAGAGAGAAAAAACAATTAATCTACCTCTGAGAGCCGTCCTGGTCATGTCATCAGGGCCCGTGTAATCAGGGCCCGTGTACTGCCCGGCGGGGCGAGCATGGCGGCGCAGGGGGCTGATTCTCCAAGAGATGTAGTCCCGGAGAACCATGCCTCCCGTTAGGCCCGCTGTTCGCAGCTGGTCCACACGGGCTAGCATCGTCTGGAGCTCGGGCGTATCGTCGACGTGAGCTCCCAGTTGGGGGTGCTCACCGCGGGCCCAGTCGGCAACTCCAAGACTTCTACACCGCTGTCGTCCTCGACGTAGAACCACTCATTGCGCCAAGTCCTCCAGTTGGAATGGAGGTCCAGCGGAATGTAGCAGGAGGTGGCAGGAGGCTGCCGTGGTGGAGGTATCCTTGGCCGCGCGCAAGGAGTAGAAGAAGCGGAAGAGAGGAAGATTGGGGGCCACTCCCACGAACATCTCGCAGAAGTGAGCAAAGACAGCAAGAAGGATGATGGAGTTAGGAGGGAGGTGAATGTTGTGGATGGAGTAGAAGTTGAGGATGGCGAGATAGAAGTCGGAGATCGGCGGAAGGAGGCCCGCAAGCATCCCCCAGCCGAAGAAAATTACTTCTCCCAGGCGGCAGCCGGGCGCGGCGGTCACGGCGCGAGTACGGACGGTGCCGCCGGCGACGTACCGGGAAAACCTCTCGGCGTCGACATCCTCAATGGTCGATGGAGGAAGCAGAGGTGCTGGCGGCGCCATGAGGGCGAAGGAGCAGTTCGCAGGAAGCAAAGGCGAAGGAGCAGTTCGCAGAAGCAAAGGCGAAGGAGCAAAGGCGAAGGAGCAGTTCGCAAGGAGCAAAGGCAAAGGCTAAGGAAAGAACGAACCGCCCCCCCAGTAGCCACCTTTATATGTGCGCATGGAGGAGTGCTTTGGCGGGAGACCCGCGGGGACACGACGGTTAAATGGCGGGAAACCCAAAAGAATCAGAAAAGGCGCAGGCATGTTCCCAAGGCCCTCGCCGGTTGCGAGGCAGGGGGCGGCTGCATGTTCCACCTTGATGCCCGGAAATAGCGGCGGCATTTAAAGCCGCAGCATTACGTGGGCATTTATAATGGACCCACCCGGGAGACTGAGCCGCTTTCGTTTCCAAAAAGGGTAAAAAGGGCGCTCCAGGGTGGGTCTGGGGGCTACTATCAGTGTATTCTACACCAGGGTGCCCACTACACTTTAGTAAGAGCCGCTAGCGAACACGTATGCCTGCACCACACGGGCGTGATCGAAGGTGGCCGCCCAAATGACAGGTGGCGACGAGCCACACCGGGCGGTCACCAGTGATCGCCACGTGACAGGTGGCGATCAGGCCACACACTGGGGTCTGTGGTGATTGCCAGACAGTGTGGCGTCGAGCCACGCCACGTGGCGGTCACTGTGTGATCGCCACAGAGCAGTGGCGATCACCCACGCCGGCCGGTGATCAGGTGATCGACCGGCCGGACATGTGGCGACCAAAGCACGCCATTGTGATCGGTTTGTGATCGCCACGTCGGTGTGGCGACAAAGAATGGCGGTCACCGTGGTGATCGCCAGCTGGACACATGGCGTCTGAACCACGCCATCGCGGTCAGCAACGTGGTCGCCTGACGGACGTGCGGCGCCCAGTCCACACCATTGGCACTCAGTTCCCGAAGCCACCTAGTAACCCGTGCGGCCGCACAGGAGGTCAAAGACATTTATTGCGTATCGTGCGCATTAAATGGGAGTAATGAAGGCCACAGTATGGCGGCGCGTGGTTCCAGCGCGCACCATTAATACAAATGATGTCACGGTGCAATTTCCCACCCCGGCAGAGCGGGCGGAGCCGGTAGGCGCGGGGCCCGAGGCGGGGGAGAGGACGGCTGTGCCAGGGCATTAAGTGTGCTGCAAGAACAGTGACAAGCGCATTAAATGCAGCATGTCAAGTGTATTCAATGTACTGCACTCTTGTAAGTCCCGCACGCCCCAGCCAACCCGAGTATAAAAGGTAGCTGGGGTGCAGGGGAGAGCGGGTTCGATTCCTTTCAGTTGGATCGTTTAGATTGGTTCATCCCCCTTTAGAGTGAGATGCCGGGAGTTTGTTGTTGCTGGTTCTTTCGATTTCTCCAAGAACACTAGCAAGAATAACACAAGCAGCACTAGGGCTATTACTTGTGAGGAGGGCCCGAACCTGGATAATCCCGAGTGTTTTCTTGTGAGCTTCGTCTGTTTTCTTTCCACCGTCTCGCGAACAATCTCCACAAAAGCCCCCCGTTCGGACTTCTTATACCCCATCTCGGAAGGGGTCTGTTAGCTCGTACGTTGACAAGGACTTTAGACCATCTCTTGGGTTTCCAGCTGTAGAATAAAATTGTGGGTCTTCCTCTTGTGCTCGTTTAGAGTATAAGAACTCGAATTTTGGATTAGCCAATTAGAAGTAATTCTATTTTGAGTAAATGCTGTCCAAACTACGTTAGTTGGAGGTTGTTTTTGGGTTAGGGCGTAGATGCATATTGTGATGTTGTAATTTATTTAGTTTTGAGTGTAAGCATGCAAAGGTTGTTTGTGTTCAGGTGGAGTAGCTTCGGGTGCGCTTTGTAGAAATTATTATGTTGTGATTATTACTTCCTCTTACTCATGAAATCGATTAGATAAATATGCATGTGAAGATATGGATGTAAGCATTAGTTGGTGATCCGGTATTTAATTATAACTATGCAATTTTTAGAAATGAGTGAAGTTACAATTATTTTCATGTGAAATACATTGGGCATTCATAATGGAAGAGATGACTCATTCTGATGTGGGCCTCTATGCTCACACATAGTGAGCACGAAAATCTTACTTCATAGTCCCATACACACGGATGTATGGGAGCGAGACAGTAAGAGTAGGTCCCTCGACGAGATGGAAGGGAATGAGAGGGTGCACACTGACAAGTGTGCACTCGACAATACCGTTATGAGCTAAAGAAAGTTGCATTCATAAGCATACATATTGCATCATATAGAGGAAGAAATGCAAAGGATGAGTAAATGTGTTTTTTCCCTGGTGTAGTTACCAATCTTGTTGTAAGTATGCATTTTACCTGTTTACACCTTGTTTAACTGACACATTACACTTTGCTAAGTGATGAACTCACGCTTATGCTTTGATGATTTATTTTAGGTACCTCCAGAGCGGCATTTTGGGAGATGAGCTAGCACTCACTCACGCACTCACTCACAATGTGTTCATGTAGTTAGAATGGTCGTAACATCTTTTTAGAAGTGGTGCTAAGTTGAAAGATCTTGATTTTTGAATAGGTAGTTTGTAAGTAGTTGGTGGTATGTTGGTTTACTTTCTTGGGTTGTGTTGTTGATACTTGTAGTTCCTCTTTAATTGTGCCATGGTTACTTTTTGAATAGTGTTGCTTCCCCATGTGAATATGATTGGTTGTATGTGCTTAGTTGGGTCATAATGGTTAATTGATACCATAACCCCATGTATGTGCTTAGTTGGGTCATGATGGTTAATTGATACCATGACCCTATGTATGTGTTTAGTTGGGTTATGATGGTTAATTGATACCATAACCCCATGTTGATCATGATGGTTAGTAGATACCATGACTCATTGTTTTATTAGATTGAATACTATCTTTTGTCTGCTAAGTGAATGTCCATGTTATTAAACTAGGTGCTGTCGAAATTTTTAGTAAATTGTTAGTGGTTATGTTTGAGGGCGGAACATTCAGGGCACGTGAGGTGTCAGGGTGTTACACATTTATTTCTCTCTGAAATTCCTATATGCATCCTAAAATTGAGCATGGAAGCTTGTAAAGTAGTATAAAAGAATTCGCCCCCATATGTAACTACAGGTATACACCATTCCTTTTGGAAGAGTATAAAAGGATCTGACAAGACTTGTTAAACTTGTTCAACATAAACAGGGCCCAGACATAACAATTAGGTCATGTCCTGCTTGGCGTATATATTATCAGATTGGAATAACTAAAGAAACGAACATACGAGTTTTTGGCCATGCCTGCGCCCAGTAAACTGTTATAGTACATGACATCTGTGTAGTCTCTTTCTAAGCCTTTTACTAATTTATGTTGCGCCTGTGTTGTACTTTATGTTGTCCTTTTCCCTTCTGTTAACTGTATGCAGGGAAACACTAGCAACATAGCATAGTTTCGTCCGTCACTGCCACAAATGGCTCGAAATGGAACTCCACATCAGCTAGTCCAAATCCCGGTGGACGTTGGTATTTCCGTCTCTTAAATTTGACGCTTGATACAACTGTACAATACTTTGTGTTGCTTATCCAACCTCTAATAATATCTATCTAATTACTGTCTCTTTCTTAATCATCTGCTCCATCTGTATCTTTGTATTTGTCTATAGTCAATGCATATAGACTAAAGAAGCACTAAATCTAAGAACTAGTTAATAAAAAATGATCATAAATACACCTATAACATGACATAACACAATCACTTAACCTCTTTTAAAGTATTTAAGCAAGGGTAGAGGGGAAAATTTTCAATAACTGCAACACGATTTTAACTTTCCGGTATCTGCTATACACAATAATCCTATATCAAACTACGTAATAATGTATCTAGAACTAACTTATTTCTTATTTGCAGTGCCACCAGCAGGGTCAAGGAAATAACCTATGTGAATTTTATGTCTGCCACAACATGCAACTCGTCATCGAGACTAGAAAGAGAGCTAAGGATGCAACTGCGTTGAGCAACAACGATTTGATCAAAATTCGAGAGGAACTTTGTTTTTTCCTTGTCACTGAAGTTATAAATAAAGATGGCGCGTACCACGCTAACTTATAACAACTGAGTTGTATAATTGTGGTTATTCTATTTGTACACTTCTCATTTTTCTGTATTTGATACGATTCATTATATTGTCACCTGATATTATCATTATTACAATTTTGGTCATCTTGAATGCAACTGTTTTGCTTGTTGGAACTAAATGTTCTTCCATCATGCATACTAATTTATTGTAGAATTATCTGTATATCACAGACGGTTCTATTTAGAAACCGTGTGTGGTACTAACACACAGACGGTTCTGATTAGAAACCGTGTGTGACACTTCAATACCACAGATGGTTCTCGTTAGAAACCGTGCATGATACTTCAATATCATGGACGGTTCGAATTATACACCATCTGTGAAAGTCAAGTATCACAGACGGTTGTAATTTATACACCGTCTGTGAAATTCAAGTATCACAGACGGTTTCGAATTACAACCGTCTGTGATATTTGACTTTCACAGACGGTGTATAATTCGAACTGTCTGTGATTTTTTTTATAGGCGGGTAGAAAACTGTCTCTGATGATCTCTTTCATCACAGACACATTGTTACTGATGGTTCACAAAACCGTCTGTAATGATGTTTGTGAACCGTCTGTAATGGTGTTTTCTGTATTAGTGTCTCTAAATTCCCTCAATGAATAAATATGTTGAAACGGATTATCCCGAGGTCACGATGAAACAGAGGAGGTAACTGCCATTACTACTGCCGATAGCAACTAATGAAAACAACAAAACATTAGTAATCGATGTATATATATATATATATATATATATATATATATATATATATATATATATATATATATATATAGCACTGGCCTTGTAAAGACTAGGCACCATAGCCAACCAACACCTGTGCTGCTGCACCATGGAAGACATGGGAAAAATGGAAGATGTCGACTTGGAGGAACAATTGCCACCTCCTTCACCGGTGCCACTGCACAAATTGCCTAGGAAGCCAGCGGACCACTGCGTGCTCGCCACGCCGGTGCACGCCCTCTCGCTCGTGGTGCTCATGATCGGCCTCCTCTTCGCTGTCCACCTGATCGTGCATGATCTGAGGACGTTCGTGCTTCTCGTCGCCGAGTCGCTATGCATCTTCTTCGTCATGTCGTGCGTGGCAGCCTGCAAGAGGGGGGCGTGCGACGTCGCTGCCTACCCGTCTCACGGACTGGGCAAAGTGTCGGAGGTGGCGCTGTGGTCGTTCTCCATGGCTCTCACGGTGACCATGACGTTCTGGGTGGCCACCGGTCTGTCGCTGCCAGCCGTGGCGGCTCTCTACTTGCTCTCGTTGCTAGTTGTCACAACGTGTTTCGCAGTCCTTCTTGGTACTTGATTAGTTAGGTTAACCATCAGCTGCAGATCAGGCATGGTATAGCTTTGGTTTACGACGTCGCACACTTGTTGAATTTAGATGTGTTCGATCATGATGTACATTTTATAGTTGATACGGAATGCTTATCATGCTGTGATGACTGCAGTACATGAACATGACCGGTTAGAGGTGGGCATCGTGCCGTGCCGTGCCGGCCCGGCCCGGGCCCATCGTGCTTCGGGCCGAAACCGTGCCGTGCCACGACGGCCAATCGTGCCCACCGTGCCGGGCCGTGCCGGCCCGACTCACCTTTGGTGAGCTTAAGCCCGGCCCATTTGCGCTTCGTGCCTGCTTCGTGCTGTGCCGGCCCAAGCCTGACCCATTTTTACTATTGTGACGAACAAAGAAATAAAACAAATCACTACTACTAAACTACCTATTTTAATTACATAAGAGACTAATCACATCAACAAAATATCAAACATAAATGCAATGCTTGAAGATGCCCTGAATCAACAATATCTGCGAACTTTTAGGCCTTAATATGTAATTTCATGCCCGTTCGTGCCGTGCTGCCCTTCGTGCCTGGTTTCCGGACCCGGCACGGCCCGTGCTATAGTTGCGTGCCGGCCCGGCCCAGCACGGAACCGTGCCGTGCTGTGCTTTGCACCGTGCCATCCCATCGTGCTTCGGGCCGGCCCAAAAGAGCCTGGCCAAGTGCCCACCTCTATGACCGGTGAAGTTGTTTTGTGTTCGCTGGTTTGGGACCTATGTTCATTTTTGTATTGGAAGGGTGAGGACCATAGGTCAAACTATAGTCATGGTACGATCTTAACTCAAAATTTTTATTCTCAAGTTTCAAGTACCACCTGTACCACCAGCCTAACTCGGGATTGGATGGGAAAGGCCCTAAACGACCTGTTTGGAAGCCTTTTTGAACATCGTTTGTTTTGGGGAGGTTTATAGGGACTTCAGGAAGAAATTTTCGAGAAAAAAAAACCATTCAACAACCTAGGGATTGGATTATGGTCTGTTTGGATCCATTAGCAGCTAATAGTTAGCTAGCTAATAGTTTCTAGCTAATATTAGCTAGCTAACTATTGGTTGGAGGGTGTTTAGATCCACCAGCTAATATGTGGCTAACAGATGCTATTGTCCAGAATACCTATGCTATTGAATGCTATTGGTGGTAGACGCGAAGGGTATTTTGGTTAAATACCACCTATTAGCTGGGTTTGGCTAGCTAATGAAATAACCATTAGCTGGGTGCCCAGCTAATAGTTAGCTGATCTATTAGCTAGGGGTGTTTGGATCCACTACAACTAATTTTTAGCAGCTAACTATTAGCTGCATCGATCTAAACAGGCTCTTAGTATGAGTTATGGAATGAGTTGAAGACCCACACACGTGATATATGAGGTGTGCTTCTATGCTTTCCCTCCCAATACAAATTGCATGAATCTTGAAACAAGTGAAGGGGTAAGTAATCCTCATCCACCCTTCATTCATGCTTTAATATTTGTGCAACTTTAAAAAAGAAGAGCACAATATATATATATATATATATATATATATATATATATATATATATATATATATATATATATATATATATATATATATATATATGGGATGACGGAATGGGACACCATGGTGCCTGGGCACCATGATTTTAAATGCGTTAATTCAAGCCAAATTCGGATATATTTTTCAAAACTTTCAGTTTTAGGGTATATACCCATCTATAAAAATTCAAATGAAACACATACCTTTGAAAAAATATACTCGAATTTGAAGATTTGAGCGAATTTAGATTACATACTTTGCTGATTTATATGTATGATCAACACATACCTACAATCAAACTATCATCAAAAAAGGAAACTTTAGTTTGAATTTCGGTTCAAACTTGTTTGAACTAGTTAGTAAATTGGTTGAACTCAACATCCTAAACATTTCAAATTTTTTCGCATACAAATACATATGGAAAATACCCGTTTTGGATCATGGTGCCCAGGCACCATGGTGTCCCAGGTAATTGTACTATATATATATATATATATATATATATATATATATATATATATATATATATATATATATATATATATATATATATATATATATATTCTTCAAATATGATCCTCAATTGATTGATTGATCTCTTTTCTGCACGTAACACACTTCTTATCATATCCTGACCAATTGATTGATTGGATCTTCAGAGAAGCAACATGGGCCAATTTGAGAAAACATCCTGAAATTCCAGGATACATTCATACGCTATAATTCTTACTGCGAGGATGCCGAATTGCCGATCCTGCCTTGGGACTTGGGAGCGATCATCGAGTTTTACGATGTGAGTCGATCTGGTAAGGGATCGTCTGGAAGTCGATCCAGGAAGAGATTCAAAGGTCTTTGTTATTCAATCGGAAACGGAGGACGCGAGCTCTTTTCTTCTTGCCAATTTTTCTTCTTGCCAATCATTCAATCGGAAACAGACGAAGAGATCCAGGAAGGAGGAAATAATGTTATGCTGTTTTTTTTATTTGGATTAATTTTGTCTCAACGAGTTTTCTCAATTGGAAGTTTTTATGAGACAACATGTATAATGGAGAGGACGCGAGCTCTTTTCTTCTTGCCAATTTTTCCCACATAGTGTCGGAGTTCACCGCGGAACTCGCCGCCGGCGAACTCGGGATCAAACGCGCACACAAGAGCAAAAAACAAGATAGATGTTTTTTGGTGCTGCGTGTGAACTGGACAGTTTTTCTTGTGTTTATTCATTGCTTTAAATAGACTAATTTCCAACTAGTTACAAGGAAGAAACAAATCAGCCGTTAATGCATACGGCTGCATGGAAACCAATATGCTATCTATTAAAGGAGAAAGAATCGCCGGCTACTCGCGCGGGCCACGTCATCACCATTTTTTCACTCCGTCTGATTGCTTTCGTCCAGCCGAGATCGTCTAGCTCGCTCGAGCGCGCGCGGGAAGGCGGGGCCGCGGTGCGCGGGCAGAGGCCAGAGGGTTGGACGCGCGTGACCGTGACGTGCGCGCGGCGTTGCCGCGCGCACGCGTCCTAGTAATTAGTATGCATGGAAACTAATTAAGTGTAGCATGCATGGAAATCAATTAGCATGTATTGGAAACTCTAGCTTGAATGGAGGGACGTACGCGGCAGGATTAGCCAACAATTTCCCCCTAATTCATGCCGCATTTTCCCGTGATCTCGACGACGCCGATCTTCGTGCGAAGCTCCTGGAACTTGGCACGCCCAAGTGACTTCGTGAGAATATCTGCGAGCTGCTTCTCCGTCGAAGTGTGCCCGATGACGATCTTTCCCCCGTCGATGCACTCTCGGATGTAATGGAAATGAGTATCAATATGTTTGGACCGGTCATGAAACACGGGGTTCTTGCTGAGAGCGATGGCGGACATGTTGTCCACCTTGAGCTCCGATACTTCAGACTCAGAGCCAATGAAGTCCCTCAAGAGTCGAGCTAGCCAGACGCCTTGCCACCGCGATATACTCTGTTTCACAAGAAGACAGAGCCACCACCTTTTGCTTAGACGATTGCCAGGTGATAGGATTGTCGCCAAGGAAAAAGATGACGCCATTTGTGCTTTTCCAGGTGTCGACGTCCCCGGCCATGTCGGCGTCACTGAAACTTATCAGAGTCAGCTCCCCAACCTTCTTCTTGGTGTAGCGCAGCCCATAGTCACGTGTTCCAACGATGTACCGTAGTACACGCTTCACCGCGGCCAGGTGCTCTTCATGCGGCTTCTCCATGAACCGGTTTAGGAACCCCACCGAGAAGGCGAGGTCCAGAAGGGTGTGCACCAAGTAGTGAAGCCCACCGATGATGTGCTGGTACTCCGTGGCATTCACCGTAGGTGTGGTGCTTTCCCGGCTCAACTTGAGCGCGCGGTTCCATGGGCGCCAGCACAGGGTTACACCCCTGCATCCCACTCCGCTCCAAAAGCTTGTCGGCGTAGGCAGTTTGGCACAGGGTGATGCCGGTGGGTCCTTGGATGACCTCGATGCTGAGGTAGTAGGACAGCAGGCCGAGTTCACTCATGTGGAAGACACTCTTCATCTCCGACTTGAGCGCCAAGATGTCGTCGTTGCCGTAGCCAGTGATCACTAGGTCGTTGATGTAGATGCCGATGATGAGTCGCGACGTGCCCCTGGTGCGCGTGTACACTCCGTTCTCTGAGTCGCTCCTTTGGAAATCAAGTGACATCATGGCGGAGTCGAACTTGGCATTCTAGGCCTTGGGTGCCTGCTTCAGGCTGTACAGCGCCTTGCGCAGGCGTAAGACCTTGCGCTTGGCACTGTCGATGATGAAACCAGGCTGTTGGGTGACGTAGACCTCCTCCTTGATCTTAACATTGAGGAACGCACTCTTGACATCCATATGATGGACGTCCCAGCCTTGGTGTGCTGCTAGCGCGAACATGGTGCACACGCCACTGGAGCGAAGATTTCGTCGTAGTCGATGCCGGCGTGCTGTATGTAGCCCTTCGCCACCAAATGTGCCTTGTGTCGGATGACGTTGCCATTCTTGTCGCGCTTCACTTTGAAGACCCACTTGAGCCCAATCGCACGATGTCCATATGGGAGCTCGACGAGGTCCCAAGTGGTGTTATCGGTGATGGATTTCATCTCCTCGATCATTGCCGCACTCCAGCATGCCTCCCGCTCAGCTTCACTGAATGTGGCTGGCACCTTAGCCGTGGTGAAGTGAAGTTCGTCGTCGAGGACCCGTGGTGCCAGCCCATGTGGCGTAGCAGGTCCGATGACGGAGTAAATGACGCGAAAGCGGAGTGGCGCATCGTCGTGGTCGGCATCCAAGTCAAGCTCGTAGCCTGGTGGTGGAGATACGAAGTCGATCGATGGGGTTGGATAGCCTGCAGTGGCGTGCGGCGAGGCTGCCTCAGCAGCGGGCTACATTGGCACTAGCGTTGGTGAGGGAGTGTGTGGCGTCGCAGTCCCCTGGTCTGCCTCCTCTGCTTGTGGCGCACCTGGTATGTACGTCGTGGCGTACTCGATGATGAACGGCTCTACGCCCAAATCATTGTTGTCGCCATGCTCTCCCCACTCCCATTGTGCCGCCTCATCGAAGATGACATCTCGCGAGATGGTGACGCGCCCGTTGCTGGGGTCGAAGAAGCGGTATGCCTTGGAGCCACTCTCATAGCCGACGAAAATCATCAACGAGCTGCGGTCGTCGAGCTTCTTCTGTTGCGGCCGCGTGTGCTTGATGTTCCCGATGCAGCCGAAGGTGCAAAAGTAGTGGACCACCGGGGCGTTCACCATGCCAGGCCTGGTAAGGGGTTTTTTCGTCGAGCGCACGCATCGGGTCACGGTTCAAGATGTGAACCGCGGTGGTGACAGCTTCGCCCCAAAAGTATCCAGGTAGGTTCTTCGCCTTAATCATGCACTACACCATGGTGACCACGCTCTGGTTGCGGTGAATAGGGGGCAGTGAGCTGCCGCTGCATGCCGCGCTCTGCGCAGTGCCTCCCGAACTCCACGGAGGTGAACTCCCCACCACAGTCGGTGCGGAGGACCTTGAGCTTGCGTCCCGTCTCTACCTCGACCGAAGTTTGGAGGTTCTTGATCGCGGACGCCACCAGTCGGTGTATTCTACACCAGGGTGCCCACTACACTTTAGTAAGAGTTGCTAGCGGACACGTGGCGTCCAGACCACGCCGCTGGCGGTCAGAAAGGCAATCGTTCAGCGGACAGGTGGCGACCAGGACACGCCGCTGGCAGTTAGAAAGGTGGCCGTCCAGCGGACAGGTGGCGACCAGTCCACGCCGCTGGCGGTCAGCTGTGTGATCGCCCAGCGGACAGGTGGCGACCAGGCCACATCGCTGGCGGTCAGCTGTGTGATCGTCCAGCGGACACGTGGCATGCAGACCACGCCGCTGGCGATCAGCAACGTGGTCGCCTGACGGATGTACGGCGCCCAGTCCACACCACTGGCGCTCAGTTCCTGAGGCCACCTGATAGCCTGTGCAGCCGCACAGAAGGTCAGAGACATTTAATGCGTATCGTGCGCATTAAATGGGGGTAATGAAGGCCACAGCAGGGTGGCGTGTGTTCCCAATGCGCGCCATAATGGTGAGTGACGTCACGGTGCAATTTCCCACCCCAGCAAAGCGGGCGCGGGCCCGAAGCGCGGGAGAAGACGGCTGTGCCAGGGCATTTAATGTGCTGTAAGAATAGTGACAAGCGCATTAAATGCGTTGTGACAGTGTGCTTAGTGGGCTAAATTCTTGTATGACCCGTGCGCCCCAGCTATCCCAAGTATAAAAGGCAGCTGGGGTGCATGGGAGAGGGGGTTCGACTCTTTTCTGCTAATTCCTTTCGGTTGGATTCCTGGGAGTTGGATCGTTTAGATTGGTTCATCCCCCTTTAGAGCGGGAGGCCGGGAGTTCCTTGTTCCTGGTTCTTGCGATTTCTCCAAGAACACTAGCAAGAATAACACAAGCAGGACTAGGGCTATTACTCGTGAGGAGGGCCCGAACCTGGATAAACCTGAGTGTCTTCTTGTGAGCTTCAATTGTTTTCTTTCTTCCGTCTCCTGAGCAATCTCCACGAAAGCCCCCCGTTCAGACTTCTTACACCCCATTTCGGAAGGGGTCTGTTAGCTCATACGCTGACAATGGCGCGCCAGGTAGGGGGCTCAGTGGTTGTATTGCCCTTTCTTCGGTCACCTTTTCGCGAAGTTTGCAAGAAGCTTTAATGGCCGTCAGCATGGCGGCTTCGCGTTACAAGCACGACGATCTACACGAGGAGAGCAGCGCACGCAGCCGATCCCAGCGCTCGGCCAGGGCGTCGGACCTCCCGGGTCCCTCCGCCCAGGGAGGGATGCGTGGCGCTTCCTCTCAAGGAGGACAGCCCGTCCGACGGCGTCTCCTGATGGGAGACAACTCTCCGGCGTGGAACCTTCATGCAGCTCGGTTGCTCCTCGACCACCCCTCGGTTGTGCTAGGGGGCGAAACCCCGGCCGCTGCATGGCTGCGGGACATCGCCCACCTAGTGGATGCCGCCCAGCAGCAAGTCGAGCCGGCAAATCAGCCAGGGGCTTCTGGCGTCAGGCGGTAGGACATGCGCGCTACCGACGCGGATGCCTCCAGCCGCCCGGCCAAAACTTTTCCCGATCGCGAGGGCCGGGACAAAGGGAAGGGTGCATAGGTTGCAGCCCCCTCAGGTACGGGGGGACGTGCACATGCTCCCACTTCTTCTCATGGTCCCCCCAGGTCGGCAGGAGGCCATGGGGATCTGAGGGCCCGCCTAGACGAAAGGTGGTCCCAGCGCGATGGTGACTTGCGCGATGTCCTTAGGGGGCGTCGTGCGCACGTGCAGCGTCGCGTTGGCCACCCGATGTCTAGCGGTCGAGGGGAGACCTCACTCCCTGACTCCAGGGAGAGCGTAGACTCGCACTCCTCGACCCCTTCATGGGGCCGAGAAGCGGGCGAGCGACGCTGCTCCCCCTACAACGTCGGATGCCAGGCGTTTTCCCTCCGCCTACGCCAAGCTGTGTGGCCGGAGAGGTTCCGCCCTGCGTCCATCGAGAAGTACGACGGCACCACCAACCCGGAGGAGTTTCTGCAGATCTATACCACAGTGGTGCGCGCTGCGGGAGGATCTGAGAAGATCATGGCCAACTACCTCCCGACATCGTTGACGGGCGCTGCCCGCTCATGGCTGTTGAACCTCCCGCGAGGCTCCGTGCACTCCTGGGAGGAGCTGTGCGACATCTTTGTCGCCAACTTTCAGGGCTCCTACACTCAGCCGGGTGTGGAGGATGACCTCCACGCCCTGGAACAGACAAAAGGGGAGTCCCTGAGGGAGTTTATTCGGCAGTTCAGCCACTGCCGAAACACGACCCCCCGGATTTCCGAGCAGTCAGTGATTATCGCCTTTCGGAGGGGGGTCCGAGATCAAAAGATGAGAGAGAAGATGGCTACCCGCACCATTTCGACCACCTCCGAGCTGTTCTCCCTGGCGCATAAGTGCGCCAGGGCGGCGGAGGCCCGGGAGCGCACGGCGGGGCCGTCCGGCCACAGCGAGGTGGGAACCTCAAAGGCTTCTGATCACAAGAAGAAGAAGAAGCGTACAGAGATTGGCGCCGGAGAGGTCCTAGCCACCGAGCCGAAAGACAAGCCCCAGAAGCGCGACCGCCGGGACAGGAGGGGTGATCGTCGAGACCCGCGCCGCGACCGCGGGACCGCCGTTCGCCCCGCCGAGAAGACGACGGGGGCAGACCTTACTGCCCCATCCACAGGACCAACGGGCATGATCTGGCGGATTGCCAGGTCGTGTCCAAGTTGGTGGAGCAGCGGCTTAAGGAGAGCCGCGAAGATGACCGCGATGATGCGGGTGAAGACCTGCTCGTGGCCTTCGACAAGCGGAGCACATGGTAGCGTTCATTCATGGTGGCTCCGCCACCTACTCTTCAAACTCGCAGTACAAGCGAGAGTTGAGGGCAGTGTGCGCCACCGTACCAACTCCCGAGGCGAGTAGGCTACTGAAGTGGTCGGAGGAGCCGATCACCTTCAGTCAGGCCGACCACCCGGAGAGCACCTCAGGCCCGGGCCATCTACCGATCGTGGTTTCTCCCACGGTCCGGAATGCGAGACTCGGGCGAGTGCTCATTGATGGAGGGAGCTCCATCAATCTTATGTCTGTAGGGGCATTCAAGGCACTCCAAATTCCTTATGAGGAGTTGCGCCCGGCCCCTCTCTTCTACGGAGTTGCCCCTGGGGTGGGCTTGACGCCCCTGGGACAAGTCCGGCTGCACGTCACGTTCGGAAGCGTGGAGAACTTCCGGACGGAGAACATCAACTTCGAGATCGCAGATTTCGACCTCCCCTACAATGCTTTGCTTGGCCGCCCAGCTCTGGTCAAGTTCATGGCGGCCACGCAGTACGCCTACATGATGATGAAGATCCCTAGGCCTGGAGGCCCGATTACCGTGAAGGTGGATCGGCTGGAAGCCCTACACCTCAGCAAGCAGGTGCAGGACCTGGCCGGCGCCACCTGCTCGGCCCGAGGCGAGGACGACCGCCCAGAGCTGCCCCCGGTCAAGGCCCGCGCCTCACCTGGTTCCTCGGGTGAGGTGAAGGCGGTCCCCGTGGGCGAGGACGGTTCTGGGAAGGCTGTGAAGATTGGTGCCGGCCTCAGCACCAAATAGGAAGACGCGCTCGTCACCTTCCTCCGGTCTAACTTAGATGTGTTCGCCTGGGAACCATCTGAAATGACCGGGGTCCCTAGGGAGGTGATTGAGCACCGATTGGCAACGCTCCCTGGAGTGCACCCAGTCCGGCAGAAAGTTCGGAGGCAGGCACCAGAGCGGCAGGATGCCATTCGGGATGAGGTAGAAAAGCTGCTGCATGCGAGGATTGTACGGGAGGCCGCCTACCCCGAGTGGCTGGCCAACCCCGTGCTCGTCAGGAAGTCGAACGGGAAGTGGCAGATGTGCGTCGACTTCACCGACCTCAACAAAGCCTGCCCGAAGGACCCTTACCACCCCCTGCCGCGGATAGACATTGTCGTTGATTCCACAGCAGGGTGTGAGGTCTTATGCTTCCTAGACGCCTATTCCGGCTACCACCAGATCCGCATGGCGCGAGAAGACGAGGAGAAGACTACTTTTGTGACCCCCCCTAGGCGTGTACTGTTATGTCCGAATGCCTTTTGGGTTGAAGAACGCTGGTTCAACCTACCAGCGCGCTATGCACACTGTATTTCGGTCGCAAATTGGAAGAAATCTTGAAGTATATGTTGATGACTTGGTAGTGAAGACTAAAAAGACTACAAGGCTTGTTGAAGATCTAGAGGAGACTATCTCCCACATCCGGCATTATTGTTTGAAGCTAAATCCTGAGAAGTGTGTGTTCGGTGTGTCGTTTGGAAAGCTGCTTGGGTTCCTCATTTCCAATCGTGGAATCGAGGTCAACCCTGAAAAGATCGCGGCTATCGAGCGCATGCAACCGCCCGCACGGCTCAAGCAAGTCCAGTGCCTGGCTGGTCGCCTGGCCTCTCTTGGCCGGTTCATAGCCCGGCTTGGAGAGAAGAGTCTCCCCTTTTTCAAGCTGTTGAAGAAGACCAACTCCTTCGAGTGGACTACAGAAGCGCAACAAGCACTCGAAGAATTAAAGAAGTACCTCTCCTCCCCTCCGGTGCTGGTCACTCCCGAGCCAGGCGAGCCGCTACTGTTATATTTGGCGGCCAATCCTGCAGTTTTGAGCGTGGCACTGGTGGCGGAGCGTGAAGGCGTCCAGCGGCCAGTTTACTATGTCAGCAAGGTTCTACATGATGCGGAAACAAGGTATCCGCAGGCTCAGAAGATGGTGTACGCCGTGCTGTGGCATCCAGGAAGTTGCGGCATTATTTCCATGGAAGGGAGATCACGGTGGTTTCGGCCTACCCCTTGCGCGAGATCCTTCACAACCGCGAAGCTAAAGGCCGCATTGCCAAGTGGTCTGTGGAGCCGGGGGAGTTCGGCCTCAAATTCGCCCCCCCCGTACTGCGATCAAGAGTCAAAGGCTGGCAGAATTCGTTGTCGAGTAGACTCTTGCCGAGTCTGAGACTGAGGAAACCCCCGTGCCCTCCCCCTGGGCACTCAACTTCGACTGTTCCTTCAGGCTCGAAGGCGCGGGGGCTGGGGTCCTCCTGGTTTCCCCAACCGGGGACCTCCTCAAGTACGTGGTCGTCCTGGACTTCAAGGCCACCAACAACGTTGCCGAGTACGAAGGCTTGCTGGCGGGGCTTCGCGCCACCGCGGCCATCAGAGTTTGGCGTCTGCAAGTCAAGGGCGACTCGCTGCTAGTCGTCAACCAAGCGAGAAAGGAGTTCTCCTGCTCTGATCCTGTCATGGCAGAGTACTTGGCAGAGGTCAGAAAGATGGAGCGACATTTTGACGGGCTGGGGTATACTCATATCCCCCGGCGCGACAACAACTTGGCGGACAAGCTCGCTCAGCTCGCCTCGACAAAATCCCCTATTCCGGTAGAAGTCTTTGAAGAAAGGCTTCCGCAACCGTCCATCGCAGCCCCCGTTTCTGGTGGGGACGATGGTGACGCTGCTTCAGCCCTCATTTTGGAAGGGAGAGCAGTACCGGTGGAAACGCCCGGCCAGGCGGAGTACCCGGGCGATCACCCTGTGGTCGCTACACTTGACTGGGAAAGCACATGGATGGATCCGATCCTGGCCTACCTGTTGGATCAAGTGTGCCCCGACGATGATGCGTCAGCAGAGAAGATAGCATGAAAGGTCAAGTGCTATACCCTGGTGGGCGGGGACCTTTACCGCCGGGGTAGAAACGGAGTTCTTCTGAAGTGCATCACTCGGGAAGAGGGGAGCAGTTTGCTCTCTGATATCCATTGAGGCGTGTGCGGGAGCCATATGTCCAGTCGAACGATGGTGGGGAAAGCTTTCCGCCAAGGGTTCTATTGGCCAACCGCCCTCTAGGATGCTTGCGAGCTGGTGAGGAAGTGCGAGGCGTGCCAGTTCCATGCCAAACAAATCCACCGACCAGCCCAGGCCCTACAAACCATCCCGCTCTCATGGCCCTTCGCGGTCTGGGGGCTGGATATCCTGGGCCGATTCCCGCGGGCCACAGGGGGCTACACCCATCTGTTCGTCGCTATCGACAAGTTTACCAAATGGGTGGAAGCCGAAGCAGTAAGGGTGATTACCGCCGCCGCTGCGATCAAGTTCATGCAAGGAATCTTCGCCCGCTTCGGGGTCGCCAACCGCATCATCACCGACAATGGCACGCAGTTCACCAGCGCTGCTTTCTTGGGTTTCTGTGAAAAAATGGGCACCATGGTTTGTTTTGCCTCGGTGGCCCACCCAAGGAGTAATGGCCAAGTCGAGCGGACCAATGCGCTGGTGCTGAAGGGCCTTAAGACCAGGGCGTTTGATCGACTCCACAAGCGAGGAGCCTGGTGGACTGAAGAGCTCCCGGCGGTGCTATGGTCACTTCGTAGCACCCCCAGCCGGGCCACCGGGGAAACTCCCTTTTTCCTAGTCTACGGTGCGGAAGCGGTCCTACCCTCGGAGATGGCCTTAGGGTCACCACGCGTGGCGGCGTTCACTGAGGAAGCCCTGGAAGATCTGCGTCGAGAGGACGTCAACCTCCTGGAAGAAGTGTGGGATCGCGCAGCCTTGCGCGCTGCCCTGTATCAGCAGAGTCTCAGGGATACCACGCCGCCCGGGTCAGCGAGAGAACACTGGCAGTTGGCGACCTGGTCTTGCGCAGAATTTAGACGCAAGCTAGGTTGCATAAACTGTCTCCCCCAGTGGGAGGGCCCCTTTAAGGTGGTCTCAGTCTCTCGCCCCGGGGCGGTCAGGTTGTCCACTGAGGACGGAGAGGAGTTGGTGAACTCCCGAAACATAGAGCTTCTGCGCAAGTTCTATCCCTGAGAAGTCTAACCAGCATAGTGGAGGCGCGGACAAGCATCCAAACATGAGGCATGCGAAGGGAAGTATATGCATTTATAAACAGGAAACTGACTTGCAAGATTTTTTACAGATAGCGCAAAACAAAAAAGCAGGTAAAGCTAAAATCTGGAGCCTTCACTCCTCGTTCGCCGCGGCTGCCTGGTCCTCCACCAGGTCGACGTCCAGCCTGAGTGCCACGTCCTCGGCCACTGCTTCCAGCGCCGTGTTGACCATCTCAAGCTGGTCGGTGACCTGCTCGGCGGTGTCGTTGACCTGCGCCTCGGCGTGGGCCCAGTCCCCTTCCACCCCCTGGATGGCGGCCAGGGGGTCGAAGTTGGCGTCTCGGCTGGCGCAGTAGGCGAGCGCGTACGACACCGTGGCCACCGCAACTGTTCGCCCCTCTTGGCTGGACTGGGTGGCTAGGGCGCCAGGCAGGAGGGTCAGGAAGTCGGCGATCCGGCTCATGCAGAAGGCATAATGCCAGGCCGTCTGCTCCACCAGGGCCGGCTGCTCCAGCCCCAATGGCGCCAAGCTGGCCCCCATTCGGCCGAAAGCAGGGCGCAGCATGAAGGTGGTCTCAGCTTCCGCGCGGAGGCGCTCGCCCTTCTCCTCGTCGCGCTCTCGGGTGATCACCTCGACGCGGAGGGCTCCTTGCTCCCTCTCCTGCTGCAGGCCCCGCTTCAACAGCTCTGCTTGGCCGCGCCAGTCCTGCACCTCCTTGCGGAGGCAGTTATTCTCCACGGTGGCCTCCCTCAGCCTCTCCCTGCTCGTCGCGAGGCGTCCGCTCACGCTGGAGTGAAGCTCGCCGAATGCGGCCAGCAGAGCGTCTGCGTCCGCCAAGGGGCTCACGCTGGGGACCTCCAGAGTGGGCGGCAAGCCCATCCCGCCTTCGGGCGGTAAGACGGCCGCCGCAGCGGCGGCCACCGGATGGTCGCCTGGGCCGCCTTGGTGTTCAACCGCGCATGGCCGTGGCCGGCTGCGGCGCCAGTCGCCCGGGACACCAAGTAGTCGCTCGAAGAAGGTAAAAAGGAGGTAAGCTTCTCAGATTAAAGGAACTTAACAGTGTGCTGTGTGTTAGTTTGCGTACCCGGCAAAAGGCCTTCTGAACCGAGGCGCGGCCGGGGCGAGTGTCAGTCCCCCTCGCGGCGCCGGCGCCGGCGTAGGAAGGATCTGTGCCGGCGGCGGCGGTAGATCGATCAGCGCCGATGGCAGCGACGGATCGACCAGCGTCGGCGGCAACGGCGGATCGACCTGCGCCGGCGGCGACGGAGGCAGGATGACCTACGCCGGCGGTGACGAAGGCGGGCCGACTTGCGCCGGCGGCGGTGGAGGAAGGATCGGCGCTGGCGGGGCTATGGTCGGAGCAGCGCCAACTTCAATCACCTCAACGGAAGCGGTTGAAGTGGCAGCTGCAGCCGCCGAAGAGCTCCCCGCTCCGGTCATGGTCGCAGCACCCCCTGGCGCGACGCGAACCCTCCTGGGGCTGGGACCAGGGCGTCATCGTCAGCGGGGCGCTTGTCCCTCCTCTGGTCGCCGACTGGAGGAGGGTTCCGGATCGTCAATGCCCCTTGGCGGGGCGTGTTCACCAGCCCCATGGCGTCCATGGTGGGCATGGCACGGATGATCGCCACCCGTTCCCGGGGCTCCACTCGGCAGAGTGGGAGCGCGCCCACCGGGAAACGCGGGAGGTTGCTGGAGGCGCCTAGCAAGCCCATCCAGGACTCGAGTTTTGCGAGGGACAAGTCCCCTGCAACTGAAAAAAAAGAAAAGAAAAGAGAGAGAGAGAGAGAAGAGTGAAGCCATCGTTAGTTCAGCGGCAGTTACAAAAAGCACCAAAAAGAAAGAAAATTAGGTAACCTACCTTCGAGGGCCGTCCTAGTCATGTCGTCAGAGCCCGTGTACTGCCAGGCAGGGCGAGCACGGCGGCGCAAGGGGCTGATTCTCCGAGAGATGTAGTCCCGGAGAACCATGCTTCCCGTCAGGCCCGCTGTTCGCAGCTTGTCCACGCGGGCCAGCATCGTCTGGAGCTCGGGCGTCTCATCGACGTGAGTTCCCCAGGCGGGGGTGCTGACCGCTGGCCCCGTCGGCAACTCCAGGACTTCTACGCCGCTATCGTCCTCGACGTAGAACCTCTCATTGCGCCAGGTCCTCCAGTTGGAACGGAGGTCCAACGGAATGTAGCGGGAAGTCGCGCCGTCCCGAAGGCGAAGGTGGCAGGAGCCTGCCGTGGTGGAGGTGTCCTTGGCCACGCGCAAGGAGTAGAAGAAGCGGAAGAGAGGAAGGTTGGGGGCCACTCCCACGAACATCTCGCAGAAGTGGGCAAAGACAGCAAGAAGGATGATGGAGTTAGGAGGAAGGTGAATGTTGTGGATGGAGTAGAAGTTGAGGACGGCGAGGTAGAAGTCGGAGATCGGCAGGAGGAGACCGGCCAGCATCCCCCAGCCGAAGAAGATTGCTTCCCCCGGGCGGCAGCCGGGGCAACGGTCCCGGCGCGGGTGCGGACGGTGTCGCTGGCAATGTACCAGGAAAACCTCAATGCTTCGGTGTCCTCGACAGTCGATGGAGGAAGCAGAGGTGCTGGCGGCGCCATGAGGGCGAAGGAGCAGTTTGCAAGAAGCAAGGGCGAAAGAGCAAAGGCGAAGGAGTAGTTCGCAAGGAGCAAAGGCCAATGAACCGCACCCCCCGGGTAGCCACTTTTATATATGTGCGCATGGAGGAGTGCTTCAGCGGGAGACCCAAGGGGGCGCGGCGGTTTGATGGCGGGAAACCCAAAAGAATCAGAAAAGGCACAGGCATGTTCCCAAGGCCCGCGTCGGTTACGGGGCGGGGGGCGGCTGCACGTTCAGCCTCGATGCCCAGAAAAGGCAACGGCATTTAAAGCCGCAGCGTTACGTGGTCATTTATAATGGACCCACCCGGGAGACTGAACCGCTTTCGTTTCCAGAAAGGGTAAAAAGGGCGCTCCAGGGTGCCCACTACACTTTAGTAAGAGCCGCTAGCGGCCACGTGGCATCCAGACCACGCCGCTAGCGGTCAGCTGTGTGATCGCCCAACGGACACGTGGTGTGCAAACCACACCGCTGGCGGTCAGCAACGTGGTCGCCTGACGGACGTACGACGCCCAGTCCACACCACTGGCGCTCAGTTCCCGAGGCCACCTGATAGCTTGTGCAGCCGCACAGAAGGTCAGAGACATTTAATGCGTATCGTGCACATTAAATGGGGGTAATGAAGGCCACAGCAGGGCGGCGTGTGTTCCCAACGCGCGCCATAATGGGCGGAGCCAGCGGGCGTGGGGCCCGAAGCGGGGGAGAAGACGGCTGTGCCAGGGCATTTAATGTGCTGCAAGAATAGTGATAGGCACATTAAATGCATTGTGACAGTGTGCTCAGTGGGGTAAATTCTTGTATGACCCGTGCGCTCCAGCTATCCCGAGTATAAAAGGCAACTGGGTAGCATGGGAGAGGGGGTTCGACTCTTTTCTGCTAATTCCTTTCGGTTGGATTCCTAGGAGTTGGATCGTTTAGATTGGTTCATCCCCCTTTAGAGCGGGAGGCCGGGAGTTCCTTGTTCTTGGCTCTTGCGATTTCTCCAAGAACACTAGCAAGAATAACACAAGCAGGACTAGGGCTATTACTCGTGAGGAGGTCCCGAACCTGGATAAACCTGAGTGTCTTCTTGTGAGCATCATCTGTTTTCTTTCTTCCGTCTCCTGAGCAATCTCCACGAAAGCCCCCCGTTCGGACTTCTTACACCCCATTTCGGTGTCACGGTCCCGAATTCGAATTCGATTCTAGCGGCTAAGTTCCGCATTAATTAAGTTTTAGCCGCTCTTAAGGTCAATTCTCGGCTTCAGTTAATATTCTAAACTGCCACTTAGGAGTATCCCAAGCTTAACCAAAAGTTTAGCGCCAAAAATTTCAGTCCACACTTGTGACTTTCAACCAACTTTGGAGCCTTGTAACTGGCAATCTATAATGACCTAGAGTGCGCGGGTTACATGGTTACGAAGTAAAAACATTTCTCTATATAGTGGTGGAGTCATCTCGCCAATCTGGTGTCAAACACTAATTTTAAACTTGGCTCAAAAAGTGAATTTAGCGCTGTTTTGTGTTGGAGGACTTAGCCAATTTGGTTGGTTTGCTTGGGGGGTATTTTGGGGAGATGAAAGTGTGGGTTATGTGGTGTGGATGGCAGCCAATTCATCCCCATTTTTTCCCAAACCGTGAGCTGCTCACGTCCTCTTCTTCCTCCCTACACCACACATCCACTCCATTGGAGCACCTCCAACCGGCCACCTCCTCCACCGGCGGCGAGCTCCGGCGACCTCCCCTGCTCCTCCTCCACCGGAGCACCCCACCCCAGCAGCTCCCCCAATCGGCCGACGCCCCCCCATCTCCTCCAAGCTTCCGCTCTCCCTCCATGGTCATCTCTTGAATGAGCTAGGTGAGAGCCTCCCCAAAACTTGGATCTACCTCCATGGTGTCCCTAGATGCTATCCATGGAGTTCTAATGCTTAGTTTTGAGGAGAAATGATGTGGGAGCAAAGTTAGGGTTGAGTGGAAAATTTGTCATTTTCGGGCAGATTTTTGTCTCTCAGTTTTCTGCGAGTTCGAGCTACTTAGAAGCCGAATTAGAGTTTACATTTGCTTAGGAAGTTGTAGAGGGTGAAATTATCTAGCATATCCAACTGGAATCACTCCATTTGGACATTCCATTAGAAAGTTATGCCATTTTTAGTTTCGATTGTCCGAAATGGACGAAATTGGTGAATTGGATATTGAGCTGCGAATTAGAATTAATTGGAGGCCGAATTTGGAAAAAAAAATTTGCCTGAGAACTTGTTGGGAATTTCGTGTAGATTTAAAAAATGTATTTGTTTGCTTATTTTGGATGAATTTGGAGTAAGTTATGCCGGTTTGAAGTAGTGCCCAGATTTCAAAAAAAAAAAAAAGCTCAAAATCCCCAATTTCGGTTTTTGTCTTCAATGTTCAGATTAGGGGCTTTAGATCCATTTTCTAATTGTGTAGTTGAGTAATAAGAGTATGTGTCCTATTTATGGCCATTTGTATTGCAATCTGCCCAGAAATTGAAAGATTTCAAAAATTCAGATTTTTGAATGTGAGGTTCAAATTTCAGTATGGGGACTTCAAGTCCAAGTCCCAAGGGTTTAAATGATTAATAACTGTAGATTATCCTAATTTGGTCATTAGAATGCAAGAAAATCAATTTTGGAATTAGCCATTCCAAAGTTGTGTTTGTTTAGTGGAGTATGATGCTAAATTCAGATTTTTCTATAGGTTTGAAGTAAATGTTAGCACTATGTCGATTGTTGTGAATTGTGATGATTGTTGCACCTTTAAAACTTCCATGGTTTATACATTGAATAATTCATCTCATATGCATCGCATACATCTCATTTCATACATATGTATTGTGTAGTGAACGATTCCGCGGGAGTTGACGCGGCGGCAGCCGACGAGGGTGCCGTGGGTCAAGAGGGTGAGGTTTCGCAAACAGAAGCACAAGGCAAGCTCCTATGCATATCTAACCCTGTATATCATTTTAATTTGGAGAATAACTTGCTTATTCAGTGCTTAAGTATTAGCATTAGGAATTGAACTGTGGGTTAGGTTAGATCCTAATTGCTGCATTTACTCCTTGATGTTGTTAATCCTGTCCTTGAAGCTAGCTTATGGGTAATTAAGTCATATCATGCTTAGCTTTGCTTAGAGGTCGGGATGGGCCGAGTGGTGGAGGGTTCCGCCGCTCGAGATTAAGTGTTTATACATGTTGAGCTATGGGAAAATGGTGGCAAATGGTTTTGAGAATGTTAAACTTGTGGGCCGGGCGAGAAGGTGGTTGTTTGGGTATGGAGATCCAAACGTGTAGTCTCGTCCGTGCCAATTAAGGACCGAGCCGTAAGGAGGATACGGATTGAGCACCCCCGGTTGGTCACATGCCTGATTATGGTTGGGTAAGCCCTGTTTTATCTCATGCTTACTCGAAGGACTACGACCTCATGCGGTTGGGCGTGATGATGCGGGCGAGGCCTAGGC
This sequence comes from Rhipidocladum racemiflorum, assembly GCA_036346355.1. Classification (NCBI taxonomy): domain Eukaryota; kingdom Viridiplantae; phylum Streptophyta; class Magnoliopsida; order Poales; family Poaceae; genus Rhipidocladum; species Rhipidocladum racemiflorum. The sequence continues at coordinate 60,696,215 of CM070570.1, forward strand.
CGGCTTTCGAGTGGCCAAGCCGGGCTTGGGCTACTCGAGAGGGTGCTAGGTTTTCGGACCCATGAGGGTACTTCGGCGAGTAAGTACGGATGGGAGGGGGTTGACATGAGGTTCCTTCGTGCACATGTCGTGTGATCAATGCTTCCCTGCAGGGTTAATTAAGCGATTCGAATTGCCGAGCTCTCGGATATGAGCAAGCTTGATCTAAACTTTTCCTGCGAGTAAATAACTTGAATATGTGGTTCGCCTTTGGGTTTGAGCCTTAATCTGAAAAATGGTGGTTGCTTTAATTGATGATGATCACAACTCATGCTCGAAGTAGGTGCTTTTTATAATCGCTTTAAATGTGGTAATCTGATTAGTAAAAGAACCATACAACAAATGCTAAGCTTTCCGCACTTATACCTTATGCCTACTTTTGCTACACCCAAATGCATCTTCTTTGGAGTCAGTCATATATGGACCCCGGGTAAGACTTGCGAGTACCTTTTGTACTCAGGCTTCTGCTTTGTTGTTTTGCAGGTGAGGAGTTGGGCAGTTGTGAGTTTTGCCCGTACTGCCTCTCGGTGTCCGGGCGGGGCACCGAGTAGAGGTTGTTTAGCGCGTCGCGCACGTCCGGGAGTGTTCAGGGACAGAACACTTCCGAAGAGGCTTAAATTTTTGTTGTTGTGGATGAATTCTCTTTTGTTGTGTAATTAGTTCATCCACACTTGTGTCGCTTTCGGTTCTATATCTTTCTGTTGTCGAGCTAGATGTTTAACTCTGTCTTGTGGTTGAGTACTTAGAACTACTTCTGATGTTGGATTATAGTTGTGATATATATATCAACTGCTGTTTCCTTGTCTGCTGAGTGGATGTCCGTAGTTTGCAAAAAGGTCATGCCGAATTTTTGTAGGATTTTGGGTCTTAGTGTTTCTCGTGTTCGGATTGGGTTGGTGTTTGGTTTTTGTGTGGTTCTCGCGTTGGGTTCTGGTTGTGGTTGTCGTGTTTGTGTTTTTGCGTGTTTTTGCTTCCGCGCTGCGTTTGGTTTTATAGTTTCGCGTTCGTTGCCCCCTTTACGCAAATTGAGTTGATGTGGTCTTGGAAACCGGTATGTGGGATCCTGGGCGAGTTTTGGGTCGCATACCGGGGGAATACCGGGATTGTTGTCGAGTTATTCGATTTGCATCTTTGTTGCCTCGCTTGGGCTTGGGTGCTGGCACTGTGAGAGCCATCGGCGACCCGTTGCTAGCCTCCAAATCCGACGAGAGCGACAGGGCATTCAAATAACCCGAGGACGGTCTGGGCGGTTCCTCACAGGCTGGTATCAGAGCAAGTTGCATAAAGACGAACCGTGAACTTGACAATCATTGTTTAGTATGGTATCCCCGCCCTAGGGTATAATTGGTGAGTGTGGGAAAAGAGTTGACATTGGAACCGTGCATTTCATGCCATACATATAAAATCCATGTCATACCAAGCACGCATATGCCTTGCCATATCATTTTGCATCTTGATCTATGCTTTCATGTATGTTGGATTTGTAAAATTCTTTTGTATTTTGCTACCTTCTAGATCATGTTTTGATTCGAATTTTTCGTGAAGTCTTAGAGCCTATCCCTTCCTTGTGGAGTCTAACTCTTGTCGTCTGACTTTGGTTGACGACAGAATGAGGACCCGCGGTGGTACGGGAGGTGATGATGGTGCGGGGGGATCTCAAGATCCGCCTCCACCTCCAAATTTGCTGGATGTCTTGCTCATGTCCGAGCAGAATCAGTAGGCGACCAACCGTATTCTGGAGATGTTGGTGCAGAACCAGGCACCTTGTGGTGACCATGTTGGGCGAGGTTGACCCAATGGCTACCTCGACTTCTTGCACACTTAGCCATCGACCTTTTCTCGGGCGGTTGATCCTTTGGAGGCCGACGGTTGGCTCCGCACGATCGAGCAGAAGTTTGTGCTGGTCCAGTGCAATGACCTCCAGAAGGCACCATTTGCGGCGCAGCAGCTTCAGGGTCCAGCCGGTGCATGGTGGGCCAACTTCCTGGCGATGCAGCCAGTGGGGCATCAGGTTACTTGGGTAGAGTTCCGGGAGGCTTTCCAGGCCTATCATATTCCCAAGGGCCTAATGGACATCAAGAAGCAGTAGTTCCTTGCGCTTCAACAGCTGAGCAAGTCCGTCATGGACTATTCACGCGAGTTCAACCATCTCGCTCAGTATGCGCCTGAGGAAGTGAACTCTGATGATAAGAAGCAAAGTAGGTTCATGAATGGGCTGTCAGCGAAGATGCAAGACAAGCTCTCTGTTTGTGACTTTACTGATTTCAATGCCCTGGTGAGCTGGGCGATCACGGTTGAGCATAAGATGCAGATCCATCGGGAGGAGAAGAAGAGGAAGCGGGTGTGGCAGACTTCAGCTGGTAGCAGCTCGCAGCGAGCCCGTGCTACTCCTCTTCCGCCTTCGAGGGCACCGGCTTCTGCACCTCCTCGACCGGCTTTTGCGGCTAGGCCACCGGTTGCCGCTCCTCGGCCATCTCAGCTACCGCCAGGGGTGAGTTCTGGCCCGGGCCCGTGCTACAATTGCGGGCGGGCTAGACACTTCATCAGAGATTGTCCCTTCCCAAGAAGGGGCAGTATTGCAGCTGCCCCTCGACCTTCGGGCACCTCAGCACTACCTCCACCTCCAGTGCAGCACCCGGGTCACGTCCGCTACGTCGACACTGAGTGATCCCTGAGGGTGGCACGGTTCTGGCAGGTATGTTGTTTGTCAATGGCTATGCTGCTAGGGTTCTGTTTGACTCGGGGGCATCGCACTCTTTCATTAGCAAAGACTTTGCCTTGCAACACCAGATGAGTGTGAGTAGTAGCGGTACCTCTTTTCTCATTAAGGCAGTCGGTTCAGAGATGGTAACCAGCCAAGCATTACGAAGGCGTCGATCTTGATTCAGGGGATTCCTTTCCTTGCCAACCTGCTGCTCCTTGAATTGCGTGGACTAGATGTCATTTTGGGTATGAACTGGCTCACGCCGCGGCAGGCCATCATCGATTGTTCTCGGCCGCTCAGTCTCACTCAGGGGACTGAAGGGCAGCCGGTTGACCTTACTCTTCGACGAGGGCAAGGCCACACTTTGCTCTTTGAATGGCGACAAGATCGAAGAGATCGATTCTATCCCAGTTGTTGCGGAGTATCCCGATGTATTCCCAGCGGAGTTGCCAGGGATGCCTCCTGATAGAGATGTCGAGTTCGTTGTCGAGCTCCAGCCCGGGACTGCTCCAGTCTCGAAGCGGCCGTACCGAATGCCGCCCAATGAGTTGGCCGAGTTGAAGACTCAGTTGAAGGAGCTGATGGACAAGGGTTTCATTCGTCCGAGTTCCTCACCATGGGGTTGCTCAGCTCTCTTTGTGACAAAGAAGGACGGTTCTCTTCGCCTGTGCGTCGATTACCGCCCGTTGAATGCGGTCACTATCAAGAACAAGTATCCGCTGCCTCGGATCGACATCTTGTTTGATCAACTCGCCGGGGCACGGGTGTTCTCTAAGATAGATCTGCGGCTCGGATACCATCAGATCAAGATCCGAGCTGAGGACATTCCCAAGACGGCTTTCTCCACCAGATATGGCTTGTATGAGTATACCGTCATGTCCTTCAGCTTGACGAATGCCCCAGCGTATTTCATGTACCTGATGAACTCTATCTTCATGAAGGAACTTGATTCCTTCGTGATCATCTTCATTAACGACATCCTCATTTACTCAGCCAATGATGAAGATCATGCTAAGCATCTGCACATTGTTCTCGGGATACTCCGGGAGCATCGCCTCTACGTCAAGTTTACCAAGTGCGAGTTCTGGCTGAGAAAGGTGTCTTTCTTGGGGCATGTTCTCTCTGAGGACGGCGTGGCTGTCGATCCAAGTAAGGTGCAAGACGTGCTCAAGTGGGAACAGCCCAAAACTGTCACCGAGATCCGCAGCTTCCTTGGGCTTGCAGGATATTATCGCCGCTTCATTCAGGATTTTTCGAAGATTGCCAAGCCCATGACCGAGCTACTCAAGAAAGGGGTTGCATTCAGATGGTCAATGGGCTGTGAGGAAGCATTCCAAACTTTGAAGCAGCGCCTAACTGCAGCTCCTGCCCTCACCCAACCAGACATCCACAAGCATTTTGATGTTTATTGTGATGCGTCGGGTATTGGACTTGGCAGTGTGCTTATGCAAGAAAACCGAGTCGTCGTCTATGCATCTCGGCAGTTGAAACGTCATGAAGAGCACTATCCCACTCATGATTTGGAGCTTGCCGCTGTGGTGCATGCTCTAAAGATTTGGCGTCATTATCTTCTTGGGAACAAGTGCAATATCTATACCGATCACAAGAGTCTCAAGTACATCTTCACTCAAGCAGATTTGAATATGAGGCAACGGAGGTGGCTTGAACTCATCAAAGATTATGACCTAGAGGTGCATTATCATCCAGGGAAGGCCAATGTGGTAGCTGATGCATTGAGTCGCAAGGCTCGGTGCAATTGTCTCACTCTTCAGCCCCAATGTGCCACCATTTGTGCCGAATTCCAGAGGCTCGGCTTGGAAATGGTCGAAGAGGGGTACTTGGCGAACTTGGAATTGAATTCCACGCTGCTGAACAAGATCCGAGAAGCGCAGCAGAAGGATGAGGGTGTGGCCCAGATTCGTGACAAGTTGAACTTGGGCCAAGCCGCTGAATTCCAACTTGACGGTCATGGGACACTTTGGTTCGGCAAGCGACTAGATGTCCCTGAGGACCCAGAATTGAAAAGGGTGATCCTTGATGAAGCCCACAACTCGTTGCTCACCATTCATCCGGGTAGCAACAAAATGTACCAAGATCTGAAGCGACAGTTTTGGTGGCCTCGTATGAAGCGTGAGGTGGCTCGCTATGTGTCCGAGTGTGATGTTTGTCAGAGAGTAAAGGCCGAGCATCTCAAGCCAGCCGGCGCCCTTCAACCGTTGCCCATTCCTAGTTGGAAATGGGAAGATGTCAGTATGGACTTTATTACTGGCCTACCAACAGCTTCTTCAGGCTGTGATTCGATATGGGTGATAGTGGACCGGCTGACAAAGTCCGCGCACTTTCTGGCGGTAGGCACCACTTATACGTCCAAGAAGTATGCGGAGCTATACCTATCCCGGATTGTCTGTCTCCATGGGGTACCCAGGCGGATAGTCTCATATCGGGGCTCTCAGTTCGTTTCTCGATTAGGAGGAACTGCATGAGGCATTGGGCACAAAGCTGCTCCATAGCTCAGCATATCATCCGCAGACCGACGGCCAGACCGAGAGAGTCAATCAGATACTCGAGGACATGTTGAGGGCCTGTGTCCTCTCTTTTGGGAAGAAATGGGAAGAGTCCCTTCCATATGCTGAGTTTGCTTACAACAATAGCTACCAAGCGAGCATCCAGATGTCTCCATTTGAAGCGCTCTATGGGCGTAGCTGTCGAGCCCCTCTGAATTGGTCCGAGAGTGGAGAGCGTGCTTTGTTTGGACCCGATTTGGTTGTGGAGGCGGAAGAGAAGGTGAGAACCATTCAGAACAATTTGAAAGTGGCACAGTCGCGGCAAAAGAGCTATGCTGATCGTCGTCGAAGACCTCTCACTTTCGATGTTGGCGACTACGTCTACCTGAAGGTGTCTCCCCTTCGGGGCACACGTCATTTTGGGATTTCGGGAAAGCTGGCGCCTCGCTACATTGGACCCTTTCGGGTACTTGATAGGCGCGGTCAAGTGGCATATCGGCTAGAGCTTCCTCCATCTCTAGCGATGGTCCATGATGTGTTCCATATCTCACAGGTAAAGAAGTGTGTTCGTACTCCCTTCGAGCAGATTGCAGTGGATGAACTCGAGGTTCAGCCTGAACCTGATCTGTCTTATCAAGAACATCCGATTCGGGTTTTGGAAGAAGTTGAACATATGACTCGAAGGAAGACTCTCAAATTTTATAGAGTTCAGTGGAGCAATCACACTGAAGGTGAGGCCACTTGGGAGCGGGAAGACCGTTTGAGAAGCGAGTATCCCGAGTTCTTCCAAAATTTGTAAGTGTCCTTCGCAGCACTTGTCTGTATTCAATCCTTTTTCAGTTATGCGCTCATTTTTGAATCTCGGGGCGAGATTCCCCTAAGGGGGGAGGATTTATCACGGTCCCGAATTCGAATTCGATTCTAGCGGCTAAGTTTCGCATCAATTAAGTTTTAGCCACTCTTAAGGTCAATTCCCGGCTTCAATTAATGTCCTAAACTGCCACTTAGGAGTATCCCAAGCTTAACCAAAAGTTTAGAGCCAAAAATTTCAGTCCGCACTTGTGACTTTCAACCAACTTTGGAACCTTGTAACTGGCAATCTATAATGACCTAGAGTGCGCGGGTTACATGGTTGCGAAGTAAAAACATTTCTCTATATAGTGGTGGAGTCATCTCGCCAATCCGGTGTCAAACACTAATTTTAAACTTGGCTCAAAAAGTGAATCTAGCGCTGTTTTGTGTTGGAGGACTTAGCCAATTTGGTTGGTTTGCTTGGGGGGTATCTTGGGGAGATGAAAGTGTGGGTTATGTGGTGTGGGTGGCAGCCAATTCATCCCCATTTTTTCCCAAACCGTGAGCTGCTCACGTCCTCTTCTTCCTCCCTCCACCACACATCCACTCCATTGGAGCACCTCCAACCGGCCACCTCCTCCACCGTGGCGAGCTCGGCGACCTCCTGCTCCTCCTCCACCGGAGCACCCCACCCCAGCAGCTCCCCCAACCGGCCGGCGCCCCCCCATCTCCTCCAAGCTTCCTCTCTCCCTCCATGGTCATCTCTTGAATGAGCTAGGTGAGAGCCTCCCCAAAACTTGGATCTACCTCCATGGGGTCCCTAGATGCTATCCATGGAGTTCTAATGCTTAGTTTTGAGGAGAAATGATGTGGGAGCAAAGTTAGGGTTGAGTGGAAAATCTGTCATTTTCGGGCAGATTTTTGGCTCTCAGTTTTCTGCGAGTTCGAGCTACTTAGAGGCCTAATTGGAGTTTACATTTTCTTAAGAAGTTGTAGAGGGTGAAATTATCTAGCATCTCCAACTAGAATCACTCCATTTGGACATTCCATTAGAAAGTTATGCCGTTTTTAGTTTCGATCGTCCGAAATGGACGAAATTGGTGAATTGGATATTGAGTTGCGAATTAGAATTAATTGGAGGCCGAATTTGGAAAAAAAATTTGCCTGAGAACTTGTAGGTAATTTCGTTTAGATTTCAAAAATGTATTTGTTTTCTTATTTTGGATGAATTTGGAGTAAGTTATGCCGGTTTGAAGTAGTGCCCATATTTCAAAAAAAAAAAAAGCTCAAAATCCCCAATTTCGGTTTTTGTCTTCAATGTTCAGATTAGGGGCTTTAGATCCATTTTCTAAGTGTGTAGTTGAGTAATAAGAGTATGTGTCCTGTTTATGGCCATTTGTATTGCAATCTGCCCAGAAATTGAAAGATTTCAAAAATTCAGATTTTTGAATGTGAGGTTCAGAACTCAGTTTGGGGACTTTAAGTCCAAGTCCCAAGGGTTTGAATGAGTAATAGCTATAGATTATCCTAATTTGGTCATTAGAATGCAAGAAAATCAATTTTGGAATTAGCCATTCCAAAGTTGTGTTTGTTTAGTGGAGTATGATGCTAAATTCAGATTTTTCTATAGGTTTGAAGTAAATGTTAGCACTACGTCAATTGTTGTGAATTGTGATGATTGTTGAACCTTTAAAACTTCCATGGTTTATACATTGAATAATTCATCTCATATGCATCGCATACATCTCATTTCATACATATGTATCGTGTAGCGAACAATTCCGCGGGAGTTGACGCAGCGGCAGCCGACGAGGGTGCCGTGGGTCAAGAGGGTGAGGTTTCGCAAACAGAAGCTCAAGGCAAGCTCCTATGCATATCTAACCCTGTATATCATTTTAATTTGGATAATAACTTGCTTATTCAGTGCTTAAGTATTAGCATTAGGAATTGAACTGTGGGTTAGGTTAGATCCTAATTGCTGCATTTACTCCTTGATGTTGTTAATCCTATCCTTGAAGCTAGCTTATGGGTAATTAAGTCATATCATGCTTAGCTTTGCTTAGAGGTCGGGATGGGCCGAGTGGTGGAGGGTTCCGCCGCTCGAGATTAAATGTTTATACATGTTGAGCTATGGGAAAATGGTGGCAAATGATTTTGAGAATGTTAAACTTGTGGGCCGGGCGAGAAGGTTGGTTGTTTGGGTATGGAGATCCAAACGTGTAGTCTCGTCCGTGCCAATTAAGGACCGAGCCGTAAGGAGGATACGGATTGAGCACCCCCGGTTGGTCACGTGCCTGATTATGGTAGGGTAAGCCCTATTTTATCTCATGCTTACTCGAAGGACTACGACCTCATGTGGTTGGGCGTGATGATGCGGGCGAGGCCTAGGCCGGCTCTCGAGTGGCCAAGCCGGGCTTGGGCTAATCGAGAGGGTGCTAGGTTTTCGGACCCATGAGGGTACTTCGGTGAGTAAGTATGGATGGGAGGGGGTTGACATGAGGTTCCTTCGTGCACATGTCGTGTGATCAATGCTTCCCTGCAGGGTTAATTAAGCGATTCGAATTGCCGAGCTCTCGGATATGAGCAAGCTTGATCTAAACTTTTCCTGCGAGTAAATAACTTGAATATGTGGTTCGCCTTTGGGTTTGAGCCTTAATCTGAAAAATGGTGGTTGCTTTAATTGATGATGATCACAACTCATGCTCGAAGTAGGTGCTGTTTATAACCGCTTTAAATGTGGTAATCTGATTAGTAAAAGAACCATACAACAAATGCATCTCCTTTTGAGTCGGTCATATATGGACCCCGGGTAAGACTTGCGAGTACCTTTTGTACTCAGGCTTCTGCTTTGTTGTTTTGCAGGTGAGGAGTTGGGCAGTTGTGAGTTACGCGTCACGCCTCTCGGTGTCGAGGCGGGGCACCGAGTAGAGGCTGTTTAAGCGCGTCACAAGACGTCCGGGAGTGTTCAGGGACAGAACACTTCCGGAGAGGCTTAAATTTTTGTTGTTGTGGATGAATTCTCTTTTGTTGTGTAATTAGTTCGTCCACACTTGTGTCGCTTTCGGTTCTATATCTTTCTGTTGTCGAGCTAGATGTTTAACTCTGTCTTGTGGTTGAGTACTTAGAACTACTTCTGATGTTGGATTATAGTTGTGATATATATATCAACTGCTGTTTCCTTGTCTGCTGAGTGGATGTCCGTAGTTTGAAAAAAGGTCATGCCGAATTTTCGTAGGATTTTGGGTCTTATTGTTTCTCGTATTCGGATTGGGTTGGTGTTTGGTTTTTGTGTGGTTCTCGCGTTGGGTTCTGGTTGTGGTTGTCGTGTTTGTGTTTTTGCGTGTGTTTGCTTCCGCGCTGCATTTAGTTTTATAGTTTCGCGTTCGTTGCCCCCTTTACGCAAATTGAGTTGATGTGGTCTTGGAAACCGGTATGTGGGATCCTGGGCGAGTTTTGGGTCGCATACCGGGGGAATACCGGGATTGTTGTCTAGTTATTCGATTTGCATCTTTGTTGCCTCGCTTGGGCTTGGGTGCTAGCACTGTGAGCGCCATCGGCGACCCGTTGCTAGCCTCCAAATCCGACGAGAGCGACAGGGCATTCAAATAACCCAAGGACGGTCTGGGCGGCTCCTCACATTCGGAAGGGGTCTGTTAGCTCATACGCTGACACCACCTGGTCCTTGCTGGGAAGGAGAGTGAGCCACATTTAGTGGCTCTGGTCGTCGACCAGCAGCAATAAGGCCCCGTTTGGTACGGTTCCAGATTCAAGTAGAAACGGAAACGGTTCCAGATTCTTGGTAAAAACGTTTCAGGTAGAATCAGAATCACTTTCTGCAAATCGTTTGGTACGATTCTAGATTCTAGTAGAAACTAGTGAAACGGGGTTGAGGGTGATTCAACCACGGTGTGGAAAAAGGAGAAACGTTCCGAAGAGAATCGTTCCGAGTTTTAGCCCATTTGGCTGGGTTTCTTCCAGATTCTAGTAGAAACAGCTCGATTCCAAGTTGCCAAACGGGACCTAAGTACTGGTTGCCGCTGGGAGTCGTAGGCGAGATCGGGCCGTAGAGATCCCCGTGGACGAGGTTGAGGATGTGCGCTGTGCATCGCCGTGCTTGCTTGGGGAAGGATGTGCACCACTGTTTGCCGACGAGGTAGGCATCGCACACCTGGTCGACTTGATCGAGCGGCGGCAGTCTGCGTACCATGCTGTGGTGCGCGAGCCTACGCAGGGACTGGAAACTGAGGTGCCCGAATCGGGCATGCCAGCGCCAGGCAGCCTCAGAAATCCGAGCAGATAGGCAGACAGGGCGCCCGATGTTGAGCTCTAGGAGGTAGAGGCGTGTCGACGAGCGCTTCACACGAGCGAGCAGCTTGTACCCCTGCTTGTAGATCCTCAGGATGCCGCCATTGATGTCGATTTTGTAACCTGCCTCATCCAATTGACCGATGCTGATGATGTTTGCCGTCATACGAGGAATGAAATACACCCTCGTCAATGCATGGTGTTCGCCGTTCTTGCACTGAAGACGATGGTGCCACACCCCTCGATCTCCACCATGGACCCGTCCCCGAAACGGACGGTCCCACATATGCTCGCGTCGAGCTCCAAAAAAACACTCCTCACGCCAGTCATGTGGTACGTTGCTCCGGTATTGAGAACCCATAGGTGGGGATCCCGATCCTCTTGCGGTCCGAATTGGGTGAAGACTCGCTCCTCCCGGATCACGACGCGGCGGGGCAGTGGTGTAGATGTGGTGCTTTTGGATCTGGCTGGCGGCGGAGTGGTGACGGAGATTGTGGCCTATGCCATGAGCAGTGTTGGCTCATCCATCTCCAAAAGTAACACTTTCAGCACGAGATGCACGAGTGAAGGAGAACCAAATCTTATCACCGAACATGTGGTGTGAGCATTTGGAATCCACTAGCCATATGTTCTCCTTCCTCGCGTGAGAAGCCTACATAGAAGCATAAATTGTTGAGGCCTCGGTACTGGGGTTAGAAGTAAGATGTTTAGGAATCCAGTACTGAGACACACGACGTACAACAGTAGGAACAACACGAGCATTCTTATGCATAAAAACAAATTTGTCTTTTCCCATGTTCTTAGCAACAAAAGGTGTTTGCATCACCCTAGGCACATAATGAGAAACAAGGCGTGCTTGTCTGAAATTAGACCTAGCCTTAGCTCTTTCTTTCTTTTCTTGTTTGGCCAGTCTGAAGCAAAAATCTACTATATGTCCATCTCTACCACAATGAGTGCAAGTGTACTTAACATGATGTTTTGCTTTAACAGTAGAAGCACATCTTGCATTCAGCATAGTAGAAGATAAAACTCCAGCAGACTTAAAAACAGTTTTCTTAGGCTCATTGACAATTTCAAATTTTCCTCTTTCAAGTGTTTTAACAACAGTGGGAGCATGTGATTTATGATGAGCATAAGAATCAAAACCTAAACCTTTGTTTTGAGTGCTGACTTTTGATTGATCCAAAATCATGTTTAGGTTTTTCTTGCCATTAGTGAAACATTCCAAAGAATTTTGCAAGTAATCAGCTTTCTTAGCAAGAGTTAAACAATTGTTGCAAGGAATATCAACCTTCCCTTTTTGCTTACGACAAGTAGAGCATGAAAGAACCTCATGTGTGAGCAAATTATCAGTCATTTGAAAAACCCTAGCATTTACATCTTTTAACTTCAATTCAAGAGTTGAGCATTTAGAACAAGAAGTTGAACCATGCAATTCATCAGTGGAACAGCTAACATTTTTAACATGTTTCTCATTTTTCTCATTTAGATGTAACAGAAGAGCATGTTCTTTCCTAAGCAAGGTGAGCTCATTGTAAATTAAGTCACATGATTTGCAAGTATCATCATCAGGAATCAAGGTCTTAAGTCTAGCAATTTCAGCATTCAATGACTCCACAAGAATATCATGTTTCTTAATTTTTCTATCACGTTTGTCAAGCAATTTTCCAAGACGGGCAACAGCATTGGCTAATTCATCATAAGAAGGATCTACCTCATTGAAGTCGCTGTCGTTGCTGTTCTCGGTGAAGCTATCCTTGCTGCTTGCCATGAGACACAATCCCGTCAACTCATACTTGCTTGGAGTTGCATCATCCTCGCTGCTCTCCGAATCCACATCGCTCAAATTGACTAGTTCAAGAGCGGAAAGAACTTGGTGGACAACTTTACTGTTGATGAAGCTCTTTTTCTTTTTATCATTTGATGAGAACTTCTTCTTCTCTTTTCTTTTATCATTGTCCTTCTCCTCCTTTGATGCTTTACCTGCAAGTTTAGGACAATTTGGATGAATATGGTCGAGATCTCCACACTCATAGCATCTTGGAGGACCACCACCACCTCTCTTCCTCATTCTCCATTCTGCAAAGCTTTGTTAAAGCGAGAAGAGAGTAGTGACAAGTCTTCTTCTGGGAATTGCTCAATCTGTTCATCGGTTAGTGAAGACAAGAAAGATAGAGCAAAACTTAAAGCAGCACCGTTATGAGATATGCTAGATTGAGATGTCAAAGCAATTGATTTCTGATCATTCTTTCTAGCAATAACATCTAATTCATGAGTTTTCAACTTGGAATAAAGAACATCAAATGTAAGTGTACTCATGACAGTAGATTCTCTAATTGTTGTAACTTTCATCTCCCAAATAGACATGTCTAATGCACCAAGCAATTGTCTAGCATTAGCAGCAGCATCAAAGTAAACTCCAACAACACGAAGATTACTAAGAATTTTATTGAAGTGTGCAAAGAAGTCATCTAATGACTCACCGGGTTTCATCTCAAATCGCATGTTATCTTTTTTGTAAATATCTTGGTGAACCTCTTTGACAGTGTTAGAACCCTCATGGTAATCACAAAGAGATTTCCATATCTCATATGCGGATCGAAGATGAACCACTCGATCAAAGTCGCTACGTCCCAAGCCTTGGATGATCAAGTTGTGTGCCTTGCTGTTTGCTTAAACATGTGCGCGATTGGCGTCGTTGACGTTGTCGTTTGCAGGGACTTCATATGGCTTGTAGACTTTCTCCCAAATTGTGAAGCCCTGTGCTTGGATGAACGCCTCCATCTTGGCCTTCAAAAACTGAAAATCAACACCATCGAACACACACGGTTTTGTCGAATAACGATACATTAATCTAATCACCGGTTAAGATAGATTAGAAAAACCTTACTCTGATACCACTTGTAGGATCGAAGTATGTGAGGACCCCCTCTTCCTATACCGTCTTATCGCCGATCTCACTGGCGTATAGCACGTATAACAGCAGAAGCCTCGACACGAAGATCTGAACCTAAAAATTCGATCGGCGGATCGAACCCTTAACCGGACCGGTGCACATGCGCATCGATCTGGATCCACTGGATGAGCCCGATATCAGCGTGCCAACAACCACGAGTACCAAGGCACGGAAGGATAAACTACGATAATTTACATAGCCAGGTGTAGACCTTGAACAAAGTATTACGAGAAACCAAAAGAGTAAGCGGCAGAAACAAAAGAAAGACAACGGCTTGGTGGCCGACCACCCCACAGGCCTCTGTAAGGGAGGAGGGACTCTGAAGCCGCAAACACTCATGAAAAGGGCTCGCCATCATCAAGGACATCATCATTTACCTTCCTCTCGTGGAAAAGGGTTAAGCGACAACGGTGAGTACACGCGTATGTACTCGCAAGACTTTAGTGTATGGAAATATAAATAAATGCAGGCTGATTCAACGAGGATAAAGCTTCTTGGGTTAATTGCAGAAAATTTGGATTTAAAATAGTTCATGAAAAGTAATACTTAATTTGAAAGGCAATGATTTGAATAAAACATATTTCAAAGATATACGTAATAATCGAGCTCCAGTGCCACCATCCATGGTCATAGCCAGGATCGAATCGACATCCATACATAATCCCATCGAGAATCATATACACATATCCACATTTCCATCAAGTACCATTCCACCACATACTTTATACGAGCCTAATTCGAAATAGATTTTCATTTTCAAAACCAAACCAAATCTCTATACTTGATATGATTAGAGAAGATTGCTCATACCGTGAGCCGCGCTGTCGATTAAATTATTTGATACTCTGCGAGTTTGGCGCACTTTACCCAAACACAACTCGGACTTGCATCCTGTCATCCAGGTACCGCGATACGAGGTATCCGATATACAAGAATGATCTATTCTTTCCCCATCGTTGAGGTTATAGCCACGCGGCACCGGTGGCGACAAATCCACTACTATGGCGATAAAGAGGCCAACCACCACTCGGCGACCCACGGAATACTCATCGTGACGGCGAATTGTTGGCGGCATTACCATAGCAAGGCGTACACCGTTGTATCAACAAACATGAATGAAGCGATTCTCTGCTGCAAAGTACAAGCGCTTTTACACACGGCGCATCGGCGGTAGTCGTGAGGACACACACCGCGCTTGATCAAGCTCAACACAGGAAAAGGTCCACTCTTGACCTACCAACGAGGCATGGCTATCCCCTCACACTTCAAGTACTAGAATAGGCTGCCCCATCCCAAAGATTCTTGTGGTTACCGGTGTTCAATTCAAAACCGTCCACAAGTTCGGTCCTTATATTTTTGCCTAGTGACTCAAGCGAACTCCACTTAACTCGCCAACCAATCACCACCATGTTTAACTAGCACATATTATACCTCCGCCAAGTCTAATTACCAACTAGACACTTCACATTTTTATCAATATACCTTTACGATTCACATTTCCAAAACTTTTCCAAAACCAATTACATTTATCATAATTTTGAGCATTTGGTAAGGACTGACTTTGCTCACCTCTATTGCAGGTGTCTAAGCGTATGCAATTACTAAATCGTTTATACCCAAGTGACATTTTATTAAATTGTCTAACCCTACTAAGGTTATCAATGATCTCAGGAATTAAATTGAAAACCACCAAATCGAGGGTATATCTACCATTCCCACAAACTAGCAATTTCTTGAATATAAACAATGCATATGGTTTGAGAAATCAAAGTAGACATCGTGAAATATAGGTTTCAAGATGGTCAAAGGAGGTGCTTGCCTTGTTGTTGCACTTCGGTGATGTCCGGATGATGCTCGGGTTGTTGAGCGGCAGGCTCGCTAGCCTCTGTCGGTCAAAGCAACAAAACGATAAAGAAATACAACTTAGCAAAAGAAAGTTTTAAATGCACCATGAAGTGCATGCAATACACAAGAATGAAGTACAACCAAGAAACCTACGAAGAAACAACGACTCGGACAACACAACACGGCCGGACGAACAGCCTAACCGGATAGTCCGGTTTGCATCCGATTGATCCGGATAGGCGGGACACTAGGACCGTTCGTCAGGATACTCGGACAATCGGACACTCGGACCATATGCGGATACTCGGTCTAGAGCATTTGGTCCAACTCGACGAGGAGGCGAGACCTTACACTCCCTACAACTTCACCGCGACCCGATCTACGACTTTCGTACACTCTAGCGAACCGGAAGGAGTTCGAACTAGCCGATTCTACGAGAAACGCCGGCTAACCGCCCAAACCTCTAACTCACACTAACAACTCCTTAAATGACATTACTACTACCCGATCTACCACTCTAGCATACCACATTCACTAATCCCAATCCCATTTTCAACCCTAGAACCACTACACCCAAAACCCTAGAATCCAAGTTCAACCCTAGCCTCCCAAATCCAAACCTAAGTCCTAATCCCACCATGAACGACTCTAGAACCCAAGAATCCCATGAATCAAACCCTAAGAGAAAAGCTTACCTCCAAGGAAGATGGAGGAGGAGCAGCGTGGAGGATGGGGAATGACGGCTGGGAGGAGCACAGAGATGGAGGAGTCAGGGGGAGGGTCACCGACCGATGGCTCATTTGGAGAGGAGCTCGGGGTGGTGGAGAGAACACCAAGGAAGTGAAACCAAAGTAGAAGAAGAAAGAATGGAAGGGAGCCACGAAATGGGACTTTTATACAAAACCCACGCCAATACCGGACTCTAGGACTCCAGCCGGAGACTCGGGTTGGGTCTTCGGTAACACACTAACGGACACTCGGACATTGGTCGGACACTCGAGTTGGACCGCTTCGACCAGCCCAATCAGGACACTCGGACTTTGTCGGACATTCGGTTGGATCGGATCTCTGACATCGAACTTTTGAACTTGGGCCTTGCGCTTTCGAGGTTGATTACTAATTGTCCCAAAGTATTTTGGAAGTTAATGAGGTCACAGGCACTTGCCCAACGTCGAATTTACTTATAGGAGCGAAATTGACTTAAGTTGAAGGGTTCTTTACGATCCCAAGCAAGTATGTTCACTCAAGACACGAAAATACACAAGCACAGTATTATTGAACAAGCGTTTGAGTACAAATGTCGATGGCCCGAGTATAGAAATACTCGGGATATTACGATCCTACCCTTACAAAAATCTAGTCCTAGTTGCTAATTCTCTCGAAGAAATTAGGTGTATTCTGCACGAATATGGTCTTCACGCTCCCACGTGGCTTCATCTTACGAATGGTTGCTCATTTGGACCTTGAGCATCTTGATAACCTGACAAGCAGTGTGACGCCTTCGGCCTGTCCTCGAGAATACAATTTGGATACTCTCGTCGAAAGATCAGCCGCAAATCAAGATGGTCCAATTGGGTAACTTCGATGGAACCGTGACTCTTCTTCAATTGGGACCGTGGAACACATCGTGAATGTCCGAAAGATGTGGCGGTAGCTCGCCGATAAGCCACAACACCAACCTTCTCAAAAATCCGAACGGACCGATGTATCGCGAGGCTAGCTTCCGCGGATTTGAAATCTGCAATCTGGCGAGTGGTGAGACTCTTGAGATAAACAAAGTCACCCACCTCAAAACTCAACTCGCGTCGACGATCAAGCCATAGCTCTTCCGCCAGGCGAGCTTCATCGAGGTCTCGAATCAAGCTAACTTGCCTTTGACCTCTTCAATCATGGTGGCAGAAGAATTGCCTCTCACCAACCTCGGACCAAGCAATTGGTGTTCGCACTTCTTGCCATAAGAGCCTCGAAGGCGACATCGAAAATGACTTGATGGTATTGTTGAGGAGAACTCAGAAATGGCAAGCATTTCTCCCACGACTTCTTGTAGCCTGACACAAGCAGCCTTAGCATGTCTTCAAGGATTTGGTTTGCCCTTTAATCCTGTGCTTCAGGTTGGGGATGGTAAGTATCTTGAAGGATAGCTTAGTGCCAGAATGGTGCAAACTCTCCCAAAATCCCGGAGGTGAAGCTATGAACCCGCAGTCGAGAGATTATGACTTTTGGAACTCCATGGAGCGAACAATATTCTGCAAATAGAGTTCCGCTTAGCTCGAGAATAGGTGGTATGAATTGGGAATGAAATGAGCTACCTTGGTCGAGACGGTCAATGATCACCCAAATAGAGTCGTGACTGGAGGACCTTGGTAGACCAGGTAATGAAATCCATCCCAATCTCTTCCCACTTCCACTCGAGGGGATACTGCAATGGCTTTGAAGTAATTGGGTGGCCTTTGATGTTCGGCCTTGACCATGTTGGCACACATCTGTCGCCACATGAGCGCGATCTCCTTCTTCATACGGCCACGGTACCTGCAAGGTCTGGTACATCTTGGTCTTTGCCGGGATGGACGAGAGAGGAGTATCATGAGCTTACGACGGATCAACCCTTGATCTCAACATTATGAGGACATACACTGCCGCCTATGCAAGATCGCCATTGGACTTCACGAGAAAACACGGAGATCGCCATTTTGATCATGGCGTCTAATCTCAACCACAACATCATCTTGTAGTTGAGCTGCACGAATCTGAGACTCTAGAGTGGGTTGTCACGGCTAAGCGAAGCGTAACCATACTCAACCACTTCTAGATTGAGCGAAACTCTTCAACCCAATTGAGGGTGGCCAATGACACCCAAGGCATTCATCAGGTGCGGCTGCGGCGAGGCATCTGCAGCCACATTCGCCTTGCCAGGATGGTAATGAATACCCAAATCATAGTCTTTGATCAGCTCTAGCCATCGACGCTTGTCTCAAATTCAGACGCTGCGAAAAGAAGTACTTTAAGCTTTTGTGGTGGTGTAGATCTCACATGCTTTCCTACTTAGATAATGTCGCCACAACTTGAGAGCATGAACAACATGGTGCAGCTCCAAATCATGCGTCGGGTAATTGGCTTCATGAGGCTTTAGGCGTCGTTTAGAAGCATAAGCAACCACTTTGCCCTCTGCATCAACACAACCCAAGTCAAGGCGGGATGCATCACAATAGAACATCGAAGTTCTTGTGAATGTCGGGAAGGACCAACACTTGCAGTGCGAGTGAGTCTATTCTTCGACTCCTGAAAACTGGACTCACAACCAGGTGACCACTCATATTTCTTCTCCTTCTTGAGGCGCTGTCATTGGTTTAGCAATTTTGGAGAAATTCTCGATAAACCGGCGATAGTATCCGGCAAGACAGAAAACTCGAATCTCAGGGACATTCTTGGGCTCCCTAATGAGTAAATCTTGTACCTTGCGAGTGGATCAAGCTGCTACCAATTCCGACGGGACATGCCCAGAAACTCCACTTGGCAGGCGAGAACTCACACTTCTTGAATTTGGCATACTGGTGATGCTCGTGCTTGCTAAGCACCATATGCAAGTGAAGTGCGTGCTCATCATCATCCTTAGAGTATATGAGGATGTCATCAACACCACCACAAATCTATCAAGGAACTCCATGAAGACTTTGTTCATCAGTTCATGAAGGTGGTGGTGCATTGGTGAGGCCAAGCGAAACAATTGTGTACTCGTGACAGGCCGTAGCGAGTGGTGAATGCGGTCTTCACGATATCCTCCAGGACGGATCTTGAGCTGAAAATAGGCCGGATCTCAAGTCTATTTTGGAGAAAACTTAGCTCCGCCTAATTGGTCAAACAAATCATCGTCCAGAGGAGAGATACTTGTTCTTGAGTGACCTCATTCAACGGCCGGTAATCAGCACATGCGAAGAGTGCCGTCTTTCTTCTTCACAAACAGCGGGCTGCCCGAGGAAGAAGCCAGGGCGAATGAACCCCCTTCTCTAACTGCTCCTTGGTGAATCTTCCAACTCGATCGACTCATCGCAGGCATCCTGTCACGGGCAACAGAAATTGGAGAAGTGCCAGGTAAGAGATCGATGATGAACTCCAAATCACGATCCAGGTGGCAAACCTGGCAGCTCATCGAGGAACACATCAGGTACTCACACCCCCGGTCCCTGAACAGAATAAAGAAACAGGACCGAGCAAAGGCTCTTTGCCTTTCTTGGAACAGAAGAAAAGGTAAAGCAATGCCATCGGGGTTGACTAATGAAACGGATCTCCTGGCACAATCAATATGCCCCTGATGCTTGACCAGTCCATACCGAGAATCACATCAAGACTGGCGTCTCAATGTTGATAAGATCACCAGAAATTCTACCCCATTGATCTCAATTCTAACCCCTGGACTCACGAGCTCGTGATCAAAGCAGATCCAGGCGACGGATCAACAAGTACTTCGAGTGCGAAGAAAGGCCTCATCTTTGAACAACAAGCGTGAAGAAATAAAGGAATGCGACGGCTCGAGTCAAATAATACTAAAGCGGGTACGGAATGAGCAGATAACGTACCCCAACACCACATCTGGAGCTGCTGCCTCCTCTGCGTGCTACATTCAGACCATGGCAGGCCGAGCCGACGGGGCAGGCGTCTGACCCACCCCCGCCCACCAGACGACCACGGGAGTCGGTGCACCGAGCACGTCATTCTGCTCGCTCCAGGCGGAGGCACTTTATAGCGCCGCAGCGAAGCAAGTGATATGGTCAAATGGGTTAGGACTAGCTGCTGCAATCAGCGGCTTAGTGGTACACGAACTCTGAGCGGGGCGAGGAGGTAAGCCACAGGACCTCTGAATGGCCCAGTGCGCTGGAGGCCGAGGCCCGAGTGAAAGGTCACGTGAGTCTGGAAGGTCCATGCTTGTGGCCCCGAGCTGCCCACTTGCGCTGCGGCTCTCCATAAGCGCCTGGCGCCATCCTCAATGCTAATGGCCCTTGCACCAAGACCTGCAGGCTAGGAATGTCATGACGGCCGTGAAACCGGATCTCCTCGGTGAGGTGCTCCTTGAACAATGTCACTCTCTAGCCTCGATGGTCACCTCATCGACAACATAAGCGTGACAAATGGTTGAAGCGGTGGAGGTAGTCCATCACCGCCATAGACCCTGGCGAAGGTCGTAGAACTCCCGCTTCTTGATCTCGATCCAAGCCATTGGAACATGGAAGGGCGAAAAGCGGGTCTTGAACTCTGCCCATGTGGTGACTGATCTGCAGGCGAGCAGCCCTGCCCACCACGGCCGCAGGTCCCCCGGAGGTAGTAGGCGGTGTCTTGAACCTTCTCTCGCATCGGTGCAACCGAGCTAACTCAACTTCCACCTCCATGTCGCTAAGCCAATCCTCTGCCTCCATCGGATTCAGGCGAAGAAAAGCTCGGCGGTCGAGTTCGGCTGAACTCCGACAGCGAGGCTACTAATCACTGCCACGCATTGCCTTACAGACAGCTGGACCATCAGCTCCATGGAGTCTGCCGCAAACATGAGTGCAGCCATTTCGGGAGCGAGGAGGAGGAGGTGGAGGAGCTCCTCACTCTGGGCATGTAATTTGAGGCCCGAACTCAGGTGACCCACCAGAGGGGACATGTTGTTGGGCCCCGCTCCCATTGCACTCTCGCTCTCCGGCATCGCTCTTTGAAGCGCAGCTATTCTCCTTCGAGGAGGCATCTCAAATGCAGTTGAGTCAACTAATCAGGCTAATCTTGAGAATGATTGATCCCAAAGGATGCACTCACAAACACAAACACACTACAAGCATTCATTCAAAGAAGCATAGAACCAATTCAAAAACCAACTCGGAAGCGACAAATAACCTAATTACAACCACAAACATCTATCCTTAACCCATTCTTAGCTAAAACCGCATTCCTCTTAATCCTTTTGAACAAGATAGAAGAAGGAAACAAATTTTTGAAATTTGGATTAAGATCGATTCATTTTGAAGAGTAGATAGCGAAAAGCTATAGAATGGACAAGAATAGCATTCTACATTTTGAAAATAGAGTTTTGTACTTCAAAATAAATTTTGAGAAGAAAAATCTGTCCTAAGTCTAACGTCAGGCTAACTAAGTCCTCCTGCGATCCAATGGCTCTGATACCAACGCTGTGAGGACCCCTCTTCCTATACTGCTACCGTCTTGTCTGAGTCTCTTGTAGCGTATAGCACCGTATAACAGCAGGAAGCCTCGAAACCGAAGATCTGAACCTAAAAATTCGACGGGATCGAACCACTTAACCGGACCCGGTGTCGCATCGTCTGGATCGACTGGATGGTAGACGCGATATCAACAACAGTACCAAGGCAGCGGAAGGATAAACTACGATAATTTACATAGCGGTGTAGACCTTGAACAAGAGTATTACGAAACCAAAGAAGTAAATGCGGCAGTGAAACAAAAGAAAGACAACGTGGCGTTGACTTGAGCCACCACTGACTCTTATTTGGAGGGAGGGACTACGAAACCGCAACACTAGAAAGGGCTGCGCCATCATCCGGACATCATCATTACCTTCCTCTGTGGAAAAGGGTTAGCGAGCTTGAGTACACGTATGTACTCGCAAGACTTTAGTGTATGGAAATATAAATAAATACGAGGCTGATTCAACGAGGATAAAGCTTCTAGTTTGGGTTAATTGCGAGAAATTTGGATTTAAAATAGTTCATCGAAAAGTAATACTTAATTTGAAAGACAGAGTTTGAATAAAACATATTTACGATTATCGTAACAATAAGAGCTCCACAGCCACCATCCATGGTATATCGGGATACGAATCGACATCCATACATAATCCCATCGAGAATCATATACACATATCCACATTTCCATCAAGTACCATTCCACCACATACTTTATACCGACTCAAAATAGATTTTCATTTTCAAAACCAAACCAAATCTCTATACTTGATATGATTAGAGAAGATTGCTCATAACATGTGAGCACGGCTAATCGATTAGAATTATTTGATACTCTGCAGAGTTTGCACTTTACCCAAACACAACTCAGACTTGCATCCTGTCATCCAGGGTACACGCGATACCACGAGGTATCCGATATACAAGAATGATCTATTCTTTCCCATCGTTGAGGTTATAGCCACACCTCAAAGACCGGTGGCGACAAATCCACTACTATGGCGATAGAGGCCAACCACCACTTTCAAAGCGGCCACGGAATACTCATCGTGAATGACGGCGAATTGTTGGCCGGCATTACCCATAGCAAGGCGTACACCGTTGTATCAACAAACATGAATCGGAGCGATTCCTCGCTGCAAAAGTACAAGCGCACACACGAACGCATACGGCGGGTCGTGAGGACACACACCGCGCATTTCCGCTCAACACAGGGAAAGGTCCACTCTTCGGCCTACCAATGTGCATGGCTATCCCCTCACACTTCAAGTACTAGAATAGGCTGCCCCATCCAACCTTGTGATTTGCACTGGTGTTCAATTCAAAACCGTCACAAGTTCGGTCCTTATATTTTTGCCTAGTGACTCAAGCGGGGAACTCCACTTAACTTCGCCAACCAATCACCACCATGTTTAACTAGCACATATTATACCTCCCGCCAAGTCTAATTACCAACTAGACACTTCACATTTTTATCAATATACCTTTACGATTCACATTTCCAAAACTTTTCCAAAACCAATTACATTTATCATAATTTTGAGCATTTGGTAAGGACCGACTTTGCTCACCTCTATTGGTGTCTAGCGTATGCAATTACTAAATCGTTTATACCCAAGTGACATTTTATTAAATTGTCTAACCCTACTAAGGTTATCAATGATCTCGGGGAATTAAATTGAGGGAAACCACCAAATCAGGGTATATCTACCATTCCCACAAACTAGCAATTTACTGAATATAAACAATGCATATGGTTTGAGAAATCAAAGTAGACATCGTGAAATATAGGTTTCAAGATGGTCAAAGGAGGTGCTTGCCTTGTTGTTGCACTTCGGTGATGTCGGGATGATGCTCGGGTTGTTCCCGAGGCGAAGCCCGACTCGCTAGCCTCTAATCGGTCAAAGCAACAAAAACGACAGAAAGAAATACAACTTAGCAAAAGAAAGTTTTAAATGCACCATGAAGTGCATGCAATACACAAGAATGAAGTACAACCAAGAAACCCCAAGAAACAACGCACCGGACAACACAACACGGCCAGGCCAGGCAGCCTAACCCGGATAGTCCGGGTTTTGCATCGAATGATCCAGGATAGGCGGACACTCGGACCGCTTCGTCTCGGATACTCCGGACAATCCGGACACTCGGACCATATGCCCGGATACTCGGTCCTAGGCATTTGGTCCAACTTCACGAGGAGAGGCGGAGACCTTACCACTCCCTACAACTTCACAGCGACCCGATCTACGACTTTCGATTACACCTAGCTTAACCGGAAGGAGTTCGAACTAGCCGATTCTACGAGAAAACGTCGCTTAACCCGCCAAACCTCTAACTCACACTAACAACTCCTTAAATCGACATTACTACTACCCGATCTACCACTCTAGCATACCACATTCACTAATCCCAATCCCATTTTCAACCCTAGAACCACTACACCCAAAACCCTAGAATCCAAGTTCAACCTAGCCTCCCAAATCCAAACCTAAGTCCTAATCCCACCATGAACGACTCTAGAACCCAAGAATCCCAGCGAATCAAACCCTAAGAGAAAAGCTTACCTCCAAGGAAGATGGAGGAGCAACAGCCGGGTGGAGGATGGGAATGACGGCGGGGAGGAGCACACCGAGATGGAGGAGTCACTGGGAGGAGTCACCGGCCGGTGGCTTGGAGAGGAGCTCGGGGTGGTGGAGAGAACACCAGAAGTGGGGAAACCAAAGTAGAAGAAGAAAGAATGGAAGGAGCCCGCGAAATGGGACTTTATACAAAACCCACGCCAATGGGACTCTCAGGACTCAACCCCGGAGACTCGGGTTGGGGTCTTCGGTAACACTAACTCCGGACACTCCGGACATTGGTCCGGACACTCCGAGTTGGACTGGCCGGCCAATCCGGACACTCAGGACTTTATCCACATTCGAGTTGGATCCGGATCTCCGGACATCCTGAACACTTTTGAACTTGGGCCTTGGCAGCTAACGCTTCCAGGGTTGATTACTAATTGTCCCAAAGTATTTTGGAAGTTAATAGGGTCACAGGCACTTGCCCAACCTAATTCGAATTTACTTATGAGCGAAATTACTTAAGTTGAAGGGTTCTTTCTGATCCCAAGCAAGTATGTTCACTCAAGACACGAAAATACACAAGCACAGTGTATTATTGAACAGCGTTTGAGTACAAATGTACAGTGGCTTGAGTATAGAAATACTCGGGATATTACAAAGTATACGAATATAGCAATCAGAGGGGGGTGAATGATTGTGCGGAAGATAAAACCAAATTTTTAATCTATTAAAAATTCACCCCAAAACGGAACCAAATAATTGCCTCGTATCCGACAAAAATAGATTGATGGACGTTCGATAAAAAGCAAATTCATGGAGATCCAACCGTCGGATCGATCTGAAATTTGGACACAAGAAACTATATTCCAATACGAATCGAAAAAAAAAGAATTAGCTCGATCGGACTTACAGATCAAAAGTTATGAACCTCGCAAGCTTGCTGTGACAGAATATGACGAGAATTGATCTAACCAAAACTTCAAGATTAAGCAAGATCTTCAAAAGATTAATCAACTAAACTTTGAGGAACTCTATATAAATACCCTAGAAAGGTTTTCGATGGATCAAATCATGATGAATCTCAAAGAACAAAAACCAATCTAGAACAAGAACAAGCATGCAAACAAGAACCAAAACAGGAAACACTATAGCAACGTGGTTACTGTAGCACGCAAGGATCTAGAAGAATTGATATTTATTTCTTTTGTCTAAAGTACTCCCATCAAAAGAGTACAAACCCTAAAACAAAGCTCTAAGCTTTCTGCTTGATTGATTGATCTAAACCGGAGACAACCCCTCCTATTTAAAGGACCAACCACAAGGAGTCTTGAATACAATTCCTACTCCTAATCCTAGAAGGAGTCCCACTCCTAATCCTAGAAGAAGTATGTATTCAACACAACTCCACTTGGCCCAACCTGGCTGAGTACAACTCTTGCACGCGTATGGCAACCCTGCCATACTCACGTGACTAACAACTCTGCACGCGTATGGCCCACCTGCCATACTCACGTGACTAACCATTCTTCATGTGCACCATTCTCTTAGCCCGAACGTCCCGCATGACATCCTTGACCACCAAGACCTCAGTTCCTGTCGGAACCCGCAATAGGACAAGGGCCCAGCTGTGTTTACTTGTACTAGTCCTTGGATCAATAGCTAGTACACACAGATCATAACAGTATGGATCATAACCATGCGATAAATAAAGTTTAATATAGAGTACTAGCCAACAAGGCCCATTATTACAAAAGTTGGACCCGTAGGTCATATAGCAGCGGAAATATTAAACTGGCAAATTAACATGATAAAATGAAGTCCAGAAACACCACAGGCAAAGACTGAAGATGACATGAGCCTAGATGTCCTGATAATCTTCCTCTTCAAAGTCTCCATTGCAGATATCGAATGGTGGAACGCAGGCTCTTGGATAGCTATCTTTATCTTCCTGATCTGCTTCATGGAATAAGCAGCCCCGCAATAAAAAGCGAGGGTGAGTATGCAACATACTCAACAAGTCCGAAAAGTAATGCATTATGCAGTTTAATTCAAGGGAAGGGATTGGTTAATTTTGCATAAGCCAATTTTTAAAATTTTATCCTAGAATTTTTAATAGCATTTTTCAAAAGTATTTTCTTTTGATAAATCAAAGTTTACACTCTTTGGGACACGGCTCCAACTGTGGAAATCAAAACGCCGCATGGCATCTACCATGGTTTTATTTTAAGAATACTTTTGAAATCTTTTTCTCGTGGCTACAACCACGAACTTTATCAAATCATAACCTTCATGGCTACAACCGTGCTTTTCTTTTGTAAAATCTGGTTTTGGAATCAAATAGAGAAAATCTACCTGGCGACAGCGCACTTTGTCCACCCTTGACCGTGGGTACGGCTATTCGAATAGTTTGTTTACTCTGCAGAGCTTGCACGCTTTACCCGCGAGAGATATTTCACTCTTTTTGGTCATTTGCTTCCTTTGGCATATAACCCCAAGTGAAAATCACAAGGCCATTTCCCTAGCTACATCTTAACTAAGTCACGCTCGCTGAGGTTTCACCGCCAAATGGCTACAACCAAGTTGGAAGCCCCCTCTTGCGCCTGTAGGACTACTGTGGCTACAACCACGCCTACTCCACCGTCTGGCATGCCTTAATTAAGTTTTCACTAGTTACTCAGCCAGGTCTGTCCCACACCGGAACCCGCGGTCGCACTGTTGTACATTGTTTGACAATCACAAGGGATCGGTCCTTAGGTTGACTAGGGTGGCACATACTCAAACCCGAGTCTCGTGCATATTGCACCCGCCTTGCAACCTCCCACCCTATTCAAGTTTTGAAATTCAAAGTTTCTCTTTTGTTTTACCAAACTGGCAGCACCAACTGCCCTTTTTAAAATAACATTTTTGCTCAATCATTTGGAATTTCAAATAACAAGCTTTCAATTAAACATACGAATAGTATTTAGCATAACTAGGCACTACTAGTAGACTAAACAAGGGTGTTAAGCCATATAATTAATCATTCTAGGGCAACCAAAGTATAGATAGATTAATATATAGCAAACATACATATTAACAAGGTATATAACTACACTCTATCATAACATATTATTTTATGTAAACAATCATAGCATGCAAGTTTGTAAATCTATTAAACATTTCAAAACATGGATCAACATGCTTCAAGGGAACTTATCGGAAACTTGCGGGGGACTTGCGGAAACTTGCGGGAACTTGCCTTGGTTGGTGAGAAGAGGGTTGTCTTCTTGCGGTTCCGCGACGGAGTCGACATCTAGCGTTTCAGATGGAACCAGGCGAACGCAAAGAAGGCGACCGGTCGGCGTTCGGTAGGCAGCGACCAAGCTAGGGAAGGAAGGCAAGCACAGTAGCAGGCGCCAGCGGACAAAGCGGACGACGGAAGGAGGCGATCAACCAGGCAACAGGACAACATTGGCTGGTCGTAAGGAAATGGTTGACAAATGAATTTGTGGCCTAATGGCTAGGGCATGGAGGTCCTAATTAGCAGAACGTGGACTCGAGTCCATTGGCAATTGGTTTTGACACAGGAACATGTGCTTCCTTTTTATAGTGCAAATTGGAAGACCAAAAACTAGTAACTAATGGGAGGGGAAGAGATAGGAGTTTCCCTGGATTTCTGCGCACTAGAAAAAAAATGATGCATGCGCATGGAAACGTGGTGAAACGGCTGGGAAGTAAAGCGTGAGTTAAGGGAGGGAGTGGAAACGACCATGAGGTGGTTCTTGCATCTTTACCCCTTTATAATTCATCAGTTAATTTTTTTCTACATGCACACACTATTCTACCCCCACAGAGGATAATTTTCCTTTGTTCACCCTAAAACGTGCACCCAGAAATCCTATTTCCTCATAATCAAGGGCTAAGATATTTTATCACATCACTCCATCAAATCTAATGGACCAAATCACCCGGTTCATCCCATCAAACTCTCTAAACCTCCCGTGCCCCAATTGCGCCTAAACGCCCGCGCCCCCAACGCTCTGCGCCTAAAACCCTAGCACTCACCCTCGCCCCGCCTTCCGCCCTCCTCCCTTGCTGCCTCCACCTCCCCTCGCCGCCGCGGGACTGCCCCCACCGCCGGCAAATCCTGCGAGAAGAAGCTGCCCGTGAGGTCGAAGAGAGCCGAGGCGGTACCACCCGCAACAGCAGCAGCATCAGCAGCAATGTCATCCGTGGGCGGCGCCGGGGGAAGCGCACAGTGGCTGATGTGCTCATGGGGAACGCTCGGGACGCCGCTAGGAAGGCGAAGAAGGCGACCGCGTGCGCGTCCGGAGGGCCTTCCCCAAAGAAGCCCAGGATGCAGCCGGCCGACCAGGCGGATGACGCGGAAGTCGAGCTGGAGGTGGCAGAGAAGCTGCCTTCGCCAGTGAAGTCCAAGCGGTCGTCCTCGCCAGCGAAGTCCAAGTCGCCTGCTGACTCAGCGCCTAGCGAGGAGAAGAGGTCCCCGTCGTTAACAAGGTCCAAAATGCTAGCCGCTCCGGCGCAATTGGAGGCGAAGGAGAATTCCCCCTCGCCAAAGAAGTCCAAAACCCTAGCGGCCAAATTCGACGGCAAGCCCTATGACGAAGGCGTTGTCTTGCAATCTGACGAGAAGAAAAAAAAGGAGGTCACCATCGCCGACCAAGGCTAAAGACTAAGCTTCCCAATCAGATGATAAGAAGAGGTCCGTCATAGTAAACATCCCGTGCTAGGATGGAAATAGGTTTTATTTGTCATGTACTGAACAACTGATGTTGACAACGAATTTCTATAGCAATACTAATAATTTTTATACTCGAAGATGGTGGGTAGTTCATAGTGGGTAAAGGATAAGTGTGATTAATACCAAAGGTGTCTTTTCCTCATCGATTGAAATTTTGTTCTGCCTCATCTCACAATCTGCTATTTTAGGGTCTGGTCTGAAGTCTGAACTCGAATCAGCCCATAGTGTGAAAATCTGAGCTCTAAATCCACTTGTTTTCTGAGACTCTGCTTGATATTGACGGAATTTTCATTGTGCAAGATGTTTTGGCATGTACCTGGACTCTCTGCCGCATCACCGGTGAGTGCTTGCACTTGTGGTGATTATATCCTGTGTAGGGTACATTTTTTATTGATTAAATGGACATCTGCTATTTCTTTCAGGTGGATACTATTTTAGACAAGGATAATTTTAAGTTGGAGGACCTTCTTGATGAGGATGAAATAATCCATGAGTGCAAAGCACTGAACACCCGCCTAATCAATTTGTAATGTTTCTCTTCTAGAGCACTGTTTCTTTCTGGTTGTTTTTTCTCGGTTTGTGATTAATATGGGTTGATCTTAGAACATCTGCTGGTATTGTTTGAACTTTTTGGTTAAGGATGACTATCGATATGCACTTATTTTCAAATACATGCACTATGCATGCTTTCTGTGCCTAAGTTAGTAAGATATCATAGGCGTTAATCTGGGGAAAAAAACCTCACTTCAGCTTGGCTTAAGGTGGACTACTATGTAATCAGCCTCGAATCTTGTTTTAATCAACCACATGGATGCTTCCCCTTCAAACTTACAGTTCAGTTCATCCCTGTTAGGTTATCTTTTTACACACTATGCTTTGACAAGATATAGGCTGGCAAGCTTGTTACCTCTTTTTTATTTCCATTTTCCATAGTGCAATACCTGTTTTTACTTGGTGTATGATTTGCGAACAAAGAAAGTATTATGGACATGTGGCCATGTGTGTGCGTAAGAGAAAGGGTGCACACCGTAACCATGCAGCAGGCAAAAAGAAACAAGGTGATGATTCTTGAACCTAGGCGCTTTGTATTTATTGGTAGACCTGATATCCCGTGCTAGGATGGAAATAGGTTTTATTTGTCATGTACTGAACAACTGATGTTGACAACGAAATCCTCAGGGGCAAAAAAGAAGCAGCTCCAAATAGAGAAAGGAGATGATGACTTCATCCCGGGGTAGGGTGGGGTTTTCGATGATCCGGATGATTACGACTTCATGTGATTGGTTGGGAGGGAAATAGCTTCTTCTACGTATACTTTGGCAAGCAGAGATTAGAGTTTGCGGCATAGTCTGTATTCCCGTTTTGGATTAAAGACTCACTGCTGTGGAAACCCAAAATTTGATTTTCATAAATACATGATGAGGGTTTTAGAGGCTGATTTTAAGAAAGTGGTTGGTATAAGGTAATACAAAGAGTTGTACTCTGTTTATATGTTCTTTTTGAACTAAAGCAAATTTGCTACGCACATAAACTTACTCATGCTGTATAAATTCCCTTTTAGCTGGTACTTGTGGATCTTCGTGGTGATCTTCCTGTTGCTGAATGTTAATGGTATGCTTACATTCCTCTGTATTGTATTATGGTCATCATCGGAATTTGAATTCTTATGCCACTAATTACTTAGATAATTGAGAGTCGAGAAAAAGTTGATGATAGTGATGCTGGAGACTCTTGTGATGCCGTTCGAGTATCTGTTCTGGTACACGCACTTGCCCACTCTTAATTAGTACTAACTCCGGTCCAAATTACTTGTCGTTTGATGCTATAACGTTTGTTTTAGTTTAATGGATTGGGTCATGCAAAAGCTAAGTGTCAATGTTCTGTAGTATATTCAAATTGATTTTCTGTATTTTTGATAATGTGAGAAAACCGTGTAGCTTGGATTTGTTAGTAGTTGAGATCGGTTGATATTATTATTTGCTAGCTGTAGCTTGGAAGATATCTGATTAGGACTTAAGTTTTGTTTGTGCTAGGAAACTTTAGGTAGTGCTTGATTGATTATAAATAACATATAAGATATTGCTCATTGCTACTGGCTCCTCAGTATGTTGTGAACTGTCATTTTTCATGTCTCTTTCTTATATAAATTTTAAACTGTAGTCTTTAACTTTAAGCAATCACCTCTCTTAATTTTATATCTGAAGGATACATGATGGCACAAAATGTTCCCTCAAGAAATCATCAAAGTTCGTTCAATAAGTACTCATAGTTATTGCTACTGTTACTCATGATATACAACATTTGTTTTAACTTGCTTTTCAATTCAATGGTTATAGAATACAGATATCAAACAAGCTCACCTGTATTTTTTAAATCATTATCAGCATGTCCACCACTTTCCATGCAATCCTTATTTTTCTTGTATAGTTGAATGCCATTCCCAGATGGATTTGGAAGGATAGGAGAATGAAGTGCGTAGAAGTTTCCAATAGCATTCTTTGCTTACAAGCACTCTTTCTCATCGTCCCAAGTAACCTATTATAAGATGGTAATTGCTAAAAACCAGGATTGCCAGAACTGGGGAACTAGAGTAGAAATTCAAACAAAATATGACATGAAGCGACACCTCTTGGGGTTGAAATTAAGTAATATGCTAGAATCTAAAATAAGAAACATAAGTTACTTTAGGAAACTTATTTTCCATATCTACATGAAAAGACAAAATTAAATTTTGAAACAATGAAATAGCCTGCAGATTTACTATTTGCCATCGCTTCAGCAAGGACTGGATTGTCAAAACCATAGTTACCGGATATCGCAGCTTTCTACGAGAGTTACTATGCTAACAAAGGAGCCAAGATTGTGAAGGGTACAATAGCTATTGGTTTTGATGCTATGCCAATGGTGATGTATGTACAATTTCGAAATCCAAATTCAGTTGTGCAGTTCTTATTGTGGTTGCATATGTTTACATGCTTTGCGTTGTTTCCACTTATCAGGTCACTGTAGTGAAGCTAAAGGATGGCAGAGTGCTCGAAGCTGATATTGTTGTTGTTGGTGTTGGGGCCAGACCACTGACTACTCTCTTCAAAGGTCAGGTTGTTGAGGAGAAAGGTGGAATCAAGGTTGGATTGCTTCTAATTTGCCTTTTAACTGAGAGCATATCACCACAGAAGGTCCCATGGTTGTTTCATTAAAGAAATAGTGTCTGTGATGATACAATTGAATGTTTCCTTGCCAAAAAAAGCAGCTATGCATGCGGTGTTTTTCACTGTAAGAACTAAGTAACTGCAAATATCTCATCTGGTTCATCTTGGTTGCACTCCTTGAGTTTTCTTTTTGAGATTTTTTAGCTTGTTTTTGTTTGTACCTTAATATCTGGTGGTTACATTGTGTTAGGAAACTTTAGGTAGTGCTAAACAGTTTCAACTTCATGCAGCTAAACAATCATCAAAAGGCGAGGCAAACAAAGCTTTTCTCTGAGTATTGAAGTATTCATCTGGGGCAGTACTTAAGGTTCATTTTCTGTACCGTAGAATCTTGTTAGCCAATAGTTGTCCAATACATGATAGGACTTGGTGCACCGTCTTGTTTAGTGGCACCAGTTTTGTTAAGCTCTCATCTAGGTAGATATACTGCTGTTGTTGATCTAGGTAGACCTTCTTGGAATGTCTGTTTCTTTTCTTCAAAGTACCAAATAATGATGTTCTACAGACATCAGTCATAATGTCTGTAATGGAACATTCAGAGCTATATTGATTGAAAAGGATGTTTCCCAAAGAATATCAGTCATAATGCCACGGCGCACGACGCATCGGAAAGGAGGCGGGCCGGGCCGTGTGCTTCGGTATAAAGAGAATATGCCCACGACGGCGTTCAGGACAAATTTTCAATTTGGTGTTAAGGCTTTTCTCAGTTGAAATATTGAGTCAACATTTAATGCTTTTCTCAGTTGAAATATTGAGTCAATTTACCATAAAGTAGCAACAGCAATGCATCCCACACACTTAACATAAAAATATATTGCAAATCTCTGAATTGACTTCAAATTTTGCATTTATTTGCAGATCTCTGCATCTTTCTTTTGTGCACATCTTACTACACTTGATTACCAAAACATATAACACCTTTTGCTTATTTGAATTGTATTACCAAATATCGCCGTAGCGTTAGCACGAGCAATATACTAGTTACTAATTAATGGAGAATAGCTAGAGGTTATGGACGTGAAGAAGCAAAATGCAAAACGGTTGGAAGTAGAAACGTTGATAGAAAATGGGAAATGGTTGGGGAAGAAAGCTCATACGTTGCTAGTAATGGAGAAATGGTTGGCGAAGCTTGGTGGGAGAAACGTACATGCATGCAAGGAATTGATTCATTCATTCAGAACCACCAGGTAGTAGTAACTAATGGAAGAAGAATGGAATGGAAGTAATAGCCATTAGTTCACACGTACAGGAAACTAAATGAGAGAAACGGCTAGAAGGTTAAAACATGAATTAAGAAAAGGAAGAGAAACAGCTAGAAGTGTAAATGCTCATGTATGGAAAATGGAACGTGCTTGCATTGCTTAGAAGTGGAAAACGGCTGCTAGTAAATGAAATGTTACTAGTTCATGCGTGTGGAGTAATGGGAAACATTACTAGTTCCTTCATTGCAGGGAAATGGGAAACATTTGGAAAATGGAAAGGCATTATGCGCATGGAGAATTCATGCATGTTTCAATGCTTTAAAGTATTCATGGAGTTTCAATGGAGAGGAGTTCCATGCGTGGAGTAACTCACGGTGTTTCAATGGAGAGGAGTTCCATGCGTGTGGAGACGGGAGACATTGCTAGCAATGCATTGCATGAGAAGGCTGGAGAGTAATGAGAAAACTTAATGCATTCAGGGAAATGGCTGGAGAGAAATAATGTAGCATTGATTCATGCATGCACGGCTGGAAAGGAAACAACTTGCATTGATTCATGCATGCAAGGAATGGGAGTTACAGCCAAAGTGTTAGCGTGCAGTAAATGGAGAAAGGAAGAAGAAAAGGCTCATGCGCATGGAAGGAAATAGCTGGAATGAATGAAGGGATTCAGGCATCTGGAGTAAATTCTTTCCGAGTGGTTCCTCTAAACATGTTGCTTGAACGGTAACCACAACATGCAATGAATTCCAACTAGTAACTTTCCTTGGCTCTTGCGTACAGGAAGAAGAAACGTTGGAAAGGAAAATGTCCTAGCCATGCATGATTCGTGCATATATGTATATATGCACACATGTGGGTACATGCTATACATATGCATATATATGCATACATGTTCTCAAAATGTGTTTAGGATAAAATAGCAAAAGGGGTTTGAAAATCTTGGAAAATTCCTCTAAAATACTAGGAATTATTTGGAACTTAATGTAATTGGTTTTGTAATTTTTTTGATGTATAGATTTTTTGCAAAAATTCTTTTAGTGAATCAGATATTTGTACAGATTTTTATAAAGTCAACAGCTTAATTTATATAACATGTTTTTGAAAATATTTGAGAGAAACACTCTCATCTACCAATCAGATTCTTGTGCGCAGTTTTTTTTTTAAATTCAAGAAACTTAATTTATAAGTCAAGTTTTGGAAAATATTTGAAAAGTAACATTCTCATTTTTTTTCAACACCTGCATGCATGGATTTAATTGTACAAAAATGAGGATGTTACAGTTCCTCCTGAACCTAGTCCCGAACCTCAGTTCCTCCATGAACCTAGTTCCGATCACGTCATCGACCACGTTCACCCTCGAGCAATACCTGCACATGAGCAAACAAGAAACGAATCCGAGCAGAAGTCCACGACTTGACTCAAAGTCAATCCATGCAACTACTCACACGAGCATTGCATAAAGTTCACTTCAAAACAAGCATCATGAAATTCTCACCAATTTCATAATCTCAAATTCAAACCAAAATTCAATTTCAAAATTGCTCAAAACCCTAATCGAGCAAAAGACCATTCATGCCGGACCAAACATCGGTCCGGCGCAGCTCACGATGGACCAAACTTTTGGTCCGGCATACATGCGAAAGTCTCGGTTCAATTCAGAGAAAACATGTTTCAAAAACGCGTTCACGACGGACCAAAAAATCGGTCCGGCGTACATGCGAAAACAACGCTCAAAAATGCGTTCACGACGGACCAAAAATTTGGTCCAGCGTGCATAGTCCGGCGTAACATAAAAGCTTACTATTTTTGTAAAACTTGGTCTGGCACAAAACATGTTCACGACGGACTAAACAAAAGTCAGTCTAGCGTACATATGAAAAATCAAGCATAAAATGCCGATCACGACGGACCAAAACTTTGGTCCGGCGTAGATGCGAGAACAGTCGCCAAAAGCCCATTCACAGTGGACTAAAATTTGGTCCGACGCAATGGTCCAGCGCTGATGGGAAACTTACTGTTTTTCTGAAATTCAGTCCGGCGCAAAAAGTGAAACACTGTTTCTTATCAATTTGTCAAACACATGCACAAACACATTTTTCAAATTCAATTCTTTAAGCCAATTTTTCAACACATGATTTCACCGACTTAAAGAAGGAAGAATTTAGGGTGTTGAAGCAAGGAAACCAACCGGTGTCCGAGTATCTGAATAAGTTCACACAGCTCGCACGCTATGCACCTGAAGACGTAGCGACGGACAAGGCCAGACAGTCTCGCTTCATGAAGGGACTGAACTCAGGACTGCAGGTGGGACTGATCACCCACACCTTCCCCGACTTTCAAGAGCTGGTAAACAAAGCACTCATCCTGGAGGACAAGCGCAAGGAGTTGGATGAAAACTAGAAGCGTAGGATGCAACAGCAGGGATCACGTCAGGGAGCGCAGCAACGTCTGAGGGTTGCGCCAAATCAGTTTTTCAGGTTCCAGCTGCAGAATGCAGCAAGAACACCGTCGCCAGCACTGAGACCTGTTAATCAGAATTTCCAGACCCCAGCTCCAGCCCAAAATGTCACCACGAGCAGCCAGCAGGGTACAGTGAGGCGCTGCTATACATGCAACGAGCCAGGGCACTTCTCCAACAATTGCCCCAAGAAGACAGCAGGAGTGACCCCAATTCGTTTCAACTTGGGATCCACACCAGCCAGAACACCTGCACCAGGAGAGAACCACGGAGTAGCACAGCCAGGAGCCGTGCCCCAAACCGTGGTGAGAAGCAGAGTCAATCACGTGACCGCAGATGCACTTAAGAATGCCACGGACATTATACTGGGTAAGATACTTGTAAACTCAGTACCTGCAACAGTTTTGTTTGACTCTGGAGCTTCGCACTCGTTTGTTTCCCGAGATTTTATTTCTAAGAATGATTTGGAGATTGTGAATCTTAAATGCATGCTTCTAGTTCAAACCCCTGGGTCAGAACTTCGATCTCAAGTAGGATGTTCTGGGGTAAGAATACTAATAGATGGGGTAGAGTTCTTAGTGAACCTTATTATATTGGGAACCCAGACCCTAGATGTTATCTAGGGAATGGATTGGTTATCCAAGCATAAGACCGTATTGGACTGTGGACGAAGGGTCATATCAATTGAGAGCCCGTTTGGAAGAAAGGTAGAGTTTCAAGCGACCGCCGTTCGAGATGGACAGTTGATGGTCAACACTGTAAAGACAGTCAGCATAGAAGATGTTCTAGTGGTAAATGAGTATCCTGATGTTTTTCCTAAAGATTTGCTGGGTATGCCGCCAGACAGGGATATAGAATTTGTGATTGAGTTAGTACCAGGAACAGCACCGATAGCAAAGAGACCCTATCGGATGTCAATTGAAGAATTGGTGGAGATGAAGAAACAGCTTGAGAGTTGATGGAAAAAGGATTCATTAGACCGAGTTCATCGCCGTGGGGAGCGCCAGTTCTGCTTGTCAAGAAGAAGGACGGGAGTTTCAGGATGTGCATTGACTACCGTGCACTCAATGAAGTCACCGTGAAGAATAAGTACCCGCTACCCAGGATCAACGATCTGTTTGACCAGTTGAGAGGAGCCGGAGTTTTCTCCAAGATTGATCTGAGATCAGGATATCACCAGTTGAAGATCTGATCCGAAGATATTCCGAAGACCACATTCTCGTCAAGATACGGACAATACGAGTTTACAGTTATGTCCTTTGGTCTGACGAATGCGCTAGCTTATTTCATGAATATGATAAATAAGGTATTCATGGAGTATTTTGACAAGTTCGTTGTTGTGTTCATAGACGATATCTTAGTCTACTCCAAGATGAGGGATGAACATGCAGAACACTTGAGGCTAGTTTTGGAGAAGCTGGGAGAACAGCAACTCTTCGCCAAATTCAGCAAGTGTGATTTTTGGAAAGACAAGGTGGAGTTTCTTGGACATGTGATGACCGCAGAAGGAGTCGCTCTTGATCCAAGCAAAGTTGAAGCTGTGTTACATTGGGAACCACCGAAGACAGTGACCCAGATTCGGAGTTTCCTTGGGATGGCCGGTTACTACTGCCGTTTTATTGAAGGCTTTTCGACAATTGCGATACCTCTTACGCAACTGTTGAAAAAGGAGAAGAAGTTTAATTGGACGCCGGAATGTGAGAAAGGTTTTCAAGAGATAAAGAAGCGATTGACATCAGCGCCGGTGTTAGTTCTACCGGATGTTAACCAAAGCTTTCATATATATTGTGATGCATCGCGCTAGGGACTTGGATGCGTCCTGATGCAGAACCGGAAGGTCGTCGCATATGCATCAAGGCAGCTGAGGCCGCATGAAAAGAATTACCCGATGCATGACCTAAATTGGCAGCTGTAGTGCATGCCTTGAAGTTGTGGCGACACTATTTGATTGGGAATAGATGCGAAGTGTATACGAACCATAAGAGTCTTAAATACATCTTCACCCAATCGGATCTGAACATGAGACAAAGAAGGTGGTTGGAGTTGATCAAGGACTACAATGTCGGAATCCATTACCACCCCGGGAAAGCTAATGTGGTGGCCGATGCCCTGACTCGGAAAAGCCATACCGTGAATATGATGATAGCCACAAGTCAGGATGAGCTATCACTACAAGAATCCAGTTTTTGGGCGAGTGTGAAAATAACACACCGAGTGCACACTCGGTGTAGATAAACCTATATTGAGTGCACTCATTTTAGATACCTCTCGGACAAATACCTCTATTCTGAGTGTGCTCTCGCCAAATAGGAAATCTATTCCGAGAGGGCACTCGAAATATGATGATTTTTCCACGTAGGAAGCGATAATACGAGGGCACACTCGGTATAGATCGCAAGCTGCCATGTCAGCAAAAGGACTGTCAACTATACCGAGTGGGCACTCGGAGTTGATTCAGTCTATGCCGAGAGTACCCTCGGCATAGTGATATTCCGAGCGTGCACTCGGTGTACACGATGCCATTTGATTCATCCGCAGCATTAGGTTTTAGGGTAGTCTGAGAGGGCACTCGGCATAGGTATGGGCCGAGAGTACACTCGGTATACATCACGTCATTGGTCCATTTGGCGCATTAGGTTTTAGGGTTTGGGCGACACGTGGTCCGAGAGGACACCCGGGATAGGTCTCCTGTGGGCTGAGAGTGCATTCAGTATACATCACGTCATTGGTCCATTCGGCGCATTAGGTTTTAGGGTTTGGGCGACACGTGGTCCGAGAGGACACTCGGGATAGGTCTCCTGTGGGCCGAGAGTGCACTCGGTATACATCACATCATTGGTCCATTCGGCGCATTAGGTTTTAGGGTTTGGGCGACACGTGGTCCGAGAGGACACTCGGGATAGGTCTCCTATGGGCCGAGAGTGCACTCGGTAATGAGCTGGGCCGAGAGTGCACTCGGAACAAAGCGGCCCTACCACATCCCTACCAGCCGACCAATCTGGTTCCGCACGCACGAAAAATAGCCGAGCAAATTTCCTCGCCCAGCCAGATCCGCCGCTGCCGTCGCTCCCATCCGCCGATGTCGTCGCCCCGGCCACCGCCCTCCACTCCGACCGCCGCCACGCCGGCCTTCCTCCTTTGTGGCCACGTCGTCGGCCTCCCTCCTCTGCCGCGTCCGGATCTCCCTGCGCCTCTGCCCGGCAGCCGCCCTGCTTTGCCGCCGGCGCCCTCCTCTGTGGCCGTCGCCCCTGCTTCCCTCCTCTGCCGCCCTACCTCCGTCCTGTCGCCCGGGACGCCGCTCCCATCCACCGCTGTCGCAGCCCCGGCCACCGCCCTCCTCTCCGACCGCCGCCACTCGCCTTGTCCCGCAGCTATTCTGCCTCCCCACCGGCTGCCGCCGCTCGCCTCCTCCCCACTGGTCGCCGCACTACCCACTGGCCGGCTGTTAGTGTTATGCCCTTGAGGCAATCATATGGATGATTGTAACATGACTATGTTTATGAATAATAATATGATTATTGGTCCAATGAATGTATATCATTGTTTTGATCAACAAGTGTGTGAATTGTTTATGAAGCTCTTTACTTATTGATATAATTCGATAAATATCTCTGATCGGATATCATCGTATGGGACAACGATGAATAGATCAGCACATGTATTGTTCGATGATCATGTTTCATAGATCATGGGATATGGAGATATCATCAATACATTGTGGACACATGTTGAATAACATGGGTTAGATAGACCCACAATGGGACACTGCGAGAATGTTACGTTCTTATGTGTCATCAGTGTATCTCATACATAGTAGATGTATGATCCTTAGACCTGAGATTGTCATATTCCCTACATGTGTAATAGTTTACCTTGGGGTTACCAAACACTATTTCCTAACTAGATAGTTATAAAGGTAGCTTTCATGTTTACTATGAAACATGCAGAGGGAAGTGAGCAGTCGAGATGGAATTTGCCACTCCAATGTAACGGAGATATATATCTAGGCCACTCGTGTGATATGATTAAGGAAGTGCATGGCCATGCCGTGATTGAGAAGTCAATCACAACTTATTAATATATCACGGATACGAGAGATGGATTGAATCACAAAGGATGACATGCTTCTCGCCTTGAGTTCGATCTTCGTATAGTTTGGCAAAGGGATTATTACATCAGTACTTTAATCATATGTGTTTGGGAGTTGGCATGCTCTGCAAGGAGCCGCTACCGACTATTGGATTAGAAAAGGGTT
The DNA here is from genome assembly GCA_036346355.1 of Rhipidocladum racemiflorum. Classification (NCBI taxonomy): domain Eukaryota; kingdom Viridiplantae; phylum Streptophyta; class Magnoliopsida; order Poales; family Poaceae; genus Rhipidocladum; species Rhipidocladum racemiflorum. Next base: position 60,735,986 of record CM070570.1, read on the forward strand.
TTCCGAATCCATGTCCAAATGCGCATGAACCTACAGGGTCACACACTTAACGGGCTGGGACGCATCAATTCGGATTGGATCCGTAATTAATGGACCTCGTGGGCTTAGCGCGTAGATGGGCCCTGACTGCCTAGGGTTTCACCTCGTGGCTATATAAGGAGGGGAGGAGGCTGGACGCACCACAGACTTTCGTGCGGTTTAGAGTTGTTTCGCTAGAAACCCTAGCCACCTCCTCTCGTTGCCCCTGCCGAGCGACCCGGTGCTTGCACACCGATGCACGGCGTTCCATCCCCGAACGTGTGGACTGCTGTGGTGACGCTGCTGCTACTGAGGCGTGGAGAGGACGATCCGCAGTGAGGACGATCCGTGGTGAGGACGATTCGCAGCGAGGACGATCAATCCACGGCGAGGCGAGGACGATCCACGACTGCGGCAGGAACGATCCACTACATCGACGTGCGAAGGATTCCGCAACTGCGCGTCTAGTGGTAATTGATCTATGATCCTCTTCTCGCGAGTAGTTTTCTGGTTGCGCGGCAGAAAATTTTAATTTGTGCTAGAGTAGCATACCGCGTTCCCCAACACTGTTCTCTTGTTACCGCTTTGCCCGGTGCCATCTCTATCGCCGGCCGCCAGATCGCCCATCGGCCGGCCTTCCTCCTATCGCTTCATCGGCGGGGTTACCCTCCCCACTGCTCGCGACCGCCCGCTACGGTAACTGTCACTCGCGACCATCCGCTACGGTAACTGTCACTCGTGACCCTCTCCCTGCTTGATTTTGGGTGTATGTATGATAATTTTGATTACTGAACCATATCGATACCGTCATATAGTATTGAATGTGATTGCTTTGGGTGCTTTCTAGGTGAATCCCCGAGAGTGCCCTCGAAGTATCCTTGTTCTAGTGTTGTCCCCGAGGGTGCACTCGGCGTAGCCTTGCTCTTGTTGTCTCATCGGAAACAATGTAAGTTAATGAATGCTAATTTATGCTTACTTTTAGCACTATGTGTGTATGTTGATTTATGCGTAGCCTTGCTCTTGTTATGATTTACAAGTGTGTATGTTGATTTGAACGTGATGAAACTAAGTTAATAAATGCTAATTTATGCTTTACTATTTGCATTATGTATATTTGTTTTATTATGGTTTACCTCTGTGTATGTTGATTTGAATGTGATGAAATTAATTTAATGAATGCTAATTTATGCTTTACTTTTAGCATTATGTATATTTATTTTATTATGGTTTACCTCTGTGTATGTTGATTTGAATGTGATGAAACGTGGACATATTAAGAAATAGTTGGTGTATGTCTGTGTATGTCAACACAGCACTTGTCTTCTCTTTTTTGTAGTAATATTATTTCATTATATCATAGAAAGTAAAAAAATTACCAATGTTTTTTTGTTTAGTTTCTTTGAAACAATGGCTGAAGATCGCTCATGGATGTATACGGATTGGGAGAACGGGAGGCCAAATATTAATTGGTTTAGAAAAACAAGAGAGTTTCTTAGTATCGCTTTTCCTGGGCCAAACTCTGATCAAATGTTGTCTAGTTGCCCTTGTCAGACATGTGGAAATTACAAGAAACAAGATCTCCAAACTGTATCAGGTCATTTAGTTAAGAATGGCTTTACACCTGAATATCGCGTGTGGACTTCACATGGAGAGGCAAGACCGTCTGTTCGGCCTCGTCAACATGAGGAGGTCGATGAATCTCACCACATGAGTGACATGCTGGAAGATGTCAGGGATGCTCATGAAGCATCAGAGTACACAAACGCATCTATTGCAGCAGATTCTTTCTTCAAATTGGTTGAGTCCACCATGCAGCCGGTCCATAAAGACACTAATGAGACTATACTCTCCGCAGTTTCTCGTTTGATTTCTATGAAATCTCAATACAACCTTTCAAATGTTGCATATGATGCAAATCTCAGTCTAATGCATGATTTTCTACCGGTCACGTCGGATTCAAAAATTCCTCGAACATTTAACGAGTCTAAACGATTGTTAAGTGGTGTAGGTATGTCGTACAACAAGATCGATGCTTGCGTAAAAGGATGCATGCTATTCTGGAAGGACAGCATTGAAAAGACAAAATGCGATGTGTGTGGAGAAGCACGGTACGTGCAGGTGGAGAATGATTCCAGAACAAATCGCCGAAAACCAGTTGCAAGAAAAATTTTGCGCTATATTCCACTCATTCCTCGACTTCAAAGGTGCTATATGGATGCCAACACTGCCGCACTTATGCGATGGCATAGAGATGGACATAGAGATAAACCTGACATGATGGTACACCCGTTTGATGGTGAAGCTTGGAGACAGTTTGATCTTGACTTTCCTGACTTTGCTGCAGAATCCAGAAATGTACGGTTAGGTCTGTGCACAGATGGCTTCTTTCCATTTAGTTTTGCCGCTGCACTGTATTCTTGTTGGCCTGTCTTTGTTGTTCCTTATAACCTACCTCCGACACACTGCATGAAGAAGGAATACGTGTTTCTCACTCTAATTATTCCTGGTCCGGAGCATCCTGGCAAAAACATTGACATATACATGCAACCTCTGTATGATGATCTACATAAGTTATGGGATGGAGTTGTAACATATGATAGATCTTCAAGACAGGCATTCAACATGAGAGCATGCTATCTATGGTCTTTTAATGATTTGCCTGCTCTTGGAATGGTATCTGGACACAGCACACATGGGAAATTTGCCTGCCCAGTTTGTTTGGGAAACTTGTCTGCATTATGGTTGAGGAATGGTAAAAAGTACAGCTGGTTTGACTGTCATCGACAATTTCTTAAAACTGAACACCCATTCAGGCGGAGTCAAAAGGAATTCCGGAAGCGTAGGCAGGTGTTCGATCCCCCTCCACCTCGTCTGACAGGTGTCCAAATTCATAGGCAGCTTATAGATCTAATACCAAGCCAAAGTAAAAAGAAACACCAATTTGAAGGTTTCTCGGAGACACATAATTGGACCCATGTAACAGGCTTTTGGAGCTTGCCATACTTTGAAAAACTCTTGTTGCGTCACAATGTTGATGTCATGCATACAGAGAAAAATGTGGCAGAAATGTTTTGGTCAACGTGCATTGATATTGCTGATCGAACTAAGGATAATGTAAAGGCCCGACTAGACCTTGCAGAGTTGTGCGATCGTCCAAGCTATCATTAGAAGGAGAAATCTAACGGTACTTGGGAAAAGCCAAAGGCAGCTTTCTGCTTAAGTAGACCTGAAAAAATACTAGTTTTACAATGGATGAAAGAGTTGAAGTTTCCAGATATGTATGCAGCAAACATTAGAAGGGGAGTCAACCTTCAACAACTACGTGTGAATGGGATGAAAAGTCATGATTTTCACATCTTCATTGAGGTTCTCATGCCGTAGCTTTCCGTGGATTTCTTCCGGAGAGCGTGTGGATCTCACTGGCTGAGTTGAGCAACTTTTTTAGGCAATTGTGTGCCAAGGAGATCGATCCGCAAAGAATGAGGGAATTGGAAGATGAGATACTTGTTCTTTTGTGCAAACTTGAGAAAATATTTCCACCAGGGTTTTTCACATGCATGATGCACATGGTTATCCATTTACCATATGAAGCACGTGTGGGTGGACCTGTTCAATATCGGTGGATGTATCCATTCGAAAGGTAAGATGTCCCTACTTTGTAAACTATTCTCGCGTGATGGGATGGCTAAATATCGAATTACATGTGTAGGGCTCTTCAGCATGTTAAGAAACGGGTAAAAAACAAGGCTAGAGTGGAAGGATGCATTGTGGAGGCTTATATTACGGAAGAGATATCAAACTTCGTATCGTTATATTTCTCAAGTGAAGTTCAGTCTTCAAGAAATAAGCGGCCTCGATATGATGACGGTTATGAAGTCAACACTCCGAGTTGCACACTTAGCACTATGCAAGTCCCAGGACGAAAACAAGGGAACAATGGCTGTCGTATGCTGACACCGGAGGAGCATAAAGCAATAATGATTTACATATACACAAACACATTGGAAATGGATGATTTTGTTGAGTAAGTGTCAATCTTGTTAATTTACATATACAGAAACACATGTATACTAATATATTGTTAATTTATTTGATAGCCAATATGATAAAACGGTCTGGCCTGGTAGGGGACAACCATCTGCTACTGAACTAGATAGGTTAAGGAAAAATGGGGCCGGAGCTGGACATCCCAATTTCATTGACTGGTTCCGAAAATATGTAAGTGAACAACCTTCCATTGATTATGAAATAAATTCGATAGATTTATTTACTCCCTTTTTCATATTTCCGCAGTGCATGAAAACTCCAAGCGTCCATCACGACTTAAAGCAGATTTCTCGTACATGTCGGATCCAGGTGACATTAGTTAATGGATATGATATCAATAGATATAGATTCTGTTCTGCAAAGTATGAGCGGCAAAAGGCAAATTTGACTACTGTTAACAATGGTGTCTATACTAGCTCTGGAGAGGGTAGTTCCAAGATCGAATACTACGGTATAATTGAAGATATCATCGAAGTGACATTCCCTGGTGATAAACATATCAACTTAGTTTTATTCGATTGTCACTGGTTCCATCCAACAACCGGTGTGCGGCGCTCTCCAAATATTGGTTTGGTTGAGATCAAACATACATCAAAACATTCTGTCTTTGAGCCATTTGTTCTAACTCATCAGTGCTCTCAAGTATACTACACCTCGTACCCATGTAAAGTCCCTAAACGAGATATGTCAGGTCCCAAAATAAAACAAGTCAAGAAGATTGACTTGAAAGATTGGTGGGTGGTCTATCATGCCGCAAAACGAGACATGTCACATTTCATTAATCAAGCTCCAATTAGTACGACCACCGAGTTCTTTCAAGAGGAAGGGTTGAGCGGCACATTCGCTATCGATCTAGGAGATGAGTTGGATGTCGTTTATGTTTCGAATGAAGTGGATACAATATGCAATGAGAAAGATCTTACAATATTACAGAATGTTTCTACTAGTGTAGAAGTAGAATCTCATTCGGACGAAGAGTGTGATTCTGATGCCTTCACTGATTCTAGCTCTAATGCTAGTGAACTAGATGATGATGAGGACAATGAATAGATGATATGGTACAATATTGATTTTAACTACATTATACTTATGTTTTTTCATTAGATTATTGATTTTATTGCATATATGATCTATCACTAACATTTAAACTAATGCAGGCATAAGTTGAAGAAAAATTTCTTGCAAAAACTAAAACGATCTGAAGGTAGGGCATCCTCATCTAGACAGGCTACACAAGAGGAAGAACAGGCTGTAGAGGAAGAGGAAGCACACGCTGAGGAAGAGGAAACACAGGCTGAGGATCCTGAGTACACAGGGGAAGAAGAAGTCAAGGCAGATACAAGTCTTGTAGTCCGCAAGTCACGGGGGCAAAATTCAATCCCTCCACTTCCTTCCACGCCTGCAGGGAGGGAGGTGATAGTATCAGCAGGAAAAAGGTCAGTTTTGCTATATGTCATCATGTAATTAATTCTCACATCCATATAATCTTGCCATCTTGAATATGGTTCTAGGCAATGGAAACATAGTGTATTTGTCGGGAGACCACGTGGACCAAACACTGTGTTGCAGCCTTTGTTGCGCTATCACTATCCACAAACTGTGCAAGATATGACATTGAGTCCTCCAGCTATCGTAGCAGCTACAAAATGGAGACATTGGTATGCTGTTGGTGAAGCGGGTGATACAATGGCAGATCGGGTCAAGAAAGATTTCCGTGTAAGTTATTTGCAAATATGACATTGTAACTTGTTATGTTCTTATAAGTCTATGGAATGCAGGCTCAGTACACATATACTGAAGGTGAAGGTTACCCGAGTGACACTAGGGCGAGATGGGAGACAACTTTAGAGGTGGCTTGCCAATACCATGCTGAGCAGCTAATGTACAACACTCGAGTAGCAGCTGTGACCAAGTATTACAAGGATGTGTGTGAAGATGAAGACATTGACACAAGAGAGAATCCATTGTTTCTCACTGCTGCTGAGTATGAGAAAGTGAAACCTGCATGGATCGATGAGGAGGCTTGGGGGCATCTCATTACACAATGGTGTGATCCAGCATGGCAACGTGTAAGTGAAATGAAGCGGAATCTTCGTGCCACTTCAGGGGCAAGGGTGAACCGAGGTGGATCTAGTTCTATTAGTTGAACCCAACAGGAAATGGTAATAGAAAGTCTCTGTATTTTCAAAACAATTTGTTTCTGACATTCGAACTAAATACATTTTCCTTGTTTTGTTGCAGGAGAGGAGGTTTCAAAGACCTGTGACACCTTTAGAGGCTTATACTGTTCATGGGGGGTTTCGATGCAAGACATGCAAAACTTTGAGGGTTCTGAGATTCCACCTGTCACTAACCCACAAGTCCAGATGAACTTTGTGCGTAGCACTAACACGTAGCTTTTGTTTTTCAAACTAGTTGTGGCATCTCAATGTTTTCATACCTTTCTAGGGGAAGTATCGAGATGCATACCAAGAAAAGCATGGACCTGATGTTAATTGGCTGCATGGGAATTTTGATGCACAATTGATGTACCAGAATACGGGTGGGAAGCCTCATGGCCGTTATGCGCTTCTTGATGGTGCATTTGATGATACAAATGTGCGCTTGACTTCTGCCCCATTTGGAACTTCAGGCAATGCTTCTTCATCTACGAGGCAAAGCGATCAAGAGTTGAGACGTGAGCTTGCGAGCGTGCGAGATGAGAACCGAGATATGTGGAATGCTATGCATACGGGATTCACGGCCATGGCACAGTGGATGCAGGTAATGAGTAATTGACATTTGTGTTAAATTTGAAATGTGAATAGTAGTCAAATGGTAACAGTCTTGTTGGCAAGATTATGCTCTAGCAACCTCTTCAGGAAATCCACCTCCTCCACCGCCTGTATTGAACTTTAACTTCAATGCATTCTCGACGCCTCAACATCAACCGAGACAAGAGGTGTGTATATAATTCCATGTTGGGTAGATATATGAAACTATGCATTATATGTACTAAATTGAAATTTCTGCTTAGGACACCCAAAACTCTCATCATGCTATTAACATTGGACAATCATTGAGGAATAGTCCAGTGGATGACTTATCAGGTGAAGGTAATGTTGGGATTCGAAATCATGAAATAAATTGGTTTGCATCTTCAGGTGGGTAATCATATCTGATTTGGTTGATGACTTGCTATTCAAAAAATTTTCCCTACTTGATGTCATGTATGGATATATCGTGTGTGTAAATATGTTTAACTTATATGTCTTTTCTAGAAATATGTAATCATATATGGTATTGAATTGAAATGACATAATATGTTTTATTCTTCAAATTGAATGTGCAGAGGACGAAGAAACAAGGGACCGAAACTAATTGGATTCATCTAGCCCTCGAGGAGTGATTTTGGATTTGGTATGGATGTGATATGTATGAAAACTTATTACGTTTTGTGTATGTGGACTTCATTTGTTGAACTTCGGACTTGTTGAACTTCGGACTTCGTTTGTGATATGTGCACTTACGAATATGTTGGAGTTATGTTGAATTAATGTAAAAATGTTAGTGATATGTGCATTGTATGTGAATGTGTGATGGAGTTACGTTTTGTGGATGGGTTATGGAGTTGTGGATGCGTATTATTGAATTATGTATGTTTGTGATATGTACGTTGTATGTGAATTGATATTGTGGATGCGTATTATTAAAATGTGAATTGATATTGTGGATCTGATACTGTTATATTATGGATGTAATTGATAATGTGAATTTATTGGAAATTAGAACCTACGGTTTGTTAGGGTATGGTAGCTATACCGAGAGTGCACTCGGTATATATCATTTCCGAGAGGGCACTCGCCATATCGGTCAATGCTGACTGTGCACTCGGGATGGACCTATACCGAGAGTGCACTCGGTATATGGTACATTTGGCCGATTGTGCACTCGGCATAGAACTATACCGAGAGTGCACTCGCTATAACTCTATACCGAGTGGACACTCGCACTAGACCTAACCCTATGCCGAGTGCCCACTCGGCATAAATGTTGACGTGTGACCTCCCTGTCCGCCACGGGGCATCGAGGGGTGCCTGGAATTCCGAGCACTATACCGAGAGTGCACTCAGTCCGACTTTTTTTTCCCGAGAGTACACTCGGAGTAGACTACTTTTCCCGATAAAATAACGCCGAGTGCACTAAGCCGAGTGTGCCCACTCGGGATAGACTATCCCGAGTGTTTCCACATCTATCCCGAGTGTGAAAAACACTCAGGAAAAATGTGCATCCTTGTAGTGTATGCAAGGAGTTTCAGAAGCTGAAGCTAGAAGTAGTACAGGAAGGATTCTTGGCCGCGTTGAAGGTGAAGCCTACCTTAGAAGACCAGATCCGAGATGGACAGAAAGATGATGACAAAATCCGCAGAATTAAGTCCCTGATGGATGAAAGCAAGGCTAAGGATTTCAGACTGGATGAGCGAGGCACGTTGTGGATTAAGGATAGCATTTGTGTGCCGAATAAGAAGGAGCTGAAGCAGCTGATCCTAGAGGAAGCCCATGACTCCAAGTATTCAATTCATCCAGGAAGTGCCAAAATGTACCAAGATCTGAAGGAAAGATTCTGGTGGCCGAGTATGAAGCGTGAGGTTGCCGATCATGTTGCGTTGTGTGATGTGTGCCAAAGAGTTAAAGCAATGCATCAGAGGCCGGCAGGATTACTGCAGCCGCTAAGAATACCTGAGTGGAAGTGGGAGGAAATCAGCATGGACTTTATTACCGGATTGCCAAAGACTCAAGGAGGATATGACTCCATATGGGTTATAGTGGACCGCTTGACAAAGGTCGCCCATTTTATCCCTGTAAAGACCACTTACTTAGGAGATAAACTAGCAGAGTTGTACATGACTAGGATCATCTGTTTGCACGGAGTGCCGAAGAAGATTGTATCAGATAGAGTTACCCAATTTACCTCAAGGTTTTGGAATAAGTTGCATGAAGCTATGGGGACCCGTTTGAACTTCAGTACCGCATATCATCCGCAGACGGACGGGCAAACTGAAAGGGTTAATCATATTCTGGAAGATATGCTACGAGCATGTGCATTGGCTTATGCTACCTCTTGGGATAAAAGTCTGTCGTATGCTGAGTTCAGCTACAAAAATAGTTATCAGGCCAGTCTACAGATGTGACCCTTTGAAGCACTGTATGGTCGACCCTGTCGAACGCCATTGAACTGGAATGAGACAGGTGAACACCGTGTCTTTGGGTCGGACATTCTTCAGGAAGCCGAAGAGAAGATTGCTATGATTCGGGAAAGACTGAAGATAGCTCAGTCAAGACAGAAAAGTTACGCGGATAACCGTCGCCGAGCCTTGAACTTCGAACCGGAGGAGTTTGTGTACCTTAGGGTTACACCTCTCAAGGGAGTTAAGAGATTCTACGCCAGAGGGAAACTCGCACCACGTTATGTTGGGCCATTTAAGATTTTGAGCCGTAGAGGTGAAGTTGCTTACCAATTGGAGTTGCCGCAATCGTTGGCAGGTGTCCATGATATGTTCCATGTGTCGCAACTGAAGAAGTGTCTTCGGATACCAGATGAGCAGACACCGTTAGAATCAATAGAGCTATAGGAGGATCTCACTTACAAGGAGCACCCCGTGAAGATTTTGGACACCAAGATCGATAGACAAGAAACAAATCAACCCATTTCTGCAGAGTCCAGTGGAGCAATCATGCAGAGAGCGAAGCAACTTGGGAGCACGAGGAGGATTTGAAGAAAGAATTTTTGAACCTATTCCTTAGTTAGCCCTGAATCTCGGGGATGCGATTCTGTTAAGGGGGAAGGTTTGTAACACCCCAATTTTTGCTTTTCATGAATTTAAATGAGATTTTGCACTTTGGTGAATTTTTGGATTTTTCTGGAATTTATTTGGATTTAATTTGAATTTATTCCCTTTTGAAATAATTAAAGAATTAAAAGTTATAAATAAAATTTTGTTGGAAATATTTTATTTGAATCCAAAATATCTCAAAGTATTTTCCAGTATTTTCTGGACTTTTTCTGATTATTTTGCTATTTTTCTTGAATTATTTGAATTTCTAAAAATTAATTTGAATATTAAATTGCTGGAAATTAGCCGAGTGGGTTTGTACTGTTCCTCCGACCGAACCCGAGTCAGACTCGAGTTCGAGTCCGACCCAAGCCCGACGAGACCCTAACCCGTGCGACCATTGGATCGGGATCCAATGGCCGCGATTGCGCCACGTCGCCCACGTGCGAACCGAACCAAACCCGTTCGCGCCCGCGCGATCCGAGCCGTTGATCGTGCCACGTGGACGGCCCACATGCGTCCACGTCACCCAGTCCGAGTCCCCACCGGACTCCGCCGCCGCCTGCGTGTGGACCTCGGTTTCTGCGAATTTCACGGAAGCCGATTGTCGGGACCCGAATTTGCAAATCCGGACCCTCTGTGTACTCAGCACTAGTCCAGGAACACGCTAGTGCACACAGTCTCAACATTGGCAAATATCACAATCATACTCAATGAAGTAATAAGGTATTTTAATTAGTTAACCAAGCTGGTTGCTCGATCTTAAGGTCAAGTTACAAATATACGCCACACAGGGCGAAAACTTAATAAAAGAGAAATAACAGCAGTGGAAAGTAAGATAACTTCGTGGTGCCATCTAGTATACTACAGGCAACTGACTGGGCTCGCTCCCTAGTTAGATGGTTCCTCTTGGAGCTCCTCCTCCAAAGCTGGTGTAGACTCTTCTTCAACTGGTGTTGTATTGTGGCAAGGGTGAGTACTTGGTACTCAGCAAGTCATGCACAGAATGCAAACTTATATACTACATGCATGGCTTCGTACAAAGGAGCAGCTCATGGTATAATTGCAGTAAAACAACATTTAACAAGTAGCATAAGTAGATTCGAAAGCAGTAAAAACAGGTATAAGATCAATAACTTTTCCAGGAGTTAAACAAACATCTTTCCCATTCCTAATACACATTTCCATCAACATCATTATTAAACCAAACCAAACCTTTCAAGTCCAAGTTATTTTCAAGAAAGTCTAACCCTTGACTGTAATTCCCGAGCGATGTCCAATACCGCGGACACGGCTATTCGAATAGATTTTACACTCTGCAGAGGTTATGCACTTTACCCACAAGATACAGCCAAACACCACTAAGGCGAGTGTCCGCAACAAAGTCTTTCAGAAACTCCTAACAGCACAAGTGGGCCTCCCCGGTTATTGCACACTAACCCTTCCCTTAGCGAAGGCGAAGTTTAGGCCAATCAACCGTTAGATGGGTACCTGGCCGCAGCCCCGGTACGCTCCCCCGTACAACTACACAAAAGGAATAGTTGACACTCCGAGGTCCTACAGGTACGTTATTAGCAACCTAATCAACTAGGTCCGTCCCATTACAGACATGTGGTTGCACGTTTGACTCAGTTCAATGGCTTGCAAGGTTAAGTCCTTAGGGTGACCAAGGCAAGACTACCCGAAGAACCAAAACAATGTTCCCGGTGCCACAACTGGACCGCCCGATCATTCTTGCCACATGCCCCGGTCGGAATCTATTTATCAAACCCCAGTTGATTACCATGCACCACGTGCCATCGACAATTATAACACATGATACTTCTTTCAAAGCAGGTTCAATATCTCATTAAGTCAATATTAGCATTTGATTGTCCAAAGCATTTCACGTGGCAAGGCTGAGCATACTACGTCGGTCTAACTACCCACGTTGGCAATTTAATAATGTCCAACTAATAATCCACCACTAGGGTGACAAGGGGTCATGGCACATATTTAATTAACCAAGGTGTCATACAGCAATTTGGCATTTATCTAATTTCCCAGAATTAAATAAAACATTTTCTAATTAAACTAGCATGCAATAATTTAAACCAAATTAATTTGAAAATGGGATCAACATGGTCAAAGCACAACTTGCCTTCAAAGAGTACTTGTTCTTGGTCTTGAGCTCGCTCTTGGGTCAACACTTCACCTTCGAAGCCTTCGAGCACTTCAACGTCTAGTCGTAAAGCGTGCAAATAGCAATAAATGAATAAATAGTATACAAAAAGTGTCCAAATATCCAAATGAAGTCCATAAACAGAGAAAGTATAATTTTATAAATTTTTAGAAACTGGAATCGTCCAAATCGGAGTTAAAATGCAAAAGTTATAATCATTTGAAGTTTAAAGAAAACATTAATTAAATATAAACAGAGAAATATTCATAATCAAGAATTAATTAAAATTCATATTTGAGTAGGTCTCATTTTTATGAAAATTTAGAAATTTGAACCACCCAAATCGGAGTTGAAACGCAAAAGTTATAAGCGTTTGAAGTTTGAATCTTTATTTAAAATCAATAAACCGAATTAAATAAATAATTTCATTTTCGGAAAATGATTTATTGCGTCAACATGACGCGTGGACCAATCAGAGGCCGCCACGTCGCCTCGGGTCCATGGACCCGACGCACGGTTCGCTTGGTCCACCGTGGACCCGGTCCACGGCACGTGTGCCTTGACAGGTGGGCCCCTCGGGTGACGTCAGCGCACGGCTCGGCCGAGGGCTCTGACAGCTGGGCCCCACCGTGACGTCATCATGAAGTCATCGAGCCGTTGGAACGGCCGCTGACACGCGGGCCCCACGCTGATGTCACGCGTGACGTCAGCGGTGACCGGGCGTCGACCGCGCTGACCGCGACGGTCAGCCTTCCGGCCACGTAGCTAGATCTCGGCCATTGATTTGAAAATCAACGGCCCAGATCGGATCTGGGTTTCACATGTTAGGAAACAGCTCGGTCCATCTGGACCGTTCGATCTTGATCGGACGATCAAGATCTAATCTAATGCTATAACGTGGATTAACGCTAGCCGTACGATCTAGATCTAACGGCTGAGATCTATCCAAGCACGGTGCAGTTACGGCTACGTGGCACGATCTAAACCGTTGGATCTAGATCCAACGGTTGGAAATAGATCCAAAAACTAAAACGTGAGATTTTTACCGTGGTGCGTGGACGAATCTGGGCCCTCGGATCTGGATCGGACGGTGGAGAGAGCTCGAGCGACGGCGATGGCGTGCGGCGGGGCTGGTTCACCGGAGACGGGGACGACGACGCGCCCGACGACGTTTGGGCGTGATTCCGGCGAGGTGAAAGGTACCCTCCGACGCGGCTTGTCCTTGCGGTTCCGGATCTGGACTCAACGGCGGCGGAAGACGGCGGAGACGGCGGCAAACAGCGAAAAACCGTGGCGGAACGCGCGATCAACTACGGCGAGCGATTGCGGCGCAACCACGGTGGCTTGAGCTCGGGGAGTTAGGGCTACGGGTGCGCAAGGAAATGGAGAACACGCTGGCGGCGGCGGCGCATTAAATAGGCCCCTCGGCGTCTGTGAAAACCGCGAAAACCGAGGTCCACACGGCTGCGGCGGCGGAATCCGAAATGGATTCGAACTGAGCGACGTGGCTCAACGGCAGTTGTTGGATCAAAATCCAACGGTCGGTGGTTTGGACTCGGGTCCGGCTCGGTGGTCCGGTTAGCTCGGTCGAAGCCTGGCTCGGGCGGCGCTGGCGCGATCGTGGCTGTTGGATCTCGATCCAACGGTCACGCGCGTTAGGGTTTGGTGACGTGGTTCGACCGAGACGGCTGGCGCGGTCGGGTCCGGGTCGGACTCAAGTCTGACTCGGACTCGGATCCGGTCGGATGAACAGTAAAACCCGTTCAACATTTTCCAGCGATTAAATATTCAACATAATTTCCAGAAATTCATTTAATTCAAGAAAAATAGCAAAATACTCAGAAAAATTCTAGAAAATATTTTAGAAAAATTCTAGAAAATATTTTAGAACAGCTAGCCCCCGAGGCTCAAGCGGGGAACCACCTGGCCCAGGCTTCCCTTGAGCCTAAAAGACTTCGTAGGAGGGATTGGTTCCTTGCAGTGAAATTCTGCTGCAGCATCCAAGCATACCATGATCGCGGGAGTACTAAGCCACGACCGTGCTAATGACCCATCGCGTGACGAAGTCATCGTGCCCAGGCAAAAGACCGACTGGTCGCGTCGGTTCCTTCTTCAAGAAGCATCTCTGTAACGGTTATGCGGTTTCTTGGGAAACGTGCATTCACTGGGCAGTTTCGGCTGTAACGGACACGCGTCGCTTCGCAAAAAGTTGTGGCGGCGTTGAATGCGGCTTTTCACTGTCTTTTTCAACCCGAACAATGCGGGAGGCGCCCTCACTTCGCATTTTGCTCGTGCTTACTCGAGATCCCTTGTTCTTGCCTTCTCCACCCCCTGTTGCAATGGCGCGTTTCGGTGTTAGCCAAATGAACCGGAGGAGGCTCCAGGCGCTGGTGGACGAGGGCTACGTCGACCCGAACACTGCTCGAGCGTCGGGCAGCGACGAAGCGCCAGCGCCATGGGAGGGGGAGATTGTTTCCTATGAGCTCTATGCCATCAACGGGCTTCGCTTGCCCCAAAGTGAGTTTCTTGTCTCCGTGCTAGCCTTTTGCGGGTGCGAGATCTCCCACCTCAATCCAAATTCTATCCTTGCCCTGACAATCTTCTCCCATCTCTGTGAGGCGTACGTTGGCGTGATGCCCACGGCCAGTCTCTTTTTCCATTTTTATTCTTCCTTCCGCACCGGTGGGAACATCCTCGGCATTTGCATCTACAAATCTCGAGACTTGGCCGTACAACTACCCCCTTCTTTCCCTAAAAGATTCGGTGTCGGCCTGGGCCAACCTTTTGTTCTATCAGAAGAAGGGGGAAGGAAGCCAGCTGACCTATTCCGGGGAGATCGCCCCGAACACCGAGACTCCGCGCTCGCCCATGCAGCCCGAGGAGGAGAGTGTCCTTAGGACCATCAGTGAGCTCTCCAAGATGGGGCTCACTGGTCGGGACATCGCCTGGGTCTTCTTCTTCAACCGGGTATCTCCCCTGCGGAGGCGGGAGCACCCCTTCTACGACATCACCGGGTGGTAGGACTTCACCCGCGAGATGGACGCAGGTATGTTTCTTGGTCCCCCTTCGGCGCTCACTTCAGGCCGAGCAAGGTTTTTGGTCCCTCACATTTTGTTCATTTTGCAGCTCCGAGGATGGACTGGGCCGAGGAGAGGGTCGCCGAGTTGTTCGACGTCCCGAGGGAGAAGGAGCTGAGGCCCGATCGTCAGTTCCCCAAGAACATCTTCGATCGCGGTGATGTGGTAAGCTTCCTTGCGTGTTTTTTCACCCGGGAAGTGCCACCCCGAGCTTATCTCTTCTTGTTATGGTCATAGGAGAAGGTCGCCCTCGAGCTAGCCATGGCGAAGGCGGAGCCAACGCGGCAAGGCGACTCCACGACTAGTGGTGCGCGCAAGAAGACGACGAGCAAGCATCGTCGACCTTCTTCCTCGGCCTCCCCCGCCAGGCGCTCCAAGCGCCAAGTCTTGGCCAAGACGCCGACCAAGTGCCGCCTGGAGTATGCCGACCGGAAGAAGGTAAGGGAGCTCGAGTGGTGGTTCGCTGACTTCAAGAGGAAGAAGCCAGAGCTGATGATTCGCCTGCAACAGCTGGCGGAGGAGGCGAAGAAGGCCAAGGCGGTGGCCCAGTCCATTGCGAGCAAGGAGCAATTGGAGCAGATCAAGATCCTCCAAGCTCGGCTTGCGCAAGCGGTTGAAGACCCCGCCGAGGAGGAGGAAGAGGAAGACAACGTCCCTCTTGTGAGGAGGAGGCGAAGGTCAGCAGGTGTTACATCGGCACCTCTGGCCTTGACCTTGGAGGGGGCCGACATGGAGGCGGTCGACCCCAGGATGGTGAGGGCCAGCGATGCGGCCAAGGAACGGGCTGAGGCCGTTGCCGAGGCCTATGACCCACCGCGGGCAGGGCGCCCGTGGTCCTCAGTGAGGCAACCGAGGACGAGGATGCTCGCCCGATGGGAGGTAATTCTCGTGCAATCCTATTTCTTCTTCTTCTTTTGTTTCCTTGAGCTAACCCCACTCCGTTTGGTGTGGGCATGATAGCTCGCTTATTGCAATTGAACTTCCAGCAAATGGCTGAGGAGATTGTCGACTCTGCAGTTGACGCCGAGCTCGAGCGCATCGTCGACTTGGTGATGTCCGAGGATCTGGAGGGACCACCTCAGGCAGATGCTCCGGAGGCCACCGAGCACCTACAAGAGGCTGCTGAGCTTCCCCCAGTTGAAGTGGAGCAGGTCCCCCAGGGGATCGAGCATCCCGAGGCCATGGCCCTGGTCCCTTACGAGGGGACAGGCATGGAGCCGGGCGCGGAGGAAGCCCAGGAGGCGAGCCCTGAGGCCGAGGAAGTGGTGGCCTCCGACCAAGCTGCCACGACAGGAGATCTGAGCGCGGATCTTAGCTTGGATACCGTTCGGGAGGCTACCACCGAGGCGCAGCCCCCGGGCATGGAGACCGAGCCGGAGGGAGAGCTTCCTCGACCAAGCCATGCCTTGGAGCCTGCCCAAGGAGATAACCACCAATAATTTCAAGTCTTGAGGGAAGAGCCCCCCAAGGCAAGCAAGATTTGGGAGGAGATGACCCCCCGGAGGCGGAGGAACCGGGCGTGTTGGATGCTCGGGAAGAGCACGCCCCCAACCCGAGCGGAGCGTGTACTCGCGGTGAGGGTGACCCTGATTGGGTTAACCCGTTCTTCCGAGCCGGCGTGTCGGTGTATTCTACACCAGAGTGCCCACTACACTTTAGTAAGAGCCGCTAGCGGACACATGGCGTCCAGGCCACGCCACTAGCAGTTGGAAAGGGTGCCGCCCGGTGGGCCAGTGGCGGCAGCCATGCCATCGTGGTGGTCACCGGGTGATCGCTGGCCGGCGAGTGGCGACCAGCCACGCCCGGTGGTGTCGGCTATGTGATCGCCGTGGCGGTGGCGACCAGGCCATCTTCTTGGCGATCGGTGTGTGATCGCCCGTGGCGAGTGGCGACGAGCCACACTACCGGGGCGGTCAATCGTGGTGATCGCTAGCGGGCAGGTGGCGACCAGGCCACGCCGCTGGCAGTCAGTTGCGTGATCGTCGGCGGGCAAGTGGCGACCAGGCCACGCCGCTGGCGGTCAGCTGTGTGATCGCTCAGCGGACACGTGACGCCCAAGCCACGCCGCTGGTGCTCAGTTCCCAAGGCCACTTAGCGGCCTGTGCAACCGCGCAGGAGGTCAAAGACATTTAATGTGTATCGTGCGCATTAAATGGGGGTAATGAAGGCCACAGTATGGAGAGATTGTTCAAGTGATTTCCCCCAAGAACATAATCAAGAGCGACCCAAGCAGGACTAGGGTTTTTACTCATGAGGAGGGCCTAAACCTGGATAATCATGGGTGTCTTCTTCTTGTGAGCTTCATTCGTTCTCTTTTCGCTGTGTCTCAAGCAATCTCCATGAAAGCCCCTCATTCGGACTTCTCACACCCCATCCGGGAAGGGGTCTGTTAGCTTATACGCTGACACGGTGCGACCGACCGCCAGCGACTCCAAGACAAGCTGGTTAGTCGGGCTCTCCTGGTGAGTTTCCTTCTGCTGGTACTTTGTCCTTTCTTCCACGATCGGGTTTTTAAGGCGGTTTGTGTCTTCTCTTTATTTTTTGTAGTTCGCTGCCAAGGCCATGGAGGATATCGACGCTTCTACCGTCTCCGCGGAGGAGTTCTGGGGATATCACAGCAAACAGGATGCCAAGATTGCTGACCTCGAGCGTTGGATTTTCGAAACGCGAGCTGCCGACCAAAAGGAGTTGGAACTCGCGAAGAAGTCCGGCACCGAGCTTCAGGACCAACTCTCCAAGAGTGAAACAGTGAAGGCTGCCTTGGGGCTCAAATGTGGCAACCTCGAGAGAGAGTTGGAGCAACTAAGGCAGGAGGTCCCCGACCTGCACCGTGCCGTGCAAGCAACTCGGGAGCGTGAAGATGCTCAACTCAAGGAGGTACAGCGCCTCCGAGAGAGTGCTACCGAAGGCTGCGCAGCTCGAAGGAAGGTCTTGGACCTTGAGGCTGAGCTCGACTCCATCAAGGAAGAACTCGGCGTCCTCCAGGCCGAGCGTCTGGGCAACCCTTAGACTTACCCTTTCTTCTTTTTTTTCTTTCTTTTGTACTGTGATGACTAGTGAATAGAAATCTTGTTTTTTGTCTCGTTTTCCTGCCTTTGTTCTGGATGCCTTTGAAATGGCTGAAAGTAGTCCTGTAAACAAAGGAGCAATAACGGAAGAGAAAAATACTTTGAGCAGAAGAGGTTAAACGCCGTAGTTTTTTCGTAAAAAGACACGATTGTTCGTCCCCACTAGCCCCCGCTATGGACAAAAGTCGTGCACCTGAGTTGTGAGCACGGGTTTGTTCATAGGAGAGTTAGGAAAAAAAAATTCGTGCGTGTCCTTTCGCACACGGCCGAGCATCGGCTAAGTTGCGAAAGCAACACACGCGAACGGCTTTATCCTACCCCCCACGTCCAAGCCATGCTCCTAGTTTGCGAGCATAGTCGCACACGTGGTGAGGGATAAACGGGCCTTGTGCCGACAATGCTCGCGCTGTCCCATCGCGCCAAGGTCAGAACCGAGCCTGTGATCAACCCGAGGGTGTCTGTATGCGACCGTGTCATGCAGCGAAAAGCTACTGCGGATGGTGATCGGCTTATGTAGACGACCTTCGGGCGTTCAGGCTCAGTGACATAGCGGTTGGTGCACATGCATTGTTGGTTGTGCTCGTTTGCCGAACTTAGGGAATTAGAGTGAAGCATTTGTTCCTACCTTCATCCTACCCATTCACTCCTTGAGAATGTGAGTAGAAGTGTGCCTATGTGCGAGGCTTGGTCGGCTTACCAGCGGCAGGTACTGTAACTCACTTATCTTTTTAGAGAGAATGGGAGGGATAGCACGGCGAATAGAACCGAATTTCATAAAATAACGCTGATAGCGAGAAAAAAGGATGTTCGAATTGAAAGGTACTTAAACATGGAACTTATGTAACTGGTCAATGTTCCAGGTGCTGGTGAGCACTCGTCCATCCTCCATCGCTAGGCGAACAGCCCTCGGGCGTGTTGTAGATACGACCGTGTAAGGTCCCTCCCATCTGGGGGTTAGTTTGTTGGCTTTTGACAGATCCTGAACACGGCGTAGGACCAGATCGCCAACTTCAGGGTCCTTGGCCTAACTGATCTAGCTGCGTGCCTACGAAGCACCTGTAGGTAAATTGTGGATCGGAGTAACGCCCGTTCTCGTGTTGCCTCTACGAGGTCTAGATCGACGAGCCGCTTGATTTCTTGGTCGACGGAGTCGACCAATTGCACCCTCGGGGAACCCATCACGATTTTTGCGGGCAAAATGGCCTCTGCACCGTAGATGAACTGGAACGGGGTTTCGCCCGTAGCTCGACTTGTCGTGGTGTGAATCGACCAAAGGATAGAAGGAAGCTCGTCCACCCAGCCCTACTTGTGCTGGTTGAGGTTTTTGAACACCCTCTTTTTTATTCCTTGAATTATTTGCCCGTTCGGCTGCCCCGTTGCTCTGTGGATGTGCCACAGAGGAGAAGCAAACCTTGGTTCCGACCTCTTCACAGTAGGCCTGGAACAGTTCACTGGTGAACTGAGTTCTGTTGTCTGTGATGAGGCGGTTGGGTATTCCAAACCGCGTTACCACGTTGTTCCGGAAGAACGTTTTGGCCGCTTGAGCCGAGATGGTTGACACGGGCTCGGCCTCTATCCACTTGGTGAAAATGTCGATAGCCACGAGCAAGTACTTGCAGCCCTTCCGACCTCGGGGAAAAGGTCCGAGGATATAAGACCCCAGGTCGAAAATGGCCATGAAAGCGGAATGGTTTGTAGCGTGTATGTCGGTTGATGGACCTTGCGAGCATGAAACTGGCATGCTCGGCAGGTCGTCATGATTTACCGGGCATCAACCAAGGCCGTTGGACAATAGTAACCCAACCGGAAGGCTTTGCTCACGAGCATTCGAAATGATGAATGAGCTCCGCACATTCCTTCTTGGATGTCACGAAGAAGGTACTGGCCTTTCTCCCGAGAGATACATTTGGAGAGGACTCGTAATGCACCTTTGCGGTATAGGTCACCTTCGATCAGTCTGTACTAAGAAGATCGCCTTTTGAGCCGGGAACGCTCAGCTTCTTCCTCGGGCAGTGTCCCATGCGCGAGGTACTGGACGAATGGCGTCATCCAACTCACGCCTTGCTCGAGGAGAAAGACCGTACCATCGGTCTCTGGTACCTCCTCTACAGAGGGAATGGAGGGCTTGTGCAGGTGCTCGACGATCACCCCTGCCGAAGCGGCAGTTTGGGAGGAACCGACCTTGGATAGTTGGTCGGCTAGGGTATATTATCCTTCCTGGGAATGTAGAGTACCTCGAAATTCTTGAAGTACTTCTCCATCTTCCTTACTTCGACCAGGTAAAGCGCCATTGAGGTATCGGAACACTGATACTCCTTATTAACCTGGTTCACGACCAACTGTGAATCGCCCTTCACAGTAAGCCGTTGGACTTCGAGCGATTTGCATGCTCGTAGTTCGGCTAAGAGGCCTTCGTACTCTGCTGCGTTGTTGGTCGTAGCAAAGTGCAACTGGATGGCGTACTGGATCTGTTCCCCCTCCGGGGAGACTAACACGACACCAGCCCCCGAGCGTTCGTACGCTCGGGAACCATCAAAATACATGGTCCAACGACCCTCTTCGGATCTGGCAGGCTCATGTGTTTGTGGGGCCGGGGCTGTTCATTCCGCCACGAAGTCCGCTAACACCTGGGACTTGATCGCTATGCGAGCTAAAAATTGTATGTCAAACTCGGTGAGTTCCATGGCCCACTTTGCTATACGACCACTGGCGTCTTGGTTTCTCAGGATCTCCCTGAGTGGAAAACTGGTTGGGACCACAATTTTGTGGGCTTGGAAATAATGACGTAGCTTTCTGGAAGCTATGAGTAGTGAGTACAAGAGCTTCTGAACCTCAGGGTAACGCTCCTTCGGTCCGTGTAGTACTTTGCTAATATAGTAGATAGGTCGTTGCACCCCATCCCTTTCCACCGCCAATACCGCACTTATGGCATGCGGGGTTGCGGCTAAGTATAGCAACAGCGCTTCTCCTGCTTTGGGGGTCACCAAGATGGGCGACTTGGACAGGTACTGCTTTAGCTCTTCGAACAAGCGGTTAGCTTCTTCTGTCCAGGCGAAGCCATCATGCTTGCGTAGGGCTTTGAAGAACGGTAGCCCTCGTTCCCCTAGTCGTGAGACGAAGCGGCTCAGAGCGACCATCCGATCGGTTAGGGCCTGTACTTCTTTCACACACATGGGAGGCCTCATATTTTCGATGGCCTCGATTTTTTTCGAATTTGCTCCAATGCCCTGTGGACCGACCACGTAGCCAAGCACCTTGCCGGCTTTCACACCGAAAATGCATTTTTCAGTGTTCAACTTTATTTGATGCTTGTTGAGATTACAAAATATTTCTTCTAAGTCGGTGACATGACTTGAAGCGTGCTTCCTTTTGACGACTATGTCGTCTACATAGACTTCCAAGTTCCGACCTATTTGATCCGCGAAGGTTTTCTGCATGAGGCGCTGAAAGGTTGCTCCAGCATTTCTGAGACCGAAGGATATGGTCATGTAGCAGAATGTACCAAACGGAGTGATGAAAGAGGTCTTTTGTTTGTCTTCAGGCGATATGCTGATCTGATGATATCCCGAATAAGCATCTATGAAGCTCATTATCTAGGACTCCGCTGTTGCGTCGACCAATTGGTCTATACGAGGCAGCGGGTAGTTGTCTTTGGGACAAGCGGAGTTCAGGCCTGTGTGGTCGACACACATGCGCCACTTGCCCCCCTTCTTCCTGACAATGACCGGATTGGCCAGCCACTCTGAATGTTCGACTTCTCTAATGAAGCCGGCCTTGAGGAGCTTATCGAGCTCGTCCCGGATGATCGCCTGCTTTTCCGGGGAAAACCGCCTGAGTTTTTATCGCACTGGATTTTTATCAGGCTAAACCACTAGCCTGTGCTCAATCACCTTCCTTAGGACTCCGGGCATGTCGGATGGTTCCCAGGCGAACACACCCGAATTTCCTCGGAGGAAGGTGATGAGCTCGAGTTCCTATTTGGGATCTAAGGAAGATCCCAAATGTACAACCTTAGCGAGTTCCAACTCGTTGAGTGGAACGGCCTTGGTCTCTCCTCCGGGCTGGAGGGTAATTTTAGGCCGGGAATGCTTCGGCTCTTGGTCGGAACCGCACGTGAGCAACAGGCCGACCATGTCCAACGCCCTTTCGTCGCAATTTAACGCGGACTTATGGCTCCCCCTTATGGTTATGACCACATTAGGTCTAGGAACCTTCAGGCATTGTTACGCATGATGCGTGGCGGCCATGAACTTGGATAGAGCCGACCTGCCAAGAATAGCAGTGTAAGCCAACTCGAAGTCGACTACTTCAAAGGTGATCATTTCTGTTCGGAAGTTGCTCGGACTTCCGAAGGTGACGGGAAAAACGACCTAGCCTAAAGGCTTGATTGAGGTGCACAGAACTATCCCAAATAAGGGGATTGCTATGCTCTTGATTTTGGAACGAGTGTCGGTGTATTCTACACAAGGTGCCCACTACACTTTAGTAAGAGCCGCCAGCGGACAGGTGGCGTCCAGGCCACGTCGCTGGCGGTCAGCAGTGTAATCGCCAGCGGACAGGTGGCATCCAGGCCACGCCATTGGTGGTCAGTAAGGTGGCCGCCCAGCGGACAGGTGGCGACCAGGCCACGCTTGGCGGCGATCGGCAGATGTGATCGCCCGGCGGTGGTGTCGAGGCCACGCGGCGGTCGATAAGGTGGCCGCCCGAGCAGTGGCGACCAAGCCACGCGGCGGCGGCAGCGATGTAATCGCCGCGGACACGTGTCGTCCGAACCACGCCGGGCGGTCGATAGGTGGCCGCCAATGACGATTGGCGACGAGCCACGCGGCCAGTCGGTATGTGATCGCCTAACGGACACGTGGCATCCAGACCACGCCGCTGGCGATCAGTAAGGTGGCCGCCCAGCGGACAGTTCGCGACCAGGCCACGCCGCTGGCGGTTAGCTGTGTGATCGCCCAGCGGACACGTGGCGTCCAGACCACGCCGCGGGCGGTCAGCAAAGGTGGTCGCCTGGCGGATACACGGCGCCCAGTCCACACCACTGGCGCTCAGTTCCCGAGGCCACCTAGTAACCTGTGCAGCCGCACAGAAGGTCAAAGACATTTAATGCATATCGTGTGCATTAAATGGGGGTAATGAAGGCCACAGTATGGCGGCGCGTGTTTTCAACGCGCGCCATTATTACAAATGGCGTCACGGTGCGATTTCCCACCTCGGCAGAGTGGGCGGAGCCGGCAGGCGCGGGGCCCGATGCGGGGGAGAGGACGGCTGTGCCAGGGCATTAAGTGTGCTGCAAGAACAGTGACAGGTGCATTAAATGCAGCATGTCAAGTGTATTCAATGTACTGCACTATTGTAAGCCCCGTGCGCCCCAGCCAGCCCGAGTATAAAAGGTAGCTGGGGTGCATGGGAGAAGGGGTTCGATTCCTTTCGGTTGGTTCTTTTGGGGTCCATCTTTTCGGTTCGATCTCCATCCTCCTTTAGGGTGAGAGGACGGGAGTTCCTTGTTCCTGGTTCTTTCGATTTCTCCAAGAATACCAGCAAGAATAACACAAGCAGGACTAGGGCTATTACTCGTGAGGAGGGCCCGAACCTGGATAAACCCGATTGTCTTCTTGCGAGCATCGTCTGTTTTCTTTCCACTGTATCTCGAGAAATCTCCAC
Source organism: Rhipidocladum racemiflorum (assembly GCA_036346355.1). NCBI lineage: Eukaryota > Viridiplantae > Streptophyta > Magnoliopsida > Poales > Poaceae > Rhipidocladum > Rhipidocladum racemiflorum. Next base: position 60,759,833 of record CM070570.1, read on the forward strand.
GAAAGCCCCCCGTTCGGACTTCTTACACCCCATTTCGAAAGGGGTCTGTCGCGCCGCCCGGTACCAGCAAAGTCTCAGGCGGTACCACGCCACCCAGGTTAGTGAGAGAACACTGGCAGTGGGCGACTTGGTCTTGCGTAGAATTCAGACGCATGCTGGGTTGCACAAGCTGTCTCCCCAGTGGGAGGGCCCCTTTAAGGTGGTCTCAGTCTCTCGTCCCGGGGTGGTCAGGTTGGCCACTGAGGACGGGAAGGAGCTAGCAAACTCCCAAAACATAGAACTCCTGCGCAAGTTCTATCCTTAAATTGGCTGTAAGTACAAAGCTATGTACCCCGACCAGTCGGTTTGTGTTTTCCTTTCCTAGGCTGGTCGGGGGAAGCCTCTGTTTTAATTAAGCGTTCGTCTTCGTTCGAAGCAGTTGTCACCTTTGTTCTCTTGTTTCTGGTTTGCACTCCGATGGGCCGTGTCCGCGTAATCGCCCTCAGTACCTTAAGGCTCTCTGAATTCTCGACGGTAAAAGTGGGACCACTGGGTGAGCGTGGCATGCAGGGATGGGCGATCGGATGGCTAGTTTGGCACTGTTTTCAACACGATCATGACGCTCAAGGTGTCCCCGTGAGAACCGGCGACTCAAACACCACTACCGAGAGCTTACTACCCTGCCACACCTCACCAAGTGTTCGGCCCCAAGAGACCGCGAGAGTAATTAATTTCGCAAGGTCCTAAGGTCCTGAGATAGCGATATTCCGGCCCGAGGGATCCGGGCCCTGCACCCCGACTAACACTTAAAGCGTGCGGTTGCCTTTTTGTTCGTCCAGAACCAGCATAGTGGAGGCGCGGACAAGCATCCAAACATAAGGCATGCAAAGGGAAGTATATGCATTTATAAACAAGAAATTGACTTGCAGGAGTTTTTTACAGGGGACAGCAAAAGAAAAAAGCAGGCAAGTCCTCACTCCTCGTCCGCCGCGGCTTCCGCGGCTGCCTGGTCCTCTACCAGGTCGACGTCCAGCCTGAGTACCACGTCCTTGGCCACTGCTTCCAGCGCCGGGTTGACCATCTCGAGCTAGTCGGCGACCTGATCGGCGGCATCGCTGACCTGCGCCTCTGCGCGGGCCCAGTCCCCTTCCACCCCGTGGATGGCGGCCAGGTTGTCGAAGTTGGTGTCCCGGCTGGCGCAACAGGCGAGCACGTATGTCGCCGTGGCCGCCGCGACTGTCCGCCCCTCTTGGCTGGACCGGATGGCTAAGGCACCGGGCAGGAGGGTGAGGAAGTCGGCGATCCGGCTCATGCAGAAGGCATAATGTCGGGCCGTCTACTCGACCGGGGCCGGTTGCTCCAGTCCCAATGGCGCCAAGCTGGCCACCATTCGGTCGAAAGCAGGGCGCAGCATGGAGGTGGTCTCGGCTTCCGCACGATGCCACTCACCCTTCTCCTCGTCGCGCTCTCGGGTGATCGCCTCGATGCGGAGGGCTCTCCCTTTCCTGCTGCAGGTCCCGCTCCAACCGCTCCGCTCGGCCGCGCTAGTCCAGCACCTCTTTGCGGAGGCGGTTGTTCTCCACGGTGGCCTCCCTCAGCCTCTCCTTGCTCGTCGTGAGGCGGCCGCTCACGCTGGAGTGCAGTTCGCCGAGGGCGGCCAGCAGAGCGTCCGCGTCCGCCGAGGGGACTGAGGCGCTGGGGACCTCCGGAGTGGGCGGCAAGCCCATCCCGCCTTTGGGCGGTAAGACGGCCGCCCCTACGGCGGCCACCTGGTGGTCGCCTGGGTCGCCTTGGTGCTCGACCGCCGCAGCCAAGATCGGCATGCCGCCGCAGCGTTCGCTCGCCGCCGGGGCACTCGAAGTAGTCGCCCTGAAGAAGGTAAAAAGGAGGTAAGCCTCTCAGATTAAAAGAACTTGACAGTGTGCTGTGTGTCAGTTTACGTACCCGGCGGAGGGCCTCTGAAGCAGGCGGCCGGCGAGTGTCGATCCTCCTCGTGGCGCCCGATCTTGGCGGATTGACTCTTGTGGCCGGCAGCGGAGGAAGGACTAGTGCCGGCGGTGGCGGCGGAGGCGGATCGACCTGCGCCGGCGGTGGCGGAGGAAGGACCGGTGCCGGCGGCGAAGGCAGATCGACCTACACCGGCGGCGGTGGAGGAAGGTCCGGTGCCGGCGGCGGCGGAAGGTCGACCTGCACCGGCAGCGGCGCAGGAAGGACCGGTGCTGGCGGAGCTATGGTCGGAGCGGTGCCAACTTCAATCACCTCGACGGGGGCAATTGAAGTGGTAGCTGCGGCCGCCGTAGAGCTCCCCGCCCCGGTCGTGGTCGCCGCGCCCCCTGGCGGGACGCGAACCGTCCTAGGGCCAGCACTAGGGGCGTCGTCGTCAGCGGGGCGCTTGCCCCTCCTCTGGTCGCCAGCTGGAGGAGGGTCCCGGATCGTCAACGCCCCATGGCGGGGGGTGTTCACCAGCCCCATGGCGTCCATGGTGGGCATGGCACGGGTGATCGCCACCCGTTCCCGGGGCTCCACTCGGCAGAGTAGGAGCGCGCCCACCGGGAAAGGCGGGAGGTTGCTGGAGGCGCCCAGCAAGCCCATCCAGGATTCGAGCTTCGTGGGGGACAAGTCCCCTGCGGCTGAAAAAGAAAAAAAAAAGAGAGAGAAAAAAGAGAGAGAAAGGAGTGAAGCCTTCGTTAGTTCAACGGCAATTGCAAAAAGCACCAGAAAGTGAGAAAAACAAATAACCTACCTTCAGGAGAAGTCCTGATCATCTCATCGGGGCCCGTGTACTGCCAGGCAGGGCGAGCACGGCGGCGCAGGGGGCTGATTCTCTGAGAGATGTAGTCCCGGAGAACCATGCCTCCCGTCAGGTCTGCTGTTTGCAGTTGGTCCACGTGGGCCAGCATCGTCTGGAGCTCGGGCGTCTCATCGACGTGAGCTCCTCAGGTGGGGGTGCTGGCCGTTGGCCCAATCGGCAACTCCAGGACCTCTACGCCGCTGTCGTCCTCGACGTAAAACCACTCGTTGCGCCAAGTCCTCCAGTTGGAACGGAGGTCCAGCGGAATGTAGCGGGAAGTCGCACCATCCCGAAGGCGGAGGTGGCAGCAGCCTGACGTGGTGGAGGTGTCCTTGGCCGCCGCAAGGTGTAGAAGAAGCAGAAGAGAGGAAGGTTGGGGGCCACTCCCACGAACATCTCGCAGAAGTGGGCAAAGACAACAAGAAGGATGATGGAGTTAGGAGGAAGGTGAATGTTGTGGATGGAGTAGAAGTTGAGGACGACGAGGTAGAAGTCGGATATCGGCGGGAGGAGACCCGCCAAAGATCCCCACCAAGAAGATTACTTCTCCAGGCGGCGGCCAGTGCGTGATCCGGCGCGAGTGTGGACGGTGCCGCCGGCGACGTACCGGGCAAACCTCTCGGCGTCGACATCCTCGACGGTCAATGGAGGGAGGAGAGGTGCTGGCGGTGCCATATGAGCGAAGGTGCAAGAGGGAGGCGATGCACAGCAAAGGAGCAGTACGCAAGAAGCAAAAGCTAGGGCTTAGCAGTTGGGCGAGGCTGAAAAGAAGAAATGAACCGCTCCCCTGGTGGCCACTTATATATATAGGCGCATGGAGGAGTGCTTCGGCGGGAGACCCGAGGGGGCGCGGCGGTTCGATGGCGGGAAACCCAAAAAATCAGAAAAGGCGCTGGTTACGAGGCAGGGGCGGCTGCACGCTCCTCCTCGATGCCCGAAAACGGCGGCGGCATTTAAAGCTGCAGCATTACGTGGGCATTTATCATGGACCCACCCGGGAGACTAAGCCGCTTTTTATTTCCAAAAAGGTATAAAGGGCGCTCCAGGGTGGGTCCCAGGGCTACTGTCGGTGTATTCTACACTAGGGTGCCCACTACACTTTAGTAAGAGCCGCCCGCGGACAGGTGGCGTCTAGGCCACGCCGCTGGTGGTCAGTAAGGTGGCGCCAATGACAGTGGCGACCAGCCACTTGGCGGTAGCGGATGTGATCGCCAATGACAGCGGTGTCGAGCCACGCCGGGGTCGATAAGGTGGCGCCCGGACACGTGGCGACCAGGCCACGCCGTTGGCGGCCAGCAGTGTGATCGCCCAACGGACACGTGGCGTCCAAACCACGCCGCTGGCGGTCAGTAAGGTGGCCGCCAAAGACGATTAGCGACAGGCCACGCGCCGGCGGTCAGCAAGGTAATCGCCGCGGACACGTGGCATCGAACCACGCGCGGGCGTCGGTAAGGTAACGCCCGGCGACGATTAGCGACGAGCCACGCGTGGCGGTCGGTATGTGATCGCCCAGCGGACATGTGGCGTGCAGACCACACCGCGGGCGGTCAGCAAAGGTGGTCGCCTGGCGGACGACGGCGCTTGATCCACACCATCGGCGCTCGATTCGAGGCCACCTAGTAACTGTGCGGCGCCTGAAGGTCAAAGACATTTAATGCGTATCGTGCGCATTAAATGGGGATAATGAAGGCCATAGTATGGCGGCTAGTGTTTCCAACGCGCGCCATTATTACAAATGGCGTCACGGTGCAATTTCCCACCTCGACAGAGCGGGCGGAGCCGGCAGGCGCGGGGCCCGATGCGGGGGAGAGGGCAGCTGTGCCAGGGCATTAAGTGTGCTGCAATTACAGTGACAGGTGCATTAAATGCAGCATGTCAAGTGTATTCAATGTACTGCACTATTGTAAGCCCCGTGCGCCATAGCCAGCACGAGTATAAAAGGTAGCTGGGGTGCATGGGAAAAGGGGTTCGATTCCTTTCGGTTGGTTCTTTTGGGGTCCATATTTTCGGTTCGATCTTCATCCTCCTTTAGGGTGAGAGGCTAGGAGTTCCTTGTTCCTGGTTCTTTCGATTTCTCCAAGAACACCAGCAAGAATAACACAAGCAGGACTAGGGCTATTACTCGTGAGGAGGGCTCGAACCTGGATAAACCCGATTGTCTTCTTGTGAGCTTCGTCTGTTTTCTTTCCACCGTATCTCGAGCAATCTCCACGAAAGCCCCCCGTTCGGACTTCTTACACCCCATTTCGGAAGGGGTCTGTTAGCTCATACGCTGACAATGAGGGATCTGCATCTCGTCCAAGATCTTAGTAGAAATTAGATCTAAGGAGCTCCCGGAGTCTATGAGCACTCGGCCCACAATGGTGATGCTGATGGTCGGGCTTTCGACCATCGGAAGCTTATGTGGTTTGGTCATTCCAAGGGGACAATCATCCTTGGAGAATGTAAGGGGCAGCTCAGACCACTTAAGCTGCTGCACAGGGGGTTTACCTTGGGTAACGTGGTGTACTTCCCAAGCAGCGTCTTTTAAATCTCGGCGCGACTTGTAAGCGGATGAGCCCCCGAATATTACCGCGATGTGGTTTTGGGGCTCCTGGTATTCCATGTCGTCGTCCTTGTCTCCCGCGGGCTGCTTACCTTTGTCGTTTTCCGCCCGGACTCAGCAACAAAGATGGGACCCTTGCATTTGTAGAAGCGCTCCATGCGGTAGGTCCACGTTCGGCGATTCCGTAGGTCATGCCGTCGCTGATGGAAGCGAGCAATAGAGGCCGCTCTGATGCGTCACCTGATCGCCTCGGTTTCGGTCGTCGCGATGCCGAGGTTATTGCCCTTTGCCCCGAGCATTGAACCTCCGACGCTACGGCTGGGATGCTTGTAACACCCCAAAATTTTGCTTTTCTTAAATTCATGTGTGATTTGGGACTTTGGTGAATTTTTGGAATTTTCTGGAATTTATTTGGATTTATTTGGAATTTATTCCATTTTGAAATAATTAAAGAATTTAACTTTGCAAATAAATTTTGTTGGAAATATTTTATTTGAGTCCAAAATGTTCCAAAATATTTTCCAGAATTTTTCTGGAATTTTTCTGAGTATTTTACTATATTTAATGAATTAAATGAATTTCTGGGAATTAATTGAATTATTAAATCGCTGGAAAAATCAATCGGGTCGAATACTGTTCACCCGACCGAGTCGGAACCCGAGTCGGACTCGAGTCCGACCCGAGCCAGCTGACTCGACCGAACCCAATCCTAACCCTACTCGATCCCGACCGTTGGATCGGGATCCAACGGTCCGGATTGGACCGCACCGGTTCGAGCCGTGACCGGGCCGGATCCAATTCCGCCCGTGCGATCGCGGCCGTTGATCGCGCCACGTGGACGGTCGCCCGTCGTCGTCTCCACCGAGTCCGAAACGGACTCCGCAGCCGCGCCCGCTGCCGTGTGGGCCTAGGTTTCCGTTTTCTGCGTAGACGCCGAGGGTATTTAATGCCCGGGTCGCACCTCGAGGACCGTCTTGACCCCGCGCAGCCATTGCCCTAGCCACCGCTGCCCGTAGTGCACCGTCACGCCCGCGATTGCTCGCCGTAGTTGCGTGAAGCACCGCCGCTGTTCTTCGTTGTTCCCACCGCCGCCCACCGTCCTCCGCCGCCGACGACCCCAGATTCGAACTCCCCGCGACGAGGCGCACCCGAAGGGAGAACTCACCTCGTCGGAGCGTGCCCGAAACACCGCGTTCGTGTCGCCGCCCCAGCCCGGCCACAAGACTGCCGCACGCCATCGCCGGGACTCGAGCTCCCTCAGCCGTCGGATCACAATCGCATGGTCCAGATCACGCCACGTCGTCCCGCCGGTGAGATCCCGTTCCAAACCCCAGATCCAATCTCAGCCGTTAGATCTAGATAAATGCGGTTAGCGTTAACGGCGTTATCTGCGTTAGATTGGATCTCAACCGCTGAATCTAGATCCAACGGTCGGATTGGCCACGTTCACCCCAAACGCGTGCGTCACCAGATTCACGGGCCGTTGATTTTCGAATCAACGGCCGAGATCGCGCCACGCGTGGTGGAAGTCGGCCGTCGCGGTCGCGCGGCGCGATGGGAGCGTGTCTTCAAACGCGGGCCGCGTGTCGAGGGCCCACTGTCGACCATGCCGCGGCGCGCGTGAACCCGCCACGACAAGGCAAGCCCACACGCGTCGATGGCGTCACCCATGACGTCACCGGTGGGTCCCACCGCCGATGGCGGTGAGTCCCCGGCGTCGCCAAGAATGACGTCACCCAGTGGGTCCCACCTCGATCTCACGAGGAAGCCGTGGACCGGGTCCACGGTCGACCCGAGCCAAACCATGGGCCACGTCCATGGACCGGCTGACGTCAGCCGCCCAAACAGGGCCGACACTGTCCTCGGCGCAATAAATGAATTTACGAAAGAAAATGATTTATTAATCCGAATTATTGAATTCAAATTTGATTCAAACTTCAAATGCTTATAACTTTTGCATTTTAACTCCGATTTGAGTGATTCAAATTTATAAATTTGTATAAAATTGAGATCTACCTAATGATGAATTTTATTTAATTTTTGGACTAAAGTTTTTCTCTGTAATATTATTTAATTGATTATTTAAACTTCAAAATGCTATAACTTTCGCGTTTAAACTCCGAATTTGACGATTCCAGTTTCTAAAAATTCATAAAATTATGTTCTCTCTGTTTATGAACTTTATTTGGATGTTTGGACACTTTTTGTCTACTATTTTATTCATTTGTTGCTATTTACACGCGTTACGAGTAGACGTTGAAGTGCCGGAAGGATTCGAAGGAGAAGTATTGACCCAGGAGCCAGCTCAGGACCAAGAGCAAGTACTTTTTGAAGGCAAGTTGTGCTTTGACCATGTTAATCCCATTTTGAAACCTATTTTGATTCAATTTATTGCATGCTAGCTTAATTAGAAAATACTTTATTTAATCCCGGGGAATTAGATAAATGCCAATTTGTTGTATGACACCTTGATTAATTAAATATGTGCCATGACCCCTTGTCACCCTAGTTGTGGATTACTAGTTGGACACTACTAAATTGCCAACATGGGATTTTAGACCGTATAGTATACTACTTAGACCTGCTACGTGCTCATGACATGGTTTTTGGACAATCAAATGTTAATATTGATTTAATGATATATTGAATCGTTTTGGAAAGGTATCATGTGATGTTGATGGCACGTGGTGCATGGTAATCAACTGGGGGTTTGATAAATAGCTTTTGGTGGGGCATGTGGCAAGATTGATCGGGTGGGCCGGTTGTGGCAAGGAGCGTTGGTTTGGTTCTTCGGGTAGTCTTGCCCTGGTCACCCTAAGGACTTAACCTTGCAAGCCTTTGAACTGGGTCAAACGTGCAACCACATGTCTGTAATGGGACGGACCTAGTTGATTAAGTTGCTAAGAACGTACCTGTTGGACCTCAGGATGTCAACTACACCCTTTGTGTAAGTTGAACGGGGGAGCGTACCGGGGCTGCGGCCAGGTACCCATCTAACGGTTGGTTGGCCTAAACTTTGCCTTAGCTAAGGGAAGGGTTAGTGTGCAACACCGGAGAGGACCACTTGTATTGTTAGAAGTTTTCGAAAGACTTTGTTACGGGAACTCGCCTTTGTGGTGTTTGACTGTATCTTGTGGGTAAAGTGCATAACCTCTGCAGAGTGTAAAATCTATTCGAATAGCCGTGTCCGCGGTATTGGACATCGCTCGGGAATTACAGTCAAGGGTTAGACTTTCTTGAAAATAACTTGGACTTGAAAGGTTGGGTTTGGTTTAATAATGATGTTGACGGAAATGTGGATTAGGATTGGGAAAGATGTTTATTTAACTCCTGGAAAAGTTGTTAATGATATACTTGTTTCTACTGCTTTCGAATCTACTTATATTATTTGTTAAATCTTTGTTTCGCAAATATACCTTGAGCTATTCCTTTGTATCAAGCCATGCATATAGTATATTAGCTTGCATTACATTGCATGACTTGCTTTGAGTACCAAGTACTCACCCTTGCCGTAATACAACACCAGTTGAAGAGGAGACTACACCAGCTTTGGAGGAGGAGCTCCAAGAGGAACCGTCTACTTAGGGAGCGAGCCCAGTCAGTTGCCTGTGGTATACTGGATGGCGCCACGATGTTATCTTATGTTCCGCTGCTATTAATTCTCTTTTAATAAGTTTCGTCCTGCGAGGCGTATATTTGTAACTTGACCATAAGGTCAAGCAACCAGTTTGATTATTCAATTAAAGTACTTATTTAGTATCGAGTGGTATGATTGTGATATTTACCGATGTTAAGACTGTGTGCACTAGCGCGTTCCTGGACTAGTGCTGAATACACAAAGGGTCCGGATTTGCAAATTCTGGTCCCGACAGAGGTGGTATCAGAGCCATACTGACCGTAGGCTCACCCATAGTTAGAATAGTCGTAGTGAGGATAAAACCTATTTTCTAAAGTTAAAAGTGGTCAAGATAATGAATGAATTCTCGACTTACCCCTTTTCTTTCTTGTTCATACCCCTTGCTGAGTTCTTTTTGTCTTCCACATTGATTTTAAAATGTTGCGTTCTTACGCAAGCGTCTTTTGGCAGATGATGATGAAGAACAACTACACCGAGTGTGAAGGAGGCTATGCCGCCGAGTTGTGGCGTATGCTTCAGTTTCTTGGAGGTTTTGAGAAGCCACTCTACCGAGGGACTACACTTGTGCAAGCAGGACTTGTCACAGGATGGGACGTCCGGATCACGGTGTATGCCGAGAGAAGACAAAGTTCAGTCGCCCTTTCCACTTCACCGCCAGGAGGTCTACCTTTGAGATTGGAATCCAGGAGGTGTCACGCCGAGCAATGCAGCAGATCGCTCACACTTACTCCAGGGAGCTGGAAGGCACAGTGTTCCATCACCACCCACGCCGAGACAGCAGAGCTCAACGGAAGCCGATAGAAGATGAGGATGCTACCGTCACTCACTTAGCCAGATTCGTCGCTGCTCAGGAGGAGCTGATCGAAGACACAGTTCAGGAATTGAAGAAGGCTCGTGAGCAGGTCGAGGAGGAGAAGAAGCACTTAGAGAATGCCCGTGAGTATGTCACTTATGCTGCGGAAAGGATCGTAGAGTTGGAGACAGCACTGTATGGCCAGGGTCCCGATCCAGTGTTGGAGTTGGACGCTCGACCCAGAGGAGGAACCAGAAGAGGCGCCACCTGCACCCGCGCCACAGCCACAAAGACCAGATCCGTAACTGCAGAGGAGGACGCCGCGTCGTCAACCACAGCTGCAGTTGTGGGGCATGGCGATTATTTCGCGCCTATGCCACCGCACCCGCCGCGAGGAGGCAGTGGAGGTTTTCTCGACGAGTGAGCGTAGGCGTTGAGGTTGAGACTCCTTCGTCGAGTCGCGTTATAGAATAAGAGTCACCCTTTAGAGGCGTTGGATTTCATTGATTGCTGAGTGTGCAGTATGTGTTGCAAGGGCCCTAGGCATTGTAACCAACCATACCAAGTTATTATTAATTAAATAATAAAGTTGGACTTGAGTTAAACCCTTCGCCCCGCATAGTTCCATACTACTTGTCTATTCTTGTTTCCCTCTCGTCTCTAAAACCTAGAGCAAACCACAGATGGTGAACACTCGTGGAAACCTTGGAGGCAATGGAAGTGGTTCTCGCCCAGCAGAAAACCCCAATGATGGAGCACCAAAGACCGCTTGATTGATATGCAGAATTTGAGCTTTTCTTGCTTTGCTCAGACTCGATTGATGCATGCCATGATGCAACAGATGCAGCACGTCACCGCCAGGCCACTTCTAATCAAGTCAATCGGGGACAACGCCGAGAATACAAGACTGTCGAGGAGTTCATGAGGACTCATCCACCCACTTTCTCCGGGAATGCTAACCCGTTGGAAGCCGATGACTGGTTAAGGTCAATTGAGAGGAAGCTACACATTGCTCAATGCATGGGAAATGAGAAGGTACTCTACGCTTCTCATCGATTGGAAGGAACAACCGCCGAATGGTGTGAGAACCTGCGCTCTGGCGGGATAACCCACAGGACATCACTTGGGAGGAGTTTGTGACATTTCACGATTATCATGTGCGGAAGGAATCATGGACCTCAAGAAGGAGGAGTTCGAGCAAGAAGCAAGGTAATCAGCCGGTGGCCGAATACCTGAACAAGTTCACACAGCTTGCACGTTACGCACCTGAAGACGTAGCGATAGATAAAGCCAGACAATCTCGTTTCATGAAGGGACTTAACTCAGGATTGCAGGTGGGACTGATCACCCACACCTTTCCAGATTTCCAGGAGCTTGTGAATAAGGCGCTTATTCTTGAGGACAAGCGCAAGGAACTGGATGAGAACAGGAAGCGCAGGATGCAGCATCAGGGATCGCGTCAGGGAGCGCAGCAGCGTTTGAGGGTTGCGCCAAATCAGTTTTTTAGATTCCAGCCACAGAATACGACAAGGACACCGTCACCAGCACCAAGACCCATCAATCAGAACTATCAGACCCGGCACGGCCCGAAACGCCGCTTGAGCGATCAACGAGGGGCAGTGAGACGCTGCTACAATTGCAACGAGCCAGGGCATTTTGCCAACAGTTGCCCTAAGAAGACCGCAGGAGTGACCCCAGTTCGCTTCAATCTGGGATCCACACCAGCCAAGATGACTGCACCAGGAGCCAACTAAGGGATAGCACAGCCAGGAGCAGCACCCCAGACCGTGGTGAGAGGCCGAGTCAATCATGTCACCGCAGATGCACTGCAGAATGCCACGGACGTCGTACTGGGTAAGTTACTTGTTAACTCAGTACCTGCAACAGTTTTGTTTGATTCTGGAGCTTCGCATTCGTTTGTTTCCCAAAGCTTTGCTGCTAAAAATGAATTGGAGATTGCAATACTTAAATGCATGCTTTTGGTTCAAACCCCTGGTTCCGAACTCCGAACGAAAGTAGGATGTTCTGGGGTGAGAATACTAATAGATGGGATAGAGTTCCTAGCGAACCTTATTATTTTGGAGACCCATACCTTAGATGTTATTTTGGGAATGGATTGGTTATCCAAGCACACGGCCGTATTGGATTGTGGACGAAGGACTATCTCAGTTGAGAGCCCGTGTGGAAAGAAAGTGGAATTTCAAGCTACCGCCATTAGAGATGGACAGTTGATGGTTAACAGTACCAAGGCAATCAGCATAGAAGATGTTTCAGTGGTAAATGAGTATCCAGATGTTTTTCCTGAAGATCTACCTGGTATGCCTTGAGGCAGGGGACATAGAGTTTTTGATAGAGCTTGTACCTGGTACAGCGCCGATAGCAAAGAGACCTTATCGGATGTCCACCGAGGAATTGGTGGAGATGAAGAAGCAGCTTGAAGAGTTAATGGAGAAAGGATTTATCAGACCGAGTTCGTCGCCGTGGGGAGCGCCAGTTCTGTTTGTCAAGAAGAAGGATGGGAGTTTCAGGATGTGCATTGACTACCGTGCACTCAATGAAGTCACCGTGAAGAATAAGTACCCGCTACCCAGGATTGATGATCTGTTTGATCAGCTGAGAGGAGCCGGAGTTTTCTCCAAGATTGATCTGAGATCGGGATACCACCAGTTGAAGATCCGATCAGAAGATATCCCAAAGACCGCATTCTCGTCAAGATATGGACATTACGAGTTTACTGTTATATCCTTTGGTCTGACGAATGCACCAGCATATTTCATGAATATGATGAATAAGGTGTTCATGGAATATTTGGACAAGTTTGTTGTTGTGTTCATAGATGATATCTTAGTCTACTCCAAGACAGAGGATGAACATGTAGAGCACTTGAGGTGAGTTTTGGAAAAGCTAAGGGAACAGCAACTTTTCGCCAAGTTCAGTAAGTGTGACTTTTGGAAGGACAAGGTGGAGTTCCTCGCACATGTAATGACCGCAGAAGGAGTCACCGTAGATCCAAGCAAGGTAGAAGCTGTGTTACATTGGGAGCAACCGAAGACCGTGACCCAGATCCGGAGTTTCCTTGGAATGGCAGGTTACTATCGCCGTTTCATTGAAGGCTTTTCGACAATTGCGAAACCTCTTACGCAATTGCTGAAAAAGGAGAAGAAGTTTGCATGGACGCCAGAGTGTGGAAAAGGTTTTCAAGAGCTGAAGAAACGATTGACATCAGCGCCGGTGTTAGTTCTACCGGACGTCAATCAAAGTTTTGATATTTATTGTGACGCATCGCGCCAAGGACTTGGATGTGTGCTGATGCAGAATGGGAAGGTCGTCGCTTATGCATCAAGACAGTTGAGGCCACATGAGGAGAATTATCCGACGCATGACCTGGAGCTAGCTGCCGTAGTGCATGCCTTGAAATTATGGCGTCACTATTTAATTGGAAACAGATGTGAAGTATACACGGACCATAAGAGTCTTAAGTACATCTTCACCCAATCAGACCTGAACATGAGGCAGAGGAGATGGTTAGAGTTGATCAAGGACTACAATGTTGGAATCTATTACCATCCCGGGAAGGCCAACGTAGTTGCCGATGCTCTGAGTCGAAAAAGCCATACTGTGAACATGTTGATAGCCACAAGTCAGGAGGAGCTATGTGAGGATTTCCAGAGAATGCAGATTGAAGTCGTACCAGAAGGATTCTTGGTAGCATTGGAAGTGAAGCCTACCCTAGAAGATCAGATCCGAGAAGGACAGAAGGATGATGACAAGATCCGAAGGATTAAGTCCAACATGGATGAAGGCAAGGCAGAGGACTTCAAGTTGGATGAGCAGGGCACGTTATGGATGAAGGGTCGCATTTGTGTGCCAGACAAGAAGGAGCTGAAGCAATTGATTCTAGAAGAAGCCCATGACTCCAAGTATTCAATTCATCCTGGGAGTGCCAAGATGTATCAAGATTTGAAGGAAAGATTCTGGTGGCCGAATATGAAGCGTGAAGTTGCCGAGCATGTTGCGCTGTGCGACATATGCCAGAGAGTCAAGGCAATGCATCAGAGACCAGCAGGATTGTTACAGCCGTTGAAGATACCTTAGTGGAAATGGGAGGAAATCGGAATGGACTTCATTACCGGTTTGCCGAAAACTCAAGGAGGATACGACTCCATATGGGTTATAGTGGATCGCTTGACTAAAGTCGCCCATTTTATTCCAGTGAAGACAACTTATTCGGGAGATAAGTTAGCTGAATTGTATATGACCAGGATCGTCTGTTTGCACAGAGTGCCAAAGAAAATTGTATCGGACAGAGGTACCCAGTTTACCTCGAGGTTCTGGAATAAGCTGCATGAAGCCATGGGAACCCGTTTGAACTTCAGTACAGCTTATCATCCACAGACGGATGGGCAAACAGAAAGAGTTAATCAGATTCTAGAGGACATGCTACGAGCTTGTGCTTTAGCTTATGCTACCTCTTGGGATAGAAGTCTGTCGTACGCCGAGTTCAGCTACAACAACAGTTACCAAGCAAGTTTGCAAATGTCACCATTTGAAGCACTATATGATCGACCCTGTCGGACACCGTTGAACTGGAATGAGACAGGTGAAAGCCGTGTCTTTGGGCCGGATATTCTTCAAGAAGCCGAAAGACAGATTGCCATGATCAGGGAGAGATTAAAGATAGCCCAATCGCGACAGAAGAGTTATGCTGACAACCGTCGCCGAGACCTGAGTTTTGAACCAGAGGATTTCGTGTATCTCAGAGTCACACCGCTCAGAGGAGTTAAGAGATTCCATGCCAAAGGAAAACTCGCGCCGAGATATGTTGGACCATTCAAGGTTCTCAGCCGCAAAGGTGAAGTTGCTTAACAGCTGTGAGCACCCCCTCTTCCTATACCGTACTGTACGCCGTCTACTGTAGCGTATAGCACCGTATAGCAACAGGAAGCCTCGACACCAAAAATCCGAATCTAAAAATTCGATCGACGGGATCGAACACTTAGCTTCGGACCCGGTGCCTGTACGCATCTGATACTGGATCCCTGGATCAGTAGCCCAGTATCGCGTACCAACAACACGAGTATCAATGCACGGAAGGATAAACTACGATAATTTACATAACTGGGTGTAAATCTTACACGAGTACATTACAGAATCCAAAAGAAGTAAAGCGGCAGTGAAACAAAAGAAAGACAACCAGCCCGGTGGCCTGACCACCCCACAGGCTCTTGGCGGAGGGAGGGACTCTGGCCGCAACACTCGCGAGAAAAGGGGCTCGCCATCATCCGGGACATCATCATTACCTTCCTCTGTGGAAGAAGGGTTAGCAGCAACGGTGAGTACACGTATGTACTCGCAAGACTTTAGTGTATGCAAATATAATTAAATGCAGGCTGATTCAACGGGTAAAGCTTTTACACTGGGTTAGTTGCGGCCGGATTTAATACGCTTTATCGAAAAGTAATACATAATTTGAAAGACAGCAGTTTGAATAAAACATATTTCTGATGTATGTAACAATCGAGCTCCACATTGCCACCATCCATGGTCGCAACTGGGATACGAATCGACATCCATACATATTCATAATCCCATCGAGAATCATATACACATATCCACAATTCCATCAAGTACCATTCCACCACATACTTTATACCGACTCCGAAATAGATTTTCATTTTCAAACCCTAACCAAATCTCTATACTTGATATTATTAGAGAAGATTGCTAATTACAGTGAGCACGGATAATCGATTAGAATTATTTGATACTCTGCAGCGTTTGCGCTCATTACCCAAACACAACTCGGACTTGCATCCCTGTCATCCAGGGTACACGCGATACACGAGGTATCCGATATACAAGAATGATCTATTCTTTCCCATCGTTGAGGTTATAGCCACACCTCGCACCGGTGACGACAAATCCACTACTATGGCGATAAGAGGCCAACCACCACTCGGCGCCACGGAATACTCATCGTGACGACGGCGAATTGTTGGCCGCGGCATTACCCCATAGCAAGGCGTACACCGTTGTATCAACAAACATGAACTGGAGCGATTCCTGCTGCAAAAGTACAAGCGCACACACGAAGGCGCATCTGACGGGTCGTGAGGACACACACACCGCGCTTTGATCGCTCAACACAGGGAAAAGGTCCACTCTTCGGCCTACCAACAGGCATGGCTATCCCCTCACACTTCAAGTACTAGAATAGGCTGCCCCATCCCAGCATTGCGCGGTTGCACGGTGTTCATTCAAAAACCGTCACAAGTTCGGTCCTTATATTTTTGCCTATTGACTCAAGCGGGGAACTCCACTTAACTCGCCAACCAATCGCCATCATGTTTAACTAGCACATATTATACCTCCCGCCAAGTCTAATTACCAACTAGACACTTCACATTTTTACCAATATACCTTTACGATTCACATTTCCAAAACTTTTCCAAAACCAATTACATTTATCATAATTTTGAGCATTTGGTAAGGACTGACTTTGCTCACCTCTATTGCAGTGTCTAAGCGTATGCAATTACTAAATCGTTTATACCCAAGTGACATTTTATTAAATTGTCTAACCCTACTAGGGTTATCAATGATCTCAGAGAATTAAATTGAGGGAAACCACCAAATCAGGGTATATCTACCATTCCCACAAACTAGCAATTTACTGAATATAAACAATGCATATAGTTTGAGAAATCAAAGTAAACATCTTGAAATATAGGTTTCAAGATGGTCAAAGGAGGTGCTTGCCTTGTTGTTGCACTTCGGTGATGTCCGGGATGATGCTCGGGTTGTTCGAGGCGAAGCCCGACTCGCTAGCCTCTAATCGGTCAAAGCAACAAAAACGACAGAAAGAAATACAACTTAGCAAAAGAAAGTTTTAAATGCACCATGAAGTGCATGCAATACACAAGAATGAAGTACAACCAAGAAACCCTGAAGAAACGACGCACTCGGACAACACAACACGACCGGACAGAACAGCCTAACCCGGACAGTCCGGGTTTTGCATCCGGACAGTCCGGATAGGCCGGACACTCCGGACCATATGCCCGGATACTCCGGTCCTAGGGCGTGTGGTCCAACTCGACGAGGAGACGGAGACCTTACCACTTCCTACAACTTCACCGCGACCCGATCTACGACTTTCGTACACCTAGCGAACCGGAAGGAGCTCCGAGCTAGCCGATTCTACGAGAAAACGTCGCTAACCCGCCAAACCTCTAACTCACACTAACAACTCCTTAAATCGACATTACTACTACCCGATCTACCACTCTAGCATACCACATTCACTAATCCAAATCCCATTTTCAACCCTAGAACCACTACACCCAAAACCCTAGAGTCCAAGTTCAACCCTAGCCTCCCAAATCCAAACCTAAGTCCTAAACCCACCATGAACAACTCTAGAACCCAAGAATCATGAATCAAACCCTAAGAGAAAAGCTTACCTCCAAGGAAGATGGAGGAGGAGCAACGCCGGGTGGGGATGGGGAATGACGGCTTGGGGAGGAGCACACCGAGATGGAGGAGTCACCGGGAGGGTCACCGGCGGTGGCTCGCGGAGAGGAGCTCGGGGTGGTGGAGAGAACACCAAGGAAGTGGGGAAACCAAAGTAGAAGAAGAAAGAATGGAAGGGAGCCACGAAATGGGACTTTTATACAAAACCCCACGCCAATACGGACTCTCGGACTCAACCGGAGACTCGGGTTGGGGTCTTGGTAACACTAACCGGACACTCGGACATTGGTCGGACACTCGGAGTTGGAGCGCTCGGCCAGCCCAATCCGGATACTCCGAGTGTGGATCCGGATACTCCGGACATCCCAGAACTTTTGAACTTGGGCCTTGACGGCTAAAGCTTCCAGGGTTGATTACTAATTGTCCCAAAGTATTTTGGAAGTTAATAGGGTCACAGGCACTTGCCCAACCTAGTTCGAATTTACTTATGAGCGAAATTACTTAAGTTGAAGGGTTCTTTCTGATCCCAAGCAAGTATGTTCACTCAAGATACGGAAATACACAAGCACAGTGTATTATTGAACAGCGTTTGAGTACAAAGGTACAATGACTCAAGTACAGAAATACTCGGGATATTACAGTCTACCCCCCTTACGAAAATCTCGTCCTCGAGATTGCTAATCCTCTCGAAGAAAGTCGGGGTATTCTGCCTGAATATGGTCTTCACGCTCCCACGTGGCTTCATCTTCTGAATGGTTGCTCCACTGGACCTTGAGCATCTTGATAACCTGACTGCGAGTGTGACGCTCAGCTGTCTCGAGAATACGGACTGGATACTCTCGATACGAAAGATCAGGCTGCAAATCAAGATGGTCCAATTGGGTAACTTCTGATGGAACCCGAAGACTCTTCTTCAATTGGGACACGTGGAACACATCGTGAATATCCGAAAGATGTGGCGGTAGCTCAAGCCGATAAGCCACAACACCAACCTTCTCAAGAATCCGGAACGGACCGATGTATCGCGGGGCTAGCTTCCCGCGGACTTGGAATCTGCGAGTACCGCGGAGTGGTGAGACCTTGAGGTAGACAAAGTCACCCACCTCAAAGCTCAACTCGCGGCGTCGACGATCAGCATAGCTCTTCTGACGAGACTGAGCTTCTCTCAGCCGGTCCCGAGTCAAGCTGACTTGCCGTTCAGCCTCTTCAATCACGGCTGGCCCGAAGAGTTGCCTCTCACCAACTTCGGACCAAAACAGTGGCGTTCTGCACTTCTTGCCATAAAGAGCCTCGAAAGGCGACATCTGAAGAGTGACTTGATGACTGTTGTTGTAGGAGAACTCAGCAAATGGCAAGCATTTCTCCCACGACTTCTTTGTAGCACGACACACAAGCCCTTAGCATGTCTTCAAGGATTTGGTTTGCCCTTTCCGTCTGTCGTCAGTTTGGGGATGGTAAGCGATCTTGAAGGATAGCTTAGTGCCAAGAATGGACTGCAAACTCTCCCAAAATGCGGAGGTGAAGCTCAACCACGGTCGAGAGACTATGACTTTTGGAACTCCATGGAGCCGAACAATATTATGCAAATAGAGTTCCGCTAGCTTGGCTCGAGAATAGGTGGTACGGCTGGGATGAAATGAGCTACCTTGGTCAGACGGTCAATGATCACCCAAATAGAGTCGTGACCGGTGGAGGACCTCGGTAGGCCGGTAATGAAATCCATCCCAATCTCTTCCCACTTCCACTCAAGGATCTGCAATGGCTGGAGTAATCCGGCTGGCCTTTGATGTTCAGCCTTGACACGCTGGCACACATCACAATGTGCCACATGAGCCGCGATCTCCTTCTTCATACCTGGCCACCAGAATTGCCTGCGAAGGTCCTGGTACATCTTGGTGCTGCCAGGATGAACAGAGAGAGGAGTGTCGTGGGCTTCTGACAGGATCAACTCCTTGATCACTATATCATCACAGGACATACATCTGCTGCCCATGCATGATCAGCCCATTGGACCCTTCAGAGAAGCACGGAGATGCGCCATCTTGATCCAATCGGCGTCTAATCTCAATCACAGCATCATCTTGTAGTTGAGCTGCCTGAATCTGAGACTCTAGAGTGGGTTGTACGACTAAAGCAGAAACGTAACCATACTCAACCACTTCTAGATTGAGCTTACGAAACTCTTCAACCAGTGAGGCGGCCAATGACACCCAAGGCATTCATCGTGTGCAGCTTGCGGCGAGGGCATCTGCAACCACATTCGCCTTGCCAGGATGGTAATGAATACCCAGATCATAGTCTTTGATCAGCTCTAGCCATCGACGCTGTCTCAAATTTAGATCTGGCTGCGAAAAGAAGTACTTTAAGCTTTTGTGGTCGGTGTAGATCTCACATCTGTTTCCTATGAGATAATGTCGCCACAGCTTGAGAGCATGAACAACAGCTGCAAGCTCCAAATCATGCGTCGGGTAATTGGCTTCATGAGGCTTTAGCTGTCGAGAAGCATAAGCAACCACTTTGCCCTCCTGCATCAACACACAACCAAGTCCAAGACGGGATGCATCACAATAGACATCGAAGTTCTTGTGAATGTCAGGAAGGACCAACAGGTGCGATGGTGAGTCTATTCTTCAGCTCCTGAAAACTGGACTCACAACCAGGTGACCACTCGAATTTCTTCTCCTTCTTGAGTAGCGCTGTCATTGGCTTAGCAATCTTGGAGAAGTTCTCGATAAACCGGCGATAGTATCCGGCAAGACCGAGAAAACTCCGAATCTCAGGGACATTGCGGGGCTGCTCCCAACTGAGTACATCCTGTACCTTGCGTGGATCAACTGCTACCCCACCTTCTGACAGGACATGCCCCAGAAACTCCACTTGCTTGAGCCAGAACTCACACTTACTGAATTTGGCATACAACTGATGCTCGCGAAGCTTGCTAAGCACCATATGTAAGTGAAGTGCGTGCTCATCATCATCCTTAGAGTATATGAGGATGTCGTCAATGAACACGACCACAAATCTATCAAGGAACTCCATGAAGACTTTGTTCATCAGATTCATGAAGGTGGCTGGTGCGTTAGTGAGACCGAATGAAACAACTGTGTACTCGTACAGACCGTAGCGAGTAGTGAATGCGGTCTTCACAATATCCCCCGGACGGATCTTGAGCTGAAAATAGCCGGATCTCAAGTCTATTTTGGAGAAGACTCGAGCTCCGCCTAATTGGTCAAACAAATCGTCGATCCGAGGGAGAGGATACTTGTTCTTGGCGGTGACCTCATTCAAAGACCGGTAATCAACGCACATGCGAAGAGTGCCGTCTTTCTTCTTCACAAACAGAATTTGGGCGCCCCGGGAGAAGAAGCGGGATGAATGAACCCCTTCTCTAATCTGCTCCTTGAGCTGAGTCTTCAACTCAATCAGCTCATCGGCCAGGCATCTGTATGGGCGCTTAGAAATTGGAGAAGTGCCAGGCAAGAGATCGATGATGAACTCCAAATCACGATCGGTGTGGACACTGGCAACTCATCGAGGAACACATCGGGTACTCACATATCACGGTACTGGCGGTCTCGGAGCAGAAGAGCACCGAGTAAAGGTGCCTTTGTTGGAGCGAGAAGAAAAGGTAACAGCAATGCCATCAGGGTTGACTAATGAAATTGACCTCCTGGCACAATCAATTTGCCCTGATTCTTGGACAACCAATCCATACCCAGAATCACATCAAGACCTGATGTCTCAATGTTGATAAGATCACCCCAGAATTCTACCCCATTGATCTCAATTCTAACCCTGGACTCACGAGCTCGGCGGTCAAAAGCAGATCCAGTGAGCGGATCAACAAGTACTTCTCGAGGTACAAAGAACATACCTCATCTTTGAGCAACAAAGCGTGAAGAAATAAAGGAATGCGGCGCTCAGAGTCAAATAATACTAAGGCGGAGTGCGGAATGAGCAGGATAACGTACCCAACACCACATCTGGAGCTGCTGCCGCCTCCTCTGCGGTGGCTACATTCAGTGACCATGGCGGAGCTGAAGCTGCACGGAGGCAGGCGTCCTGATTGCCCACTCCCACGTCCCACCGCATCGACCCTGGGACGGCCGGTGCACTGAGCTGTCGGCCGCCGCTGCTTGCTCGGACAAGCCGGCGGCGGGCCCTTCCGCCGCAGGAGAAGCAAGTGATATGGCCAAATGGGTTTTGGGACCCCAACTGCTGCACTGGGCGGCTAGGTGACTGCACCGAACTCTGGGCAGGGCGAGGAGGTAAGCCCTGGGACCTCTGAACTGGCGGCGCTGAAGGCTGGAGGCCAGACTGAGTGAAGGTGCGAGTCCTGGAAGGCCCGCCGCTGACTGACCGCTGAGCTGCCCACTTTCGCTTGCGGTTCTCCACAAGCGCCTTGGTGACATCCTCAATGCTAATGGCCTTGCTCACCAAGACCTGCAGACTAGGAATGTCATGGCCGGGCGTGGAGACGGATCTCCTCGGTGAGGTGCTCCTTGAACAATGTCACTCTCCTAGCCTCAGTAGTCACCTCATCAGCAACATAGCGTGACAATTGGTTGAAGCGGTGGAGGTAGTCCATCACTGTCATAGACCCCTGGCGGAGGTCGTAGAACTCTCGCTTCTTGATCACGATCAAGCCCGCTGGAACATGGAAGGAGCGAAAGGCAGACTTGAACTCTGCCCATGTGGTGACCTGATCTGCAGGGCGAACAGCCTTGAAGCTGCTCCACCACGAAGCTGCTGGTCCCTGGAGGTAGTAGGCGGTGTACTGAACCTTCTCCGCATCAGTGCAACCGACTAACTCCAACTTCCCCTCCATGTCGCTAAGCCAATCCTCTGCCTCCATCGGATGCAGGCTGAAGAAAAGCTCGGCGGTCGAGTTGTTTGGAACTCCGACAACCGAGACTCTCTTCTTCTGCTGTTGGTATGGCTGCCCTGGACGGCTGGACCATCGACTCCATGAGTGAGTCTGCCGCAACATGAGTGCAGCCATGTCGGGAGCAGGAGGAGGTGGAGGAGCTCCTCACTCTGGGCATGTAGCCGAGGTGAGCCGGTGACCCACGGTAGGGACCCGCGATTGTTGGGCCCTCGCTCCCATCAGATCGCCACGCTCCCGGCATCATCAATTTCTGGAAGCGCCTGGCTATTCTCCTTCGGGAGGCATCTGAAATGCAGTTGAGTCAACTAACTGTGCAAATCAAGTGCAGAATGATTGATTCCAAAGGACGCACTCATAAACACAAACACACTAAAAGCATTCATTCAAAGAAGCATAAGAACCAATTCAAAAACCAACTCAGGGAAACGACAAATAATCCCTAATTACAACCACAAACATCTATCCTTAACCCATTCTTAGCTAAACCCGCATTCCTCTTAATCCTTTTGAACAAGATAGAAGAAGGAAACAAATTTTGAAATTTGGATTAAGATCAGATTCATTTTGAAGAGTAGATAAGCAAAAAGCTATAGAATGGACAAGAATAGCATTCTACACTTTGAAAATAGAGTTTTGTACTTCAAAATAAATTTTGAGAAGAAAGATCTGTCCCTAAGTCTAACGTCCAGGCTAACTAAGTTTCCCTGCAGTCAATGGCTCTGATACCAGCGCCGTGAGCACCCCTCTTCCTATACCGCATCAGACGCCGTCATCAGTAGCGTATAGCACCGTATAACAACAGGAAGCCTCGACACCAAAAATCCGAATCTAAAAATTCGATCGACGGGATCGAACACTTAGCCGGACCGGTGCTCAGACGCATCTCGATCGATCCTGGATCGGTAGCGATATCGCGTACCAACAACACAGTATCAATGCACGGAAGGATAAACTACGATAATTTACATAGCTGGGTGTAAATCTTACACGCAGTACATTACGAGAATCCAAAAGAAGTAAAGCGGCAGTGAAACAAAAGAAAGACAACCAGGCCAAATTGCTGACCACCCCACAGGCTACCGATCGGAGGGAGGGACTCTGAAGCCGCAACACTCGCAGAAAAGGGGCTCGCCATCATCAGGACATCATCATTACCTTCCTCTGTGGAAGAAGGGTTAGCGACAGAACGGTGAGTACACGTATGTACTCGCAAGACTTTAGTGTATGCAAATATAATTAAATGCAGGCTGATTCAGCGGGTAAAGCTTTTACACTTTGGGTTAGTTGCGAAGCCGAATTTAATCTGATTTATCGAAAAGTAATACATAATTTGAAAGACAGCGGTTTGAATAAAACATATTTACGATGTATGTAACAACTGAGCTCCACAAATGCCACCATCCATGGTACTTAATCGGGATACGAATCGACATCCATACATATTCATAATCCCATCGAGAATCATATACACATATCCACAATTCCATCAAGTACCATTCCACCACATACTTTATACCGACTCGAAATAGATTTTCATTTTCAAAACCAAACCAAATCTCTATACTTGATATGATTAGAGAAGATTGCTCATAACAGTGAGCACGGCTAATCGATTAGAATTATTTGATACTCTGCAGAGTTTGCGCACTTTACCCAAACACAACTCGGACTTGCATCCTGTCATCCAGGGTACACGCGATACACGAGGTATCCGATATACAAGAATGATCTATTCTTTCCCATCGTTGAGGTTATAGCCACACCCCAAAGACCGGTGACGACAAATCCACTACTATGGCGATAAGAGGCCAACCACCACTCAAAGTGCCACGGAATACTCATCGTGACGACGGCGAATTGTTGGCAGCGGCATTACCCCATAGCAAGGCGTACACCGTTGTATCAACAAACATGAATCGGAGCGATTCCTGCTGCAAAAGTACAAGCGCACACACGAAGGCGCATACGACGGGTCGTGAGGACACACACCGCGCTTGATTGCTCAACACAGGAAAAGGTCCACTCTTCGGCCTACCAACAGGCATGGCTATCCTCACACTTCAAGTACTAGAATAGGCTGCCCCATCCCAGCATTGCGGTTGCACGGTGTTCAATTCAAAAACCGTCACAAGTTCGGTCCTTATATTTTTGCCTAGTGACTCAAGCGGGGAACTCCACTTAACTCGCCAACCAATCGCCACCATGTTTAACTAGCACATATTATACCTCCCGCCAAGTCTAATTACCAACTAGACACTTCACATTTTTACCAATATACCTTTACGATTCACATTTCCAAAACTTTTCCAAAACCAATTACATTTATCATAATTTTGAGCATTTGGTAAGGACTGACTTTGCTCACCTCTATTGCAGTGTCTAAGCGTATGCAATTACTAAATCGTTTATACCCAAGTGACATTTTATTAAATTGTCTAACCCTACTAGGGTTATCAATGATCTCAGAGAATTAAATTGAGGGAAACCACCAAATCAGGGTATATCTACCATTCCCACAAACTAGCAATTTACTGAATATAAACAATGCATATAGTTTGAGAAATCAAAGTAAACATCTTGAAATATAGGTTTCAAGATGGTCAAAGGAGGTGCTTGCCTTGTTGTTGCACTTCGGTGATGTCCGGGATGATGCTCGGGTTGTTCGAGGCGGCCCGACTCGCTAGCCTCTAATCGGTCAAAGCAACAAAAGCAGCGAAAGAAATACAACTTAGCAAAAGAAAGTTTTAAATGCACCATGAAGTGCATGCAATACACAAGAATGAAGTACAACCAAGAAACCCTGAAGAAACAACGCACTCGGACAACACAACACGGCCGGACGAAACGGCCCTAACCGGACGGTCGGGTTTGCATCCGGACAGTCCGGATAGGCGGACACTCGGACCGTATGCCGGATACTCGGTCCTAGGGCGTGTGGTCCAACTCGGCGAGGAGACGGAGACCTTACCACTTCCTACAACTTCACGCGACCCGATCTACGACTTTCGTACACCTAGCGAACCGGAAGGAGCTCCGAGCTAGCCGATTCTACGAGAAAACGTCGCTAACCCGCCAAACCTCTAACTCACACTAACAACTCCTTAAATCGACATTACTACTACCCGATCTACCACTCTAGCATACCACATTCACTAATCCAAATCCCATTTTCAACCCTAGAACCATTACACCCAAAACCCTAGAATCCAAGTTCAACCCTAGCCTCCCAAATCCAAACCTAAGTCCTAAACCCACCATGAACGACTCTAGAACCCAAGAATCCCGCGAATCAAACCCTAAGAGAAAAGCTTACCTCCAAGGAAGATGGAGGAGGAGCAACGCCGGTGGGGATGGGGAATGACGGCTTGGGGAGGAGCACACCGAGATGGAGGAGTCAGGGGAGGGTCACTGCCGGTGGCTCGCCGGAGAGGAGCTCGGGGTGGTGGAGAGAACACCAAGGAAGTGGGGAAACCAAAGTAGAAGAAGAAAGAATGGAAGGGAGCCACGAAATGGGACTTTTATACAAAACCCCACGCCAATACCGGACTCTCCGGACTCAACCCGGAGACTCGGGTTGGGGTCTTGATAACACTAACCGGACACTCCGGACATTGGTCGGACACTCCGAGTTGGAAGCCTTCGGCCAGCCCAATCCGGATACTCCGAGTGTGGATCCGGATACTCCGGACATCCCAGAACTTTTGAACTTGGGCCTTGACGGCTAAAGCTTCCAGGGTTGATTACTAATTGTCCCAAAGTATTTTGGAAGTTAATAGGGTCACAGGCACTTGCCCAACCTAGTTCGAATTTACTTATGAGCGAAATTACTTAAGTTGAAGGGTTCTTTCTGATCCCAAGCAAGTATGTTCACTCAAGATACGGAAATACACAAGCACAGTGTATTATTGAACAGCGTTTGAGTACAAAGGTACAATGACTCAAGTACAGAAATACTCGGGATATTACAGTCTACCCCCTTACGAAAATCTCGTCCTCGAGATTGCTAATCCTCTCGAAGAAAGTCAGGGTATTGTGGGGACCCCCTCTTCCTATACCGTACTGTACGCCGTCTACTGTAGCGTATAGCACCGTATAGCAACAGGAAGCCTCGACACCGAAGATCTGAACCTAAAAATTCGATCGACGGGATCGAACCCTTAACCGGACCCGGTGCAGACGCATCTCGACATGGATCCACTGGATCAAGTAGCGATATCGGCGTACCAACAACACGAGTACCAAGGCACGGAAGGATAAACTACGATAATTTACATAACTGGGTGTAAACCTTGAACAAGAGTATTACAGAAACCAAAAGAAGTAAAGCGACAGCGGAAACAAAAGAAAGACAACCAGCGCAGCTGGCCTGACCACCCCACGTGCTCTTGGTGGAGGGAGGGACTCTGGCCGCAACACTCGCGAGAAAAGGGGCTCGCCATCATCAGGACATCATCATTACCTTCCTCTCGTGGAAAAAGGGTTAGCGACAGCGGTGAGTACACGTATGTACTCGCAAGACTTTAGTGTATGGAAATATAAATAAATGCAGGCTGATTCAACAGGATAAAGCTTCTACATCGGGTTAATTGCGAGAAAATTTGGATTTAAAATAGTTCATCGAAAAGTAATACTTAATTTGAAAGACAGCAGTTTGAATAAAACATATTTACTGATATCGTAATAATCGAGCTCCACAAATGCCACCATCCATGGTACTTAATCGGGATACGAATCGACATCCATACATAATCCCATCGAGAATCATATACACATATCCACAATTCCATCAAGTACCATTCCACCACATACTTTATACCGACTCCGAAATAGATTTTCATTTTCAAAACCAAACCAAATCTCTATACTTGATATGATTAGAGAAGATTGCTCATAACCGTGAGCACGGCTAATCGATTAGAATTATTTGATGCTCTGCAGAGTTTGCGCACTTTACCCAAACACAACTCAGACTTGCATCCCTGTCATCCAGGGTACACGCGATACACGAGGTATCCGATATACAAGAATGATCTATTCTTTCCCATCGTTGAGGTTATAGCCACACCCCCAAAGACCGGTGACGACAAATCCACTACTATTGCGATAAGAGGCAAACCACAACTCAGGCGGCCACGGAATACTCAGCGAGACGACGGCGAATTGTTTGCAGCGGCATTACACCATAGCAATGCGTACACCGTTGTATCAACAAACATGAAATGGAGCGATTACCTGCTGCAAAAGTACAAGCGCACACACGAAGGCGCATCACGGCGGGTCGTGAGGACACACACACCGCGCTTTTGCTCAACACGAGGGAAAAGGTCCACTCTTGACCTACCAACAGGCATGGCTATCCCCTCACACTTCAAGTACTAGAATAGGCTGCCCCATCCCAGCATTCTTGTGATTGCACGGTGTTCAATTCAAAAACCGTCACAAGTTCGGTCCTTATATTTTTGCCTAGTGACTCAAGCGGGAACTCCACTTAACTCGCCAACCAATCGCCACCATGTTTAACTAGCACATATTATACCTCCCGCCAAGTCTAATTACCAACTAGACACTTCACATTTTTATCAATATACCTTTACGATTCACATTTCCAAAACTTTTCCAAAACCAATTACATTTATCATAATTTTGAGCATTTGGTAAGGACTGACTTTGCTCACCTCTATTGCAGTGTCTAAGCGTATGCAATTACTAAATCGTTTATACCCAAGTGACATTTTATTAAATTGTCTAACCCTACTAAGGTTATCAATGATCTCCGGGAATTAAATTGAGGGAAACCACCAAATCGGGTATATCTACCATTCCCACAAACTAGCAATTTCTGAATATAAACAATGCATATGGTTTGAGAAATCAAAGTAGACATCGTGAAATATAGGTTTCAAGATGGTCAAAGGAGGTGCTTGCCTTGTTGTTGCACTTCGGTGATGTCGGGATGATGCTCGGGTTGTTCGAGGCGAAGCCCGACTCGCTAACCTCTAATCGGTCAAAGCAACAAAAGCAGCGAGAAAGAAATACAACTTAGCAAAAGAAAGTTTTAAATGCACCATGAAGTGCATGCAATACACAAGAATGAAGTACAACCAAGAAACCCTGAAGAAAGCGGCGCACTTTTCGGACAACACAACACGACCGGACGAAACGGCCTAACCGGACGGTCCGGGTTTTGCATCCAGGCGATCCGGATAGGCCGGACACTCCGGACCGTTTCGTCCGGATACTCCGGACAATCCGGACACTCGGACCATATGCCGGATACTCGGTCCTAGGGCATTTGGTCCAACTCGGCGAGGAGACGGAGACCTTACCACTCCCTACAACTTCACCGCGACCCGATCTACGACTTTCGTACACCTAGCGAACCGGAAGGAGTTCCGAACTAGCCGATTCTACGAGAAAACGTCGCTAACCCGCCAAATCTCTAACTCACACCAACAACTTCTTAAATCGACATTACTACTACCCGATCTACCACTCTAGCATACCACATTCACTAATCCAAATCCCATTTTCAACCCTAGAACCACTACACCCAAAACCCTAGAATCCAAGTTCAACCCTAGCCTCCCAAATCCAAACCTAAGTCCTAATCCCACCATGAACGACTCTAGAACCCAAGAATCCCGCGAATCAAACCCTAAGAGAAAAGCTTACCTCCAAGGAAGATGGAGGAGGAGCAACGCCGGGTGGAGGATGGGGAATGACGGCTTGGGGAGGAGCACACCGAGATGGAGGAGTCACGGGGAGGGTCACGGCCGGTGGCTCATTGGAGAGGAGCTCGGGGTGGTGGAGAGAACACCAAGGAAGTGGGAAACCAAAGTAGAAGAAGAAAGAATGGAAGGGAGCCACGAAATGGGACTTTTATACAAAACCCCACGCCAATACGGACTCTCGGACTCAACCCGAGACTCGGGTTGGGGTCTTCGATAACACTAACCGGACACTCCGGACATTGGTCGGACACTCGGAGTTGGACATTCGGCCAGCCCAATCCGGACACTCCGACTTTGTCGGACATTCAGGTTGGATCCGAATCTCGGACATCAGAACTTTTGAACTTGGGCCTTGACGGCTAACGCTTCCAGGGTTGATTACTAATTGTCCCAAAGTATTTTGGAAGTTAATAGGGTCACAGGCACTTGCCCAACCTAATTCGAATTTACTTATGAGCGAAATTACTTAAGTTGAAGGGTTCTTTCTGATCCCAAGCAAGTATGTTCACTCAAGACACGAAAATACACAAGCACAGTGTATTATTGAACAGCGTTTGAGTACAAATGTACAGTGGCTTGAGTATAGAAATACTCGGGATATTACAGTCTACCCCCCTTACAAAAATCTCGTCCTCGAGATTGCTAATTCTCGAAGAAATTCGGGTATTACTGCTGAATATGGTCTTCACGCTCCCACGTGGCTTCATCTTACGAATGGTTTCTCCTCTGGACCTTGAGCATCTTGATAACCTGACTGCGAGTGTGACGCTCAGCTGTCTCGAGAATACGGACTGGATACTCTCGATACGAAAGATCAGGCTGCAAATCAAGATGGTCCAATTGGGTAACTTCCGATGGAACCCGAAGACTCTTCTTCAATTGGGACACGTGGAACACATCGTGAATGTCCGAAAGATGTGGCGGTAGCTCAAGCCGATAAGCCACAACACCAACCTTCTCAAAAATCCGGAACGGACCGATGTATCGCGGGGCTAGCTTCCCGCGGACTTGAAATCTGCGAGTACCGCGGAGTGGTGAGACCTTGAGGTAGACAAAGTCACCCACCTCAAAGCTCAACTCGCGGCGTCGACGATCAGCATAGCTCTTCTGACGAGACTGAGCTTCTCTCAGCCGGTCTCGAATCAAGCTAACTTGCCTTTCAGCCTCTTCAATCATGGCTGGCCCGAAGAATTGCCTCTCACCAACCTCGGACCAAAAGCGGTGGTGTTCTGCACTTCTTGCCATAAAGAGCCTCGAAGGCGACATCCGAAGACCGACTTGATAAGCTGTTGTTGTAGGAGAACTCAGCAGAAATGGCAAGCATTTCTCCCACGACTTCTTTGTAGCCTGACACACAAGCCCTTAGCATGTCTTCAAGGATTTGGTTTGCCCTTTCCGTCTGGTCAGTCGGTTTGGGGATGGTAAGTCTTGAAGGATAGCTTAGTGCCAAGAATGGACTGCAAACTCTCCCAAAATCTGGAGGTGAACTGCGAACCACTGGCCGAGATTATGACTTTTGGAACTCCATGGAGCCGAACAATATTCTCGCAAATAGAGTTCCGCTTAGCTTGGCTCGAGAATAGGTGGTATGAATCGGGATGAAATGAGCTACCTTGGTCGACGGTCAATGATCACCCAAATAGAGTCGTGACCGGGGAGGACCTTGGTAGACCGGTAATGAAATCCATCCCAATCTCTTCCCACTTCCACTCAGGGATCTGCAATGGCTGAAGTAATCCGGTGGCCTTTGATGTTCAGCCTTGACACGCCGGGCACACATCACAATGCGCCACATGAGCCGCGATCTCCTTCTTCATACCTGGCCACCGTAATTGCTGCGAAGGTCTGGTACATCTTGGTGCTGCCAGGATGGACAGAGAGAGGAGTATCATGAGCTTCGACAGGATCAACCCCTTGATCTCAACATTATCGAGGACATACACTGCTGCCCATGCAAGATCAGCCCATTGGACTTCACAGAAAAACACGGAGATGCGCCATTTTCACCAATCAAGGCGTCTAATCTCAATCACAGCATCATCTTGTAGTTGAGCTGCACGAATCTGAGACTCTAGAGTGGGTTGTACGGCTAAAACAGAAGCGTAACCATACTCAACCACTTCTAGATTGAGCTTAAAACTCTTCAACCAGGTGAGGCGGCCAATGACACCCAAGGCATTCATCGTGTGCAGCTTGCATCGAGGCATCTGCAACCACATTCGCCTTGCTAGGATGGTAATGAATACCCAAATCATAGTCTTTGATCAGCTCTAGCCATCGACGCTGTCTCAAATTCAGATCGGCTGCGAAAAGAAGTACTTTAAGCTTTGCGGTCGGTGTAGATCTCACATCTGTTTCCTACGAGATAATGTCGCCACAACTTGAGAGCATGAACAACATTTGCAAGCTCCAAATCATGCGTCGGGTAATTGGCTTCATGAGGCTTTAGTTGTCGAGAAGCATAAGCAACCACTTTGCCCTCCCGCATCAACACACAACCAAGTCCAAGACGGGATGCATCACAATAGACATCGAAGTTCTTGTGAATGTCGGGAAGGACCAACATCGTGCGATGGTGAGTCTATTCTTGACTCCTGAAAACTGGACTCACAACCAGGTGACCACTCATATTTCTTCTCCTTCTTGAGTAGCGCCGACAATGGTTTAGAAATTTTGGAGAAATTCTCGATAAACCGGCGATAGTATCCGGCAAGACCGAGAAAACTCGAATCTCGGGGACATTGCGGGTGCTCCCAATTGAGTACGTCTTGTACCTTGCGTGGATCAACTGCTACCCCACCTTACGACAGGACATGCCCCGAAACTCCACTTGCTTGAGCGAACTTCGCACTTCTTGAACTTGGCATACAAGCGATGCTCGCGAAGCTTGCTAAGCACCATATGCAAGTGAAGTGCGTGCTCATCATCATCCTTAGAGTATATGAGGATGTCATCAATGAACACCACCACAAATCTATCAAGGAACTCCATGAAGACTTTGTTCATCGATTCATGAAGGTGGGTGGTGCATTGGTGAGGCCAAACGAAACAACTGTGGTACTCGTGCAGGCATCGTAGCGAGTGGTGAATGCGGTCTTCACGATATCCTCGGACGGATCTTGAGCTGAAAATAGCCGGATCTCAAGTCTATTTTGGAGAAAACTCGAGCTCCGCCTAATTGGTCAAACAAATCATCGATCCGAGGGAGAGGATACTTGTTCTTGACAGTGACCTCATTCAACGACCGGTAATCAACGCACATGCGAAGAGTGCCGTCTTTCTTCTTCACAAACAGAACTGGGCTGCCCCAGGGAGAAGAACTGGGACGAATGAACCCCTTCTCTAACTGCTCCTTGAGCTGAATCTTCAACTCGATCAGCTCATCAGCAGGCATCCTGTACGGACGCTTAGAAATTGGAGAAGTGCCAGGTAAGAGATCGATGATGAACTCCAAATCACGATCAGGTGGCAAACCTGGCAGCTCATCAGGGAACACATCAGGGTACTCACACACCACCTGGCCGATCGTCCCGAGAATGTAAAGAGCACCGAGCAAAGGCTGGCCTTTCTTTGGAGCAGAAGAAAAGGTAACAGCAATGCCATCAGGGTTGACTAATGAAATGGATCTCCTGGCACAATCAATATGCCCTTGATGCTTGGACAACGATCCATACCGAATCACATCAAGACCTGGCGTCTCAATGTTGATAAGATCACCCGAAATTCTACCCCATTGATCTCAATTCTAACCCCTGGACTCACAAGCTCGGCGATCAAAGCGGATCGAGGCGAGCGGATCAACAAGTACTTCTCGAGGTACAAAGAGCAGACCTCATCTTTGAACAACAAACTGTGAAGAAATAAAGGAATGCGACGCTCCAGAGTCAAATAATACTAAGGCGGGTACGGAATGAACAGATAACGTACCCAACACCACATCTGGAGCTGCTGCTGCCTCCTCTGCGGTGGCTACATTCAGGCGGCCATGGCCCGGAGCTGAAGCTGCACGGGAACCGGGGCGTCCTGACTGCCCACTCCCACGCCCACCAGACTGACCCTGGGGACGGGCTGGTGCACCCTGAGCTGTCCGCTGCTGCTGCCGCCGACGAGCATCGGGCGAAGTGGCCCTTCTGGCCGCAGGAGAAGCAAGTGATATGGCCAAATGGATTCTGGGACCCCAACTGCTGTACTGGGCGGCTAGGTGACTGCACCGAACTCTGGGCAGGGCGAGGAGGTAAGCCCTGAGACCCTCGAATCAAGCGGGCGCCAAGGCTGGAAGCCGGCCGAGTGAAGGTGCGGGTCCTGGAAGGTCCGCCGCTGACTGGCCGCTGAGCTGCCCACTTGCGCTTGCGGCTCTCCATAAGCGCCTTGGCGCCATCCTCAATGCTAATGGCCTTGCCCACCAAGACCTGCAGGCTAGGAATGTCATGACCGGCGAGCTGGAAACGGATCTCCTCGGTGAGGTGCTCCTTGAACAATGTCACTCTCCTAGCCTCAGTGGTCACCTCATCAGCAACATAGCGTGACAAATGGTTGAAGCGGTGGAGGTAGTCCATCACTGCCATAGACCCCTGGCGAAGGTCGTAGAACTCCCGCTTCTTGATCTCGATCAAGCCCGCTGGAACATGGAAGGAGCGAAAGGCAGTCTTGAACTCTGCCCATGTGGTGACCTGATCTGCAGGGCGAACAGCCCTGAAGCTGCTCCACCACGAAGCTGCCGGTCCCTGGAGGTAGTAGGCGGTGTACTGAACCTTCTCCGCATCAGTGCAACCGACTAACTCCAACTTCCCCTCCATGTCGCTAAGCCAATCCTCTGCCTCCATCGGATCTGTAGCTGAAGAAAAGCTCGGCGGTCGAGTTCGCTGGAACTCCGACAACCGAGACTGCTGCTGCTGCGGCTGTTGCTGCCCCTGGACAGCCTGGACCATCAGCTCCATGAGCTGAGTCTGCCGCAACATGAGTGCAGCCATATCGGGAGGCGAGGAGGAGGTGGAGGGAGCTCCTCACTGGGCATGTAGCCGAGATCGAACCTCACCGACCCACCAAGAGGGACTCCGCATTTGTTGGGCCCCGCTCCCAGCCTTTGCCACGCTCCAGACATCATCAGCTGCTGGAAGCGCCTGAGCTATTCTCTTCTAGGGAGGCATCTGAAATGCCTGATTGAGTCAACTAAGCTGTGCAAATCAAGTGCAGAATGATTGATCCAAAAGTATGCACTCATAAAAACAAACAAACTACAAGCATTCATTCAAAGAAGCATAAGAACCAATTCAAAAACCAACTCAGTGGAAGCGACAAATAACCCTAATTACAACCACAAACATCTATCCTTAA
Organism: Rhipidocladum racemiflorum; assembly: GCA_036346355.1. NCBI lineage: Eukaryota > Viridiplantae > Streptophyta > Magnoliopsida > Poales > Poaceae > Rhipidocladum > Rhipidocladum racemiflorum. Next base: position 60,794,004 of record CM070570.1, read on the forward strand.
CCCATTCTTAGCTAAAACCGCATTCCTCTTAATCCTTTTGAACAAGATAGAAGAAGGAAACAAATTTTTGAAATTTGGATTAAGATCAGATTCATTTTGAAGAGTAGATAAGCGAAAAGCTATAGAATGGACAAGAATAGCATTCTACACTTTGAAAATAGAGTTTTGTACTTCAAAATAAATTTTGAGAAGAAAAATCTGTCCCTAAGTCTAACGTCCGAGGCTAACTAAGTCCTCCTGCAGTCAATGGCTCGATACCAACGCATTTGTGGGGACCCCCTCTTCCTATACTGCATCAGACGCCGCTTCATGTAGCTTATAGCACCGTATAGCAACAGGAAGCCTCGACACCGAAGATCTGAACCTAAAAATTCGATCGACGGGATCGAACCCTTAACCGGACCGGTGCTCAGACGCATCGATCATCGATCCCTGGATCGGTAGCCCGATATCGCGTACCAACAACACGAGTACCAAGGCACGGAAGGATAAACTACGATAATTTACATAATCGGGTGTAAACCTTGAACAAGAGTATTACGAAACCAAAAGAAGTAAAGCGACAAACAAAAGAAAGACAACCAGTACTGGCCCGACCACCCCACGTGCTACCGACCGAGTGGAGGGACTCTGAAGCCGCAACACTCGCATGAAAAGGGGCTCGCCATCATCAGGACATCATCATTACCTTCCTCTGTGGAAAAAGGGTTAGCGACAGCGGTGAGTACACGTATGTACTCGCAAGACTTTAGTGTATGGAAATATAAATAAATGCAGGCTGATTCAACAGGATAAAGCTTCTACACTGGGTTAATTGCAGAAAGCTGGATTTAAAATAGTTCATCGAAAAGTAATACTTAATTTGAAAGACAGCAGTTTGAATAAAACATATTTACAGTATACGTAACAACTGAGCTCCACAGCTGCCACCATCCATGGTCGCAACTGGGATACGAATCGACATCCATACATAATCCCATCGAGAATCATATACACATATCCACAATTCCATCAAGTACCATTCCACCACATACTTTATACCGACTCCGAAATAGATTTTCATTTTCAAAACCAAACCAAATCTCTATACTTGATATGATTAGAGAAGATTGCTCATAACCGTGAGCACGGCTAATCGATTAGAATTATTTGATGCTCTGCAGAGTTTGCGCACTTTACCCAAACACAACTCAGACTTGCATCCCTGTCATCCAGGGTACACGCGATACACGAGGTATCCGATATACAAGAATGATCTATTCTTTCCCATCGTTGAGGTTATAGCCACACCCCAAAGACCGGTGACGACAAATCCACTACTATGGCGATAAGAGGCCAACCACCACTCGGCGGCCACGGAATACTCATCGTGACGACGGCGAATTGTTGGCCGCGGCATTACCCCATAGCAAGGCGTACACCGTTGTATCAACAAACATGAATCGGAGCGATTCCTCGCTGCAAAAGTACAAGCGCACACGAAGGCGCATACGGCGGGTCGTGAGGACACACACACCGCGCTTGACTGCTCAACACAGGAAAAGGTCCACTCTTGACCTACCAACAGGCATGGCTATCCCTCACACTTCAAGTACTAGAATAGGCTGCCCCATCCCAAAGATTAAGTGCGGTTGCACGCAGTGTTCAATTCAAAAACCGTCACAAGTTCGGTCCTTATATTTTTGCCTAGTGACTCAAGCGGGGAACTCCACTTAACTCGCCAACCAATCGCCACCATGTTTAACTAGCACATATTATACCTCCCGCCAAGTCTAATTACCAACTAGACACTTCACATTTTTATCAATATACCCTTACGATTCACATTTCCAAAACTTTTCCAAAACCAATTACATTTATCATAATTTTGAGCATTTGGTAAGGACTGACTTTGCTCACCTCTATTGCAGTGTCTAAGCGTATGCAATTACTAAATCGTTTATACCCAAGTGACATTTTATTAAATTGTCTAACCCTACTAAGGTTATCAATGATCTCGGGAATTAAATTGAGGAAACCACCAAATCAGGGTATATCTACCATTCCCACAAACTAGCAATTTCTTGAATATAAACAATGCATATGGTTTGAGAAATCAAAGTAGACATCGTGAAATATAGGTTTCAAGATGGTCAAAGGAGGTGCTTGCCTTGTTGTTGCACTTCGGTGATGTCGGGATGATGCTCGGGTTGTTCGAGGCGAAGCCCGACTCGCTAGCCTCTAATCGGTCAAAGCAACAAAAGCAGCGAGAAAGAAATACAACTTAGCAAAAGAAAGTTTTAAATGCACCATGAAGTGCATGCAATACACAAGAATGAAGTACAACCAAGAAACCCTGAAGAAACGACGCTTTCGGACAACACAACACGGCCAGGACAGAACAGCCTAACCGGACGATCGGGTTTTGCATCCGGACGATCCGGATAGGCGGACACTCCGGACGTTTCGTCCGGATACTCGGACAATCCGGACACTCGGACCATATGCGGATACTCCGGTCCTAGGGCATTTGGTCCAACTCGACGAGGAGACGGAGACCTTACCACTTCCTACAACTTCACCGCGACCCGATCTACGACTTTCGTACACCTAGCGAACCGGAAGGAGTTCCGAACTAGCCGATTCTACGAGAAAATGTCGCTAACCCGCCAAATCTCTAACTCACACCAACAACTTCTTAAATCGACATTACTACTACCCGATCTACCACTCTAGCATACCACATTCACTAATCCAAATCCCATTTTCAACCCTAGAACCACTACACCCAAAACCCTAGAATCCAAGTTCAACCCTAGCCTCCCAAATCCAAACCTAAGTCCTAATCCCACCATGAACGACTCTAGAACCCAAGAATCCCGCGAATCAAACCCTAAGAGAAAAGCTTACCTCCAAGGAAGATGGAGGAGGAGCAACGCCGGGTGGAGGATGGGGAATGACGGCTTGGGGAGGAGCACACCGAGATGGAGGAGTCAGGGAGGGTCACCGGCGGTGGCTCATTGGAGAGGAGCTCGGGGTGGTGGAGAGAACACCAAGGAAGTGGGGAAACCAAAGTAGAAGAAGAAAGAATGGAAGGGAGCCACGAAATGGGACTTTTATACAAAACCCCACGCCAATACGGACTCTCGGACTCAACCGGAGACTCGGGTTGGGGTCTTCAGTAACACTAACCGGGACACTCGGACATTGGTCGGACACTCCGGTTGGACCTTCGCCAGCCCAATCCGGACACTCCGGACTTTGTCCGGACATTCCGGGTTGGATCCGGATACTCCGGACATCCCCGAACTTTTGAACTTGGGCCTTGACGGCTAACGCTTCCAGGGTTGATTACTAATTGTCCCAAAGTATTTTGGAAGTTAATAGGGTCACAGGCACTTGCCCAACCTAATTCGAATTTACTTATGAGCGAAATTACTTAAGTTGAAGGGTTCTTTCTGATCCCAAGCAAGTATGTTCACTCAAGACACGAAAATACACAAGCACAGTGTATTATTGAACAGCGTTTGAGTACAAATGTACAGTGGCTTGAGTATAGAAATACTCGGGATATTACAGGTATTCTGCCTGAATATGGTCTTCACGCTCCCACGTGGCTTCATCTTCTGAATGGTTGCTCCACTGGACCTTGAGCATCTTGATAACATTTGCGAGTGTGACGCCAAATTGTCTCGAGAATACTGACTTTGGATACTCGTCACGAAAGATCAGGCTGCAAATCAAGATGGTCCAATTGGGTAACTTCTGATGGAACCCGAAGACTCTTCTTCAATTGGGACACGTGGAACACATCGTGAATATCCGAAAGATGTGGCGGTAGCTCAAGCCGATAAGCCACAACACCAACCTTCTCAAGAATCCGGAACGGACCGATGTATCGCGGGGCTAGCTTCCCGCGGACTTGGAATCTGCGAGTACCGCGGAGTGGTGAGACCTTGAGGTAGACAAAGTCACCCACCTCAAAGCTCAACTCGCGGCGTCGACGATCAGCATAGCTCTTCTGACGAGACTGAGCTTCTCTCAGCCGGTCCCGAGTCAAGCTGACTTGCCGTTCAGCCTCTTCAATCACGGCTGGCCCGAAGAGTTGCCTCTCACCAACTTCGGACCAAAACAGTGGCGTTCTGCACTTCTTGCCATAAAGAGCCTCGAAGGCGACATCTCAAGACCGACTTGATGGTGTTGTTGTAGGAGAACTCAGCAAATGGCAAGCATTTCTCCCACGACTTCTTTGTAGCACAGCACACAAGCCCTTAGCATGTCTTCAAGGATTTGGTTTGCCCTTTCCGTCTGTCCGTCGTTTGGGGATGGTAAGCGATCTTGAAGGATAGCTTAGTGCCAAGAATGGACTGCAAACTCTCCCAAAATCTGGAGGTGAAGCTGCGAACCACGGTCGAGAGACTATGACTTTTGGAACTCCATGGAGCCGAACAATATTATGCAAATAGAGTTCCGCTAGCTTGGCTCGAGAATAGGTGGTCTGAATGGGATGAAATGAGCTACCTTGGTCGACGGTCAATGATCACCCAAATAGAGTCGTGGCCAGGTGGAGGACCTCGGTAGGCGGTAATGAAATCCATCCCAATCTCTTCCCACTTCCACTCGAGGATCTGCAATGGCTGGAGTAATCCGGTGGCCTTTGATGTTCGGCCTTGACACGCCGGCACACATCACAATGTGCCACATGAGCCGCGATCTCCTTCTTCATACCTGGCCACGAGGTACTGCGAAGGTCTGGTACATCTTGGTGCTGCCGGGATGAGCAGAGAGAGGAGTGTCGTGGGCTTCGACAGGATCAACTCCTTGATCACTATATCATCACAGGACATACATCTGCCGCCCATGCATGATCAGCCCATTGGACCCTTCGAGAGAAGCACGGAGATGCGCCATCTTGATCCAATCAAGCGTCTAATCTCAATCACGGCATCATCTTGTAGTTGAGCTGCTGAATCTGAGACTCTAGAGTGGGTTGTACGACTAAAGCGAGAAACGTAACCATACTCAACCACTTCTAGATTGAGCTTCAAACTCTTCAACCCGGTGAGGCGGCCAATGACACCCAAGGCATTCATCTTGTGCGACTTGCGGCATCGAGGGCATCTGCAACCACATTCGCCTTGCCAGGATGGTAATGAATACCCAGATCATAGTCTTTGATCAGCTCTAGCCATCGACGCTGTCTCAAATTTAGATCTGGCTGCGAAAAGAAGTACTTTAAGCTTTTGTGGTCGGTGTAGATCTCACATCTGTTTCCTATGAGATAATGTCGCCACAGCTTGAGAGCATGAACAACAGCTGCAAGCTCCAAATCATGCGTCGGGTAATTGGCTTCATGAGGCTTTAGCTGTCGAGAAGCATAAGCAACCACTTTGCCCTCCTGCATCAACACACAACCAAGTCCAAGACGGGATGCATCACAATAGACATCGAAGTTCTTGTGAATGTCAGGAAGGACCAACACTGGTGCAGTGGTGAGTCTATTCTTGACTCAAAACCGGACTCACAACCAGGTGACCACTCGAATTTCTTCTCCTTCTTGAGTAAGCTGTTGTCATTGGCTTAGCAATCTTGGAGAAGTTCTCGATAAACCGGCGATAGTATCCGGCAAGACCGAGAAAACTCCGAATCTCAGGGACATTGCGGGGCTGCTCCCAACTGAGTACATCCTGTACCTTGCGTGGATCAACTGCTACCCCACCTTCTGACAGGACATGCCCCAGAAACTCCACTTGCTTGAGCCAGAACTCACACTTACTGAATTTGGCATACAGGCGATGCTCATGGCTTGCTAAGCACCATATGTAAGTGAAGTGCGTGCTCATCATCATCCTTAGAGTATATGAGGATGTCGTCAATGAACACGACCACAAATCTATCAAGGAACTCCATGAAGACTTTGTTCATCAGATTCATGAAGGTGGCTGGTGCGTTAGTGAGACCGAATGAAACAACTGTGTACTCGTACAGACCGTAGCGAGTAGTGAATGCGGTCTTCACAATATCCCCCGGACGGATCTTGAGCTGAAAATAGCCGGATCTCAAGTCTATTTTGGAGAAGACTCGAGCTCCGCCTAATTGGTCAAACAAATCGTCGATCCGAGGGAGAGGATACTTGTTCTTGACAGTGACCTCATTCAAAGACCGGTAATCAACGCACATGCGAAGAGTGCCGTCTTTCTTCTTCACAAACAGAACTGGACTGCCCCAGGGAGAAGAACTGGGATGAATGAACCCCTTCTCTAACTGCTCCTTGAGCTGAGTCTTCAACTCAATCAGCTCATCAGCAGGCATCCTGTATGGACGCTTAGAAATTGGAGAAGTGCCAGGCAAGAGATCGATGATGAACTCCAAATCACGATCAGGTGGCAGACCTGGCAACTCATCAGGGAACACATCGGGGTACTCACATATCACCGGTACCTGACTGGTCTCCGGAACAGAAAGAGCACTGAGTAAAGGCTGCTGCACTGTTGGAACAGAAGAAAAGGTAACAGCAATGCCATCAGGGTTGACTAATGAAATTGACCTCCTGGCACAATCAATTTGCCCCTGATTCTTGGACAACCAATCCATACCCAGAATCACATCAAGACCTGATGTCTCAATGTTGATAAGATCACCCCAGAATTCTACCCCATTGATCTCAATTCTAACCCCTGGACTCACGAGCTCGGCAGTCAAAACAGATCCAGGCGAACGGATCAACAAGTACTTCTCGAGGTACAAAGAACATACCTCATGCTGAGCAACAAACTGTGAAGAAATAAAGGAATGCGACTGTAACATCCCAAAATTTTGCTTTTCTTAAAATCATGTGTGATTTGGCACTTTGGTGAATTTTTGGAATTTTCTGGAATTTATTTGGATTTATTTGGAATTTATTTGAATTTATTCCATTTTGAAATAATTAAAGAATTTAATTTTGCAAATAAATTTTTGTTGGAAATATTTTATTTGAGTCCAAAATAATCCAAAATATTTTCCAGAATTTTTCTGGAATTTTAAAGTCATTTGCTATTTTTAATGAATTAAATGAATTATCGGGAATTATTTTAAATATTAAATCATTTGGAAAATCCAACTCGGGTCAAATGCATCTGTTCATCCGATCGAAGTCGGACTCGAGTCCGACCGAGCCGATTGACTCGGCCAACCCACTCCTAACCCTAATCGATCCCAACCGTTGGATCAAGATCCAACGGTGAGATCCGCCCGACTCGACCGAAAGCCGTGTTCGACCCGGACCATCGCGCTGCGGCGATCGTGGCGTTGATCGCGACACGTGGGCGGCCACGATTCGTCGTCTTCCCAGAATCGAGCCGGACTCCGCGCCCGAGTGCGCGCCAGTGACCGATTAGGGCTCGCTGAGCACGCCTCCGGGGCTATTTAATGCTCGGATCGTACCGAGGACCGCCGTGACCTCGCGCACTTCTTACCCTAACCCGCCGAGCTCTAGCCGCCGTAGGTTCGCGGAATCGCTCGCCGTAGTTGCGTGAAGCGCCACCACGGTCCTTGCCTCGCCTCGCCGCCGTCCGCGATCCTCGCGCCATTGACCCCAGATTGAAACCCGAAGCGGGCGCACCGAAGACACCCTCCATCTCGCCGAGCACGCCCCAACCGCCGTTTGGGTGGTCGCCGTCCTCAGCGCCGGCGGCCGCAACTCCGCCGTGAAAGCCATCGCCGACCCGAGCTCCACCAACCGTCCGATCAAGATCCAAAGGCCCAGATCGTGCCCGCGTCGCCGGTGAGTTTCCGTTGAAAATCCTAGATCTAATCCCAACCGTTGGATCTAGATCCAACGGCCCACGATCGATCACGTGCGCCCCAAGCACATGAGGCCAAACTCAATCCCTGCCGGATTTCAAACCAACGGCCACGATTGTGCCACGTCGCCAGGAAGCCGAACTCGCGCCACGCGCGCGTGGCAGTGGTCACCGACACGCTGGGCCCGCGTGTCGGCGATACCGTGGACGTCACCCATGACGTCATCGGTGGGACCCACTGCACCAGTGTGAGCCCGGCCGACGTCGGCAAGAATGGCGTCACCCGAGTGGGCCCACATGTCGATCTCACGCGGAGGCGTGGGCCGAGTCCACGGTGTACCCAAGCCGAGTGTGGACCGAGCCCATGGATCGGCTGACGCCAGCAGCCAATCGGAGCTGCCACGTGTCCATGCCGACGCAATAATTAATTTCGAAAAAAAGAAAATGATTTATTAATTCGAAATATTGATTCAAATTTAGATTCAAACTTCAAACGCTTATAACTTTTATGCGTTTCAACTCCGATTTGAGTGGTTCAAATTTCTAAATTTGTATAAAATTGAGATCTACCTAAATATGAATTTTATTTAATTTTGGACTAAAGTTTTTCTCTGAAATATTATTTAATTGATTATTTAAACTTTAAATAATCATAACTTTTATGCGTTTAACTCCAAATTTGACGATTCCAGTTTCTAAAAATCCAGAAAATTATGTTCTCTCTGTTTATGGATTTTATTTGGAGTTTTGGGATCTTTTGCATAGTGTTCATTTGTGTATTTGCTATTTGCACGCTTTACGAGTAGACGTTGAAGTGGGAAGGATTCGAGGGAGAAGTGTTGACTCGGGATCCAACTCAAGACCAAGAGCAAGTGCTTTTGAAGGCAAGTTGTGCTTTGACCATATTGATCCCATTTCAAATCTATTTTGATTTAAACTATTGCATGCTAGTTCAATTAGAAAGATACTTTGTTTAAACACAGGGGTTAGATAAATACCAATTTGCTATATGACACCTTGATTACTTAAGTATGTGCCATGATCCTTGTCACCCTAGTTGTGGTTTACTAGTTGGACATTATTAAATTGCCAACATGGGTTTAGATCGTTGTAGTATCTTTGCTTAGACACCTTACGTGCTCATGACATGATTTTGGATAATCAAATGCTAATATGGACTTAATGATATATTGAACCTGTTTTGGAAAAGTATCATGTGATGTTGATGGCACGTGGTGCATGGTAATCAAGCGGGGTTTGATAAGCGATTCGGCCAGGGGCATATGGCAAGAGTAATCAGGTGGGCGGTGTGGCATTGGGAGTGTTGATTTGGTTTTTCGGGTAGTCTTGCCCTGGTCACTCTAAGGACTTAACCTTGCAAGCCTTTGAACTGGGTCATACTTGCAACCACATGGCTGGAATGGGACGGCCCTAGTTGACTAAGTCGCTAAGGACTCACTTGTGGAGCCTCGGGTGTCGATTACACCGTTTGTGTGATTATGCGGGGGCGTATCGTGGGCGTGGCGGTACCCATCTAACGGTGTGTTGGTCCCATACTTCGCCTTGGCTAAGGGAAGGGATGGTGTAGAGCACGTCGGAGAGGACCACTGTGTTGTTTGAGGCTTAGAAAGGCTTTGTTATGATCGCTCATTCGCATACTCTTGTATGGCGATTCACGGTGACGTGGTGAGTGGATTGTATCTTGTGGGTAAAGTGCATAACCTCTGCAGAGTGTAGAATCTATTTGAATAGCCGAGGAGTCCACGATCGGACAATGCTCGGGAATTACTGATCAAGGGTTAGATTTTACGAAAATAACTTGGATTTGAAAAGTTGGGTTGGTTTAACAATGAAGATGATGGAAATATGGTTTAGGATGGGAAAAATGTTACTTAAACTTCTTGAAAAGTTATTTATGCTTTACTTGTTTTTCTTGCTTTGAATCTACTTATATTACTTTTCAAAAGCAAGCTACTTGCAAATATACCTTGAGCTATTCCTTTGTACCAAGCCATGCATATAGTATACTAGCTTGCATTACGTGCATGACTTCTTTGAGTACCAAGTACTCACCCTTGCCCCAACACAATATCAGTTGAAGAGGAGATTACGCATGACTTTGGAGGAGGAACTCCAAGAGGACCCGTCTACTTAGGGATGCGAGCCCGATCGGTTGCACTGTGGTATCTTGGATGGCGCCACTAAGTTTATTTGATTTTCCGCTGCTATTATTGTTTCTCTCTGAATAAGTTTCGCCCCTACGAGGCATATATTTGTAACTTGGCCATAAGGTCGAGTAACTTGATTTTATTACTTTAATAAAGTACTTTTATGGTATCGATTGGTATGATTGTGATATTTACCGATGTTAAGATTGTGTGCACTAGCGCATTCCTGGACTAGTGCTGAATACCTGAGGGTCGGATTTGCAAATTCGGGTCCCGGCAGAGGTGGTATCGAGCCAGGTTATTTGTAGGCTCAACCCTAGCTAGAATGGTCGTAGTGAGGATAAAACCTATTTTCTAAAGCTAAAAATTTGTGAAGACAAGAAATGACATCTCGACTTATCCCCTTCTCTCTTTTCTTGTCTCTTGCTGAAATTTTCCCTTACCTTGTCACAATTGAAAAATTCGAGTTCTTACGTAAAGCACTCTTGTGACAGATGAAGGTTTTCGATGAGTGAGTATAGGTTCTATAGTGAGACTCCTTCGCGAGGCGAAGTCATAGAATAAAGAGTCACCCTTTAGGCGTTAGACTCGAGTTAGTTCGATTTGGATTTGCTTTGTTTCTTTGAGTGTGCGTTATGTGTTGCAAGGCCCTTAGGCATTGTAAGCAGCCATACCAAGTTATTACTAATAAAGATTGACCTTAAAGTTTACCCTTTAGTCTCGCATAAAGTCCATACTACTTGTCTATTCTTGTTTCCCTCTCATCTCTAAACCTAGAGCAAATCAGCAGATGGTGAACACCCGTGGGAACTTTGGAAGCAATGGGAGTGGATCTCGCCCAGAGAAAACCCCAATGATGGAGCAAGCACCGCCACTTGGATGTGCAGAATTTTGGAGCATTTCTTGCTGCTCGGACCAGTTGATGCATGCTATGATGCAACAAATGCAGCACGTCACCGCTCAGGCCACTTTGCCAATCAAGTTAATCGGGGACCACGCCCGAGAATACAAGGTCGCCGGAGTTCATGAGGACTCACCCACCCACTTTCTCTGGAAATGCCAATCCATTGGAGGCCGATGATTGGTTAAGATCAATTGAGAGGAAGCTACACATAGCCCAATGCATAGGAAATGAGAAGGTACTTTACGCTTCTCATCAGTTGGAAGGAACATTGGCCGAATGGTGGGAGAACTACATGCCACGAGAGAACCCTCAAGATATCACTTGGGAAGAGTTCACGGTGCATTAAGCAGTATCACGTGCTGAAGGAATTATGGACCTTAAGAAGGAGGAGTTCGAGAGCATCAAGCAAGGTAATCAACCAGTGGTCGACTACTGAACAAGTTCACACAGCCTAGCACGCTACGCTTTGAGGATGTAGCGACGGATAAATCCAGACAGTCTCGTTTTATGAAGGGACTTAACTCAGGATTGCAAGTAGGGTTGATCACCCACACCTTTCCAGATTTCCAAGAGTTGGTGAATAAGGCGCTTATTCTTGAGGACAAGCGCAAGGAACTGGATGAGAACAGGAAGCGCAGGATGCAACAGCAAGGATCACGTCAGGGAACGCAACAGCGCTTGAGAGTTGCACCAAATCAATTCTTCAGATTCCAACCACAGAATGCAACAAGGACACCATCCCCAGCACCAAGACCCGCCAATCAGAACTACCAAACCCCAGCCCCCGCTAGAAACGCTACCCCAGGCGATCGAGGAAACAGTGAGGCAGCTGCTACAAGCGCAACGAGCGATGACACTTTGCCAACAGTTGTCCGAAGAAGACAGCAGGAGCGACCCCAGTTCGCTTCAATCTAGGAACCACCCCAGCTAGGACGCCAGCACCAGGAGCCACACCCCAGACCGTGGTGAGAGGCCGAGTCAACCATGTCACCGCGGATGCATTGCAAAATGCTACGGACGTCGTACTGGGTAAGTTACTTGTTAACTCAGTACCTGCAGCAGTTTTGTTTGACTCTGGAGCTTCGCATTCGTTTGTTTCGCAAGGCTTTGCTACTAGAAATGATTTAAGGATTGCAAGACTTAAGTGCATGCTTTTAGTTCAAACCCACAGTTAGAACTCCGAGCGGAAGTAGGATGTTCGGGTGAGAATCTTGATAGATGGAATAGAGTTCCTAGCAAACCTTATAATTTTGGAGACCCAGGACCTTAGATGTTATATTGGGAATGGATTGGTTATCCAAGCACAAGGGCTGTATTGGATTGTGGGCGAAGGACTATCTCGATTGAGAGCAGTGTGGGAAGAAAGTGGAATTTCAAGCCCTGCTGATTAGAGATGGACAGTTGATGGTTAACAGTACCAAGGCAATCAGCATAGAGGATGTCCCAAAGAGGAATGAGTACCGATGTTTTTCCCGAAGATCTACGGTATGCCGCTTGAGACAGGGGACATAGAGTTTGTGATAGAGCTTGTCACAAGATGGCACCCGATAGCAAAGAGACCCTATCGGATGTCAACCGAGGAGTTGGTAGAGATGAAGAAACAGCTAGAAGAGTTAATGGAGAAAGGATTTATCGAGACCAAGTTCGTGCGCCATGGGGAGCACCGGTTTTGTTTGTCAAGAAGAAGGACGGGAGTTTCGGGATGTGCATTGACTCCCGTTCACTCACTGAAGTCACCGTGAAGAATAAGTATCCGCTACCCAGGATTGATGATTTGTTTGATCAGTTAAGAGGAGCCGGAGTTTTCTCCAAGATTGATCTCGAGATCGGGATATCATCGATTAAAGATCCGATCGAGAAGATATTCAAGATCGCATTCTCGTCAAGATATGGACATTACGAGTTCTGATTATGTCCTTTGGGGTGACGAATGCGCGGCTTATTTCATGAATATGATGAATAAGGTGTTCATGGAATATTTGGACAAGTTTGTCGTCGTGTTCATAGACGATATCCTAATCTACTCCAAGGCAGAGGATGAACATGCCGAACACTTAAGGCGAGTTTTGGAAAAGTGAGGAGCGACAACTTTTCGCCAAGTTCAGCAAGTGTGATTTTTGGAAGGACAAGGTGGAGTTTCTTGGACATGTAATGACCGCAGAAGGAGTCGCCGTAGATCCAAGCAAAGTAGAAGCTGTGTTACATTGGGAGCGGTAGAAGGCGTGACCCGGTCGGAGTTTCCTTGGAATGGCAGGATATTACCGCCGTTTCATCGAAGGTTTTTCGACAATTGCGAAACCTCTTACGCAATTCTTGAAGAAGGAAAAGAAGTTTGCATGGGCCTTGAGAATGTGAGGAAGGATTTCAGAGCTGAAGAAGCGATTGACATCGGCCACGGTGTTAGTTCTACGGATGTTGCTCAAAGCTTCGATATTTATTGTGACGATCGCGCCAAGGACTTGGATGTGTCTTTGATGCGAGAATGGAAAGGTAAATCGCTTATGCATCAAGGCGGTGAGGCCGCATGAGGAAAATTATCCGACACATGACCTAGAGTAAGCTGCCGTAGTGCATGCATTGAAGATATGGCGTCACTATCTGATTGGAAACAGATCTGAGGTATATACGGATCATAAGAGCCTTAAGTACATATTCACCCGATGATCTGAATATGAGGCAAAGGAGATGGCGAGAGTTAATCAAGGACTATAATGTTGGAATCCATTACCAGCCAGGTCAGGCGAACGTAGTAGCCGTTGCTCTGAGTCTGAATAGCGATACCGTGTGTTCGTTGCTAGCCACAAGTCTGGATGAGTTGTGTGAGTATTTCCAGTTAATGTAGATTGAGGTTGTAGCTAGCGGTTTCTTGGCCGACTTGGAAGTAAAGCCTACTTTAGAGGACCGAGATCCGAGAAGGACCAGAAGGATGATGACAAGATCCGTAGGATTAAGTCCAAAATGGAGGAAGGCAAGGCAAAGGATTTCCAAGCTAGGCGAGCAAGGCACGTTATGGATGAAGGATCGCATTTGTGTGCCTAACAAAAAGGAGTTAAAGCAGCGATTACGGAAGAAGCCCATGACTCTAAGTACTCGATTCATCCTGGAAGCGCCAAGATGTATCAGGATCTCAAGGAGAGATTCGGTGGCCGAGTATGAAACGTGAAGTTGCCGAGCATGTTGCATTGTGCGGCGTATGCCGAGAGAGTCAAGGCAATGCATCGAGACCAGCCAGGATTGCTACAACCGTGAAAATACCTGAGTGGAAGTGGGAGGAAATCGGAATGGATTTCATTACCGGTTTGCGAAGACTCAAGGAGGTTATGACTCCATATGGGTTATAGTGGATCGCTTGACTAAAGTAGCCCATTTTATCTCCGTAAAGACCACTTACTCGGGAGATAAATTAGCAGAGTTGTACATGATCAGGATTGTTTGTTTGCACGGAGTGCCAAAGAGGATTGTATCGGACGAGGTACCCAATTTACCTCAAGGTTACGGAATAAGTTGCATGAAGCCATGGGAACCCGTTTAAACTTCAAGATGACTTATCATCCACAGACGGATGGAGCCAGACCGAAAAGAGTCAACCAGATTCTAGAGGATATGTTGAGAGCTTGTGCATTGGCTTATGCTACCTCTTGGGATAAAAGTTTTAGTATGCCGAGTTTAGTTACAACAATAGTTATCAGGCTAGTTCTGAGATGTCACCTTTTGAGGCCTTTGTATGGTCGACCACTGTCAGACACCATTGAATTGGAATGAGGCCGTGGCCGTGTCTTTGGGCCTGATATTCTTCAAGAGGTGAGGAAGCGGATCGCTATGATTAGGGAAAGGTTGAAGATAGCCCAATCTCGATGAGAAGAGTTATCTTGACAATCGTCGCCGAGATTTGAGTTTTGAACGAGAAGACTTTGTATACCTCGAGTTACGCCTCTCGGGGAGTTAAGAGGTTCCATGCCAAAGGGAAACTCGCACCCGTTATGTTGGACCATTTAAGATTTTGAGTCGCAGAGGTGAAGTTGCCTACCCGGTGGAGTTGCCACGATCGTTGGCGAGGAGTGCATGACGTGTTCCATGTGTCCCGATTGAAGAAGTGTCTCAGAGTTCTGAGAGCAGGCACCGCTAGAGTCAATTGAGTTGCAAGAGGATTTGACTTATAAGGAGCACCCTGTGAGGATTCTAGACACAATGGATCGAGAAACTAGAAACAAGTCAACCCGATTCTGTAGAGTTCAGTGGAGCAACCATGAAGAAAGTGAAGCGACTTGGGAGAGCGAAGAGGATTTGAAGAAAGAATTTCCAAACCTATTTCTTTAGTGAGCCACGAATCTCGGGGGACGAGATTCTATTAAGGGGAGGTTTGTAACATCCCAAAATTTTGCTTTTCTTAAAATCATGTGTGATTTGGCACTTTGGTGAATTTTTGGAATTTTCTGGAATTTATTTGGATTTATTTGGAATTTATTTGAATTTATTCCATTTTGAAATAATTAAAGAATTTAATTTTGCAAATAAATTTTTGTTGGAAATATTTTATTTGAGTCCAAAATAATCCAAAATATTTTCGAATTTTTCCGAATTTTTCAGTCATTTGCTATTTTTAATGAATTAAATGAATTATCGGGAATTATTTTAAATATTAAATCGCTGGAAAATCCAACTCGGGTCAAGAAATCGTTCATCCGATCGAAAGTCGGACTCGGAGTCCGACCGAGCGATTGACTCGGCCAAGACCCACTCCTAACCCTAATCGATCCCAACCGTTGGATCAAGATCCAACGGTGAGATCCGCCCGACCGGCCGAGCCGTGTTCGGACCGGACCGATCGCGCCGTGCGATCGTGGCGTTGATCGCGACACGTGGGCGGCCACGATTCGTCGTCTTCCGTAATCGAGCCGGACTCCGCCGCCGAAAGTGCGCCGTGACCGATTAGGGCTCCGCCGAGCACGCCTCCGGGCTATTTAATGCCGGATCGTACCCGAGGACCCGCGTGACCTCGCGCACTTCTTGCCCTAACCCGCCCGAGCTCTAGCCGCCGTAGGTTCGCGGAATCGCTCGCCGTAGTTGCGTGAAGCGCCACCACGGTCCTTGCCTCGCCTCGCCGCCGTCCGCGATCCTCGCCGCCATTGACCCCAGATTGAAACCCGAAGCCAGGCGCACGAAGACACCCTCCATCTCGCCGAGCACGCCCCAACCGCCGTTTGGGTGGTCGCCGTCCTCGGCCCGGCAGCGCAACTCCGCCGTGAAAGCCATCGCCGACCGAGCTCCACCAACCGTCCGATCAAGATCCAAAGGCCCGGATCGTGCCACGTCACCGGTGAGTTTCCCGTTGAAAATCCTAGATCTAATCCCAACCGTTGGATCTAGATCCAGCGGCCACGATCGATCACGCGTGCGCCCCAAGCACATGAGGCCAAACTCAATCCCGGTAGTCGGATTTCAAACCAACGGCCACGATTGTGCCACGCGTCGAGCCGAAGCCGAGTCGCGCCCACGCGGCGTGGTCAGCGACACGCGGGGCCCGGCGTGTCGGCCGACGATGCGTGGCGTCACCCATGGCGTCATCGGTGGGACTCCACCTGTCAGCACCGTGGCCGAGCCCAGCCGACGCCAAGAATGACGTCACCGGTGAGCCCACATGTCGATCTCACGTGGAGGCGTGGACCGAGTCCACGGTGGACCCAAGCCGAGTGTGGACCGAGCCCATGGACCTACTGACGCAGCAGGCCAATCAGGAGCTGCCACGTGTCCATCTTGACGCAATAATTAATTTCAGAAAAGAAAATGATTTATTAATTCGAAATATTGATTCAAATTTAGATTCAAACTTCAAACGCTTATAACTTTTGCGTTTCAACTCCGATTTGAGTGGTTCAAATTTCTAAATTTGTATAAAATTGAGATCTACCTAAATATGAATTTTATTTAATTTTTGGACTAAAGTTTTTCTCTGAAATATTATTTAATTGATTATTTAAACTTTAAATAATCATAACTTTTATGCTTTTAACTCCAAATTTGTGATTCCAGTTTCTAAAAATCCAGAAAATTATGTTCTCTCTGTTTATGGATTTTATTTGGAGTTTTGGGATCTTTTTGCATAGTGTTCATTTGTGTATTTGCTATTTGCACGCTTTACGAGTAGACGTTGAAGTGCCTGGGAAGGATTCGAGGGAGAAGTGTTGACTCGGGATCCAACTCAAGACCAAGAGCAAGTGCTTTTTGAAGGCAAGTTGTGCTTTGACCATATTGATCCCATTTGAAATCTATTTTGATTTAAACTATTGCATGCTAGTTCAATTAGAAAGATACTTTGTTTAAACACGGGGTTAGATAAATACCAATTTGCTATATGACACCTTGATTACTTAAGTATGTGCCATGATCCCTTGTCACCCTAGTTGTGGTTTACTAGTTGGACATTATTAAATTGCCAACATGGGTTTAGATCGTTGTAGTATGTCGCTTAGACACGCTACGTGCTCATGACATGATTTTGGATAATCAAATGCTAATATGGACTTAATGATATATTGAACCTGTTTTGGAAAAGTATCATGTGATGTTGATGGCACGTGGTGCATGGTAATCAAGCGGGGTTTGATAAGCAGATTTCGGCCAGGGCATATGGCAAGAGTAATCAGGTGGGCAGTGTGGCATTGGGAGTGTTGATTTGGTTTTGGGTAGTCTTGCCTGGTCACTCTAAGGACTTAACCTTGCAAGCCTTTGAACTGGGTCATACTTGCAACCACAT
This sequence comes from Rhipidocladum racemiflorum, assembly GCA_036346355.1. Taxonomy (NCBI): domain Eukaryota; kingdom Viridiplantae; phylum Streptophyta; class Magnoliopsida; order Poales; family Poaceae; genus Rhipidocladum; species Rhipidocladum racemiflorum. Next base: position 60,811,593 of record CM070570.1, read on the forward strand.
GGGTGGAATGGGGCGGCCCTAGTTGACTAAGTCGCTAAGGACTCACTTGTGGAGCCTCAGGGTGTCGATTACACCGTTTGTGTGATTATGCTGGGAGGCGTATCGTGGCGTGGCCAGTACCCATCTAACGGTGTGTTGGTCCCATACTTCGCCTTGGCTAAGGGAAGGGATGGTGTAGAGCACGTCTTAGAGAGGACCACTGTGTTGTTTGAGGCTTAGAAAGGCTTTGTTATGATCGCTCATTCGCATACTCTTGTATGGCGATTCACGGTGACGTGGTGAGTGGATTGTATCTTGTGGGTAAAGTGCATAACCTCTGCAGAGTGTAGAATCTATTTGAATAGCCGAGTCCACTGATCTTGGACAATGCTCGGGAATTACAGTCAAGGGTTAGATTTTACGAAAATAACTTGGATTTGAAAAGTTGGGTTGGTTTAACAATGAAGATGATGGAAATATGGTTTAGGATGGGGAAAAATGTTACTTAAACTTCTTGAAAAGTTATTTATGCTTTACTTGTTTTTCTTGCTTTGAATCTACTTATATTACTTTTCAAAAGCGCTACTTGCAAATATACCTTGAGCTATTCCTTTGTACCAAGCCATGCATATAGTATACTAGCTTGCATTACGTGCATGACTTGCTTGAGTACCAAGTACTCACCCTTGCCCCAACACAATATCAGTTGAAGAGGAGATTACGCGACTTTGGAGGAGGAACTCCAAGAGGACCCGCCTACTTAGGGATGCGAGCCCGATCGGTTGCCTGTGGTATATCTTGGATGGCGCCACTAAGTTTATTTGATTTTCCGCCGCTATTATTGTTTCTCTCTGAATAAGTTTAGCCCCTCACGAGGCATATATTTGTAACTTGGCCATAAGGTCGAGTAACCAGTTTATTACTTTAATAAAGTACTTTTATGGTATCGATTGGTATGATTGTGATATTTACCGATGTTAAGATGTGTGCACTAAGCGCGTTCTGGACTAGTGCTGAATACACAGAGGGTCGGATTTGCAAATTCGGGGTCCCGGCAATGACGCTCGAGTCAAATAATACTAAGGCGGAGTACGGAATGAGCAGATAACGTACCCAACACCACATCCGAGCCGCTGCTGCCTCCTCTGCGGTGGCTACATTCAGCGGCCATGGCCCGAGCTGAAGCCGCACGGAACCGGGCGTCCTGATTGCCCACTCCCACGCCCACCGCATCGACCGGGACGGGCCGGTGCACTCGAGCCGTCACGCCGCCGCTGCTTGCTCGGACAAGCTGGCGAAGTAGCCCTTACGGCCGCGAGGAGAAGCAAGTGATATGGCCAAATGGGTTCTCGGGACCCCAAGCTGGATCGGGCGGCTAGGTGATCGCACGAACTCGGGCGTGGCGAGGAGGTAAGCCACAGGACCTCTAATCGGGCGGCGCCAAGGCCGGAGGCCGATCCGAGTGAAGGTGCGAGTCTGGAAGGCCCGCCGGCCGACATGAGCTGCCCACTTTCGCTTGCGGTTCTCCACAAGCGCCTTGGTGACATCCTCAATGCTAATGGCCTTGCTCACCAAGACCTGCAGACTAGGAATGTCATGGCCGGCGAGCTGGAGACGGATCTCCTCAGTGAGGTGCTCCTTGAACAATGTCACTCTCCTAGCCTCAGTAGTCACCTCATCAGCAACATAGCGTGACAATTGGTTGAAGCGGTGGAGGTAGTCCATCACTGTCATAGACCCCTGGCGGAGGTCGTAGAACTCTCGCTTCTTGATCACGATCAAGCCCGCTGGAACATGGAAGGAGCGAAAGGCAGACTTGAACTCTGCCCATGTGGTGACCTGATCTGCAGGGCGAACAGCCTTGAAGCTGCTCCACCACGAAGCTGCTGGTCCCTGGAGGTAGTAGGCGGTGTACTGAACCTTCTCCGCATCAGTGCAACCGACTAACTCCAACTTCCCCTCCATGTCGCTAAGCCAATCCTCTGCCTCCATCGGATCTGTAGCTGAAGAAAAGCTCGGCGGTCGAGTTCGCTGGAACTCCGACAACCGAGACTACTGCTCTTCTTCTTTGCCGTGGCTGCCCTCGACAGCTGGACCATCACTCCATGAGTGAGTCTGCCGCAACATGAGTGCAGCCATGTCAGGAGCAGGAGGAGGTGGAGGGAGCTCCTCGCTCTGGGCATGTAGTGAGATCGAGCCCGGTGACCCACCGGTAGGGACCCCATCGTTGGGCCCCGCTCCCCAGCCTTTGCCACGCTCCCGGCATCATCAATTTCTGGAAGCGCCTGAAGCTATTCTCCTTCGGGGAGGCATCCTGAAATGCACAGTTGAGTCAACTAACTGTGCAAATCAAGTGCAGAATGATTGATTCCAAAGGACGCACTCATAAACACAAACACACTAAAAGCATTCATTCAAAGAAGCATAAGAACCAATTCAAAAACCAACTCAGGGAAACGACAAATAATCCCTAATTACAACCACAAACATCTATCCTTAACCCATTCTTAGCTAAACCCGCATTCCTCTTAATCCTTTTGAACAAGATAGAAGAAGGAAACAAATTTTGAAATTTGGATTAAGATCAGATTCATTTTGAAGAGTAGATAAGCGAAAAGCTATAGAATGGACAAGAATAGCATTCTACACTTTGAAAATAGAGTTTTGTACTTCAAAATAAATTTTGAGAAGAAAGATCTGTCCCTAAGTCTAACGTCCAGGCTAACTAAGTTTCCCTGCAGTCAATGGCTCTGATACCAGCGCCGTGAGCACCCCCTCTTCCTATACCGTACTGTACGCCGTCTACTGTAGCGTATAGCACCGTATAGCAACAGGAAGCCTCGACACCAAAAATCCGAATCTAAAAATTCGATCGACGGGATCGAACACTTAGCTTCGGACCCGGTGCTCAGACGCATCTCGACATCGGATCCCTGGATCAAGAGCTCCAAGATCGCGTACCAACAACACGCAGTATCAATGCGGAAGGATAAACTACGATAATTTACATAACTGGGTGTAAATCTTACACGAGTACATTACGTAATCCAAAAGAAGTAAAGCGGCAGTGAAACAAAAGAAAGACAACCAGCCCGGTGGCGACCACCCCACAGGCTCTTGGTGGAGGGAGGGACTACGAAGCCGCAACACTCGCAGTAAAAGGGGCTCGCCATCATCAGGACATCATCATTACCTTCCTCTGTGGAAGAAGGGTTAGCGACAGCGGTGAGTACACGTATGTACTCGCAAGACTTTAGTGTATGCAAATATAATTAAATGCAGGCTGATTCAGCGGGTAAAGCTTTTACCTTTGGGTTAGTTGCGAAAGCCGGATTTAATACGCTTTATCGAAAAGTAATACATAATTTGAAAGACAGCAGTTTGAATAAAACATATTTACGATGTATGTAACAAGCGAGCTCCACAAATGCCACCATCCATGGTATGGCCATCGGGATACGAATCGACATCCATACATATTCATAATCCCATCGAGAATCATATACACATATCCACAATTCCATCAAGTACCATTCCACCACATACTTTATACCGACTCGAAATAGATTTTCATTTTCAAAACCAAACCAAATCTCTATACTTGATATGATTAGAGAAGATTGCTCATAACCGTAAGCACGGCTAATCGATTAGAATTATTTGATACTCTGCAGAGTTTGCGCACTTTACCCAAACACAACTCGGACTTGCATCCCTGTCATCCAGGGTACACGCGATACACGAGGTATCCGATATACAAGAATGATCTATTCTTTCCCATCGTTGAGGTTATAGCCACACCCCAAAGACCGGTGACGACAAATCCACTACTATGGCGATAAGAGGCCAACCACCACTCGGCGCCACGGAATACTCATCGTGACGACGGCGAATTGTTGGCCGCGGCATTACCCCATAGCAAGGCGTACACCGTTGTATCAACAAACATGAACTGGAGCGATTCCTCGCCGCAAAAGTACAAGCGCACACACGAAGGCGCATCTGGCGGGTCGTGAGGACACACACACCGCTTGGATTTGCTCAACACAGGAAAAGGTCCACTCTTCGCCTACCAACAGGCATGGCTATCCCCTCACACTTCAAGTACTAGAATAGGCTGCCCCATCCCAGCATTCTTGCGGTTGCACGGTGTTCAATTCAAAAACCGTCACAAGTTCGGTCCTTATATTTTTGCCTAGTGACTCAAGCGGGAACTCCACTTAACTCGCCAACCAATCGCCACCATGTTTAACTAGCACATATTATACCTCCGCCAAGTCTAATTACCAACTAGACACTTCACATTTTTACCAATATACCTTTACGATTCACATTTCCAAAACTTTTCCAAAACCAATTACATTTATCATAATTTTGAGCATTTGGTAAGGACTGACTTTGCTCACCTCTATTGCAGTGTCTAAGCGTATGCAATTACTAAATCGTTTATACCCAAGTGACATTTTATTAAATTGTCTAACCCTACTAGGGTTATCAATGATCTCAGGGAATTAAATTGAGGGAAACCACCAAATCAGGGTATATCTACCATTCCCACAAACTAGCAATTTACTGAATATAAACAATGCATATAGTTTGAGAAATCAAAGTAAACATCGTGAAATATAGGTTTCAAGATGGTCAAAGGAGGTGCTTGCCTTGTTGTTGCACTTCGGTGATGTCCGGGATGATGCTCGGGTTGTTCGAGGCGAAGCCCGACTCGCTAGCCTCTAATCGGTCAAAGCAACAAAAGCAGCGAAAGAAATACAACTTAGCAAAAGAAAGTTTTAAATGCACCATGAAGTGCATGCAATACACAAGAATGAAGTACAACCAAGAAACCCTGAAGAAACAACGCACTCGGACAACACAACACGACCGGACAGAACAGCCTAACCCGGACAGTCCGGGTTTTGCATCCGGACAGTCCGGATAGGCCGGACACTCCGGACCGTATGCCCGGATACTCCGGTCCTAGGGCGTGTGGTCCAACTCGACGAGGAGACGGAGACCTTACCACTTCCTACAACTTCACCGCGACCCGATCTACGACTTTCGTACACCTAGCGAACCGGAAGGAGCTCCGAGCTAGCCGATTCTACGAGAAAACGTCGCTAACCCGCCAAACCTCTAACTCACACTAACAACTCCTTAAATCGACATTACTACTACCCGATCTACCACTCTAGCATACCACATTCACTAATCCAAATCCCATTTTCAACCCTAGAACCATTACACCCAAAACCCTAGAATCCAAGTTCAACCCTAGCCTCCCAAATCCAAACCTAAGTCCTAAACCCACCATGAACGACTCTAGAACCCAAGAATCCCGCGAATCAAACCCTAAGAGAAAAGCTTACCTCCAAGGAAGATGGAGGAGGAGCAACGCCGGGTGGGGGATGGGGAATGACGGCTTGGGGAGGAGCACACCGAGATGGAGGAGTCAATGGGAGGGTCACCGGCCGGTGGCTCGCCGGAGAGGAGCTCGGGGTGGTGGAGAGAACACCAAGGAAGTGGGGAAACCAAAGTAGAAGAAGAAAGAATGGAAGGGAGCCACGAAATGGGACTTTTATACAAAACCCCACGCCAATACGGACTCTCAGGACTCAACCGGAGACTCGGGTTGGGGTCTTGAGTAACACTAACCGGACACTCGGACATTGGTCGGACACTCGGGTTGGAGCGCTTCGGCCAGCCCAATCCGGATACTCCGAGTGTGGATCCGGATACTCGGACATCGAACTTTTGAACTTGGGCCTTGACGGCTAAAGCTTCCAGGGTTGATTACTAATTGTCCCAAAGTATTTTGGAAGTTAATAGGGTCACGAGCACTTGCCCAACCTAGTTCGAATTTACTTATGAGCGAAATTACTTAAGTTGAAGGGTTCTTTCGATCCCAAGCAAGTATGTTCACTCAAGATCTGAGAAATACACAAGCACAAGGTATTATTGAACAGCGTTTGAGTACAAAGGTACAATGACTCAAGTACAGAAATACTCGGGATATTACAGTCCTACCCCCTTACGAAAATCTCGTCCTCGAGATTGCTAATCCTCTCGAAGAAAGTCGGGTATTCTGCTGAATATGGTCTTCACGCTCCCACGTGGCTTCATCTTACGAATGGTTGCTCCACTTTGGACCTTGAGCATCTTGATAACCTGATTTGCGAGTGTGACGCTCAGCTGTCTCGAGAATACGGACTGGATACTCTCGATACGAAAGATCAGGCTGCAAATCAAGATGGTCCAATTGGGTAACTTCTGATGGAACCCGAAGACTCTTCTTCAATTGGGACACGTGGAACACATCGTGAATATCCGAAAGATGTGGCGGTAGCTCAAGCCGATAAGCCACAACACCAACCTTCTCAAGAATCCGGAACGGACCGATGTATCGCGGGGCTAGCTTCCCGCGGACTTGGAATCTGCGAGTACCGCGGAGTGGTGAGACCTTGAGGTAGACAAAGTCACCCACCTCAAAGCTCAACTCGCGGCGTCGACGATCAGCATAGCTCTTCTGACGAGACTGAGCTTCTCTCAGCCGGTCCCGAGTCAAGCTGACTTGCCGTTCAGCCTCTTCAATCACGGCTGGCCCGAAGAGTTGCCTCTCACCAACTTCGGACCAAAACAGTGGCGTTCTGCACTTCTTGCCATAAAGAGCCTCGAAAGGCGACATCTGAAGACTGACTTGATGACTGTTGTTGTAGGAGAACTCAGCAAATGGCAAGCATTTCTCCCACGACTTCTTGTCAGAGCACAAAGACACAAGCCCTTAGCATGTCTTCAAGGATTTGGTTTGCCCTTTCCGTCTGTCCGTCAGTTTGGGGATGGTAAGCAGTACTGAAGGATAGCTTAGTGCCAAGAATGGACTGCAAACTCTCCCAAAATCTGGAGGTGAACTGCGAACCACGGTCAGAGACTATGACTTTTGGAACTCCATGGAGCCGAACAATATTATGCAAATAGAGTTCCGCTAGCTTGGCTCCAGAATAGGTGGTACGAACTGGGATGAAATGAGCTACCTTGGTCAGACGGTCAATGATCACCCAAATAGAGTCGTGACCGGTGGAGGACCTCGGTAGGCCGGTAATGAAATCCATCCCAATCTCGTCCCACTTCCACTCAGGGATCTGCAATGGCTGGAGTAATCCGGCTGGCCTTTGATGTTCAGCCTTGACACGCTGGCACACATCACAATGTGCCACATGAGCCGCGATCTCCTTCTTCATACCTGGCCACCAGAATTGCCTGCGAAGGTCCTGGTACATCTTGGTGCTGCCAGGATGAACAGAGAGAGGAGTGTCGTGGGCTTCTGACAGGATCAACTCCTTGATCACTATATCATACAGGACATACATCTGCTTGCCCATGCATGATCAGCCCATTGGACCCTTCAGAGAAGCACGGAGATGCGCCATCTTGATCCAGCTGGCGTCTAATCTCAATCACAGCATCATCTTGTAGTTGAGCTGCCTGAATCTGAGACTCTAGAGTGGGTTGTACGACTAAAGCAGAAACGTAACCATACTCAACCACTTCTAGATTGAGCTTCTGAAACTCTTCAACCGGTGAGGCGGCCAATGACACCCAAGGCATTCACTGTGTGCAGCTTGCGACTGAGGGCATCTGCAACCACATTCGCCTTGCCAGGATGGTAATGAATACCCAGATCATAGTCTTTGATCAGCTCTAGCCATCGACGCTGTCTCAAATTTAGATCTGGCTGCGAAAAGAAGTACTTTAAGCTTTTGTGGTCGGTGTAGATCTCACATCTGTTTCCTATGAGATAATGTCGCCACAGCTTGAGAGCATGAACAACAGCTGCAAGCTCCAAATCATGCGTCGGGTAATTGGCTTCATGAGGCTTTAGCTGTCGAGAAGCATAAGCAACCACTTTGCCCTCCTGCATCAACACACAACCAAGTCCAAGACGGGATGCATCACAATAGACATCGAAGTTCTTGTGAATGTCAGGAAGGACCAACACTGGTGCAGTGGTGAGTCTATTCTTCAGCTCCTGAAAACTGGACTCACAACCAGGTGACCACTCATATTTCTTCTCCTTCTTGAGTAGCGCTGTCATTGGCTTAGCAATCTTGGAGAAGTTCTCGATAAACCGGCGATAGTATCCGGCAAGACCGAGAAAACTCCGAATCTCAGGGACATTGCGGGGCTGCTCCCAACTGAGTACATCCTGTACCTTGCGTGGATCAACTGCTACCCCACCTTCTGACAGGACATGCCCCAGAAACTCCACTTGCTTGAGCCAGAACTCACACTTACTGAATTTGGCATACAACTGATGCTCGCGAAGCTTGCTAAGCACCATATGTAAGTGAAGTGCGTGCTCATCATCATCCTTAGAGTATATGAGGATGTCGTCAATGAACACGACCACAAATCTATCAAGGAACTCCATGAAGACTTTGTTCATCAGATTCATGAAGGTGGCTGGTGCGTTAGTGAGACCGAATGAAACAACTGTGTACTCGCATGCAAGTAGCGAGTAGTGAATGCGGTCTTCACAATATCCCCCGGACGGATCTTGAGCTGAAAATAGCCGGATCTCAAGTCTATTTTGGAGAAGACTCGAGCTCCGCCTAATTGGTCAAACAAATCGTCGATCCGAGGGAGAGGATACTTGTTCTTGACAGTGACCTCATTCAAAGACCGGTAATCAACGCACATGCGAAGAGTGCCGTCTTTCTTCTTCACAAACAGAACTGGACTGCCCCAGGGAGAAGAACTGGGATGAATGAACCCCTTCTCTAACTGCTCCTTGAGCTGAGTCTTCAACTCAATCAGCTCATCAGCAGGCATCCTGTACGGACGCTTAGAAATTGGAGAAGTGCCAGGTAAGAGATCGATGATGAACTCCAAATCACGATCAGGGTGGCGAGACACAGCAACTCATCGAGGAACACATCGGGTACTCACATATCACCGGCACTGATCGTCTCCGAATGTAAAGAGCACCGAGTAAAGGCCGCGACCGTTGGAACAGAAGAAAAGGTAACAGCAATGCCATCAGGGTTGACTAATGAAATTGACCTCCTGGCACAATCAATTTGCCCCTGATTCTTGGACAACCAATCCATACCCAGAATCACATCAAGACCTGATGTCTCAATGTTGATAAGATCACCCCAGAATTCTACCCCATTGATCTCAATTCTAACCCCTGGACTCACGAGCTCGGCAGTCAAAACAGATCCAGTGACGGATCAACAAGTACTTCTCGAGGTACAAAGAACATACCTCATGCTGAGCAACAAACTGTGAAGAAATAAAGGAATGCGACGCTCCAGAGTCAAATAATACTAAGGCGGGTACGGAATGAACAGATAACGTACCCAACACCACATCTGGAGCTGCTGCTGCCTCCTCTGCGGTGGCTACATTCAGGCGGCCATGGCCCGGAGCTGAAGCTGCACGGGAACCGGGCGCCTGATTGCCCACTCCCACGCCCACCGCATCGACAGGGGACGGGCTGGTGCACCCTGAGCTGTCCGCTGCTGCTGCTTGCTCGGACAAGCACTGGCGAAGTGGCCCTTCTGGCCGCAGGAGAAGCAAGTGATATGGCCAAATGGGTTCTGGGACCCCAACTGCTGCACTGGGCGGCTAGGTGATCGCATCAACTCGGGCGGGCGAGGAGGTAAGCCACAGGACCTCTCGAATCAAGCGGGCGCTGCAAGGCCGGAGGCCGATCGAGTGAAGGTCTGAGTCTGGAAGGCCCGCCGATCGATGGCCGAGCTGCCCACTTTCGCCATGTTCTCCACAAGCGCCTTGGTGACATCCTCAATGCTAATGGCCTTGCTCACCAAGACCTGCAGACTAGGAATGTCATGGCCGGCGAGCTGGAGACGGATCTCCTCAGTGAGGTGCTCCTTGAACAATGTCACTCTCCTAGCCTCAGTAGTCACCTCATCAGCAACATAGCGTGACAATTGGTTGAAGCGGTGGAGGTAGTCCATCACTGTCATAGACCCCTGGCGGAGGTCGTAGAACTCTCGCTTCTTGATCTCGATCAAGCCCGCTGGAACATGGAAGGAGCGAAAGGCAGACTTGAACTCTGCCCATGTGGTGACCTGATCTGCAGGGCGAACAGCCTTGAAGCTGCTCCACCACGAAGCTGCTGGTCCCTGGAGGTAGTAGGCGGTGTACTGAACCTTCTCCGCATCAGTGCAACCGACTAACTCCAACTTCCCCTCCATGTCGCTAAGCCAATCCTCTGCCTCCATCGGATCTGTAGCTGAAGAAAAGCTCGGCGGTCGAGTTCGCTGGAACTCCGACAACCGAGACTGCTGCTGCTGCTGCGGCTGTTGCTGCCCCTGGACAGCCTGGACCATCAGCTCCATGAGCTGAGTCTGCCGCAACATGAGTGCAGCCATGTCGGGAGCAGGAGGAGGTGGAGGGAGCTCCTCACTCTGGGCATGTAGCTGAGACTGAGCCCCAGCTGACCCACCAGTAGGGACCCGCGACTGTTGGGCCCCCGCTCCCACTGCACTGCCACGCTCAAAGATCATCAAGCTTTGGAAGCGCACGAACTGTTCTCCTTCGGGGAGGCATCCTGAAATGCACAGTTGAGTCAACTAACTGTGCAAATCAAGTGCAGAATGATTGATTCCAAAGGACGCACTCATAAACACAAACACACTAAAAGCATTCATTCAAAGAAGCATAAGAACCAATTCAAAAACCAACTCAGGGAAACGACAAATAATCCCTAATTACAACCACAAACATCTATCCTTAACCCATTCTTAGCTAAACCCGCATTCCTCTTAATCCTTTTGAACAAGATAGAAGAAGGAAACAAATTTTGAAATTTGGATTAAGATCAGATTCATTTTGAAGAGTAGATAAGCGAAAAGCTATAGAATGGACAAGAATAGCATTCTACACTTTGAAAATAGAGTTTTGTACTTCAAAATAAATTTTGAGAAGAAAGATCTGTCCCTAAGTCTAACGTCCGAGGCTAACTAAGTTTCCTCAGTCAATGGCTCGATACTAGCCGTGAGCACCCCTCTTCCTATACTGCATCAGACGCCGTCTCATGTGAGCGTATAGCACCGTATAGCAACAGGAAGCCTCGACACCAAAAATCCGAATCTAAAAATTCGATCGACGGGATCGAACACTTAGCCGGACCGGTGCTCAGACGCATCGATCTTTGGATCCTGGATCAAGAGCCCGATATCGCGTACCAACAACACGCAGTATCAATGCACGGAAGGATAAACTACGATAATTTACATAATCGGGTGTAAATCTTACACGAGTACATTACGTAATCCAAAAGAAGTAAAGCGACAGTGAAACAAAAGAAAGACAACCAGCCACCGTGGCCTGACCACCCCACGTGCATCGATCGGAGGGAGGGACTCTGGCCGCAACACTCGCAGAAAAGGGGCTCGCCATCATCCGGGACATCATCATTACCTTCCTCTGTGGAAAAAGGGTTAGCAGCAACGGTGAGTACACGTATGTACTCGCAAGACTTTAGTGTATGCAAATATAATTAAATGCAGGCTGATTCAACGGGTAAAGCTTTTACACTGGGTTAGTTGCAGAAAGCTGGATTTAAAACAGTTTATCGAAAAGTAATACATAATTTGAAAGACAGCAGTTTGAATAAAACATATTTACAGTGTATGTAACAACTGAGCTCCACAGCTGCCACCATCCATGGTCGCAACTGGGATACGAATCGACATCCATACATATTCATAATCCCATCGAGAATCATATACACATATCCACAATTCCATCAAGTACCATTCCACCACATACTTTATACCGACTCCGAAATAGATTTTCATTTTCAAAACCAAACCAAATCTCTATACTTGATATGATTAGAGAAGATTGCTCATAACCGTGAGCACGGCTAATCGATTAGAATTATTTGATACTCTGCAGAGTTTGCGCACTTTACCCAAACACAACTCAGACTTGCATCCCTGTCATCCAGGGTACACGCGATACACGAGGTATCCGATATACAAGAATGATCTATTCTTTCCCATCGTTGAGGTTATAGCCACACCAAAGACCGGTGACGACAAATCCACTACTATGGCGATAAGAGGCCAACCACCACTCAGCGGCCACGGAATACTCATCGTGGACGACGGCGAATTGTTGGCGCGGCATTACCCCATAGCAAGGCGTACACCGTTGTATCAACAAACATGAATCGAGCGATTCCTCGCTGCAAAAGTACAAGCGCACACACGAAGGCGCATACTGGCGGTCGTGAGGACACACACACCGCGCTTGATCGCTCAACACAGGAAAAGGTCCACTCTTGACCTACCAACAGGCATGGCTATCCTCACACTTCAAGTACTAGAATAGGCTGCCCCATCCCAGCATTGCGCGGTTGCACGGTGTTCAATTCAAAACCGTCACAAGTTCGGTCCTTATATTTTTGCCTAGTGACTCAAGCGGGGAACTCCACTTAACTCGCCAACCAATCGCCACCATGTTTAACTAGCACATATTATACCTCCCGCCAAGTCTAATTACTAACTAGACACTTCACATTTTTACCAATATACCTTTACGATTCACATTTCCAAAACTTTTCCAAAACCAATTACATTTATCATAATTTTGAGCATTTGGTAAGGACTGACTTTGCTCACCTCTATTGCAGTGTCTAAGCGTATGCAATTACTAAATCGTTTATACCCAAGTGACATTTTATTAAATTGTCTAACCCTACTAGGGTTATCAATGATCTCGTGGAATTAAATTGAGGGAAACCACCAAATCAGGGTATATCTACCATTCCCACAAACTAGCAATTTACTGAATATAAACAATGCATATAGTTTGAGAAATCAAAGTAAACATCGTGAAATATAGGTTTCAAGATGGTCAAAGGAGGTGCTTGCCTTGTTGTTGCACTTCGGTGATGTCCGGGATGATGCTCGGGTTGTTCGAGGCGAAGCCCGACTCGCTAGCCTCTAATCGGTCAAAGCAACAAAAGCAGCGAAAGAAATACAACTTAGCAAAAGAAAGTTTTAAATGCACCATGAAGTGCATGCAATACACAAGAATGAAGTACAACCAAGAAACCCTGAAGAAACAACGCACTCGGACAACACAACACGACGGCCAGACGAACAGCCTAACCGGACGGTCGGGTTTTGCATCCGACCGATCCGGATAGGCCGGACACTCGGACCGTATGCCCTGATACTCGGTCCTAGGGCGTGTGGTCCAACTCGACGAGGAGACGGAGACCTTACCACTTCCTACAACTTCACCGCGACCGATCTACGACTTTCGTACACCTAGCGAACCGGAAGGAGCTCCGAGCTAGCCGATTCTACGAGAAAACGTCGCTAACCCGCCAAACCTCTAACTCACACTAACAACTCCTTAAATCGACATTACTACTACCCGATCTACCACTCTAGCATACCACATTCACTAATCCAAATCCCATTTTCAACCCTAGAACCATTACACCCAAAACCCTAGAATCCAAGTTCAACCCTAGCCTCCCAAATCCAAACCTAAGTCCTAAACCCACCATGAACGACTCTAGAACCCAAGAATCCCGCGAATCAAACCCTAAGAGAAAAGCTTACCTCCAAGGAAGATGGAGGAGGAGCAACGCCGGGTGGGGGATGGGGAATGACGGCTTGGGGAGGAGCACACCGAGATGGAGGAGTCACCGGGGAGGGTCACCGGCCGGTGGCTCGCCGGAGAGGAGCTCGGGGTGGTGGAGAGAACACCAAGGAAGTGGGGAAACCAAAGTAGAAGAAGAAAGAATGGAAGGGAGCCACGAAATGGGACTTTTATACAAAACCCCACGCCAATACCGGACTCTCCGGACTCAACCCGGAGACTCCGGGTTGGGGTCTTCGGTAACACTAACCCGGACACTCCGGACATTGGTCCGGACACTCCGGGTTGGAGCGCTCGGCCAGCCCAATCCGGATACTCCGAGTGTGGATCCGGATACTCCGGACATCCCAGAACTTTTGAACTTGGGCCTTGACGGCTAAAGCTTCCAGGGTTGATTACTAATTGTCCCAAAGTATTTTGGAAGTTAATAGGGTCACAGGCACTTGCCCAACCTAGTTCGAATTTACTTATGAGCGAAATTACTTAAGTTGAAGGGTTCTTTCTGATCCCAAGCAAGTATGTTCACTCAAGATACGGAAATACACAAGCACAGTGTATTATTGAACAGCGTTTGAGTACAAAGGTACAATGACTCAAGTACAGAAATACTCGGGATATTACAACAGCTGGAGTTACCGCAATCACTAGCAGGAGTGCATGACGTGTTCCATGTGTCCTAGCTGAAGAAGTGTCTCCGAGTACCTGAGGAGCAGACACCGCTAGAGTCAATTGAGTTGCAAGAAGATCTGACTTACAAGGAGCACCCCGTGAAGATTATTGACACCATGGATCGAGAAACGAGGAACAAGTCAACCCGTTTCTGCAGAGTTCAATGGAGCAACCACGCGGAGAGTGAAGCAACTTTGGAGCGCGAAGAGGATTTGAAGAAAGAGTTTCCGAACATATTTCTTTAGAAAGCCCTGAATCTCGAGGACGAGATTCTGTTAAGGGGGGAGGTTTGTAACACCCCAAAATTTTGCTTTTCTTAAATTCATGTGTGATTTGGCACTTTGGTGAATTTTTGAAATTTTCTGGAATTTATTTGGATTTATTTGGAATTTATTTGAATTTATTCCATTTTGAAATAATTAAAGAATTTGACTTTACAAATAAAATTTTGTTGGAAATATTTTATTTGAGTCCAAAATGTTCCAAAATATTTTCCAGAATTTTTCTGAGTATTTTACTATATTTAATGAATTAAATGAATTTCTGGGAATTAATTGAATTATTAAATCGCTGGAAAAATCAATCGGGTCGAGTACTGTTCATCCGACCGAGTCGGAACCCGAGTCGGACTCGAGTCCGACCCGAGCCAGCTGACTCGACCGAACCCAATCCTAACCCTACTTGATCGTGGCCGTTGATCCCGATCCAACGGTCCGGATTAGACCGCACCGGTTCGAGCCGTGACCGGGCCGGATCCGGTTCCGACCGTGCGATCGTGGCCGTTGATCGCGCCACGTGGACGGTCGCCAGTCGTCGTCTCCACCGAGTCCGAAATGGACTCCGCCGCCGCGCCCGCCGCCGTGTGGGCCTAGGTTTCCGTTTTCCGCGCGGACGCCGAGGGTATTTAATGCCCGGGTCGCACCTCGAGGACCGCCTTGACCCCGCGCAGCCATTGCCATAGCCGCCGCCCGTAGTGCACCGTCGCGCCCGCAATTGCTCGCCGTAGTTGCGTGAAGCACCGCCGCGGTTCTCTGTTGTTCCCGCCGCCGCCCGCCGTCCTCCGCCGCCGACGACCCCAGATTCGAACTCCCCGCGACGAGGCGCACCCGAAGGGAGAACTCACCTCGCTGGAGCGCGCCCGAAACGCTGTTGCCCGTGTCGCCGTCCCCAGCTCGACCCGATCGACTGTCGCGACGCCATCGCCGGACTCGAGCACCCTCGGTAGTCGGATCACAATCGACGGCCGGTCGAGATCACGCCACGCGTCGTCCAGCCGGTGAGATCCCGGTCCAAACCCCAGATCCAATCTCAGCCGTTAGATCTAGATCGTACGGTTAGCGTTAGCAGCGTTATACGCGTTAGATTGGATCTCAACCGTTGGATCTAGATCCAACGGTCCAGATTGGCCACGTTCACCCCAAACGTGCGTCACCAGATCCAATCTGGGCCGTTGATTTTCGAATCAACGGCCGAGATCGCGCCACGTGGCTGGAAGTTTGACCGTCGCGGTCGTGCCGCTGGCGGAAGCGTGTCTCTGACACGCGGGGCCCGCGTGTTAGAGGGCCCACCTGTCAGCCACGCCGTGCGCGCGTGAACCCAGCCGCTGACAAGGCAGGCCCACACGTCAGTGACGTCACCCATGACGTCACCAGTGGGTCCCACAGCCAAGAGCGGTGAGTCCCCACCGACGCCAAGAATGACGTCACCCAGCTGGGTCCCACTCGCCGATCTCACGGAGGCCGTGGACCGGGTCCACGGTAGACCCGAGCCAAACCATAGGCCACGTCCATGGACTGGCTGACGTCAGCCGCCCAATCAGGGGCCGACACGTGTCCCGCTGACGCAATAAATGAATTTCCGAAAAAGAAAATGATTTATTAATCCGAATTATTGAATTCAAATTTGATTCAAACTTCAAATGCTTATAACTTTTGCATTTTAACTCCGATTTGAGTGATTCAAATTTCTAAATTTGTATAAAATTGAGATCTACCTAATGATGAATTTTATTTAATTTTTGGACTAAATTTTTTCTCTGTAATATTATTTAATTGATTATTTAAACTTCAAAATGCTATAACTTTCGCGTTTAAACTCCGAATTTGACGATTCCAGTTTCTAAAAATTCATAAAATTATGTTATCTCTGTTTATGAACTTTATTTGGATGTTTGGACATTTTTTGTCTACTGTTTTATTCATTTGTTGCTATTTGCACGCGTTACGAGTAGACGTTGAAGTGCCGAAAGGATTCGAAGGAGAAGTATTGACCCAGGAGCCAGCTCAGGACCAAGAGCAAGTACTTTTTGAAGGCAAGTTGTGCTTTGACCATGTTGATCCCATTTTGAAACCTATTTTGATTCAATTTATTGCATGCTAGCTTAATTAGAAAATACTTTATTTAATCCCGGGGAATTAGATAAATGCCAATTTGTTGTATGACACCTTGATTAATTAAATATGTGCCATGACCCCTTGTCACCCTAGTTGTGGATTACTAGTTGGACACTACTAAATTGCCAACATGGGATTTTAGACCGTATAGTATACTGCTTAGACCTGCTACGCGCTCATGGCATGGTTTTTGGACAATCAAATGTTAATATTGATTTAATGATATATTGAATCGTTTTGGAAAGGTATCATGTGATGTTGATGGCACGTGGTGCATGGTAATCAACTGGGGGTTTGATAAATAGCTTTTGACTGGGGCATGTGGCAAGATTGATCGGGTGGGCCAGTTGTGGCACCGGGAACGTTGGTTTGGTTCTTCGGGTAGTCTTGCCCTGGTCACCCTAAGGACTTAACCTTGCAAGCCTTTGAACTGGGTCAAACGTGCAACCACATGTCTGTAATGGGACGGACCTAGTTGATTAAGTTGCTAATAACGTACCTGTGGGACCTCAGGATGTCAACTACACCCTTTGTGTAAGTTGAACGGGGGAGCGTACCGGGGCTGCGGCCAGGTACCCATCTAACGGTTGGTTGGCCTAAACTTCGCCTTAGCTAAGGGAAGGGTTAGTGTGCAACAAGGAGAGGACCACTTGTATTGTTAGAAGTTTCCGAAAGACTTTGTTACGGAACTCGCCTTTGTGGTGTTTATTTGTATCTTGTGGGTAAAGTGCATAACCTCTGTAGAGTGTAAAATCTATTCGAATAGCCGTGTCCGCGGTATTGGACATCGCTCGGGAATTACAGTCAAGGGTTAGACTTTCTTGAAAATAACTTGGACTTGAAAGGTTGGGTTTGGTTTAATAATGATGTTGATGGAAATGTGGATTAGGATTGGGAAAGATGTTTATTTAACTCCTGGAAAAGTTGTTAATGATATACTTGTTTCTACTGCTTTGAATCTACTTATATTATTTGTTAAATGCTGTTTCGCAAATATACCTTGAGCTATTCCTTTGTATCAAGCCATGCATATAGTATATTAGCTTGCATTCGTGCATGACTTGCTTGAGTACCAAGTACTCACCCTTGCCGTAATACAACACCGCTTGAAGAGGAGACTACACGGCTTTGGAGGAGGAGCTCCAAGAGGAACCGTCTACTTAGGAAGCGAGCCGGTCGGTTGCCTCGTGGTATCTTGTATGGCGCCACGATGTTATCTTATTTTCCGCTGCTATTAATTCTCTTTTAATAAGTTTCGTCTGCGAGGCGTATATTTGTAACTTGACCATAAGGTCAAGCAAACTTGATTGATTATTCAATTAAAGTACTTATTTAGTATCGAGTGGTATGATTGTGATATTTACCGATGTTAAGACTGTGTGCACTAGCGCGTTCCTGGACTAGTGCTGCATACACAGAGGGTCCGGATTTGCAAATTCGGGTCCCGACAATGCTCGAGGCTGTTGCTGCTCCACCGCGTCGACCACACCTGGCGAGGGTTGTGTATTCTTCTTCTTCTTGATCTTCTTATCCACGGAGTTCGAACCTTTCTTGCTGGTGGAGACCTCTAGTCCGGGCTGAGGTGGTAGCTTTTCTTTGTCTAGCATTTTCTTCCATTGGTCGGCTTCGTCGGCGTTGGCGTACCGGTCGGCCATACGGAAGAGGTCGTTGGCCATCAAGTCTGGGTGGATCTCCAGGTCCTGTGTGAAGCGTACGTCTCGTACTCCGAATTTGAAGGCTCGGACAACAGCCTCGTCTGATATGTTCGGGATCGAGTTCTGGACTTGGATGAATCTCTGGACAAACTGTCGTAGAGTTTCGCCCTCCGTTTGGATCAGGCGCTCAAGGTTGCGCTCTTTTCCCGGGCGAATGTAACAACTCTGGAAGTTCACTCGGAGCGCCGTACTGAGCTGCCTCCAAGATCGTATGGACCCTTCTTTCTGATTGAAGAGCCATGTACGAGCGGCCCCGTCCAAGACCGTTGGGTGGTAATTTGCCATTACCCCCTCGTCACCCCCTGCGGCCAGGATTGCGGTAGTGTAGATTGAGAGAAACTCATCCGGGTTCTGGGTTCCGTTCAATCTCTCAATGTGCCCGGGCTTGAACTTGTTTGGCCATGTGACATTTCGAAGGGAGCTCGTGAAGGCCTTATACCCGTAGCTCGAGGTCTCGCGGTAGCTTCTTCGGCCTCGAAGGTCGTCTCGAGCATCCTCCGTCCATCGCCCACCGCGCGGACCAAGTCGGGAGAAAACCTCACGAGGTTGTCGCGTTGGCGACCGCTCGGTCATAAAGCGTTCAGAGCGCTCGTAATCCGAGTGGACGTGTGCAAGATGCTCCGAAGCCGATCGGGGATTACTCCGAGGGTTCCTGTAGACCGGATTGGTCGTTTGGAGTACCTCCCGTGCATGGCTCCGAGGCTCGTCCTTGTGCGATCGGGCGAGAGCGTGCTCTCGACGGTCCCGGGAAACACTTCGAGTACCCCGATCATGGGGCGGATCCGAGACTTTTAAGTCTGCGGCGAGCTTTTCCAAATCCTCGGCCACGACCATGCCAACTACTTCCAAGTCCACTTGGTCGGGAAAGTTGCGGAGGTCGCGTACGACCGCCGCTAAAGCCTGCAGACGCTCTCGGTTCTGGAGAACAGGCGGCGGAGAACTCTGGCGGCGCTCGAGGACGCGGTTAGGGTTCAACACCCGTGAGAGTTTCCTCGGGAGGAATTTCTCTCCCTGGAAGTGCGCCTTTCTCGCACAAGGTGACGAATGCTCGCCAAGGTTCTGCCCAATGACGCCTCCAGGTGGTGCCTTGCTGCTTCATAGCGATCATGCTTAGCAGCTCCCGAGGATTCCACCTCGGGTTCGACATGGCTTCCGGCCATGTTAACATCGCGAAAGTGGGAAGAGTGCAAGGGAGACATCATCGTATCTCCTTGAGACGCTGTTTCGCGATCGAACTCGATATGATCTGGTATATTCAGCCCATCATAAAGTTTGTCATAGTCATCCTCGTTATCAACGAGGGTAATGCGCGGGGAACAAAGGGTTCGTCCTCGCACTTCAGACTCCGGGGTAAGGCTCCCGGGTTCGGTGTGGCCTGTCGGATCGGTCACACCTAACACGCCGCCGCCGGCGCAGTACATGTCGTCATCCTCAACATCGTTGAAGGCACAGAGACTCCGAGTATCTCCCGAATTCGACATCTTCGGGGATCCATCTCGAACGGAGATCACACTATCGATCCCCACGGACGGCGCCAGCTGTCGACGATTGGAGAACGGGCTCCCGCCAAGCTTACTTGTTGAATGAGGGATCAACAGGGGCCCCTTCGAGCGAGAGGGTGGTTGCGTCCGAGAAATGCTCAGATGAGCGAGACACACGGTGTTTATCCTGGTTCGGGTCTCTCGCTGGGGAGATAATAACCCTACTCCAGTGTATATGGTTTAAGGTCTGTCAAGTTGCGTACACTTTGTCTCGTCCCCCTTTCCACAGGGGTTAGGAGGGTTTAAATACAGGGTCCTAAGACGTATACATGGTAACTACCCCCTATAATTACGCCATGCTTCCATACCTTCCGCACCCGTGATCCGGAGTTCTTGAATCATGCCTCGTTTTGAATTTCTGGCGTACCTTCCCTGGATCCTAGGCGAACTGATTGCCGCTTTCCTTCCTGGTGGTTTGACCGAGCCCCCCGACCATCCTCTGAGCATCCGCCAGGCTCACCAAGCATGGTTGTTCGCACCTGCCCATCGTGCTCGTAGGCGAGCATTGGTTTTTAACAGGTGGACGCGTATGCTCGTTGCCCGAGTACTGGGTTGCTCGGGCGCCCCCCTCGGGCATTTCCTTCGAGGGCACCGTATGGTCGGTGGCCTTTGGGCCACCGGGGCAAGATGGTCTTCATGATAAACAGCCCAATCCCCGACACAATGGTTCAGATGACAAAGTTAATTAAGGATATCCATAATGAAGGTTATAACTAACACATCCTAGAATATAACATTGTAAGAATTTGAAGCGTGCATGAAAACATTTACGAACACATTTATGAAAAACTGGGATCAATATATTCAAGGTGGTGCTTACCTTGCTGTTCATTATCGACAAGTTCTATGTCAGGATCGTCGATAACAGTAGTCACGACGTCAGATTCTACTCGTCATACTGTGATACATACCAAAGAATAAACTCAAATAAGGCAAAAAGAATAGAAATAGAAAATTAAGTAACAATTCACCACATATAACAAGCATGGTTTTTAGGGTTATGATTTCATTTATTATTTCAAACATAGGAAGTGAAGATTATTAAGACTAATAAGGATCATGTTTTCAGGTGAATAATATAGACCTAACATGAAATCTTAAGTACTTCAGCCCAAACTAGTACTTTACTATTTAAGAGTATTTGTCATTGCATTCATTTTAAACCATGAATATTGAAATTATACAGGTATGTACATTTAACACACTAAAATGAGTTCCAAATTATAAGATGATTTAAAATAAGTAGAAACTTAAATATTCTTATCTTATATATTTGAGTTGTTCGTAGCCTAAGGATTTTATTAAAATTTATTTAATTTAATTTGGAGTTCATTTGCTCA
This sequence comes from Rhipidocladum racemiflorum, assembly GCA_036346355.1. Lineage (NCBI taxonomy): Eukaryota > Viridiplantae > Streptophyta > Magnoliopsida > Poales > Poaceae > Rhipidocladum > Rhipidocladum racemiflorum. The sequence continues at coordinate 60,832,877 of CM070570.1, forward strand.
AATTTTATATGTATCATATTTTAAACCTATACTTTAAATTCAAATTTGAATTTTGAAAGAGGTCTAATATACAATATTTTGCACATTATGAAACTAGAGGCTTAAACATGAATTTAGAAATTTGTCACGCTGAATTTGGATTTAAATTGCGAAAATTATAAGAGTTTGAATTTCTAGGTTCTGAAATATTCTAAAAAGGGAAAGTACGTGTACTTTCTGTTTTCAGAAAGTTTTATGAACCGGCCGGACTGACAAGCAGGACCACTTGGTAGTGGTTGAGTGCATGCACGTGAGAATGACAAGGGAGGGTCCACCTGTCACTAGGACAGAGCAGAGCCGAACGGGGAAAAACCTCACCGACAGCCATCAGCGACGGATGGAGCTCAGCCGGTGGTCGGGCTAGCTGGAGGGGGTGTCAGTGGTTCAGGGGCGACGACCAATGGTAGTCGGAGATGGCCTTAACTGGGTGAGTGCGAGGCTGGCTGGTCGGCCGGAAATGAACAAGAAGGTATTAGAGCCCGATTAGATAGGGGATTAAGTAGCGACGTATATGGTAGAGTCCTTTTTACCAATTTGTGGCATCAGGGAATGGTTGAGGGAGGCTATCGCCGAGTGGCCAGAGCTGGAGAAGAGGAACTTCGGTGGCGGCTGTGCTTCGAGCGATAAACGCTGAAATCAAGATAGGTAAGGTTTGAGGGCATAATCGAGAAGCTCTATGTTGAATTAATTGAGAAGAAACTCACCAACGGGCTTAATTGAGGTTCGTGATCGAGACATTCTTCCGTGGTAATGGAGGTATCTCGGAAGCAATGGCGTTCAGGCTTTGGTGAGATTCAGCCGAGGCAAAAGAGGTAGTGTGGTCTGTGGTAGCATGGATGAGATGAACGTAGTAGAAGCATGGCTTAAATAGCCGAGCTAGGCGACCGACCAAAGCAATGCACAGAATTCCTCAGCGAGACGGGGCTTGGAGGTTCTAACAGGGCATGCATGGGCGAAGTCGGAGCAGGAGATGGGTAGTGAAATACCCCAAAATTTTCAAAACGAGTTTGAATTAGACTTTATTCGCATTTTATGATTTTTCTGAATTTATTGGGATTTTTTTTTCGAATTTATTTGGATTTATTTGAACTGATTACGGATTTTTGCCGTTTTGGGAAAGTTTCAGCGCTGGTGCGCTTTCCTCTTTCGGCTTTTGCGCCTTCGCCTGCGCCGCGCCTCGCCGCTCGGCCCGTCTCCCTCGCGCGCCGCGCCTCGCTCGAACCCGCCGCCTTGGCGCCGCGCCCGCGCGAGCGCCTTGCTCTGTGCATCTTCGCCCCGCGTGACCTCCACGCCATGGCACTTTCTTTGCGCCGCCCGTCCGTCGCCGTCGCAGCCTAGCCCTTAGGGTTCTCCACCTCCCGCCGCTTAGCGCCGCGCCCGAGCCCCACGCCGCCGTCGATCCGTCGCCGCAACCTGCTCCGATCTCGCCGCAATCATGAGGCCAGCCGCTATTTAAAGCCCTCCCGGCCGCCATTTGTGGACCACCGAGCTCGCCTCCACTCCCTCTTTCGATTCCTCTCTCTCTCTCGCTCTGCCGTGAGCTCCCGTGGCCGCTCCACGGCCACTCCCTCCGCTCCGGCTGCACACCGCCGCCAAGCCGCTCCGCCGCCGCTCGGCCTCCCTCGATCCAAACCCTAGCACCGGGGTAAGTTTTCCCCTTTTCCCCTCAAGCCCCACTCGAACCAGCGACCCAAAGTGCGATAACGCACTTGTCTCCCTCGGCTCCGGCGAAAACGCCACCCCGCTCCGGCCGGCACCCTCCACCCGCCACTGTCGCCCGGACCCCACCGGGCCACTACCACCCGCTCGAGCCCTGGGCCGCCCCACTGCCAGCCCACCTCCTCCCCGCTCATCGCCATGCGCCCCACGCGCCTTGATTTCCCCTCACTCCTCCTCTCTCTGCCGCTCGGGCACTTTGTCGGGGGCCGTCAGTAAACATGGGCGGCCCAGAGCCTCCTCAAGGCTGCGTTCCTGGCCGAAACCGGTTTTGGCACGGCCCAGCGTGAACAGTGCCCCGTTTCATTTTTCCTTTTTCGATTTTAATTTCAGAAATCCTTTTTAATTTATTTTCAATATCCAAAAATGCCCCGAAATTACCCGAGGGCCCAAAAATGCCCCAAAAATACTTTTCCGAACCGTTTCGAGCCACTGAGTCCAAAAATGCCCTCCGTTCCTCAATCCGGAGTCTCCAAAATTCCAAAATGCCCAAATCGCCCTTCCTTTCTCTCTCTCGGCCCGGTTCCGATTTCCGTTTCCGTTTTCGTTTCAGTTTCTTTTCGTTTTTCGTTTCTTTATTGTCGTTCGTCCTTTTCGCGTTAGATCCGGACGTTGGACTATTCCAGGAGCCCTCGCAGTTCCCGGAGCAGGACCCGGACCCGACAAAGAGCCGATTTCAACCGCATCAACGACACTTCGTCCGATCCGATCGCCAGCAAGGCAAGCCGTACACCTTTGAACATGTTGAACCTATTCATGCCTTATTATAGTTAATTACTATTTTCTACCGCATTACTTTACTGTATGTTGAAATATTGCAAATCCGTTTATTTTAAGAATGACGTGATTCAAAGTTAATGCCGATTTGCTCATGAGACTTCCTTGAAAAATATTGAACCTAATTACATCCTTGTGACCTTAGGTTAATTAATATTCCAGTAATAATTATTATTATCCTGTTAGTTTAGTCAAATGCTTTTGAGAATGGAAATAAAAGGCTGCCGAACCGTTGGTTCGGTTATGTTTGGAAAAGTGCTACGGTTTGGGGGACAGAATTGGATAAATCCCGGAGAGGATGAGTTCCAATCCCCGGCTGATGATTAATGCCATGGTTGGTTGTGGTGGCTGGTACAGTTGGTACCGGATTGGTTTGTGGATCGGAAAAGGCTTGGTCTTTGGCAATGTAAGGATCATAATCCCCTTGAGCAAAGTAAATAACTTAAGAACTCGTTCAACCACAGGTTGGGCCGGTCAACTTCGTTGGCTTGACTCAACATAGCTCGGTACATTGTACTTTCCCTCGGAATACCTATAGGAGCAGGGTTACCTTCCTGTGTGGGAGATGGTCCAATGATTATGGGAGTGAAACGAAAGTGTGCCTGAGGAAAGCTGTGGCATTTCGGGTTCACAGCGGTAGATGCCACGATAAGCGAGACCAAGCACTCCACACGGCCAAGTGGGGACCGGGATAATGTGGAGCAAAACTCTGGGATAGGGATGAAGAGGGAAATGTCCAACGAAAAGCTATGATAACCTCGATCCGACCGCACGCATTTAAGTTGCGTGTTAAACTCGAGTTGGCATTAACGATCGTGGAATCTTGTGGGTAAAGCTGAACACCTCTGCAGAGTGAATAAATGGTATTCGAATACGCCGTGCTTCCGGTAAATGAAGCTAAGTTTAATTGGGGTGAATCCCGTAACCTAGCTCAAGTAGATCTTGGTGCATGTTTGAGAATGTGGTTTAATGGTGATGACTTTGTGAATGGAACCCCCCTGGATTACTATTATTATGGATTGTGTTTTAAATGTGAAATGATATTACAAATAAAACTGCATCCACAAATACTTTAACCTTGTGCCAATATTGTGCTACCCCCTTGCATGTAATATTCAGTGTTTTCCGTACGACTTGTTGAGTACTCCCGTACTCACCCTTGCAACCCCGACCCCCTCTCAGAGTTCGAAGAAGCTGGAGCGTTCCAGGAATGCGTAGATGGCAACTTGGTTTTGAGGTCTTAGTCTTTTGCTCAGGCCTGCCTGTGCGGTGTTTTGCTTGTAAGTTATTCGGGCCCTGCTGCGCCCTCTTCTGTAAAAACCCTGGCCGTTAGGCCTTATATTGAATAAAAATGTCGGAATTTGACTTTTGCCTGGCAATAATATGCTTGGTTCCTGGCAGCTAATCATCCTGGGTAGCTGTCGAGGCGTACGGATCTGCCCCTAAAAAGGCGGGCCGTCACAAGTGGTATCAGAGCTTTGGCTTGACCATAGATTAAGACCTTAAGTTGGATTAGGAAACCTTTCAAAACTTATTTTGATATACAAACAAAATGAATTTCGAAAATATAAGTATTATTGCTGTCTCTTTCTTCCCCTGCTACCTTGTCTTCTTTAAAGCTTCTTATCCCTCCCGGTCTTGTTTTAAAGTTTCGTCTGCCCGTCTAAAATTCAAAATCCTCGCGGATCTTCGCCAGCAGCTTGGGGATGATGCCGTCAGCAGTAGTTAGACCGTTAGTCGTAGAAGTTGTACCCTTCCTTGTTTTAGGCTTTTTGTAATGTAAAATGGGTTATGCCGAACCTTAAAATGGTTTTGTGCATGATCCATGTCTTATAAAAATTGCTAAGTTCTCTATTTCTGTGATTTTGATTGCTTAAACTATCTATATATCCCCGTCTAATTCAAAGGTTCCCTCAATTCATCTGAGCCCCATCTATTCTTGCTATTCTCACCCCATGCCCTAAATTCTTACTCGTCTTTTTCGCTTTCCTCAAAACCCTGCTGCAGACCGAAAAGAAAGTCAGATTGAGACCATGACAGATTTTGGATCAAAATTCCTGCATGACAGCTCGAGCAGAAATGAAGAGTCAGTAAATCACCCAGTCAACCTAGCTCAATTACTGGCCATAATGGAAAGAAACAGACAACAAACGGAAAGGCACCATACGCAGTTATTGGAAAGAATTTTCGAACGGCTAGTTGAAAAGCCTCAAGGACACACCCAAGGAAATCTGGACAGACAAGAGGAAAGTACAGCGATGGGATATACGAACGAATCCGACTACTTTACCAGTGATATTCCCAAGGAGATGGACACCCAAGCTAGTAGGATAAAAGAATCTTTGGAAGAATTACAGAGGAGCCTGAAGTTCCACACCTCAGCTATAAAGGACATGTCGTCAGTAATGGACAAATGGATAGCAAACAAAGAAGCCCGGAATGAATTAAAAATGATGAAAAAGAGAAAGAAAGAAATTCAACAGACATGGATACCGACTCCCACCCAGATCGGAGGAAAGACCCCAGTCCTCACCCAAGGATTCCCTAACAAAAAGCACTCAAAAGAAAAAGAGCAACCAACACCTGCGAAACCTCAGCCCAAATTAGTTAAGTGCTACAACTGCAATGGAGACCACTTCGTCCGCAATTGTCCCACGAGGTGGGATAAATGCTATCATTGCAGACAGAAGGGACATTTCAGACGCAATTGCCCAAAGAAAAGTCTACCGACCCTGGTAGCCCAGACGCGAGTGATAGACCCTCACCTCCACCAACCGACAGCTAGTGACCCGTCCACCGCAACAGCAGAAGCAGAGATACCCAAGGAATAAGATACAAGATGGGACAAAGGAAAGACACCAGCCGAAGATATCCAATCATGTCACGTCCAAAGGAACAACAATCGCAACCAGTACCGTTAATAAGGAATTGCTGGAAATTCCAAGCAACCGGAAGTAGACTAATAGCCAGATTTGAATGTGGCAACTTGGATATGGAGATCCAAGGGATAAAGATTAGGATCAACTTGTACTATCAAGAATGTAAGGTCTGAACAATATATTGGTAATAAAGCAGTTGTTTTGGACTCATAAACTGTGTGAAAGTTGGGAAAAATAAAATAAAATACTGAGTTAAATAAGACTTCTTCCCCGTGACACATCACCACTGAGAAGTGGAATAGAAATGGATCTCAACAACCAAGTAATGATGGAATGAAAGCAACCCATGTCAGTGACAGGAGTCAGAAGTTTTCTCAGAATAATAGGACAAGGAATTAGCCAAAGAATTATTCCAGAAATAACCAACCTTTAGCTCAGCACCCCTAGAATGGCAGCCCTACAGATGAACACAACAGAGTCCGAATAGGCAATAAAGGAAAATAATTGGACTTGAGTTTCAACCTCAAAATCGGAATCACCCAGAGGAAAAGTAAACATGATGGCTAAGGTTTGCACAAAAGGAGCGCCATTAAATGATTTAAGAAAAAGGACACGTTCCCAGCTAGAATCTGAGTTGCGTGAAGTTAGACCTTGAGGCAGTGTCAGAAAGGCCAGAAGGCTTCCTTGAAAGACAGACTGGTTTATTAAGACAAGGATATAAGAGGATTGATTTTGACAAAATTCACCCACCCAAATGGTCGACGCTCTACTGAACGCAAGGATATACCGGTATTGAAGAAAGGAATACTGACAGAAAGTAATGAATAAACACGTGGTTGGATTTGGATGTAAAGTATGTCAGGAAGATAAGATGGACCACCAAAATAATAGCCAGACTGCCACCACCACTTACAGTGCCCGTATAGAAATGGGAGAGAAAATAAAAGACTTTGCCACTAGGTCACCTAAAGAATCAGCAAGGATTGACGACAGATGAAACATCACTAATGGATTGACCTACCAGGGAGATCTTTTGGAAAGAACCATTTAGTAGAATTAGATTCAACCCAGATTGATGGACCACAAAGAATCCCCGAGTCAGATTGGGAGCTAGTTTAGCTCAATGTTCAGGGAAAGTCTGAATAAGACTACAAGGACCGGTTTGAACTTTGACACAGTACTCCACCCTCAGCCAGGTAGACAAGCAGAGAAGAAACGACCAAAGTCTGAAGAAAATGTCAAGAACTTACGCTCTAAACACTCCCAATCAAGCCACCTATTGCTGTCCACGAAAGCCTCCACACCACCTCGGTTACCAAGATAGCCCAGACATCACGGAAGGAAATATCGGACCCTTGGGGACAAAATAAAGGACTAGGATTAAACAGCAGTGGGACCCAGCTCGTCCAGGATACAGAAGTCCGTGAAAGGATCACCACCAATGAATTAAGTGCAAGCTCCAATGTAACAGAAAGATTACATTGGCTCCGAAAGGAAATTATGTCGAAAAATACCGACCATCAAAACCCACGCAATTTTGGATGAAAAATAAGGAGCTAAGACCGGATAGACTGGACCGTACGAAGATTCTTACAGAATCAGAGGAATGTCATGCAAGTTACAGTTGGTTCAGGATTTGTCTGGAAATTCACAGTATGCTTCAGATATTCCCAGCTGAGAGGACATTTCCATCAGCAGTCAGGACATGTGCTACCCAAGGGATTTGAATTCCCAGTACGATTCACCAAGAAAGACCAGTCGAGATCATGGAAAGCATAGAGAAGATGGGAATTTAAGACTGTCAAAATTTACCAAGTACGATGGAAGAATCACGTACTCGAGGAAACCTTGGAAAAAGGAATCAGGTTTTTCAGCAGTAGTTTTCCAACCTTTCGCCCAGGAGGAATAAATCTCGGGGACGAGATTTGTTTTAAGGGGGGTAGGTTGAAATACCCCAAAATTTTCAAAACGAGTTTGAATTAGACTTTATTCGCATTTTATGATTTTTCTGAATTTATTGGGATTTTTTTTTCGAATTTATTTGGATTTATTTGAACTGATTACGGATTTTTGCCGTTTTGGGAAAGTTTCAGCGCTGGTGCGCTTTCCTCTTTCGGCTTTTGCGCCTTCGCTTTGCGCCCGCGCCTCGCCCGCTCGGCCGTCTCCCTCGCGCGCCCGCGCCCTCGCTCGAACCCGCCTTCGCCTTCGCGCCCGCGCCCCGCGCCAGGGCGCCTTGCTCCTGTGCATCTTCTCGCCCCCGCCCGTGACCTCCCTGCCATGGCCGCCTGCTGCGCCGCCCCGTCCCGTCGCCGTCGCAGCCCTAGCCCTTAGGGCTCTCCACCTCCCGCCGCCTAGCGCCGCGCCCCGAGCCCCACGCCGCCGTCCCGTCCCGTCGCCGCAACCCTGCTCCAGTCTCCGCCGCAATCATGAGGCCCCGTCGGCTATTTAAAGCCCTCCCGGCCGCCATTTGTGGACCACCGAGCTCGCCTCCACTCCCTCTTTCGATTCCTCTCTCTCTCTCGCTCTGCCGTGAGCTCCCGTGGCCGCTTCCACGGCCGCTTCCCTCCGCTTCCGGCCAGCACGCCGCTAAGCCGCTCCGCCGCTCGCCTCCCCGATCCAAACCCTAGCACCGGGGTAAGTTTTCCCCTTTTCCCCTCAAGCCCCACTCGAACCAGCGACCCAAAGTGCGATAACGCACTTGTCTCCTCGGCCCGTGAACGCCACCCCGCCCGGCCAAGACCCTCCACCCGCCACTGTCGCCCGGACCCCACCGGGCCACCACCCGCTCGAGCCCCAGCGGCCCCACCTGCCAGCAGCCACCTCCCCTCCCCCGCTCACTGCCATGCGGCCCCACGCGCCAGTTTTCCCCCCCTCACTCCCTCCTCTCTCTGCTGGCTCGGGCCACTTTGTCGAGCGTCTGGCCGTAAACATGGGCGGCCCAAGATAGCCTCACAGCAGCGTTCAGCGAGCGAAACCGGTTTTGGCACGGCCCAGCGTGAACAGTGCCCCGTTTCATTTTTCCTTTTTCGATTTTAATTTCAGAAATCCTTTTTAATTTATTTTCAATATCCAAAAATGCCCCGAAATTACCCGAGGGCCCAAAAATGCCCCAAAAATACTTTTCCGAACCGTTTCGAGCCACTAATTCCAAAAATGCCCTCCGTTCCTCAATCCGGAGTCTCCAAAATTCCAAAATGCCCAAATCGCCCTTCCTTTCTCTCTCTCGGCCCGGTTCCGATTTCCGTTTCCGTTTTCGTTTCAGTTTCTTTTCGTTTTTCGTTTCTTTATTGTCGTTCGTCCTTTTCGCGTTAGATCCGGACGTTGGACTATTCCAGGAGCCCTCGCAGTTCCCGGAGCAGGACCCGGACCCGACAAAGAGCCGATTTCAACCGCATCAACGACACTTCGTCCGATCCGATCGCCAGCAAGGCAAGCCGTACACCATTGATCATGTTGAACCTATTCATGCCTTATTATAGTTAATTACTATTTTCTACCGCATTACTTTACTGTATGTTGAAATATTGCAAATCCGTTTATTTTAAGAATGACGTGATTCTTAGTTAATGCCGATTTGCTCATGAGACTTCCTTGAAAAATATTGAACCTAATTACATCCTTGTGACCTTAGGTTAATTAATATTCCAGTAATAATTATTATTATCCTGTTAGTTTAGTCAAATGCTTTTGAGAATGGAAATAAAAGGCTGCCGAACCATTGGTTCGGTTATGTTTGGAAAAGTGCTACGGTTTGGGGGACAGAATTGGATAAATCCCGGAGAGGATGAGTTCCAATCCCCGGCTGATGATTAATGCCATGGTTGGTTGTGGTGGCTGGTACAGTTGGTACCGGATTGGTTTGTGGATCGGAAAAGGCTTGGTCTTTGGCAATGTAAGGATCATAATCCCCTTGAGCAAAGTAAATAACTTAAGAACTCGTTCAACCACAGGTTGGGCCGGTCAACTTCGTTGGCTTGACTCAACATAGCTCGGTACATTGTACTTTCCCTCGGAATACCTATAGGAGCAGGGTTACCTTCCCAGGTGTGGGAGATGGTCCAATGATTATGGGAGTGAAACGAAAGTGTGCACGAGGAAACTGTGGCATTTCGGGTTCACAACGGTAGGTGCCACAGTAAGCGAGACCAAGCACTCCACACTGGCCAAGTGGGGACCCCGGGATAATGTGGAGCAAAACTCTACCGGATAGGGACTGAAGAGGGAAATGTCCAACGAAAAGCTATGATAACCTCGATCCGGCCGCACGCATTTAAGTTGCGTGTTAAACTCGAGTTGGCATTAACGATCGTGGAATCTTGTGGGTAAAGCTGAACACCTCTGCAGAGTGAATAAATGGTATTCGAATACGCCGTGCTTCCGGTAAATGAAGCTAAGTTTAATTGGGGTGAATCCCGTAACCTAGCTCAAGTAGATCTTGGTGCATGTTTGAGAATGTGGTTTAATGGTGATGACTTTGTGAATGGAACCCCCCTGGATTACTATTATTATGGATTGTGTTTTAAATGTGAAATGATATTACAAATAAAACTGCATCCACAAATACTTTAACCTTGTGCCAATATTGTGCTACACCCTTGCATGTAATATTCAGTGTTTTCCGTACGACTTGTTGAGTACTCCCGTACTCACCCTTGCAACCCCGACCCTCTCGAGTTCAAGAAGGCTGGAGCGTTCGAGGAATGCGTAGATGGCAACTTTGTTTTGAGGTCTTAGTCTTTTGCTCAGGCTGCTGTGCGGTGTTTTGCTTGTAAGTTATTCGGGCCTCGCGCCCTCTTCAGAAAAACCACGGCCGTTAGGCCTTATATTGAATAAAAATGTCGGAATTTGACTTTTGCCTGGCAATAATATGCTTGGTTCCTGGCAGCTAATCATCCTGGGTAGCTGTCGAGGCGTACGGATCTGCCCCTAAAAAGGCGGGCCGTCACAGGTAGGCTCTTATTTCCGAGGAGTTGTGGTAGGGTTGTTCCTTATATTTTAGGAGCCCTAGTACAAGTCGAGAAATTGAGCCCTTAATTTCAGCAATATAAAATTATTTTTATCTATTAATTGCAAATGCATATGTTAAGTATATAATCAAAACATTTTTTCAGTTGCAAAGATGACACAAACATTTCGTCACGAGGAGTCAAAGGACTGAGACGAACGGGATTGGGGAATAGATTGCTGGTTCGCGGCAATCACGTGACGGCTCGAGCTAAAAGAGAGCAATGGCGTTCGTTGAATCTGATGACTCCATACCTGATAATCATATATGTGCAGATTTGTTGTATACTTACATGGACTAGGCCGGCCGGCCAAGGCCCCTCCCCATCGTGGGACCTAGGCGAAAGCACCTATTGCACCGGCCCAGGAACGGCCCTGAGTTGCGGCACCGACCAAGGAAGAAGGGTGGTGAGCTCAGGCGATGAAGTTGCCGGCCAGTTGCTCGGGAGAAAGCAGAGAGAAAAGGGGAGAAGAAGGAGGCAAGGCACTGATAGGTGGGGCTGGGCCCAACTGGCAAGGAGAGGATGAGAAAACGAGGTGGGGGGGCTGCGTTGGCCAGACTGGTGAAGTCACGGACGCGGTAGTGTCCATAAATAAGCGGGTAAGGAGTTTAATGCAACCCGGTTCTACTTGGACAGCGGTGAGAAACACTAAATTCATAGGTCAAATCTGCACAAAATTTTTTGAAACTTTTAATTTAAGGATCTGGCAAAGCTTTCTACTAGCTACAAAAATTTTTAGGTCAAAATACCTAGTAGATTTTTTTATAAAATTCTGACAAAATAGCCATTCCAATAAAGCTCTATTGTTTTTAAACCTTTATCTTTTATTAAAGCTTCCACATTAATTTCTAGACCGAAGTAAAAGTTATTTTATAGAAAATTTACTTTAGGGTAAATTTTTGTTACCACTTTACTTTTACTTTATTATTATTATTTTTTTACCATTTTCTATATTGATTTTCTTTTAGAATTAAACTCCAAAATGAGAATTAAAGCCACAAATTCATATGTTATGCTCATCCACATTTTGAAATGTATATTTTATTCCACGTTACTTTTGACGATGTTACAACATGCGACCGTCATTCCTTATCTATTGTTACACACACCCCTCAGTCGGTGTAGCGATACCAAGGTTCTGTGGCGGCCGACGTATGCTACGCCCGGAATGGTTCGTTTCAATCCCGGTATAGTTATTCGAAAAAGAATCAAAAATCTATTGGACACGTAAGCGTGTACGGTGCAGTCGAGTAGCTCATATTTGTTTGAGTGCTGGTCATCTGGTCAATATTCCATGCACAGGGCTATTCGTGGCATTGAGCATACACTTAAGTGGAGTATGGGTGTCACCTCTAGTCCAACACATAAGTGAGGTTCGATTCATGTTTTCGGGTACCCACACTGCCTATACCCACACTACTAGAGAGAAGCACATTAGAGACGGTTCTAAACTCACATCAGTGGCGTTTTTTGAACCGCCACAGATTAAGCGCCACTGATAATCGGAGATTTTCAGTGGCGGTTTGAAAACCGCCACTGATAATACTCATTAGCGGCGGTTGGAGAGAAAAACCGCCACTGATAATGATAATATCAGTGGCGGTTCCAACCAAAAACAGCCACTGATAATTCCATATCGGTGGCGGTTCCAATTAAAAACCGCCATCGATAATTATAATATCCGTGGCGGTTTTTAATTGCAACCGCCATCGATATGGTATTATCGATGGCTGTTTTGGTTGGAACCACCACTAATAACCCCGTCCGGCAATAAAAAAATCCGGCATTTACGGCTAGCCTCAGGAAAGTGCTAGCCATGCCCTCTGAAAGCTTGACACACAAATAACGACCTCGGAAAGTGATAGATATACCAACATACATGATTCTAAACTATTTGGAATATATCGATTTTCTTTCACACATGAAACGAAATGTATCTTTATTTGCAAGCATCAAATGATTTATTTGGTCATGGCGAGCATGATATCATGCAATAGCAGGTGTAGCTAAACATTCAACGCGAGAAGTCCATGGAACAAGAATGATCAAATGGACAATGAAAGAATGTCATAATGAGAAACCATAAATCGGCGAAGTTACGTAGCTCTACATGTCATTACGAAATAAGATTTTTCAAGAAATCTCAGACTATACAAATTAGACAATTGGTATTCTGAAAAAATCAAGAACTACAAGTCCTTATTCTTGATAAGTAAAACGAGGAGAACTCCAATTAAAATCCAAATGTTACATAATAATCAAGTGTAAGGTCAATAATACATCTTTTGATTACAATTTTGGACATATGCATTAAGTTATCTTGCCTAACATGGAACATCACGATGAACAGCATTTATCAGCACCTTTTCAAAGTACTTGAAACTCTACTCATGTATGCCTTGGACAGCAAGATAATGAGTTGAGAAAATACGTACACTTTTGCTCCAAAGTTACAAAGTGGCAACCTGCGTTTGCATTCCAAGAACATGACTGCACCTCTATATTTTTCTTTATAATCTGTGAAACCATTCTTCAGCATAAATAGATGTAATAGCTATATTGAAGGAAAGATGCAAGTATAACACAATGCAATGAATGCATGTATCATTTCTGATCTATGTATCGTAAACCATATGTAAATTATCTATATAAGAATTGCCAGAACTAGAATTTAATATCTGAAATAACATGTGTAAGTCTCAAAGATCTTCTGTAATATGTCAAACTATGAGACATGAAGCATACCGTTACCATACTACAGTCGCTAGAAACAATTGATTCAGCACATGAAACAACAGGCAGTAAAACTTAATACTGAGCATTTCAGCTATTACACAATCGTTGTTGGGTCGAATAGAAGTATAGCATAGTTGTTACATAGAGTTCAAAATCAAAATGGTAACCATCTAGAGAAGCATAATGCTCAACTAACCATGTCCTTTTTTTCTCAAATTTGGTAAACCTTAACACTAGTTCGGCTCAAGTACAACAAAGAAGATCAAATCTTACCATTTTCTTCCGAAGATGAATCATTGGAATCGGCCTTGCAGTAAGAAATAATAAAATCTTGATCACTGGTTATGTATATGTTGTTAGTATTGCAATCAGGGTGCCACAATAGGTGATCTTCAAATGATGTGACTAGTTCACCTCGGGAATTCCAAACTGCTACAGATTGATTCCGGAAAGTCAGGAACAACTGCAGCTCGTAGAGAAAGATAAAGGCAGCATTATACCAGGACTGGCACAAGTTAACAAGTAATTAGACAAGAGATAAATACAACCATGCACCCTAATGAAATAGAAAATCAAATCAAATATTTTAAACTGGATGTAGACAGAACAAAAAAATACAGCTTTGATAAGCTGCATAGCAACACCACAGGTATAAGATTTACTGTCATCCATATGTGCATTAGATAGCAACACCACAGTTTCAGAATAAGTGCATTTTACAGCCATTAGAGAAGTTAGTGTACCTGTCTTGAGCAGAATAGGTGAAAACCTTTCCATTAACATCATCAAACTCCACGAATCCAGATGACAGAATCAGATAGTCACTACATTGACAAAACATATGGAACAACTGCAGAAGTTTGATAAAGTCCATGTGGCATTCCTTAGCATGGAAAGTTTAGCATGCTCATTCAACTGTGCGAGAAGGGGCATCAATGCGCCATTGGCGAGAACAAGGTCACTTCACTTCGGGGAATCACCAGCTACATTGCCCAATGCCCACACAGCCTTCGAATTGTTTTCAAGAAGTACAATGAACCACAGTTCTATGAGCATAAATTAGAAACACTACTCTATGAACCAGACCTAAGTTAGTTTCCAGATTCGTCAAAAAAGCATTGAAAGAACTATTTAGTGATGACTGATGACAACTAATGTCAATTGCCAAGTGGGAACAACACATTGTGTGAAAAAACTAATTAGTCCAAGTTAGATAAAGTAAATGGCGTACATCATTAAAATAAAGATAGTTCCATCATATATTGTTAAACAACGATAATTCCACTAACATGTTAGATTGTGCTTCTACAATCGCAAGTAACGTGATGCAAGCACCAGGCTGCATAAGCACTATTCATAGTTTTCGAAGTGAACTAATATCAATGAGAGGAGCAGGGGACTCACCTTCACAGCATCCTCTCCAAGGGCAACTCCAATGGCCAGCGGCTCCCTCCTCTCCCAATCTTTGCACCTCGTGACTTCTCACAAGCAAAGAATCGCCTCCTCTCCTTCCTCAAAACAGGTATGAGAAAAAGGGGGTTAGATGTAGATCACCAGCGGGAGGAGGAGGAATCTTTACCGGTGAGGCGCCGCTGCAGGAGAGGGAGGAGGAAGCGCTTAGTAGTGGAGGGAGGGAGGCACACGATGGCGTTGATGCGAGGAGTTCGTGATGCGATGATGCAGGTGAAGGAGGAGTTCACGATGAGACGAGAGAATAATTATATCACAAAAACCAATCAGCATTACAACATTCCGGTGTAATAGATCGATAATTATATCACAAGCAAAACTATTATATCACACACATTGTAATAGATCGATAATAAATAAGATTAGTCATATTGACCAGTAGAGTATCTTCTCGTTTCTAAAGTTTGTCATGCTCTCGTTTACAATTTACAAGTCCACATCCAAGACCTAGTATCTTGTCACACAATCTTAAGCCTACGAGCCTTTAGGGTTCTTTGGAGGCGAATGACGTTTAACAACAGCATGGAGCAATTGATCATTGTTGTCTTCATCATAAAACTCGCCCTTTTTGTTGATGACTTCCTTCATGATGAAGTAAGCGAGCTGTCGCTGAATGGCTTGGATGTCAAGAGGATGTAGTCCTGTCATAGGCAATTTGAGGCGCTACAAGTACGAAAAATAAATCTAAGAGTATATATAGAAATTGAGTGGTGCGAATAAATGTGTAATGTTAGCATGACAAACCTCTACGTCATTGTCTATTATTGTAGAAGATAAGATTTCGCGCATGTATTGGCAATACCTAAGTACCCACATAAATTTGTGCCTTGCATTTGCTTGTGACACTACAAAAATTGAATAAACTAAAATGTCATGGAAGGAGTTATTTACTATGAAATGCGATATAAGAATATTTCTTGCGTATGCATCGGAAATTTAGTTCGGACTGAAAGGGATTTACGGAATGGGCGGTATCTCAAGCTCTTTGTACAATATCTTTTGAACGCGCATTCATTACACTTAGCAGCTCTTCGTAGTCTTTTTTATCTTTGTCCATCGAATCCATGACCGGCAACTTGCTCTTTTACGGAGTCACTACTACAATAATCGATGGAACCTACATATACATGTATGATGCTATAGTCATTAGCCCTAGGATAAGAGAAATGAGCGAATTCAACAAGTGATTTAACTAGCGGTGAGAAACTTACTTAAAATTGTATGGAACAAGTATGAATTCCTTGTCTTGTAGTTTTAGCAACGCCCTGTATATGTATTCCTCAACCTCATTTGGTGCTCTTAAGATTTCGATCTGGCACACCGTTTCTGGGTCGAGGAATCCCACTGGGCCCTTGGTTCTTCTCAATTCAATAGTCTCGTATCTAGATAAGGAAAAAGTTAGACAAGACATTTATCGGTATTACGTGAATGTAAACCATGATTTATATAGTAGACACTTACAGTGTCCAGCATCGCAAAAAAGACACGTCGAGGGCGTCGTGATAGAACAAGTTGTGCAAGTTATCGAATTCTATCATGAAGTAGCCAGCCCCCTCATGTTGAAAATGTTCCTCTCCGTAAATGGCAGTGATCATCTTCGGGAGTATATGTTGATTGGATCGCATCATGTACCAGTCATGTAATCGCTGCATCATGAGTGTTAGGCTCTTCAACTTCGATTCGGTGACTAATGGCTTTCCAAGCTCGTATTTCAGCCTTTCGTGATTATCTTGTACTTGAGATTTCGCTTTGCCCTTTCCTTTTCCTCTGATGACATCATACTCTGTTCTGGCTTCGCCTGATCTAACTGTAACACCCCGGCATTTTTTATGCCTGAATGCTACCAAGCATAAGCTACACAACATCTAAATACCACATATAAACGTAAATTACAGCAAAGGACCAATTGCTAGAACCGAAAATTTCGGTAGCATCTCCTTTGTTTAATCATGATCTCGCGTAACCATAATAGCATAGCAGAATATGACATAATATGAAACATCTAAAACCGCAATAATAAGCGACACGGAAGCAATATAAGTCCACTTTAAGCATCCCAAAGTCATCATTAGCCAAATGAAACGAATAAGGCAATCCTAGCACACATCTAAACCATAAACATCAATGGTATCACATTAAGTTTATTGTCATGACTCCAAATGATTCCATTGTGGAATCAATTGCGTGAACTACATGGAGATGTGTGACTATTCCCCTTTTTCCCTCATGCCGATCTCAAGGTACCTAAAAACAACATAAAACACAAGCGTGAGTTCAAAACTCAGCAAAGTGTAATGTAATGGAAAAAAAAGATCAAGTCAACAAACCATCATCACCAATCTCCAAAAGCACATCATAACACAACATGGTTAGCATTCCAACCATCTTTTAAGCATCCATGTACTCATCTCGTGAGCAACTCATAAGTATTCACATCGTCATCTCATAAACATCATCATATACATATTTCATTAATGCAATGCAATGCACATGTCTCCTTGGAAACTCATACCGGTATGGTTGAGTGCACACCCGTCGGCATGCACCCTTTTCCCCCTTCCATTCCGAAGATGGAGGGTGCCTATCACTCGCTTCCATTCACCACGGTGGATGGAATCACGATGTAGGTCTTACTCAAGAATAGCCCCGGACTAGTCATAACGGTTCTCACCGACCCTCCCGGAATAGTTATGACTTATCTCACCGGCCGCCCATGAAAATATGCCATGTATGCAAAATGGACAACAACGTACACATATATAGGAGTATTGCATATCATCACATGGCATGTAATCCACTTATCAACCATAAGTACATTTAAATCATGGCATAATGGCTTCATATCAAGCAATACATGTAATTCATGGCAAGACAACATGTTATCTATTCCAAATACTATGAAGCACAACTAGCAACACATATAGCATACAATCCACACAACACACTTGCCTTCAATTGCGGGCAACGGAGTGACGAGAGGTTGAGGGCACTCCCGGAGGCACACCACCTGCAAACACGTGCCACACACTCAAATCAAGCCCATAAAATAGTACACATACATCCCACTACCCCGACTTCGCTTACAACTCCTAAAATCAGAAAACAGCAAATCTGTCCCTTCAGGACAGCAGCCTTCCCAAGGGCATAACTTCTGTTCTAAGACTCCAAATTGATTAAACGAGTACACCATCGCGAAGCTTAGGAAATTTCCTAGCTTTTCCTAAGTATTGAGAAAAGCCAGATCGGCATCTAAAATTGTTTAATCTAACGTTGAACACGAACTGTCTCAATCTCGTCACAGATTGGATAGCGCCCACCAAAACGGCCATAACTTTCAGACCGTAACTCCAAAAATTCTAAAACAAATACACAAAATAGTTCTTGACAATACCTACAACTTCGTCAACAGGCGGTCGGCCAAATTCCGAAGTTAAAATTGCGAAATCGCACCCCCTAAAACGGATTCCAAATCTGCCCGAAACTGAGTACAATACGAACTCTAGTTCTTTTCAGATCTACTCCATGGCAGCACGTCCTCTTGATCTGAAAACTCCAAATCTACCATGAGAACAGCACCTAGACCTTCCC
The DNA here is from genome assembly GCA_036346355.1 of Rhipidocladum racemiflorum. NCBI lineage: Eukaryota > Viridiplantae > Streptophyta > Magnoliopsida > Poales > Poaceae > Rhipidocladum > Rhipidocladum racemiflorum. The sequence goes on from CM070570.1 coordinate 60,851,088, forward strand.
CAAGGTTTCCCCATGGACATACCTTAGTCCGACGAACGACGAACACGAAGAATGTCTCTCGATCACCCGATCTCGCTCCCACGCGCCAAATCCTTCGGGATCCCTCGTCGCGGTTCTTCCAAACAGCGAGGGCAGCACGTAGACGTGTCGTGGCAGCGAGGGGAGGGGTTGGATCACATCCAAGGTCTTTGGCTAAAGGTGGAGGCGCCACAAGGGGAAGGAGATGGGGCGGCTAGGAGGGGAGGGAGTGGGGCGGCGGCTTGGGGAGGAGAGCAAGGGGGTGGGGCACCCTAGGGCATGGGGAGGGGGCGCATGGGCAGGTGTTTGCTGCCCCCCCTCCCCCACATGGGCTAATAACTCCCCCCTTTGGCCCAAGTGGGTTCCCCCAAAAGGCCCAATTCGCCCCGGAAAGGCCCAAACTCCCGAAATCGGCCCGGAAACGCGATTAAACTGCATACCGTAAAGTTTTATTCCTTAATTTCACACTTTATAAAGTCACACTCTCTAATTTCACCTTTTACGGTGTCTCGACATTCCGTAGTGTCACATTCTCCCCCTCTTAAACAGGATTCGACCTCGAATCCGAAGAACGCCAAAAACAAGGCAAAGTCCTCAAGGGACAAAAACTTCATTTACAAAACCTTAATTTCATTTCTCCTCCAATCTACCACATCTCATTAAACTTAAGATGACACAATCAAAGCGAATCACATCTCTTTTAACAACCTCTCTATCAACAAATCACCAACGGTGTCTTATTAATAACTGGAGTTCTAAACGAGAACCTCCAAGGAATCAATTACACTAAATCCCATCTCTTCCAATTATTTGACCTTTTTCACAAAGAATCAAAAATTAACTAATGACATCTACGCACTTAGCCTTCATCGACAAAACTTTTCCTTTTGAGCACAAACCACGATACACTTTCATTCTATCATCTCCCAGGCATAATACACACCCAAGGACAACCAGCTAAGGCAATGTTCATGACAGAACACCTTATTTCATTTCACCATCCCCTCTTTAACAACCAACCGTAATCTCAACAAAATTTGAACCGACATCACAAGCTTCCATCACAACCACCTTTTGAACCACAACCAAAGTTCTATGCGTAGCCCAAGCTAGGGTTGTAGATTCTTATCAAACCACAACTGATTCTTTTTTTTTTCTGTGAGGGTCTTGCCCTCACAACTCTTTACTCAAATACTACCAAGCCCACGTGTAAAATCTTCCATTATACTCAACAATTTCATAAGCATTTCTATTCATATCTCAAACGAGAATGCCAACAAAAAGTAACTCCCTTTAGCCGGATGAACCCCATTCAACAACTTGAACCCAAGCGCTACAAATCACTTTGGAACAAAGATTCGACAACATCCAAAGACCACTCTTTTTTTTTAAGTCAAACCGCAAAGGAAGAACTCAAATCTCAAATCAATGTGATGCATTTCGTTTCGGGGAGCACTCAAACAAAAGAGAGATTCCACTCAATCCTTTGACAGAAATTTTCAACAACCAACACATCTCAACTTGCTTTCACCAAAGCCAAACCTCTCATTTTCACCAAAATCAACATTTTAGAAAGAAACCGTTTCTCAAATCACACAAAAGAACCCACAACCATCTCAGTATCTCTCAAGGAGAAAAGGGAACTCAAATCTGTAACATAACCAAAATTTCAGTATTTAACCATTCTTTATTTCCATGCAAAAAAAACACTGGAAATCTTGATGCCTGACATGAATGCAATATTTTCAAGAGCACTCCGGATTATTCATATTTCAACATATGACTTTCTCACCGACCTGGCTCATCATCTCTTTTATGACAAACATCGAATGTTAACGAAAAGCAAAATTTTGAAAGAGAATATCAATTCTCAAGTCAAACATCTCACCCACAACCGCTACAAATTCTCTCAAAGAAAAAGAGACTCATTCCCAAAAGAAACACTTCACCAGCAAAATCACTCATAGAATGTTCATAAGATCCACCTTTGTGAAACACTTTGCAAACACCGCACATATTTTCCAAATAAAGCCAACTCTAATCACAATAGAGTTACAAGTTAAGTGCCTAACTCTAGGGTTTCCAACACAACCTACCATGTCCATTTACTTCCTTTGCATATGGTTTCCAAAGATAATTCAATTGAACACAAAAGAGCGCGATCCACTCAAAACTTTTGGGTGAAAGTCCATACTCATAGCATAACTTAAACAAATGGGCCAAAGCCCATGTTTGGCACCAATCACTACAAGTTTAGGGAAACTCTGAAATACAACAGAAGGAACATTTCGACCAAAAGCATCCAACCAAAATAGCAACAACCAAACAGTCCAAAAGTTTTAAACACCAGTTCAACAAAGATACAACCACCTCTAGTGTTGCACTATGCTTTCCATTAAAGACTTGATAATCACTACTTACTCCTTAAGGAGACCCATCATAATTCAACCAAAAACTACATGACAAATTCTTTCACCAATTACCTTTCCCAACGCTTATAAATAAGGTTTATGATGCTTATCAAAAATACATCCAACCAGGATTTACCTCATCCTGATCCCCACAGACAAACCCATCATATAACATCATTTTCTCACTTTTAAACATAATACTTCAACAGATACTTAAGCATGATCAACCTATCAATTGTACAATATCCGTACGTCAGCTTTTCATCAATCGAAAATTATTCAGTTAATCAATGACTTCAACAAGTAAATATTATCTCTACAAGACAAAATTCATAAGTAAAATTTTACAACATACATTCATTAAGAATAAAATCCTACATCAGGTTAATTGTCCAAGATTCACTCCATCTCAACATGTTACGTTTTCCCCCATTTTTTAACCATGATTTTTCAACAAGTAATTTAAACAGTTACTACCACTACTCAGTCATTGATATCAATAATTTGCATAATCCTAAAGACAACCGCATTGCTTTTAGTTACCCTATCCATAGGTTATAATAAAGTTGCCACTACACAACATTCTCCAACTATTAAAATAAATTTAATGAGTTAGACCATCCAACGCTCTTAACAACATCATCACATAACATATCTATGTCTTCCCAAATGACAATTGTATTAGCATTTCAAGAACACAACTGTGTACTTCCAACTATACTAAAAATTTGCAACAACATGAATAACAATTCTATTCAACTTACAAGTTAAGGTCACCAACCAGCGCAGTTAAATTTCTGTACTAACATATTAAGTTACAACAGCTTTAAACCAGCTTTAAACAACCAACCAGGTTTCTATAACAATGTTAATAGTCTACATCATCTCGATATCTCAAGCTGCAATAAGATTTTAGAGTTTAGGACATTGTCAATGGTCTGTGCATTTAAAACAAAGCAATAGATTCTAAGCATGCACATTGACACCTTTAGTCATTCTCGCTCTGAGACTATTCTACAATTCAAGACGTTTATTTAATCTTAAGCTTAAGATAACAACCACATTGGATTGATTCAACTCACAATTTAACCTAGGAGTACATCATTTCCATAAACCACATTGTTACACACCACTTAACATGCTAAACAACAATTCTCACTATTAACAAATAACTTCAGTCAAAAGACTACTTACTCGATTCTGACATTTTCTTTAAAAACTCAACCAAGATTCACAAAGAAACTTGTCTCACATAAATTGCAATGGGGCATGACTCACACTTGACCATGCAAAAGACCTCCAAAACACATTTCGATCTTAAAGACTCATAGGAGGGAACCAAGCGATCAAGAAACCTTTGCGGTCAAGGGCACAAAACATAAATCGACACATCTTAAATTTTTGCACACAACTTCAAGAACCTCTTTTAAACTCAGAGTAAGACACGCAAGAACAAAACGATACTTTTCTTTGCAAGGCAACCGACAAAACTGACGTCAAAGCCAAAAGTTGCTACCAAACGACACGCACACAAAACTCTTCTTCTTCGTCTTCAATCAAAGAAGACAAAACCACAAACCGCCTACGGAACAATCTGCGAAAAGATCCAATACTAAACACTTTTCTTTTGATTTCACTCAAATAAAACCAAATAAAACCGACTAAAACCGATCGTCAGAACGGTAGTCCACCACCAATCTCTTCTTTTTGACTCCAATCAACTACCCAAACTGCGATAGAAAAGGTAAGCATTCTTTCCCCACAAGGGTTAATAGTTCTTCGGTGATGGCTTTAACCGACCATACCGTCAAACCACAACCTTACTATAAACAAAAAGGTGACCGAAACCCTTCGGCACCACAACCCCACTTTATCACAATAACATAAGCAATTCAATTAATTATCTCATATACATAGCAGCATACTTTATCACATAAAACATTCAACATCAAGGCTTAAATATAACATTTAAGCGTAAACAAACGATACCCATACCCATTCCTACTGTGCATCAGTGTGTGTCAAATTTTAAATTAATTATTTCACTTACACAAATTTTAATGTTGCTATCCTATGGCAAAATTTTAAGTATAACCTAAACCATGTTTCTAGGTTATCCCACATCAAGATTTTAGTTAACCCTATGGTATTTCTCTAAATTCATACTCCACGGACCTGAAGCCCGCTCTAGATACCAACTGTAACACCCCGGCATTTTTTATGCCTGAATGCTACCAAGCATAAGCTGCACAACATCTAAATACCACATATAAACGTAAATTACAGCAAAGGACCAATTGCTAGAACCGAAAATTTCGGCAGCATCTCCTTTGTTTAATCATGATCTCGCGTAACCATAATAGCATAGCAGAATATGACATAATATGAAACATCTAAAACCGCAATAATAAGCGACACGGAAGCAATATAAGTCCACTTTAAGCATCCCAAAGTCATCATTAGCCAAATGAAACGAATAAGGCAATCCTAGCACACATCTAAACCATAAACATCAATGGTATCACATTAAGTTTATTGTCATGACTCCAAATGATTCCATTGTGGAATCAATTGCGTGAACTACATGGAGATGTGTGACTATTCCCCTTTTTCCCTCATGCCGATCTCAAGGTACCTAAAAACAACATAAAACACAAGCGTGAGTTCAAAACTCAGCAAAGTGTAATGTAATGGAAAAAAAAAGATCAAGTCAACAAACCATCATCACCAATCTCCAAAAGCACATCATAACACAACATGGTTAGCATTCCAACCATCTTTTAAGCATCCATGTACTCATCTCGTGAGCAACTCATAAGTATTCACATCGTCATCTCATAAACATCATCATATACATATTTCATTAATGCAATGCAATGCACATGTCTCCTTGGAAACTCATACCGGTATGGTTGAGTGCACACCCGTCGGCATGCACCCTTTTCTCCCTTCTATCCCGAAGATGGAGTGTGCCTATCACTCGCTTCCATTCACTACGGTGGATGGAATCACGATGTAGGTCTTACTCAAGAATAGCCCCGAACTAGTCATAACGGTTCTCACCGACCCTCCCGGAATAGTTATGACTTATCTCACCGGCCGGCCATGAAAATATGCCATGTATGCAAAATGGACAACAACGTACACATATATAGGAGTATTGCATATCATCACATGGCATGTAATCCACTTATCAACCATAAGTACATTTAAATCATAGCATAATGGCTTCATATCAAGCAATACATGTAATTCATGGCAAGACAACATGTTATCTATTCCAAATACTATGAAGCACAACTAGCAACACATATAGCATACAATCCACACAACACACTTGCCTTCAATTGCGGGCAACGGAGTGACGAGAGGTTGAGGGCACTCCCGGAGGCACACCACCTGCAAACACGTGCCACACACTCAAATCAAGCCCATAAAACAGTACACATACATCCCACTACCCCGATTTCGCTTACAACTCCTAAAATCAGAAAACAGCAAATCTGTCCCTTCAGGACAGCAGCCTTCCCAAGGGCATAACTTCTGTTCTAAGACTCCAAATTGATTAAACGAGTACACCATCGCGAATCTTAGGAAATTTCCTAGCTTTTCCTAAGTATTGAGAAAAGCCAGATCGGCCTCTAAAACTGTTTAATCTAACGTTGAACACGAACTGTCTCAATCTCGTCACAGATTGGACAGCGCCCACCAAAACGGCCATAACTTTCAGACCGTAACTACAAAAATTCTAAAAAAAATACACAAAATAGGTCTTGACAATACCTACAACTTCGTCAACAGGCAGTCGGCCAAATTCCAAAGCTAAAATTGCGAAATCGCACCCCCTAAAACGGACTCCAAATCTGCCCGAAACTGAGTACAATACGAACTCTAGTTCTTTTCAGATCTACTCCATGGCAGCACGTCCTCTTGATCTAAAAAATCCAAATCTACCATGAGAACAGCACCTAGACCTTCCCCAAGGTTTCCCCATGGACATACCTTAGTCCGACGAACGACGAACACGAAGAATGTCTCTCGATCACCTGATCTCGCTCCCACGTGCCAAATCCTTCGGGATCCCTCGTCGCGGTTCTTCCAAACAGCGAGGGCAGCACGTAGACGTGTCGTGGCAGCGAGGGGAGGGGTTGGATCACAGCCAAGGTCTTTGGCTAAAGGTGGAGGCGCCACAAGGGGAAGGAGATGGGGCGGCTAGGAGGGGAGGGAGTGGGGCGGCGGCTTGGGGAGGAGAGCAAGGGGGTGGGGCGCCCTAGGGCATGGGGAGGGGGCGCATGGGCAGGTGTTTGCTGCCCCCCTCCCCCACATGGGCTAATAACTCCCCCCTTTGGCCCAAGTGGGTTCCCCCAAAAGGCCCAATTCGCCCCGGAAAGGCCCAAACTCCCGAAATCGGCCCGGAAACGCGATTAAACTGCATACCGTAAAGTTTTATTCCCTAATTTCACACTTTATAAAGTCACACTCTCTAATTTCACCTTTTACGGTGTCTCGACATTCCGTAGTGTCACACTAACTGATATGGCTTGTCTAACGGGCCATTTCTTCGGATCAGGTGTTGTACCTTCGTCTTTTGAAGTGGTCACACTAAGCTTTTGATGTTGAGGCGCTGGTGACGAATGGGCTCCTAGAGCAGGCTCCTTTATAGTGGGCGCACTAGCCATTTGACGCTCAGGTGTTGGTGATGAATGGGCGAGTTGTACTGCAGGAGAGGCTGGCGGTTGTACTGCAGGAGAGGCTGGCGGTTCATGATCCAAGATGATGTCACGCTTATGCCACTGGATGAAAGTGTGAACGGCACTTCCTAGAGTTGTGACCTCATCATTGCAAGGCATTTCAGTCCAACCTCGACAAGCTGTGGAAGCACCGTGTCCACTGGACCTTTGCATAACACGGAGCTATCGGAGAGTTGTGCAAAACATCCCTTGTTGGTATGGATAAGCTATCCTCGTAGCGACCTGTAAAAATATGTTCATGACAGGCACATTGAGCCGGGCAGGTGTAGGGGTCTTGTATGTCGTCCACAGGATAATGCGTGTTATCCGGTTGTACCAATGGTGTGGACGCGCAAGAATCGCTACGGCGATTCGTAGAAATTTGGCGAGAACGATGTTGTGTCCTTGCGATCGCTCATGGCTTCTTGTACTTTTGTTGAACTTGTTGTTCTATGGTGCTTTGTAATTCTTGAAGCATCTTTTGCTTCATCTCCTCCATAGCCCGTTCATGACGCTCTTCTTTCGCTCTCTTGCGACTCTGTGCGAGTCTCCGTGCTCTGGGAAACCAATCTTCCAGGGAACCTTGACCCCTACGCCTCGTGTCCGACCAGGATGCTCTTTATTTCCCAAGGCTGCTGTTAGTTCGTCCTTCTCCCTATCTGCGTGAAAATTTCCTTGGGTGGACTCGGCGTGCAGCTCCTGAATTCGTTGGGAGATTGCTTCATCATCGTTGCTTTTGAATGATAAGCCCCCACTAGGCATGACAGATGCCCTTACTAGCACATAATGCTTAACTCGGTCCGGTAGTCCGGCCAAGGGACTTGTGCCAGCCGATCGGATTGCATCCAATTCTTGCTTCTCCCAGTGAGGAATCTTACCCGCGTACCCACTCGTGCCTAGTGCGTGGGGTGAGTGTTCATCCTTGCGATCTGGCGGTGGTCCTCACTGGATTTTATTCTCGCCGTCTTGCTTCATCGCAATAAATTCATCCCAATATGGCTCTACTTTAGGATAATCTCGATGGTGACCGATTTTTCATCACATATTGCGTATTCAGCTTGGACTTGAAGTTCCTCCATCGACATCCATTGACATCAATGCATTGCGGCCTTACGAGCTCTTCAGCTCCTTCAGGGAATTCGAAAGTTTCTTTCAGCTCTGTCCATAGATCCATTTTGATGGCGTCGGGCACTTTGTGCCAATCCAAATAGGTGATTGGCACTTTATCCCTTGCGATGTACCCGCATGTTGACCTATATTTTCTTCTTTGTTTTTGCGGTTTAGCGGGACTCCGACATCTGAGACCTCTCGAGATGGTATGCCGGCCTTTAGGTTTCTTAGTTTTCCCTCGGCCTCGACGTCTTGCAACGGGAGCATCAGCATCTCCGGCAGCGATGGAGGCCTCGGCACCTTCGGTGGTTGGATGGTCCAACAGGTATCTGCTCGGGCTTGAGTTCGGGGACGGGTTGGAAGCATCCTCCAACCCAGGCTGGGCCTCAGGCTCCATAAGAACTACATTTCGAAAGTAAACATAGTCATTTCGAAGATAATGTGAACAAGAGGTCTTATTGTGTAGAGAGATCAACCGATGTGATAAATAATGTTGAGAAATCCTAGCAAGCCAGGTAAAAATACTCTGGCAGCTATATAAGGCAACTAAGACCGGACTAGGTAGGTTTACACGTTGCGTTGCGTCGGATAAAAATATGTAGTTAAAAGCAAGGCGGCTAAGACCAGAATAGGTACATCCTTAAGAACAACAATTTGATTAAAAGAGAAGAAGTCTTGTAATAATTAGGTCTTATGGCCAAGTTCTTAAGCAATGAGGTAAGAAACAAGAATCTTGGTGTCCGAGCACCAAGAACTCCTCGAGGTCTACGCGCCTCGAGTCGCACCTATTGCTACTGAAGAACATGCTCTAGATCAACCTAGCCAGTCGGCCAAGCTTGGGTCAAGGCCAGAAGCAAGGAGAGCCAAATCCCAGAAGCAAGAAGGAGAAATCAAGTTCAATATATATATATATATATCCATTCATCCAAGTAAGTTTTCCAAAATTTGATTCTATTAGAATCATCATATCTTACCCAATAGAAATAAATAAATATGAACCAGAAATAAAGATGGGTAGTAAGAGATTTAAATTAGTAGTAGTAGAATCGGTGGCCTCAGACTTTATGCAAATCAAAGTTACGAGGGTTGCGTCATGTGTCCCCTTTAAGTTGCAAGTACTCCCCCGGCGTATTGCAATCAAGGTTTCGCTATGACGCCATCCAACCCGTAAATATGAAAATACATGAATCATCATAGACCCATGAGAAATAGCCGACATGGTATCGAGTCTATCATCTACCATGTAAATCCATTGATACTAAAGCCATTATCAATATCCCTCATTAGATATTCAAGTACCTTCAAGCATAACTTAGTGTCAATTTCTTTGTCGATTACTAAGTCAATTTATCCATGAGTCAAGCACTACAAAATACCCTTAAATATTTTCGTGAGCATAATATCAAGTCATCATATACCATGTAACCCCAACCAGTACCGAAACCATGATTATCATGCCATAACTGAATACTTGAGAACATCATAGCAGAGCATAGCATCAATTTCATCATCTGCTATGCAGAGGTAGAGAAAAAAACCCCATCGATGTAGATGTAGATCCTTAAGAAGAGCAATCTGATACAGATGAAGCATACTCAATAGATCAGCATTTCCTTCATGAAAAAAACCCCATCGATGTAGAGGTAGAGAAATCATCACAACAGCACCCTGAATTATTAGTTTCACTATCATGCAATATAACTATTTTGTTACATATTTTATTTGTCAATCTACAAAACCCTGAATTATTAGATGCCTTCTGCTACTTGCCATATTATTTCATAATGTCAACACATCACTTCTAGTTAAACATACAGTAATTATGAAAATTTGGTTACAAACTTTGAGATACCTTACTTTGACTTGCTACGGTGCCATCTTAATTTTTCATAGGCAACTAGATTGGTAGATCATATTCACAGCTAATAACAAAGCTCACCCGCAACCATATTGCCATTATATCTATATATCATTTACTTCACGTTATGATAACATCAGTGGCTATTTATCCACCAAGCACTGCATTTAGTTGCTAGCCAACACAACATGAAACTAGATGCTCGCGTAACTTCAACTAAAAATATGACAAATTAACGATCAAACGAAAAAAAGGGCCAAAGCAATACCTGATCGAATTTGGGCGGAGCGAGGAAGGGCGGGGTGGCGGCGGGGCGGGACGGCGCCCGGACGAGGGATGGGCCGACGAGGTCGCCGGCGCTGACGAGGTCGCCGGCGAGGCGGGGGCCAGGCGGACGAGGTCGCCAAGCGGGGACGGGCCGGACGAGGTCGCCGGGCGCGGGAGGGAGACGGCGGGGTCGCTGGGCACGGGAGGGAGGCGGCGGGTTAGGGTTCAAGAGAGCCGGGCATGGTGAGGACTGACCACTGTGTCGGGACCCCGAATTTGCAAATCCGGACCCTCTGTGTATTCAGCACTAGTCCAGGAACGCGCTAGTGCACACAGTCTTAACATCGGTAAATATCACAATCATACCATTCGATATTATCAAAGTACTTTATTTAAATAACCAAACTGGTTACTCGACCTTATGGTCAAGTTACAAATGTATGCCTCGCAAGGCGAAACTTATTAAAAGAGAAATAATAGCAGCGGAAAATCAAATAGTTATGGCGCCATCCAAAGATACCACAGTAACCGACCGGGCTCGCTTCCTAAGTAGACGGATCCTCTTGGAGTTCCTCCTCCAAAGTGGCGTAGTCTCCTCTTCAAGCGATGTTGTGTTGAGGCAAGGGTGAGTACTTGGTACTCAGCAAGTCATGCCTGCAGAATGCAAGCTAATATACTATATGCATGGCTTGGTACAAAGGAATAGCACAAGGTATATTTGCGAAATGACATTTGACAAGTAATATAAGTAGATTCGAAAGCAAAGAGAAATAAGTAAAGCATAAATAACTTTTCAAGAAGTTTAATAAACATTTTCCCCATCCTAAACCACATTTCCATCATCTTCATTATTAAACCAACCCAACCTTTCAAACCAAAGTTATTTTTGAGAAAATCTAACCCTTGACTGTAATTCCCGAGCGATGTCCAATACCGCGGACACGGCTATTCGAATAGATTCTATACTCTGCAGAGGTTATGCACTTTACCCACAAGATCTGATCAAACACCACAAAGGCGAGTTACCGTAACAAAGTCTTTCGGAAACCTCTAACAATACAAGTGGTCCTCCCCTTTTATTGCGCACTAACCCTTCCCTTCGCTAAGGCGAAGTCTAGTCCAATCAACCGTTAGATGGGTACTGGCCTCGGCCCGATGCGCTCCCCGTACAACTTACACAAAGGGTGTAGTTGACCTCACGAGGTCCCACAGTGCGTTATCAGCAACTTAGTCAACTAGGTCCGTCCCATTACAGACATGTGGTTGCACGTTAGACCCAGTTCAAAGGCTTGCAAGGTTAAGTCCTTAGGGTGTCCAGGGCAAGACTACCCGAAAAACCAAAACAACACTCCCAATGCCACAAGTGGCCCACTGATTACTCTTTGCCACATGCCCTGGCCGAAATCGTTTATCAAAACCCAGTTGATTACCATGCACCACGTGCCATCAACATCACATGATACTTTTCCAAAACAGGTTCAATATATCATTAAGTCAATATTAACATTTGATTGTCCAAAATCATGTTATGAGCACGTGAGTCTAAGCGGTATACTACAACGGTCTAAACCAGGTTGGCAATTTAATAATGTCCAACTAGTAATCCACAACTAGGGTGACAAGGGTCATGGCACATACTTAAATAATCAAGGTGTCATACAAAGAAATTGGTACTTATCTAACCCCCATGTTTAAACCAAGTATTTTTCTAATTGAACTAGCATGCAATAGTTTAAATCAAAATAGATTTCGAAATAGGATCAACATGGTCAAAGCACAACTTGCCTTCAAAAAGTACTTGTTCTTGGTCTTGAGTTGGATCCTGAGTTAATACTTCTCCTTGAATCCTTCCCAAGACTTCAACGTCTACTCGTAAAGCGTGCAAATAGCAAATACACAAATAAACAATAGGCAAAAAGTGTCCAAACATCCAAATAAAATCCATAAACAGAAAGAACATAATTTTATGGATTTTTAGAAACTGGAATCGTCAAATTTGGAGTTAAGACGCAAAAGTTATAATTATTTAGAGTTTAAATAATCAATTAAATAATTTTGCAGAGAAAAACTTTAGTCCAAAAATTAAATAAAATTTATATTTAGGTAGATCTCAATTTTATACAAATTTATAAATTTGAATCACTCAAATCGGAGTTGAAACGCAAAAGTTATAAGCGTTTGAAGTTTGAATCTAAATTTGAATCAATATTTCGAATTAATAAATCATTTTCTTTTTCGGAAATTAATTATTGCGTCAGCATGGACACGTGGTAGCCTCTGATTGGTTGACTGACGTCAGCCGGTCCATGGACTCGGTCCATGCTCGGCTCGGGTCTACCGTGGACTCGGTCCACGACTCTACGTGTCGCTGACATGTGGGACCACTCGGATGACGTCATTGCTGACGTCAGCGGGGCTCAGCCCACGGTGCTGACAGGTGGGACCCACCGATGACGTCATGGGTGACGTCACGGCGCGGTCGCTGACAGGTGGGACCTCTGACACGCGGGCCCCGCGTGTCAGCGTCTACTGCGCTGCCAGCGTGGGCGGCCCGGCCGCGACGGTCAGGCTTCCCGACACGTGGCGCAATCTCGACCGTTGATTTGAAATTCGACGGCCGCGATTAGATCCAGGGTTAACACGTTGAATCTACTCGATGATCGTGGGCCGTTCGATCTAGATCGGACGGTCCAGATCTAATCCTATAATAACACTACTACGGCACGCGGCGATCGTGGGCCGTTGGATCTTGATCCAACGGTTCAGATCTAATCGGGTTTCTAGGGTTTGGGGGAGAACGTGGGCTCACCGTGACTGTCGGATCTTGATCGGACGGCTGAGAACCTTCGCGGGTGACGATGGCGTCGCGGCGGGGCTTGGTGCACCGGAGACGGGGACGACGACCAAGGGCACGGCGCTACGGGGCCTCTCCGGTGAGATGAGTCCTCCCTTCGAGTGCGTCTCGTCGCGGGGATCCTGGATCTGGGCTCCTTCTCGGCGGAAGACGACGGACGACGGCGGAAAACGGCGCAAACCGCGGCGCAACAGAGTTCCAACTCCGTCGAACTCGTGCGGCAAGCGGCGGCGGCTCGGCGTAGATGGCTCGGGGGAACGGGTGCGCAAGGTTGAGGGCAACCTCGGGGGACGTCTCACGCTTTAAATACGGCCTCGACGTGCGTGCAAATCGGAACCCTAGCCGTGTCCTGCTCGGTCACGGCGGAGCTCTCCGGCTCGGAGTCGGAGCGGAGACGATGACTCACGGCCGTCCACGTGGCACGATCAACGGCCCGCGATCGCGTGGACGCGATCGGATCCGGGCCGGATGCGGCTCGAACCGGTACGGGCGGATCTCAGCCGTTGGATCTTGATCCAACGGTTGGGATCGATTAGGGTTGGGAGCTGGTTCGGTCGAGTCAACTGGCTCGGGTCGGACTCGAGTCCGACTCGGGTTCCGACTCGGTCGGATGAACAGTACTCGACCCGAGTTGATTTTCCAGCGATTTAATATTTAAAATAATTCCCAATAATTCATTTAATTCATTAAAAATAGCAAATGACTCAGAAAAATTCCAGAAAAATTCTGGAAAATATTTTGGATCATTTTGGACTCAAATAAAATATTTCCAACAAAATTTTATTTGCAAAATTAAATTCTTTAATTATTTCAAAATGGAATAAATTCAAATAAATTCCGAATAAATCCAAATAAATTCCAGAAAATTCCAAAAATTCACCAAAGTGCCAAATCACACATGAATTCAATAAAAGCAAAATTTTGGGGTGTTACACACTGTGGCGTGGTTTATATTGGGGGACATATCAGTGGCGGTTGTAATTAAAAGCCGCCACAGATAAGCCTTATCAGTGGCGGTTGTAATTAAAAACCCACCACTGATAAACCTTATCTGTAGCGGTTTTAATTAACAACCGCCACTAATACTATTTTTCAGATTTCTTCTATTATAAAGATATGAATTAATGTATTAGTGAACATACCATATATATTAACTACTAATTATTCATAATTAATTTATCTATGATATATAAATTTATATTCTTATGAAATTTGAATCCCTGATTAATATAAATTAATATAAAGCATATTTTTCAGATTTCCTTCTATTATAAAGATATGAATTAATGTATTAGTGAACCTACCATATATATTAACTACTAATTATTCATAATTAATTTATCTATGATATATAAATTTATATTCTTATGAAATTTGAATCCCTGATTAATATAAAGCATATTTTTCAGATTTCCTTCTATTATAAAGATATGAATTAATGTATTAGTGAACCTATCATATATATTAACTACTAATTATTCATAATTAATTTATCTATGATATATAAATTTATATTCTTATAAATTTGAATCCCTGATTAATATAAATTAATATAAAGCATATTTTTCCATTACTCCACATAAATGCATTTATAACACTATATATTAACGTACCTATCATATATATTAATATAAAGCCATGAATTAATATAAAAGCATATTTTTTAACAAAAAAATGCCATTACTCCACATAAATTCATATTTCTGACATTACATTTCCATTACCCCACATAAATACACACATTTTGCCATTACTCCTAGCTAATTATTTTCTTTCACAATTTGGCCTTCTTCATGATCATCACGATGATAGGTGGCTTCCTGAGTGGTTGCTTCCTCGAGCACGATGTCGCCATCTATGAAAGGAGGCAACTCATCAAACTGGTTGTACTCTTCCTCATCCACGACATTCTCAACTCCGACGATCCTTTGTTTTCCTTGAAGAACTACATGACGCTTCTTATCTGCCGGGTCGATTACATAGAAGACCTGTGCAACTTGCTTCGCAAGTACGAATGGTTCGTCTCTATATCCGACTTGCTCGATGTCCACAGTAGTGAAGCCATATTTGTCCACCTTGACACCCTTTGGGAGTTGGACCCAACGACACCGAAACATCGGGATCTTGAAAATGTAGTAATCGAGCTCCCAAATCTCCTCTATAAACCCATAGAAGCTGCTCTTCTTACTGCCTGTATTGTCGTAGGCATCTATACGGACACCACTGTTTTGGTAAGTACTTTTGCTATCCTGAGCTCTCGTGTAAAATGTATATCCATTTATGTCGTATCCTTGCCATGTCACGATTGTACCTGATGGCCCTTTTGCCAACCACCTCAACGTAACACTCGTTTCTTCACGGACATGTGCTCCTTGAACCAATGATTGAACACACGATTGTGCTCTTTTGTTATCCAAACCTCTGATCGTCCACGATTTTCCCTCCGTAGCTTTTCCTTGTGCATGTCCATAAACGGGATACCTCGATCGATCTTTGCAAGACTGTGAAATGAGCTTGTTCGAACAAAAATGATCGTAAGAATTTGTGGATTTCTTTTCGATTACTCCTTTGCCGCCTAGCCTCCTCATGGCGTGATACGAGCACTCCTACCGTTCAACCTCGTCCATGTAATCGACGTAGAACTCAATAACCTCCTCGGTTGCATAACCTTCTACAATGGAACCTTCGGTCGCGATCGATTACGTACATATTTCTTGAGAACACCCATGTACCTTTCGAGCGGATACATCGATGCAGGAATACTTGGCCCACAAATATTTATCTCATTCACAAGGTGAACAATGATATGAACCATGATATCGAAAAATGATGGAGGAAAATACATCTCTAGGCGACACAGAGTGTTGACCACATCGACTGCGGTTCATAAAGTCCAACGGGATCGATGACCTTCTGTGAAATCGCGTTAAAGAAGAAACACAACCTCATGATTGCCTCTCGAACCTTGTCGTGCAAAATACCTCTAATTGCAATAGGGAGCATTTGTGTCATCATCACATGACAATCATGAGACTTCATACCGATTAACTTCAAATCTTTCATCGATACCGCTTTCTTGATGTTTATGGAGTAACCGGACGGAACTTTCACATTACGCAAGCACTTGCAGAGGTCTGTTTTCTCTTTCTTGGACAGAGTATGGTAAGCTGGGGGAAGGTAAAGTCGGCCTTTCCCGGTGTCTTGAGGATGTAGCTCGGCTCTGATCGTCATATCTTCCAGTCCCTTCGTGCCTTGATCCCATCCTTTATTTTGCTAGGAATATTCAAGAAAAGACCAAGCACGCTGTCACATACATTCTTTTCTACATGCATGACGTCGATGCAATGTCGAACTTCTAAGTCCTTCCAATAGGGCAAATCCCAAAATAAGGATCTCTTCTTCCACGTGGTTTTCAAGACGGGACCTCGAGGTATCCCCCTTTCCAAGTACAACATTAATATCCTTAACCATATCATATACCTCTTCCCCAGTAAGAGGCCTTGGAGCTGAACCGTCCTCCTTTGTACCGTCAAATTGTTTTTTCATATTACGGTACGGATGATTCTTTCGAAGGAACCGACGGTGACGCATGTAGACTGTTTTCCTCGAGTTGTTAAGCCACACGCTACTAGTTTCATCCAGGCATTGGGGGCAAGCTTTAGCTCCTTTTATAGTACTACGGACAGGTTACCTAGGGCTGGTAAATCATTGATGGTGCAGAACAACATTGCGCGTAGAGTGAAGTACTCCCGCTTGTACTCATCCCATACCTGTACACCTTCATTCCACAGTAGCACAAGATCTTCCACCAATGGTTGTAGGTATACATCAATATCATTTCCAGGTTGTCTCGGCCCTTGGATAAGCAGCGACATCATAATGTATTTTCGCTTCATACACAGCCAAGGAGGAAGGTTGTAGATACAGAGAGTCACGGGCCAAGTGCTATGAATACTGCTCATGTTACCGAAAGGATTCATTCCATCCGTACTCAACCCAAACCTTATATTCCTTGGCTCATTTCCGAAGTTCTCCTAAAGAGCCTATCGATGGTTCTCCACCGGGCGTAATCGGCAGGTGCCTCGACTTTCCATCCCTCTTTCGCTCTTCCGAGTGCCATCGCATCGGCTTGGCATGCTTTTTATTTGCAAATAAACGCTTTAGACGCAGGTATTACTTGCAAATACCACACCACTTTAGCGGGAGCTCCATTCTTCACTTCTATGCCTTCGTTTTCCTCGCCCTTACGCTTGTATCGCGATGCTTTGCACACCGGACATACATGCGTGTACGCATAGTCTTTGCGATAGAGTATACGATCGTTTGGACACGCGTGTATTCTTTCTACCTCCAATCCCAAGGGACATACAACCTTCTTGGCAAAATACGTGGTCTTAGGCAACAGGTTGCCCTCTGGAAGCATGTCCGCTAAGAGACGTAGCAACTCCGTGAAACTCTTGTCGGACCAACCATTGCTTGCCTTCAATTTCAGTAGTGAAAGCACAAAGTGTGCAACTTTGTGTATTCCTCCTTGCAACCGGAACAAAGGTTTCTCCGAGTCCTCTATCAAACCCTTGAACCGATTAAACTCTCTCACCGCTGTAGTTTCATACGCATCGCGCAACATTTGAGCCAGATTATTGTCATCGTCAACGACCAACCTATCCTCATCGGTTCCATACCCGATGTCACCGCCATATTGGCGGCTTCGCTGCCGTCGACATTATCACATTGAAGTATGATGTCCTCTTCACCGTGCCTTGTCCAACAGTATAGCTAGGCACAAAGCCCCTCCGAATAAAGTGCAAGTGGGTATGGTCTTTGTCCGAAAACATCTTCTCATTCTTGCAATCAATGCGTGGACAATGTATGTACTCCGTCTTCTTTTGCAATTTGTTCTACTCATTTGCTCGTAGAAAGCGAATCTGCCGTCGATGTATTCTCACTGCAGCAGTTCGCATTGTACATCCATCTCAGGTCCATCTACAATTAATTAATGTAACAATTAATAATATGCAATAATCTTAATTACATAAATCATGAATCCATTATTTGTTACTATCCAATAACCTTAATTAAATAAATTTAATATATGCTCAATCATAATTTATCATCCAAAAAAGGTAGACAACTTAATCTAATAGAGCAAGGTAGTAAATTCATCATCTCACTAACGGTAAGAAAATTAATGGTAATTAGAAACAAATCTTAAGTACTATGCATAGCCAAAATTAAATTTATCCTCTCAAAGAGGTAGATAATTCATCATCTCAAAATGCAAGGCAACTTCATGATCACCTCTATACCATATACATTAAATTTAATGTGTATTAATATCCAACAATCTTAATTAAATAAATTTAATATATGCTTGCCATATTTTGTCATCTAAAAAAGGTAGACAACAAATAATCTAATGGAGCAAGGTAATAAATTCATCATCTAGATATAAATTAATCTAAAAAATGCTAGGTAAATAAAAAAAAATTGAATCTAAGCTTTGCCATTGAAGAAAGGAAAATCTTAAATAAACTAGATCTAGCCATTAAATTGCAACTACATCACCACAAATGAAGAGAGGAGAACAAATTACTCACCTTGGAACAACCCTACGAAGTAAAAACTCAAGTTTCTTTGCAAACAAAATCTCAGATCTGAAATTTTGCTTTTCTTCTCGGGGAGGAAGATGACCATGAGGTCCTGTAGAGTGTTGTAGCGACTAGTATATATAGGGGGTCGTATTTGTGGAGGTTCTAAACAAAAACCGCCACAGATAACTGTATTTGTGGCGGTTTTTGTTTAGAACCGCCACAAATAATCTAATTATCAGTGACAGTTTTGTCCTCCAACTGCCACTGATAATACCTACATATCAGTGACGGTTTTTCTTACGAACCGCCACAGATAGTGGACTATTAGTGGCGGTTTAGGGTTAAAACCGCCACTGATAGTTGTCGCAGTATTTCTGGCTGTTATAATCACAAACCGCCACTGATAGTCCACTATCTGTGGCGGTTCGGAACAAAAACCGTCACTAATGATTCTAGCACCGGTTTGCACTTAAGAACCGCCACTGATACTCATATTAGTGGCGGTTCCAAACAAACCGCCACTAATAGGGCGTCTCCTATTTGCAGTTTTGTAGTAGTGGCTGGCCAACTTTTGCACTCTACAGGCGTAGCATGGGACATGTGTTATCTGCCATGTCTTCCGTAGTGGGGGAGGGGGTCAAAAATGTAAATGCATGAGGAGGCTAGATTTAAAAAAAAAGAGATACAATAGGCTAGATAAGCGAGCATTTCGTCCAAGATAATACTACAGATCTCAAAGAAGATCCGATATGGCCAACAAATCAACCGAAAGTTATAAGAACTAGGATGGTACGCGCGGCGCACGCCGCGCGCCTGAACGGGAAACGGATTTGTGTTTTTTCCGGAGAAAAAAGGACCATGGAACATTTTTAAGTAGGAAAGCGAAGAAAACGGCGTAAAACAATTTTTCCCATGCTCGAGGAAAAACGAAAACGAAACCATTTTTCCAACAAAAGCGGATAAACGACGAAAAATGAAATGATCTTTTCATTTTTTTAAGAGAAAACGAAAAAGCGAGGAAAACGGCGTATAACATTTTTTCCCATGCTTTGGAGGAAAAACGAATAACGAAACCACTTTTTTTCCAACAAAAACGGATAAACGCCGGACGAAAAACGGATTTTCATTTTTTTTTTCTTAGAGAAAACGGTAAACAAAAACATTTTTTCCATGCTCCGGAGGAAAAACGGATCACGAAAACATTTTTTCCGAGCAAAACGGAGAAAGGACCCGAACGTAAAGCACAGGGACCTATTTGTTATAATTTTGGACCTATACGCTATTTTGAAAAATTAGAAAATGGCTCGTTCGCTATTCGCATTTAATGGGGGCTCTCTGTGTAAAATACCAAATGAGGGACCTAAACGCGAAGCGGGAAAATTATTTTTTCTCTCACAGAAAATCACATAAGGACCTATACGTAATTTCGAAGAAACGGAGGGCCTTTTCGCGAAATAGAGGAGAGAGAAGGTGGAGGTGAGGTGGATGCTTGAGGGAGCTCCAAACCTCCCAGATATAATAGAGTTATAATTTTCAGGTGTTGCAAGAAAACCGTTTTTTACACGGCCGAGATGCCCACGTTGATTTCATATCAGGGCCCCATATATAATATGCTGCTTGGTTCCACGCTCCGGCATTTTGATTATGTCTGGAGGATGAAATTATGCTCTGGTTAATTAACGAAGTTAATGATCAGAGAGGTTCAGTAAAATCTAACAGGCCTTCGCAATATGTACAATATTCACACGATAGTGGAAAAGAAGATTAAGAAGAGTATTTTTTTTCTAAGAACAAAATTTAAACCCGATCGAGAACACCTTGGTCCTGATCTGCCACGGCCTTGTCCGATTTCTTGTACTCCCCATAGATGTAGGACGAGAAGGCCCAGAGGCATAGCAGCATCGCGATGGCCTTCTCGGCACCGAACTCATCGCCGAACACCACCACGCCGCCGGCCACGTTCACCGCAAGCAGTGCCGTCATGCAGATGCCGCCGTGCAGGGACGTTGTCAGGAATACAGTTCCCGCCGTACCGAGGAAGCACAGCTGCCAACTCATCACCGCCGTCCCCATCACTGTGTAGTATGCCGCCGGCGACAGGTCCCACGTCGCCTCCACGCCGCTCGACGGCCAATTCCCGCCCGCGGATGCAACCATGCCAGCGGCTCCCGCGGCAGTCGCGACTGCCTCCATAATCACCTGCGCCTCAGCACCATTCGGAAGCCCGTCACCCCACCGTGTCGGTACACGAGCTCGGCGGCTGGCAAGTAGAGTGCGAAGAGGAGCGCCGCACCAAGGGTGGCCGCGACGCCAGCTAAGTAGTCTGGGCTGGTGGCATCAGTAGAATCCGAGCCAGTACTAGCGCCACCTGCCCCGTGCCGGAGTGCAAGGAGCAGTGATGAGAGCGTCAGGAGCACGACAGCGTTAAGGTTGGGCAAGGAGAGCGGCACTCGGACAAGCGCCGCCGCGAGCGCGAGCGTGAACGCCAGCTGCATGGAGAGGAGCAGCGACGTGGTGGACACGGGCAAGTACGATGTGTTAAATTATTTTAATATAATGTGGTCCATGTAAATTACAGAATGGTTCTTATAATAAAAGGTCTAAGTGTGATGGTTGCTAGAATAAAAGATTAAGAATCATGGGGTTTAAAATCCCTCTCCTCTCTCTTCCAAATATTTAGTTATGTACTAAAGTGCTGAGTTACAGTCAGTTTCATTAAGTGTTTAAGTGCTGAATTAAAAGTGACAGTTTCATTGTATTTAGTGAACAGAAACTGACGTATTTAATTCATGGAAACTGACGTATTTAGTGCAAAGAAACGGATTCTTTAATGGCTAGAAACTTACGCTCTGGCTTCTCTCCTTGGCCAGAGCTTCTTTTCTTGGCTATAAAAGGATCATCTCCTGTACATCAAATGTGTGTGAAGAAAAGGAAGAGTAGTACACAAATAAGAGAAAAGAACAGAAAGTTCTCTGACATTGAGAGAACTATAAAAGTTAGAAGAAAGAGAGGAGAGAAAAATAAAATTCAATATGCAAGGCAATATGTCTCAAGGTGGGTTTGTGCTTTTGCACATATAAAGGATGATTTGTGCTTTTCGCACATATAAAAGTTGTTTTTCGGTTGAATCAAAATTGCTAAATAATCTTATAGCTTCCGCAGTTTATCTAACATTTGGTATCAGAGCCAGTTTTAGCACTTTTGATTCACCATTATAATATTCTTTATGGTTGATTAAGTTTCCTTTCATGATATTTTATTACATACTGTAGTGTGGTAAATATATTGCTCTATTTTTGATCAACGCGCATAAGTGAAATTGCATTTGCAATTGCGCGATTCATCATAGTAATGTTGTTTAGAGCAATAAAATGTTGTTTACCTTTCCAGTATTGTTACTTGGATAATATGCAAGAAATGTGTTTGTGTCCGTCTGTAATGTTAAAAGACGGAATTTTCTTTTGTTCAAAAGATCACAGTTTATCCTTATGAGCATAATTAAAAGTGATATGCCAATTAAATATTTATATTATAAAAGCATGTTAGTCACCAAAGTGGCCTTGCTTAGGATCATAGATATCTAATTGAGCATTACAATTGTTCATATTCTATTTGATGCTATTAATTGGAAAATATGATGGACAATTGAGTTCACGAATTGTAATGCTAGGAGGTCACCCAAAGGTGGACCATTGCTTACAATTGGTGACATGAAAGAGGTTAATCAACATGCTTGGTCAATTTGTTAGTTTATCCAAAGATAACGTGCGCATTGGCTTAAGTATAGTTGATTATCTATTAAAGATGTTTGTTTTTAGCATTATTACTGATTCCAGCCGTGTAGCTAAATTTCATCCAAAGATGTTTTTGGATGCACACTCAAAGTTTGTTTTTACATGAATCTGTTTTATATACTCAGAGTATTAATTTGTGAACATATTTAAAATTTGCAGCTTCCATTAACTTAATGAGTCGTGGTTTTGGGCTAGTCAAGTTTAATGGGCTAAACTATGTTGATCGGTCCGAATGATCCGGTTTCAGCTGGGTGTTATGGACTTAGATCTAGCATTAGTTCTGGATGAAAAGCCTGCAGCTATTACGGATGAAAGTACTGATGAAGATCGTTCCCTTTATGAAGCTTGGGAACGATCCAACAGGCTAAGCTTGAACTTGATGCGCTTGACGATTGCTGAAAATGTCAAGCCATCGCTGCCTAAAACTGATAATGCAAAGGAATTCATGACGAAGCTAAAAGAATATTCCCAATCAGACATTACAGACAAGTCTGTGGTTGGGAGTCTTATGAGTGATCTAACGACCAAGAAATTTGATTGGTCTATTCCCGTGCATGATCATGTGATTAGCATGGCAAATATTGCCGCAAAGTTAACATCCATGGGAATGGACGTAAGTGAATCATTTTTTGTCCAATTCATCATGAACTCTCTACCTCCTGAATTTGGTTCGTTCCAGGTGCATTATAACACCATAAAAGATAAATGGAACCTTCAAGAATGTAAAGCCCAATTGGTTCAGGAAGAAGGGAGATTAAAGAAAGTGAGGGATCACTCTGTCCATCTCACAATGCACAATGGTGAAAGTAGCAGCAAGGAAAAGCCAGGAAAGAGGGGTAAAACGAAGGACAAGGCTTCACATCAAGTTAGTGAGGGCCAAATCCATAAGAAGTTGAGATGCCACTTCTGTAAGAAGGTTGGTCATTTCAAAAAGGATTGCCCTAAGAGAAAGAAATGGTTCGAACAGAAAGGTATGCATTATGTTTCTGTATGCTTTGAATCAAATCTTATTGAAGTTCCTAGCCATACCTGGTGGTTAGATTCTGGTGCTACTACTCATGTTTCACATGTTATACAGGGATACCTTTCAATCCAACCCATAAGCGGATCTGAAAAGTTTTTGTACATGGGAAACGGAATGAAGACACGAATTGAAGGGATCAGCACTTATAGAATAATCCTTGATACCGGTCTACACTTAGATCTGAAAGAGTGTCTTTATGTTCCTGAATGTACTAGAAATTTAGTATCTATGGGAAAATTAGATATAATAAATTTTAAGTTTTTTGTTGGAGACGGTGTATTTTCATTATATAAGAATAAGTACTATTATGGTTCTGGTACTTTAATTGATGGTTTATACCGCTTCAATATTAATGCTAATTTTTCTAAATCCCTGTTTCATGTTGAACACATTATTGGTAACAAACGTAGTGCACATAATGAACGTTCTGCTTTCTTGTGGCATAAAAGATTGGGTCACATATCCAAAGAAAGAGTTTTGAGGTTAGTGAAAAGTGAAATTTTACCTCAATTGGATTTTGTTGACTGGAATGTGTGTATAGATTGCATCAAGGGCAAGCAAACCTCACACATATCAAAGCACCCAGCTACAAGAAGTAGTGAACTGTTACAGTTAATACACACTGATATTTGTGGTCCATTTGATGTTCCTTCTTGGGGCGGTGAAAAGTATTTTATCACCTTTATTGATGACTTCTCACGTTATTGTTACCTATACTTGTTGCATGAAAAGTCTCAAGCTGCGAGCATCATAGAGGTGTTTGTTAATGAGGTAGAAAGGCAGCTCGATAGGAAAGTCAAGGTGGTGAGGTCCGATAGAGGTGGTGAATATTTTGGAAAGTTTGATGAAAGTGGACAATGTCCAGGTCCATTTGCAAAGTTTCTTGAAAGCCGAGGCATTTGTGCACAGTATACAATGCCCGGAACACCTCAACAAAATGGGGTGGCTGAAAGGCGGAATCGTACTCTCATGGAAATGGTTAGGAGCATGTTATATTACAGTGATGTGCCCTTGTCTTTGTGGATGCACGCATTAAGGACTACTGTATACTTGCTTAATAGAGTTCCTAGTAAGTCAGTTCCTAAGACTCCTTATGAACTGTGGACTGGAAGGAAACCTAGCTTGAGGCACCTACACGTTTGGGGCTGCCCAGCAGAAGTAAGAATATACAATCCACATGAAAAGAAGCTTGATGAAAAGACCATTAGTGGTTTCTTCATCGGATATCCTGAAAAATCAAAAGGATACAGATTTTATTGTCCTAACCATAGTACAAGAATAGTTGAGTCTGGAAATGCTCGGTTCATTGAGAGTGGTGAAATCAGTGGGAGTAGTAATCCACGAAATGTGGATATCAAAGAAATTCAGTCCAACCATTCTCCTAGCATTGTTGTATCACCGTTACACAACACTGCAGAAAATACAACTATTGAACCAGCTACTAATGTGCAAGTCACAACTGAAAAGGAAATTCCACATGAAAGGACAGTGCGAAGGTCTGTACGGAATAAAAGACCAGCTATTTCAGATGATTATGTGGTTTATTCACTTGAACATGAATGTGACTTGAGTATCGAAAATGACCCAGTCTCATTTAAGCAAGCCATGAAATGTGATAATTCTGAAAAGTGGTTTGATGCCATGAAAGAAGAGTTGAAATCAATGGATGACAATAAAGTTTGGGAACTAGTCGAGTTGCCGCAAAGTTCAAAACAAGTCGGGTGTAAATGGGTCTTTAAGACCAAACGCGACTCAAAAGGCAACATTGAAAGATATAAGGCTAGACTTGTCGCCAAAGGTTACACTCAAAAAGAAGGTATTGACTACAAGGAGACCTTCTCTCCAGTTTCAAAGAAGGACTCCTTGAGAATTATTTTGGCTCTGGTGGCACATTATGATTTGGAGCTTCACCAGATGGATGTGAAGACCGCTTTTCTGAATGGTGATTTGGATGAAGAAGTATATATGAACCAACCAGAAGGATTTTTGATTCCTGGAAAAGAAAATTTGGTGTGTAAATTAAAGAAGTCAATATACGGGCTAAAACAAGCTTCCCGACAATGGTATATAAAGTTTAATGATACCATTTTGAAGTATGGTTTTGTAGATAATATCGTTGATCGATGTATCTACGTAAAGGTCAGTGGGAGCAAGTTTATTATTCTGGTCCTATATGTTGACGACATTCTGCTTGCTACTAATGATAAATCTTTGTTGCATGATGTAAAGAAATTTCTCTCCAATAGTTTTGAAATGAAAGATATGGGTGAGGCATCCTATGTGATTGGAATAGAAATATTCCGTGATAGAAAACAAGGATTATTGGGACTGTCTCAGAAAGGTTATATTAACAAAATATTGGAGAGATTTAGAATGGAAAATTGCTCCGCGGGAATTGTTCCAATTCAGAAAGGGGACAAGTTTAGTGAAATGCAATGTCCAAACAATAATTTGGAACGAAAGGAGATGGAATCTATTCCATACGCATCAGTTGTTGGGAGCTTAATGTATGCTTCGACATGCACTCGACCAGATATCAGCTTTGCTGTTGGAATGCTTGGTCGGTATCAAAGTAATCCTGGAATGCATCATTGGAAAGCCGCGAAGAAGGTTCTTCGGTATTTGCAAGGCACCAAGGATTATATGCTCACATACAAGAGATCGAGCCATCTTGAGGTGATTGGCTACTCAGATTCAGATTATGCTGGATGTGTGGACTCAAGGAAGTCTACATTCGGCTATTTGTTCCTTTTGGCTGGAGGAGCAATTTCTTGGAAGAGTGGAAAGCAATCTGTCATTGCTACTTCCACTATGGAGGCTGAATTTGTGGCATGCTTTGAGGCCACTATTCAATCACTGTGGCTGCGGAATTTTGTGTCTGGCCTTCATATTATTGATAATATTGAAAAGCCTTTAAGGATTTATTGTGATAATTCCGCTGCAGTCTTCTTCTCAAAAAATGATAAGTACTCGAAAGGAGCAAAACATATGGATTTGAAGTACTTAACGGTAAAAGAAGAAGTGCAAAAGCAAAAGGTATCAATCGAGCATATTGGTACAGGTATGATGATAGCAGATCCGCTAACTAAGGGACTGCCACCCAAGACTTTTAGTGGCCATGTTGAGAGGATGGGCATTACAGATAAAACCCTATTAGCATGATGAGTATATATATACATGACTTTGAGTTGCTCGTGCTTTTATGAACTTATGAATTCAATAAAAGTATTGTTTTGCTGGTTATCCATATTATCGCGTATACAATTATGGTAGTGATGGATAACAATGAGAGTTTCCCATTAAGGTTTGTTTGAATTATGTCGATTGTGATATATGGAAGGGATCTTGTCACTGTATGACTTGTGACCGCCATGATTCTATCGTCACAATTCAATTTAACGATGACTTGATAAATTCGATGAAAAGTGTACAACTAAAAGTTTATCGAATCATCAAATTTTTTACAAGGGCCAAGTGGGAGATTGTTAAATTATTTTAATATAATGTGGCCCATGTAAATTACAGAATGGTTCTTATAATAAAAGGTCTAAGTGTGATGGTTGCTAGAATAAAAGATTAAGAATCATGGGGTTTAAAATCCCTCTCCTCTCTCTTCCAAATATTTAGTTATGTACTAAAGTGCTGAGTTACAGTCAGTTTCATTAAGTGTTTAAGTGCTGAATTAAAAGTGACAGTTTCATTGTATTTAGTGAACAGAAACTGATGTATTTAATTCATGGAAACTGACGTATTTAGTGCAAAGAAACGGATTCTTTAATGGCTAGAAACTTACGCTCTGGCTTCTCTCCTTGGCCAGAGCTTCTTTTCTTGGCTATAAAAGGATCATCTCCTGTACATCAAAGGTGTGTGAAGAAAAGGAAGAGTAGTACACAAATAAGAGAAAAGAACAGAAAGTTCTCTGACCATTGAGAGAACTATAAAAGTTAGAAGAAAGAGAGGAGAGAAAAATAAAATTCAATATGCAAGGCAATATGTCTCAAGGTGGGTTTGTGCTTTTGCACATATAAAGGATGATTTGTGCTTTTCGCACATATAAAAGTTGTTTTTCGGTTGAATCAAAATTGCTAAATAATCTTATAGCTTCCGCAGTTTATCTAACACGATGTGCCACAAGAGTAGAGCAAGTTGTTGAGTCCCATCACTAAGCCAAGAAGCACGCAGTACAGGACGAGGCGCGGCGTGAACCCACCGAACGGCCTGGACGCTACCGACCGCCGGGCGCACAGCAGCAGGAGGAGCGCCGGGAAGCCGGCTGACTGGACAAGCGTCGCCAGCCACCGGTCAGTGCCGCCGTGCGCGAAGTAGAACCGAGAAAGCAGGCTGGACGACAGCGACCCAACAAACAACGCCGTGTAGTTGGCGGCAAGCAGCAGTGCACCCCGCACTGCCTGGCTCCTGAGCTGCACAGGGATGTCAAGAAGCGTGGGCGGCAGCGATGGTGGTGCGCAAAGGAAGCGCTCCTGGGCTTGTTGGTCATGGTGATTGATGAGGTGTGTGGTGGGGGCAGGCTGCTTGACGTCTCTGTTGTTGGTGTCCATCATTCACGAGTGGGAGGAAGAGAGAGCGATCGAGGAGTTTGATGTTTAATGGTCTTGCAGTGTCATCTGGCAGGTATTTATTTAACGGGATTTCAAGGGTATTTTGGTGTAAATTGGTGCACCTTTGTTTAAAGCTCAGTTGGTCACACACGAAGTGGAGCGCAATTATTTGCTCCCAAAGGATGCTTTCGCTATCAGTGATGTGGTTATTTCTCCTTTTGTTCAGGGACCTATATCGATCCTTATGTTTATGTCTAAACCTCTAATAATTATGAACTAAAAAATATCTGTCTGTATCAACGGCACTGCATGATCTTGCTGTTCACATGTATTTATTCTTTACCCTGGTTTTCGATGACAACCGGGAATAATATCTAGTTTGTGTCACATGCGCAAGGAAAAGAAATCTCTGCGTGTCTGTTACCTCTCCACAATTGAAACATCTGCAGCCTGCACAACACATTTCTAGTCCGGCCCAAGAAGTACTAGGTAAACCCGTGCGCCACACTACACCAAATAAAATTTAATAGAATGATCGGACGGTAAGACACTACTACAAAATCGGGCATCACAAACGGTCTACTAGAAGCGGTTTGGTGCGAACCGGTTGTAATGCTCGCACCAGAAGCGGTTCATGGCAACAGGCCGGAGGGGATCTCTAGAAGCGGTTCGTGGCACGAACCCCTTCTAAAGCCTCACCTCTAGAAGCGGTTCGTGACACGAACCCCTTCTAAAGATCTTTACAAGCGGTTTGTGTCCCCAACCGCTTCTAAAGCTTTAGAAGGGGTTCGTGTCACGAACCGCTTCTAAAGACCCCCTTCAGAAGGGGTTCGTGTCACGAACCGCTTGTAGAAGCCCAGTTTTAGAAATAATAAAAGGAATGCGTGCCCTACTCTATCAGAGAGCACGCGTGGGTGGGTTGGCTAGATGGATGAGGCGAGTTACGAGGATGGAGTGTTGGTCGTGGGTTCGAATCCCGTTCCCACGATAAGTTCCCACGATATTATTACTGCCTTTTACCGCTTGGTGTCGCACCACCACAAGCGGTTCCTATAACCGCTTGTGATACCCTTCGAAGTATCACAACCGGTTGCTTAGAAGCGGTTGTAAAACCGCTTCTAGAAGTGGTTCCGATTCTGTAGTAGTGAGAACAACCTCTACGGTAGACGTCATTTTTCGTTTAGCAAAACATCAAAAAAAGTAATAAAAACCAAAATTATCAGGACTTTAGAATTTATGAGGGCCTTTTCAAAGAAAATATCGGGAAATGTATGAGTTTTTTCACGAGAATGGGGACGTAATTTTTGGAACAACAGGGTAATTTTTTTTTTGCAAAGGCTAGACGTAAGAAAATATGAGAAAAATTGAAATAATAACGATTTTAAAATTCACGGTGGTCTTTTCACAGAAACGGCTAATGAGAATAGGATATCGAATATTTTTTCCGCAAAAGAGGCGATGCAATTTACGGGAACCACGGGGTTTTTGTTTGCAAAAGGGTATGTCCAGGTCCGGACGTAGTTTTTCGGAACCGTGAGGATTTGTTTGCAAAAGGGCTCAGTCCAGACTCTGGTACGAATTTGCGAAACCATGAGGGTGTTTCTGCAAAAGAATGAATGGAAGAGTCTTAACATAATTTCGGAATTCACTAGGGGTGTTTTCATGAAACTGATGCATGGAGGGCTTACCTTGTGGGAATCTCTTCCGACATAAGAGATAAGATATTTGTTGTAAAACGATGATGACTGCCATAGATCAATAACAATGTATCATTTGAATAGTAAGAACAATCAAGGGGAGCATAGCGATATAGGAAGGCAAAATTGTTCTCTCTTTTGTTAGATTTATTTTCTTTTACATATGGGTTCTATATTTATAGCGAAAGCTAACAAGAAATAGATTCAGACTCACCTCCAACGATATAGAGTCCAAACATATTTGAATCACAAGGACTAAGACTCCTATTATATCTCGACACTCCCCTTGGACGAATACAATGTAATGCATATGTCTCATCAAAAACTCCTCCCAAAAACCCAATGAAAAAAAGGATGGAGAAAAGAGCACATTGCACTCGCACACTAGTTGCCTCGTTAAAAACCTTCAAGTGAGAAACTTCTAAAAAACTCACTAAGAGAAAAAGGGTGCAACTTATAATCTTCATGATTTAAAGTAATATCTTCAAGATCATGGTAAGGGTTATAGTTCAGGGATTTACTCCCCTGAACTCTGCATATATCTAAGTCATACCATTATAATTCCACGAACAAATATTTGGAAAATAGATGTTGGTAAAGGCTTAGTAAATAAATATGCTAGATTTTCCTATGACTTAGTTTGCAGTATCTTTATCTCACTATTCTTCTGGAGTTCATGAGAATAGAAAAGTTTAGGGGCAATATGCTTCATGATATTGTTTTTAACATAACCTATTTTGCATTTGTGTAACACAAGCATTATTATCTTCATAGATAATTGTGGGGACATCGACGGTATTAATGGCACACGCATTTTTGATATGGTTAATCACATGTCTCATCCTACATTCACGTGAGGCTTCATGTAATGATATAATCTCTGAATGGTTGGAAGAAGTAGGTCACAAGGTCTGTTTAAAAGACTACCAAGAAACAGTTGTACCATCGCAAAGAAATACAAACCTTGTATGAGATTTGGCATTGTGGGGATCAGACAGTTAGCCAACATCTTTATATCTCACCATAATCATGTCTTGATCCTTTTAGTAAAATAAGCCAATATCTTGAGTACCTTGGAGGTATCTGAGTAAAGTATTGACACCAATCCAATGTCTTCTGGTTGGAGCTGCACTGTGTCTAGCTAGCAAGATGCACTCTACCATAGATTTTGGTTCTGGATCCAGCTCAAGAGTTTTAATAATTTTTGAGACGAAATATATATCAACAATTGTAGTCTTTCTTTTATACAACTATCCTGAATCCACATAATTAGTGGATATCTCTCTATTAATTTCTTCCGGCCCCTCATGATTTTCCACAATGATGGAGTATGGGTGCTTCTACTTCTCAGCATCAAATTATGCATGCAAATATTTGCTGGGGTTATCATCTTCAGGATGGTTTATTTCAAGGATGCGGTTACCATTTTAGGATGGCACATTTGAGATATTTTCTCAACATTAAGTTGAGCTGCTTTCACTATCTTGGGTAGTATTCTCACTTGTTCGGCTCTCTATTTCTATGGAGGTTTCAACATAATTGAGTCCCGTGCATATGAAGGCCTTCTTCTCTTCTTATTATGAGGGGTAAGAGTGGATTTAATATCCTTCTTGGGTATTTTACTCTTTCGGTTGCATTTACTACAGGTATATGGGATCTTATCACTCCCTTATAATCAGTGAAGGCATCTAGAAGATTATTAGCTATTTATTGCATATTTGTTATCCTTCAAACTTCTAGTTCAGATTCTTTAGTGCGTGAGTCTAAGAACTGAATGCTAGTGACAATCCAGTCTACTTTCGGTATTTTTTTAATATGGTACTTATCTCTCCCTAATACTGAAAAATTGTACTCATCAAAAATACAATTAGCGCATCAAGTCGTACATAGATCTCCTATCATAAGCTCTATTCTTTTAATAATTGATGGATATTCATGACTTACATAGATCCCCAACTTCCGATGAGGGTCTATAGTTGTACGATGTGGTGGTGAGATTGGCACGTATACATCACAACCAAATTTTCACAGATAAAAAATACTTGGTTCTTTCCCAAGTACTATCTATAAAGGGAAATTTATATGATATGCAGTTGATCTGAGTTGAATTAATATTGTAGCGTGCAACACTATATGGTCTCAACAGTTGGTAGGTAACCTACAATTCTATAATAGTGGCCTAGCAATAAATTTTATTGTTTTAATTAATGATTATACAAGGCCATTTTGTGTGTTGATATAAGGTACAAGATGCTCTAAATTAATGTCCAAAGTCATACAATAATCATTAAATGTCTCTGAGGTGAATTTGTCAACATTGTCCATTCGAATAGATTTGATTTTTTTTTATGAAAAGGAGACTCTTAATTTAATCATTTGGGCAATTAATTTAGCAAAAGCATAGTTCCGATTAAATAAGAGACATACGTGTGACCATCTAGTAAAAGCATCTATCAATACCATAAAATATCTGAAAGAACCCGACAGGGACCAGATAGGTTTATAAATATCACCTTAAAGTCTCTCCAAAAAATTCATGAGTTAGTTTTAGAAGACATTGTGAGCAAAGCTAGCAGCAAAGTTGTTGTTTTCTATGACATGTCACCCATAAACTGATGAACAAATTGAAGTAGTAAATTGCACATTGTCTATCCATCTATCAGCAGGAAAATAAGTGATCGAAAAGCTAGCAACCTACCTATGCAGATCTTAACATGATCAGACAAGGACCCATCATTTGCAGCTTTTCAAGAGCTGATTGCTCACATAACTCGGAACAAAGACTGCCACTTGATGGCTTCCACATCTCGTAGCTAACATAGTGGGCGCAGCGTGGTGCATAGACTGAAAAGAACGTTATTGATTGTGGTAAATGTCAAGTGTAGTACATCCTCAGTAGGTCGTCTCTATCAACAAATATAAGAGTATATCTATCTTTTCACCTGCGCACTCTGCCCTCAACTTATTTAAATGTTCATGACACATGAATAAAACAAGAATTTTGCAGAAGTAAAATGGTAAACGCGCGAGTTTGTTGATGTCAATTGTTCCTGTTTATCAGATGGTCCTGCCCATAAGTGATTCAGGTAGTTTATTTTTAACTCACTTCCAAGTGAATTGGTCGATTAACAACTCCGAAAATAGGGTAGTAATAGTCTAAAGCCCAAAGCTAAGTAAATGTTAGGTCGGGTGGATATTGTGGGATAGGATGGTATGGTCCTACTATTCATTTTAACATTTGGTTAGATGAATATTCTTCTTTTATGCTGGACGTTGAGATATGGGTTTTTTTTTTCGCCAAGACGAGTTCATCCAGGTTTAGTTTAATCAAGACCATTAAGAGCAATTAGCAATCATCTTAATTACTAATATAAAAAGGGGGAGTTATGTTCTTTACTAGACCCACCCAATTTTGTGTACAGAAATCTGTCTTAGTCATCCGATCAACTTAATCTAATGGCTATAGTTCATGGGAAAATATCACATGTACTCTTCGGTGCTAGCTTGTAAACCTGATTTTGCACCGTCGGATGCGATGTTTATGAGCAGGATCAAACCCCAATCCAGTCGGTACATTTTGGAAAACAAAACGCCAATGTATTGTTAGTGCACTTTGCACACAACCCCTTCCTCCTATCTCCAACCTCATCAGGCCCCAAATGTGCCAGCCCCAAATCATGGTGGATTCGCCTCCGTCGAGCTAGGTCTTGGTCTTGGCTTGTTTGACCGATCCATATGTGGCTCGACCGAGATAGGTTCAGTCCAAAACACCAAATGACGCTGCCGTGCCGAGCTAGCGTTGTGTCGGCGGAGCACAGGTCCAGCCCAAACAAAGTTATGGACATTTTTCCTCCTTGGTTTCTAAGGTGGCTCGGTCGAGCTAGGGTTGGCTCGGACAAACCATCGCCAGGGTGTTGCCACGGCAACTTGTGGCAGAGAAAATGCTTGTCACAGCAGTCGTTTCGCCTGTCGCGACAGCTTCTTGGTGGCTTCCGATTAGAGATGGAACTGGTACGGATATTTTCCGACCGACCGACCGACCGAATTGATTTGGATGATGATTTGGATAGTTTCACAGATATCCAGTTGATTTCTCGGATAAGGATATGGATACAGATAATTTACATGGATACGGATACGGATATGGAACACTGATTATCCGATGGATACGGAATATCCGAGTTTTTGTTCGGATAATATCCGAATATGACATACGGATATTATCCGAATAACACGTTTCAGAATAACACATTAACAATTTAATATGTTTCACTGTTTCAGAGACTGGGGTCTGCATTGGATGACAAGATATAATGTATTCATGTGTGCTAGATGCTAATTTGGAGATATTTGGGTAAAGGTGGTACAAAAATTGGCAAGTGGCGTTTCAGGAGGGCTACTTAGGATTCAACAGCATATGACAGCTGCAAATCATTTGGTTCAATTATTGCAATGGGGTACATTGTTACTCACAGAGTCACATGTATGACAAGCTAGAGATAAAAAGGCAAAAAAAAGACATACAAATATATTTCTTTTGGAATTTTGAATTTAAATTTGGACCAATTTTAGAAAAAAACTGAAATTGGATTTTAAAATATCCGACTAATATTATTCGTATCCATGTTGATTCCGATCCGTATTCGACCAGTATTCAGAATCGATATTATCCTGTATAATTCGTATTCGATTCTGTATTCGACACTATTCGTATTCGATTCTGTATTCGATAAAAAATACGGATACGGATATGAATAGGACGATATTCGACCGTATCCGATCCGATCACATCCCTACTTCCGATGGGTGATCGAAATTGTCAATGACATTCTCGATCGTGGGCCTCCCATGGGCCCGACAAGTGATTATTGCCTTTTTGTACGTTTTTAGCTCAAAGACCCGCATAGTTAGTTGATACATAACACTTGTGGAATCATGAGTGTATAGCACTAGACTTGTACTATAACACTTGTCGAAGGTTAGGAATCAACAATAAACTTATATTCGGGTACCTTCGAGGATGCTGGGTCAACCAAGAAATTAATGGCACATAATATAGGCAGGTCCGAGCCTCTAGATCGAGTAATACCATATTCCTGTGTGGATGTACTATGGCGTTACTAAGAACGGATTATAGAACAGGGAGATCAAGCTCTTGTTACAATGAAGATTGTTTCTGAGGGGTGGATAAAACCTAGCCTATCTACTAATATATGAAGATTGCTTATCGCCTATATCGCTTAGACGATGTATGCTTGAGTCTTGATTGCCTTCTGGGTTGTCTCTCCCATTCTTGAGTGTCTACCCCTTTATTTATATGGTTGGGGTAGCCTTCTTCTGAGTCGTAGTAGATTTGGAATGCCCAATCGTGCTCGATGAGGAGTCCTCCGTTCCGAGACCTGCATGGTGTATCCAGACCTTCCTTACTTCTCGATGTACTCGAGTTGGTTTCCTCGTAACGGAACATGACCGAGTTCTTCCCAAATGTGGGGATACTCTTTCCATGTATATCTTATATCGTGTAATTCGGGCCTGAGATATCATTAGTTTCCTGATGCGTACGATACGTGTATGACACGATATCTGAGTTTTCCATGTGCGCATATATCCCATATTTAGATATTCGACAATAGCCCCCGAACTCTGCTCAATGAAGGGTCTTTTCCGAGTGCTCGGTCGATTACCGGCCAAGCCTTATCTTGGTCGAGTAAAGCCTCGCAAGCTCATGGTCGATTGATTCGAGTAGAGTGGGACCGCCAAGTATCAAGTAGGGGTGTGCCAGGTCGAGAGCCCAATGATCAACCCACCTCGAGTCCTTGTGATAACCACAGGCAACTCGATGTCGATTAAGTGACTCGATTCTAAGCAGAGTTAGGACAAAATTTCAAATATCTAAACAAAAGGACATCATTTAATGCTGAGGCCTTGTTGGCATCGAAAAACTTGACGACGGGTTGATCGCCACCAACACACGAGAACGTTGGGTTCAGATTCTGCGGGCGTGCTAGCCGATTTGATCATGCAATCAGCAAGAGACGTATTCCCCGACACGATCGATCAAGAGAACAATAGGGGGCCTGTCGATGGGTCAATCCTAATTGGTCCGAAACGAACCAGCGTAGACCAGGAGTTTTGATAGATCTAACCAACCCTTTCGAGCCGATCAGATAGGGTAAAAGCCTACTCTTCCTGAAAAAGGCGATGCGCAGCAAGATCAGGAAGAGAGTAGAGCTTGGCAGGGTGCAATGCAACAGAGACCAACAACTGGCGATGCGCAACTCGCGTTGATCAACGTGTATTACAGGAGGAAAGATTACAGGACTAAAAATGACTACTCCTAATGCTGAAAAGTAAAGTAATTGATTGATTGATTGGTTTTTTTGGATGTGTGTCCTTTTTTGACGTAGCTCGTCGGTCTCCTTTTATAACCCTCAGGCTTGATCATATTTACCTTGGTCTCTTCATCCGCTCATACTGGCCTCGAATTCTTCCTTCCATCTTGGGCACGACTTGGTCCAGGTCATATTAGCTTCGGTCTTTCCTTCCGATCCATGTGTTACCATATGATCACAACCTTCTAAATCATATGTCCGCCGCCCTTTGCCAACCTGGTTCATGCCGTCGTTTCAGACTCGCGCCAAAATCGCACCCATCTCGGTCGCTCAAATTTGGGTGCTAACATATGCCCCCATTTTTGGGATATGTATGGGCATGTCCCAAAAATCAACCGTTAGTGCCTTAACAGGTCGTCATCTTCATCGTTCCTTCTCCCTGGCATTTATTTCCTCGAGACATCGCACCATGATTTTCCCGCATTAAATCACTTCGTATTCCACCAGCATTTACTCAAAGAACACTTCGTTCCTCAAGCCATGGCGATTCAATTGCTCGTTTTACCCTATAAGTGATGTAACATTGGGTGTCCCGATCTTTCGATGAGAATGATAACCTTCGATTTGGGTGGAGACCACTTTGACGATCCGACTACAACGTACAATGACAATGTGCCTTAGCAATCGCTAAACCAACTCCAGAGGGTTATTGACCTTGCCGTGGGCACGATCAACCTGATCATGAAGATCAATTCCTGCAAGCAATCGAAGAACAAGCAAGAACAAGGCAAAAGCAATCTAAAATTGCAAATATAGATGAAGTATAGAAAAAGTTGGGGTTCCGATACAAGGAGCTTGTTAGGCGACCGTTGAGCACGTTTAAAAGACTCAAATAGTAGCAAAAGGCTAAAATATCAAATAACCAAAGCCCAAGTTGTTTTCGGGGACTCACTAGCTATATATAGGAGAAATAGGAAGCCAAAACAGTGCTAGGGGCGTCCAAAACACATCCATAGTCGAGTAGGACTCCTATTCCTAGTTTGACTCGGATTTGAAAAGATGACCAAACTTGTTTTGCAGATTCCCGTTGACTCATAAGGAATTTAGACATGATGCTGGATCCGTTGGAAAGAGGATGACGAAACCTTTTAAACAAATACTCATAGACCCCAAACACCCTTGTGGATCAAAAGTTATGGTCATTTTAAGTTGGTGCTGTCCCAGAGGCCGAATCCGAGTTGAAGTTGTGCACCGGAAGAATTGTCTTCATGCTTGACTTTTGAGAGTCCTTCTCCTTGGTTTCTAAGGACAATAAAATCATCACAAGGATTAAATAGCATTCCATTCATTAAATTATTTGTATGCAACCCGAGGAACGCATTCACCTGGCAATTGAATTGACGTGCGCGAGCTCGAGTAATTAGCTCTTGTATTACATTGTTGGTTTCAATTGGGTTTGTAGGCATGGCCGTATCCATGGTAGTGATGTCCTCATCA
The DNA here is from genome assembly GCA_036346355.1 of Rhipidocladum racemiflorum. Classification (NCBI taxonomy): domain Eukaryota; kingdom Viridiplantae; phylum Streptophyta; class Magnoliopsida; order Poales; family Poaceae; genus Rhipidocladum; species Rhipidocladum racemiflorum. The sequence continues at coordinate 60,888,830 of CM070570.1, forward strand.
TCCTCCCCTTCTTGCATTTGAGTCGTCCTCGACTCAAGTTCATCATCTTCTCCCAAGTATGGCTTTAGATCTGATAATTGAGTTGACGGGCTCGAGCTCGAGTCAATGGTCTTTGAACCGATGAAGATGTAGAAGGATGGCCAAGGTGGGGGCTGATGAAGCCATGCAGATGGAGTAGAGGATGCCATAAAGTGTCACCAACTTAATGGTCCTGGCCAAGGTCAGAAAATTGCCAAAATGCCACTCTCAACAACTGGCTTTGCTAAAATACCACCCCTCTTTCACTGACATGTGGGACCATCTGTGTCTATGACAGGGGGCCAGAGTGGCATTTTAGCGAGGCCACTTGTTGAGAGTGGCAGAATGACAATTCTCCCGGCCAAGGTGGAGGCCGATGAAGCCATGCAGTTGATATAATTGCGGCAACACTTGGTGATGACCATTGTATGCTTTGTTAGTTCTGTCCATGATGGTCTTGGTCTCATCATCCTCCCTTTCTTGAAGTGGAGTCGTCCTCGACTCCATCATATTGTCCTGCAAAATGTTAGTAATGACAGGAAACAAAGCAATATGCACATTTGCAATCAAATCAATGGATCGAGAATTTCTATCAACTATATACTCCCTTCCTTGAAATCTATCATGTACTGTAAGCTGAACCAAATGTACTTGATATGACATGATTAGTGATATGGCAAGTATCAAATTGATGATTGTAACACCCCAGCATCTAGTATGCCCTGGATGTCACCAAACATAGCAATAACAGCAACTAAATACCACAATTAAGATTAAATTATAGCAAGGGCGTAAATGCTTTAACCAAAATTTTTGACAGTATTTCCTTTGTTTTTGCATGGTTTGGGGCAACAATAACATTATCACATTATAATAGCATAATACATGACATCTAAAACAACACTAGCAGGAGATAAAGTATCATTTCAAACCCATAACATAAACTCCAATGTTCATGAACGAATATGAAGAGAACATTAAAACGAAACACATACGATAGCCTAATCCAAGTTTAGCACATTAAGATAAACATTACAACTACAAATGAGAGTGTGTAGTTGTCTAGGTGAATAAAGCTACGTGAAGAAGTGCCGCTATTCCCCTTTCCCGCATGACGGTTTCATGGTACCTAAAAACAACATAAAACACAAGCGTGAGTTCATCACTCCGCAAAATGTATTGCAATGGAATGTCTTTCGTGTTCACTACGTGTGAACACAGAGGACCGCATCAGAATGGGACGCCTCTTCCATTATGAATGCACATATGCCACATCATGATAAAACTTGCATAAAGGAAACACAATATAACAACGGCATATCTTAAACTAAACATGATCATCATAACACATGCAAGGGACAACATGGCAACATAGAGCATCATTTAGAAACATAGCAAAACTACACAACTCGTTGGTCACCTAAAACCCCAAATCCATCCCAATACACTTGCCTTCAACCGTGAGCGATGGAGTGGCGAGAGGTTGAGGGCACTCCCGGGGTCACACCACCTGCACATAGATACAATACACTCAAAATGTGCTCACAAAATAGTACAAGAGCGATCATCTTCATCGACTTCGCAACCCACTCCAAAAACCCAAAAATAGAGAATCTATCCCGTCGGGGCAGCGGGCTTCCAACTAGCATAACTTGAGTTCTAAAACTCCAAATCAAGTAAACGAGTACATTTTATCGAAGCTTAGGAAATTTCCTAGCTTTTCCTAAGTATTCACAAAGACTGAATCAGCCTCTGAATTTGTCTAATCTATAGATGAACACGATCTATCCCAATCACGTCACAGATTTGACAATGTTCGGTAAAACAACCATAACTTTTAAATGGCTAGATGGAATTTAACGTTTTTAGTGTCTAATTAAAGGTAACTGAATTACCTACAACTTGTGTAACAGCCGGCTGATCAGAAAATGCCTCTAAAATTGTGAAAACTCAAGCCCTAGGTCGGGTTGCAAATCTGCTCGAGGACAGAACGTGGGACAGCATTGCAATTTCCCTAATCTCATATAGGAACAGCACCTAATCATGGATCTTAGGCATAGAATCTCCCTTCTAACCAGCACCTATACCACCCCAAAAAAACCATGGTTCATTACCTCTTCTTGAAGAACCGATGATGACGAAAACCTTCTCCTCCCGGTCCCGATCTCCCTCCCAGCGTCGAATCCGCCGGTTCCTCCAGGTTGCGGAGCTTCCCAATGGTGAAATCAATGGAGGGGAAGGGTGTGGCAGCAAGGGAGGGGATGAAACCCTTCTATGGCTGGCTAGGAGAGGGGTGGAGAGGTGGAGGCGCAAGGTGGGGGCAAGGGGCGGCTAGGGTTAGAGAGAGGAAGGGGGAGGCGCATGGGGGGTTTGGGGGTGGCGGCTAGGGAGTAGAGGGGGAGGGGGGCGCACCAAGGGGTGGGGGCTAAGGTTGGCTGCCCAAAAGCTCCCCCCCTTGGGCCCAAACCCTTCCACCGGAGGCCCAACTCAACCCCCAAGGCCCAAAATCCCCCGAAAAGGCCCAAACACCCGGAAATAGCCCAAAAACACGCTATAAAGTCGTACCGAAAGCCGTATTCTATATTATCACATTTTATAATCTTACACTCTCTATTGTCACATCATATGATGTCACATTCTCTCCCCCTTAACAGGATTCGACCTCGAATCCGGAGAACGCCAAGAACAAAAACGAAGTCCCTACGGGACAAGATTTCTTTGGAACACAGAACATCCGCGCAAAGACTCGAACCGAACCACACGACAAACAATTTCCCAAAGACCTACACTTAGTGAGTATGAGTTAACTTATCTCAACTAAGTGCAGCCTCTCATGGTTCCACTTTTACTTCCAATTCCCCAACCGAAATCCTCGATTTCACCCACTAAAGGGCTCAATTGAAAATACTAAACATGCCCAAAACCTCACATCAATCATTTCATACAGTTATCGCAAACTACAACGCTACCACCAAACACCAATCAAGAACCAAGAAAACACTGGTTCTCAACTCTTGCAATTGGGCGCCCTTTAAATCGAGCGGACCATTCCTGAGAAATGCCTTTGAAAGAAATGACTCACTACGGCACATCTGCCCTTCCGATACGCAACCACGCTAACATTTCATTCCATCCACTCCCAGGCAAATCTCATACCCAGAGACAACTAGCTAAGACAATTGCTCACGACAGGGCATTTATCTCCGAATTACCTTCATCTTCTCTACCACCCATCGATACTCTTAATACAAAACTGAACCACGACATCAACAACCTCCACCATAATCCACCCTTATACCACTAATGTCCAGCACCTAGCCCAAGCTAGGACCGTAGAACCTTACCAAACCACAATTGGTGCTTTTACCAAGAGGGTGTCGCCCTCACAATCTTTTCACGCAACCAACCAAGCCCAAGAGTATACATCCTTAGCATACTCAACCATAAACCATGAACCCCATTGATCCACATACAACAATTCGAACTCCAAAGCGCTAAAAACCACTTTGAAAAGAATTCGGCAACATCCAATGAGCACTCATTTATTTTCCTAAGCCAAATCGCAAAGGAAACATAAATTTCCTATACCATAGCCAAAATACCAGAAACTATTCATTCTTTCTTTTCGTACTAGAAAGCAAGGGAAATCTCGATTCATGACATGAATACACACTCTTCAAGAGCACTCCGGATTAGTCATATTTTCATATATGACTTTCTCACCGACCTGGCTCATCGACTCTTTTATGATTGAATATCTATAAATGATGATGTGGTTCCTTTTCACCATTCATTCATCATGTAACAACAATACCGAATAGTCATTCACCAAAAGACTTCTTCCTCAGTATCACATGATTGAAACACAAATAGCATCGACGATTGCGATAATCCATATCGACTATGATGGCAACATAGTTAACAGTAAAACACCATGTCGCATCACAACCCAACATCAATTAAAAACTGAACTTGCAAAATATTGCATTTCAACCAAAATCAACATTTTGGAAGAGTACATCGAAATCTCAAGTCAAGCATCTGCACCTACAACCGCCATAAATTATCTCAAAGAGAAAGGGAAATTCATTCCCAAAAGAGAACACTTCACTAACAAAATCTCTGATGAAACATTCATGAAATCCACCTTTTGAAGCACACGCAAGCACCCGACACATTTTCCAAATAAGTCCAACTCTAGTCAAATAGAGTTACTAATTAAGTGCTTAACTCAAGAGTTTCCAACACAACCCACTATGACAATTTGCTTCCTTTAAATATTGATTCCAAAGATAATTCAGTGTGAACACGAAAGAGCGCGATCCACTAAAAAACTTTTGGGTGCAAATCCATACTCATAGCATAAATTAAACAAATTGGCCAAAACCGAAGATTGGCACCAATCACTACAAGTTTAGGGAAACACTGAAACACAACATAAGGAATACCTTGACCGAAAGCATTCAACCAAACTAGCAAGCAATCAAACCAGTCCAAAAAGGTTTTAAACACTGGCTCAGCATAGATACAACCATCTCTAGTGTTCCACTACTGTCGGGACCCGAATTTGCAAATCCGGACCCTTTGTGTATTCAGTACTAGTCCAGGAACGCGCTAGTGCACACAGTCTTAACATCGGTAAATATCACAATCATACCACTCGATACTAATAAAGTACTTTAATTAAATAGTCAAACTGGTTGCTCGACCTTATGGTCAAGTTACAATTATACGCCACGCAGGGCGAAACTTATTAAGAGAGAAATAATAGCAGCGGAAAATAAGATAACTTCGTGGCGCCATCCAGTATACCACAGGCAACTGACTGGGCTTGCTCCCTAAGTAGACGGTTCCTCTTGGAGCTCCTCCTCCAAGGCTGGTGTAGTCTCCTCTTCAACTGGTGTTGTATTGTGGCAAGGGTGAGTACTTGGTACTCAGCAAGTCATGCTGTAATGCACGCTAATATACTACATGCATGGCTTAATACAAAGGAATAGCTCAAGGTATATTTGCGAAGAGCGCATTTGACAATTATCATAAGTAGATTCGAAAGCAGTAGAAACAAGTAAAGCATAACCAACTTTTCAAGGAGTTTAATAAACATCTTTCCCATCCTAATCCACATTTTTATCAACATCATTATTTAATCAAACCCAACCTTTCAAGTCCAAGTTATTTTCGAGAAAGTCTAACCCTTGACTGTAATTCCTGAGCGATGTCCAATACCGCGGACACGGCTATTCGAATAGATTTTACACTCTACAGAGGTTATGCACTTTACCCACAAGATACAGTCAAACACCACAAAGGCGAGTTCCCGTAACAAAGTCTTTCGGAAACTTCTAACAGCACAAGTGGTCCTCCCCGGTTGTTGCACACTAACCCTTCCCTTAGCTAAGGCGAAGTTTAGGCCAACCAACCGTTAGATGGGTACTGGCATGACCGGGACGCTCCCCGTACAACTTACACAAAGGGTGTAGTTGACCTCACGAGGTCCCACAGTGCGTTATTAGCAACTTAATCAACTAGGTCCGTCCCATTACTGGACATGTGGTTGCAAGATTGACTCAGTTCAAAGGCTTGCAAGGTGAAGTCCTTAGGGTGACCAGGCAAGACTTCAGAAGAACCAAACCAACATTCCGGTGCCACAACTGGCCCACCTGATCATTCTTGCCACATGCCCCGATCAAAAGCTATTTATCAAACCCCAGTTGATTACCATGCACCACGTGCCATCAACATCACAACACATGATACCTTTCCAAAACAGGTTCAATATATCATTAAGTCAACATTAACATTTGATTGTCCAAAATCATGTCATGAGCACGTGAGTGTCTAAGCAATATACTACAACGGTCTAAATTCCCATGTTGGCAATTTAATAGTGTCCAACTAGTAAACCACAACTAGGGTGACAAGGGGTCATGGCACATATTTAAGTAATCAAGGTGTCATACAACAATTAGGCATTTATCTAATTACCCATAATTAAGTAAAGTATTTTCTAATTTAAACTAGCATGCAATAATTTGAACCAAAATAGGTTTCAAAATGGGATCAACATGGTCAAAGCATAACTTGCCTTCAAAAAGTACTTGTTCTTGGTCTTGAGTTGGATCCTGAGTCAATACTTCTCCTTCGAATCCTTCCGGCACTTCAACGTCTACTCGTAACGCGTGCAAATAGCAATACACGAATAAACAATAGGCAAAAAGTGTCCAAACATCCAAATAAAATCCATAAACAGAGTGAACATAATTTTATGAATTTTTAGGAACTGGAATCGCTCAATTCGGAGTTAAAACGCAAAAGTTATGATTATTTAAAGTCTAAATAATCAATTAAATGATTTCACAGAGAAAAACTTTAGTCCAAAAATTAAATAAAATTCATATTTGAGTAGATCTGAATTTTATGAATTTTTAGAAATTTGAATCGTTCAAATCGGAGTTGAAACACAAAAGTTATAAGCGTTTGAAGTTTGATACAAAATCTGAAATCATTATTTCGAATTAATAAATCATTTTCTTTTTCGGAAATTAATTATTGCGTCAGCGAGGACACGTGGCAGCCACGATTGGTCTGGCGTCGGTACGGTTCATGGGCGTGGTCCATGGTTTGGCTCGGTCTCACCGTGGACCGGTCCCACGGACTCACGTCGCGGTGGCGGTGGGACCCTCGTGGTGGCGTCATTCTTGGCGTCGGCGAGGCTCGGCCGCAGTCGGCGGCAGTGGGACCACCGTGACATCATCGATGACGTCACTACACGGCTGGGGTGGCCGTTGACGTGCGGGCCCGCCATGACGTCAGCGTGACGTCATGGTGTGGTTTGGCTGGGCCGCTGACGTGCGGGCTCCGCGTGTCAGTGACCCACACACGCGCGCGTGGGCGCGGCGGCTCGGCTCCCGGACCGCATTAACGCGATCGTGTCCGTTGATTTGAAAATCAACGGCCGCGATTAGATCCAGGGTTAACTCGTTGAAAACTACACGGTGATCGTGGGCCGTTGGATCTAGATCGGACGGTCCAGATCTGATCTGGGTTCCAGGGTTTGGGGGAGAACGTGGGCTCACCGCGTGCGTTCGATCTTGATCGGACGGCTGTGGAAGCTCCAAGATGTCGATGGCGGCGCGGCGGCTCGAGGTCACCGGAGTTGGGGACAGCGACACGGGCAACGGCGCTCCGAGGGCCTTCCGACGAGATGAAGTACGCGCCCAGGTTCGCCTCGTCGCGAGGGTTGCGGATCTGGCCACGAAAACGGCGGAGCGTGGCTGGTTTGCGGCGGAGAACGAAGAACGCACGGCGGCTGTTCTTAACTACGGTGAGGAATTGCGGCGGCGCTAGGGTTTCCCTGCAGGCGTGGGCTAGGGCAACGGGCGCGGCGTCTAACGACGATCCTCGGGAGGGGGTCCACGGCTTTTATAGCGCGGAATCCGAGTCGGCGGCGGAGAGCAACGGCGCGGCGAGGTCTCGAATCGGGGCGATGACCGGACCGTCCGCGGCGCGATCAGCGGCCACGATGGCTTGGCGCGAACGGGTCCGACCCGGGTCCGGTCGGATCGGGCTCGCGTGACGTGGCGCCGTCACGGCCGTTGGATCTCGATCCAACGGTCACGTGGCTAGGGTTCGGCCGAGTCAGTTGGCTCGGGTCGGACTCGAGTCCGGCTCGGGTTCCGACTCGGTCGGATGAACAGTACTCGACCCGATTGATTTTCCAGCGATTTAATATTTAAAATAATTTCCAGAAATTCATTTAATTCAAGAAAAATAGCAAAATACTCAGAAAAATTCTGGAAAATACTTTGGAACATTTTGGACTCAAATAAAATATTTCCAACAAAATTTTATTTGCAAAGTTAAATTCTTTAGTTATTTCAAAATGGAATAAATTCAGATAAATTCCAAATAAATTCCAGAAAATTCCAAAAATTCACCAAAGTGCCAAATCACACATGAATTTAGGAAAAGCAAAATTTTGGGATGTTACAAACCTCCCCCCTTAACAGAATCGCGTCCCCGAGATTCAGGGCCTACTACAGAATAGGTTTGGAAACTCTTTCTTCAAATCCTCTTCGCGCTCCCAAGTTGCTTCGCTCTCTGCATGGTTGCTCCATTGAACTCTGCAGAAACGGGTTGACTTGTTCCTCGTCTCTCGATCCATTGTGTCTAGAATCTTCACGGGGTGCTCCTTGTAAGTCAAATCTTCTTGCAGCTCAATTGACTCTAGCGGTGTCTGTTCCTCAGGTACTCGGAGACACTTCTTCAACTGGGACACGTGGAACACGTCATGCACTCCTGCTAATGATTGCGGTAACTCCAGCTGGTAAGCAACTTCGCCTCTGCGGCTCAAAATCTTAAATGGTCCAACATATCGGGGTGCAAGTTTCCCTTTGGCATGGAACCTCTTAACTCCCCTAAGAGGCGTAACTCTGAGGTATACAAAGTTTTCTGGTTCAAAACTCAAATCCCGGCGACGATTGTCAGCATAACTCTTCTGTCGTGATTGGGCTATCTTCAACCTTTCCCTAATCATGGCAATCTGCTCTTCAGCTTCTTGAAGAATATCAGGCCCAAAGACACGGCGCTCGCCGGTCTCATTCCAGTTTAATGGCGTCCGACAGGGTCGACCATATAGTGCTTCAAATGGTGACATTTGCAAACTTGCTTGGTAACTGTTGTTGTAACTGAACTCAGCATACGATAGACTCTTATCCCAAGAGGTAGCATAAGCCAATGCACACGCTCTTAGCATATCCTCCAGAATCTGATTGACTCTTTCGGTCTGTCCATCCGTCTGTGGATGATAAGCTGTGCTGAAGTTCAAACGGGTTCCCATGGCTTCATGTAGCTTATTCCAGAACCTCGAGGTAAACTGGGTACCTCTATCCGATACGATCTTCTTTGGCACTCCGTGCAAACAGACGATCCTAATCATATACAACTCTGCTAACTTATCCCCCGAGTAAGTGGTCTTCACGGGGATAAAATGGGCGACCTTGGTCAAGCGATCCACTATAACCCATATGGAGTCATAACCTCCTTGAGTCTTAGGCAAACCGGTAATGAAATCCATTCCGATTTTCTCCCACTTCCACTCAGGTATTTTCAGCGGTTGCAACAATCCTGCTGGTCTCTGATGCATTGCCTTGACTCTCTGGCATACGTCGCACAATGCAACATGCTCGGCAACTTCACGCTTCATGCTCGGCCACCAGAATCTCTCCTTCAAGTCTTGATACATCTTGGCACTTCCTGGGTGAATTAAATACTTGGAGTCATGGGCTTCTTCTAGAATCAACTGCTTCAGTTCCTTCCTGTTCGGCACACAAATGCGATCCCTCATCCATAACGTGCCCTGCTCATCTAGCTTGAAGTCCTTTGCCTTGTCTTCCTCCATTTTGGACGTAATCCTGCGGATCTTGTCATCATCCTTCTGCCCTTCCCGAATCTGATCTTCTAGGGTAGGCTTTACCTCGATCATGCCAAGAATCCACTAGGTACCACCTCAATCTTCATTCTCTGAAATTACTGGCATAGCTCATCCTGCTTCGTGGCTATTAACATATTCACGGTATGGCTTTTCCGACTCAAGGCATCGGCCACCACATTAGCCTTTTCGGGATGATAATGGATTCCGACATTGTAATCCTTAATCAACTCTAACCATCTCCTTTGCCTCATATTCAGATCCGACTGGGTGAATATGTACTTAAGGCTCTTATGATCCGTGTACACTTCACATCTGTTCCCGATCAGATAGTGACGCCATATCTTCAAGGCATGCACTACGGCAGCTAACTCTAGGTCATGTGTCGGGTAATTCTCCTCATGCGGCCTCAACTGCCTTGATGCATAGGCAACAACCTTTCCGTTCTGCATCAACACACATCCAAGTCCTTGGCGCGATGCATCACAATAGATATCAAAGCTTTGATTGACGTCTGGCAGAACCAACACCGTGCCGATGTCAATCTCGTCTTCAGTTCTTGGAATCCTTTCTCGCACTCTGGCGTCCATGTAAACTTCTTCTCCTTTTTCAGCAATTGCGTAAGAGGTCTCGCAATTGTGGAAAAGCCTTCAATGAAGCGGCGGTAGTAACCTGCCATTCCAAGGAAACTCCGGATCTGGGTCACGGTCTTTGGCTGCTCCCAATGTAACACAGCTTCTACCTTGCTTGGGTCTCTGGCTGACTCCTTCTGCGGTCATTACATGTCCGAGGAATTCCACCTTGTCCTTCCAAAAATCACACTTACTGAACTTGGCGAAGAGTTGCTGTTCTCTCAGCTTTTCCAAAACTCGCCTTAAGTGCTCTGCATGTTCATCCTCTGTCTTGGAGTAGATTAGGATATCATCTATGAATACAACAACAAACTTGTCCAAATATTCCATGAACACCTTATTCATCATATTCATGAAATATGCTGGCGCATTCGTAAACTCGTAATGTCCATATCTTGACGAGACTGTAAACTCGTAATGTCCATATCTTGACGAGAATGCGGTCTTCGGAATATCCTCTGATCGGATCTTCAACTGATGGTATCCCGATCTTAGGTCAATTTTGGAGAAAACTCTGGCTCCTCTCAGCTGATCAAACAAATCATCGATCCTGGGTAGCGGGTACTTATTCTTCACGGTGACTTCATTAAGTGCACGGTAGTCAATGCACATCCTGAAACTCCCGTCCTTCTTCTTGACGAACAAAACTGGTGCTCCCCACGGCGACGAACTCGGTCTGATAAATCCTTTCTCCATTAACTCTTCGAGTTGTTTCTTCATCTCTACCAATTCCTCGGTGGACATCCGATAGGGTCTCTTTGCTATCGGTCTTTGTGCAGTACAAGCTCTATCACAAACTCTATGTCCCTGTCTGGCGGCATACCAGGTAGATCTTCAGGAAAAACATCTGGGTACTCATTCACTACTGAGACATCTTCTATGCTGATTGCCTTGGTGCTGTTAACCATCAATTGTCCAGCTCTAATGGCAGTAGCTTGAAATTCCACTTTCTTTCCACACGGGCTCTCAACTGAGATAATCCTTCGCCCACAATCCAATACGGCCTTGTGCTTGGTTAACCAATCCATTTCCAAAATGACATCTAAGGTCTGGGTCTCCAAAATAATAAGGTTCGCTAGGAACTCTATCCCATCTATTAGTATTCTCACCCCAGAACATCCTACTTTTGTTCGGAGTTCGGAACCAGGGGTTTGAACTAAAAGCATGCATTTAAGTCTTGCAATCTCCAAATCATTTTTAGCAGCAAAGCCTTGTGAAACAAACGAATGCGAAGCTCCAGAATCAAACAAAACGGTTGCAGGTACTGAGTTAACAAGTAACTTACCCAGTACGACATCCGTGGCATTCTGAAGTGCATCTGCAGTGACATGGTTGACTCGGCCTCTCACCACGGTCTGGGGTGCTGCTCCTGGTGCTGGCGTCCTAGCTGGTGTGGATCCCAAATTGAAGCGAACTGGGGTCACTCCCGCTGTTTTCTTAGGACAACTGTTGGCAAAGTGCCCTGGCTCATTGCAATTGTAGCAGCGTCTCACTGTTCCTTGTTGACTGCCTGGAGCGGCGTTCGGGCCGGGCTGGGTCTGATAGTTACGATTGACGGGTCTTGGTGCTGGTAGCGGTGTCCTTGTAGTATTCTGGTGGAATCTGAAAAGCTGATTTGGCGCAACCCTCAAACGTTGCTGCGCTCCCTGACGCGATCCCTGATGCTGCATCCTGCGCTTCCTGTTCTCATCCAGTTCCTTGCGCTTGTCCTCAAGAATAAGCGCCTTATTCACCAACTCTTGGAAATCTGGAAAGGTGTGGGTGATCAGTCCCACCTGTAATCCTGAGTTAAGTCCCTTCATGAAGCGAGGTATGCGGCTTTATCTGTCGCTACATCCTCAGGTGTGTAGCGTGCAAGTTGTGTGAACTTGTTTATGTATTCGGCCACCGGCTGATTACCTTGCTTCAGTGCTCTGAACTCCTCCTTCTTGAGATCCATGATTCCTTCAGGCACGTGATAATCGATTTAAACGCACTGGTGAACTCCTCCCAAGTGATATCTTGAGGGTTCTCTTGCGTGGCACATAAGTTCTCCAACCATTCAATTTGTTCCTTCCAAGCGATGAGAAGCGTAGAGTACCTTCTCATTTCCTATGCATTGAGCAATGTGTAGCTTCCTCTCAATTGACCTTAACCAATCATCGGCCTCCAACGGATTGGCATTCCCGAGAAAAAGTGGGTGGGTGAGTTCTCATGAACTCGGCGGTCTTGTATTCTGGCGTTGTCCCTGATTGACTTGGTTAGCAGTGGCCTGGGCGGTGACGTGCTGCATCTGTTGCATCATAGCATGCATCAACTGAGTCTGACCAGCAAGAAAAGCTCCAAAATTCTGCATGTCAACTGGCGGTGTTGGTGCTCCATCATTGGGGTTTTCTGCTGGGCGAGAACCACTTCCATTGCCTCCAAGGTTTCCACGAGTGTTCACCATCTGTGGTTTGCTCTAGGTTTTAGAGATGAGAGGGGAAACAAGAATAGACAAGTAGTATGGAACTTATGCGGGGCGAAAGGTGTAACTTAAAGTCCAACTTTATTATTTTAATCAATAGTAACTTGGTATGGTTGCTTACAATGCCTAGGGGCCTTGCAACACATACTGCACACTCAGCAAGCAATGAAAATCCAAATTGAACTAACACTGGAGTCTAACGCCTAAAGGGTGACTCTTTATTCTATGACGCGACTCGGCGAAGGAGTCTCACTATAGAACCTACGCTCACTCATCGAGAAAACCTCCACGGCCTGGGTACGGACGCTGCGGCATAGGCGCGAAACGATCGCCATGTCCAGCAACTGTGTCATCTGTGGTAGTCGAAGAAGCAGTGTCCTCCTCAAGTTCCGGCTCCTCCGGGTCTGGCTCGTGCAGCTCGAGTACTGGCTCTGGCTCTGGTGCGTACAATGCCGTCTCTAACTCTCCAATCCTTTGTAGAAGGTGTGACACATACTCTTGAGCTTCCCGCCATCTGTTCTTCTCTGTCGTTATCTCCTTGCGGGCCTTCTATAGCTCCTTGCTTGTATCATCGAGCACATCCTCCTGGGCGACAACAAGTCGTACCAACTGTGTAACCATGGCATTCTCATCCTGAATTGCCTTCGGGTCAAGAGGGTTATTGCTGCGCGGATGATATCGGAACACCGTGCTCTCCAACTCTCTGGCGTAGATGCGGGTAATGTGCCGCATTGCTCGTCGTGACACCTCTTGGATACCCATCTGCATTGTAGACCTCCTGGCAGTGCAGTGTATCAGGCGATTGCCTGGGCCCTTCTTCCTAGCAGGTACCACAATCTTCACGTCACAAGCCTTGATCAATCTTGCTTGTCTGATCACGTCCACTTGGTATTGCGGCTTCTCAAAATCTCCGAGAGTCTGTAGCATACGCCAAAGTTCCGCGGCATGACCAACCTCCAGATCGACGTAGTTGAACTCTCCCTCCATCTGTCACAAGAGTGCTCACGTAAGAACTCGAAATTTTTAAATCGTGACAAGGTAAGGAAAAATTCAGCAAGAGACAAGAAAAGAGAGAATGGGATAAGTCGAGATGTCCTTTCTTGTCTTGACAAATTTTATCTTTTTCGAAAATAGGTTTTATCCTCACTACGACCATTCTAGCTAGGGTTGAGCCTACGGTCAGTATGGCTCTGATACCACCTCTGTCGGGACCCGAATTTGCAAATCCGGACCCTCTGTGTATTCAGCACTAGTCCAGGAACGCGCTAGTGCACACAGTCTTAACATCGGTAAATATCACAATCATACCACTCGATACTAATAAAGTACTTTAATTAAATAGTCAAACTGGTTGCTCGACCTTATGGTCAAGTTACAATTATACGCCACGCAGGGCAAAACTTATTAAGAGAGAAATAATAGCAGCGGAAAATAAGATAACTCCGTGGCGCCATCCAGTATACCACAGGCAACTGACTGGGCTCGCTCCCTAAGTAGACGGTTCCTCTTGGAGCTCCTCCTCCAAGGCTGGTGTAGTCTCCTCTTCAACTGGTGTTGTATTGTGGCAAGGGTGAGTACTTGGTACTCAGCAAGTCATGCACAGAATGCAGCTAATATACTACATGCATGGCTTAATACAAAGGAATAGCTCAAGGTATATTTGCAGTAAACTACATTTGACAATTATGATAAGTAGATTCGAAAGCAGTAGAAACAAGTAAAGCATAACCAACTTTTCAAGGAGTTTAATAAACATCTTTCCCATCCTAATCCACATTTTTATCAACATCATTATTTAACCAAACCCAACCTTTCAAGTCCAAGTTATTTTCGAGAAAGTCTAACCCTTGACTGTAATTCCCGAGCGATGTCCAATACCGCGGACACGGCTATTCGAATAGATTTTACACTCTGCAGAGGTTATGCACTTTACCCACAAGATACAGTTAAACACCACAAAGGCGAGTTCCCGTAACAAAGTCTTTCGGAAACTTCTAACAGCACAAGTGGTCCTCCCCGGTTGTTGCACACTAACCCTTCCCTTAGCTAAGGCGAAGTTTAGGCCAACCAACCATTAGATGGGTACCTGGCGCGACCCGTGACGCTCCGTACAACTTACACAAAGGGTGTAGTTGACCTCTGAGGTCCCACAGTGCGTTATTAGCAACTTAATCAACTAGGTCCGTACCATTCTGAGACATGTGGTTGCAAGATTGACTCAGTTCAAAGGCTTGCAAGGTGAAGTCCTTAGGGTGACCAGGGCAAGACTTCAGAAGAACCAAACCAACATTCCGGTGCCACAACCGGCCCACTGATCATTCTTGCCACATGCCCTGGCCAAAAGCTATTTATCAAACCCGATTGATTACCATGCACCACGTGCCATCAACATCACAACACATGATACCTTTCCAAAACAGGTTCAATATATCATTAAGTCAACATTAACATTTGATTGTCCAAAATCATGTCATGAGCACGTAGCAGGTCTAAGCAATATACTACAACGGTCTAAATTCCCATGTTGGCAATTTAATAGTGTCCAACTAGTAAACCACAACTAGGGTGACAAGGGGTCATGGCACATATTTAAGTAATCAAGGTGTCATACAGCAATTAGGCATTTATCTAATTACCCATAATTAAGTAAAGTATTTTCTAATTTAAACTAGCATGCAATAATTTGAACCAAAATAGGTTTCAAAATGGCATCAACATGGTCAAAGCATAACTTGCCTTCAAAAAGTACTTGTTCTTGGTCTTGAGTTGGATCTTGAGTCAATACTTCTCCTTCGAATCCTTCCGGCACTTCAACGTCTACTCGTAACGCGTGCAAATAGCAATACACAAATAAACAATAGGCAAAAAGTGTCCAAACATCCAAATAAAATCCATAAACAGAGAGAACATAATTTTATGAATTTTTAGGAACTGGAATCGCTCAATTCGGAGTTAAAACGCAAAAGTTATGATTATTTAAAGTGTAAATAATCAATTAAATGATTTTACAGAGAAAAACTTTTGTCCAAAAATTAAATAAAATTCATATTTGAGTAGATCTGAATTTTATGAATTTTTAGAAATTTGAATCGTTCAAATCGGAGTTGAAACGCAAAAGTTATAAGCGTTTGAAGTTTGAAACAAAATCTGAAATCATTATTTCGAATTAATAAATCATTTTCTTTTTCGGAAATTAATTATTGCGTCAGCGAGGACACGTGGCAGCCCCTGATTGGTCTGCTGACGTCAGCCAGTTCATGGACGTGGTCCATGGTTTGCCTCGGGTCTACCATGGACCCGGTCCACGGCTCACGTGCGGCTGACAGGTGGGACCTTGTGGTAGCGTCATTCTTGGCGTCGGCGAGGCTCGGCCACTGCAGTCGGCAGTGGGACCGCGGTGACGTCATCGATGGCGTCACTACACGGCTGAGGTGGCGGCGGCGTGCGGGCCCGCCATGACGTCAGCGTGACGTCATGGTGTGGTTTGGCTGGGCCGCTGACGTGCGGGCCCCGCGTGTCAGTGACCCACACACGCGCGCGTGGGCGCGGCGGCTCGGCTCCCCGGACACGTGGCACGATCGTGTCCGTTGATTTGAAAATCAACGGCCGCGATTAGATCCAGGGTTAACTCGTTGAAAACTACACGGTGATCGTGGGCCGTTGGATCTAGATCGGACGGTCCAGATCTGATCTGGGTTCCAGGGTTTGGGGGAGAACGTGGGCTCACCGCGTGCGTTCGATCTTGATCGGACGGCTGTGGAAGCTCCAAGACGTCGATGGCGGCGCGGCGGCTCGAGGTCACCGGAGTTGGGGACGGCGACACGGGCAACGGCGCTCCGAGGGCCTTCCGACGAGATGAAGTACGCGCCCAGGTTCGCCTCGTCGCGGGGGTTGCGGATCTGGCCACGGAAACGGCGGAGCGTGGCTGGTTTGCGGCGGAGAACGAAGAACGCACGGCGGCTGTTCTTAACTACGGCGAGGAATTGCGGCGGCGCTAGGGTTTCCCTGCAGGCGTGGGCTAGGGCAACGGGCGCGGCGTCTAACGACGATCCTCGGGAGGGGGTCCACGGCTTTTATAGCGCGGAATCCGAGTCCGACGCGGCGGCGGAGAGCAACGGCCGCGGCGAGGTCTCCGGATCGAGGACGATGACCCCGGACCGTCCACGTGGCGCGATCAGCGGTCACGATGGCTTGGCGCGAACGGGTCCGACCCGGGTCCGGTCGGATCGGGCTCGCGTGACGTGGCGCCGTCACGGCCGTTGGATCTCGATCCAACGGTCACGTGGCTAGGGTTCGGCCGAGTCAGTTGGCTCGGGTCGGACTCGAGTCCGGCTCGGGTTCCGACTCGGTCGGATGAACAGTACTCGACCCGATTGATTTTCCAGCGATTTAATATTCAAAATAATTTCCAGAAATTCATTTAATTCAAGAAAAATAGCAAAATACTCAGAAAAATTCCAGAAAAATTCTGGAAAATACTTTGGAACATTTTGGACTCAAATAAAATATTTCCAACAAAATTTTATTTGCAAAGTTAAATTCTTTAATTATTTCAAAATGGAATAAATTCAGATAAATTCCAAATAAATCCAAATAAATTCCAGAAAATTCCAAAAATTCACCAAAGTGCCAAATCACACATGAATTTAGGAAAAGCAAAATTTTGGGATGTTACAACTATGCTTTCCATTTAAGACTTCAATATTCACTATTTACTCCTTGAGAAGCCCCATCATAATTCAACCAAAAACTACATAACAAATTCTTTCTCTAGTTACCTTTCCCAACACTTATAAATAAAATTTATGATGCTTATCAAAAAGACATCCAACCAAGACTACCTCAACATGATCCCCATGGACCGACATATCATAATCCGGGTACTCCGAAACCACGGGAATGGATTCTAATTCTTCAACTTCGACGCCATTCAAGGAGTAAAGAGCGGTCTTGCCATCATCCAGGAGTAGAGTCAGCAAGTCGCCCTTTGGTCCCTTGAGCGAGATGGAGCGATGAGAGCAATCGAGGATAGCCTGCTGCTGCGTGAGCCAGTTCATGCCCAAGATGGCATCTATTCCATGAAGATCGAGGAGCAGCAGGTTGACAAGGAACAGAACCCCTTGGATCTACATAGTGGCCTTCTGGACCACCTGATTTGCAACAATCCTAGAACCTGGTGCTTCAATCAGGAACGAGGTACGGCCACAACTCGCTTTCATCTGATGTTGCATGGCGAAATCTTTGCTAATGAAGGAATGGGAAGCCCCCGAGTCAAATAACACCCTAGCAGCATGTCCCTCAATGCATAATGTACCCGTCAGCACGGTGGCGCCCTCAGGAATTGCCTCAGCATCCACATAGTTGACTCGGCCATGGGCAGGTGCAGGAAGTGGAGGTGGTGCAGTCGTGCCTTGAGGTCTTAGGGCGTTGGGAGTGTTGCCCCTCCTTGGGAAGGGCAGTCGCGGATGAAGTGCCCCGCACGCCCACAGTTGTAGCACGGCCCAGGTCCAGAGATCGTCACCACACGCACTCCGGGCTTACCACACGCACTTCGGGCTGTGGCGGTGGAAGTCGAGGAGCGGCAACAGGAGGTCGGACCACTCCAACAGGCAAGGAAGGTGCAGGAACAGGGGCCCTCAGTGGTGGAAGAGGGACAGTCTGGGCCATTGTGAATCGCCGCTTGCCGAGCCTTCATCGCCCTCTTCCGCTTCTTCTCATCTTGATGACTCCTCATCTTGTGCTCCACAGTAATCGCCTGACTCTCCAAGGCATTGAAGTCGGCGAAGTCACAAACAGAGAGCTTATCCTGCATCTTGGCCGTCAGTCCACTCATGAAGCGATCCTGCTTCTTTTGATCGGTGTCGACTTCCTCCGGTGCATATTGAGCCAAGTAGTTGAATTCCCGTGAATAATCCATCACTGACTTGCTCAACTGCTTGAGGGCAAGAAACTATTGCTTCTTGATATCCATGAGTCCTTTCGGGATGTGGTACGCCCGAAAAGCCTCACGGAACTCCGCCCACGTCACCTGGTGACCGGCTGGTTGCATGACCACAAAGTTGGCCCACCACGCTCCAGCAGGACCTTGAAGCTGTTGCGCTGCGAAGGGAGCCTTCTGCAGGTCCTCGCAGTGGATAAGAGCAAATTTCTGCTCTATTGTGCGCAGCCAATCATCAGCCTCCAACGGATCACTGGCCCGAGAGAAGGTCGGTGGCTGAGTGTTGTAACACCCCGGCATTTAATATGCCCGAATGCTACCAAACATAGACTAAACAACATCTAAATACCACAATTAAACATAAATTACAGCAAAGGCGCACATGCTAAAAACTGAAATTTCGGCAGCATCTCCTTTGTTTTAACATGAATTGAAGCAACAACAATAATAACATGTCAATATAGCATAATGAACGATAGCAATAACATGATCAAACGGACAAACAGCCACCATACCACTAAGGATATAAATTCTATCCATCACATGACAAACATGGACTAATCATTTACTCATAACGACCAATGAATCATCGAAACCACAGTTTAGCTCAAAGAATTAACCATAACCATAAGGGAAGGAACATGTCATTGTTTAAATGTGTGATGCTAAGTGATGACGTGTGACTAGCTCCCTTTCCCGCATGTCGGATTCATGGTACCTAAAAGAAAACAACATAAACACAAGCGTGAGTTCATCATTCAGCAAGTATATTGCAATGGTACAAACATAAACAATTACATGGCTTCAACAACTCACATCATGTATCATCTCATTCATGATCACATATCCTTTTCATCATCATTATGTATGCAATGCAATGCGATGCTCATGTCTCCTTGGAAACTCATACCGGTATGGTTGAGTACACACCCGTCGGTGTGCACCCTCTCCCCCCTTCCATCCCGAAGATGGAGGGTGCCTACTCCTCGCTTCCGTTCACCGCGGTGAATGGAATCACGATGTAGGACTTACTCATTGGCTCTCCGGAATAGTCATAACTTTCTCACCGACCTTCCCCGGATTAGTTATGACTTTCTCACCGCCCGGGCCATGTAACATGCCATGTCATGTATGCAAATATGCCAACATCATAAATCACTTTTACCTTAACACATGGCATCATAACATAGTAAGCATATTCATCATATCATTGGCAATAATTAAAGCATGGCATGTGATCATATCATATAACCAATTTCATCCATTCTCAACAAGCAACCTACAAACCGCTATCCATTACAATACACTTGCCTCGACCACAAACAACGGATTGGCGGGAAGTAGAAGGCACTCCCGGGGTCACACCACCAGCACATAGGTACCACACACTCACAATCATGTCCACAAAACAGTAGGCAAACCCTCATCTACCCCAACATTGCCAACTACTCACAAAACCCAAAAACAGAGGTTCTGTCCCGTCGGGACAGCAGCCTTCCAAAAGGCATAACTTGAGTTCTGGGACTCCGAATGAATTAAACGAGTACATCCTCGCGTATCTTAGGAAATTTCCCAACTTTTTCTAAGTATAGGGAAAGACTGATTCGGACTCTAAAGTTGTTTAATCTACAAAATACCGTGATCTGTTCCAATCACATCACAGATTTTAATACGCTCGGTAAAACGATCATAACTTTCAAACGGCTTGGCGGAATTTAAAGTTCTTTATACCCACTGAAAGGTATTGAAATTACCTACAACTTATTCAATATCCGTACGACCAAATTCCGACTCTAAATTGGCGAAAAACCAAACCCTAGGTCGACTGCTTATGCTGCCCGAAACAAAGAATGTGGCAACTTCTAGATCTAATCCAATCTACTTAATTCCAGCACCACCAATTGATCTAAAAACTTGATAAACACCCTTAGAACAGTACCTAGCCCAACCCCAAGTATTCCCATGGCCATACCTTTGCCCAACGCACGAAAACTGAATGGATCTCCTCCCGGTTCGCTCCTCGCTCCTCGTTCCTCGCTCCTCGCTCCAATGGATGGATCCTTGAGGTGCAGGGGGTGGGGAGGCCACCCTAGGGCAGCAAGGGGGTAGAGGAGAGATGGTGGAGAGGTGGGGAGCAATGGGGGCAAGGGAGAGGGGGCGCACAAGAGGGGAGGGGAAGGTGGGGGCGGCGGCTAGGGCATGGAGGGAGAGGAGGGGGCGCACAAGAGGAGGGGTGGGCGCACAAGGGGCAGGGGGAGCCCCTTTTTACCAGCCCCAACCTGGTTTCCTAGTCCTAAATGGACTCAAACTCCATCCCACCAAAGCCCACGACCCTTTCCCCTAGGCCCAAAACTCCCCGGGAAGGCCCAAACTCCCGGAAATGGCCCGAAAACGCTATTAAACCTCCTACCATATGGTTTTAACCTCCAATACCATATTTCATAAAGTTTTTGACCTTAACATTCACATTAAATAATGTCACACCATTCCGTAGTGTCACATTCTTCCCCCCTTCAACAGGATTCGACCCCGAATCCGAGACACGCCACTTCGCAAACAACCAAAACAAAGGGAGTTATGGTTCACGCCTCAGAACCCGCTTAGAAGCCCCTACGACTTGCACCATCCAGCACTTTGAGGCAAGGAGCTAAGGATCAAAGAGTGACAGCTCTAAAGATAACTCACAATCAAAACTTGCGAGATCTTTACTCAACATTGAAACACAAAGTACTCACACACGGTCTCAGCACGACCCGAAGCGGTAAGATAAAACCTCAACAGCCCACAAAAGAAAACGGTCTCAAACTCCCCGTTCTAAGCATTCCTTGGCACTGAAGTGCCCGATCCCTTTAACTCATGCTACTCTCCAGAAAAACACGGTACCAACCTCCATTCTGTGGTTCCTTGTACTCAAGACGACGCGAAACAGGAGAGACACAACGCTCTAAGATTACCACCAGAACGAACAACCTACTTCCGTAAGACTCGCGTAACAGAAATGACCGAACGTTCCTCTGCGGTTGACATAACTCGCTCATTGCCCAACGACAAAAAGATCCAATACACTTCAAAAGGAAAAGCGATCACTAGCAACCACCAAGTGGTCCACTAATAATGTAATCAACCCTACCGAGGAACACCTCAACGACACAATTCTCCACGAAGGTTTGCATTAAGTCATACACAACCTTCCACTCAAAGGACCACGATAAAGAGCACAATCATTGAGTGAGCTCAACCAAAAACATGAACCCAAGTGGCCCTCATCCAACAACTCAAACCCCAAAGCGCTAAAACCACTTTGGAAAGGATTCGACAACAGCCAGAGAATATTCATTTTAATTTCCTAAGCCAAAACACAAAGGAAATATAAATCCCTTCACCACAACCAACACCAGAAATTATTCATTCTTTTCTTTCCATACTAGAAAGCAAGGGAAATCTCGTTTCATGACATGAATGCACATTCTTCGTGTAACACCCCGGCATTTAATATGCCCGAATGCTACCAAACATAAGCTAAACAACATCTAAATACAACATTTAAACATAAATTCCAGCAAAGGTACATATGCTAAAAACCGATATTTCGGCAGCATCTCCTTTGTTTTTCCATGAATTAACACCATATCAATATCATGGCAAGATATATCATAGCACACGACATCTAAAACATCAACATAAAAGGATATATCATCAAATTACGCCAATAATACCACGCTCAACCACTTCATAAACTAAAACGAAGCAAATAAGGAATCACTAGCATGCTAAATTAAACCATACATTAAGTTTAAGGCACAACTCTTAATATCATGTCTCCAAGTGATTAATTATTGACTATGATGGTGGAGCTACGTGTAGAAGTGTAGCTAGACCCCTTTTTCCCGCATGCCGATCTCAAAGTACCTAAAAACAACATAAAACACAAGCGTGAGTTCGAAAACTCAGCAAGCATATTGTAATGGACAACAAGATCATTTACAAGACAATAATACCTTACATCACATATAACATCTCATACTTGAGCACATAACAACATCATCATCATTAAATATGTATTGCAATGCAATGTTATGCTCATATCTCCTTGGAAACTCATACCGGTATGGTTGAGTACACACCCGTCGGTGTGCACCCTTTTCCCCTTCCATCCCGAAGATGGAGGGTGCCTACTCCTCGCTTCCATTCACCACGTGGATGGAATCACGATGTAGGTCTTACTCAATGGCGTTAGGACTAGTCATAACTTTCTCACCGACCTTGCCGGACTAGTTATGACTTTCTCACTGCCCTCGCCCTATCTCATGTCACGCATGCAACTATGCCAATTATCATATTTCACATGTACATAAACATATGGCATCTCATCATGACAAATATTACACATGGCATCGAATCATGATAAGTATAGACACATAGCATCATATCATGATAATCATACTCAATATATCATTGGAAAACAGCAAGCAAGGCAAGTGATCATAGCAAGTATTCAATCTTTCATCCAATATCAACAAGCAACCTACAATCCGCTATACATTACAACACACTTGCCTCAACCGCGGGCGATGGATTTGTGGGAAGTCGAGGGCACTCCTGGTGTCACACCACCTGCACATAGGCATCACACACTCACAATCATGCCCACAAAACAGTACACAAATCCCCATCTAACCCGACATTGCCCACTACTTGCAAACCTAAAAACAGAGGTTCTGTCCCGGCGGGACAGCAGCCTTGCAAAGGCCATAACTTGAGTTCTAGGACTCCAAATCGACTAAACGAGTACACCATCGCGAAGCTTAGGAAATTTCCTACATTTTTCTAGTTATACGGAAAGACTGATTCGGACTCTAAAATTGTTTAATCTACAGATTACTACGATCTGTTCCAATCGCGTCACAGATTTTAACACGCTCGGTAAAACGGCCATAACTTTCAAACGGCTGATCGGATTTTAACGTGATTTATGTCCACGGAAATATAATTAAATTATATACAACTTCTTTTAAGTCCGTACGGACAGATTCGGATTCTAAATCGACAAAAACTCGAACCCTAGCCCGATTGCTCAATCTGCCCGAAAACAGAAACGTGGCAACGTCTAGATCTAACCCAAAGAACTCCAACCCAGCACCACCAATTGATCTAAAAACTTCATAAACACCCTAAGAACAGTACCTAGATCAAACCCAAGGATCCCCATGATCATACCTTTTCCCAACGAACGAATCTCCAATAGATCTCCTCGCGGATCGCTCCTCGCTCCACGCTCCTCGCTCCTCGCTCCAACGGATGGATCCACAAGGTGCAGAGGTGTGGAGACCACCCTAGGGTAGCAAGGGGGTGGAGGAGAGGTGGTGGAGAGGTGGGGAGCATTGGGGCAAAGGTGGGGGTGGCGCCCGGCCACGGGTGGAGGGAGGCGGCTTGGGCAAGGGCAAGTGGGGGGAAAGGGCGCACAAGGGGCAGGGGTGAACGCCCAAGGGCTGGTGGGGAGCCCTTTTACCAGCCCCCACACCCAATCCTAGTCCGTTACGGAGACCTACTCCATCCCACCAAAGCCCACTTAAGGCCCAAACTCCCCCGGGAAGGCCCAAAACCCCGAAAACGGCCCGGAAACGGCCCGGAAACGTTATTAACCTCCATACCTTATGGTTTTAACCTGCCATACCATATTTCATAAAGTTTTTGACCTTAACATGCACCATTTAAAAGGTTACGACACTCCGTGGTGACACATCACTTCAAACGGCCCAAAAACGCGAGTAAACCTCAAGCCGAAAGGTTTTATTCTCTAATTTCACATTCTATAATGTCACACCATACCGTAGTGTCACATTCTCCCCCCCTTCAACAGGATTCGACCTCGAATCCGAAGGACGCCAAAATCAATGACAAAATCCCCAAGGGACAAACGGCTTCTCTGCAGCACAAAACATTAACACAACGACTAAAACCAGAACAAACAACAAACGAGTTCCCAAAACCAACACATAGAGAAAAAGTGTTGATCTAGCTCAACTAAGGGCAACCCCTCACAAATCGACTTTCACTTCAATTCCCCAACAGAATCTACGTTTCAACCACAAAGGGCTCCATCAACCCAAAACGCTCGAATCCTCACGGCAAACACTTCATACTTCTATCACAACCAACCTGACTACCATACTCCATTAAACTCAACATGACATAAACAAAGGAAGTCACATTTCCTTTAACGACCTTCCTACATTCCCGAAAATTTCCATCGAGGGGAAAACTCATTAAGGCACACTTGCCCTTCCGATACACCATCATACTAACATTTTATTCCATCCTTTCCCAGACAAGACTCAAATCCAAGAACAACTAGTGACGACAAATGCTCACGGCAGGACAAATATCACCGAACTACCGTCAACTTCACTTCCACCCATCGCTACATTTAATAATGGTTAGACCCATACATCATCAACCTCCATCACAACCCACCCTTATACCACTAGGGTTCAACACCTAGCCCCAAGCTAGGATCGAAAAACCTTACCAAACCACAATTGGTTCCTTTCTTAAGAGGGTCTCGCCCTCACACAAAAACACTTAGGTATCATCCCCAAGTGTACACACGACAACTCAAACCCAAAGCGTTAACAACCATTTTGGAAAGAATTCGGCATTTAATATGCCCGAATGCTACCAAACATAAGCTAAACAACATCTAAATACCACATTTAAACATAAATTCCAGCAAAGGTACATATGTTAAAAACCGATATTTCGGCAGCATCCAAGCCAAATCACAAAGGAAGCATAAATCCTTCATTCTTTCTTTTCATACTAAAAAGAAATGGACATCTCGATTCTTGACATGCATGCACACTTTTCAAGAGCACTCCGGATTAGTCATATATCCTTATATGACTTTCTCACCGACCTGGCTCGTCGACTCCTTTATGATTAATTATGCATAAACAATGTCTCGTTTTCCTTTTTCACCCTTCATTCATCATGTAACAACGGCACCGAATAGTCATTCACCAAATGACTTCTTCCTCGGTATCAAATGATGGAAACACAATTAACATCGAAGGTTGCGGAAATTCATATAGACTATGATGGCAGCATAGTTGTGATAAAACACCACGTCGTAAAGACCCCACATCAGTTGAAAACTGAACTTGCACAACATTGCATTTCATCCAAATTCAACATTTTGGAAAAGAACATCAAAATTTCAAGTCGAGCATCTGCTCCCACAACCATCACGAACTTCCTCAAGGAGAGGGAAACTCATTCCCAAAAGGGAACACCTCACTAACAAAATCACTTTGTAAAACTTTCATAAAGTCCACCTTTTTGAAGCACTCGCAACATCACACACATTTTTAAAACAACTCCAACTCTAGCCAAAAAGAGTTACACATTAAGGGCTCAACTCAAAAGTTTCCAACACAACCCTTTAAGACCATCTGCTTCCTTTTAAAATTAATTCCAAAGATAATCCAATGCGAACGCGAAAGGGCGCGATCGACTCAAAACTTTTGAATGTAAATCCAAACTCACAACACGAACTAAACAAATTCGCCAAAACCAAAGGTCGACACCAAACATTACGAGTTTTGGGGAAACTCTGAAACACAGCATAAGGAACACCTTGACCGAAAACCCTTCAACCAAAATGGCAAACAACCAAACCAGTCCAAAAGCTTTTAAACACAAGCTCAGCGTAAAAAGAACCATCTCTAGAACTCCACTACGCTTTCCATTAAAAGACTTTAATAATCACTTTTTACTCCCTGAGGAGCCCCAACTCAATTCAACCAAAAGCTTCACAACAAATTCTTCCTCTAGTTACCATTCTCAAAACTTTTAATAAGGGTTTATGATGCTTATCAAGAAGGCACCCAACCAAGACTATAATGATATGATCCCCACGGATCACCGAATCATAATACTTCTTATTCTAAATTTGAAACATAGTACTTCAACAAATCTTTCGGCAAGATCAACATATAAATTTCATACCTCCTATCTATTCACGTCTCGATAACCGAACCTTATTCAGTTAAACAACGACTTCAACATGTAAATATTATCTCTACAAGACAAAGTTCATAGCTAGGATTCCAAGGCATACATTCATTAAGGATAAAACTCTACATCAGGTTAATTATCCATGGTTCACTCCATCACCACAGGTTACAACACCCTCCATTTAGTTAATGGTTTCCAACAAGTATTCTACACAACTACCACCACTACTAAGTCATCAATAAAAACAAATGGGCATAATCATCAACCGATCAACATTACTTTTAGCTACCCTATACATAGGTGATAACAAAATTACAACATACTCCAACTATTTAAAATAGATTGAAAACTAGCATTGAAGGGTCACAACTGCATACTTCCAAATATACTAATAGTTTGCAACAACATAAATAACCACTCCAATCAACTTCCAAATTAAAGTCACTAGTCTCTACTAATCAGTTAGATTAGCACATCTGTAAACACCAAGCAAAGCTTCTTAACAATATCAATGATTTACATCATCTTAATGTTTTAACTATGCATCAAGGTTTAAACTTTTAACATTAACGAGGATCATAAGCACTTTTAAAGCAAGGCAACAGATTCTAAGCATGAACATTAACACTTTCAATCATTCTCGCTAAGAGTGAACTACAACACTAGTAGTCTATTTATTCTCAAACTTAGAGATTTTACTCACATTGAATTGATTCAACTCAAAATTTAACTTAGCAACACATCAATCCATAAACCACATTGTTACCTACTACATAACATGCTAAACATCAATTCTTACTAGGGACAAACGATTTGAGTCAAAAGACTACTTACTTTGTTTACGTGATTTTAGTTTTAAAACTCATCCCAAATTCATACGGAAACTTGACTCTCAACATTGCAATGAGACAAACCCACACTTGGTTATGCAAAGGAATTCTCCAAAACACTTTTCAATCTCAAAGACTTCCATAGAGGAAACTGGTTGGAAGACAACTTTTCTCGAAAGGAACCAGGTGCTCCATTAACCTTTTCAAATAAAACCTTAACACCAAACCCCTAACTTTCACGACTCAAGAGGGCTTTCAAAGATGATTTCTCAAACCAGTAGAAATGATGAAATCAAACACGATTACTACTACGAAGCCACGCAGAACTTCAGCCACGGCGGCCTGTGTCCGGCACAACTCCGAACAAAACTCCTTTAGCCTTGGAGACAGACAACCACAGGAATAAATCGGATGCTTGTTCTTCATAAAGCAATTAACAGGCATCAAAAACTGGAAAGGCGCCCAAAAGGAGCGCAACACTAGACTCCACTTCTACGTCTTCACCCAAGGAAGACAAAACCACACACCGCATACGGAACGATCCGCGAAAGCCCATCACCTTTTCATTTGGTTCAAAACAGCTAAAGCCAAGAAAAGCAACAAACACCGACCGTCAGAACGACAAAGAACATCC
Organism: Rhipidocladum racemiflorum; assembly: GCA_036346355.1. Classification (NCBI taxonomy): domain Eukaryota; kingdom Viridiplantae; phylum Streptophyta; class Magnoliopsida; order Poales; family Poaceae; genus Rhipidocladum; species Rhipidocladum racemiflorum. Next base: position 60,916,774 of record CM070570.1, read on the forward strand.
GAAGGAAACCACCATTAACTCTTCCTTTTCGTCTCCAATCAACTACCCGATTTACGACAGAAAGGGTAAGCGCTTTTCTCCTACAGGGATTAACAGTTCTTCGGTGATGGCGCTAACCGGCCACACCGTCAAACCTCACCCTAACTATAAACAACAAGAGGTGACCGAAACCCTTCGGTATCACAACCCCACTCTTATCACCACAACATATATCATTGACATAGCAACATGCATTGTCAAAAGAAGCATTCAACATCAAAGCTTAAATACAACATTTAAGCGTAAAGAAACGATACCCATACCCTTTCCTACTGTGCATCCAAATGTGTGTCAAATTTTAGATTAGTTATACCATTTTTGCAAGTTTTAATGTTGCTATCCTATGACAAAGTTTTAGTTGAAACCTAAGCCATGTTTCTAAGTTATTCCACATCATATTTTAGTTGTACCCTATGGCATGACACTAAAAATCGCATTCCAAGGACCTACTGACCGCTCGATACCAAGCTGTAACACCAGGCATTTAATATGCCCGAATGCTACCAAACATAAGCTAAACAACATCTAAATACCACATTTAAACATAAATTCCAGCAAAGGTACATATGCTAAAAACCGATATTTCGGCAGCATCTCCTTTGTTTTTCCATGAATTAACACCATATCAATATCATGGCAAGATATATCATAGCACACGACATCTAAAACATCAACATAAAAGGATATATCATCAAATTACGCCAATAATACCACGCTCAACCACTTCATAAACTAAAACGAAGCAAATAAGGAATCACTAGCATGCTAAATTAAACCATACATTAAGTTTAAGGCACAACTCTTAATATCATGTCTCCAAGTGATTAATTATGGACTATGATGGTGGAGCTACGTGTAGAAGTGTAGCTAGACCCCTTTTTCCCGCATGCCGATCTCAAAGTACCTAAAAACAACATAAAACACAAGCATGAGTTCGAAAACTCAGCAAGCGTATTGTAATGGACAACAAGATCATTTACAAGACAATAATACCTTACATCACATATAACATCTCATACTTGAGCACATAACAACATCATCATCATTAAATATGTATTGCAATGCAATGTTATGCTCATATCTCCTTGGAAACTCATACCGGTATGGTTGAGTACACACCCGTCGGTGTGCACCCTTTTCCCCCTTCCATCCCGAAGATGGAGGGTGCCTACTCCTCGCTTCCATTCACCACGTGGATGGAATCACGATGTAGGTCTTACTCAATGGCGTTCCGGACTAGTCATAACTTTCTCACCGACCTTGCCGGACTAGTTATGACTTTCTCACTGCCCTCGCCCTATCTCATGTCACGCATGCAACTATGCCAATTATCATATTTCACATGTACATAAACATATGGCATCTCATCATGACAAATATTACACATGGCATCGAATCATGATAAGTATAGACACATAGCATCATATCATGATAATCATACTCAATATATCATTGGAAAACAGCAAGCAAGGCAAGTGATCATAGCAAGTATTCAATCTTTCATCCAATATCAACAAGCAACCTACAATCCGCTATACATTACAACACACTTGCCTCAACCGCGGGCGATGGATTTGTGGGAAGTCGAGGGCACTCCCGGTGTCACACCACCTGCACATAGGCATCACACACTCACAATCATGCCCACAAAACAGTACACAAATCCCCATCTAACCCGACATTGCCCACTACTTGCAAACCTAAAAACAGAGGTTCTGTCCTGGCGGGACAGCAGCCTTGCAAAGGCCATAACTTGAGTTCTGGGACTCCAAATCGACTAAACGAGTACACCATCGCGAAGCTTAGGAAATTTCCTACATTTTTCTAGTTATACGGAAAGACTGATTCGGACTCTAAAATTGTTTAATCTACAGATTACTACGATCTGTTCCAATCGCGTCACAGATTTTAACACGCTCGGTAAAACGGCCATAACTTTCAAACGGCTGATCGGATTTTAACGTGATTTATGTCCACGGAAATATAATTAAATTATCTACAACTTCTTTTAAGTCCGTACGGACAGATTCGGATTCTAAGTCGACGAAAACTCGAACCCTAGACCGATTGCTCAATCTGCCCGAAAACAGAAACGTGGCAACGTCTAGATCTAACCCAAAGAACTCCAACCCAGCACCACCAATTGATCTAAAAACTTCATAAACACCCTAAGAACAGTACCTAGATCAAACCCAAGGATCCCCATGATCATACCTTTGCCCAACGAACGAATCTCCAATAGATCTCCTCGCGGATCGCTCCTCGCTCCACGCTCCTCGCTCCTCGCTCCTCGCTCCAACGGATGGATCCAAAAGGTGCAGAGGTGTGGAGACCACCCTAGGGCAGCAAGGGGGTGGTGGAGAGGTGGGGAGCATTGGGGCAAAGGAGGGGGAGGCGCACGGCCAAGGGAGGAGGGAGGCGGCTAGGGCAAGGGCAAGTGGGGGGGGGGAAGGGCGCACAAGGGGCAGGGGTGAACGCCCAAGGGCTGGTGGGGAGCCCTTTTACCAGCCCCCACACCCAATCCTAGTCCGTTACGGAGACCTACTCCATCCCACCAAAGACCACTTAAGGCCCAAACTCCCCCGGGAAGGCCCAAAACCCCGAAAACGGCCCGGAAACGTTATTAACCTCCATACCTTATGGTTTTAACCTGCCATACCATATTTCATAAAGTTTTTGACCTTAACATGCACCATTTAAAAGGTTACGACACTCCGTGGTGACACATCACTTCAAACGGCCCAAAAACGCGAGTAAACCTCAAGCCGAAAGGTTTTATTCTCTAATTTCACATTCTATAATGTCATACCATACCGTAGTGTCACACTTCAAGAGCACTCCGGATTAGTCATATCTCCATATATGACTTTCTCACCGACCTGGCTCAACAACTTTTTTATCATTTAACATCTATACACGATGTCTTATTTACTTTTCACCATTCATTCATCATATAACAACAATACCGAAAAGTCGTTCACCAAAAGACTTCTCCCTCGGTATCACAAGATTGAAATACACATAACACTGACAGTTGCGCTAAATCATATAGACTATGACGGCAACATCGTTAACAACAAAACACCACATCGTGTGAAAACCCATCATCCATTTAAAACTAACCTTGCAAAACCTCGCAAAATCAAACTCAACCCTTTGGAACAGAACATCGACTCCAAAGTCAAACATCTGCACACGCAACCGTCACAAATTTTTTCTCAAGGAGGGGGAAACTCATTTCAAAAATGGAACACCTCACTAACAAAATCACTTTATAAAACATTCATAAAATCCACCTTTTTGAAGCACTCGCAAACATCACACACATTATGCAAATAAATCCATCTCCAGTCAAAAAGAGTTACAATTTAAATCTCAAGAGTCTTCAACACAACCCACTAAGACCTTCTGCTTCCTTTAAAGTTTACTCCAAAGATAATTCAGTGTGAACGTGAAAGGGCGTGATCGACTCAAAAACTTTTGCGGTGTAAATCCATGCTCATAGAACCAACTAAACAAATTAGCCAAAACCAAATATTTGCACCAATTTCTACGAGTTTTAGGGAAACTCTGAAACACAGCATATGGAACACCTTGACCAAAAACTCTTCAACCAAAATGGCAAACAACCAAACCAGTCCAAAAGCTTTTGAACACAAGCTCAGCATAAAAAGAACCATCTCTAGTACTCCACTACGCTTTCCATTAAAGACTTCAGTAATCACTATTTACTCCCTGAGAAGCCCCAACACAATTAAACCAAAAGCTTCACAACAAAATTCTTCCTCTAGTTACCATTCCTAACACTTTTAATTAGGGTTTATGATGCTCATCAAAAAGGCACCCAACCAATACTATATTGACCTGATCCCCACGGATCACCGAAACATAATACTTCTTATTCTAAATTTGAAACATAGTACTTCAACAAATCTTTCAGCAAGATCAACATATAAATTTCATACCTCCTATATATTCACGTCTCGACAACCGAACCTTATTCAGTTAAACAATGGCTTCAACATGTAAATATTATCTCCACAGGGAAGAATTCGTAAGTGAGACTCTAAGTTATACTTTCATTAAGGATAAGATCATTTATCATATTAATTATCCAAAGCTCACTCCATCGCAACATGTTAAAATTTTTCTCTATTTTAACCACGGTTTTCCAACGAGTAATCTAAACAGTTACCACCACTACTTAGTCATCAATAACGACAAAAGGGCATAATCATCAACCAACAACATTACTTTTAGCTACCCTATACAAAGGTGATAACAAAATTACCACCACACAACATACTCCCACTATTTAAAATAGATTGAATACTAGCATTAACACTGCTTTTAACAATATCATTAGCAATAAGTCTTATGTCTTCTCAATTGATATCAATACTAGCATTGTAGAGACACAACTGCATACTTCCAAATATACTAGTAGTTTGCAACAACGTAAATAGCAACTCAAATCAACTTCCAAATTAAAGTCAATAGTCAACAAGATTAAATTTCTCTATTAACCCATTAGATTAAAACATCTTTAAACAACCAGCAAAGTTTCTTTAACAATAACAACAATCTACAACATCTTAATGTTCTAACTATGCAACAGGGTTTAAAACTTTAAACATAATCGGGGGGTCATAAGCACTTTTAAAGCAAAGCAACATATTCTAAGCATATACATTAACACATTCAATCATTCTCGCTAAGAGCAAACTACAACACTAGTAGTCTATTGTCGGGACCCGAATTTGCAAATCCGGACCCTCTGTGTATTCAGCACTAGTCCAGGAACGCGCTAGTGCACACAGTCTCAACATTGGTAAATATCACAATCATACTCAACGAATTAATAAAGTACTTAAATAGTTAACCAAATTGGTTGCTTGACCTTATGGTCAAGTTACAAATATACGCCTCGTAGGGCGAACTTATTAAAAGAGAAATAACTGCAGCGAAAAATAAGATAACTTCGTGACGCCATCCAGTATACCACAGGCAACTGACTGGGCTCGCTCCCTAGATAGACGGTTCCTCTGGGAGCTCCTCCTCCAAAGCTGGTATAGATTCTTCTTCAACTAGTGTTGTATTGCGGCAAGGGTGAGTACTTGGTACTCAGCAAGTCATGCACAGAATGCAGCTAATATACTACATGCATGGCTTAATACAAAGGAGTGGCTCAAGGTATATTTGCAGTAAAGAGCATTTGACAAGTATCATAAGTAGACTCGAAAGCAGTAGAAACAAGTATAAGATCAATAACTTTTCCAGGAGTTAAATAAACATCTTTCCCGATTCTAATCCACATTTCCAACAACATCATTGTTAAACCAAACCCAACCTTTCAAGACCAAGTTATTTTCAAGAAAGTCTAAACCTTAACTGTAATTCTTGAGCGATGTCCAATACCGCGGACACGGCTATTCGAATAGATTTTACACTCTGCAGAGGTTATGCACTTTACCCACAAGATACAGTCAAACACCACAAAGGCGAGTGTCTGTAACAAAGTCTTTCGGAAACTTCTAACAGCACAAGTGGTCCTCTCTGGTGTTGCACGCTAACCCTTCCCTTAGCGAAGGCGAAGTTTAGGCCAAACCACCGTTAGATGGGTACCTGGCCGCAGCCCCGGTACGCTCCCCCGTACAACTACACAAAGGGTGTAGTTGACATCCTGAGGTGCCACAGGTACGTTATTAGCAACTTAATCAACCAGGTCCGTCCCATTACAGACATGTGGTTGCACGCTTGACTCAGTTCAAAGGCTTGCAAGGTTAAGTCCTTAGGATGACCAGGGCAAGACTACCCGAAGAACCAACACAACGTTCCCGGTGCCACAACTGGCCCACCCGATCATTCTTGCCACATGCCCCGGTCGAAAACTATTTATCAAACCCCAGTTGATTACCATGCACCACGTGCCATCAACATTACAACACATGATACCTTTCCAAAATAGGTTCTATATATCATTAAGTCAATATTAACATTTGATTGTCCAAAATCATGTTATGAGCACGTAGCAGGTCTAAGCAATAAACTACAACGATCTAAATTCCCATGTTGGCAATTTAGTAATGTCCAACTATTTAATCCTCAACTAGGATGACAAGGGGGTCATGGCACATATTTAAATAACCAAGGTGTCATACAACAATTTGGCATTTATCTAATTTCCCGTATTTAAATAAAGTATTTTCTAATTAAACTAGCATGCAATAGTTTTAAATCGAATTAATTTGAAATTGGGATCAACATGGTCAAAGCATAACTTGCCTTCAAAAAGTACTTGCTCTTGGTCCTGAGCTGGCTCCTGGGTCAACACTTCTCCTTCGAAGCCTTCGGGCACTTCAACGTCTACTCATAAAGCGTGCAAATAGCAATAAATAAATGAACAGAAGACAAAAAAGTGTCCAAACATCCAAATTAAGTTCACAAACAGAGAGAGCAGAATTTTATAACTTTTTAGAAAATGGAATCGTCAAATTCGGAGTTGAAACACAAAAGTTACAAGCATTTAAAGTTTAAATAATCAATTAAATAATATTACAGAGAAAACTTTAGTCCAAAAATTAAATAAAATTCATCATTAGGTAGAAACGCAAAAGTTAAATAACTTTTTAGAAATTTGAATCACTCAAATCGGAGTTAAAACGCAAAAGTTATAAACGTTTGAAGTTTGAAACAAATTTGAAATCAATATTTTGAATTAATAAATCATTTTCTTTTTCGGAAATTCATTTATTGCGTCAGCATGACACGTGGACCAATCAGGAGACGCCACATCGCCTTGGGTCCATGGACCCGGCGCACGGTTTGGCTCGGTCCACCGTGGACTCGGTCCATGGCTCGTGTCGGCCGACAGTGGCCTCGCCGGTGACGTCGAAAGATGACGCGTCGACACGGCTCAGCCGAGTGGGTTGACAGGCGGGCCCCACCGTGACGTCAGCGTGATGTCATGGTGCAGTTTGCTGGGACGCTGACAACTGGGCCCCACTGACACGCGGGCCCCGCGTGTCAGAGACACGCTCCACGCGCGGGCGCTGACCGCGACGGTCGGCCTCCCGGCCACGTGGCTAGATCTCGGCCGTTGATTTGAAAATCAACGGCCCAGATTGGATCTGGCTTAACGCAGTAGAAAAACTACTCGGCTGATCTGGACTGTTCGATCTTGATCGGACGGTCAAGACCCAATCTAACAATTACAACGCGGCGAACTCTAACCGTTCGATCTAGATCTAACGGCTGAGATCTATCCTAGCTCGGTGCGGTTTAGGCTACGTGGCACAATCTACGCCGTTGGATCTAAATCCAACGGTTGGGAATAGATCTAGGATTAGCACGTGGGATCTCACCGGGGGTGACGTGGCGTGATCTGGGCCCTTGAATCTGGATCGGACGGCTGGTGGAGCTCGATCGACGGCGATGGCTTGCGGTGGCGCTGGTTCACCGGAGACGAGGACGGCGACTACGGCGACGGCGTTGCGGGGCTCCTCCGGCGAAGTGAAGGGTCTCCTCTGGCGCGGCTTAACCTCGCGGTTCCGGATCTGGGCTCAACGGCGGCGGAGGACGGCGGACGGCGGCGGAAACTGCAAACGAACGCGGCGGAACGCACGGCCAACTACGGCGAGCGATTGCGGCGCAACCACGGCGGCTTAGGCGGCGTGAGCTAGGGCTATGGGTGCGCACGGAAGTCGGCAACACGGCAGTGGCGGCGGCGCATTAAATAGGGCCCTCGATTCCGTGAAACGCGCGGAAACCGAGGCCACTCCGTTGCGGCGGCGGAATCCGAGTTGGATTCGGATTGGGCGACGTGGCTCAACGTCAGCCGTTGGATCAAGATCCAACGGTGTGAGGGTTTGGGCTCAGTCGGCTCGGCTCGAGGCGGTGGCCGCTCGATCGGACTCGGGCTCGGGTGACGTGGCTCAATCGTGGCCGTTGGATCAAGATCCAACGGTCACGCGGGTTAGGGTTCGGCCGAGCGGGTTCGACCGGAACGGCTGGCTCGGGTCGGACTCGAGTCTGACTCGGACTCGGGTCTGGTCGAATGAACAGTAAAACCCACTCGATTTTCTAGCGATTAAATAATCCAATTAATTCTCAGAAATTCATTTAATTCATTAAAAATAGCAAAAGACTCAGAAAAATTCTGGAAAATATTTTGCAACATTTTGGACTCAAATAAAATATTTCCAACAAAATTTTATTTGCAAAGTTAAATTCTTTAATTATTTCAAAAGGGAATAAATTCAAATAAATTCCAAATAAATCCAAATAAATTCCAGAAAATTGCAAAAAATCACCAAAATGCCAAATCACACATGAATTTAAGAAAAGCAAAATTTTGGGGTGTTACAAACCTCCCCCCTTAACAGAATCTCGTCCCCGAGATTCAGGGCTTTCTAAAGAAATAGGTTCGGAAACTCATTCTTCAAATCCTCCTCGCGCTCCCAAGTTGCTTCACTCTCCGCGTGGCTGCTCCATTGAACTCTGCAGAAGCGGGTTGACTTATTTCTCGTTTCTCGATCCATGGTGTCCAAAATCTTCACGGGGTGCTCCTTGTAAGTCAGATCTTTTTGTAGCTCAATTGACTCTAGCGGTGTCTGTTCCTCAGGTACTCGGAGACACTTCTTCAACTGGGACATGTGGAACACGTCATGCACTCCTGCTAGTGATTGCGGTAACTCCAGTTGGTATGCAACTTCACCTCTACGGCTGAGAACCTTAAATGGTCCAACATATCGCGGCGCGAGTTTTCCTTTGGCATGGAATCTCTTAACTCCTCTGAGTAGCGTGACTCTGAGATACACGAATTCTTCTGGTTCAAAACTCAGGTCTCGGCGACGGTTATCAGCATAACTCTTCTGTCGTGATTGGGCTATCTTCAATCCCTCCCTGAACATGGCAATCTGTTCTTCGGCTTCTTGGAGAATATCTGGCCCAAAGACACGGCGTTCACCTGTCTCGTTCCAATTCAACGGTGTCCGACAGGGTCGACCGTATAGTGCTTCGAATGGTGACATCTGCAAACTTGCTTGATAACTATTATTGTAGCTGAACTCAGCGTACGGCAGACTCTTATCCCAAGAGGTAGCATAAGCCAATGCACAAGCTCGTAGCATGTCCTCCAGAATCTGATTAACTCTTTCGGTTTGCCCATCCGTCTGCGAATGATAAGCTATACTGAAGTTCAAACGGGTTCCCATGGCTTCATGTAGTTTATTCCAGAATCTCGAGGTAAACTGGGTACCTCTGTCCGATACAATCTTCTTCGGCACTCCGTGCAAACAGACGATCCTGGTCATATACAACTCAGCTAACTTATCTCCCGAATAAGTGGTCTTCACTGGAATAAAATGGGCGACCTTAGTCAAGCGGTCTATTATAACCCATATGGAGTCATATCCTCCTTGAGTTTTCGGCAAACCGGTAAAGAAATCCATTCCGATCTCTTCCCATTTCCACTCTGGTATCTTCAACGGCTGTAGCGGTCCTACTGGTCTCTGATGCATTGCCTTGACTCTCTGGCATATGTCGCACAGCGCAACATGCTCGGTAACTTCACGCTTCATGCTCGGCCACCAGAATCTTTCCTTCAAATCTTGATACATCTTGGCGCTTCCTGGGTGAATTGAATACTTGGAGTCATGGGCTTCTTCTAGAATCAGCTGCTTCAGCTCCTTCTCGTTCGGCACACAAATTCGATCCTACATCCATAACGTGCCTTGTTCGTCCAACTTGAAGTCCTTTGCTTTGCCTTCATCCATCTTGGACTTAATCATGCGGATCTTGACATCATCCTTCTGTCCTTCTCGGATCTGATCCTCCAGGGTAGGCTTTACTTCTATTGCGGCCAAGAATCCTTCTGGTACTACTTCAATCTACATCTTCTGGAGATCCTCACATAGCTCATCCGGGCTTGTGGCTAACAACATGTTCACAGTATGGCTTTTCCGACTCAGGGCATCAGCTACCACGTTGACCTTTCCGGGATGGTAATGGATCCCAACATTATAATCCTTGATCAACTCTAACCATCTCCTCTGTCTCATGTTCAGGTCTGATTGGGTGAAGATGTACTTAAGACTCTTATGGTCCGTGTATACTTCACATCTGTTTCCAATCAGGTAGTGTCGCCACAACTTCAAAGCGTGCACTACGGCAGCTAGCTCCAGGTCATGCGTTGGATAATTCTCGTCATGCGGCCTTAACTGCCTTGATGCATAAGCGATGACCTTTCCATTCTGCATCAGCACACACCCAAGTCCTTGGCGCGATGCATCACAATAAATATCGAAGCTCTGATTAACATCTGGTAGAATTAACACCGGCGCTGATGTCAATCGCTTCTTCAACTCCTGAAAACCTTTCTCGCACTCCGGTGTCCATGCAAACTTCTTCTCCTTTTTCAACAATTGCGTAAGAGGTTTCGCAATTGTCGAAAAGCCTTCAATGAAGCGGCGGTAGTAACCTGCCATTCCAAGGAAACTCCGAATCTGTGTCACGGTCTTTGGCTGTTCCCAATGTAACACAGCTTCTACCTTGCTTGGATCAACGGCGACTCCTTCCGCGGTCATTACATGTCCAAGGAACTCCACCTTGTCCTTCCAAAAGTCACACTTGCTGAACTTGGCGAAAAGTTGCTGTTCCCTTAGCTTTTCCAAAACTCGCCTCAAGTTCCTCTGTCTTGGAGTAGATTAAGATATCGTCTATGAACACAAAAACAAACTTGTCCAAATACTCCATGAACACCTTATTCATCATATTCATGAAATATGCTGGCGCATTCGTCAGACCAAAGGACATAACAGTAAACTCGTAATGTCCATATCTTGACGAGAATGCGGTCTTCAGAATATCTTCCGATCGGATCTTCAACTGGTGGTATCCTGATCTCAGATCAATCTTGGAGAAAACTCCGGCTCCTCTCAGCTGATCAAACAAATCATCGATCCTGGGTAGTGAATACTTGTTCTTCACGGTTACTTCATTGAGTGCACGGTAGTCAATGCACATCCTGAAACTTCCGTCCTTCTTCTTGACAAACAAAACTGGCGCTCCCCACGGCGATGAACTCGGTCTGATAAATCCTTTCTCCATTAACTCTTCAAGTTGCTTCTTCATTTCTACCAATTCTTCGGTGGACATCCGGTAAGGTCTCTTTGCTATCGGCGTTGTACCAGGTACAAGCTCTATCACAAACTCTATGTTTACATGCAGCGGCATACCAGGTAGATCTTCAGGAAAAACATCTGGATACTCATTCACTACTGAGACATCTTCTATGCTGATTGCCTTGGTGCTGTTAACCATCAACTGTCCATCTCTAACGGCGGTAGCTTGAAATTCCACTTTCTTTCCACACGGGCTTTCAATTGAAATAATCCTTCGACCACAATCCAAAACGGCCTTGTGCTTGGATAACCAATCCATTCCCAAAATAACATCTAAGGTTTGGGTCTCCAACATAATAAGGTTCGCTAGGAACTCTATCCCATCTATTAGTATTCTTACCCCAGAACATCCTACTTTAGTTCGGAGTTCGGAACCAGGGGTTTGAACTAAAAGCATGCATTTAAGTCTTGCAATCTTCAAATCATTGTTAGCAACAAAGCCTTGAGAAACAAACGAATGCGAAGCTCCAGAATCAAACAAAACTATTGCAGGTACTGAGTTAACAAGTAACTTACCCAGTACGACGTCCGTGGCATTCTGAAGTGCATCTGAGGTGACATGGTTGACTCGGCCTCTCACCACGGTCAGGGGTGCTGCTCCTGGCGCTGGCATCCTGGCTGGTGTGGATCCTAGATTGAAGTGGACTGCGGTCACTCCTGCTGTCTTCTTAGGACAACTGTTGGCAAAGTGTCCTGGCTCGTTGCAGTTGTAGCAGCGTCTCACTGTCCCCTGTTGGATCGCTGAAGTAGCGTTTACGGGTGGTGCGGGAAGTGCGATAGTTCTGATTGACGGGTCTTGGTGCTGGTGACAGTGTCCTTGTAGCATTCTGCGGCTGGAATCTGAAAAACTGGTTTGGTGCAACCCTCAAACGTTGCTGCGCTCCCTGACGCGATCCCTGATGTTGCATCCTTCGCTTCCTGTTGTCGTCCAGTTCCTTGCGCTTGTCCTCAAGAATAAGTGCTTTATTCACCAACTCTTGGAAATCTGGAAAGGTGTGGGTGATCAGTCCCACCTGTAGTCCTGAGTTAAGTCCCTTCATAAAGCGAGACTGTCTGGCTTTATTTGTCGCTACATCTTCAGGTGCATAGAGTGCAAGCTGTGTGAACTTGTTCAGGTATTCGGCCACTGGCTGGCTGCCTTGCTTCAGTGCTCTGAATTCCTCCTTCTTGAGATCCATAATTCCTTCTGGCACATGATACTGATGAAACGCAGCTGTAAACTCCTCCCAAGTGATGTCCTGAGGGTTCTCTTGCGTGGCACAGAAGTTCTCCCACCATTCGGCGGTTGTCCCTTCCAACTGATGAGAAGCGTAGAGTACCTTCTCATTTCCCATGCATTGGGCAATGTGTAGCTTCCTCTCTATTGACCTTAACCAATCATCGGCCTCCAACAGATTGGCATTCCCGGAGAAAGTGGGTGGATGAGTCCTCATGAACTCTGACAGTCTTGTATTCTGGCGTTGTCCCTGATTGACTTGATTAGCGGTGGCCTGAGTAGTGACGTGTTGCATCTGTTGCATCGTAGCATGCATCAACTGAGTCTGAGCAGCAAGAAAAGCTCCAAAATTCTGCATGTCAACTGGCGGTGCTGGTTGGGGTGCAGGTGCTCCCTTGTTGGGGTTTCCAGCTGGGCGAGAACCACTGCCGTTGCCTCCAAGGTTTCCACGGGTGTTCACCATCTGTCGATTGCTCCAAGGTTTAGAGATTAGAGGGAATAAGAATAGACAAGTAACAGGGAAACTTATGCGGGGGAAAAGTGTAACTCAAAACTCAACTTTTATTAATAATAATGATAACTTGGTATGGTTGCTTACAATGCCTAAAGGCCTGCAACACATACTGCACACTCAGCAAGCAATGAAAATCCAACGCCTCTAAGGGGTGACTCTTATTCTATAACGCGACTCGACGAAGGAGTCCTAATAGCAAGACCTACGCTCACTCGTCAAGAAAACCTCCACTGCCTCCTCGGGGCAGGTGCGGCGGCATAGGCGCGAAACAATCGCCATGCCCCACAACTGCAGCTGTGGTTGACGACGCGGCGTCCTCCTCTGGCTCTGGATCTGGCTGCTGCTGTGGCTATGGCGCGGGTTCAGGTGGCGCCTCTTCTGGTTCCTCCTCTGGCTCTGGGGCGTCCAACTCCAACACTGGATCGGGACCATGTCCATACAGTGCGGTCTCCAGCTCTGCAATCCTCTCCGCAGCATAAGCGACATACTCATGAGCATTCCCCAAGTGCTTCTTTTCCTCCTCAACTTGCTCGCGAGCCTTCTTCAACTCCTGAACTGTGTCTTCGATCAGCTCCTCCTGAGCGGCGACGAATCTGGCTAAGTGAGTGACGGTAGCATCCTCATCTTCTATCGGCTCCCGTTGAACTCTGCTGTCTCGGCGTGGGTGGTGATGGAACACTGTGCCTTCCAGCTCCCTGGAGTAAGTGCGAGCGATCTGCTGTATTGCTCGACGTGACACCTCCTGGATTCAAATATCAAAGGTAGACCTCCTGGCGGTGAAGTGGAAAGGGCGGCTGAACTTTGTCTTCTCTCGGGCATACACCGTGATCCGGACGTCCCATCCTATGACCAGTCCTGCTTGCACAAGTGTAGTCCCTCGGTAGAGCGGCCTCTCAAAACCTCCAAGAAACTGAAGCATACGCCACAACTCGACGGCATAGCCTCCTTCACGCTTGGCGTAGTTGTTCTTCATCATCATCTGCCAAAAGACGCTCGCGTAAGAACATAACATTTTAAAATCAATGTGGAAGACGAAAGGAACTCAACAAGGGGTATGAACAAGGAAGAAAGGGGTAAGTCGAGAATTCATTCATTATCTTGACAAATTTTATCTTTAGAAAATAGGTTTTATCCTCACTACGACCAATCTAACTATGGGTGAGCCTACAGTCAACCTGGCTTTGATACCACCTCCATCGGGACCCGAATTTGCATATCCGGACCCTCTGTGTATTCAGCACTAGTCTAGGAACGCGCTAGTGCACACAGTCTCAACATTGGTAAATATCACAATCATACTCAACGAATTAATAAAGTACTTAAATAGTTAACCAAATTGGTTGCTTGACCTTATGGTCAAGTTACAAATATACGCCTCGCAGGGCGAACTTATTAAAAGAGAAATAACTGCAGCGAAAAATAAGATAACTTCGTGGCGCCATCCAGTATACCACAGGCAACTGACTGGGCTCGCTCCCTAGATAGACGGTTCCTCTGGGAGCTCCTCCTCCAAAGCTGATGTAGATTCTTCTTCAACTGGTGTTGTATTGCGGCAAGGGTGAGTACTTGGTACTCAGCAAGTCATGCACAGAATGCAGCTAATATACTACATGCATGGCTTAATACAAAGGAGTGGCTCAAGGTATATTTGCAGTAAAGAGCATTTGACAAGTATCATAAGTAGATTCGAAAGCAGTAGAAACAAGTATAAGATCAATAACTTTTCCAGGAGTTAAATAAACATCTTTCCCGATTCTAATCCACATTTCCAACAACATCATTGTTAAACCAAACCCAACCTTTCAAGACCAAGTTATTTTCAATAAAGTCTAAACCTTAACTGTAATTCCCGAGCGATGTCCAATACCGCGGACACGGCTATTCGAATAGATTTTACACTCTGCAGAGGTTATGCACTTTACCCACAAGATACAGTCAAACACCACAAAGGCGAGTGTCCGTAACAAAGTCTTTCGGAAACTTCTAACAGCACAAGTGGTCCTCTCCGGTGTTGCACGCTAACCCTTCCCTTAGCGAAGGCGAAGTTTAGGCCAAACCACCGTTAGATGGGTACCTGGCCGCACTCCCAGACGCCTCTCGCATAACTACACAAAGGGTGTAGTTGACATCCTGAGGTCCCACAGGTACGTTATTAGCAACTTAATCAACCAGGTCCGTCCCATTACAGACATGTGGTTGCACGCTTGACTCAGTTCAAAGGCTTGCAAGGTTAAGTCCTTAGGGTGACCAGGGCAAGACTACCCGAAGAACCAACACAACGTTCCCGGTGCCACAACTGGCCCACCCGATCATTCTTGCCACATGCCCCGGTCGAAAACTATTTATCAAACCCCAGTTGATTACCATGCACCACGTGCCATCAACATTACAACACATGATACCTTTCCAAAACAGGTTCTATATATCATTAAGTCAATATTAACATTTGATTGTCCAAAATCATGTTTTGAGCACGTAGCAGGTCTAAGCAATAAACTACAACGATCTAAATTCCCATGTTGGCAATTTAGTAATGTCCAACTATTTAATCCTCAACTAGGGTGACAAGGGGGTCATGGCACATATTTAAATAACCAAGGTGTCATACAGCAATTTGGCATTTATCTAATTTCCCATATTTAAATAAAGTATTTTCTAATTAAACTAGCATGCAATAGTTTTAAATCGAATTAATTTGAAATTGGGATCAACATGGTCAAAGCATAACTTGCCTTCAAAAAGTACTTGCTCTTGGTCCTGAGCTGGCTCCTGGGTCAACACTTCTCCTTCGAAGCCTTCGGGCACTAACGTCTACTCATAAAGCGTGCAAATAGCAATAAATAAATGAACAGAAGACAAAAAGTGTCCAAACATCCAAATGAAGTTCACAAACAGAGAGAGCAGAATTTTATAACTTTTTAGAAACTGGAATCGTCAAATTCGGAGTTGAAACGCAAAAGTTACAAGCATTTAAAGTTTAAATAATCAATTAAATAATATTACAGAGAAAACTTTAGTCCAAAAATTAAATAAAATTCATCATTAGGTAGATCTCAATTTTATACAAATTTATAAATTTGAATCACTCAAATCGGAGTTAAAACGCAAAAGTTATAAACGTTTGAAGTTTGTAACAAATTTGAAATCAATATTTCGAATTAATAAATCATTTTCTTTTTCGGAATTTCATTTATTGCGTCAGCGTGACACGTGGACCAATCAGGAGCCGCCACGTCGCCTTGGGTCCATCGACCCGACGCACGGTTTGGCTCGGTCCACCGTGGACTCGGTCCACGGCTTGTGTCGCTGACAGGTGGCCCTGCCGGTGACGTCAGCACACGGCTTTCGGTAGTGGCCGACAGCGGTTCACCGCGTGACGTCAACGTGACGTCATGGTGCGGTTTCTTTGGGGCCGACGGCTGGGCCCCAGCGACCGCGCGGGCCCGGCGTGTCGAAGACACGCCCACGAGCGGCCGCGACGGTCGGCCTCCCGGCCACGTGGCTAGATCTCGGCCGTTGATTTGGAAATCAACGGCCCAGATTGGATCTGGCTTAACGCAGTTGAAAAACTACTCGGCTGATCTGGACCGTTCGATCTTGATCGGACGGTCAAGATCCAATCTAACAATTACAACGCGGCGAACTCTAACCGTTCGATCTAGATCTAACGGCTGGGATCTATCCTAGCTCGGTGCGGTTTAGGCTACGTGGAACAATCTACGCCGTTGGATCTAAATCCAACGGTTGGGAATAGATCTGGGATTAGCACGTGGGATCTCACCGGGGGTGACGTGGTGTGATCTGGGCCCTTGGATCTGGATCGGACGGCTGGTGGAGCTCGATCGACGGCGATGGCTTGTGGCGCTGCTGGTTCACCGGAGACGAGGACGGCGACCACTGCGACGGCGTTGCGGGGCTCCTCCGGCGAAGTGAAGGGTCTCCTCTGGCGTGGCTTGAACTCGCGGTTCCGGATCTGGGCTCAACGGCGGCGGAGGACGGCGGACGGCGGCGGAAACTACAAACGAACGCGGCGGAACGCACGGCCAACTACGGCGAGCGATTGCGGCGCAACCACGGCGGCTTAGGCGGCGTTAGCTAGGGCTACGGGTGCGCACGGAAGTCGGCAACACGGCAGCGGCGGCGGCGCATTAAATAGGGGCCTCGGCGTCCGTGAAACGCGCGGAAACCGAGGCCCACTCCGTTGCGGCGGCGGAATCCGAGTTGGATTCGGATTGAGCGACGTGGCTCAACGTTAGCCGTTGGATCAAGATCCAACGGTGCGAGGGTTTGTGCTCGGGTCTAGCTCGGTCGAACTCGGGCTCGGGTGACGTGGCTCAATCGTGGCCGTTGGATCAAGATCCAACGGTCACGCAGGTTAGGGTTCTGGCGGAGTTCGGCCGAGCAATTTGGCTCGAGTCGGACTCGAGTCGACTCGCACTTCGGATGGTCGGATGAACAGTAAAACCCACTCGATTTTCCAGCGATTAAATAATCCAATTAATTCTCAGAAATTAATTTAATTCATTAAAAATAGCAGAAGACTCAGAAAAATTCCAGAAAAATTCTCGAAAATATTTTGGACTCAAATAAAATATTTCCAACAAAATTTTATTTGCAAAGTTAAATTCTTTAATTATTTCAAAAGGGAATAAATTCAAATAAATTCTAAATAAATTCCAGAAAATTCCAAAAATTCACCAAAGTGCCAAATCACACATGAATTTAAGAAAAGCAAAATTTGGGGGTGTTACATCTATTTATTTTCAAGCTAGAGATAACAACCGTATTGAATTATTTCAACTCACAAATTAACTTAACAATACGTCATCCCATAAACCACATTGGTACATGCTACAAAAGTTGCTAAACAACAATTCTTACTAGGGACAAACGATTTCAGTCAAAAGACTACTTGCTTTGTTTACAGCATTTTAGTTTTAAAACTCATCCCAAAGTCATAAGGAAACTTGACTCTCAAAATTGCAATGAGACCAACCCCAAACTTAGTCATGCAAAAAGGAATTCTACAAAAATACTTTTCAATCTCAAAGACTCCTATAAAGAAAAATGGTTGAAAGACAATTTTCTTAAAGGAAACCAAGCGATCAAGTAATCCATTTCAAATAAAACCTTAATCTCAAACCCCAAACTTTCACGAAACAAGAAGGACTTTTCAAAGATGATTTCTCAAACCAGTAAAATGACGAAATCAAACACCATTTTCTCCTACAAAGCCACAGAACTTCAGCCACGACGGCCAGTGCGGCACAACTCATAAAAACTCTTTTAACCTCGGAGAAAGACAAACACAGGAATAAATTGAATGCTTCTTCCCCATAAAGCAATCAATAAACTAGGCATCAAAACTGGAAAGGCGCCCAAAAGAAGCGCAACACCAGACTCCTCTTCTTCGTCTTCAACCAAGGAAGACAAACCCACGCACCACATACGGAACGATCCGCGAAAATCCAATACCAAACACTTTTCTTCTGGTTTCCATCAACTAAAACCAAGAAAACCAATCAAGACCGACCACCGAACGATAAAGAACATCCGAAGGAATCCACCACCAAACTCTTCTATTTGACTCCAGTCAACTACCCGATTTACGACAGAAAGGGTAAGCACTCTTCTCCTACAGGGGTTAATAGTTCTTCGGTGATGGCGCTAACCGGCCACATCGTCAAACCTCACCCTTACTATGAACCAAAAAGAGGTGACCGAAACCCTTCGGCACCAAAACCCCACTTTATCACAACAACAAGATCAATTCAATCATTTATCTCATAGACATAGCAACATGCTTTATCAAATGAAGCATTCAACATCATAGCTTAAATACAACATTTAAGCATAAAGAAACGATACCCATACCCTTTCCTACTGTGCATCCAGTGTGTGTCAAATTTTAGATTAGTTATAACACTTTTGCAAGTTTTAATGTTGCTATCCTATGACAAAATTTTAGTTAAGACCTAATCCATGTTTCTAAGTTATTCCACATCACATTATAGTTGTACCCTATAGCATGACACTAAAAATACACATTCCAAGGACCTACAACCCGCTCTGATACCAACTGTAACACCCCGGCATTTCATATGCCCGAATGCTACCAAACATAGACTAAACAACATCTAAATACCACAATTAAACATAAATTACAGCAAAGGCGCACATGCTAAAAACCAAAATTTCGGCAGCATCTCCTTTGTTTTAACAAGAATTGAAGCAACAACAATAATAACATGTCAATATAGCATAATGAACGATAGCAATAACATGATCAAACGGACAAACAGCCACCATACCACTAAGGATATAAATTCTATCCATCACATGACAAACATGTACTAATCATTTACTCATAACGACCAACGAATCATCGAAACCACAGTTTAGCTCAAAGAATTAACCATAACCATAAGGGAAGGAACATGTCATTGTTTAAATGTGTGATGCTAAGTGATGACGTGTGACTAGCTCCCTTTCCCGCATGTCGGATTCATGGTACCTAAAAGAAAACAACATAAACACAAGCGTGAGTTCATCACTCAGCAAGTATATTGCAATGGTACAAACATAAACAATTACATGGCTTCAACAACTCACATCATGTATCATCTCATTCATGATCACATATCCTTTTCATCATCATTATGTATGCAATGCAATGCGATGCTCATGTCTCCTTGGAAACTCATACCGGTATGGTTGAGTACACACCCGTCGGTGTGCACCCTCTCCCCCATTCCATCCCGAAGATGGAGGGTGCCTACTCCTCGCTTCCGTTCACCGCGGTGAATGGAATCACGATGTAGGACTTACTCATTGGCTTTCCGGAATAGTCATAACTTTCTCACCGACCTTCCCCGGATTAGTTATGACTTTCTCACCGCCCGGGCCATGTAACATGCCATGTCATGTATGCAAATATGCCAACATCATAAATCACTTTTACCTTAACACATGGCATCATAACATAGTAAGCATATTCATCATATCATTGGCAATCATTAAAGCATGGCATGTGATCATATCATATAACCAATTTCATCTATTCTCAACAAGCAACCTACAAACCGCTATCCAATACAATACACTTGCCTCGACCACAAGCAACAGATTTGGCGGGAAGTAGAAGGCACTCCCGGGGTCGCACCACCTGCACATAGGTACCAAACACTCACAATCATGTCCACGAAACAGTAGGCAAACCCTCATCTACCCCAACATTGCCAACTACTCGCAAAACCCAAAAACAGAGGTTCTGTCCCGTCGGGACAGCAGCCATCCAAAAGGCATAACTTGAGTTCTGGGACTCCGAATGAATTAAACGAGTACATGCTCGCGTAGCTTAGGAAATTTCCCAACTTTTTCTAAGTATAGGGAAAGACTAATTCGGACTCTAAAGTTGTTTAATCTACAAAATACCGTGATCTGTTCCAATCACGTCACAGATTTTAATACGCTCGGTAAAACGATCATAACTTTCAAACGGCTAGGCGGAATTTAAAGTTCTTTATACCCACTGAAAGGTATTGAAATTACCTACAACTTCTTCAACATCCGTACGACCAAATTCCGAATCTAAATTGGCGAAAAACCAAACCCTAGGTCGTCTGCTCATGCTGCCCGAAACAGAGAACGTGGCAACTTCTAGATCTAATCCAATCTACTCAATTCCAGCACCACCAATTGATCTAAAAACTTGATAAACACCCTTATAACAGTACCTAGCCCAACCCCAAGGATTCCCATGGCCATACCTTTGCCCAACGCACGAAAACTGAATGGATCTCCTCCCGGTTCGCTCCTCGCTCCTCGCTCCAATGGATGGATCCTCGAGGTGCAGGGGGTGGGGAGGCCACCCTAGGGCAACAAGGGGGTGGAGGAGAGGTGGGGAGCAATGGGGGTAAGGGAGAGGGGGCGCACAAGAGGGGAGGGGAAGGTGGGGGGGCGGCGGCTAGGGCATGGAGGCAGAGGAGGGGGCGGCGGCTAGGGCATGGAGGCAGAGGAGGGGGCGCACAAGAGGAGGGGTGGGCGCACAAGGGGCAGGGGGAGCCCCTTTTTACCAGCCCCAACCTGGTTTCCTAGTCCTAAATGGACTCAAACTCCATCCCACCAAAGCCCACGACCCTTTTCCCTAGGCCCAAAACTCCTCGGGAAGGCCCAAACTCCCGGAAACGGCCCAAAAACACTATTAAACCTCCTACCATATGGTTTTAACCTCCAATACCATATTTCATAAAGTTTTTGACCTTAACATTCACATTAAATAATTTCACACCATTCTGTAGTGTCACAAGTGTGGAGGAAATCCAAGTAGCCATTGGGTCGGCCTCGTCCTTCACCACGGCCACCTGGAGCGGCCTGATTCTGGACCAACATCTCCAAAATCCTGTTGGTGGTCTGCAGGTTCTGCTCCGAACGCAGCAAGACATCCAGCAGGTTGGGAGGAGGAGGCGGATCGCTACCGCTAGGCTGCGATCGCCCGGCGCCATCATCACCTCCCACAGTTCCACGGGTCCTCATGCTGTCGTCAACCAAGTCAGACAACAAAAGTTAGACCCCACGGAAAGGATAGTTCTTTAACTCAGTAAAACCCCCGGACTAAACCCAAACTAGACTGCAGCACTCCGCCATGGAGTCCAACAAGTCTAACAACCCAACACACAACTTATGATGCAAATATGGCATGGCACATGCATGACATGATATGAAATGCACGATTCCAACGCATCCCTCACTCAACATTTATATCTTAGGGCGGGAATAAGTACTACCTTCTACCTAATGCATTGATGACAGTCGTAATCAACTCCCTAAGTGGTCGTCAAGTCTCAGGTTCATCTTTATGCACCTTGCTCTGATACCAGCTTGACAGGGAGCCGCCCAGACTGTCCCCGGGTTATTTGAAGACTCGGCCGACCCGTCGGGTTTGGAGGCTAACAACGGACCGCCGAGGGCGCCCGCAGTGTTAGCACCCAAGCCCAACTGTGACGACAGTGAGACTCTTCGAATAACTCGACAACAATCCCGGTATTCCCCCAGTACGCGACCCAAAACATGCCCAGGATCCCCGCATACCGGTTTACAACCTTGTATAACATCAATTTCCACAAAGGGGGCAATGAACTCGAAGACCCCACAACCAGACACGCGCGGAAGCAAGACTAACCAAATCAACCAAACAAAACCCCCGGCACAAAGACAAAACCCCACGACCACAACCCCCAACAACAACAGTTCGTGCCGGCAAGGACAGGAGTAGAACATAATTATAGGGTGGACAAGGACACACAGCGGGAGTTAACTACATAAGAAACCAAGTACTCCATGCAAATGGCATCGTTTAAACCAACTATACAACAAAAGGGGTACATATCTATTAAGCTAAACCCAAAAGTAAAACATCGCCGGAAATGTTCTGCCTCTGAACACTCCCAAGCGCGTACAACGGCGTAGGAAGCCTCTACTCGGTGCCCCGCCTAGTCACCATTAGGCAGTAGGGGCAGAACTCACACCCCACTGGATCCTCACCTGCAAAACCACAAAAGCAGAAGCCTGAGTACGGAAGGTACTCGCAATTCTTACCCGTGGTCCATATATGACCGACTCAAAAGGAGTATGCAATTGGATGTAGCAAGGAACAAGCCCAAGGTAAAACTTGCGGAAAGCTAAACTTTGTTTTATAATTTCATTCGTTTACTCAGGTTACAATTTTAAAGCAGTCGTACCAGCACCTACTTCTAGAGTGAAGTTCAACATTTAATATCAACAGAGCAAGTGATCTCATAACATTTTCGAGCTCAAGCCCAAGGGCGAACTTCAGTTCAAGTATTTACTATGTGTAGTAACAGATGACCAAGCGTGCTCATATCCGAGAGCGCGGCAATTCGAATCGCTTAATTAACCCTGCAGGGAAACATTAATCGCACGACACGTTCCACAAAGAACCTCGTGTCAACCATCCTCCCATCCATACCGATTCGTTGGGGACATCTTCATGCGGTCAGAGCACCTAGCACCCCCTCGAGCGGCCCAAGCCTGGCCTGGCCCTCGAGAGTCGGCCTAAGCCTCGCCCTCAACCACGTCCAACCACATGAGGTGTATGCCCCATCGAACGGCATGCGGTGAAAGAATAGCTTCACCGTCTCATACCGGCATGCGATCAACCAATTTGTGCTCGGCCACAGTTAAACATCGGATCGGTCCTTAGCTGACTCAGGCGGGACTACCACATTTGAGTCTCCTTACCCAAATGTCCATCTCTCCCGCCCAGTCTCCAATTATACCTTTGTCCACAACACAACCATAACCGAACCGTTCCATAGAATACAAGGTGAAAGTCCTCAAGCAGTGGAACCATCCACCACTTGGCCCAAACCCAACCTCTAAGCATACTAAGCATGACACAATTTATACCCATAATCTAGCTCCAATGGAGGTGTTCAACAAGTAACAAGGATAGTACATGCAGCAATTAGGATCTAGCCTATCCCACAATTCAATTCCTAATGCAACACTTAATCATCCAATAAGCAGTTAATTCACAAAAGTAAATTACGCATATGGTTCAAGATGCTTAGGTGCTTGCCTTGTGCTTCTGCTTGCGGATTGACGACAAGTTGTTCGTCGGCAATCCCTTCAACCACGGTCACGTCAGTCACCGCGGTCTCGTTCTCTACACGGATATAATGCACGAATAAGATGCATGCAATGCAAATGAAATGAAACAATTTTCAAATCCCACCGAACAGACCAGGTAAACCCGGAAAGTCCGGGTTTAATATCCGGACAGTCCGGATAATTAGGTCCGGACACTCCGGACTAGGGCGGACACTCCGGACCTTGGTCCGGACATTCCGAACATGGTGCATTTTGCCCAACTAACACGAGGGATCGAAGTGCTACCGAGTTCTACGGCACTGCGAGAACCCGATCTACCACTTTCCTACACATGGCTAAGCCGGAGAGGCTCCGAGCTAGCTCAAACCACGACGAATGAGGTTCATTCCTAACATCTCCAACCAAAACCTAATACAATGCTTAGAACGGCATCATGGGACCCCGATCTCTAGTCCTATACCCTAGCATTGCCTAATCCAACCACCCACCAAAACCCCAACACCCCCAAAGTTTTCCCCAACCCCAAATCTACAAACCTAACCCCAAATCCAACCCCATGGAAGCCCTAGAACCCAAGAACCACAAATGGACTCCAAGATGAGGTCTCACCTTCAATGGGGATGAAGGAGAGGGAGGGGGAAGCCGGGTTGAGCGAAGATGACGCCGGCTTAAGAAGGGGCCCGAGGTCACCGGAGTGGAGGAGTTCACCGGGGAGGAGCCACCGGAGGTCGCCGGCCGGTGGGGTGACGCCGGAGAGGAGCTCGAGGTGGGAGGAGAGCACACGGGCAGTGGGGAGCAAGAGGTAGGGGAGGAAATGAGGGAGAAGCCAAGGAACCCATATTTTTATCCCCAACCCCCGATAAGTCCGGATGCTCCGGATGTTTAACCCGGAGACTCCGGGTTGGGGTCTTCGGTAGCATTAACCCGGACACTCCGGACAATTTGTCTGGATACTCTGGGTTGAGGTGTTCGGGCGAGCTAATCCGGATACTCCGGACATTTAATCCGGACATTCCGGGTTATATCCGGATATTCCGGATGTTTAATCCGGATACTCCGGATTTCCCAGGATTTTTGATATTAGGGCCTTGACAAGGTGTATGTCAGATAGCCTACAGGATTTGAGAACCCCAAGTACCCTAACCATGTATTCAAGCTTTCCAAAGCTTTGTATGGATAAGCAAGCTCCACGAGCTTGGTATGAGAGCCTTAAGTCCTACCTCTTGAGTCATGGTTTTTATATGGGTCAAATGGACAAGACTCTGTTCGTCAGACATTCTGATTCGAACTTTCTCCTAGTCCAGATCTATGTCGACGATGTCATTTTTTGTGGTTCCTCGCATTCGCTCGTTACTCAGTTCTCAGATGTGATGAGTACTGAGTTCGAGATGAGCATGATGGGTGAGTTGATCTACTTCCTTGGCTTCCAGATCAAGCAAACTCGGGAGGGTACATTCTTGCATCAAGGCAAGTACACTCGAGACCTCCTGAAACGATTTGACATGTCTGACGGAAAGCCAGTTATGACTCCTATGGCCACCACTGCAGTTCTCAAGACTGATGAGGATGGTGAACCAGTTGATCAGAAGGAGTTCCGGAGCATGATCGGCTCCCTCTTGTATCTCACTGCTTCGAGGCCTAACATACACTTCTCTGTATGTCTTTGTGCTCGATTTTAGGCTTCTCCTCGTGCCTCTCACCGCCAGGTGGTGAAGCGCATCTTCAGGTACCTTCGAGCTACCATTGATTATTGTATCTGGTACTCTTCCTCCTCCTGTCTATCCCTTCGAGCCTTTTCCGATGCAGACTTTGCTAGCTGTAGGATAGATAGGAAGAGCACATCTAGCACTTGCCAATTCATTGGCACTTCTCTTGTTTCTTGGTCCTCTAGGAAGCAATCCGGCGTTGCACAGTCCACCACTGAGTCCAAATATGTTGCTGCAGCCAATTACTGTAGCCAGATTCTCTGGGTGAGATCGACCTTGCAGGATTTTGGGTTAGCAACATATTGTGTTCCACTTTTCTGTGATAACACGTCTACCATTCACATTGCTAAGAATCCAGTGCAGCACTCTTGGACCAAGCACATTGATATTCGATATCACTTCCTTAGAGACCATGTGGAGAAGGGTGACATAGTGCTCTAGTTTGTGGAGAGTGACCACCAATTGGCTGATATTTTCACCAAGCCTTTGGATAGCTCTAGGTTTGTTGCCTTGAGAGGGGAGCTTGGGGTTATGAGCCCATATAGCATATCTTGAGGGGGAGCTAATGCGTATTATATGTTTATATGCGCATATTCAGCATTTCCTTCTGTTTCATCTGGGTATCTTTGGGCTTCTTTTTATTTTGTTGAGTTCACTTCACCTAGACTTCTAGCATGCTTCGGCATGGACCTCTCATCTTATGCGTTAGGATGCTATTCTCTTCTTCTTCTCGGTTGAGCTCACTCACAGTCTTGTAGGTCTAGCAGGTGTTGGGCCCCTAGGTAGACAGGGTCTGTGTTTGCTCCTGAGCTAGAGTTTGAGAGTTAGTTTTCCTTTGTAAGTCATGTGGGGAAGGTGAGAGCGAGTCTGAGCCTAGTGGTCTCTACTATCTTTTATATACTCTCAGATCACCCAGTTGTCAGTTTCTCCTTTTCCTCTTCTCGTTTTGGTTTCTGGTTTCAGTTGAGTTCAATTATTTTTCTTGGAATTCAAATTGTTAATGACTCAACTTGAATCAGATTTATGCTTAAAATTGAGTCACTTGTTGAGGGGCAGTTTGGAACTGACCTTCTTGCATTGCATATAGACTTGTTTCCATTTTCGAGCTTTGTCTTTTATGCAAATGATAAAACTATTATATGTTGCAACGAGCTACTTTCATGAAGATCCTTGCTAGTCTAGGGCATATCTAATCTGGTGTATCATGTTTAAACTAGCCATCATTTAAATTGAGCTTTCTTAGAAACTTCATGAAACTTAGCTTTTACTTGCTATATTTCTTTACTAGATGCTTATGCCATGCTTAGTGAAATAGTGGGTTTCTACTAGAGTCCCTAGAGCAACTTGGGTTAGCTATATTGTTCCATTCCAGAATCCTCAACATGCTCATGAAGTCATGAATCTAAGTGCTGAAATGACAAAAATTGACTTGTTTGTGCTGAAACTGAACTCAACACTTTTCATTATCAAGACTGCTTGCCATTGCACTTGGGATGAACTTGGAATGAATTGTGTATGACCAAAGCCAGTCTTTTAAGCCTTTTTCTTGATATGGTTGAATATGGCTTGAGTCAATAAAATTGAAAAATGCAAAATAAACTAGAGGAAGAGAGTGATGCCTAGGAGACCTATGTCGATGGCTCCTAGTCGAGGTTGTGTTTCACTAGGATAAACTCTCTACACCTCAAAGGTTTGCAGAGGAGGGTGAAGCTTAGGAAGCCTTTGTCGATGGCTCCTAGTCGAGGATGTGCTTCACTAGGCCTAAATATTTGAACCGCTTTGTGAGCATTAATTTAACATTTTTCATTTGAAGAGATGTTTGAGCATGAGGGTTCTCTAATGGTCTTGTAGCTTCCCAAAGTGTTGACTAGGTTGAACTCTAGTATATCCATTTGCTCGTTAGATTAATTGGCTTTGCTTCTAGTCTTGAAAGTATCCTAAGTGTTGCTATTGTTGAAATCATGCAAAATTAGTATAACTTCTTTTGAGCTAGTTACAAAAATTGAAATATGCCATTGGATATGACTTAGGATGACATAATCTGAACTTGAGTAGCTTGATGTCATACTTTGTCTAAGTGATCACTTGCATAATCCTCAAAGCTCTTCTAGGTTACATTTCATCAAAAAATTGCTCTCTTAATGCCTATATTGCCAAAAGGGGGAGAAAACGTAGAAAAGGCATCTTAGAGGGAAGAAAATTAAAAAAATGCTTTCTCATGATCATGTTGAACAATTGTCCTTGCATTTGGATAATGAGTAATTTTGAGCTTTTTGGAGGATCTCTTGGTTTTCGGAGCTTTTATAGAAAAATTATTCATTCTTGTGTTGAGCTCTAAACATTTTCTCATCTACTTGGTCATGGACTTGCTTTCTCTTTCAATTGGACCAAGTATGATTTTTGCAATCAAATTGCTTTTCTTCCTTACTTTCAAACTCAAATTTATGCTTTTTGTGTGATTTGTCAATATACTCAACAAGGGGGAGATTGAAGGACCATGTCGAGGTCCATCCATATTTGTGATGAGTATTTGACTTTATTTGAGCAAGGTGTGCTCAGGTTTGAGTTTGATTTGACTTGGAATTGCATGTTTGAGTTTATGATAAATGTGGACTAACATGTAGGAAGAAAAAGGTAAGAATGTATTTTGGAATGTGCAAAATGGTTTGGTCCTTGAGGTGAAGGTTATTGAGGCAGCTGTGGTCGTTGGTGAGTACCGGGACTAGGTTGGGAGAACCAAGGTTCGAAACGGTCGAGGATGCTGACGAGATGGTTGGGCTCAAACCGGGATCACTTGGACGTCATGGGAATGGACTTAAGGTGGCTCAAGGTTTCCGGTTTGGGTTGGAGTCTCAAAGAGGCTGAAACGGAGCGATCAAGTTCGGCGGATGAAGTCCCGTTACATCGGGTTGACTGGGTTTTGTTTAAAACCCATGTATGGCCTATGTGGCCCATGTAAAGCCCATATGTGGGGGTGTAGTGAGTGGGTTAATCCTAGCCCTTGGTGGAGTTCTCTAGTGTTTGGGCTCATCCAAGGGTGGTAGGTGGCCCAAGAGTAGTATAAATAGAGGGGGAGGGGTGCCCTCCCTCACTTGAAGGTTTGAGTTGCTCCTTTGAGATTTTCCCACATGAAGTGAGGCTTTGTAAACCTTCTAGCCAGAAAATACAAAGATTTTCTTTCCATTCTTGTGAATTTAAATTCCGCATTTACATTATGTCTTTACTTTATGCAATTTAAATTCAGCATTTACTTTCCCGCAAGTAAATTCTCGCAATTTGGATTTCCCTCCTCTCCTTCTAAATGATGTTGATCAAGGATGTCTTGAGGGTGCTCATTTGGTTTTACATCTTTATTTGACCCTAGGATAAACTAGAGATCAAGTTTATATCAAGATTGCAAATCTCCCCTGAACTTGTTCTCCGCGCAGCAATCAGTATTCAATTTTTAGAAAACTATAGAAAAATACGTTTTGAGTGATTATTGTTGGAGAAGGTGCGTGACTTATATATACATTTGTGGAAAAATTTTGGAGTCCACTGGTTGCACCATTTCGGAGCTATGAGGTGAAAACCGAGCCCCAAATTTCTTGATCGAAGTTCGTAACTGTCTGTAGTTCTTGATTTTTATACAAGTCTTTTGGAGGTGATTTTTGGTGGAGTGTTTCAGATTCATCTGCTCACAGGGTGAAAAATTACCAAAAGTTTTATAGCAATAGAAGTCCACCAACCACCTGCTCCAATTGAGGACAATTGCTGAAAAATCTGTTTTTGATTTTCTAAAAGAGACTTTTGTCATTTGGCTTGATCTCTTTTAGAAAAGAAGTATTTGAATTGATTCCTCTTTGTTTGGACACTTGACAACCAGGATTGTGATTGAAAAATCCCTCACATGAGGCTCTCATCCATGAAAGCTAGGGTACACATAGTTGTCTAAGCGTTTCGGTTTTTTGCGGGTTTGCGAATTTGAGGAGCACCGGTTTCCTTGAGGGATTGTTTTGAGTACTTTGAGTGGGGGAAATTTAATTTGGGATTATTCACCCCCCTCCTCTGATCGCCATCTAGGTCCTTCAGAAGCCATCTTAGATGAAAGAAGAAGGAGCAGCAAACATGCTACCTTGTGGAGCCATGGATGATGGGCTGTCTAAGCTATCTAAGTGCAAGGCCCACGTGGGCAAGCAGCCAGAGGCCAAGACAATTGGTGTTATGCTGTTGTCGCTTGTCATGTCCAAGTTCAATCGAGCAGCCATTAACCACCAGGCAGCATGATACGGGGTGGCCCAATCTTGCGATGACGAATGTGATAACTCAGACCCGTGAACCCTAATGAACACTGGCACCAACCAATGTCTCGATACGGCAACCTGCGACACGCGAATTTGCCACAAGAATATGCTTCGGTCCTTGCCTACTTGACCACGCGAAGCAGACGTACGCTTCCGTGCAATCACCTCAAAGAAGTTGTAAGAACAATGATGATAAATTTTAGATTGTAACTCCCTATTCTAATAGGGCATCAAGCACAAGCCATTGAATCAAGAGTATATCTTTGATCTGAAAATTCATGGTTACGTTTACAATGGAGGGAGCACATATATATAGGGGTGGGGGTGCATGTATAGTGCGTGGACAGTAAAATACCTCCTATATACTGTTAGCAGTAATCTTGACTAGATAGTTTATTTGGGAGTCTGCTTGGTTAGTCTGTAGTGCATGTGTGTCATGTACGAAAATTGCATGGAGTTCTGTTGCACGTGGAGTAGAGTGTGCGTGTGTTGCATACATGCAGGAGTTAACTAGTTGGGCTAGTGAAGTAGTCAGGTAAGAAGCATGCAGGTTGTGAGTCATACATACGTAGTGGACGTTGGGAGCGTTGCGCATCTTGCGAATCAGAACGAGCAGGGGAGTCCGGGTCTGGTGGATCATGGGCTGCGGGTGTGGTGCATGCAGTAGACTTAGCAAGTCATTGTTTGGCTACTTAAGTAGTACTCAGTTTGTTTTGTGATTAGCACTGGGAATAAAGAAACAAAGAAAAGAGGCGTACGTCGCTTCCCACATCTACTATGTTCATTGTATTTGTACGCGTTGTGGCCGGAGTGAGTCTTCGTGTTCGCGTGCGTTCTAGCCGGATTTCGTCGTGGTTGCATGAGTTCGATCCACGGCGGCTCCAACATATACACTCTCCCATCTAATTGGAAACTAACTTAGTAGTTTGAAAACAAATTATTACATAGTATGGGAACAATCTCCTCTTGTCATGTCTTGGTGATCACCTTCCTATCTTGGAGATTGCTGAAATCCCATCTTGCTAAGTCATGGTGATCTCTTTCCTTCTGTGAAGATTGCCAATATCTCTCCTTTTCTTTCTAGCGTCTTTTCTTTACATGAGGATGGTCGAGATCTCTCCTGCTTCTCTCTTGTTTCTTTCCTTGTTTCCCTTGGAATGTATATGTGGAAGGAGATACTAGTAATGTTAGTGCCATTTGATTTTGGTGTCCGTTCTCCCTCTCCTCCCACTGGACACACCATGTTCCAACACATTCGTATGTGACACTACGGAATGACGGTATGAGTCATTTTTGATCTCGACCTTAAAGTACGACTCTTGTATCGTGTTTTTTGGGCCTTTCCGGGGGGATTTGGGCCTTTCTGGAGGGGAATTGGGCCTTCCAGGGGAGTTCGGGCCTTGGGGGGTCTATTTGGGCCAAAGGTGGGACATAATTAGGCCATGTGGAGGTGGACTAGGACAGCAAACCTGCTTCCCTAGCCCTTGGTGCGCCCCCCCTCTCCCCATATGTGCCCCTCCCACTTCCCTCTCAACCCTAGCCGCCTCCCCTAGCCCCCACTTGCGCCTCCACCCTTCCTCTTCCTCCTCCACCTCCTCTAGCCGGCCCTAGGCGAGTTTCAACCCCTTCTCTTGCTGTCACGCCCTTCCATACCGTTGTCCTCGCCGTTGGGAAGCTCTACGACGAGAAGATCCGGCGGGATTGGCACGTGCAAGGAGATCGGGCGACCGGGATGAGTTTTCGTCGGTTCATCGTTCGTCGGGCTAAGGTATGGTGATGGAAAATCCTTGGGGTGGATTAGGTGTTGTGCTAGAGGTGTTTTTGATGTTTTTAGATCAAGTGGTGGTTTTGTAATTGGGTAGATTAGATGAAATCTAGAGTTTGCCACGTTCTCTGTTTCGGGCAGATTGTGCAGTCGACCTAGGGGTTGGGTTTTCGCCAATTTAGAGTCAGAATTTGGTCGTCCGCCTGTTGATGAAGTTGTAGGTAATTGAAATACCTTTAATTGTACGTAAATAATGCTTAATTCTGATTAGCCGTTTGAAAGTTATGCTCGTTTTACCGAGTGAGTTCAAAACTGTGACGATATTGGAACAGATCACAGCATTCTGTAGATTAAACCACTTTAGATGCCGAATCAGTTTTTCCATATACTCAGAAAAAGTTAGGAAATTTCCTAAGCTACGCGAGGATGTACTCGTTTAATCAATTTAGAGTTTTAGAGTGAAGTTATGCTAATTGGAAGTCTGTTGTCCCGACAGGACAGAACCTCTGTTTTTGGGTTTTGCGAGTAGTTTGCGAAGTCGTGGTAGAATAGTGTTTGCGTACTATTTTGGGGGCACGTTTTGATTGTGTGGTATGTATGTGCAGGTGGTGTGACCCCGGGAGTACCCTCATCCTCTCGCCAATCCATCGCCCGAGGTTAAGGCAAGTGTATTGGAATGGGTATCGTTTAGATTGTTGCTAGATTTGATTGGATACAACTTGCTTTATGATATGATGCTAAGAATGATGTTTGCCTATGACATGATGAACATGATTTCATATTGATTATGATTGTGTGGTATTTAATGTTTATGCCAGTATTTACATGTTTATGTCATATGTGCATTCATAATGGAAGAAGCGTCCCATGCTGATGTGGGCCTCTGTGTTCACACGTAGTGAACATGAAAGACCTACCTCGTAGTCCCATCCACGTGTGTGCATGGGAGCGAGTTAGTAAGAGTAGGCACCCTCCATCTACAGGATGGAAGGGGAAGGGGGTGCACGCCGACGGGTGTGCACTCGGCAATACCGGTATGTGCTTCGAGGAGATATGAGCATTTGCATCGCATTGCATACATGATGATGATGATGATGATCATGATGATGAAATGAGTACAATGATATTGAGACATGAGAATGATGTGGTATATGAAATTATGGTTTGTACGTGATGTTGAGCATGGTAGTGATGTTTACGTTGAATTGTTCTTTATGGTCCATTGCAATATAATTGCTGAGTGATGAACTCACGCTTGTGTTTTATGTTGTTTTAGGTACCATGACACCGGCATGTGGGAAGGGGCATTAGCTACACATCTTCACGTAGATCCACACCTTTAGGCATATTTATCAGCTTGAGTCATGATAATAAGAATAGTGCTATGAAACTTGGTGCATGGTTAAATTGTGTGCTTGTTTCCCTCATTTGCTTCGTTTAGCTCGTGAGATGGTTGAATTCGTTATTCTAGACTTATACTGTTGTTAGAATCCTCGTTATTGATGATTTAGATGTCTTTCTTTATGCTATATCCTGTGATCATATTGTTGTTGCTTCAATTCATGGAAAAACAAAGGAGATGCTGCCGAAATTTTTGGTTTTAACATTTGCTCCTTTGCTGTAATTTATCTTTATTTGTGGTATTTAGATGCTGTTTAGTCAATGGTTGATAAAATTCAGGCGTACTAGATGCCGGGGTGTTACAGTTGGTATCAGAGCGGGCTTCAGGTCCGTGGAATGTGAATGTAGTCATTTACTCTAGAGTAACTAAAATATTGACTAGGAAAAGTAGAAACATGGCATAGGTTTACTTTTTAAAATTTGGTCTTACGGCAATATCCTTAAAATCTGAAATAGTTTGGTTAACTAATTTAAAACTTGACACACTTTGATGCACAATAGGAAGGGTATGGGTATCGATGCTATCCACTTAAATATTGTATTTAAGCTTTGATGTTAAATGCTGCATTTTGATGATGTATAATGCTAGCTTTATGATAGATTTGATTGAGTTGCTATATTTGTGATGAAGTGGGGTTGTGGTGCCGAAGGGTTTCGGTCACCTCTTTTTGTTCATAGTAAGGGTGTGTGTCGACGATTGGAGAACGGGCTCCCGTCGAGCTTACTTGTTGAATGGGGGATCAACAGAGCCCCGTCGTACGAACCGAGGAAATCGTCCGAGCGACGCCAGGTCGGGAGAAGAGGGACACGGAGTTTATCCTGGTTCGGGCCTCCCACTGCCGAGATAATAGCCCTACTCCAGTGTATTGTATTCTATCGGGGGGTGTCCTCGTTACAGATCTTCAGGGGGGTTTTAAATACTACACCTAGAGATACATGGAAGGTAACTACCCCCTGGAATTACGCTACGCAGTTATACTCGCGATCTGCCGCCCTTGATCTGCGCGTTATTTGAATTTCAGGTATGATTTCCCCTGATCTTCGGCTGATTGGTTGCCACCTTCCATCCTCGTAGCATTGACCGAGTCCACCGACCAAGTACCTGAGTTATGACATGATTTTTATGAGCATGCTTGCTCGTGATTGTTAGGGATGGTCGTGAGACGGGCAAGTATGCTCGGGAGGTGTGATGCTCCACTCCCGAGCATCTTCTGTATGATCGGTGGGCTCGGAATCACCCGAGGGTACTGTGGTCTTTTACCAGATAGTCAATCCCCGACAGCTAGCCCCCGAGGTTCAAGCGGGGAACCATCTTTGCTCGGGCTTCCCCTTGAGCCTAAGAAAACCTGAAGGAGGGATTGAATTTCGTTTGGTCATGATCTACGACCATTTTATGTCGGGAGGCGACCTTCTCGCCCGCCGCGCGTCCATTGTGCGGGGGCGCGACGTTTGGTTGTTTTTTTCTGATTCCTTCTCCGAGAAGCCTCCCTGTAACGGTAAAGCAGTTTCTCGGAAAGTGCACCTTTACTGGGCGGTTTCCCACCGTACTGGACAGGTGTCGCTATGCGATAGGTGGCGGCTTTTAACCTGCCGCTTCACAGCCTTTTTAACTCCGCTCGCTGGGAAAGGACGGGGCTATTGCGCACTTGCTCGTCCTCGGCCAGAATTTTCCAAGAGCCTTAGAGCCCAAGAACCTTCTTCGCCCTCCTTCTCCCTTCGGCCATGGCACGCTTCGGGGTTAGCCAGATGACCCGGAGGCGGCTCCAGGTGCTCACGGACGAGGGGTACGTCGACCCAAGCTCGGGTCGAGCACCTGGGGGCGACGCGGCGCCGGCACGGCGGGAGGCAGAGATCGTCTCCTGCGAACTGTACGCTGTCAACGGGCTTCGCTTGCCCGAGAGCGAGTTCCTTGCCTCTGTGCTCGCCTTTTGTGGGTGCGAGATCTCTCACCTCCACCCTAACTCCATTCTTGCCCTCGCGGTCTTCTCTCACCTCTGTGAGGCGTTTGTGGGCGTGATGCCCACCACCAGCCTTTTCTTCCACTTCTATTCTCCCTTCCGCACCGGCCGGGATGGTCCCGCCGACCTTTGGTTTCACCAGAAGAAGGCGGAGGGGTCCCAGTTGATCTACACTGGGGAGCCTGCTCCGCCTGCCGAGACGGCGCGCCCGCCCGTGCAGCCTGAGGAGGAGCGGGTGCTCAGGACAATCAGTGAGCTCGCCCAAATGGGGCTCACTGGTCGGGACATTGCCCGGGATTTTTCCTTCAACCGGGTGTCCCCCCTGCGGCGCCGCGAGCATCCTTTCTTCGAGGTGACCGGGTGGCAGGACTTCACCCGTGAAGACAACGCAGGTGTGTTCCTCGTGCACTTTTTTAAACATCATTGCTTCCTGGTGATTGGCGCTACTCTTTCTTCTAACACTTGGTCGTGTTGCAGCCCCGAGGACGGACTGGGTCGAGGAGAGGGTCACCGAGATGTTCGGCGCCCTGAAGGAGAAGGAGCTAACGCCCAATCGTCAGATCCCCAAGAACGTTTTTGACCGCAGTGACGCGGTAAGTACTTTTGTTTGCTCCTGCCCGAGGGCATGTTTCCCGAGCTCATTTCTCCCTATTTCTGTTTGCAGGAGAAGGTCGCCCTCGAGCTCACCGTGTCGAGCGCGGAGCCGCTGCTGCAAGCCAGCACCCCAGTCAGGGGTTCCCGCAAAAGCTCGGCGGGTCGAGGCCGCCGCCAAGCATCCGCCTCGCCTCCTCGTGAAAGCGGTCAAAGCACCGGGCTTCGACCAGGGCTCCCCCCATGCAACACCTCGAGTACGCCGACCGGAGGGAGGTAAGGGAGCTTCGAACCTGGTTTGCTAACTTCAAGCGAAAGAAGCCGGAGCTGATGGGCCGACTGGAACAGCTTACCGAGCAGGCGAAGAAGGCCGAGGAGGAGGCCAGGTCCACCCCGAGCAAGGAGCAGCTGGAGAGGAAAATCAAGGCCCTCCAGGACCAGCTCGCTCAGGTGGTCGAGGACCCTGAGGAGGAGGAAGAGGAGGAAGAGGAAGAAACCGCCAATGCTCTGGTCAGGAGGAGCAGGAGGTCGTCTTCTCGATCGACCTCGGCGCTGGAAGGGGTCGACATGGACGATGTTGACCCGGCGATGGCACGAGCTAGCGGCGCGGTAGAAGAGCGCGTCGTGGACATTGCTGACACCTACGAGGCTGCCGCGGGCAGGACGCCTGCGGCCCAAAGTGAGGAAGCTGAGGGAGAGGATGCTTCTCGCCGGGCGAAAGGTAAGCCTCGTTTGGTTCCCTTGCCAAATTTCATTGTTCTTGCTTGCGATTTTTTTCGGGCTAACCCCACTCCGCTTGGCGTGGGCGTGATATCTCGGATGTTATCCTTGGACTTCCGTCAGATGGCTGAGGAGATTCTCGACTCTTCAGTCAACGCCAAGCTCAAACGCGTCATCGACCAAGTGATGGCCGAGGTCGAGGAGGAGTCGGTGCCAGCCGTGCTTTCGGAGGCACCCGAGCTTCCCCCGGCGGACATGGACCTGACTCCGGCCGCGGAGGAGCGAGACCCTCAAGGGGCCGAGGACCAAGGAGTCATGGCCTTGGTCCCTTACGAAGGGTCGAGCGTGAGCGAGGCCCAGGCAACGGGTTCCGAGGGCCAGGGGTCGATTGCTTTCGACCAACCGCCCCTGGCCGCGAGTCAAGGAGAGGAGGTGTTGGCTGCTGCCGTGCAGCCGCCTCCAGCCGCGGGCCAAGGGGAAGAAGTGGTTGTCGTTGAACAGATGCCCCTGGCCGAGCATCAAGGAGAGGAGGTGGTCGTCGTCGACCATCTGCCTCCGGCCGCGGAGCAGGGAGAGGAGACGGTCGTCGTCGACCAATCGTCCCCGGCCGCGGAGCAAGGAGAGGAGACGGTCATCGTCGACCAATCGTCTCCGGCTGCGGAGCAAGGTGCGGGTGCGCTCGTAGTTGGCGCCCAGCCCCCGAGCGCAACGGCCGAGCAGGAGGATGGCGGCCACGAGCCGTCCGTCGAGGAAGATCAGCCTCAGGGCGACCTGAGGTTGGTCAAGGGGGAAAAGGCCATTGCCCTCCTGTGGGCACCGGGTGCCCAGGAGGGGCAAGATCTTGACATGCCAGCTCGGGACCAGGACGATCCCGCGTGGGTCAATCCCTTTTTCCGAGCTGGCGCAACCGACCGCCAGCGGCTCCAAGATAAGTTGGTCAGCCGGGCTCTTCTGGTAAGTGTGCTACTTCTTTCTTTCTCATAAGTCGAACAATCTTCTTGAGGCTTCTTTGACTTTTTTTTCTTTCCTTTTTCGCCTGAAGTTCGCTGCAAAGGCCATGGAGGACATCGACGCCTCCGCGGTTCCAGCAGAAGAGTACTAGGCGTACCACCGCGAGCAAGACGCCAAGATCGCTGATCTCGAGCGTCGGGTCTCCGAGGTGCACGAGGCCGACCTGAAGGAGCTGGAGTCGGCGAAGAGCCTCGTCGTCGGGCTTCGAGACCAACTCTTCCAGAGTGAGGTGGCGAAGAGCACTTCAGCGCTGAAGTGTGCCGAGCTTGAGGAGGAGTTGGTGAAGCTACGGCAGGAGGTCCCCGACCTGCGCCGTGACCTCCAGCGAACTCAGGAGCGCGAGGAGACCCAGCTTAAGGAGGCACAACGCCTTCGGGAAAGCGCGGCCGAAGGTCGCGCGGCCCGGCGGAAAGTCTTGGACTTGGAGGCAGAGTTTGACTCCCTTAAGGAGGAGCTTGCTACCCTCCAGGCCGAGAGTAGGACTTAGCTTTTCTTCTTTTTCCTTTAGGTCGTGCAACCTATAAAAAACGATCTTTTGGTTTAATGAGCAAAATCACAAGTGTTTAGGATCTTGCCGACTTTGTTCCTGATGCGTGCCTGCTCGAAATCGGCCCTGTAGAGAAAAGATTAGGTCCCTGCACAGGGGCAGACAATACGAACATGAGCAACTAGGTTAAAAAAGTTAATACGAGCAAAGAATCCCTAGTCAAAAAACTAGGAGAAAAGGATGGAACGTTCCTATCGCACGGAGCCCCCGCCATGGATAAAGGTCGTGCCCCTAATGTTGCGAGCACGAGTTTGTTCATGGGAGAGTTGAGGGAATCTTTGAGCATAACACATTTTTTGAACGATCAAAATAGGTCGCTCGAGAAAGAGATGCGCGCGAGCATTGTGCGTGGAGCAAACGGGCTTAGGCCGACAGTACGTAGAGTCACCATACCCGAGTAGGCGCTGTCCCGGGCTTTAGGGGATGCTCGCGACCGACCACACATACAACAAAGAGCTACTGTGGAAAGTGATCGGATGGACGAGCTTCCGGCCGGTGCCCAAGAGGAATGGTGTGTACATATTTGTTGGTTAAGCTCGCTTGCGGTGCCGGTAGTCGACGATGCTTGTTTGGTAAAGCGAGGACAAAGTCAGAAGGAAAAAAGAAAATATCTTATCGGAAGAAACGCAAAGGGTGTGAGATAAAGATATGCGTCTAAACGTAGAATTTACGTAGTTGGTCGATGTTCAGTCTTTGGCGAGCTCCCTACCGTCTTCCATCGCGAGGCGAACAGCCCCCGGGCGTGCTGTGGACACGACCGTGTAGGGTCCCTCCCACCTCGGGGTCAGCTTATTGGCTTTTGACAAGTCTTGAACTCTTCGTAAGACCATGTCACCAACTTGCAGGGCCCTTGGTCGGACTGACTTGGCTGCGTGCCTACGAAGAGCTTGTAGGTAAACCATGAGGCCGGGCGGCGCCCGTTCGCGTGTTGCTTCGACGAGGTCCAGGTCGATGAGGCGCTCGACTTCCTGATCGATGGAATCGATCAGTTGCACCCTTGGGGAGCCCAGCACAATTTCGGCAGGCAGAATGGCTTCCGCACCATAGACGAGTTGGAAAGGTGTTTTGCCTGTGGCCCGACTTGTCGTGGTGCGGACGGACTAAAGAATGGCGGGAAGCTCGTCCACCCACTGCTGTCTGTGCTGGTTGAGGTTTTCGAAAACCCTCTTTTTTATGCCCTGAACTATAACTGCCCATTTGCTCGTTCGGCTGCTCCGTTGCTCTGTGGATGTGCCACAGAGGCGAAACAGATCTTGGTCCCGACCTCCTCGCAGTAACTATGGAACAATTCACTGGTGAATTGAGTCCCATTGTCTGTGATGAGACGGTTGGGTATCCCGAACCGAGTTATCACATTGCTGCGGAGGAACCTCTTGGCCGCCTGGGCCGAGATGGTTGATACGGGCTCGGCCTCTATCCACTTGGTGAAAGTGTCGATGGCCACGAGCAAGTACTTGCAGCCCTTCTGACCCCGGGGGAAAGGTCCAAGGACGTCAAGTCCCCAGGTCGAGAACGGCCACGAAAGTGGTATGGTTTGCAGGGCATATGCTGGTTGACGGGCTTTGCGAGCATGAAACTGGCATGCTCGACAGGTCGTTACGATCGACCGTGCATCCGCCAAGGCCATAGGCCAGTAGTATCCCAGTCAGAAGGCCTTGCTCACAAGCGTCCTGAATGACGAGTGAGCTCCGCACATTCCTTCATGGATGTCACGAAGAAGGTACTTGCCTTCCTCTTGAGAGACGCATTTGGAAAGGATTCCTAATGCGCCTTTTCGGTATAGGTCACCTTCAATCAGTTTGTACTGAGAAGATCGCCTTGTTAGCCGGGAACGCTCGGCTTCTTCCTCGGGCAATGTCCCATGCGCAAGGTATTGGATGAATGGCGTCATCCAATTTGCACTTTGCTCGAGGAAGGAGACCCTACCGTCGGTCTCTGATGCCTCCTCTTCAGAGGGAATGGAGGGCTTGTATAGGTGCTCGACGAGCACCCCCGCTGGTGCGGTAGTTTGAGAGGAACCGACCTTAGACATTTGGTCGGCCAGGGAATTGTCCTTCCTGGGGATGTAGATTACTTCGAAATTCCTGAAGTATTTCTCCATCTTCCTTACTTCGGCCAGGTAAAGCGCCATTGAGGTATCGGAACACTGATACTCCTTGTTGACCTGGTTCACGACCAACTGTGAATCGCCCATCACAGTGAGTCGTTGGACTCCTAACGATTTACACGCTCGAAGTCCGGCCAAGAGACCTTCGTACTCCGCCGCGTTGTTGGTCGCGGCGAAATGTAGTTGGACGGCGTATTGGATTTGTTCTCCATCCGGGGAGACCAAAACGACGCAAGCCCCCGAGCGCTCGTATGCTCGAGATCCGTCGAAATACAAGGTCCAACGGTTTTCCCTTGATCCGGTGGTCTTGCTGGCTGGTGGTGCTGGAGCCGACCATTCCGCCACGAAGTCAGCCAGAACTTGTGATTTGATTGCCGTGCGGGCTGAAAATATTATTTCGAATTCCACGAGCTCCATGGCCCACTTGGCTATACGATCACTGGCGTCCTGGTTTTTCAGGATTTCTCTGAGTGGGAAACTGGTTGGTATCGTGATCCTGTGGGCTTGAAAGTAGTGCCGTAGCTTCCTGGAAGCCATCGACAGCGAATCTGAGAGCTTTTGAACTTCAGGATAACGCTCCTTTGGTCCGTGCAATACTTCGCTGACATAATAGATGGGTCGTTGGACACCATCCCTTTCCACCGTTAGTACTGCACTTACAGCCTGCGGGGTTGCCGCTAGGTATAGTAACAATCCTTCCCCCGCTGCGGGTGTGACGAGGATGGGTGGTTTGGAAATGTACTGTTTTAGCTCTTTGAACGAGTGATCAGCTTCCTCCGTCCATGTAAAGCCATCGTGCTTGCGGAGGGCTTTAAAGAAAGGTAGTCCTCGCTCCCCCAGCCGGGAAATGAACCGGCTTAAAGCAGCCATTCGCCCGGTCAAAGCTTGTACTTCCTTTACGCATGTGGGTGGCCTCATATTCTCAATGGCTTCGATTTTCTCTGGGTTTGCCCCAACGCCTTGTGGTCTGACCATGTAGCCGAGCACCTTGCCAGCTCTCACACCGAACACGCATTTCTCTGGATTCAACTTTATTTGATGCTTATTGAGGTTACAAAATGTTTCTTCCAAATCAGCAACGTGACCCGAGGCGCTCTTGCTTTTTACCACTATGTCGTCAACATAGACCTCCAAGTTTCGACCTACTTGGTCTGCGAAGGTTTTCTGCATGAGGCGCTGAAAGGTTGCTCCCGCATTTCTCAGACCGAAAGACATGGTCATATAGCAGAAAGTACCGAATGGGGTGATGAAGGAGGTCTTTTCTTCGTCTTCACACGACAGGCTGATCTGATGATAGCTCGAATAAGCGTCTAGGAAGCTCATGGTTTGTGATCCCGCCGTTGCGTCGACCAATTGGTCTATGCGAGGCAGCGGGTAGTTGTCCTTTGGGCACGCCGCGTTCAGGCCCATGTGGTCGACGCACATGCGCCACTTGCCCCCCTTCTTTCTGACCAAGACCGGATTGGCCAGCCATTCAGAGTGTTCGACCTCCCTGATGAAGCCAGCCTTTAGGAGTTTGTCGAGCTCCTCCCGGATGATCGCCTATTTTTCCATGGAAAAGCTTCTAAGTTTTTGTC
Organism: Rhipidocladum racemiflorum; assembly: GCA_036346355.1. Taxonomy (NCBI): domain Eukaryota; kingdom Viridiplantae; phylum Streptophyta; class Magnoliopsida; order Poales; family Poaceae; genus Rhipidocladum; species Rhipidocladum racemiflorum. Next base: position 60,958,024 of record CM070570.1, read on the forward strand.
GCACTGGTTTTTTGTCAGGCTGAACTGCTAGCCTGTGCTCGATCACCTCCCTAGGGACCCCGGGCATGTCGGACGGTTCCCAAGCGAACGCATTCGAGCTTGCTTGGAGGAAGATGATGAGCTCGAGTTCCTATTTGGGATCTAAGGAAGATCCCAAATGTACGACCTTGGCAGTTACGACTCATTGAGTGGAAACGACCTTGGTCTCTCCTCCAGGTTGGAGGGCAAGTTTAGGCTGGGAGTGCTTCGGCTCTTGGTCGGGGCCACGAGTGGGTAACTGGCCGACCATATCCAACGCCCTTTCGTCGCAATTCAGCGCGGACTTGTGGTTCCCCTTTACGGTTATGACCCCATTTGGCCCGGGAACTTTCAGGCACTGATATGCGTGATGTGACGCGGCCATGAACTTGGCCAAAGCCGATCTGCTGAGGATGGCGTTGTAGGCCGATTCGAAGTCTACCACCTCGAAGGTGATTAGCTCCATTCTGAAGTTACTCGGGCCGCCAAAGGTCATGGGCAGAACGACCTGGCCCAAAGGCTTGATCGAGGTCCCCGGGACTATTCCGAAGAAGGGTACAGCTATGCTTTTGATCTTGGAGCGAGGAATCTGCATCTCGTCCAAAACCTTAGCTGAGATCAAGTCCAAGGAGCTCCCGGTGTCTATAAGGACCCGACCGACGACAGTGTTGCTGATGGTGGGGCTTACGACCATCGGAAGCTTTTGTGGTTTGGTCATTCCAAGGGGACAGTCGTCCTTGGAGAAAGTGAGGGACAGCTTGGACCATTTGAGTTGCTGCACTGGAGGTTTACCTTGGGTGACATGGTGTACTTCCCTCGCAGCGTCCTTTAAATCCCGGCGAGACTTGTAGGCAGAGGAACCCCCGAAGATAACTGCAATGTGGTTCTGCGGTTCTTGATATTCCATGTCTTCTTTGTTTTCTTCGATGGGTTGCTTGCCTTTGCCATTCTCACCTTGCTCTGGGAGCGATGGCATGGGACCCCTGCCGTTGTAAAACTGCTCCAGGCGGTAGGCCCACATTCGGTAATTCCGTAGGTCATGCCCGTGTGCCTGGTGGAGCGGACAGTAGAGGTCGCCCCGTCGATCCACTTGGTCGCCTCGATCGCGGGGCCTGTGCGGCTGGCCTCTTCCCCGAGCATTAAACCCCCGGCGCTGCGGCTGGGTTGTTCGGGGCTGTTGCTGTTTGTCGGGACCCGAATCTGCAAATCCGGACCCTCGGTGTATTCTGCACTAGTCCAGGATCACGCTAGTGCACACAGTAATAACAGGGATGAAGTACCATAATCATACACAGCGAAAATAATTAATAAAGTACTTCAAACATTAAATAAACTGGTTACAAGACCTTATGGTCACCTTACAAATAGTCTGCCACGCAGGGCTTATAATAACAAAAGTAAATAATCAGCAGCGGAACAAAGAACGTCGGTGACACCCAACAGTATGCCACAGGCAACTGACAAGGTTCAACTCCTAGATAACTGCCACCTCGCGGAACTTCTCCTCCTTTGAAGTTGTAGTCTTCTCCTCAGCTGATGATTTTGTTGGAAGCAAGGGTGAGTATACAACATACTCAGCAAGTCATGCACAGAGGTGCAGTTCTATTATTATATGCATGGCTTCTTCCAAAGGAATGGCTTAAGTGGTTATTTTGCATCAAGCAGCTTTTCGCTTTTACCAAATAATCTTAGTAGATTCAAAAGCAGTGAAACCATATTATATAATAAGTTATCAATCTCTTTTCAAACAATTTGACACAAAGCCCTAAATCACTTAGCAATTATCTCTGGCATACAACCAACCTATTCCCACATTTTTATTTCAGAAAATCTAACCCTTGAATGTAATCCCCGAGCGTTGTCCAGTTCCGTGGACTCGGCTATTCGAATAGTTTGTACACTCTGCAGAGGTTATACACTTTACCCACACGATATAGTTAAACACCACATGGGCGAGTAACCATAACAAAGTCTTTCCGAAACTTCTATCCTCGCCTGCGTACCTCCCGGTATAGTTTCCGCTGTCCCTTCCCTTTTGCAGAGCGGAAATGCAGGCCAACGTATACCGTTGAAGAGATGTAAGACCAATCGGTAAACACTACACCCTTCTTTCCACATTACAGATACAAAACCACCACAGGTCTCACATGCTAAGACTTCGGAATCGTACTCAACTAGGTCTGTCCCACTCCAGACATGTGGTTGTATGTTAGGCCCAGTTCAAAGGCTTGCAAGGTTAAGTCCTTAGGTTGACCGTGGCAAGACTACCCAAAGTTCACAAAACCAAATTCAACAACATCACTCCCATGTGCCACATCGGGCCCCCCATTAATCACTTGCCACTTGCCACAGTCTAAATATTTTCCCACCCCAGTTTGATTATTGTGCAATACATGCCAACAATAATACCAGTTACCATGTAGAGCCAAAAAGGTACCTACACTTCACATCATCACGTGGCAAGATTACACTGATTCCAAAATTCATTCCGTATATCATTAGTCAATATTATTTTGCCATTTGAAACACATTTCACGTAAGCATGGCTAAGAAACTATTCACGGTCTAGCCTCCCGTGTTGGCACAATCATATCATCCAACTACTTTAACCCAACTTAAGGTGACAATGGAATACATGGCATACGAATATTACTCATCAAGGGTGGAATTAACAATTAGGTTTATTAACTATTTTACCCAAATTAACTTAATTCATTTTAATCAACATAGCATGCATAATTTAAATCAAAATACATTTCAAAAACTATGAGCAATATGGTCAAAGCACAACTTGCCTTCAAAGATTAGCTAGTTTTGGTCTAGATCTTGAGCTTGAGCTTGTTCCTCGAAATCAACTCCCTCACACAGTTTGATGTCTACGCGCAACAGTTAAAGAACAAAATAAACACGCAAATCAACATACAACACATATTTAGAAAATGCTACAAATCAAACTAGGTTGTAATTTTATGAAAACTTCCAGATAATTAGTTTGGCATTTTCTAGGATTTATAAAATTTATTTGGACAGTTTTGGACGTATAGTTTGCAAGTTACAAAGCTCGTAAGTTTGGACTTTCCGCGAATAATTTAATAGCGTAGATTTGATTATAAAATTCCAGTAAAATTAGCGTAGCTAGGTATCAATATTTACTAATTAATAAAATTTGTTGCCAGCGATTCGGATTTAGAACGAATTTGTAGCGAAAAAGAGAAAATTCGCAATTTCCTGAAATTACTACGTACAAACTAATCTCTTGTTTTCCTTTTGCATGGCACTGTTCATGTTGTATGCATATATACATCTGTTCGGCTAGTTCACGAGAGAAACCGAAACAACCTAATACAAAGCGTATTTAAACACGTATTCTTCCTAATATAACCATATAATGCATATAGAAAATTTATACTGTGAACCAGTAGAATATATACGTGCAGGCAGCGATTTAATATATCCATACGTATACATACTGCTAGCGTCTAATAACAGAGAGTACCAAATCAATATGCTACGATATATATTTTTACATGCGTAGCAACCGAGTATATCTACGCGCAACTATATCCACAGGTAAATCGACCAAGTATACCTACATGTAGACATGTATAGGCGCAGGCTACAGAATACATCCGCCTAACCTATACGTATATATACTAACATATATATACACAATTACGCGATGACAGGATCAAACGATCAATAGAGGTAAAGTGCGCGCAAGAGAAATAAATAAGAAAATACCGATCGATGACGGACAGCAGCGCGGATCGTCGACGCGGAAGAAGGCGAGGCCGGAGAGTGCGCCGACAGCAACGGCGTAAACGGGGCGGCAACGACGGCGGCGGCTCCAACGACGACGATGTCGATGGCAGTAGCGACGACGACAACGGCGACGACGACCAACGTAGACGACGGCGACAGCGACAACGGTGGCACGAAGCGAGGCAATAGAAACGGTATGCGGGTGTGCTAGAAAATGAAAGGCAATTGGAAGTGTTTGCGTTGTAGACTAAATGAGAATGGCTGGAGAAAATTCAAGGTGAAAGCACGTCTGGAGGATATACATAAGCAACCCCCACATGCGAAACCAAAGGACTAGCTAGCAACACCGAAAATGGAACCGGCTGAATGTAATTGATCTCGTGCACATGGAGAGGAACCAGGTAGAAGTTGAAAAGGCCCCACGCAAGAAGTAGACTAGTAACGTACATGCACTAGGACTGGAAACGGCTTGGAATAAATATCTCCATTACGTTCATGCATGGTAGTAGAAGGGTCCAAGTATTCAATCGTCACTTGGAAACGGCTGAAAGGAACAAATGGGCATCGGCTGGAAATGAAGAAAAATGCAGGAAGTTCTAGTTCAAACTTGCAGGCCATTCCTTTATTGACGTGCATTCAACCATTTGCAAACGGCTGGAAGCGCGAAAGGTAAGAACGGCTGGAAACTCAATCGTCCACACACTTACGTATGCATATATGTATATACGTTCCCAAACGTGCTGCGAAAAAAAAACCAGGGAGGTTCTAATAATCTGAAAAATTCCTATAAAATACTAGGAACTATTTGGAACCTAACGAAGTTGGTTTCGCGATTTTTTGATGTATAAATTTTTCGTAAAAATTCTTTTCGTGAATCAGACACCTGTACCGATTTTTATAAAATCAACGACTTACGTTATATAACACATTTTTCGAAAATATTTGAAGCGAACACTCTCGTCTACCAATTATCTTAATTATCAACAAAATTTTAAATTTTATGCATATTTGAAAATACCGGATATTTATTTAATACAATTAGTTCAATAAACGTGAATCCAACTTACTCGCGAGGCTTCCAAATAAATTTCAAAAAAATACAAATAATCCTAGAAACACACTAAATATATTAAAGGCAAATTTTGGGATGTTACAAACCTCCCCCCTTATGAGAATCTAGTCCAGAGATTCGGGGTTAACTAGAGAATACGTTCGGAAAAATCGTTCAAATCTTCTTCGCTTTCTAAGTGATTACTCTATTGGACTCTGCGAAGCGGGTTTGAGAGATGAGAATATGATCCAAATCTTGATTAGTTATTGCTTAGGTATGGTAGATAAGCGCTTATTTGTCTCTGCTTTATCATTGGCACGGTAGTGGCAAGCTGTATTGTCTTGAATTGCTTCAGATACACTGGTGTGGTCGGTCCCTTCCAACTGTTGACACACCAAGGTTTAGTTGAGAGGGAAGAGCAGAGGTATGATTCAGGAATCCTAGTGTAGGGAAAGCAGGTTTAACCCAAAAACTTAAACACATAATATTAATAACTTGGTATGGTTGCTTACAAAAGCCTAAAAGCTATGCAACACATACTGCACACTCAGCAATCAAGGAAGAACCAAATTAACCTAAACACACAATAATCTATCGGCTAAAAGGGTAACTCTCCTATCTGAAGAGACGCGACTCTCACACATGAGTCTCAACTAACTACTAAAGTAATGGTTCTTGAGGCTTTGGGAAGAGCTGCATCGATCTACTTTTCTTCGAGCTTGATGATCCCTCGCTTCTTGATCTTCAGTGTTGACAGCGGCATCCATTACTTTCTCCTTAAGTGCGAAACATCGTTAACTATTCAAAATGACTCAGGTAAGATTTCCATTTAAACCAGTGGGAAAGATAGAAATTTTAAGCAAAGGGGAAAGAATAGAAGAAAAAGATAAGTCAAGTACGTATTATTCTTTCAAGTTAAATTTTCTCTTTAGAAAATAATTTTGAAGCTCCTAAAGTCGGCCAATTTATCTAGGGTCAAGACCTACAGTCAGTATGGCTCTGATACCACCTCCTGTCGGGACCCGAATCTGCAAATCCGGACCCTCTGTGTATTCTGCACTAGTCCAGGATCACGCTAGTGCACACAGTAATAACAGGGATGAAGTACCATAGTCATACACAGCGAAAATAATTAATAAAGTACTTCAAACATTAAATAAACTGGTTACAAGACCTTATGGTCACCTTACAAATAATGCACACGCATGAGCTTATAATAACAAAAGTAAATAATCAGCAGCGGAACAAAGAACGTCGGTGACACCCAACAGTATGCCACAGGCAACTGACAAGGTTCAACTCCTAGATAACTGCCACCTCGCGGAACTTCTCCTCCTTTGAAGTTGTAGTCTTCTCCTCGGTGATGATTTTGTTGGAAGCAAGGGTGAGTATACAACATACTCGGCAAGTCATGCACAGAGGTGCGATTCTATTATTATATGCATGGCTTCTTCCAAAGGAATGGCTTAAGTGGTTATTTTGCATCAAGCAACTTTTCGCTTTTACCAAATAATCTTAGTAGATTCAAAAGCAGTGAAACCATATTATATAATAAGTTATCAATCTCTTTTCAAACAATTTGACACAAAGCCCTAAATCACTTAGCAATTATCTCTAGCATACAACCAACCTATTCCCACATTTTTATTTGAGAAAATCTAACCCTTATTGTAATCCCGGCGTTGTCGATTCAGTGGACTCGGCTATTCGAATAGTTTGTACACTCTGCAGAGGTTATACACTTTACCCACACGATATAGTTAAACACCACATGGGCGAGTAACCATAACAAAGTCTTTCCGAAACTTCTATCCTCGCCTGCGTACCTCCCGGTATAGTTTCCGCTGTCCCTTCCCTTTTGCAGAGCGGAAGTACAGGGCCAACGTATACCATTGAAGAGATGTAAGACCAATCGGTAAACACTACACCCTTCTTTCCACATTTACAGATACAAAAACCACCTGAGGTCTCACATGCTAAGACTTCGGAATCGTACTCAACTAGGTCTGTCCCACTCGGACATGTGGTTGTATGTTAGGCCAGTTCAAAGGCTTGCAAGGTTAAGTCCTTAGGTTGACCGTGGCAAGACTACCCAAAGTTCACAAAACCAAATTCAACAACATCACTCCCATGTGCCACATCGGGCCCCCCATTAATCACTTGCCACTTGCCACAGTCTAAATATTTTCCCACCCCAGTTTGATTATTATGCAATACATGCCAACAATAATACCAGTTACCATGTAGAGCCAAAAAGGTACCTACACTTCACATCATCACGTGGCAAGATTACATTGATTCCAAAATTCATTCCGTATATCATTAGTCAATATTATGCATATATACGTGCAAACGGCTGGAAGCACGAAAGGTAAGAACGGCTGGAAACTCAATCGTCCACACACTTACGTATGCATATATGTATATACGTTCCCAAACGTGCTGCGAAAAAAAAACCAGGGAGGTTCTAATAATCTGAAAAATTCCTATAAAATACTAGGAACTATTTGGAACCTAACGAAGTTGGTTTCGCGATTTTTCGATGTATAAATTTTTCGTAAAAATTCTTTTCGTGAATCAGACACCTGTACCGATTTTTATAAAATCAACGACTTACGTTATATAACACATTTTTCGAAAATATTTGAAGCGAACACTCTCGTCTACCAATTATCTTAATTATCAACAAAATTTTAAATTTTATGCATATTCGAAAATACCGGATATTTATTTAATACGATTAGTTCAATAAACGTGAATCCAACTTACTCGCGAGGCTTCCAAATAAATTTCAAAAAAATACAAATAATCCTAGAAACACACTAAATATATTAAAGGCAAATTTTGGGATGTTACAAACCTCCCCCCTTAACAGAATCTCGTCCCCGAGATTCAGGGTTAGCTAGAGAATACGTTCGGAAAATCGTTCAAATCTTCTTCGCTTTCTAAGTGATTACTCTATTGGACTCTGCAGAAGCGGGTTTGAGAGATGAGAATATGATCCAAGTACTGATTAGTTATTGCCGGTATGGTAGATAACTGCTTATTTGTCTCTGCTTTATCATTGGCACCGGTAGTGGCAAGCTGTATTGTCTTGAATTGCTTCAGATACACTGGTGTGGTCGGTCCCTTCCAACTGTTGACACACCAAGGTTTAGTTGAGAGGGAAGAGCAGAGGTATGATTCAGGAATCCTAGTGCAGGGAAAGCAGGTTTAACCCAAAAACTTAAACACATAATATTAATAACTTGGTATGGTTGCTTACAAAAGCCTAAAAGCTATGCAACACATACTGCACACTCAGCAATCAAGGAAGAACCAAATTAACCTAAACACACAATAATCTATCGGCTAAAAGGGTAACTCTCCTATCTGAAGAGACGCGACTCTCACACATGAGTCTCAACTAACTACTAAAGTAATGGTTCTTCAGGCTTTGGGAAGACTGCATCGATCTACTTTTCTTCGAGCTTGATGATCCCTCGCTTCTTGATCTTCAGTGTTGACAGCGGCATCCATTACTTTCTTCTTAAGTGCGAAACATCGTTAACTATTCAAAATGACTCAGGTAAGATTTCCATTTAAACCAGTGGGAAAGATAGAAATTTTAAGCAAAGGGGAAAGAATAGAAGAAAAAGATAAGTCAAGTACGTATTATTCTTTCAAGTTAAATTTTCTCTTTAGAAAATAATTTTGAAGCTCCTAAAGTCGGCCAATTTATCTAGGGTCAAGACCTACAGTCAGTATGGCTCTGATACCACCTCCTGTCGGGACCCGAATCTGCAAATCCGGACCCTCTGTGTATTCTGCACTAGTCCAGGATCACGCTAGTGCACACAGTAATAACAGGGATGAAGTACCATAATCATACACAGCGGAAATAATTAATAAAGTACTTCAAACATTAAATAAACTGGTTACAAGACCTTATGGTCACCTTACAAATAGTCTGCCACGCAGGGCTTATAATAACAAAAGTAAATAATCAGCAGCGGAACAAAGAACGTCGGTGACACCCAACAGTATGCCACAGGCAACTGACAAGGTTCAACTCCTAGATAACTGCCACCTCGCGGAACTTCTCCTCCTTTGAAGTTGTAGTCTTCTCCTCAGCTGATGATTTTGTTGGAAGCAAGGGTGAGTATACAACATACTCAGCAAGTCATGCACAGAGGTGCAGTTCTATTATTATATGCATGGCTTCTTCCAAAGGAATGGCTTAAGTGGTTATTTTGCATCAAGCAGCTTTTCGCTTTTACCAAATAATCTTAGTAGATTCAAAAGCAGTGAAACCATATTATATAATAAGTTATCAATCTCTTTTCAAACAATTTGACACAAAGCCCTAAATCATTTAGCAATTATCTCTGGCATACAACCAACCTATTCCCACATTTTTATTTCAGAAAATCTAACCCTTGACTGTAATCCCCGAGCGTTGTCCAGTTCCGTGGACTCGGCTATTCGAATAGTTTGTACACTCTGCAGAGGTTATACACTTTACCCACACGATATAGTTAAACACCACATGGGCGAGTAACCATAACAAAGTCTTTCCGAAACTTCTATCCTCGCCTGCGTACCTCCCGGTATAGTTTCATTGTCCCTTCCTTTTGCAGAGCGGAAGTACAGACCAACGTATACCATTGAAGAGATGTAAGACCAATCGGTAAACACTACACCCTTCTTTCCACATTTACAGATACAAAAACCACCTGAGGTCTCACATGCTAAGACTTCGGAATCGTACTCAACTAGGTCTGTCCCACTCCAGACATGTGGTTGTATGTTAGGCCCAGTTCAAAGGCTTGCAAGGTTAAGTCCTTAGGTTGACCGTGGCAAGACTACCCAAAGTTCACAAAACCAAATTCAACAACATCACTCCCATGTGCCACATCGGGCCCCCCATTAATCACTTGCCACTTGCCACAGTCTAAATATTTTCCCACCCCAGTTTGATTATTATGCAATACATGCCAACAATAATACCAGTTACCATGTAGAGCCAAAAAGGTACCTACACTTCACATCATCACGTGGCAAGATTACACTGATTCCAAAATTCATTCCGTATATCATTAGTCAATATTATGCATATATACGTGCAAACGGCTGGAAGCACGAAAGGTAAGAACGGCTGGAAACTCAATCGTCCACACACTTACGTATGCATATATGTATATACGTTCCCAAACGTGCTGCGAAAAAAAAACCAGGGAGGTTCTAATAATCTGAAAAATTCCTATAAAATACTAGGAACTATTTGGAACCTAACGAAGTTGGTTTCGCGATTTTTCGATGTATAAATTTTTCGTAAAAATTCTTTTCGTGAATCAGACACCTGTACCGATTTTTATAAAATCAACGACTTACGTTATATAACACATTTTTTGAAAATATTTGAAGCGAACACTCTCGTCTACCAATTATCTTAATTATCAACAAAATTTTAAATTTTATGCATATTCGAAAATACCGGATATTTATTTAATACGATTAGTTCAATAAACGTGAATCCAACTTACTCGCGAGGCTTCCAAATAAATTTCAAAAAAATACAAATAATCCTAGAAACACACTAAATATATTAAAGGCAAATTTTGGGATGTTACAAACCTCCCCCCTTAACAGAATCTCGTCCCCGAGATTCAGGGTTAGCTAGAGAATACGTTCGGAAAATCGTTCAAATCTTCTTCGCTTTCTAAGTGATTACTCTATTGGACTCTGCAGAAGCGGGTTTGAGAGATGAGAATATGATCCAAGTACTGATTAGTTATTGCCGGTATGGTAGATAACTGCTTATTTGTCTCTGCTTTATCATTGGCACCGGTAGTGGCAACTGTATTGTCTTGAATTGCTTCAGATACACTGGTGTGGTCGGTCCCTTCCAACTGTTGACACACCAAGGTTTAGTTGAGAGGGAAGAGCAGAGGTATGATTCAGGAATCCTAGTGCAGGGAAAGCAGGTTTAACCCAAAAACTTAAACACATAATATTAATAACTTGGTATGGTTGCTTACAAAAGCCTAAAAGCTATGCAACACATACTGCACACTCAGCAATCAAGGAAGAACCAAATTAACCTAAACACACAATAATCTATCGGCTAAAAGGGTAACTCTCCTATCTGAAGAGACGCGACTCTCACACATGAGTCTCAACTAACTACTAAAGTAATGGTTCTTCAGGCTTTGGGAAGACTGCATCGATCTACTTTTCTTCGAGCTTGATGATCCCTCGCTTCTTGATCTTCAGTGTTGACAGCGGCATCCATTACTTTCTTCTTAAGTGCGAAACATCGTTAACTATTCAAAATGACTCAGGTAAGATTTCCATTTAAACCAGTGGGAAAGATAGAAATTTTAAGCAAAGGGGAAAGAATAGAAGAAAAAGATAAGTCAAGTACGTATTATTCTTTCAAGTTAAATTTTCTCTTTAGAAAATAATTTTGAAGCTCCTAAAGTCGGCCAATTTATCTAGGGTCAAGACCTACAGTCAGTATGGCTCTGATACCACCTCCTGTCGGGACCCGAATCTGCAAATCCGGACCCTCTGTGTATTCTGCACTAGTCCAGGATCACGCTAGTGCACACAGTAATAATGAGGATGAAGTACCATAGTCATACACAGTGAAAATAATTAATAAAGTACTTCAAACATTAAATAAACTGGTTACAAGACCTTATGGTCACCTTACAAATAGTGCGCCCACGCAGGCTTATAATAACAAAAGTAAATAATCGGCGGAACAAAGAACGTCGGTGACACCCAACATATGCCACAGGCAAGCGACAAGGTTCAACTCCTAGATAAGCGCCACCTCGCGGAACTTCTCCTCCTTTGAAGTTGTAGTCTTCTCCTCAGCTGATGATTTTGTTGGAAGCAAGGGTGAGTATACAACATACTCAGCAAGTCATGCACAGAGGTGCAGTTCTATTATTATATGCATGGCTTCTTCCAAAGGAATGGCTTAAGTGGTTATTTTGCATCAAGCAGCTTTTCGCTTTTACCAAATAATCTTAGTAGATTCAAAAGCAGTGAAACCATATTATATAATAAGTTATCAATCTCTTTTCAAACAATTTGACACAAAGCCCTAAATCACTTAGCAATTATCTCTGGCATACAACCAACCTATTCCCACATTTTTATTTCAGAAAATCTAACCCTTGACTGTAATCCCCGAGCGTTGTCCAGTTCCGTGGACTCGGCTATTCGAATAGTTTGTACACTCTGCAGAGGTTATACACTTTACCCACATGATATAGTTAAACACCACATGGGCGAGTAACCATAACAAAGTCTTTCCGAAACTTCTATCCTCGCCTGCGTACCTCCCGGTATAGTTTCATTGTCCCTTCCCTTTGCAGAGCGGAAGTCTGAGGCCAACGTATACCATTGAAGAGATGTAAGACCAATCGGTAAACACTACACCCTTCTTTCCACATTCTGAGATACAAAAACCACCTGAGGTCTCACATGCTAAGACTTCGGAATCGTACTCAACTAGGTCTGTCCCACTCCAGACATGTGGTTGTATGTTAGGCCCAGTTCAAAGGCTTGCAAGGTTAAGTCCTTAGGTTGACCGTGGCAAGACTACCCAAAGTTCACAAAACCAAATTCAACAACATCACTCCCATGTGCCACATCGGGCCCCCCATTAATCACTTGCCACTTGCCACAGTCTAAATATTTTCCCACCCCAGTTTGATTATTATGCAATACATGCCAACAATAATACCAGTTACCATGTAGAGCCAAAAAGGTACCTACACTTCACATCATCACGTGGCAAGATTACACTGATTCCAAAATTCATTCCGTATATCATTAGTCAATATTATGCATATATACGTGCAAACGGCTGGAAGCACGAAAGGTAAGAACGGCTGGAAACTCAATCGTCCACACACTTACGTATGCATATATGTATATACGTTCCCAAACGTGCTGCGAAAAAAAACCAGGGAGGTTCTAATAATCTGAAAAATTCCTATAAAATACTAGGAACTATTTGGAACCTAACGAAGTTGGTTTCGCGATTTTTCGATGTATAAATTTTTCGTAAAAATTCTTTTCGTGAATCAGACACCTGTACCGATTTTTATAAAATCAACGACTTACGTTATATAACACATTTTTTGAAAATATTTGAAGCGAACACTCTCGTCTACCAATTATCTTAATTATCAACAAAATTTTAAATTTTATGCATATTCGAAAATACCGGATATTTATTTAATACGATTAGTTCAATAAACGTGAATCCAACTTACTCGCGAGGCTTCCAAATAAATTTCAAAAAAATACAAATAATCCTAGAAACACACTAAATATATTAAAGGCAAATTTTGGGATGTTACAAACCTCCCCCCTTAACAGAATCTCGTCCCCGAGATTCAGGGTTAGCTAGAGAATACGTTCGGAAAATCGTTCAAATCTTCTTCGCTTTCTAAGTGATTACTCTATTGGACTCTGCAGAAGCGGGTTTGAGAGATGAGAATATGATCCAAGTACTGATTAGTTATTGCCGGTATGGTAGATAACTGCTTATTTGTCTCTGCTTTATCATTGGCACCGGTAGTGGCAACTGTATTGTCTTGAATTGCTTCAGATACACTGGTGTGGTCGGTCCCTTCCAACTGTTGACACACCAAGGTTTAGTTGAGAGGGAAGAGCAGAGGTATGATTCAGGAATCCTAGTGCAGGGAAAGCAGGTTTAACCCAAAAACTTAAACACATAATATTAATAACTTGGTATGGTTGCTTACAAAAGCCTAAAAGCTATGCAACACATACTGCACACTCAGCAATCAAGGAAGAACCAAATTAACCTAAACACACAATAATCTATCGGCTAAAAGGGTAACTCTCCTATCTGAAGAGACGCGACTCTCACACATGAGTCTCAACTAACTACTAAAGTAATGGTTCTTCAGGCTTTGGGAAAGCGCATCGATCTACTTTTCTTCGAGCTTGATGATCCCTCGCTTCTTGATCTTCAGTGTTGACAGCGGCATCCATTACTTTCTTCTTAAGTGCGAAACATCGTTAACTATTCAAAATGACTCAGGTAAGATTTCCATTTAAACCAGTGGGAAAGATAGAAATTTTAAGCAAAGGGGAAAGAATAGAAGAAAAAGATAAGTCAAGTACGTATTATTCTTTCAAGTTAAATTTTCTCTTTAGAAAATAATTTTGAAGCTCCTAAAGTCGGCCAATTTATCTAGGGTCAAGACCTACAGTCAGTATGGCTCTGATACCACCTCCTGTCGGGACCCGAATCTGCAAATCCGGACCCTCTGTGTATTCTGCACTAGTCCAGGATCACGCTAGTGCACACAGTAATAACAGGGATGAAGTACCATAGTCATACACAGCGAAAATAATTAATAAAGTACTTCAAACATTAAATAAACTGGTTACAAGACCTTATGGTCACCTTACAAATAGTCTGCCACGCAGGGCTTATAATAACAAAAGTAAATAATCAGCAGCGGAACAAAGAACGTCGGTGACACCCAACAGTATGCCACAGGCAACTGACAAGGTTCAACTCCTAGATAACTGCCACCTCGCGGAACTTCTCCTCCTTTGAAGTTGTAGTCTTCTCCTCAGCTGATGATTTTGTTGGAAGCAAGGGTGAGTATACAACATACTCAGCAAGTCATGCACAGAGGTGCAGTTCTATTATTATATGCATGGCTTCTTCCAAAGGAATGGCTTAAGTGGTTATTTTGCATCAAGCAGCTTTTCGCTTTTACCAAATAATCTTAGTAGATTCAAAAGCAGTGAAACCATATTATATAATAAGTTATCAATCTCTTTTCAAACAATTTGACACAAAGCCCTAAATCACTTAGCAATTATCTCTGGCATACAACCAACCTATTCCCACATTTTTATTTCAGAAAATCTAACCCTTGACTGTAATCCCCGAGCGTTGTCCAGTTCCGTGGACTCGGCTATTCGAATAGTTTGTACACTCTGCAGAGGTTATACACTTTACCCACACGATATAGTTAAACACCACATGGGCGAGTAACCATAACAAAGTCTTTCCGAAACTTCTATCCTCGCCTGCGTACCTCCCGGTATAGTTTCCGCTGTCCCTTCCCTTTTGCAGAGCGGAAGTACAGGGCCAACGTATACCATTGAAGAGATGTAAGACCAATCGGTAAACACTACACCCTTCTTTCCACATTTACAGATACAAAAACCACCTGAGGTCTCACATGCTAAGACTTCGGAATCGTACTCAACTAGGTCTGTCCCACTCCAGACATGTGGTTGTATGTTAGGCCCAGTTCAAAGGCTTGCAAGGTTAAGTCCTTAGGTTGACCGTGGCAAGACTACCCAAAGTTCACAAAACCAAATTCAACAACATCACTCCCATGTGCCACATCGGGCCCCCCATTAATCACTTGCCACTTGCCACAGTCTAAATATTTTCCCACCCCAGTTTGATTATTATGCAATACATGCCAACAATAATACCAGTTACCATGTAGAGCCAAAAAGGTACCTACACTTCACATCATCACGTGGCAAGATTACACTGATTCCAAAATTCATTCCGTATATCATTAGTCAATATTATGCATATATACGTGCAAACGGCTGGAAGCACGAAAGGTAAGACATTTGGAAACTCAATCGTCCACACACTTACGTATGCATATATGTATATACGTTCCCAAACGTGCTGCGAAAAAAAAACCAGGGAGGTTCTAATAATCTGAAAAATTCCTATAAAATACTAGGAACTATTTGGAACCTAACGAAGTTGGTTTCGCGATTTTTCGATGTATAAATTTTTCGTAAAAATTCTTTTCGTGAATCAGACACCTGTACCGATTTTTATAAAATCAACGACTTACGTTATATAACACATTTTTTGAAAATATTTGAAGCGAACACTCTCGTCTACCAATTATCTTAATTATCAACAAAATTTTAAATTTTATGCATATTCGAAAATACCGGATATTTATTTAATACGATTAGTTCAATAAACGTGAATCCAACTTACTCATGAGGCTTCCAAATAAATTTTAAAAAATACAAATAATCCTAGAAACACACTAAATATATTAAAGGCAAATTTTGGGACGTTACAGTGTTCTACGGCGACCACCATGCCTGGTGGGAGCTGTTTTTTCTTCTTCTTCTTGATCTTCTTATCCACGGAGTTCGAGCCCTTTTTGCTAGCGGAGGTTTCTATCCCGGGCTGAGGTGGTAGCTTCCCCTCATCTAGCATTTTCTTCCACTGGACGGCCTCATCTGCGTTGGCGTATCGGTCGGCCATTCGGAAGAGCTCGTTTGCCGTTAGATCCGGATGGATCTCCAGATCCTGCGTGAAGCGCACATGTGATGCCTTAGAATTTGGGAGTGACCGTAGGGGATTTTTTTCTCTCTTCTTTCGGTTTCGGAAGGAATGAAGGAAATGTTGGGAGATGAAATAATTGAGTTTTAGGCTGCAATTTAATATTAAATTTGGAGTCTTTGGGCCGAGGAAACCTGGGCCTGGGCCGGGAATTCCCCTTCCCACCCCCTCCTCCCCACGCCCTAGTGGGCCGGCCCACTTTTCCCTCAAGAGGGGTGGTGCCCCTTGCAACCCTAGGCACCTCCTCCCACCACCCCCTGGCAGCCGCCCCCTCCTCCCTGTTCCCAGCGTGGAGGCTCAAGGATACACCGCGAAACCCGAAGGGAAAATCGAGAAGAGGATCCGAGAAGGTGTGGAGGACGAGCAGATTTTCAGATTTGGTGTTAAATGCCGTGACGTTCTTCGTGGGTTCACAAGGGAGAACTCAAGGTAAAATTCCCGATCTTTTACCCCCTGTTCTACCTAGGATTAGGAGTGTATTAGATCTGGTGGTGTTTGATTTGGATGGATTTTGATGGGGTAGAAGGGTAGTTGTTCACGTGGTGCTGTTGCTGAAAGGGGAGATTGTGCAGCGCGGATTGTTTCATGTTTTACGTGACATATATGATTTTCTCCTGCAAAAACCTATAACAAGAAAGTTGTAGAAAATGTCGAGACCTAGCTTCTGTATTTTTTTCAGAATTTTTGGGCCGTCGGTCTGAGAGTTATCGCTGTTGGAAGATGATGAACAGAATCTGGAAACAGATTTCGTCCACTGTTTTGGACGGTTGTTTAGGCATGTTTAACAGCGGAATTGAAATTTTTGACCTTCATGAAAGTTGTAGATCTCGTCAATATCTAGCTACTGTAATTTGTTTGTATTTTTATGAACAGTATAAAAAAAGATACGAAATTGGGAAGAGAGGGTGCTGCTGTTCGATCCGGACAGATCGGGGTTTTTTGGCGCTTAAATGGGAACGGGGAGTAGGAAGCATGTGTTTGAATTGTGTGTAACAACCTACAAATCTAAACTGTCGTACAAGAAAATTTCGACAGCATCTCCCCTAAAATTAGGACAAAACGGAAGCGACAACAAGATTCATAATAAACATTACAAACGGGAATAACATAAAAGCATCAATACTAGAGATAACAAGTCTAAATGAACCAGAAAACAAACATCAACATAAAACAGCTCCAAAGAGGACATCAACAGGTCTATGATTAATAAAATTTCAGCAAGCTAATGAATTATTAAATGCACTAGTCCATGTGATTCGTGATGACCCCGGAGGGTTGATTGTGCTACTAAGCCCACCCTTCAAGCTTACGACTCATGAGAACTACACGAAAACAACAAAATAACAAGGGGTGAGATTGGGTAATCTCAGCAAAGCGCAACAACTTCTAACAAATAACACAGCCACAGTAAAACTAGCATACCAAATTCCTCATGTCCAATACCACATTCTGAGTCCACACAACCTCATTAGAATGCATATGATTGTGCACATGCTTATGCCATGATCCTCCTCACCGTGCCCTTTCTCGGGAACACACGGTGTTGTACTGCACGGTCTTGATCGCGCCAAGCGTCGACAAACTTCCAATGCATGATTATGCAGTTAATGCTTCATGCATAAATACATTCATAACTTCCCACTCTGAATTCACATGCTTGCATACCATCAAATAGCATGGATAAAATGCGAACATCATTGAGATAGAATATCTCAACAATTCATCTTGCAAACAACATCTTTCTTCATTCTTACTCATGATTCAAAAGCCAAACAACCACATCACAATGCAGGATAGGATATTGCAATCTCATAAACAAGTAGTTAAACCATGTAGGTGTGCTGCAATTAAGGTTTATATTGAAGACGAAACAAATAGCGAGTTATAGTTTAGCAAGACCACTACTTCCACTTGCCTTTACCGACGTTGAAGATGAATCTAGTTGCGTCCAGAAGGGGCACCACCTGAACAAGCATTATTTCAGTACATAGCGACAACACAAATGATCACGTAACTCGAACACGCGCTTCCTAACCCCCGTTCCCTTCTTAAACGCCAAAAACCCCAATCTGTCCGGGTTAAACAGCAGCAACCACTCTTCACAATTTCGTATCTTTTTCTATACAGATCAGAAAAATATAAAAAAATTACAGGAGCTAGATATTGACGATATCTACAACTTTCATGAAGACCATAAATTTCAATTCCATTGTTAATTATGCCTAAACAGACGTCCAACATAGGGGACGAAATCTGTTTCCAGATTCTGTTTGTCAACTTCCAACAGAGATAACTCTCATACCGTCGTCCCAAAAATTCGGAAAAAATTACAAAAGCTAGATCTCGACGTTATCTACAACTTCCTAGTTATAGGTTTTTGCAGAAAAAATCGTCTAGGTCACGTAAAACATGAAACAAGCCGCGCTGCACAATCTTCCCTCTCAGAAACAGCACCACGTGAACAACTACCCTTCTCCCCCTTCAAATCCCATCCAATCCAATCACCACCAGATCTAAAACACTCCCAATCCTAGGTATAATAGGGGGTAAAAGATTGGGAATTTTACCTAAAGTTCTCCCTTGAGATCCCACGAAGAACACGCGATGATCACCGAAAACGAAATCTGCTTGTTCCCCACGCCTCCACGGATCCTCTTCTCGCTTTCTCCTTCGCGTTTCGCGGCGGATCTTGAGCCACCACGCAGGGGAGGGAGAGGAGATGTGGTGTGGCTGCTAGGGAGGAAGGAAGGAGGCACCCTAGGGTTTGGGGAGGGTGGCCGGCCACAAGGTGGGGCGCACCCCTTGGTGGGGAAGTGGGCCGGCCCACTAGGGGGTGGGGAGGTGGAGGTGGGAAGGGGATTCGGTCCAGGCCCAGGTTTTCTTCGGCCTTTTCCCCTAGCCCGAAACACCAAAATTAATATTAAAATGCAGCATTTTCTTCAATTGTTTCATCCTCGACAAAACCGTCATTCCTTTCCGAAACAAAAACAAGGAAGAAAAACCCTACAATCACTCTCAAGTTCTAGGGCATCACATTCTCCCCTCCTTAAAAGGATTAGTCCCGAATCTTCTCTTTTAGCTACGGAAAGAAAAAGAAAAGGAAGGCAAAAGGTAAACAACAATTTACCTTCAGCATCCTCAAAGAGTGTAGGATACTTCTTCCGCATCCCGGTCCTCAAGTTCCCAAGTTGCATCCCGCTCAGACTAATTGGTCCACAAATCTTTCATTGGACACTAACACGAACTATTCCCCTATTAAAAAAAGGACACCTATTAGGTGAATCTGCATCGATCTGGAATCTCAACTCCCACTTCTCTCTTCAACCCGATCGTGAAACTCCGCATTCCAATCTCAACTCCTCTACCACAGTTCGTCGCATTCTGGACGACGCGAACCATGTGAGACACAACGCTCTAGGTAAGTCTCTAAATCAACCCAAACACAAACTCCTATCTCCTTCAAGTGATTGATCTTTTACAAAAAGAACCAATATCCACCCTTACCAACGACAGAGATAGCCTACTTTACAACCAGGGTCCGTACATCCGCAGAAACAATAACAACCGAACACAATCACTACGGTTGACACAAACTCGCTCGAACCCAGCGACAAAAGTTCCAAAAAAATAATGTAATTACCTGCAACTTCCAAGTTGTCCACTACTAAATTAAGCAACCCCACCGAGGAACACATCAATGAAAACAATTCTCCAAAAAGGTTTGAATTGAGTCATACACAACCTTTCTTTACTCTTCACTTTTAAACTACTTACGATCAGCGACCCACACTAGTTTTCCCTTGTAAGAAGGTTTCGCCTTCACATTCTTCCTCCCAAGGACCAGGGCAAGGAGTACAATCCTTGAATATACTCAACCATAACATAAACATTCATTTTCTTACCCCAAGCTTGAACGTAAAAGAAATCTTAATTCTCACTAACACAACGAACGACAGTCACCACCTTTAAACCAAAAGGCTGAAATTCACATACACGGGAACTCAACTTGGAAGAGGAACTCCATAGAACCAAAAACACCAAAAAAAATTTTCTTCGGGGAGAAGCTCTATTCAAAAGAGAAACACCGCGAAAGTCTTCTGCAAATGCATTTCATTTTTACCAAAACAAATCATCTCACTTTTATCCAAGGCCAAGCAATTCAGAAAAAGAAACCGATCAAGGAATTAAATGCTTCCACACAACCACCATCTCTTTTTCCTTAAAAGGAACCAAACTCACTTCCCAACAGAAAAAATTGTTTCAACCACGAATATCGTTCATGTCACAACCAGAAGAATCGTCTCTTAAACGAAAACTGTCAAACACCTCACACCACAACACAACTCTAGCCCAAAATAGAAATACAAATATTTCCAGATCATGAAGTTCCAAAACTTACATTGGATTAGCTACTTCTTTTAATCAACAATGCAACCGATAACTCGACCTTGAAAACTACGGACACAGTCAAAGCATACATCCTTGAGCATAAATTTCGCATTCATAACTTAAGCTAGTTTTCTTATCAAAGTCGAATGAACGACGATATTTAATAGAATAACATTCCAAAATCTCCACAAATTACTTCAAGGTTAATCATTCTTTTGTCCTTGTTTTAAGCCTCGAAATTAACCCACATTTGTCAGAATCATTCTAAATTTAGGGAAACTCTGAAACACAGCACAAAGAATACTTTGACCGAAAGTATTCAACCCAAATATCAAACAGACAAACCAATCCATATGAATTTTTTAATCATAAGTTCAGCATAACTCCCGCCATCTATAGTATTCCACTACCCTTACCATTTAGATTTCAATATTCCCTATTTACTCATTGAGAAGGCCCATCAGGATTTAACAACAACTACACAACAAATTCTTACTCTTATTACCTTTTCCACAATTATAAATAAAGTTCACAGTGCTTATCAAAAACACATCCAACCAACACTACCTCATCAAGATCCCCACTGAGCGACCTAACCTATAACATCATATTCTAAATTTGAAAGGCAGGTGCTTCAACAAGTCTTTCAGCATGATGAACCTATAAATTCCATACCACATACGCGTCAACATCTCGACAATGGAAATTTATTCACCTAAAAGATGACTCAACAAGTAAATATTATCTCAACAAGGCACAAATCGTAAATAGAACTTTAAAACATACATTTATTAAGGACAAAATCACGCGTCATGCTAACTATCCATGGTTCACTCCATCACAACATGTTACAATTTCCCCCATTTTAACAAAGGTTTTCAACAATTAATCTAAACAGTTACCACCACTACTGAGTCATCAATATCAATAATTGGCATAATTGTAATACAACAACATTGCTTTTAGTTACCCTATCCATAGGCTATGACAAACTGTCACTACACAACATACTCCAACTATGTAAAATAGATTGAATAATTTAAGCCATCAAAAGCTCTTAAAACAACAACGTTAAATTAAATTTAAATTTTTTTTAAGCTACCCTATACACAGGTTATAGCAAAATTGCCACTCCAAGACATACTCCAGCCTTTTTTTTAAAGTGAACTGAATAGGTTAAATCATCACAAAGCTCTTACGGCAATGGCAAAAACTTATGTCTTCCCAATTGATATCGATACTAGCATTATTGGAACACAACTGCAAACTTCCGAATCTACTAATAGTTTGCAACGTCATAAATATCAACTCTAATCAATTTCCAAGTTAAAGTCACTAGCCAACACGATTAAATTTCTCTACTAACACGTTAAATTAGAACATCTTTAAACAACCAAACATGGTTTCTTTAACAATATCGGTAGTCCACCATTACAATTAAATTGTTCTACCGACCTTATATTAAAATGTCTCTAAATAACCCACCAATTTTCTATTACCTTCACAGTAGTTTACATCATCTTAATGTTCTAACTACGCATCAAGATTTAAAGCTTTAAACATTGTCCATGGTCAAGGGCACATTAAAATAATGCAATAAATCCTAAGCATGCACATTAACACATTCAATCATTATCGCTATAGAGCAATCTACAATACTAGAAGTTTATTTAATCTCAATCTAAAGATAACAATTACATCTTAATTGATTCAACTCACAAATTAACTTAGAAGTACATCATTCCATAAACCACATTGTTACATACTACGTAACACAGACATAAAATTTCTAAACACCGTCATGGGTCACCTAACCTTGACAAACAGGAGGCAATCCCAAACATTAAAAAAAACAAACACAGTTCTAGATCAAGAACAAACACCGATAAAAAATTTCTTCTTTTCAAGCAAGGAAGAAAAGCAAAATCCAAACATAAATGCAAGAGAGTTCGACCCTCAAATGTTCAATCCTAGTAACCAAAACTCTTCAAGAAATCCAAAACCTACACTTTCCACAAAGGAAGACGAATGCACAAGGGAAGACCAAATGTCCAACCAAATTTTTTCGATAAAGATTCAAACTTAGCTCCATCCAGCTTGATCTGCAACAGAAGAAACTCCAACCCCCTTCTTTTTTAAAAAAAAAAAATTGGGGAAACAACAACCACAGAAATTTCCTCCCAACGACAGTCCATAACAATAAATCAGGTGCCAAAGCAAAATTGTGACCAAAAGACGCGCAACGTAGAACTCTTCTTCTGTGTCTTCACTCAAAGGAGACAAAACCACAAACCGCCAAAAGGACAATCAGCGAGTGCTCAAAACTAAGCATTTTCCTCGGTTTCGAACCAACCACATACCCAGAAAACCAACCAAAACCGACCGTCAACACGGTAAAGAACATCCGAAGGAATCCATCACCAACCTCTTCTATTTGACTCCAGTCACTACCCGATCTACGACAGACACGGATAAGTACTCTTTCCCTACAGGGGTTTAATAGTTCTTCGGTGGTGACTCTACCCGGCCACACCGTCAAATCACAGCCTCACTACAAACAAAAGGTGACCGAAACCCTTCGGCACCACAACCTCCCTTATTACGATAACAAGAACAACTCAATCAATCATCTCAAAATCATAGTAACATACATTATCAAACGTAGCATTCAACAACAAAGCTTAAATTCAACCTTTAAGCATGAGGCAACGATACCCATACCCTTTCCTACTGTGCATCCATGTGTGTCAAATTTTAAATTAGTTATTCCACTAACACAAATTTTAATGTTGCTATCCTATGGCAATTTTTTTTAAGTATAACCTAAGCCATGTTTCTAAGTTATCCCAAATCACATTTTAGTTGAACCTATGGTATTTCACTAAGTTCATACACCACGGACCTGAAGCCCGCTCTGATACCAACTGTAACACCCTACAAATCTAAACTGTCGTACAAGAAAATTTCGACAGCATCTCCCCTAAAATTAGGACAAAGCAGGCGACAACAAGATTCATAATAAACATTACAAACGGGAATAACATAAAAGCATCAATACTAGAGATAACAAGTCTAAATCAACCAGAAAACAAACATAAACATAAAACAGCTCCAAAGAGGACATCAACAGGTCTATGATTAATAAAATTTCAGCAAGCTAATGAATTATTAAATGCACTAGTCCATGTGATTCGTGATGACCCCGGAGGGTTGATTGTGCTACTAAGCCCACCCTTCAAGCTTACGACTCGCGAGAACTACCTGAAAACAACAAAATAACAAGGGGTGAGATTGGGTAATCTCAGCAAGCGCAACAACTTCTAACAAATAACACAGCCACAGTAAAACTAGCATACCAAATTCCTCATGTCCAATACCACATTACAGAGTCCACAAAACCTCAGTAGAATGCATATGATTGTGCACATGCTTATGCCATGATCCTCCTCACCGTGCCCTTTCTCAGGAACACACGGTGTTGTACGTCTTGATCGCGACGCCAAGGCGTCGACAAACTTCCAATGCATGATTATGCAGTTAATGCTTCATGCATAAATACATTCATAACTTCCCACTCTGAATTCACATGCTTGCATACCATCAAATAGCATGGATAAAATGCGAACATCATTGAGATAGAATATCTCAACAATTCATCTTGCAAACAACATCTTTCTTCATTCTTACTCATGATTCAAAAGCCAAACAACCACATCACAATGCAGGATAGGATATTGCAATCTCATAAACAAGTAGTTAAACCATGTAGGTGTGCTGCAATTAAGGTTTATATTGAAGACGAAACAAATAGCGAGTTATAGTTTAGCAAGACCGCTACTTCCACTTGCCTTTACCGACGTTGAAGATGAATCTAGTTGCGTCCAGAAGGGGCACCACCTGAACAAGCATTATTTCAGTACATAGCAACAACACAAATGATCACGTAACTCGAACACGCGCTTCCTAACCCCCGTTCCCTTCTTAAACGCCAAAAACCCCAATCTGTCCGGGTTAAACAGCAGCAACCACTCTTCACAATTTCGTATCTTTTTCTATACAGATCAGAAAAATATAAAAAAATTACAGGAGCTAGATATTGACGATATCTACAACTTTAATGAAGACCATAAATTTCAATTCCATTGTTAATTATGCCTAAACAGACGTCCAACACAGGGGACGAAATCTGTTTCCAGATTCTGTTCGTCAACTTCAAACAGAGATAACTCTCATACCGTCGTCCCAAAAATTCGGAAAAAATTACAGAAGCTAGATCTCGACGTTATCTACAACTTCCTAATTATAGGCTTTTGCAGGAAAAATCGTCTAGGTCACGTAAAACATGAAACAAGCCGCGCTGCACAATCTTCCCTCTCAGAAACAGCACCACGTGAACAACTACCCTTCTCCCCCTTCAAATCCCATCCAATCCAATCACCACCAGATCTAAAACACTCCCAATCCTAGGTATAACAGGGGGTAAAAGATTGGGAATTTTACCTAAAGTTCTCCCTTGAGATCCCACGAAGAACACGCGATGATTACCGAAAACGAAATCTGCTTGTTCCCCACGCCTCCACGGATCCTCTTCTCGCTTTCTCCTTCGCGTTTGGCGGATCTTGAGCCACCACGCAGGGAGGGAGAGGAGATGTGGTGTGGCTGCTAGGGGAGGAAGGGGAGGCACCTAGGGTTTGGGGAGGGTGGCCGGCCACAAGGTGGGGCGCACTTTGGTGGGGGAAGTGGGCCGGACTACTAGGGGGGTGGGGAGGTGGAGGTGGGAAGGGAGATTCCCGGTCCAGGCCCAGGTTTTCTTCGGCCTTTTTCCCCTAGCCCGAAACACCAAAATTAATATTAAAATGCAGCATTTTCTTCAATTGTTTCATCCCCCGACAAAACCGTCATTCCTTTCCGAAACAAAAACAAGGAAGAAAAACCCTACAATCACTCTCAAGTTCTAGGGCATCACATTGTGTGATCAATTGTGATGTCGCTATGTACTGAAATAATGTTTGTTCAGGTTGTGCCACTGCTGGGCGCATCTAGGTTCATCGTCCACGTCGGTAAAGGCAAGTGGAAGTAGTTGTATTGTTAAGCTATACATCGTTGTTTGCTTCGCCTTCATTATAAACTCCAATTATAGCAATCATACATGGTTTAATCACTTGCTTTGAGGATTGCAATATCTTGACTAGCATTGTGATGTTGTGGTTTGGCTATGAATCATGAGTAATGTTAAGAATGATGTTGTTTACCTGATGAATTGTCTAAATACTTCATCTCAATGTTATTTGCTTTCTATCTATGCTATAAGATGATAGGCAAACATGTGAACTCAGTGTGGGAGATTCTGAATGAATTCATGCATGAAGCATTAACTGCATAATCATGCATTGGAAGTTTTGTCGACGTCGGCGTCAGGCGCGATCAAGACGTGCAGTACAACACCGTGTGTTCTGAGAAAGGGCACGGTGAGGAGGATCATGGCATAAGCATGTGCACAATCATATGCATTTCTTGAAGTGGTGTGGACTCCTTGATGTGGTATTGGATATGAGGAATGTGGAATGCTAGATATATGGTGGATGTGTTATTTGTATTAGTTGTTCCGCTTGCTGAGATTACCCAATCTCACTACTTGCTGTTTTGATGTTTCCAGGTAGCGCACGTGAGTCGTAAGCATGAAGGGTGGGCTAGCAACACAATAAATCTTCTGGTGTCATCACGACTCACATGAACTAGTGCTTTAAATAATTCATTAGTTGGATGCAATTTTATTACATATAGACCCATTGTTGTTCCCTTTAAACTTGTTCTCGTTTATGGTTGTCCCATTAGAGATGTGTTATACTTATGGTTGATACCTGGTTGAATTAGACTCGTTGTCTCTAGTATTGATGTCGTGATATTATTCCTATTTGAATTGCTTCCGTATTGTCCTGTTTTAGGGAAATCTTGTCGAATTTTTCTTGTGCAACAGTTGAGATTTATGGGGT
Source organism: Rhipidocladum racemiflorum (assembly GCA_036346355.1). Classification (NCBI taxonomy): domain Eukaryota; kingdom Viridiplantae; phylum Streptophyta; class Magnoliopsida; order Poales; family Poaceae; genus Rhipidocladum; species Rhipidocladum racemiflorum. The sequence continues at coordinate 60,984,623 of CM070570.1, forward strand.
GTTACAGTTGGTATCAGAGCGGGCTTTAGGTCCTTGGTGTATGAATTTAGGAAAAGATTCTAGCATGAACTAAAATTTTGCTGTGTGAAATTAGTAACATTGCTTAGGTTTAAGTTTTAAAATTGCCATAGGATAATAAACTTTAAAATTGACACACTTGCACTATTATGATGGGATGGGCTGCATTGCATGGCATGCGTATGTTCGGCTATATTTATTGATTAATTGTTGGTGATTTTGATTATGTTTTTATTAGCGTGATTGTTTTTTTGCGGCTTGTTTGGGTAAGACGCGCGCGGCAGATCGTTCGGGTGGGAACGCTCCCGAGCCGTCGGAGGCAGCCGAACCTACCCAGGCTGAGGGTGGTGTTTCGGCGGAATTAGTGGCCGCCATGAGAGCGATGCAGGAGGAGTTGCGGGTGCTGAGGCAGGGCGCACAGGCCGCCCCTACCGTGGGCGCGGCTGTAGCACCTGTGCCAGTTGTGGGTGGCATCAAGCTGCGAGAGTGGGTTGGACTGAGGCTGGACAGCTTTGATGGTGCGGGCACTCCGATCCAGGCGGCGGATTCGCTGTCCTTTATGGAGTTGCAGCTGGACGCTTTTGAGGTGGCGGCATAAGATCGTGTCTGAGAGGAGCCGCCCAGATCGTCCTCGAGTTGTTGGATGAACGGTTGCTCCCATCGGATTTGGATCCTAGCAACAAATAACCAGAGGTGATTTCGGTGCTAATACCCAAGCCCAATCGAGACAACTCCAAGAGCATCCAAATAATCCGACAACCATCCCGGTATTCCCCGGTATGCGATCCAAAACTCGCCCAGGATCCCCACATACCGGTTCCCAATGCCATATCAACATCAATTCACACAAAGGGGCATCGAGCCCAAACTCACTACCAGAGACGCAAAAACGCGGAAGCAAACGAACACACCACACGGCACAAGAGGCCCAACAAAAACAACCAACAACAATGACCACACGAAAAGGTAGACAGATCCATTGCAGAATTAAAAGTGTAATTGCACATCAAAAGTATGATCAACTACCCTATACAACAAAAGTAAAAACACCCCGGAAGTGCCATGCCCTGAACACTCCCGGGCGCATGAGTGTCGACAGCCTCTACTCGGTGCCCCGCCCGGTCACCGATAGGCAGTAGGGGCAGAACTCACACCCCGCTGGATCCTCACCTGCAAAACCACGAAAGCAGAAGCCTGAGAACAAAAGGTACTCGCAAGTCTTACCCGTGGTCCATATCCGACCGACTCCAAAGGATTATGCATTTGGATGTAGCAAGGAATAAGCTGAAGGTAGAACAGTTGCAAAATGCTTAACATTTGTTGTTTAATTACTTAAACTACTCAAACCTCAATTTTAGTGCGGTTGTTACTGCACCTACCACTAGGTGAAGTTAGCAATTAACAAACCACAACAATTAACCGCATTCATTTCGAGCTCAAGCCCAACGGCGAACTTCAGTTCAAGTTGTTACTACGTGTAACAGCAGTGACCAAGCGTGCTCAAATCCGAGAGCGCGGCAATTCGAATCGCTTAATTAACCCTGCAGGGAAGCAATGATCACACGACATGTGCCACGAAGGAAACTCATGTCAACCCCCTCCCATCCATACTTACTCGCCGAAGTACCCTCATGGGTCCGAAAACCTAGCACCCTCTCGAGTAGCCCAAGCCCGGCTTGGCCACTCGAGAGCCGGCCTAAGCCTCGCCCTCAACATCACGCCCAACCGCATGAGGTCGTAGTCCTTCGAGTAAGCATGAGATCAAACAGGGCTTACCCTACCATAATCAGGCATGTGACCAACCAGTTGGTGCCCAGCCATGGTGCCACATCGGATCGGTCCTTAGTTGACTCAGGCGGGACTACCACATTTGGGTCTCCTTACCCAAATGCCCCAACTCTCGCCCGGTCTCCAATTATACCCTTTTCCACCACACAACCATAACCCAACAGTTCCAGAGACTTTAATGAGTAAACCACAAGCAGTGGAACCATCCACTACTTGGCCCGAACCCGACTCCTAAGCATACTAAGCACGACACAATTTATACCCATAATCTAGCTCCAAGGGAGGTGTCTTCAAGTAACAAAGAAAAGGGTACATGCAGCAAGTAGGATCTAGCCTATCCCACACTTCAATTCCTAATGCAACACCTAACATCCAATAAGCAGTTAATTCACGAAAATAGATTACACATAAGGTTCAAGATGCATAGGTGCTTGCCTTGTTCTTCTGCTTGCGGACCGACAGCGACTTGCCCCTCGGCACTTCCCTCAACCACGGCCACGTCAGTCGCCGCGGGATCGTTCTCTACACGGATACAATGCATAATGAGATGCATGCCATGCGAAAGAAACAAATACAATGCAACAAGAACGCGAAACCTCCACCCAAATAGACCAAGTGAACCTGGACAGTCCGGGTACTTCATCCGGACAATCTGGTTAACCCGGACATTCCGGCCATGCGTGACCGGATACTCCGGCCTAAGGCGGATACTCCGGCCTGGGGTCCGGACACTCCGGTCCTGGCGCATCTTGCCCAACTAACACGAGGGATCGAAGCGCCACCAAGCCCTACGGCACCATGAGGGCCCGATCTACGACTTCTCTACACCTTGCAAGCCGGGAGAAGTTCCAAGCTAGCTCAACCCACGACGAACGGATCTCACTCTTTACAACTCCAACCAAAACTCAACCCAACTCTAGGGATGACATTATCTACCCCCGATCTACCACCCTAACATCCAACATTGCCCAAAACAACCCCCAAACCAACCACCCACCAAAACCCTAACATCCCCAACGTTCAACCCAAACCTCAAACTTGCAACTCAACCTCAAATCCAACCCCAAGGGAACCCTAGAACTCAAGGGCACTAGATAGGGAGTCCAAGAAGGGAGCTTACCTTCAAGGAGGAGGAACGAGAAGGAGAGGAAGCCGGGTAGGGGAAGGAAGACGCCGGCTTGAAGGAGAGCTTGAGGTCACCGAGATGGGGAAGCCATCAAGGAGGAGCCACGGGAGGTCACCGGCCGGTGGGGAGCTCGCCGTGGAGGAGCCCAAGGTGGGGAGCACGGAAGGAGGGAGCAAGTAGGAAGAAATGAATGGAGAGGGGACCACAAAAATTTGACTTTTATACAAAATCCCCGCACGATCCGGACTCTCCGGACGTTCAACCCGAAGACTCCGGGTTGGGGTCTTCGGTACAGTCAACCCAGGCACTCCGGACACTCCGGGTTGGGGTGCTCGGTCAGGGCAATCCGGATACTCCGGACAATATATCCGGATATTCCGGGTTGAGTCCAGACATTCCGGATGTTGATCCGGACACTCCGGATGTCCCAGAAAAATCTGGAATTTTGGGGCCTTGACAAACCCTCCCCCCTTAAGGGAATCTCGCCCCGAGATTCAGGACAAACGTACACACGGATTAGAACCCCGACAGACACGTCCTAAACCTTAGGAATTGTACGCCTGCACTTTCAGGGCATCGAAGAATTCCGGGTACTCGGTCTTTAGACGATCTTCGGGCTCCCAAGTAGCCTCATCCTCAGTATGATTACTCCACTGAATTTTATAGAACTTGAGAGTTCTCCGTCGAGTCTTGCGTTCCGCTTCTTCCAAAACCCGAATTGGATGCTCTGGATAGGATAGATCCGGTTCAGGCGCAACTCCAAGGTCATCCACTTCTAGTGACTCAAAAGGAGTACGGAGACACTTCTTTAATTGTGAGACATGGAAGACATTGTGAACCATCTCGAGTGAGAGATGTAGCTCCAGCTGATATGCAACCTGACCCCGCTTCTCAAGGACTTGGAATGGCCCTATGTAACGAGGCGCCAGTTTCCCTTTGATTCCAAACCGACGAGTGCCTCGAAGAGGAGATACCTTCAGATAGACGAAGTCGCCAATATCGAAGGAGAGGGGTCTCCTACGGCGATCGGCATAGCTCTTCTGTTGCGACTGTGCTACCCTCAGTCTTTCCCGAATGGCCCTCACTTTTTCTTCTGCCTCCATGACCAGTTCAGGCCCAAGAAATGAATGCTCTCCACTCTCAGACCAGTTGAGAGGTGCTCTGCAGCTACGACCATAAAGTGCCTCAAAAGGGGACATTTGAATACTGGTCTGGTAGCTATTGTTGTATGCAAACTCGGCGTACGAGAGACATTCTTCCCACTTCTTCCCATAAGACAGCACACACGCCCTTAGCATATCTTCGAGGATCTGGTTGACCCTCTCAGTCTGGCCATCAGTTTGAGGGTGGTATGCTGAGCTGTAGAGTAGTTTCGTGCCCAGTGCTCCATGCAGACTCTTCCAGAACTGGGAGACAAACTGTGAGCCCCGATCTGAAACTATCCGCTTTGGCACTCCATGAAGACACACAATTCGAGATATATACAGCTCCGCATATCTCGTGGCTCGATAGGTGGTGCGAACGGCTAGGAAATGCGCAGACTTTGTTAACCGGTCGACAATCACCCATATCGAGTCATGACTCGAAGGAGTCAGTGGCAGGCCGGTGATGAAGTCCATGCTGATGTCTTCCCACTTCCAACTCGGAATGGGTAGCGGCTGAAGAGTACCAGCTGGCTTAAAGTGTTCAGCCTTCACCCGCTTGCAGACATCGCACTCGGCCACATAATGAGCAATCTCGCGCTTCATGCGAGTCCACCAGAATTGCCGCTTCAGGTCTTGGTACATTTTGTTGCTGCCCGGATGGATTGTGAGCAACGAGTTATGGGCTTCATCCAGGATTGCCCGTTTCAACTCTTGGGCATCCGGGACAACTATGCGCTGGCCGAACCACAAGGTTCCTTGCTCATCCAGGCGAAACCAGTGGGCCTGACGTAACCCAAGTTGTTGCAAATGTTGGTGACACCCGCATCTCCGACTTGTGCTTCCCGAATCCGATCAAGCAATGTGGACTTCAACTCCACATTAGTCAGGAAACCTTCTTCCACCATTTCCAAGTTGAGCTTCTGGAACTCAGCACAAAGGGTAGCACTCCGTGGTGGAAGAGTGAGGCAATGGCATTGTATCTTGCGGCTCAATGCATCAGCCACCACATTAGCCTTCCCAGGGTGGTAATGGACTTCCAAATTGTAGTCCTTAATCAATTCAAGCCACCTTCTTTGCCTCATATTCAAGTCTGCCTGCGTGAAGATGTACTTGAGGCTTTTGTGATCAGTATAGATATTGCACTTGTTTCCCAGAAGATAGTGGCGCCAAATCTTCAAAGCATGGACCACTGCTGCAAGCTCCAGATCATGGGTGGGGTAGTGCTCCTCATGATGTTTCAGCTGCCGAGATGCATAAGCGACAACTCGGTTGTCCTGCATAAGCACGCAGCCAAGTCCGATGCCAGATGCATCGCAATACACATCAAACGACTTGTGAATGTCGGGCTGGGTGAGGACTGAAGCTGTAGTGAGGCACTGCTTCAGAGTCTGGAATGCCTGCTCACAGCCCATGGACCACTTGAACTCCGTGCCCTTCTTCAACAACTCTGTCATGGGCTTGGCTATCTTGGAGAAGTCCCGAATGAAACGACGGTAATAGCCAGCCAACCCAAGGAAACTGCGAATCTTCGTGACAGACTTGGGCTGTTCCCACTTGAGCACATCCTGCACTTTGCTGGGGTCCACGGCTACGCCTTACTCGGAAAGAATGTGTCCCAAGAACGACACCTCCTTCAGCCAGAACTCACACTTGCTGAACTTCGCATACAAGCGGTGTTCCCGGAGTCTTCCGAGAACGACATGAAGGTGCTTGGCATGATCTTCCTCATTGGCTGAATAGACGAGGATGTCATCGATGAAGATGACGACAAAGGAATCCAGCTCTTCAATGAAGATGGAGTTCATGAGGTACATGAAATACGCCGGCGCGTTCGTCAAGCCGAACAACATAACGGTGTACTCATACAACCTATACCGGGTGGAGAAAGCAGTCTTCGGGATATCCTCAGCCCGGATTTTAATCTGATGGTACCCGAGCCTTAGATCAATCTTGGAGAATACTCGTGCACCAGTAAGCTGATCGAACAGGAGATCAATCCGAGGTAGAGGGTACTTGTTCTTGACAGTGACAGCATTCAAGGGGCGGTAATCCACGCAGAGGCGCAGAGAACCGTCCTTCTTGGTCACGAAGAGAGCCGAGCAACCCCAAGGTGAGGAGCTCGGGCGAATGAAGCCCTTGTCCATCAACTCCTTCAATTGAGTCTTCAGTTCAGCCAATTCATTGGGCGGCATTCGATACGGCCTCTTGGAGACTGGAGCGGTCCCAGGCTGCAGCTCCACTACAAACTCAATGTCCCGATCAGGTGGCATCCCTGGCAGTTCCGCTGGGAACACATCGGGGTACTCTGACACCACAGGGACAGTATCTAGTGTCTCGACTTCGGCACCATTCAAGGAACAAAGTGTGGCCTTGTCCTCGTCGAAGAGTAAGGTCAACCGGCTGCCCTTCAGTCCCCTGAGTGAGACTGAGCGGCCAGAACAATCGATGATGGCCTGCCACGGCATGAGCCAGTTCATACCCATAATGACATCTAGTCCACGCAACTCAAGGAGCAGCAGGTTGGCAAGGAAAGGAATCCCCTGAATCAGCACTAACGCCTTCAGAACAGCTTGGTTGGTTACCATCTCTGAACCGACTGCCTTAATGAGAAAAGAGGTACCACTGCTACTCACACTCATCTGGTGTTGCAAGGCAAAGTCTTTGATAATGAAAGAGTGCGATGCCCCCGAGTCAAATAGAACCCTAGCGGTGTAGCCGTTGACAAACAACATACCTGCCAGAACCGTGCCACCCTCAGGGATCGCCTCGGTGTCGACGTAGCGGACGTGACCCAGGTGCTGCACTAGAGGTGGAGGTAGTGCTGAGGTGCCCGAAAGTCGAGGAGCCACTGCAGTACTGCCCCTTCTTGGGAAGGGACAATCTCTGATGAAATGTCCAGCCCGCCCGCAATTGTAGCACGGGCCCGGGCCAGAGCCTGTCACCACTCGCACTCCCGACTGTGGCTGGGGAGGACGAGGGGCAGCAACAGGAGGACGAGCCACTCCAGCTGGCAGGGGAGGCGTAGGGACGGGGGCCTTCGGTGGTGGAAAGGCAACTCGGGCCCGCTGTGAACTGCCACCCACTGGATATTGCACTGCCCTCTTCCGCTTCTTCTCATCTTGATGACTCTTCATCTTGTGCTCCACCGTGATCGCCCGACTCACCAAGGCATTGAAGTCGGGGAAATCACACACAGAGAGTCGGTCTTGCATCTTCGCCGTCAATCCACTCATGAAGCGGTTCTGCTTCTTCTCCTCGGTATCAACCTCCTCCAGCGCATACTGAGCCAGGTAGTTGAACTCTCGCGAATAGTCCACCACAGTCTTGCTCAGCTGTCGAAGCGCAAGGAACTGCTGCTTCTTGATGTCCATTAGACCCTTGGGAATATGATAGGCCCGGAAAGCCTCCCGGAACTCTGTCCAAGTAACTTGATGCCCCACTGGCTACATCACCAGGAAATTGGCCCACCATGCTCGGCGAGGGCCTTGCATTTCCGCTGCGTAGGGAGCCTTCTGAAGATCCCCGCACTGGATAAGAGTGAACTTCTGCTCCATCGTGTGTGGCCAGTCGTCTACCTCCAAGGGATCACTGGCCCGGGAGAACACTGGCGGCTGAGTATGGAGGAAGTCCAAATAGCCATTTGGGCGGGCTCGCCCCTCACCGCGGCCACCCGGAGCAGCCTAATTCTGGACCAGCATCTCCAGAATCCGGTTGGTGGTCTCCTGGTTCCTTTCTGACTGCAGCATGATATCCAGCACATTGGGAGGAGGAGGCGGGTCACCACGGCCAGGCTACGATCGCCCCGCGCCGTCATCATCACCTCCCAAGCCACCGCGGGTCCTCATTCTGCCATCAACGAAATCCAGATGACAAGAGTTAGACACCACGGGAAGGATAAGCCTTAGATTCGCTAAACCCGTGAACCACTCCCAAGTCAGACTGTAGCACTCCACGCTGGAGTTCAACGAGTCCAACACGCTAAAACAACACAATTCATGATGCGAGATGACATGCACATGCATGAGATGATACGACATGCACGATTCCAACGCAACTCACATTCACCCCTATAACCTAGGGCGGGGATAAATATTACTTCCTACCTAATGCATTATGACAGTCCTAACCAATTCCTAACTGGTCGTCAAGTTGGGGTCCGTCTTTGTGCGCCTTACTCTGATACCAGCCCTGAGAGGAGCCGTCCAGATCGTCCTCGAGTTGTTGGATGAACGGTTGCTCCCATCGGATTTGGATCCTAGCAACAAATCACCGGAGGTGATTTCGGTGCTAATACCCAAGCCCAATCGAGACAACTCCAAGAGTATCCAAACAATCCGACAACCATCCCGGTATTCCCCCGGTATGCGATCCGAAACTCACCCAGGATCCCCACATACCGGTTCCCAATGCCATATCAACATCAATTCACACAAAGGGGCATCGAGCCCAAACTCACTACCAGAGACGCAAAAACGCGGAAGCAAACGAACACACCACACGGCACAAGAGGCCCAACAAAAACAACCAACAACAACGACCACACGAAAAGGTAGACAGATCCATTGCAGAATTAAAAGTGTAATTACACATCAAAAGTATGATCAACTACCCAATACAACAAAAGTAAAAACACCCCGGAAGTGCCATGCCCTGAACACTCCCGCGCGCATGAGTGTCGACAGCCTCTACTCGGTGCCCCGCCCGGTCACCGATAGGCAGTAGGGGCAGAACTCACACCCCGCTGGATCCTCACCTGCAAAACCACGAAAGCAGAAGCCTGAGTACAAAAGGTACTCGCAAGTCTTACCCGTGGTCCATATACGACTGACTCCAAAGGATTATGCATTTGGATGTAGCAAGGAATAAGCTGAAGGTAGAACAGTTGCAAAATGCTTAACATTTGTTGTTTAATTACTTAAACTACTCAAACCTCAATTTTAGTGCGGTTGTTACTGCACCTACCACTAGGTGAAGTTAGCAATTAACAAACCACAACAATTAACCGCATTCATTTCGAGCTCAAGCCCAACGGCGAACTTCAGTTCAAGTTGTTACTACGTCTAACAGCAGTGACCAAAGCGTGCTCAAATCCGAGAGCGTGGCAATTCGAATCGCTTAATTAACCCTGCAGGGAAGCATTGATCACACGACATGTGCCACGAAGGAAACTCATGTCAACCCCCTCCCATCCATACTTACTCGCCGAAGTACCCTCATGGGTCCGAAAACCTAGCACCCTCTCGAGTAGCCCAAGCCCGGCTTGGCCACTCGAGAGCCGGCCTAAGCCTCGCCCTCAACATCACGCCCAACCGCATGAGGTCGTAGTCCTTCGAGTAAGCATGAGATCAAACAGGGCTTACCCTACCATAATCAGGCATGTGACCAACCAGTTGGTGCCCAGCCAAGGTGCCACATCGGATCGGTCCTTAGTTGACTCAGGCGGGACTACCACATTTGGGTCTCCTTACCCAAATGCCCCAACTCTCCCGCCCGGTCTCCAATTATACCCTTTTCCACCACACAACCATAACCCAACAGTTCCAGAGACTTTAATGTGTAAACCACAAGCAGTGGAACCATCCACTACTTGGCCCGAACCCGACTCCTAAGCATACTAAGCACGACACAATTTATACCCATAATCTAGCTCCAAGGGAGGTGTCTTCAAGTAACAAAGAAAAGGGTACATGCAGCAAGTAGGATCTAGCCTATCCCACACTTCAATTCCTAATGCAACACCTAACATCCAATAAGCAGTTAATTCACGAAAATAGATTACACATAAGGTTCAAGATGCATAGGTGCTTGCCTTGTTCTTACGCTATGCGGACCAAGCGACTTGCCCCTCGGCACTTCCCTCAACCACGGCCACGTCAGTCGCCGCGGGATCATTCTCTACACGGATACAATGCATAATGAGATGCATGCCATGCGAAAGAAACAAATACAATGCAACAAGAACGCGAAACCCCCACCCGAACAGACCAGGTGAACCTGGACAGTCCGGGTACTTCATCCGGACAATCTGGTTAACCCGGACATTCCGGCCATGCGTGACCGGATACTCCGACCTAAGGCGGATACTCCGGCCTGGGGTCCGGACACTCCGGTCCTGGCGCATCTTGCCCAACTAACACGAGGGATCGAAGCGCCACCAAGCCCTACGGCACCATGAGGGCCCGATCTACGACTTCTCTACACCTTGCAAGCCGGGAGAAGTTCCAAGCTAGCTCAACCCACGACGAACGGATCTCACTCTTTACAACTCCAACCAAAACTCAACCCAACTCTAGGGATGACATTATCTACCCCCGATCTACCACCCTAACATCCAACATTGCCCAAAACAACCCCCAAACCAACCACCCATCAAAACCCTAACATCCCCAACGTTCAACCCAAACCTCAAATTTGCAACCCAACCTCAAATCCAACCCCAAGGGAACCCTAGAACTCAAGGGCACTAGATAGGGAGTCCAAGAAGGGAGCTTACCTTCAAGGAGGAGGAACGAGAAGGAGAGGAAGCCGAGTAGGGGAAGGAAGACACCGGCTTGAAGGAGAGCTTGAGGTCACCGAGATGGGGAAGCCATCAAGGAGGAGCCACGGGAGGTCACCGGCCGGTGGGGAGCTCGCCGTGGAGGAGCCCAAGGTGGGGGGCACGGAAGGAGGGAGCAAGTAGGAAGAAATGAATGGAGAGGGGACAACAAAAATCGGACTTTTATACAAAACCCCCACACGATCCGGACTCTCCAGACGTTCAACCCGGAGACTCCGGGTTGGGGTCTTCGGTACAGTCAACCCGGACACTCCGGACATTCAGTCCTGACACTCCGGGTTGGGGTGCTCGGTCAGGGCAATCCGGATACTCCGGACAATATATCCGGACCTTCCGGGTTGAGTCCGGACATTCCGGATGTTGATCCGGACACTCCAGATGTCCCAGAAAAATCTGGAATTTTGGGGCCTTGACAGTGTCTGCTTTGTAGCACAGCTCTTGAAGGGAGAAGCCCAAATCTGGTGGACGGGTGTGCTGTCCTCGAGGGGCACGCCGGGGGACTTCTCTTGGGAGGAGTTTGTCCGACAATTTTGGGCGGCGGTTCTTTTCCGCCACCTTCCTCGACAAGATGCAGATTGACTTGGGACAGTACACCGAAGACAAGAAGACTGTGGTGGAGTACGAGGTTGGCTTCAACCAGATCGTACGTTTTGTGCCCCATGTGGCACGTGATGAGGTGGAGAAGGCTAGGCGGTTCAGGCAGGGACTCCGTCCTGCCATTCGTCATAGGCTGGGCGCTTTTCCCATTGTTGATTTTCGGACAATGGTTGAACAAGCTCTTGGTGTAGAGCTGCAGCTGAACTACACCGAAGAGCATCGCAAACCTGCCATGGGAGAGAAGGTTAGGGGCCCTCCAGAAAAGAAGGGCCAATCCTCTGGTACTTGGAGCAAGAAGGGGAAGAACTATCGTCACCAGCCCTATGGTGGCTGTCCTGCTCAGCAGCACACCTCAGGGGGAGGTGCGCCCCAATACCGTGCCATCGTCACTCCTGGCTTGGGAATGGTATGTTTTCGTTGTGGCGATTCCCATCGCCGCAGCGAGTGCTCATGGAAGGGAAGGTGCACCATCTGTGGTCGGGAGGATCATAAGGATGCGGTGTGCAGGAAGAACCCCAATGGCAAGCTGCGTTGGGAGCCGGTGACATCCTCACCAAAGGCGGGCCAGGGAGGCGTGATGCATATGTTGCCATCAGCCCCTACCCCGCAGTACCTCCCGGCGCCTACTTCGACTCCTTCGTTCTACCATGCACCATCCCCAGGGACTTACTGGATGCCCCAGTTTCCACCGCCATCTTCTTCCGGGGTTTCGCCGTGGGTCCCTGCGCTGACTTATCCAGAGGCGAGGGCTACCCCATCTCATATTACCTTGGGAGTCCACGCTTTGCCCTCTTCGGGGGAAGTGGATCGTGGCAATGTGGTGACAGGTACTATTTCTGTTAATTCTGTGGTTGCCAATGTGTTGTTCGACTCTGGCGCTAGCTACTCATTTGTCTCTGTGGATTTTGTTTTTCGGGCTGGTCTGTCAGTACAGAGCTTGGATGATGCCGTGGTGGTTAGTGCACCGCAAGGCTTGATTTCTAGTTCGAGTGCATCGAGTGTCACTTTACGCTAGTGAAGAGGAGTTCGTGGCGAATTTGGTGGTGATTTCTTTGGAGCCGTTCGATGTCATCCTTGGCATGGGTGGCTATCTCAGTACCAGCGGTGATTGATTGTGCTTGGAGGACGATTACTTTGCTTGCTCATACAGGCAAGAGTTAATTTTCAAGGGGCGCTATGCGGTACTCCCTCTCCTTTTTGTGTCGGCTATTCCCAAGCTCCCGGATGTTGAAATCGGGGTCCTGCGGTCCATGGTTGAGGGTCGAGAGGAAGAGAAGAGTTTGGAGGGCATTGCTATAGTTTGCCGTTATCCAGATGTGTTTCCCAGTGAGCTTCCGGGATTGCCCCCAGAGCGGGAGACTATTTTCCGCATTGATCTTGTTCCTAGTACGAGGCCAATCTATGAAACCCCGTACCGGATGGCTCCAATAGAACAAGTTGAGTTGAAGAGGCAATTGGATGAACTCCTAGCTAAGGGGTTTATTAGAGTGAGCTCGTCTCCTTGGGCGGCCCCGGTCTTGTTCGTGGAGAAGAAAGATGGCACCAAGCGGCTATGTGTGGACTACCGGGCGCTCAATCAAGTTACCATTAAGAACAAGTACCCATTGCCTCGTATTGATGATCTTTTTGATCAATTGAGGGGTGCCAAAGTATTCTCCAAGATCGATCTGCAATCTGGGTATCATCAGTTGCGGATTAAGGAGGAGGATATTGAAAAGACGGCTTTCAACACGAGGTATGGGCATTTTGAGTTCGTAGTCATGTCTTTTGGACCAACGAATGCTCCTGCTGTCTTTATGGAAGCCATGAACAGGATGCTCCATGAATATCTTGACGTCTTTATCGTCGTCTTCATTGATGACATTCTTGTCTACTCGAAGTCCGAGGAGGAGCACACCGTACATCTCGGTCTAGTTTTGGAAGCTCTTCGTAGAAATCAATTCTATGCCAAACTCAAGAAGTGCGCCTTCTGGTTGTCGGAGGTGAGTTTCCTTGGGCATGTCATCAACCAAAGTGGTATCACAGTTGACCCAAAGAATGTTGCTGATGTGGTTGGATGGCGAACACCATCTAGTGTGACGGAAATCAGGAGTTTCCTTGGGTTGGCAGGTTATTATCGGCGCTTCGTGCACAATTTTTCTATCATTGCTAAACCGATGACAAGGCTCACACAGAAGGGGGTTCCTTTCATCTGGTCAGGGGAATGTGAGGCTAGTTTCCAGACGCTAAAGAGCAAACTGGTCAATGCACCTATTTTATCCTTACCTGTGAGTGGCAAGCGTTATACAGTGTATGCAGATGCCTCCAGGATTGGTTTGGGTTGTGTGCTCATGCAAGAAGGCTGTGTCATCGCTTATGCTTCAAGACAGTTGAAGACTCATGAACAGAATTATCCCACCCATGACCTCGAGTTAGCTTTGTGGTTTTTGCCTTGAAATTGTGGAGGCACTATCTTTTATGGGGAGTCTTGTGATATTTTCACTGATCATAAGAGCCTCAAATATATATTCACCCAGCGGGAGTTGAATCTGCGGCAGCGTAGGTGGTTGGAATTGATAAAGGACTTTGATGTGTCGATCCAGTATCATCCCGGCAAGGCTAATGTCGTGGCGGATGCCTTGAGTAGAACAGGTGTCCCCAAGACTGCTTTGCCCTTGGTTGCAGAGTTGGAAAGAGGACAGGTCACTTCTTGTTTCTTTGAGGTTGTGCAAGATGAGACTCGAGATGATCATTCGATCTTGCATACCCGAGCGAGTGCATGAGGCTCGATTGCAGGATCGTTTGCTTTAGGAGGTTCGGCGGAGGATTTGGAGAGGGAAACCTCGGGAATTCAGTGTAGACGAGCATGGTTCTATTCGGTTTAGAGGCCGTCTTTGTGTGCCTCAAAAATCGGATGTGAAGATGGACATTCTAAGGGAAGCCCATAGGACTCAGTATTAGTTCATCTGGCGAGACCAAGATGTATCGGGATTTGAAGCGAGTTTACGGTGGAAGAGGATGAGGGTGGATATTGCCAAGTATGTGGCTTCTTGTGGAGTGTGCCAATAGGTAAAAGGCGAGCATAAGAGACCTGCCGATCTGCATTCTGACCATTGGAAATTCCGGAATGGAAGTGGGAACACATCACTATGGACTTTGTGATTGGGTTACCCCGCTCACCGCGAGGTAGAGATGCCATTTGGGTGGTTGTGGATAGACTCACTAAGTCCGCACATTTTATTCCAATGAAGACGACCAATTCGGCACCAGATCTAGTTCCCTTGTACATGAAGGAAGTGCGTAGGCTTCATGGTGTGCCTAAATCGATTGTCTCCGATCGAGACACTAGATTTGTGTCCCTGTTTTGGCAGAGCTTGCATAGTGCTTTGGGAACAAAACTCTCTCTCAGCACATCTTTTCATCCTCAGACAGATGGCGATCTGGCGGACCATCCAGACTCTAGAGGACATGCTTCGAGCGTGTGTTCTTTCTTGGAAGGGAAGTTGGGAGGATCACTTGGCCTTGGTAGAGTTTGCCTACAATAACAGTTACCAGGCTAGTTTTTGAATGGCCCCATTCGAGGCGCTTTATGGTCGAAAGTGTGTTTCCCCGCTTTGCTGGGATACAGTTGGTGAAAAATCATTGCAGGGTCCGGATTGGGTTCAACAGACCTTCTAGAAGGTGCAAGAGATACGGCGGAACCTCCAGGCTGCCCAGAGCCGTCAGAAGAGTTATGCCGATAACAGAAGGAGAGATTTGGAATTTTCGGTGGGTGATCAAGTTCTCCTCAAGGTATCTCCATCAAAGGGTGTTGTTCATTTTGGTACCACTGGCAAGCTTAGCCCGAGGTACATTGGTCCATTCCCAGTGGTGGCTCGAGTGGGCAGTTTGGTATACCGCCTGGAGTTGCCAGACTCTTCGAGAGGAGTGCATGATGTCTTCCATGTCTCTATGCTACGGAAATATCTCCATGACCCAGAGCATAAGATTGATCTGGAGCCAATTACGGTTGAGCAAGATTTTACTTTGGAGTGCCATCCACTTCGAATTTTGGACTCTTCAGAACGAGTCATGAGGAGGAGAACCATCAGATATGTAAAAGTTATGTGGACCAATCAATCTGAGCGGGAGGCAACTTGGGAACTTGAGGACCAGATGCAAAAGAAGTATCCTTTATTTTTTGAGGATGCTGGGGGTAAGACGTATTTATCTTTTGTCTTCCTTTCTCCTGTTTAAAATCGGTAGTTAAAGGAGGAAGATTCGGGGACGAATCCTTTTAAGGAGGGGAGAGTGTGATGCATTAGAATTTGGGAGTGACCGTAGGGGTTTTTCTCTCTCTTCTTTCGGTTTCGGAAGGAATGAAGGAAATGTTGGGAGATGAAATAATTGAGTTTTAGGCTGCAATTTAATATTAAATTTGGAGTCTTTGGGCCGAGGAAACCTGGGCCTGGGCCGGGAATTCCCCTTCCCACCCCCTCCTCCCCACGCCCTAGTGGGCCGGCCCACTTTTCCCTCAAGAGGGGTGGTGCCCCTTGCAACCCTAGGCACCTCCTCCCACCACCCCCAGGCAGCCGCCCCCTCCTCCCTCTTCCCAGCGTGGAGGCTCAAGGATACACCGCGAAACCCGAAGGGAAAATCGAGAAGAGGATCCGAGAAGGTGTGGAGGACGAGCAGATTTTCAGATTTGGTGTTCGTCGCACGTTCTTCGTGGGTTCACAAGGGAGAACTCAAGGTAAAATTCCCGATCTTTTACCCCCAGTTCTACCTAGGATTAGGAGTGTATTAGATCTGGTGGTGTTTGATTTGGATGGATTTTGATGGGGTAGAAGGGTAGTTGTTCACGTGGTGCTGTTTCTGAAAGGGGAGATTGTGCAGCGCGGATTGTTTCGTGTTTTACGTGACATATATGATTTTTTCCTGCAAAAAACTATAACTAGAAAGTTGTAGATAACGTCGAGACCTAGCTTCTGTATTTTTTTCAGAATTTTTGGGCCGTCGGTCTGAGAGTTATCGCTGTTGGAAGATGACGAACAGAATCTGGAAACAGATTTCGTCCACTGTTTTGGACGGTTGTTTAGGCATGTTTAACAGCGGAATTGAAATTTTTGACCTTCATGAAAGTTGTAGATCTCGTCAATATATAGCTACTGTAATTTTTTTGTATTTTTATGAACAGTATAAAAAAAGATACAAAATTGGGAAGAGAGGGTGCTGCTGTTCGATCCGGACAGATCGGGGTTTTTTGGCGCTTAAATGGGAACGGGGAGTAGGAAGCGTGTGTTTGAATTGTGTGATCAATTGTGATGTCGCTATGTACTGAAATAATGTTTGTTCAGGTGGTGCCACTGCTGGGCGCATCTAGGTTCATCGTCCACGTCGGTAAAGGCAAGTGGAAGTAGTTGTATTGTTAAGCTATACATCATTGTTTGCTTCGCCTTCATTATAAACTCCAATTACAGCAATCATACATGGTTTAATCACTTGCTTTGAGGATTGCAATATCTTGACTAGCATTGTGATGTTGTGGTTTGGCTATGAATCATGAGTAATGTTAAGAATGATGTTGTTTACCTGATGAATTGTCTAAATACTTCATCTCAATGTTATTTGCTTTCTATCTATGCTATAAGATGATAGGCAAACATGTGAACTCAGTGTGGGAGATTCTGAATGAATTCATGCATGAAGCATTAACTGCATAATCATGCATTGGAAGTTTTGTCGACGCCAGCGTTTGCGACCGTACCGGTACAACACCGTGTGTTCCTGAGAAAGGGCACGGTGAGGAGGATCATGGCATAAGCATGTGCACAATCATATGCATTTTACTGAAGTGGTGTGGACTCCTTGATGTGGTATTGGATATGAGGAATGTGGAATGCTAGATATATGGTGGATGTGTTATTTGTATTAGTTGTTCCGCTTGCTGAGATTACTCAATCTCACTACTTGCTGTTTTGATGTTTCCAGGTAGCGCACGTCAGTCGTAAGCATGAAGGGTGGGCTAGCAACACAATAAATCTTCTGGTGTCATCACGACTCACATGAACTAGTGCTTTAAATAATTCATTAGTTGGATGCAATTTTATTACATATAGACCCATTGTTGTTCCCTTTAAACTTGTTCTCGTTTATGGTTGTCCCATTAGAGATGTGTTATACTTATGGTTGATACCTGGTTGAATTAGACTCGTTGTCTCTAGTATTGATGTCGTGATATTATTCCTATTTGAATTGCTTCCGTATTGTCCTGTTTTAGGGGAAATGCTGTCGAATTTTTCTTGTGCAACAGTTGAGATTTATGGGGTGTTACAGCACATCTCGTACCCCGAACTTGAAAGCCCGGACGACAGCCTCGTCCGATATGTTAGGGATCGAGTTTCGGACTTGGATGAATCTCTGGATGAACTGTCACAGAGTTTCCTCATCCGTCTGTATTAAGCGCTCAAGGTCGCGCTCCTTTCCTGGGCGAATATAACAGCTCTGGAAATTTGCTCGAAGCGCGGCGCTGAGCTGGCCCCAAGATCGTATGGACCCTTCCTTTTGGTTGAAGAGCCATGTACGAGCAGCTCCGTCTAAGACCGTTGGTGATGTAACACTGGGTGTCCCGATCTTTCGATGAGAATGATAACTTTCGATTTGGGTGGGATTGACTTTGACGATCCGACTACAACGTACAACGACGATGCGCCTTAGCAATCGCTAAACCAACTCCAGATGGTTATTGACCTTGCCGTGGGCACGATCAACCTGATCACGAAGATCAATTCCTGCAAGCAATCAAAGAACAAGCAAGAACAAGGCAAAAGCAATCTAAAATTGCAAATATAGATGAAGTATTGAAAATGTAACACCCCGGCATTTAATATGCCCGAATGCTACCAAACACAAGCTAAACAACAACTAAATACCACATTTAACATAAAATTCCAGCAAAGGTGCATAGGCTAAAAACCGAGATTTCGGCAGCACCTCCTTTGTTTTATCATGAATTTAAGGAACAACAACAATATAGCATTATATGGCAATAAGAGAAACATCTAAAACAGCAATAAATAAAGTCTTAACGACAATAAAAGACTAACATCAAGCTCTTAAAGTTCCAAGTGTCAAACAAACGATAGAACTCTCATTAACCAAGCTAAGACTTAATTTAAAGGCCATCACACGCAATTTATTATCCAACTAAATGAATTGACTTGGGGAAACATTAAAGTGAAGCAACGTGTGAGAGTGTGACTATTCCCCTTTCCCGCATGCCGTTCTCATGGTACCTAAAACAACAAGAAAACACAAGGGTGAGTTCGAAAACTCAGCAAGCATCTTGCAATGGACAACAAGCATAACAACAAGTCAATAACATCTTTCATCATGTATAACATCTCATTCATGAATACTTATCAATTTGTATGCGATGTAATGCATTGCTCTGACCCTCTGGAACCTCATACCGGTATGGGAAGTACACACCCGTCGGTGTGCACCCTTTCCCCTTCCATCCCGAAGATGGAGGGTGCCTACTCGCTTCCAAACACCACGTGGATGGAATCACGACATAGGACTTACTCAATGGCGTTCGGACTAGTCATAACTTTCTCACCGACCTTGCCGGACTAGCTATGACTTTCTCACCGCCTCGCCCTATCTCATGACATGCATGCAACCATGCCAAATATCATATTCAATTCACATATTAACACATGGCATCATAATATGTTAAACATGCTCATCATATCATATCAATCATTAAAACATGGCAAGTGGACATATATCATGTAGGCAATTCCATCTAATTTCAACATGCAACCTACAACTTGCTATCCATCACAACACACTTGCCTCAACCACGTGCAGCGGATTGGCGGGAAGAAGAGGGAACTCCGGGGTCACACCACCTGCACATAGGCATCACACACTCACAATCATAACCTCAAAACAGTACACAAACCCCATCTAACCCGACATTGCCAACTACTCGCAAAAACCTAAAACAGAGGTTCTGTCCGGCGGGACAGCAGCCTTACAAAAGGCATAACTTGAGTTCTGGGACTCCAAATCGAATAAACGAGTACACCGTCGCGAAGCTTAGGAAATTTCCCAACTTTTTCTAGTTATAGGGAAAGACTGATTCGGACTCTAAAATTGTTTAATCTACAGATTACCACAATCTGTTCCAGTTACGTCACAGATTTTTAGGCGCTCGGTAAAACAGCCATAACTTTCAAACGGCTGATCGGAAATTAACGTGCTTTACGTCCACGGAAAGATAATTAAATTATCTACAACTTCCTAGAAGTCCGTATGGTCTGATTCGGATTCTAAATCGACGGAAACTCGAACCCTAGTTCGACTGCTCAATCTGCCCGAAAACAGAAACGTGGACAAGTTTAGATCTAACCCAAATTACTTCAAACCAGCGCCTCCAATTGATCTAAAAACTTGATAAACACCCTAATAACAGTACCTAGATCAAATCCAAGGATCCTCATGTTCATACCTTTGCCCGAAGCGCAAAACTCCAATCAATCTCCGCGAATCTCCTCGCGAATCGCTCCTCGCTCCACGTTCCTCGCTCCTCGCTCCTTGCTCCTCGCTCCTCGCTCCACGGGATGACTCCGCGAGGTGCAGGGGTGGGGAGGCCACCCTAATGCAGCAAGGGGTGGAGGGGAGGTGGTGTGGAGGTGGAGGAAAGGGAGGGGCAAAGGGGAGGTGGAGGCGCACAAGAGGGAGAGGGAGAGGGGGAGGGGCTAGGGCTAGGAGGGGGAAGGGGTGGGGGCGCACCAACAGCAGCATGGGCGCAAGGGGGCTGGGGGGGAGCCCCTTTTACCAGCCCTCAACCCAATCCTAGTCCGTTACGGAGTCCTAATCCATCCCACCAAAGCCCACCAAGGCCCAAAACTCCTCCGGGAAGGCCCAAAACCCCGAAAACGGCCCGGAAACGGCCCGGAAATGTTATTAACCCCCGATCCTTATGATTTTAACCTTATTTCCACATCTCATACTGTAATTAACCTTATCATGTTCAAAAAATTAAGGATACGACACTCCGAGGTGTCACATTCTTCCCCCCTTCAACGGGATTCGACCTCGAATCTAAACGCACCAATCACGAAACCCAGCAAAACCAAAGACAGCCAGATTTTCACATCACATACCTGAGGTGAAAAGCTCAGGATACTTCTCGCGCATGCGAGATTCCAGCTCCCAAGTCGCTTCTCTCTCGGTCTGATGTGACCACAAGACCTTGACAAACTTAAGCGTCCTGTTCTTCATCACTCGCTCTGAAGTCCCCAGAATTTCCACAGGACGGGACTCGAAGGTGAGGTCCTGCTCAAGCACTAATGGTTCCAATGGAACCACCAACTCCGGATCGTGCAAGTATTTCTTCAACATCGAGACATGGAACACATCATGCACACCTTGCATGGATTCGGTAGCTCTAGGCGATAGGCCAACCTGCCAACTTCGAGGCGAGGATAGGAAAAGGCCCAACATACCTTGGGTGAGCTTTCCTTTGGTGCCAAAACGCACCACACCCTTGGTGGGAGATACTCGCAAGAGTGCGCTATCACCCACCTCAAACTCCAAGTCTCGCCGCCTCACATCGGATAGCTCTTATGCGCTCTGTCTTTGCGAGAAGGTTTTGCGAACCTCCGACACGCGATCAACGATCTGCTGAACCCAATCCGGCCCAAGAATAGCTCTCTCGCCCACGACATCCCAACAAAGTGGCGATCTGCACTTCCGACCATACGATTACCTCATAAGGAGCAGCCGGATCTTTGGAATGGTAGCTGTTATTGTAAGCAAACTCTGCAAGGGGCAAATGGTCTTCCCAGCTACCCTTCCAAGCCATCACACAGGCCCCGAGCATGTCCTCCAAAGTTTGGATGGTACGCTCAGATCGCCCATCTGTCACGAGGGTGAAAAGCGGTACTAAGGCAAAGCTGCGTACCCAAAGCACTCTGCAAACTCTCCCGAACTTGGAGGCAGACCTCGCATCCCGATCAGAGATAATGGTCTTGGGTACACCATGCAATCTCACAATCTCCCGCACATAGATGGGAGCCAACTCGCTCATTGAATTGGTCGTGCGGATGGGAATGAAATGCGCAGACTTGCTTTGAGACGGTCCACCACAACCCAAACAGCATCCTTCCTCGTGGAGAACGAGGTAGACCAACCACGAAATCCATGGAGATGTCATCCCATGGCCACACAGAACCTCCAATGGCTGCAACAGACCGGCGGGGCGCTTATGCTCGGCTTTGATCTTCCAGATCCCACAAGACGCCACATACTTGGCAATATCCACTCTCATCCTTTTCCACGAAATTCTTCTTCAAGTCCTGTACATCTTGGTCTCTCGGGATGGACCGTGTCGGGTGCGATGAGCTTCTCTCGAGAATGTCTTCTTTCACTTGAGATTTCGGGGCACGCCTGCACGACCCTGAAACCTCAAAACTCCCGCATCATCAACGGTAAAGTCTCCCGACTTGCCATCCTCAAAGCGTTTCCTCACCTCTTTGGAGCAAGCGATCATCTTCTTTGTGCCTCCCGCTTTGCACGCTCGGGAATCGTGACTCAAGAATCAATTGAGTTTCAGCTTGCACGGTCCCATAAGCGATAGGAGACTCCCAAGCGCTCAAAATCAGCAACAAGACAATCAACAACAGGGGCATTGTCTTGCGTAGAGCGTCGGCCACCACATTTGCCTTCCCGGATGATCTTTGGATAGTGAGGTCATAATCCTTTATCAATTCTAGCCACCTCCTCTGCCTCAAGTTCAAATCTTTACGAGTAAAGATGTACTTGAGGCTCTTGTGATCGATGAAAATATCACAAGACTCACCGTCTGAGTAATGCCTCCATATCTTCAATGCAAACACCACGGCTAGCTCAAGATCATGCGTGGGATAATTCTGCTCATGCTTTTTCAATTGCCTCGAAGCATAAGCAATCACCTTGCCCTCTTGCATGAGCACACACCCAAGTCCCAACCGAGAAGCATCGGAATAAGCAGTGAAGCGCTTCCCGGCTCGGGAAGGGTAAGAACGAGGCGATCCACTAACTTCTCCTTCAAAGTGCAGAAGTTGTGCTCACACTCTGCGATCCACTTTGGAACTTTATCCCTTTACGAGTCATTTGTGAAAGTGGCTTGGCAATGATAGAGAAATCCTGCACAAAACGCCGATAGTAGCCAGCCAACCCAAGGAAACTACGCACCGCTTTGACATTGGAAGGCCTCTTCCAATCCAAAGCTAGAGACTTTGCTAGGATCTACAGATATGCCCTCCGGATTGATGATGTGGCCAAGAAAACCCACTACGAAATCGAACTCGCACTTTTTCAGCTTAGCAAAGAATTGATTCCCTCGGGTACTCAGCACAAGCCTCAAGTGTCGCTCATGCTCCTCTTCGATTTAGAGTAAATCGAGAATGTCATCGATGAACACTACTACAAACTCATCAAGGTACTTGTGTAGCATCTTGTTCATCGCCTCCATAAAGACAGCGAGGAGCATTAGTTAGTCCAAAAGACATAACTTTAAATTCATAATGCCCATACCTAGTGGAGAAAGCAGTCTTCTCAATGTCCTGCTCCCTCACACGGATCTCGATTATACCCGGTGAAGATCAATTTTGGAGAACACCTTTGCTCCCTTGATTGGTCAAACAGATCCTCGATGCGAGGCAAAGGATACTTGTTTTTGACTGTCACTTGGTTAAGAGCACGATAATCAATGCACATACGCCAACTTCCATCCTTCTTGAGGCGAAGAGGGCGGGTGCTCCCCATGGCGATACGCTACGCCGAATGAAGCCTTTGGCCATGAGATCCTCCAAGCTGCTTCTTCAACTCGTCTTGAAAAGGTCGAGCCAAGCGGTATGGAGAGATAGAAATAGGTCGAGTGCCGGAGCAAGATCAATCTGAAACTCCACATTCCTCACGGGAGGTAGACCAGGCAACTCGTCGGGGAACACATCAACGAACTCCTTCACTACAGAAATCTCCTCAATGGGAGGCGAGGAAGATGGTTTCTCGAGACAAAGTCATGAGGAAACCCATGACCTCAAACGCCGACAGAAAACAAACTAGTCAAAGCAAAGGCAGGCTGGAGGGTATACCACCCTGAAAGGTCAACTCTTCCCCGGACAGGCCTGCCAAGGCAAGCTGTCTTCGAAACAACAGATCTTAGCACTGCGATCGATGCAGCCAGTCCATGCCCAAAATGACATCAAAAGGAGCCAAGCTGGATCACCATGAGATTGGCAAAGAAAACCTCATCATCAATGGCAATGGTGCAACCAGGGCAAACCAAAGAACTAGCAATCAAACCCCGGAGAAGCGACTAACACGGACTCGAGAAATCCGCTGAACTCCCAACTTAGCTCTACTAGCAAACTCCGACGACACAAAAGAATAGGATGCTCAGGAATCAAATAGAACAAAGGCATCAACGGAATCCACGAGCAGAGTACACGAAACCACCTCTGGATGCCGGTGACTCGGCGGTCGGCAAGCGTACACACTCTGGTGGCGGCAGGGAAAGAAGGAGTCCCGACTCGGTGATGCCCCAACAAGGCTGGGGCGGAGGAGGCAGCGAGGAGGAAGCGGCAGCTGCGGGCACCCGATGCCCGTGGTGGCGTCCACGCAAAGGTGGCTGAGAAGCAGGGGCAGCCATCAAGTGCACCGATCCTCTGGAAACGCTTGTTGGAGTGGGAGGAGAAGGCACCGTCTCCCACTTGATGAGGCTACAGGGATTCATCCGGCGGACTCGTCCCATATGGCCGGGCTTGCCACGGTGGTTGCAACTCCGGTCCAACCACACTCAAAACCGCAGTGCTCACCACCGCACTCGAGAGCGATCCGCGAAAATCCAATACAAAACACTTTTCTTTTGGTTCAGCTCAACTAAAGCCAAGAAAAACAGCGAAACCGACCGTCGAACGGCGAGAGAACATCCGAAGGGAACCACCATCAACTCTTCTATTTGACTCCAGTCAACTACCCGATCAAGGATAGAAAGGATAAGCACTCTTCTCCTACAGGGGTTAATAGTTCTTCGGTGATGGCGGCCAAGCCACACCGTCAAACCTCACCGTTACTATGAACCAAAAGAGGTGACCGAAACCCTTCGGCACCACAACCCCACTTTAATCACCACAACAGAACAATCCAATCATTTATACTGACAGACTCCGCAACTCTCTGGGAGCCTCGCTTTGGCCTCCACGGCCACGGCGTCCTCGGCCTCTACCCCTTGGCATGGCTGCTTAGACAGACAACCATCCAAACACGAAAACACACAATCAAGATCATAAATCAAACATCATCATAAGCATATTCCTTATCACATAATCAAGCGCGATGCATTGATGAACCAAAACCCCATCCTACTGTGCAACCAAGTGTGTCAAATTTTAGATTAGTTATACCACTTTTGCAAGTTTTAATGTTGCTATCTTATAACAAAGTTTTAGTTAAGAACCTAAGCCATGTTTCTAAGTTATTCCACATCACATTTTAGTTGTACCCTATAGCATGACACTAAAAATTCACATTCCAAGGACCTACAACCTCGCTCTGATACCAACTGTAACACCCCGGCATTTAATATGCCCGAATGCTACCAAACACAAGCTAAACAACAACTAAATACCACATTTAACATAAAATTCCAGCAAAGGTGCATAGGCTAAAAACCGAGATTTCGGCAGCACCTCCTTTGTTTTATCATGAATTTAAGGAACAGCAACAATATAGCATTATATGGCAATAAGAGAAACATCTAAAACAGCAATAAATAAAGTCTTAACGACAATAAAAGACTAACATCAAGCTCTTAAAGTTCCAAGTGTCAAACAAACGATAGAACTCTCATTAACCAAGCTAAGACTTAATTTAAAGGCCATCACACGCAATTTATTATCCAACTAAATGAATTGACTTGGGGAAACATTAAAGTGAAGCAACGTGTGAGAGTGTGACTATTCCCCTTTCCCGCATGCCGTTCTCATGGTACCTAAAACAACAAGAAAACACAAGGGTGAGTTCGAAAACTCAGCAAGCATACTGCAATGGACAACAAGCATAACAACAAGTCAATAACATCTTTCATCATGTATAACATCTCATTCATGAATACTTATCAATTTGTATGCGATGTAATGCATTGCTCCTGACCCTTTGGAACCTCATACCGGTATGGGAAGTACACACCCGTCGGTGTGCACCCTTTCCCCCTTCCATCCCGAAGATGGAGGGTGCCTACTCGCTTCCAAACACCACGTGGATGGAATCACGACATAGGACTTACTCAATGGCGTTCCGGACTAGTCATAACTTTCTCACCGACCTTGCCGGACTAGCTATGACTTTCTCACCGCCCTCGCCCTATCTCATGACATGCATGCAACCATGCCAAATATCATATTCAATTCACATATTAACACATGGCATCATAATATGTTAAACATGCTCATCATATCATATCAATCATTAAAACATGGCAAGTGGACATATATCATGTAGGCAATTCCATCTAATTTCAACATGCAACCTACAACTTGCTATCCATCACAACACACTTGCCTCAACCACGTGCAACGGATTGGCGGGAAGAAGAGGGAACTCCCGGGGTCACACCACCTGCACATAGGCATCACACACTCACAATCATAACCTCAAAACAGTACACAAACCCCCATCTAACCCGACATTGCCAACTACTCGCAAAACCTAAAACAGAGGTTCTGTCGGCGGGACAGCAGCCTTACAAAAGGCATAACTTGAGTTCTGGGACTCCAAATCGAATAAACGAGTACACCGTCGCGAAGCTTAGGAAATTTCCCAACTTTTTCTAGTTATAGGGAAAGACTGATTCGGACTCTAAAATTGTTTAATCTACAGATTACCACAATCTGTTCCAGTTACGTCACAGATTTTTAGGCGCTCGGTAAAACAGCCATAACTTTCAAACGGCTGATCGGAAATTAACGTGCTTTACGTCCACGGAAAGATAATTAAATTATCTACAACTTCCTAGAAGTCCGTACGGTCTGATTCGGATTCTAAATCGACGGAAACTCGAACCCTAGTTCGACTGCTCAATCTGCCCGAAAACAGAAACGTGGACAAGTTTAGATCTAACCCAAATTACTTCAAACCAGCGCCTCCAATTGATCTAAAAACTTGATAAACACCCTAATAACAGTACCTAGATCAAATCCAAGGATCCTCATGTTCATACCTTTGCCCGAGCGCCAAAACTCCAATCAATCTCCGCGAATCTCCTCGCGAATCGCTCCTCGCTCCACGTTCCTCGCTCCTCGCTCCTTGCTCCTCGCTCCTCGCTCCACGGGATGACTCCGCGAGGTGCAGGGTGGGAGGCCACCCTAATGCAGAAAGGGGTGGAGGGGAGGTGGTGTGGAGGTGGAGGAAAGGGAGGTGCAAAGGGGAGGTGGAGGCGCACAAGAGGGAGAGGGAGAGGGGGAGGGGGCTAGGGCTAGGAGGGAAGGGGTGGGGCGCACCAACAGCAGCATGGGCGCAAGGGGCTGGGGAGCCCCTTTTACCAGCCCTCAACCCAATCCTAGTCCGTTACGGAGTCCTAATCCATCCCACCAAAGCCCACCAAGGCCCAAAACTCCTCCGGGAAGGCCCAAAACCCCGAAAACGGCCCGGAAACGGCCCGGAAACGTTATTAACCCCCGATCCTTATGATTTTAACCTTATTTCCACATCTCATACTGTAATTAACCTTATCATGTTCAAAAAATTAAGGATACGACACTCCGAGGTGTCACAGAAAAGTTGGGGTTCCGATACAAGGAGCTTGTTAGGCGGCTGTTGAGCACGTCTAAAAGACTCAAAATAGTAGCAAAAGGCTAAACTATCAAATAACCAAAACCCAAGTTATTTTGGGGGACTCCCTAGCTATTTATAGGAGAAATAGGAGGCCAAAACCAGGCTTGGGGCGTCCAAAACACTTCCATGGCCGAATAGGACTCCTATTCCTAGTTTGGCTCGGATTTGGAAAGATGACTGAACTTGTTTTGCAGATTCCCGTTGACTCGTAAGGAATTTGGAGATGGGGCCGGATCCGTTGGAAAGAGGACGTCGAAACCTTTCAAACCAGTACTCATAGACCTCAAACACCCTTCTGGATCAAAAGTTATGGTCATTTTAAGTTGGTGCTGTCTCGGAGGCCGAATCCGAGTTGAATTGTTTTGCAGATTCCTGTTGACTCGTAAGGAATCTGTAGGTGGGGCCAGATCCGTTGGAAAGAGGACGACGAAACCTTTCAAACTAGTACTCATAGACCTCAAACATCCTTTTGGATCAAAAGTTATGGCCGTTTGATGTTGGTGTTGTCCCAGCGGCCGAATCCGAGTTGAACTTGTGCACCGGAAGAATTGGCTTCATGCTTGACGTTTGGGAGTCCTTCTCCTTGGTTCCTAAGGACAATAAAATCATCACAAGGATTCAATAGCATTCCATTCATTAAATTATTTGTATGCAACCCGAGGAACGCATTCACCTGGTAATTGAATTGACGTGCGCGAGCTCGAGTAATTGGCCCTTGTATTACATGGTTGGCTTCAATTGGGTTTGTAGGCATGGCCGTATGCATGGTAGTGATGTCCTCATCATCCTCCCCTTCTTGCATTTGAGTCGTCCTCGACTCAAGTTCATCATCTTCTCCCAAGTTTGTCTTTAGATCTGATAATTCATTTGACGGGATCGAGCTCGAGTCAATGGTCCTTGAACCGACGAAGATGTAGAAGGATGGCCAAGGTGGGGGTCGATAAAGCCATGCAGATGGAGCCATCGTAGTAGTTGTATCACAGTAGAGGATGCCGTGAAGTGTCGCCAACTTAATGGTCCTGGCCAAGGTGGGGTCGATGAAACCATGCAGTTGATATAACTGTAGCAATACTTGGTGATGACCATATGTATGCAGTGTTAGTTCTGTCCATGATGAGCATGGTCTCATCATCCTCCCTTTCTTGAAGTGGAGTCGTCCTCAACTCCATCATATTGTCCTGTGAAATGTTAGTAATGACGGAAACAAAGCAATATGCACATTTGCAATGAAATCAATGGATCGAGAATTTCTATCAACCGTATCCTCCCTTTCTTGAAAACTATCATGTGACTTGTGAATGGAACCAAATGTACTTGGTCGACATGATTAGTGATATGGCAATTATTAAATTGATGACATTGTTGCATTGCAAACGGAGGTTTAAAATCTGAACAAATATAAACTCGATGTGCTTTATACTCTCCTTTCTCACTATTTTTGCCAATAACATAAAAGATATTTCGTGATAACCATGACAAATCAGAATGTACAAAAAGGCTCTCCTCTAAATAATTCAGATCACACGGAACATCAAATTCAATGTAGCCTAATGTATATAAAGAAGACATCAATTTCAACTCATCATTTTCGCTTGTGATGTGAATGACATGTTTGTTTTCAGCATAAGTGTCTAGTGTGTTAACAAAAGTGACATGTCCATTTGCTAGTTGTGTCATGAATATAAGTGAAGTATTATCACACAACTCTTCTTTATCACAAGAAATAGCAAGCAAATCATCTTGTAACAAAGCAAAATCAGCAATTGGTTCCACTATTAGTTGCTCTACGATAGCATGATTTGTGGATAGTTTTAGCTCTTCAAAATTATTTTCTCCATGTGTAAAGTCTATACCTGTTACATTACCTTGTAAGTTCTCATCAGCTGTTGTAGGCGTTTCTTTAACTATTATCTCTTCACATATACATGGGGTAGTACTGATCGTTTCTTTCTCCATATGCTCTTCTACATCATTCTCTCGATGGTGCTCTCTTTTCTGCAAAATGTTAGCTACAAAAGAAGGTGCAACAATGGGCGCCTCAAATGAAGCTAATGATTCTTTCAAGGATTCAGCAAGCATATTTTCAACTCTATAAGCACATACAACCAATTCTGAAAGAGAACTATATGTTTCATCAATAAGAGCATCCTGAATTTCTTGATTAAGTCCACGTATGAACCTAAGCTCTGTTGCTTCTTCACCTTCAACTAAACCAAAACGCAACAAATGATTTTGCAATCGTTCATAGTATTCCTTAACGCACTTATTTCCTTGTTTCAAGCATTGGAGTCTAGTATACAAAAATTCAGAATGATATTCAGGAACATAATCAATTCTCATAAGTCTTTTCATGGCCTTCCAATTTTCAGGTTTTCTCTCTTTTCTACAAATATGTTTCCACCATGTTAATGCATATTCATTTAGCAAACTAGCAGCAATCCTAATCTTTTCATTTTCAGACAAATCATACTTGCCAAATTCTTTGTCTCTGCTATCTCCCAATTAATATAGGCATCAGGATCATAATGACCATTAAAAGGTGGAATGGCGAATTTAACCTTATCTAGGGAATCATCATCAACATGTACTGAGTATGTAGTATGCCATTTTTGTTGCTTAGAAGATGAGGTGGAGGAATTTGGAAGTTCGAGGCGATGCACTGCAAGCTTATCAAGTCTAGACAAAATAGTAGCAAGATTAGTGTTTGCAACTCCTGAGCGGTCTCGATAGACCAAGGCGGTCTTCTTGCATCAACATACTAGCAACAATTCCCTTTCTTGGCGTGGAGAGTGATGCATCGAATCCTCATCACCTAACATGGTTAGTAGAAGACAAGAAAACAATATAACAAGTATAATGTTCCTATCAACTACAAGGAGGTGTTGGCAATTCTCTCAACATTCAAGCCTATAACCAAAGCTCTTACATGTTCTTACATGCAGCGGTGTTGACGGCCGTTGGCGTGGTCAAAAGTTCTCGAAGCTTGGATAAGCGATTGCCAAGGGACCGAACAAATGTACGAGGTTGGATGTGGAGCTTGGATAGGCAATATTTATTTCCTATGCAATCTGATAATTCTAGTTATTGTAATGATAAGTAATGATCCAAACTAGAATTCACAAGCCCTAGTTGCCGATCTCAAAGATATAAGTGAATTTGAAGGCAACACACACGCATAAAGATAATGGCACTTATGCAATCAAGGAATGAGCTATAAAATATAAGTGATGCACCAAAAGCTCTATTGCACAAGTCGTAGAGACGCTAACTTATTGCTTTGAGAAAGTAAAAAGGGCACAAGATTGCTCACTAATTAATAAATTGCACAATATAAAAAGTAACAAACACAAATTAGGGTTTTGCTCAATGTAGTGTGACCGGCCACAATTTTCTTTTTCTTTTCCTTTTTTTTATCCTTTTGGCTCTTTCTCTTTTCTTTCTTTTGGTGACTTTCGGCCAACACTAGTATGAACAAAGTTTTGGAATCCCTAACTCGGTGTCACAAGATAATATGATATGATAATTGAAGATTGTGCAATGTATCAAGTAGAGCAGCCCTAAGCAATATCAACAAGCTAGTCTCAAATAGGATCAAAGTGTTCACAAAGGATGAATTGGTTCCCAAAGGTAGGTGTACTGATATTTTTCTAGGGCAGCAAACTTGTTGCCTAGATTAATGTTTGAAGATCACGAATTTGATTGTTTGATTTGTGGAAGGAATTGAAGCTTATATCCTCAGCTTTCAATAGAGTGCAAGAACACAAAAATCCGAGTTCGTATGTGAAAGTTATGCTCGAAATACCAAACTGGACAGAATTGAAGGATTAAAGCTACGCGAAGGAAAAGAAAGACCAGCAACTATAACATGGACTCTAATGGATCAAAACCTAACAAAACTCACTAAAATAACAGATTGAAACTAAAGGTTGAATTTTTGTGGAGTAGTTTTCAATTTAGGACAGAAATCAAAAACTAACCTAAGGCACTGATATTCTCACCCGATCAACTGAAGCTCGATACCACTTGATGTAACACTGGGTGTCGATCTTCGATGAGAATGATAACTTTCGATTTGGGTGGGATTGACTTTGACGATCCGACTACAACGTACAACGACGATGCGCCTTAGCAATCGCTAAACCAACTCCAGATGGTTATTGACCTTGCCGTGGGCACGATCAACCTGATCACGAAGATCAATTCCTGCAAGCAATCGAAGAACAAGCAAGAACAAGGCAAAAGCAATCTAAAATTGCAAATATAGATGAAGTATTGAAAAGTTGGGGTTCCGATACAAGGAGCTTGTTAGTAATTTGTTGAGCACGTCTAAAAGACTCAAAATATTAGCAAAAGGCAAAAATATCAAATAACCAAAACCAAATTTATTTTGGGGGACTCCCTAGCTATTTATAGGAGAAATAGGAGGCCAAAACCAGGCTTGGGGCGTCCAAAACACTTCCATGGCCGAATAGGACTCCTATTCCTAGTTTGGCTCGGATTTGGAAAGATGACCGAACTTGTTTTGCAGATTCCCGTTGACTCGTAAGGAATTTGGAGATGGGGCCAGATCCGTTGGAAAGAGGACGTCGAAACCTTTCAAACCAGTACTCATAGACCTCAAACACCCTTCTGGATCAAAAGTTATGGTCGTTTTAAGTTGGTGCTGTCTCGGAGGCCGAATCCGAGTTGAATTGTTTTGCAGATTCCTGTTGACTCTTAAGGAATCTGTAGGTGGGGCCGGATCCGTTGGAAAGAGGACGACGAAACCTTTCAAACCAGTACTCATAGACCTCAAACATCCTTTTGGATCAAAAGTTATGGCCGTTTGATGTTGGTGTTGTCCCAGCGGCCGAATCCGAGTTGAACTTGTGCACCGGAAGAATTGGCTTCATGCTTGACGTTTGGGAGTCCTTCTCCTTGGTTCCTAAGGACAATAAAATCATCACAAGGATTCAATAGCATTCCATTCATTAAATTATTTGTATGCAACCCGAGGAACGCATTCACCTGGTAATTGAATTGACATGCGCGAGCTCGAGTAATTGGCCCTTGTATTACATGGTTGGCTTCAATTGGGTTTGTAGGCATGGCCGTATGCATGGTAGTGATGTCCTCATCAGTTGGCAGATAATTCGCCATTACCCCTTCATTGCCTCCTGCAGCCAGGATGGCGGTGGTATATATCGAGAGGAACTCGTCCGGGTTCTGGGTCCCGTTGAATCTCTCGATGTGGTCGGGCTTGAACCTGTTCGGCCATACGACACTCCGGAGAGAGCTCGTGAAAGCTTGGCAGCCGAAGCTCGGGGTTTCGCGGCGAGACCCTCGACCATAATGGTCCCCACGTGTGTCTTCCGCCCAACGTCCCGCACGTGGGCCGAGCCGAGAGAAGACTTCGCGCGGAGGTCGTGCTGATGACCGTTCGGTCGTGGAGCATTCGGAACGCTCGTAATCCGGACGGTTGTAGGTATGTCGTCCCGAGGTTGCTCGGGAGCTATTCCGAGGCCTCTACCGGACCAGGTTAGCGGCCTGGGGCGATCTCCGAGCATGGCTCCGAGATTCATCTCTGTGCGAGCGCATGGGGGAGCGTCGGTGATGGTCCCGGGAAACACTCTGGGCATCTTGGCCGTGAGGAGGATCTAAGACTTTCAGCTCGGCGGCAAGCCTCTCCAGATCTTCGGCCACGACTTTGCCCACGGCCTCTAGGTCCACTTGTTCGGGGAAGCTACGGAGGTCGTGTACGACCGCCGCCAAGGCCTGCAACTGTTCTTGGTTCTGGCGAACAGGAGGTAGCGAGCTTCGGCGGTGTTCTGGGACGCGATCGGGGGTTCGATACTCGTGAGAGTTTCTTTCTCCGGACACTCGCCTCTCTTTCGCTTGGCGGCGTATGCTCGCAAGGGTCTTTCCCAAAGATGCCTCTAAGTGGAGTCTGGCCGCCTCATAATGGTCGCGCTTAGCAGCGTCCGAGGATCAAACCTTGGGCTCAGCACGGCTCCCAGCCATGTTGACGTGACGAGAGTAGGACGAACGTGATGGAGACATCATCGTGTCCCCTTGAGACGCAGTCTCTCGATCGAACTCCAGATCGTCTGGTATATCCAGGCCATCGTAGAGTCCGTCATAGTCATCCTCGTGGTCTCCGAGGGCAATGTCTGGGGAACGGAGGACCCGTCCTCGCATTCCAGGGTCTGGGGAAGAGCTCCCGGACTCGGTGTGACCGATAGGATCGGTCACATTGGCCACGCCGTCGTCGGCGTAGTACATGTTGTCGTCTTCAACGTCGTCGAAGGCGCAGAGATTCCTAGCATCCCCCGAGTTCGGCATCCTTGAGGATCCTGATCCGTACGGGAATCAAACTATCGTCCCCACGGACGGCGCTAGCTATCGACGATTGGAGAATGGGCTCCCGTCGAGCTTACTTGTTGAATGGGGGATCAACAGAGCCCCGTCGTACGAACCGAGGAAATCGTCCGAGCGACGCCAGGTCGGGAGAAGAGGAACACAGAGTTTATCCTGGTTCGGGCCTCCCACTGCCGAGATAATAGCCCTACTCCAGTGTATTGTATTCTATCGGGGGGTGTCCTCGTTACAGATCTTCAGGGGGGTTTTAAATACTACACCTAGAGATACATGGAAGGTAACTACCCCCTGGAATTACGCTACGCAGTTATACTCGCGATCTGCCGCCCTTGATCTGCGCGTTATTTGAATTTCGGGTATGATTTCCCCTGATCTTCGGCTGATTGGTTGCTACCTTCCATCCTCGTAGCATTGACCGAGTCCACCGACCAAGTACCTGAGTTATGACGTGATTTTTATGAGCATGCTTGCTCGTGATTGTTAGGGATGGTCATGAGACGGGCAGGTATGCTCGGGAGGTGTGATGCTCCACTCCCGAGCATCTTCTGTATGATCGGTGGGCTCGGAATCACCCGAGGGTACTGTGGTCTTTTACCAGATAGTCAATCCCCGACAGTGTGGTTTGACGGCGTGGCCGGTTAACGCCATCACCGGAGAATTATTAACCCCTGTAGGAGAAAAGTGCTTATCCCTTCTGTCGTAGACCGGGTAGTTGGTTGGAGTTGATTAGAAAAGTTGATGGTGGATCCTTTTGGATTTCTTTTACTGTTCTGACGATCGGTGGGGTTGGTTTCCTTGGTTTTAGTTGATTGAAATCAAAAGAAAAGTGTTGGGTATTGGATTTTCGCGGATTGTTCCGTATGCGGTATGTGGTTTTGTCTTCCATGGTTGAAGATGAAGAAGAAGAGTCTAGTGTTGCGCTTCTTTTGGTCGCCTTTCCAGCTTTGATGCTTAGTTTGTTGATTGCTTTATGGGGAGAAGCATTCAATTTATTCCTGTGTTTGTCTTTCTACGAGGTCAAAAGAGTTATTGCGGCGTTATGCCAGACTTGGTTGTCAGGGCTGAAGTTCTGTGGCTTTGTAGGAGTAAATGGTGTTTGATTTCGTCATTTTACTTGTAACACCCCGGCATTTAATATGCCCGAATGCTACCAAACCTAGACTAAGCAACCTCTAAATACCACAAATAAAAGTAAATTACAGCAAAGGAGCAAATGCTAATACCGAAAATTTCGGCAGCATCTCCTTTGATTTTCCATGAATTGAAGCAACAACAATCTTAACATATCAAGATAGCATAAAGAACGATAGCAATAACTTGAGAAACAGGAATTTCAACCATCATACAGCTAATGATATAAGCCTATCCGTCTCATGTCAAATATGGACTAATCATTTACTCATGGCAACCAACAAGGCATCAACACCATAGTTTAGTTCAGTGAATTAACCATCGCAATTATAGGAAGTACATGTCATTGTTTATATGTGTGATGCTAAGTGATGACGTGTGACCAGCTCCCTTTCCCGCATGCCGGTTTCATGGTACCTAAGAAAAACAACATAAACACAAGCGTGAGTTTATCACTCAGCAAGTATTTTGCAATGAAACAAGAAAATACATTCCAATACCTTCATCACCACTTTTCACATACGACATCATACACATCTCATATTCATAGTGTAAGCATATCATTGACATCATCATATATCATCATCATATAACATCCTCATATAATGCATTGCAATGCGATGCACATATCTCCTGGAAACTCATACCGGTATGGTTGAGTACACACCCGTCGGTGTGCACCCTCTCCCCCCTTCCATCCCGAGGGTGCCTACTCCTCGCTTCCAAACACCGCGGTGGATGGAATCACGATGTAGGACTTAGTCATTGGCTCTCCGGAATAGTCATAACTTTCTCACCGACCTGCCCCGGACTAGTTATGACTTTCTCACCGCCCGGGCCATGTATCATGCCATGTATGCAAGCATGCCAACATCATAAATAACTTGTATATTAACCCATGGCATCATAACATAATAAGCATATTCATCATATCAATGGCAAACATTAAAGCATGGCATGTGAATATATCATTTATTCAATTTCAATCCCAACCAATCTAGCAAACCACAACCCGCTACCCATTCCCATACACTTGCCTCAACCACGGCGACGGATTGGCGAGACATAGAGGGCACTCCCGGGGTCACACCACCTGCACATAGGTACCACACACTCACAATCATGTCCACAAAACAGTACACAAACACTCTTCTACCCCAACATCGCAAACTACTCGCAAAACCAAAAACAGAGGTTCTGTCCCGTCGGGACAGCAGCCTTCCAAAAGGCATAACTCGGGTTCTAAGACTCCGAATCAATTAAACGAGTACATCCCCACGTAGCTTAGGAAATTTCCTAACTTTTTATAAGTATATGGAAAGACTGATTCGGACTCTAAAGTGGTTTAATCTACAGAATACCGTGATCTATTCCAATCACGTCACAGTTTTTAATACGTTCGGTAAAATGAGCATAACTTTCAAACGGCTGGGCGTAATTTGACGTTATTTATACCCACTAAAAGGTATTGAAGTTACCTACAACTTCTTCAACAGGAGGATGACCAAATTCCGACTCTAAATTGGCGAAAACCCAAACCCTAGGTCGACTGCTCATGCTGCCCGAAACAGAGAACGTGGCAAACTCTAGATTCCATCTAATCTACCCACTACAACACCACCAATTGATCTAAAAACATGATAATAACCCTTAGAATAGTACCTAGACCAACCCCAAGGATTACCATGGCCATACCTTCGCCCGACGCACGAAAACCCAACGGATCTCCTCCCGGTTCGCGCGATCTCCTTCCTCGCTCCAAATCCACCAGATCTCCTCGTCGCGGAGCGCTCCAGTGGACGGATCTTCGAGGTGTTGAGGCGGAGAACTCCCCTAGGGGCAGCAAGGGAGGTGGAGAGGTGCTGGAGGGGTGGTGGCGCAATGGGGAGAGGTGGTGGGGGTGCGGCTAGGAGGAGGATTGGGGGGCGGCTAGGGCACACAAGGGGAGGTGGGGGCGCACCAAGAAGGGGTGGGGAGCCCAAATGGGCCGAAGGAGGCCCCCAAATAGGACTCCTACTCCTAAATGGACTCAAACTCCTCCCCACCAAGGCCCACGACCCTTTCCCTTAGGCCCAAACTCCCCCGGAAAGGTCCAAACTCCCGGAAACGGCCCGGAAACGCAAATAAACCTCATACCGTATGGTTTCAACCTCCAATTCCATATTTCATAATGTTTTTGATCTCAACATTCACATTATATAAGGTTACGACACTCCGTGGTGTCACATTCTCCCCCCCTTCAACAGGATTCGACCTCGAATCCAAGACACACCAATACGCATCCCAGCAATGCAAAAGATAGCTAGGTTTCACATCTCATACCTGAGGCGAAAAGCTCGGGGTATTTCTCGCGCATGCGAGACTCCAGTTCCCAAACCGCTTCTCTCTCTGACTAAAGCCACTGGAACTACACTGATTGAGACTCGATGGTAAGATGCTTAGGCTCGAAGACCCACAGCTCTAACGATAACCCACGATAAACCTCTTGCAAGAACTTTACTCAACATTGAAACCCAAAGCACTCAAACAAGGCCTCGGCAAGACCCAAGCGATAGGATAAAATCCCAAACAGACCACGAAATAATACGATCTCACACTCCTCATTCCATGCATTCCTTGGCACTAAAGTGTCCGATCCCCTTAACCAAAGCCACTCTCAAGAAGGACATGGTACCAACTTCTAGATCCATCTTCCGCTCCCACGCACAAAAGTGAATCATGTCCCAACGTCTCAATTGTGGTTCGTCGTATTCGAGACGACGCAAACCTAGTGAGACACAACACTCTAAGATTACTACCACCAAAAGGAGAAGCCTACTTTATGACCAGGGTTATGAAAAACCCTCAAAATCAAAAACAACCGAACATTCCACTTCGGTTGGCACAACACGCTCAAGCCCGGCGACAAAAAGATCCAATACTCTTCGAAAACAGAAAACAAATTATTAGCAACCACCAAGCGGTCCACTAACAATTTGATCAGCCCCACTGAGGAACACATCGATGACACAATTCTCCAAGAAGGTTTGAATTGAGACATAGACAACCATCCTTTGCTCTAAACTTCTACACCATTTACGATCAACTACTAGCCACACCAGGTTTCTCTTACTAAGAAAGTCTTGCCCTCACATCCTTCCACTTAAAGGACCAGGACAAAGAGTACCATTGTTGAGTAAACTCAACCGTAAAACATGAACCCAATTGATCCACATACAACAACTCAAACCCCAAAGCGCTAAAAACCACTTTGGAAAGAATCCGGCAACATCCAAAGAGCACACATTTCAATTTTTTTAAGCCAAATCGCAAAGGAAACACAAATCCCTTCACCACAACCAACACCAGAAATTATTCATTCTTTTCTTTTCAAACTAGAAAGCAAGGGAAATCTCGTTTCATGACATGAATGCACATTCTTCAAGAGCACTCCGGATTAGTCATATATACATATATGACTTTCTCACAGACCAGGCTCATCGGCTCCTTTATGTTTAATTATGCATAAACAATGTCTCGTTTTCCTTTTCACCACTCATTCATCATGTAACAACCGTACCGAATAGTCATTCACCAAATGACTTCTTCCTCGGTATCAAATAATAGAAACACAATTAACATCGAAGGTCGCGGAAATTCATATAGACTATGACAGCAGCATAGTTGACAGTAAAACACAACGTCGCATCACATCCCACATCAATTGAAAACTGAACATGCAAAACATTGCATTTCATCCAAATTCAACATTTTGGAAGAGAACATCAAAATTTCAAGTTGAGCATCTGCTCCCACAACCGTCACAAATTTTTCTCAAGGAGAGGGAAACTCATTTCAAAAAGGGAACACCTCACTAACAAAATCACTTTATAAAACATTCATAAAATCCACCTTTTTGAAGCACTCTCAAACATCACACACATTATGCAAATAAATCCAACTCCAGTCAAAAAGAGTTACAAATTAAATCTCAAGAGTTTTCAACACAACCTACTAAGACCTTCTGCTTCCTTTAAAATTTACTCCAAAGATGATTCAGTGCGAACGCGAAGGAGCGCGATCCACTCAAAGACTTTTGGGTGTAAAACCATACACATAGCATAAACTGAACAAATTAGCCAAAACCAAAAATGGGCACCAATCTCTACAAGTTTTAGGGAAACTCTGAAACACAACATAAAGAACACCTCGACCAAAAACATTTAACCAAGATAGCAAACAACCAAACCAGACCAAAAGGTTTTATACACAAGCTCAGCATGAGACCCACCATATCTAGTATTCCACTATCCTTAACATTTAAGCATTCAATATTCACTATTTACTCATCGAGAAGCCCATCATAATTCAACCAAAAGCTACATAACCAATCTTCCTCTAGTTACCTTTCCCAACACTTATAAATAAAGTTCATGATGATTACCAAAAGACGACTAACCAATACTACCTCATAAAGATCCCCACAGACCAACACATCATATAACAACGTATTCTCTATTTCAAACATGGTACTTCAACAGATACTTGAGCATGATCAACCTACCAATTTTATACAATCCATACATCAATTTCTCGACAACAAAACTTACTCAATCAATAAATGACTTCAACACATAAATGTTATCTCTACAAGACAAAATTCGTGAGTATGATTCTAGGATATACATTCATCAAGAATAAAATCCTACATCATGTTAATTATCCATGGTCCACTCCATCACAACATGTTACAAAAACTTCCATTTTTAACAAGGATTTTCAACAATTAATCTAAGCAATTACCACCACTACTAAGTCGTCAATATCAATAATTTCCATAATTATCAATCAACAACATTACCTTTAGCTACCCTATACATAGGTTATAACAAAATTACCACCACACAACATACTCCAACTATTTAAAATAGATTGAATACTAGCATTAACACTGCCCTTAACAACATCATTAACAATAAGTCTTATGTCTTCTCAATTGATATCAATACTAGCATTGTATAGACACAACTGGATACTTCCAAATATACTAGTAGTTTGCAACAACATAAATAGCAACTCTAATGAACTTCCAAGTTAAAGTCACTAGTCAACACGATTAAATTTATCTATTAACATGTAACATTAGAGCATCTTTAACAACCAGCAAAGTTTCTTTAACAATATTAGTAATTTACATCATCTTAATGTTCTAACTATGCATCAGGGTTTTAAACTTTAAACATTATCGGGGGTCATAAGCACTTTTATAACAAAGCAACAGATTCTAAGCATGTACATTAACACATTCAATCATTCTCGCTAAGAGTAAACTACAACACTAGTAGTCTATTTATTCTCAAGCTAGAGATAACAACCGCATTAAATTGTTTGAACTCACAAATTAACTTAACAATACGTCATCCCATAAACCACATTGGTACATGCTACATAACCTGCTAAACAACAATTCTTACTAAGGACAAACGATTTCTGTCAAAAGACTACTTACATTGTTTGCAGTATTTTAGTTTTAAAACTCATCCCAAATTCATAAGGAAACTTGACTCTCAAAATTGCAATGAGACAAACCCAAACTTGGTCATACAAAAGGAATCTACAAAACACTTTTCAATCTCAAAGACTCCCATAGAGGAAAATGGTTTAAACACAATTTTCTTAAAAGGGAACCAAGCGATCAAGTAATCCATTTCAAATAAAACCTTAACACCAAACCCCAAACTTTCACGAAACAAGAAGGACTTTCAAAGATGATTTCTCAAACCAGTAAAATGATGAAATCAAACACCATTTACTCCTACAAAGCCACAGAACTTCAGCCCGGACAACCAAGTCTGGCATAACGCCGCAATAACTCTTTTGACCTTGAAGAAAGACAAACACAGGAATAAATTGAATGCTTCTCCCCATAAAGCAATCAACAAACTAAGCATCAAAGCTGGAAAGGCGACCAAAAGAAGCGCAACACTAGACTCTTCTTCTTCGTCTTCAACCAAGGAAGACAAAACCACATACCGCATACGGAACAATCCGCGAAAATCCAAGACCAAACACTTTTCTTTTGATTTCAATCGACTAAAAAAAACAAGAAGACCAACCAAAACCGACCGTCAGAACGGTGAAAAGCATCCGAAGGAAACCACCATCAACTCTTCTATTTGTCTCCAGTCAACTACCCGATCTATGATAGAAAAGGTAAGCACTCTTTCCCTACAAGGGGTTAATAGTTCTGCGGTGATGGCTTTAACCGGCCATACTGTCAAACCACACCCTTACTATGAACAAAAGTGGTGACCGAAACCCTTCGGCACCACAACCCCACTTTATCACCACAACAAGCACAATTCAATCATTTATCTCATAGACATAGCAACATGCATTATCAAATGAAGCATTCCACATCAAAGCTTAAATACAACATTTAAGAGTAAAGAAATGATACCCATACCCTTTCCTACTGTGCAACCATGTGTGTCAAATTTTAGATTAGTTATACCACTTTTGCAAGTTTTAATGTTGCTATCCTATGACAAAATTTTAGTTAAGACCTAAGCCATGTTTCTAAGTTATTCCACATCACATTTTAGTTGTACCCTATAGCATGACACTAAAAATACACATTCCAAGGACCTACAGCCCGCTCTGATACCAACTGTAACACCCCGGCATTTAATATGCCCGAATGCTACCAAACCTAGACTAAGCAACCTCTAAATACCACAAATAAAAGTAAATTACAGCAAAGGAGCAAATACTAATACCGAAAATTTCGGCAGCATCTCCTTTGTTTTTCCATGAATTGAAGCAACAACAATCTTAACATATCAAGATAGCATAAAGAACGATAGCAATAACTTGAGAAACAGGAATTTCAACCATCATACAGCTAAGGATATAAGCCTATCCGTCTCATGTCAAATATGGACTAATCATTTACTCATGGCAACCAACAAGGCATCAACACCACAGTTTAGTTCAGTGAATTAACCATCACAATTATAGGAAGGAACATGTCATTGTTTATATGTGTGATGCTAAGTGATGACGTGTGACTAGCTCCCTTCCCGCGTGCCGGTTTCATGGTAACTAAGAAAAACAACATAAACACAAGCGTGAGTTCATCACTCAGCAAGTATATTGCAATGGAACAAGAAAATACATTCCAATACCTTCATCACCACTTTTCACATACGATATCATACACATCTCATATTCATAGTGTAAGCATATCATTGACATCATCATATATCATCATCATATAACATCCTCATATAATGTAATGCAATGCGATGCACATATCTCCTGGAAACTCATACCGATATGGTTGAGTATACACCTGTCGGTGTGCACCCTCTCCCCCCTTCCATCCCGAAGATGGAGGG
The DNA here is from genome assembly GCA_036346355.1 of Rhipidocladum racemiflorum. Classification (NCBI taxonomy): domain Eukaryota; kingdom Viridiplantae; phylum Streptophyta; class Magnoliopsida; order Poales; family Poaceae; genus Rhipidocladum; species Rhipidocladum racemiflorum. Next base: position 61,026,566 of record CM070570.1, read on the forward strand.
TGCCTACTCCTCGCTTCCATACACCGTGGTGGATGGAATCACGATGTAGGACTTACTCATTGGCTCTCCAGAATAGTCATAACTTTCTCACCGACCTCCCCCGGACTAGTTATGACTTTCTCACCACCCGGGCCATGTATCATGCCATGTATGCAAGGATGCCAACATCATAAATAACTTGTATATTAACCCATGGCATCATAACATAATAAGCATATTCATCATATCAATGGCAAACATTAAAGCATGGCATGTGAACATATCATATATTCAATTTCAATCCCAACCAATCTAGCAAACCACAACCCGCTACCCATTCCCATACACTTGCCTCAACCACGGCGACGGATTGGCGAGACGTAGAGGGCACTCCCGGGGTCACACCACCTATACATAGGTACCACACACTCACAATCATGTCCACAAAACAGTACGCAAACACTCTTCTAGCGCGACATCGCAAACTACTCGCAAAACCCAAAAACAGAGGTTCTGTCCCGTCGGGACAGCAGCCTTCCAAAAGGCATAACTCGGGTTCTAAGACTCCAAATCAATTCAACGACTACATTCTTGCGTAGCTTAGGAAATTTCCTAACTTTTTATAAGTATATGGAAAGACTGATTCGGATTCTAAAGTGGTTTAATCTACAGAATACCATGATCTGTTCCAATCACGTCACAGTTTTTAATACGTTCGGTAAAACGAGCATAACTTGCAACGGCTGGGCGGAATTTGACGTTCTTTATACCCATTGAAAGGTATTGAAGTTACCTACAACTTCTTCAACAGGCGAACGACCAAATTCCGATTCTAAATTGGCAAAAACCCAAACCCTAGGTCGACTGCTCATGCTGCCCGAAACAGAGAACGTGGCAAACTCTAGATTCCATCTAATCTACCCAACTACAGCACCACCAATTGATCTAAAAACATGATAATAACCATTAGAACAGTACCTAGACCAACCCCAACGATTCCCATGGCCATACCTTCGCCCGACGCACGAAAACCCAACGGATCTCCTCCCGGTTCGCGCGATCTCCTTCCTCGCTCCAAATCCACCGGATCTCCTCGTCGCGGAGCGCTCCAATGGATGGATCTTCGAGGTGTTGAGGTGGAGAACTCCCCTAGGGGCAGCAACGGAGGTGGAGAGGTGGTGGAGGGGTGGTGGCGCAATTGTGAGAGGTGGTGGGGGGTGCGGCTAGGAGGAGGATTGGGGGGCGCACCAAGCAGGGGTGGGGTGCCCAAATGGGCAGGAGGAGGCCCCCAAACAGGACTTCTACTCATAAATGGACTCAAACTCCTCCCCACCAAGTCCCACGACCCTTTCCCTTAGGCCCAAACTCCCCCGGAAAGGCCCAAACTCCTGGAAACAGCCCGAAAACGCAAATAAACCTCATACCGTATGGTTTCAACCTCCGATTCCATATTTCATAATGTTTTTGACCTCAACATTCACATTATATAAGGTTACGACACTCCGTGGTGTCACATTACTGGTTTGAGAAATCATCTTTGAAAGCCCTTCTTATTTCGTGAAAGTTTGGGGTTTGGTGTTAAGGTTTTATTTGAAATGGGTTACTTGATCGCTTGGTTCCCTTTTAAGAAAATTGTGTTTCAACCATTTTCCTCTATGGGATTCTTTGAGATTGAAAAGTGTTTTGGAGAATTTCCTCTTGCATGACCAAGTTTGGGTTTGTCTCATTGCAATTTTGAGAGTCAAGTTTCCTTGTGAATTTGGGTTGAGTTTTAAAAATAAAATGCTGCAAACAAAGTAAGTAGTCTTTTGACTGAAATCGTTTATCAACAGCGAGAATTGTTGTTTAGCATGTTATGTAGTATGTACCAATGTGGTTTATGGAATGACGTATTGTTAAGTTAATTTGTGAGTTGAAACAATTCAATGCGGTTGTTATCTTTAGCTTGCGAATAAATAGGCTACTAGTGTTGTAGAGTACTCTGTAGCGAGAATGATTAAATGGGTTAATATACATGCTTAGAACCTGTTGCCTTGCTTTAAAAGTGCTTATGATCCTCATTAATGTTTAAAGTTTAAACCCTGATGCATAGTTAGAACATTAAGATGATGTAAATTACTGATATTGTTAAAGAAACCTTGCTGGTTGTTTAAAGATGTTCTAATTTAACGTGTTAGTAGAGAAATTCAATCATGCTGGCTTGTGACCTTAACTTGGAAGTTAATTAGAGTTGCTATTTATGTTGTTGCAAACCATTAGTATATTTGGAAGTATGCAGTTGTGTTCCTATAATGCTAGTTACGATGTCAATTGGGAAAAACATAGGTCTTGTTGTTGTTTTAAGAACATTGTGCTGATCTAACTTATTAAATTTATTTTAATAGTTGGAATATGTTGGGTAGTGGCAATTGTGTTATAACCTATGGATAGAGTAACTAAAAACAATGCGGTTGTTTTATGATTATACCCATTTATTGATATTGATGACTTAGTAGTGGTGGTAATTGTGTAGAATACTTAGAAACCATTAATTAAATGGAGGGTATTGTAACCTGTTGTGATGGAGTGAACCATGGATAATTAACCTGATGTAGAATTTTATCCTTAATGAATGTATGTCTTAGAATCATAGTTATGAACTTTGTCTTGTAGAGATAATATTTCCATGTTGAAGTCGTTGGTTAACTGAATAAGTTCCGATTGTCGAGACGTGGACATGTAGGTGGTATGAAATTTATAGGTTGATCATGCTTAAGTATCTGTTAAAGTACTATGTTTGAAATATATAATACGTTGTTATATGATTTGGTGATCCGTGGGGATCATGTCAATGTAGTCTTGGTTGTGTGCCTTTTTTATAAGCATCATAAACCTTAATTAAAAGTGTTGGGAATGGTAACTAGAGAAAGAAATTGTTATGTAAATTTTGTAAAATCCGGTTGGACTTTCTCGATGAGTAAATAGTGAATATTGAATGCTTAAATGGTAAGTGTAGTGGAATACAAGATATGGTGGGATTCATGCTGAGCTGGTGTTTGAAACCTTTTGAACTGGTTGGGTCGTTCGCTATTTGGGTTGAATGCTTTCGGTCAAGGTGTTCCTTATGTGGTGTTTCAGAGTTTTCCTAAAACTCGTAGTGATTGGTGCCAATTTTTGGCTTTGGCTAAATTGTTTAGTTTATGCTATGAGTATGGATTTTACACCCAAAGGTTTTTTGAGTGGATCGCGCTCCTTCGCGTTCACACTGAATTACCCTTGGAATACATTTTAAAGGAAACCGATGGATATAGTGGGTTGAGTTGGGAATTGTTGAGATTTAATTTGTAACTCTTTTTGGCTAGAGTTGGAGTTATTTGAAAAATGTGTGTGGTACTTGCAAGTGCTTCAAAAGGTGGATTTTATGAATGTTTCATAAGTGATTTTGTTAGTGAAGTGTTCCCTTTTTGGAAATGAGTTTCCCTTTCTCTTTGAGAAAATTTTTGGCTGTTGTGTGTGCAAATGTTTGACTTTGGAGTCGATATTAATTTCCAAAATGTTGATTTTGGTTAGAATGCGAGGTTTTACAAATTTATCCTTCAATTGTTGGTGGGTTATGATATGATGTGGTGTTTTCCTATTAACGGTGCTGCTGTCATAGTTTATATGATTTAGCGCAATCATAGATGTTATTTGTGTTTCAATATGGTGATACCGAGGAAGAAGACTTTTGGTGAATGACTATTCGGTATTGTTGTTACATGGTGAATGAATGGTGAAAAGGAAACATGACCTCGTTTATGTATAATTAATCATAAAAGAGTAGATGAGCCAGGTCGGTGAGAAAATCATATATGGATATATGACTAATCCGGAGTGCTCTTGAAAAGTTTGCATTCATGTCATGAATCGAGATGTCCATTTCTTTGTAGTATGAAAAGAAAGAATGAAGAATTTCTGGTATGTTGGCTGTGGTATAGGAGATTTGTGTTTCCTTTGCGTCTTGGATTAGGAAGTTAAAATGAATGCTCTTTGGTTGTTGTCGAATCCTTTCCAAAGTGATTGTAGTGCATTGGATTCAAAGCTATGCATGAGGATCAATTGGGTTCATGGTTTGTGGTTGAGCTTACCCAATGGTTGTATTTTTTGTTCTAGTCCTTTGAGTGGAAGAGCCAGAGGGCGAGACCTTCTTAGAGAGAGAAATCCAGTGTGGGTTGTTAATGACCTCAGTTATTAAGTGTTACTAGTAGTTGATCGTAAATAGTTTAAAAGTGAAGAGTAAAGGAAGGTTGTGTTGGACTCAATGCAAACCTTCTTGGAGTATTGTGTCGTTGATGTGTTCCGCGGTAGGGTTGATTAAATTATTAGTGGACCACTTGGTGGTTGCTAGTAATTGTTTTTCCTTTTCGAAGTGTATTGGATCTTTTATCGCTGATCTATGAGCGAGTTGAGTCAACCGAAGTGGGTTGTTCGGTTGTTTTTGTTTTGCGGGTTTTAAGGACCCTGGTCATAAAGTAGGCTTTTCCTTTTGATGTTAGTGATGGGTATTGGTCTTTTGTAAAAGATCAATCTTTTGCAAGGTTTTAACCCCGTTTGTTCAAAAAGTGGGTAGTCTTGGAGTGTAGTGTCTCACTTGGTTCGCGTCGTCTTGATTACGGCGAACCACAGTAGAGAGGTTGGTACCGTGTTCTTCTAGAGAGTAGCTTTGGTTAAAGGGATTGGGCATTTTAGTGCCAATGAATGCATAGAATGAGGAGTGTGAGACCGTTTTCCTTCGCTGTCGGTTTGGGAATTTATCCTATTGCTTAGGACGTTCCGAGTCCTTGTGTTAGTGCTTTGTGTTTCAATGATGAGTAAGATTCGGGCAAGAATTGATTGTGAGTTATCGTTAGAGCCGTCAATATTCAAGCCTTAGCTCCTTGTTTTTGAGTACGGGCTAGTGCAAAATGTATGGGTTTCTAAGCGGGTTCTGAGAAGTGAACCTTAGCTCCCTTCGATTTGGTTGGTTGTGAAGTGGTGTGTCTCGGATTCGGTGTCGAATCCTGTTTAAGGGGGGAGAATGTGACACTACGGAATGACGGTATGAGTCATTTTCGATCTCGACCTTAAAGTACGACTCTTGTATTGTGTTTTTGGGCCTTTCCGGGGGGATTTGGGCCTTTCCGGAGGGGAATTGGGCCTTCCGGGGGAGTTCGGGCCTTGGGGGGTCTATTTGGGCCAAAGGTGGGACATAATTAGGCCATGTGGAGGTGGACTAGGACAGCAAACCTGCTGCCCTAGCCCTTGGTGCGCCCCCCTCTCCCCATATGTGCCCCTCCCACTTCCCTCTCAACCCTAGCCACCTCCCCTAGCCCCCACTTGCGCCTCCACCCTTCCTCTTCCTCCTCCACCTCCTCAAGCCGGCCCTAGGCGAGTTCCAACCCCTCCTCTTGCTGTCACGCCCTTCCATACCGTTGTCCTCTTCGTTGGGAAGCTCCGCGATGAGAAGATCCGGCGGGATTGGCACGTGCAAGGAGATCGGGCGACCGGGAGGAGTTTTCGTCAGTTCATCGTTCGTCGGGCTAAGGCATGGTGATGGGAAATCCTTGGGGTGGATTAGGTGTTGTGATAGAGGTGTTTTTGATGTTTTTAGATCAAGTGGTGGTGCTGTAATTGGGTAGATTAGATGAAATCTAGAGTTTGCCACGTTCTCTGTTTCGGGTAGATTGTGCAGTCAACCTAGGGTTTGGGTTTTCGCCAACTTAGACTCGAAATTTGGTCGTCCGCCTGTTGAAGAAGTTGTAGGTAATTGAAATAACTTTAATTGTACGTAAAGAATGCTTAATTCCGATCAGCCGTTTGAAAGTTATGCTTGTAATTGGGTACAAAACTATGACGAGATTGGAACAGATCACGGTATTCTGTAGATTAAACCACTTTAGAGGCCGAATTAGTTTTTCAATATACTTATAAAAAGTTAGGAAATTTCCTAAACTACACGAGGATGTACTCATTTAATCAATTTGGAGTTTTAGAACTCAAGTTATGCTCGTTGGAAGTTTGTTGTCCCGACGGGACAGAACCTCTATTTTTGGGTTTTGCGAGTAGTTTGCGAAGTCGGGGTAGAAGAGTGTTTGCGTACTGTTTTGGGGGCATGTGCAGGTGGTGTGACCCCGAGAGTACCCTCATCCTCTCGCCAATCCGTCGCCCGAGGTTAAGGCAAGTGTATTGGAATGGGTATCGTTTAGATTGTTGCTAGACTTGATTGGATACAACTTGCTTTATGATATGATGCTAAGAATGATGTTTGCCTATGACATGATGAACATGATTTCATATTGATTATGATTGTGTGGTATTTAATGTTTATGCCAATATTTACATGTTTATGTCATATGTGCATTCATAATGGAAGATGCGTCCCATGCTGATGCGGGCCTCTGTGTTCACACGTAGTGAACACGAAAGACCTACCTCGTAGTCCCATCCACGTGTGTGCATGGGAGCGAGTCAGTAAGAGTAGGCACACTCCATCTACGGGATGGAAGGGGAAGGGGGTGCACGCCGACGGGTGTGCACTCGGCAATACCGGTATGTGCTTCGAGGAGATATGAGCATTTGCATCGCATTGCATACATGATGATGATGATGATGATGATGAAATGAGTACAATGATATTGAGACATGAGAATGATGTGGTATATGAAATTATGGTTTGTACGTGATGTTGAGCATGGTAGTGATGTTTACGTTGAATTGTTCTTTATGGTCCATTGCAATATACTTGCCGAGTGATGAACTCACGCTTGTGTTTTATGTTGTTTTAGGTACCATGACACCAGCATGTGGGAAGGGGCATTAGCTACACATCTTCACGTAGATCCACACCTTTAGGCAGATTTATCAGCTTGAGTCATGATAATAAGAATAGTGCTATGAAACTTGGTGCATGGTTAAATTGTGTGCTTGTTTCCCTCATTTGCTTCGTTTAGCTCGTGAGATAGTTGAATTCGTTATTCTAGACTTATACTGTTGTTAGAATCCTCGTTATTGATGATTTAGATGTCTTTCTTTATGCTATATCCTGTGATCATATTGTTGTTGCTTCAATTCATGGAAAAACAAAGGAGATGCTGCCGAAATTTTCGGTTTTAGCATTTGCTCCTTTGCTGTAATTTATCTTTATTTGTGGTATTTAGATGCTGTTTAGTCAATGGTTGGTAACATTCAGGCGTATTAGATGCCAGGGTGTTACATCGTATCTGAGAACACAAAAAGTAGTTGCAAAAGGAAACATCCAATTCTCATTGGGAGTTAAGTTATGGTTAGTTAGGAGCAAAGCAACATTTTGAGCAAGTTTCTTGGCACGTGATTGTGTTATAGGCCCTTGAAACACGTTTGAAGCCTCATCATTAATAGTAAAAGAAAGTGGTGAGGATGATGTCGGTGTAGTCAAAGTAATGCCCTCATCATGCTCCCTTTCTTGAAAACAAGTTGTCCTCAACTCTGTATCCTATGGTCCGAAGAAAGAAGATAAATCTGAAACATTAAATGTAGAACTTACAATGTAGTCATCTCCTAGAAGTTCAATCTTGTAAGCATTTTCATTCATCTTCTCAAGAACCTTGAATGGACCATCACTTCTAGGCATCTGTAACTTCCCAATTTTTGCTTTTCATGAGTCTAAATAAGATTTGGCACTTTTCTGTATTTTTTGAATTTTCTAGGATTTATTTGAATTTATTTGAATTTATTCCACTTTGAAATAATTAAAGAATTTAATTTTGCAAATAAAATTTTGTTGGAAATATTTTATTTGAGTTCAAAATGTTCCAAAATATTTTCTAGAATTTTTTCTGGAATTTTTCTGAGTGTTTTGCTATTTTTAATGAATTAAATGAATTTCTGGGAATTAATTTGATTATTTAATCGCTGGAAAAACCCAAACCGGTTTCACTGTTCATCCGACCGGACCCGAGTCCGAGTCAGACTCGAGTCCGACCCGGACCCGACCGCGCCAGCCGTCTCGGTCGAACCAAGTCACCGAACCCTAACGCGCGTGACCGTTGGATCGTAATCCAATGGCCACGATCGCGCTACGTCGCCCGAACCCGAGCCCAACCGAGCCAGCCAGGTCGCCCGAGCCGGACCCGAGCCCAAACCCCCGTGCCATTGGATCTTGATACAACGGTCCACGTTGAGCCACGTCACCCAATCCGAATCCATTTCGGATTCCGCCGCCGCAGCCGTGTGGGCCTCAGTTTCCGCGATTTTCACGGACGCCGAGGGACCTATTTAAGGCGCCGCCGCTGCCACCGGGTAGCCGACTCCCGTGCGCACCTGTAGCCCTAGACCACATCGCCTGAGCCACCGCCGTTCGCCCGCTAGAGCTCGCCGTAGTTGCGTTAGGTTTCCGCCGCGGTTATTCGTCGCTTCCGCCGCCGTTGAGCCTAGATCCGGAACCGCAAGGACGAGACGCGTCAGAGAGCACCTTTCACTTTGCCGGGGAGGCCCCGCAACGCTGTTGTTGTGGTCGTCGTCCTCGTCTCCGGTGAGCCAGCTCCGCCGCACGCCATCGCCGTCGCTTGAGCTCCACCAACCGTCCGGTCAAGATCCAAGGGCCCAGATTCGTCCACGTCATCCCCGGTGAGATCTCATGTTGTAATTCCTAGATCTGTTTTCAACCATTGGATCTAGATCCAACGGTTTAAATTATGCCACGTAGCTCAAACCGCACCGTGCTTGGATAGATGTCAGCCGTTAGATCTAGATCGAACGGCTAGGGTTAGCCACATTGTAACCTCTAGATGGAATATTGACCGTCCGATCAAGATCGAACGGTCCAGTTGGACCGAGTAGTTTTTCAACGCGTGAGGTTGGATCCGATCTGGACCGTTGATTTTCAAATCAACGGACTAGATCATGCCACGTGCCCAGTAGTTGGACCGTCGCGGTCAGCCCAGTTAGCTGCGGTCGCCGCTGACGTCAGCGTGGGACCCACGCGTCAGCGGCCCAGCCGAACAGCACCATGACGTCACCGCTGATGTCACGGTGGGGCCCAGCTATCAACCGTCCCTCAGCCGAGCGTGATGACGTCACCGCTGACATCATCCGTTGGGGCCCACTTGTCAGTGAGACATGTATTCGTGGACCGGGTCCACGGTGGACCCAAACCGAACCGTGGACCACGTCCATGGACCGGCTGACGCAATAAATCGATTTTTCAATAGGAAAATAATTCGGTGGAAATTCAAAATCCACGCTGACGTCATTATTCGGTTTTCCAGTATAAAAATAAATGAATTAACTCGGATTATTGATATATTTGAATTTTGAAACTTCAAACGCTTATAACTTTTGCAATTTAACTCCGATTTGAGTGATTCATATTTCTAAATTTTTATAAAATTGAGATCTACCTAATGGTGAATTTTATTTAATTTTTGGACCAAAGTTTTCCTCTGTAATATTATTTAATTGATTATTTAAACTTTAAACGCTTGTAACTTTTGCGTTTTAACTCCGATTATACCGATTCAAATTCCTAAAAATTCATAAAATTATGCTCTCTCTGTTTATGGACTTCATTTGGATGTTTGAACACTTTTTGTCTACTATTTATTTATTTATTGCTATTTGCACGCTTTACGAGTAGACGTTGAAGTGCCCAAAGGCTTCGAAGGTGAAGTGTTGACCCAGGAGCCAGCTCAATACCAAGAGCAAGTACTCTTTGAAGGCAAGTTGTGCTTTGACCATGTTGATCCGATTTTCAAATTAACTTGATTTAAATTATTGCATGCTGGTTTAATTAGAAAATACTTTATTTAATTATGGGAAACTAGATAAATGCCAAATTGCTGTATGACACCTTGGTTAATTAAATATGTGCCATGACCCCTTGTCACCCTAGTTGTGGATTATTAGTTGGACATTATTAAAATTGCCAACATGGGTAGTTAGACCGACGTAGTATGCTTAGCCTGGCCACGTGAAATGCTTTGGACAATCAAATGCTAATATTGACTTAATGAGATATTGCACCTGTTTTTGAAAGAAGTATCATGTGTTATGATTGTTGATGGCACGTGGTGCATGGTAATCAACTGGGGTTTGATAAATAGATTTCGACCGGGGCATGTGGCAAGAATGATCGGGCGGCCAGTTGTGGCACCGGGAACGTTGTTTTGGTTCTTCGGGTAGTCTTGCCCTGGTCACCCTAAGGACTTAACCTTGCAAGCCTTTGAACTGAGTCAAACCTGCAACCACATGTCTATAATGGGACGGGCCTAGTTGATTAAGTTGCTAATAATGTACCTGTGGGACCTCGGGGTGTCAACTATACCTTTTGTGTAGTTGTACGGGGGGAGCGTACCGGGGCTGCGGCCAGGTACCCATCTAACGGTGGATTGGCCTAAACTTCGCCTTCGCTAAGGGAAGGGTTAGTGTGCAATCACCGGAGAGGACCACTTGTGCTGTTAGAAGTTTCCGAAAGACTTTGTTACGGACACTCGCCTTTGTGGCGTTAGGCTGTATCTTGTGGGTAAAGTGCATAACCTCTGCAGAGTGTAAAATCTATTTGAATAGCCGTGTCCGCGACATTGGACATTGCTCGGGAATTACAGTCAAGGGTTAGACTTTCTTGAAAATAACTTGGACTCGAAAGGTTTGGTTTGGTTTAATAATGATGTTGATGGAAATGTGGATTAGGAATGGGAAAGAAGTTTAATTAACTCCTGGAAAAGTTATTGATCTTATACTTGTATCTACTGCTTTCGAATCTACTTATGCTACTTGTCAAATCTTTGTTTCTTGCAATTATACCCTGAGCTACTCCTTTGTACTAAGCCATGCATGTAGTATATTAGTTTGCATTCTGTGCATGACTTGCTGAGTACCAAGTACTCACCCTTGCCACAATACAACACCAGTTGAAGAAGAGTCTATACCAGCTTTGGAGGAGGAGCTCTAAGAGAAACCGTCTAACTAGGGAGCGAGCCCAGTCAGTTGCCTGTGGTATACTGGATGGCGCCATGAAGTTATCTTATTTTTCGCTGCTGTTATTTCTCTTTTATTAAGTTTTCGCCCTGCGTGGCGTATATTTGTAACTTGACCTTAAGGTCGAGCAACCAGCTTGGGTAACTAATTAAAGTATCTTATTATTTCGTTGAGTATGATTGTGATATTTACCAATGTTGAGACTAAGGGTCCGGATTTGCAAATTCGGGTCCCGACAGAGGTGGTATCAGAGCCATACTGACTGTAGGCTCACCTATAGTTAGATTGGTCGTAGTGAGGATAAAACCTATTTTCTAAAGATAAAATTTGGTCAAGATAATGAATGAATTCTTGACTTACCCCTTTCTTCCTTGTTCATACCCCTTGCTGAGTTCTTTCTATCTTCCACTTCGATTTTAAAATGTTGCGTTCTTACGCGAGTGTCTTTTGACAGATGATGATGAACAACAACTACGCCGAGCATGAAGGAGGTTACGCTGCCGAGTTGTGGTGTATGCTTTAGTTTCTTGGAGGTTTTGAGAGGCCGCTCTACCGAGGGACTACACTCGTGCAGGCAGGAATGGTCATAGGATGGGACGTCAGGATCACGGTGTATGCCCGAGAGAAGACAAAGTTCAGCCGCCCTTTCCACTTCACCGCCAAGAGGTCTACCTTTGAGATGGGAATCCAGGAGGTGTCACGTCGAGCAATGCAGCAGATCGCTCGCACCTACTCCAGGGAGCTGGAAGGCACAGTGTTTCGTCACCACCCATGCCGAGACAGCAGAACTCAGCGAAAGCCGATAGAAGATGAGGATGCTACCGTCACACACTTAGCCAGATTCGTCGCCGCCCAGGAGGAGCTTATCGACGACACAGTTCAGGAGTTGAAGAAGCCTCGCGAGCAGGTAGAGGAAGAGAAGAAGCACTTAGAGAATGCTCATGAGTACGTCGCTTATGCCGCGGAAAGGATCGTAGAGCTGGAGACTGCACTGTATGGACATGGCCCCGATCCAGTGTTGGAGTTGGACGCCCCAGAGCCAGAGGAGGACCCAGAAGAGGCGCCACCTGCACCCGCGCCACAGCCACAGCACCAGCTAGACCCAGAGCCAGAGGAGGAGGCCGCGTCGTTGACCACAGCTGCAATTACAGGGCATGGCGATTGTTTCGCGCCTATGCCGCCGCACCCGCCCCGAGGAGGCAGTGGAGGTTTTCTCGACGAGTGAGCGTAGGCATTGAGGTTGAGACTCCTTCGTCGAGTCGCGTTATAGTATAAGAGTCACCCCTTTAAACGTTAGACTCCAGTAAGAGTCGATTTGGACTTTCATTGCTTGTTGAGTGTGCAGTATGTGTTGCAAGGCCCTTAGGCATTGTGAGCAACCATACCAAGCTATTATTATTAATAATAAAGTTAGATTTTTGAGTTACACTTTTTTCCCTGCATAGGTTACTCTACTACTTGTCTATGCTTGTTTCCCTCTTGTCTTTAAACCTTGGAGCAATCGACAGATGGTGAACACCCGCGGAAACCTTGGAGGCAATGGGAGTAGTTCTCGCCCAGTTGGGAACCCAGACCTTAGATGTTATTTTGGGAATGGACTGGTTATCCAAGCACAAGGCTGTGCTGGATTGTGGACGAAGGATTATCTCAGTTGAGAGCCCGTGTGGAAGGAAAGTGGAATTTCAAGCCACCGCCGTTAGAGATGGACAATTGATGGTTAACAACGCAAAGGCGATCAGCATAGAAGATGTCTCAGTAGTGAATGAGTACCCGGATATTTTTCCTGAAGATCTACCTGGTACGCCGCCAGACAAAGATATAGAGTTTGTGATAGAGCTTGTACCTGGTACAACGCTAATAGCAAAGAGACCTTATCGGATGTCCACCGAAGAATTGGTAGAGATGAAGAAGCAGCTTGAAGAGCTGATGGAGAAAGGATTCATCAGACCGAGTTTGTCGTCGTGGGGAGCGCCAGTTCTGTTCGTCAAGAAGAAGGACGGGAGCTTCAGGATGTGCATTGACTACCGTGCACTCAATGAGGTCACCGTGAAGAATAAGTACCCGCTACCCAGGATCGATGATCTGTTTGACCAACTGAGAGGAGCCGGAGTTTTCTCCAAGATTGATCTGAGATCGGGATACCACCAGTTGAAGATTCGACCAGAGGATATTCCGAAGACCTTGTTTTCGTCCAGATACGGACACTATGAGTTTACAGTTATGTCCTTCGGTCTAACGAATGCGCCAGCATATTTCATGAATATGATGAATAAGGTGTTTATGGAATATTTGGACAAGTTTGTTGTTGTTTTCATGGATGATATCTTAATCTACTCCAAGACAGAGGATGAACATGCAGAGCACTTGAGGCGAGTTTTGGAAAAGCTGGGGGAACAACAACTCTTCGCTAAGTTCAGCAAGTGCGACTTTTGGAATGACAAGGTGGAGTTCCTCGGACATGTAATGACCGCAGAAGGAGTCGTCGTCGACCCGAGAAAGGTAGAAGCTGTGCTACATTGGGAGCAGCCGAAGATCGTGACCCAGATCCGGAGTTTCCTTGGAATGGCAGGTTACTACCGCCGCTTCATTGAAGGCTTTTCGACAATTGCAAGACCCCTCACGCAATTGCTGAAAAAAGAGAAGAAGTTTGCATGGACGCCGGAGTGCGAGAAAGGTTTTCAAGAGCTGAAGAAGCGATTGACATCAGCCCCGGTGTTGGTTCTACCGGATGTTAACCAGAGTTTCGATATTTATTGCGATGCATCGCGCCAAGGACTTGGATGTGTGCTGATGCAGAACGGAAAGGTCGTCGCTTATGCATCAAGGCAGTTGAGGCCGCATGAGGAGAATTATCCAACGCATAACCTAGAGCTAGCTACCGTAGTGCATGCTTTGAAGTTGTGGCGTCACTATCTGATTGGAAACAGATGTGAAGTATATACGGACCATAAGAGTCTTATGTACATCTTCACCCAATCGGACTTGAATATGAGACAGATGAGATGGTTAGAGTTGATCAAGGATTACAATGTCGGAATCCATTACCATCCCGGAAAGGCCAACGTGGTGGCCGATGCTCTGAGTTGGAAAAGCCATACCGTGAACGTGTTGATAGCCACGAGTCAGGATGAGCTATGTGAGGATTTCCAGAGAATGCAGATTGAAGTAGTACCAGAAGGATTCTTGGCCGCATTAGAGGTAAAGCCTACCCTGGAGGATCAGATCCGAGAAGGACAGAAGGATGATGACAAGATCCGCAGGATTAAGTCCAAGATGGATGAGGGCAAGGCAAAAGACTTCAAGCTAGACGAGCAAGGCACGTTATGGATAATGAATCGAATCTGTGTACCAAACAAGAAGGAGCTGAAGCAGTTGATCCTAGAGGAAGCCCATGACTCCAAGTATTCAATCCATCCGGGAAGTGCCAAGGTGTATCAAGATTTGAAAGAAAGATTCTGGTGGCCAAGCATGAAGCGTGAAGTTACCGAACATGTTGCGTTGTGCGACATATGCCAGAGAGTCAAGGCAATGCATAAGAAACCAGCAGGATTGCTACAGCCGTTGAAGATACCTGAGTGGAAATGGGAGGAAATTGGAATGGACTTCATTACTGGTTTACCCAAGACTCAAGGAGGATATGACTCCATATGGGTCATAGTGGACCGCTTGACTAAGGTTGCCCATTTTATTCCAGTAAAGATCACTTACTCGGGAGATAAGTTAGCAGAATTGTACATGACCAGGATCGTTTGTTTGCACGGAGTGCCGAAGAAGATTGTATCGGACAGAGGTACCCAGTTTACCTCGAGATTCTGGAATAAGCTGCATGAAGCCATGGGAACCCGTCTGAACTTCAGCACCACCTATCATCCGCAGACGGATGGACAGACCGAGAGAGTTAATAAGATATTGGAGGATATGTTAAGAGCTTGTGTATTAGCTTATGCTACCTCTTGGGACAAAAGTCTGCCGTATGCTGAGTTCAGCTACAACAACAGCTATCAAGCAAGCTTGCAAATGTCACCATTTGAAGCACTATACGGTCGACCTTGTCGGACACCGTTGAACTGGAATGAGACAGGTGAACGCCGTGTCTTTGGATCGGACATTCTTCAAGAAGCTGAAGAGCAGATTGCCATGATCCGGGAAAGACTGAAGATAGCACAATCAAGAAAGAAAAGCTACGCCGATAATCGTCGCCGAGACCTGAGTTTTGAACCAGAAGATTTCGTGTATCTCAGAGGCACACCACTCAAGGGGGTTAAGAGATTCCATGCCAAAGGAAAACTCGCGCCGCGATATGTTGGACCATTCAAGGTTCTCAGTCGCAGAGGGGAAGTTGCGTACCAACTGGAGTTACCGCAATCACTAGCAGGAGTACATGACGTGTTCCACGTGTCCTAGCTGAAGAAGTGCCTCCGAGTACCAAATGCGCAGACACCGTTGGAGTCGATAGAACTGCTAGAGGATCTAACTTACAAGGAACACCCCGTTAAGATTTTGGACACAATGGATCGAGAAACGAGAAACAAGTCAACCCGTTTCTGCAGAGTTCAATGGAGCAACCACGCAGAGAGTGAAGCAACCTGGGAGCGCGAAGAGGATTTGAAGAAAGAGTTCCCGAACCTATTCTTTAGTAAGCCCTGAATCTCAGGGACGAGATTCTGTTAAGGGGGGAGGTTTGTAACACCCCAATTTTTGCTTTTCATGAGTCTAAATAAGATTTGGCACTTTTCTGTATTTTTGGAATTTTCTGGGATTTATTTGGAATTTATTTGAATTTATTCCCTTTTGAAATAATTAAAGAATTTAATTTTGCAAATAAAATTTTGTTGGAAATATTTTATTTGAGTCCAAAATGTCCCAAAATATTTTATTTGAGTCCAAAATGTCCCAAAATATTCTGTTAAGGAGGGACCTATTTAAGGCGCCGCCGCCGCCACCGAGTAGCCGACTCCCGTTCGCACCCGTAGCCCTAGACCACGTCGCCTGAGCTGCCGCCGTTCGCCCGCTAGAGCTCGCCGTAGTTGCGTTAGGTTTCCACCGCGGTTATTCGTCATTTCCGCCGTCGTTGAGCCCAGATCCGGAACCGCAAGGATGAGACGCGTCGGAGAGCACCTTTCACTTCGCCGGGGAGTCCCTGCAACGCCGTTGCCGTGGTCGTCGTCATCATCTCCGGTGAGCCAGCTCTGCCGCACGCCATCGCCGTCGCTCGAGCTCCACCAACCGTCCGATCAAGATCCAAGGGCCCAGATTCGTCCACGTCATCCCCGGTGAGATCTCACGTTGTAATTCCTAGATCTGTTTTCAACCGTTGGATCTAGATCCAACGGTTTAAATTATGCCACGTAGCTAAAACCGCACCGTGCTTGGATAGATGTCAGCCGTTAGATCTAGATCGAACGGCTAGGGTTAGCCATGTTGTAACCTCTAGATGGAATCTTGACCGTCCGATCAAGATCGAATGGTCCAGTTGGACCGAGTAGTTTTTCAACGTGTGAGGTTGGATCCGATCTGGACCGTTGATTTTCAAATCAACGGACCAGATCATGCCACGTGCCCAGTAGTTGGACCGTCGCGGTCACCCGATCGGCCATGATGCGCGGCGGCGTCACGCAGCGTGGCGTCGTGGGACCCACGTGTCAGCGGCCCAGCCGAACCGCACCATGACGTCACCGCTGACGTCACGGTGGTGATGCGCACACGGGTGCCCGATCTTCCGGTGAGGGGATAACTTTGATTTGGTGGAGGATGGCTTTGACGATCCGGCTACGAACCACGCAAGGATAAGCGCCCGTAATCGCTAAACCACACTCCTAGTTGTTATCAACCATGCCAAGACACGGATGACCTGACCACGAAGGTCTATTCTTGCAAGCAACCGAAGAACTAGCAAGAATAAGGATAAAGCACACACATGAACTGAGGTTCTGAACTTGTTTACTGCTGCTCTAGCCGAGTCAGGAGAACAATGTTAAAGTTCCACACATGGGGGCAACTAAACTGAACAAAACCTAAGGAAAATAAGATGGGTCTGGTCCAAGATACATATACCCACGAGTTGGCTGCTAGGGGGGGCTCTTACACCACTTTAAGTTACATGGGAACTCAGCCCAACATTAATGGTGGCGCAGCAACCGAAGAGTCTGAGACAGCCGGAGTGTTTTGCTTGCTGTGATTGACTCGCGTGGAATTTTAAATTGAGGCCGGATCCATTGGAAAGAGGATGAAATTATCTTTTGATCAAGTATTGACACTCCCCAATCGGAGTCTATTTGCATTCTCTAGGTCCATTTGAATTCAGACTGGTCATTGAAGGCCGAGTTGAGCTCTTTTGCGTTCCCACCTTGCATGCTGACTTGGTTGGACGAAAATTGATTCCCTTGCTGATCCTTGCCATGGTTCCTAAGTATGAGAATATTATTAGGTAGAAGTCTATCCTCAAAAGTAAAATTATGCAACCCGAGAAACGAATTCACCTGTTGATTTAGCTGCCGTGCACGTGCCCTTGTGATAGGACCTTGCATAGGGGATGGTGGAGTTCACGTCATGGGTGCATCCGGTATAGTGATGTCCTCATCATCCTCCCCCTCTTGAAAGAGAGTCGTCCTCGACTCAAGCTCATCTTCTTGACCCAAATAAGGCTTCAAATCTGCAATGTTAAAGGTGGGGCTAACCACAAACTCTGCAGGCAGTTCAAGCTTATATGCATTATCATTTATTCAATCTAGCACCTTAAAAGGGCCATCAGCATGTGGCATCAACTTAGATTTTCTCAATTCAGGGAATCTTTCTTTGCGCAAATGTAGCCAGACAAGATCACCAGGTTCAAATGTTAAATGTTTTCTACCATGGCTACCAGCAACTCTATACTTCTCATTCATGCACTCAATGTTGTCTTTTGTAGTTTCATGCAATTTGAGAATAAAATCAGCACATTTTTTGCATCTAAATTCACCCTCTCGGTAGAAGGAAGAGGCAACAAGTCTATGGGAGCATGAGGGTTAAAGCCATACACTACCTGGAAAGGGCTGACCTTTGTAGTGGAATGTATTGCATGATTGTAGGCAAACTCCACATGAGGAAGACATTCCTCCCACTCTTTCAATTTCTTCTTCAAAACAGCCCGTAACATTGTTGACAAAGTGCGGTTGACAACTTCAGTTTGGCCATCTGTTTGGGGGTGACAGGTGGTGGAGAATAGCAGCTTGGTCCCCAATTTGTTAAGCAAGTCTTGCACTTGACGTTGAATTTCCTTAGTCTCCTCTGGATTTTTTCTATACGGCGCACGGTTGGGCAAAGATGCCCCTGGGATCAAGTCAATTTGATGTTCAATTCCCCTAATTGATGGCAGCCCTGGGGGTACCTTATCGAGAAACACATCCTCAAACTCCTGCAAAAGGTTAGCAACCGCAGGAGGCAAAGAGGAAGGCATATTATCCAAGCAAAACAAAGCATTCTTGCAAATCAAAACATAGCATTCAGCATTGCTTCCTATCATGTCATTCAAATCAGATTTTGTAGCTAGCATGATAGCACCTTTTAACTTGATTTCAGTTTTCTTAGGATTAGATTCTTTCTTCCATGGTTGTGCTAACTTGTTGGCTACACTCTGATTTTCACTTTTAGCACTTTCCTTTTCTCTTTCAGCTCTCTCCAAATCATCTTTTAGAATTGCAGTAGGGGTCATAGGAAGCAAAACAATTTTCTTTCCTTTATGCATGAGAGTGTATTGATTAGTTCTACCATGATGGGAAGCATCTTTATCATATTGCCAAGGTCTACCTAACAGCAAAGAGCAT
Source organism: Rhipidocladum racemiflorum (assembly GCA_036346355.1). Lineage (NCBI taxonomy): Eukaryota > Viridiplantae > Streptophyta > Magnoliopsida > Poales > Poaceae > Rhipidocladum > Rhipidocladum racemiflorum. Next base: position 61,045,297 of record CM070570.1, read on the forward strand.
GCTTGCATAGGCACAACATCACAATCAGCATGGTCATGATATGAACCGAGTGAAAAGTGCAATCTTACCATTCTTGTTACCTTAACCTTTCCACTAGAGTTGAACCACTGAATGTAGTAAGGATGTGGATGGTGTGTTGTGGTCAAGCCAAGCTTCTCGACCATATCCATGCTAGCAAGATTATTACAACTCCCTCCATCAACGATGACTCGCACAGAGCGCTCTTTGATGACAAATTTAGTTTGGAACAAGTTGTGGCGCTGATTTTGTTCAACACTCTCCATTTGAGCGCTAAGTACACGCTTTACAATGATGCTCATGTACTTGTCTGAAATGTCAGCACCCAATTGCTGCTCCTCATTTTCATTCTCTTCATTCTCACCTGCAGGGTTAGTTGCAGCTAAAGCAAGATCTTCTTCAATATCACTAGCAGAGGTATACTCACCATCGTCCCTCACAATTAGAGCACGTTGACTTGGACAATCACGCATCATGTGTCCAAATCCTTTGCAACGATGGCATTGCACATCGCGAGTGCGGCCTGTGGATGCAACTGAAGAAGCACTCTTAGCAGGAGCTTGTGCCGAGGCTGATTTTGTTTCCAAAACATGTGTTGGAGTGGAAGTAGAGGTAGCAGGACGCCCACAGTTGGAATGTGGAGGTACACGACCAGAAGTGGTGGATGGAGACTTTGCTTGCACTTGGTTTGGTCGTGACGAAAAGGAATCTCCAAAATTCCCTCTTAGCTTGGCATGTCGTCCCTGTACTTCCCTTTCAGCTTTACAAGCAAGATGGAACAAACGAGTGATAGAGTTGTATTCTTTGTAATCAAGTATGTCCTGAATTTCTCTATTGAGCCCACCTAGAAATCTAGCCATCTTAGCATCTTCATTCTCTTCTAGACCACATCGTAACTCACCAATTTGCATTTCTTGATAATACTCTTCTACATATTTGCTTCCTTGGTTTAATCGTTGCAACTTGTTGAGAAAGTCACGAGCATAGTAAGAAGGAACAAATCTAGCTCTCAACATTCTTTTTAGTGCATTCCATGTTCTAGGTATGTTATCATGATTTCTACAAGCCTCGCTCCACCAAATGGAGGCAAAAGTAGTGAACTCACTAGTGGCAGCCCTAACTTTTCTATCTTCAGGAAAGTCATAGCATGCAAATTTTTGTTCTACCGCTAGCTCCCAATCAAGATAAGCATCAGGGTTATATTTTCCATCAAATGAAGGTATTGTAAACTTAATATTTCCCATGGGATCATTATGTACCTCTCAAGGTTCTCGCTGATTTCTACCCATACCTTGCCGATTGTGTCGAAGTCGTCGATGATGTCGATCATTATTGGAGTTAAATCCATCATCATCCTCAGTGTCAGCAGCATAATTGTTCTCTACCTCATTTGCCCGGGCACGGGGAACGTACTGCAGTTGGCGTCCATGTGCACCATTTTGTTCTTGTGCATCATTGGCCACGTTTTCAGCAAGTGGTGGCTGTTGTCCCTCAAGATGATCAACTCGATCACGGATGGTGGCGAGGTTGTCGTTGATCTGAGCCAATGCGTTATCATGATTTTCAGCATATTCATTGAGTAATCGTGTGAAGTGTTGTATGATTCTTCTCGAACGGGGTGTCAGAACATCAGCTCGATTTCCCTCATTGCTGCCTCCTTCATCTGCCATGGTTAGTAATAACAGGAAAACACACAAAGATATGTAGTTCCCTATCCACTACTAATTGGTGAAATTGATCAGGGCACTTCCTCTCAAGCTCTTACCCAAGCTCTTGCCAATTCTTACTAATGCAGCAAGCGGTGCAACCGGTGGCTGGTTCATGATAAACTGATCTCAAGCGTGAGCAAAGTGATTGCAAGGCTATCATCTGTGAGGTTAGTAGAGAGTGGAGCTTGGACAGACTGTGTATAACTCAGTAGCAATGGAAAACAATCAATTAATCTCAGATTTGCATAAATTGAGTAATTGTTCGAAACTAGCACTTAGCTTATGTTGCTGATCAAACAAGGGTGGAAAATAGGCTAAAGCAAATATGTGGATATGGATACAAGTGGTAAACACATAGCAACACAGAGATATGCAATTGGAAACATGAAAGCACAAAATTGATCCAACTTTGTAACTTGCTGTTTTCTGTCCACCAGACAGCAGATTGGTATTTTGGCCGTAACTTTTTGTCAGAAGCCTCATTTGCAAAGATTCTTTTTTTCTCTTCTTCTTGACGACTTTTCCAACAACTTTTATTTTGGGCGAAATTTCAGAAAACCAACTGAAAAATTCGCACAAAATTCACAAATGCGCTCAGCTGCAGATTTCAGAACAGCAACTAGGTCCGAAAGAAACACTTTCAGATTTGAGTTGCTTTCATGTATGAGTGTGAAATTTGGCAGAAAGATAGAACAATAAGTCACGAAGCTGCTCTTTTTGGTTTCACTCAAAAAGGATAAACCAAATGGGATTTATGGCATTTTTGGTGACAGCTGCGCAAATGGACAGATTCTGCCCGAGATGCAATGTTTCAATTTTGGTTTTTATGGATGGATTTTGATGTGGGGAAAATGAACAAAAGATAAACAAGAAGATGAACAGCAACAAGACAACGCTAGAATGAACGCAAACACAATTAAGCAAACTTAAATTAAACGATCGGATGGCACAACGGGGTTTGGACAGTGGACATCAATCTTTTTGTGGGGCAAATTTTCTGGACTATAGGAAGAACACAATCAAACCACTAAAAACGCACCGGTAAACCTTCGCTCTGATACCAAATGATGCGCACACGGGTGCCCGATCTTCCGGTGAGGGGATAACTTCGATTTGGTGGAGGATGGCTTTGACGATCCGGCTACGAACCACGCAAGGATAAGCGCCCGCAATCGCTAAACCACACTCCTAGTTGTTATCAACCATGCCAAGACACGGATGACCTGACCACGAAGGTCTATTCTTCCAAGCAACCGAAGAAGTAGCAAGAACAAGGATAAAGCACACACATGAACTGAGGTTCTGAACTTGTTTACTGCTGCTCTAGCCGAGTCAGGAGAACAATGTTAAAGTTCCACACATGGGGGCAACTAATGTGATGCTTAGAGCATCAGAGCGATTCTAGGGTTCCTTTTTCCTGGTTTTGTTTCGGGAGGAATGAGGGAAATTGTTGGGGAATTAAATAATTGAAGTTTATGCGGCGTATTAATATTAAATTTGGAGTATTCGGGCTAGAAACAGTGGGCCGAGGAAAACTTGGGCCTGGGCCGGGAATTCTTCTCCCACCTCCCCCTCCCCATGCCCTAAGTGGGCCGGCCCACCTCCCCCTAAAGGGGTGGCGCCTCCCCATGTGGCCGGCAACCCCACCCCAAACCCTAGGGCGCCTCCCCCTCTCCCCCTAGCAGTCGCCCCACTCCACCTCTTCCTCCCCTTGCGTGGTGGCTCAAGATCCACCGCGAAACGCGAAGGAGAAAACGAGAAGAGGATCCGTGGAGGCGAGGAGGACGAACAGATTTCCGCTCCGGGGATCGTCGCGTGTTCTTCGTGGGTTCGCAAGGGGGAACTCAAGGTAAAATTCCCAATCTTTTACCCCTGTTCTACCTAGGGATTAGGAGTGTATTAGATCTGGTGGTGAGTGGTTTGGACGGATCTTGATGGGGGAGAAGGGTAGATGTTCACGTGGTGCTGTTTTTGGAAGGGGAGATTGTGCAGCGCGGATTGTTTCACGTTTTACGTGACCTAGACGATTGTTACTGCCAAAACCTATAACTAGAAAGTTGTAGATAACGTCGAGATCTAGCTTGTATATTTTTTTCAGAATTTTTGGGATGACGGTCTGAGAGTTATAGCTGTTGGAAGTTGATAAACAGAATCTGGAAACAGATTTCGTCTACTGTGTTGGACGTCTGTTTAGGCATAATTAACATTGGAATTGAAATTTATGATCTCATGAAAGTTGTATATCCCGTCAATATCTAGCTCCTGTAATTTGTTTATATTTTTATGATCTGTATAAAAAAAGATACGAAATTGTGAAGAGAGGGTGCTACTGTTTGATCCGGACAGATCGGGGTTTCGGTGTTTTAAAAGGGGAACGGGTTGTAGGAAACGCGTGTTTGAATTGTGTGATCAATTGTGATGTTATTATACACTGAAAGAATGCTTGTTCAGGTGGTGCCCCTTCTGGACGCAACTAGGTTCGTCATCCACGTTGGTAAAGGCAAGTGGAAGTAGCGGTCTTGCTAAACTATAACTCGCTATTTGTTTCGTCTTCAATATAAACCTTAATTGCAGCACACCTACATGGTTTAACTACTTGTTTATGAGATTGCAATATCCTATCCTACATTGTGATGTGGTTGTTTGGCTTTTGAATCATGAGTAAGAATGAAGAAAGATGTTGTTGCAAGATGAATTGTTGAGATATTCTATCTCAATGATGTTCGCATTTTATCCATGTTATTTGATGGTATGCAAGCATGTGAATTCAGAGTGGGAAGTTATGAATGTATTTATGCATGAAGCATTAACTGCATAATCATGCATTGAAAGTTTGTCAACGCTTAAGGCGTCTTGCGACCGTCTGGTACAACCCCGTGTGTTCCTGAGAAAGGGCACGGTGAGGAGGATCATGGCATAAGCATGTGCACAATCATATGCATTCTACTGAGGTTGTGTGGACTCTGTAATGTGGTATTGGACATGAGGAATTTGGTATGCTAGTTTTACTGTGGCTGTGTTATTTGTTAGAAGTTGTTCCGCTTGCTGAGATTACCCAATCTCACCCCTTGTTATTTTGTTGTTTTCAGGTAGTTCTCGCGAGTCGTAAGCTTGAAGGGTGGGCTTAGTAGCACAATCAACCCTCCGGGTCATCACGAATCACATGGACTAGTGCATTTAATAATTCATTAGCTTGCTGAAATTTTATTAATCATAGACCTGTTGATGTCCTCTTTGGAGCTGTTTTACGTTTATGTTTGTTTTCTGGTTGATTTAGACTTGTTATCTCTAGTATTGATGCTTTTATGTTATTCCCGTTTGTAATGTTTATTATGAATCTTGTTGTCGCTTCCGTTTTGTCCTAATTTTAGGGAGATCTGTCGAAATTTTCTTGTACAACAGCTTTAGATTTGTAGGGTGTTACAATTGGTATCGTGAGCGGGCTTGAGTCCGTGGTGTATGAACTTAGTGAAATACCATAGGTTCAACTAAAATGTGATTTGGGATAACTTAGAAACATGGCTTAGGTTATACTTAAAAAAAATTTGCCATAGGATAGCAACATTAAAATTTGTGTTAGTGGAATAACTAATTTAAAATTTGACACACATGGATGCACAGTAGGAGAGGGTATGGGTATCGTTGCCTCATGCTTAAAGGTTGAATTTAAGCTTTGTTGTTGAATGCTACGTTTGATAATGTATGTTACTATGATTTTGAGATGATTGATTGAGTTGTTCTTGTTATCGTGATAAGGGAGGTTGTGGTGTCGAAGGGTTTCGGTCACCTTTTGTTTGTAGTGAGGCTGTGGTTTGTGGTGTGGCGGGTAGAGTCACCACCGAAGAACTATTAAGCCCCTGTAGGGAAAGAGTACTTATCCATGTCTGTCGTAGATCGGGTAGTGACTGGAGTCAAATAGAAGAGGTTGGTGATGGATTCCTTCGGATGTTCTTTACCGTGTTGACGGTCGGTTTTGGTTGGTTTTCTGGGTATGTGGTTGGTTGAAACCGAGGAAAATGCTTAGTTTTGAGCACTCGCTGATTGTCCTTTTGGCGGTTTGTGGTTTTGTCTCCTTTGAGTGAAGACACGAGAAGAAGAGTTCTACGTTATGCGTCTTTTGGTCACAATTTTGCTTTGGCTTTGATTTATTGTTATGGACTCGTTGGGAGGAAATTTACGTGGTTGTTGTTTCCGATTTTTTTTTTTTTAAAAGAAGGGGTTGGGTTTCTCCTGTTGCAGATCAATTGGATGGAGCTAAGTTTGAATCTTTATCGGAAAAATTTGGTTGGACATTTGGTCTTCCCTTATGCATCCGTCTTCCTTTGTGGAAAGTGTAGGTTTTGGATTTCTTGAAGAGTTTTGGCTACTAGGATTGAACATTTGAGGTCGAACTCTCTTGCATTTATGTTTGGATTTTGCTTTTCTTCCTTGCACGAAAAGAAGAAATTTTTATCGATGTTTGTTCTTGATCTAGAACTGTGTTTGTTTTTAATGTTTGGGATTGCCTCCTGTTTGTCAAGGGTAGGTGACCCATGACGGTGTTTAGAAATTTTATGTCCGTGTTCGTAGTATGTAACAATGTGGTTTATGGAATGATGTACTTCTAAGTTAATTTGTGAGTTGAATCAATTAAGATGTAATTGTTATCTTTAGCTTGAGATTAAATAAACTTCTAGTATTGTAGATTGCTCTATAAGCGATAATGATTGAATGTGTTAATGTGCATGCTTAGGATTTATTGCATTATTTTAATGTGCCCTTGACCATGGACAATGTTTAAAGCTTTAAATCTTGATGCGTAGTTAGAACATTAAGATGATGTAAACTACTGTGAAGGTAATAGAAAATTGGTGGGTTATTTAGAGACATTTTAATATAAGGTCGGTAGAACAATTTAATTGTAATGGTGGACTACCGATATTGTTAAAGAAACCATCTTTGGTTGTTTAAAGATGTTCTAATTTAACGTGTTAGTAGAGAAATTTAATCGTGTTGGCTAGTGACTTTAACTTGGAAATTGATTAGAGTTGATATTTATGACGTTGCAAACTATTAGTAGATTCGGAAGTATGCAGTTGTGTTCCAATAATGCTAGTATCGATATCAATTGGGAAGACATAAGTTTTTGCCATTGCCGTAAGAGCTTTGTGATGATTTAATCTATTCAGTTCACTTTAAAAAAAGGCAGGAGTATGTCTTGGAGTGGCAATTTTGCTATAACCCGTGTATAGGGTAGCTAAAAAAAAATTTAAATTTAATTTAACGTTGTTGTTTTAAGAGCTTTTGATGGCTTAAATTATTCAATCTATTTTACATAGTTGGAGTATGTTGTGTAGTAATGATTTGTCATAGCCTATGGATAGGGTAACTAAAAGCAATGTTGTTGTTTTACAATTATGCCAATTATTGATATTGATGACTTAGTAGTGGTGGTAACTGTTTAGATTAATTGTTGAAAACCTTTGTTAAAATGGGGGAAATTGTAACATGTTGTGATGGAGTGAACCATGGATAGTTAGCATGACGCGTGATTTTTTCCTTAATAAATGTATGTTTTAAAGTTCTATTTACGATTTGTGCCTTGTTGAGATAATATTTACTTGTTGAGTCATCTTTTAGGTGAATAAATTTCCATTGTCGAGATGTTGACGCGTATGTGGTATGGAATTTATAGGTTCATCATCTTTGAAAGACTTGTTGAAGCACTTGCCTTTCAAATTTAGAATATGATGTTATAGGTTAGAATTTGCTCAGTGGGGATCTTGATGAGGTAGTGTTGGTTGGATGTGTTTTTGATAAGCACTGTGAACTTTATTTATAATTGTGGAAAAGGTAATAAGAGTAAGAATTTGTTGTGTAGTTGTTGTTAAATCTGATGGGCCTTCTCAATGAGTAAATAGGGAATATTGAAATCTAAATGGTAAGGGTAGTGGAATACTATAGATGGCGGGAGTTATGCTGAACTTATGATTAAAAATTCATATGGATTGGTTTGTCTGTTTGATATTTGGGTTGAATACTTTCGGTCAAAGTATTCTTTGTCTTTGTGTTTGAGTTTCCCTAAACTTAGAATGATTCGACAAATGTGGGTTAATTTGAGGCTTAAAACAAGGACAAAAGAATGATTAACCTTGAAGTAATTTGTGGAGATTTTGGAATGTTATTCTATTAAATATCGTCATTCATTCGTCTTTGATAAGAAAACTAGCTTAAGTTATGAATGCAAAATTTATGCTCAAGGATGTATGCTTTGACTGTGTCCGTAGTTTTCAAGGTCGAGTTATCGGTTGCATTGTTGATTAAAAGAAGTAGCTAATCCAATGTAAGTTTTGGAACTTCATGATCTGGAAATATTTGTATTTCTATTTTGGGCTAGAGTTGTGTTGTGGTGTGAGGTGTTTGACAGTTTTTGTTTAAGAGACGATTCTTCTGGTTGTGACATGAATGATATTCGTGGTTGAAACAATTTTTTTCTGTTGGGAAGTGAGTTTGGTTCCTTTTAAGGAAAAATAGATGGTGGTTGTGTGGAAGCATTTAATTCCTTGATCGGTTTCTTTTTCTGAATTGCTTGGCCTTGGATAAAAGTGAGATGATTTGTTTTGGTAAAAGTGAAATGCATTTGCAGAAGACTTTCGCGGTGTTTCTCTTTTGAATAGAGCTTCTCCCCGAAGAAAATTTTTTTTTGGTGTTTTTGGTTCTATGGAGTTCCTCTTCCAAGTTGAGTTCCCGTGTATGTGAATTTCAGCCTTTTGGTTTAAAGGTGGTGATTGTCGTTCGTTGTGTTAGTGAGAATTAAGATTTCTTTTACGTTCAAGCTTGGGGTAAGAAAATGAATGTTTATGTTATGGTTGAGTATATTCAAGGATTGTACTCCTTGCCCTGGTCCTTGGGTGGAAGAATGTGAAGGCGAAACCTTCTTACAAGGGAAAACTAGTGTGGGTCGCTGATCGTAAGTTGTTTAAAAGTGAAGAGTAAAGGAAGGTTGTGTATGACTCAATTCAAACCTTTTTGGAGAATTGTTTTCATTGATGTGTTCCTCGGTGGGGTTGCTTAATTTAGTAGTGGACAACTTGGAAGTTGCAGGTAATTACATTATTTTTTGGAACTTTTTGTCGCTGGGTTTGAGCGAGTTTGTGTCAACCGTAGTGATTGTGTTCGGTTGTTATTGTTTCTGCGGATTTACGGACCCTGGTTGTAAAGTAGGCTATCTCTGTCGTTGGTAAGGGTGGATATTGGTTCTTTTTGTAAAGGATTAATCACTTGTAGGAGATAGGAGTTTGTGTTTGGGTTGATTTAGAGACTTACCTAGAGCGTTGTGTCTCACATGGTTCGCGTCGTCTGCACGCGATTTAACTGTGGTAGAGGAGTTGAGATTGGAATGCGGAGTTTCGCGATCGGGTTGAAGAGAGAAGTGGGAGTTGAGATTCCAGATCGATACCAGATTCACCTAATAGGTGTCCTTTTTTTTAATAGGGGAATAGTTCGTGTTAGTGTCCAATGAAAGATTTGTCGACCAATTAGTCTGAGCGGGATGCAACTTGGGAACTTGAGGACCAGATGCGGAAGAAGTATCCTACACTCTTTGAGGATGCTGAAGGTAAAGTGTTGATTACCAGTTTGCCTTTTTTTTTAAGGTTCCGTAGCAAAGAGGAGTAGATTCGGGGACGAATCCTTTTAAGGAGGGGAGAATGTGATGCCTTAGAGCGTCAGAGCGATTCTAGGGTTCCTTTTTCCTGGTTTTGTTTCGGGAGGAATGAGGGAAATTGTTGGGGAATTAAATAATTGAAGTTTATGTGGCGTATTAATATTAAATTTGGAGTATTCGGGCTAGAAACAGTGGGCCAAGGAAAACTTGGGCCTGGGCCGGGAATTCTTCTCCCACCTCCCCCTCCCCACGCCCTAAGTGGGCCGGCCCACCTCCCCCTAAAGGGGTGGCGCCTCCCCATGTGGCCGGCAACCCCACCCCAAACCCTAGGGCGCCTCCCCCTCTCCCCCTAGCAGCCGCCCCACTCCACGTCTTCCTCCCCTTGCGTGGTGGCTCAAGATCCACCGCGAAACGCGAAGGAGAAAACGAGAAGAGGATCCGTGGAGGCGAGGAGGACGAACAGATTTCCGCTCCGGGGATCGTCGTGTGTTCTTCGTGGGTTCGCAAGGGGGAACTCAAGGTAAAATTCCCAATCTTTTACCCCTATTCTACCTAGGGATTAGGAGTGTATTAGATCTGGTGGTGAGTGGTTTGGATGGATCTTGATGGGGGAGAAGGGTAGATGTTCACGTGGTGCTGTTTTTGGAAGGGGAGATTGTGCAGCGCGGATTGTTTCACGTTTTACGTGACCTAGACGATTTTTACTGCCAAAACCTATAACTAGAAAGTTGTAGATAACGTCAAGATCAAGCTTCTATATTTTTTTCAGAATTTTTGGGACGACAGTCTGAGAGTTATAGCTGTTGGAAGTTGACGAACAGAATCTGGAAACGGATTTCGTCTACTGTGTTGGACGTCTGTTTAGGCATAATTAACAATGGAATTGAAATTTATGATCTTCATGAAAGTTGTATATCCCGTCAATATCTAGCTCCTGTAATTTTTTTATATTTTTATGATCTGTATAAAAAAAGATACGAAATTGTGAAGAGAGGGTGCTGCTGTTTGATCCGGACAGATCGGGGTTTCGGTGTTTTAAAAGGGGAACGGGTTGTAGGAAATGCGTGTTTGAATTGTGTGATCAATTGTGATGTTATTATATACTGAAAGAATGCTTGTTCAGGTGGTGCCCCTTCTAGACGCAACTAGGTTCGTCATCCACGTTGGTAAAGGCAAGTGGAATAGCGGTCTTGCTAAACTATAACTCGCTATTTGTTTCGTCTTCAATATAAACCTTAATTGCAGCACACCTACATGGTTTAACTACTTGTTTATGAGATTGCAATATCCTATCCTGCATTGTGATGTGGTTGTTTGGCTTTTGAATCATGAGTAAGAATGAAGAAAGATGTTGTTGCAAGATGAATTGTTGAGATATTCTATCTCAATGATGTTCGCATTTTATCCATGTTATTTGATGGTATGCAAGCATGTGAATTCAGAGTGGGAAGTTATGAATGTATTTATGCATGAAGCATTAACTGCATAATCATGCATTGGAAGTTTGTCGACGCCAGCGTGCGCGACCGTACCGGTACAACACCGTGTGTTCCTGAGAAAGGGCACGGTGAGGAGGATCATGGCATAAGCATGTGCACAATCATATGCATTCTACTGAGGTTGTGTGGACTCTGTAATGTGGTATTGGACATGAGGAATTTGGTATGCTAGTTTTACTGTGGTTGTGTTATTTGTTAGAAGTTGTTCCGCTTGCTGAGATTACCCAATCTCACCCCTTGTTATTTTGTTGTTTTCAGGTAGTTCTCGCGAGTCGTAAGCTTGAAGTGTGGGCTTAGTAGCACAATCAACCCTCCGGGGTCATCACGAATCACATGGACTAGTGCATTTAATAATTTATTAGCTTGCTGAAATTTTATTAATCATAGACCTATTGATGTCCTCTTTGGAGCTGTTTTACGTTTATGTTTGTTTTCTGGTTGATTTAGACTTGTTATCTCTAGTATTGATGCTTTTATGTTATTCCCGTTTGTAATGTTTATTATGAATCTTGTTGTCGCTTCCGTTTTGTCCTAATTTTAGGGGAGATGCTGTCGAAATTTTCTTGTACGACAGTTTAGATTTGTAGGGTGTTACAACTAAACTGAACAAAACCTAAGGAAAATAAGATGGATCTAGTCCAAGATACATATACCCACGAGTTGGCTGCTAGGGGGGGCTCTTACACCACTTTAAGTTACATGGGAACTCAGCCCAACATTAATGGTGGCGCAGCAACCGAAGAGTTTGAGACAGCCGGAGTGTTTTGCTTCCTGTGATTGACTCGCGTGGAATTTTAAAGTGAGGCTGGATCCATTGGAAAGAGGACGAAATTATCTTTTGATCAAGTATTCACATGCCCCAATCGGAGTCCGTTTGCATTCTCTAGGTCCATTTGAATTCAGACTGGTCATTGAAGGCCGAGTTGAGCTCTTTTGCGTTCCCACCTTGCATGTTGACTTGGTTGGACGAAAATTGATTCCCTTGCTAATCCTTGCCATGGTTCCTAAGTATGAGAATATTATTAGGTAGCAGTCTATCCTCAAAAGTAAAATTATGCAACCCGAGAAACGAGTTCACCTGTTGATTTAGATGCCGTGCACGTGCCCTTATGATAGGACCTTGCATAGGGGATGGTGGAGTTGAGGTCATGGGTGCATCTGGTATAGTGATGTCCTCATCAGGTGGGGCCCAGCTGTCACCGCTGACGTCATCCGTTGGGGCCCACATGTCAGTGAGACATGTATTCGTGGACCGGGTCCACGGTGGACCCAAACCGAACCGTGGACCACGTCCATGGACCAGCTGACACAATAAATCGATTTTTCAATAGGAAAATAATTCGATGGAAATTCAAAATCCACGCTGATGTCATGCTGACGTCATTATTCGGTTTTTCAGTATAAAAATAAATGAATTAACTCGGATTATTGATTTATTTGAATTTTGAAACTTCAAACGCTTATAACTTTTGCAATTTAACTTCGATTTGACTGATTAAAATTTCTAATATTTTGTAAAATTGAGATCTACCTAATGGTGAATTTTATTTAATTTTTGGACCAAAGTTTTCCTCTGTAATATTATTTAATTGATTATTTAAACTTTAAATGCTTGTAACTTTTGCGTTTTAACTCCGATTTTGCCGATTCAAATTCCTAAAAATTCATAAAATTATGCTCTCTCTATTTATGGACTTCATTTGGATGTTTGAACACTTTTTGTCTACTCTTTATTTATTTATTGCTATTTGCACGCTTTACGAGTAGACGTTGAAGTGCCTGAAGGCTTCGAAGGTGAAGTATTGACCCAGGAGCCAGCTCAAGACCAAGAGCAAGTACTCTTTGAAGGCAAGTTGTGCTTTGACCATGTTGATCCGATTTTCAAATTAACTTGATTTAAATTATTGCATGCTGGTTTAATTAGAAAATACTTTATTTAATTCTGGGAAACTAGATAAATGCCAAATTGCTGTATGACACATTGGTTAATTAAATATGTGCCATGACCCCTTGTCACCCTAGTTGTGGATTATTAGTTGGACATTATTAAAATTGCCAACATGGGTAGTTAGACCGACGTAGTATGCTTTGGACAATCAAATGCTAATATTGACTTAATGAGATATTGCACCGGTTTTTGAAAGAAGTATCATGTGTTATGATTGTTGATGGCACGTGGTGCATGGTAATCAACTGGGGTTTGATAAATATATTTCGACCGGGGCATGTGGCAAGAATGATCGGGCGGGCCAGTTGTGGCACCGGGATGGTTGTTTTGGTTCTTCGGGTAGTCTTGCCCTGGTCACCCTAAAGACTTAACCTTGCAAGCCTTTGAACTAAGTCAAATGTGCAACCACATGTCTGTAATGGGACGGGCCTAGTTGATTAAGTTGCTAATAACGTACCTGTGGGACCTCGGGGTGCCAACTATACCTTTTGTGTAGTTGTACAGGGGGAGCGTACCGGGGCTGCGGCCAGGTACCCATCTAACGGTGGATTGGCCTAAACTTCGCCTTCACTAAGGGAAGGGTTAGTGTGCAATCACCAGAGAGGACCACTTGTGCTGTTAGAAGTTTCTGAAAGACTTTGTTACGGACACTCGCCTTTGTGGCATTTGGCTGTATCTTGTGGTTAAAGTGCATAACCTCTACAGAGTGTAAAATCTATTCAAATAGCCGTGTCCGCGGCATTGGACATTGCTCGGGAATTACAGTCAAGGGTTAGACTTTCTTGAAAATAACTTGGACTCGAAAGGTTTGGTTTGGTTTAATAATGATGTTGATGGAAATGTGGATTAGGAATGGGAAAGAAGTTTAATTAACTCCTGGAAAAGTTATTGATCTTATACTTGTATCTACTGCTTTCGAATCTACTTATTCTACTTGTCAAATGCTGTTTTACTGCAATTATACCCTGAGCTACTCCTTTGTACTAAGCCATGCATGTAGTATATTAGTTTGCATTCTGTGCATGACTTGCTGAGTACCAAGTACTCACCCTTGCCACAATACAACACCAGTTGAAGAAGAGTCTATACCAGCTTTGGAGGAGGAGCTCCAAGAGGAACTGTCTAACTAGGGAGCGAGCCCGGTCGGTTACTGTGTGGTATACTGGATGGCGCCACGAAGTTATCTTATTTTTCGCTGCTGTTATTTCTCTTTTATTAAGTTTTCGCCCTGCGTGGCGTATATTTGTAACTTGACCATAAGGTCGAGCAACCAGCTTGGTTAACTAATTAAAGTATCTTATTATTTCGTTGAGTATGATTGTGATATTTACCAATGTTGAGACTGTGTGCACTAGCGTGTTCCTGGACTAGTGCTGAATACATAGAGGGTCCGGATTTGCAAATTCGGGTCCCGACAGCATCATTTTGGACTCCCTAATCTAGGAAATTTGATTTCTAATTGAGTTAACAATACAGATTTCCTAGAAAGAGCATCAGAAACAACATTCTCTTTGCATTTCTTATATTTAACAACATACGGAGAAGTTTCAAAGAATTCCACCCACTTAGCATGTCTACGGTTCACATTAGCTTGACCTTTCAAACATTTCAAAGATTCATGTGGGATGTCCGAGGCGGGGTTCCCGCAAGAGGAGCCTATTCCTGACTGGGCCGAGGACAATGCAGTAGGCCCAAAGCCTAGAGGCACTACGAAGAGCCCATAGCCATGGCCCGACTTCTTCCCCAAGGCAGCTGGTTGTCCCCTCGACGAAGCTTCGCGCCACGTCAGGACAACCCCGTCAAAAGTAAAGCCTGCGACCTGGCGCCAGCAGAGCCTGTAGGCACCAGAACCTGGCGGATCGGCAGGCGTGGGTCGGGAAAGGAACGACCAAATCCCCTGGACGTAGTGGGGCTCGGCAGACAGAGACAAACCACATACTCGTGAAGCCACCTTGTCCAGGGCCAGGTGGCGCCCATTTGTAACGTACCCTTCCCCCAGTATATAAGGGGGAGGGAACAACCCTAAAAGGAGAGAAAAACAGAAGAAGAAAAGGAGACCACATCTAGATATCCAAGAACACAGGACTAGGGTATTATCTCCTCCGCGAGAGCCCGAACCTGTCTAAAAAGATCGCCCTCGCATCCTATGTTACCATCTTGCTCTGATCTCGCACGAATCCCCTAGAATCACAAATCTCATTGCCAGCGGAACCAATCGTCGACAGTTGGCACGCCAGGTAGGGGGCTCGTGTCAAGATCCCCGTTGAGCTTGATGGATCCAACCAGCAGAGTCTCCATAGTTTTCTCCCCGGATCAGGTTTTTCGCTTCAGAAGCCTGATCTTCATCTCCAATAGCCTCGGGAATCTTTCCCTCTCTGAGGAGGCCACGTTCCAGCACGGCGAGGTCTCCCGCGAGCCATCGTCACGACTTCCGCGCAGATCGGGAGGTCCCCCTGTCTCGTGCTCTAAAGCACTGAGTAGGGGACTGAAGACCCGGCCCCGCCAGGGAGTCGGATCAACAGGTGCTGAGTCCCGAATAGTGGGCGTTCTCACTGCCAAACCACTCGGCACCTCCGAGCGCCTGGAGCTATCCCCTTCGGGCTCGCCCAGCTCACCGGTCGAGTCAAAAGAGAGCCTGGAGAGTTGCTGGAATTTCCGCAGAGTCTGCGTGATCGAAGGCTCGCGGGCGGATTCACAACAACGCCTCGACACATCGGCCACCGCCGACTTGGAAGGCGGCCGAAGAACAGAGCCGGACGCGCGGGCGCGTGCCCTACGAGACCGCGCCCACGGTGTCAATGAAGACATTCTGCAAGCCAAGATGGGGGACCAAGCGGTCTTCCATACTCCACAGCAGAATATCGTCGCCTCCAAGACACCCCTGGATACCTTGAGCCCCATGCTGGGGGCTGGCAATCCATCCGCCCTGATCGTGGCCCAAGTAAAGGCCATGGTGACGGCGGCAGCGATCCAGGCCTGCATCGACCCGGTAAGCAAAGGTGCGAACGCTCCGGCTAGGACCCAGACAGCCAGCAGTCGCCCAGGTCGGGAAGCCCCCCACCAGGGACGTTATATTCCTCCCCGCGGGGACGACTTGCGACACAGCCTCAACCGCGACCTCCGTTCCGACCTCGACGCCAGGCGCCGCGACCGAGAAAGGGAGGAGCAACACCGTCATGCCAACGAGTATGAACGTTACGGCATCCTTCCACGAGATCGCGAAGCACGCCAAGCCCGATCCCCTCCACGTCGATCACCGCCCGGGGATTGTCGTGGGGTCATCGAAGGGGTTCGCGCGTTTACCCCTCACCTACGCCGAGTGGTTTGGCCTGATGGGTTTAATCCCAAGGGCATCAATAGGTTTGACGGTGAGAGGGACCCGGAGGCTTGTTACAGGTGTACGCTCTGGTCGGGTCGGGGATCGGGAAAGTAATGGTAAATTACTTGCCGATTACTCTCGCCTGGCCAAGTAGCTCATAGGACTCAACGAACTCTATAGATTCCTGGGGAGACCTGTGTGAGCAATTTATTTCAAATTTCCAAGGCATGTATGAGCACCCCGGCACCCCCTGGGACCTGTATCAGCTGCACCAAAAGAGGAATGAGTCCCTCTGGGAGTTCGTCAAGCGCTTCATGCACAGGAAAAGCACTGTTCGGGATGTCACGGATGCGGTCGTGATAGCTGCCTTCCAGAAGGGGGTCAGCGACCCTGATCTCATCAAGAAGATGTCCCGGAAGCCGCCAACGCCGGTTCAGGAGCTGTTCGCTCTAGCGGACCGCTACGCTTCCGCCTCCGAGGCCTTGGCGGAACGGCACGACGAGAGGAAGGATCAGGCCGAGCCCTCCAGGCAGAAGGAGAAGAAGCGCAAAGGTGAAGAGCTAGTGGCAGTCGCTGAACATGCCCACCCTCGTGTGCTCAAAGAGGATGGGTATGACAAGGTGATGAACTCGCTTTGCCCCTTCCATCCGAAGGGAAGACATGCCGCCAAGGACTGCTTCACTTTGAAGAGATTCGCCCGGGAAAGCAAGAAGCAGGCTAGACAAGGTCCGAGTGGACATGCCGCCAAGCAGCCTCCTCCCGAAGCTGAGGAAGACTATCAGGAAGTCGATCTCGAGCTCAATTACATATTCGGGGGTTCGGCCACGTACGAGTCCAAGCGGAAGCAAAAGCTTACCGCTCGAGACATCAACGCAATAGAGCCGGAGACCCCCCAGTATGTACGGTGCTCCGAGGTCGCGATAACTTACGACCGCTCGGATCACCCGGATCGAGTCCCATTCCCCGGTAGATATCCGCTTGTCTTGGTGCCGGTTGTCCACGGCATCAAGCTCAAGAGGGTATTGATTGATGGTGGAAGTGGGCTCAATGTCCTCTTTGTGAAAACTCTCGACGACATGGGAATTCCACGGTCGGAGCTTAAATGCGGGTCGTCGCCTTTTCACGGCGTGATACCCAGAACGTCGGCAACACCACTCGGACAAATCACTCTGCCGGTCACTTTTGGCACAAGAGATAACTACCGGACAGAGAACCTTAGCTTCGAGGTGGCTGATTTTGCGACAGCGTATCATGCCATCTTGGGGAGACCAGCGCTAGCCAAGTTCATGGCAGTGCCCCACTATGCGTACCTGACACTGAAAATGCCAGGGCCGAGTGGTATTATCGCTTTACGCGGTGATATCAGGCAGTCTTTTTCTTGCAACAGGGAGAGCTGTGAGATGGCCGAGTCGCTGGAGGCGCGAGTGGGTCGGGAGAGGATTCGGCAAGAGGCGGATTCCGACAAGCCGGAAGGTAGCGTCCCTACCCGCAAAGCGCCGAACCCCGGAATTGGTCCCGAAGAAGGTACCAAGAGAATTATCCTCGACCCGTCCGATTCGGCTTGAACGGCCTTGATCAGGACAGGGCTCGGAGAGAAATAGGAGGACGCGCTCATCACCTTTCTGCGGGCAAACAAAGACGTCTTTTCCTGGAAGCCGTCGGACATGCCCAGAGTCCCCAAGGAGGTGATCGAGCATGCGCTGAACGTAAATGAATCGGACAGGCCGGTCAAACAAAGGTTGCGACGGTTCGCTCAAGACCGTCGAGAAGCCATCAGGGAGGAGATCACAAAGCTGTTAGCCGCAGGTTTTATCAAAGAAGTGTATCATCCCGACTGGTTGGCAAACCCTGTACTCGTTCATAAGAAGAATAAAAGTTGGCGCATGTGTGTTGACTATACCGACCTCAACAAGGCTTGCTCGAAAGATCCCTTTGGTCTACCCCGCATCGATCAAGTGGTGGACTCCACTGCTGGAAGTCAACTCCTCAGTTTTCTGGACGCCTACTCAGGCTATCACCAAATCCGGCTTCGAGAGGAGGATTGCGAGAAGACTTCGTTTATCACTCCATTTGGAGCATATTGCTATGTCACGATGCCGTTTGGGCTGAAAAATGCTGGCGCAACTTATCAGCGCGCGATACAGCGGTGTTTTCACCATCAGCTCGGACGCAACGTGGAGGCATATGTGGATGATGTAGTGGTTAAAACGCAAGCCAAGGACAGTCTCACCTTCGATCTGGCCGAGACGTTCGAAAGTCTAAGGGTGTTCCAGATGAGGTTGAACCCTGAGAAGTGTGTTTTCGGAGTTTCTTCCGGGAAACTACTCAGATTCATTGTCTCTCATCGCGGGATCGAGCCAAATCCAGAGAAGATCGGGGCCATCATGAGGATGGCGCCACCCACCAGCCAGAAAGATGTTCAAAAGCTTACGGGCTGCATGGTAGCGCTTATGTGTTTATCTCCCGGTTGGGGATTCGGGGGATGCCTTTCTTCAAGCTCCTCAAGAAGCAGGACCGTTTTGAGTGGACAGCTGAGGCACAACAAGCCTTCGAAGAACTCAAGGTGTTCCTCTCCAGCCCTCCAATCCTAGTCTCGCCGGTGCCAGGTGAACTTCTCCTGCTTTACATAGCGGCAACAACTCATGTAGTCAGTGCCGCAATAGTTGTGGAGCGGGAGGAGTCAGGACACCGCTATGGCGTACAACGCCCGGTCTACTTTGTCAGCGAAGTACTGGGCGAATCTAAGGCGCGATATCCTTAAGTTCAGAAGCTGATGTACGCAATTTTGATCTCGTCGCGGAAGCTGAAGCATTATTTCCAAGAACACTCGATTTCAGTAGTGACTTCTTTCCCTGTGGGAGAGGTCCTCCATAATCGGGAAGCTACTGGGAGAATCTCAAAATGGGCGGCCGAGCTTGGAGCCTTCGACATCTCCTTCAAGCCACGCACCGCCATCAAGTCCCAGGCCTTGGCCGACTTCACGGCCGAGTGACTGAATTCCAAGCTCCCCGCATCGAAGAAGAGCCGGAGTATTGGACCATGCACTTTGATGGATCTCTCATGCTCGGCGGGGCTGGGGCGAGAATTCTCCTCATCTCGCCAAGAGGCTATAGACTCAAGTACGTCCTTCGGATTTAGTTTCCGGCCTCGAATAATGTCGCAGAGTATGAGGCACTCATCCACGGGCTTCGCATCACCATATCGCTCGGGATCCGACGATTGGCGGTCCGCGGAGATTCGCAGTTGGTGGTGAGCCAGGTACAGAAGGACTGGTCGTGTGTCGATCAAACTATGACGGCGTATTATCAGCAGGTCCGAGAATTGGAGGGCAAGTTTGATGGACTGGAGCTGGTCCATGTCCTGCGCCGCAATAATGAAACAGCGGACGAGTTGGCCAAGATGGGAGCCACTCAGGCAGAGGTCCCGAGTGGAATCTTTGTCCAGGATCTTTACGAGCCAACAGTTACTAAACGACGAGAGCCAAGTAAGAATCCTAAGATTGAAGTCCTGTCCATCAACCCCGACTGGACGGCCCCATATCTAGATTATCTCTTGAAAGACGAACTTCCTGAAACTCCCACTCTGGCTGAGCGCATTTCGCGACAAGCCAAGCCCTATGTGGTGATTGGGGGAGAGCTCTTTCGAAAGAGTGCCTCCGGCATTCTTAAGCGGTGCGTTCCGCAACAAGTGGGAAAGTGAAGGGAATATGCCCTAGATCAATCATGGTGATGATTGTAATACGTCTTTGTTCATGTAATAATGATAACTTTGTTTATCGGTTCCCTGAATATATGTTACGACTTTGTTCATTGGATACGATCTGATTGTGAAACACATTGTCAAGTGACATTATTCTAAACGGGTCCCTGATCCATATCATTACGAGGAGCGGTGATAATTTGATCAGCACATGTATTGGTTGATGGTAATGTTTCGCATACCATAGATATGGAGATATCAAACCAATAATGTGGACACATGTTGGAGAACATGGGTAGTCGGACAAGACCCACTCCGAGACGCTGTGAGTTGCTATCTCTTATAGTGCCATCAGCGTATAGTCTCGAGTGGTACGCCTATATGGTCCTTAGACCTGAGATTGTCATGGATGCCTAGCATGTAGACTTGTATGCTTTGGTATCATCAAACGCTACACCGTAACAGGGTAGTCATAAAGATGAAATATCGGGTATGCCACGATACATTGCCAAGGGTGTGATGATCAAGATGGGATTTGCCCCTCCTAGATAACGGAGAGATACCTCTGGGCCCCTCGAGTGGATGGATAAGGAAAATGCACGGCCATGCTAATATGACTAAAGAGTTGGTCATGGTTTGTATCCATCACCTCGCCGAGTGAAGTGGTCGAGCTATCAACAAGGGTGGCACGCATCTCGCCTTGAGCTTGACTGGTATCGTGTGGTGAAGGGATCGGTATGTGAGTGTATCAAGGTTCACCGAATATTGATTACGTGCATCCGGGGTCAATACGCATTGCTAGGTGCCGCTGTTGATCAATGAATTGGAAACGGGTTCGAATTCATAACCGACTTGCTTGAACCTAACGGGTCACACACTTAACGAGTTGGAATAGTTTACGGGTTTGTGCATGGATAGGATCCGCATTGGAGATGGAAACCTAGCGGGCTTCGACCCACTAGCGTGTCTATAAAAGGGGAGGCCAGGAGCGAGTGCATGGCACGAATTAGAACCCTCACCACGTTCACCGCCGTGCATCCCTCCTGCTCCCCGAAACCCAAGCCGTGCGGCGAGGTGCTAGCACACCGCACGCGGCGTTCTGCTCGATACGATGTGGATATCGTTAGAGGCGCCGCCATCCGTGGGCGCGCTTTTCCGGTTGGATCTCCGACGACTTTCATCGGCGACCACGCTGACGCAGGTCGGTGACCACGCGACGAGATCGGCGACCACTTTCGGACGAGGTCGGCGACCACGCGACGAGATCGGCGACCACTCGGACGCAGGTCGGCGACCACGCGACGAGATCGGCGACCACTTTGGACGAGGCGGCAACAACTTCGGTGGAGATCGGTGCCGATCGGGAGGTGATCAACTACTTCCTCAACGCGTGAATCTGCTTCCGCTGCATCTGTGCGACAAGGGTAACGATCTGTGATCCTTTACTTCCATGTGATCTTGGGTGTTCGTGGTAGAAATTTTGATTTTATGCTCGCGTAGCCTACCTGTAACCCTACAGTGGTATCAGAGCCAGGTTATGTGTAGTTTTGGATCTCGGATCACGCGCACATGTCGATGTCTCGTTATGTTTATCACGGGTTGATTGGATCAATCGGTATTGGGGAAGTATGAGGTATGAGTTGGTGGCTCTACACGATCAAAAGATTAGTTCGTGCTCGTTTCAGATTCGTGCCATGCATTACCCCTACCTACCGGGTAACACCATCGGGGTAGTAGCAAGTGCCGAACATATCGAGCCAACAGATCGAGATCGGTGTGGTCGCCACCCTCTCAAGGGGACCTCGCGCGATGGATCGATGAAGATCGATCCTATGGAAACTGAGACATTCTGATGGCTCGGAATCGGCTTGATGAGATCAATCCGATTGAATTTCCATAGCGTTTTCATAGATGCGATAGTCAGCATAGTGTCCATAGTGTCCGCCCGCTAACCGGCTAGCGGGACCGCCGTGATAGTCAGCATAGTGTCCATAAATTAAAACTTGTTCACTTCCCGCGCGCTAGAATCGATCCAGCGCCTAACTTGTTTTTGCGGGGTATGTTGTGAACAGTATGGACCCTTTGTGTATTTGATGCATGATTGTGAAATTCATGGCCTGCGTGTCATGATTAATTGCAGCTGTGGGCTGTCATATTATTGTATAACGGCCTGCGTGCTGGCATGTGATGCCTTGAATCCTCATGTAATTTTGCTACTAGCTGCTAGATGTAGTAGTTTAGTACATGTTCTTGGAGGCTTCAATTCTGATGGCCGGGTGTGCAAGGAAGGTCGTGGAAGATGGAGATCGCCACGCCATAGGCCATACTAGTTCACAGTCTATTTGCTTTGCCTGTGATGATTTACCTTGCATTGCTATTCTTTCACGTCATATGTGGTGAATATGTTAACTGATTGAATAGTTTCCCTCGAAAATTAAGAGTAAGATGCCCTTTTTCAATAGCCGCGTCTCTTGTCTTGTACGATGGTGGATAAGGTCTTGACAAGTCAGAACGCCACCCTCTTACTTGTACAATAGAGTGAGTGTAGCCTAACCCGTGCACTCACGAGCATAGTATTGGTTTGCTTAACTGAGTCATCCAAATAGGATTTGGGACTTGGGGCATCGGTGTTGGGCGCCGGGCATATGATGCCACCCCAACAAGCAAGAGTCACATATGATGTGATTGGCAAGGTGTTGCCTACCTATGTCACGGTTCAAGTGGTATTGACAAGTCATTACCCGAACCGTAGTGACCATGGATCTTGTTCCATGGAGATCGCCAGGGAAAGTGATCTTAATGGAAGCATCTTTTATTAAAATTATTTAATAAGAGATTAACATGAACTTAGTGCTGAAACTTTGCTTATTTATGTTGTAGATGGCACCAAACGCTGTTAATGCAAACTCTAGTTTTAACTTGCGATCGATTCTAGAGAGGGAAAAACTCTCTGGGACGAATTTTATGGATTGGTATCGAAGCTTGAGAATTGTTCTCAAGGCTGAAAAGAAGGAATATGTTCTAGACGGTCCATATCCTGATGAATTGCTTGAAAATGCATCCGCTGCTGATAAGCGTGCTTATGAGAAGCACACTAACGGCATACTGGATGTCATTTGTCTCATGCTTGCCACAATGAACTCTGAGCTTCAAAAGCAATATGAGCACGCCGATGCCTACACTATGATTGTAGGCCTTAAGGGCATGTTTGAGAACCAAGCAAGGGCTGAAAGATATTCGATATCTAAAGCATTGTTTGCGTGCAAGCTGGCTGAGGGTGCTTTTGTTAGCCCTCATGTAATCAAGTTGATTGGTTACATTGAGAGCTTGGAGAAGCTCGGTTTTCCCTTGCAAAATGAGTTGGCCACAGATGTGATTCTCCAGTCGCTCCCTGCGAACTATGAACCGTTCATTCTGAACTTTCATATGAAACGACTGGAGAAGAATCGACCGAACTGCATGGAATGCTGAAAACTGCGGAAGAGAGCATAAAGAAAGGCACAAATCATGTGATGATGATTCAAAAGGATAAGAAAAGGAAGCGCAAGGCTATAAGTTGTGGTGAGGATAAGATCCAAGACCCAAAACCAAAGCCTAAAGAAAGGCCAAAGTTTGGCCCTAATGCTTCTGATAAATGTCACTATTGCAAGGGTTGTGGGCATTGGAAGAGAAACTGTCTAAAGTACGGAAGGCAGAAAGAAAGGAAAGGTTCCTTCTACTTCGGTATTAATGTTATAGAAGTTAATCTTGCAACTTGTCCTACCGAGTCTTGGGTATTTGATACCGGATCAATGATTCATACTTGCAAATCGTTGCAGGGGTTAAGAAGGACTAGAGATTGCAAGATTGGCGAGTTGGAAATTCGCGTCGGCAATGGAGCAATGGTTGCCGCGAAGGCCGTTGGTGTCTATCCTTGTCATTACCTTCTGGTTTAGTCATGGAATTGAATAATTGTTATTACATTCCTGCCTTGAGTAAGAACATTATCTCTTCTTCTTGTGTAGAGGAAGATGGATCTGAGTTTGTAATAAAGAACAGAATTGTTCTATTTATTTCAAAGGCTTGCTCTATGGTAACTGTCCATTGGTGAATGGGTTGTATGTTCTAGATCTTGGTAATGCTTCTATAAACAATGTTAATACTAAAAGACTCAAAACAAATGATGCTAATTCCACTTATTTATGGCATTGTCGCTTGGGCCATATAAATAAAAGACGCATGGAGAAGCTCCATAAAGATGGTCTTCTTGGTCCATTAGATTTGGAATCTTTTGAAACATGCGAGTCTTGTTTACTTGGCAAGATGACAAAGGCACCTTTCACTGGCACAATTGAGAGAATGCGCGAGTTGTTGGCTCTCATACATCTTGATGTATGTGGACCAATGAGCTCAATTGCCGAGGTGGTTATCGATGCTTCATTACTTTCACCGATGACTTTAGTAGATATGGCTATATCTATCTAATGAGGCATAAGTCTGAATCTTTTGAAAAATTCAAAGAGTTTCGTAATGAAGTAGAAAATCATTTGGGCAAGAAAATTAAATTTCTACGGTCCGACCGTGGAGGTGAATATTTGAGCCAAGAGTTTAGTGATCATCTAAAGAGTTGTGGAATTGTTCCACAATTGACTCACTTGGGACACCTCAATGGAATGGGGTATCCGAACGGAGGAACCGAACTTTGTTGGACATGGTACGGTCTATGATGAGTCAAGTCCTTCCATTGTCATTCGGGGACACGCTCTAGAAACAATTGCGTTCATGCTTTGAATAGGGTTCCATCTAAATCCGTTGATAAGACACCATATGAGTTATGGAAAGGGAAACATCGACTTGTCTTTTCTTAAAATTTGGGGTGTGTGAGGCTTATGTAAAACGTATGACGCCTGATAAGCTTTACGCCAAGTCGGATAAATGCTTCTTTGTGGGGTACCCAAGGAAACCAAAGGGTATTATTTTTATAACCGGGAAGAAGGCAAAGTGTTTGTCGCCCGGACTGGTGTCTTTTTGGAGAATGAGTTTTCCAAAAGAGCTAGTGGGAGCAAGGTACAACTCGAAGAAGTTCGAGAAATACCTGAAAATGTTTCAGCTCCAGCTAGTCCTCAGCAGGATGAGCAACATGTTGTTGAACCTGTTGATGAGGCGCCAGCCCCACGGAGGTCCACATGGGCAAGCCACGCTCCTGAGAAGTTCATGTTCCTCATGACGGAGCAACGCGATGTGTTATTATTGGAAAATGACGAGCCCAAGGACTATGAGGAAGCTATGGTGGGCCCGAACTCTGAGAAATGGCTGGAGGCCATGAGATCCGAGTTAAAGTCCATGTATGATAATCAAGTTTGGAGCTTGGTTGATCTGCCTGATGGTGTAAAAACTATCGAGTGCGAATGGGTCTTTAAGAAGAAGATAGACGCTGATGGAAATGTTCACATTTTTAAGGCACGAGGGTATAAGCAGATTCATGGTGTGGACTATGATGAAACTTATTCGCGATCGCCATGGTAAAATCTATCCGGATCATGCTAGCAATTGCCGCATATCATGATTATGAGATTCGGCAAATGGATGTCAAACGGCTTTCCTAAATGGAAACCTAAGCGAGGATGTGTACATGGTACAGCCCGAGGGTTTTGTCGATCCTACTAATCTTTGGCAAAGTATGCAAGCTTAGGAAGTCCATTTATGGACTGAAGCAAGCATCTCGGAGTTGGAACCTTCGCTTTTGATGAAGTGATCAAACAGTTTGGCTTCATCAAAAATGAGGAAGAGCCTTGTATTTACAAGAAGGCTAGTGGGAGCGCACTTGTATTTCTGGGTCTTGTATGTGGATGACATACTATTGATCGGAAATGATATTCGATGTTGGATGCCTGCACAATCTTATCTCGAGAAAGAGTTTCTCGATGAAAGACTTGGGAGATGCAGCATATATTTTGGGCATAAAGATCTATAGAGATAGATCAAAAGGCTAATTGGATTGAGCCAAAGTACGCATTACATTGACAAGATACTAAAACGGTTCAACATGCATGATTCCAAGAAAGGTTTCTTGCCAATGTCACATGGTGTAAGTCTTATCAAGACTCAGTGTGCTTCGACACCTGATGAGCAAGAGAGAATGAGTCGGATCCCATACGCCGGCTATTGGATCCATCATGTATGCCATGTTGTGTACGCGCCCGGATGTGTCATATGCTCTGAGTGTCACGGCGGTACCAATCGAATCCTGGTGATAGTCACCGGGTGGTGTAAAGAACATCCTCAAATACTTACGAAGGACTAAGGAGATGTTCTTGGTCTTTGAGGAGAGGAGGAGCTCGTCAGAAAAGGTTACGCCGATGCTAGCTTCCAAACCGACAGAGATGATTCGCGATCGCAATCCGGGTTTGTATTCTGTCTCAACGGTGGGGCGTTGAGCTGGAAAAGTTCCAAGCAAGAGACAAGAGCTGATTCCACAACGGAGGCCGAGTACATTGCAGCTTCTAAAGCAAAGAAAGGAAGCGCTTTGGATCAGGAAATTTATTTCTCGAATTGGGAGTGGTCACTAGTGCATCCTTTCCAAAGGGACCTCTATTGTGACAATAGTGGTGCCATTGCACAAGCAAAGGAGCCTAGATCTCACCAAAAATCCAAACATATACTCAGCGATACCACCTGATCCGAGAGATCATTGAGAGAGGTGATATGAAGATAAGCAAAGTGCACACGGATCTAAATGTGGCTGATCCGTTGACAAAGCCCCTTCCACAACCAAAGCATGAGGCGCACACAAGAGCAATGGGTATTCGGTACCTATATGATTGACTCTAGTGCAAGTGGGAGATTGAAGGGAATATGCCCTAGATCAATCATGGTGATGATTGTAATACGTCTTTGTTCATGTAATAATGATAACTTTGTTTATCGGTTCCTCGAATATATGTTACGACTTTGTTCATTGGATACGATCGATTGTGAAACACATTGTCAAGTGACATTATTCTAAACGGGTCCCCGATCCATATCATTACGAGGAGCGGTGATAATTTGATCAAGACATGTATTGGTTGATGGTAATGTTTCGCATACCATAGATATGGAGATATCAAACCAATAATGTGGACACATGTTGGAGAACATGGGTAGTCGGACAAGACCCACTCCGAGACGCATTTGTGAGTTGTTATCTCTTATAGTGCCATCAGCGTATAGTCTCGAGTGGTACGCCTATATGGTCCTTAGACACGAGATTGTCATGGATGCCTAGCATGTAGACTTGTATGCTTTGGTATCATCAAACGCTACACCGTAACAGGGTAGTCATAAAGATGAAATATCGGGTATGCCACGATACATTGCCAAGGGTGTGATGATCAAGATGGGATTTGCCCCTCCTAGATAACGGAGAGATACCTCCGGGCCCCTCGAGTGGATGGATAAGGAAAATGCACGGCCGTGCTAATATGACTAAAGAGTTGGTCATGGTTTGTATCCATCACCTTTGCCGAGTGAAGTGGTCGAGCTATCAACAAGGGTGGCACGCATCTCGCCTTGAGCTTGACTGGTATCGTGTGGTGAAGGGATCGGTATGTGAGTGTATCAAGGTTCACCGAATATTGATTACGTGCATCCGGGTCAATACGTCTTGCTAGGTGTCATTGTTGATCAATGAATTGGAAACGGGTTCGAATTCATAACCGACTTGCACCGAACCTAACGGGTCACACACTTAACGAGTTGGAATAGTTTACGGGTTTGTGCATGGATAGGATCCGCATTGGAGATGGAAACCTAGCGGGCTTCGCCCACTAGCGTGTCTATAAAAGGGGAGGCCAGAACAGTGCATGGCACGGATTAGAACCCTCACCACGTTCACCGCCGTGCATCCCTCCCGCTCCCCGAAACCCAAGTATGCGGCGAGGTGCTAGCACACCGCACGGCGTTCCTCGCCAGACGCGTGTGGATATCGTTAGAGGCGCTGCCATCCGTGGACGCGCACCGGTTGGATCTCCGACGACTTTCATCGGCGACCACGCGGACGAGGTCGGTGACCACGCGGACGAGATCGGCGACCACTCGGACGAGGTCGGCGACCACGCGGACGAGATCGGCGACCACTCGGACGAGGTCGGCGACCACGCGGACGAGATCGGCGACCACTCGGACGAGGACGGCAACAACTCGGTGGAGATCGGTGCCGATCGGGAGGTGATCAACTACTTCCTCAACGCGCGTGAATCTGCTTCCGCTGCATCTGCGCGACAAGGGTAACGATCTGTGATCCTTTACTTCCATGTGATCTTGGGTGTTCGTGGTAGAAATTTTGATTTTATGCTCGCGTAGGCTACCTGTAACCCTACAGAAAGGACCTGCTCAGAGAAATCCACTCGGGAATGTGTGGCCATCACGCTGCATCAAGCGCCTTGGTTGTGAAAGCCTACCGGCAGGGCTTCTTTTGGCCTACAGCGGTGACGGATGCAAAGGAGATCATTCGAACTTGCGAGGGCTGCCAGTTCTATGCAAGGCAGACACATTTGCCAGCACAGGAGCTGCAAACCATCCCCATCTCTTGGCCCTTTGCGGTCTGGGGGCTCGACTTAGTCGGGCCGCTCAAGAAGGCACAAGCCGGTTTCGCCTACCTCTTCGTAGCCATTAACAAGTTCACCAAGTGGATCGAAGCTAAACCAGTCGCCACGATCACTGCGGTCAAGGCCAAGGAGTTCTTCCAGGATATCGTGGTCAGATTTGGAGTTCCCAACCGAATCATTACAGACAATGGTACCCAATTTAGGAGCGAAGAATTTCAAGAGTGGTGCGAAAGCGTTGGAATTAAGATTTGCTTCACCTCGGTAGGTCATCCACAGAGCAATGGGCAGGTTGAGCGGGCTAATGGCTTGGTCCTCCAGGGCCTCAAGGCTAGGATTTTCAATCGCCTCAAACCATATGCTGCCCGATGGGTGAAAGAGTTACCGTCAGTACTTTGGGGACTCAGAACCACTCCTAGCCGAGCCACTGGGCAAACCCCTTTTTTCCTAGTTTACGGTGCAGAGGCGGTTTTGCCAACCGAGCTAGAATTTGGATCCTTGAGGGTCCGGAATTACAAGGAAGCCGAGTCCGAGGAAAGCCGAGTGGTAGAACTTGATCAACTCGAAGAGGCTCGAAATGTTGCAGCCATCCAGTCGGCTAAGTACCTCCAGGGACTTCGGCGCTACCATTCTCGCAATGTCCGAAGTCGAGCCTTCTCAAAAGGAGATTTGGTCCTCAGAAGGAACCAGAAAAGTGAGCACAAGCTCTCTCCGATTTGGGAAGGCCCGTACATTGTGGAGGAGACGGTTCGACCGGGTGCCTATCGACTCAGACGTGGAGTTGGCGCGGTTTTGGCGAATACTTGGAACGCCGAACAGCTGCGTCGCTTCTACGCATAAGTTATGTACCCGACTCTCACGCGTTAAATAAAATTATGAACTGTTTCATTTTTTGAATTCCTACTGTGTAATGCTAGTCCCGAGTGGTTATTATCCGACTAGTGTAGCGCCTAATCCCAGTCGCGCCGGTACAAAACGCATGGAAATAAAGACCGCGATGAGCTGATAAATCCGGCATTTTATACCGTTGCGCGAAGCGGGAAAAACAAAGCCAGAAAATACTAACCACTCGTTGACTACGATTCGCAGCGCCAGAATTTTTCCGAGAAGGCACCTAGTCGCGAGTTTCTAACTGTCAAAAGCTTGAGCCTCAACGCCTCGTTGCCGGCGCTGGAGCAACTGACTAGGACGGTTGACTAGGCAGAACCTTAAACTCGGAATAATTAAGATGGCGAAGATTGAGCAAACGTTTACGTTCTGTTCCATAATAAATTTTTTTACATCACTGATCTTTTCTTTTTACCCCATTTTCTCACATAAAAAAAGGGGGGACGCTGGTGTCTCTTCTTTGGTCTTCTTCTTTGGTGTCTCTTCTTTAGTCTTCTTCTTAAGTGCGACCAACTGGGGCCAGTAGGTCGGGATCGCCGAGGTCAGGCACGGCGCGCGCGACCCAGAGCCGCGAGGATCTCGTCCTCAACCACCCAAAGGGGTGGTACAAGGCGGACGAGGGCCGTGACGGCTAGGTTGTCGCGACGTTTGCGCCCTACCATCTCCATAATGACCTCGGCTACCTCAAAGAGCCCCGGCGCCACCTCCAACAAGGTGGCCACGGCGGCGGTGTCTCTGGCGGCCCCAGCCTCCTCCTCCGCCTCCAGTATGGCGAAGTCATGCTCTTCCCAGAACTCCACCTCCTCCCAGCTGAAGAGCAAGCCGAAGAAGCGCTGGCGAAAAAATGCCGTGTAAGGGCCGACAAATCTCCTCATGTTAAACATGGAGGGAAGCTTGGAGAAAGAAGGAGAAGAAGACTCAAAGAAGAGGGCGATCGCTCAAGAGCGGTAACGCCCCATTTATAGGCCATGCATGGCCCCGAAGCCGAGACGACACCATTTAAAGACACGGAAGACGAAGCGACGTTACGACGCTGCTGATATTCTCAAAGCACAAAGAAGATCAACACGTTGAACAGAATGAAGGGATATATCGCCAGACACGTGTCAGGCGCAGTTCAAATTAATTTGACCTTCCCGCTCAGTTGGCCCAATTAAGCGAGAAGTCCGGGGGCCAGGAGGCAACGACGTAAACTTGGGGGCTGAACCACTCAGCCAGGAGGACACAACATAAGTCCCAACGATCGAGAGCTGCACGCCAGCCACTTGGAAAAGCGTGCCTGGGGTGAGAAGGCCACGAGCCAAGGTCCCGGTGCTTGGGTGCCATACCAGTCGGCTGAAGGCCACCCAGAAAGGTGTAACGGGGGCCAAAAGGCCGCGGGACTATGTGTTAGCAACTCAGACGAGCAGAAAAGAGCGAAAGAAGTTGTGAGCTCGCTTACCGGAGAATAAAGCAGACAAATTATATTCAAGTAAAAAATACAATGCTTCAAACAAGGAGGGCCAGCACTCAGCATGAAGATTCATATCAAATTCAGAATTCAAGATTCTCCAACAAGGCCCGTGATGTACCGGAAACCTCTTCAAGAAGTGCGTTTGCCTTGTCTTCGTCACAGGCAAAACCCTCTTTAACAGCTTCAAGGTCAACTCTCGGATAGTGAGATTTGACCACTGCCAACGCCTGGTTAGCACTCATGGTCGCCGACTCCATTGCGTAAGCCTTGATCCTGTTAGCTCCTCCCGAGAGAAGCAGAACGACATCGTCTCCCTAGCTTGGTTCGGCTCCCTCGATACGCAGAAGGTGCAGGACTGGCTCGCAGGCGACGCGGAGCTCGGTGCGACTTCGTTCGGCAGCGGTTATCTTCTCCTTGCATTTTGCACCAAAGCCAAGCTGCCATCAGAAAATGCACCCAGCGCCAAGCACGTCTAATTCAAATCAAAGAAGCCTACTGTAACATCCCAAAATTTTGCTTTTCTTAAAATCATGTGTGATTTGGCACTTTGGTGAATTTTTGGGAATTTTCTGGAATTTATTTGGATTTATTTGGAATTTATTTGAATTTATTCCATTTTGAAATAATTAAAGAATTTAATTTTGCAAATAAATTTTTGTTGGAAATATTTTATTTGAGTCCAAAATAATCCAAAATATTTTCCAGAATTTTTCTGGAATTTTTCTGAGTCATTTGCTATTTTTAATGAATTAAATGAATTACTGGGAATTATTTTAAATATTAAATCGCTGGAAAATCCAACTCGGGTCAAGTACTGTTCATCCGACCGAGTCGGACTCGAGTCCGACCCGAGCCAGTTGACTCGACCGAACCCACTCCTAACCCTAATCGATCCCAACCGTTGGATCAAGATCCAACGGCTGAGATCCGCCCGACCCCGACCGAGCCGTGTCCGGACCGGACCCGATCGCGCCGTGCGATCGTGGCCGTTGATCGCGACACGTGGACGGCCACGATTTCGTCGTCTTCCCGTAACGCCGGCCGGACTCCGCCCCGAAAGTCTTGGGCCAGTGACCGATTAGGGCTCCATGCTGAAACACGCCTCCGGGGCTATTTAATGCCGGATCGCACTTCGAGGACCGCCGTGACCCGCGCACTTCTTGCCCTAACCCACCGAGCTCTAGCCGCCAGAGGTTCGCCGGAATCGCTCGCCGTAGTTGCGTGAAGCGCCACCACAGTCCTTGCCTCGCCTCGCCGCCGCCGATCCTCCGCCGCCATTGACCCCAGATTCGAAACCCCGGCCAGCGCACCCGAAGACACCCTCCATCTCGCCGAGCACGCCCCAACCGCCGTTTGGGTGGTCGCTGCCTCGGCCACGGCAGCCGAACTCCGCCGTGAAGCCATCGCCGACCGAAGCTCCACCAACCGTCCGATCAAGATCCAAAGGCCCAGATCGTGCACGCCACCGGTGAGTTTCCCCGTTGAAAATCCTAGATCTAATCCCAACCGTTGGATCTAGATCCAACGGCCCACGATCAGTCACGTGCGCCCCAAGCACATGAGGCCAAACTCAATCCCAGCCGTCGGATTTCAAACCAACGGCCACGATTGTGCCACGCGGCCCGGAAGCCGAACCGTCGCGCCCCCGCGCGCGTGCGTGGTCACTGACACGCGGGGCCCGCGTGTCAGCGACAGTACCGTGACGTCACCCATGACGTCATCGGTGGGACCCACCTGTCGACCGTGGTCGAGCCCCGCCGACGCCAAGAATGACGCCACCCGAGCGGGCCCACATGTCGGGCCTCACGTGGAGCCGTGGACCGAGTCCACGGTGGACCCAAGCCGAGTGTGGACCGAGCCCATGGACCGGTGGCGACGCCAAGGCCAATCAGGAGCTGCCACGTGTCCATGCCGACGCAATAATTAATTTCCAAAAGAAAATGATTTATTAATTCGAAATATTGATTCAAATTTAGATTCAAACTTCAAACGCTTATAACTTTTGCGTTTCAACTCCGATTTGAGTGGTTCAAATTTCTAAATTTGTATAAAATTGAGATCTACCTAAATATGAATTTTATTTAATTTTTGGACTAAAGTTTTTCTCTGAAATATTATTTAATTGATTATTTAAACTTTAAATAATCATAACTTTTATGCTTTTAACTCCAAATTTGATTTATTCAGCTTTCTAAAAATCCGTAAAATTATGTTCTCTCTGTTTATGGATTTTATTTGGAGTTTTGGGATCTTTTGCATAGTGTTCATTTGTGTATTTGCTATTTGCACGCTTTTACGAGTAGACGTTGAAGTGCCAAGGATTCGAGGGAGAAGTGTTGACTCAGGATCCAACTCAAGACCAAGAGCAAGTACTTTTTGAAGGCAAGTTGTGCTTTGACCATATTGATCCTATTTCAAATCTATTTTGATTTAAACTATTGCATGCTAGTTCAATTAGAAAGATACTTTGGTTTAAACACAGGGGTTAGATAAATACCAATTTGCTATATGACACCTTGATTACTTAAGTATGTGCCATGACCCTTTGTCACCCTAGTTGTGGTTTACTAGTTGGACATTATTAAATTGCCAACATGGGTTTAGACCGTTGTAGTATGTCGCTTAGAGCACGCTACGTGCTCATGACATGATTTTGGACAATCAAATGCTAATATGGACTTAATGATATATTGAACCTGTTTTGGAAAAGTATCATGTGATGTTGACGTGACGTGGTGCATGGTAATCAACCGGGTTTGATAAACAGTTTTCGGCCAGGGGCATGTGGCAAGAGTAATCAGTGGGCCAAAGTGTGGCATTGGGAGTGTTGATTTGGTTTTTCGGGTAGTCTTGCCCTGGTCACTCTAAGGACTTAACCTTGCAAGCCTTTGAACTGGTCATACTTGCAACCACATGGCTGGAATGGGACGGCCCTAGTTGACTAAGTCGCTAAGGACTCACTTGTGGAGCCTCAGGGTGTCGATTACACCGTTTGTGTGATTGTACGGGAGCGTATCGTGGTCGTGGGCCAGGTACCCATCTAACGGTGTGTTGGTCCCATACTTCGCCTTGGCTAAGGGAAGGGATGGTGTAGAGCACGCAGGAGAGGACCACCTGTGTTGTTTGAGGCTTCCGAAAGGCTTTGTTATGATCGCTCATTCGCATACTCTTGTATGGCGATTCACGGCTGACGTGGTGAGTGGATTGTATCTTGTGGGAAAAGTGCATAACCTCTGCAGAGTGTAGAATCTATTTGAATAGCCGAGTCCACTGCAGATCGACAATGCTCGGGAATTACAGTCAAGGGGTAGACTTTCTGAAAATAACTTGGATTTGAAAAGTTGGGTTGGTTTAACAAAGAAGATGATGGAAATGTGGTTTAGGATGGGGAAAAATGTTATTTAAACTTCTTGCAAAGTTATTTATGCTTCACTTGTTTTTACTGCTTTCGAATCTACTTATATTACTTGTCAAATGCTGTTTACCGCAAATATACCTTGAGCTATTCCTTTGTACCAAGCCATGCATATAGTATATTAGCTTGCATTCTGTGCATGACTTCTCGAGTACCAAGTACTCACCCTTGCCTCAACACAATACCGTTGAAGAGGAGATTACGCCACTTTGGAGGAGGAACTCCAAGAGGACCCGACTACTTAGGGATGCGAGCCCATCAGTTGCACTGTGGTATACTGGATGGCGCCACGAAGTTTATTTGATTTTCCGCTGCTATTGTTTCTCTCTGAATAAGTTTCGCCCTACGAGGCATATATTTGTAACTTGGCCATAAGGTCGAGTAACCAGTTTTATTACTTTAATAAAGTACTTTTATGGTATCGATTGGTATGATTATGATATTTACCGATGTTAAAGACTGTGTGCACTAGCGCGTTCCTGGACTAGTGCTGAATACACAGAGGGTCCGGATTTGCAAATTCGGGGTCCCGACACCTACCCTCCAGCTCTCGCTGTGTGAACACGAGGGTGCCGTCATTCTTCCCAATTATTTAAGAAAGTGTCCATGCCAAACCCAGGGGAGAATCTTACCTTCGAGCATATGCTCAAGCTCCGCCTTTTCCTCTCGAAGTGTCATGCACTGGGCCTCCAGCCCATGGACCTCTCTCCACCTTTCGTCGCCGATCTCGTTGATCTTGTCTCGATACTTTTGGTGCTCTTTGAGCTTGGGGAGCACCTTCCAAAAAAACTGTGATCTCTTCTCCGAGCGCTCCCCCATGTCCTAGGTGACACGACGAAGTCTCAGGCGGGGGCCAGCATTTCGTGATGTTAACAGACTAAAGAAAGATAGAAGACTTACCCTGACAAGCCTTCTGCACCTGACGGTGAGCTCGTAGAGCTCCATCCGAGCCGCAACCTCCGCTTCCTCGTCCTCCTCCATCCCTTTCAAGTCGGAACCCCCCTCACACCACACGGTCTGGTTCGGGGGCTTCGGGAGAGGGCCAAGCGGTGGTGGCTCTTGATGGACCTCCTCCACTTCGGGAGACGAAGCCGGGTCAAGCCCATCGACCGCTGGACCACCCGACGGCTCGGCGGTCGAGCCAGCAGCAGGAGGAGGTGGCGCCCTGGCTGCCGAAGGAGACGGCGACCTAGCCGACGAGGAGGGGGTCCCACTTGGAGAAGCCGGCTTCGGGGGCTCCTTTTCAGGAGACTCCCCCGCACGGCGATCAAATCGCAAGTCCTCGCTGACTTCGTGGCGGAATGGTCGGCTCCAGCGCCACCGGCCTGCGAAACCACCGGATCAAGGAGAGACCGTTGGACCTTGTATTTTGACGGATCCCGAGCGTACGAACGCTCGGGGGCTGGCGTCGTTTTGGTCTCCCCAGATGGAGAACAAATCCAGTACGCCATCCAACTACATTTCGCCGCGACCAACAACGCGGCGGAATACGAAGGCCTCTTGGCCAGACTCCTATACTCCGAGCGTGTAAATCGCTAGGAGTCCAACAGCTGACTGTGAAGGGCGATTCACAGTTGGTCGTGAACCAGGTCAACAAGGAGTATCAGTGTTCCGATACCTCAATGGCGCTGTACCTGGCCGAAGTAAGGAAGATGGAGAAATACTTCAAGAATTTCGAAGTAATCTACATCCCCGTGAAGGATAATTCCTGGCCGACCAAATGTCTAAGGTCGGTTCCTCTCAAACCACCGCCAAAGCGGGGTGCTTGTCGAGCACCTATATAAGCCCTCCATTCCTCTCGAAGAGGAGGCACCAGAGACCGGCGGTAGGGTCTCCTTCCTCGAGCAAAGGGCAAATTGGATGACGCCATTCATCCAATACCTTGCGCATGGGACATTGCCCGAGGAAGAAGCCGGCGTTCCCTGGCTAACGAGGCGATCTTCTCAAGACAAACCGATCGAAGGCGACCTATACCGAAAAGGCGCATTAGGAATCCTTTCCGTGATGCCTCTCAGAGGAAGGCCAAGACCTTCTTCGTGATATCCATGAAGGAATGTGCGGAGCTCACTCGCCTTCGTAACGCTTGTGAGCAAGGCCTTCCGACTAGGATACTACTGGCCCACGGCCTTGGCGGACGCACGGTCAATCGTAATGACCTGCCGAGCATGCCAGTTTCATGCTCGAAAAGCCCGTCAACCAGCATATGCCCTGCAAACCATACCACTCTCGTGGCCGTTCTCGACCTGGGGACTCGATGTCCTTGGACCCTTCCCCTAAGGTCAGAAAGGCTGTAAATACTTGCTCGTGGCCATCGACACTTTCACCAAGTGGATAGAGGCCGAGCCCGTGTCAACCATTTCGGCCCAGGCGGCCAAGAGGTTCCTCCGCAGCAACGTGATAACGCGGTTCGGGATACCCAACCGTCTCATCACCGATAATGGGACCCAGTTCACCAGCGAACTGTTCCAAAGTTACTGCGAGGAGATCGGGACCAAGGTCTGCTTCGCCTCTGTGGCACATCCACAGAGCAATGGGGCAGCCGAACGAGCAAATGGGCAATTGGTCCAGGGCATAAAACGAAGGGTTTTCGAGAGCCTCAACCAACACAAACAGCTGTGGGTGGACGAGCTCCCTGCCGTCCTTTGGTCCGTCCACACCACGACCAGCCGGGCCATAGGCGAAACGCCTTTCCAACTCGTTTATGGTGCGGAAGCCGTTTTTGAAGGGTTTCGAAGCATGGAAAACAAAAATTTTCCTACGATTGCAACCAAACACCAAGATCAAATCTAGGAGATGCAAGTAAACGGTTTCAGAAGGACTCACCCTCGTAGACCGAAAGCGGGAATAACGTTCCCGCAAACAAACGTGGTTGATGTAGAGGTACACTCCCGACTTCGAAGTCGCGAAGATGAGCGCCACAAACGGCAGCGCCTCCGTACTTGGTCACACGTACGGATC
Organism: Rhipidocladum racemiflorum; assembly: GCA_036346355.1. Lineage (NCBI taxonomy): Eukaryota > Viridiplantae > Streptophyta > Magnoliopsida > Poales > Poaceae > Rhipidocladum > Rhipidocladum racemiflorum. Next base: position 61,082,412 of record CM070570.1, read on the forward strand.
AACGATGACCTCCAATCCTCGCCAGCCGGGCAGCGGAAGTAGAGGATCCTCGAAAACTCCAACAACACTACAGCTTAGTGGTGGTGGTGGTGGAGAAATAATTTCAGCAGGCCGCATAAGCCACAAATAAAAAGCGGATCGCCAGGAGGAGGGAGAATGGACCAACCAAAGGGTCAAATGGATGAACAACAAAGAGAGGAGCTCCTCCTCCCTTTTATAGGAGGAGGAGGCCCGGCCAAGGGGTGTCCGGCGCATGGGGGGGGTGCCCCTTGCCCTCCCTCTCTTCATGTGAGTGATCTCTCCACTCACTTAAATCAACCCACTTTGGTTTCCATTAAAACCCCACTCAAGAAATGAAAGGTTTTCTCCCATAAATAAATAAACATTTTTATTTCAGATATTTTAATATTTGTTAATTCTTTTAATTAACAAACATTAACATATACCCCCTTTAACTATTCCGATATCCCGAAACTATTCCGCGATACTCAAACAAATCCTCAGATCATCCATATTTTTCTCCTGTTTCAGATCCACTCAAATGCATCGATGAACCTTAAGTGTGTCACCCTACGGTTCGTGAATAAAATGGACATGATTGAGACACCTCTCAGATCAATAATCATCAGCGGGATCTGGAGATCCATAATGACTCCCATTCACTCAACGATGAACTAGTGATCGCGTAAACCAGAAACGACATAACCAATTCCTTTTGTCTCACGATATTTTACTTGTCCGGATCCGATCATCAAGATCAACTATACCTAGTTCGATCCCGTTACCAACAAGTACTCTTTACTCGTTCCGTGATATGACATTCTTGTGACCTAGTCACGTGCTTGCAAGCGATGTCAATGTGATATCACCGAGAGGGCCCAGAGTATATCTCTCCGTCATCTGGATGGACAAATCCCACTCTTGATGCATGAGCCTCAACTAATACTTTCATAGTACCCAAATCCATCTTTATAGTCACCGTGTTACGGAGTGACGTTTGATGGCATCAAAGTACTCTTCCGGAGTTAGTGATTGACATCATCTCATGGTCTAAGGAAAAGAGCTATTTCGTATGTGTTTGATACAGCAACAAACTAAATGACTTGATCGTATTTGCTATACCAACTTGGGTGTATGTTCATCACATCATTCTTCTAATGACATGACCCGTTATTAACAACATCCAATGTTCATGATCGAAACCTTGATCATCGTTAATCAACGAGCTAGTTTAAAAAGAGGCTTTACTAGGAACCTTTTGTTTATTAAACACACATGTATTAACGCTTCCGATTAATACAATTTTAGCATGAGAAATAAACATCTATTATAAACATGGAATATGATAATAAACAATTTATTATTGCCTCTCGGGCATATTCCCTTGATCTCCCACTTGCACTAGAGTCAATAATCTAGATTACATTGTGATGATTCTAACACCCATTGAGTTCGGTGTTGATCATGTTTTGCCCTTGGGAGAGCTTTAGTCAACGAAGTCCGGCACATTCAGATCCGTGTGTACTTTACAAATCTTTATATCACCATCCTTGACATGTTCACGGATGGAGTGAAACCAGCGCTTAATATGCTTGGAATTCTTGTGTGACCTTGGTTCTTTAGCATTGGCTATGGCACCATTGTTGTCACAATAGATAACCATCGGGTCCAACGCACTCGGAACCACACCTAGTTCGGATATGAACATCTTCATCCAAACCGCTTCTGCGCTATACGAAGCGACAATATATTCCGCCTCTGTTGAAGATCCCGCCACCACAGATTGCTTGGAACTTCTCCACTCACCGCTCCTCCATTCATTTCAAAAATGTACCCGGATTGAGACTTAGAGTCATCCGGATCAGTGTCAAAGCTAGCGTCGACGTAACATTTTGCGACGAGCTCTTCTTCACCACCATATATGAGAAACATATCCTTACTTCTTCTTAAGTACTTAAAGATATTCTTGACCGCCGTCCAGTGTTCAAAACCTGGATCAGGTAGTACACTGCTAGTCAAACTAATAGCATGTGCCACATCCGGTCTTGTACACAACATAGCATACATGATAGAGCCTATGGCTGAAGCATAGGGAATCTTATTCATTATTTCTCTATCTTCTGCTGTAGCTGGACTCTGAGTCTTACTCAACGTCTTGCCTTGTATTATAGGTAAGAACTCTTTCTTACTTTCGTCCATTCTAAACTTCTTTAGAATCTTGTCAAGATATGTACTTTGTGATAGCCCAATCAAGCGTCTCGATCTATCTCTATAGATTTTGATGCCTAAAATATATGCCGCTTCACCAAGATCCTTCATTGAAAACTTACTGTTTAAGTAGTCTTTTACGCTTTTCAAAAATTCTATATCATTTCCAATCAATAATATGTCATCCACATATAATATCAGAAATGCTATAGAGCTCCCACTCACTTTCTTGTAAACACAAGATTCTCCGTAAGTTTGGATAAATCCAAAACCTTTGATTACCTCATCAAAACGGAGATTCCAACTTCGTGATGCTTGCTTCAGTCCATAAATGGATCGCTGAAGTTTGCATACCTTATCAGCATCCTTAGGATCAACAAAACCTTTGGGTTGTATCATATACAACTCTTCCTCAATGTTTCCATTAAGGAACGCAGTTTTGACATCCATCCGAGATTTCATAATCGAAAAATGCAGCAATTGCTAACATTATCCTTACAGACTTTAGCATCGCTACGGGTGAGAAAGTCTCATCGTAGTCAACTCCTTGAATTTGTCGAAAACCCTTTGCGACAAGTCGAGCTTTATAGACGGTCACATTACCATCAGCGTCTATTTTCTTTTTGAAAATCCATTTGTTCTCAACGGCCTTACGGTCATTGGGTAGGTCCACCAAAGTCCATACTTGGTTTTCATACATGGATCTCATTTCGGATTTCATGGCTTCTAGCCATTTGTCGGAATCTGGGCTCATCATCGCTTCATCATACGTCGCAGGGTCATTATTCTCAACTACCATGACATTCATAGTAGGAACATAAAAGTCAGGAGCATTATGCGCTCTTGTTGACCTGCGAGGTGCGGTAGTGTTCTCTTTCGGAGTTTCATGATCCTTATCATTAGTTCCCTCTTCATTTGGTGAAGTCAACTCCGAAACAACTTCCGTAACGCTGCACTTGCCATTCCATGAAGAGAAGGTTTAATAACCTCGTCGAGTTCTACCTTACTACTACTCACACCTTCGAGAGAAACTCTTTCTCCAAAATGATCCATTCTTGGCAACGAAAACCTTGCCTCGGATCTGTGATAGAAGGTGTACCCAATTGTTTCTTTAGGGTATCCTATGAAGACGCATTTTTCCGCTTTGGGTTCGAGTTTATCAGGTTGAAGTTTCTTCACATAAACATCGATCCCCAAACTTTTAGAAATGATGACTTAGGTTTGTTGCCAAACCATAATTCATACGGTGTCGTTTCAACGGATTTAGATGGTGCCCTATTTAAAGTGAATGCAGCTGTTTCTAGTGCATGCCCCCAAAATGAAAGTGGCAAATCTGTAAGGGACATCATAGATCGAACCATATCCAATAAAGTACGATTACGACGCTCGGATACACCATTACTGTTGTGGTGTTCCAGCAGAGTGAGTTGTGAAACTATTCCACATTGTCTCATGTGTGTGCCAAACTCGTAACTAAGATACTCTCCTCCACGATCAGATCGTAGAAATTTGATCTTTTTGTTACGATGATTTTCTACTTCACTCTGAAATTCTTTGAACTTTTCAAATGTTTCAGACTTGTGTTTCATTAAGTAAATATATCCATATCTACTCAAATCATCCGTGAAAGTAACGAAGTAACGATATCCACCACGTGCTGACACACTCATTGGACCACACACATCGGTATGTATGATTTCCAATAAGTCGGTTGCCCGCTCCATTGTACCGGAAAACGGGTTCTAGTCATCTTGCCCATGAGGCATGGTTCACATGTCTCAAATGATTCATAATCAAGTGATTCTAGTAGTCCATCATAATGGAACTTCTTCATGTTTAACACCAATATGACATAAGCGGCAATGCCACATATATGCAGCAATATCATTATTCAACTTAATTCTTTTGGCATTCACATTATGAACATGTGTACTATTATCAAGATTCAAAATAAACAAACCATTCTTTTCGTGTGCATGACCATAAAAGATATTATTCATATAAATTGAACAACCATTGTTCTCAGACTTGAATGAATAACCGCCTCGCATTAAACAAGATCCAGATATGATGTTCATGCTCAACGCAGGCACTAAATAACAATTATTTAGGTTTATAACTAATCCTCGATGGTAATTGGATAGGTAGCGCCCGACGGCGATCACATCAACTTTTGATCCATTGCCGACGCGCATCATTACCTCATCCCTTGCTAGTTGTCGCTTATTCCTTAGCTCCTGCTTTCGAGTTACATATGTTAGCAACCGAACCGGTATCAAATACCCAGGCACTATCGCGAGTACTAGTAAGGTACACATCAATAACATGTATATCATATATACCTTTGCTCACTTTCCCGCCCTTCTTATCACCAGATATTTTGGGCGATTGCGCTCAAAGTGCTCAAAGGTTCTTGCAAGAAAAAAACATTCAAGATTCGACTTAGGGCCAGCCTTGGTCTTCTTCTCAAATGTGGCAACAGACTTGCCCTTCTTCTTGAAGTTTCCCTTAGCCTTGCCTTTCTTCTTGAAATCGATAGTCTTTTGGACCATCAACACTTGATGTTCCTTTTGATCTCCACTTCAGTTTTCAGCATTGACAAGCTCGGGAGAGACTTCTTCATGCCCTGCATGTTGTAGTTCATCACAAAGCTCTTGTAGCTTGGTGGCAGTAGATCGGAGAACACGATGAATTCTTAGCTCAATGGGGATCGTTATTCCCAAAGCTATGAGTTTATCGGCGTACTGGACATTTTGAGTACGTGCTCACTAACGGAGCTGTTTTCCTCCATCATGCAGCTAAAGAACTTTTCTCAAGCTTCATAACTCTCATCATGCGGCATGGGTGTCGAAGATCATTTTCAACTCTCTCATTGTATCAAAAGCATTCTTTGTGCTCAAAGCGTTTCGTAGCTCAGGCTCAAGGCCATACAAAATGCCGCATTGAACTAAATCGTGGTCCTCCTTGCGAGTCAAGAAAACATTTTTCTCCTCCTCGGGGCATCATCGGCGGGGCACCCAGTGGCGCTTCTAGCACATAGCTCCTTTGAGCAGCGCTGAGGAGAATCCTCAGGTTAAGGGCCCAGTTGGTAAAGTTGCTACCATTGGTGGCTAGTTTCTCTTTCTCCATGAACAGATTGAAATTGAAAGTAGGGGGTGCCATCTACAACGTATTTGCAAGGTTATTTAGACTAAGTTCATAATAGATTAAGTTCAAAGTTAATTAAAATTACTACGAGAACTCCCACTTAAAAACAACATCCCTCTAGTTGTCTTTAGTGATTACATGAACCAAATTCACTATACCGAAACCGATCATCACGAGAGACGGCATAGTTTCAAAGGCGAACATCAATATGTTCATCATATCATCCATATGACTCATGCTTTACCTTTCGGTTCGTGTTCCGAGGCCATGTCTGTACATGCTAGGCTCGCCAAGTAGAACCAAAGTATTTGCGTGTGTAAATCTGTCTTACACCCGTTGTATGCGAACGTAGAGTCTATCACACCCGATCATCACATGGTGCTTCGAAACGCATTTAACTTTCTTAACGGTGCATACTATGGAAGAACACATTATTATCTTGATATTAATTTGGAGGGATCATCTTATAGTGCTATCGACGTGATCATAATCAAGCAAAATAAGATGCATAAAAGGATTAACATCACATGCATGAATAAAGTGATATGATATGGTCCTTTTAGCACTTGATCTCCATCTTGTGCGACATGGTATGATCTCCATCATTCCACCGGCATGGCACCAAGGTCCATGATGCTGCCATCTTGATTGTCTTCCTCCATTACAATATATCACATGGACATATATTTAGCACGCAGGCCATAAAAGAAATAAAAACAACCAAATGGCTCCTGCCGGTTGTTTAAATTTACAATAAATTTCATTTCATACAACAATCTTTGTATCAATGACCATATCACATCACAAGCCCTGCAAAACAAGTTAGACGCCTCTAATTTATTTTTGCATATTTTACGTGGTTTTGGGCTTTCTAGGAAAAACTATTCTTACCTACGAACAAGAACCACAACGGTGATAAAAACATTATTAGCAAACCGTTGTAAATTAGATCATGACTATAGTAGGAGAAATCGACACCCGCAAAGCCACTTATGCAATACTAGTTGCATGTCGAGCGTGGAACAAGTCTCATGTGCGAGGACATGTAAGGTTAGTCCGGCCGCTTCAAATCCCACTATGCCACCATGATCCAAAATACACGAAAGTATGCAATAACATGATCATCAACGCCCACATCCACATGTGTTTTAAACCGTACAAAACATCTACGCATAGACACGGCTCGATACCATCAAGGGTTTCAAGCATGGAAAACAAAAATTTAACTACGATAGCAACCAAACACCAAGATCAAATCTAGGAGATGCAAGTAAATCGGTTTGAAGGTCTCACCCTAGTAGACCGAAAGCGGGAATATCGTTCCAGCATACATACGTTGTTGATGTTGTGTTAGCCTCCAGACTTCGAATTCGCGAAGATGAGCGCCACAAACGGCTGCGGCTGCGTTCTTGGTGACACGTACGGATCAACGATGACCTCCAATCCCTCGTTCGGTAGGGCAGCGGAAGTAGAGGATCCTCGAAAACTCCAACAACACTACTGACTTAGTGGTGGTGGTGGTGGAGAAATAATTTCAGCGCTTCGCGCATAAGCCACGGCTCGAAAACGGATCAGGAGGAGGGAGAATGGACCAACCAAAGGGTCAAATGGATGAACAACAAAGAGAGGAGCTCCTCCCTCCCTTTTATAGGAGGAGGAGGAGGCTAGGCCAAGGGGTGGCGGCGCATGGGGGTGCCCCTTGCCCTCCTCTCTTCATGTGAGTGATCTCTCCACTCACTTAAATCAACCCACTTTGGTTTCCATTAAAACCCCACTCAAGAAATGAAAGGTTTTCTCCCATAAATAAATAAACATTTTTATTTCAGATATTTTAATATTTGTTAATTCTTTTAATTAACAAACATTAACATATACCCCTTTAACTATTCTGATATCCGAAACTATTCCGCGATACTTGAAATAAATTCCTATCTTGTCCATATTTTTCTCCGGTGTTTCGTATCCACTCAAATGCATCGATGAACCTTAAGTGTGTCACCCTACGGTTCGTGAATAAAATGGACATGATTGAGACACCTCTCAGATCAATAATCATCAGCGGGATCTGGAGATCCATAATGACTCCCATTCACTCAACGATGAACTAGTGATCGCGTAAACCAGAAACGACATAACCAATTCCTTTTGTCTCACGATATTTTACTTGTCCGGGATCCGATCATCAGTATCAACTATACCTAGTTCGATCCCGTTACCAACAAGTACTCTTTACTCGTTCCGTGATATGACATTCTTGTGACCTAGTCACGTGCTTGCAAGCGATGTCAATGTGATATCACCGAGAGGGCCCAGAGTATATCTCTCCGTCATCTGGATGGACAAATCCCACTCTTGATGCATGAGCCTCAACTAATACTTTCATAGTACCCAAATCCATCTTTATAGTCACCGTGTTACGGAGTGACGTTTGATGGCATCAAAGTACTCTTCCGGAGTTAGTGATTGACATCATCTCATGGTCTAAGGAAAAGAGCTATTTCGTATGTGTTTGATACAAAGAACAAACTAAATGACTTGATCGTATTTGCTATACCAACTTGGGTGTATGTTCATCACATCATTCTTCTAATGACATGACCCCGTTATTAACAACATCCAATGTTCATGATCAGGAAACCTTGATCATCAGTTAATCAACGAGCTAGTTTAAAAAGAGGCTTTACTAGGAACCTTTTTGTTTATTAAACACACATGTATTAACGTTTCCGATTAATACAATTTTAGCATGAGAAATAAACATCTATTATAAACATGGAATATGATAATAAACAATTTATTATTGCCTCTCGGGCATATTCCCTTCAGTTTTGCCCGCCGAAATTGTGTTGGGTTCCCCAAGGGTGCAACTGATCGATTCCATCGATCAAGAGGTTGAGCGCCTCGTCGACCTGGACCTCGTCGAAGCAACACGCGAACGGGCGTTGCTCCGGTCTGCGGTTTACCTACAGGCTCTTCGTAAGCACGCAGCCAAGACAGTCCGACCTAGGGTCCTACAAGTCGGCGACATGGTCTTACGAAGAGTTCAAGACCTGTCAAAAGCCAATAAGCTGACCCCAAGGTGGGAGGGACCCTACACGGTCGTGTCTACGGCACGCCCGGGGGCTGTTCGCCTCGTGATGCCAGATGGTCGGTAGCTCACCAGCACCTGGAACATTGATCAACTACGTAAGTTCTACGTTTAGGCGCGTACCCCTGTCTCGCACCTCTTGCGTTTTTTCCTATAAAACATTTCCCTTCCTTCTCGTGTTTTGTCCTCGCTTTTTTCGAACGAGCATCGTCGTCTACCAACACTATAGGCGAGCTTATCCGACAAGTATGTGCGCACCATTTCCCTTGGCCCCCGGCCGGATGCTCGCCCAATCGTCCACTTTCCACAGTAGCTCTTCACTGTATGCATGGTCGGGCGCGGGCATCCACTCTAAGCCCGGTTCAGTGACCACTCGGGTATGGCAGCTCTACGTATTGTTGGTTTAAAGCTCGTCTACTCTGTGCTCACACTTCTCTCGACACAACCGACTTGCTTAAATCGTTCAAAAATCGTTACGACCAAAGCATCCCTTAACTTCCCCATGAACAAACTCGTGCTCGCAACAGTGAAGGCACGACCTTTGTCCATGGCGGGGGCTCCGTACGATAGGAACGTTTCGTCCTTCCTTCCAAGGATTCTTTGCTCGTATATGTGTTATATGCTCTTATGCAGGGACTTGTTTTTCAGAACTAGGATCATGTAAGCATATATTGGAGGCGAACTCGAGAAAAAACAGGCAAGGACCCAAACATCTGCGACTTTGCTCATTTAACCCAAAATATTGTTTTCTTTTCTACAGGATTTACACGAGCTAAAAAGGGATCTAAGTCCCACGCTCGGCCTGGAGGGCGGCGAGCTCGTCCTTAAGGGAGTCGACCTCCGCCTCCAGGTCCAGGACCTTCCGCCGGGCCGCGCGACCTTCGGCCGCGCTTTCCCGGAGGCGCTGCGCCTCCTTGAGCTGGGCTTCCTCGCGCTCCCGAGCTCGCTGAAGGTCGGCGCGCTGGTCAGGAACCTCCTGCCGTAGCTTCACCAGCTCCTCGAGCTCGGCACACTTCTGCTCTGAAGTGCTCTTCGCCGCCTCGCTCCGGAAGAGCTGATCCCGAAGCTCGGAGATGAGGCTCTTCGCCGACTCCCGCTTGCCAGTCGGCCTCGCGCACCTCGGAAACCGACGCTCGAGATCAGCGATCTTGGCGTCTTGCTCGCGATGGTACGCGCCCAGAACTCTTCGCTGCTGAATCATGAGGCGTCGATGTCCTCCATAGCCTTCGCAGCAAACTTCGAGCAAAGAGGAAAGGAAGTCAAGAAAAACCCCTAAGATTGCTCGCCTCGGGTAAAAATGGGAGCGAAGGACTTACCAAAAGAGCCCGGCTGACCAACTTATCTTGGAGCCGCTGGCGGTCGGTAGCACCAGCTCGGAAGAAGGGGTTAACCCACGCAGGGTCATCCTGATCCCGAGCTGGCACGTCTGGATCTTGCCCCTCCTGGGCACCCGATGCTTCCAGGAGGGCAACGACGCGTTTTCTTCGACCAACCCCAGGACGCCCGAGGTTGGTCTTCCACGCCAACAGCGGCTCGTGGCGCCTTCCTCTACCCGTCGGCTGCGCTCGGAAGTGGGACGCCGGCTGCAGCGCCGCCCCTTGCACCTCCGCGACCGGAAGCGATTGGAACTCCACGCCCGGAGGCGATTGGTCGAGGACGACCACCTCCGGCCCGTGGTCCGCGGCTGGGGGCAGCTGGTCGTCAACGACCTCCTCCTCCCCATGGTCCGCGGATGGAGGCAGCTAGTCGAGCTCGGTGACCACTTCCGCGGCTGGAAGTGGCTGGTCGATCACGACCGCATCTCCCCCTTGGTCCGCAGTTGGAGGTGGCTGGCCAATGATCGGCTCCTCTTCTTGGCTTGCGGCCAAGGGCGGTGGGTCGAAAGCCACCACCCCTTGACCATCAGAGCCCGTCACCTGGGCCTCGCTTGCGCCCGCCCCTTCGCAGGGGACCAGGCCCAAGACTTCCGGGTCCTCGACCCCCTGCGGCTCTTGCTCCTCCGTGGCCGGAGAAGGTTCCCCTTCCATCAAGGGAAGCTCGGCATCCGCCAAGGGAAGCTCGGCATCCGCCAAGGGAAGCTCGGACTCCGCTAAGGCCGCAGCTGGCACCGACTCCTCCCCCATCTCGGCCATTACTTGGTCGACGACGCGGTCAAGCTCAGTGCCAACTGCAGAGTCGACAATCTCCTCAGCCATCTGACGAAGGTCCAAAAGCGACATCCGAGCTATCACGCCCACGCCAAACAGGGTGGGGTTAGCCCGAAGAAAATCACAAGACAAGAACAGAACAAGAAAATGAAGTAGGAGCTTACCTTCTGCCCGGCGAGCAGCGTCATCCTCCTCGGCCTCCTCGCTTCGGGCCACGGGCGACCTGCCCGCGGCGGCCTCGTAGGCCTCGGCCACGACCACGACGCGCTCCTCCGCGGTGTCGCTGGCACGTGCCATCGCCGGGTCGACGTCGTCCCATGTCGACCTCTTCCAGCGCCAAGATCGCTTGAGAGGTCGACCTCCTGCTTCCTTCCGACTGCAGCATAGGTGGCCTCCTCTTCTTCCTCCTCCTCCTCGGGGTCATCGACCACCCGAGTAAGCTGGTCCTGGAGGGCCTTGATCTGCCTCTCCAGCCGCTCCTTGGTCGGGAGGGACCTAGCCTCCTCCTCGGCCTTCCTCGCCTGCTCGGCAAGCTGTTCCAAGCGGCCCATCAGCTCCGGCTTCCTCCGTTTGAAGTCATCAAACCAGGTTCGAAGCTCGCTTACCTCCCTCCTGTTGGCATACTCAAGGTGACGTGTGGAGGGAGTCCTGGTCGAAGATTGACGCTTCGACCGCTTGGCGCGAGGAGGAGAGGTGGATGCTCGGCCACCTCGACCCGCCGTCCTCTTGCGAGAACTCCTGGCCGGGGTGTCAGCTCGGGGTGGCGGCGCGACGCTCGCCACGGCGAGCTCGAGGGAGACCCTCTCCTGTAACCAAGAGCAGAAGGAGATGAGCACAAGAAGTTTTGACCTCGATCAGGAGCGAGCCAAAGTACTTACCTCTTCGCTTCGATCAAAAATATTTTTTGGGACCTGACGATTGGGCGTCAGCTCCTTCTCCTTTAGGGGGCCGAACATCTCGGTGACCCTCTCGTCCACCCAGGCCTTCCTCGGGGCTGTGACACGACCAGCGGTGTGGCCTGGACGCCACCTGTTCGCTGGGCGATCACCTTGCTGACCGCTAGCGGCGTGGCTTGGACACCACCTGTCCTTTGGCGGTTACCTTTACTGAGCGCCAGCGGCGTGTCCTAGACGCTACCTGGGCGCTGGGCGATTACCTTCATTGTGGTGGAGTGGGCACCCTGGTGTAGAATACACCGACAGTAGCCCCCGGGCCCACTCGGGAGCGCTTTTGACCCTTTTTGGAAAACGGTTCGGTCTCCCGGGTGGGTCTATCATAAATGCCCACGTAACGCTACAGCTTTAAATGCCCGCAGCCGTTTCTGGGTATTAAGGCGGAACATGCAACCGCCTCTGCCTCGTAACCGACGCTGGACCTTTGGGGATCATGCCCACACTTCGACAGCCTTTTGGGCTTCCCGCCCTCGAGCCACCGTGACGCTTCGGGTTTCCCGCCTGATCACCTCTCAGTGCGCCTATAAATAAGTTGGCACGGGCGGAGCGGTTTCTTTCTTTCAGTCTCATTCGTCTGCAAAACCTTCAATCGTCTTCCTTGCGAACTGCTTCCTTCTTGCACAACGCCTCCTTTGATCGGATGGCACCTCCAGCACCTTTGCTTCTGCCGTCGACCGTCGAGGAAAGAGATGCCACGAGGTTTTCCCGGTATATATCCGGCGGCTTCCTCAACGTCCGTGCCGGGACCACAGCGCCCGACTGCCGCCCGGGAGAAGTGATCTTCTTCGGATGGGCGATGCTGGCGGGCCTTCTTTCGCCGGTTTCTGACTTCTACATTTCCGTCCTCAACTTCTACTCTATCCACAACATTCGTCCTCCTCCCAACTCCGTCATCCTCCTTGTTGTCTTCGCCTACTTCTGCGAAATGTTCGTGGGAGTGGCCCCCAATCTTCCTCTTTTTCGCTTTTTCTATGCCCTGCGCGCAGCTAGGGATCCTTCCATTCCGTCGGGGTGCTGCCACTTTCGCCTCCGAGATGGCGCGGCTTTGCGCTACATCCAGTTGGATCTCATGTCCAACTGGAAGACCTGGCGCAACGAGTGGCTCTATGTCGCGGACGACAGCGGCATAGAGGTCCTGGAGTTGCCGACCGGGCCGGCGGTCAGCAACCCCGTCTGGGGAGCGCAGGTCGACGAGACGTCCGAGCTCCGGACGATGCTGGCCCATGTGGACCAGCTGCGGACAGCGGGCCTGACAGGAGGTATGGTTCTCCGAGACTTTTTTTCTCTTTCCGCTGTGTCTGGAGTGATCCCCATGAAAGCCCCTCATTCGGACTTATCACACCCCGTTCGGGAAGGGGTCTGTTAGCTTATACGCTGACAGTGGCGGATTGTTCTTCTTTCTTCCATCTTCTTGTGAAGTTTGTGAGAAGCTCCGACGATCATTAGCATGGCAGCCTCTCGCTCCAAGCACGACGGTCTGCATGAGGAGAGCAGCGCTCGCGGCCGGTCCCGGCACTCGCCCATGGCGTCGGACCCCCTGGGTCCCTTCGTCCGGGGAGGGACACATGGTGCTTCTGTGCAAGGAGGCCAGCCTGCCCGACGGCGTCTCCTGATGGGAGACGATACCCCTGCGTGGAATCTCCATGCGGCCCGGCTGCTCCTCGATCACCCCCGGTTGCACTAGGGGGCGAAACCCCCACCGCCCAACAGCAGGTGGAGGCAGCGAATCAGCCGGGGGCTTCTGGCGTCGGGCGGCAGGGCACGCGCGCGACCGACGCGCAAGCCTCTAGCCGCACGGCCACAACTTTTCCCGGTCGCGAGGGCCGGAACAAAGGAAAGGGTGCACAGGTTGCAGCCCCCTCGGGTACAGGGGGGCGTGCACGCGCTCCCACTTCTTCCCGTGGTTCCCCCGAGTCAGCAGGGAGCCGTGGGGATCTGATGGCCCGCTTGGACGAAAGAAGGTCCCAGCGCGGTGCTGACTTGCGCAACGTCCTTAGGGGGCGTCATGCACTTGAACAGCACCGTGGGGGCCACCCGATGTCAAGCGGACGAGGGGAGACCTCACTCCCTGGCTCCAGGGAGAGCGTAGACTCGCACCCCTCGACTCCATCTCGAGGTCGAGGGGCGGGCGGGCGGCGCTGCTCCCCCTACAACGTGGGATGTCAGGCATTTTCCCTCCACCTACACCAAGCGGCGTGGCCGGAGAGATTCCGCCCCGCGTCCATCGAGAAGTACGATGGCACCACCAACCCGGAGGAGTTTCTGCAGATCTACACCACGGTGGTGCGTGCCGTAGGAGGATCTGAGAAGATCATGGCCAACTACTTCCTGACGTCGTTGACGGGCTCCGCCCGCTCCTGGATATTGAACCTCCCTCGAGGCTCCGTGCACTCGTGGGAGGAATTATGCGACATCTTCGTCGCCAACTTTCAGGGCTCCTACACTCAGCCGGGCGTGGAGGACGACCTTCATGCCCTAGAACAGACGAAGGGGGAGTCCCTGAGGGAGTTCATTCGGCGGTTCAGCCACTGCCGAAACACGATCCCCCGAATCTCCGAGCAATCGGTGATTATCGCCTTTCGGAGGGGTGTCCGAGATCAGAAGATGCGGGAGAAGATGGCTACCTACACTGTTTCGACCACCTTCGAGCTGTTTTCCCTATCCCATAAGTGCGCTAGGGCAGCGGAGGCCCGAGAGCGCACGGCGGGGCCATCCGGTCACGGCGAGGTAGGAACCTCGAAGGCTTCCGAGCACAAGAAGAAGAAGAAGCGCAAAGAGCTCGGCACCGGAGAGGTTCTAGTCGCCGAGCCGGAGGACAAGCCCCTGAAGCGTGACCGCCGTGACAAGAGGGGTGATCGCCGAGGCCCGCGAGGTGATCGCGGGGATCACCGGTCCCCCGCCGAGAAGACGATGGGGGCAGACCTTACTGCCCCATCCACAGGACCAATGGACATGACTTGGCGGATTGCCAAGTCATGTCCAAGCTGGTGGAGCAGTGGCTTAAGGAGTGCCGCGAATATGATCGCGACGACGCGGATGAAGACCCTGCTCCACTGGCTTTCCAGCAAGCAGAGCACACGGTGGCGTTCATCCATGGTGGCTCCACCACCTACTCCTCAAACTCACAATACAAGTGAGAGGTGAGAGAGGTGTGCGCTACCGTACCAACCCCCGGGGCGAGCAGGCTACTAAAGTGGTCAGAGGAGCCGATCACCTTCAGTTAGGCCGACCACCTGGAGAGCACCGTAGGCCCGGGCCATTTCCCGATCGTGGTTTCCTCCACGGTCCGGAATGCGAGACTCAGGCGGGTGCTGGTGGATGGAGGAAGCTCCATCAACCTCATGTCTGTGGGGGCATTCAAGGCACTCCAAATTCCTTATGAGGAGTTGAGTTCGGCCCCCTCTTCTACGGAGTCGCCCCTGGAGTGGGCTTGACACCCTTGGGCCAGGTCCGGTTGCATGTCATGTTCGGAAGTGTGGAGAACTTCCGGACAGAGAAAATTAACTTTGAGATTGCGAACTTCGACCTCCCCTACAATGCGTTGCTTGGCCGGCCAGCTCTGGTCAAGTTCATGGCGGCCACGCACTACGCCTACATGATGATGAAGATCCCCGGGCCTGGAGGCCCGATTACCGTGAAGGTGGATCGGCTGGAAGCCCTGCGCCTCAGCAAGCAGGTGCAGGACCTGGCCGGCACCACCTGTTCAGCTCGAGAGGAGGACGATTGCCCAGAGTTCCCTCCGATCAGGGCCCGCGCCTCACCTGGTCCCTCCGGTGAGGTGAAGGTGGTCTCCGTGGGCGAGGACGGCTCTGGGAGGGTTGTGAAGATCGGTGCCAGCCTCGGCACCAAATAGGAAGACGCGCTCGTCACCTTCCTCCGGTCTAACCTAGATGTGTTCGCCTGGGAACCAGCTGAAATGACCGGGGTCCCTAGGGAGGTGATCGAGCACCGATTGGCGACGCTCCCTAGAGTGCACCCAGTCCGGCAGAAGGTCCAGAGGCAGGCACCAGAGCTGCAGGATGCCATTCGGGATGAGGTAGAGAAGCTACTGCAAGCGAAGATTGTACGGGAGGCAGCCTATCTCGATGTCGGGACCCCGAATTTGCAAATCCGGACCCTCTGTGTATTCAGCACTAGTCCAGGAACTCGCTAGTGCACACAGTCTTAACATCGATAAATATCACAATCATACCACTCGATACTAATAAAGTACTTTATTTAAATAGTCAAACTGGTTACTCGACCTTATGGTCAAGTTACAAATGTATGCCTCGCAGGGCAAAACTTATTAAGAGAGAAATAGTAGCAAATGAAAATCAAATAACTCGTGGCGCCATCCATTATACCACAGGCAATCGATCGGGCTCGCTCCTAAGTAGAGCGGATCCTCTTGGAGCTCCTCCTCCAAAGCCGTGTAGTCTCCTCCTCAACTGTGTTGTATTGTGGCAAGGGTGAGTACTTGGTACTCAAAGCAAGTCATGCATGAATGCAAGCTAATATACTATATGCATGGCTTGGTACAAAGGAATAGCTCAAGGTATTTTTGCAAGAAACAAAGATTTAACAAGTATCATAAGTAGATTCGAAAGCAGTAGAAACAAGTAAAGCATAAATAACTTTTCAAGGAGTTTAATAAACATCTTTCCCATCCTAGTCCACATTTCCATCAACATCATTATTAAACCAAACCCAACCTTTCAAGTCCAAGTTATTTTTAAGAAAATCTAACCCTTGACTGTAATTCCCGAGCGATGTCCAATACCGCGGACACGGCTATTCGAATAGATTGTACACTCTGCAGAGGTTATGCACTTTACCCACAAGATACAGTCAAACACCACAAAGGCGAGTTCCCGTAACAAAGTCTTTCGGAAACTTCTAACAATACAAGTGGTCCTCCCCGGTTATTGCACACTAACCCTTCCCTTAGCTAAGGCGAAGTTTAGGCCAATCAACCGTTAGATGGGTACCCGGCCTCAGCCCCGGTACGCTCCCCCGTACAACTTACACAAAGGGTGTAGTTGACCTCCTGAGGTCCCACAGGTACGTTATTAGCAACTTAGTCAACTAGGTCCGTCCCATTACAGACATGTGGTTGCACGTTAGACCCAGTTCAAAGGCTTGCAAGGTGAAGTCCTTAGGGTGACCAGGGCAGACTACCCGAAGAACCAAATCAACATCCCCAATGCCATAATCGCCCACTGATCATTCTTGCCACATGCCCGGTCGAAAAACTATTTATCAAACCCCAGTTGATTACCATGCACCACGTGCCATCAACATCACATGATACCTTTCCAAAACAGGTTCAATATATCATTAAGTCAATATTAACATTTGATTGTCCAAAATCATGTCATGAGCACGAGCGAGTCTAAGCAAAGATACTACAACGGTCTAAAACCCATGTTGGCAATTTAATAATGTCCAACTAGTAATCCACAACTAGGGTGACAAGGGTCATGGCACATATTTAAATAATCAAGGTGTCATACAACAAATTGGAATTTATCTAACCCCCAGATTTAAATAAAGTATTTTCTAATTGAACTAGCATGCAGTAGGTTAAATCAAAATAGGTTTCAAAATAGGATCAACATGGTCAAAGCACAACTTGCCTTCAAAAAGTACTTCTTCTTGGTCTTGAGTTGGATCCTGAGTCAATACTTCTCCTTCGAATCCTTCCGGCACTTCAACGTCTACTCGTAAAGCATGCAAATAGCAATACACGAATAAACAATAGGCAAAAAGTATCCAATCATCCAAATAAAATCCATAAACAGAGAGAACATAATTTTATAAATTTTTAGAAACTGGAATCGTCAAATTTGGAGTTAAAATGCAAAAGTTATGATTATTTAAAGTTTAAATAATCAATTAAATAATTTTACAGAGGAAAACTTTAGTCCAAAAATTAAATAAAATTCATATTTAGGTAGGTCTCAATTTTATACAAATTTAGAAATTTGAATCACTCAAATCGGAGTTGAAACGCAAAAGTTATAAGCGTTTGAAGTTTGAAACAAAATTTGAAATCATTATTTCGAATTAATAAATCATTTTCTTTTTCGGAAATTAATTATTGCGTCAACCTGGACACGTGGCAGCCTCTGATTGGTCTGCTGACGTCAGCCGGTCCATGGGCTCAGCCCACGGCTTGGCTCGGTCCACCGTGGACCCGGTCCACGGCTCAGGTCGCTGACACGGGTCCCGCGTCGGTGGAGTCACGTGCAGTGCGACTCTCGGCGAGACATCGACATGCGGGCCTCGCATGTCGGTGACGCCAGATCACGCCAGGCCCGACCGGCCGCACGCGGGCCCGACATCGGTGACTCAACGCACGCGCGGGCGGCGCCACGTGGCATAATCACGGCCGTTGGATCTAGATCCAACGGTCTAGATCAACCCTAGGTTAACTCCGTTATACTATACACGGTGAACATGGGCCGTTCGATCTAGATCGGACGGTCCCGATCTAACCTAGTTTTACGGTATTAAGGCGCACGAGGTGATCGTGGGCCGTTGGATCTTGATCCAACGGTCCAGATCCAATCATGTTCGGAAACACGTGAACTCACCGCGGGCTTTGATCGAATCGGACGGCCGAGAAGCTTCGCGGTGATGGCGTCACTGGGCGGCTTGGGCTGCCGAGTCGGGACGATGACGCTGCGGAACGGCGCTCCGAGGGTCCTTCCTGGCGAAGTGAGATGTCCTCGTCGACGCAGCCTTGACCTCGGGGTCTCTGGACCGGGCTTAACGGCGACGAGGCGCATTTAATGACGGCGGGCGCGCAAAAACCGTGGCGGAGGTAAGATCTAGCTACGGCGAGCGATTGCGGCTAGCTGGCAGCGGCTCAAGCTCGGAGACTAGGGGCGAAAGGTGCGCGCGACGACGGGCAACCCCGGGAGATGTCCCACGCCTTAAATACCCCCGGGATGCGTGCTAGAATCGGAACCCTAGCGGGGACGCGGCGGCTACGCGGCGGAGGAGTCCGTCCCGAACTCGGGTGGAGAGGACGACGGACAGCCGTCCACGTGGCACAATCAGCGGCCACGATGCGCGCGCGAGATCGGATCCGGCGGGATCCTGGTCGAGCGATGCGGAAATCCTAACCGTTGGATCTTGATCCAACGGTCCTATGATTAGGGTTTGGACGCGGTTCGATCAAGTCACGTGGCTCGGGTCGGACTCGAGTCGGACTCGGACTCGGGTCCGGTCGAATGAACAGTACTTGACCCAACTCGAATTTCCAGCGATTTAATATTTAAAATAATTCCCAGAAATTCATTTAATTCATTAAAAATAGCAAAAGATTCAGAAAAATTCCAGAAAAATTCTGGAAAATACTTTGGATCATTTTGGACTCAAATAAAATATTTCCAACAAAATTTTATTTGCAAAGTTTAATTCTTTAATTATTTCAAAATGGAATAAATTCAAATAAATTCCAAATAAATTCCAGAAAATTCCAAAAATTCACCAAAGTGCCAAATCACACATGAATTTAAGAAAAGCAAAATTTTGGGGTGTTACACTCGAGTGGCTGGCCAACCCTGTACGTGTCAAAAAGTCGAACGGGACATGGCGGATGTGCATCGACTTCACCGACCTCAACAAAGCTTGCCCCAAGGACCCGTACCCCCTGCCACGGATAGATATCATCGTTGACTTCACAGCAGGGTGTGAGGTCCTGTGCTTCCTAGACGCCTACTCTGGCTACCACCAGATCAGTATGGCGCGGGAAGATGAAGAGAAGACTGCTTTTGTGACCCCTCTAGGCGTGTACTATTATGTCCGAATGCCTTTTGGGTTGAAGAACGCTGGCTCCACCTACCAGCACGCTATGCACACTGTATTTCGGTCGCAAATTGGAAGAAACCTCGAAGTATATGTTGATGACTTGGTAGTAAAGACCAAAAACACTGCTGGGCTTGTCGAAGATTTATAAGAAACTTTCTCCCACCTTCGGCAGTATTGTTTGTAGCTGAATCCTGAAAAGTGTGTGTTCGGTGTGTCGTCTGGAAAGCTGCTTGGGTTCCTCGTTTCCAATCGTGGGATCGAGGTCAACCCAGAGATGATCACGGCTATCGAGCGCATGCAGCCGCCCACAAGGCTCAAGCAAGTTCAGTGCTTAGCTGGTCGCCTGGCCTCTCTCGGCCGCTTTATAGCCCAGCTGGGGGAAAAGAGCCTCCCATTCTTCAAGCTGCTAAAGAAGACCAACTCCTACGAGTGGACTACAGAAGCGTAGCAAGTACTTAAAGAATTAAAGCAATACCTCTCCTCCCCTCCGGTGCTGGTCGCCCCCGAGCCGGGCGAGCCGCTACTATTATACGTGGCGGCCAGTCCGGCAGTTGTGAGCGCAGCACTGGTGGCGGAGCGTGAAGGGGTCCAGCGGCCAGTTTACTACCTCAGTAAGGTGCTGCATGATGCAGAAACCAGGTACCCGCATGCTCAAAAGATGGTATAGGCCGTGCTAGTGGCATCCCGAAAGTTGCGGCATTATTTCCAACCGGGGACCTCCTCAAGTACGTGGTTGTCCTGGACTTCAAGGCCACCAACAACGTCATCGAGTACGAAGGTTTGCTGGCGGGGCTTCACGCCGCCGCGGCCATTGGTGTTCGGCGCGTACAAGTCAAGGGCGACTCGTTGCTAGTAGTCAACCAGGCGAGAAAGGAGTTCTCCTACTCTGATCCCGTCATGGCGGAGTACTTGGCAGAGGTCAGAAAGATGGAGCGACATTTCGAAGGGTTGGGGTATACCCATATCCCCCAGCGCGACAATTACTTGGCGGACGAGCTTGCGCAGCTCACCTCAACAAGGTCTTCTGTTCCGGTCGGAGTCTTTGAAGAAAGGCTTCCGCGACCGTCCATCGCAGCCCCTGTTTCTGGTGGGGACGGTGGTGATGCTGCTTCAGCCCTCATTCCGGAAGGGACAGCAGTACCGGTGGCAACGCCAGGCCAGGCGGAGTACCCGGGCGATCACCCTGTGGTCGCCACACTTGACCGGAAGGCACATGGATGGATCCGATCCTGGCCTACCTACGGGATCAAGTGTGCCCCGACGATGATGCGTCAGCAGAGAAGATAGCACGAAAGGCCAAGTGCTATACCCTGGTGGGCGGGGACCTTTACCGCCGGGGTAAAAACAGAGTTCTCCTGAAGTGCATCACTCGGGAAGAGGGGAGCAGTCTGCTCTCTGATATCCATGGAGGCGTGTGCGGGATGTTAGTGTTATGCCCTTGAGGCAATCATATGGATGATTGTAACATGACTATGTTTATGAATAATAATATGATTATTGGTCCAATGAATGTATATCATTGTTTTGATCAACAAGTGTGTGACTTGTTTATGAAGCTCTTTACTTATTGATATAATTCAATAAATATCTCTGATCGGATATCATCATATAGGACAACGATGAATAGATCAGCACGTGTATTGTTCGATGATCATGTTTCATAGATCATGGGATATGGAGATATCATCAATACATTGTGGACGCATGTTGAAGAACATGTGTTAGATAGACCCACAATGGGACACTACGAGAATGTTACATTCTTATGTGTCATCAGTGTATCTCATACATAGTAGATGTATGATCCTTAGACCTGAGATTGTCATATTCCCTACATGTGTAATAGTTTACCTTGGGGTTACCAAACACTATTTCCTAACCGGATAGTTATAAAGGTAGCTTTCATGTTTACTATGAAACATGCAGAGGGAAGTGAGCAGTCAAGATGGAATTTGCCACTCCAATGTAACGGAGATATATGTCTAGGCCACTGTGTGATATGATTAAGGAAGTGCATGGCCATGCTGTGATTGAGAAGTCAATCACAACTTATTAATATATCACGGATACGAGAGATGGATTGAACTGTCAAAGGATGACATGCTTCTCGCCTTGAGTTCGATCTTCATATAGTTTGGCAAGGGGATTATTACATCAGCACTTTAATCATATGCGTTTGGGAGTTGGCATGCTCTGCAAGGAGCCGCTACCGACTATTGGATTAGAAAAAAGGTTTTCCGAATCCATGTCCAAATGCGCATGAACCTACAGGGTCACACACTTAACGGGCTAGGACACATTAATTCGGATTGGATCCGTAAGTAATGGACCTCGTGGCCTTAGCGCGTAGATGGGCCCTGACTGCCTAGGGTTTCACCTCGTGGCTATATAAGGAGGGGAGGAGGCTAGACGCAGAAGAGACTTTCGTGCGGTTTAGAGGTGTTTCACCAGAAACCCTAGCCACCTCCTCTCGTTGCCCCTGCCGAGCGACCTGGTGCTTGCACACCGACGCACGGCGTTCCATCCCCGGACGTGTGGACTGCTGTGGTGACGCTGCTGCTACTGCGGCGTGGAGAGGATGATCCGCAGCGAGGACGATCCGCTCCGAGAACGATCCACTACAACGACGTGCGAAGGATTCCGCAACTGCGCATCTAGTGGTAATAGATCTACGATCCCCTTCTTGCGAGTAGCTTTTCTGGTTTGCGGTAGAAATTTTAATTTGTGCTAGTGTAGCATATCGCGTTCCCCAACACAGGAGCCATATGTCCAGTCGAACGATGGTGGGAAAAGCTTTCCGCCAAGGGTTCTATTGGCCAACCGCCCTCCAGGATGCTTGCGAGCTGGTGAGGAAGTGCGAGGCGTGCCAGTTCCATGCTAAGCAGATCCACCGACCAGCCCAAGCTCTGTAAACTATCCCGCTCTCATGGCCCTTCGCGATCTGGGGGCTAGATATCCTAGGCCCGTTCCCACGGGCCACAGGGGGCTACACCCATCTATTCGTAGCCATCGACAAGTTTACCAAATGGGTGGAAGCCGAAGCAGTAAGGACGATTACAGCCGCTGCTGCGATCAAATTCATGCGAGGAATCTTCGCCCGCTTCGGGGTCGCCAACCGCATCATCACTAACAACGGCACACAGTTCACCAGTGCTGCTTTCTTGGATTTCTGCGAGGAAATGGGCACCAAGGTCTGTTTTGCCTCGGTAGCCCACCCAAGGAGTAATGGTCAAGTCGAGCGGGCCAACGCGCTGGTGCTTAAGGGCCTCAAGACTAGGGCGTTTGATCGACTCCACAAGTGCGGAGCCCGGTGGACTGAAGAGCTCCCGGCAGTGCTGTGGTCACTTCGTACCACCCCCAGCCGGGCCACCGAGGAAACCCCCTTTTTCTTGGTCTATCGCGCGGAGGCGGTCCTACCCTCGGAACTGGCCTTAGGGTCACCACACGTGGCGGCGTTCACTGAGGAAGCCCAGGAAGAACTGCGTTTACCGACCATAAGAGTCTGAAATACTTTTTCACTCAACCAGATCTAAACTTGAGACAGCGCCGATGGTTGGAGCTAATCAAAGACTATGATTTGGGAATTCATTATCATCCAGGAAAAGCTAATGTGGTAGCTGATGCCCTCAGTCGCAAGCTACACACTAGTAATACCTTGTCGGGTGTTTGTCAACCCCAGTTACTGGATGAGTTTCGTAAACTCAACTTGGAGATGGTAAGGGAAGGATTTGTGGCTACATTAACCCTACAACCTACCCTTGAATCCCAAATTCAGGCTGCTCAGTTGAAAGATGAAGGAGTAGCTGAGATCAAGCGCAATGTGGAAGAAAGCGCGTCATCGGAGTTTTCAGAACGAGTTGATGGTCTGATCATGTGTGGATATCAAATTTATGTCCCGAATGATCAGGAGATCAAAGAATTGATCTTGAAGGAAGCTCATGAAACTCCGTTGTCAATCCACCCTGGAAGCACAAAAATGTACCAAGATATTCGAAAGAAGTTTTGGTGGCCTGGTATGAAAAGGGATATCGCTGTGTGCGTCGCCATTTGTGACGTGTGTCAGCGAGTTAAAGCAGAGCACCAGCGACCAGCTGGAATGCTTCAACCCTTGAAAATTCCGGAGTGGAAATGGGATGAGGTCGGAATGGACTTCATCACTGGCCTGCCAAAATCAGCTAATGGCCATGACTCTATTTGGGTAATCATCGACCGGTTAACCAAAGTTGCTCATTTCATACCAGTACGCATTACCTACAATGGAGCTAAACTTGCAGAACTCTGCCTGAAACATATTGTCCGACTACATGGAATTCCTAAAACCATTGTGTCTGACCGTGGACCCCAGTTCACTTCGCGGTTCTGGAAGAATTTGCATGAACTCCTAGGGACTAAGCTGCTCTTCAGCACAGCTTACCATCCCCAGACCGATGGGTAGACTGAAAGAACAAATCAAGTCCTGGAAGACATGCTCAGAGCTTGTATTCTTTCGTATAACTCGAAGTGGGAAAAGTGTTTAGCATTTGCTGAGTTTTCCTACAATAATAGTTATCAAGCAAGCCTTCAAATGTCTCCGTTTGAAGCACTGTATGGAAGAAAATGCCAAACTCCTCTCTTCTGGTCCGAAGTCGGTGAAAGAAAGTTCTTTGGACCCACAGTGATTCAGGAAGCTGAGACGCAAGTCAGGCTAATCCGCGATCGGTTGAAAGAAGCTAAGTCTAGACAAAAGAGCTATGCTGATAATCGCCGCCGTGATCTGAGCTTCAATGTAGACGATTTTGTCTATCTTAAGGTGTCGCCATTACGTGGCACGAAGCGATTCCAAGTTCGCGGAAAGTTAGCGCCGAGATACGTCGGTCCATATCGCATTCTTGCAAGGAAGGGTGAAGTAGCTTATCAGTTGGAGCTTCCACCTCAACTTGCGGATGTGCATGACGTGTTTCATGTCTCTCAGTTGAAGAAGTGTCTTCGAGTTCCTACTGAACTCACTCCTCTGGACGCAATTGAACTTCGACCAGATCTTACATACCGTGAACATCCAATTCGCGTTCTGGACGAAGCTGAACGATTTACTCGTAATAACGTAATCAAGATGCTTCGAGTTCAGTGGAGTAATCATACCGAAGAAGAAGCAACCTGGGAACGTGAAGATCGTCTTCGATCCGAGTTTCCATCTTTCTTTTCTGAATCCTTGTAATCTCGAGGACGAGATTATTGTAAGGGGGGTAGAGCTGTAACATCCTGAGTTTGTACTTGCCTTTTTAAATGTTATTTATCCTTTGAGATTTATTTGGAATTCAAATTTGGAGTTAATTGTTTTTGGATTTGTTTGCTCGATTTGTTTCGTTTTAGTTTTTGCTCCAAAATCTCGTTTCGTGTTGCGGTTAGAATTTCTGGGCAACCGTAGTTTCCAAACCTTCTTTAGCTAC
The DNA here is from genome assembly GCA_036346355.1 of Rhipidocladum racemiflorum. Taxonomy (NCBI): domain Eukaryota; kingdom Viridiplantae; phylum Streptophyta; class Magnoliopsida; order Poales; family Poaceae; genus Rhipidocladum; species Rhipidocladum racemiflorum. Next base: position 61,107,181 of record CM070570.1, read on the forward strand.
CCTAGAGTCTATCCTAAAGGTTTCCGGGAAGGGTTTGTGAGTTTCGGGGTTTATTTGGGGGTTTTTGGGGTTTTTACGCCTGGCGGCAAGATCTGCCGACCCTGGCCCGTCTTCTGGCCGAGGGTTCGGGCAGGGGAGCAGGGCTCCCGTGCTGACCGGCTGCCCTGGCCACCTCATTGTGTTCTAGAGGGTTCACCTCCCCCAGCCAACTCCCTCTCCCTCACTTCACTCCCTCTCACTCTCACCCTCACCCTCTAGCTCTCCCTCTCTAGCTCTCTCTCCCATGGAGCTCTCTCCCTCTCTCTCGAGTTTTCCCTCCAGCTAAATCTCTCCCTCCAGTGTTCTGGAGCTCATGGAGCAGCTGGTCAAGGAGGAGGACGTCGCTTTCCAAAACCCTAGATGAGCACTGTGGTGAGTGGAGCAAGTTTCAGTCAGATCTGTGATGACTTGAGCTTGATCTTGTACTTTTCTCCATTTCTATCAACTTTCCTTTAGCCGAAACCCTAGAAAACCTAGTTGTAGAGCTCAACTTTTAGTTAGCTGAGTTTCTAAACCTAGGTTAGGTGCTAGAGTTCTTGTTGGTGCGAAAACTGATATCAGAAACCCTAAATACGTTCTTATTGGATATATTTGGTTAAATGTCATTTTCGTAGCTTTTGGAAGTGAACCTTGGAACCCTAGTTCCAAAAGCTAGGAAAAGGACACTAGAATATATTCGACGTTGTTAAAGTCCGAGTTTCACGGAAGGAATCGAGTTTGAATTCGATTCAGGGTGAAAGTCAGAATTTAGCATGAATTAGGACTTTAGAGTTTCTTGGATTAGGAATTAGGCCAAACGAGGTCAGAACCACGTGTGGTTTGCATAAATGGGTCCTTGTCATCTCCGAGAACCCATCCATGCAATCGCCGCGAAATTCCGAAGTCGTTTGTGCGAAAATCCTTTTTCTGGAAAATTCAGTCGACCTGTGGCCGGCACTACCGACGTGGTAAGTTCGGTACTGCCGCTCAGGCCGGCACTACCGCTCCTGCAACGCCGGTAGTTATTTTCCAGAGAGGTCCCCTTTTAGGTTTCACAGCCGCCGGTACTACCGACCCTTGCGGCCGGTACTGCCGACTGTAAAGCGGCACTACCGGGGTTTGTACACCGGTACTGCCGGTCTCCAATTTAGATTTTGGTTTTCATTTAAGTTTTCCCTCTCGCGTTTGCTTATTGGTTGTTGTCCTCTTCTTTGAGCTTTTTGCCTTGTTCTCGTTGGATCTTAATCGTTTCCTCGTTATTTCTTTTGTCGCGCTTTCATTTAGACATTGTCGCCTCAGGAGCAGTAGGCGAGGATCCGGACTTCGACCCAGAGGACACGCAAAACCCAGAGCAAGCAGGCAAGCACCCCGTTTGAACATATTGCTCCTATAATTGCAAAAGTATTTGATGTTTCGCAAAACTATTACGCATGCATATGATTATTACAAGTATTTAAATGGTGGGAATAGGTAGTTACCCTAATGGTTGGATGGCTTATCTTAATCTTGTTGCTACCCTAAAATCCTTCAGTAACCCTAGTTTAAGGATAGACGCTATAATAAGTGTCGTCAGGGATTATAAGTCTAATAGTTGCATACGCTTAGCCCAGCTTTAGACTGATTGAATAATGATCGGTGGGACTCAGTCAATCAAAGATTTTCGATACGTTATTAGGATTTCGGAAATGGTGATTTTGGGAAAACAAAGGCTATGTTGGTAAAAGATGAAAAAGGAAAAGGTGTACAGTGATTTACGCCGGACGGATGATGGGAGGTCTCATCTGTGCAATCCTAAGGACTGAACTTGACGTTTTTAACCAAGTCCTTTCGTACAACCACATGTGCTAGTATGGGATAGCCTAAACCCAGTACAGGAGTTGGAATTTGGACTTGCGCCGTGGTAGGTCGAAGTAGTTGGGCAATACCGACGTGCTGGTGTTGCTTAGAATACTCCCTCACCACGCGTAGGTGTTGGAGACTTTCGTGAAACAACGGTGGATGCTTTGCTGAGGGTAAAAGGCACGATGGGCTGATAGCCATCGTTGGATCCGTGTGGGTGAATCAGGTTTGGAGTTTAAGGTACCCAAACACCTTAATTGGGGGGTACTCTCGCCTGGCCCGGGGGTACTCTGTGTGGGTGTGTGGAGCCCCCACCCAAAGCAAAGAGCGCACATCGCCGGGGCTGACACAAGACTAGATGCCGACAATTGGAAGAGTTTCGTAACGATCTAGCAAAACGGGTACGGTATGTATCGCGTGGCATGGTTGACATGATTGCTAGAGCGTGTCGTGTGGGTAAAGTGTGCATTCTCTGCAGAGATTAATCAAACTAATCGATTAGCCGTGCTCACGGTCATGAGCATCTTGAGTATTTATTGTCAAGTATAGAATTTGGTTTTGATTTCTGAAAAGGATTTGGAATCGGTAGATCTTTTAAATGTTGGGCTGTATCATGCAAATGTTGAGTCGTTGGACTCAAAGATCGGTTGGTTTGGTGATTTGATCAAGCTGGTGGTGATTCCTGATGCCTTGTGATGGCATGATGGTTATGTTGAAGGAAATGATTCCTGATGCCATGTGATGGTGGTGTTGCTTATGTTGGAGGAATTTGGATGTTGAATGAAATGTACAATTATATTATGTATTGCTTTACTCTCTTTTACTAAATGTGTTATAAACTGTGCAGTATTCCAATCTACTAGTCTATTACAAATAACTTCAGCTTCATGCAAAATCTGAACTAGAATAGCAACCATCTTCATTGTTTAGCCTGCATTATGTTTATACTTACAAACAATAAAGTCTTGCGAGTACATACGTGTACTCACCGTTTGCTCTGAAAATTTGCGTGAGGAGCAGAAGATGCAGGTGAGGAAGAAGGTGACCAGGAGTTCAGTGACCCAGACGCAGGTGGTGCGTTTGACGGCTAGCGGAGCTAGTTGCTCGCCGGTTTCCTGAGGGAATGGAGGCACACCGCGGCCACTTTACTTTTGTTTCTCTGATGTTTTTCTCTTCAGTTTACTTTGAGCCAATCGGCATTTTGTAAACAGAATCAAGTTATAATATTTTACCTCTGCCCTTATATTGCGTTCGCTTGGATGAGACTCTACCTTCTCAACATGTGACACTAGCCTACTGATCCAGGGACTAGTGGTTATCACATGGTTGCGGGAACCTCAAATTGGATCCAATTGGCTGGCACGTGACCTCATTACTCGAGTATCGTGCTGACCAAGTGGTTTCAATCTGAGTCTGTCGTGATGCCGTGATCGTTATGTTACTGGTTGCGTGATTATCCAGGCCCGCGCAACAGTAATGGAGTATCACTGTACCAGGACAGGAGCCCCCACACGAGTTGAGCCCTCCTCTCCAAAGCTGGTCGGATGAAGCCTCTATTTGATCCAATGTTTACTTTCTATTCAAAGAAGTTGTCATCTTTGTTCTCTTTTTTGGTTTGTGCCCCGGTGGGCCGTGTCAGCATAATCGCCCTTAGTGCATTAAGTCTCTCTGAGTTCTCGACGGTAGAAGTTGGCCCACTGGGTGAGTGTGGCGTACAGGGATAGGTGATTGGATGGCTGGTTTGGCACGATTTTCAGCACGGTCATGACTCTCAGGGTGTTTGGCCCCAAGAGACCGTGAGGATAACTAATTTCACGGGGCCCTAATGTCTAGAGATAGCGACATTCCGGCACGAGGGACATGGGCCCTGCACTCCAACTAACACTTAACGCGCGCCGTTGTCTTTTTGTTCGCTCAGAGCCAGCATAGTGAAGGCGCGAACGGGCACCCAAACATAAGATGCCCAAAGGGAAATATATGCATTTATAGTTAAGGCCCTAACTTGCAGGGGTCTGCTACAAGTAGGGGTGGCAATGGGGACCCGTTCCCCGATCCCCAGCGGGGAATTTCTCTATTAGGGGACGGGTATGGGAAGAAATCGTCCCCCGCGGGGATGGAAACGGGGAAAATGATTCCCCCATCGGGGATGGCGGGGACGGGGACGGGGACGGGGAATTTCTTTCCTCGCGGGGACCCAGTTGCGGACCCGAATTTAGTTTAGTTCAATTTAATTGTTAGATTGCAAACATATTCTCTAGCCCATCATAATCATATTTTCATAAACGGGACAACATACTTTTCAATGAATGCATGCATTCTTTTTTTCCTTGCCTGTTGATATAATTTTAGAGTTAAAATGGCTATAAGAGCTCTTCTCTTGTGTGAACTTTTCGCGGGGATGGGTTCCCGACGGGGCCCCGATACCCGAACGGGGATGGGGACGGGGGGATTTTCACCCCCGAGACGGGGAACGGGGACGGGGACGGGAGAAATTTCATGTCGCGGGGACGGATATGGGGAGACACTCCCCAGCGGGGAATGCCCCCGTTGCCACCCCTAGCTACAAGGGATGATGAGACAACAACAAAATAAAGGTCCTCAATCTTCATCTGCCGCGGCTTCTGCGGCCTCCTGGTCCTCCACCGGGGCGACGTCCAGCTCGAGTGCCACATCCTCGTCCATTGCTTCAAGCGTCGGGTTGACCATCTTGAGCTGATCGGCGACCCGCTCGGCGGCGCTGCTAACTTGCGCTTCGGCGCGGGCCCAGTCTCCTTCCAATCCCTGGATGGTGACCAGGGGGTCGAAGTTGGCATCCCGGCTGGCGCAGCAGGCAAGCACGTATGACGACATGGCCGCCGCGACTGCCCACCCTTCTTGGCTAGACTGGGTGCCAAGGCGCTGGGCAGGAAGGTGAGGAAGTCGGAGATTCGGCTCATGCAGAAAGCATAGTGCCGGGCCGTCTGCTCGACCAGGCCCGGCTGCTCCAAACCCAGTGGCGCCAAGCTGGCCACCATCCGGTCAAAAGCAGGGCGCAGCATGGAGATGGCCTCGACCTCCGCACGGAGGTGCTCGCCCTTCTCCTCATCGCGCTCTCGGGTGAGCGCCTCGATGCGGAGGGCTCCTTGCTCCCTCTCCTGCTGCAGGCCCCGTTCCGACCTCTCCATTCGGCCATGCCAGTCCAGCACCTCTGCGCGGAGGCGGGTGTTCTCCGCAATGGCCTCCCTCAGCCTCTCCTTGCTTGTTGCAAGGCGGCCGCTCACGCGGGAGTGCAGCTCGCCAAGGGCGGCCAGCAGAGCGTCCGCGTCCGCCGAGGGGATTGGGGCGTTGGGGACCTCTGGGGTGGCCGGCAAGCCCATCCCGCCGCCGGCCGGTAAGACGGCCGCCCCTGCGGCGGCCATCGGGTGGTCACCGGGGCCGCCTTGGTGTTCGATCACACTGGCCAATGTGGCCGCCAGAGCTGCCACTGCTGGCCCCGGTCGACCCCGGTGGGAGCCCTCGAAGTAGACGCCCTGAAGATGAAAAAAGGGGTAAGTCTCTCAAATTAAAAAGAACTTGACAGTTTGCTACTGTCTATGCGCATACCCAGCAGAAGGCCTCCTGAAATGGGGCATAGCCGGGGCGAGTGTTATTCCCCCGCGCGGCGCCAATACCGGCGAAGCGATCAGCGCCAGAGGCGGCGGAGGAAGAACCGGGGCCGACGGCGGGGGTGGGTCACCCCTGTGTCGGCGCTAGCGGCGGGGGAGGGTCACCCTGCGCTCGCGGCGGTAGCAGGGGCGGATCAACCGCACCGTGGCGGGCGGGCGAGGCAGATCGACCGGCGGCGGGCGGGCGTGGGGATCACCTGCACCGTGGCGGTAGCAGGGTGGATCGCCTGCGCTGCCGGGCGGGCGGGCGGAACAAGAACCGAGCGTGAGTTGTTGCCAGGGCGGCACCGGTCGAAGTGGAGGTGATGGCTGCCGTGGAGCTGCCCGCTCCGGTCATGGTCGCTGCGCCCCCTGGAGCAATGCGGGCCCTTCTGGGGCTGGCGCCGGAGGCGTCGTCGTCGGCCGGGCATTTGTCCCTCCTCGGATCGCCAGCAGGAGGGGGGCCCGGATCGTCAACGCCGTTTGGTGAGGCGTGTTCACCGGCCCCATGGCGTCCATAGAGGGCATGGCGCGGGTGATCGTCACGCGCTCCCTAGGCTCCACTTGGCAGAGCGGGAGCGCGCCCGTTGGAAAAGGCGGGATGAGGCCGAAGACGCCCAGCTGCGCCAGCCATGCGTCAATTTTCGTAAGGGATAAGTCCCCCACGGCTGAGAGAAAAGAGAGAATGGAGCGAAGTCGCCGTTAGTTCGGCGGCAGTTAAAAAAAAGGAAAAGAAAGGGAGTAAAGCAGAAAGTAACATACCCCCGGGAGCCGTCCTGGTCATGTCATTAGGGCCCGTGTACTGCCAGGCGAGGCGGGCGCGACGGCGCAGGGGACTGATTCTCCGGGAGACGTAATCCTAGAGAACCATGGCCCCCGTTAGGCCCGCTGTCCGCAGCTAGTCCACGCGGGCTAGCATCACCAGGAGCTTAGGCGTCTCGTTGACGTGAGCTCCCCAGGTAGGGGTGCTGACCGCTGGCCCAGTTGGCAGCTCCAAGACCTCTACGCCGCTGTCATCTTCGGCATAGAGCCACTCATTGCGCCATGCCCTCCAGTAGGAGCGGAGGTCTAGCGGAATGTAGCGGGAAGCCGCGCCTTCCCGAAGGCGAAGGTGGTAAGAGCCTGCCGTGGTGGAAAGGTCCTTGGCCGCACGCAGGGAATAGAAGAAGCGAAAGAGTGGGAGGTTAGGGGCCACTCCCACGAACATCTCGCAGAAGTGGGCAAAGATAGCAAGGAGAACGATGGAGTTGGGAGGAAGATGAATGTTGTGAATGGAGTAGAAGTTGAGGACAGCGAGGTAGAAGTCGAAAATCGGCGAAAGGAGGCCCGCCAGCATCCCCCATCCGAAGAAGATCACTTCTCTGACGGCCCGGCGCAGCCGGGTCCGGCGCGAGTACTGAGACGAGCCGCCCGGCAACGTCTGAGGAAAACCTCTCAGCATCAACCTCTTCGACGGTCGACGGAGGAAGCAGCGGGGCTGGCGGCGCCATGCGAGCAAAGGAGCGGTTGGCAAGGGGCCAAGGCAAAGGAGCAGTTCGCAAAAGGCAAAGGCGAGAGAGCAGTACGCAAGAAGCAGGAGCAAGGAAAGAACGAACCGCCTCCTCCCCAGGGCCACCTGTATATATGCGCGCATGAAGTAGCGCCTCAGCGGGAAACCCGATGAGGCGTGGCGGTTCGAATGGCGGGGAACCCGAGGGGGCGTGGCGGTTCGCTGGCGGGAAACCCAAAAGAATCAGAAGGGGCGTGGATACGCTCCCTCGAGCCCGCGCCGGTTACAAGGCGGGGGTGGCCACACGTTCTGCCTCGATGCCCGGAAACGGCAACGGCATTTAAAAGCCACAGCGTTACGTGGGCATTTTTTAGTGGACCCACCCGGGAGACTGAGCCGCTTTTTTGCTGTTCGAAAAAGGCAAAAAGGGCGCTCCAGGGTGGGTCCGGGGGCTACTGTCGGTGTATTTTACACCAGGGTGCCCACTACACTTTAGTAAGAGCCGCTAGCGGATAGGTGGCGACCAGGCCACGCGGCGATACCGAGTGATCGCCCGCGAGCGGTGTGGCAACCAGGCCACGCCGGCGGTCGGTGAGTGACCGCCACGGGCGGTGGTGACCAGCCACGCCCGGCGGTCGGTATGTGATCGCCCAGCGGACACGTGGCGACCAGGCCGTGCCGCTGGCGCTCAGTTCCCGAGGCCACTTAGCGGCCCATGCAGCCGCACAGGAGGTCAAAGACATTTAATGCGCATTGTGCGCATTAAATGGGGATAATGAAGGCCACAGTATGGCGGCGTGTGTTCCCAACGCGCGCCATAATGGTAAATGACGTCATGGTGCAAGTTCCCACTCCAGCAGAACGGGCGACGCCGGTAGGTGCGGGGCCCGAAGCGGGGGATAGGACGGCTGCGCCAGGGCATTAAGTGTGCTGCAAGGACAGTGACAGGTGCATTAATTGCAGCCCGCCCAGTGTATTCAATATACTGCCTTTTTGTAAATCCCATGCGCCCCAGCCAACCCAGATATAAAAGGTAACTGGGGTGCATGGGAGGAGGAGGTCGGTCAGTTCTTCTTCCTCTTCTCTGCCAGTTCATCTCTGGAGACCGGCTAGTCCCAGGGAGGCTGTTTGAGCCATTTCCCCCAAGAGCATAATCCAGAGCAATCCCAGCAGGACTAGGGCTTTTACTCGTGAGGAGGGCCCGAACCTAGATAAACCCTAGTGTCTTCTTGTGAACTTCATTCATTCTCTTTCCGCTGTGCCTGGAGCGATCCCCACGAAAGCCCCTCATTCGGACTTCTCACACCCCGTTCGGGAAGGGGTCTGTTAGCTTATACGCTGACAACCAGGAAGAAAGGAGTTTCGCCAGTGGCTCGGCTGGCGGTGGTGCGAAGCGACCACAAAACAGCCGGAAGCTCTTCAGTCCACCGCGCTCCGCGCTTATGGAGTCGATCAAACGCCCTGGTTTTATGGCCCTTCAGCACCAGCGCATTGGCCCGCTCGACTTGGCCATTACTCCTTGGGTGGGCCACCGAGGCAAAGCAAACCTTGGTGCCCATTTCTTCACAGAAACCCAAGAAGGCAGCGCTGGTGAACTGTGTGCCATTGTCGGTGATGATGCGGTTTGCGACCCCGAAGCGGCTGAAGATTCCCTTCATGAACTTGATTGCGGCGGCGGCAGTAATCGCCCTTACTGCTTCGGCTTCCACCCACTTGGTAAACTTGTCAACAGCGACGAACAGATGGGTGTAGCCCCCTGTGGCCCACGGGAACGGGCCCAGGATATCCAGCCCCCAGACCGCAAAGGGCCATGAGAGCGGGATGGTTTGCAGAGCCTGGGCTGGTCGGTGGATTTGCTTGGCGTGGTACTGGCATGCCTCGCACTTCCTCACCAGCTCGCAAGCATCCTGGAGGGCGGTTGGCCAATAGAACCCTTGGCGGAAAGCTTTCCCAACCATCGTTCGACTTGACATGTGGCTCCCGCACATGCCTCCATGGATATCAGAGAGCAAACTGCTCCCCTCTTCCCGAGTGATGCACTTCAGAAGAACTCCATTTCTACCTCGGCGGTACAGGTCCCCGCCCACCAGGGTATAGCACTTGGTCTTTCGTGCTATCTTCTCTGCTGACGCATCATTGTCGGGGCACACTTGATCCCGCAGGTAGGCCAGGATCGGATCCATCCATGTGCCTTTCCGGTCAAGTGTGGCGACCACTCGGTGATCGCCCGGGTACTCTGCCTGGCTAGACGTTTCCGTCAGTACTACTTTCCCTTCCGGAATGAGGGCTGAAGTAGCGTCACCATCGTCCCCACCAGAAACGGGGGCTGCGATGGACGGTCGCGGAAGCCTTTCTTCAAAGACTCCAACCGGAACAGGGGATCTTGTCGAGGAGAGCTGTGCGAGCCCGTCCGCCAAGTAGTTGTCGCGCCGGGGGATATGAGTATACCCTAGCCCGTCGAAGTGTCGCTCCTTCTTTCTGACCTCTGCCAAGTACTCCGCCATGACAGGATCAGAGCAAGAGAACTCCTTTCTCGCTAGGTTGACGACTAGCAGCGAGTTGCCCTTGACTTGCAGGCGCCGAACACCGATGGCTGCGGCGGCATGAAGTCCCACCAGCAAGCCTTCGTACTCAGCAACGTTGTTGGTGGCCTTAAATTCCAGGACGACCACGTACTTGAGGAGGTCTCCGGTTGGGGAAACCAGGAGGACTACCGCCCCCGCGCCTTCAAGCCTGAAGGAGCCGTCGAAGTAAAGTGTCCAGGGGGAGGGCGCGGGGGTTTCTTCGGCTTCAGACTTGGCAGGAGTCCACTCGACAACAAAGTCTGCCAATCTTTGACTCTTGATTACAGTGCAGGGAGCGAACTTGAGGCCAAACTCGCCCAGCTCCATGGACCACTTGGCAATGCGGCCCTCCGCTTCACGACTGTGAAGAATCTCACACAGGGGATAGGCGGAAACCACCGTGATCTCCCTTCCTTGGAAATAATGCCGCAACTTCCTAGACCCAACACGGCGTACACCATCTTCTGGGCCTGCGGATACCTTGTTTCTGCATCATGTAGCACCTTGCTGACGTAGTAAACCGGCCGCTGGATGCCTTCCCGCTCTGCCACCAGTGCCGCGCTCACGACCGTCGGACTAGCCGCTACATATAACAGCAGCGGCTCACCCGGCTCGGAGGCAACTAGTACTGGAGGGGAGGAGAGGTACTTCTTCAAATCTTTGAGTGCTTGTTGCGCTTCTGTAGTCCATTCGAAAAAATTAGTCTTCTTTAACAGCTTGAAGAAGGGGAGGCTCCTTTCCCCAAGCCGAGCTATGAACCGGCCGAGAGAGGCCAGGCGACCAGCTAAGCACTGCACTTGCTTGAGCCGTGTGGGTGGTTGCATGCGCTCGATGGCCGCAATCTTTTCTGGGTTGAGCTCGATCCCACGACTGGAAACGAGGAACCCAAGCAGCTTTCCAGACGACACACCGAACACACATTTCTCAGGATTTAGCTTCAGGCAATACTGCCGGAGGTGGGAGAAAGTGTGAATCATGTGATGAAAAATTGGCTTGATCTTGTGCTGAAAAATTGGTTAGGATTAATCTTGCAAAATTGCTTGCATGAAGGACCAAACATTCAAACATCCAAAAACAGAGACTTTGCATTTGCGCCAGACCAAACATCCAAAAACAGTGAGTTTCGCATGTATGACGGACCAAACTTTTTGGTCTGTCATAAACGTGATTTTGATGCTTTTATGCTTGTTCAAGAAATCACGTTTTTCCCATGTATGACAAACCAAATTTTTTGGTCTGTCATACACATGCTTTTGGCGACCTCGTTTTTCCCATGTATGACAAACCAAATTTTTGGTGCTCATACACATGCTTTTGGCGACCTCATTTTTCCCATGTATGACAAACCAAATTTTTGGTCTGTCATACACATGTTTTTGGCAACCTCGTTTTTTCCATGAACGACAGACCAAATTTTTGGTATGTCGTAAATGTGCTTCTGAAGGTTTTTTTTTTTTGCTCAGGACCAAGTTCTTAAAAACAGTAAGTTTTACATGTACGCCGGACCATATTTTTTGGTCCGACGTGAATGCGTTTTTGCTCGATTAGGGTTTTGAGCAAAATTGGAATTGTGTTTGATTTGTTTTTGAGATTATGAAATTTGCGAGAATTTCATGATGCTTAAAGTGGACTTTAAGCAATGCTCGTGTGAGTATTTGCATGGATTGATGAGAGTCAAGTCGTGGACTTGTGCTCGGAATTGTTTTGTGGTTTGTTCATGTGCAGGTATTGCTCAAAGACGAACATGGTCGATGACGGGATCGGAACTAGGTTCATGGAGGAGCTGAGGTTCGGGACTAGGTTCAGGGAGGAACTGAGGTCTTGGTGGTCAAGGATGTCATGCGGGACGTTCGGGCTAAGAGAATGGTGCACATGAAGAATGGTTAGTCACGTGAGAATGGCAGGAGGTCATTCGCGTGCAAAGTGTTAGTCACGTGAGTATGGCAGGTGGCCATACGCGTGCAAAGTGTTAGTCACATGAGTATGGTAGGGTTGCCATACGCGTGCAAGAGTTGTACTCGGCCAGGTTGGGCCAAGAGGAGTTGTATACATACTCCTTCTTGATTAGGAATTGTATTCAGAACTCCTTGTGTTTTGCTCCTTTAAATAGGAGGGGTGTCTCCTGTTGAAGGGCAATTAAGCAGAGCTGAGCGCATTGAGAGCTTGAGCTCAGCTTTTAGGGTTTGTACTCTTTTGATGAGAGTACTTTAGACAAAAGAAATAAAGATCAATTCTTCCAGATCCTTGCGTGCTCTGATAACAAGCGTTGCTCTGATGTCTCTGTTTTGGTTTTTAGTTGCATGCTTGTTCTGGTTCTAGATTAGTTTTTGTTCTTTGAGGTTCATCTTGATTTGATCCATCAAAACCTTTCTAGAGAATTTATTTAGGGTTTCTCTAAGTTTAGTTGATTAAACTTTTATCGTTCTTGTTTAATCTTGAAGTTTTGGTTAGATTAATTCTCGTCATCTTCTGTCATAGCAAGCTTACGAGGTTCATAACTTTTGATCCGTAAGTCCGATCGAGCTGATTCTTTTTGGGTTCGATTCATATTGGAATCTAGTTTCTCGTGTCCAAGTTTTAGATCTATCTAACGGTTGGATCTTCGGGAATTCTTGTTTTACCGAACCTCTATCATTCTATTTTTGTCGAAAACGAGGCAATTATTTGGTTCTGTTTTGGGGTGAACTTTTAATAGATCAAGAATTTGGTTTTAGCTTCCACACAATCATTCACCCCCCCTCTGATTGCTATATTCGTATACTTCGATCCTATAAGTGGTATTAGAGCGAGGTTTTTCTAATCTATCTTAACCGGTGATTAGATTAATGGATCGTTATTTGACAAAACCATGTGTGTTCAATGGTGTTGATTTTCAGTTTTGGAAGGCCAAGATGGAGGCGTTCATCCAAGCACAAGGCTTCACAATTTGGGAGAAGGTCTACAAGCCATATGAAGTCCCTGCAAACGACAACGTCAACGACACCAATCGCACACATGTTGAAGCAAACAGCAAGGCGCGCAACTTGATCATCCAAGGTTTGGGACGCAGCGACTTTGACCGTGTGATCCATCTCAAGTCCACATATGAGGTATGGAAATCTCTTTGTGATTACCATGAGGGTTCTAACACTATTAAAGAGGTTCGTCAGGATCTTTACAAAAAAGAATACATGCGATTTGAGATGAAACCCGGTGAGTCGCTAGATGACTTCTTTGACGTTTCAATAAAATTCTTAGTAATCTTCGTGCTGTTGGAGTTAGCTTTGATGATGCTGCTAATGCTAGACAATTGCTTGGTGCTTTAGACATGTCTGTTTGGGAGATGAAAGTAACATCCATTAGAGAATCTACTATCATGAGTACACTTACATTAGATGTTCTGTATTCTAAATTAAAAACTCATGAGTTGGATGTTCTTGCAAGGAAAGGTAATATTAAATCAATTGCTTTGATCTCTAACCCTAACATGTCAAATGCAAATTCTTCTTCTAGCTTTGCCTTGTCTTCCATGTCTTCTTTAACAGATGAGCAACTTGAAGAGTTTCCTGAAGAAGATCTGGCACTACTCTCTTCTCGCTTTAACAAAGCTTTGCAGAATGTGAGAAGGAGAAAGAGAGGTGGTCCTCCAAGATGCTTTGAGTGTGGTGACCTCAACCATATTCGCACAAATTGTCCTAAGCTTGCAGGAAAAACATCAAAGGAGGAGAAGGACAACGATAGAAGGAATGAGAAGAAAAGGTTCTCGTCAAATGATAGGAAGAAGAAGAGCTTCATCAACCGTAAGGTGGTTCACCGAGTTCTTTCCGCTCTTGAACAAGTCAATTTGAGCGATGTGGACTCGGAGAGCAGCGAAGATGATGCAACTCCAAGCAAGCATGATTTGATGGGATTGTGTCTCATGGCAAGCAGCAAGGATAGCTTCACCGAGGACGGCAATGACAGCGACTTCAATGAGGTAGATCCTTCTTATGATGAATTAGCCAATGTTGTTGCCCGTCTTGGAAAATTACTTGACAAACGTGATAGAAAAATTAAGAAACATGATATTCTTGTGGAGTCATTGAATGCTGAAATTGCTAGACTTAAGACTTTGATTCCTGATGATGATACTTGTAAATCATGTGACTTAATTTACAATGAGCTCACCTTGCTTAGGAAAGAACACGCTCTTCTGTTGCATCTAAATGAGAAAAATGAGAAACATGTTAAACATGCTAGCTGTTCCAATCGATGATTTGCATGGTTCAACTTCTTGTTCTAAATGCTCAACTCTTGAATTAAAATTGAAAGATGCAAATGCTAGGGTTTCTCAATTGACTGATAATCTGCTTACTCATGAGGTTCTTTCATGCTCTACTTGTCGTGAAACAGAAAAGGGAAGGTCAATATTCCTTGCAATAATTGTTTAACTCTTGCTAAGAAAGTTGATTACTTGCAAAATTCTTTGGAACGTTTCACTAATGGCAAGAAAAAGTTGAACATGATTTTGGATCAATCTAAGGTTAGCACAAACAAGAGAGGTTTAGGTTTTGATCCTTATGCCACATATGAAACTAAACCTGACTTTGTTGTTCAGGCTCCTTGCAAAATTGAGTTATCTAATGAGCCTAAGAAAATTGCTTTTCAATCTGCTGGTTTTTATCTTCTAATATGATGAATGCAAAATGTGCTTTTCTTGTTAAAGCTAAACATCATGTCAAGTACACTTGCACTCATTGTGGTAGAGATGGACACTTAGTAGATTTTTGCTTTAGACTAGCCAAACAAAGAAAAGAAGAAAAGAACTAAGGCTAGGTCAAATTTCAGCAAAGCACATTTTTATGCGGCTAGAGTGATGAAAACACCTTCTGTTCCTAGAAACATGGGAAAAGGCAAATCTGATTTTGTGCATAAAAATTATCGTGTTGTACCCATCTTGTTGTGCGTCGTGTGTCTCAAGATCGATTCCCAAAAATCTCATTCCTAACCCTAGTACTGAGACCTCGACATGTTTTGCTATGTAGGCTTCTCGCGCGAGGAAGGAGAACATATGGCTAGTGGATTCCGGATGCTCACGCCACATGTCCGGTGATAAGAATTGGTTCTCCTCCCTCACTCGTGCATCTCGTCTTTGAAAGTGTTACTTTTGGAAATGCTTCTTCCTCTTCTGTTGTGGCAAAAGGTACAATAAAGGTAAGTGACAAGTTTATGTTCAAAGATGTGGCTCTTGTTGAAAATTTGAAATATAACTTGCTTTCTGTCTCACAAATGCTTGATGAAGATCTTGAGATAAGCTTTAAGAAAAATGAATGCAAAGTGCTAGATGCTTCAGGTGATCTTGTGTTCAAAATTTCTCGTTTTGGAAGAGTATTTAAAGCTGATTTTGATGAATCACCTTCTTCTAAGCATAGGTGTCTAATTGCCAATGTTTCTAAAGATTTATTCTTTTGGCATCGTAGACTTGGTCATGTTGGTTTTGATCATCTTACTCGTGTAAGTGGTTTAGATCTCATACGTGGCTTGCCTAAGCATAAGGGTGATAGCAATCTAGTATGTTCTTCTTGTAGACATGGTAAGATGATTGCAGGTTCACATCCACCTCTTACCATGGTGATGACAAACGCTCCAGGATAGCTACTACATCTTGATACTGTTGGACCATCTCGAGTTCAATCTTTTGGAGGCAAGTGGTATGTGCTTGTGATTGTTGATGATTTTTCTAGATACTCTTGGGTATACTTTATGGCATCTAAGGATGAGGCTTTTAGTCATTTTAGAAGTCTTGTTCTTAGGCTTTCTGTTGATCATCCAGGAGCTCTTAGAGCGATTAAAAGTGATAATGGAACTGAGTTTAAAAATTCTTCTTTTGATCTCTTTTGTGCTGAAAAAGGAATTGATCATCAATTTTCATCACCTAGAGTGCCTCAACAAAACGGTGTAGTCGAAAGGAAAAACAGAACGTTGGTTGAGATGGCTAGAACCATGTTAGATGAACATCACTCTCCTAGAAATTTTTGGGCTGAAGCTATTTCAACTGCTTGTTATGTTTCAAACCGTGTGTTTTTGAGATCAAAATTGGGTAAGACTCCATATGAGCTTCGGTTTGGACATAGACCTTCTGTTTCTCACTTTCGAGTTTTTGGATGCAAATGTTTTGTCTTGAAATCTAGAAATCTTGATAAATTTGAAGCTAGATCAACTGATGGCATTTTTCTTGGATATCCTGCTCATACTCGTGGTTATCGTGTGCTTGTTTTGGAGACTAACAAAATTGTGGAAACTTGTGAAGTTACTTTTGATGAGGCTAGTCCAGGCACTAGTCCAAGTGATGCAGGTACAGTCGCATACATTCAGGGGAGAAAATCTTTGAAGATAATGATGATGTTGAAGATGAGGTCTTGACTCTTCCTAATGCACAACAAGCTGTAGCACCCTTGGCACCTACTACTACATCACCTACTGACTAACCATCCTCAAGCTACAACATCATCTGTACATGCTGAAAATGAAGAAGGAGAAGGAGAAGTCTCAAAAGCCAATGCTCCCTTGCACATTCAAAAAATGCATCCATCTGAACAAATGATTGGAGACCTAAATGAGAGAGTCACTCGATCCAGGTTTATTCATTCTGACACTCATGCTCATTCTGCTTTAGTTGCTTCTTTTGAACCCAAAGATATATCTCATGCATTATCTGACGAATCTTGGATCAATGCCATGCGTGAAGAATTAGAGAATTTTGAACGAAATAAAGTTTGGAAACTTGTGTCACCACCTCCTGATTTTAATGTTATTGGAACTAGATGGGTTTTAGAAAATAAACAAAGTGAGGATGGTGTTGTTGTTAGAAACAAGGCTAGATTGGTTGCTCAAGGTTACACTCAAATTGAAGGCTTAGATTTTGATGAAACCTTTGCTCTTGTTGCATAGATTTGGGATGGAAAACAGCAAACCGATCATGACACCCATGGAGAGCACTTGCACACTTGATCCGGATGAAGATGGTGAGCCGGTTGATCAAAAAGAATATAGAAGCATGATAGGTTCACTTTTGTACCTCACTGCATCAAGGCCGGATATACAATTTGTTGTGTGCTTGTGTGCTCGTTTTCAAGCTTCCCCACGTGCTTCACATCGACAAGCTGTCAAGCGAATTTTCAGGTATCTTCATGGAACTCAAGATTTTGGCATTTGGCTTTCTGCTTCCTCATGCATTAGTTTAAGAGCCTTTTCTGATGCTGATTTTGGAGGATGTAGAATTGATAGAAAAAGTACATCTGGTACATGTCATTTCTTGGGCAATTCTCTTATTGCATGGTCATCTAGAAAACAATCTTACATTGCACAATCAAGCTACTTTGAATCTGAATATGTGGCTTTGCTAGTTGTTGTTCTCAAATTCTTTGGATAGTAGCTACACTTAAAGATTATGGGGTTAATTTGGATAGTGTTCCTCTTTTGTGTGATAACACTAGTGCAATTTGCATTGCTAAGAACCCTGTGCAACACTCTAGAACAAAACACATTGACATCAGATTTCACTTTCTTAGAGATCATGTTGAAAAAGGCAACATTGTGCTTCATCATGTGGATACTGAACATCAATTGGCAGACATTTTTACAAAACCTTTGTCTTCTTCTCGTTTTGCTTTTATTCGGGGAGAACTTGGGATTGTTCATCCAATGGGTTTGTTTTGAGGGGGAGTTTCCTTGCCAAGTTCTTTCACTTAATGAGCTCACTTTATCATATTTCTTTATATATTTTGTAATTGTGCTAATATATGATAATCTAAATTGTTCCACTTGAACTAAAAATGACTTTGCAGAATTCCTTGGTTTGATTGCCTATAGCTAAATACTCTGTGATATCTCACTCTTCTAGGCTTGATATTGAATCTTCTTGACAAATTTGGGCTATGAAGCAAGTGTGTTTTCAGCTTTACTCTTTCATAAGACCTTTTAATCATTTTTGCATGTTTACAATCAAAGAAAAAGGGAATCAATAAAAAAGGGTTGTTAAAATCAAAAGCTTCAAGTTGTATGCTTCAGGCATGCTTTCCCTAAAAGAAAAAGGGAATCAATAAGATGTATGCTTCAAGCATGCCATTCCCTCAAAGATAAGATGTATGCTTCAAGCATGCCACTCCTAGAAAATAAAAGAAGTATGCTTCAAGCATGCCACATGCAATTTATTGTTTAAAGATTAAATTGGTCTACTAGATTGGAGTTGAAACTATTTGCTCGCCCTAAGTTGTTAGTTGCTTCAATTTTTAAAGCCTTGCTTTTTCTGCTAAGATCTTGCTTAGTACTTGGCTATAGTTGACTAAATTGAGGTTGAGATGCATGTCATTCCCTAACTTGTTAAAATCACATCAAGATCATGTATTTTACATATTATGTGATATATAAGGTTATATGATCGAATGAGCTCATCTTTTCCTATCTTGGCACTCCCTTGTTTCTCCTTGTGAAATCACTGTTTCAGAAAAATTTTGAACATGTTCTCTCTTTTGTACTCTTGATGAATCCATTGTCAAAGGGGGTGAAATTTTGGGAATATTTGAGAAGTTCAAAAAAAAGGGGGAAAAGTTTTTTTTTGGAAATTTGAGCATTTTTGGAGAATTTTGGAATTCTTGGACACATTGCACATTCACACACATTTTCATTCTCAAGGGGAGATTTTGTTTTGCCTTTTTGTCAAAGGGGGAGGTTCTGTGTTTTGGTGTTAATCCTTTGGATCTCAAAATCTTTTAAAAAGAGAATGCCAATGTTCAAATCTAAAGTGGTGTTGCCAATGTTTTCATCAAGGGGGAGATTGTGAATCATGTGATGAAAAATTGGCTTGATCTTGTGCTGAAAAATTGGTTAGGATTAATCTTGCAAAATTGCTTGCATGAAGGACCAAACATTCAAACATCCAAAAACAGAGACTTTGCATTTGCGCTAGACCAAACATCCAAAAACAGTGAGTTTCGCATGTATGACGGACCAAACTTTTTGGTCTGTCATAAACGTGATTTTGATGCTTTTACGCTTGTTCAAGAAATCACGTTTTTCCCATGTATGACAAACCAAATTTTTTGGTCTGTCATACACATGCTTTTGGCTACCTCGTTTTTCCCATGTATGACAAACCAAATTTTTTGGTCTGTCATACACATGCTTTTGGCGACCTCATTTTTCCCATGTATGACAAACCAAATTTTTGGTCTGTCATACACATGTTTTTGGCAACCTCGTTTTTTCCATGAACGACAGACCAAATTTTTGGTATGTCGTAAATGTGCTTCTGAAGGTTTTTTTTTTTTGCTCGGGACCAAGTTCTTAAAAACAGTAAGTTTTACATGTACGCCGGACCATATTTTTTGGTCCGTCGTGAATGCGTTTTTGCTCGATTAGGGTTTTGAGCAAAATTGGAATTGTGTTTGATTTGTTTTTGAGATTATGAAATTTGTGAGAATTTCATGATGCTTGAAGTGGACTTTATGCAATGCTCGTGTGAGTATTTGCATGGATTGATGAGAGTCAAGTCGTGGACTTGTGCTCGGAATTGTTTTGTGGTTTGTTCATGTGCAGGTATTGCTCGAAGACGAACGTGGTCGATGACGGGATCGGAACTAGGTTCATGGAGGAGCTGAGGTTCGGGACTAGGTTCAGGAAGGAACTGAGGTCTTGGTGGTCAAGGATGTCATGTGGGACGTTCGGGCTAAGAGAATGGTGCACATGAAGAATGGTTAGTCACGTGAGAATGGCAGGAGGTCATTCGCGTGCAAAGTGTTAGTCACGTGAGTATGGCAGGTGGCCATATGCGTGCAAAGTGTTAGTCACGTGAGTATGGTAGGGTTGCCATACGCGTGCAAGAGTTGTACTCGGCCAGGTTGGGCCAAGAGGAGTTGTATACATACTCCTTGATTAGGAATTGTATTCAGAACTCCTTGTGTTTTGCTCCTTTAAATAGGAGGGGTGTCTCCTGTTGAAGGGCAATTAAGCAGAGCTGAGCGCATTGAGAGCTTGAGCTCAGCTTTTAGGGTTTGTACTCTTTTGATGAGAGTACTTTAGACAAAAGAAATAAAGATCAATTCTTCCAGATCCTTGCGTGCTACAGTAACCGCGTTGCAACAGTGTCTCTGTTTTGGTTTTTGGTTGCATGCTTGTTCTGGTTCTAGATTGGTTTTTGTTCTTTGAGGTTCATCTTGATTTGATCCATCAAAACCTTTCTAGAGAATTGATTTAGGGTTTCTCTAAGTTTAGTTGATTAAACTTTTGTCGTTCTTGTTTAATCTTGAAGTTTTGGTTAGATTAATTCTCGTCATCTTTTGTCATAGCAAGCTTACGAGGTTCATAACTTTTGATCTGTAAGTCAGATCGAGCTGATTCTTTTTGGGTTCGATTCGTATTGGAATCTAGTTTCTCGTGTCGAAATTTCAGATCAATCTAACGGTTGGATCTTCGGGAATTCTTGTTTTACCGAACCTCTATCATTCTGTTTTTGTCGAAAACGAGGCAATTATTTGGTTCTGTTTTGGGGTGAGCAAATAAATGCCCGTTTTCTTGGCTCCCTATCTCATTTCTCTCCCCACCCATTTGCTCTCCTCTACTCCGGTGACTCCTCCACCCCTAGCTCCACTCCGGCGACTCCCCACCGGCCGGTGACCCTCCGTGGCTTCTCCCCGGTGACCTCAAGCTCCTCCTCAAGCCGGTGTTCTCCTTCCTCTACCCGGCTATTCCTTCCTCCTCCTCCTTGAAGGTAAGGTCCTCTTCTTGGGGGTTTTATTTATGGGTTTCTTGAGTTCTAGGGCCATTCATGGTGGGTTTAGGACTTAGGTTTGGATTTGGGAGTTTGGGGATGAATTTTGAAGTTCTAGGGTTTTTGAGGTGTGGGGATTCTTGGGTAGGATTTGGGGTTGGATTTGGGAATGTAGGGTGCTTAGGTTGGAGATCGGGTAGTAGCAAGGCCATTCCTTGGCATGGAGTTGTTTTTGGGTGGGTTAGTTGAATGTCATCGTCTCCGTGCGAGTTGAGCTAGCTTGGAGCTTCTCCCGGCTGGCAAGGTGTAGAGAAGTCGTAGATCGGGTCGTTGTGAAGCCATAGAGAGTGGTAGCACTCCCGTCCCCGAGCCATTTTGCACTAGATGCTCCAGGTCCGGAGTATCTGGACAAAAGACCCAGAGTGTCCGGATTATCCGGACTGTCCGAATAAATTGTCCGGACTATCCGGACTGGCTGGTCTGTCTCTCGCGCGGGATTTCGTCGGTTGGGTTGTTACTTGGGGGTTTTCTATTGTACTTCATTCCTATGCATAGCATGCATCTTATTATGCATTGTACTCATGTAGAGAGCGATCCCGCGGGACTTGACTCCGCGGTGGTTGAGGGTGCTACCGGAGAGCCAGCTACCACCGACCCGCAAGCAGAAGAACAAGGCAAGCACCTAAGCATATTCGAACCTAATTGTACTTCTATTTTGTGAATTAACTGCTTATTGATGTTTAAGTGTTGCATTAGGAATTGAAAGGAGGGATAGGCTACATCCTAATTGCTGCATATCACCTTTTCATTGTTGCTTGTCGAACACCTCCTTTGGAGCTAGATTATGGGTACAAATTGTGTCATGCTTAGTATGCTTAGAAGTCGGGTTGGGACAAGTGGTGGATGGTTCCACTTCTTGTAGTCTTACACTTTGCAATCTCTGGAATGGTTGGTTATGGTTATGTCGTGGAAAAAGGTATAATTGGAGACCGGGCGGGAGAGATAGGCATTTGGGTAAGGAGACTCAGATGTGGTAGTCCCACCTGAGTCAGCTAAGGACCGATCCGATGTGGTACCATGGCTGAGCACCATTAGGTTGATCACATGCCCGATTATGGTACGGTAATCCGCTCTTTCATCGCATACCATTCGATGAGCCATACCCTCATGCGGTTGGACGTGGTTGAGGGCGAGGCCTAGGCCGGCTCTCGAGCGCCAAGCCGGGCTTGGGGCTGCTCGAGGGGGTGCTAAGTTTTCGGGCCGCATGAAGATGCCTCAACGA
Source organism: Rhipidocladum racemiflorum (assembly GCA_036346355.1). Taxonomy (NCBI): domain Eukaryota; kingdom Viridiplantae; phylum Streptophyta; class Magnoliopsida; order Poales; family Poaceae; genus Rhipidocladum; species Rhipidocladum racemiflorum. Next base: position 61,128,722 of record CM070570.1, read on the forward strand.
ATGGGTATGGATGGGAGGGGGTTGACATGAGGTTCCTACGTGGCACATGTCGTGTGATCAATGCTTCCCTGCAGGGTAAATTAAGCGATTCGAATTGCCGCGCTCTCAGATATGAGCACGCTTGGTCACTGCTATTACACGTAGTAATAACTCAAACTGAAGTTCGCCGTTGGGCTTGAGCTCGAAACGAGTGTGAAATAAATTGTTGTGAATTGGTAAATGTTAGTTTGATTTAGTGATAGACGCTGTTACAATCGCGTTAAAATTGCGAACTGAGTAGTTCGAGTAACTAAACAACAAATGATAAGCAATTCAGCAACAGTTTACCTTGAGCCTATTCCTTGCTACATCCAAATGCATATCCTTTTGGAGTCGGTCATATATGGACCACAGGTAAGACTTGCGAGTACCCTCTGTACACAGGCTTTTGCTGTTGTGGTTTTGCAGGTGAGGATCCAGCGGGGTGTGAGTTTTGCCCCTACTGCCTGTCGGTGACTGGGCGGGGCACCGAGTAGAGGCTGTCGACGCTTGTATGCCCGGAAGTGTTCAGGGCATGGCATTTCCAGAGGAGTTTTACTTTTGTTGTACAGAGTAGTTAACGGATCTTTGTTGTACAGCTACGCATGTGTTTTGTTATGTCAGCTCGCCCCCTTTCTTGTTGTCTGTGTGTTCTTTGTTCGGTCGTTCTTTGGGATTCCGTGTGCCGTGTCGGGTGTTTTGTTGCTTCTGCATTTTTGCGCCTCTGGTATTGAGGTTTGGGGCTCGATGCCCCTTTGTGCGAATCGATTGTGATATGGCAATGGGAACTGGTATGTGGGGATCCTGGGCGAGTTTCGGATCGCATACCGGGGGAATACCGGGATGGTTGTCGAATTGTTTGGATGTTTTTGGAATTGTCTCGATTGGGCTTGGGTGTTAGCACTGAGGTCACCTCCGGTGATCTGTTGCTAGGATCCAAATCCGATGGGAGAAACCGTTCATCCAACAACTCGAGGACGATCTGGGCGGCTCCTCTCAGGGCTGGTATCAGAGCAAGGCGCACAAAGACGGACCACAACTTGACGACCAGTTAGGAGATTGTTTAGGAGTGTCATAATGCATTAGGTAGGAGGTAATGCTTATCCCCGCCCTAGGTTGTGGTGGTGAGTGTGAGGGTTACGTTGGAATCGTGCATTTCATGCCATGTCATGCATGTGCCATGCCATCTTGCATCGTAGGTTGTACTCTGGGTGTGTTGGACTTGTTGGACTTCAGTGCGGAGTGCTACAATCTGACTTGGGGTTTGTCGTGTGGGTTTGTTTAGTTTAGGACGTGTTCCCTCCTGTGGGTCTAACTCTTGTTGCCTGACTCTATTGACGACAGAATGAGGACCCGCGGTGGAGTTGGAGGCGATGATGGTGCTGGGCGATCTTAGCCTGGCGGTAGCAATCCGCCCCCTCCTCCCAATCTGCTGGACGTATTGCTGCGTTCAGAGCAGAACCAGCAGACCACTAACCGGATCCTGGAGATGCTGGTGCAGAATCAGGCTGCTCCGGGTGGCCGCGGCGATGGACGAGGCCAACCCAATGGCTACCTGGACTTTCTGCACACTCAACCGCCGACTTTTTCTCGGGCTAGCGACCCCTTGGAGGCTGATGACTGGCTATGTACTATAGAGCAGAAGTTTGCTCTTGTCCAGTGCGAGGACCTCCAGAAGGCTCCTTTCGCAGCTAGCCAGCCTTCTGGCACACCCGCCGGGTGCTTGGTGGGCCAATTTCTTGGTGATGCAGCCTGCTGGACACCGAGTTACATGGGCGGAGTTCTGTGAGGCTTTCCAGGCATACCATATCCCGAAAGGTCTCATGGACATCAAGAAGCAGCAGTTCCTTGCTCTCAAGCAGTTGAGCAAGTCCGTGATGGACTATTCGAGGGAGTTCAATTATCTGGCTCAGTATGCTCCGGAGGAAATGGATACCGATCAGAAGAAGCAGGGTTGGTTCATGAATGGGTTGTCCGCCAAGATGCAGGATAAGCTATCGGTGTGCGACTTCGCCGACTTCAATGATTTGGTGAGTCGGGCAATCACCGTTGAGCACAAGATGAGAACCCACCAAGAGGAGAAGAAGCGAAAGCGAGGCGCACAGTCCTCGATGGGCAGCAGTTCGCAGCGGGCCCGGACTGTTCCTCCTCCACCACCGAGGGCAACTGCTCCTACACCTCCCCTGCCGACTGGGATGGCCCGACCTCCTGTGGTTGCTCCTTGGCCTCCACCACCATAGTCGGGGACACGGGCGGTGGCGACCGCTGGACCGGGCCCATGCTACAACTACGGGCGTGCGGGGCACTTCATCCGCGACTACCCATTTCCAAGGTGGGGCAACAACTCCAACGCCCCACGGCTTCCAGTTGTGACAGCACCACCTCCACTTCCAGCGCCAGCCCATGGCCGGGTCAACTACGTTGATGCTGAGGAGATTCCAGAGGGCAACACAGTGCTGACGGGTATGTTCTGCATTAATGGGCATTCTGCTATTGTTTGACTCGGGGGCATCTCATTCCTTCGTTCGTAAGGAGTTTGCCATGCACCATCAGATGAGCATAAGTAGCAGCGCCACTCCATTTCTTGTTGAGGCGCCCGGGTCAAAGATTGTGGTAAATCAAGTAGTTAAAAGGGCGTCGGTGCACGTTCAAGGGGTTCCCTTCACGGTTAATCTTCTACTTCTTGACCTTCGGGGGATGGATGTCATCCTAGGTATGAACTGGTTAGCGCGACAACAAGACATCCTTGATTGTTCTCGCCGCACCATCTCGCTTAAGGGACCGAAGGGCGGTTGGCTGATGTTACTTCTTGACGAGGGCAGGGCCACCCTTTGCTCCCTGAATGGTGTCGATGTGGGAGAAATTGAGGCTGTTCGTGTGGTGTCAGGGTACCCCGATGTGTTCCCAGCGGAACTGCCAGGGATGCCACCTGATCGGGACATTGAGTTTGTAGTGGAACTGCAGCCTGGAACCGCTCCAATATCCAAGCAGCCATACCGGATGCCACCCAATGAATTAGCCGAGTTGAAGAAGCAGCTGAAGGAGTTGATGGATAAGGGCTTTATTCGCCCGAGCTCCTCGCCTTGGGGCTGCTCGGCTCTGTTCGTGACCAAGAAGGATGGATCACTTCGCCTCTGCGTGGATTACCGTCCCTTGAATACCGTCACTATAAAGAACAAATAACCTCGGCCTCGGATTGATATCCTGTTCGATCAGCTTGCTGGTGCACGGGTGTTCTCCAAGATTGACCTGAGGCTTGGGTACCATCAGATTAAGATTCGGGCCGAAGATATCCTGAAGACTGCCTTCTCCACTCGGTACGGGTTATACAAGTTGTCGGGGATTGGCTATCTGGCAAAAGACCACGGTACCCCCGTGAAAAGCTAAACCCGCCGACCAAGCGGCACTAAGGGAAGATGCTCGGGAGAACGAAACGAGCATCCCTCCTTCTCCTCCGAGCATACGCGTTTGCGCCTCCGTTCATGAAGCACCAAACACACCCCACGAGCAAGCATGCTCGTGGAGGCCACGACCGCTCGGGTGTCTTGGTCTGAGGGGCTCAAATGAAGGCCAAGCGAGGAAGGAAGGAGGCAACCAATCAGCCGGAGATCAAGGGAAATCATACAGAAATTCAAATAACGCTGAATCAAGGGCAGCATCACGGATATGGATACATAGCGTGATCCCGGAGGCGATATTTTTCGTGATTCTAGTCATAGTATTTAAACCCCCACAAGATCTCAGAATAGGAGGGCACACGAAAGATAGAACACAATACACTGGAGTAGGGTCATTATCTCGGCGGTGAGAGGCCCGAACCAGGATAAAAGACACCGCGTCCCCCTTTTTCCGGCCTCCTTCTTCCCGACCTCGGTCGCTCGAACGCCCTCTTCGATCCGTGCGGCGGGGCTCATTGATCCCCATTCAACAAGTAAGCTCGACGGAGCCCGTTCTCCAATCGTCGACGGTGGCGCCGTCAGTGGGGACGGCAGCTTGATTCCGTCGCGGATCAAGATCCTCGAGGATGCCAAACTCGGGAGACACTCGGGACCTTTGTGTCTTTGACCACGTTGAGGATGACGACGTGTACTACGCCGCCCGACATTAACGTGCTCAGGGTGACCGATCCTATCGATCACACCGAGTCCTGGGAGCCTTTCTTCGGACACGGAATGCGAGGCAGATCCTCCATTCCCAGACATTACCCTCGGAGACCCCGAGGATGACCGCAACGAAGCTCTCACGATGGCCTGGACATACCAGGCGACCTAGAGCTCACCGAGAGACCGCGTCCCAAAGGGATACAATGATGTCCCCATCGCTTTCGTCTCGCTCTCGCCGAAGTCAACATGGTCGGGAGTCACGCGGAGCCCGGAGAGGATCCTCGGACGCCGCCAGCACGACCACTATGAGGCGGCCAGACGCCACTTGGAGGCGTCTTTGGGAAAGACGCTTGCGAGCATTCGCCGCCAGGCAAAGGGGAGGTGCGCCTCCACGGAAAGGAACTCTCGCGGGTACCGAACTCCCGATCGCACTCCGGAGCGCCGTCAAAGCTCGCCGCCGCTTGATTCACTGTAAGCAGAACGGCACAGTGCCTTGGCGGCGGTCGTGCGTGACTCGCTGCAGCTTTCCCGAGCAAGTAGACTTAGAGGCCATGGGCAGGGTCGTGGCCGAAGATTTGGAGAGGCTTGCCGCCGAGCTAAAAGTCTCGGATCCTCCCCATGGCCGGGATGCCCGGAGTGTGTCCCGGGACCATCACAAACGCTCCCCCGTGCGTTCGCACAGAGATGAATCTCGGAGCCATGCTCGGAGATCGCCCCAGTCGCCGACCCGATCCGAAAGGCCGGAACGATCCGCAGAGCAACCTCGGGCGATATGCGCATAATCGCCAGATACGGCGCTCCGAGCACTCCGCAACCATGCGGTCATCGGCCACGACCGACGATGAGGTTTTCTCCCGACTTCGGCCAGCGCGACGGGCGTTGGGTGGAAGATCCGCGTGGAGGCCGCTGCGTGGCAGGTTTTCGCCGCGAAACCCCAGAGCCGGCTGCCGGGCCTTCACGAAGCTCCCTCCGGACGTCGCATGGCCAAACAGGTTCAAGCCCGCCACGCCGAGAGATTCAACGGGACCCGTAACCGGATGAATTCCTCTCGATATACACTACCGCCATCCTCGCCACGGAGGTGATGAGGGGGTAATGGCAAATTACCTTCCGACGGTCTGGACGGAGCTGCTCAGACGTGGCTTTTCAATCAAAAGGAAGGATCCATACGGTCTGAGGGCAGCTCAGCGCCGCACTCGGCGAATTTCGGAGCTGCTACATCCGCCGGGAAAAGAGCGACCTGGAGCGCTTGATCTGCACGGACGGGGAAACCTGCGATAATTCGTCCAGAGGTTCATCCAGGTCGGAACTCGATCTCGAACATATCGGACGAGGTGTCGTCCGAGCTTTCAAGTTCGGGTACGAGACGCGGCGCTTCACACAGGACACGGAGATCCACCCGGATCTAACGGTGACGAGCTCTTCCGAATGGCCGATCGATACGCCAACGCAGATGAAGCCGTCCAATGGAAGAAAATGCTGGATGAAGGAAGTGCCGCCTCGGCTGGCCTAGAGACCTCGGCTAGCAAAAAGGGTTCGACTCAGAGACAAGAAGATCAAGAAGAAGAAGAAAAAGCAACCCTCGCCGGCCATGGTAGCCGCAGGTGGAACAACAACAGTACTTCCGGGCAACTCAGCCCGCCGTGGGCCTAATGCTCGAGGAAGAGGACAACCACCCAGGCCTCGAGGACGAGGCGACCAAGCGGACCGACGAGGCGACCAAGCGGATCGACGGGCGACCTCTCATCCACTTCACCAGCGCGACGGCACGACCTACGGAATTGCCGAGCGTGGACCTACCGCTGGAGCAGCTTTTATGCGGCAGGGTCCCATGCCGACGCTTCGAACAGGGTGAAAACGACAAAGGAAAACAGCCGCCGAGGAAAGTGAGGATGAAATGGAATATCAAGAACCAAGGGATCACATAGCGGTCATCTTCGGGGCTCCTCGCCTACAAGTCCCGCAGGGACTTAAAGGAGGCTGCGAGGGAAGTGCACCATGTTACCCAGGTAAGCCTCGGTGCAGAAATGAAATGGCCTGAGGTATCCCTCACATTCTCCGTGAGACGATTGTCCCTTGGGGATGACCAAACCCAGAGGCTTCCGATGGTCGTGAACCCCACCATCAGCCAATCTGTCGTCTGGTCGGGTCCTCATAGACTCCGGGAGCTCTTTGGACCTTATTGCAGCCAAGGTATTGGACGAGATGCAGATTCCTCGTTCCAAAATCAAGAGTGTGGCCGTGCCCTTCTTCGGGATAGTCCCGGCACCTCGATCAAACCTGCAGGGCAGGTCGTCTTGCCCGTAAGTTTCGGCGGCCCAAGTAACTTCAGAACGGAGCTAATCACCTTCGAGGTGGTAGACTTTAGTCGGCCTACAACGCCATCCTCGGCAGGCGGCCTTGGCCAAGTTCATGGCCGCCTCGCATCACGCAGCGTATCGGTGCCTAAAGATTCCGGGCCAAAGCGGAGTCATAACCGTCAAGGGAACCACAAGTCCGCACTCAATTGGCGATTTAAAGAGCGCTGGATATGGTCGGTCGATTGTTCGCTCATGCCCTGACCAAGAGCCAAGCATTCTCGGCCTAAACTTGCCCTCTCCAACCTGGAGGAGAGACCAAGGCTGTTCCGCTCAACGAAGTCGGAACCGGCCAAGGTCGTTCATTTGGGATCTTCCTAGGTCCCAAATAGGAACTCGAGCTTCGTCACTTTCCTCCGAGCAAGGTCGGATGTGTTCGCTGGGAACCATCCGACATGCCCGGGTCCCAAGGGAGGTGGTCGAGCACAGGCTAGCGGTTCGACGACAAAAAACCGATGAGACGTAAACTTAGACGCTTTTCCCGGAAAAACAAGCAATCATCCGGAGGAACTTGATAAACTCCTAAAAGTGGCTTCATCAGAGAGATTGAGCACTCCGAGTGGCTAGCCAATCCATCCTGGTCAGGAAGAAAGGAGGCAAGTGGCGCATGTGCGCCGACCACACGGAGTTTGAACGCGGCGTGCCCAAAAGACAACTATCCGTTGCCTCGCATAGACCAATTGGTGGACGCGACGGCGGAGTCACGAACCATGAGCTTCCTCGACGCCTATTCAGGCTATCATCGAGATCAACTGTCGCGCGAAGACGAGGGAAAGACTTCCTTCATCACCCCGCTCGGTACCTTCCGCTTATACGACCATGTCTTTCGGTCCGAGAAATGCGGGAGCAACCTTTCAACGCCTCATGCAGAAGACTTTCACGGCACCAAATAGGTCGAAATTTGGAGGTATATGTCGGCGACATAGTTGTCAAGAGCAAGAGTACTTCAGGTCACGTTCTTTGACTTAGAAGAAACTTTCAGAACCTCAATAAGCATCGAATAAAGCTAAATCCAGAAAAATGCGTATTCGGGCGTGAAGGTCGGCAAGGTGCTCGGCTACATGGTCGGGCCACATGGCGTTGGGACTAACCTGCAGAAGATCGAAGCCATTGAGAACATGAGGTCGCCCACATGCGTAAAGGAAGTACAAGCTCGACCGGGAGGATGGCCGCCTAAGCCGGTTCGTCTCCGACCGGGGAGCGAGGACTACCTTTCTTTAAAGCCCTCCGCAAACATGATGGCTTCACATGGACGGAGGAAGTCGATCGCTGCTCAAAGAGCTAAAACAAGCATTACCTCTCCAAGCCGCCCGTCTCGTCACACCCACGGCAGGGGAAGAATTGCTATTATACTGGCAGCAACCAGACGCAGCGGTGAGCTCGGTGTTGGCGATGAAAGAGATGGTACCAATGACCTATCTATTACGTCGGCGAAGTACTTCATGGACCAAAGGAGGCGTTACCGAGGTCCGTAAACTCAGTACTCATCGATGGCCTCCGGAAGTTGCGTCACTACTTTCAAGCACACAAGATCGTGGTGCCGACCGGCTTCCCACTCAGGGAAATCCTGAAAAATCAGGACGCCCGGTGGTCGATAGCCAAGTGGGCAATGGAACTCGCCGAGTTCGAAGCTGGTATTCTCAGCCCAAGACGGCGATAAAATCACAAGTCCTGGCTGATTTCGTGGCAGTATCGGTCGGCCCGGCACCACCAGCCAGCGGGACCAATGATTCGAGGGGAAACTCCTGGACCTTGTATTTTGACGGATCCCGAGCATACGAAGCGCCGGGGCTGGCGTCATCTTGGTCTCCCGGACGGAGAGCAGCTACAAGACGCCATCCAACTACATTTCGCCGCGACTAACAACGCGCGGAGTACGAAGGCCTTTGGCCGGACTTCGGGCATGCAAATCGCTAGGAGTCCAGAACGGCTCACCGTGGAAGGGCGATTCACGCTTGGTCGTGAACCAGGTCAACAAGGAGTATCGGTGTTCCGATACCTCAATGGCGCTGCACCTGGCGAAGTAAGGAAGATGGAGAAATACTTCAAGAATTTCGAAGTAATCTACATCCCCATGAAGGATAATTCCCTGGCCGACCAAATGTCTAAGGTCTGTTCCTCACAAACCGCCGCTCCGGCGGGGGTGCTCGTCGAGCACCTACATAAGCCCTCCATTCCCTCTCGAAGAGGAGGCACCAGAGACCGGGCGGTAGGGTCTCATTCCTCGAGCAAAGCGCAAATTGGATGACGCCATTCATCCAATACCTTGCGCATGGGACATTGCCCGAGGAAGAAGCCGGCGCTCCTGGCTAACAAGGCGATCTTCTCAAGACAGATCGATCGAAGGCGACCTATACTGGAAAGGCGCATTAGGAATCCTTTCCAAATGCGTCTCCCAGGAAGGAAGGTTGCACCTTCTTCGTGATATCCACGAAGGAATGTGCGAGCTCATTCGCTCTTCGTAACGCTTGTGAGCAAAGCCTTCCGATTGGGTTACATCGCCGACGGCCTTGACGACGCTGCGGTCAATCGTAACGACCGCCGAGCATGCCGGTTCCATGCTCGCAAAACCGATCAACCGGCATATGCCCTACAAACCATACCGCTGCGTGGCCATTCTCGACCTGGGGCTCGACGCCCTTGGACCCTTTCCTCGAGGTCGGAAAGGCTGCAAGTATTTGCTCGTGGCCATCGACACTTTCACTAAGTGGATAGAGGCCGAGCCCGTCTCGACCATCTCGGCCCAGCGGCCAAGAGGTTCCTCCGCGACAACGTGGTAACCCGGTTCGGGTACCCAACCGCCTTATCACAGACAATGGGACCTGGGCCACCAGCTGAACTGCTCCAAAGTTACCGTGGAGGAGGTCGGGACCAAGGTCTGCTTTCGCCTGTGGCACATCCACAGTAGTAACGGAGCTTGGCCAGAGCGAGCAAATGGGCAGCTAGTCCAGGGGCATAAAAAAGAGAGTCTTTAAGACCCTCAACCAAAGACAAGCAAAGAAGTGGGTGGAGGAGCTTCCGCCGTTCTTTGGTCTATCCGCACCACGACAAGTCGAGCCACAAAGTAGACGCTTTCCAACTCGTTTACGGTGCGTGAGGCCATTCTCGCTGCCGAAATCGTGGCCGGGTTCCCCAAGGTGCAATCGATCGATTCCATCGATCAAGAGGTTGAGCGCCTCGTCGACCTGGACCTCGTCGAGCGACACGCGAGCAGGCGTTGCTCAGTCTCGCAATTTACCTACAAGCTCTTCGTGAGGCATGCAGCCAAGGCAGTCCGACCTAGGGCCCTACAAGTCGGGCGACATGGTCTTACGAAGAGTTCAAGACCTCGCCGAAGGCCAACAAAGTGACCCCAAGGTGGGAAGGACCCTACACGGTCATGTCTACTGGCTACCGGGCTGTTCGCCTCGCGATGCCAGATGGTCGGGAGCTCACCAAAGACTGGAACATCGATCAATCACAGAATTCTACGCTTAGACGAGTACTCCTATCTCGCGCCCCTTGGCGTTCTTTTCCAATAAATCATTTTCCTCTTTCTCGAAGTTTCGTCCTCGCTTTGTCGAACGAGCATCGCTTCGCTTCACCAAAGACTACTGCATTTAACTTATCCAACAAGTATGTGCGCGCCATCTCCTTGGCCCCGCCGGATGCTCGCCAATCGCCCACTTTCCACAAGAGCTCTTCGTCAGATGCATGGTCGGGCGCGAGCATCCACTCTAAGCCCGTTCGCTGACCACTCGGGTATGGTGGCTCTACGTATTGTTGGTTTAAAGCTCTGCGCTCTGTGCTCTGATTCACTCAAACACAACCGATCTATTCGAGTAATTCAAAAATCGTTACGACCAAAGCGACCCTTAAAAACTCCCATGAACAAACTCGTGCTTCGCATAGCGGTGAGGACACGACCTTTGTCCATGGCGGGGGCTACGTGATGATAGGAACGTTCCGTCCCTCCTTACCAAGGATCCTTTGCTCGTGTCTATGATATTTGATCTACGCAGAACTTATTTTCTTTGCTCGTATCTACGCCTCCATGCAGGAACTTGCTTTCTTTTCTCGCAGAACCGGATCATACGGGCATATGCTGAAAGCGAGTTCAAGCAAAAAAAAAAAAAAAAACAGGCAAGGACCAAACTCCTGCGAATATGCTCATTTAATCCAAAACGTTGTTTTTTTTTACAGGGTTTTACACAAGAAAGAGCTAAGTCCTACGACCGGCCTGGAGGGCGGCGAGCTCGTCCTTAAGGGAGTCGACCTCCGCCTCTAGGTCCAGGACCTTCCGCTGCCGCGACCTTCGCCGCGCTTTCCTGAGGCGCCGCGCCTCCTTGAGTGGGCTTCCTCGCGCTCCCGAGCTCGCTGAAGGTCTGCCCGGCTTCACCAGCTCTTCGTCCAAGCTCGGCGCATACGCTCTGAAGTGCTCTTCTGCCTCGCTCTGGAAGAGCTGGTCCTGAGCCGGCGATGAGGCTCTCGCCGATTCCAGCCGCTTCAGTCGGCCTCGCAGACCTCGAGACTCCGACGCTCAAGATCGGGCGATCTTGGCGTCTTGCTCATGATGGTACGACTCAAGACTTCTTCTTTGAGACCGAGGTGGCATCGATATCCTCCATAGCCTTCGCGGCAAACTTCGGCGAAGAGAAAGGAGAAGGGAAAGAGCCGAGCGGACTCCCGGAAGATCGCTCGCAGCAGTAAAAGAAGAAACATGGAAACTTACCGTAAGAGCCCTACCGACCAGCCTTGTCTCCGGCCGCCGGCTGGTCGCGCCAAATTTCCGAAAGAAGGGATTGACCAAGTCATCCCGGCCGTGGCGTCAAGGTCTTGCTCCTCCTGAGCACCCGGTGCTCCCAGGAGAGCAACGGCGTCACCACCTTCGATCAACCCGGGTCGCCTGATCGATCCTCGCCCACGACAAGCGGCTCGTGGGTCGCTTTCCCCATGAGTCGCCACCGCGCCGGGGTCAGACGCCAACCACGAGCGCTGCCACTCCATGCTCATACCGAGGCGCTTGGTCGTTAGCAACCACCTCCGCCTCTGTTCCTCTTCAGCCGAGGGCGACCAATGCTCTCCGACCGAAGGCATTGGATCGAGGGCGATCACCTCCGCCCCTTGCACCTCCGTGGCGGGGCGCCTGGTGCCAGGACCAAAGGAGTTAGGCGGGGCGACCTCCTCCTCCTCCTCTCCTTGGCTCATGACCAAGGGCTGTTGGTCGGAGCGACCAAGCTCCCTTCCGGGGCTCGGCGCTTGAGCCTCGCCTCAGATCATCTCTTCGCAAGGGGCCAAGGCCAAGGCGTCTTGGTCCTCAGTCCCTGCGGCTCCTGCTCCTCCGCTGGCCGGATAGGCTCCACGGCCGCTGAAGGGAGCGCTGGTCCCGCCGAAGGAAGCTCGGGCTCCACCGAGTCCGAAGCTTAGCACCGGCTCCTCCGTCTCGGCCATCACCCGGCCGACGACTGTCGAGCTCGGCCCATCTGCGGAGTTGATAATCTCTCAGCCATCCGGGCGGAAGTCCAAACGACATCCGAGCTATCACGCCCACGCCAAACAGGGTGGGGTTAGCCCAAGAAAGTCGCAAGACAAGAGCGGAATAAGAGAATGAAGAACGCATTCTTCGCCCGCGAGCGGCGCCATCCTCTCGCCTCCTCGCTTCGGGCCACGGCGACTTCTGCTCGTTAGCTGCCTCAGAGGCCTCGGCCACGACCACTGGCCAAGGCGCTTCCTTCATGCGCGTCAGCCGGGCGCTGGCCATCGCCGGTCGACATCGTCCATGTCGACCTCTTCCAAATGGCCGAGGCGGTTTGAGAGGTCGACCTCCCGCTCCTTCTAACCAGAGCATAGGCGGCCTCCTCCTCTTCTTCCTCCTCCTCTGGGGCATCAACCACCCGAGTGAGGCTGGTCCTGGAGGGCCTTGATCCGCCTCTCCAGCCGCCTCCTTGGTCGGGAGAGACCTGGCATCCTCCTCGGCCTTCCTCGCTTTGCTCGGCGAGCTGTTCGATCGGCTCATCACCCGGCTTCTTCCGCTTGAAGTCATCGAACCAAATGCGGAGTTCGCCACCTCCTGGCGGTCGGCGTACTCAAGGTGCGAAGCGGGGGTCCTGGTCGGCTCGGCGCCTCGACCGCTTGGCTGAGGCGAGGCGGATGCTCGGCGACCTCGACCCGCCGCCCTCTTCACGGGAACCCTGGTCGGTGTCAAGCTTATGGCGAGCTGCGGCCTTCGACACCGCAAGCTCAAGGGCGACCTTCTCCTGCCAACGTAAATCGGGAGGAATGAGCTCGGAAAACATGCCCTCGAGCGGAAGTGGGAAAATGTACTTACCGCGTCGCCGCGTCAAAAATATTCTTGGGGACCTGGCGATTGGGCGTCGGCTCCTTCTCCTTCGGGCGCCGAACATCTCGGCGACTTATCGCTAACTCCAAATTGGCCCGTCTCTGAGCTGCGTCACAACCGAAGACTAAGACAAAAGGCATATACGGATGCATAACGCAGTTCACCAGAAAGCAGCGATGCTCGGGACAGAGGTCCAGGAACATACCTGCGTTGTCCTCGCGGGTGAAGTCGTGCCACCCGGTCACCTCGAAGAAGGGATGCTCGCGGCGCCTCAGGGGGGACACCCGGTTGAAGGTAAAGTCCCGGGCGATATCCCGACCAGTGAGCCCCATCTCGGGCAAGCTCACCGATCGTCTGAGCACCCGCTCTTCCTCGGGTTGCAGGGCGGCGCGCCTCTCGAGGGCGGAGCGCCCTCCCGATGTAGACCAATCGGGACCCTCCGCCTTCTTCCGGTAGAACAGGAGGTCGGCCCAACCCGACACCGAGTCCTTCAGAGCAACGAAGGGGTACTCATATGGTCGGTTGGGCCGAAGGCGAAGATAAACGCAGCCGGCGGAACCATCCCGGCCGGTGCGGAAGGGGGAATAGAAGTGAAAGAAGAGGCTAGCCGTGGGCATTACACCCACGTAAGCCTCGCAAAGGTGGGAGAAGATTGCGAGGGAAAGGATGGAGTTGGGGTGGAGATGAGAGATCTCGCACCCGCAGAAGGCAAGCACGGAGGCGAGGAAGTCGCTCTCGGCGGCCCGCTGATGGCGTACAACTCGCAGAGACGATCTCCGTCTCTTCGCGGTGCCGGGCGCCGCATCATCCCGGGCACTCGACCCGAGCTTGGGTCGACGTACCCTCGTCCGTGAGCACTGGAGCCTCCTCCGGGTCATCTGGCTAACCTTGAAACGTGCCATGACCGAAGAAGGAAGGAGAGCGAAAAGGGTTCTTGGGCGCTAGGGCTCTTGGAAGATTTTTTTTGCCGAAGACGAGCAAGGAGACACAATGTAACTCTGACCTCTCCCGGTAGAAAGGGTTAAAAAGGCAGTGAAGGGGCGGGATAAAAATCGCCGCCTATCGCGCAGCAACACCTGGCCGGAAAAAGCGCCGCTTCCCGAGAAACTGCCGTACCGTTACAGGGAGGCTTCTCAGAGAAGGAACCGCAGAACAACCAAACGACGCGCCCGCGCGGAGCAAGCACGCGGCGGGTAAAGAAGTTCGTCTCCCGACGTAAAATGGTCGTGAGCCACGACCAAAGGAAATTCAATCCCCCCTCAAGTCTTCTTAGGCTCAAGGGGAAGCCCGAGGGTTCCCCACTTGAACCTCGGGGGCTAGCTGTCGGGGATTGGCTATCTGGCAAAAGACCACGGTACCCCCGTGAAAAGCTAAACCCGCCGACCAAGCGACACTAAGAGAAGATGCTCGGGAGAACGAAACGAGCATCCCTCCTTCTCCTCCGAAAGCATACTGGCGTTTGCGCCTCCGTTCATGAAGCACCAAACACACCCCCACGAGCAAGCATGCTCGTGGAGGCCACGACCTGCCGGGTGTCTTGGTCGGAGGGCTCAATGAGCGCCAAGCGAGGAAGGAAGGAGGCAACCAATCAGCCAGGAGATCAAGGGAAATCATACAGAAATTCAAATAACGCGGGAATCAAGGGCAGCATCACGGATATGGATACATAGCGTGATCCCTGAGGCGATTACTTTTTCGCATCTCTAGTCATAGTATTTAAACCCCTCAAGATGCAGCGAGGGGAGGGCACACGAAAGATAGAACACAATACACTGGAGTAGGGTCATTATCTCGGCGGTGAGAGGCCCGAACCAGGATAAAAGACACCGCGTCCCCCCTTTTTTTCCGGCCTCCTTCTCCCGACCTCGCGTCGCTCGAACGCCCTCTTCGATCCGTGCGACGGGGCTCTGTTGATCCCCCATTCAACAAGTAAGCTCGACGGGAGCCCGTTCTCCAATCGTCGACACAAGTACACTGTCATGTCGTTTGGACTGACGAATGCACCGGCGTACTTCATGTACCTTATGAACTCCATCTTCATGGAGGAGCTGGATTCCTTTGTTGTCATCTTTATCGATGACATCCTCATTTATTCAGCCAACGAGGAAGATCATGCCAAGCACCTTCGCGTCGTCCTCGGGAGACTTCGGGAACACCGCTTGTATGCGAAGTTCAGCAAGTGCGAGTTCTGGCTGAAGGAGGTATCTTTCTTGGGGCATGTCCTTTTCGAGCGAGGTGTAGCCGTTGACCCAAGCAAGGTGCAGGATGTGCTCAAATGGGAACAGCCCAAGTCTGTCACGAAGATTCGCAGTTTCCTTGGGTTGGCTGGCTATTATCGTTGTTTCATTTAGGACTTCTCTAAGATAGCCAAGCCCATGACTGAGTTACTGAAGAAGGGCACTGAATTCAAATGGTCAGTGGGCTGTGAGCAGGCATTTCAAACTTTGAGACAGCCTGATATTCACAAGCCGTTTGATGTGTATTGCGATGCATCTGGCATCGAACTCGGCTGTGTGCTTATGCAGGACAGTCGGGTTGTCGCTTACGCGTCTCGGCAACTAAAGCGTCATGAAGAGCACTACCTGACCCATGATTTGAAGCTTGCGGTCGTGGTCCATGCTTTGAAGATTTGGCACCACTATCTCCTGGGGAACAAGTGCAACATCTATACCGATCACAAAAGCCTCAAGTACATCTTCACTCAGGCAGATTTAAATATGAGGCAAAGACGGTGGCTTGAATTGATCAAGGACTATAATTTAGAAGTCCATTACCACCCTGGGAAGGCCAATGTGGTGGCTGACGCGTTGAGTCGCAAGGCTCGATGTAATTGCCTCACTCTTCAACCCTGGAGCGCCACCCTTTGTGCCGAGTTCCAGAAGATCAACTTGGAAATGGTGGAAGAAGGTTTCCTCGCTAATGTGGAGTTGAAATCCACATTGATGGATCAGATAAGGGAGGCGCAAGGCAGAGATGTGGGTGTTGACCACATTCGCAATAGCTTGAGTTCTGGTCAAGCTCCTGGCTTCAATTTAGATGATCAAGGAACTTTGTGGTTCGGCCAGCGCATAGTTGTCCCGGATGACCAAGAGTTGAAACGGGAGATCCTTGATGAGGCCCACAACTCCTTGCTCACAATCCATCCGGGTAGCAACAAAATGTACCAGGACTTGAAGCGGTAATTCTGGTGGACTCACATGAAGCGCGAGATTGCTCGTTATGTGACTGAGTGCGATGTCTGCAAAAGGGTGAAGGCCGAACATCTCAAGCCAGCTGGTACTCTTCAACCGCTACCCATTCCAAGCTGGAAGTGGGAAGATATCAGCATGGATTTCATCACCGGCTTGCCTTTGACTTCTACGAGTCACGACTCGATATGGGTGATTGTCGATCGGTTGACCAAGTCCGCACACTTCCTAGCCGTTCGCACCACCTATCGAGCGTCGAGATATGCAGAGCTATACATAACTCGAATCGTGTGCCTTCATGGAGTGTGAGCACCCCCTCTTCCTATACCGTACTGTACGCCGTCTACTGTAGCGTATAGCACCGTATAGCAACAGGAAGCCTCGACACCGAAAATCTGAATCTAAAAATTCGATCGACGGGATCGAACCCTTAGCTTCGGACTCGGTGCAGACGCATCGACATCGATCCCTGGATCAAGAGCCCGATATCGCTGCACCACAACCCGAGTATCAATGCACGAAAAGATAAACTAATTTAATTTACATAGCGGGTGTAAATCTGGTACAAGTACAATACAGACTCCAAAATAGAACGACAAATGAAACAAAAGACAACAAAACCAGCGCGGTGGCTCGACAACACCCCACAAAGCTACCGATCGAGGGAAGACCTCTGGCCGCAACACTCGCAGAAATGGGGCTCGCCGACATCCAGGACATCATCATCAGAAACATCCTCTGAGGAAAAAGGGTTAGCAGCAACGGTGAGTACACGTATGTATTCGCAAGACTTTAGTGTATGCAAATATAATTAATATGCAGGCTGATACGATTGAAATGGCTACTACACTAAGTCTATTGCGAAAAGCAGGATTTGAAACAGTTCATCGAAATGTAATACATAATTTGAAAGACAAAGATTTTGAATAAAACATATTTACAATATATGTAACATTTGAGTCTCTCATTGCCACCATCCATGATCGCTTTGAAATACGAATTGACATCCATATATTCATAAATCCTCCAAATACCATATTCACTCATTCATAAATCCATCAAGTACCATATCGATCCACATACTTTAGATAGACTCCAAAATAGATTTTCATTTTCAAAACCGAACCAAATTTCTATACTTGATATGATTAAAGAAGATTTGCTCATAACCATGAGCACGGCTAATCGATTAGAATTATTTGATACTCTGCAGAGTTTGCGCACTTTACCCAAACACAACTCAGACTTGCATCCCTGTCATCCAGGGTACACGCGATACACGAGGTATCCGATATACAAGAATGATCTATTCTTTCCCATCGTTGAGGTTATAGCCACACCCCAAAGACCGGCGACGATAAACCCACTACTATGGCGATAAGAGGCCAACCACCACTCAGCGCCACGGAATATCCATCGTGACGACGGCGTAGTTTTGCCGCGGCATTATCCCATAGCAAGGCGTACACCGTTGTATCAATCAAACATGAATCGAGCGATTCCTCGCTGCATAAATACAAGCGCACTCACGAAGGTGCATACGGCGGTCGTGAGGACACACACACCGCGCTTGATTTGCTCAACACGGGAAAAGGTCCACACCCGGCCTACCAACAGGCATGGCTATCCCCTCACACTTCAGGTACTAAAACAGGCTGCCCCATCCCAAAGCATTGCGCGGTTGCACGGTGTTCATTCAAAACCGTCACAAGTTCGGTCCTTATATTTTTGCCTAGTGACTCAAGCGGGAACTCCACTTAACTCGCCAACCAATCGCCACCATGTTTAACTAGCACATATTATACCTCCCGCCAAGTCTAATTACCAACTAGACACTGCACATTTTTATCAAATTACCTTTACAAGTCACATTTCCAAAACATTTCCAAAACCGATTACAATTATCATAAGTTTTGAGCATTTGGTAAATGACTGACTTTGCTCATCTCTATTGCAGTGTCTAAGCATATGCATTTACTAAGTCGTTTATACCCAAGTGACATTTTATTAATTGTCCAACCCTACTAAGGCTATTAATGAACTCTGGGAATTTAATTGAGGAAAAACCACCAAATCAGGGTATATCTACCATTCCCACAAACTAGCACTTTCTTGAATATAAACAATGCATATAGTTTGAGAAATCAAAGTAAACATCGTGAAATATAGGTTTCAAGATGGTCAAAGGAGGTGCTTGCCTGTCTGCTGCTGCTCTGATGGATCTGGGACGAACTCAGGATTGTTCGATGCGACTCCGGACTCACTCGCCTCTAATCGAATAAAAACATCAAAAACAGCGAACAGAGAAATAATTTAGCAAAGAGTGACTTTAGAAGCATAAACACCAACTTAACATCAAATAGAACTCATCTAGATACTAAGAAAGAAAAGAAACGATCAAAACGCGAAAAACGGCGTAATCGCGACCCGATGAGGCGATTTCGGTGAAATTCGCCAAAGTGAATAAAATGCGTAAAATAAAGAAAAATTCAAATAAATTTAGTTAAACACCTAGAATTAGGTATAACACACCTAACGGGACTTGTCGCAACTCGTTTGGGATTACAATGATCGACCGGGAGCCAAAACAGCAAAAACCAAATCAGAAAAGCTGAAAAATTCAGAAAAAGGAAAAATGGCACTATTCACCGTAGGGCAAAAGCCATTTTTGTTCAGAACGCACAGAATCGATTTGCGATTTCTCCAGGCTGTTCCACCAGGTAGTCTAGGGTATTTAGGACCTATCTGGACCTTACCCCACCGAAATTCACTTAACCTATAACGAATTCGATCGAAGCGCATTTTGGGTCGCTAAATACGCCCCGATCGCACATGGTCCGAAAACGGCTCAAACTCGATTCCGCTTGCGCGAGGAGCACGTTTTCGACTTCACTAGGCTTATATGACCCTAAATGACTCATTCCGATAGCTAACTGGTGAATAAACCCTAAATTGTGGAATATGGCCAAAATGGCTATTTTGCTCGAAAACGAGCAATCTCGCCCAAAAGGGCCGTTTTGAGCTGGAATGCCGCGAGACTTGTTTTAAGCCCTCGGCTAGTTGCTTAGGGATATGTACGACCTATCGGAGCTATTCCCCCGCATAGATGACTTAATCTACTCGGACTTTTGATCGAACGATCGCGTAACTCCGGTATTTACCCGAATTACAACAAAAGTCCGGAAAATGTCTTAAAGGTGATCTAAAGCACACGTGAAGCATGCTTTCAACCTTAGTGACCTTAAACGAAGCTAAACAAAGCTAAATGCCTTAAACGGCTTGTGAGGCCTATAATTATTAAAACAAAATGCAAAGTGCTAAAATGCAAATCCAGCGATTCTAACTGCTTTTCTAGCCTCTAAGGGGACTAATGGTAAAGTCAATACATGCCTCGGAGCTCTAGGATTTTATGAAATAAAAATAAATTAAAAGAGACCTAGAGCTAACAACTTGTAGCAGGTTTTGTGAAACTTAATTCGACTCTTCTGATCGCAACCAGGGCTATCAGAAGAGCTAATGGAGCTATCGTTATACGCTATGGACCTTCGGTCCATTGTAAAAATAGTTAACACCTAAATGAATAAAATAAATTTCGGCTTAGCGAAATTGAATTCCGATTCCTCCGGTAGCGGCTCTAGCTACCAGAATTGCTAATGGAACAGTCTATACATGCCCCACCTCACTAGAACTCCGGCAAACCGAAGACCTAGCGAGAGCATGCTCGATTTTGAAGATGGCTAAAAGCCAGGTCGACTATAGAGTTAAACGGACCTAACGACGACCTGAGTCTAGATTTTAAAGCAGAATTGCTATGCGATGTGTTGAACACATGGTACCTAGACATGGCCTAGGCTAGGGTTTGGGAAAACTTGATGAAATGCGAAGCTACAGGAGAAAAGAGTCGTAGCTACGGCAAGAGGATCGACCCGGGAGTCGAGAAATCAGGTCAGATTGTAAAAGCACCACGGGAACTCCAAGAGACATCGACGAATCTCGATGGAATACTCACTTGAAGGGGTTGAGAAGATGGGGAACGCGATGAGGACGCCAAATCCAGCCTCCGATTCGATTTTCGTCGGTTGAATCGCCCGGAATCCGCGAATTTGGGTGGCCTTCTTCTTCTCTTTCTCCTTCTCCCTTGCTTGGGACGTGAGGGATGGAGGAAATGAGCTTGGCTGTTGGTTGGGGATGGCTAACACATATATATACACTATGCACTTATGAGGGGTATTTTGGTCAAGTGACAAAACTTGAAGATTCAAACTTCCAAAGCTGATTTTGAATACTTCTAAGATATTTTGGATAGTTTTTGAGGACTTTTAGACATTTAATTTCCTCAATTTCCAATTTGTTCAAAAAGGACAATTACGAACCGCAATTGAACTCGATTTGATTTTGAGTGAGTTTAATTAAGTTAAAGGGTTCTTTTGGATCCCAGTCGAGTCTACTCAGCTCAAAATACAGAAATACACAAACTTGATGTATTTTTGAACAACGTTTGTGTACAATGGTACAATGCTTCGAGTATAAAAATACTCGGGATATTACATGGAGTGCCAAAGCGGATAGTTTCAGATCGGGGTTCATAGTTTGTCTCCCAGTTCTGGAAGAGTCTGCACGCGGCATTGGGCACAAAGCTACTCTACAGCTCAGTTTATCACCCCCAGACTGATGGACAGACCGAGAGGGTAAATCAGATCCTCGAGGATATGTTGAGGGCATGTGTACTATCCTATGGGAAGAAATGGGAAGAATGCCTCCCCTATGCCGAGTTTGCGTACAACAACAGCTACCAAACCAGTATCCAAATGTCTCCTTTCGAAGCATTGTATGGTCGTAGCTGCCGAGCACCTCTCAACTGGTCAGAGAGTGGAGAACGGTTATTTCTTGGGCTGGAACTGGTCATGGAGGCCGAGGAAAAGGTGAAGACCATTCAAGAAAATCTGAGGATGGCACAATCGCGGCAGAAGAGCTATGCCGATCGCCGTAGGAGACCTCTCTCCTTCGATGTTGACGACTTCGTTTATCTGAAGGTATCTCCTCTCCGAGGCACTCGCCAGTTTTGGATTAAAGGAAAATTGACACCTCGATACATAGGACCATTCCAGGTCCTTGCGAAGCGAGGTCAAGTGGCTTATCTGTGATGCCTTAGAATTTGGGAGATTACCGTAGAGGGGTTTTCTCCCTTGTTTCGATTTTGGAAGGAATGAGGGAAATGTTGGGAGATGAAATAATTGAGTTTTATGCTGCAATTAATATTAGAAATTGGAGTTTTGGGCTAGTTTTAGCTGGGCTGAGGCAACCTGGGCCTGGGCCGGGAATTCCCTTCCCACCCCCTCCCTCCCCACGCCCTAGTGGGCCGGCCCACCTTTCCCTCAAGAGGGGTGGCGCCCCCACCCTTTGCAACCCTAGGGCGCCTCCCCCTTCCTCCCCTAGCAGCCACACCACCCCTCCTTTTCCTCCCCCTGCGTGGTGGCTCAGGATCCGCCGCGAAACGCGAAGGAGAAAACGAGAAGAGGATCCGTGGAGGCGTGGAGGACGAGCAGATTTCCGTTTCGGGGATCGTCGCGCATTCTTCGTGGGTTCTCAAGGGAGAACTCTAGGTAAAATTCCCAAACTTTTACCCCTGTTCTACCTAGGGATTAGGAGTGTATTAGATTTGGTGGTGTGTGGTTTGGATGGATCTTGATGGGGGAGAAGGGTAGTTGTTCACGTGGTGCTGTTTCTGGAAAGGGAGATTGTGCAGCGCGGATTGTTTCGCGTTTTACGTGGTATAGATGATTTTTCCTGCAAAAACCTATAACTAGAAAGTTGTAGATAACGTTGAGACCTAGCTTCTGTAATTTGTTCAGAATTTTTGGGGTGTCGGTCTGAGAGTTATCGCTGTTGGAAGATGACGAACAGAATCTGGAAACAGATTTCGTCCACTGTGTTGGACGGTTGTTTAGGCATATTTAACAGTGGAATTGAAATTTGTGACCTTCATGAAAGTTGTAGATCTCGTCAATATCTAGCTACTGTAACGTTTTTGTATTTTTATGAACAGTAGAAAAAAAGATACGAAATTGGGAAGAGAGGGTGTTGCTGTTCGATCCGGACAGATCGGGGTTTTCGGTGTTTAAAAGGGGAACGGGTTGTAGGAAACGCGTGTTTGAATTGTGTGATCAATTGTGATGTTATTATATACTGAAAGTATGCTTGTTCAGGTGGTGCCCCTCCTGGACGCAACTAGATTCGTCATCTACGTCGGTAAAGGCAAGTGGAAGTAGTTGTATTGTTAAGCTATACATCGTTGTTTGCTTCGCCTTCATTATAAACTCCAATTACAGCAATCATACATGGTTTAATCACTTGCTTTGAGGATTGCAATATCTTGACTGGCATTGTGATGTTGTGGTTTGGCTATGAATCATGAGTAAGGTGAAGAATGATGTTGTTTAATCGATGAATTGTCTAAACATTTCATCTCAATGATATTTGCTTTCTATCCATGCTATATGATGATATGCAAACATGTGGACTCAGTGGGGAAGGTTATGAATGAATTCATGCATGAAGCATTAACTGCATAATCATGCATTGGAAGTTTTGTCGACGCCAACAAGGCGCGATCAGACATGCAGTACAACACCGTGTGTTCTGAGAAAGGGCACGGTGAGGAGGATCATGGCATAAGCATGTGCACAATCATATGCATTTTACTGAGGTTGTGTGGACTCTATGATGTGGTATTGGATATGAGGAATGTGGTATGCTAGTTTTATGGTGGATGTGTTATTTGTATTAGTTGTTCCGCTTGCTGAGATTTACCCAATCTCACTACTTGCTGTTTTGATGTTTTCAGGTAGCGCTTGTGAGTCATAAGCATGAAGGGTGGGCTAGCAACACAATAAATCTTCTGGGGTCGTCACGACTCACTTGAACTAGTGCTTTAATTAATTCATTAGTTGTTTGAAATATTATTACACCTAGACCCATTGTTTCCCCCTTTAAACTTGATTTCGTTTATGGTTGTCCCTTTAGAGATGTGTTATGTTTATGGTTGATTCCTGTTTGAATTAGACTTGTTGTCTCTAGTTTTGATATCGTGATGTTATTCCCATTTGAATTGCTTCCGTATTGTCCTGTTTTAGGGGAAACGCTGTTGAATTTTTCTTGTACAACAGTTTAGTTTTATGGGGTGTTACATTATCAGCTAGAGCTTCCCTCCACGCTCGAGATGGTTCACGATGTTTTCCATGTCTCTCAATTGAGAAAGTGTCTTCGTACTCCTTTCGAGTCACTTGAAGTGGATGATCTAGGAGTCACGCCTGAACCGGATCTGTCCTATCAAGAATATCCGATTCGGATTCTGAAAGAAGCGGAACGCAGGACTCGGAGGAGAACGCTCAAGTTCTACAAGATTCAGTGGAGCAATCACACTGAAGATGAAGCTACTTGGGAGCCCGAGGATCGCCTAAGGACTGAGTATCCTGAGTTCTTCAATGCCATGTAAGTACTAGTGTACCGTCTTTCGCAATGAGGGGTGTATCAATTAGAGCACCACTGTCCGGTCCATTTTCATCCTGTTCCGCCTGTACACTTGTTCTGAATCTCGGGGCAAGATTCCCTTAAGGAGGGAGGGTTTGTCAAGGCCCCAAGTTTCGGAATTCCTAGGGAGTCTGGAGTCTCCGAATTTAACATCCGGAATGTCCGGATATAACCCGGAGTATCCGGATAAATCATCCGGAGTATCCGAGTTGGATCTGACCGAAGGCCCCAACCCGGAGTGTCCGGGTTAAATGTTCGGAGTATCCGGGTTAGTTAGCCGAACACCCCAACCCGGAGTGTCCGGATTTGTCGGGGTAAGCAAATAAATGCCCGTTTTCTTGGCTCCCTATCTCATTTCTCTCCCCACCCATTTGCTCTCCTCTACTCCGGTGACTCCTCCACCCCTAGCTCCACTCCGACGACTCCCCACCAGCCGGTGACCCTCCGTGGCTTCTCCCTGGTGACCTCAAGCTCCTCCTCAAGCCGGTGTTCTCCTTCCTCTACCCGGCTATTCCTTCCTCCTCCTCCTCCTTGAAGGTAAGGTCCTCTTCTTGGGGGTTTGATTTATGGGTTTCTTGAGTTCTAGGGCCATTCATGGTGGGTTTAGGACTTAGGTTTGGATTTGGGAGTTTGGGGATGAATTTTGAAGTTCTAGGGTTTTTGAGGTGTGGGGATTCTTGGGTAGGATTTCGGGTTGGATTTGGGAATGTAGGGTGCTTAGGTTGGAGATCGGGTAGTAGCAAGGCCATTCCTTGGCATGGAGTTGTTTTTGGGCGGGTTAGTTGAATGTCGTCGTCTCCGTGCGAGTTGAGCTAGCTTGGAGCTTCTCCCGGCTTGCAAGGTGTAGAGACGTCGTAGATCGGGTCGTTGTGAAGCCATAGAGAGTGGTAGCACTCCCGTCCCCGAGCCATTTTGCACTAGATGCTCCAGGTTCGGAGTATCCGGACAAAAGACCCGGAGTATCCGGATTATCCGGACTGTCCGAATAAATTGTCCGGACTATCCGGACTGGCTGGTCTGTCTCTCGCGCGGGATTTCGTCGGTTGGGTTGTTACTTGGGGGTTTTCTATTGTACTTCATTCCTATGCATAGCATGCATCTTATTATGCATTGTACTCATGTAGAGAGCGATCCCGTGGGACTTGACTCCGCGGTGGTTGAGGGTGCTACCGGAGAGCCAGCTACCACCGACCCGCAAGCAGAAGAACAAGGCAAGCACCTAAGCATATTCGAACCTAATTGTACTTCTATTTTGTGAATTAACTGCTTATTGATGTTTAAGTGTTGCATTAGGAATTGAAAGGAGGGATAGGCTACATCCTAATTGCTGCATATCCCCTTTTCATTGTTGCTTGTCGAACACCTCCTTTGGAGCTAGATTATGGGTACTAATTGTGTCATGCTTAGTATGCTTAGAAGTCTGGTTGGGACAAGTGGTGGATGGTTCCACTTCTTGTGGTCTTACACTTTGCAATCTCTGGAATGGTTGGTTATGGTTATGTCGTGGAAAAAGGTATAATTGGAGACCGGGCGGGAGAGATAGGCATTTGGGTAAGGAGACTCAGATGTGGTAGTCCCGCCTGAGTCAGCTAAGGACCGATACGATGTGGTACCATGGCTGAGCACCATTAGGTTGATCACATGCCCGATTATGGTACGGTAAGCCGCTCTTTCATCGCATGCCATTCGATGAGCCATGCCCTCATGCGGTTGGACGTGGTTGAGGGCGAGGGCGAGGCCTAGGCCGGCTCTCGAGCGCCAAGCCGGGCTTGGGGCTGCTCGAGGGGGTGCTAAGTTTTCGGGCCGCATGAAGATGCCTCAACGAATGGGTATGGATGGGAGGGGGTTGACATGAGGTTCCTACGTGGCACATGTCGTGTGATCAATGCTTCCCTGCAGGTTAAATTAAGCGATTCGAATTGCCGCGCTCTCGGATATGAGCACGCTTGGTCACTGCTATTACACGTAGTAATAACTCAAACTGAAGTTCGCCGTTGGGCTTGAGCTCGAAACGAGTGTGAAATAAATTGTTGTGAATTGGTAAATGTTAGTTTCATTTAGTGATAGACGCTGTTACAATCGCGTTAAAATTGCGAACTGAGTAGTTCGAGTAACTAAACAACAAATGATAAGCAATTCAGCAACAGTTTACCTTGAGCCTATTCCTTGCTACATCCAAATGCATATCCTTTTGGAGTCGGTCATATATGGACCACAGGTAAGACTTGTGAGTACCCTCTGTACTCAGGCTTTTGCTGTTGTGGTTTTGCAGGTGAGGATCCAGCGGGGTGTGAGTTTTGCCCTTACTGCCTGTCGGTGACCGGGCGGGGCACCGAGTAGAGGCTGTCGACGCTTGTACGCCCGGAAGTGTTCAGGGCATGGCACTTCCGGAGGAGTTTTACTTTTGTTGTACAGAGTAGTTAACGGATCTTTGTTGTACAGCTACGCTTGTGTTTTGTTATGTCAGCTCGCCCCCTTTCTTGTTGTCTGTGTGTTCTTTGTTCGGTCGTTCTTTGGGCTTCCGTGTGTCGTGTCGAGTGTTTTGTTGCTTCCGCGTTTTTGCGCCTCTGGTAGTGAGGTTTGGGGCTCGATGCCCCTTTGTGCGAATCGATTGTGATATGGCAATGGGACCGGTATGTGGGGATCCTGGGCGAGTTTCGGATCGCATACCGGGGGAATACCGGGATGGTTGTCGAATTGTTTGGATGTTCTTGGAATTGTCTCGATTGGGCTTGGGTGTTAGCACTGAGGTCACCTCCGGTGATCTGTTGCTAGGATCCAAATCCGATGGGAGCAACCGTTCATCCAATAACTCGAGGACGATCTGGGCGGCTCCTCTCAGAAAGTCTCCTCTAGATCTTCAACAAGCCCAGTAGTCTTTTTGGTCTTCACTACCAAGTCATCAACATACACTTCTAGATTTCTTCCAATCTGTGACCGAAATACAGTGTGCATAGCTTGCTGGTAGGTTAAACCAGCATTCTTTAGCCCAAATGGCATTCGAACATAACAGTACACGCCTAGGGGGGTCACAAAAGCAGTTTTCTCTTCGTCTTCCCGTGCCATGCTGATCTGGTGGTAGCCGGAGTAGGCGTCCAGGAAGCACAAGACCTCTTCCCGTTCGACTTCTTGACGAGCACAGGGTTGGCCAGCCACTATGGGGACCCGTCCCCGGGATTCCATTGATTCACTCGGTAGCTTCGCATCATCCAAGTAAATCAAGGGAGCCTCGGGCGTCCCGCATATATGCCCGTGTTGGTCCCAGGAGAGTTCACCAACACGCGCGACAATGCATAACAGTTTGTATCACAACACATACACAATTAACGAAAGCATAAGCATATTTACATACAAAAGCAGGACTGCTGTCCAAAATGACATATTTAAAGTTATTACATAAACTAGCAGCGGAAACATAATATAGACAACAAAAGAGTCCAGCGTAGTGTGCCATAGCCCGCAGGCAACCGACTGGAAGTAATAACGTGCCCCTAAGCGTTAGCATCATCGAAATCTGCCCGAGAAAGGTCTCCGGGCAGTGCCTCATCCTCACCTGCAGCAAGTGGACAATCTGTTTGAGTACAAAGAGTGTACTCGCACAATATTATAAGTTGCATGCTGAGTTCTAGCTACATGTGGTTGCTTCATCATTAGAAAGGCACAAGGTTAATTTTAGCGTAAAGCAACATTTGGGATAAAAACACAGACACGTATAGATTGAAACTGCTATTTGATAAACATTTACAAAGTCTAATACATAGTATAACATTATCATAAACATCATTATCTCATGCCTCCAAGCATTTTCCGAACCATGAGTCCAACGCTCATGTTCGCTTACACCCACGGATACTCCAATATCCGTGAAGTTCCTTCCACGAGTACTCCAATACTCGTGAAGTTCTCCTCATGAGTACTCCAATACTCATGAGACTTGATTTTCCCAAACCATCAATTCTTACCTGGTCCTTAACACTCGCCCAGTGACTGACAACTTAAGTGATCGTCCTTGACCATGGACGCGGCTATTCGAACAGTTTATTCTCTGCAGAGGTACGACTTTACCCACACGACATGCCACACTCGTAAGCCAAGCTATGAGCACAATTCCTTTGATGTGCCGGCCGAGGTGAACGTGACAAATCCATTTTCCAGTATGCATGGTAGTGTATTTAAACCACCCGGGTGACTGTGGCCCTTGATCCCGCGTGCTAAGTGTTTCGTGTGTGTGGACCAAGGAGTACACCCGTTGTTAGACATCCCCAACTCTCACAAAGTTCGAGGGATTCTGAGGACGTTCCTTGACACTCTAACGGGCTCAAGGAACTCCGGTGGACATTCCTTGACACTCTACAAAGCTCAAGGAATTCCAGGTGCACGTGGTTTAAACACCCCTAGTCATACACAAGTACTTGGCTAAGCCGGCCCCATAAACGGCGTGTGGTTCGCACGATAGTTACTTAAAGAGACGTCACCAGGATTTGATCCTTAAGATCCTTAACCAACATTGCTACACAATAACCACAATTGAACCATCATTATCATAATAATCTTTGATCATCGCGACTGATGAACTAAGTCCATTTGTCACGGTTCCTAACGATGTTCTAAGCATGGCTAAGCAAATCGTACGAACCCATACATAATAATAAACCAACCACCTAGGGCGACAATGGTATACGAAAGGAACATGGTAAGAGGATAGCATGTCAGCAAGGTAGTAACTAAGCATTCTACCCCAATATACTTGTAATTGAAAGTAAGCATGCAATTGATAAAATAACTTCAACATAATTTGCAATTAATAGGATCAAGTATGTTCAAGGAGTAAGGTAGTGCCTTGCTGCTCGTTCTTGATATCGTAAGCGTAGTCGTACTCGGGAGTGTCCTCCGAAGCGTCAACACCTATCGAGAGGATTCAATTCAAATAACTCCAATCAAGAACACAAACGAAACAATAAATCATAATTGAAATATGCACAATCATGCATGAAATGCTCATGATTTTAGAGTAATAGTCATAATACGAACATACGATTTGACTTTGGGAAGTTTGGACTTGTGTGTCAAAAGTTATCACTAAAACAATATCGTTTGGGTGAGGGTCAACAATACTACAACTTGTTAAAGATCCTATGATAGATCCTCATATATGCAACCCAAGTCTTGTTTTATTATTGGAAATGATAGAGGATGACCCTATGAAAGCATAGGAATTGGTTTCACCCAATTTGGACTTACAATGCAAAAGTTATGGTGATTTGAAGTTGGTTCAGTCGGAAGTTCCGAACTTAGTATCGGAAGTTCCGATCCAGACTTAGAAAATTTTTAGTTGAAATTCACAAAGGTGCTTCTCTGGACACATCGAAAGTTCCAATCCGACATCGGAAGTTCCGATCCAGACTTAGAAAATTCTTCCCGTTAGAATACACGAAAGGTGCTTCTCTTGAAACTTCGGAAGTTCCGATGTGAACATCAGATGTTCCGATATGTGTAAATTTCCAGCGTAGACAGGGTTAGTATTTAAACATTTTTTGGAGTTTTAGCCACATCGGATGTTCCGATTTGGGGTCGGAAGTTCCAATGTGTGTCGAACTGTACAATCCAACAAGATTTTTGTTCAAGTCTTTGAATGGCTATTGCACATTGTGCTCCTACATTTCAAGAAAATGGAGTAGGGTAGAACCTTACCACCACAAGGATGTTCTTGCTCTTGGTGGAAGGTTGGTTTGATGAAGAGATCAAGAATGACGCTGTGAAGGTGATCTTCGGTGTTCTTCCCGGTATCAACTCCTCCTCGCTTGTAGAAGCAATGCCTCCTCCTCTTAAGCTTGTAGTAGCATCAACTCCTCCTCCTCAAGCTTGCAACACAACATGCACGACCCGATCATCCGCCGCCGGCCTCCGGCTCAACGACTAGGATCTCTCCGGCGCCGGCCTCTTTGTGCTTCTTCTTGTGATCGGAGGCTTTTGAAGTTCCCACTTCGCTATGGCCGGAAGGCCCTACCGTGCGCTCCCGGGCCTCCGCCGCCCTGGCGCATTTATGCGCCAAGGAGAACAGCTCGGAGGTGGTTGATATGGTGTGGGTAGCCATTTTCTCCCGCATCTTCTGATCCCGAACCCCCCTTCGGAACGCGATGATGACCGATTGCTCGGAAATCCGGGGGATTGTGTTACGGCAGTGGCTGAACCGCCGGATAAACTCTCTCAGGGACTCCCCCTTTGTCTGTTCTAGGGCGTGGAGGTCGTCCTCCACACCCGGCTGAGTGTAGGAGCCCTGAAAGTTGGCGATAAAAAGGTCGCACAGTTCCTCCCACGAGTGCACGGAGCCTCGCGGGAGGTTCAGCAGCCAGGAGCGGGCAGAGCCTGTCAGCGATGTCGGGAGGTAGTTGGCCATGATCTTTTCAGACCCTCCCGCGGTGCGCACCACCGTAGTATAGATCTGCAAGAACTCCTCTGGGTTGGTGGTACCGTCATACTTCTCGATGGACGCGGGCGGAGGGAAAATGCCTGGCATCCAACGTTGTAGGGGGAGCAGCGTCGCTTGCCCGCCCCTCGGCCCTGAGATGGGGTCGAGGAGTGCGAGTCTACGCTCTCCCTAGAGTCAGGGAGCGAGGTCTCCCCCCGGCCGCTAGACATCAAGTGGCCAACGCGACGTTGCACGTGCGCACGATGTCCCCTAAGGACATCGCGCAAGTCACCGTCGCGCTGGAACCTCCTTTCATCTAGGTGGGCCCTCAGATCCTCGTGGCCCCCCACCGGCTTGGGGGGACCGCGAGAAGGGGTGGGAGTGTGTGCATGTCCCTCGGTATCCGAGGGGGCTGCAACCTGCGCGCCCTTCCCTTTGTCCCGGCCCTCGTGACCAGGAAAAACTCTGACAGGGCGGCTGGAAGCTTGCGCATCAGTCGCGCGCGTGTCCTGCCGCCCGATGCCGAAAACCCCCGGCTGATTTGCCGCCTCTACCTGCTGCTGGGCGGCATCCACTAGGCAGGCGATGTCCCACAGCCATGGAGCGGTCGGGGTTTCGCCCCCTAGCGTAACTGGAGGGTGATCAAGGAGCAGCCGGGCCGTGTGAAGATTCCGCGCTGGGGTATCGTCTCCCATCAACAGACACCGTCGGACGGGCTGTCCTCCTTGCGCGGAAGCACCACGTGTCCCTCCCTGGACGGAGGGACCCAGGAGGTCCGACGCCCTGGCTGAGTGCCAGGACCGGTTGCGAGCGCTGCTCTCCTCAGGTAGGTTGTCGTGCTTGGAGCGTGAAGCCGCCATGCTGACGACCGTCAATGCTTCTTGCAAGCTTCGCAAGAAGGTGGAAGAAGAAAGGGCAATCTAGCCACCGAGCCCCTACCTGGTGCGCCACTGTCGGCGTAAAAGCCAACAGACACCTCCGAATCGGGTGTATATGAAGTTCAAACGGGGGGCTTTCGTGGAGATCGCTCGAGAGATGGAGGAAAAGGATCTGTGGCAAAGCTTGCAAGGGGACACTGAGGTTTATCCAGGTTCGGGCCCTCCTGAGAGTAATATCCCTAGTCTTGTCTGGGTGTTCTTGCTTGTGTTCTTGGCGGAGGCTACAATTATCCAACCGAAAAGATCTTCGAACCCTTTCCCCATGCACCCCGGCTCCCTTTTATACTTAGGCTGGCTGTGGCGCATGAGGGACTTACATCAGTGTACCACTCTTATTACACTGCCATACCGCATTTAATGCACCTGTCATTATTCTTGAGTTGCACCCAACGCTTCTGACACAGCCGACTTTGCCCCGGGGCTCGGGACCCGTGTGCCTGCTGACTTCGCACGCCTCGCCAGGGGGGGATTTCGCCATGACATCACTCGTAATAAATGCCCGTGTTGGAAACACGCGCCGCCACACTGTGGTCTTCATTACCTCTACTTAATGTGCACGACACGCATTAAATGCCCTTGACCCTCTGTGCGGTGGCACAGACTGCTAGGTGGCCTTGGGAACTGAGCCCCAGCGGCGTGGCCTGGACGCCACCTATCTGCTGGGCGATCACCTTGCTGAGCGCCAGCAGTGTGGCCTAGATGCCACCCGTCCACTGAGCGATCACCTTGCTGGGCGCCAGCGGTGTGGCCTGGACGCCACCCGTCCGCTAGGCGATCACCTTGCTGACCGCCGGCGGCGTGGCCTGGATGCCACCCGTCCGCTGGGCGATCACCTTGCTGACCGCCAGCGGTGTGACCTAGACGCCACCTGTCCGCTGGGCGATCACCTTGCTAACCGCCAGCGGCGTGGCCTGGACACCACATGTCCGCTGGCGGTTACCTTTACTGAGCGCTAGCGGCGTGGCCTGGACGCCACCTGGCCGCTGGGCGATTACCTTTACTGTGGTGGAGTGGGCACCCTGGTGTAGAATACACCGACAATTGGCAACACCACTTAGAATTGAACATTTGGCATTCACTTCACTAAAGAATTTTTGAGATCCAAAGAGTTAACACCAAAACCAAAGTGAGAAAACACAGAAACTCCACTTTTGACCAATATGCTAAGTAACAAACTCTCCCTGGGTGAAAATACAAAAAATCTCCTCCTAAGAAGGAAAATGTGTGTGAATGTGCAATGTGCCAAAAAATTCCAAAATTTTCAAACTTCTCAAATTTCCAAACAAATTTCCAAAAAATTCTCCCCCTTTTTCTTTGAACTTCTCAAAGATTCCAAAAACTTCTCCCCCTTTGACAATGGATTCATCAAGAGTACAAAAGAGAGAACATGTTCAAAATTTTCCTTGTAGCAATGATTTCACAAGAAGAAACAAAAGGAGTGCCAAGATAGGAAAAGATGAGCTCATTCGATCATATAACCTTATATATCACATAATATGCAAAATACATGATCTTAATGTGATTTTAACAAGTTAGGGAATGACATGCATCTCAACCTCAATTCAGTCAACTATAACCAAGTACTAAGCAAGACCTTAGTAGAAAAGCAAAGGCTCAAAATTGAAGCAACTAAAAAGTTAGGGCGAGCAAGTGGTTTCAACTTCAATCTAGTAGGCCAGTTTAATCTTTTAACAATAAACTGCATGTGGCATGCTTGAAGCATACTTCTTTTATTTTCTAGGAGTGGCATGCTTGAAGCATACATCTTGTCTTTGAGGGAATGGCATGCTTGAAGCATACATCTTAACTTTTTAGGGAAAGCATGCCTGAAGCACACAACTTGAAGCTTTTACTTTTAACAACCCTTTTTTTTACTGATTCCCTTTTCTTTTCCTTTTTCTTTGATTGTAAACATGCAAAAGTGATTAAAATGTCTTATGAAAGAATAAAGCTGAAAACACACTTGCTTCATAGCCCAAATTTGTCAAGAAGATCCAATATCAAGCCTAGAAGAGTAAGATATCACAAAGTATTTAGCTATAGGCAATCAGACAAGGGAATTCCGTAATGTCATTTTTAGTTCAAGTGGAACAATTTAGATTATCATATATTAGCACAATTACATAATATATAAAGAAATATGATAAAGTAAGCTCATCAAGTGAAAGACCTTGGGAAAGAAACTCCCCCTCAAAACAAACCCATTGGATGAACAATCCCAAGTTCTCCCCAAATAAAAACAAAACGAGAAGAAGACAAATATTTTGTGAAAATGTCTGCCAATTGATGTTCAGTATCCACATGATGAAGCACAATATTGCCTTTTTCCACATGATCTCTAAGAAAGTGAAATCTGATGTCAATATGTTTTGTCCTTGAATGATGCACAGGGTTTTTAGCAATGTAAACCACTCGATCAAAGTCGCTACGTCCTAAACCTTGGATGATCAAATTGTGCGCCTTGCTATTTGCTTCAACATGTGCGCGATTGGCGTCGTTGACGTTGTCGTTCTCGGGAACTTCGTATGGCTTGTAGACCTTCTCCCAAATTGCGAAGCCCTGAGCTTGGATGAACGCCTCCATCTTGGCCTTCCAAAACTGAAAATCAACACCATCGAACACACACGGTTTTGTCGAATAACGATCCATTAATCTAATCACCGGTTAAGATGGATTAGAAAAACCTTGCTCTGATACCACTTGTAGGATCGAAGTATACAAATATAGCAATCAGAGGGGGTGAATGATTGTGCGGAAGCTAAAACCAAATTCTTGATCTACTAAAAGTTCACCCCAAAACAGAACCAAATAATTGCCTCGTATTCGCAAAAATAGAATGACACAGGTTCGGTAAAATACGAATTCCCGAAGATCCAACTGTCGGATCGATCTGAAATTTGGACACAAGAAACTAGATTCCAATATGAATCGAACCCAAAAATAATCAGCTCAATCAGTCTTACGGATCAAAAGTTATGAACCTCGCAAGCTTGTTGTGACAGAAGATGACGAGAATAGATCTTACTAGAATTGTAGCTCGCCGAAAGATTTGAAGAACTTGATCTTTATTTCTCCTTTCTTTTGTCTAAAATACTCCAAACAAAAGAGTACAACCCTAAAGCTTGCTCAAAACTTGATGCATAAACAAGAGGCGCCTCCCCCTATTTATACAGAGCAAACACATAGAGTCCTGAATACAATTCCTACTCCTAATCCTAGAAGGAGTCCCACTCCTAATCCTAGAAGGAATATGTATTAAACACAACTCCACTTGGCCCAACCTGGCCGAGTACAACTCTTGCACGCGTATGGCAACCCTACCATACTCACGTGACTAACCCTTTGCACGCGCATGGCCACCTACCATTCTCACGTGACTAACTATTCTTCATATGCACCATTCTCTTAGCCCGAACGTCCCGCATGACATCCTTGACCACCAAGACCTCAGTTCCTCCTAAACCTAGTCTCGAACCTTAGTTCATCCATGAACCTAGTTCCTGTCCCGTCATCGACCACATTTGCCCTCGAGCAATACCTACACATGAACAAACCACAAAACGATTACGAGCACAAGTCCACGACTTGAATCAACATTAATCCATGCAAATACTCACACGAGCATTACATAAAGTCTCACAAATTTCATAATCTCAAATTCAAACTAGGATTCAATTCTAAAATTGCTCAAAACCCTAATCGAGCAAAAAACCATTCACACCGGACCAAAAGTCCAGTTCGGCGCATGAAAACAGCCGTCAAAAATCCACCTTGCTTGTGGAGGGGAGAGTCCGTCGTACACGCAAAACTTACTGGTTTTGGAAGTTTCAGTCCGGCTCAAAAACGTTTGACAACACGTTCACGGCGGACCAAAGAAAAACGGTCCGACGTACAAGGGAAACTTACTGTTTCTTGAAAATTTGATCCGGCGCCAATGCGAAAATTACTATTTCTTGTCGAATTGTCAAACACATGCACAAGCACATTTTGCAAATTCAATTCTAAGACAATTTTTCAGCACATGATTTCACAATCTCTAAGGAAGTGATGTCGGATGTCAATATGTTTGGTTCGGGAATATTGAATGGAATTGTTGGCTATCTTTATGGCACTCTCATTGTCACATAAGGTGAAACTTTGTTCAAATGAAAAAAATCGTACCTACAGCTCCAAGGTCGATAATGATATCAACTAGGAAATAGAACAAGGTTCCAAGTTACCTGTAGGCCCCGACTCCTTACTTGATGAAGCCATCGAGTGGGGAGTAGATTGCTGTAAGCATCTTTTATGATGCAACCCCCGATTCTTTGCCCGTGAACCAAGTCGAACAAGAAGTGAAGCATTGTCATCAAGGATATCTGTTGTGACTTCCGACCTCTTATTCGGCAGACGTATCAACCTGGGAGTGGAGCCGAATACAAAAAAATCGAGCAGGGTAGCCCCTAACCTTCTACTCAATGAGAGCATTGATTAAAAGGTTGACAATGTAGCTCTCGACTCCCAGCTCAATGACTCCATCGAGCTAGGAAGTAGAGCATAAGCATCAAGGATAGTAGCCACCAGTCGTACACATGGAACGGCCAGAGTAAAGATTTCCAATAGTTGGGTACTAATGTACCTTTTGCGTCCCTTCAGCTCCCATCTAATGCGTCATCCGGTCCGCGTCATAATTTGATGCCTCCTCGATTTCTGCACTTGTGTGGAAATTTAATGGATGCCTCGTGAACTGGGAACGCATCGGATTTTGACTAAGCCATTACTATGACACAACCCACCTATAAACAAGCGTGGCGCATAGCCATATGCCACAATTCACTGCTCTTTCTTACTTTCCACTCGAAGGACACTAGTCTTTCCAACGCATCCATGGCCTCCACCCCCTCATCATTTATGTCCGTGGAAGTCCTTGGGGATTCTCCTCCCCTAACGCTGCTGGCCGTAGTCTCTCCAGGCCGGATCATCATTTCCTCCGACGAGGAGGATGATATCGATTAGGAAGTTATTGAGAGGGAAGTGTGGCCGGATGAGAGGAGGAAGAAGTTACCAGCAGACTGAGAGTCAACTTCGGTGGGGAGACTATTGAGGCGAAGTCAAAATTGACATCATCGGGGAAGGAGGTGAAGCTCAAAACAAGCTTCACCGACCCAGCACCATCATCTCTCGTGGAAGCAGATGCCGCTGGTAGCGCATGAGGAGAAAAAGGTGAAGCTGCCGCTAGCTTTCCAGGCTCCACCGACACGTCGTGGCTTCTGACGACGGTGAGACTACTATCTCCATCGGCCAGCAGTCGAGCCTTTACACATTCCTCCTGTTCGCACTAAGGGCAAAAGGCCTATTCCAGGGACCCTCCTTTTCTGACCAATGACTCCGAGGATGAGTAATAGTAGGGTTCCTGCTTCATATGTAACAGACATTTTTTGTCAAGTAATTTTAATGAAATTATACTTACCTGAATTCTATCTTTGGTGCACAACCCTTGCTATTCATGTATGAATTCTTCTCAGTTGATCAATATTCCACGAGTTGTCCAATATCGTTCCTTCTGATGTAGATAGCTGTACGGACCCTGGTCGTGTCACTTCGACCACCACGTAGGGACCTTCCCACTTAGGTGATAGCTTGTTACGATTGTCTTGTTTTTGCACCTTTCAAAGTACTAAGTCCCCAGTAATGAGTGTTCTTTCCTGGATCCTCTGACTATGGTATCTACTCAAGGCATGCTGATACTTGGCTACTCGAATGGATGCTCGATCCTTGTGTTCTTCGAGTAGATTTATGTCATTTGATCACGCCTGCTCTTGTTCCTTTTTGGAGTAGTTATCCACTCGAGGAAACCTAAACGTTAACTCAGTCGGGAGCACTGCTTCTGCTCCGTAGACCAAGAAAAATGGTGTCTCACCAGTGACTCGACTAGCCGATGTTCGAACGGCCCATAGCACCGAGGGTAATTCTTTTGCCCACTGGGTCGAGTAAGCCTTGAGCCTATCAAATAGTGGGTTTTGATTCCCTATAGGACTATGCTATTAGCGCGTTTGACCTGACCGTTACTCTAAAAATGAGCTACAAAAGCGAAACAAAGCTTAATACCCAATTCTTCACAAAAGTCTATGAAGGCATTACTCTTGAACTAGGTGCCGTTGTCTGTGATTACTCGATTGGGAATGGCTAATCGAGCGATGATGCTCCTCGTGAATTTCTTGGCCACTTCTGAGGTGATGTTCCCGATGGTTTTAGCTTAATCCACTTGGTGAATGTATTGATTGCCATGAACAAGAACTTGTAACCTCCTTGGACTCTCGGGAAAGGTCCCAAGATATCCAAGCCTAGACAAAGAAAGGCCAAGATAGAGGAATAGTTTGCAGGGCTTGGGCTGGCCGGGTGGTTTGCTTATCAAAAAATTGGCAGCTTTCGCACTTTTTTACCAGCTCACAAGCATCCTGGAGGGTAGTGGCCAATAGAACCCCTGCTGAAAACTTTTTTAACTAGAGTGCAATAGGATGCATGGTTGCTGTAGATACCTCCATGGACATCGAGCAATATTTTATTGCTCTCTTCCTGAGTGATGCACTTTATCAAGATTCCACCACTCCCCTTTCGGTAGAGCTTGCCATCTACCAATGCATGTAGCTTGGACCTACGTGCAATTTTCTCGACTGAGGCATCATCGTTAGGGACCTCTCGACCTTCGAGATAGGCTTGGAATGGAGTCATCCATGTCGGCTCGCGTTTGAGTAGTGCAGCTTCTGTGTCTGCAAGTTCTGCCTGGCTGACTCGGCCAGACTTCTGGTCGAGTTGGGCAGCATCTGTCCCTCGCTCAGGGGAAACGAATGGTGTCGGGGATTGGATAATCTCCATAAGGACTGTTATACCCTGGCAGCCAGTTTTGGCCGACCATGCATGCCCTCGGACGATGTCCCCAAGGAGGACCCTCGGATAGTCTAACCGGCTGGTCCGCCTGACCAGATTAGACCTGGTGCTCAACTACGAGCACCCATGCACGACCACGAGCATGCGAGCTCAGAAAACGTGCAAGAGTCGGTCAGAGTTGGGGAATTCCTCGAGCATGATCGGAAGATCGTGTTCGCCCCATAACATCTAAATAGCGATAATTATGCCATGATCTAGGGCCATTACGCTCACAACAAGAATGTGTCAAGAATCAAGGCTTCAGTTACAACCACGGTTAATGCAGTAAAATGCGCATTATTCGGCGACAGTTATTCCAAGTACCATGTAAGCTATAAGAACCCCCCAGGTAAATTGGGAGGGGGCCTGTGGATACAGAAAAAGGCACATAAACCTTCTTGTAAGAGTTCAACAACAATAGTGAAACCACTGGAGTAGGCTCGTTATCTCCCTGTGGGACGCTCGAACCAGTATAAACCCTTGTCCATTTTTCGAGTACCTAACCCCTACGAGCATTCTCTAAACGCAAACCCTTCATCGAAAAGGGGGCTGTGTTGATCCCTCATTCAACAAGTAAGCTCGACAGGGACCTATTTCCCAAACATCGATAGATGGTTTGAGGAGTTTCTCTATGAAAACTCCTGTAGGGGCGGGCGATCGAGACGAAGCGAGCCTGGCAAGTTTGTCGATAGCGGAGTTATCACTTCACCAGATATGTCTTATCTCAAGCCCTTCGAACTTGTGCTCTAACTTGCAAACCTCGCTCAGGTACGCTATCATGTTGTCATTCGAATATTGGTAATCCTTCTGTACTTGGTTTACGATGAGCTGTGAGTCCCCTTTCATGAGCAATCGCCTTATCCCAAGTGATGCATCTATTCGGAGTTCGTTGACTAGTTCCTCATATTCTGCAACATTGTTTGAAGCTTGAAAATCGAGTTGGATGACATATTTGAGTTCCTCACCTGTCAGGGATTTGAGCATGACTCCAGACCCCGAGCCCTGAAGCGTGAGCGATCCATCGAAGAACATAGTCAAGTGGTCATCTACTATCTCGCGCTTCTCTTCCTCGACGTTCGTCCATTCAGCAATGAAATCTTCTAGGACCCCAGATCTGACAGTAGTTCGGGGCGCAAAATCAACCTTGAACTCGTTGAGTTCAACCGCTCGCTAAGCGATTCGTCCTGTGGCTTCTCGGTTGTGTATTACCTCCTTGAGCGTATAAGTCGTCATGACCGTAATCTTATGGGCTTGGAAGTAGTGGTGCAGCTTTCAGGAAGTCATCAGGACAACGTACAACATCTTCTGCACTTGAGGATATCGTAGCTTGGCATCATGCGAGCCTCGCTCACATAGTACACCAGTTTTTGGACTATGGCCTTTTTCTCAGGGCAATCCTACTCGACCACCCAGACCATGCTTACTACTTGAGGGGTAGCTGCAATATACAGGAAGAGTTCCTCTTTTTTATTAGGTGAAGTCAAAACTGATGAAGACGATAAATACCTTTTCAAGTTTTTAAAAGCTTCTTCTGTCTCATTCATCCACTCGAAAACCTCTTACTTCTTAAGTAGCTTGAAGAAAGGTAGCCCTCGTTTGACCATCCAAGAGATGAATAGACTAAGGGCTACGATGCACCTTGTGAGGTTTTGCACCTCCCTCAGCGTCCGCAGGGGACACATTTTGTCGACAGCCTCAATCTTGCGTGGGTTGGCCTCGATGTCTCGATTGGACACTAGGAAACTGAGAAGCTTACCGGACAGGACGCTGAACGTGCACACGATATCGTCGATGTATGCTTCTACATTGCATCTGATTTGGGACTTTAGACAATTTTGAATACGTCATTGATACGTAGCACCGACACACTTTAAGCCAAAAGGCATCTTAGTATAGCAGAATATCCCCACCGGGATGGTCAATGCAGTTTTTTCCTCATCCTTTGCGGACATGCTAATTTGGTGATACCCCAAATAGGCATCTAGGAAACTTAGCAATTCACAGCCCGCAGTCGAGTCCACTATTTGGTCGATGCAGGGGAGAGGAAAAGGATCTTTAGGACAAGCTTTATTTAGGTCGGTGTAGTCGACACACATCATCCACTTGTCATTGGGCTTCTTGACGAGGACGGGGTTTGCAAGCCACGTCAGATGACGGACCTCTCGGATGAAGCCTGCCTTCAGGAGTTTTTCGACCTCCTCTTGTATGGCCTGCTTATGATCTTCAACGAATCTGCGGTGTTTCTATGCCACAGGCCTAGCGCTTGGCTCCACAGCTAGTCGATGCTCGATCACCTCCCTGGGGACTCCGGGCATGTCGAACGATTACCATGCAAACAAGCTGCGGTTTTCCCGAAGGAAGGTGATGAGTGTGAGTTCCTATTTGGGGTCAAGGTCGGCACCCACCTTGACCGTCTTGGATGTTTCAGACGGGTCCCAGGGCACTATCATGACCCCGCCGTCGGTTTTATTGTCCTTACCATTGTTGGGCAGATCATTGGCGGCACTGTCAGACGCTGGAGCGTTGTTGTCACTCTTAGGTTGTTGGCACTTAGCTCTTTCACTGTCGACATGGACAGTGTCTACGCAAAGAATTTTTACCATCTCCAGGCTATTTTTGTCGCACCAGACTGCGGCATGTAAGTCCCCCTTAACTGTGGGAACCCCTTTAGTCCTGACATCTTGATGGTCTGATATGCTTAGTGCACTACTGCCATACACTTGGCTAGCATTGGGCGGCCTAGGATCACATTGTACATGGTTTCAAAGCCCGCCACATCGAAAATGATCTTTTTGGTGCGAAAATTGTCTAGCGTGCTGAATGTGACCGGCAGCTCGATCTGGTTGAGCGGTATTGATGATGACTGCGGAGTTATGCCATGGAAAGGCTCGACTCCAGCTTTTATTTTCGTCCAGGGATCCCCATATTCTCCATTTGTCTTTGCGAAGATGAGGTTTAGTGAACTACCCCCATCGACTAAGGTCCGAGCGACCTTGACATTGAGGATGGTGGGTTCGACCACCACGGGGTATCGACCCAGATGTGGAGTCACATCTGGATGATCCGATTAGTCGAAGGTGATTGGCACTTTCGACCATTTGAGGAATCGGGGGAGAGCTGGTGCAGCCAAGTTGACCTCTCTTTCGACCGCTTTGTACTGTCTCTTCGACTTGTACATGGCGGATCCAATGAAGATGTGTGACAGCTTGTGATCGGCCCCATGGTACTTGGGTTCATCGTCGTCAGGTTTCTTCTTGACCTGCTCGATCTCGCACTCAGCGAGGGGAGCCTTGAGTTTCTCTTGGACTTTCTTGTTGATCACCTAGCACTCGTCGAAGTCGTGTTTGTCCATATGATGGACCGGGCAGTACTTATTTCCCCCACGACTTTGGCCCTTATTGTCGCCAGTATTTCGCGCATTGCCCCTTTCAACTACGGCGATGGTGGAGTCACCTTTGCATTTCTTGCCATGGTTCTTGTTTTTCTTCGCCCCTTGCTTGGACGACCCAAGCTTGTCGCTATCGGGTTTGGGGTCATCTATATAGTCTCGGGCTTCCGCGCAGATGGCGTACTTATCCGCCAACTCGAAGAGCTCCCTAGTGGTTCTGATTTTTCGACTGGCGAGCATGCCTTTCAGCTCTCTGTCCTTGACACCATTCTCGACGGCTATTATGATGGCTTCATCCGAGATGTCAGGTATCAAGTTGCGCTTGTTGCTAAAGCGCTAGATGAAATCACGCAGCTATTCCGCTGGCTTCTGTATCACCCGATGCAAGTAACTGCGCATTCCGGGGCGTTCATATGTCCCTTGGAAGTCGTCCCCTCCGGCCGCCCTCATGACTATTGTGTAGATCTGCAGCCATTCGACGGGGTTAATCTTGCTCGAGTACTTCTCAACAGGACCGGGCTTCAACTTGTCCAGCCATCTAAAGGTGCATAGCTCGGGGGTGAAGGCCTTGCATCCTTCATCGATGTCTTCAGGGGGACCTCCTTCGCTAGCAATTTCCAAAGTTTTCTGCTAATTATTCAGCAATTTTCAGAAATACCAAGTAATAGAAAAATAAATTTCAACATATATCAATATCAAAATATTCTAGGATAATAAATCCAGAGATATGGAGCTTTCAATGTGCTATATGAAAATTTTCTAGTATTTCTTATAATTTTTCTGTCAATTAACTAGCAATTTTTAGAATTACTTAATAAGAGAAAAACAAATTCCAGTACGAATTAATCATGAAAAAATACTAAGAAACAAAGCTCCCAATATACTATATAGGATTTTCTAGAATTTTCCAAACATTTTAATAATTTTGTGTTATTTACCAAGCAATTTTCAGAATTACTAAATAAAAAAAATAATTCCAATACACATAAGACATGGAATAATGCTAAGAAGAATAAATACATCAATATGACACTAACAATGTGTCATCATAATTTTTCTAGAATTTTTTTAGTATTTTCACAATTTTCTATTAATAGTTAAACAATTTTTAGAATTACTTGCATAATAGAAAATAAATTCTAGTACATATTAAACATGAAATAATGCTAGAAAAACAAATTACCAAATTTTACAAAGTCCATAAACCAAAAAACCTAAATTTTAGGATATAACATGAATTTTCAGGATTTATCAATCTATTTCTGAATAACAGGAAATTCCTCCTTTTTCGGAGAAAGTCAAATAGGTAATTGACCTGATTCAGCCCAATGGGCCACACAGCCCATGGGCCCGCAAGGCCTTGTCCAGCAATATTAAGGACGGCGGCTAGGGTTTGGGAACCATAGCCGCCATTTGCTCCTTCGACGCAAGGTTTGCTGCCACCATTTGTGGGCGTTGCCGCGGCCTCAAGCGTCACCGTCACCAGCCTCGAGTGTCGCCACTACCGGGATTTCATCGCCTGGGCGCCTCGTCGGGACGCCACTTTGGCTTCAGGCGTATGCCGCGCCGCATGGCCGCTGTCGTCGCCACCGCCTCGACTTTCAGTCAGGTAAAGAGCCGCCGCCGCCACCTTTGGGGCATCATGAGCGGGTGCCACCACCTCCGTGCGTCACCTCCACCTTTGCGCGGGCGCGAAAGACAAAGGGCCGCGTCGTCATGCAGGTGCGAAGTCCGAAGGGTCATCGTCGCGTGCTTGGGACGCGGGACGCGAGGAAGACAAGGTGTCATCATGTGAGCGCGACTACCGACGCGGGAATTGAAGAGGCACGCGCAATGCTTCCGACGTGCGCATGGGAGATGAAGAGGCGCCGTTGCGGGTGGCTGTCTGCGGTCGTGCTTCGGGCATGGGAGTAGCTGTCGGTCGACGGGCACAAGAGCTTCGTTGTCACCGTTGGCGTGGAGGCATGGTGCTTCGGGCACCAACACCAGAGTGTTCTCAGGCGTGGGTTGTCACCGCGCTCTTGTTTTTTTTGTGTTCATAAACTGTAAATCGAACAGTACATCGTATAGTAATTAGATTAAACGATATGATCTGCGGGATCACAATTTGCATAGATGTAGTTACGTAGATTGAACTTACGAAGGGCTTGACATAGTGTGATCGTGTTTGGCAGGATAATTTCAATGCCGTGTAGATCGATGCAGGTAGACGATCTCGATTGGCCCTAGTAGAACAATCGTGCTGATAACATGTTGTAAAACGTAGTCGTTTACTCACCATCAATCAATGATGTATGAACAGAACCACAACAATTGACAAGAAGCACACACAAAATAGGGACAAAGCACCGTCTCTTTTTACAGAAGGTGTCCAATATATAGACAAACCGGTTAGAGATAGATTCGGATTCGTCCATCAATAAATATAGTCATTTTATATTTAGACTAGGATTCTTTCTATATATCATAACAAGGGCAAGCAGGAGGGTGAGAATCACTCTAACGCAACACGTGGTCAGGTGGGCGCAGCGTGGACATCACGAAGCACATCGCAACGGTAGCATCAAGGCGGGAGCTGGAGCGCGA
The DNA here is from genome assembly GCA_036346355.1 of Rhipidocladum racemiflorum. NCBI lineage: Eukaryota > Viridiplantae > Streptophyta > Magnoliopsida > Poales > Poaceae > Rhipidocladum > Rhipidocladum racemiflorum. Next base: position 61,172,464 of record CM070570.1, read on the forward strand.
GCACTGCACGAGGGTGGAGCGATGTCAGGGTGCAGACGCAAGCGTGCCACGACGGCCTACCGCAACAAGCGGCAGCACGTGGTCATCTAACGTCTCAAGTACCTACCCGTCAGCAAACGGGAACAGGTTAGACAAGTGAGTTGATGTGTCGACATGGCCTGAGATAATTTAAAACTGTAGTTTTCCAAATCATTTTGCAAATTGAACTGTGCAGTGAAACAGTTTCTTTAAAAGTATGGTTTAATGATAGTTTTGACATTGGTAGTGCGGTTCTGTGAAATTTACTCTAAAACTACAGAAGTGCAGCGCCACAACCACCATTTCACAATTCCAAGACCAGACTCCCGACTAATTTATTGCTCAGTTACAAAATAACACGTGTCAATTAGGAATAGATTGCAGTGGGGGCAATGAGCTCATGATGGAGGCCAAACGGCCGCGCTCCCCCCCACCCCGCAGTTCAGATATCCAAATGGGATGTAAGCATTGTAGTGCTTCTATCTTGTGTCTCCCTTAAGGAGGTCTTCAACGGAGCTTGTGTACTCTGTGATCAAATCCCTGACAGACAAAATACTGGTCAGCACAAAAATCTACTTAACAGAAAGTGACTAAAGGTTTTGTTGAGAAATGGAGCTCTTACTTCCTTTGGTCAAGCAGCTGCCGCGTTTCTTCCAAACTTTGCCTTTGTCCTTCAACCGTCTATTGGTAACAAAATGAAACAATTTTTCCCATGAGTATCCAGGCACAGGGTAGGATCAATCAGCGGTACTAGCTGGTCACCACTGGTTCTTGGCTCTCTGAGAGAAGCCTAGAATTAAGTGGCAGGTCAAGATTCACGGTGAGATTCATAAGAATCCCATCCTCTTTAAAATTTCTTACATAAAAAATGCATCTTGGTTTACCCACACTAATATTAAAATAATTATGGTCAAATTGTTGTTAACTGATTGTTTCTCCTGGTTATCACCAGAAACTAAGACAAAACCAGCCAAGTCATGTTAAGAATTGGGGTCTAAATCTCTAACTTGGCAAGAACTACTGAGAAAATACCCAAAATTTATACTGGCAACCTACCAATTTTTCCTGAATTTGAAACATATTTTGAACACTGCTTGCACTTTGTCAAATGAAAGCCGGTTATTACAAATCTGAATACTCCCAAATTAATGCATATCCACCAACTATTAATAATTTAATATTAGTAGGCTATGTTTCCATAAAAAATCATATTAGTAGATTATGGCACAGATGCATGACAGGAATGTTTGGTTAGTGTGCATCTTGTAGAATGTGAGGTATTTTCATATAATGTAAATACAATATTACTACCTCCGATTCCAAATATAAGTCATCCTAGAATCCATGTTGGTCAAACAGTTTTAAGTTTGACCGTCAATGTATAAAAAATACCTAGATTAACAATATGAAATTGGTATTACTAGATCCAACTTCCATCATGAAATATACTTTCATAATGTATAATTAGTTTTATTTTAAATAACATATTTTCATAGAAATTGGTGGTTAAAGTATCACTTTGGAGACCGTGTCAATGTCCAAAACAATTTATATTTGGAATCAGAGGGAGTAGAGAACTTGATAAACTGCTGCATTTTCTATAATGAATACAGGGTTATCCAGTTAAACTGGTTCCAGGTGATTTTATAGAGAAAAAGAGAATAGCAGAGTATGACTAAGCTGCTTCCATCAATCCATTAGTGTTTCAAGTCACAAAGCTCAATGCTTCTAGAACTTGTGAGGATTCTAGCTATAAAAGCTTACAGCAGCACAGCTGCAAATGAGCCTAGAAGATTCATATATCATGTATAATATTTTCATCGAAAACTCGAAACCTATCTGTCACTGACATAGGGAGCATCACAGGTTTTTGCCCAAAGCCAATCAATATCTCATGATCAGAATGTCTAATGTGATCCCTACAGGCAAGCATGACTACTAAGGACAACAGAAACATGCCACCTAGTTGGAACAATATTCTATCACCAGACCAGATTGGCATTATTGTTATAAGCAATGATTTCTCAAAAGGACAAATGTTTCATGCACCATAGAGCCTAGACACCCAAATCAATACCCATTGATGTACATCAAAATTCGTGACATTTGGTACAGGTATACTCCCTCCATCCTGAAAAAGAAGTCGTTTTAGAGTTGTCCTAAGTCAAAGTTTTAGAACTTTATCTACAAATAACTTTTAAACCATTTGGATTGAACACATAAAAGTTACATAAATAGATTTGTCATGAAAAGAGCTTTCAAATATTATAATTTCAATGCATTTTATAAATAAAATGCAATAATTTTTAATGGTCAAAGTTGTATTTTGGAGACCGTGTCGATGTCTAAAACGACTTCTTTTTCAGGATGGAGGGAGTATGTATTTGAGATATCAAACTCAACAATATATTAAATTCATTTTGAATTGAGCTAGTATCATCATAAATAAGCACTGTTGTGGCATTTATTACAAAAGTAGATTAAATGAGTACTGAGTCTAAAACTCACTTACCATAAATATATCAAGGGTATGAAACATTTCATACCCAAACTCCGAAATTCACATCGATCATACATGTGTTATCGGACAGTTCATGGTGTGGGTGCCTAGGCTCCATGGAGCATTATGAAATTTACCTCTCTCAAAAGCGATAATATTTTTCACGAAAATAAATATATAAAGAATACTATGTATAAAAAACAACAGAAAACCAACAGTAAGCTCTGTATTAATCACTAGTCAGAACAGTCCACTTTATGCCATACTACTTACAAGTTAGTAATAACTTAGGTGACTTCAGAAAAGCTACTACATACACAGTCACATAAAGAAGTTAAAAAAACTTACAATAGATTTTGAGCTTAGTGTTCCTGATATGGAGTTCAATAATTGTTGGCACCTGGCAAATTGACTTGTCAATTCTTCAACCTATATAAACAAATAGAAAGAGCTTCTCATTACTTACATTGATTACTATGCTATGAGAAATAACATATCAGAATTAAAGTGTCTGCAAAAGCACAAAGTAATACAAAGATATAGTTTAGTTCATTAACTTTTTTATATAGCTTGGCACCGGTAAATATGAGACAAAAAAGAGACAAAACAGAAACAGAGGCTATATGCTGAACATAGGACTCAAATCTTTCTATAAAAAGAGCAAAGAAGCAGATGGCCAGAACAGCTACTCTCAGTCCATATTGAACCCAGCATCTTCGAATTTTAAATTGTAATCTCAGTGTATTGCTCTTTCAGATTCATCAATCTCAGTACAAGAGTTTCTAATGGTAGACTCAGTCATCTAGCATACTCCATACATCGACAATAAGCCTCCATAGTCCACAGGGAAGTGATTTCATAATTCATCACAAATTATACAAAGCCAAACTCAATTAAAAGAACTTTCTACACCAAAATGCTTTCAGGGTACTTTCTAGTTTCTACACCTTGTACAGAGAAGCTACTTACATTCCTTTTGACAAATATCACACACCATGACGTGTTATTGGCAACATATCTAGTGTAAACCTATCTTAAGGTGTTACCCATGTAACCCTCAACATGAGCCATCCGATCTGGTCTCAACGTATGAGATGGAGGTGGGATGGACTCCCACCACTTAAGACATTTTTGCAGAAAACACCCTAAACGTTTCAACCATGTTTTTTAAGTGGTTGGTATCCCACCTCCATCTCATGCGTTGAGTCTAAATCGGATGGTTCACGTTAAGAGTTGCATGGGTAACACCTTAAGGTGGATTTACACTAGATATGTTGCCCGTGTTATCACATCAATTTTATAAAAACAAATGAAAAATAACAAATTGTGTGAAATTCTTACCAGTGCATCAAAACTTTGATCCCTTGTGCCTGTTCCAATTGCATCAGCTAATCTTGTCACCAACTGATAGCAAAACAAACAAATAAATAAAGAACCATCAAGTTATATTGCAAATGCTTTCTCATAAAAAGAAATAGGGGAGTTAGATATATGCCATTGCAAAGATGTGCTAGTTGTAAAATGCCATTGCAAACAAACCCCATTGCTAGATGCCACTACAAACATGTGATAGGTTGCAAAACGCCACTACCAGTTTAACAAAATTTTATAATGTTAAATAGCATCACATATTTTCATTTTAGCAAATACCCTTTTCAAAACTTTATTGACCTGATTAACCTCAACACTTTTCTGTATTCCATGACTCCACCCGCCCACTGTTATATCCTTTTAAATAGTCCCTTTACCCCCATCGTGGCAGTCATTGCCACCGCCCATGGTCGGCCAATTACAACTCTACCTCTTGACATTCTATTGCCAGCATCCAGGACTTCCGTTGAAACAAGAGAGCAACTAAAATCATATAATCAAATCAATCCCATGCTAGATGCTTCATAAGTCGGAAATGGGCCATGTGCAATGGCAATCAAATCAGTTTTTGCACTACACTAAGGGTTCTGTTTGGTCAATTGATGCATGAGATAGTTTCGTAAATTAAAAGCTCCATAAGTCCCATAAGCTCCGGTACACATCTAAAGCTCTGTGACCAAGAATACTGCGACAAACTTGTTCCAAGAAAGGGCCTCACATAAGGGTCGCATACCCTGCTGCTGCCTTGCTGCATGTACCAGGTGGCTGAGTATGAACACACCACATGCAACTAGGACTTGTGCCCTGGCGCCAGAATGAGGTTGGTCATGCACACTGTGGGAGATGGAGGTAGCCTGAAGGATTGCAGTGGCTGGCAGAGAGCATCAAGTGTAAGCCTCAATAACAAGTCAATGGTAAACATGTCTTGGTGGCATTTTGCAAACTAACCAACAGTTGCAGTAGCCAAGAGGCCTTTTTCATAGTGGCATTACATATTTGTAATGGTGTAGAGCCAATTTTCCCCCAAAGAAATGTACCAAGAAAATTTATACTCGTAGAGCTTAAGATGCCTGGCCCAATCTTTATGGCTTTATTATTAATCAACACCAATATAAATAGTAGTAAGCGGTAAGCGAACAGTCACTCCACTGCTCAACGTTTGTATGTGACCATGCATGCCTACGCCGGTTAAATGCTAAGGTAACAAACAAAACTTGTAGTAAGAGCACTAACACTTGATAACAATTTAATCGGACACAACGACGTATGCTGGATGTTTAGCACAGGAACTACACAACGAACCCTCTAACACACACTCCTATGCATGCATTAGCACTTGGTAACAAAAAGCCAAAAAGGAAAAAGTCTACTTTTCAATGTGATCTGGTTTTGTTAGATAAGGATTCTGATTTAGACGGTTTTGGAGTTGCGGGTTGAAAAATGGACTCGGGCCATAGTTGAAGGTTGAAAAGCGGACATTTTCCTAACAAAAATGGGCAATTTAACTTGTGTTTGCGGCTTTGTGCGTAGGGCATTCCTCAAAATGTAAGAGTTATATGCCCAACAGAACTACATATAAGCGACCAAGTAACATACAAAAGTGGTAGACCTATTACTAATGCTCATGTGAACACATAAATTGCTTAAGCAGACATAGTTTAAACAGTGGTTAACTTTAAAAACAACACACAATAAATATGATGCATAACCTATAGCGATATTTTTTCTTCAAGAGAGAAGATGCAGTAGACAGTTTGTACTGGTATCATATTAATTAATTAATTAATAGCATGTCAAGAAAACAATTGCCTCCGGTATGTTTCACATAAAACACATCAGCACAATATGATATAGTGTTCAAAACTGCACTTAAAATTGACATTCCAAAGTGACGGATATTATTTAATATATTAAGTGGTAGGAGGCTAGGAGCAAGCAACAATCAATCTGCACCAGTTCATCCTAGTTCTTTTTCCTAGTTGCAACAATCAATCACAAAGTTGCAACGGCAGAACGTGCTGTTTTTCCTAGTTCTTTTTTAGCGTGTAGTCAAATGTGTCACATCGTCCATCCGTTCCATTTTACATAGCAAACTCAAATTTTAAAAGATCCGGATAGTGGCTTACATGGAGGAGGTCGAAGTGGGAGGCGAGCGATGCGTGGTGATGTTGCTGCTGAGGCGGCGTTGCTTGCGGCGGCTGTGTCTGGTGGTGGTATTGAAGGGCGTTGAGATGGTCGGGCTGCGGGGACGGCACCAGTGCCCGGTAAGGGTCGCCGTACTGCTGCTGCTGCTGCGGGTGGTGGTGATCCATGTTCCTTTCCCGTCCTGCGGCGGCGATACGGACCTACTCCACCTACTCGGAAACTTGGCCTCTTTAGGACGAAGAAACGCTGTGATGTGAGGTGACTACTAGATGTGCTTGGAAGTTCGAGAGGGGAGGGTTCAGATCTGACCAGAAGGATTGTGGGGGATGGAAGTCCGATCGCGGGCGCCGGCAGCAGGCGGAGCAACCGAGGCGGGGGACGGTAGAGGATGGCCGGTGATAGTGGCTGGACCGCTGAAGGGGTGAGGGGTGGAATCAGCCACGGTGAGGGGTGGAATCAGCCAGAATCGACTCGGACCCTGTAAGGAGGGTTGCGACCATGGATCCAAATATAGCGAGATTTCAGAAATCTCTACTGATCTCGTCGGATCCTTCGAGATTCCGAAGGGTGTTTCAGTGTTTGACACAACTTCAGTTTTATCAGATTTATGAATTTGGTAGAGTTAAGTATTTCTAATTTTATTAAATTTGTGTAGTTAAAACTATGAGTATATTAAAAGTGTTTAGATGGATCATGTTGTTTATATTTTAGAATAAAAATATAAACTTAATTCATTTTATTTTAACCTACAAATTTCAGATCTGAGGTAGAGCTGGGATCTGTAGCTCTGCCAAACAGGGTCTAAATCTCAATCGGATAAATAAATTCAAAAAATTCAAAATACTACAATACCTACTAAAATCTCGGCAAGATCTTGGTGATTTTGGCCAAAATCTCAGTGATTTTTGCCGAAATTTTGATATTTTTTTACCGGATTTTCTTTTTTTTAGCCGGATTTGATTGCATTTAGGGTCAAGATCATCCACAAAAAATTTTGACATTTTTTGTTAAAACAATTTAACCGAAATCTCGCAAATTTTGGTCAAAATCTCGGTGATTTCGGCTGAAATCTCGGATTTCTCGATTAAAAAAAATCAAATTTAAGATTTTGTTTTTCGATTTCGTCCGAATTTTGTTTGAAATTCTGAAATCTCGCCGAGATTTCGAATTTTGGCCACCTCCAAGATTTCTACCAAAATGAAATTTTGAACCTTGGTTGCGACTAGTATGGCTTAAAAAAATTTGTTTGCGTATAGTGTAAAGTTAAAATAGATCTATTTTGAACAAAAGTATTAATAAGACTCAACTTGATACCGACCTATTAGTTTAAATTTAAAATAACTATCTAAATAATAATTAAAATAATTTTATATCAAATTATGTTAGTTTCGAAAGAACCTCGTTAAGCTCGATAGCCAGACCTAGTTCCGAGTTGTGACAATGTTTTCTTTTTTATTTTCTTTTTGGAACACATCTTGGCAAATTAACTACTTTCGGTAATGTAGTTATTTGCGGTTACTGTATTGTTTCTATTTTTGAAAGCTATTGTAGAAAAAAAAAACTTACGTGAAAATCTTGCACCCTATTTGGTAAATTAATAATAATTTTGTTGTATCAGCGCATTAGACCTATTAGTGGTTAAGAGCCATAAGGTATGGCATCTAGTTGTCTCATATTGCTTATATCTAGGCTTTGTTTCCTTCTCCAGCTTATATAATCCAGCTTTTTGGTGTTGGATTATATAAGCTGGATTATATAAGCTACCTTTAAATAAGCCGGTGGGTTGTTTATTTTCCAGGATTATTACTGTGTTGGATTATTAGTTTGAGATTATATAAGCACCCTAATGGCTGCTTATAGATTATTATAATCTCATGCTTTAGATTATATAATCTAGATTATAATCTAGGCTGTTTGTTTTCCCATTAACTTATATAAGCTAGATTATATAATCCATAGGGCAAACAAACAGGGCCCTAATCTAGTGGTTAAGAGCCATAAGGTATTGCCGGACGATGGTTCTTGAAGGGCCATGATTTAGGACATTTTTCGTCGATTGTTGTTGTGCGCGACGGGGTTTTGTCCTTCCGTCCGTTGGCCTCGATCTCTGGGCTGCGGTCTCTTCTTCTCTTCGATACGTGCGAGGCCATCTATTCCTCTTTGTTTCCTCCGCCACCGCCATTGCTCTCATGCTTCTCTTGCGTTTCTGATCGACAGGTATTGTCGTAGAATCCTTGTGCGTGTCCTGTCCCCTCCGTATTTCCGCCATACTCTTCCCTTCAGTGCTGAATCGGCGCTGTGTGATCTCGCATTTCTTACTATTTATTTGTCTTTTGTTTTTTTGTGTTCTTCATTTTTTGCCCCGGATTTCTGTGCCTTGCGAAATGGGGATGCTCCGTCCGATCATTATGGATCATTTTCGCCGTTAAACGCTCGTCGATGCGCCTTCGTCGTGCCCATCATCCTGTTATATTGAAAAGGCAGGCCCTATCCCCCTATACAAGAAGTAGCAGGGTTCTTTGTTGTACATACATGTGGATCTCGTATGTACCCATCAATAAAGGAAGAGGGGTTGTTTGGACTTCTTTTTATGTTTGTACTTTTTATTTAATTGTTTGTCAATATCGTGACCACTACTCGAACACAATAACTTTCTTGCATAGGCCATCTAGTACGTTATCTAGAATAGATCTATTTCAATTAATTTTGTAGTGCTTTATATGGTCCTTCCTATTTATCTCTCTCCCCTGTTGCACCAAAAGCGTCGGTGTATCATTCGCCAATGGCAAACCGCCGAAGTGTCTACCTTAGCTAATCGGTTCTACCAGCGGTCTTTGCTACCAAAAATGGCCATGGGCCACACTTATTGCGTCACCCTAAACCATGTGCATGCCGCCGCTCAAGTTTGCACACCAACCTCACCGATTGCACCTACCACACACACTGGCAATGTATAGCCCACAACCTCACTGGCCGAGCCAACAGCACCACCACCATCATCACTGACCTGATCTATGCCGATCGTGCCAACCACATCGCTCTCGCTGATCCCATTGTCATCGCCCATGCCTGCCATGTCGCCCTACGCCAGCCATGCCTACCATGCTGCCATTGCCAATGTCGTATGCACCAGCTACGCCCACCACAGCGCTGCTGCCAACCTCGGCCTTACCAATCTCTATTCCCTTCAGAACTCCAACAAGGGCTGGAATCAGGAGTGGTTCTACTGTGCCAATCCCGATCCTTCCATTCCTTTCTTTGTCGGGTGCAAGCCCAAAGTCTTGCCTTCTTGGTCCTCTACACCTCTAGATTGTGACATGGACCAGGTTGGAGAGTTGCTGGAGATAATCCGCCAGCTTAAGGAGGAGGGACTGCACGAGGTCGGCATTGGTGCCAGCTTTGCTGTTCGCCGAGTGCAGCCCCTTAAGGAGCGCGTCCACCCAAGGTTCGAATACCGCGGGGAGGCTGACCTCACTCGAGAGGCACCTGAATTGTTTCGCATTAGGTGTTCAACCAACGGATGAGCAACTTCTTCGCCTCGGGCACCCAGATCAACACCAAGGGATGCCCGAAGTCTTTTCACGTGAAGCGCGCCCCTCCTCCGGTATCTGTCCTCTACACATCACGGCTTTTTATCCTTCGATTTGTGAGTAGTCTTGTTAACTTGCTGCGCTTACCGTTATCTGCAGGACTAGATTGCCTTCTTCTTGGCGGCATCAATCCCTGACCCCCCTCCCCCCAAGAAGCCTGAGCGGAGAGGCCCGCTAACCCCTCTACCGAAGATCCGAGTGCCAAGAAGGGGAAGGGGTTGGTGGCGGCCATGGGACCTCCGAGCCCTCTGCGCCCAACTGGGGGCCCCACTATCCGGGATCTCCTAGCTCAGCCTCAAGTGAGGCCTACGCCGCGACCTTCAAAGTCCAGGGCACAACCGGGTTCCTCCACCGGCGGTCCTTCCGCTCGGCCGGGACCCGGGATAAAAATAAGGCGCTCCACCAGGTCAGTTTCTCTCCCGGTTCTCCTACCTTTGCTCTGTTAGATCCTGTTCTGACCTCCCCCTTTTGCCAGGAAGTTGTCTGACGACGTGCAAGTGGACGCCCCAGTAGAAGTCCCCTCGGACAAGCCTATTGAGGTTCCTCAAGAGGTGGGTCCTCAAGATGCCCCTGGCCAGGGCCAATTGCCCTTGCCGACTATGCCGACGCATGAGGAAGCCAAAGTGGTTCCTGAGTCGGTGCCAGCGGCCTCACCGCCTCATCTGCACCCTGGATCACCTTCAAATTCGAAGGCCTGGGACCCAGCCGCTTGCCCCATTCCTGAAGTGGAGGAGATTTCATGAGGAACGCGATCACTCCCACACTTCCAGCCCACTCGTCTTCAAGCCGCGTGGTCCAGCGCGGAGAAGCAGTGGGAGTACGTCGATGACGCAGCCGAGGCAAAGGAGAGGGAGGAGCTCCTTGAGCACACCATTCAATGGGCCCGACTAACCCGAGTAAGTTTTCAGTTTCCCCTTTTTTGTCCACCTCTGGCAGTGCATCTTCCTTATCTTTTCTTGTTGTCTTCAGAGCCTGGGAGACCGCTCTGAGAGGATGTCAGAATTCCTCCAGTGAGTCCTCCCATAGATCAAGACGCGCAAGGAGTACGACGCCAACCTGGAGCGGTTCAAGGCTGAGCGCCAGGCCAAGCTTCGAGAGCTTCGAGCTGAGGTCCAATCCGTACATTTGGAGAAACTGAACGTATCCAGCTCGCTCCAAGGTAGGTACTTTTTTGGTCATTCTGCTGCCGTAGTTGGTTGTCCCCCCTTTGACTCCTTCTGTTTCTTCAGCTCGGGACTCCACCATTGCGCAGCTCTAGGATCAGCGCAAGGCGTTGGCGATCTCGGAGCTCCAAGCTCGAACCAACTTGGAGAGGTTGGCCCAGGAGCTAGTAGGTATGCTTTCCATCTTGGTTCTCCTTTGTCTCTATCACTCTTGCAGTGTTCTTGACGATGATCTTGCCTTGCCTACAGAGTACTGGGACAGGATGCAAGCACAAATTGGCGATCTCGTCGGGAGGGTTAAGACTGCGGAGACTACATGTACTGCGTTCCGCCAAGCCGCCAAGACGGTGCTAGCGTTCCTGCACCCTGGTGAATCGGGCGATGAAGGCCAAGTCCTCCAACGCCTGCAAGAAGCGCCCGCGGGTCTTAGGTCCTACTTGAAGGATACAGTGACCACAAGCACTAGCCAAGCTCTAGTGATTGTGAAGTCCCTTTATCCCTGAGTGGATCTTGAGGCCGTCAAGAAAGGCTTCGCCGGTACGGTGGACGATGGCTAAGTTGCCGCTCTTCTCGACTCCATCAAGGACACTTGTCAACGGTTATGAAATCGATGGTAAATTTTTAAACAGGTACCTTCGAGGATTGTAGGATCAACAGAATAGGCAATGCATAATTTAGACAGGTTCGGGCCTCACGATCGAGTAATACCCTACTCCTGTGGTTTGCACTATTAGATCGACGGAAGGTGGAATACAGATCAAGGGGATCTCACTATGGTTACAATCAAGACAGGAAAACTACAGCTAGATCTAATCTTTCGACTAGGGCTTAGTAGATGCTCTCCTCTGGCTTCTCTTTTATTCCCCTTTTTGCTCCGTGCGTCTCCTCCTCTTTTTATAGCCAGGTGCACTATCTTCTGAAGATGTTGCCAGATAAGGACTCCGAGTCGTACCTGATCGGGGATCCTCATTCCGGGGATCCATGTAAGGTAACTAACCTACGAAGCGTAAGGTTGCTGAGCATGTTGGTTTGTGTGATATATGTCAGAAGGTAAAGGCAATGCATAAGAGGCCAACTGGTTTGTGTGATATATGTCAGAAGGTAAAGGCAATGCATAAGAGGCCAGCTGATTTGTTACAACCAGTAAAACTTCTATAGTGGAAATGGGAGGAAATCGGTATGGATTTTATTACTAGTTTGCCTAGGACTCAGAATAGTTATGATTTAATAGGGTCATAGTGGATCATTTCACAAAAGTTCCCTATTTCATACTAGTTAAGACTACTTGTACTGGAGATCATTTGGTAGAGTTGTATATGCAAGGAATGTCTGTTTGCATAGAGTGCCAAAGAAGATAGTATCAGATAGAGGTTCACAATATACCTTGAGATTCTAGAAGATGTTGCATGAAGCAATGGGAACTCATTTGAATTTTAGCACTGCATATCATCCCTAGACATATGGTCAGACTAAAAAAGTTAATTAGATTTTGGAGGATAGGTTAAGAGCTCATGCTCTAGCTTATTCTACTACTTGGGATAAGAGTTAGCCGTATGTAGAATTCAGTTACAATAATAGTTACCAGGCAAATTTACAAAATTCACTATTTGAAGTGTTTTATGGTCAGTCCTGTCATACTCTGTTGAACTGGAATGAGACGGGAGAGCATATGTCTTTGGACCTGATATTCTCAAAGAAGTAGAAGAACAAATTGAAATGATCAAAGAAAGGTTAAAGGTAGCTAAGTCAAGGCAGAAGAGCTATGCCGATAATCGCCATAGAGAGTTGAGTTTTGAGCCTGAGGATGTTGTTTATCTCAGAGTTATCTCTCTTAAAGGAGTCAAAAGTTTTCATACTAAAGAAAAGCTTGCCCCAAGATTTATTGGTCCACTCAAAATCTTGAAGTGTAGAGAATAATTTTCTTATCAATTGGAGTTGCCTTCGTCTTTAGCAGGTGAGCATGATGTATTTTATGTCTCTCAGCTTAAGAAGTGTTTTTGATTGCCAATAGAGCAAACATCATTAGAGTTAATTGAGTTGCAAGAGGATTTGACCTATAAGGAGCAACCAATTAAGATTTTGGTTATTCCTGATCATAAGACCATAAGCAAGTTAGTTTATTTCTACAGCGTACAGTGGAGTAATCACTTTGAAAGAGAAGCAATGTGGGAGCGTGAAGAGTATTTGATGTTAGAATTTTCTAACCTATTTCTATAGTCAGCCTAAAATCTTGTGGTTGAGATTCTGTGAAGGGGGAAGGTTTGTAATATCCCAAATTTTTATCATTTGAGTTTGCATTATTTATTTTGAATTTTTCAGAATTTCCCATATTTTTATTATTAATTAAAGCTTACTTGGAATTTATTTAATTTAAAAAGGTTTTAATATGATTAATATACTAGTGAACATTTGTTGAAATTATTTTATTTGAGTTCTAAATGCTTCAATGTATTTTACAAAATTATTCTAGATTTTTTTGAATTTATTTGTAATTTATTTAAGCTATATGCATTTCTAGGCATATTGTAAATTAAAAAGGAATTAAAAATTAGGTTTTTGAGTATTGGAATCAAACCCTTGTGAGCCGGCCCATCTCCCACACTAGGCCTTGCCGCGAGGCCTAGCTCACATTGAGTTGTGCCAGCCTAACTCAGGCTGCCTATGCCACGTGGGAGGCTTACAAGTGGGGCCTACCTATCATACCATCCTTGTCGAGTCAGGCTCATACTCTGACACATAGCCCGTGTTCGTCGCGGTCTCTCCTCTTTGTTCTGTGCACAATTCTAGCTCTAGGTGCTATTTAAGGGAAGCCTTATTTAGTCGGAACCGTGATTTTTGTCCTTATGCCACCGCAAGGAAGAAGAAGTCGATTCATTGTCTCCGATGAGCCTCGAGTCTTGAGCCTAGCACCATTGTGTTCGCCTTGCCACTTTCTCTCCTTGGCACACCTTGGTTTGGCTAGAGTGTCACACCATGAGGCTGGAGCACCGTTGTTTTTTAGCTCACTGCCACCGCTACCGTGCTTCGACTGCCGTGATTCTCGCATTAGTAGATTCACCATGCCAAGAGCTTTCCATCACAACTACCCGGGCTTGCCGGGGTTGGCCGCTAGTGATCCGAGGTCCCTTTGTGCGACAGAGCTATCGTGGCCACGACTCAGTGCTGTCATGTGTCGAGGTGACGTTAGCATGATGTCAGCCGAGCACTAACATGCGAGGCCCATATGTCAGTCTTTGTTGAATTTTTAGAAAATAAATTATTTTGGAAAAAGAGGAAATCAGTGGGACCCACATGTCAAGGAATATTCTAGGAACATTCTATTTCATTTTTCTTTTTTTTTTGAGTTTATTTTTTGATTAATCTTTCGAGAGTCCGTTCTCTTTTATACGAACTCCGATTGAGCCTAACCAAATTTCTAAATTAATATAAATTAAATACCTTTATTCTGGTTAATTTTATTTTATTTTTTAGTTTATTTTGTATTTATTATTGTTTTTGTTATTCATTTCATTTAGACATTGAAATGCGGGGAGTGTTCGAAAGTGAAGAGTTGATCCAAGACCTAGACCAATAATTATTCCAAGGCAAGTTGTGCTTTTATCATGTTGAACCAAGTTTTACAAATGTCATTTTATTTAATCTATTGCATTATATTTCAAGTTATACTTATTTTCAAATAATTTTGGAATTAGGTATTCAACCCATTTGAATTATACCTACCCTTTCATTTCCTATGCTATGATTATTTGTCGCCCTAGGATAGATCTTTATTAGTTGGCAGCATATATAATGCCAACATGTGTTGGTTAGATCGTGCTTAGTATACTTAGCCATGCCACGAAGAACTGATATATTTTGAAAGTGCAAACTCAAACTAGAGTAGTGGTCTATGGAATATATTTTGGAATAAGGTGTGTCATGTATTGTTATACAATGATGTTGAGTTGTTGATGGCATGTGTTACACGATAATCAGCTGGGGTGGTAAATGATTTAGATTGAGGCAAGTGGCAATAGGCTATGTGCTAGGTTGGGTCTGTGTGACATTTGGGTTGGAGATTATGTGTCAATTGCTTGATATGTTTTCTGAGAATATTTGGAAGTCTTGCCTTGGTTAGTTAAGGACTTAACCTTGTAAGCCTTTGAATTGGGCTAATCATACAACCACATATCTGTTATGGGCTAGACCTAGTTCATAAGTTTCCAAGTCTTGACATATGATATATAAGGAGGATATCCAAATTGTATGTGCGATTAGGGAAGGTGTATGTTGTAGTGTCTCCACATCTTAAATATTAATTGTTCCTAGTCCAACAATGAGTCCCTCCTATTCTTCTCCTCTGTGTGAGAGAGGAATAGTGAGATCAGGCTTATTGGGAATGTCTATATTCGAATATAGTTTTTGAAAGATTTTGTTATGATCTTGTTACTCGCACATCGATGGGTACATGTAATGGCCGACATCATAAGAATGATCATATCTTGTGGGTAAAGTGTATATAACCCCTGCAGAGTATCAAACCTATTCAAGTAGCCATGTCCTTGGCTAGGATAATGCTCATAAATTTCAGTCAAGTGTTAGATTTATAAACAAAAGTTGGGAATCGAAGCTATGTGCCATTGGAAGTAATAAAAATTAGGCCCCATTTGGCAACTTGGAACCAAACCGTTTCTATTAGAATCTAGAAGAAACCCAGCCAAATGGGCTAAAACTCAGAACGATTCTCCTCAGAACGTTTCTTCTTTTTCCACACTAGGGCCGAATCACCCTCAACCCCGTTCCACGCCGATTCACATAATCCAAACAGCTAGCCAAGCGGTTTCCAAACAGTGATTTTGATTTTACCTGAAACATTTCTACCAAGAATCTGGAACCGTTTCCGTTTCTACTAGAATCTGGAACCGTACCAAATAGGACCTTAATTTCAGCTATGTGCTAGTTTACTTGATAAATATATAAGAAATTTATTACTGTTGTTATTTCTTTACTTTGTTCCAATCTATTTATTGTATTCAATTAAAATGTTGCTTTATTGCAAAATTGCCATATCAGCCATTCTTTTGGAACATGCCTTATATATAGTTATAATAGACTTGCATTTTGTGCAAAACTTGTTGAGTACTTTATGTACTCACCATTACCACAAGAAATCTATTAGTTGAAGAGGAGTCTATACCTACTTTAGAGGAGTTCTAGGAAGAGGTGAGTATCTAGGAGGTGAACCTTCTCAGATACCTGTGGCTAGTTGATGGGATTCATCGATGTTTTTTGTTCCGATGTATTTACTTTGAGTTAGAACCCTGTGAGGCATAATAAGTGTAAAGTTGACCTTAAAATCCTTCAACAATCTTTTATTCAATAAATTTAGTCTTTTATTATGCTTCCAATGTGTATGATTGTCATATTACATCTATGTTGCCACTGTGTGCAGTAGTGTGATTCTGAACTAGTACAGTATACACAGAGGGTCCGGATATTCATATTCAGGTTCTAGCAATCATCATTGCCACTAAGGCGTAGTGTTGGGAAAACCCTATGGCTCGACCATGTTAAATTCGAACCCACGTGGGCTTGGGAATCATGTAGGGCAGACCACAGCTCAGCTGGATGTTATTGGAGTTGGTAGTTGAAAATTTTTCAAATCAGCCCTAGGGGTTTTGCAAAATTACATAGGGGTCCTCAGTTCTATATAATTTTGGTCTTCTGAACTAAAAATCTCGCAAATACAATCCTAAAAGTTATAATTTTTCTAGTATGCATGCATGGAAATATTATAAATTAAACAATGAAAGAGTTCTGGTGTTATTATTTACTCTTTAGGGCTTTATTTAATTACAAAAAGTAGTTTTTTTTACAAAAAATAGTTTTCTCCTATGGAAATTACTTGAATGCCTAAAAAACTAACATAAACTTACTGGAAATTCACACACTCATATTTACTCTTTGAGTAGATTGTTTAAATGCTATACTTTCATATTTTGATTCATATGGCATATTTCTGAGCCAACCAATTGTTATTTTGCATGATGTAGACAACATGTCTAACATTGCTACATGAGACTTCGACGAGCTAGCTGTGGATGGTAATAAATATCTCACATGGGTGCTTGACGTCAAGTTGCGTCTTAAATTAAAGGGGCTAACTCGCACTATCGTTGACCGTGAGAATGATGATATGAGAAAACCTAAGTTTCGATTGCAAGCATCTAGGCCTCTAATTTCAGTCAATTAAGTATTTTGATGACTAAAGATGTTTGAGAAGACTAACTATGTTTTAAGGTTTTAAGATGAGTTAGTGTTTGACATTGGTATATTGGGAGTTCTTCATATTTATGGATCCCCAAAAGGTATAAATGAGGGTAAAGAATGAATATTAAGTACCTTGTGACTAGAAATGATCTGAGGAGTCAAGGTTTGAATTATTTTAACAATAGGTTTTGTTTTTTATTTGGTCATACTATTAAGGGGTTCAATACTAGTAGCTTGAGATTGGTGAAGATGGATAGCTAGTTATGATGCACATTAGGTCTCTAGTTAGAGGAAGTTAAGAAAATAAGTGAGGATGTCAAATTTGGAATGTGTGAAATTTTAGATTTGGTCAAAAAATTCAGAGTTAAGTCGAATAGTCCGATTAGGTTAGATCGATTTAACATAGGCATATCTGCTAAATTTATGAAAGACCATGTGGAGGTCTACCCAGTTGTGTGTGTTGAGTAACTGATCGTGTTTTGAGCATTTGGTGCTAAGGTTTGAGTTTTCTTTTGAATGAGCAATTTGAGTTTCTGTGGGTTGTGCTAGCTAGAGGTCGAAGCCTTGAGAGGTCGGGCCTTGGCAGGTCGGAGTCATGAGAGGTCAGGCCTTGACAGGTTGCAAACTTAAGTGGTCATAGTCTTAAGTGGTTGAGGTACCCTTAAGTGTTGTGAGGTAAGGTGGGATCCTTAGTTGTGTGATTGCTCAGCTAATTACTATTTGCATATCATATTGAGCAATGCTATGTGATGTGTTTCCAGGACTTTGGAGCTACCTGGTGAGGCGGAGGAGATCGGGACTAGGCTAGGAGAGCTGAGGTCCAGACAGTCAATGTGATGCTAGAAGATGACTGAGGCCAGGGAGTGGCTGCAAGCTAGGCATTGCTATCCAAATATGCAAATATCGACCCTATGTGTAATCTGCACTAGTCTAGGATCATGCTAGTGCACACAGTCTCAACATAGATGAATATCAAAACCATACACTACGAAAATAATAATAAGACTTCATCTATTTAATATAACCTATTGAACGACCTTATGGTCAACCTTACAAAAGTAGGCCTCGTAGGGTTTAGACTAAGAAATAAATAAAACTACAGTGGAAATAAACTATTTGTAGTGACCCTTCAATATACCACAGGCAACTGGCAATGTTCGCACACTAATTGATCGACTCTTGGTACTCCTCGAAAGCTGGCGTAGACTCCTCTCCAACTGGTGTTTAGATTGTAGCACGAGGGTGAGTAAAAAAACACTCAACAAGTTGTGCACATAATGTAAGTCTAATATACTATATGCATGGCTTATTCCAAATGAATGGCTGAATTGGTTCTTTTGCATTAAAGCAACATTTACAAATGGATAGCATAAATATATTGAAAAGCAGTAAAGCAATTACCAACTATACTAAATTTCTCAGTTATTTCACAAATAAATCATTTTACAACCTTAAACCAGTTTCCATATTTCCATAGACACACTGTCCCCATTCCAAAGTTTATTTTTATTAAAATCTAACCATTGATTGTAATTCCCAAGTATTGTTCAATATCATGGACACGGCTAACCGAATATGTTTGAACGAGGTTAACAGCCCAAAGAGGTATAGACCAACAGCCCAGCCTGATTTTCCGAAAACCCGTTTTCACACGGTAGATTTCCAAAAACACGTTTTCAGTCAGTGTGTGTAGCGCTGCTCACTCGTGTTGTGTGGCCCCCCAAAAACAGCACAACCGCAAGCCCAGACGTGGAGAAGCCAAGAGTCGCAAGCAACACGCACGCAGCCGCCGAAGCGAAGCCCAGCGAGCGAGATAATTATCATCTATCCGCCTCCCGGCTCCCGCTGCCTCCCAACTGCAGCAGCGGCAACAGCAGTAGACGCTAGACGGCCATGGGAAGCGCGGGGGCACTGCTCTCGCACCCGCCGCCGCAGCTTGGGGTCTTCCTCCTCCGTCGCCACCACCTCTCCCTCCCACGCTGCCTGTCCTTCCCGGCTGCCGCCACGGCGCCCGAGCCCCTCCGCGGCCGCCGCCGGCACCTTCGCTGCTCCGCTGTCGATGGGGGCGGCGGCCGGGAGACGGAGTCGCCTTCGCCGCCGCCGCCTCAGAGGGAGGAGTCTCCATCGAGCGGTCTCGGCGCCTCCCTCCAGGACCCGCCTCCTGGACCTGGTACGCCTCTTCTCATGCTTCCTTGCTAGTACTGTTGTGCAGGAGCTATCAAAGAGGTAGTGCGGTGGTGGCCCTTGATAGTTTAGTTATGTTACCAATCTTAGATCAACTCTTGTGTCATTGTTATTGTGGTGAGCAATTCCATTGGCTGTATGCTGTAAGTGTAACGGTTGAATGGGGAATTGGAGAGGTTATCACTCAACTATTTGCTAAATTTGATGAAATTTTTGACCTAAAGAAGAATTGATCATCAAATGTCGAAAATCTGTCCGTACATTAATTAACACAAACAGAGAAGGTTGGGACATTCATTGTTTGCTGATATTTTTTTTTGTTTTTCGCACCAGCCAACGGCATCACAAAAAGGTGAAAATGTTAACCACCGCGTTCATGTTATCCATCCAATACCCAGTAGATATTCCCTTCGAGAGGTGTTCTTGGCTATTAGGGCGGATTCCACAGTGGCTGTTGCCCATGTATTATTTGACCTCTAATTATTCTCTTTCGTAAGCATGCACTGACCTCTAATTATCAGGATTTCAAGTTTTCATAAAAAAATTGATCAAATCGATCATCTACCTGTGGTTTGTTTATTTCGATTTTGAAAGAGTTATGCTAGAATTGTCACCTTATTGTCACCACTTTATCAACCTTTGGCAAATGCAGCCTTCTAACATTGTAATTTATCTTTCATATTTTGAATAACAAAGCTATACACTAAAAAGGCACACTTTAAGATAAGCAATATAAGAGGTATAATTTGCTTGATTTTAAGATGCTGCTCCAGCTTATTAATGTTAACTGTGAAACACCTGGAAGAGTTGAATAAAAGGGAATTGTGCAGTTTTGTTGTGCTACAAAATTATATCTCAACTTGTTAGGAAAGTACTATAGCAAAATCCACCTCACAATGCCCCTTTTGAATTTTACTGATCATAACTATTATATTTATTAATGTTGCAAGATGTCTTATCGTTATTTATTTCATTATACCTTGGTAGAGTTTCTTTCTGGACTATGTGACAACTCAAATTTACCTTGTACAGTTGAAAATGGTTCCTTTGGAGGTGTCACACAGGAAGAAGAACAGAGTACTCTCTATAATTTTCTTTATCCAAGCAAAGAGCTACTTCCTGATGATAAGGAGATGAGTATCTTTGATCATCTAGAGGAACTTCGTGAGAGGATATTTGTCTCAGTATTGGCTGTTGGAGCTGCAATACTTTGTTGTTTTGCTTTCTCCAAAGATTTGATTGTGCTTCTAGAAGCGCCAGTTAGTGTTCAGGGTGTTCGGTTTTTGCAGCTCTCTCCTGGAGAATTTTTCTTTACAACATTGAAGGTGAAACTCTGAAAATCTAAAAGAACACACTCTTTATTTGAAATTTAGTTTAAAATATTCTCATCTTTTCTACTCATATGTTCTGTGGTGATAAACCTCTCTCTCTCTCTCTCTCTCTCTCTGTCTGTGTGTGTGTGTGTGTGTGTGTGTGTGTACTCTGCACTTTGAAGTCGATCATTGTCCTCCTACATGCTGCATAGTGTGTACATCTGCCTGAGCAGGCCCGGACGGGAGACATGTGTAGTATGGGCTACTGCATAGGACCCCCAAAATTAAGGGGCCCAATTTTTTACTTATTCTTGTATTACTAGATGTTAATCTTTGTATTATTAGTAAGAGTAAGAAATAATAGATGAGTTGTTCTTTTTATTCTCTTTTTTTTTATGTTTTACTTTTTACTGTAAAAATTCATTCCTAAAAAAACCATATGCCCTATTGATATTTTAAAGTTTTTGAAATATCTAAATTATTTCCGTAATGCAATTATTGCATATAGAATTTTGTTGACAATTCCAGTGGCTATTACACATGCAAAAATAAGTTGAAGGTCTACTTGCGTTCTATAATGAACTAGGACAGACTTAATGATAGCTATTGAAATTGATTTAATTTGGAAAAGACTAATTACAAGGATATTTGAAGATTCTGTTTCAAATAATACTAGAAGAATGGTGCTTTCCAAGTAAAGGTCATATACGAAATTTGTTTTTAGCGCAATGTATCCCATAATCCTTTGTACCGTAAGAAAAAATTGTACTGCAGCTGTCATATCAAATAATTATTTTGGTAATTAACTTTTATTGTGTATTGCCTAATTTTAAATTTAGCACATCGCCCCCCAAAATGTCAGATATGGCCCTGTGCCTGAGACAGGAGAATTTATCTTGTGCAAAGATGCCTTTAGGTGCAAGCATATGAACTGTGTTGTAGCAATCCAATTGGTGTGGGACTCAAATAAAATTTTCTCGATCTGCATACTGGCAGACTATCACCAGTAGCATCTTAAAGATTGGATATATGGAAATACCCCTTCACACAGTTGGGAAACTTAAATACCAGTTCACACCTGTTAGCCTATTTTCACCTCCCCTACAATTAGAATGCAAAGCTACACATTCACACCATGTAACAACATTGCACTTGACAAAGGGTTCTCAGGTTGGCTGAGCTAGCACAGGGAAGTTTCTTGCTGCTGAGTAGGTTGGGAAGCAAGACTGGTGACTGGTGAGGAAGGGAAAGGGGTTTAGGGTTAGATTTCTAAAATGTGTATACTGGGATCACATAGGCGCACACATCTTAATGCAGTAATGTACTTTCTCAAATGCTATAAAAATGCTTTCTCAAATCATGTAACCTTTTCGTATGGTTCACTTGTGAACATAACAGCCACAAAATAAATTCAAACATAAGTACATAACATTAAATTTTTCTAAATGTAACTTTGTAGAAACAAACCTGCAGTATTCATGTTTATTGTTCTATTTTTTCATCCATGAAGAAGGTGGTTAACTATGCACAAAGCCACAAACTCTGCACGCAACGATCCATAAACTGCTCTGAAGACTGTTGGATTTCCTGTGCATTATTAGTCTATATATGAAAAGTTCGAAGTGGGTGTAATTTTCATATAGTTGTTCTCCTTGTGTACTGTATATTAGTGACGCATGTACCTTTCCATGTTGTACATTGCAGTTATACTTTATAGTGCTCTTGTTTCTCCTGGCGATACTTTATAGTGGTCACTAAGCAATTTCAACTGTTTCTTATTTCATTGTTTTTAATCTTGCGCAGGTTTCTGGTTATTGTGGCCTTCTACTTGGAAGTCCTGTCATTTTGTATGAGATAATAGCATTTGTTCTTCCAGGTTTAACAAGGGATGAGCGGAAATTCCTAGGGCCCATTGTTTTGGGTTCTTCCATTCTATTCTACCTCGGCATTTTCTTCTCCTACAATGTTCTTGCGCCTGCAGCATTGAACTTCTTTGTGAATTATGCAGAAGGGGCAGTGGAATCGTTATGGTCGATAGACCAGTACTTTGAGTTCATACTTGTGCTTCTGTTCAGCACAGGGTTATCCTTTCAGGTAAACTAATGGCCCTTTGTGTGGCCCTCCCTTTATATAATTGAAACAAAAGTAACCATTCGATCGTAAAATGATCTGTGACATTTACGTAGACAAATGGCCCTATAGCATATAGTTTTTTTTTTAAGTATAGCATATAGTTTTCGGAGTACCCTACCCACTTTATTGCAGTCCTTCCTAGGTAGGTGGCCAGAATGTTATATTATCTGTGATATTTATGCAGACCGTGAATTTCTATACCAAAAATATGTCAGAATAAGCCCATACTTTGAATTGTCAGAGTTATGCCTTTGGCAAGAAGACTATCCAACTGTGGCTATGATGATTGCCTTCCCTTCCATTTGGTGCTAATTTAATCATCAAATGGTTGATAGAAAAACTGCTCTTGATGCTAGTGATTTGAATTATCAGATAATTGCACCGCAAATCTTAGTTTACTACCCAAATATACTGAGGAAGAGAATAGTGACTGGCACATCTCCTTAAGAAGAAACATAAATTTCACAAAACTACACCTGTTTTCATAAAACCACACATTTCAGTTTGCATTTCACAGAACTGCACAGACGTGTAGTTTTGTGAAATGCAAACTGAAATGTATAGTTTTCTGATACTTATGCCAAAACAGGTGTAGCTTTGCGAAATTTACTCCAAAGAATATTTAGGATTCCCATGCTACTCTCTTCCAGGTCCCTGTTATCCAGGTACTGCTAGGACAAGTCGGATTGGTTTCAAGTGATCAAATGCTTTCAATCTGGAGATATGTTGTTGTTGGCGCGGTAGTTGCTGCTGCTGTGCTTACACCCTCGACGGATCCGCTGACTCAGATGCTCTTGGCGGGTCCAATGCTTGGTCTGTACTTGGGTGGTGCATGGATGGTCAAGCTGACTGGTCGATAATTGCTCCACTTATTTCAGTGATTGAATGTTGCATGAGTGTATTAGCATCATAGTCACGGTGATTGTTCTTCACAAATTACTGTAACCACTGTAACATTGTCTTGTATAAAATGAACTCTCTTTTTGCGCATCTGAAAGATTTGCCCTTTTCTGCTGGCGAAGCATTGATCAAGTAGGATAATTATTACACTTTATAATTTACACATCTTGGAGAGATTGTAAATTTGTGCTTTACGTGTTCACTGTGCTGCGCCGAAGGCATCGCAGCCGCGGCGTCTTTCTCAAGCTACATTCTTGTTGCTAGGTAGTAGGTACACTTGTTTATTTTACCTGGCAGAATTGGAATCCACGAAACTAGGATTAATGGCGTGTCTGGAAACAGGCTATCTTCCCGTGGGTAGCTGTTGTACATCGAAGCATTGCTCTCGCTTGTGATGGTTTGGTAATTAAGAACTCGGCGCCGTCGTACGTGCGATTGCCCAATACACAGAGCTAAAGGGGAACGGGTAGGTTATTTTAATGTAAATTTAAATTTTTTTACTGTATAATATAGAAATCATTGTAAGTTATAAACCACGAAATTATTATTAGATCTGCAAACTCGTAGTGGAAGTAAAGTCGATATGCATGTTGGTGCGGTTGTAGTCGTACTAGTCTTACACCACCTCCAATAGTGCTCGTGACCGTTACAGATTGCGGATCGTCTCAGTATTGAAGCCTCGTAACAACGCCTCCAAGGTGTCCACATATATAGGACAAGAATACCATTCGCTGGAGTCAGGGGCGGATTTGGGCCCAGGGCAGGGTAGGCTCTAGCCCGGGATTTGAAATTGTTGCTTATGTATAGCCCAGGTAAGCCCATGGTGTGAGAAAAATATTAGCCCAGGTTATATGACTTCAATTCAGCCCATTTCATGAGAAAGCCCATAAAACAGCCCAGTGGAAAAACACAAAACTAAAAACCTAAACCTAAACTAACACCACCAGTCCACACACGGCACCGCCGCCGCCATCTTGGCCGGCCAGATCCGCGCGCCGGATCTGCGCGCCGCCGCCGCCTCGGAGCCGCTCCTCGCCGGTCCTCGCCATCCTCGGAGGTTGAGCCGCGCCGCCGCAGCGCAGACGCAAGAAACACGCCGCCGGCTACGCCGAGCTCGCCGCGACGCCGCCGACCGCCTGAGTTCCTCGCAGAGCCGCTCGAGCCTCCTCGCAAGGCCGCGCCGCCGCGCTGCCGAGTCGCCACGAAAGCGCGTAGCGACCTGCGGCTCGCGGCCGCTCGCCGCACGTCGCCGGAGTCGCCGCTTCTTCGGCGTGCGGCCGCCGCCCACTCGCCCAGCAGCTTTGGACTTCGCCTCTTCGCCGGTATACCGTATAAAACAATACACTTATACTGACATATACTGTTATACCGAATAGAATGTTCATTTGTATGCTAAATTGCTGATTGTATGCACTATGCAGTGTGCTGAATGCCTGAATTGGTCAATTGGTGATTTTCAATTTACGTAGCCGTGTAGCAGTTGAACAAAATTTTGTAGGAGATGAAGAGAACCAAAACATTAACATCTTATTTTTCCACACAAGATCAATCTAGCCAAACCCCTGCATCTATAGAAACAGAAGCTAGTAACACACATCAAAATAATCCTCGTATTGTACTTAGTCCGGATGACATTGTTGCTGATCCTGGGTTACGAAAATCAATTGAGGATTTGGATGTGAACATTAGAGATGCTGCTAGAAGGGAGTATTTGCAAATGGGGCCATGTCAACCAATTGATCATAAATTTCCACATAAAGAGTATGGAAATCAGAGGAGGAGTTTTCAGGAATCATGGTTCAAAATGTATAATTGGTTGGAATATAGTGTTGCTAAAGATGCGGCCTATTGTTTCTATTGTTTCCTCTTTAAGCAAGCAAGAGCTGAAAACTATGGCATTGAATCCTTCACTAGGGTAGGTTTTGTTAATTGGAAGAATGCAATTAAATGTTTTGATGAACATGTTGGTAAGGTCAATAGTTTTCACAATAAATCAAGAAGACATTGTGAGGCTTTCAATAATCAAAGGCAGGGTGTGGATTATGTTATGACTGCTGCCACCAAGAAGGTTGAGGAAGAATATAAAGCACGTCTTACTATTATGTTAAACATTGCAAAATTTCTTCTTTTGCAAGCTCTTGCTTTTCGTGGACATGATGAGTCTGCTAGCTCCAAAAACAGAGGGAATTTCTTAGAAATGTTGGAATGGTATAAAAAGAACAATGAAAAGGCTGCAAAATTGCTTGATAATGCTCCTGCGAACCACTTAATGACTTCACACCATATACAAAAGCAGTTGTGCAAAGCTTGTGCAGAAGAGACCACCAAAGCCATTATTGATGACATTGGGGATAAACAGTTCGCCGTACTTGTAGATGAGGCCCGAGATGCATCTATCAAAGAGCAAATGGCTGTGGTTTTGAGGTTAGAAGCTACATTTATATTAAGTCTAAACTCTGAACGAAAGTAACTATGTTATCTTGTTCTATGCAGGTATGTTAGTAAAGAAGGGCATGTGATAGAGAGGTTTCTTGGGGTTCAACATGTTTCTGACACGACATCATCTTCACTAAAGCTAGCATTAGATGGTATGTTACAGTTTCATGGTTTATCAATTTCTAGAATGCGAGGACAAGGATATGATGGAGCATCAAATATGAGAGGACAATTTCAAGGTTTGCAAAGACGCATATTAGATGAAAATCCATATGCTTTTTATATCCATTGCTTTGCACACCAATTGCAATTAGTGGTTGTTTACATTTGCCAAGTCTTTGTTCTTACGTCTTGGATTTCTTCAACTACATAACCATGATTGTCAACAGTGTTAATGCTTCTTGTAATAGAAGAGATCAATTGGCACAAGATCATCATGACAAAATTGTGAACAAATTAGAGACCGGTGAAATTTTTTCAGGAAGAGGAAAAAACCAACAAACTAACCTTGTAAGGCCTGGTGATACTCGTTGGGGCTCACACCATAAAACCTTGTGTCGCCTTCTTCTCATGTGGGATTCAGTCCTCGAAGTATTAGAGAATTTAAGTGATGATGCCACTAATGCAACACAGAAAACCACAGCTTCGGGATTGTTGGAAAAAATGGAGAGTTTTGAGTTTGTATATATATTGCATCTTATGATCAAACTTTTGGGCAAGACTAATGATCTATCACAATGCTTGCAAAAGAAAGATCAAAACATTGTTCGTGCTGTAGGATTGATTGGGACCACACTGAAGACAGTCGAGTTAATAAGAAATAATGGTTGGGGTGAGTTTTTCGAAGAGGCAAATGCATTTTGTCTCCAACATAAGATTATTGTGCCAAATATGTGTGATACAATACCGATTAGAGGTCGCTCAAGAGGTCGTTGTGGTCAAATGGTTACTTATTATGATCATTTCCATCATCAGATATTTATTGTGGTGCTTGATCAAATTATTGTTGAGATGAATAATCGCTTTGGTGAAAGATCTACTCAGTTATTGCGGTGCATTGCTTGTCTTGATCCAAAGAATTCTTTTGCCAACTTTGATGAAGACAAATTAATTGAACTTGCTAGGATGTACAAATGATGACTTCTCCCAATATGATTGTTTAGTCCTTAGAGACCAACTTGGCACATTTATTGCTGATGTGAGAGATGATCTAGATTTCACTGAATGTACTGATCTTGGAAATCTTGCTCTGAGGATGGTTCAGACCGATAGACACACAGTTTTTCCATTAGTATATCGTCTCATTGAATTGGCCTTGATTTTACCGGTGGCAACTGCAACTGTAGAAAGAGCATTCTCAGCTATGAACATTATTAAGACTGATTTGCGGAATAAGATGAATGATGAGTGGCTGAATCATAGAATGATATGCTATATTGAGCGAGACATATTTGCAAGCATTAATGTTGAAAGGATTTTGGAGCGTTTTCAAGGGATGAGGTCACGTAAAAAACAACTATCTTGTGCTAGTGGTGAGTTAGCTTCTTACAAATATTAGCTACATATTCTTTGTATTTATTCATACACATGCAACATGTTTGATTTACTCTCATATGTTGTATTAATGTATTTGTAGGTTCTGGTTCTTGTCCTACTATTGATGAAGAAACGGTGGGATAGGATAGAGAGCAAATCTTTATCATATTGGTGCTCAATTTGTATCTCTAGTATGCTACATTGTCTATGTATAAGTATCACACTATCACTTATGATGTTTTATGTTGAAGAATTGAGCAAAATTTTCATATTAATATTGTATTTGTGAATCGATGATGTACTATAAATTGATGTTCTTAATAGAACGTTAGCTTCTTAAAGTTTAGCCCGGGGTAAGTTTAAATTCTGGATCCGCCACTGGCTGGAGTGCTATAGCTGGCTGCACAGTTCTGAGTGAAGGAGGGGTGGCGGCTAGAGTTTTGGGAATTTTGAATTCCTGTTCTGTCTAGTAACCCTAAAGACAACACCTCTTCCCTTTAAATAGATGCATCACAATGGGTGTCTACATTAGAGGCCTATTAGGCGGGGGTTGAAATTTCGGATTGAAATCTGAAATCTCGGCCGAGATTTCGGATTTCGGACCCCTGCGAGATTCAAAATCCCGGAAAATTCAAAAAATTCAAAAAAAAAATTCAAACTTCGAATTTCTCGACGAGATCTCGGGTATCTCGGGAATCTCGGGCGAGATCTTGGGTTTTTTTTACTGGATTTTGATTTTTGTGCACTGCATTTGATTGTATTTAGGGTCAAGATCATCCACAAAAAATTTCTAAAATTTTTTATGTGTTTTTGACCATTTTTTGGTTGGTTCAATTAGTCGGTTTGTACTGTCCGAATTTTTTAAAATTTCTCAAGATTGATCATCATCTGAAAATTTTATGAAAATATTATGGATGTGTTAGGACCATTCACAAAAAATTTCAAAATTTTCTAAAGTGGTTTGAACTATTTTTCATTTCCAAAGAAAAGGTTGAACACACATAAAATTAAGGTGCCAAGCACTAAATCATTTTCAAAGAAAAACTTTACTATGGTTTGAACACTATGAAATCTCAATTTTACTATGGGTTGGACACTATGAAATTTAACTAACTTCTCAATTTTACTATGGGTTGGATGTAGCAAATTTAATATGGGTTGGATGTAGCAAATTTAACTAACTTCTCAATTTTACTATGGTTTAGGTACGGCTCAATTGAACTAAGTCCTCAATTTTACTATGATTTGGGTACTCCTCAATTGAACTAACTCCTCAATTTTACTATGATATAGCAAAATCTCTGAGATGACGAGAGATAAGTGCGTTCCTCTTGTGGAGTGACGGTAATAAATTTTGCTAGTGCATGGCAAGCATGTACAATACGCTATGGACATTTGTTATCAATAATACTCCTCCATGCATGAATCTTAGTATGCTTGCAGGTTACTATTTTCTGTAGAACCTACCGTATACTACTCTTCCAGCAAATCACATTATGTATAGACTTGTGAGTAGTATATACCTTATACGCATGTATAAATTCTCTCTATAATACATAGGATAATAGGAACATATATAAAACTTTTTAAATGACTAGAAGTTCATTTGTTACATTTGAAAAATCAAAAACTGACTTTATATACGGTTTTTATGATGACTTTACCACTGTTAGATTTTAAAAAAAATCCTCGTGATTGATCATCATCTCAAATTTTTATGGAAACATTAGTGATGTGTCAGGACCATCCAAAAAAAATTTCAAAATTTTTTGACGTGTTTTGGACCAATTTTTGGCCGGTTTAATTTTGCCGAGATCTCGGTGATTTCGGCCGAGATCTCGGATTTCTCGGTAGAAAAAAAACCGGATTTAAAATTTGGTTTTTGCATTTCGTTCGGATTTTGTCCGAAATTTCTGAATCTCACCGAAATTTCGGATTTCGGGAACCTCCGAGATTTGACTCAAAACGAGATTTGAAACCTTGCTATTAGGAACTCAACGTCTATTATAATTCAGATCACCATTCGAATTAAGTTCTAACCCTTTAAGCGCGCAACCCTATAGGTTTATGTATACCTGGACATAGCCCGAGTACTCTACTAATCATTAACTGGTCACGGTCCTAGCAGAACGTGCTAAGTCTCGAGTATATGTAAAAATCACATCAGACGAACCATAATAATGCTTAGTTATATGCATTTCACTTTGCCTCATGATATCGGTCAAACTCAAAGCGAGTATGTGACATCCTTCTTTAGATGGCCCGACTATTTTTTCTTGATATGTGACTTGGAATCCCCGATTACGGTTAACTCTTTAACCGCGAGTAGAATGGCCATGCATTTCCATAATCCGACCACTCAGAGGTCTAGAGATGTCTCTCCCGTTATACGGAGGGGCAAATCCCATTTTGATCGACTATGCCTTGCAGTGTGCTTCACGAAAAACCAATAAGCCATATTTATAACTATCTAATTACAAAGTAGCGTTTGACAACCCCTAAGTAAGTCATTACACATATCAAGTGCATGCGTCAACATCAAGTCTAAGGATATATCATATATATTGTATATGAGACCAACTGATGACAAGTAAGAATACAACATTCTCACAGTGTCTCAAGGTGGATCGATCAAACTTCATATTCTCTAACATGTGTTTATATTATTGGTTTGATATCTCCATAGTTATGACCAATGAAACATGGTCACCAACCAATACATATGCTAGTATATGCATGTGTGTCATCATATGTTTATCGATTAGATATCACTTTAGAATAATTATCACAAAGTTATATATAGAGTTTTACAAACAAGTCACATTCTTACTCATAAAAAATAATAATATTATTATTTAAATAATAAGATAATAAATTATGAATATAAAAAAATATAATTATTTTTATGATATCATATATGTCTAACAAAAACCATCTTCTCGGGAGGAGCAAGTAGCCGGTGGCGAGCTTTCCTGGTAGGGTCTGGCAATAGCAGCAGCGGCGGCTCCAGCAACGCCACGTCAAGCTCAGCATCCTCTGGTGGCACTCGCGTCTCCTGCTCCTCCTCCAGTTTAGCTTGGCCGACGAACTCATGGAGGTCGCATGCCAAATGGACCGAGAAGGGTACCTGCAGGCTCTTATTCAAGAATTTTGCAGAACCAGGTCGTCGTTTGGTAAACGGTCGACGGCTGGTGCAGCCCTGCAGAGGTGGTTCTCTGCGCTGGACGTCGCCTGTGTTCTGTGCTTCTACATCGCTTGGAAGACAAGGAGCATCCATCGACCCACGGTTTGATAGGTTGGTGGATCTGTGTGTGGCGACTTGCATAATTAATCTAAAATAATGATAGTAACAACATCATTATTCTGAGGTAACTATACTAATCTTGACATATTAACTAACAAAATATCGGAAACACTCGACACTTTATCAGTTAATACATTATTTCAGAGTGTTGCAGCAGAGCAAAAATTATATACTGAAATAGAAACTTATTACAATCCATTGCAACGCAGGGCTACAAGTCCAGTACATCAAGTTATACACAAGATCCAATTACAACAAAAATATAATACACAAGTACTAATTACCTCAAAGACCGACGAAAACTGGTGTACGGTTTATCCAATAACCTAACCCTCCTGGTAGTTTTGATCCTACAGGTGATCCTCACCCCACGCCTCGTAGGCGGATCCATACAGAATATTCTCTAAACAAATGGGGAATTAAGCAAAATTGAGTACAAAAGTACTCAGCAAGCATTAATAACAAAATGTATCATATGAATTTCTTTCCATAACCATGTCATGTAACCATTCTCAAATCATTTTTCAAAAAATAGGGTTTTATTAATAAAAGTTGGGTTTTTTATTTTTAATTATTTAAATTTCTACTAACACCCTGCATATGAGACAAACATAGCTTTCGTAGCCTCCATCCAGGAGACAAGCATGACTTCATGATTTAAACCTGCGCAGATTTGTACCACTTTACCTGTAATGATCTTTATCGCAGCTGAGACCCCCAGAACATTTATCACTACTAAGATATTAGATATCCAACCCTAGCAATTGATGAGTCGTGGTGTCGTTCACAATGTTCCCTACCCACTCGCATAGTCGCATCAAACCAGTTGTACCCTGACTTCAATGCACATCGATAACACTCAACTCATGGCGTTTAAATATAGCGCCCCGAAACATTCAACCGCAGTTCAATTTCCAAAACAGTGTTCCTCACCGGGCCTTCTAGCCTACATGGCTTCTCACTCTTAGTTATCTACTCATACATAATGTGGAGATCATAATATCCCCATAGGACAACCCTTTCTAATCGTTTTCACACACTATGGTTGATACGAATTATACGGCCCATTGCCCAAGTGTAGCGGTTTATCCTTATATTCTAGCCTATATAGAGGGGCGCACTGATGATACCCTTCTAAAAGGCATCCTCTACCCACCTCATATATATGTAGTTGACTCAATATTGTACGAGCTATTCCAAGCACGTCAATAATCACTGCCTCAGCAGTTCATAATTAAAAAGATCTTTTCCAATGTATCAATGATAATACTTATAACCAAATATGTTTAATTGAAATTACTCAAAATATGATCAAGAGATGCTTGCTTGAATTGGTGTAGGAATAATTGTCCTCACTCAGATTCTAGAGGTGGCCTCTTGTTTGATTTAATTCACTTCCTGAAATTATGGAATATTATAATTCAGATGGTGATCAAATTACTATGTGTTTTATGGTTTCAACTTTTCTCTGATTTCTATTAAATTCATACAAGTATAGGCCATGAATTAATTTGTGTTGCACATTAACTTTTTATCAGTTTTGTACTCAATAAAGGTATTATTTTTCCTAATTGTATCATTATGGTGGTTGCTAATATTAGTTATTCCTTTATTTATTTATTCGATCGCATTCATCCTCTTTCTACTCTTATTTAATGTTCTAATATCGGTATTATTTCTTATTTGTATTAGAGCTATCCTCTATTGTTGTTGTTGTTGTTGTTGTTGTTGTTGTTGTTGTTGTTGGTGTTGTTTTCTTTTCTTTCCTTCTTTCCCCCTATTTTCCGTTTTTCTCGCTCTCATTCAGCCGGCCTTATCCTCTTTCTCCCCACTCCCATTTTATCTTTGACCACTCTCCTCTATCGCTCTTCCTCTCTTCTCCACCTCCAGATTGGCTCCCATTCTGTAACACCCCGGCACCCCGTGCCCTGAAGGTTACACCCACAAGCATCAACAATCAAAAAAGCACCCAATCTACTAAAAATTTCAGCATGAACCCTACGCATTTAAAGCCAACTTCGACAACACAAGTGATATGGAATAGCTAATACACAACCATAAGTGCAAACAAATCAAGGATGAGTAAATCTAAGCAACAACAACATAACAAGTCCCTATTCATGATAATTAGACATAG
The DNA here is from genome assembly GCA_036346355.1 of Rhipidocladum racemiflorum. NCBI lineage: Eukaryota > Viridiplantae > Streptophyta > Magnoliopsida > Poales > Poaceae > Rhipidocladum > Rhipidocladum racemiflorum. Next base: position 61,205,443 of record CM070570.1, read on the forward strand.
CAATGAATCAATAGCAACACAACCCACTAGTAAGAATCTATTACATTAACTTAAACATGCGGGTGACTAATTCAAGTGATAGCAAGTGTGAAAGTAGTGCTAAAGCCTTTCCCACATGCCGCTCTTGAGGTACCTAAAATAAAACATTACAAAACAAGTGTGAGTTCAAAAACTCAGCAAAGTGCATCATATCAAAATATGAACACATAATAATAAATCAAGATAAATTGTAACATTGAATATTAACCACATAAGAGTATAAATATCTTGATAATCACATAAGAATATAAACACATTCACTTAACAATAATTTCTCTTTACCCATGCAATGCAACATGCATGCTCATAATGCCCATCTCATAGCACATACCGGTATAGCTGAGAGCACACGCATCGGTGGCACCCTCTCATTCCCATTCAGCCCATGGAGGGTCCTACCGAAGTAGGACTTTTGTGCCTCACTACGTGTGAGACATAGAGGCTCATTTGGGTCACCTCTTCCATTATGAATACATAAATGCAAATGAAATGGAAAAATTGCAAGTGGCATTCTATTTTAACATTCACCTCACCGTAATCATATTCCTAACATTAACATACATATGACATATTCTTACGTACACAAGCTTAGCATTTTCATCATCCTAATCATAACCATAATGACAATCATACGCATTGACATGCTCTTATATCCATAAACTTAGCATTTGCATCATCATAATCAAACTCATAATCCTATGCATAATCATACTCATAATTATCAACATAGTCGAAATCACAAAGCAAAGTATGCCATAAATCCTTTTAGCATTCAACATACATGATACACTTGCCTCTAACCGCGAGTAGCGGAGTGGCGCCAAGATGAGGCCACTCCCGAAATCACACCTCCTGTAAAACAATCACATGCATCTCAAAACAAAGCAATCATAAAAATAAGCAACATCACACCTACTCCCCTCTCAACTTCACTTCATCTCGCGACGGCTAAACCATTTACGTGCCATCCCACAAATATAAAGGCTACAAGATCTAACCCAAAAACCCTAATGATGGGAGCAACGAACTAAAGGTGAGCTACCAAAGTTTGATCACAAATTTCTATTTGCTCAACTTACCCCAAGACTCCATCTAGCAACACCAAGCCTAGCCCCAAAAATTCAGCATGCTGCCAAACCGGACAGCTAGTTTCAAACTATCATAACTTCTAGCATTCAACTTCAAATTCAATAAATGAAGACATTTTTGAAATCTACAGGAAATTTTCAAACTTTCTCTAGTTATAGGAATAATTTAATTCGGCCTCTAACTAGCCATGCACAGCACAAACTCGAAGTTGCTGCTAGCAGGAATATGTTCTGGATAGCAGGTAAATGAAACACCATATCTTCTAAACGGCTGAATGAAAAATTGCATTCTTAGACTCAAATTAAACTTAAGACTAGGGGTGAAAACGGGTCGGATATTTCCCGCCTGATCCGGGTTCGGATCCGAAAAAAACCGGATCCAGGAGGATGATTTTATATCCGGTCGGATCCGGATCGGATCCGGATATTCAAATACGGATACGGATACGGATTCGGGGCATCAAATATCCGTCGGATCCGGATAATTCCCGTATTTACACCGGATATCATCCCACATTTCTATTCGGATATCCGGCAGCAGCAGTAGCAACTACTAGTACCGGCACCGCAACTATTGTCTATTCCCATAACCTAATCCTCTCCTCCTCAATCGATCAATCCTCAGGGCTCCACGCCGCCGCCACGCCGTCGTCCACCGCGCCCTTTTGCAGATTGGCTGGCTCGTCATACTCGTAGGAGCTGAGGACGGCCTCGTGTGTGCCGTCGCCCGTGGGAGCCTAGAAGAGGTCGGGGCCGAGACCCTTGCCCCTGGTGATATCCTACTGGTCGTCGGAGATGTCGTAGCCTCCTACCCTAGAGGCGACCGCCCCATCTTCACGCGACCACGCCTCGCCGCCAGAACCAGCCGTCCGCTGACTTCTCAGTCTCTCCTCTCCTAGCCGCCTCACGAAGTAAGAAACATCCACCCTCTGACCCTCTCGCCGTGTGTACGCGTGTGCTGCATGTATGTTAGATGGAAAAGCGCCGTCTTTCCCTAAGTAATGCTAGAAGAGATTGCCCTTAGGATGTGATTTGTGCGTACGCACAGGTGCGATTTTGCATGAATCGGTTGGGGGACAAGCAGATTCATTCTTGTAGGCCAAGATTAATCGCAGAAGCAGGATAGAGCACTTCCATATTTTATTATGTCGTACTAGAATTTTTTATTACTACAATTGCGGTGACTAGTTGTCTCATGTCTGGGTGCGATGCAATTTCAAGAAAATCACTGTTGCCAAGATTAATCGGCTCGTAGGGAAGGCCCTTCCACCTGTCCTGGTCCGTCTGCTTCCCGTCGTCCAGATCCTTGGCCGCCATGACTGAGAACCTGCTGTTGAGGTTGGACTGCCTGCCATGGTAGCAGTGCACGCCCGAGGTCACTTGCTTCTTGACCTTCTTCCCAAGGAAGCTGCTCGGTGTGGACGCCTACATTGATATAGGTAAGACCGTAAGAGGTTGTTAATTCTCTTTAATTAGGAATATTATCCGATCGTGTCGATCGATTTGATTGTGCACTTACGGTACCATACTGCATTTGCATAGGACCATAAGTTAGTGCATATATGCCTGGTCATCTGATCGATCCAGGAAACTTAGCATATGTTTAACTAATTAACGTCGTGACAGATTTAGGCTTTTAGGAAGCTAACCTGGTTAATTCAGCAAAATCGTCACTAGAACTTACCAGCTAAAAGTAAGTTACTCTGCTTAAAGTAATCTGCTTTCGGGTAGGATTTATTCCCCCCTTGAACTGCTAGCTACTCGCACTACCTGCAGCTTAATGATGTCCTTTTTTTACATCAGTATTGTTAAGTTGGACATGTAGTACTACTGAAACTGCACGGGTGGTAACTTAATTAGAAGATCATGTAACTCTTTTCTGATAATGATGGTCAAATTTGCTTTGCTCCCTGTCATTTTATATGGCTTGTAAACTCAATGAACAAACAGTCTATTATGCAGCCATGTGTCACAGATGATGTTTAACTTAATATTTTAAATCAACATTGACTCGCAATCCCTTGTAGACTCAATGAACAAACTTTTGTTGGATCACTTATGTTGGAATTATGTATGAATCACTTATGTTGGATTTATGTATGAATTATGATTATGTCAATGTGATCATGTATGTGTGTTATCGTGTGAGAGCTATGTTATATTGTTATGTATGTATTTGTGTTGAAAAGTTCATTGGTTCATGTGAATGTTGTATGGTTTATGCATTTTTTTGCCTTGCATACTATCCGACTATATAATCCGTTTCCGATCCGTATCCGTCATGTATCCGTCCCGTGTCTGAATCCGAACTACTCCGAATTCATATCCGTATCCGGTCTATCCGTATCCGACTCCGAATCCGGGATAATAATATGGGTTAGGATACGGGACAAGCAATATCCGACCGAATCCGATCCGTTTTCACCCCTACTTAAGACCTTGTTCTACAATTTCTTCTACAACTAACCCCTCAGCAAATGTCTCTATATTGCCCAAAACAACAAAAAATCGAGACTATTGACAACACTAGCAAGTTATGGATAGCAGTCACAAAAATAACCATATTGTCTAAACAGCTGAACCAAAAATTATGTTCTTAGGTTCTAATTAATACCAAGACTACAATCTACAATTTTTGCAACAACCAACCTCTCTGGAACTGACCAAAAGAACCCCAAAATGGGATCTGAAGATCAAACAGCAATCTGCCCAAACTCTGAATTTTCAGCAAATGAAGGCATTTTTGGAATATACAGATAATTTTCCAACTTTTTCTAGGTATTAAGAAATTCTAATTCAACCTCTAATCAACTCTAAACGGCAAATCTCAACAGCTGCTACCCACAGTAGCAAAAATCGAATAGCATGCACTGAAATAAACATAACTCTTTAATGGCTGAATCAAAATGATTCATCTCAGTCTCTAAAGAACCAAAAGACAGAGATCTACAACTTTCTCCACAGTCAAACCCTCAGGAAACTCTTCTAAAGTCCTCCAAAACTAGCCCTAACAGAGGGGATTGTTCTTGCTCTACATAAACTGAACTATTCTGCCCCAACCCCCCAAATTCCTAAATAATCTCAACTCCAAGTCCAAGAACCCTAGCAAGACCTCTCTAAGTACCAGCATGCATGAAAACCCCTCAAAAATATAATCTAACCCCATTAGACCTACCTTCCTTGGTTGGGGAGGAAACCAAGAGGAGGGGGACTGCAGCTTGGAGGCGCCATGGAGCAGGAGGAGCAGCTCTAGGGGAGGGGGAAGAAGCGCAGCTTGAGGGTGCCATGGTGGAGGAGGAGCTGCCTGGAGGCGCCCTGGTAGAGAAGAGCTCGGGTGGGAGTGAGAAAGTAGGGGAACACGAGTGGGGAAAAGATAAGAGTGACCAGCTAGGGGAGTGAGGTGGCCTGTTGGGATTTTAGTGGGAGGGCTAGCATTTGGGGAAGAAAGAATTCCCTCCCTACAGGTCCAAAATGACCAGACTCAACCCGAAAAACCCCCCTAGACAATAGATTAATTTCTCTCTCTAAAGAAATCTGTAATATTACACTCTTCCCCCTTAAAAGAATTCGACCCCGAATTTGAAGAATGCCAATACACAAGACAAAGTCCACCAGGGACTTAACTTTCTTTACAAAATTGACCTCAATAACTCAAAATGCTTCTCAAACCAATGAGACTCCAAATCCCAAATTGCTTTTTCCTTAGAATCAACCGAACAATCACCTTAACTCATTTCATCTTCTTTTGACTCAACACTCTAACTTCTCCTTAGATTTCAAGGGAGAGGACTTGAAGGCAAGGCCTTGATCAAAGACCAACAACTAATAGAACTACCTCGAGTTCTAGATCCCAAATGGTCTTCCTGAACATGGATTCCCACAAAAACATTCTCAACCTGCAAACTCAATACACCTATGCAAGGACTCAAACATAATCAAGCGGTAAACCAAATTTCCACATCATACCACTATCAAAATTAGTCTAACGTAACCTCAAACTATGATTTCCTTTAGCACTAAATCACACTATACCTTTTAACCGATGATTCTTCTCAGGAGAACAGGGTACTAACCTCTAAACTCAACTCCAATTCCCTTTTCAGCTTTAATCACAAAACTCTAGTCTCCTCTCTCAACCTCTCTACCACTATTCATCTTATTCATGATGACAAGAACAACATGAGGCTCTTCATTCTAACACGCCTCTAAACCATTTCTCAACCCATCACCAATACCCTCCGTTTGAACATCTGGGGTTCCAAACTTGAACCCCCAATAGCCTAAAATACAAATCCCCATGTCTCTCCCAGTTGATTGATCTTTTTAACAGAAGAACCATTACCGACCAATGCCATCGAAAGAAATAGCCCACTATGGCATAATTTCTTTTCCAACTGCAAACCACGATAAAAGATTTTACTCTATCTTCTCTCAGGCTTATCTCACACCCAGGGACAACTACCTAAGATAAATGTTCAAGACAGAACATTTTTATTTCAAATTGCCATCACCTTCATTACAACCAAACGATACTCTCAAGAAGAAATGGGCCAAGACAAGCCACAGCCTTCCATACTCTTCACTCTTAACCCCATTTATGGTTAACACCTAATCAAGTTTAGGACATGAGGTCGTTACTAACCCACACTTGGTTCTTTGCCTAAGAGGGTCTCGCCCTCACATTCTTTCACTCAAATGACCAAGCTCAAGAGTACAATCCTTTATTATACTCAACAATTCAGAGAGAGAAAACTGATCCGTGAATCAAACATATATACACACAACCACTGCCTTTTCTCTCAAGAGAAAGGGAACTTATTCTCAACAAAAACCATTTTACCAGCAAAAAAAATCACTTATGAAACATTCATAAGAATCACCTTTTTGATACTGTTCGCGCTAAAAACATGAAGTAGGGTCGTTAGCCTCAAACACACAAGACAAACAACGGGTTTGCAGAGCGTGCCAGTCAATTTGACCTGAAATTGACAAGGTAGAATTTGTAAATTAATCAAAGCCGATAAACAAAGATTATCGGCTTAACGCTAGTCGGCTGAAAACCGATTAGGGGATAACTAGATTAACCAGTTGCAGTTAATCCGAATACAAGGTGAAATCGGCTTTTAGAAGGCGATGCGCAGCAAAACAAAGCAGATCGAACCTGGGAGAAATCGGCTAAAACCAACAATCGGCGATGCGCAACTTTGTTGATTTCGTCGACTTACAGAAAAGTGTTTGTAAACCCTAAAACAATGCGAAACCGTAGAAAGTAGATGTTGTGTTGGATTGATTGATTCTTCTCTCTCCCCTTGATGTCCCTTTTTATATTACTTTAACCGATCCGAGTCCATCTTGGATACGGCAACTGACCCTACACCGAACCGAATTTCTTGATTCGGTAACCGAATTCATGTTGGTTATGGTCGGGTCTACGCCGCGCCTCATATTTCCAAATTGGGCCGATATTGCTTTCACATGCCAAACTCTTGGTGCGAATAGACCGATTTCACCACAAACGCCGAATTTTGGTGCAAACATATGCCCCCCGTTTTTTGGAAGATGACTCATTTTCCAAAAAACTTATCGGCTTTACGTTCGCATCGGCTTACGGAGGCATCTATCTCTGGAATCACCCCAATAACTGCGCCGTAATAATCTCGGTGCGTTTTAAATGCACAACCACTCCCGCCTGTTCGCCTTTTTTCACCGTAGTATAAATATGGGGGGTCCCCCCACGGTCATTTTCATCCCTCGAAGCCCTTGTGTTCTCGTCAATCGGCTTTCTCTGCATCCCTGGTCTTCCTGAGCGATCTTCCTCCGTGCTTTCTTCGCCTTTCCTTCCTTTTCAATCGGCTGAAATGGATGCCTCGCAGGTACTCATTCCCATCCCAAATAGTGACCATCAGTATTTTCTATGTCCTATAGGAACCGTAGAAACCGATATCGTTATCGAAGATGAGGTTCCTAGACTTCCTTTATCGGCTCCTGGTTACAACATAAAGGAATGGAGCAAGAGTTTTAGGGCTTGACCGACAGCTCTCAAGGGCTGGAGGTCTTGGTATATTAGAGTATCGGCCCAAAAGAAGACGGAGTGGGAAAGAATGGGCATCGCTGAGAGTCTTCCCATGTCTTTAGCTGCCCCAGAACCCAATGAATCCCTGGTGGCTGCTACTTGCTATTTTTGGTCAGACTCTTTCAATGCCTTCTTTTTCCCAATTGGTCCTACCGGCCCAATTCTCCTAGATATGGCCGAGTTGTGTTGCCTTCGGCCTGACAGAGACCAAATATCGGCTTTTAGTGGGAAACCTCAGTACAAATTAGTCCGAAAAAGGGGGAAGGTTGGTCCAAATACATCCAAAATAACAACAAGGTAACCGGCCCTGTATCGGATGAAGAACACATTGCTTTCCTCAACCTATGGCTAGACCGATTCCTTTTTTGCGGTGCTTCCTTAGGGCCAACCCAAGTCTACCAATTTATGGCAGAGCAATTAGTGGTGGGTCGTCGGCTAGCCTTAGGGAAATCTTTGTTGGGGGTTGTCTACCATATGATGTATGTCATCCGAAGTCGGCTTTTTACCGGCAACGGTTCTTATGTCATTGGCAATGTTGGGGGCCCACTTTGGTTTATCCAGATTTGGCTCTATTGCGTCTTTGGCCGCCTTATCATCCCAGACCCTTCGAAAGAATCGGCTTTCCCAACGGAAGACCATCCTGAGGGCGCAACCCCTACATTCCAGCCTAGCCGATCTTCGGGCGAGAAGTTTATCATGTGTTCGTCTGATGAGCCTAAAATCTCCCCGGCCGGTTTTCACAAGTATCTATCCTTCTTTTTGAATCTCAACCAAGCTTCTTTCAACCGTCGAGATTTCTTCACGTACAGCCAATTAGCTGACCTCCCATGGCCCTCTTTTCTCCGTTTAAACTCCGATAGCTCTTTAATGCCGCAGTCTACCCTTGATCTTCTCCCTCTATTAATCTCTCCTTGCATTCTTCATGTCGGCTTGAGTACAATAGAACTTTTCAACCGACCTATGAGTTCTACCATCCCTCTGTGTATGCACGCCAACTGGGTTTTGGACAAATGATTCCTTGCTTCCCCTTACTTGCCATGATTAAGCCACGAAACAAAGTAACTAATGCTATGGCTGCGGAGCTTATTACTGAACTAGCCGATGAGCTTCATGTAGTGGATTTGCCTTTCCTTGTGTTGAACACACGTCGGTCGGGCCAGTTTACATCGTGGTGGGCTACCATAGCTGAGTCTCTCTTGCGGAGATGTACTATTCATGATGTCTTGTCTTCCTTTCTCCCTGGCTTTCAAGAGCCGACGGAAGCTACCGCCGGGTCTAGCTCGAGTTCAGGCTATGCTAATTCGTCTTTAGAGGTATTTTTATTTTTTGATATGCCTGTCAAAATAAGATTTTCATCGGCTTAACCATGTCTTTTTGCTCTACAGACTAGCAAGAGGTCGGCTCCAGCACAAACTGCATCGGCCGACGACAGTTCGAAACGGCAAAAGTCGTCAGCCCCTCTTGCTGGTTTCTCTTCCGGCACGCTGAGAGTCAACAGCCCATCATTATCAGATCTCGCCGAGCGGCGTATTGAGAGTAGGTCCAGCCCTTTGTTTTGTTTAAAATTCTTCTGTTGGCTAACCCCAATATTTGCCATTTTCAGAAAAGAAGAAGAAGGGCCGCAGGGTCGTCATCAAACAGTCATCTAAACCTGCCGGGCGTGATGCGGCGTCATCTCCGGCTGGATCGGCCACCACGGTCGGTTTTTCTCTTTTGATGTCGGCTTCCGTTAGGGTAAATGCATTTAACATAGTATTTTTGCTTCCAGGAAACTTCTCCCTTGCCAACGGCTGATGCTGATGACCAAGGGGCTGCAGCAAACGCTCCTTCTACGTCGGCTTCCAAGCCTGTTCTATCCTCAGACCCCCTTGTTGCCCCTTTGCAATTCCCGTCGACCGCCACTCCAACCGTTCCCATGGCTCCAGTTGCCGAGGCCGCACTTTCTCCGATGCCCGTGGCAGACCCTGTCGACCTCCTGGGCTTCAGCCTGGACGAACTGAGTGACCCTGAAATCCTGGCCACGGACGACTACCCAGCCGATGTTCAGCGAATCATCAGTGCTGCTGCGGGAGTATCGGCTATCGTGACTTCTGTACCTGGAATGCAGGAAAGACTTGATCGTCTGTTCAATGAAGTCTTGCAGCCTGAAGCCCAGCTCCTGGCCAACACGCAACCATTGAGGACAGCTATGGCAGCGATTGAAGCCGACCTCCCTCCAGAGGTAATGCAAGCCCTCTTGGATGTTTGTCACCTGGACTCTCAAAGGGAGGAAATTGCGGCTGCAAAGACCAGACTAGCTCAGCGGACAGCGCAGAAAGTGGATCAGGACGCCTTGGACAAGATGGTGGCCGACACCAAGGCCAAAAAACAACACTATGATGAAGGCATTTCCAGCTTTAAATTGGCTAAGACAAAACAGAGCGAGTTGATTTCTACCAAGAAATCTCTTGAGGAACAACTAGCTAAGGTGATTCAGCAATTAGCCGATATCGAGCTATCTCTCACTGCATCGGTTTCATCATTGTCTTCCCAGAAACGCATCCTTGGTGACATGGTGGCTGCGGTGAAGAGCCAATCGGCCAAGATGCAAGACATCCCCGGGAGCACGACCGAAGATCAGCGGTTGGTTGACAATGTTCAAAAAATCATTGCTAAAGCTGCGGGGGCACTTTTAGGCCTAAAAGCTCGTCTGCCCGGCTCGGGGTTGTAACTCCATTATGTTTCAATCGGTCCTTGTCGCGAAACTGCTTGGATGACTTATTTTGTATCGGCTATGTAATCGATCTTGGTTTTCATGGGATGTTTTTGGATGATGTAAATAGATCGGTTGTGTAACCGATCCTTTCTATTTTAAGTTACTGCGATCTTTTTAACTGCCTCTGATTGTCGTTAGGACCCGATCCAAACGCTAGGGAAGTATGCTTTCAAATATTTCCCATTTATCGCTTTAGGCAGGATAAACCCTTCTAACGTCTCCAGGATATACGCATTCCCATTGACTAATCGGTTTATCTTATAAGGTCCTTCCCACGTTGGAGACCATTTGCCGAATCGATTATCTTTAGAACCGATCGGCAAAACAGTTTTCCATACTAAATCGGCTTGGCTAAAAGATTTTGGCACCACTTTTTTATTGTATGACTTGGCAACCCTTTCTTTGTTCTGTTTTAGCCGATCCAATGTATTCAGCCTTAATTCGGCTAAGTCGTCTAATTTATCTAGCATTGCCTGTTTGTATTCATCGGTCGGAAAATTATCCTGTTCGGATAGCCTTACTGAGCCGATGTTGACTTCCACGGGCAAAACGGCCTCTTGTCCATACACTAACTGAAAAGGTGACAATTTAGTTAACCCATGATAAGATAGCCGATAAGCCCATAAAGCTTCTGATAATGTTGAATGCCATTTTCTTGGTCCTTCCTCAATTTTTCTTTTTATTAATTTTATCAGTGTCTTGTTGGATGACTCGGCCTGCCCGTTGGCCTGAGCATAACAAGGGGAGGAGTTGAGTAGTTTTATCCCGAGACTTTTTGCAAAATCTTTGAACTCTTTAGACATGAACACAGTCCCTTAATCGGTAGTGATTGTCTGTGGGATTCCAAACCGATAGACAATATGTTCGTTTACAAAGTCGATTAATTCCTTGGTGGTTACCTTCCTGAGTGGTACAGCTTCAACCCATTTCGAGAAATAGTCCGTGGCGGCAAGGATGAATTTATGACCTTTACTGGAGTTCGGGAATATTTGGCCGATGATATCTATACCCCATCCTCTGAACGGCCATGGTTTTATGATCGGGTACAAAGCCGCTGCTGGTGCCGTTTGTACGTTGCCGAACCTTTGACAAGTTTGGCACCCTTTATAGTACTTGAAACAATCTTCCAACATCGTCGGCCAAAAGTACCCCGTTCGTCTCAGTATCCATTTCATTTTGTGAGCCGACTGGTGTGACCCACAGATTCCCTCGTGGACTTCTCCCATTGCTATCTTGGCTTCTTCAGTCCCCAAGCACCTTAACAATAAGCCTTCCATGGTTCGAAAGTACAATACATCTTCCAGTATAACATATTTGAGTGCTTTGCGCCTGACCTTCTGTTCGGTCGATTTAGAGGGGTCTGATAAATAGTCCCTTATTTCTGTTCTCCAATCGACAGGATGGACACATAAGATCGGCCAAATGTTTAGCTCGATCGGTTCCTGTCGGCTTTTGCTCCTGTATCTCGATGCACATTGTGCCAATCGGTTCGCTTTGTCATTAGTTTCTCTGGGGATATGTTCTATAGAGAATGTAATAAACGTCTCAACAATTTGGAGGCATTGATGTAAAAATCGGGTTAACGTACCATCGTTGCATTGGTATTCCCCCTTGATTTGTTGTACAATTAACATCGAATCTCCAAAGGCTTCGACGTCTTTCACTCCGATGCTGTCTAGCAATTGTAGCCCTCTTAGTAATGCTTCATACTCTGCTTGATTATTTGAACATCGGCTATTTAGCCGATACATGAATTCGTACTCCTATTTTCTCGGTGAAATTTATACTACGCCGATGCCTTCGCCCTCTTGGCAAACGGATCCATCAAAGTACAATTGCCAAGGAGTTACATCAGCAGTTCCTTTTAACGTTTCACTTCCTGCAATAAAATCGGCCACTGCTTGTCCTTTTACAGATTTAGCCGATTCATAGGTTAAATCGAACTCAGTTAAGGCGTACGCCCATTTAACAAGTCGACCTTGCAAAATTGGTGCAGATAGTATGTACTTGACTACATCGGTTTTGCAGACTATGACGCATTTTGATGCCAATATATAATGTCTTAATTTAGTGCAAGCAAAATACAAAGATAAGCACAATTTTTCTACTAGGGGATACCTGGTTTCTGTATCTAAGAGACGTTGGCTTAGATAAAATATAGCTCGTTCCTTCCTATTGGCTTCCTTTGTTAGGACTGCCCCTACTGTATCTCCTTCAGCCGATATATATAGTTTAAAAGGTATACCATGCTTTGGTGCGGCCAATACTGGTGGACTCATCAGATAACCTTTTATGTCGTCGAAGGCCTTTTGTTGATCGGCTCCCCATTTGAATTCTTGGTCGTCTTTAATTTTCAGTAGTGGCGTGAAGGCCCGAATACATCCTGACAAGTTTGAAATGAAACGTCTCAAGTAATTGATTTTCCCTATCAATACTTGCAACTCCTTTTTGTTTGCCGGCGGTCTAGTATCGGCTATAGCTTTTACTTTGGCTTAGTTTACCTCAATCCCTCCTTCATGTACTGTAAACCCAAGGAATTGTCCAGCCGATACTCCAAAAGCGCATTTTAGCGGGTTCATTTTTAATCCATGTGCCCTCGTGCTCTCGAACATCTTTTCCAAATCGGCTAAATGTTGGCAATCTTCTCTGGATTTTACCACTATATCGTCAATGTATATTTCCACAGTATTGCCGATTAAATTATGGAAAATATGGTTCATAGCACGCTGATAAGTGGCGCCGGCATTTTTTAAACCGAAGGTCATAACCGTCCATTCATATAGCCCTAAGGCTCCTGGGCACCAAGGTCGCTTTTAGGGACATCGGCCTCTGCCATGAATATCTGATTGTATCCAGCATTTCCATCCAAAAAACTTATGATTTTATTCCCAGACGCAGCATCGATAAGCATATCGGCTATAGGCATCGGGTATTCATCTTTTGGTGTGGCTTTATTTAAATCCCTAAAATCAACGCACACCCTAAGTTTGCCGTTCTTCTTTTTTACAGCAACGATATTCGAGACCCATTCAGCATATCGGCAAGGCTAGATAAACTTTGCCTCTAGTAATCGCCCTACCTCTTCTTTTATAGCGTCATACAACGTAGGATTAAATCGTCTGGGATATTGTTTGAATGGCCGATACCCAGGTTTTATGGGTAGCCGATGTTCAACTAATTGTCGGCTTAAACCTAGCATCTCATAATACTCCCATGCAAAGCAATCCCTATATTTTTGAGTATTTCGACCAACTTTGCTTTATACTTGGGTTCTAATTTAGCACTTACAAACGTTGGTCTTTTACTATCGGTTTCTCCAATGTTGATTTCTTCAAGCAAATCGGTAGAGGTAAATCCTAACCCTTTTCTTTCTTCTTCAAAATCCTCGACAGCTTCTTCGTATTCTTCTTGCCGATAGCTTCTTACCCTTTCTTGTAGTCTTGCTATTGTCTTGGACTCCATCTTCTCACTACTTCGTTTGTCCGATCAAACGTATTAGGTTTAACACTGATCGGCTTGAATCCTGATTTCTCGATGCAGATGAAATCGCAATCGTCCAAGATTTTTCCTGAGATACATTCGGCTTCTTCATGTGGCCAATTAGTACCAGGGTTGGCCATGGCGATATGAGCCGATGGATCGGCCTGTACAACTTCGACCGTATCATCGTTCCATTGTACCAACTTCTGATGCATAGTTGATGGTATGTAGCAATTGGCGTGGATCCAGTCCCGCCCGAGGAGCACACTATAATTACCTTTGGCTTCTATCACAAAAATGCAGTCGGCAAAGTTTTACTGCCGACTGTTAGTTCAGACATCATCACGCCTTTGGCTTCAGTAGGATCTCCCGTGAAGTCATTTAACACCATATTTGTTTTGATCAAGTCTTCGTCGGCTTTACCCAATTTCTTGAAAGTACTTAGCGGCATCAGATTAACTGTTGCCCCACCATCAACCAACATTCGAGATATTGGCCGGCCATTAATGTACCCTTTCAGGTATAATGGTTTTAGATGTCGATGCATGTCTTGCGGTTTTTCAAACACGGCATCTGGTGCACCAAGGCATAATTGGGCGAACACTTCTTCAGCCGATTCTCGGTCTTGAACTCAGCAGGTAAAGTGAATACCATGTTTATATCCATTGGTGGTGTATCATCTCGGATCATTGGAGACCCGGATTCGACCGATTGATCTGAATCACTATCGGTCTGTTCCTTCTTTCTTCATTCATTTTTCGAAACTGGTATAGGTCTTAACTTATTGAACACCCGATCCCTCTCTTTCTCTTTCTCGGCTTCCCTTTCTTCTTGTGTTTTTAGTCGCTGAAGCCGCCTGCGCTGTGATTTGCTAAGACCTGAGGGGCACCACCTAGGTTTAGGTTCTATCGGCTTCCTGATTTTCCCAGCTAAGTTGCTCATTTCGCTGTCAGATTCCATTCTACTTATGTTATGAGAAGCCAATATTTCTTGAGTTCGGGAGGACTCGCCTTGCTATGACGTCAACAGTCTTTGGACCGGCCTCCTGTTTCTTATTTCTAGTCGATCATGTATTGATCTAGACAATCTGTCTTTTACCGATTGGTTTGGTCGATACATAGATGAGTGTTGCAAAGGACAGGACATGACCGTTGGTAAGATCATTCCTTTCTCCCAGCAAAACTGCCAAAAGGGACATTGCCGGTGTCTCTCTTCTTTAGTAGCTGGCCGATGTGGTACATCGGACCGCCAATATTCGCCTATCTTTTGATCCGATCGGTGAAAACTTTGGGTTTGTCTGGTATCGTATTTTTGGCTTATCCTTTCATATTTCGCCAGGAGTTGCGAGAAAGTCGGCTTTGGTTTGAAATTAACTTTTTTTGAAGCCTTTTCAGCCCTATACCATTTTCCAACCTCCAAGTCTCCCTTTGGTTTCACTGTTCTCGAGTTCTGTCCATTCTTATTGGCTTCTATTTGTATGGAGCCGATAGTAATTTGCACTGTTTCGTCTCCTTTTGACCGTGCCTCAATCCCTTTAGTCGGCTTGATATCTTCTGCAGGTCCTTTTCCTTTTCGTGAGTATTGAACCATGTTGACTTGAAAAGGATTCATATCTATCTGCATAGCCGATTCTTCTGCAAACTTTAATCTGCCATCGGCGATGGCCGATTGAATCTGCTGCCGAAAAATATTGCAATCGTTAGTGTTATGTGAAAACGAATGGTGCCATTTACAGTACCTTCGCTTTTTAATTTCTTCGGCCGATGGGATGACGTGACCTTCTGGTAACCTTATGAGTTTTTCTTGTAACAATAAATCAAATATTTTGTCACATTTTGACACATCATATGAGTATTTAACTTCTGCCTTATTTTTTGTTGGCTTGAGTAGAGAGCACACGAGTGGCCTCTTGAAACATTAGCAATTTGCTCTGCCCAATTGACATTGTCGGCTTGTGGTGCAACCGGACATCGCCAATTTTCATTATTTACGCCCTGCCCCCCGAGTGCAAACTCGGGTGTTTGTCCAAATTGTGCCACAGGGGGTCTTGGTACTTGATCATAGTCGTGATTTCTAAAAACCAACGTATCGGGTACCGGTGCGAAAGGTTCAACGTATGGTACTACCCTATATGGTGCCTGGTTTATGGCTGTGGCTCGTGATTGTGGAACTTGATCTGTTTCAATCGGTTGTGGAGCTGATGAACCGGTGTTACCACCAAGGGGTCCGTTTGACGGGTTTGACACGCTTATTTTCGCCCCATCCGTGTGCCCATGGTAGTGTGTTACCCCACCTTTCTGCGAACTAGGTTTCAAAATAGTAGGCTGAATCGGCATCATGATAGGTGTTTGGGCCGACACGTTTACTGTATTGGTATTAGGCGTTATGGAGTACACTGGGTATGTAGGGAGGGTTTGTAATGGATCTAGTAGACTCCCGGATACAGCTAATTCCTGAGCAATTGTTTTCACACTATTTTCTATCATCGGTTTCAACGTGGATACTAGAGCCGATGATTGATTAACTAGTGCGTGATGCGTAGATTGTTCAATCATATTTGACAGATCGACTTGAGCAGGTGCATATCGGCTTACCGAGTCAGATGATGAATCGCCGATCGGGTTGATACTTGGGAGTGCGGTCCTTTGGGTAACGCCACGGCGTGTTTTCTGAAAACACTGCAGCATTATTTCCTCCAAAGCCGCCTTTCGGGCTTCGATCTCTTTCCGCTGCTCGGGGGTCAGATCGGCCATCTGAGGCGTGATTATAGCGTCCGTGTTGATATCAGCAGTGATCGCAGGCTTATCGTTTGATGTCATCTTGATTTTCTTGGTCCCACTGGGCGTGCCAAAATATGTTCGCGCTAAAAACGTGAAGTAGGGTCGTTAGCCTCAAACACACAAGACAAACACCGGGTTTGCAGAGCGTGCCAGTCAATTTGACCTGAAATTGACAAGGTAGAATTTGTAAATTAATCAAAGCCGATAAACAAAGATTATCGGCTTAACGCTAGTCGGTTGAAAACCGATTAGGGGATAACTAGATTAACCAGTTGCGGTTAATCCGGATACAAGGTGAAATCGGCTTTGAGAAGGCAATACGCAGCAAAACAAAGCAGATCGAACCTGGGAGAAATCGGCTAAAACCAACAATCGGCGATGCACAACTTTGTTGATTCCGTCGACTTACAGAAAAGTGTTTGTAAACCCTAAAACAATGCGAAATAGTAGAAAGTGGATGTTGTGTTGGATTGATTGATTCTTCTCTCTCCCCTTGATGTCCCTTTTTATATTACTTTAACCGATCCGAGTCCATCTTGGATACAGCAACTGACCCTACACCGAACCGGACTTCTTGATTCGGTAACCGAATTCATGTTGGTTATGGTCGGGTCTGCGCCGCGCCTCATATTTCCAAATTGGGCCGATATTGCTTTCACATGCCAAACTCTTGGTGCGAATAGACTGATTTCACCACAAACGCCGAATTTTGGTGCAAACAGATACATTCACAAATACCACACACATTGTACTTAAACCCAACTATAGTCGAAATAGAGTTACAAAAAGGGTTTTTAGCTCAAGAGCTTCCCACACAATCCCTCATGTCTATATGTTTCCTCAAAATATTAGTTCCAAAGATAATTCATTTTGTATGCTAAGAAGCGCGATCCACTCATACACTCTTGACTGTAAATCCCATATTCATAACATAAGCTAAATAACTTAGCTAAGACAAAAGAATGGCATGGTTCAATGAAATGAAACATTCTGAAAGCCATCAACAAATTTCTTCATGATTATTCATTCTTCCATCCTCATTTTCAATCATCAAGGCTAACTCCACAACTTGGCAAAAATGCAACCTAATTTGGGGAATCTCTAATACACTCAAATCAGAACATCTTAGCCAAAAGGCATCCATCCTTAATACCATACAAATGAACCCATCCATCAACATTTTAAAAGGAGGCTCATCTCAAATCCCACCATCTCTAGTAATCAAATTCGCTTACCATCAAAGGTTTCACTATTCAAAGCTTGCACCATGAGAAACCACATCAAGATATAATCATAACTTATGTAACTAATTCTTCCTTGAATTACCTTCTCTAATAATTATATCCACTATTGGCAATGCTATCATCCAACATTAAACCAATTCTATCACATGATAATCATCAAGGGAAAGCATGTTATAAATCTTAACCACATTTAACCTATCAATAAATAACACATAAGACAGTGCAACAACAATTATTTGGTCTACAAACCATAATGATCCATTAGTCATAAATCTTCATAATCTAAGTTTAAGGCCTGTCTTTTTAATGAAACTTTCAACCTAATCAACATATAAATATCATACAACCCATAAGTCAACATCTCGGTAATCGAAACTTATTTCGGCCATAAATTACTCCTACAATTAAATATTGTCTCCATGTGTCATGATTCGAAAATATGGCTCTAAGACAATCATTCACTAAGAATAAAATCATACACCAAAACAATCATTCCAATAACTCTTTGTACTTTAGTTATATCCTTGGTTTAAGTCATTCTATCCATATTGCATACTGAATTGTCAATAGGCTTCACAATCTGACAACTTAAAACAATTCTAAGTAAAAAAAATTTCGCCGTCACCTTGCGTCAAAATTCATCAAGCAAAACCTTCTATACCTTCGCAATCGTCATCGGTACTATCATTAAAGGAACATGATATCATACTTTCAATTATCTTCATGGCTTACTGTAACATGCATGATATTTCTAATCAACTTTCACTTAAGGATCACCTACCATCATGATTGAATTTCTCTACCAACACCTTATCTTTGTTTGCCCTTAAACAATTAACAAAATTCACATTATCCTCAACGGTAACTTACTTCATCTCTATGTCCTAATTAACTACGCATCAAAGTTTTAAACCTTCTCGATGATCACCTACCCTTCACTAGCAGGGCGTGACCCAAATTTAATTATCGCAACGAATTCTTAGCATGAACCAAAACATAATTACATTCCAACCATACTTCTACTACGGACCATTTATTCATAGCATTTTCTAGAGAAGGCCAACCAAAACTCACAAGGGAACTCAACTCTCAAATCACAATAAAACAAGACCCAAACTCTAATATGCAGAAGTTCCCCAAAACAATTCAGACTTGAGAACTTCCACGGAAGAAGACAAATGCAAGGAAATTTTCACAAAAAGGAAAAAAACCAAGCGATCAAGTAGGATTTTCATCGAAAAAAAACATAAAACTTAGCCCCACACAACTAAGTCCTGCACAAATACTTCAAGAGCTTCCTTCAAACTCGAAAACCACTAAACACCTACAAAAGGTAACTATTTTTCCAACCAAAACCAATCACCAGAAATATAGGGTAATAACAGCCAAAAAAACAACTCATCATTAAACTCTTTTTCCTTTAACTCCGACCATCGATGTCATAACGAAAGCAGCCCCCACATAAAGCTCTTCAATCGAAGATATTTTCAAACAATAATCCTCCCTTACAAGAGGTACCTAAACCTTTGATAGTGGCCCTACCTGGCCACTCCCACAACACAACCTTTTCTATAGCTAAAATAACCTTGACCAAAACCCCTTCAACATAGCTAATTCATATAAACATAAAAAACGACTTGCCTCCATCCGGCACCCACATTCCACCATCTGGTGAGTCTAAGTTAGACTTCTACAAATTATTTAGCCAGGTCGTACCCATTATAGACATGTGGTTGTACAGTTATGCTTAGAATGAACAATCATAAGCGTCGGTCCTTAATTGACTTGGGGTGGTACTTGCACAACGAAAACTAGTGCTCCATCCTCACCCGCCTGACATTCCATTCCGCCCAAGTCCAAACCATTTTTTTATTTTTATTTTGCAAAAACATTAGCAAATACATTGCTATAATTCTCAAAACATACTTTAAACCATAGTTTCGATGAAATCCCACCCATGGGCATTTTAATCAATTTTGCAACTAAGCACATCTAACGTTCTAAGCATCATATGTCACAATATAATTTAAATATGACATAACACAGTATCCTAGGGTTACAAGTAAACATGGATATCAATAACAAGGAGGTGACAGCAAACTCGAAATAACTATCAACCTACAATTGACATAACAAGTATAAAGATAGCAATGCAAGTTGTAAATTATTGTAAAAAATTTGTAAAACATGGGATCAACACGTGTCAAGGAGACTTGCCTTCGATTGCAGCGAGAGTCTCGAAGTCCTAGGGTTCGACGTCGGCATCGATGGCTCCAGCGAGTTCTTCAGCTACGCGCAAAACGAAGCAACAAATAAATAAAATAAAATAAAATAAATAAAATCTAAAAATTATAAAAATAATACTTGTAGATAGAGGGTGATTTCATATGAATTTAGGAATTTGAATCACTCGATTCGGAATTACGATGAAAGAGAACGAGACTTTTGAACCTCCCGTTGGAGTTGGAGAAGAAATGACTGCCGGCGGAGCTCCGATGATCAATTTCAAAATATGATTTTCCTGGATGTAGAGCACACTGAGATGAATCTCCAGTAAAAAATTGAGGCTGAATGGAGGTCGGGAGTGACCGGGAGTGCTCACCGAAAGTCCGATGGATTTCAAAAAGAACGGCTTCTACAAGGAGATCCGTATGTTGGATTGAAGAAATTCCAATTGGGTTGTGTGGGGGATGAGGGGAGGATTTTGGGGTTCAATTTATAAGACGATTAGACCAGCGGATCATCAGAAAATGCTCACTGAAGTTATGGCCGAAACAGTAACCGATGACGGGAACAGCCAACGGACATCCAATTTGGGAAAACATGAAATCGATGGATTTTGGCAAAACAAAAGGGAGCATCAAGTAGAAAGCAATGATACGAACCTATGGGTGTCACCAGATTTTGGAGGGGATCGCCAGTTTGCGAGAAATCGACGATGAACGACGCTCCAATCGGAAACTACATCCGCAAAATTCGTCAGTATCCTGCAACAAAAACCAAAATTGGTTGAGGGCTTTTAATCGTGGTGACGACGCGCACATGGTGACGTGAACAGATTTGCAATCACCTCACCGGATCCAAAGTTGCCGCGGCGATGTCGACAAACGGCGCCCGACGTCGGTTTCTTCGAGTTTCTGGAGAAATGGAGTGGTGAGGTAGTGCAAGAGGGTGAGCACGGGAAAGAGGACGCCAAGACGAAGTTGTGAGAGGTGGAAGCTCGCGAATCGCCCAAGAAATGACCGAGATATGAAGGAGAGAGTGAATTTGGTTTAATTGCTTATTGTGACCGTTTCATCGTGATTTAGGGAGATTAAAGGTTGGGAATGGATTCTCCTCGCCGAGATCTTTGCAACGCATCCGGCCGTTAGTGATTTGGTGGATTAAATGGAAAGTTATTGAGATTTAAAGGAGTTTCCAAAGAAGAGGACGAAACGAATGTTCTGTTCGTTGCTAGAGGTTGAAGACAATGAATAGTGTCACCACGTGTCAAGCTCCCATTGGTTCGATTATGAATAGTGTTGAAACCATAGCGCGCGAGATAAAATAGCAAAAATGGTCTAAAAATCCCCAAAAATTTTCTAAAAATACTAGGGAATATTTGGAACCACATAAAATTGGTTTCACTGTTTTTGGATGAATTTTGAAATTTAGATAATTCCAGGACAAATATAATGAATTTGAAGAAAGAGCGCGAGAGATAAAATACTAAGGGATTCTATAAATCTTGAAAAAATTCCCAAAAATATTATAGAATATTTGGAACCTAATGCAATAGGTTTCGTGATTTTTGAAGCATTTTGGAACTCAGATGGAATTTTGGGTAAGGACTAGAATTTAGAATTGTAGAATTTGCGGACGGTGAAGGAATGAAATCCAATTTCGGATGGACAAGGATGCCGGGTTAATTAGAACATCAAAGAAAATCCAAAATTTTAAATTTAATTAATTTAAATTAGCTTTTGGCAAAAGACCGAAATTGGGGATGTTACACTACTCATCTTTTCTCGGCCAATTGGTGAGGGAGGGAATCCCAATCACAATTAAGGACTAGAGGAAAGATATCGGCGACGAGTAGAAGAACTGGCTATGGGAAGAAGTTAAGGGGGAATGAATTATACAGAGGAAGATGAAATCAATGCGAGACGGTACGCCTTGCAGAGAATGGGTGTGTCTTTGAGGCAATTCAAGGTTCTCATGCATGCTGAGTACTTGTTGAAAGGCCGTACTCCTTTCCAGAGGTATCTGTTTGTCACTCCCAAGGTTTGGGAAGAGTTCGCAACGGTGAGGAGTACACCCTAGGTGGAGGAGTTGAGAGAGAAAAACATCGCTATACAGAGGCAGAACACCCACACGCACCCCTCGGTTCTGGTGGCTATGTAGGTAAAAAGGCAGGTGGGCGCGACTAGCTGAGGAGTGTTGAAACTCTGGGATGGCGATGCCTTACTCCGACATATGTGAGGAGCGGGCACGCGATTGGGTATTAGCGAGGACAAAGAAATCCTCCGACGGTCAACTTCTAGTTCCAAACCCTTCGACATTGTCTCCGATGGCCAAACTCTGGGATGGCGATGCCTTACTCCGACATTGTCTCCACCATCGTAAAACATCTAAGTTACTACATTGCAGTTGACCCTTCCCACTGTATTTTAGTACTAATTTATATTCGCTTCTCGCAGGAGGAGGTAAGCCAACAGAAAGAGCAAGGGGCATTTCAAAGCCAAGGATCGAGAGACATCTTGTCTGCGGCGATCGGAAAGCCCGACCATAAGGGCCCGGTGCTTGCTGCAGGTGCAAGGCATACAAAAAAGTCCTTCTCAAGTGAGGGCAGTTCCAGGGGCACATCAAGATCATGGGCAGCACGTGAGGTCTGAGGGTCGAGATGGAGCAGATGATGGAGACGATGAGGGCCGAGATGATGGCGATGTTCACCCAGACTCAAAGTAATATGGCCTCGCCAACCGTAGATCCGCCTGTGGTACACCCTAGCAGCTGCAATTCCAGGAATGAGCAGTTCGGTCTCCTACTGAAGGTAATAAGTGTTTCTAACTAAAAGGTATGGGAGCAAGGTAAACAATGATTCTGATCAAGTTGCGTATTTCTTGCAGGCGCCTGCTAAGTACCACCTAATCATGATTGAAGACGGATTTACCATAGAGGTTGCATATGGGATTGCATTTCCATGCAAAGAGGATGACATGGTGCATGCTAGCCCTTTGGGGAAGGGCTACATGAGGGTGTAGGTGGACTCTGTCCATGATGAATACCAATCTCATGTGCTGCAGTTTCCCCTGAACAAAGATATCACCACCTTGGGTAAGCACGGATGTTGTTCATCAAGTGGCCCACGTCGAGTGTCATACTGTTAAAGGTATAAATCTCCACATCTTACCCATCATTCCAATACTCCAACACAACACATTACATATGCATGCGCTTTGCATGTAAAACCGACAGCTCCTACAGCTTCTTCTTCTCCTGCTGATGGAGAAGCACCACTTGCTCCTGCAGCTTCTCCTGCACCTGCTCCTGCAGCTTCTCCTGTAGCTTCTGCACCTGCTCCAGCTATTCCTCCTCCTGCAGTTGAACCTGCACATGCTCCTAGACATAGTGCAGAGCTTGTGTGCAAAAGGAGTACTAGCACAGTAGCGACAAATCCACAGGAGAGCTCGAAGAATCCTTCTGTTAAGAAGGCCAAGTTGTCAGAGGCCACAGGGAACCCTCCAATACAAGCAAAGCCTCTTGTCATGACCTTGGAGACTCCATCTGGCAAGAAAGATAAGTCAGTGATGCCCTGGCTCCCCCATACTATTTTAAGGAATTCAGGTATGGACTACCCCTTGCCCCTGCCCACGCATTGAATTCTATGGGCAAAGCTTGTCGCTTGCTGCACGGATGGTACATCAACAAGGCAAATGCGTTTGAGCATCAAGTCGATTTCACTATTCGATATCGATCATAACATTTCCACCGCACGGAGGCCGAGACATTCCCTGTGAGTTTTGAGGATCTATTCCGGTTGTACAACCTGATAGCCATTGATATTTATACTGTACGAACCTGGACGCTGTGAGTATCACACCATATACATGAGCCTATAACTCTTGTAGGATTTTATATTATGTTTGTTAATAATTGACACGAGTTGCAGGATTATGAGGCAACGAGCCGCGACCGATCGACATCTAGTTGGGTTCGTGGACCCTGAACTGGTGTCTTCGACCTTGGCTAAACTCGAATCGGAGTTCGTTGCCAACTACATCAAGCACATATTTACTGCCGAATCGAAAAAGGAATTCATTGTCTTCCCATACCACGAGTCGTAAGTAGTACTATGATGACTTTGCCCTTCAATTTTTGGTACGCACATAAACCATATATAAGCTTATTTTCTTATACTGAATACCATTTTAAAAGCAACCATTGGGTTCTGCTCGCCGTCGCTCTAAAGAAAAACACAGTCTACACTTTTAACTCCCTCCTGAAGAAACAAATGCCCTACGAGATCAAGCCTGTATTGCAGAAGTAAGTACATTCCTTTAAATTAACACTTTCTGTAATTAACTACATTCATTTTTTTCCTCAATGACATCTCTCCAATATATGTAGGGCTTTCTCGTTGTACATTGCTGAAGCGGGGCAACTTGACAAGAAAAAATGCGACAAGCTGCATTGGAAGTGCTACCAGGTACAAATCTGTAGCATAGGATTTTTTGCTGACATCTATAGTTCGTGTCCTAATATGATTTTCCTTCTTCACATTGTCATCAACAGGTGAGCGACGACTTTTGCGGCTTCTACGTCATGCATCACATGAAGGTCCTGCTCGACTACTCAGACATTTTCCCTAATATCAAAATCCCCAGGGACACCCTAGAGATCAAAGAACTCAACAAAATACAAGATCACATATGCCTATGGTACTGGACAGAGGTTATAGCTCCAGACGGTAGGTATAAAGATGAGAAAGCCTCCTACTAGTCCATACAAATGTTGTAATATTATATTATGTCAATACATACAATTAAATGTTGTAAACAAAATTATATTATGTCAATGTGACATGTGTTCTGTCAGTGATGCTATGAATGTGATCTGCAATGTGAGTTATTGTGAATGTTCTGTGATATTGTTGTGTACTGTGTTTTTTGTATTGTGATTCTGTGAAATTGGTGCTGTTTTCATAATATCTACAGTGATAAAAACCTCATCACAGTCGGTTCTAACATAGAACCGACCAAACATGACCCGACACTGATCATAAGATTATCACAATCAGTTCTAGTTGAAAACCGACGCTGATCAGATCACTATTAGTGTCGGTTCATCACTTATCAATGTCGGGTCTAGTTATGAACCGACACTAGTGGTGATGTGATCAGCGTCGATTTTCAACTAGAACCGACTGTGTTAATCTTTTGATCAGTGTCGGGTCAAGTTTAGAACTAACAATGATGAATAAGTTATTGCTGTCAGTTGGGAACCGACTGTGATAGAGACTGCTCATCACTTTCGTTGGACTTTGTGCCGCCACTAAAACCGATAGTGATGATGAAAAAGATCCGATAGTGATCTATATTCCTGTAGTAGTGTGTACTCGATAAATTCAAATTTCAGTCAAATTGTGGTCAAGTTGTCATGTTTTGTCCAAAAATTTAAATTTTGATAAAAATTCAAATATTTGGACAACCATTTCGTCCCAAAATTCCATCGAAATTACCAAATTTCATTAGTTTCGGTCAAATTATGGTCAAGTTATGTCCAAAAATTTGAATTTTTGGACAACCAGTACCATTTCATCTCAAAATTTCACACAAATTACCAAACTTCATAAATTTCTGTGGGTGCCAAAAAAATTTCAAACCGAAATTCGAAACCTTGATCACAACTAGCCCATCCATCCTCATCCATCTAACCAAACAAAAAATTGGCTCATCCTATCCAATTTTATCTATCCAATCAAACAAAAAATTGATTCATCCTATCCACCCATATAATCAGTAGTTGGATGACTCTATCCCTACTAGGATAGATGGCCATATCCCATCTAACCTCATCCAGGCAACCAAACTCTTCCTACACAAAACCCTAGGTTCTAGGGCTGGGGTTTTTAAAAAATCTCATATTTGTTTGATCTCCTTTCATCTAACTAGCCTTTCATCTAACGGTGCGACCCACTTATCAGTCAAATTAACACGCAGAACCACATATCAATCCTATTTACCGAATTTGGGCTCATTTATCAGTCTCGTTTCTCCCCTCTCTCTCTCCCCTTTAAATACTCTCCCTCCTATCTTCTCCCACAACAACTACACTGTTGACTGCCCACACATAACACTTCAGTTTTTACCTTCTTAAGAATCATTGAGTACTTTAACCCAATAAATTTTTTTACCATTTTATTTGCTAATTAAAGCTTAATATGAGGCTTTTATAAATTAAAAAATATGATTAAATCCCAATGAAGGATTGTCAAACTTATTCTATTTGGGCTCTTTGTGCTTGGAAATATTTTTAGAATTTTCTGAGAATTTTTTTAAGAGCATTTGCTATTTTATTTAAGCTCCTTTGCATTTTCTATATCTTCTAAAAAGAACAACTAATTTTTATTGCAAATGGCTCACGGGGCAAAACCCAACCCGCCAGCCCAAGCTTCTCTCCCTCGGCTTGATCCATCTTCCATGCGCTAGCCCGCTTTTGAGAAACACGGTATGCTACTCTAGCACAAAGTAAAAATTCTACCGCAAAACCAGAAAAGCTAATCGCAAGAAGGTGATCATAGATCAATTACCACTAGACGCGCAGTTGCGGAATCCTTCGCGCGTTGATGTAGTGGATCGTTCTTGGCGTGGATCGTCCTCACCGCGGATTGTCCTCGCTGTGGATCGTCCTCGCCGCTGATTGTCATCTCCACACTGCAGTAGTAGCAGCGTCACCACAGCAGTCCACACGTCCGGGGATGGAACACCGTGCGTCGGCGTGCAAGCATCGTGTTGCTCGGCAGGGGCAACGAGAGGTGGAAGGTAGGGTTCTAGATGAAAGAGATGTGTGACGCCTACCCTTCTCCTCTCCTTATATAGCCATGCGATGAAACCCTAAGCCAGGGCCCATCAGCGCGTTAAGCCCACAAGGTCCATTAATTACGGATCCAATCCGAATTAATGCATCCCAGCCCGTTAAGTGTGTGACCCTGTAGGTTCATGCGCATTTGGACATAGATTCGGAAAACCCTTTTCTAATCCAATAGTTGGTAGCGGCTCCTTGCAGAGCATGCCAACTCCCAAATGCATATGATCAAAGTGCTGATGTAATAATCCCTTTGCCAAACTATATGAAGATCAAACTCAAGGCGAGAAGCATGTCATCCTTTGACAGTTCAATCCATCTCTCGTATCCGTGATATATTAATAAGTTGTGATTGACTTCTCAATCACGACATGGCCATGCACTTCCTTAATCATATCACACAAGTGGCCTAGACATATATCTCTGTTACACTGGAGTGGTAAATTCTATCTTGACTGCTCACTTCCCTCTGCATGTTTCATAGTAAACATGAAAACTACCTTTATAACTATCCAGTTAGGAAATAGTGTTTGGTAACCCCAAGGTAAACTATTACATATGTAGGGAATGTTGCAATCTTAGGTCTAAGAATCATACATCTACTATATATGAGATACACTGATGACACACAAGAATGTAACATTCTCGCAATGTCTCATTGTGGGTCTATCTAACCCATGTTCTTCAACATGTGCTCACAATGTATTGATGATATCTCCATATCCCATGATCTATGAAACATGATCATCGATCAGTGCATGTGCTGATCTATTCATCGTTGTCCACTACGATGATATCCGATCAGAGATACTTACAGAATTATATCAATGAGTAGAGAGTTTCATAAGCAAGTCACATACTTACTGATCAATATAATGATATACATTCATTGTACCAATAATCATATTATTATTCATAAACATAGTCATATTACAATCATCTATATGACTGCCTCAAGGGCATAACACTAACACCCGCGTTGCGCTACCTGTCGCCATGGACCATCTCCGCATCGTAGCACAGTGCACTATGCATGAGCATTGTGCCACTGATAGGTGGAGCTCACCTGTCAACGTACTATTTTTCATCTCTACGATAGACTCTGATTTTGTGTTGCATACGCCATTAAATAGAGCACCGCATTGACAAGAGTTTTGCATCCGAAGCCCTTACTTTAGCCGTCAAATCTTGTGGCCGTTGAGCTAGGATTTGGAGATCTTTGCAAGAGCTGCCGCTAAGCTTATCGCTGGATTTTGCCCACTACTACAGAATGGTACATCACTATCGATTCATCTGTGTCGGTTCCAAACTTTTGACTAAAAAACCGATTGTGATACATATATCTAATCTGTAAATTTTGGTAATGGGTTATCACAATCGGTTCTATCTAAGAACCAATTCATCACAATCGGTTCTGAGATAGAACCGATTGTGATGACAACAGTTATCACAATCGGTTCCATATAAGAACTGATTGTGATAAGTGCCGCTCATCACAATCATTTCTGAGGTAGAATCAATTGTGATGAGTCCCCTTGTAACACCTCAATTTTTGTTTTTCATGTATTTAAATGCTATTTCACACTTTTGAGAATTTTTGGAATTTTCTGGGATTTATTTGGATTTAATTTGAATTTATTCCCTTTTGAAATAAATAAATAATTAAAAGTTTTATATAAAATTTTGTTGGAAATATTTTATTTGTGTCTAAAATGTCTCAAAGTATTTTCCAGAATTTTTCTGGAATTTTTCTGATTATTTTGCTATTTTTATTGAATTATTTGAATTTCTAGAAATTATTTTGAATATTAAAACGCTAGAAAAATCGAATCGGTTTTACTATTCCTCCGACCGAACCCGAGTCAGACTCGAGTCCGAGTCCGACCCGAGCCCAACCTAACCCTAACCGCGCGACCGCTGGATCGAGATCCAACGGCCGAGATTGCGCCACGTCGCCCACGTGGGAGCCAGATCCGACTCGGCCACGCCCGTGCGATCTGAGCCGTTGATCATGGACAGGTGGACGGTTGCGATGCAGCCATGTCACCTCTTCGAGTCCTCGTCGGACTCCGCCGCCACAGCCGAGTGGGCCTCATTTCGCGCGAGATTCACGGAAGGCGAGGCCCCTATTTAATGCGCCGCCACCCCCACCGTGTAGCCCTCTTCCGTGTGCACCTGTAGCCCTAGGTCACTGAGCTCAAGCCATCGCCGTCCGCCCGCAATCGCTCGCCGTAGTTGGTTGTGCGCGCCGCTGCGGGTTTTCACCGTTTCCCGCCGTCTCCGCCGGGAACAGGCCCAGATCCGGAACCGCCGCGTCTAGTCGCGTCGGAGGGTACCATCCACTTCGCCGGAGCACACCCGCAACGCTGTTCCCCGTGTCGTCGTCTTCATCTCCGGCAGCTGCAAGCCACCGCGTCGCCATCGTCGTCCCCGAGCTCCGTCAGCCGTCCGATCCAGATCCAACGGCCACGGTGAGTCCACGTCACCCCGTTCGATTTCACGTTTTAGTTTTAGATCCAATCCTAGCCATCATATTTAGATCCAACGCCTTAGAATTGGCCAAGTTGCAACAGCGTCGGACCGAGCCGCTTTCCGTGCAGGACCGAACCCGACCCAAACCCTAACTCACGCGAACCGTTGGATTTCAAAACAACGGCCCAGATCGTGCCACGTGCACAGGAGCCGAACCGGCGCGGTCCACGCGGATGCGCCCGGTCGTCGCTAACGTCTGACGTCAGCGTGGGGCCCTCCTGTCAGCGGCTGGCCCAACGGCACCATGATGTCATCCGTGACGTCATGCTGACATCACGGTGGGGCCCGCGTGTTAGCCGTCCTTCGGCCGAGCCGTGCTGACGTCAGCAATGATGTCAGCAGTGGGTCCCACGTGTCAGTGAAACGTGAACCCGTGGGCCGGGTCCACGGTGGACCACGCCCGAGCCGTGGACCAAGTCTATGGACCAGCTAACGCGTGCTGACGTCATAATTCGATTTTTAAATAGAAAAATAATTCGTTGGAAATTCAAATTCCACGCCGACGTCATGCTGACGTCATAAATCGGATTTTTCAATAGAAAAATAAATGAATTTATTCGGTTTATTGTTTTATTAGAATTTTCAAACTTCAAACGCTTATAACTTTTGCATTTTAACTCCGATTTGGGTGATTCCGATTTCTAAATTTTTATAAAATTAAGCTCTAAATAATGGTGAATTTTATTTAATTTTTGGACATGATTTTTCATATTATTATTTATTTAAATGATTTTTCAAATTTTAAACGAGTGTAACTTTTGCGTTTTAACTCCGATTTGGATGTTTCAAATTTCTAAAAATTTATAAAAATGTGCTCTCTCTGTTTATGAAGTGTATTTGAATTTTTGGACACTTTTTGCCTACTGTTTATTTATGTTATTGCTATTAGCACGCGTTACGAGTAGACGTTGAAGTGCCCGAAGGCTTCGAAGGTGAAGTTTTGACCCAGGAGCCACCTCAAGACCAAGAACAAATACTTTTTGAAGGCAAGTTATGCTTTGACCATTTTGATCCCACTTTTGAAATTAATTTAATTTAAATTATTACATGCTAATTTAATTAGAAATTTTTTAAATTATTTCTGGGAATTAGATAAATGCCAAATTGTAGTTTGACACCTTGACTATTTAATTATGTGCCATGAGCCGTTGTCACCCTAGTTGTGGAATATTTAGTTGGACATTATTGAAATTGCCAACATTGGGTATTTAGATCGTTGTAGATATTGCTTAGACCTGCTACGTGCATACGACATGATTTTGGACAATTAAATGTTAATATTGAATTAATGATATATTGAACCAGTTTTTGGAGAAGTACCATGTGTTGTGATTGTTGATGGCACGTGGTGCATGGTAATCAACTGGGTTTGATAAATAGATTTAGATCGGGGCAAGTGGCAAGAATGATATGGCGGGCCATGAGTGGCACCGGGGAAGTCGTTTTGGTTCTTCGGGTAGTCTTGCTCTGGTCACGCTAAGGACTTAACCTTGCAAGCCTTTGATCTACTAATAACTTGCATGTGAAACCTCGGTGTGTCAACTACACCTTTTGTGTAGCTTGAAAGGGGAACGTACCAAGGCCACGGCATGGTACCCGTCCAACGGTATGTCGGTCCCATACTTCGCCTCTGTTAAGGGAAGGGATGGTGTATGACAGAAACCGGAGAGGTTCACTTGTATGGTTTGCCGTCTCCGAAAGGCTTTGTTACGATCACTCGCCTCTGTGGTGTTTGACTGTATCTTGTGGGTAAAGTGCATAACCTCTGCAGAGTGTACAACCTATTCGAATAGTAGAGTCCACGGTATTGGACACTGCTCGGGGATTACAGTCAAGGGTTAGACTTTCATGAAAACAACTTGGACTTGAAAAGTTTGGTTGGGTTTACTGATGATGTTGATGGAAATGTGGATTAGGGAAGGGAAGAAAGTTTACTTAACTCCTGGAAAAGTTATTCATATTACCTTTACTCTTACTGCTTTCGAATCTACTTATGCTACTTGTTAAATGCTGTTTTACTGCTAATGTATCTGTTAGCCTATCCTTTGTACTAAGCCATGCATGTAGAATATTAGTTTGCATTCTGTGCATGACTTGCTGAGTACCAAGTACTCACCCCTTGCAACAATACAACACCAGTTGAAGAAGAAGCGACGCCAGCTTTGGAGGAAGAAATTCAGGAGGAGCCATCTATCTAGGGGGAGAGCCCAGTCAGTTGCCTGTGGTATACTGGATGGCGCCACGAAATCTACTTTTTTCCGCTGCAGTTATTTCTCTTTTAATAAGTTTTTACCCTGCGAGGCGTATCTTTATAACTTGACCATAAGGTCGAGCAACCAGTTTGGATAATTAATTAAAGTACCTATTACTATCGATGTGTATGATTGTGATATTTACTGATTTGAAATTGTGTGCACTAGCATGATCCTGGACTAGTGCTGAATACACGGAGGGTCCGGATTTGCAAATTCGGGTCCCGACACCCCTCATCATAATCGGTTCTGAGATAGAACCGATTGTGATGACATCAATCATCACAATTGGTTCCATAGAAGAACCGATTGTGATGAGCAGGCGCTCTTATCACAATCAGTTCTTTGTTACAACTGATTGTGATATGTGTCGCTAGGTTTTTATATACCATCGAGATGAACTCTCCTCTGTTGGAGTTCTAGAGCAAAAAAAATCACCGTTGCCCTGAAAAATAGAACATACTCTTGTTGAAACTTAGGGTGTGTTTGGTTGGATGTATCATGTTGAATGGGATGGGATGGTACAGGATGGCTGGGATGATCCTAGATGGGATGGTACCGGTCGGCCCTGTACCGATCGGTTCAGCCGAATTCGCCGTATCAAATGATACAACATCTTCAAGGAATATTCTAGGAATCTGTACCATCTCATCCCGTACTAGATGGTTCCGTTCAGTCAACCAAACGCATGAACACGATTAAATCCTATACGGAACGTGTCGGTGTATTCTACACCAGGGTGCCCACTTCACCACAGTAAAGGTAATCGCCAATGGACAGTGGCGTTCGAGCCACGCTACCGGGCGGTCAAGAAAGGTGATCGCCCGGTGGGCGAGTGGCGTTCAGCCGCGCTACCGGCAAATAAGAAAGGCGTCGCCAGCCGGACAGTGTGGCGTCCAGCCACACCGGGCGGCGGTAAGAAAGCGATCGCCAGCCAGACGAGTGGCGTCTGAGCCACGCCGGGCGGTCAAGACGGCGATCGCCAATGGACAGTGGCGCCTGTGCCACGCCCGGGCGGTCAAGAAGGTGATCGCCACGGACAGTGGCGCCCAGCCACGCTACCGGGCGCCGATTCCCGAGGCCACCTAGTGGTCTGTGCCACCACACAGAGGGTCGAGGGCATTTAATGCGTACCGTGTGCATTAAATGGAGGTAATGAAGGCCGCAGTGTGACGGCGCGTGTTCCCAACACGCGCATTTATTGCGGGTGACGTCATGGCGAAATCCCCCCCTAGTGAGGCGTGCGGAGCCGGCAGCCACACGGGTCCCGAGGCCGGGGCAAAGTCGGCTATGTCAGAGCATTAAGTGCGACTCAAGCACAGTGACAGGTGCATTAAATACGGTATGGCAGTGTAATGAGTGTGGTACACTGATGTAAGCTCCCATGCGCCCCCGCCAGCCCAGGTATAAAAGGGAGCCGGGGTGCATGGGGGAAGGGGGGCTGAACTTTTCGGTTGGATAACTTTAGGTTTGAGTCTTTCGGTTTGAGGGGTTTTTGTTCTTCCACCTCGGAAGAGCCATTTCCGGCTGTTAGGATTGTCTGAGTTTCCCCCAAGAACACAAGCAAGAACACACAGACAGGACTAGGGCTATTACTCTCAGGAGGGCACGAACCTGGATAAACCTAAGTGTCCCCTTGCAAGCTTCGTCATCGTTTCCTTTCCTCCATCATTTGAGCGATCTCCACGAAAGCCCCCTGTTCGAACTTCATATACACCCAATCCGGAGGTGTCTGT
This sequence comes from Rhipidocladum racemiflorum, assembly GCA_036346355.1. Taxonomy (NCBI): domain Eukaryota; kingdom Viridiplantae; phylum Streptophyta; class Magnoliopsida; order Poales; family Poaceae; genus Rhipidocladum; species Rhipidocladum racemiflorum. Next base: position 61,238,488 of record CM070570.1, read on the forward strand.
TGGCTCATATGTCGACAGAACGGTTCGGTTCAACCTGATACATCGAACCAAACACACCCCTAGACTTGAGTGAGAAAAATCTGAAATCCCTAAGGATGTGTGTTAAGAGGGTAAGTTGAAGCCCTCGCTTGAGGAGATTTCCCCCCTATTTTCCCTCATTTGAGGTTTTATTGAAAAGGTGAGCATTCCTCATGAGGAGAAATTCCTTCAATTTTGCATTAAGAAATTCAATTTTGATTTGGTGAATGTGTTATATGTCATTAGTGCTATTATGGTTGAAACCAATATTGGTGAGAAATTATGAAATCCTTGAGGAGATGGTGGTTTAAGGGTAAAGTTGAAACCCTAGCTTGAGTATATTTCCCCTCATTTGTGGTTTTCTTCAAAAGGTGAGCATGTGAATGAGTTACATGTCATTATAATTGCTATAATTAATATGATCAATACTAGAGTTTAGATTGCGTAACCTATGCATCTCCCGTTCGAGGGTTCTTGTTTATAAATATGCGAAAATGGCATATTTATAAATAAGTCGAATTGTCCACATTTTTTGGACAGTTCGAGGATATGTGATTCGAGCAAGTTCCAGAGCTGTTGTACAACTCCAGAGAAAGTTTTGGCAGCATCTCCCTGGTGTTCTTCGGATAACACCCTCTTGACATGTTATCGAGATATGTATTTGGAGAATAGCAGGGAGATGTTGCCGAAATTTTCTCTGGAGTTGTACAATAGCTTAGGAACTTGCCCGAACCACATATCATCGAATGAGATTAGGACCTGACCTAATTAGAGATTAGGAGTCATCGTTGGTACGTACTTAGTTGGTCAATATATAGACGTTTTTTTAAGATCATTCAATTCCTCACCTTTGTTAATGCTTCCACCCTTCTTTTCTTTCATTGATTAGTGCATTACGTATTTCGTTATCATTGTTGATATTTTAAATATGCATGTCTCAAATGGATCTTATAGGATCGCACATGCCATACAAATTCCTTTGCAGTTTGATATTATTTTTGGGAAATCTTCTAACTAGTCCAATGTTATTTTTGGAAACTTTCAAACCGTTAAATTTTTAAATAAAATAAAGTTAAATAGTACAATATTAGACCACAGACGTTAAGGTTTAGAAGAAATTATTAGAACAATAACCAATCAAGGCATAACATATAAATGAATGGAACATAAATGGTAATGAGATCAAACACTTTTGTAACAATATTTCCTTGTTTAAGTGTAGCATAGATGATAGATGTAAAAGACACAACTCAAAGCTTATTCTTCAAACCCAACAAAAATAAAGAATTAAACAAGCAGCATAAGATCTTTGGTAACCTTCAAGGCGCTCTTTCTAGACATTGCTCTTTAACTGGGAAATTGATGCATCCTTCCCGGGTGCGCACTGTGCCCTTCGTGGCCCAGCTGTATGGCGCACGTGCCTCGCCCGGCGAGCGGACTACCCAACTTGCCCAAGGGTGTGGGCCTTGGACCACAAGAGAAATACACACCTTGGCTGCCATAGCCAGGCCATAAGAGTCCCATGTGACCCCCAAAAGACTAGCCTGATGGGGGGAGAGTTGCTCTCCCTTTTAAGGTGGTATTCTCTCCCCTCCACAAGCAAGGTGGTACTATCATTCTCACCATCTTGTTTCGGGACCTAGCTCTGATACCACTTGATGTAACATTGGGTGTCCCGATCTTTTGATGAGAATGATAACCTTCGATTTGGGTGGAGACGACTTTGACGATCCGACTACAACGTACAACGACGATGCGCCTTAGCAATCGCTAAACCAACTCCAGATGGTTATTGACCTTGCCGTGGGCACGATCAACCTGATCACGAAGATCAATTCCTGCAAGCAATCGAAGAACAAGCAAGAACAAGGCAAAAGCAATCTAAAATTGTAAATATAGATGAAGTATAGAAAAAGTTGGGGTTCCGATACAAGGAGATTGTTAGGCGGCCGTTGAGCACGTCTAAAAGACTCAAATAGTAGCAAAAGGCTAAACTATCAAATAACCAAAACCCAAGTTATTCTGGGGGACTCCCTAGCTATATATAGGAGAAATACGAGGCCAAAATCATGCTAGGCGCGTCCAAAGCACAACCATGGCCGAGTAGGACTCCTATTCCTAGTTTGACTCAGATTTGGAAAGATGATCGAACTTGTTTTGCAGATTCCTGTTGACTCGTAAGGAATTTGGACGTGAGGCCGGATCCGTTGGAAAGAGGACGACAAAACCTTTCAAACTAGTACTCATAGACCCCAAACACCCTTGTGGATCAAAAGAGATGCGTCCTCTCTACACCACTTCCATTCTTGCTATACACTTGCCAGGCTCCAGAATGAGGCATTGATTGTGTCTTCCCTACAGCGGTGAAACCTTAGCGGGTGGGTCGGGTTAGATGAATACATTGTAAAGGCCTTGTCATGATCTCTCTACCGACACACCAAAGGAAGTGTGTTAATAACTTGGCATAAAAAGACGATAATGTCTTGTGGGTAAAGCTGTACGTCTCTGCAGAGTGAAACTATTCGAATAGCTGTGCCTATGGTCAGGGCAAAGCAAAGAATGCTTTCATACTAGTAGACTTGGTTTTGGATTTAAAAATAACTGATATTTTGCTTTGGGATCTGGGAGTGGTTAGAACTCTCAGATGTTTATTTGGCGGATTGAGCCAATCAGGTAGTTAGAACCTGTTTTGATCATGACGGATGGAGTCATGAGTAGGTTTACCTTAATCTTTTAAAACTAAGCGGATAGAGCCAGTATACTAGTGATGGTGGATAGAACCTTCGCTAGAGTATTAAATAATTTCAGTTGTAAAAATAATTGCTAAAATATGCTTTGTTAAAATTATTAATAAGTGCAGTTTAATGAAACTCAGCTTTGTGCAAAAGAACACTAATAAGCCTTCCTTGGGAAGCCCTATACGTTGCATAATTTTCCAGACTTGCTGAGTACTTTGTACTCACGTGCTACCCAAAATTTTGTCATCAGAAAACTTCCAAAATGCAGCCGAAGACGGTGAGTTCTATGCCGAGGAGTTTGTTGAAGATCGCCAGGATAACTAGGCGCGCGTTCCAGTCATTTGCCTGTGGAGTCGCTTGGGCTTTATCTTTTTGGTGTTTCTTTTCGCTGCTATGAACTCTGATCATGTGACAACGAGATGTAATAAATAGCCAGCCATGTGGCTGGTACTTTATATTTATGCTATTATTTCGTTCCATTTGGTAATGATTCATCACCGTGAACTGTGTGTGCTAGCATTGATTTGGGACTAGCACGGAAATACACAGGAGATTCCGGGTAGCTGATCTGGGGTCTCACAAGTAGCGCCCCTTACACTTGTCAGGACCCGTGCAAACCCACGTGGCATTAAAGTGGAGAACCTAGGGAGTTCTCCCTGTGGCCCCTTTATTTCATCCTCAGCCCTTTCTAACCTTACTTGGCAGCAGCTCAGCAGCACCTTCTTCTCTCTCTGGAATTGAGCTGGTGCTCTCTCTTTGAGACATTTTGAATATATATATATATATATATATATATATATATATATATATGAAACCTAAAGTTCATAATAGAAAGCAATTCATATATCTGACATGGTTATATTTCACATGAGCGAAATATTAGTACATACGAACGATGACTCCTAATCTCTTATTAGGTTAGGTCCTAATCCCATTCGAGGATATGTGACTCGGGCAAGTTCCTAAGTCGTTGTACAGTTCCAGAGAAAATTTCGGCAGCATCTCCCTACTGTTCTCTAAATACACGTCTCGACAACAGGTCAAGAGGGTGTGTATCCGGAGAACACACGGGAGATGCTGCCGAAACTTTCTCTAGAGTTGTACAATAGCTAAGGAACTTGCTCGAACCACATATCCTCGAACTGTCCAAAAAAGGTGGACAATTCGAGACTGCTTGCTTATAAATATGCCATTTTAGCATATTTATAAACAGGCACTCTCGAACGGGAGACGCATAGGTTATGTAACTTAAACGCGATAATAAGAGAAAGTATATAGTACTACAGAAAATTAATGTATAATCATGTCCACTAAAGCTAATTACAATATAAAATTGACAATCAAATAGATGACTTCAATTGTAAAGGAAGCAAAAAATTAGTTCAGCAATTAAATTATTTATGAATGATACTAAAAATAATGCGAGAACTTTGGATTCACAAAAGAATATATATTTCTTGCACATTGCTATAATGTACAATCTACGAAGTATTTGAAGCATGAACAAAATTGTAAGTAGAGTATAGAAGCACTACTGAAATACGTATGGTCCAAATGTGAAGATTGTTCCAACCATGCATTAGAGAGCTAGCTAGATACTGGAATATCCTAAATTAAAGTTGCCTTGTAAGCATTTCAAATGGTTAATTGAATATCTCAAGTTTTGTAGAAGAGGATATCTCAGGTTTTAGTTATCATGTTTTGCAGTAACAATGCGAAACCTGATTTCTGTCATTTGACCATCTTTTGTCAAACAGAATCCACCATTTGTCATTTGACTACTACTATTACTGCTACTACTAGCACTACCACACATGCAAATTTAGCATTAGCACTTCTGATTTGGGGAAGAAATTTAACAGATTTGAACCGATGTCTGAGGATCGTACAGATCTAAAGCTAATGGATTAGATTTTATACCTTCTGATTTGGGGGAGAAATTCACACTAGAGCAAGATGCTCGGGGGAGGGGAGGCGCCGGAGGGAGCTCGGGGGAGGGGAGGCCGATGGGGGAGCTTGGGGGCGCGGGGGCCGGCGCGGGGGGGGGACTCAGGGACGCGGGGGCTAGGGCGGGCGCTCGGGGAGGAGAGGAAAGGGCGCGAACCCTAAATATGAGGAACACTAAAAATGAGATAGCTGGGCGCGAAGGGCAATATATATATACATGACAGACAATATCAGTGTCGATTTTCAATAAAAACCGATTGTGATATAAACTTATCAGTGTCGATTTTATACGAATACTGATTGTGATATGCATATTATATGTGTCAGTTTTATAAAAGAATCGATTTTGATATTCATAGTATCTGTGTCGGTAAAAAAAGAACCGATTGTGATATTCAAGTTATCTATGTCGGTTTAATGTTAGAACCAACTGTGATGAGATTTTCACCACTGTAAGTAGAAGGAGAAGGTGCAGGATCTGTCGTAGTGGGCCACTTGATGAACGATAGCGAGTATTTTTGAGGCGACGGCGGTATTTTTTGGCTCCAGAACACCAACTCGAGGAGAGTTAAGTTCATCCCGATGGTATATATATATAACCTAGCGAGGCTCATCACAATCGGTTCTATACAAGAACTGTTTGTGATTAAATGGCTATCATAGTCGGTTCTATATATAGAAATTGTCAGTTCCTTTATAGAACCGACACAGATAATATATCATCACAGTCAGTTCTGAGAAAGAACCGACTGTGATAAGTGTTATGAGATAATGACTCTAACCGTATACGGTTAGGAGTCTATCTCTAATATGTGGGCAAATCCCTAATACCTCTTCTATAAATACCGGGTGCCTCCCATTGTATTTTACACACATTGATCAATAAAGAAGAGAGAGTTCCACCCATATCTTGTGTTCTTCGTTCGTGTGTTCTCTGTGTTCTTGTTGATTGCCGGTGATCGACGTGGGTGATCGACGTGGGTGATCAACTTGTTTTACAACACGTTATCAGCACGAGTCTCTTCGAGGCCAACGAGATCAAGCAGTACAAATCTGAGCACTATTACTGTCACCGGAAGGGAAGCCCCGGATCGATCTGAAGGCGACCAGAAAAAGGGACATGGCCAAGACGCTACCACTATGGCTACTCAAAATCACGTGCAACGACCCTACGGCCACGATCTGCAATCGCATTCAATAATCCATTGATTGTTCTATGCATTATGTTTTTATTAATCTCACCTCTATGTCTTCGTGCAAACATGCAGATCACAAGCCATATCATTGAGTCCAAGTGTCCAACAAATGTAGACATGGACGCTACACTCATACACAGCAATTCAAGGCCAAAGCCAAACACGTTATGCATGCCTCATGCCTTCCTGCCTTTAGAGAGATTCATTGGATTATGTGGACTCAAGCCGATCGGTCGACATGTACGATGCAGTCTTGATCAGTGTGTTCCCGTCTTTGGGTCACGCACCGGCCCGGTAGATCGATTTCATGGCGAAGCAATGTGGAAACAGCTGCGGGCGTGCATTCGTGGATGCGAACCACGAGACGAACATCAGCCCACGGAGACGTCGACAACAACGAGCAATTACTACCGGCGATTGATTGCCCGATCCGATCTGCAATCAACTCGTCACCACGTCGGCATCCACTCGGATTGCCGAAAAAGTCCTACGCGACTCTATCCTACGCGATAGCCAACACTTCCGGCATCAAGAAAGTAAGTCAAAAAATCCTGCAGATTGTTTCGCTAGATGTTAGATCTAATCTACTGTTAGACCTAATCTACTAGTAGATCTAATCTATTGTTTAGATCTGTTATTGTTCATAAAAAAATCGCTTCGGTGGAGACGCTCAGAAGGCATCTCGTCGTACGCCGCGCCTGTCGCTTGCATCGCCGCCGGCCGCCTAGCCGCGGTCGAAGCCACCCGCCACCGTTGGCTCGGCCCATCCGTTCGGCATCTTAGAACCGTGCTCGAAGCGCCCTCAAAGCCAAGGTCGAACGCGCCGCACCCCGACCGCCGCGCTCTCCCCGCGGCATGAAGCCGCCGCCTAGCGCCCGTAGTACCGGTCGTTGCCGTCGACCTCTCTTCGGCACGAAGCCGCCGCCCGGCGCCCGCAGCACCGATGTTTGCATCCTCGTGCCCGAAGCGCGCTAGTGGTGCTGAGCCCACACGCCCGACGGCGTCGGCGTCAGCGTTGGCGTCGACGTGAGAACTAGAGAAAGGCAATCCCATCACAGGCTTGCAAATCCATGTAGACTAGAAGTTTTGCATGCATGTATCCCCTCTATAATCTGGCTTTATTTTTTTTCTTAGCATTATGAAATGTTTGATATGTGCTGAAATTAATTTTTCTGTCATTAAGTAATTCTGAAAATTGCTTAAGTATTTAACAGAAAATTGTGAAATTTGCTAGAAAATTATGAGGACACTTTGTTCATTGCCTTGAATCTGGTTTTGATTTCCCTTAGCATTATATCATGTTGATTTTGCTGTAAATTAATTTTCTGTTGTAAATTAATTCTAAAAATTGCTTGAAATTAGCAGAAATTATGAAAAATGCTAGAAAAATTCCAGAATTTCTCATACAACAGTTTATGAGAACCTATGTGGATGGGATTTGATTTCAGTAATGAATAAACAGATATGAGACAATTGGTGTCTAGGAAAACACACATGAGGCTTGGTTATTTAATTGGCGCCCGGAAACGGGAAGTGCTCCCTCCCTCATGTGAGCTCTAGGGGCATGTTGTCCTGGCCATGAGTCAAATTGACGGAGATATTCATTACTCGTTTTCGCTCCCAACCAATAAAGAATTACATGAGTTGAAATTAGACTTATGCCAAGTTTAATTGATATTGGTTTTTATTTTCTGTTATTTAGTAATGCTGAAAATTGCTAAATACTAGAAAAATTCTGGAAAAAGAGTGATAATTATCTACTGAATAGATATAGACCAAAACTTTATTGATTAAATGAAGATGCATGCAATATAGTATTTTACCTGTAGTAAAATCTCGTATTGCTGACATACAGGATATGTCTGACATTGCAAAAAGGGAATTTGCTGTGCTTGCCCTGGATGGCAGCAATTACCTCACCTGGGCAATGGATGCCAAAATCAACCTAACAGCTCGAGGACTTGGAGCTGCTATTGCTCGGCCTGAAGCCGGTGCAATCGAAGTGCCTGAACCCGCAAAATGTGTCGCTTTACATTTCCTGAGACACCATCTTCATTCGGACCTGAAGGCCGAATACTTGATGGAGGAGGACCCGCTGGTATTGTGGAATTCCCTGAAGAAACGCTATAACCAGCAAAGATCTGTGTTGTTGCCAGAAGCACAACACGAATGGACCCTCCTACGCTTTCAGGATTTCAAATCTATGGCAGCTTATAATTCTGCAATGCACAAACTTGTCGCTAAATTGACCTTTTGTAACCAGAAAGTTACTGAAGCTGAGAAGATCGACAAAACCTTGTGCACTTTCCACCCCAACATGATGATACTACAACAACAGTACCGTCATGCAAAGTACAAGAAGTACTCTGAGCTTATTAGTGTTCTACTAGAAGAGAAAAATATGATGAACTCCTGATGAAGAATCATCATGCAAATACTAATGGAAGTCAAGCAGTGCCTGAAGCACATGCTACCGCTCAGCAGGCTGGTAGTAGCCATGGCCGCGGAAAGGGCCAAAAGTACAAGGGGGAATGAATGGAAGAATGGCAGAAATCAAAAGGGAAAAGGCAAATCCCAATGGAAAGGTAAAGGGACCGATACAGGAACCTTCCAAAAGTAAGGTACAACCAATAAGGCATCTGACTCTCAAACATGCTTTAAGTGTGGATGCGTTGACCATTGGTCACGCAATTGTCGCACTCCAAAGCATTTGGCAGAACTTTACATGAAATCCACTGGGAGATTCCAGAAGAATCAAGAAAACAAGGTTGAGACACACTACACCGCTCTACCAGATGTTGAGCAAGAAGGTGGAGAGAATGATAGCAATGTTTCCCAGGAGATGGAACTTGACTTATATGGAGATCTGGAATAGTCTCCCTATACCATTTTTGCTATATGTCACATTTCCATTAGTTGAGCCTCCTTAAGAGCCTCATCAGTTTGAATAATTATGTTCCTGCATGAACATTTGGTCTATGCTCCTATTGAGCAATTATCAGTGATAAATAAAGTGTTTTTCAGAATATTTTGTGTTATGCTTGTTTGATTGTTATACTATGCAACCTAAAGTTGGCATTGCAATAACTTTGAGTTGAATATTATGATAAAATAATTACTAATTCTGCTGGCCATAGCATAAAGACTTCCTTAGACCTGAAGATTTCTTATCATCTAACTTGTAGAAGAATCACTGAATTTCTTGAAGTAAATTCGAAGTGATATCTGTGGACCTTTTCGGCCCCTATTGGAACCATGCTTCTACCTAAATAAATTGCCTAATTTTTGTGAGCCTCCTTTCCAGAAGAAAGAATCAAGTTCATTCAAATGGACAATGCTAACGAGTTTTACTCAAAAGCATTATATGGCTTTGGGAATTAATGTAGAGCTTTTAATACCTCATGTCCACATAATATAATGGCCCTGCAGAGTCATTATTAAGGGAATAAAATTTATTGCTTGACCACTTTGCAGAATAGTAGGCTACCCACCAGTTGTTGGGGCCACGCAGTGCTGCACACTGCGATATTAATTCAACTCAAATCAACTGTATATAATGGAATTTCCCCGTTGCAGATAGTGCATGGAAGAGAATTAAGTATTTCCCATCTGCGAAAATTCGGTTATGTTGTATACATGCCAATCTCTCCACCACAGCATACCGCCATGGGACCTCACCAGAAGTTGAGGGTCTGTACATGGTTCGGTACGCTGATTGTATTAAGGACATATTTCGGCATTAGGGGAAGATAAGTACCACATTAAAGAATGCTGAGTCCTTAGATCCACGCACTAAAGAGACCGAACTTGAAGTTCGAAAAGTAATAAATCTGCAACAAGTAAGCTAAGAATCTGCCAAATACCTTCACTGATCATAAGGTAGTGGAAAGATCTCATATACCTGCAGTATATGCACCTGAAAGAGTGAAAATATCCTAGAAGGATATTAAACCCACTCTTAACCCTCATGATAAAATGAGGGGGAGGCCTCCAGGTGCACGGGACTCAATTTCGCGGAGATGTCCGCAGAAATAGAGAACCAAACAATTGAGAACACTACAGATGACAGTGGAAGAAGCTCAACCTGATGTTGAGAAAATCCCTGAAGTGAGCCATCTAGAAGATGGTAACATCCCTGAAGAGATCCATCCTGAAGATGATAACCCCAGCGTATATTTGTGCGCACAATCCAATACTGGGAAGTCGGAACACCCAGACTTCATCGTTGTGGGAAATCACAAGAAGCTGGAAGAAATTGATAAAGAGACATCCCTGGAGTGATGCAGGAGAATTATATATGAAAAAAGACTACAATTGTCAACATATCTTGCCTCTAAAAATTGCTAAAATCTGGATCCAGAACCAAAGTCCATGGCAGAGTGCCAGAAGCGCTCATCTAGGTTCACCTGAAAAAGCAATTGAGGTAGCGCTCGCTTAATGAGAGAAAAGTTCTTGGTCCTGTTGACAAAACATTTTCTGAAATATTCCCTGTAGGATCAAATGGATTTTTCATCCTAAAGAGATATGAAAATATCCAGGTGGTGAGATATAAAGCGAGGTTTGTAGCACAAGGGTTTTAGCAGAGACCCATCATCGATTACGATGAAATCTGTTCTCCTGAAATGAGTGGAATGACGTTCCGAAATTTAATATTGATGGCAGCAAGCTTAAACTTTTCAATACAGTTGATGATTTTAGTGACCGCATATGTATATGGGTGACTGAATACAGATTAAAAACAGTCGATAAGGATGTGGTACAATCGACTAAGTAGATTCCTCTGAAGGAATAATGTTCCTGTGCGTTCATGAAGAAATCCCAGAATGGATTTTTATTTTCCTCTGTGGTGGTACAGCCACTCAGAGATTATAAAGGAAGCCTCACAGGAATATGTTTGGCTAAGACGGGTAATCAACCATGTCCAGAAGTCATATGGTATGAATACCGTCAATACCCCTACTATTATCTATGAAGATAATGATGCTTGTGTTGCACAAATGAAATTGGGTTATGTAAAGAGCAATATCACGAAGCATATTGCTCCTAAGTTATTTTGTATCCTCACGAACTCCAGAAGAATGGTGAGATAAAAATAATGCAAACTAAGTCATGTGAAAATCTAGCAGATTAATTCACAAAATCTTTGCCAAATCCACCTTCCAAAGGTATGTTAATGGCATTGGAATGAAGCGGCTTAGAGATTTGCATAGTTCAGGGGAAGTAAACCCCTGAACCATAATCCCTTTGCATGATCCTGAAGATCATAAGTTGTACTCTTTTTTCCTTTGTGAGTTTTCCTGATGTTTCTCACATAAAGGTTTTTAATGAGGCAACAAATGCAACATAAGGAGCGAATGCAATGTACTCTTTTCTCCATCTCTTTTTTCCCACTGGGTTTTTGAGTGGAGTTTTTAACGAGACATATGCATTACGCGGTATTTGCCCAAGGGGAAGTGTTATGAGATAATGACTCTAACCGTTTACGGTTAGGAGTCTATCTCTAATATGTGGGCAAATCCCTAATACCTCTTCTATAAATACCGGGTGCCTCCCATTGTATTTTACACAAATTGACCAATAAAGAAGAGAGAGTTCCACCCATATCTTGTGTTCTTCGTTCGTGTGTTCTCTGTGTTCTTGTTGATTGCCGGTGATCGACGTGGGTGATCAACTTGTTTTACAACAATAAGAACTCCAGTCACCATAGTCGGTTCCTAGATAAAAACCAACACAGATAACTTATGTCATCACAATCATTTCGAGATAAGAACCAACACAGATATCCATCCCTTCGTCATCCCTACAAATTAAACTGATCAAACATAGCATTCACACCATCAGAACACGCGTCGACTCTTTGTGTTCCCCGATCAAGCAGCCTATATATAGAACTACTTCTAATATTACAAGTACAAATAATGTACTAGCAGTACTACTACTATAACTAGTTAGCTCTCTCTGATCATCGCGTACGGCATCTTCGATCTCCATCCTATCTTCTCTGTCTTCGAGCGCAGCATGGCAGCGCCTCCATCTCCGGTAAGCTCCGACTCCTCTGTCGAGTCACCTTACATGCAACCTTCACCACCATCACCACCGCCGATAGCATCGCCTCAGCCCCCGGTGCCGCTATCTCACGTCTCTCCCGGCGCCTCACCCCCGCTGGGCGCCTCCACCGCCACCGGAAGCGCACACGAGAGGAGGAGGAGGAGGAGGGGGAGGAGGACAAGGAGGAGTGGGTCACCGTCACCTGTTGGGGGACCGACGCCTCTTCTGGGTCATCATCGGAGGATGAGCCATGTGGCGTCGCCTCCAGCAACTTCGGCGACTCCAGCACTCCTTACCCTCGGGCGTGAGCCGCGAGTGTTAGTGATCGATATCGCGCATGTACACCGCGCATTGTGTAATTAATTATAATGTGTACTTGTATATGTTTATATAATTATAAACAAGTAATGTTATTAACCATTTGTGTATATATAGCATGTTTATGTTAATTATGATCTTTAATTTGCATCAAAAGCCTTCCATCAAAAGCCATGCACGAATTAAAGAGATATATATATATGCAGAAGCCTTCCATCAAAAGCCTGCTTCTTTTTGAATTTGCATCATTGACGTTTACAATATAGAACCAACTGTGATGAGGGAGCACACTCATCACTGTCGGTTCCTTTCTATATCCGACACATACAACACCATATTATCTGTGTCGGTTTTATATAAAAACCGACTAAATACTACTCCCCTAATCACAGTCGGTTTTTATGTACAATCGACACAGATATTATCGTATTTTCTATGTCGGTTTTATAAATAAACTGACAGTCGGTTCTAGTTAGAAACGACTGTGATAAGATGTTTCATCACAATAAGTTCTTGTATACAATCGATTGTGATGACTATATCACGAAATTTTGTGACATATCAGAATCGGTTTTGCCTCAAAAGTTAGAAACCAAAACAAATGAAGCGATAGTGATGTCCTATTCTGTAGTAGTGACACCTCTTTGAAATTTGAATTTGACTGAGTACACATCTTCATGCAACAAACTGGATGAGCCCATTCGTGTTTTTTTAGATGGTTCTATCCAGTATCTTGAGGGAATATTTCCAAAAACTGGATGGCTCTATCTAACCCATCCACTCATCCAAATAATTAGATGACTCTAAATACATAGATGAATATATATCTCATTCAATTTCATCTAGATAAGCAAACACCGTATGTAGGGCTGTAAACGGGCCGAGCTCGGTAAAGCTTGAGCCGAGCTTGAGTTAGGGTCCGAGCTTTGATCTAAGCTCGAGCTCGGCTCAATCCAAGCTCAAGTAGGCTCGAGCTCAGCCCGAGTAAGCTTGTTAAGCATGATAAGCTCGAGTAAGCTTAGTAAACCTGATAAGCTCGAAAAGCTCGGTAAGCTCGGTTCAAATAAACTCAGCTCAAGCTTGATGAGGACATCACTACCATGGATACAGCCATGCCTACAAACCCAATTGAAACCAACAATGTAACACAAGGGCCAATTACTCGAGCTCGCGCACGTCAATTCAATTACTAGGTGAATGTGTTCCTTGGGTTTCATACAAATAATTTAATGAATGAAATGGTATTTAATATTTGTGATGATTTTATTGTCCTTAGGAACCAAGGAGAAGGACTCCCAAACGTCAAGCATGAAACCAATTCTTCCGGTGCACAAGACTAACTCGGATTCGGCCTCCAGGACAGCACCAACTTAAAATGACCATAACTTTTGATCCACAAGGGTGTTCAGGGTCTATGAGTACTGGTTTGAAAGGTTTCGTCGTCCTATTTCCAACGGATCTGGCCCCACCTCCAAATTCCTTCCGAGTCGATGGGAATATGCAAAACAAGTTTGATCATCTTTCCAAATCCGAGTCAAACTAGGAATAGGAGTCCTGCTCGGCCATGGTTGGATTTTGGCCGACCCTAGCACGGTTTTGGCCTCCTATTTCTCCTATATATAGCTGAGAGTCCAAAGTTAAACATCTGCACACACAACCACCACAAATTTTCTCAAAGAGAAAGAGAAACTCATTTCAAAAGGGAACACTTCACTAACTAAATCACTTAGGAACCATCCACAAACCACCTTTTGAAACACTTGCAAGCACCACAAAGATTTTCCAAATAACTCCAACTCTAGCCAAAAAGGAGATTACAAATTAAACCTCGAGAGTTTTCCAGCACAACCCTCTATGTCCATCTGTTTCATTTTCAAATTTGTTCCAAGGATGATTAAGTGCGAACGCGAAGGAGTGCGATCCACTCCAAGACTTTTGGGTGTAAATCCATACTCACAACACAAACTAAACAAATGGGCCAAAACCAAAGATCGACACCAATCACTACGAGTTTTGGGGAAACTCTGAAACTCAACATAAGGAACACCTCAACCGAAAGCATTCAACCAAGATAGCAATCAACCAAACCAGTCCAGAAGGTTTTAAACACCAGCTTAGCATAAATACAATCATCTGTAGTGTTCAACTACGCTTTCCATTAAAGACTTCGAAATTCACTACTTACTCATTGAGAAAGTCTAACCAGTTTTAACAAAATTTACATAACAAATTCTTTCTCTAGTTACCATTCCCAACACTTTTAATTAAAGTTCATGATGCTTATCAAAAAGACACCCAACCAAGACTACATCGACATGATCCGCACGGATCATCATATCATAATACATCTTATTCTAAATTTGAAACATAGTACTTCAACAAATCTTTCAGCATGATCAACCTATAAATTTCATACCACCAATATGTCAACGTCTCGACAATCGAAACTTATTCAGTTAACAAACGACTTCAACAAGTAAATATTATCTCCACAAGGTAGAATTCGTAAGTGAGACTCTAAATTACACATTCATTAAGGATAAAATCATTCATCGTGTTAATTATCCAAAGTTCACTCCATCACAACATGTTACAATTTCCTCTATTTTAACCATGGTTTCCAACAAGTAATCTACACAATTACTACCACTACTAAATCCTCACTATCAATAAATGGGCATAATCATCAATCAACAACATTACCTTTAGCTACCCTATACATAGGTTATAAAAAAATTATCACCACACAACATACTCCAACCATTTAAAATAGATTGAATACTAGCATTAACACTGCCCTTAACAACATCATTAACAATAAGTCTTATGTCTTCTCAATTGATATCAATACTAGCATTGTATAGACACAACTGCATACTTCCAAATATACTAGTAGTTTGCAGCAACATAAATAGCAACTCTAATCAACTTCCAAGTTAAAGTCACTAGTCAACACGATTAAATTTCTCTATTAACATGTAAAATTAGAGCATCTTTAACAACCAGCAAAGTTTCTTTAACAATATCAGTAATTTACATCATCTTAATGTTCTAACTATGCATCAGGGTTTTAAACTTTAAACATTATCGGGGGTCATAAGCACTTTTATAACAAAGCAACATATTCTAAGCATGTACATTAACACATTCAATCATTCTCGCTAAGAGTAAACTACAACACTAGTAGTCTATTTATTCTCAAGCTAGAGATAACAACCGCATTGAATTGTTTCAACTCACAAATTAACTTAACAATACGTCATCCCATAAACCACATTGGTACATGCTACATAACATGCTAAACAACAATTCGTACTAGGGACAAACGATTTCAGTTAAAAGACTACTTACTTTGTTTGCAGCATTTTAGTTTTAAAACTCATCCCAAATTCATAAGGAAACTTGACTCTCAAAATTGCAATGAGACAAACCCAAACTTGGTCATGCAAAAGGAATTCTCCAAAACACTTTTCAATCTCAAAGACTCCCATAGAGGAAAATGGTTGAAAGACAATTTTGTTAAAAGGGAACCAAGCGATCAAGTAATCCTTTTCAAATAAAACCTTAACACCAAACCCCAAACTTTCACGAAACAAGAAGGGTTTTCAAAGATGATTTCTCAAACCAGTAAAATGACGAAATCCAACACCAATTACTCCTACAAAGCCACAGAACTTCAGCCCTGACAACCGGGTCTGGCATAACGCCGTAATATCTCTCATGACCTCGGAGAAAGACAAAGACATGATTAAATTGAATGTTTCTCCCCCATAAAGCAATCAACAAACTAAGCATCAAAGCTGGAAAGGCGACCAAAAGAAGTGCAACACTAGACTCTTCTTCTTCGTCTTCAACCAAGGAAGACAAAACCACACATCGCATATGGAACAATCCGCGAAAATCCAATACCAAACACTTTTTTTTAGTCAACTAAAACCAAGAAAACCAACCAAGACCGACCGTTAGAACGGTAAAGAGCAACTGAAAGAATCCACCACGAACTCTTCTATTCGACTCCAGCCAACTACTCGGTCTACGACAGAAAGGATAAGCACTCTTCTCCCACAAGGGTTAATAGTTCTTCGATGATGGCGCTAACCGGCCACACCGTCAAACCACACCCTTACTATGAGCAAAAAGTGGTCACTGAAACCCTTCGGCACCACAACCCCACTTTATCACAACAACAAGAACAATTCAATCATTTATCTCATAGACATAGCAACATGCATTAACAAATGAAGCATTCAACATCAAAGCTTAAATACAACATTTAAGCGTAAAGAGACGATACCCATACCCTTTCCTACTGTGCATCCATTGTGTGTCAAATTTTAGATTAGTTATACCACTTTTGCAAGTTTTAATGTTGCTATCCTATGACAAAATTTTAGTTAAAACCTAAGCCATGTTTCTAAGTTATTCCACATCAAATTTTAGTTGTACCCTATAGCATGACACTAAAAATACACATTCCAAGGACCTACAGCCCGCTCTGATACCAATTGTAACACCCCGACATCTAGTATGCCTGAATGTTACCGAACATAGACTAAACAACATCTAAATACCACAAATTAGAGTAAATTACAGCAAAGGCACAAATGCTAAAACCGAAAATTTCGGCAGCATCTCCTTTGTTTTTCCATGAATTGAAGCAACAACAATCTTAACATATCGAATAGCATAATGAACGATAGCAATAACATGACAAATCAGGAATTTCAGCCACCATACAACTAAGGATATAAGTCTATCCGTCACATGTCAAATATGGACTAATCATTTACTCATGACAAGCATCAAAACCACAATTTAGTTCAGTGAATTAACCATCACAATTAAAGGAGAGAACATGTCATTGTTTATATGTGTGATGCTAAGTGATGACGTGTGACTAGCTCCCTTTCCCGCATGCCGGTTTCATGGTACCTAAGAAAAAAAAAACATAAACACAAGCGTGAGTTCATCACTCAGCAAGTATATTGCAATGGACCATAACAACAATTTAATGTTATCATCACTAAATACCATGATCAACACCATGAATACCATATCATTCTCATGTCTCATCATCATTGTACTCATTTCATCATCATCATGTATGCAATGCAAATGCTCATATCTCCACGAAGCACATACCGGTATTGTCGAGTGCACACCCGTCGACGTGCACCCCCTTCCCCTTCCATCCCGTAGATGGAGGGTGCCTACTCTTACTGACTCGCTCCCATGCACACCCGTGGATGGGACTACGAGGTAGGTTTTTCGTGTTCACTACGTGTGAACATAGAGGCCCGCATCAGCATGGGACGTCTCTTCCATTATGAATGCACATATGACATAAACATGTAAATATTGGCATAAACATTAAATGCCACACAATCATAATCAAGATGAAATCATGTTCATCATGTCATAGGCAAACATTAAAGCATGGTATGTGAACACATCATATATTCAATTGCAACTCATCAAAACTAGCAACCTACAACCCGCTACCCATTCCAATACACTTGCCTCAACCACGAGCGACGGATTGGCGAGACGTAGAGGGCACTCCCGGGGCACTCCCGGGGTCACACCACCTGCACATAGGTATCACACACTCAAAAACATGCCCTCAAAACAGTACGCAAACACTCTTCTACCCCAACTTCGCAAACTACTCGCAAAACCCAAAAATAGGGGTTTTGTCCCGACGGGACAGCAGACTTCTAACGAGCATAACTTGAGTTCTAAAACTCCGAATCGATTAAACGAGTACATCCTCGCGTAGATTAGGAAATTTCCTAACTTTTTCTAAGTATATGAAAAAACTGATTCGGAATCTAAAGTGGTTTAATCTACAGAATACCGTGATCTGTTCCAATCTCGTCACAGTTTTGAATACGTTCGGTAAAATGAGCATAACTTTCAAACGGCTGATCGAAATTAAGCATTCTTTATGTCCAATTAAAGGTATTTCAATTACCTACAACTTCTTCAACAGGCGGATGACCAAATTCCGAATCTAAATTGGTGAAAACTCAAACCCTAGGTCCACTGCACAATCTGCCCGAAGCAGAGAACGTGGCAAGCTCTAGTTTTCATCTAATCTACCCAATCACAGCACCACCAATTGATCTAAAAACATGATATCAACCCCTAAAACAGTACCTAGACCAACCCCAAGAATTCTCGTGGCCATACCTTCGCCCGACGAATGAACCAACGGATCTCCTCCCAGCTCGCGCGATCTCCTTCCTCGCTCCAAATCCACCGGATCTCCTCATTGCGGAGCGCTCCAATGGACGGATCTGCGGGGTGGTGAGGTGGAGAACTCCCCTAGGGACAGCAAGGGGGGTGAGGAGGTGGTGGAGGGGGTGGTGGCGCAAGGGGAGGGGAGGGGAGGCGCACGGCAAGGGGCAAAAGGGGTGTGTCGGCTATGGAAGGGAGAGGACGAGGTGGAGCACATGGGGGAGGGTATGGGGGCGCCCTAGGGCAGGTTGGCAGCCCCTCCTCCCCACATGGGCCAAGGAGGCTCCACCTAAGGCCCAAAAAGATCCCCCCAAGGCCCAAGTTTCCCCGAAAAGGCCCAAACTCTCGAAATCGGCCCGGAAACGCGATTAAATGGCATAACGTAAAGTTTTAACCTTCATTTTCACATTTTATAAAGTCACATTCTCTAATTTCACCCTTTTACAGTGTCTCGACATCCCGTAGTGTCACAGATTCCACCCTCGCTTAATTTGTAGATTGATTTTTATTACCTATTGTCCAGCAATTGCCACATTATATATTTCCAATTCCAAGCCAAATTAAGCCTACGCTATGTTGTTTTTAGTTACATAGATTGAATTTGCATTGCGCGTTGATTTGTTGCTAGTCGTACTGTCTAGTTTGATTAGAGTTTCAAATTCGTCGTCACCTAGACGTCACGCTACTCATATTTTGCCGCTACACAACCCTCCATAGCCGTTGTTGCCGTGTCCAAGTTCATTCCTCGCCGCTGCATTGTCTTCCTTCAAATCGCACACCCCTACTCATATTTGAGTTCCCCTCCACTCGGTTTGGAGCCCCATAGTTTTTTTCAACCGCAACATTTCCTTTTTCCTTGACCGAAGTTCAATCAAGCAGGCCGCATTGCATTCGAGTTTTGGTTTCTATCTCCTTTAATTGTCGTGTTGCCTATATAAAAAAAAGAGACGCACCTCAAAAAAAAAGAGAGGTATAAAAAAAATAAAAAAAGAGGCAGCAAGGTACAAAGAGGGAGAAAGATCGAAATAAAAAAGAGAGTGCTTGCTATTTTGCTTTGTGTTCATTTTGCCTAGCTGTGGCATACATCTGTGATTTGGTTCGCGTCTCTATTTCGGTCTAGGCTTGTGACCAGCACATATCGACGTCGAATTCTTATTCAATTTGTTTGACTATTTTGGCAATAGTGTTTTCATTTCATACCATATTAGCCACCTATCGCTCCACATACACTACAATTGTCCAGATTCTTGCTTTGTGCACCGGTACATCATATCTTTTTAAGCCTATCTTGCCGGCTGCCGACAACTCCTGTTTCGCTTGGTAAGAATTGGTAAGACTTTGATTAACATGTAGAGAGTTGAGTGCCTTTGTTAGCCACATCCTAGTAGTTGATAGGGCAATTTAACTCATGTGTTTGCTTGTTTTTCTCTCTTATTTTTTTATCTAACCATGTCAGGAACAGAAGATAATGCGCTCCATCAATCACCCCGAACACGACACATCATACAACACTTTGATCGACAAAGTACGGGTGCATACTGAGAATTTGGAAGAGGATGTATGAGTGACCAATGAGCGACTTGGTCAGCTCGAAGCCTCACAAATAGAGACTAATTTGTCTCTAACAGCTGTCAATGCTTCTCTTGATCAAATTCTCACAAGGCTTGATGGTTTGGGTGCTTCTAATGCTTCTCATGTGGCAGCTCCCGGTACGTAAAGACACACGCAAGGCATTTTGGGCAGCGAGGCTCCCGGGAATAATGATGATGATTATATCACCAACACCGAGGTTGATGATGTAGATGCACGTCAACATCGTCGACTTCAAAGAAACCGCACTGGTATGACTCCGCTTCGACATAAGGTACGTACACAAGAAGCCACGCATTGTAAGATTAAATTTACAATTCCACCTTTTACTGGCAAATATGATCCTAATGCTTATCTTTCATGGGTATTAGAATTAGAACAAAAATTTGATTGCCATGATTATCCAGACGAAAAAAAGGGTTAAAACTACCACTAGTGAATTTACTGCCTTTGCTTCTGTTTGGTGGAGTGAATATAAACGCAACAATCCAAATGGTGCACTTACTTGGGAAGATTTAAAAAGAATCATGCAAGCTAGATTTGTTCCTTCATATTATGCGCGTGATCTTTTAAATAAATTGCAACAATTGAGGCAAGGTAGTAAATCTGTAGAAGAATATTATCAAGAATTGCAAATGGGGATGCTTAGATGTGAGCTAGTTGAGAATGAAGAAGCTGCCATGGTTAGGTTTCTGGGTGGGTTACACAGTGAAATTCAAGATATTCTCGACTATAAAGAGTACAACTCCATCACCCGTTTATTTCATCTTGCTTGCAAAGCTGAACGTGAAGTGCAGGGCCGAGGTGCAAGCACAAGAACTAACTTTTTCGCAGAGCGTGCTAACAATTGGACACATCGTACACCAAATACTATTGCTGGCCGTGCCACTTCTTCTGCTCCTACTCCGCCAAAAGATGAGCCTCGGTTTTCTTCCTTTGGTGCTTCCAATGCATCCGAGGTAAAGAAAACAATTGCACCGGAACTTTCTAAGAGTTCTTCATCTGTGGCATCAACTGGACAGACTCGAGATGTGCAATGTCATCAATGCAAAGGCTATGGACATATCAGGAGCCAATGTCCAAACAAGCGCGTTTTAATCATACGTGATAACGTTGAGTATTCTTCTGCTAGTGATATTGATGAAGATACACATGCTTTGCTAGCTAATCCTGCAGAAGACAAGGAGGAACATATTGCGGCTAACCATGCCGATTGCTACGAAAGCCTCATCGTACAACGGGTCCTGAGTGTCCAAATGGAACAAGCGGAACACAATCAACGACACAATTTATTCCAAACTAAGTGTGTAGTGAAAGAGCGTTCGTGCCGAGTGATCGTTGATGGTGGCAGTTGCAACAACTTGGCTAGCTCCGACATGGTGGAAAAGCTCTCTTTGAACACTCGACCTCATCCTCATCCATACTATGTTCAATGGTTCAACAACTCTGGTAAAATCAAGGTAACACGCTTAGTTAGAGTTCCTTTGTCTATTGGTTCATACAATGATTCTGTTGATTGCGATGTTGTGCCGATGCAAGCATGTTCTATATTGTTAGGTAGACCATAGCAATATGATAACAATACTACTCATCATGGTCAATCCAATCAATATTCCTTTGTGCATAATGAAAAGAAAATTGTTTTGCATCCAATGTTGCCAACTGCTATTCTGAAAGATGAAATTGCTATAGCTAACAAATTGAGAGAAACTGAAAATGCAAGTCAAATTGTGGCTAAATCTAAAAGTGGGATCAAACTGAAAGGTGCTTGTTTTTTTACTACGACATCATATTTGCATGAGCTCATCAATGACAATTCTACCTGCTATGCTTTGGTTTGCACATATGCTTTGTTTGCTCTAGAAGATCTGCCTGTTACTTTGCCTGCTGCCATCACTAACCTTTTGCAGGAGTATAATGATGTATTTCCAAAGGAGATGCCTCCAGGTTTACCATCAGTCTGAGGGATTGAGCATCAGATTGACCTCATTCCTGAGCATCTTTACCAAACCATGCACCATACCGAACAAATCCTGAAGAAACAAAGGAGATACAACGCCAAGTTCAAGAATTGCTCGACAAAGGGTATGTACGTGAATCACTTAGCCCTTGTGCTGTTCCTGTCATCCTAGTACCTAAAAAAAATGGATCATGGCGTATGTGTGTTGACTGTAGAGCAATCAATAATATCACCGTTAGATATCGTCATCCTATTCCTAGGTTAGATGATATACTAGATGAATTAAGTGGTTGTACTGTGTTTTCAAAAGTAGATTTGCGAAGTGGGTACCATCAGATTAGAATGAAATTGGGCGATGAATGGAAAACTACTTTTAAAACCAAGTTCGGCTTATATGAATGGTTAGTTATGCCTTTTGGGTTAACTAATGCACCTAGCACTTTCATGAGACTAATGAACGAGGTTTACAGAAAATTCATAGGTAAATTTGTGGTGGTCTACTTTGATGATATTTTGATCTATAGCAAATCACTTGAGGAACACTTAGATCACTTGCGTGCTGTTTTTGATGCTTTACGTGATGCACGTTTGTTTGGTAACATTAAGAAGTGCACCTTTTGCACCGATCGAGTCTCTTTTCTGGGTTATGTTGTCACTCCGCAGGGTATTGAAGTTGACCAGTCAAAAATTGAAGCAATACAAGGATGGCTAGTACCTAAGACGGTGACACAGGTGAGAAGTTTTCTTGGTCTTGCAGGTTTCTACCGGCACTTTGTGAAGGATTTTAGCACCATTGCCGCGCCGATGAATCAACTAACAAAAAAGGGAGTTCCTTTTGTTTGGACTGATGATCATGAGACTACCTTCAACATCTTGAAAGATAAGTTGACACATGCACCCTTACTCCAACTTTCAGATTTCTCTAAAACATTTGAGCTAGAATGTGATGCCAGTGGAGTAGGCTTGGGTGTTCTTTTGCAAGAAGGAAAACCTGTGGCATACTTTAGTGAGAAATTGTGTGGGCCTAGTTTGAACTATTCTACTTATGATAAGGAACTTTATGCTTTAGTTTGAACTTTAGAAACTTGGCAACATTATTTATGGCCCAAAGAATTTGTTATTCATTATGATCATGAGTCTATAAAACACATTCGAAGTCAAAACAAATTGAATCGTAGACATGCTAAGTGGGTTGAATTCATTGAGTCTTTTCCTTATGTCATCAAATACAAAAAGGGAAACGATAATGTCATTGATGATGCCTTGTCTAGGAGATATACCATGCTTTCACAACTTGACTTCAAAAATTTTGGATTGGAAACGATTAAAGAGCAATATGTGCATGATGACGATTTTAAAAATGTGTTGCTAAATTGTAAAGAGGGAAAAACATTGAACAAATTTGTCTTCAATGATGGGTTTGTGTTCCGAGCAAACAAACTATGTATTCCAGCTAGTTCTGTTCATTTGTTATTGCTACAGGAAGCGCATGGAGGAGGGTTAATGGGACACTTTGGTGTGAAGAAGACGGATGACATACTCGCTAGCCATTTCTTTTGGCCCAAGATGAGACGAGACGTGGAACGTTTTGTCGCTTGCTATACTACATGTTAAAAAGCTAAGTCACGACTTAATCCACATGGTTTATACATGCCTCTACATGTTCCTAGCGTGCCTTGGGAAGATATTTCTGTGGACTTTGTTTTAGGACTTCCAAGAACAAAGAAGGGAAGGGATAGTATCTTTGTTGTTGTAGATAGATTTTCTAAGATGGCACACTTCATACCTTGTCACAAAAGCGATGACGCAACCAACATTGCCGACTTATTCTTTCGTGATATTGTTCGCTTGCATGGTGTGCCAAACACAATAGTTTCAGATCGTGACACTAAATTCTTAAGCCACTTTTGGAGAACTTTGTGGGCTAAATTGGGGGCTAAGCTTTTATTTTCTACTACTTGTCATCCCCAAACTGATGGACAATGAGGTCGTTAATCGAACTTTATCTACCATGCTTAGGGCTGTTTTGAAAAAGAACATTAAATTATGGGAAGAATACTTGCCTCATATTGAGTTTGCTTATAACCCATCAATGCATTCAACTACTAAGATGTGCCCTTTTGAGATTGTTTATGGATTTGTACCACATGCTCCAATTGACTTGTTACCTACCTCTTCCATCTTCAGAGAAATTGAATCTTGATGCTAAACAACATGCTGATTTGATTATGAAAATGCATGAGGCAACTAAAGAAAACATAGAGCACATGAATGCTAAATATAAACTTGCTGGTAGTAAGGGAAGGAAGCATGTAACTTTTGAACCTGGAGATTTAGTTTGGTTGCATTTGCAAAAAGATCGATTCCCTGAATTGAGAAAATCTAAATTGATGCCTCGAGCTGATGGTCCTTTCAAAGTATTGGCAAAGATTAATGATAATGCATATAAACTTGAATTGCCTACAGATTTTGGGGTTTGTCCCACATTCAACATTGCCGATTTGAAACCATACTTGGGAGAAGATGATGAGCTTGAGTCGAGGACGACTCAAATGCAAGAAGGGGAGGATGATGAGGACATCACTACCATGGATACGGCCATGCCTACAAACCCAATTGAAACAAAAAATGTAATACAAGTGCCAATTACTCGAGCTCGCGCACGTCAATTCAATTACCAGGTGAATGCGTTCCTCGGGTTGCATACAAATAATTTAATGAATGTGTCGGGGATTGGCTATCTGGCAAAAGACCACGGTACCCCCGGGAAATGCCAAGCCCACCAACCAGGCAATGCTGAAAGAAGATGCTCGGGAGCATGAAACGAGCGTCCCTCCCTTTTTTTTTTCCTCCGAGCATACACGTCCACACCTTTACTCGCGGCCATTCCGAACCCCCCCCCCACGAGCAAGCATGCTCGTGGAGACCACGACCTACTCAGATATTTGGTCGGTGGACCCAGCGAGTGCTATGAGGAAGGAAGGTGGCAACCAATCAGCCGAAGATCAAGGGAAATCTTACCCGAAATTCAAATAGCGCGCGGATCAAGGGCGGCAGATCGCGAATATGAATACGTGGCGTAATCCCAGGGGGTAGTTGCCTTCTTTGTATCTCTAGTTGTAGTATTTAAACCCCCCTGAAGATCTGTAACAGGGGGACCCCGGGATAGAACACAATACACTGGAGTAGGGCTATTATCTCGGCAGTGAGAGGCCCGAACCAGGATAAACACCGCGCCCCTCTTCTCCCGACCTGGCATTGCTCGGACGACTCCCTCGGACCGTACAACGGGGCTCTGTTGATCCCCCATTCAACAAGTAAGCTCGGCGGGAGCCCGTTCTCCAATCGTCGACAGCTGGCGCCGTCCGTGGGGACGACAGCTTGATTCCCGTACGGATCAGGATCCTCGAGGATGCCGAACTCGGGGGATACTAGAAATCTCTGTGTTTTCGACGACGTCGAAGACGACGACATGTACTACGCCGGCGACGGCGTGGTCAATGTGACCGATCCTATCGGACACACCGAGTCCGGGAGGAGCTCTTCCCCGGACCCTGGAATGCGAGGACAGGTCCTCCGTTCCCCAGACATTACCCTCGGAGACCGCGAGGATGACTATGACGGACTCTACGATGGCCTGGACATACCAGACAACCTGGAGTTCGACCGAGAGACTGCGTCTCAAGGGGATACGATGATGTCTCCATCACATTCATCCCACTCTCGTCACGTCAACATGGCTGGGAGCCGTGCCGAACCTAAAGTACGATCTTCGGACGCTGCTAAGCACGACCACTATGAGGCGGCCAGACTCCACCTAGAAGCGTCTTTAGGGAGGACCCTTGTGAGCATACGCCGCCAAGCGAAAGAGAGGCGGATGTCCGGGGAAAGGAACTCTCGCGAGTACCAAACCCCCGATCGCATCCCAGAACGCCGCCGAAGCTCGCCGCCGCCTGTTCGCCAGAATCGAGAACGGCTGCAGGCCTTGGCGGCGGTCGTGCGCGACCTTCGCAGCTTCCCCGAACAAGTAGACCTAGATGCCGTGGGCAAGGTCGTGGCCGAAGATCTGGAGAGGCTTGCCGCCAAGCTGAAAGTCTCGGACCCCTCTCACGACCAGGATGCCCGGAGTGTCTCCCGGGACCATCGCAGGCGCTCCCCTATGCGCTCGCACAGAGATGAATCCCGGAGCCATGCTCAGAGATCGCCCCAGGCCACTAACCTGGTCCGGGAGAGGCCCCGGAACAGCTCCAGAGCGATCTCGGGACGACGCACCTACAATCATCCGGATTACGAGCGTTCTGAACGCTCCACGACCGAGCGGTCATCGGCACAACCTTCGCGTGAAGTCTTCTCTCGACTTGGCCCGCGTACGGGCGTTGGGCGGAAGACACACGCGGAGGCCGTTATGACCGAGGGTTTCGCCGCGAAACTCCGAGCTTCGGCTGCCAGGCTTTCACGAGCTCTCTCTGGAGTGTCGCATGGCCGAACAGGTTCAAGCCCGGCCACATCGAGAGGTTCAACGGGACCCAGAACCCGGATGAATTTCTCTCGATATATACCACCGCCATCCTCGCCGCCGGAGGCGATGAAGGGGTGATGGCGAATTATCTACCGACGGTCTTGGACGGAGCTACTCGTACATGGCTCTTCAACCAAAAGGAAGGGTCCATACGTTCTTGGGGGCAGCTCAAAGATCGCTGGCCCGAGCGAATTTCCAGCTGTTACATTCGCCGAAAGGAGCGCGACTGAGCGCTTTGATCTGACGGATGGAGAAACCCTACGACGATTCGTCGAGAGATTCATCCAAGTCCGAAACTCGACATCGAACATATCGGACGCAGGCCGTCGTCCGGCTTTCAAGTTCGAGTGCGGGGCGTGTGCTTCACGCAGATCACGGAGATCCGTCCGGATCTAACAAAGAAACGAGCTATTCCAAATGGCTGACCGTATGCCAACGCGAATGAGGCTGTCGGTGGAAGAAAATGTCGGATGAAGGAAAGCTACCGCCTCGGCCGGGCTAGAAACCTCCGCCAAGAAAAAGGGCTCAAACTCCGTGGATAAGAAGATCAAGAAGAAGAAGAAAAACAGCTCCCACCGCCATGGTTGCCGCAGCGGGAACAAGAACACCCGAGCAAACCCAGCTCAGCCACGGGGTTTAACGCTCGGGGAAGAGGGCAACCACACAGGCCCCGCGACTGAGGTGGCCAGGCAGATCAACGGGGTGACCTCTACTGTCCGCTTCACCGAGCACACGGGCATGACCTATGGAATTGCCGAACGTGGACCTACCGCCTGGAGTAGTTTTACAACGGCAGGGGTCCCATGTCGCCGCTTCGAACAGGGTGAAAACGGCAAAGGCAAGCAGTCCGTCGAAGAAAACGAAGATGACATGGAATATCAAGAACCACAGAACCACATCGCGGTTATCTTCGGGGGCTCCTCCGCCTACAAATCTCGCCGGGATTTAAAGGACGCTGCGAGGGAAGTACACCATGTCACCCAAGGTAAGCCTCCAGTGTAGCAACTCAAATGGTCTGAGTTGTCCCTCATCTTCTCCAAGGACGACTGTCCCCTTGGAATGACCAAACCACAGAAGCTTCCGATGGTCGTGAGCCCCACCATTAGCAACACTGTCGTTGGTCGGGTCCTCATAGACTCCGGGAGCTCTTTGGACCTGATTTCAGCTAAAATTTTGGACGAGATGCAGATTCCTTGTTCCAAAATCAAAAGTATAGCCGTACCCTTCTTCGGGATAGTCCCGGGCACCTCGATCAAACCTCTGGGGCAGGTCGTTCTGCCCGTGACCTTTGGCGGCCCGAGTAACTTCAGAACGGAGCTAATCACCTTCGAGGTGGTAGACTTCGAATCGGCCTACAATGCCATCCTCGGCAGGCCGGCTTTGGCTAAGTTCATGGCCGCTTCGCATCACGCGTATCAATGCCTGAAGGTTCCCGGACCAAACGGGGTCATAACCGTAAAGGGGAACCACAAGTCCACACTCAATTGTGACGAAAGGGCATTGGATATGGTCGGTCAGTTACCCACTGGCGGCCTCGACCAGGAGCCAAAGCACTCCCGACCTAAACTTGCCCTCAAACCTGGTGGAGAGACCAAGGCTGTTCCGCTCAACGAGTCGGAACCGGCCAAGGTCGTGCATTTGGGATCTTCCTTAGATCCCAAATAGGAACTCGAGCTCATCACCTTCCTCCGGGCAAGCTCGGATGCGTTCGCCTGGGAACCATCCGACATGCCCGGGGTCCCTAGGGAGGTGATTGAGCACTGAGCTAGCGATTCAGCGACAAAACCAAGATCTGGCAGAAACTTAGACGCTTTTTCCCAGAAAAACAGGCGATCATCCGGGAGGAACTCGACAAACTCCTAAAAGCTGGCTTCATTAGGGAGGTCGAACACTCCGAATGGCTAGCCAATCCAGTCTTGGTCAGAAAGAAAGGAGGCAAGTGGCGCATGTGCGTCGATCACACGGGCCTAAACGCAGCATGCCCGAAAGACAACTACCCGTTGCCTCGCATAGATCAATTGGTCGACGCGACGGTGGGATCGCAAACCATGAGCTTCTTAGATGCTTATTCAGGCTATCATCAGATCAGCCTATCGCGCGAAGACGAAGAAAAGACTTCTTTCATCACCCCGTTC
This sequence comes from Rhipidocladum racemiflorum, assembly GCA_036346355.1. Lineage (NCBI taxonomy): Eukaryota > Viridiplantae > Streptophyta > Magnoliopsida > Poales > Poaceae > Rhipidocladum > Rhipidocladum racemiflorum. Next base: position 61,267,197 of record CM070570.1, read on the forward strand.
GGTACCTTCTGCTATACGACCATGTCTTTCGGTCTAAGAAATGCGGGAGCAACCTTTCAGCGCCTCATGCAGAAAACCTTCACGGATCAAGTGGGTCGAAATTTGGAGGTCTATGTCGACGACATAGTAGTAAAAAGCAAGAGCGCCTCAGGTCACGTTGCTGACTTGGAAGAAACATTTTGTAACCTCAATAAGCATCAAATAAAGTTAAATCCAGAAAAATGCGTGTTCGGCGTGAAAGCTGGCAAGGTGCTTGGCTACACGGTCGGACCACAAGGCGTTGGGGCAAACCCGGAGAAAATCGAAGCCATTGAGAACATGAGGTCGCCCACATGCGTGAAGGAAGTGCAAGCTCTGACCGGGAGAATGGCCGCTTTAAGCCGGTTCATTTCCCGGCTGGGGGAACGAGGACTACCTTTCTTTAAAGCCCTCCGCAAACACAATGGCTTTACATGGACGGAGGAAGCTGATCACTCGTTCAAAGAGCTGAAGCAGTACATTTCCAAGCCACCCGTCCTCGTCACACCTGCAACAGGGGAAGAATTGCTGCTATACCTGGCGGCAACCCCGCAGGCGGTGAGCGGTGTTAGCGATGGAGAGAGATGGTTTCCAACGACCTATTTATTATGTCGGCGAAGTACTTCATGGACCAGAAGCGAGCGTTACCCGAGGTCCAAACCATCTGTACTCGTTGTCGATGGCCTCCGTGAAGTTGCGCCACTACTTTCAAGCGCACAAGATCGCTGCATCGACCAGCCTTCGCTAAGGGAAATCCTGAAAAACCAGGACGCCAGTGGTCGCATAGCCAAGTGGGCCATGGAGCTCGCCGAATTCGAGATAATGTTTTCGGCCCGCACGGCGATCAAATCACAAGTCCTGGCTGACTTCGTGGCAGAATGGTCGGCTCCAGCACCACTAGCCAGCGAAACCACCGGTTCAAGGGAAAACTCCTGGACCTTGTATTTCGATGGATCCCGAGCATATGAGCGCTCGGGGGCTGGCGTCGTCTTGGTCTCCCCGGATGGAGAACAACTCCAGTACGCCATCCAACTACATTTTGCCGCGACCAACAACGCGGCAGAATACGAAGGCCTCTTGGCCGGACTTCGAGCATGTAAATCATTAGGAGTCCAACGGCTTACCGTGATGGGCGATTCACAGTTGGTCGTGAACCAGGTCAACAAGGAGTATCAGTGTTCCGATACCTCAATGGCGCTGTACCTGGCCGAAGTAAGGAAGATGGAGAAATACTTTAAGAATTTCGAAGTAATCTACATCCCCAGGAAGGACAATTCCCTGGCAGACCAAATGTCTAAGGTCGGTTCCTCTCAAACTACCGCTCCGGCGGGGGTGCTTGTAGAGCACCTATATAAACCCTCCATTCCCTCTGAAGAGGAGGCACCAGAGGCCGACGGTAGGGTCTCCTTCCTCGAGCAAAGTGCAAGTTGGATGACGCCATTCATCCAATACCTTGCGCATGGGACGTTGCCCAAGGAAGAAGCCGAGCGTTCCCGGCTAACAAGGTGATCTTCTCAGTACAAACTGATCGAAGGTGACCTATACCGAAAAGGCGCATTAGGAATCCTTTCCAAATGCGTCTCTCAGGAGGAAGGCCAATACCTTCTTCGTGACATCCATGAAGGAATGTGCGGAGCTCACTCGTCGTTCAGAACGCTTGTGAGCAAGGCCTTTCGATTGGGTTACTACTAGCCTACGGCCTTGACGGATGCACGGTCGATCATAACGACCTGTTGAGCATGCCAGTTTCATGCTCACAAAGCCCGTCAACCAGCGTATGCTCTGCAAACCATACCGCTTTCGTGGCCATTCTCGACCTGGGGGCTCGACGTCCTTGGACCTTTTCCTCGAGGTCAGAAAGGCTGCAAGTATTTGCTCGTGGCCATCGACACTTTCACTAAGTGGATAGAGGCCGAGCCCGTCTCAACCATCTCAGCCCAGGTGGCCAAGAGGTTCCTCCGCAGCAATGTGATAACTCGGTTCGGGATACCCAACCGTCTCATCACAGACAATGGGACCCAGTTCACCAGTGAACTATTCCAAAGTTACTGCGAGGAGGTCGGGATCAAGGTCTGTTTCGCCTCTGTGGCACATCCACAGAGCAACAGAGCGGCCGAACGAGCAAATGGGCAGTTAGTTCAGGGCATAAAAAAGAGGGTCTTCAAGAGCCTCAACCAGCACAGGCAGCAGTGGGTGGATGAGCTTCCCGCCGTTCTTTGGTCCGTCCGCACCACGACGAGTCGAGCCACAGGCGAAACACCCTTCCAACTCATCTATGGTGCGGAAGCCATTTTGCCTACCGAGATTGTGCTGGGTTCCCCAAGGGTGCAACTGATCGATTCCATCGATCAGGAGGTCGAACGCCTCATCGACCTAGACCTCGTCGAAGCAACACGCGAACGGGCACTGCTCCGGTCTGCGGTTTACCTACAAGCTCTTCGTAGGCACGCAGCCAAGTCAGTCCGACCAAGGTCCCTGCAAGTCGGTGACATGGTCTAACGAAGACTTCAAGACCTGTCGAAAGACAATAAGCTAACCCCAAGATGGGAGGGACCCTACACGGTCGTGTCCACAGCACGCCCGGGGGCTGTTCGCCTCGCGATGGAGGACGGTCGGGAGCTTGCCAGCACCTGGAACATTGACCAACTACATAAATTCTACGTTTAGACGCGTATCCCTATCTCGCACCCTTTGCGTTCCTTCCTAAAAGATATTTCCTTTTCTTCGGATTTTGTCCTCACTTTTTCAAACGAGCATCGTCGTCTACCGGCACCACAAGCGAGCTTATCCAACGAATATGTACGCACCATTCCCCTTGGCCTCCGGCCGGATGCTCACCCATCCGATCACTTTCCACAGTAGCTCTTCGCTGTATGTGTGGTCGGTCGCGAGCATCCATTTAAGCCCGGTGCAGCGACCACTCGGGTATGGCGACTCTACGTATTGTTGGCTTAAGCCCATCTGCTCTGCTGGCCAGAATAATCCTCGCCCTCATCTCTCTCTCGACTCGATCGACCTGTTTAATCGATCAAAAAGTGTTACGATCAAAGTCTACCTCAGCTTTCCCGTGAACAAACTCGTGCTCACAATAGTAGGGGCACGACCTTTGTCCATGGCGGGGGCTCCGTGTGATAGGAACGTTCCGTCTTTTTTTCCGAGGATTCTTTGCTCGTATTCATGTTATATGCTCCTATGCAGGGACTTGGTCTTTTTTCTGCAGGACCGGGTTCGTGCAAGCACACATTGAAAGCGAAGTCGGGAAAAATAGGATTTGCACGAGCTAAAAGAAAAAAGAAGAAAAGCTAAGTCCTACGCTCGGCCTGGAGGGCAGCAAGCTCCTCCTTAAGGGAGTCGACCTCTGCCTCCAGGTCCAAAACCTTCCGCCGAGCCGCGCGACCTTCAGCCGCGCTGTCCCGAAGGCGTTGCACCTCCTTGAGCTGGGTCTCCTCGCGCTCCCGAGCTCGCTGAAGGTCAAAGCGCAGGTCGGGGACCTCCTGCCGCAGTTTCACCAGCTCCTCCTCAAGCTCGGCACACTTCCGTTCCGAAGTGCTCTTCGCCGTCTCGCTCTCGAAGAGCTGGTCCCGAAGCCCGACGATGAGGCTCTTCGCCGACTCTAGCTCCTTCAGGTCGGCCTCGCGCACCTCGGAGACCCGACGCTCGAGATCAGCGATCTTGGCATCTTGCTCGCGGTGGTACGCCCAGTACTCCTCTGCTGGAACTGCGGAGGCGTCAATGTCCTCCATGGCCTTCGCAGCGAACTTCGGGCAAAAGGGAAGAAGAGTCAAAAAGGCCCACAGAAGATTGCTCGCCTTATGGAAAAAGATAGAAGCAAAGGACTTACTGAGAAGAGCCCTACCGACCAGCTTGTCCTGAAGCGGGCAAGGCCAAGAGCGCTAGCTCGGAAAAAGGGATTGACCCACGCAGGATCATCCTGATCCCGAGCTGGCGCGTCAAGATCTTGCCCCTCCTGGGCACCCGGTGCTCCCAGGAGGGCAACGGCGTCTCCTCCTTTGACCAACCCCAGATCGCCCTGAGGTTGGTCTTCCTCAACGACAGGCGGCTCATGGCCGCCTTCCTCCTGTTCGGCCGCTGCGCTCGGGGGCTGGAAGCCAACTGCGAGCGCACCCGCCCCTCGCTCCGCGGCCAGGGGCGATTGGTCGAGGACGACCACTTCCGCCCCTTGCACCTCTGCGGCCGGAGGCGGTGGTGCTCGCGATCGAGACAATTGGTCGAGGACGACCACCTCCTGTCCTTGGTCCGCGGCTGGAGGCAACTGGTCGTCGACAACCACCTCTTCTCCTCGGTCCCCGGCCAGGGGTAGCTGGTCGATCACGACCACTTCTCCCCCTTGGTCCGCGGCTGGAGGCAGCTGGCCGACGGCGACCAACTCCTCTCCTTGACTCGCGGCCGAGGGCTGTAGGTCGAGAGCCAACGACCCCTGGCCCTCGGAGCCCGTCGTCTGGGCCTCGCTTGCGCTTGCCCCTTCACAAGGGAACAAGGCCAAGGCTTCTTGGTCCTCGGCCCCTTGCGGTTCTTGTTCCTCCGCGGCCGGAGTCGGTTCCACGTCCGCCGGGGGAAGCTCGGATTCCGCCGAGGGAAGCTCGGACTCCGCTGAGGGCGCAGCCAGCACCGACTCCTCCTCCGCCTCGGCCATTACTTGGTCGAAGACGCGGTCGAGCTCGGCGTCAACTGCAGAGTCGATAATCTCCTCAGCCATCTGACGGAAGTCCAAGGACAACATCCGAGCTATCACGCCCACGCCAAGTGGAGTGGGGTTAGCCCGGGAAAAGATCGCAAAACAAGAACAAAAGGAATCCAACAAAGGAACCAAATAAGACTTACCTTCCGCCCGGCGAGCGGCGCCATCCTCCTCGGTTTCCTCACTTTGGGCCACGGGTGTCCTACCCGCGGCGGCCTCGTAGGCCTCAGCAACGGCCACGACACGATCTTCCGCGGCGTCGCTGGCTCGCGCCATCGTCGGGTCGACATCGTCCATGTCGACCCCTTCCAATGCCGAGGTTGATCGGGAAGTCGACCTCCTGCTCCTCCTGACCAGAGCATAGCCGTCTTCCTCCTCTTCCTCCTCCTCAGGGGCCTCGACCACCTGAGCGAGCTGGTCCTGGAGAGCCTTGATTTTCCTCTCCAGTTGCTCCTTGCTCGGGGGGGACCTGGCCTCCTTCTCGGCCTTCTTCGCCTGCTCGGCGAGCTGTTCCAGTCGGCCCATCAGCTCCCGCCTCTTCCGTTTGAAGTCATCAAACCAGATTCGAAGCTCGCTTACCTCCCGGCGGTCGGTGTACTCGAGGTGTTGCGTGGGAGGAGTCCTGGTCGAAGCTCGACGCTTCGACCGCTTGGCGCGAGGAAGCGAGGCAGACGCTTGGCGGGTCCGACCCGCCGACCTCTTGCGGGAACCCCTGGCCGGGGTATCGACTGCGGCGGCGGCAGCGGTGCTCGACACGGCGAGCTCAAGGGCGACCTTCTCCTGCAAACAAAAACAGGGAGAGATGAGTTCGGGAAACATGCCTTCGGGCAGGAGCAAACAGAAGTACCTACCACGTCGTTGCGGTCCAAAACGTTCTTGGGAACCTGACGATTGGGCGTCAGCTCCTTCTCCTTCGGGGCGCCGAACATCTCGGCGACCCTTTCGTCAACCCAGTCCGTCCTAGGGGCTACAGCACAACCAGAAATTTTGGAGAAAGAATAAGACCAAGCGCCGGAAAACAACAATACCCGAAGAAGCGACCAAAGCGTACCTGCGTTGTCCTCGCGGGTAATGTCGTTCCACCCAGTCACCTCGAAGAAAGGATGCTCGCGGCGTCGCAGGGGGGACACCCGGTTGAAGGAAAAATCCCGGGCAATGTCCCGACCAGTGAGCCCCATTTGGGCGAGCTCGCTGATCGTCCTGAGCGCCCGCTCCTCCTTAGGCTGCATGAGCGGGCGCGCCGTCTCGGCGACCGGGGCAGGCTCCCCAGTATAGATCAACTGGGACCCCTCTGCCTTTTTCTGGTAGAACCAAAGGTCGGCCCAACCCGACACCGAGTCCTTCAAGGAAACGAGGGGGTACTCGTATGGTCGGTTGGGCCGAAGACGAAGGTAAACGCAGCCGGTGAGACCGTCCCGGCCGGTGCGGAAGGGAGAATAGAAGTGGAAGAAAAGGCTGGCGGTGGGTATCACACCCACGAACGCCTCGCAGAGGTGGGAGAAGACCGCGAGGGTGAGAATGGAGTTGGGGTGGAGATGAGAGATTTCGCACCCGCAAAAGGCAAGCACGGAGGCGAGGAAGTCGCTCTCGGGCAGGCGGAGCCCGTTGACGGCATACAGCTCGCAGGAGACGATCTCCGCCTCCTGCGGTGCCGGCGTCGCGTCGCTCCCAGGCACTCGACCCGAGCTTGGGTCGACGTACCCCTCGTTCGTGAGCACCTGGAGCCTCCTACGGGTCATCTGGCTAACTTTGAAACGCGCCATGGCCAAAGGAGGAAGGAGAGCGAAAAGGGTTCTTGGGCGCTAGGGCTCCTAGAAGATTTTTGGCCAAAGGCGAGCAAAGAAACACAGTGTAACTCCGACCTCTCCCAGTGGACAGAGTTAAAAAGGCAACGAAGAGACAAGTTAAAAACCGCCGCCTATCACGTAGCGACACTTGCCCAGTAAAAGCGCACTTTCCAAGAAACTGCCTTACCGTTACAGAGAGGCTTCTCAGAGAAGGAACCGCAGAACAACCAAACGACGCGCCCACGCGGAGCAAGCACGCGGCGGGTAAAAAGGTCACTTCCTGACGTAAAATGGTCGTAAGCCACGACCAAAAGAAATTCAATCCCCCATTCAAGTCTTCTTAGGCTCAAGGGGAAGCCCGATGGTTCCCCGCTTGAACCTTGGGGGCTAGCTGTCGGGGATTGGCTATCTGGCAAAAGACCACGGTACCCCCGGGAAATGCCGAGCCCACCAACCAGGCAATGCTAAAAGAAGATGCTCGGGAGCATGAAACGAGCGTCCCCCTTTTTTTTTCCTCCGAGCATACACGTCCACACCTTTACTCGCGGCCATTCCGAACCCCCCCCCCACGAGCAAGCATGCTCGTGGAGACCACGACCTACTCAGATATTTGGTCGGTGGACCCAGCGAGTGCTATGAGGAAGGAAGGTGGCAACCAATCAGCCGAAGATCAAGGGAAATCTTACCCGAAATTCAAATAGCGCGCGGATCAAGGGCGGCAGATCGCGAATATGAATACGTGGCGTAATCCCAGGGGGTAGTTGCCTTCTTTGTATCTCTAGTTGTAGTATTTAAACCCCCTGAAGATCTGTAACAGGGGGACCCCGGGATAGAACACAATACACTGGAGTAGGGCTATTATCTCGGCAGTGAGAGGCCCAAACCAGGATAAACAACGCGCCCCTCTTCTCCCGACCTGGCATTGCTCGGACGACTCCCTCGGACCGTACGACGGGGCTCTGTTGATCCCCCATTCAACAAGTAAGCTCGGCGGGAGCCCGTTCTCCAATCGTTGACAGAATGGAATGCTATTTAATCCTTGTGATAATTTTATTGTCCTTAGGAACCAAGGAAAAGGACTCCCAAATGTCAAGCATGAAGCCAATTCTTTCTGTGCACAAGACCAACTCGGATTCGGCCTCCAGGATAGCACCAAATTAAAACGACCATAACTTTTGATCCACAAGGGTATTCGGGGTCTATGAGTACTGGTTTGAAAGGTTTCGTCGTCCTCTTTCCAAGGGATCTGGCCCCACCTCCAAATTCCTTCCGAGTCGACGGAAATATGCAAAACAAGTTCAATTATCTTTCCAAATCCGAGTCAAACTAGGAATAGGAGTCATACTCGGCCATGGTTGGGTTTTGGCCGACCCTAGCACGGTTTTGGCCTCCTATTTCTCCTATATATAGCTAGGGAGTCCCTCAAAATAACTTGGGTTTTGTTTTGAAATTAGTTTAGCTTCTTTGCTACTGTCCGTGCAAGCACGTGTCGATTATGTTGGGGAACGCGGTATGCTACTCTAGCACAAATTAAAATTTCTACCGTAACCCAGAAAAGCTACTCGCAAGAAGGGGATCATAGATCTATTACCACCAGACGCGCAGTTGGGGAATCTTTCGCACATCGTTGTAGTGGATCGTTCTCGGCGTGGATCGTCCTCGCTGCGGATCGTCCTCTCCACGCCGCAGTAGCAGCAGCATCACCACAACAGTCCACACGTCCGGGGATGGAACGCCGTACGTCGGTGTGCAAGCACCGGGTCGCTCGGCAGGGGCAACGAGAGGAGGTGGCTAGGGTTTCTAGCGAAACACCTCTAAACCACACGAAAGTCTGTTCTGTGTCTAGCCTCCTCCCCTCCTTATATAGCCACAAGGTGAAACCCTAGGCAGTTAGGGCCCATCTACGCACTAAGCCCACGAGGTCTATTAATTACGGATCCAATCCGAATTAATGCGTCCTAGCCTATTAAGTGTGTGACCCTGTAGGTTCATGCGCATTTGGACATGGATTCGGAAAACCCTTTTCTAATCCAATAGTCGGTAGCGGCTCCTTGCAGAGCATGCCAACTCCCAAACGCATATGATTAAAGTACTGATTTAATAATCCCTTTGCCAAACTATATGAAGATCGAACTCAAGGCGAGGAGCATGTCATCCTTTGACAGTTCAATCCATCTCTCGTATCCGTGATATATTAATAAGTTATGATTGACTTCTCAATCACGGCATGGCCATGCACTTCCTTAATTATATCACACGAGTGGCCTAGACATATATCTCCGTTACATTGGAGTGGCAAATTCCATCTTGACTGCTCACTTCCCTCTGCATGTTTCATAGTAAACATTAAAGCTACCTTTATAACTATCCGGTTAGGAAATAGTGTTTGGTAACCCCAAGATAAACTATTAGACATGTAGGGAATATGACAATCTCAGGTCTAAGGATCATACATCTACTATGTATGAGATACACTGATGACACATAAGAATGTGTCGCAGTGTCCCATTATGGGTCTATCTAACCCATGTTCTTCAACATGCGTCCACAATGTATTGATGATATCTCCATATCCCATAATCTATGAAACATGATCATCGAACAATACATGTGTTGATCTATTCATCGTTGTCCTATACGATGATATCCGATCAGAGATATTTATCGAATTATATCAATAAGTAAAGAGCTTCATAAACAGATCACACACTTGTTGATCAAAACAATGATATACATTCATTGGACCAATAATCATATTATTATTCATAAACATAATCATGTTACAATCATTCCTATGATTGCTTCAAGGGCATAACACTAACAGATTAGACCGTCTGCGTACGTGTAAACAAGACTCCAAATCTCAAATTGGTTTGCCTAAATTTAAATATTCCTATTCGCAATTTCGAATTGCTTGTTATCTTGTTCTTGCCCATTCTCGATTGCATGCAGGATCGTTGTTCGTGCTCCGGCAAGATCAACAAAATAGGGGTTCGTGTACCGATTGCTAAGACACAAGCGTCGTGGACGGTTGTAGTCGGACCGCTAACGTCGAACTCCGAATCAGATCGAGAGTTACCTCGTCTCTCATCGAAAAATCGGACCACATAACCTATCAAAGCTCGAGTACGCTCGCGAGCTATTCAAGCTCGGTTCGGTGAAACTCGTGAGCTCGAAATCAAACTTAAGTTCAGATCGTTTGAAACTCGAACCGAATCTAAACTGAATCGAGCTCGAACTTTTTTTTTGGTACCGTCCTAACCGTACGTAGTTCTCTACGTTCAGTTCCTGATGCAAACGATCTTCGTGCACCAGACGCGGAGACCCGAACCACGTCGCCATCGGAAAATCCATCCCACAGGCCACAGGCGCCGCGCGGCTCCCTCTTCCGACCATTTTGCCCGCCCAGTCCAGCCCACACCACACACCACCAGCCGCACCCGCACCCGCACCCGCACGTGGCCCCGCCTGATCAACGCGCTTTCGTGGCAATCCCACCTTGGGATCCCCCTCCTTGACACGTAAACCCTGCCCACGGCCCGGTCACACACGACCCACCCAACAACCGAACGACGACGGACGAGGTCGCGTACGCGGGCGGACCCGTTCCAACTCAGGAAAATGGAAAATTTTCCCGTGCGTACGAAGGAAAAACGACCGGCCGGGCACGCTGGTGCGTCGCCCAGGTCCGTCTCTGCAGTCCAATCCAGCGAGAGAGCGAGAGAACACCTGCCCGCAGCTTTCTTTGGGTTAATATATGCAAGTACAACATGGAATTAGTCGTGAAGTTTCCTTCTGCCTATACGTACTAGATCATTCGCGCGCGTTGAATCATCGCCTTCAAAGCTAGCTCCGGATGGAAGCAATCCGTTCGTAAGCGTCGAGCACGGACGGTCCCAAGTGGGACAAGCAACTGTAGAACACGTGCAGGTCGGAGGACGGAAACACTGTCATCATATATAGCGTGCTGGCGTCCTACGACAACTTGAATTAGCTTAGACATTACACGCCGAGCAAACTCGTCTTCCGAAATTGTATGTATTGGCTTGTTGGCTGAGATGTCCTTAGGAATATATGGTCAAAAGTAATGCCGAAGATAAGTATATGATTCTATATCGTGGAGGAATGGTAATACTGAGTTTGAATAGTACGTCGAGTTTGGGAGATATATATGAATATGAAAGTTGAAAAAACTATATTCTTTCTCCCATTCAAACATAAATCGTCCTAGAATTCATAGTCAACATTTTTTGATTTGACCATCAAATTATATTAAAAAATTTATATATATTGGCCACACGAAACAGGCATTATACGTGTTTCATCTTGAAATATACTTTCAATATATTATATAATTGTGTGATTTGCAGAAACATATTATCAAAAAAATGAGCTATCAAAATACCACTAGCTTCTTTTTCATAAAGTACTGCCATCTCGGGGACCATGTTAGTGTACAAAGCATCTCATTTTTTAAAGGTAAAACACTGCAAAAGTATAGGATTTGCTTAAAAAATCGATAATTCACTACTAGTAGATGTTACAAAATTATTGCATCAGCCATAAGAGAGAGAGAGAGAGAGAGAGAGAGAGAGAGAGGGCAAGGAGTGCTTGGCAGAACTCCAGCTCCATCAAATCCGTAGAGTTCACTACTACAGAATGATACATCACTATCGCTTCATCTGGGTCGGTTCCAAACTTTTGACTAAAAAACCGATTGTGATACGTGTATGTCATTTGTAAATTTTGGTAATAGATTATCACAATCGGTTCTGATAAAGAACCGAACATACTCTCGTTGAGACTTAGGCTTGGGGGAGAAAATCCGAAATCCTTGAGGATGTATGTTGAGAGGATAAGTTAAAGCCCCTAGCTTGAGGAGATTAATTATCCCCCCCCCCTCTATTTGCCCTTATTTGAGGTTTTCTTCAAAAGGTTAGCATTCCTTCAAATCCCTTCGATTTTGCATTAAGAAATTCAATTTTGATTTGGTGAATGTGTTATATATCATTAATGCTATTATGGTTGAAACGATATTGGCGAGAAATTATAAAATCCTCGAGGAGAGATGGTGGTTTGTGGCTAAAGTTGAAACCCTAGCTTGAGTATATTTCCCCTCATTTGTGGTTAATTTTCTTCAAAAGGAGAGCATGTGAATGGGTTACATGTCATTATTGTTGCTATAATGTGATCAATGGTAGAGTTTAGGTTGTGTAACCTATGCGTCTCCCGTTCGAGGGTGCTTGTTTATAAATATACTAAAATGACATATTTATAAATAAGCAGTCTCGAATTGTCCACATTTTTTCGACAATTCGAGGATATGTGGTTCGGGCAAGTTCCTGAGCTATTGTACAACTCTAGAGAGTTTCGATAGCATGCATCTCCCTGGTGTTCTCCAGATACACACCCTCTTGACCTGTTGTTAAGACATGTATTTGGAGAACAGCGGAGAGATGCTGTCGAAATTTTCTTTGGAGTTGTACAACAGCTTAGGAACTTGCCCGAACCACATATCCTCGAATGGGATTAGAACCTGACCTAATTGCATCATTGGTACGTACTCAATTCCTCGGCTTTGTTAATTCTTCAACCCTTCTTTTCTTTCATTGATTAGTGCATGTCTCTCTATTGTGCGAAGGTAATTAAATAATATATCGGTATTTGAAATAGCTAGTTGTCGCTCATTGGCATTATTAATTTATTGTTTGTGGTTTAATTGTAGATGAACCGTGAAGAATGAATGTATCAAAAAAGGCGTGTGAGTGTCGAATTTCAAAGGGGAGTTAAGGAGTTCATAAGAATTGCAGAAGTAGATATGTTTATAAAGGGTCTAAAGTTCATATATTATCCTTGCATTGATTGCACCAATCTCAAGAGATTTAACAACTCAGCTCAAATCGAAGGCCACTTGATTCGACGTGGCTTCGTGAGGAATTACACATGTTAGATCCAACATAGGGAGACAGGTAGTACCCCTCCATTACACAACGAAGACATGTGCCGATCACGAGTTGGAGCGTGATATGTTTGATGAGGATAATTTAGATCAAATGTTGTGAGATGTGGAGGGAAATTACACAAAAAGAGAGTTCGAAAAATTTAAAAGCTTGATGGAAGACGATGCCAACCGTTGTTTTCGGGTTGCAAAGCAGAATACAGCAAGTTGGGTTCGGTCCTTGCATTGTTTGAAGTGAAGGAAAAACACCGTTGGACAGATAAAAGTTTTAATGCACTTTTAGTTCTTCTATCATATATGCTTCCAGAGGGAAACGAGTTGCCAACAAGTGTTTATGAAGCGAAGAAGCTACTGTGTCCCATGGGAATGGAAATAGAAAGGATATATGCATGTCCAAATGATTACATATTATACCGCAACGCGCATAAGGAACTGTGCATTTGTCCAGTTTGTGGTGTACCCCGGTACAAACAAAAGGAGAAACGTAATGACAAGAAGCGTAAGAGCCGAACCGACGATGGTGAAGATGTGAACAAAGGGGCACTAGCCAAGGTATTATGGTATTTGCCCATCATTCCTCGTTTAGAGTGGTTGTTTGCAAATCCCAAAGAGGCAAAATTGTTGCGTTGGCATTATGAATCTTGAAAGGAAGATGCCAAGTTGAGACACCCCGCTGATTCGGCTCAATGGAGAAACATTGATTGGCAACATGAGGAGTTTGGTGCCGAGATGAGGAACATAAGATTTGGATTGAGTACAGATAGAATTAATGAATCCGTTTGGTAATATGAGCAGTCGTCACAGCACTTGGCCAGTTTGTTGTGTATCTATAATCTCCCTCCTTGGTTATGCATGAAGCGGAATTATATCATGATGTCGTTGCTAATCTCTAGACCCAAACAGCCGGGTAATGACATCGATGTGTATTTAGCACCACTAATTGAGGATTTGGTAAAATTGTGAAATGAGGGGGTCGAGATGTGGGATGCATACAAAAGAGAGAACTTCACCCTTCGAGCTATGATATTTTGCACCATAAATGATTTCCCAACCCTTGGTAATTTGGCAGGCTACAGCACGAAGGGAGCCAAAGCTTGTTCAATTTGTGAAGAGGAGACTAACAGCTTGTGCCTGTCGAATTCCAAGAAAACTGTGTACATGGGTCACCGTAGGTTTCTACCTTGAAGTCATCGATATCGTAAGATGGATGACAAATTTGATGGAAAGAAGGAGATTTGTGCGGCCTCGCAGCCTATGAGTGGAAGGCAAGTATATTCACGCTTGTCAGTTATCGATGTTCAATACGGTAAGAACTATAAATCTGTTCGTCCCAGGACCATTTGGAAGAAGAGGTCGATATTTTGGGACTTACCATACTGGAATGAATTAGATGCCCGTCATTGTATTGATGTCATGCACGTTGAGAAAAATGTCTAGCTTCGACATATGCCAGTGGTACTGGACAGAAGTTATAGTGGATGATGGTAGATTTAAAGACCCGACAGGCTCTTACTAGTCAATATATAATGTAAACAATATTAATGGGAATGTGATGTGTACTGAATGCGATATGCTTGGATGTTTATGTGAATGTTCTGTGATAATGTTATGTTATGTGATAACATATTGTGAAGAATGTGATATGATCAGCACTTCCTCATCACAATCGGTTCCAACAAAGAACCGATTGTGATACTATCCTCATCACAATCGGTTCCAAACAAGAACCGATTGTGATAATATTCTCATCACAATCGGTTCCCAACAAAAACCGATTGTAATAATAGGCTTATCACAATCGGTTCCGAACAAGAACCGATTGTAATAATACATCATCACAATCGGTTTCCAACCAGAATCGATTGTGATAATAGCCTCATCACAATCGGTTTCCAACAAAGAACCGATTGTGATGACTAATAATTACTATCGTTCCGGAACCGACTATGATAAGGCTTCCTCATCTCTGTCGTTAGACTTTCTATCGCTACTAGAACCGATTGTGATGACAAAAAAGAATCGATTCTGATGTACATTCCTGTAGTAATGGTTGGTGGAGCTGGCTATTCCTAGCTTCATCAGATTCGTGGAGATGGAACTGTAGAGTGTTTAGGTGGATCATCTTGTTTATATTTTAGAATAAAATTATAAACTTAAGTCACTTTATTTCAGTCTACAAGTTTCAGCTCTTAGGTGGAGCTGAGATCTGGAGCTCTGCCAAATAGGATTGCGCTCGGAATCAGTCTAGGTACGTATCCAGGTAAATTCTGAACTGAAGGGCAAATAAGACTTTTCATGTCACTTGCCTCTCGTCAGTATGGATGAATAGAATGATTCCGAGCCTAATGACAAATAAAACTTTTCACACCACTTCTCTTTCCTAAATTTAATAATAACAAAAGGAATAACATCAATAACAACAACAATAATAATAAGTACTAGTTTCATCGGCACAATGTGTTCTAGCACTGACCACATTTTTTAGTGTCCATTAACGAACTATGGATTTTGGGATGTGGTCGGTTCTCTATCGATCATCATGCTTTGTTTCAAATGATATTTTCGAGTATGTTGTTAGGTGTGTCGCCAAAAATTAGGTAATAGTTACCTAAGGTTTAGCTAATTCAAATGCAAGTTGCATCCATCGGATTTCGTCCAGGGTTTGATTGAATACTAGAAGCCAAGTGTGTCGTGCTCTCGAACTCTAGCTTTTGCTGATGTCATTCTAGCAGTCGAGGCATCTGGATGGTATGTCCATGAGGTGCGGCTGCCGGCTGGCATCATGTCGCAAGTAAAAAGGCAGTGGCGGCAGCCGCGGCACCATTGACCACAAGACTTGATGGATGTGAGTTTTTTGTCGCCCTAGGGATAGAGATCAATATTATGTAGCAACTCATACCATCTCAAGATATCGTGCATGGCCTTATGGATGTCAGTTTTCTATCGATTCATCATCATTCGCTTCGTATGATCTTTTGTTTTCGTATGTTGTTAAGGCTATCGCAACAAATTGCTCCCTTCGGTTTGGTAATATCTGTCGTTTTAGACATCGACATAGTCTTCAAAACACAACTTTGACCGCTAATTTTTATTATAATATATTTATAAAGCAATAAAATTATAATATTATAAAAGTATTTCTCGAGATAAGTCTACACATATAATTTTCATATATCCAATTTAAATATTTAAAAATATATCGATAGTCAAACTTTCAGAAGTTTGACCATCATCATGTCCAAAACGACAGATATTACTAAACTGGAGGGAGTAGTAATAGGTACACAAGATTTAGCTAAATCAAATGCAGGTCACATTTGGTCTAAAGTTTTGAACACTTAAATGCCAACTGCGTTATGCTCTTCAACTCTAGCTTTTGATGATGCCATTCTAGCAGTAGGCGACATCTGGATGGTATGCCCATGAGTCCATGACGTCGCTGCTGGCGTGATGTCACAAGTAATAAGGTAATGGTGGGCAGAGTTCACAATATGGGGTCATTGTCTGGCGTATCGAAAGGTATGACATCTAAAATCGATTGATAAACTGGTTAAATTTACAAAATTTACAAAATTTTAAAAAAAATTATGGAACATAAATATCGTGATAATCGGTGGAAATCGAGAGAAAATAGTTGAAAAATTGGCTTTGAGAAATATTCAACTGGCCGGTGAAAATCGGTAGATTTTTTTTTATAAAATTTCGAATTTTAAAACCATGCAATTTCTAGCGATTTTTTTGCTATAATAAAAAAATCATGTGATTTTCAAAAATCTAATAAGTTGAACCCTAGTGGTGGCACAATTGACTACGGGACTTAATGAACATGGCCTTATGGATGTCGGTTTTTTTATAGATTCATAATTCTTCTCTTCTTGTGATTTTTTTAGTCTTATTTTACCAGTTTCGTATTATCTAAAACCCTTGTTAATTAAGTATATTTGTTTCATAATATATTTCAATATGTTTAATAAATTGGGCTAATTTTATTTTCAGAATATCTCAAACGTTGAACCTGCCCCATTTGACTGAGAGTCTGAGACCCGCTTAGTGCCTTTTGCTAAAACCTACACCTGCACACAGCACAAACGCTGCCATTCTAGAAGACCATAAATTACTCCCGGAAAGGAATCAGGGGGGTAGGAGGAAGTGGATGGATTATCATAATTTTTATAATAGCAGGTGGTATTGACAGGTCTTGCGGGCACACTAGGTGATCCTGACCGATGTTAGCTGTCTGCAAACCCGTTTATAACATAACTGATCACATGCATTCATTCAATGATACTATACTCTAATAACAGTTCACCTAAAGGTTCAAAATTCCCTTCTGAAGTGCTCCGTTCATTCCCCACATTTTAAGTCGTTTCGTGGTTGTGCAATCAAACATTTTTTTTTATCTAACTATGGGTACAAATATTTCTGAATCATTTAGATTTTCCGTGCAAAAAACCTCCAACAGAACTGTCGTAAAAAAAACTTTGCGGTACATTATACATATGGATTTTTCAAATATATTTTGATCGAAATTAACGGTAAAAATTACACCACAAAATACAACTAAAAGTTTAAAAACAGTGAGGTGTATTCTTTCTCTCTTTTGTTGGAATAGTTCTACATTGGTTGTGCTGAGGACTTGAGCATGGTTTATAAGGGTGAGGGAGCACCCTCTCATTGAGCTAGTTTTTTGTGGGGAGATGGCCCAAGAGGCCTTGGTCTGCTGCTCGGATTAAACCTGACCTGGGATCCGCATGAGCAAGGTGTGGCGGTCCGGCTAACAAGTGGTATCAGAGCCCAGGTGTGGCCCAAGGGGAGCCCAGGTGTGGCCTAGGGGTAGCCCAAGGGGGCCCAGGTGTGGCCCAAGGGGAGCCCAGGGGGCCCAGGTGTGGCCCAGGTAGCCCAGATGGTTCCTAGATAATCTCAGCCCAATGTGTGAGGGGTGATTGTTGGAATAGTTCCACATTGGTTGTGGAGAGAGCTTGAGCATAGTTTATAAGGGTGAGGGAGCACCCCCTCATTGAGCTAGCTTTTGGGGGGGGAGGGGGGAGAGATGGCCCAAGAGACCTTAGTCCGCTGCTTGAGTTGGGCCTGACTAGGATCTGAACACGCTAGGTGTGGCGGTCCGGCTAAAACATCTCTTTTTTTCACTTAATTTGGAACAGAAGGATCCGTTCTGTTTTTTGAAAGTTGAGCAACGGAAGGAAGGGGTAACCGATTTAATCATTATCAGTTCGTTCCCTTGCTCTATCAGTCCCAACGGAACCACGAGTAGCTTACATAATACAGAGCCCCATACGCACCCAACACCAACACCGCAGTACCTGTATACAGCTAATACGACCACGCTTTCCCATGCAGATGCAGACCAGAAAAAAATGAAATCCAAAGAAATGCTGACATTACATTTACGTGGGATACTTACAATCCAACGGCAGCAAGCAAAGCGAGCGGGCTGGTTCCTGCGGCCGCCAACCACGCCAGGCAGGTTCGGTGTCACCACCCGCGCGCCCGCTGCGTTGCGTTGCCAGTCCATCTCCAGCGGTCAGCGGCGCAGCCATTCGCTTCCCCCGCAAGCCAGCCTCCCACCCCGAGCTCCACCAAAACGCGGTTCTATTAGCAGAGCAATTCCCCACGTCCACTCCACATGTAAAAGACGCGAGGAAAACACCCACCACGCCATCGAGAGCCACCCTTGTGTGCATCGCAATTTCAAAGAAAAGCTTCCGTCTTTGCTCTGTTTTCTTTTCCGCCTTGCTCTGTTTTTCCATCTGGATTCTGATCGCTTGTGGGATTGACGGGCATGGTGCACCACCACCGGGCGATCCTCCTGCAGCAGCAGCAGAGGAAGGGCGAGGCGGCGGAGGAGCAGGGAGAACAGGAGGGCGGCAAGATGAAGGAGCTCCGGCGCCGGCTGGTGGACTACGCGTGCCACCACCGGAAGCAAGGACACGACGCGCTGCTCCGCATGCTTGCTGGCTTCGCGCTCGTCTCCTGCCTCCTCCTGATCCTCCCGGCCAGCCCCTTCTCCGCTGCCATGGACGAGCTGCTGCAGCTGGGGAGGACGCGGCAAGACGAGGAGGCGGCGCCGGCGCCGTGCGTGTCCGTGGCCAACGGCACCATCTGCTGCGACCGCACCGCGCTCCGCACAGACGTCTGCGTTATGCGCGGGGACGTTCGCACCGAAGCCGCGTCCAACTCGCTCTTTTTGCTCGTGTCCGCCAACTCCACTGCTGTCGCCGCCGGCCGGTCCGACGAGCGCATCCGGCCGTACACCCGCAAGTGGGAATCCAGCATCATGAGCACCATCGACGAGCTCCGCCTCCGGGCCGTGCCGGAGGGGGCTGGCGAGCCGGAGCGCTGTGACGTTCGGCACGACGTCCCCGCCATCGTGTTCTCCACCGGCGGGTACACTGGCAACGTGTACCACGAGTTCAACGACGGCATCATCCCGCTCTACATCACCGCGCGGCAGTACAGCAAAAAGGTCGTGTTCGTCATGCTCGAGTACCACGACTGGTGGATGACCAAGTACGGTCACATCGTCGAGCAGCTCTCCGACTACCCGCCCATCGACTTCGCCAACGACCGTCGCACACACTGCTTCCCGGAGGCCACCATCGGGCTGCGCATCCACGACGAGCTCGCCATCGACGCCGCACGGATGCCGGGCAACGGGACCATCCAAGACTTTCGACAGATGCTCGACGACGCGTACCGTGGCCGCATCGGGACGATCATCGAGGAGGAGGAAAAAGACGCGGCGGCGTCGGCTGCCACGAGACGGCACCACCGCAGCAGCAAAACGAAACGGCGCGCCACCGCGCACGAGGACGACAAGCCGCGGCTGGTGATCGCGTCCCGGAACGGGTCACGCGCGATCGAAAACGAAGCAGAGCTAGTGCGCGCAGCAGAGGGCGCCGGGTTCCGCGTGACCGTGCTCCGGCCGCGCCAGGACACGGAGCTCGCCAAGATGTACCGCGCCCTGAACGCGTCAGACGTCATGGTGGGCGTGCATGGCGCGGCCATGACGCACTTCCTCTTCATGCACCCGGGCTCCGTGTTCATCCAGGTGGTGCCGCTTGGCACCGACTGGGCCGCCGAGACCTACTACGGCGAGCCGGCGCGGCGGCTCGGCCTGCACTACATGCCGTACAAGATCCTGCCGACCGAAAGCTCGCTGTACGGCCAGTACGCCAAGGATGACCCGGTGCTCACCGACCCGGACACCGTGAACGCTAAGGGGTGGCAGGTCACCAAGAAGGTGTACCTGGACGGCCAGAATGTGCGGCTGGACATGGCACGGTTCCGCCGCCGGCTGCGCGAGGCGTACCACCACTGGGCGGTGCAGAGGCGGCGCCACCGCGTGGAATCCGGAACGGAGCAGAGGAAACCATTGTAGCATGGATGGTGTCAATATTGAGCTTAATAACTTTTTTTTTTGAGATGTGGTGAATACTTCATACTGTATAGACAAAGGCAGAGGAAGATTGCCGTTTACAACTTATGCTGCAGAAGTTCGATAGTGTGGGTTGAGTGATATTTGGTTCATGACCGCAGATACATGTGAGTTTCACAGTTGTGATTTGTGATGCGGAATAGAGGCCCTGTGATGTACATAATAAATGGATAATACAGAAACAAAACAGACACGTATACAATTTTAATTTATTCAACAAGCCGTTCTGTTTTAAAAAATAAATTGGCGTCTTCCATTTAGCAGAAAAGTTGCCATGACTAGTTACCCGTACTAAATTATTCTTGAGGACGAATCAACTATCAATGGCTAACTCACGTCAGTCGACAATGTGAGTATGCATTGTATTATACTGTTCTTCGATTTTGGGAGGCCCAAGTAGTGCTAGTGTCGCTAGGAAAGATATTGACAATACATCACTCACCACTAGAGAAGCTAACAATGCAACGTCCTAAAATAAAAAACAACAAGCACGGTCTATTCTCATGTTGATCCGAGGAACCATTGTTCTTAAGGAAAAATCACAAAATTCTAAAGCCTTATGACAAAGCACAAGATTTCTCTACTGACGCATGCTACGGACGTGTCATCAGCCAATTCAGTTTGCAACCGTGCATGCCAACAAGTTTTTTCAAGCAAGAGAGCTTAAAACATGGGGACGGTTACTGAACGGAGGAGGACTTTTCTTTAGAGAACGGAACAGGACGTAAGTTAACCAAAAGTATGTCCACTTGTCCAGAACCAACTTTCAATGTTTGCTCACCTCCGTGACAAAACATACACACTCGCAGTCCCATCTCGGCATGAATCCAGTCTCTAATGTTCTTGCTGGATGTGAACAAGGGTCTACAATGGTGAAATTGTTACATAATACAGCAGGTAATGATCTCCGACATCGGAGGTAATCAGGAGGTTGCAATCGCCATCTATAGCGGTAGCTGCATGTTGAAGTTGAGCAGTCCATTGGTCTCCAGCCACGTACTCTAAGGAGAAAGACCAGTCATTAACGGAGAAACAGGCTCATCAAATGCAAATAAAGAACTCCAATTTTACTGCCATTCGAGTAAAACCTTCTCTTAATACATCTTACATTACACTGAAGGCCGCAGTGCCATTTCTTGTGCATTCTGTTGATCTTCCGATGGTCCCCCAGGTGTGTCTGCAGGCATCTTTGGATCTGCCCAGTATTGAAGATTTCAAGGTATCATGTTTGTTCATT
The DNA here is from genome assembly GCA_036346355.1 of Rhipidocladum racemiflorum. Classification (NCBI taxonomy): domain Eukaryota; kingdom Viridiplantae; phylum Streptophyta; class Magnoliopsida; order Poales; family Poaceae; genus Rhipidocladum; species Rhipidocladum racemiflorum. Next base: position 61,288,353 of record CM070570.1, read on the forward strand.
GTGCAAGCAGATGTAATGATAGTTTATATAAAATAGTTAACGCTTGCATATATAACATACACTCATCATGTTCAAGTGACAATGGAGTTGAGGATATGTATTCTTCTTTTGCAGCTCTTGCAACCTTTGAACAAGGTCTATGAAACAGCAAATGGGCCACAATGCGATCGATTGGATTTGTGTTTGTTTCTGCTTCCTTTGCTGGAGATCTGAGATCATAGGAAACAAAGGATGATTCATTGTGAAAACTTGAAATGATCGAACTACTGACATAGGAATTGCTACTGTTCATGCATTTGGAACATAGGATTCACTCCATCAAAATCAATAGGAATACTGTTCCTTTCCTATGATTTCATAGGAACTGTACAAGAAAATTTAGATCCTCTCAGGCACCTACTCACCACAAAAAAATCCTAATCTTCGAAGATTTAGTCCATGCAAAAAAACTAATAAGAAAATAATCATTAAACAAAATACAAAACTACTACAAGAAAGAAAATAAGATAATAAAATTTCCCTATTTATGATTTACTTTAGTACTTTTTGTTTCCAACTTTCTTCCTATTCTACCACCGCAATTATGATATTTCAAGTCCAACTTGGTATGATGGGACAATTCTAGCAATATTAAACTTGTTATTCTGGCAAGTTTCTAGTCTTCTTTCCTTTTCCCCCTTACTTTCAGCAGCATAACATACGTATTAATTACAACAGGACTGGAGTTTCATTAAAATAACACTGCATGTCTAGCTATACAACCTTTCAGGGCATATACTTCAGCGAGATGCATCAGTTGGGTGAGCTTAATCTAAATCGCAATATTACTTGTATATTGCCTTATCTATAATAAAGCAATGGAGGAGTTACTAATATCAGCGTCCAAATGCCAGGACATGTTAATACTTAATGAATCCATTTTGGAACAAAGCAATATACCTTTTTCTCCTATTAGACGTGTCATTTTCTAAACCTTCATCTTCGTCTTTATTAGTCTTGTTAGTGCTACTTCTGTCACCAGCAATTTCTCTCTCTGATGCACTATGAGCTAAACGAAGCAAACTGTCTCGAATGCAGTGCCGAGTTCTGGTATCCAACTGTGCAAGGAAGAAAATATTTAGTAAATTTACTTTTCTCGAACACCTGCAAATGAAAAAGTTTCCACTCGACGTAAGAAACATCAATAATAGTTTAAAAAATAAATAAATAAATTACCTTCCCAAGAGCATCTTGAAGCTGATAATATATTTTTTCTTCTATAAAGGGATCATCAGGAATTCCAGAACTCTTCTGAATCTCTTCATGGCTGGTTGGAATCAGCTCCGGTGAGAAAACCTTATTTGCATTTTCATCTATGACAATTGAGCTCCCTAAAGAATCTGGATTTTTGTTTCTCGGGGAGTATGATTGAGGTACCATCGTATCGCTGCCAGAACCATCTTGACCAAATTGCTGCTGCTGCTGTTGAATAGCTATCAGTGCTTGCATTTGCTGCCGGCGCCTAAGCTTTTCAATCTTTTCTTGGGGTGTCATCATCAATGGCCTTGATGGTATATCTTGTGACTTCTCTATGGAACTCGACTGCTTCGGAGAATCTGTTGAAGTTCGGTAACTTGGAGCAGCTGGCTTTGTCTGATGGGCTTCAGCCTGAGTGTTTGACACTAAAGGAATGGTAGGACATGGATATGCAGGATATCCATAGCCAGGGAACATAAACTGATTAGCATGCTGAAGTTGCCCCATGTTCTTGCTATCATGAAACAGTGTATATTGAGGAGTCTGAACGGGCTGCACAGGGACTTTGGCCAAGGAATGCAAACTGGCTGGTGGATGCTGTCCTTGGTTCTGGGAGATACTACTTGTATTGTTGGATGTTTTACTTTTGCGTCTTTCTTCTGGTTTTTTCCGTGACCTCACTGGCCTCTTCTGCACCTCTCCCTACATAAAGTAGAATATTTACATTGAGTTATGAAGAGCAAAGCCACTCCTTCAAATCAGATGTAACAAAGTGCTAATTGAGTTAAGTAATTTTCAACTGCATGTAAAATCAGAAGCTGTAAAAACGATATTTATAGTGAAAGAAAAGGGCACATAGAAAAGGCAGTCTCCAAAAGAAAACGATAAAATGAGCAGCATAAATGATCCAGAGAACATTATCAAATCAAAATAATTGAACAGAACATCTATTATGGTCAGGGCATATCTTAAGTTGCGGTGATTAAGATTTCTTTCAGTGCCTAATTTACTTTGGAACACCAACTACTGGAACCTTAGGCCTACAGATACCACGTTGATATAGCTAAAATTGTCAGAAAAGACCTTGAGTTCTGATCAAATCACTTCAAACAGATCCAGATTTAAAACACACTAGTCAAGAATTTGGTCAGTGGAAAAAAGGAAACTACTTACAAATAACTGAGGTGCTCAAAAATCATTATCCTAAATGATGAACGCTCTTTTGTGCGTCATCATAGTTTTTTATGATGGATGACAACAAAGCAAATAAGGTACATCAGCAAATAAATTAGTGTTCCAGTTTATCATGAAAGGTGGGAGATGAATTTCATTCATAAAAGTTAATAGGATGCATCACATGGCTGACTATCTCCTTCGAGAACTGGTTTTGTTTTCAAGAATATTCACTACTCAGATGATTTTTACACTCAACTTGCTCTCCAGATTTAGCATTACCATCTGCTGCCTGACAAAAGTGGATAACAAGAGTAGCCAAGAAATAATTGCTAAACATGTCAACATATGTATATGCATTTAGTCATGTACCTTGTTTTCTTCTTTGGCAATTCCACCAGGAGTTTCATTAATCAGAACTGAAGAAGATCCACGATCAGAAGATGGTTGTTTACTCAATGGTACATGCTGCACAACCACCAAATAAATCATATCGATGAGAAAGAGCTCAGTACTGCAGAAAGAAATGAAAATTTGCAGTGCAAAATTCAAGTATGATGTCCACATACTGGAATGGGGATTGATTGTACAGTAGTATCCATCACATCTGAAGATGTGGAGAGAAAACCACGGCCATCGGCAACAATCTCATTACCAAATATGGAGTCACTGTAGCTGCAAAACGACGTCACATGATAATTTTATTACATTGATAGTAATGTCTAACTGCACAAGTATCAGAGACTGATTCATGATTCACAAATTTTCAAGTAGAAACAGTTTGAATTTCCAATATTACCTAAACAAGCTGTCAAAATCATCAAAATCTCCAATATTACCCCAGTCGCAGTCAAGGAAGCTGTTACTTTTTTCTTCATGGTCATTACCAAACACTTCAGGTTCACCATCCAGCTGCACTGTATATGGGTTAACAAAAGCTATATAATTTGCTTAGAAAGTATATCTCTTCTTGTCTTTTATTTCACACACGTACATCCTTTTTTAAGCAGCAGCATACCAATAGGATGAAACAAACCTGTTGTGTTTCCTGTGACTTTCTGTAAACTAGGTGCAGAACTGAAATCCAAATATGTTGATGCTACATTATCATCGCTGTAGTTTCTATCAAGTGTAGCATTCAAAGAAGGCAGGTTGGGCCAGGATTCCATGTCGAGCCGTGTAGCTGAATAACGTCCACTAGCCTGAGTGGCAGGCTGCCTTTCCAAACCCGGAAATTCTGTTTGACCACCTGAAGTACGTTCAGTAAGGCCTGCAATATTAGCTGCTTCTTCACCATTCTTCTTCTGGTCTCCAGCACTAACTAATGTACTATCTTCCGTATTCTTGGGGTAAGGCACAATATGGTCTTCACTCTCATTGAACTCAACCCATATTGTGTCCCCTACCTGCATTTCAAAAGCAAAGGATAAGATCGTCTAAAATCACAACGAGGTAAAAATACCCATATTGCCTCAATTCATCAAAATTGCGTTGAAAATCATATAATTTGGAAATCTTAAATTCTACCACAAGGCCATGAATATGTCATGCAAGAATTGTAATTAGATGAAATATTATCAAAAAGAATAAAAAAATGTAAACATTTAAGTATAATAAATACGATGTAATTCAGAGCGTAAAAATTAGTTCATAATTGAGTGATAACCGAATAAAAAGAGAAGAAAAAAAATAACATCCCAAACACCGTATCCAAACTACCAAGCATAGTATCTTTGAATCCATGTGTGTTAAGTCTGAATTCAAGATTTCTCTACAAAAAGAATTACAGGACAGTATTCATAATGAAGAAAATCCATTTTTTTCAAAGACCAGAGAAAACCACCAACCTACAATGAGGTTCGATCAAGAATTTGCCCAAAGAGTGACCCAACAGAATGGTTTCCTCTTATAATGATTTAAACGTCGCCCGTTGTAAGTTCACTTCCCCAGCATTCAGTGAACTTATCGCCCAAACAAAATCTATTCCCCCGATTGATTACATTATTCTGTTGAAAAGACTGATGATAGCAATATCTAGAAGCTAGATTTCAGCACCCCAACACGCGCGCAAAATATTTGCTCTGTTTTTTACCCTCCGGAGCATCTGTCGCAGCGTTCCTGAACTCTTCGACGAAATAGGCAATTTTTCTGGCTACAGAACATCCAAACTAGCAGTAATCCAGGGAGAACTGCTCCGACATTATGCTCGCTCTGCTGCGCCAACGTGCTTAGCCTACATGGAAAGCATCCTGTCCTCCTCGCTTCCACTCCGACCCACAATATCCATCTCCAATTTCCAGCACTTAAACCCTCCAAAACGAAACAAAGAAAAGCAAAATCCCCTTCCTGAACGACTACATCTAAACCAAAAGCGCAACATACAGGACAAGGAATCACACAGCGAATCACCAAATCGGAGCAGATCCAACCCTGCAAGCAAAGCACAAGATTACAACAAGAAGAGAGAGAGAGAGAGGGGGGGGGGGGGATGGGGTTTCTCGGCGGCGCACCTGCTGCTGGTCGTCGTTCCAGTCGAACATCATCCTCAAGTGGCGGCCGCCGTCGCGGGAGCCGTCCGCCGCACCCGAACGAAAGCCCTACTCGTGCTGCCTCCCGGGTCCCGCCGGTCGCATCTCCAGCCACCAAGAAGAGTGAGTGAGAGGGAGAGAAAATAATTCCCACCTCGGCGACGCGGCGCTTCTTCTCCTTCTCCCGTGCTGTGTTGTTGTCTTCTGCACCCCTGCGTTCTCCACCCACTGAGAGGGAGGAGTCCAGGGAGGAGCGGACGCGTGGCGGGCAGCAATTGGGCAGGCTGTAGGGTGGAGCGTGGGAGGGCCACGTCTGCGGGGCCGCATCTCGGGTAGTGGCGGAGAGAGCTCGATCAAATGCCGCTCGCTGATTGGCTCCGGAAGGATAGCCGGTCTGTAGGTTAGCAGGCTGACGGGCTGGCGGGTAGAATAATGGGCTTGGCTGGGTGCTGGGCGTGAGGCTGTGGGCGTTGTTCACCTACGTCGATCACCGGCAATCAACAAGAACATACGAACGAAAAACAAAAGATATGGGTGGAACTCTTTCTTCTTTATTGATCAATGTGTCTCAATACAATGGGAGGCACCTGGTATTTATATAAGAGGTCTTAGGGATTTGCCCACGTATTAGAGATAGACTCCTAACCGTATACGGTTAGAGTCATTATCTCGTAACACTTCCCCTTGGGCAAATACCGCGTAATGCATATGTCTCGTTAAAAACTCCACTCAAAAACCCAGTGGGAAAAAAGAGATGGAGAAAAAAGTACATCACACTCGCTCTTTATGTTGCATTTGTTGTCTCATTAAAAACCTTTATGTGAGAAACATCAGGAAAACTCACAAAGGAAAAGAGTACAACTTATGATCTTCAGGATCATGCAAAGGGATTATGGTTCAGGGGTTTACTTCCCCTGAACTATGCAAATCTCTAAGCTGCCTCATTCCAATGCCATTAACATACCTTTGGAAGGTGGATTTGGCAAAGATTTTGTGAATTAATCTGCTAGATTTTCATATGACTTAGTTTGCGTTATTTTTTATCTCACCATTCTTCTGAAGTTCGTGAGGATAAAAGAACTTAGGAGCAATATGCTTCGTGATATTGCTCTTTACATAACCCAATTGCATTTGTGCAACACAAGCATCATTATCTTCATAGATAATAGTAGGGGTATTGACGGTATTCATACCACATGACTTCTGGACATGGTTGATTACCTGTCTTAGCCAAACATATTCTCGTGAGGTTTCCTTTATAACCTCTGAGTGGTTGTACCACCATAGAGGAAAATAAAAATCCATTCTGGGATTTCTTCATGAATGCACAAGAACATTATTCCTTCAGGGACCATATTCATTTTTCAGGAGGAATCTACTTAGTCGATTGTACCACATCCTTATCGACTGTTTTTAATCCGTATTCACTGACCCAAATACATATGCGGTCACTACAATCATCAACTGTATTGAAAGGTTTAAGCTTGCTGCCATCAATATTAAATTTTGGAACGTCATTCCACTCATTTCAGGAGAACAGATTTCATCGTAATCGATGATGGGTCTCTGCAAAAACCCTTGTGCTACAAGCCTCGCTTTATATCTCACCACCTGGATATTTTCATATCTCTTCAGGATGAAAAATCCATTTGATCCTACAGGGAATATTTCAGGAAATGTTCTGTCAACAGGACCAAGAACTTTCCTCTCATTAAGCGAGCACTACCTCAATTGCTTTTTCAGGTGAACCTAGATGAGCGCTTCTGGCACTCTGCCATGGACTTTGGTTATGGATCCAGATTTTAGCAATTTTGGAGGCAAAATATGTCGACAATTGTAGTCTTTCTTCATATATAATTCTCCTGCATCACTCCAGGGATGTCTCTTTATCAATTTCTTCCAGCTTCTCGTGATTTCCCACAACAATGAAGTCTGGGTGTTCCGACTTCCCAGCGTTGGATTGTGCGCACAAATATACGCTGGGGTTATCATCTTCAGGATGAATCACTTCAGGGATGTTACCATCTCCTAGATGGCTCACTTCAGGGATTTTCTCAACATCAGGTTGAGCTTCTTCCACTATCATGGGTAGTGTTCTCTTTTATTTGGTTCTCCTTTTCTGCGGACGTCTCCGCGGAATTGAGTCCCGTGCACCTGGAGGCCTCCCCCTCATTTTATCATGAGGGTTAAGAGTGGGTTCAATATCCTTCTAGGATATTTCCACTCTTTCAGGTACATATATTGTAGGTATATGAGATCTTTCCACTACCTTATGATCAGTGAAGGCATTTGGCAGATTATTAGCTTATTTGTTGTAGATTTATTTTGAACTTCAAGTTCGGTCTCTTTAGTGCGTGGATCTAAGGACTCGGCATTTTTTAATGTGGTACTTATCTTCCCCTAATGCCGAGATATGTCCTTAGTACAATCAGTGTACCGAGTTGTGTACAGATCCCCAACTTCTGGTGAGGTCCCATGGTGGTACGCTGTGGTGGAGAGATTGGCATGTATACTACACAGCCAAAATTTTCGCAGATGGGAAATACTTAATTCTCTTACATGCACTATCTACAACGGGGAAATTCCATTATATACAGTTGATTTGAGTTGAATTAATATCGCAGTGTGCAGCACTGCGTGGCCCAACAACTGGTGGATAGCTTGCTATTATGCAAAGTGATCAAGCAATAAATTTTATTCCCTTAATAATGACTCTGCAGGGCCATTCTATTATGTGGACATGAGGTATTAAAAGCTCTACATTAATTTCCAAAGCCATATAATGCTTTTGAGGTAAACTCGTTAGCATTGTCCATTTGAATGGACTTGATTCTTTCTTCTGGCAAGGAGGCTCACAAAAATTGGGCAATTAATTTAGGTAGAAGCATGGTTCCAACAGGGGCCGAAAAGGTCCACATATATCACTTCGAATTTACTTCAAGAAATTCAGTGATTCTTCTAAAAGTTAGATGATAAGAAATCTTCAGGTCTAAGGAAGTCTTTATGCTATGGCCAGCAGAATTAGTAATTATTTTATCATAATATTCAACTCAAGGTTATTGCAATGCCAACTTTAGGTTGCATAGTATACTAATAACATTTATTGCATCAGGGAAAAACATAGCACAAAATATCAAATATTCTGGAAAACAATTTAATTATCACTGATAATTGCTCAACAGGAGCATAGACCAAATGTTCATGTAGGAACATAATTATTCAAACTGATGAAGCTCTTAAGGAGGCTCAACTAATGGAAATACGACATATAGTAAAAAGGGTGTAGGGAGACTATTCCAGATCTCCATACAAGTCATGTTCCATCTCCTGGGAAACATTGGTATCTTTCTGGAGCTCCATAAGCTCAGTGCCGAGGAGGTCATCCTCATCCATGGGCGAGTCACCATATCCGAGAAGGCTTTCCTTGAACTCGGTTGTAGGGTTAGTGACATTGTCTTTTTTCTTTACACCGTCTTGCTCAACATTTGGTAGAGCGGTGTAGTGTGCCTCAACCTTCTTTTCTTGATTCTTCTGGAATCTCCCATTGGATTTCATGTAAAGTTCTGCCAAATGCTTTGGGGTGCGACAATTGCGTGACCAGTGGCCAACGCAACCACACCTAAAACATGTTTGAGAGTCGGGTGCTTTATTGGCTGGACCTTGCTTCTGGAAGGTTCCTGCACCCTTCCCTTTACCGTTCCATTGGGATTTGCCTTTTCCCTTTTGATTTCTGTTATTCTTTCATTTATTCCCCTTGTACATTTGGCCTTTTCCGCGGCCATGGCTACTACTCGCCTGCTGAGCGGTAGCATGTGCTTCAGGCATTGCTGGGCTTCCATTAGTATTTGCATGATGATTCTTCATCAGGAGTTCACCATGTTTTTCTGCTTCTAGCAGAACACTAATAAGCTCAGAGTACTTCTTGTACTTTGCATGACGGTACTGTTGTTGTAGTATCATCATGTTGGGGTGGAAAGTGCACAAAATTTTGTCGATCTTTTTCATCTTCAGTAACTTTCTGGTTACAAAAAGTCAATTTAGCGACTAGTTTGTGCATTGCGGAATTGTAAGATGCCACAGATTTGAAATCCTGAAAGCGTAGGAGGGTCCATTCGCGTTGTGCTTCTAGCAACAACACGGATCTTTGCTGGTTGTAGCGTTCCTTCAGGGAATTTCACAATACCAGCGAGTCCTCTTCCATCAAGTATTCGGCCATCAGATCCGATTGAAGGTGGTGCCTCAGGAAATGTAAGGCGGCACATTTTGCGGGTTCAGGCACTTCGATTGCACCGGCTTCAGGCCGAACAATAGTAGCTCCAAGTCCTCTAGCTGTTAGGTTGATTTTGGCATCCATTGCCCAAGTGAGATAATTGCTGCCATCCAAGGCAAGCACAACAAACTCCCTTTTTGCAATGTCAGACATATCCTGTATGCAAGCAATACGAGGTTTTACTACCGGTAAAATATTATATTGCATGCATCTTTATTTAATTAATAAAGTTTTGGTCTATATCTATTCAGTAGATAATTATCATGATTTTCCAGAATTTCCTTAGCAATTAGCCATTTTCTGTTAATTATGTAATTCCAACATAAATTAAACATGGCATAAGGTTATTTTTCAACTTATGTAATTCTTGTTGGTTGGGAGCGAAAACAGGTAATGAATATCTCTGTCAATTCGACTCATGGTCAGGTCAACCTGCCCCTAGGGCTCACATGAGGGAGGGAGCACTTCCCGTATCCGGGTGCTAATTAAAGAACCAAGCCTCATGTGTGTTTTCCTAGACACCAATTGTCTCATATCTGTTTATTCATTACCGAAATCAAATCCCAACCACTCAGGTTCTCATAAAATTGCTATATGAAATATTCTGAAATTTTCTTAGCACTTTTCATAATTTCTGCTAATTTTCAAGCAATTTTTAGAATTATTATACAATAGGAAAAATGAATCTCAGCAAATATCAATCATGACATGATGCTAAGGAAAATAAACCAGAACCAGGGTAATGAAAAAAGTGTCCACATAATTTTCTAGCAGCTATTGTAATTTTCTGTTAATACTAGAGCAATTTTCAGAATTACTTGTGAACAGGAAAATTAATTTACCACATATTAAACATGTTAACAGCTAGAAAATAAAACCCATTGTATGGAGCTTCCAATATGTTCTAAAAATTAATTTTTCAAAAAATTTCGGAAGTCCATATTTCTAGAAACTAAATTTTCTAATTTTAACCACGAAATTTTACAATTTCCTAAAATCTAGAAAGCAGGAGGGCAAAAACGTCATTTCACTGGGTTTTTTTTTTTCGGCCTGGGACAACCCGTTTGGCCCAAACGTCCCACGTCCCTCCTTTGCAACCGGCAGCTAGGGTTTTACCCTAGCCGCCGCTTCCTCTCTTCCGAGCGAGCACCCAGTGTGGCGCAGGTGGCTCGAGGGCCAGCACGGCGGTGGTGAGCTGCGAGGGGCGCAAGGCTTCGGCAGCGGCAAGCCTCATGCGGGAGGTCAGGCGACAACGACGGTGGCGGATCTCACGCGGTAGGCCAAGTGGCGGCGGCGGCGGGCCGCACGCAGGAGGCCAGGCGATGGCGACTTCTGGCCGCGAGCGCGCGCGCGAGTCCGAAAGCGGGGCTGCGGGCCGCCGTTGCTTGGAAGGCCGAGCGAGGGCAGATGCGGGCGTGGCCGACGCAACTGAGTACTTTGGATGCTTGCTTTGCAAAGCACATTTGCTTATGACTGTAGCCAAATCATGTGCAGGTCTGATCTGACAATCAATGAAGAATGTTTTGAACTTCTGTCACTCATTGCAATTGCCTCGGACGATGGGGCCTATAAAATTTGTGAGACTAGAGTATGGATAGTATGCATGCATGCAAGCGTGTATATAAATGTCGTGTATATACAGTATGCATGCAAGAAAAAAAATACCGTGCATATACAATATGCATGCATGCAAGCGTTTGGCATCGACGCTCGTATATACGCATGTAGGCTGCTTCATGCTTCATTCTGGCGTAGCTTCTTGGCGCTGATCCAGGTTGGGGCGCATGTCCGGCCGGAACAGCGGCGCTTCGGGCCAATGGCCAGCGGCTTCGAGCTGACTACGGCTGCGAGCCGTTGCGGGTGGAGGCGAGCCGGACGCCGGCAACAGAGAGGCTGGCTACTTCGATTGGCCATGCTACCGAGAACGACTTCGAGCCGTGTGGGCGGGGCCGTTCGGCGACTACGCACCGTGCGCAAGAGCGGCCAGCCGCGTGCATGATGCTTGATCCGACGCGTTGCAGTTAGATGGCTTCGTGCCATGTATTGGTTTGCATGCATGCATAGATTCAAAATGAGCGATCTGATTAATCCTCGTATCTCACCTTTTCAATTTATTCTCCGGTAGACTATCGCGTAAGATAGAGTCGCGTAGGACTTTTTTGGCAATCCGAGTGGATGCCGGCGTGGTGACGAGTTGATTGCAGATCGTATCGGGCAATCAATCGCCGGTAGTAGTCGTTCGTTGTCGTCGACGATCCTTCGCTTCTTGCGGTAGAGACTCGTGCTGATAACGTGTTATAAAACAAGTTGTTCACCCACATCGATCACCGGCAATCAACAAGAACACTGAGAACACACGAACGAAGAACACAAGATATGGGTGGAACTCTCTCTTCTTTATTGATCAATGTGTCTCAATACAATGCGAGGCACCCGGTATTTATATAAGAGGTATTAGAGATTTGCCCACATATTAGAGATAGACTCCTAACCGTATACGGTTAGAGTCATTATCTCATAACACAATTGGTCGGTATGTTTTTAACGAAAATCATAATGAAATCGGAATAGAGGATAGAGGAGGAATTTTTTTATTAATAAACATTTTTTATTCGCCTATTACAAAAATATACCTAACCTGTATTTTTTTTGCAAAAGTAACCTACAATCGCGACACTAGCGCGAAAATACATAATCGCGCCAGCGTGGAGCGAAACGTCCACGTGGCAGGCGCGTGGCAGTGGGCGGGGACCACGCGCTGAGGTGGCGAGGGGGTGGGCAGTCGTGCCACCCTGGCGCGACCAGGCGGCGGCGGGCAGGAGAACGCGGGCGGGCAGGGGCTCGCGGTCCCGGGCAGATTTTTTTTCTTTGTCAAATTTAACTTAATATTTTTATGTCTATTGGTACAAAGCTTCAAATCCAACAAATAAATTTCTAAATTGGTATTAAATTATAAGAGTTCAGATTATATAATAAAAACTATTATGTTCCATGCAGAATTAAATGGTTTGAATCAAGTTTACATAAAGACCCTTTTATGAATTCTGAAAAAACTGTATAAATCATGGCTCCAAAAATCATGAAATAAATATCACTTGTTTCTAGGGTCTTAGAAGTCCCATTTTTGCAAAAAAATATTTACGAATGAACTAAGTTGAATAAATGAAATGGCTATAAGAAGCATCTATATCATGATACGCTTAAGGTTTTTTAGCCAGCGTGTAAAATATCGTATTTGAATATTTTTTCTGTAAGAATGGGGCAGATTTGCTCTTGGATATATGGACCACCATATTCTGGAAAAATATTTTATTTGGAACTTAATGTGCATCTAAAATGTGAATTTTTTTATATATAATCTTTTTTTATTCGTGTAATACAATAATATATGTATAACTTTGTTTTTTTACAAAAGTAACATAAAATCACGCCACGGTGGAGCGAAAAGAACTAGTCGCGCCAGCACAGCGTGATAACACGTAAAATATTGTCAACGATAACTTTTAACCATTTTCGGCAGGCCGTAAAATATCACGTTTAAATGTAATTTTTTGCAATAGTACTGCAGATTTGCTCTTTGATATATGGAGTACCATATTCTGAAAAAAATATTTTATTTACACCTTTCTTTGCTACACAAATAGACTGTCGCAATAACCCTAAGTATTATTGTCAACGATAACTTTTAACCCTTTTCGGCAGCCCGTAAAATATCACGTTTAAATGTAATTTTTTGCAACAGTACTGTAGATTTGCTCTTTGATATATGGAGTACCATATTCTGGAAAAATATTTTATTTACACCTTTATTTGCTACACAAATAGACTGTCGAAATAACCCTAAATATTATTGTCAACGATAACTTTTAACCCATTTCGGCAGCTTGTAAAATATCACGTTTAAATGTAATTTTTTGCAACAGTACTACAGATTTGTTCTTTGATATATGGAGTAGCATATTCTGAAAAAATATTTTATTTACACCTTTCTTTGCATACTAATTATACTATCGCAATAACCCCAGTCGACAACAACTCATTATATGAATAGTTTAGCCCAGGAAAACTTTAGCCAAAGTGTTTAAATCATTACAAGCATTGTGAAAAGCATGTAGATGCAGCCAGTAACCTTAGTACTCAAACTTGGTAGGGTAGATACAACGAAAGTTGAGATGATATTACAAGGATATTACAACAGTGACGACATTGCTAGAAGAAGTGCGGATAACACTGATTGCCATAGTGGAACAAGTGATCGTTCCGCCTATGTTCGTAGAGTGGGAATGACACGCCACATTTTCTACATATTACATCACCCGTCAATCTTGTGCGATTTGTTCTCGGACACCGCTCAATCTCTCTTATGAAAGAGCTCCATGGTCGTGCGCAGTGCTCCCAGCTGCTGCCGAATGGGTAGCCTATGCCATACGTCTCTGGGGTATAAGAAGTAACTTGTTTGTGTGCATTTTGTGGAGTTCTGCCCTCCCATATGGGCATGCCATCCCGATTTTCGGCGCCCCCTATGTTAATACCACCGGGGTTCCCGGATGGTCTTTGTAATGCGTCAAGGATTTGTTGCGTACTGCGGACCTTGGCCGGCTACTTCCCCTTATCCCTTTCTCTTCGAGAGGACGAACCCTCTTGCCCTTCCGGAGACTTGCCGAGACGCCTCATCTGTTTCGGCTCGCACTCCACTATATGGTGCAGGAGGTGTGTGTTGGGCTTCTTGTTATGCAACCAAAAGCGTGCCCTGCAGTCAATGCAGTATGCCCGCTGTGGTGGTTGAAGAATACCGTATGCGTATTCGGGGTTCGGCTTTTTTGGGAGGTAGTAGCACCACGGCGAGGGTTGCTCTCCCTAGTTATCCGAGATAGGAATTTTGAGATGTGGGTGGTACGTCTCCGGGTCCACCCAGTTGAAGTAGCAACACCATTCATCCTCGGGCAAAGGGCACCGGTAGAATCTTCGATCCGCTAGATCCTCGTGGCAGGTATCAACCACTGCCTACAGGTCGTGGTCGCACAGTTCGGGGCTTTGGGGTGGCCCTTGAGGAGGATGTTCCTGCCTTGACTTGAGCAATTTTGCAAGCTACTTTTTGAAGTCCTGTATGCGATGAACTGGTTTAGAATGACTACTTTGTGACTGAAACATGAGCATGTCGCATGAAACTCACCGATTGATTCGTCCCTTGCCCACTAACCCTTAACTCCCGTCGATCCATATAGGGGACATATCCCGGCGGCCTCTCCCACCGGATGAAGTTCTCGGGCGAAGTGGGGTAGGCATCGTGGCAATTGTAGACAAATTCGTAGTCACATCGTTCCGGCCCGTCGATCCATTGGAAGAAGCAACACCGGTCCTTGTGCTAAAAAAACAAAGAACGATGCATGAATTAGTAGTGTTACCCTAATTTGTATTGACATCAATTGGTTTACCTCGTAGCTGTGGCCACAACAGTAGTGAGCGCGGGCGGACGTATTTCTACGCGTAGACTGCATCATCTTCGCCGGAAGGTTGCAGTCGCATTTCGGCTGGGGCAACTCCGACAGAACTGGGGCGTCAACGCTACTCGCAGCCGGGTATTCGGGGGGGTTAATTTTTGCTTGCTGAAGAGGCGACGGTAGAACGACATCGTGGCCTAATGTGTGTAAAGTCGGCTAAAGTTTATTGCAGTTTTAGAAGTGTGATGCACATATCCCTCCCTCGGTCGGTTTTTATAGTGCTGGTGAGGGGCCAGCCAAAGGAGAGAGTGGCGGACTTAAGAGAAGTTCAAATCCGCGAGCATCAGATTCTTCTGCAGCTTTGCATGTAATGGGACATGAGCCTGGCCATAGCCACAGCTTTAGAAAAGGAATCTCTCCCATAGTCGGCTAGAAGGCTAGGTCATGCGGCTTTAGGCAGCTGAAAAAGATGATATGATAAAAGCTGGAAAAGTTGATATGACAAAAGCTGAAAAAACAATAATGACAAGAGGTTGATATGACAAAAGCTGACAGAAATATATAACCAACCACGTAATATGCCGAAAAAGCTGACAGCCTAATCCTGATCACCCCCCAGTGGTGGATCCTGACCCCCTACCCCTACCTCTCCTCTGCCGACGTGCTGAAGGCGGCATAGGTGGCCCGAGGGAGTGAAACAAACAGAGGGGGCAGGGCTGTGGAGCGCGACTGGTGTATGGATAGGAGGGAGAGAGGGGGGAATCCAAGGGGGTACTTATTTTTTGTATGTTTTAATTTAGTTTCTTTGTTGAACCCAGTATGCATTATTTTATCTATGAGAAAAGCTGCACGACGTGTTACCAACAGCAAAGCTGCACGATGTGTCACCCTCTATGAAAAGCTACACGACGTGTCACCATCAGCAAAGCTGCACGACTTGTCGCCCTCTGAGAACAGTTGTACGAGTTGTCACCCTCTGAGAAAAGCTACACCACCTGTCACCCTCTGTGTTGTCAATTCATTTTCAGCTCTTTGTCGTTGTTGTTTTTTTTGTAATAAGCGCTACTGTCCAAATTTACCATGGTAGGGATGCTCCGTGAAACTTCAGCGTGTTGTACAAAATAGGTCGGCATGTAACGAGAAAACATACTTAATATAGTCCACGAAATGCAGAAATATAACATATAAATATATAAGTAACAACATAACATTACAATGCAGAAATACAACGATCAATTGACGCCGTCCATATCACCTCCCTCTCCCTGGTCACCTCTCTCTCCCTGGTCACCTCCTTCCCCGTGTGCACGAGGCCTGGTCCGCCTCGCTGGTCGACGTGCAGCAGCAGGTCGACGTCTGGGCCCTGAAGGGGTGAAACGGTCTGGTGCGTGGCTGATCCATGGTCCTAGGGGCACGTCTGCTGCAGGAGTACGGCATGAAGAACTCAGGTCTGTAGGGTGTGTAGGCATGGGGGCGCTCGGCTGTGACCCAAACTAGAGGTCTGGATGCGTCGGACCTGCATAGTCCGTGTCAAAGTCGTCCGATGTCGGGACCCCGAATTTGCAAATCCGGACCCTCTGTGTATTCAGCACTAGTCCAGGAACGCGCTAGTGCACACAGTCTTAACATCGGTATATATCACAATCATACCATACGATACTATCAAAGTACTTTATTTAAATAATCAAAGGGTTACTCGACCTTATGGCCAAGTTACAAATATATGCCTTGCAAGGCGAAACTTATTAAAAGAGAAATAGCGAATGAAAATCAAATAAACTTCGTGGCGCCATCCAAGATACCACAGTGCAACCCGGGCTCGCATCCCTAAGTAGACGGGTCTTCTTGGAGTTCCTCCTCCAAAGTGGCGTAATCTCCTCTTCAAGCGATATTGTGTTGGGGCAAGGGTGAGTACTTGGTACTCAGCAAGTCATGCATGTAATGCAAGCTAATATACTATATGCATGGCTTAGTACAAAGGAGTAGCTCAGTATATTTGCGAAAGACTTTTGACAAGTAATATAAGTAGATTCGAAAGCAGTAGAAATAAGTAAAGCATAAATAACTTTTCAAGAAGTTTAAATAACATGTTTCCCCATCCTAAACCATATTTCCATCATCTTCCTTGTTAAACCAAACCAACTTTTCAAACCAAGTTATTTTCGTAAAATCTAACCCTTGTTTGTAATTCCCGAGCATTGTCGATCAAGTGGACTCGGCTATTCAAATAGATTCTACACTCTGCAGAGGTTATGCACTTTACCCACAAGATACAATCCACTCACCACGTCACCGTGAATCGCCATACAAGAGTATGCGAATGAGCGATCATAACAAAGCCTTCGGAAGCCTCAAACAACACAGTGGTCCTCTCCCAGACGTGCTCTACACCATCCCTTCCCTTAGCCAAGGCGAAGTATGGGACCAACACACCGTTAGATGGGTACCTGACCACACCCACGATACGCTCCCCGCATAATCACACAAACGGTGTAATCGACACCTCGAGGCTCCACAAGTGAGTCCTTAGCGACTTAGTCAACTAGGGCCGTCCCCATTCCTACCATGTGGTTGCAAGTATGACCCAGTTCAAAGGCTTGCAAGGTTAAGTCCTTAGAGTGACCAGGGCAAGACTACCCGAAAAACCAAATCATCACTCCCAATGCCACACCGCCCACCTGATTACTCTTGCCACATGCCCTGGCCGAAATCATTTATCAAACCCCGCTTGATTACCATGCACCACGTGCCATCAACATCACATGATACTTTTCCAAAACAGGTTCAATATATCATTAAGTCCATATTAGCATTTGATTATCCAAAATCATGTCATGAGCACGTAGCGGTCTAAGCAGTATACTACAACGATCTAAACCCATGTTGGCAATTTAATAATGTCCAACTAGTAAACCACAACTAGGGTGACAAGGGATCATGGCACATACTTAAGTAATCAAGGTGTCATATAGCAAATTGGTATTTATCTAACCCCCAGGTTTAAACAAAGTATCTTTCTAATTGAACTAGCATGCAATAGTTTAAATCAAAATAGATTTCGAAATGGGATCAATATGGTCAAAGCACAACTTGCCTTCAAAAAGCACTTGCTCTTGGTCTTGAGTTGGATCCTGAGTCAATACTTCTCCTTCGAATCCCTCCGGCACTTCAACGTCTACTCGTAAAGCGTGCAAATAGCAAATACACAAATGAACACTATGCAAAAAGATCCCAAAACTCCAAATAAAATCCATAAACAGAGAGAACATAATTTTCTGGATTTTTAGAAACTGGAATAAATCAAATTTGGAGTTAAAACGTTAAAAGTTATGATTATTTAAAGTTTAAATAATCAATTAAATAATTTTACAGAGAAAACTTTAGTCCAAAAATTAAATAAAATTCATATTTAGGTAGATCTCAATTTTATACAAATTTAGAAATTTGAATCGCTCAAATCGGAGTTGAAACACAAAAGTTATAAGCGTTTGAAGTTTGAATCTAAATTTGAATCAATATTTCGAATTAATAAATCATTTTCTTTTTCGGACATTAATTATTGCGCCAAGATGGACACGTGGCAGCCTCTGATTGGCCTGCTGACGCCAGCCGGTCCCATGGACTTGGTCCACGCCATTCGGGTCCACGGTGGACTCGGCCCACGGCCACGTGGATCGACATGTGGGACCCACGCCGCTGCGGGGTCTCACGCTAACCCGGCTGACGTGTGGGCCCTCTGACATGCGGGGCCCGCGTGTCAGCGTCACACGCACGCGCGCGTGGACGGCGTTGACCGCGGCGGTCCATCTTCCCGACACGTGGCGCAATCTCAGCCGTTGGTTTGAAAATCAACCGCGGATTAGATCCAGGGTTAACACGCTTGAAACTACTCGTTGCTCGTGGGCCGCTCGATCTAGATCGGACGGTCGATCTAATCCTATATTCGACCGCTACAGACGTGGCAATTGTGAACCGCTGATCTTGATCCAACGATCCGATCTAATCGGGTTTGGAAACACGTGAGCTCACCTCAACCGTCCGTCTGATCCGACGGTCCTCCGAGCTCATGACGGCGATGGCTTCACGGCGCGGCTTGACCGGAGACGGGACGACGAGCCCGACGGCGTTTGGGGCGTGCTCGACGAGATGAAACCTCCTTCGGTGCGCTCGTCGCGGGACTCTCGGATCCGGGCTCCTTCGGCGGAAGACGACGACGACGGAAACCGGCGCAAACGCGGCGGAGGGAAGAGACAACTCCGGCGAGCGATGCGGCTCAACGGTGGCGGCTCCGGCGAGATGGCTCGGGAACGGCAGTGCGCAAGGATGAGGGCAACCTCGGGGACGTCTCACGCTTTAAATAGCCTCGGCGTGTGCCTGACGGAAACCTAGTTCGCTACGGCGCGGCGCGGCGAAGTCCGGCTCGGACTCGGCGAAGACGACGAAATCGTGGCCGCCCACGTGGCGCGATCGCCACGATCGCGACGGGCGCGATCGGATCCGGCCGATTACGGCTCGGCAGACGGTGATCTCACCGTTGGATCTTGATCCAACGGTTGGGATTGATTAGGTTTAGGAGTGGGTTCGGTCGAGTCAATCGCCGTCGGGTTAGTCGGACTCGAGTCCGACTTTGGTCGGATGAAACGATTGACCCGAGTTGGATTTTCCAGCGAATTAATATTTAAAATAATTCCGATAATTCATTTAATTCATTAAAAATAGCAAATGACTAAAAATTCCAGAAAAATTCGAAAATATTTTGGATCATTTTGGACTCAAATAAAATATTTCCAACAAAATTTTATTTGCAAAATGAAATTCTTTAATTATTTCAAAATGGAATAAATTCAAATAAATTCCAAATAAATTCCAGAAAATTCCAAAATTCACCAAAGTGCCAAATCACACATGAATTTAAGAAAAGCAAAATTTTGGGGTGTTACAAACCTCCCCTTAATAGAATCTCGTCCCAGAGATTCAGGCTCACTAAAGGAATAGGTTTGGAAACTCTTTCTTCAAATCCTCTTCGGCTCCCAAGTTGCTTCGCTTTCTTCATGGTTGCTCCAATCGAACTCTACAAAACGGGTTGACTTGTTTCTAGTTTCTCGATCCATTGTGTCTAGAATCCTCACAGGATGTTCCTTATAAGTCAAATCCTCTTGCAACTCAATTGACTCTAGCGGTGTCTGCTCTCGGGAACTCGGAGACACTTCTTTAACTGGGACACATGGAATACATCATGTACTCCGCCAACGATCGTGGCAACTCCGGTGATAAGCAACTTCACCTCTGCGACTCAAAATCTTAAATGGTCCAACATAGCAGGTGCGAGTTTCCCTTTGGCATGGAACCTCTTAACTCCCCGAGAGGCGTAACTCGAGGTATACAAAGTCTTCTCGGTTCAAAACTCAAATCTCGGCGACGATTGTCAAGATAACTCTTATCGAGATTGGGCTATCTTCAACCTTTCCCTAATTATGGCGACCGCTCTTGACCTCTTGAAGAATATCAGGCCCAAAGACACGGCCACGCCGGTCTCATTCCAATTCAATGGCGTCCGACATGGTCGACCATACAAAGGCCTCAAAAGGTGACATCTCAGAACTAGCCGATAACTATTGTTGTAACTAAACTCGGCATACGGCAAACTTTTATCCCAAGAGGTAGCATAAGCCAATGCACAAGCTCTTAGCATATCTTCCGAATCTGGTTGACTCTTTCGGCCTGTCCCATCCGTCTGTGGATGATAAGCCGTCTTGAAGTTCAAACGGGTCCCCATGGCTTCATGCAACTTATTCCGTAACCTTGAGGTAAATTGGGTACCTCGTCCGATACAATCCTCTTTGGCACTCGTGCAAACAAACAATCGATCATGTACAACTCGCTAATTTATCTCCGAGTAAGTGGTCTTCACGGGATAAAATGGGCTACTTTAGTCAAGCGATCCACTATAACCCATATGGAGTCATAACCTCCTTGAGTCTTTGGCAAACCGGTAATGAAATCCATTCCGATTTCCTCCCACTTCCACTCGTATTTTCAGCGGTTGTAGCAATCCCGCCGGTCTCTCGATGCATTGCCTTGACTCTCCGGCATACGTCGCACAATGCAACATGCTCGGCAACTTCACGCTTCATACTCGGCCACCAGAATCTCTCCTTGAGATCCTCGATACATCTTGGCGCTTCGGGATGAATCGAGTACTTAGAGTCATGGGCTTCTTCCGTAATCGATTGCTTTAACTCCTTTTGTTAGGCACACAAATGCGATCCTTCATCCATAACGTGCCTTGCTTGTCTAGCTTGAAATCCTTTGCCTTGCCTTCCTCCATTTTGGACTTAATCCTACGGATCTTGTCATCATCCTTCATCCTTCTCGGATCCGGGTCCTCTAAAGTAGGCTTTACTTCCAAGGCGGCCAAGAATCCGCTAGGTACAACCTCAATCTTCATTTTCTGGAAATCCTCACATAACTCATCCTGACTTGTGGCTAGCAACGTACTCACGGTATGGCTCTTCCGACTCAGAGCATCGGCTACTACGTTGGCCTTCCCGGGATGGTAATGGATTCCAACATTATAGTCCTTGATCAACTCTAGCCATCTCCTTTGCCTCATATTCAGATCCGACTGGGTGAATATGTACTTAAGGCTCTTATGATCCGTATATACCTCACATCTGTTTCCAATCAGATAGTGACGCCATATCTTCAAAGCATGCACTACGGCAGCTAACTCTAGGTCATGTGTCGGATAATTTTCCTCATGCGGCCTCAATCGCCTTGATGCATAAGCGGACCTTTCCATTCTCAGACAAAGACACATCCAAGTCCTTGGCGCGATCGCCACAATAAATATCGAAGCTTTGAGCAACATCCAGGTAGAACTAACACCGGTCTTGATGTCAATCGCTTCTTCACTCAAATCCTTCCTCACATTCTCGGCGTCCATGCAAACTTCTTTTCCTTCTTCGAATTGCGTAAGAGGTTTTGCAATTGTTAAAAGCCTTCGATGAAACGGGCGGTAGTATCCTGCCATTCCAAGGAAACTCGAACTGGGTCACGCCTTCTACGCTCCCAATGTAACACGACTTCTACTTTGCTTGGATCTACGGCGACTCCTTGCGGTCATCACATGTCCAAGAAACTCCACCTTGTCCTTCCAAAAATCACACTTGAACTTGGCGAAAAGTTCTGTTCCTCGCCTTTTCCAAAACTCGCCTTTAAGTGTTCGGCATGTTCATCCTCTGCCTTGGAGTAGATTAGGATATCGTCTATGAACACGACGACAAACTTGTCCAAATATTCCATGAACACCTTATTCATCATATTCATGAAATAAGCCGCATTCGTCACCTCAAAGGACATAATCAGAAACTCGTAATGTCCATATCTTGACGAGAATGCAGTCTTCGAATATCTTCTCGATCGGATCTTCAATCGATGGTATCCCGATCTCATCAATCTTGGAGAAAACTCGGCTCCTCTTAATCGATCAAACAAATCATCAATCCTGGTAGCGGATACTTATTCTTCACGGTGACTTCATTGAGTGCACGGTAGTCGATGCACATCCCGAAACTCCCGTCCTTCTTTTTGACAAACAAAACCGGTGCTCCCCACGGCGACTAACTTGGTCTCGATAAATCCTTTCTCCATTAACTCTTCTAGTTTCTTCATCTCTACCAACTCGTAGACATCCGATAGGGTCTCTTTGCTATCGGTCTTTGTGCATACAAGTTCTATCACAAACTCTATGTCCCTCGTCTGGCGGCATACTGTAGATCCTCGGGAAAACGCCTGGGTACTCATTCACTACCGGGACATCCTCTATGCCGATTGCCTTGGTACTGTTAACCATCAACTGTCCATCTCTAGCAGCGGTGGCTTGAAATTCCACTTTCTTCCCACACGGGCTCTCAATCGAGATAGTCCTTCGTCCGCAATCCAATACGGCCTTGTGCTTGGATAACCAATCCATTCCCAATATAACATCTAAGGTCCGGGTCTCCAAAATTATAAGGTTTGCTAGGAATTCTATTCCATCTATTAGTATTCTCACCGAACATCCTACTTCCGCTCGAGTTCGGAACTGTGGGTTTGAACTAAAAGCATGCACTTAAGTCTTGCAACTCTCAAGTCATTTCTAGTAGCAAAGCCTTGCGAAACAAACGAATGCGAAGCTCCAGTCAAACAAAATCAGTGTATCGAGTTAACAAGTAACTTACCCAAGACGACGTCCGTAGCATTCTCGGTGCATCTGCGGTGACATGGTTGACTCGGCCTCTCACCACGGCCTGGGGTGTGGCTCCTGGTCTTGGCGCCCTAGCTGGGTGGTTCCTAGATTGAAGCGAATCCGGGTCGCTCTGCTGTCTTCTTCGCAACTGTTGGCAAAGTGTCTGGCTCGTTGCAGCTTGTAACCGTCTCACTCCTTCTTGCCGATCGCTGAGGTAGCGTTTCTAGCGGGGCTGGGTCCAGTAGTTTTGATTGGCAGGTCTTGGTGCCGGGATGGTGTCCTCGTTGCATTCTGTGGTTGGAATCAAGAATTGATTTGGTGCAACTCTCAGCGCCGCTATGCGTTCTCGACGTGATCCTTGCTTTGTTGCATCCTGCGCTTCTCGTTCTCATCCGGTTCCTTGCGCTTGTCCTCAAGAATAAGTGCCTTATTCACCAACTCTTGGAAATCTGGAAAGGTGTGGGTGATCAACCCTACTTGCAATCCCCGAGTTAAGTCCCTTCATAAAGCGAGATGCGGATTTATCTGTCGCTACATCCTCAAAAAGCGTAGCGTGCTAGCTGTGTGAACTTGTTCGTAGTCGCCATCGGCTGATTACCTTGCCTTGCTCGAACTCCTCCTTCTTAAGGTCCATAATTCCTTCAGGCACGTGATACTTGTCCGGAATGCATTGTGAACTCTTCCCAAGTGATATCTTGAGGGTTCTCTCATGCGGGCACGTAAGTTCTCCCACCATTCAAGTGCCTTTTCCAACCGATGAGAAGCGTAAAGTACCTTCTCATTCCCTATGCATTGAGCTATGTGTAGCTTCCTCTCAATTGATCTTAACCAATCGCTTCGCCTCCAACGGATTGGCATTCCAGAAAGTGGGTGGGTGAGTCCTCATGAACTCGACACCTTTGTATTCGGCGTGGTCCCCGATTAACTTGATTAGCCGTGGCTCGAGCAAAGGACGTGCCGCTGCATTTGTTGCATCATAGCATGCATCAATCGGTCCGAGCAAGAAGAAATGCTCCAAAATTCTGCACATCCAGCCGCGTGCCGGTGCTCCATCATTGGGGTTTCTACAGATCCACTCCCATTGCTTCCAAAGTTCCCACGGTGTTCACCATCCGCTCGATTTGCTCTAGGTTTAGAGATGAGAGGGAAACAAGAATAGACAAGTAATATGGAACTTATGCGGGCTTAAAAGGGGTAGCTTTAAGGTCCAACTTTATTATTAGTAACTTGGTATGGTCACATAATGCCTAAGGGCCTTGCAACATATACCGCACACTCAAGAAAACAAAGCAAATCCAAATCGAACTAACTCGAGTCTAACGCCTAAAGGGTGACTTTTATTTTATGACGCGACTATTGCTCGCGAAGGAGTCTCACTATAGAACCTAAGCTCACTCATCAGAAAACCTCCACACTGGTACGGTGCCGCGTGCATAGCGCGCGAAACGATCGCCATGTCCAGCGATTATGTCATCTCGTGGTAGTTAAGGTCCTCATCGAGATCCGACTCTCCTGGATCCGCTCGTAGCTCAGCACGCCTGGTCCGGGTCCGTACAAAGTCATTTCCAACTCGCCAATCCTTCGCAGAAGATGCCACATACTCTTGAGCTTCCCGCCATCCGTTTCTCCTCTCGCCGTGATTTCCTTGGCGGCCTTCGTAGCTCCTCGCTTGTATTATCTAGTACATCTTCCTCGGCGACATTTACTTAATCGCGCCAACTGTGGTAACTGCGGGCATTCTCATCCTCAATCGCCTCGGTCAAGAAGGTTATCGCCGCTGATGGTAACGGAACACCGCATTTCCAACTCTCCGGGCGAGACACGTAATGTGCCGCATTGCTCGTCGTGATACTTCTGGATACCCATCTCGCATTGTAGACCTTCTAGCAAAGCAGTTGTATCCGCGCATTGCCTGGCCCCTTTTCCGGCAGTGTACCTCACCTTACGCCACAAGCCTTGATCAATCTCGCTTGCCCGATCACTTCCACTTGGTATTGGGGCTTCTCAAAATCTCCGAGAGTCTCAGAGCATATGCCAAAGTTCCGCGGCGTGACTACTCCTGATCAACGTAGTTGAACTCTTCCTCCATCCGTCACAAGCGTGCTTTACGTAAGAACTCGAAATTGTCCAATTGTGACAAGGTAAGGTAAAATTTCAGCAAGAGACGAGAAAAGAGAGAAGGGGATAAGTCGAGATGTCATTTCTTGTCTTCACAAATTTTTAGCTTTAGAAAATAGGTTTTATCCTCACTACGACCATTCTAGCTTAGGGTTGAGCTCTTACAGTCAAGTATGGCTCGATACCACCTCTCGCCGACCCCGAATTTGCAAATCCGACTCTTCAGTGTATTCAGCACTAGTCCAGGAACGCGCTTAGTGCACATAATAGCCTTAACATCGGTATATATCACAATCATACCATACGATACTATCAAAGTACTTTTATTTAAATAATCAAAGGGTTACTCGACCTTATGGCGGCAAGTTACAAAATATATGCCTTGCAAGGCTAAACTTATTAAAAGAGAAATAGCAGCAATGGAAAATCAAATAAACTTGATGGGCGCCATCCAAGATACCACGTGCAACCGATCGGCTCGTGATCCCTAAGTAGACGGGTCTTCTTGGAGTTCCTCCTCCAAAGTCGGCGAATCTCCTTCAACCGATATTGTGTTGGGGCAAGGGTGAGTACTTTGGTACTCAAAGAAGTCATGCACAATGCAAGCTAATATACTATATGCATGGCTTAGTACAAAGGAGTAGCTCAGTATATTTGCAAGAAATGCCTTGACAAGTAATATAAGTAGATTCAAAGCAAAGAGAAATAAGTAAAGCATAAATAACTTTTCAAGAAGTTTAAATAACATGTTTCCTCATCCTAAACCATATTTCCATCATCTTCCTTGTTAAACCAAACCAACTTTTCAAACCAAGTTATTTTCGTAAAATCTAACCCTTGACTGTAATTCCCGAGCATTGTCCAAAGATCAGGACTCCATTATTCAAATAGATTCTACACTCACAGAGGTTATGCACTTTACCCACAAGATACAATCCACTCACCACGTCACCGTGAATCGCCATACAAGAGTATGCGAATGAGCGATCATAATAAAGCCTTTCGGAAGCCTCAAACAACACAGTGGTCCTCTCCCAGACGTGCTCTACACCATCCCTTCCTTAGCTAAGGCGAT
Source organism: Rhipidocladum racemiflorum (assembly GCA_036346355.1). NCBI lineage: Eukaryota > Viridiplantae > Streptophyta > Magnoliopsida > Poales > Poaceae > Rhipidocladum > Rhipidocladum racemiflorum. The sequence continues at coordinate 61,314,424 of CM070570.1, forward strand.
ATGGGACCAACACACCGCTAGATGGGTACTGCCACAACACACATACGCCCCTCGCACAATCACACAAACGGTGTAATCGACACCTCGAGGCTCCACAAGTGAGTCTCAGCGACTTAGTCAACTAGGGCCGCCCCATTCCACCCATGTGGTTGCAAGTATGACCGCCCAAAGGCTTGCAAGGTTAAGTCCTTAGAGTGACCAGGGCAAGACTACCCGAAAACCAAATCATCACTCCCAATGCCACACCGCCCACCTGACATTTTGCCACATGCCCCTGGCCGAATCATGATCAAACCCCGCTTGATTACCATGCACCACGCGCCATCAACATCACATGATACTTTTCCAAAACAGGTTCAATATATCATTAAGTCCATATTAGCATTTGATTATCCAAAATCATGTCATGAGCACGTAGTGTGCTAAGCAGATACTACAACTATCTAAACCCATGTTGGCAATTTAATAATGTCCAACTAGTAAACCACAACTAGGGTGACAAGGATCATGGCACATACTTAAGTAATCAAGGTGTCATATAGCAAATTGGTATTTATCTAACCCTGTGTTTAAACAAAGTATCTTTCTAATTGAACTAGCATGCAATAGTTTAAATCAAAATAGATTTCAAATGGGATCAATATGGTCAAGCACAACTTGCCTTCAAAAAGCACTTGCTTTTGGTCTTGAGTTGGATCCTCGAGTCAATACTTCTCCTTCGAATCCCTCCCAAGACTTCAACGCCTACTCAGAAGCGCAAATAGCAAATACACAAATGAACACTATACAAAAAGATCCCAAAACTCCAAATAAAATCCATAAACAGAGAGAACATAATTTTCTGATTTTTAGAAACTGAATCACAAATTTGGAGTTAAAACGTTAAAAAGTTATGATTATTTAAAGTTTAAATAATCAATTAAATAATTTACAGAGAAAACTTTAGTCCAAAAATTAAATAAAATTCATATTTAGGTAGATCTCAATTTTATACAAATTTAGAAATTTGAATCGCTTCAAATCGGGAGTTGAAACACAAAAGTTATAAGCGCTAGTTTGAATCTAAATTTGAATCAATATTTCGAATTAATAAATCATTTTCTTTTTTCGAAATTAATTATTGCGTCAAGATGGACACGTGGCAGCCTTCTCTGATTGGCCTCGCCGACGCCACCGTCCCATGGACTTGGTCCACGCCAAATGGGTCCACGCGGACTCCCCACGCCACGTGATCGACATGTGGACCCACCCGCCGCTGGCGGGTCTCACGCTAACACTACCGACGGTGGGCTCCTTCGACATGCGGGGCTCCAGGCGGTCGCCACACGCACGCGCTGGATTTGCTGGATCGCGCGTCCATCTTCCGACACGCAAGGCGCAATCTCACCGCTGGTTTGAAAATCAACGCGATTAGATCCGGTGGTTAACACGTTGAAACTACTGCTGCTCGTGGGCCGCTCGATCTAGATCGGACGGCCCAGATCTAATCTATATTCGCGACCGCTACAAAGACGCGTGGCAACCAGAACCGCTGATCTTGATCCAACGATCCAGCATCTAATCCGTTTGGAAACACGCAGCTCACCTCAACCGTCCGATCCGATCCGACGGCCTCCGAGCTCGCTGGACGGCGATGGCTTCACCGGCGCCGCTTGACCGGAGACGGGACGACGACGAGCCCGACGGCAAGCTGGGGCGCGTTCGACGAGATGAAACCTCCTTCGTGCGCCTCGCCGCGGGGACTCGGATCTGGCTCCTTCGCGAAGACGACGGACGACGGCGGAACCTGGCAAGAAACCGCAGCTGAGGAAGAGACAACTCTCGGCAGCGATTATGCTCAACTGCATGGCCCACGAGATGGCTCGGGAACGGGTGCGCAAGGATGAGGGCAACTCGGGACGTCTCACGCTTTAAATAGCCTCGGCCTGCGGTTCTAGACGGAAACCCAGGTTCGCTACGGCGTAAGGCGCGGGCGGCCGAAGTCCGCTGGACTGGCGAAGACGATTTAAATCGGCCGCCCACGTGGCGCGACACGGCCACGATCGACGCAAGGCGATCGGATCCGGCCTTGCTACGGTTACCGAACCAGACGCCGCGATCTACCGCTGGATCTTGATCCAACTGGGCCGATTGATTAGGTTTAGGATGGGTTCTGGCCGAGTCAATCGCTGGCTTTCGTGTCGATTTGAGTCCACTACGGCTGATGAAACGATTTGACCCGAGTTGATTTTCCAATAATTAATATTTAAAATAATTCCCGAATTCATTTAATTCATTAAAAATAGCAAATGACTCGTAAAAATTCTAAAAATTCTGGAAAATATTTTGGATCATTTTGGACTCAAATAAAATATTTCCAACAAAATTTTATTTGCAAAATGAAATTCTTTAATTATTTCAAAATGGAATAAATTCAAATAAATTCCAAATAAATCCAAATAAATTCCAGAAAATTCCAAAAATTCACCAAAGTGTCAAATCACACATGAATTTAAGAAAAGCAAAATTTTGGGGTGTTACATCCGATCGCGTGTACATCGTAGCGGGGCCCTCCTGACAGTAACCTGAAAGTAGTGTACAACACGTTGGGTTAAAGCATATATTTCAAAGTGAAGTTCTTGCAATGTCAGTTTACGAAGCATATTGAACACACCTGGGGTCTGAACCATGATAGGAGGAGGCATCAATGGCGCACCGATGGGGTATTGGAACGGGTAGCCTGTCATACACAACTATTAGTCTCCACAAAATGCAATGCATATTTAACTGAGAAAGTTAGTAAGTTACGTGGCACGAAGTACGAGGGCTGCTGCCCTGATGAGCTCCCTGGCTGCTCCTGTGGTGGCATCGGAGGGAACGGACAGGTGGGAGGTCTGAACGGCCGGACAGTGGGGCTGTCCGATGGTGGTGTCGGCGGCGGTGGGCGTGTACTACTCCGGACCCCCTGCGAGGCCGCACCACCAGCGTCGAAATTATGCCGGCACGAAACGGCCTGCACAATCCTCGTTGTCTTCATGATGACTCGATCGACGAACGCTGTGAACTCCTCCCGGGAGATCTCGAAACACCCACGCAAATGTCCTCTCATGGACCTCGCATCCTGCCCAAGCTCTGTCCCCATGTCGCCCTGAAAGTCATAACATGCCGTAAGATATATTTATGCTCCCATATTAGTAAAAATTTGAGTGCACTGTCTAGTAGACGTACCACGAAGTGCATCGCCGATGCAACGTGACTGGGATATGTGTCCTCATCACTAGCCGGTAGGATATCCTCTGGCTCAGCAGTGGGCAAAAGGCATACTCGTGTAAGTGGGGTGTACCATTGCAGGTACTCCTGGTATCCCTGTACGTCATACACGACCTCGGCTGCAACCACGTCCTGTAGTGCATCAGTCCACTGCTCCACCCAAGAGGCCATCTTCACGGCCCAGTTTGTCCGGCGGCCCTGCAAACCTCTCCTCGAATGCATGTGGTAGTTATCAACCCGTTAGCAAGTGTAGTCAGTTGCATTCGAAATGTAAGGAGAAGGAAAGTTACGTACATGTGTGCCTCTGCGGGGATCGGCACGCCGTGGGAAACAGGGACCTCCTGCCTGACTCCGAACTACCTCATTACCTGGTGAGGTGAGTAATCCTCGACGTATACATCAAACACAAGATTCCGTCGTGTGATCGAATACAGAATATCTCATGCGCAAAGGATGGATAAAGCGTGCGGTGCGCGCTGCTAAACCTCCTGTAAGGTGTAAGGCTCCCACCGGACACGCTCAGCCCGCAAAAGGTCGAATGCCTCTGTGAAGTGTGCATACACACTCCGTACCTACAGACCAGCCCACTATGGCTACAGAAGGTACCGACATAAAGTTAGTACAAAAAGGTAGGAATGCGAGATTGCATAGTACGAAAAACATTTACGTACCCATCTGCGGCACCAAAGGGAGCCCATCGTAGGGCGATCCACCAGCGTGTCTCTGTAGAACTCCGGGCCGTACACTCGGTCGTTAACCCATGGGCATCTGATCTAGAAGCGCTCGAATGACCAGAGCATGAGGAGGAGTGGGCACCCGGTCAGGATCGAACCGAGGCGCGTCCGGAGGCACGCGTCGCACAGACCCCGGTAGGTGGCACAAAGTACAGCTGACCCCCAGCTATACTGAGGTACCTCCTCGGGGGCAGCGTCAGCAATGGCCCGTGCGATCGGAACAAACCTAGCGTCGACGCTGTCTCCATGGGTGCTGGTGAACATCACCCACCCGAACAACCACAAAAGGTAAGCCTCCAGGTGCTGGCTCACCTGGTTCTCATCAGCGTCCGCAGACATCCTAGTAACCTGCAAGAAGAAAAGTTCGTTGGCTACACCGATAAAATAATTCATACCAATTTTGAACCATGACAATACATACCTTGAACTGGCGAAGCCATGTGAGAGTAGGGCCGTGCCTCTGTCGTGGGTGTAGCGGGGCGTACTGCGGCTGTCCTCCATGTGCAGGGGGAAGGACTGCTACAAACCTAGCAAAAAGGTCGTCACGCCAGTCGTCATCCACCTCAGTTGGCACAACCGCCTGGCCAGCGATTGGGAGATCGGTCAGCATGGAAACATCCTGCAGAGTTGGCGCCATCTCTCCGCAGGGCAAGTGGAAGGTATGCGTCTCCAGTCGCCTGCGATCAACGAGGGCAGTTAGGAGGGATCGGTCGAGGGAAAGCGTCAGGATCTCTCCACGACGATGACCTCACCATCGAAACCATCGACAATGTCCTCCTGTGTGGCCTCCACCATCCGTGCAAGGGGAAGTAATCCCGCCGCCTCTAACCTGCAACAATAAATTACAAGTTATAGCACAACGTGTTACTACCTATTAAGTACGATAAAATTTGGTACGCTTACATATCTGGGTAACCAGCGAATGTTAATGCCCCAGGCACGTACTGGAGTCCGTGTGAACAAGACACCAGGATCTGTGCTCGCTCTGCAAGTAGCGTGTAACCGTGCACGGTGTCGTGCATCCAAGTGACGATCAAGAAGGCCGTACGGCCAATCGCTATCATCGTCCACAGCCGCCATACCTACATACAACATTCGATAAAATAATTTCTATTGATGACATAAAAGAGACACATTATGTGAAACGAGAAAACAGGCAATACCAGACATACACGCAGCATAATAGTTTCGATAATATGAAATCTGATACAAAGGGAACTACACGATTATTACATACACGCGTAAGGGAAATGTACAATTATTACGTTCCATACAAAGGGAATGAAATCCTGAACATGGCAACAGGCCTTACAGAAATGTACGTCATGAACGTCCACCTGAAACGTTCCTCCCACGGCATTTGTTCTTCCTGTGGCCGTATTCTCCACATAGGACACACCTCCGGACAGGGCCTCCCACCTTGGACTCGTCTATGTCATTGCGGATGCGGCGCGTTTGGCGACGACCTTTCCCACCCTTGACTCTATTAATGTTAGGGACCCATCTTCGTGTGGCATGATCAATTTCAGTGAAGTTTCCGGCGACACGAAACCCATGTAGTTCACTGGACCACGTTTGAATGATAGCCTGCGACATGTAGTACGGAGAAACAAACTGTGAACTGCTCATCTGAATCTGCCCGCATGCCGCCAAGACATGCGAACACGGTTTATGCAGAAGGTACGGCTTTTGGCAAGTGCAGAAGCACATGTGGTCCATACCATACCCCAAGCTCACTTCATGGGTGATTATTCCACTTGTCATTCCCAGCCCCTCCATATTCCTCAGTGTCACCTCAAATCGTAGCTTCGAAGTACCCATGACGATGGCCGAGTGTAGGAGGGCCTTCTCAACCTTCTTCGCCACCCAAGCCGTAATGACGCTGCAGTAGGGACTCTGAATAGTACCTGCATGCAACACTGCCGCGGCATGCCATTCCCGAAAATACCTCACCGTACCGTACCGTACAGTACACCTTCAACGATAGCAACAAGGGGCATGCCGCGAAGCCCCCTTATCACCCAGTTGTATACCTCCGCCAGGTTGGTTGTCATCACCCCGTACCTTGCCCCATTTGTGTCGTGCAACAGTGCTCACTTCTCAACTGGTTCTGACTCGATCCAGTGCGAGAAACACTTGATGTTTCTGGAAAGCCTCCTTCTGATGTTTGGTGGGTCAATGTCCGGTAGGGGCTGCAAACGCTGTGGTGCCTCCGAAGTACTACCCCCGGCTTATCGCTCTCTGTCACGTATCTGGTTGGTAGTGAGCTCATCAAACTTCTCCCATATGGCATCAAACTTCCTCTGCTGATTTTGCTTGCACAACCTCTTGAATAGATTCATGAGCTTCTTACTTTTGAAATATTTTAATAGGTTAGCTGCCATGTGTCGCATGCACCACCGGTTCTGCAAATCCGACCACAGAAAGGGTTCTTCCACATCTACCTGCATCTTCTTTATCGCTTTTATCAACCCAGCATGGCGGTCATGTATTATGCACACGTTTGGCCTATCCTTCACAACACCGATCTTCAGTTTCCTGAAGAACCACAGCCAACTCTAGTAATTTTCACCTTCCACAAAAGCAAAGGCTATCAGAAGTATTTGGTTGTTCCCATCTACACCGATGGCCGTCAGAATTTGGCAACTGTAATATAATTATGTCCATCTGAGAAATTATGCATACATGTAGTTATGAAATGGTACAAACTAAATTAAAAATTAAATCTCTTTCCATATTCAGAGAGCTTATGACATAATGATTCTAAAGAATTCTGTCTTATTCTTTTTTAATTTCAATTGCACAAAATTAATATTGAGCTAGCTTCAAACCTAAACTTTGATTTGGAATTCTATTTTGAACCAGAGATAAAACTTTTAATTTTTTTGCATGTTGTGATACTACATGATTTAACAGGAATTTACAAACTTGTTTCATTCAATTTGGACTTATGAGTCAAAAGTTATGACCATTTGAATATGTTCGGTTTAAATAATTGAGGAGAAAATTTAAAATATCGTACACAATTTTCTAGTGTGCTGCAATATTTAGTTCATACCCTAATAATATATCGTGTTTCAAAAACAAACGATAATGCTTAAGCCTTTTCGGGAGCCCCTAAGATATCGTGTTTGAAGATATCGTGTTTCAAGTCAAAAACAAACGATGACGATGCGCAAGTAATATTTTACATACCTACTGCATATTAATGGCAACTGTAATAGAGTTGTGAAACAAAATAATTTGAACTGCATCCTACCACTTGTCCACCACACTACATACATTTAGTATATAAACCAACCAGGATGCTACCAATTTACAGTTCTAGCGTACATCATTTGGATATCAAACTACACAATCAAACATATTTCACGTCATTTTGATATCAAACTATAGTTTTTGCATGTTCCGATACTACATGATTTAACATGAATTTAGAAAATTATTTCATTCAATTTGAATTTATGGTTCAAAAGTTATGACTATTTATCTTCTTAGTGTTAACCAATTTTTTAGTCGCGCAAATAATTACTTGCTGCTATGTTTATTTTAATCCCATTAATATTACAACTCATATATGACTGAGGCCAATAATAAATTATGTACCAATATTATTTGCGCATTTACAATATCCTTACTAATTTATCCACACATACATTCATAAAATATGCATTAAATCTATTTAATTAGGTACTATATTTTTCCTTGCTACTCTATCAGTTTTCTAAAAGTACCTATATTTCTCTTACTTACATATAAATTTATCAACAAAAAAATAATTACAAAAATTACTAACCGATGAACGAAGAACGAACGATGAATGAACGACGAACGAACGAAGAACTGATGAAGAACAGATAAGAAACAGACGAAGAATAAACTTTTTTTCTTTCTTCCTCTTCTTCTTCTCCTTCTTTTCTTCCCCTTTTTTCTTCCTCTTTTTTCTTCTTTTTTCTTCCTCTTTTTTCCTCTCCTTCTCTTCTTCTCTTTCTTTTCTTCTTCTGTTTCCTTCACTGGTCGAATCGGCCAATTATTGCAGGGCGCCCTGCCCAGTCTACGCCTTGCCCTGCCCGGTGGCAGCGGCCAGCTGCCTGCCGCCTCGTTGCGCCAGGGTGGCGCGAGTTGGCTGCGTGTCGCGCCACGCTGGCGCGACTGCTCCCCCGTGCTCCCCGTCCACCTACGTGGCGCCACGTAGGACATTTTCGCGACATGGTGGCTCGACAAGCGCCACGCTGGCTGTTTTCGCGACACGGTGGCGCGACAAGAGATCTTTCGCGACACGCTGGAGTGATAATCGTCTACTTTTGCAAAAAAAAACACGTTCAATATATTTTTGTAATAAGCGAATAAAAAATGATTATTAACAAAAAAATTTGATAGAGGAGGCAGTGAAGGATCTATTTGTACAGTTTGGCAAGTGCACAATAGTAGGGAAGACACAATCAATGCCTCATTCTGGAGCCTGGCAAGTGTATAGCAAGAATGGAAGTGGTGTAGAGAGGATGCATCTCTAAGGTTTACGAGGATATGCACAAAAGCTTCAAGGTTGTGCTCCTTGTCTAGAGTAGGCGGTGTCGTTCGTCGAACAGTCGGAGAGCATGTGGCTCTTGTAAATGGCTGTGGAGCCTCATGGTGATTTTTACTGCGTCCAGTGGATTGCCGTGGTTTTGTTAATATGCTCAAAGGTAGCAGCAAGATACCAGGAGGATCTTGTAACATCCCGACACAACACATGCCCTGAATTTCACTACAATAACTCCATACACTAACAAATACTCCAATTACACATAAATTTCAGCAAGCAATCTAAGTAAATTTTACCTCTAATAGGTCTTGAACTACAATCAGGGGCATTAATATATAAGCAACAACGGAACAACAATTCTTGTGCATATCAACATCTAAATAAGCATTCTAGTAAATAATTTCAACAACAACGATAAATCTCAATTTAAACACCAACATCAAAATAACTAATCCAAATGTTATGCACAACAAGTAACATAGTATAGCCAATGACCACAATAACGTTCAATCAACATAACTAAATAATTCACAACAGAATGGTTCCTCTAAATAGTAATCTAAGATTGAACTTTCTAATTTATATATTAAAGTGGACATGCTCCAAAGATAAATATCATGAAGGGGTGGAATAAATTCAGTGATGTGGTGACGCTAGTTCCCCTCCTTTAATGATGGTCTCAAAGTACCTAAAACATTAAATAAACAAGCGTGAGTCCAAAAACTCAGCAAAGTATATCATACAAAGATAATAAAACATGTAGTTACTCAACAATAAGATACATCACACTTCAATATCCATACAAGTAGTGAACCTCAAAATTAAGACTCTTTTTAATCAAACATGCAATGCACCATGCTTTGATACTCAAAATACACCATTCATAGCCTATATCAATATAGCTTGAGTGCACACCTGTCGTGTCGCACCCTTTCATTCCCTACAATCCCTGTGGAGGGGCCTACAAATAGGTCTCACTATCATCTATCCCTATGGGTGGAACTACTCGGTAGGTCTTACACAAGAGCACTCTAGATTAGTCATATGACCTCATATGACTTTCTCACCGACCTGGCTCGAAATTCTTTTCATGTCATGAATGCAAGTGATGCAACATATTATTCCAATTTTTCATTTGCCATGCAACCGTATTAACAAATGACCGTATACAACAGGCATTCAACCATTATATAAAAATCTCGATCATAATATGACAACAACAACATTTCTCATATACAACTTCAACAAGATAGCAACCTATTCATTTAAACTGAAGCTTATCTCAACCATCCTCACTCGTATGATATACTTGCCTCTTTATCACGTGAAGAGGAGTGGCGTGAGCTTGAGGTCACACCCGATATCACACCTGATGAAACCATTGACATCATGGACAGAACCAAACCGCATACATATGTTGGTGACACGTCACAACATCCTCTACTTCATATACATCTATTACGATGGCTCCATCTGTATGGTTTCATCGGCCCCCACCTTGGCCATCCTTCTCCATCTTCGTCGGTTCAATGACCATTGACTCGAGCTCGAGCCCGTCAACTCAATTATCAGATCTAAAGCCATACTTGGCAGAAGATGACGAACTTGAGTCGAGGACAACTCAAATGCAAGATGGGGATGATGATGATGAGGACATCATTTCCATGACCATTGTGGTGATTAAAGTTATTACCTCCCATACCTTGACGATTGTGATTGAGGCGTCGTTGTTGTCGTACATCTTGTGCAGCGGCAAGGGCATTGTAGTCTTCTCCATCCACATCTTCTCCCGCAACAGACTCTTCTTGATCTTCCACTCTACGAGCTCCATTGAGAGGCGACTGTCCCTCAAAATTCTCCAATCTGGTAAGAAGATTGGCGATGCTCCGCTCTATCCTCAACAATCTTTGGTCATTATCTTGACCGACCCTTGCGATGTTTGCATTGATGTCATTTAGCGTGTTGTTAAGCTCGTGCCGAGTAACACACTCATCTCCTTCCACACCTGCCATTGTTATTCGAAAGAAAAAGGAAACAAAGATAACACAATAGTATTATCCCTATCAACTACTAGGTGGCGGAAGGTGGATTCACTCACTCTCAAGCGTCTTACCACGCTCTTACAAATGTTCTAACCAATGCAGCAGGAAGGTGCAACCGATGGCTGGTTCGTGATACCATGAGTAGAGCATGAGTAAGACGATTGCAAAGTAGGACCTGAACTGATAAGAAGTATGTGGAGCTCGGAAGGCAATATTAGGTAGCAAAGGAATAAGCAATATCGAAAACAGAATAGCAAGGCTGAATAAATGTTCAAAGTACTTGTCACAATTGCTGGCGTACCCGTGTTCCTAGAACTAGTTCAACCAAGCTAGGGATATACTAAAGTACAAAAGACTCAAAGGGTGTAAGCAATTATGATTTTCTTCTTCTCTTTCTCTCCTTTTTGCTTCTTCTCTTTCTCCTCTCTGATTTTTTTGCCGGTTTGGCTCTTTCTCTTCTCTTATATATTTTTTAATTTTTTTCACTATTTTTTTCTATCACAAATGTATAGCTCTTAACTCAGAGGAGAAACAAAAATCTCATGTTGTGGGGTAACAGACGATAGTAAACAGATGCCCGAAAGAATTGACAAAACAATACAGCGAACTTCCGGGGGCCAAAACTCGGTCTTAGAAGATTTCTTTGAGGGTATAAAAATGCACAGGTCTAAAGACTATGATATTTTCATGTGCGCATCATCATCCCCTTCGAAACAAAAAAAGTAGACCCAAATCAGAGTTCGTATGCAAAAGTTATGCCCGTTTTAATGAACACTACGCAGATTGGGACAATCTTTGGCTTCACTTCTTTCTTTCGGTTCCAGTTAGGGTTAAGCGATTGATAGGACTGCGGCTGAAGATTAAAGGCTAGCGATGCATGGCAATTGACACAAGGCGGCTCGTGACCTATCTAGGGCTTGCGGTGCGGGATATATATCTCAAGGCGGCTCGCATGGGCAAACCGAGTAGGACTCGGTTTGGTGTCGGTTATTGGCCGTGGTGGGATGAACTAGGATAGCAGAACAGTGTCAACTAGGGACTAGGTTCATGACTACAACCAGCAACAAGTCGATGACTATGGACACAAATTCAACAAAGCAAACTGAAAACGAAAATTGCAATGGCACAAGGGAACGATGACGAAAAGATGATCAATTTTTTTGTAGGGCTAATTTTCTGGACTCTAGGATGATAAAATACTGATAAAGATGGGGAAAACTAGGGTTACCTATCGACAAACCATGGCTTTGATACCACTTGATGCGAACGGTGGCCCGATCATCCGACAGGTAGAGGTAAATCGATTGGCGGAGAACTTGACGTTGACGATCCGACTTCTGATCAGAATAGATCGAACCTTGCAATCGCTACACCACGACTCCATAGGTTATCAAGCACGCACAAACACAGTTGACCTCGCCAAGAAGGCTTATCCCTACAAGCGAATCGAGAACATAAGAAAGAACACAGAAGAGCAATCTGAAATTGCGAATTGAATTAAGCACACGAAGTTGGGGTTTTACAAACCGATGATCGGCGAAAAACTGACAATGTGTCTAGTTCAAATCTAAGCAAAACCTGCTGCCTAAAGCAGTGGCTACTGGATATATAGCAGGGAGGGTGTGAGGGGGAAGGGCTAGGGTTGTGTGCAGCTGGGAGGGGCACACACAAGCTGGGCTTGGCCCCCCACACGCTTACAAGGCCCAAAACGGCCCAAAACAGTAATTTTGTGCATTGTTTTGATGATTCCAGACGACTCATGATGAATCTGGAGCTAAGACTAGATCCATTGGAAAGATCTCGTCATTATCTTTCTAACAAGCACAAGAACTCCTCCATTGGATTTCGTATGAGAAAGTTATACCCGTTTTAGTGAGGTGCTATCCGTTGACTCCGAACAGAATTCGGAGACTGAATTGTGGATGAGTTGGACTTTGGATTGACTTGGCGTGCTTCTCCCATGTTCCTAAGCAGTAAAACATCACAAATATTTAGTAGCATCCCATCCTCAATAATATTATTATGATGAATTGCGAGAAACGAGCTCACCTCATGATTTAATTGACGTGCACTGGCTCTTGTTATAGGACCATGATGTATGCTTGTATCCAAAGGAGTGATGTCCTCATCAGTTGCCGCCTCCTAGATGGCTTGGTGGCGTGGGATTGGTGATCTTCTCAACGAAGATTGTGAGAAGGTCCAATCGGTTGTGGAGGATAGGAGCTCGCCTACCCAGAGTGAGGAAGAGCTACCCCGAGTATACGAGGAAGGCTCAATTGTGCAAAAGGAGCCGGCTTGAAGTGAGTTAAACTACCTCAACGTAGATTAGGGGAGACCAGCAAGTCTTCGACACCTAAAAATTCGTGTCTCTCAATTGTGGTTTGCTCTCTCTTGCTTTAAATTAGTGTAAAAATGCAATTCTACCGTATCTAGGCATGTTCATTCATTTAGAATTGATTGTTTGTTTAGACTTAGCCTTGTTGATGCGCATTAGCGAAACCTAGATGATTTAGGCCTTATTTGCGAAAATCTGTAATATCGCGATTGGATATCCGAGTTTTGGGGTTTCTGGTCCGGGCGTTTGGTTCTCTTGCTTGTGATTTGTGGAGTTAAAGAGTAGGTAGAGAGAGAGAAATCTTTATGCTTGTTAGTGCCTATTCCCAACTCATATTATTCTCTCTCTCTCTCTCTCTCTCTCTTCACTCAACTGCTCCCCCACCCAAACCCGAGCACCCCTGGCTTCCCCCGATCCTCCATGCCGGGTGACGCCGCCCCACCCAGCTGACGTCGCCTCCCTGCTCCCGACGGCGCCGCCCCTCCCTCGGCTCGATGCTGCCCCGGTCATCCTCCCCGAGCGGCGTCCTCCCGGTCTTCCCCGTGCCCGACGCCGGCCTCCGTCTGTGGCGCCACCTCGGCTCCACCACTGCCGACGCTGCCCCACCTACGCTGGCGACGTCGCCCCTCCCCCAGCCGGCGCCCCATGGCCGAGCTGGCCCTACGCCCCCTTGGCCGGCGGCGCCCTCCTAGCCGGCGACCACCCCTTCCCCAACCGGCACTAACCCCCCTGGCCCCTGCCCTTGATCTTGCAGGTAGTTGGGTCCTTGGTACTGACTCCATGGTTCATGGTTAAGTTCTTGCTTTGCTTCAAAATTCTTGCTCACCACGTGTTCAATGAAAATGACTGTGAGGTGTTCGCATGTGTGGTGGCTCTTGTTTGGGCCGATTCGAATCGGTGGTTTGATTGATATTAATCCAATAGTGAGTTTGTGAAATTCTTAGCTGCCACTCATGTTTCCTTTATCAGAGTGCTAATGGTTTTCAAGGAAGTTATATGGCAATTAGCACTTTGTGTAGTTGGTTGTTTGAATAGAAATGGCATAGCTGTTAGTGGATTATGTGTTATATTTATTTTTATGTGAAGTTCTTAGTGTTGCAATAATCTCAGTGTGGAGAGCTGTTAACGTTCATGGTTATTTGGATTGTTGGTATGCCATTGAAGCCATTTACTAAATATGTTGTTGCAGCTGTAATCATGGCAATGCTTGTTCCTGGTTTGGCACTTCTCCCAACAAAACTATGTTTTCTTGTGGAACTTGGTCTTATTGGTCATGCATTATTGTTATGCTACATTGAGAATCAATTGTTCAACTATGCTAGCGTGTACTACTTTGGATTTGAAGATGATATCATGTATCCTAATTATGGTTTTGGTTACAACAATTAAATTTTGCACTGTCATATACTTGATTAGATCAATTTTCTACTTTAATTAATTGCTATTATATATTGGGGATCAATTGCTTACTGTTTTTGCATTTTTGTCAGCTATTATTATTGTTGGAAATAGTTGTTAGCTGTCATTAGGAACTATATTTGTTAGCTGTCATTGTTGGATTACCTTGTAACTTGTCTCTATTAGTTCCTGCTTCTATCGGCTAGCTTCATTTCCATGTTATTGTCGGCTGACTAGTATACGCTATGTATGCTTTATTAAGTGTTGATTCAATTAGATATACTGGTCAAATACCCAAATGTGGTCATATGACGTGTGATGTGCCATACTTCGGGGATGGATAAATGGTAATGCGTAGTATGATTCAGGAAGTCAATTGTTTTTGGTGCTGCTTCCATGTCTTACGTGCTAGCCTTGCATTTAAGCTCCAACCGTATAGCAATTCTTAGAAGTTCATGAATTAGTTTATCCATTGAAACTTGAAGAATGAATTTTGAGTACTGTGTTATTCCTCTAGGGTTGGAGGTCTCTATTACCACACTGGGCCGTCAGTTTATTGCCGAGGTTAAAGGCAAGTACATCCTGTGGTTGAGTATGGTTGTATGTTAATATTTGGTGCATCCTATTCTATTTATTGCTCTGCAGTTTAAATGAATTTTGGGTTGAGAATGGGCTGTGGTAATTGTTTTATAATGAGTGTTACAACTTATTCGCCTATTTGGACGCCTATGTCTATTACCATGTCTTACTCGTGACCATGGTTTGATTAACGCGAATAGTAGGTTAAGAATGTGAGGTTATGCTAATAAACATGTATGGGTGTATGATGATGAGAATGCAAATTGTATTGTTATGCGTGTCAATGGCATGAATGCATTCATGTGCATAGGAGCCAGGTCAGAGAAAGTCATATAACTAGTCTGTAGTGCCACGGGCCGAGTCAATGAGAAAGACATGTGATTTCTTTTTGCCCCGAGAGCTCCGTGGGCCAGGCTGGTGAGAAAGTTATATGATTAGATGTGGGTGCTCCGAAAAAGTCCTACAGAGGTAGTCTCCATGGGAGTGGGAACCCTGTAGGGACTCCACGGGAGTGGATGAGTTGACCCCGTATGAAAAAGGACGGGCAAGATGTGGCATCGACGGGTGCACACCTAGCTATACCGGTATGAGCTCAAAGGAAAAGACGCATCTTGCACTGCATTTGTGTTGCATAGTTTACTAATGCTTATGTATATTCAATTATGAAGTGTGCACATGAGCATGAAAGCATAAATGCGTTGCATAACAATGCAAAGTGAGCGATGGTCAATGTGTTAGAGTGTAATAGATGGTGTGCGCATGCTTTGAGTTGTGCATGGTGATTATGCCTGTTGCATTGTATGGTTTTGCTAGTGATGAATGGAAATTGGTGTATCTGTGAGTTGATGGCAATAAACAGGTTGAGGGTGGATCGAGTCCTGGACTCATCCAATATGGTCTAATGAGGTATGCAAAATACATGTGCAATGTAGTTGATGAGGTAACCGACGGTGATTTCTCTTTGTTTTATGTCTTTATTAATTTGGCTTAAGAGGTACGAATCTATTATTAATTTAAAAGCGATAATTGGTATTGTCATTGTTATTTGTTGTGCTTGCTGAGTCTTCGACTCACACTTGTTTGTGTATTGTGTGTAGGTACCTTGAAGCCGACATGCATGCATGGGAGTAGTGGCACGAACACGCTTTGCATCACCACAGTCCCAATTTGCTTTATAGCTCCTAATCTCATTAAATTCAATATCTTGTAATTAAGTCGTGGTAGTTGTATGTGCATCGTTGGATCCAGATGGTTGGTTGATACCATAACCCGGGTGTTGTGCTTGGTTGGTTATTGTTAGTTGCTATATATGTTGTTGTTGTTATATTAATTACTATCTTTTGTCTGCTGAGTGGATGTCCTAGTTTTAAGGGAGGTGCTGCCGAAATTTCTAATAATTTTGGTAAGTTGCTAGTAGGTTGGCTTGCTTGGCTAGTTTTATTCTAGTGTCTTGTGCCATTTGATGTTTGAGGGTGTAGCATTCAGGGCACGTGCGGTGCCTGGGTGTTACAAAATTGTTAATTCCAGTTTTAATTGTTCATTTATTGCAATTAGGGCAAAAAAAATTTATAACCTCCTATTCAACCTCCCCTCATAGTTGGTTATCCTTGACCTTACAAACATGCCGGTGGCAGTATGGGTGGCGAAGAGGCATGGTTAAAGTCAAAAATAGAATGGACATGGTGAGGGGAATCCAATGATGGTGGCAAATTGGGGAGAGATGGGCCAGATGCATGCCGGCAGAGGAAGTTGGCAGCCGTGGCGGTCGGGTCAAGGTAATGACGGCCCTATGATAATAGTTAGAGGAAGTTGATTGTATTAAAATGTCGAGGGAGAGGGGGGAATGCTTAGGTGCGTGTTAATTAGACCGAGGCTCACTGAAGACGACAAACAGGGGTGGCAAACCATGATGGGAGGCAAAGAAAAAAAAAAGGTCTCGATTCGGCGTGCTGCGATCACAAAACTGAAATTAACCTAGGCAATAGGTCGATCAAGGGTGGAACACGATGTGATGCGAATCGGTTTCGAGAAATCTCACTGAAGCTGGAGATCAAGCTAGGTGTGTCACAGCCATACCTTGATATCCCATGTGTGCACTCACCCGTGTGAGGTGCGGCACAAATATGAATAACAACAGCCAACAGAAGATTTTTCCAAATCCCTAAATAAATAGCATAACAGCCAACAGAAGATCATAATTAAGTGCGCTTTATGGACTGTGACGACAATGCTAGGATGTAACTTCTGTAACTTACATGGTAATAGACATATATGGAGTAACGTTAAAACTGAGTAAATATTAGGAGTAACGTGAAATTACCATTCGGTTTCATCAAAGGTTTTATGCTCACTAACAAATAGTTTGTTATTTGAGAAATCACCTCTACAAATACCGCGGAGTTGGAGTGAACAAACCGAATCTGGAGGAAGAAGAGCGTGGGAGATGGCAACGATTACTGTCTCGCAAGTTGTCCCTTCTCCCGCTGAAGACGCTGATGCACTCATGAAGGCTTTTCAAGGTTGAATTATCTTGAGTATTCCATCTCTCACTGTTATGGTTTATGGCGTTATGCTAATGTATTAGGTTCAAATATATGCCGTAACCTCGCAAAAAAAAATTTAGCATAAATTTCTGTTTGAATATAACAGTATATTCAGGAAATCCATTGTTTACATGTAAACCTATTGAATATCACCCTTATGGCGATCTTATTTTGGATATTGGTTGAGTATATGGGTGGACTGAAAGTACCTGTTTAGTTAGTTGATAGTAACACTGTTTTCCCTTGGAACATTTGTAATGATTTTATGAACTTTTTGTGGTTTAGGATGGGGCACTGACGAGCAGGCCGTGATAACCATATTGGCTCACCGGGACGCGACTCAGAGGAAGCAGATTAGGCTGGCATATGAAAAGAATTTCAACGAGAGCCTCATCTTGCGACTCCAGTCAGAACTTTCTGGTGATTTTGAGGTGCCAAACATATTCAGAAACGCGCCACAAATATTCAAATTAGATCAATATTTCTGAATGAACTTACGTGAGTTTCTTCGTCTAACCACATTTGGTCACAGAGAGCAATGTACCATTGGATACTTGACCCTGTTGAGAGGCAGGTCGTGATGGCGAATGCTGCAACAAAATGCATCCACGAAGAATATCCTGTCATTGTAGAGATCGCATGCACAAACTCATCCACTGAGCTTCTACAAGTGAAGCAAGCCTACCATGCCATCTACAAGTGCTCCCTCGAGGAAGATGTCGCTGCTCGTGCCACTGGAAATCTTCGTAGGGTATGTATGTAAAAGCTTTGTATTTTCTGTTTCTCGTCCTTTTGCAAACTAAATAATCTATCTTTGTTGCCTTCAGCTTTTGCTTGCTCTAGTGAGCACTTTCAGGTATGACGGCGACGAGGTAAACGACGGAGTAGCTAAATTAGAGGCAAAGATTATGCATGAGGCTGTAAGAAATGGCACAATGGATCACGAGGAGCTCATCAGGATTGTTGGCACTAGAAGCAAAGCACAACTCAACGCCACACTCAATTACTTCAGAGATGAACAGGGCACTACCATCACCAAGGTCAGCCAGATACACAACTATGCCCTTCAATTTAACCTCTTCAGGCTTTGTATTATTAGATGGTTAACACCTGTTTCGATCACTAGGCCCTGCTACATGGAACTGATTCCACAGGTTACTCGCACGCGCTGCGAAGCGCAGTGAGGTGCATTACTGATGCAAACAAGTACTTCGTGAAGGTCAGGAGGAACTAAGCATTGAAATAGATTAAAACAAGGTGCATAAGGTGTCGTCGATCTTGAACTGAGTTGGTGATGCTTTTGACATCTGCAAGCAGGTTCTAAGGAATGCAATGCACGAGACAGGGACTGATGAGGACAGCCTAACCCGCGTGATCGTGATGCACGCAGAGAAGGACCTGACGGCCATCAAGGACACGTTCCAGAAGAGGGCATCGGTTACCTTAGAGCAAGCCATCGCCAAGGATACCTCTGGTGACTACAAGAGCTTCATCATGGCTCTTGTTGGGAGCTAATGAACCATCCAAAAGTTGATCTCCATAATTATGTCTTCCATATTGCAGTATCTAAATAATGTTTAGTTCGCTCTTTTATTTGAGAATCCGGCTACCCTGTTAGTAATATGTTGATGCAGAGCAGTAGCTTCATAATCCTCTGCAGGTGCTGTCTTATGTTGGATCGGCTCAAGAATCAAATACGTGATTAAGAAATCCCAGTAATATAATGACATGCTTGCACTAGCAACAATTGCAATAGATCTTCATGCATGCATACGGCAGCAAAGATGAGCTCACGATACACGTCCTCCTCATGTATACGGAAGAAGAAATCACGAAAAAATTCATCGCCTTGGCAACTTGAACACGCGATTTCTCTGGACAGCGCACGCACACAAACACCACATGCTCTGGTGCCTCTCAATTGCCTTTTTCTCTTTTTCTTATTTCTTTCAACTACTACCTTTACAGATTCCCCTTTCAATGCTTATAAAGGATGGCTTTCCTCCGATTTACACATGCATACGGACAACTGATCAACTCGGACACAGACTCCAATACAAATCATGTACAAGATTAGTTCTAACATTCACCCCTCTAATCTTGTAACACATAATTTTTAACACAACCCTAATGATACGCACGGCGTCCCGATCTTCCGATAGGTAGAGGTAAGTCGATTGGTGGAGACTCGACGTTGACGATCTGGCTTCTGATCAGAACCGATCCAAACCCTGCAATCGCTACACCACGGTTCCGTTGGTTATCAACCACGCACAAACACGGTTGACCTCGCCAAGAAGGCTTATCCCTGCAAGCGAATCGAGAACACAAGCAAGAACGCGGAAGAGCAATCTGAAATTGCGAATTGAATTGAGCTCACGAGTTGGGGTTCTACAAACCGATGATCGGCGAAATAAACTGACAATATGTCTAGTTCAAAATCTAAGCAAAACCCGCGACCTAAAGTGGCGGCTACAGAATTTACGATAGGGGGCGTGAGGGGGAAGGCTAGGGTTGTATGCGGCTGGAGGGGGGGCGCACACAACCTGGGCTTAGCCCCCACACGCTTACAAGACCTAAAACAACCCAAAACAGTAATTTCATGCATTATTTTGCTGATTCCTATCAACTTAAGATGAATCTAGAGCGGAGACCAGAACCATTGGAAAGATCTCATCGTTATCTTTCTAACAAGAACAAGAACTCCTCCATTGGACTCCGTATGAGAAAGTTATGCCCATTTTAGTGAAGTGCTGTCCGCTGACTCCGAACCAAACTCGGTGGCTGAATTGTGGATGACTTGCACTTCGGATTGACTTGGCGTTCTTCTCCCATGTTCCTAAGTAGTAAGACATCACAAATATTTAATAGCATCCCATCCTCAATAATATTATTATGATGAATAGCGAGAAACGAGCTCACCTTATGACATGCACGAGCTCGTGTCATAGGACCATGATGTATGTGAGTATCCAAAGTAGTGATGTCCTCATCACCTAACTTGTTGAGGCAATCGGTCACAACTACGATTTGCTTAACTTTTATTCGACACAGGATGGAGAACGCATCTCCTCAACACCCCCGTGCTCAACTTACTTAATTCAAGACGGTGAACACATCTCTTCTACGTCTTGGACTCATCTTCGACGAACATGAGTTTGGACGACGAACATACCCCTTCGACGTCCCGGACTCGACTCTGACGGACTTGACTTTGGACAGCGAATGCATCTCTTCAACGTCCCGGACTCAACTCTCTTACTTGATATAGCTTCAAAGCAACCTCGATTCATTGACACCTTGAACCTCGGCAAGAAGCGTTTTTTTCTCCTCCTTTAGCCTGCGGCACTCCGAAGCAAATGCCCATAATCATTACAATTATAGCATCTCACTTTTGCCTCATTGACCATCGCCTTTCGAGCCACCGAATGAGCCCTCGCTGTCGTGCCTCGACGATCGGGCCTCCCACTCGGTGCGCGTCAGGAGTAGGTGTTCTTTTTCACCGCTATCGAATCCCCTAATCTGTTCCTCATGTGCCTTCAAGTGACCGATCAACTCCTTGATCATCATCACCTTGAGGTCGCCGAACTACTCGATGGTGGAGACAATTTGCAGGAACCTGCCAGGGACAGCACGAAGGAATTTTTTTACCACATAGATTTTCTCCATCTTGTCGCCAAGCGCTTTGATTTTGTTGATGATCGGTGTCAACCGGGTGGCAAAATCGTCGACTGACTCCGTCTCTGTCATGCGCAGCCCCTCGAACTTAGCTTTCAAGGTCTGTACCTTTGCCTCCTTCACACGATTAGTGCAAAGATGCATCGTCTTCAACGTCTCCCACACAGCTTTGGCCGTCTCCTTTTTGACCAGTAGGAAGAGCGTTTTTTCTGAGATGCCTTTGTGATGTAACATTGGGTGTCCCGATCTTTCGATGAGAGTGATAATCTTCGATTTAGGTGGAATTGACTTTGACGATCCGACTACAACGTACAACGACGATGCGCTTTAGCAATCGCTAAATCAACTCCAGATGGTTATTGACCTTGCCGTGGGCACGATCAACCTGATCACGAAGATCAATTCCTGCAAGCAATCGAAGAACAAGCAAGACAAAGCAAAAGCAATCTAAAATTGCAAATATAGATGAAGTATTAAAAAGTTAGGGTTTCGATACAAGGAGCTTGTTAGGCGGCTGTTGAGCACGTCTAAAAGACTCAAAATAGTAGCAATAGGCTAAACTATCAAATAGCCAAAATCCAAATTATTTTGTGTGACTCCCTAGCTATATATAGGAGAAATAGGGGTCCAAAACCGTGCTAGGGTCGGCC
Source organism: Rhipidocladum racemiflorum (assembly GCA_036346355.1). Classification (NCBI taxonomy): domain Eukaryota; kingdom Viridiplantae; phylum Streptophyta; class Magnoliopsida; order Poales; family Poaceae; genus Rhipidocladum; species Rhipidocladum racemiflorum. Next base: position 61,336,157 of record CM070570.1, read on the forward strand.
AAAACACAACCATGGCCGAGTAGGACTCCTATTCCTTGTTCTACTCGGATTTAGAAAGATGACTGAATTTGTTTTGCATATTCCCGTCGACTCGGAAGGAATTTGGAGGTGAGACTAGATCCGTTGGAAAGAGGACAAAGAGATCTTTCAAACTAGTACTCATAGACCCCAAACAACCTTCTAGATCAAAAGTTACAGCCGTTTGAAGTTGGTGCTGTCCAGGAGGCCGAATCTGAGTAGATCTTGTGCACCGAAAGAATTGGCTTCATGCCTGACGTTTGGAGGTCCTTCCCCTTGATTCCTAAGGACAATAAAATCATTACAAGGATTAAATAGTATTCCATCCATTAAATTATTTGTATGCAACCAGAGGAATGCATTCACGTAGTAATTCAATTGACGTGCACGAGCTCGAGTAATTGGTCCTTGTATTACATCATTGGTTTCAATTGGATGTGTAAGCATGGCCGTATCCTTGGTAGTGATGTTCTCATCATCCTCTCCTTCTTGCATTTGAGTCGTCCTCGACTCAAGCTCATCCTCTTCTCCCAAGTATGGCTTTAGATCTGCAATGTTGAAAGTGGGACTAACCCCAAAATCTGCAGGCAACTCAAGCTTATATGCATTATCATTAATCCTTTCCAATACCTTGAAAGGACCATCAGCTCGAGGCATGAACTTAGATTTTCATAACTTAGGAAAGCGATCTTTTCGCAAGTGCAACCAAACTAAATCTACAAGTTCAAAAATAATATGCTTCCTTCCTTTGCTACCAGCAAGTTTATATTTAGCATTCATGCGCTCTATGTTTTCTTTAGTTGTCTCATGCAGTTTCATGATCAAATCAGCACGTTGTTTAGCATCAAAATTCAATTTCTCCGAAGATGGAAGAGGTAACAAATCAATGGGAGCACGAGGCATAAACACATACACAATCTCAAAAAGGCACATTTTAGTAGTAGAATGCATTGATCGATTATAAGCAAACTCAATGTGAGGCAAACATTCTTCCCACAATTTTATGTTTTTTTTTCAAAACAGCCCTAAGCATGGTAGATAAAGTCCTATTAACGACTTCAGTTTGTCCATCTGTTTGGGGATGACAAGTAGTAGAAAATAAAAGCTTACTTGCCAACTTAGCCCACAAAGTTCTCCAAAAATGACTTAGGAATTAAGTGTCACGATCTAAAACTATTGTGTTTGGCACACCATGCAAGCAAACAATTTCACGAAAGAATAAATTAGCAATGTTGGTAGCATCGTCACTTTTGTGACAAGGTATGAAGTGTGCCATTTTCGAAAATCTATCCACCACAACAAAGATGCTACCCCTCCCCTTCTTTTTTCTAGGAAGTCCTAAAACAAAGTCCATAGAAATATCCTCCCATCTTAAACAGGTAGAGGCATATATAAACCATGTGGATTAAGTCGTGACTTAGCTTTTTGACATGTCGTGCAACAAGTGATGAAACGTTCCATGTCCCGTCTCATCTTAGACCAAAAGAAATGGCTAGCAAGGATGTCCTCCGTCTTCTTCACACCAAAGTGTCCCATCAGTCCTCCTCCATGCTCTTCCTGTAGCAATAACAAACGGACAGAACTAGCTGGAATGCATAGTTTGTTTGCTCTAAACACAAACCCATTATTGAGGACAAATTTATTCCATGTTTTTCCCTCTTTACAATTTAGCAACACATCTTTAAAATTATCATCATGCACATATTGCTCTTTAATCGTTTCCAATCCAAAATTTTTGAAATCAAGTTGGGACAGCATGGTATATCTTCTAGACAAGGCATCAGCAGTAACATTGTCCTTTTCCTTTTTGTGTTCGATGATATAAGGAAAAGACTCAATGAATTCAGCCCACTTTGCATGTCTACGATTCAGTTTAGCTTGACTTCTAATGTGCTTTAATGATTCATGATCAGAATGTATAACAAATTTCTTGGGCCATAAATAATGTTGCCATGTCTCTAAAGTTCGAACTAGTGCATACAATTCCTTATCATAAGTAGAATAGTTCAAACTAACTCAACTTCTCATTAAAATATGCAATAGGTTTTTCTTCTTGTAACAGAATACCACCCAAACCGACTCCACTAGCATTACATTCTAATTCAAAAGTCTTAGAAAAATTTGAAAGTTGGAGTAAGGGTGCGTGCGTTAACTTATCTTTTAACTTATTGAAGGCATCTTCCTGTGTCTTGCCCCAAACAAAGGGCACACCCTTCTTGGTGAGTTCATTCATCGGTGCGGCAATGGTGTTGAAGTCCTTCACAAAGCGATGATAAAACCCAGCAAGTCCTAGAAAACTTCGCACCTATGTGACCGTATTAGGAGTCGGCCAACTCTGTATTGCTTCAACATTGGCTTGATCAACTTCAATTCCCTGTGGGGTAACAACATAGCCAAGAAAAGAGACTCGATCCGTGCAAAAGGTGCACTTCTCAAGGTTACCAAATAAATGTGCATCGCGTAAAGCATTAAAAACAGCACGTAAATGTTCAAGATGGTCCTCTAAAGATTTGCTATAGATCAAGATATCATCAAATTAAACCACCACAAATTTTCCAATGAAAGCACGTAAAACCTCGTTCATCAATCTCATGAAAGTGCTAGGAGCATTAGTCAACCCAAAAGGCATTACTAACCACTCGTATAAACCGAACTTAGTTTTAAATGCTGTTTTCCATTCATCACCTAATTTCATGCGAATCTGGTGGTACCCACTACGCAAGTCAACTTTAGAGAATATAGTAGAGCCACTTAATTCTTCAAGCATATCGTCTAACCTAGGAATAGGATGACGGTATCTAATGGTGATTGTGACACTACGGAATGACGGTGTGAGTCATTATAGATTTCGGCATTTACGGTACGAGTTTATACCTTGTTTTTGGGCTTTTTCGGGTGTTTGGGCCTCTCCGGGGGAGTTTGGGCCTTGCGGGAGCTAGTTTGGGCCTTGGGGGAATTAAATGGGCCGTCGGTGGGGGGGTTTTGGCCCATGTAGGGGGGGATCCTACCATCCTAGGGTTCCCATGCGCCCCCTAGCCCTGGGTGCCTCCCCCTCCCCTCCACCCATAGCCGCCACCCCTCACACTTCCCATGCGCCTCCCCCTCCACCTCCCAACCCTGGCTGCCACCATCCCATCCCCTTGGGCGCCCCGTTCTCCCTTGGTGCAGTGCTCTCCTCCCCGTTCCCCGGTGATCATCGCTGCCCCGTGTGGAGGATCGTCCATCCGGAGACTTCTGGCGATTCACTACGGATCCGAAGGAAGGAGCGGCCGGGAGAATGAAGGTGTTCGTCGGTTCTTCGATTCTTCAAGAAGAGGTAAGGGTTTGCGCTTCTTTTGGGGTGGTCTTGGTGCTGCTAGGAGGGGTAATCCATGCTTTAGATCCATGTTTAGGTGCTGCCTCTAGATGACATTAGGGAGTTTGCTATGTTGTCCCACGTTCTGTCTCAGGCAGATTGGACGTCCGACCTAGGGTTTGCGTTTTCGCAATTTTAGAGGCGTCTTCTGGTCGGCCGTATGTTGAGAAAGTTGTAGATAATTTCAATACCTTTCAGTGGGCACCAAGAACATGAAATTCTGATCAGCCGTTTAAAAGTTATGTCTATTTTACTGAACATGTTCAAAACTGTGACGTGAATGGGACAGATCGTGTTGATATGTAGATTAGTCAATTTTAGAGGCCGAATCAGTTTTTCCCAATACTTAGAAAAATCTAGAAAATTTCCTAAGCTATGAGAAAATGTACTCGTTTACTTAATTTGGAGTCTTAGAACTCAAGTTATGCTAGTTGGAAGCCCGCTGTCTCGTTGGGACAGATTCTTTGTTTTCGGGTTTTAGGGGTAGTTTGCGGAGTCGGGTTAGGGGATCATTCTTGTACTGTTTTGTGGGCACGTTTTGAGTGTGTGGTACCTATGTGCAGGTGGTGTGACCCCGGGAGTGCCCTCAACCTCTCACCAATCCGCCGCCCACGGTTGAAGGCAAGTGTATTGTAGTGGTTGCGGCTTAGGGAGCCGTAATGTTTGATAATGAGATGATTTACACATGTTTTATGATATGATGCCATGATTGACTCTTGCTTGTGACATGCTGAAAATGGTTTATTATGAGGTTATGCAATGATTAGTTGAGTTTATGTGCAAGTTGTTTATGTTTATGATATATTTGCATACATGGCATGAGAACTGGCCAGGTCGGTGAGAAAATCATAACTAGTCCGGTAAGGTCGGTGAGAAAGTTATGACTAATCCGGAGCACCATTGAATAAGACCTACCTCGTGATTCCATCCACAGTTGTGAATGGAAGCGAGGAGTAGGCACCCTCCATCTACAGGATGGAAGGGGAAAGAGGGTGCACACCCGTCGTGTGCACTCAGCAATACCGGTATGTGCTTCGAGGAGACATGTGTATTGCATTGCATACATGATGATGATAATGAGATGTGTACAATGAGTGTTGAACATGGTTATGAAGTTAAGCATGATTTACAGAGATATTAGCATTAAACTGTTCGTTTTGTTCCATTGCAATATACTTACTGAGTGATGAACTCACGCTTGTGTCTTATGTTGTTTTTAGGTACCATGAAACCGGCATGCGGGAAAGGGGTTTATCTATACTTCTACACGTAGCTCCTCACATATAGATAGTTTTTATCATTTGGAGACATAATAATAAGATTAGTGCCATGAAACTTGGAGTATGGCTTGATTGTGTGCTTAAGTTCATCTTTTGCTTCGTTATAATTTTGAAGTGGTTGGATTCATTATTTTATATGTAAGATGTTGCCATACCAATTGTTATTGTTGTTTTAGATGTCTCATATTATGCTATACATTGCCATATTATTGCTGTTGCTTCAAATCATGGAAAAACAAAGGAGATACTACCAAATTTTTTGGTTTTAGCATTTGCACCTTTGCTATAATTTACCTTTATTTGTGCCATTTAGATGCTGTGTCTATCATGTTTGGTGACATCCAGGGCATACTAGATGCCGGGGTGTTACAGTGATATTATTAATTGCTCTACAATCCACACACATGCGCCATGTTCCATCTTTCTTAGGTACTAAAATGACCGAAACAGCACAAGGACTAAGGGATTCTCGTACGTACCCTTTATCAAGCAGTTCTTGAACTTGGCGTTTTATTTCTTTAGTCTCCTCAGGATTGGTTCTGTATGGCGCTCGGTTCGGCAAAGATGCCCCTGGAATGAGATCTATCTGGTGCTCAATCCCTCTAATTGGCGGCAACCTGGGAGGAATGTCCTTTGGGAAAATATCAGTGTACTCTTGCAAAAGGTTAGCAACGACAGGAGGCAAAGGAAAAGACATATCCTCTAGTGAAAACAGAGTTTGTTTGCAAACCAGAGCATAGCAAGAATAACTACTAGTATCCAACTCATTTACATCTGATTTCGTTGCAAGAAAACATGCACCTTTCAACTTAATCTCATTTTTCTTTTCACCATCAGAGTTAGATTCTTTCTTTTTATGCTGTTCAAACTCTTTTGCGACAATCTGATTTTCACTCTTAGAATTCTCTCGATTTTTCTCTTTGCTAGCTCTAGCGATCTTATCTTTTACAATGGCATCAGGCGACATTGGATGTAACACAATTTTCTTTTCTTTATGCATAAAAGAGTATTGATTAGTTCTACCATGATGTGAACAATCCTTATCATATTGCCAAGGTCTACCTAATAACATAGAACATGCTTGCATAGGTACGACATCGCAATCAACATAATCATGATAAGAACCTAAAGCGAAATGTACTCTTACCAAACGTGTTACCTTGAGCTTGCCGCTATTGTTGAACCATTGAATGTAGATAGTGTTAGCTTGAGCTTGCCTCTATTGTAGAACCTAAAGTGAATAGTGCTAGCTTCTCCACCATGTCCATGCTTGCTAGATTATTGCAACTCCCACCATCAATGATTATTTGAATGGATCTTTCTTTGACAACGCCTTTAGTGTAAAACAAATTGTGGCATTGATTTGGCTTGGTACGGGCAATCTAAGCATTAAGCACACGGTGTGCAATAATACTCAAATATTGATCAGCATCAGTAGCGCTCACGTGCTCTTCTTCATGTTTTGAGTTTGGATCGCCGTTTTCATGTTCCGCAAGCAAAGCATATGTTTCTTAATCAAGATCACTTGCAGAATCGTACTCGCCATCTTCGCGGGTTATTAGCACGCGCTTGTTTGGACACTCCTTCATCATGTGGCCAAAACCCTTGCAGCGATGGCACTGAATATCTTTTGTGCATCACGTTTAGACGACAGATGCTGACGGGCTTTTGGTAGGAGCTTGTGTGGCACTCCTCGGCGGCGTTGATCGGGGTGCTGAATTTGAAGTGGAGTGCGTCATTTTGTTGTTGGAGGGGGTCGGGGTAGTGGTACGACTGGATGGGGCAGCAGGGGCATGCGGTGCCCACGTAGTAGCTCGACCTGTAGAAAAGTTAGCTTTTGCCCTCTATTGTCGACCCCGCACTTCACGTTCAGCTTTACAAGCAAGATGGAATAAACGAGTCATCAAATTATAATCCTTATAATCTAGAATGTCCTAGATTTCTCGATTTAACCCACCTAGAAAACGAGCCATAGAAGCTTCCTCATTCTCAATTAAACCACAACGCAACATGCCAATTTGCAATTCTTGGTAATATTCTTACACTGAATTCTTACCTTAGTGTAGGCGTTGCAATTTATTAAATAAATCTCTTGCATGGTATGAAGGAACAAATATGTGCCTCATTAGCAATTTTAATGCTTCCCAAGTGGTGGGTATATTATTTGGATGAGCGCGACAATGTTCTCTCCACCAAATAGAAGCAAAATCAGAGAATTCACTAGTGGCAGCCCTAACTCTTCTATTCTCAGGAAAATCATGGCATGCAAATTTTTGATCAACAAGTAAAATTCCCAACTAAGGTAATCATTAGGATCATATTTACCTTCGAAAGGTGGCATATTGAAATTTACCTTATGGAAAACATCATCTCGTTCTCGTTCCCTGGGTCGTGGAGGATCACGTTGCATACCTTGCTAATTGAAGCGTAGCCGATGATGGTCACAGTTATTATCGTAATTGACGGTGTTGTCTTCCTCCAAATCAGTGGTGTCGTCATATTGGTTCTCTTCGTTTTGTTTTTCTAAGTCTGCTGGATGCCTCTCCCGTGGAGCTGAAGTGTTGTTTGGATGACGCGGTGGTGGATTGGAAGCCCCAGATGCAGCAGTTGCAAAAGTATCAAGTCTAGCCAAAATAGTAGCAAGAGTAGTGTTAGCAATCCCTTGTGTGGCCTCGATGGATCTGAGACGGTCCTCTTGCATCGACATACGCTCATTAGTGAGTCGTACATCCTCGCTAAGACCCTCGGTGGTCTCCCTCGTCATCCTCTCAAAGTGAGCAATGATGCCCTTTGTTCATGGAGAGTGATGCAGCGATCTCTCATCACCTGACATGGTTAGTAGAAGACAAGGAAACAAAAATCACAAATATACTGTTCCTATCAACTACCAGGAGGTTGTGGCAAGTCACTCAACACTCAAGCCTATGAACAAAGCTCTTACAAGTTCTTACGATGCAGCAGGCGTTGTCGGCCGTTGGCGTTGTCAAAAGTTCTCCGAAGCTAGGATAAAGCGATTGCAAAGGGACCGAACAAATGTACGAGGTTGGATGTGGAGCTTGGATAGGCAATATTTATTTCCTATGCAATTTGATAATTCTAGTTATTGTAATGATAAGTAATGATCCAAACTAGAATTCACAAGCCCTAGTTGCCGATCTCAAAGATATAAGTGAATTTCAAGACAACACACACGCAAAGATAAAAGCACTTATGTAATCAAGGAATGAGCCATGAAATATAAGTGAAGCACAAAAAGCTCTATTGCACAAGTCGTAGAGAGACGCTAACTTATTGCTTCAAGAATGTAAAAAGGGCACAAGATTGCTCACTAATTCATAAATTGCACAATCTAAAAAAAATGACGAACACAAATTAGGGTTTTGCTCAATGTAGTGCGATCGGCCACAAATTTTTTTCTCTTTTTTTTGGCCTTTTGGCTCTTTCTCTTTTCTTTTTTTTTTTTGGTGACTTGGGGCAACACTAGTATTAACAAAGTTTTAGAATCCCTAACTCATTGTCACAAGAAAATATGATGTGATAATTCAGGATTATGCAATGTATCAAGTAGAGCAGTCCTAAGCAATATCAACAAGCTAGTCTCAAATAGGATCAAAGTGTTCACAAAGAATGAATTGGTTCTCAAAGGTAGGTGTACTGATGTTTTTCTAGGGTAGCAGACTTATCGCCTAGATTAATGTTTGAAGATCACCGAATTTGATTGGTTGACTGTGGAAGGAATTGAAGCTTATATCCTCAGCTTTCCATAGAGTGCAAGAACACAAAAATCCGAGTTCGTATGTGAAAGTTATGCTCAAAATACCAAACTGGACAGAATTGAAGGATTGAAGCGACGCGAAGAAAGAGAAAGATCAGCAACTAAAACATGGACTCTAATAGATCAAAACCTAACAAAACTCACTAAATAACAGATTGAAAATAAAGGTTGAATTTTTATGGAGTAGTTTTCAATTTAGGACAGAAATCAAAAACTAACCTAAGGCACTGATATTCTCATCGATCAACTGAAGCTTTGATACCACTTGATGTAACATTGCGTGTCCCGATCTTTCGATGAGAGTGATAATCTTCAATTTGTGTGGAATTGACTTTGACGATCTGACTACAACGTACAACGACGATACGCCTTAGCAATCGCTAAACCAACTCCAGATGGTTATTGACCTTGCCGTGGGCATGATCAACCTGATCACGAAGATCAATTCCTGTAAGCAATCGAAGAACAAGCAAAACAAGGCAAAAGCAATCTAAAATTGCAAATATAGATGAAGTATTGAAAAGTTGGGGTTCCGATACAAGGAGCTTGCTAGGCGGCCGTTGAGCACATCTAAAAGACTCAAAATAGTAGCAAAAGGCTATACTATCAAATAACCAAAACCTAAATTATTTTGGGGGACTCCGTAGCTATATATAGGAGAAATAGGGATCCAAAACCGTGCTAGGGTTAGCCAAAACACAACCATGGCCGAGTAGGACTCCTATTCCTTGTTCTACTCGGATTTAGAAAGATGACTGAACTTGTTTTGCATATTCCTGTCGACTCAGAAGGAATTTGGAGGTTGGACCAGATCTGTTGGAAAGAGGATGAAGAGATCTTTCAAACTAGTACTCATAGACCCCAAGCAACCTTCTGAATCAAAAGTTACGGCTGTTTGAAGTTAGTGCTGTCCAGGAGGTCGAATCCGAGTAGATCTTGTGCATCGAAAGAATTGGCTTCATACTTGACGTTTGGAGGTCCTTCCCCTTAGTTCCTAAGGACAATAAAATCATTACAAGGATTAAATAGTATTCCATCCATTAATTTATTTGTATGCAACCCGAGGAACGCATTCACCTGGTAATTCAATTGACGTGCACGAGCTCGAGTAGTTGGTCATTGTATTACATCATTGGTTTCAATTGGATGTGTAAGCTTGGCCGTATCCATGGTAGTGATGTCCTCATCACTTTGTAGATGGCCGTCGAAGCCATTTGATTCTTGCGCACATCGACTTTGTCGTCCACGATCGCTCCCCACAAGTCTTTAGCCCTCATGTACACCTTCATCTTTATTGCCCATGCTGCATAATTGCTCTTCGAGAGCATTGGATAATGCAACGAGACAGCGGAACTCTCCTTCGCCATCGCACTTGATGTCGCCTGATCACGCCTAATCACCAGTGTCACCACTTACCGGAGAGTTTGACATCTTGGACAGCAGATCAAGAACTTAGGCACTCAGGCTCTGATACCAATTGTTGGATCGGCTCAAGAATCAAATACGTGATTAAGAAATCCCAGCAATATAATGACGTGCTTGCACTAGCAAGCAATAGATTTTCATGCATGCACGCGGCAGCAAAGATGAGCTCACGATACACGTTCTCCTCATGTATAGGCAAGTACTTGGCTGTTGCACCTCCCGCCGGAAGAAGAAATCAGGAGAAAATTCGTCGCCTTGGCAACTTGGACACGCAATCTCTTGGACAACGCACGCACACAAACCAATCAAACTACACGCTCTGGTGCTTCTCAATTGCCATGTTCTCTTTTTCTTAATGCTTTCAACTCCTACCTTTGCAATTGCCCTTCTGCTGCTTATAAAGGCTGACTTTCCTTCGATTTACACATGCATACGGATAGCAGACCTACTCGGACACAGACTCCAATCCAAACCGTGTACAAGATTAATTCTAACATATTATAGCTACCATCTAAATTTGATTTTGTAGTGAAAGGTTGACCAATGACAAAATTTTCAAGATTGAGTTGTTTGTAAGTATCCATAATAAGATGATGCATTGGGACTCTTCTGCTTTAAATTCATGTTTAATTGTTCTGGGAAACAACAGAGAAATGAAAAATATGAGAAAATTGAGAAATTCTTGTGAATAAATGAGAAATGAGCCTCATCACAATCTGCTTTGCACCATCAAGTCAATGCCCATTATGTTGGAGATATGTTCAAGAGGCAATCATAGAAATGACTATATTTTCTTATATTCATGATTAATTATCTTGTTCATTGAATATTTTCATTATTATTTATTAGCAAATATGTGACTTGTTTGTAAAACTCTATATATGACTTTGTAATGATTATTCTAAAGTGATCCCTAATCGATAAACATATGAGAACACATATGAATAGACTAGCATATATATATTGCTTAATGACCATGTTTCACTGGTCATAGATATGGAGATATCAAACCAATAATTTGGACATATGTTAGAAAACATGGAGTTGGATTAACCCATCTTGAGACACTATGAGAACGTTGCAATCTTCTTGTCATCAATTGGTCTCATATACAATGTGTATGCTATATCATAGACTTGAGGTTGGCGTATGTACTCGAGATGTGTAATTACTTAGAGGTTGCTAAATGCTACTCCATAACTAGGTAGTTATAAAGGTGATTTTCGGGTTTGTCATGAAGCATGCTGCGAAGCATGTCGATCAAGATGGGATTTGCCCCTCCATTCAATAGGAGAGATATTTCTAGGCATCTCAAGTGGTCGGATTCCAAAAATGCATAGCCATGCTACTCATGGTTAAAGAATTAACCATAGTTGAGGATTCCGAGTCACATGATGAAGAAAGAGTGATCGAGCTAACTAAACAAGGATGGTATGTACTCACCTTGAGTTTAATCGATATCATGAGGCAAAGGAAAATGCATATAACTAAGCATTGTTTATGTTCGTTCGATGTGATCTTTACATATACTTGGGAGTCGGTACATCCTGCTAGGGATCGCTACTGATTAATGGTCAAGTAAGAGTACTCATGTCTGGATATCGTGAATCTATAGGGTCGCACGCTTAAAGGGTGAAACTTAATTCAGATGATGATCTGAATTCTGATGGGTTTTAAGTTTCTAATGGACCTCTAATGTAGAGCCCATTATGGGGTGTCTATTTAAAAGAAGGGGTGCTGACTTTAGGGTGAAGAGACACAGTAGGAATTCATAATTCATGAAACCCTAGCTTCCACCCCTCCTTCGCCCAGAACCACACAGCCGGCGCTAGCACTCCGTCACGTGGTGTTTCTGCCCCGTACGTGTGGATACCTTGGAGGCTTTCCTATGAGACTTCAACGCTAGGATGATCCGCAACCTGTGACGGTCACGAGGAGCTGTTGGAGGAGGTACGAGGCTAGTAAGACTATATCGCACCACCGCACTATATCCATTCTATTTTTGCTACAGGTCTACATGTCTAGTGATAATTATGTGATCTAGAACTTGCACTAGTTTATTGGTTACGCAGTAGAAAATTTTGAATTTACACTAGAGTAACCTACTCGTTTCCCAACACATTAGAGGCCTACATCACTATCACAAAGACTAAGCCTCTACCGCAATCTGATTCCACAACAGAGCTTTTGCAACTCACACTGTATCCAACTAGGAAGTAGGATCTTAATAAAGTTGCAAATACAAGCCTTTTAAATGAACTCTAAATCTGTTTTCAAAAAGTGATTTTTCATCCAAAAATCCATGGCAGCGCGCACGTGGTTCTATATGCATGCAAGGTATTAAAGTCGCGGATCAACTGAAGCTTAGGTTTTGGGAAATGAAAACATTTTTGTAATCTTTATTTTTGGGATGTAAATGAATATTTGTGTATATTGTAATTGATATCATTGTACGAAATTTGTTAATGAATAAAGGGTATGATTAATCTTTATTGATTAATTTCATTATGCGTGTTATTAATTTATATTAATGATCTTCTATACATGCATAATACTTGGTGTTGTTTCAAAAAAATTTCACAAATAGCCAAATCAACCTATGACGGGTGAAAATCGAACTCTGGTGATCATATACATAGAGACAAAAAAGTGCCACACCACTAGCGTATGCTATGGTTGGCTTAACCTTAAGTTACATGGTTACTAAATACATGATATCCTCTAGATATCTTGCAAGGGAAACTTGTATCCAATATTTAAAAATTTTAAACTTGAGAAAAGAAACTTTCATAAGGAAAATTGAACTTTCAAATCAATTTTGCAACTTCCAACTAAATTACGAAGAAGATTCACCTACATGGCATAGTTGAGAGTCACGGGGATAGAATGGAACATATCAAAATCCACGTGTCTTGCCGGCGGTGAAGGTGATGCCCACAAGTTACTTGGCAATGGCATGACCTGCAATAGTCTAGTTGAGAGGTGTGATTAGGGTTTTGGTCGCTTGTGGTAAAAAGCTGCTCCAATGAGTGAGAATGTTTAAAGTAATACTGGAAATGTAACAATTGTGACAATGCTTGGCAAGTGTAGATGATAGGGAGAAGGGATCACGGTCACGTGAATGTTGGATTGCCACGTGTAGTCAAGGGAGGGGACTAGTGAACACGTGTTGGAACTATATATATATATATATATATATATATATATATATATATATATATATATATGGGGGCATATTCGGTGCAAACCTCCCTTACCGTGAAAACTCCGTGAAAACCACGTGTAAAAGTTTTGAAAAATTCTCAAAAAATTATCATAGGTAGGGGAGGTGAGGTTCTACAACCCTGTAAAATTTGAAGACCAAACTCAATCGCATTTGGAAGATATGAAAAAGACAAATTCAGTATGAATAGTAATTTTTCACTGTTTAGCACTATTCATTTTGCAATTTGTCTTTTTCATATCTTCCAAATGCGATTGAGTTTGGTCTTCAAATTTTACAGGGTTGTAGAACCTCACCTCCCCTACCTATGAGAATTTTTTGAGAATTTTTCAAAACTTTTACACGTGGTTTTCACGGAGTTTTCACGGTAAGGGAGGTTTGCACCGAATATGCCCCCTATATATATATATATATATATATATATATTATAGTGTATAGGACATCATAAGGGGCACCATGGTGCCCAGGCACCATGATTTTAAATGCACGAATTTAAATCAAATTCGGATATATTTTTTGAAACTTTCAGTTTTAGAGTATATATCCATCTATAACAATTCAAATAAAACACATACCTGTTAGCGCTAAAAACTTGACGAAGGGTCAATAGCCTCCTGCACACGCGCACGCTGGGCTCAAATCTTGGGTTGTGGGTGTGCCAGCTGATTTGATCCTACAATCGGTAAGAGGGGTATTCGTCAATAAATCAGCTAAAAAACCAATCTATACCCTTGATGATAAGTAGATCTGATCGGCGAATGAGAGCTGATGCAGATCGCCGTAAAAGGTAGATCTAATCAAACTAATGAAGTTGATTAGAGGGGTAAAGGCTGCTTTTCCCGAAGAAGGCGATGCATAGCAAAATCGGAGAAAAACTAAACCTGGCTTGGTGTAAAACAACGATGAACAACAATCGGCGATGCGCAAATTTATTGATCAGAGTGGATTACACAGGAAAGATTACAAAGCTAAGAATCTACTCCTATGTAAGGGAAATAAGAAGTAAAAGTATTGGCTGGTTGTGTTGCTGATTGATCTTTTTCAACGTGGCCCGTCATCCCCTTTTATAACCTCGGCCTGATCGTGTCCATCTCGGTCTCTCTAGCCACCCGTATCAGCCTCGATCTCCTCTTGTGTGGGGACCCATCCCCGGGACTCCATTGATTCACTCCATTGCACAACACAGCTCGAGTAAATCAAGGGAACCTCGGGCGTCCCACATATATGCCCGTGTTGGTCCCAGGAAAGTTCACCAACACGTGTGACAATGCATAACAGTTTGTATCACAACACATACACAATTAACGGAAGCATAAGCATATTTACATACAAAAGCAGGACTGCTGTCCAAAACGACATATTTAAATTTATTACATAAACTACCAGCGAAAACATAATATAGACAACAAAAGAGTCCAGCGTAGTGTGCCATAGCCCGCAGGTAACCGACTGGAAGTAAGAACGTGCCCCTAAGCGTTAGCATCATCGAAATCTGCCCGGTGAAAGTCTCCGGGTAGTGCCTCATCCTCACCTGGAGCAAGTGGACAATCCGATTGAGTACAAAGAGTGTACTCGCACAATAATAATAGTTGCATGTTGAGTTCTAGCTACGTGTGGTTGCTACATCAAGAGAAGGCACAAGGGTAATTTCAGCATAAGGCAATAATTGGGATCAAAACATAAGCATGTATAGATTGAAACTTGCCTTTAGTAAACCCCTTTTTTTTTAAAAAAAAGTCTATTACATAGTATTCATCATCATAAACATATTCATCTCATGCCTCCAAGCATTTCTCCGAATCATGAGTCCAACGCTCATGTTCGCTCTCGCTCACGGATACTCCAATACCCGTGAAGCCCCTTCCACGAGTACTCCAATACTCACGAAGTTCTCCTCATGAGTACTCCAATACTCATGAGACTAAGTTTCCCAAACCATTCAATCTTACCCGGTCCTTAATACTCGCCCAATGACTGACAACTTAAGTGATCGTTCTTAACCATGGACGCGGCTATTCGAATAGTTTATACTCTGCAAAGGTACGAATGTACCCACACGACACGCCACACTCGTAAGCCAAGCTATGAGCACAATCCCTTTGATGTGCCGGCTGAGGTAGACGTGACAAAACCATTTTCCATTATGCATGATAGTGCATTTAAACCACCCGGGTGACTGTGACCCTTGATCCCGCGTGCTCAGTGCTCTGTGTGTGGATCAAGGAGTACACCCGTTACTGAACATCCCCAACTCCACAAAGTACGAGGGATTTCGAGGAACATTTCCCCGACACTCCGCAAAGTTCGGGGAACTCCCGCGGACCTTCCTTGACGCTCTGCAAAGCTCAAGGAACTCCGAGTGCACATGGTTTAAATACCCCTAGTCATACACAAGTACTTGGCTAAGCCGACCCCATAAACGGCGTGTGGTTCGCGCAATAGTTACTTAAAGAGACGTCACCAGGATTTGATCATTAAGATCCTTAACCAACATTGCTACACAATAACCACAATTGACCCATCATTATCATAATCACCTTTGATCATCGCGACCAATGGACTAAGTCCATCTATCGCGGTTTCTAACGTGGTTCTAAGCATGGCTAAGCAATTGTACGAACCCATACATAGTAATAAACCAACCACCTAGGGCGACAATGGAATACGAAAGGAACATGGCAAGGGGATAGCATGACAATATGGCAATATCTAATCATTCTACCCAAAACATAATTGTAATTGAAAGTAAGCATGCAATTGGTAAAATCACTTCAAACGTAATTTGCAATTAATGTGATCAAGTATGCTCAAGGAATAAGTAGTGCCTTGCTGCTCGCTCTTGAAGTTGTAGGCGTAGTCGTACTCCGGGTTGTCCTCCGAAGCATCGACACCTAACGAGAAAATCCAATTCCCAAGGAACACCAATCAAGAAACAAACAATAAGCAACACGAGATCATGCACAATCATGCATGAAATGCATCATGATTATACTCCTAATCCTAGCATGCATATGAGAAGCATTTTATCAACTCAGGTCCGGAGTATCCGGGTTAGGGTTCGGAATGTCCGGGTTGAGCATCTCGGTTACTCGAATGCTGACCAATCCGGAGTACCTGTGTTTAATATCTAGAGTATCCGGGTACCCCCAGGCTATCTGGGTTGAAACCCCAGAGTATCCGGGTTGGGTCTCTCGGTTCCGTGTTTCGTTCTGACACATCCAGAGTGTTCGGGCCAAATGTCCGGAGTGTCCGGGCTGGCTGTTCTGTCCAAAAATGACTATTGCACTAGGGGCTCCTATACTCCAAAAAGATGACTCAGGTTGGAACCTTACCAGTACTAGGGTGTTCTTGCTCTTGGTGGAAAGTTGGTTCGTCGATGGAATGAAGAATGGCGTCGAGGTGGTGATCTTCGTTGGTTCTCTCGGTGTCAACTCCTCCTACGTGCTCGAGGGAGCAATGCCTTTACTCCTAGTGCTTGTAGAAGCTTCTACTCCTCCCTTTCAAGCTCCAAACTCAACATGCACATCCGGATTCTCAGCTTGGAGATGCCTTTCATGGAGAGAATTGGAATGAGCTCAATGCTACCAAAATTTCAGAAAATGGAGGGATAAAGAATGGATTGGTACTCACCCAATACTTGGTGCGTCAACAATCCATTTGGATGGATTTGAAGCTCTTGACCTTGGCTTTGAAATGGTATAACATGCACAAGCCAAAACTAAGCTTTGGAAGGATTTTGTGGGGATGAAATGGAGGTGGAGTGGGAGGAAGAAGAGGAGTTCTCCTTGCTGATTTTCATAACATAGGGGCAGCAAATGAGGGGGTATTGGGAGGAGAAACCAAGGTGGAGCCTCCTTTATAGCTGCCCATTTATGCCTTACATGTGGGCCAATGTCCCACATGTCATAGAGTGGGGTAAGAGAGTGGGTGAGTAGGTAAGTGAGGAAAGGTAGATTAGGTGTGCAGAATTTTCCTCTCTCACTTACTAGTGGGGTCCTCATGTCATTGACTATAGGTGAGTGAAGTATGGTATAAATGAGTAGCAACTTGAAAAGGGTCATGAACATGATAATTTAATTTTCCTCTCTCACTTACTAGTGGGGTCCTCATGTCATTGACTATAGGTGAGTGAAGTATGGTATAAATGAGTAGCAACTAGAAAAGGGTCATGAACATGATAATTTAATACTCATCTAACTAAAATAATGCTAGCATTTATAAAGTCTTAATTAAGGGTTAATCATGCCACTAATATGAATGATATGAGCATGCCATGCACAAATTTAGTTATCAACAAATTTTGGGCTGTTACATCTTGCTATCCTAGGCGCGGTCGTGTCCACCTCAATCTCTGATCTTACCCGTATGGGCCTTGGTTTCCTTTTTAACACACTTCATGCCAAATAATTGTGATTCTTTAATCCAAAACTGTATCGGCTTTTGTGAATACGAAACCGTATCGGATTTCTACACGAACTTGGTCTTCTCAACACTGAATCTGAATTCGTATCGGCTTGCCCTCTATCACCAATTTTGGGTGCTAACATATGCCCCCCGATTTTTGGATATGTTTGAACATGTCCCCAAAATTCTATTATGTAAACGCTTCTGCACACCGTCGTCTCTAGCGCTTCATCTTCTTCATAACTATCTCCTCGGAACACTGCGCTGCCATTAAATTCTCACATGCTCACACGCAAAACCGCTTCGTGTTCCTCTGCATTTACCAAGGAATCACCTCATCTTCCACAGCATGACGCTTAAGCTGCCCGATTTACCCTATAAGTACCCAAAAATATGTTGTTTCACCACCCAATCTCACGGTAAATCTTCACCTTGTGAATCATGTCTTCTTCATCACATTCTTCGTCCTCTAACTACTCTTTTTCGTCTGAGTCGTCCGAGGAGAACTGAAGGGAATATGCCCTAGATCAATCGTGGTGATGATTGTAATACGTCTTGGTGATTCCGGCTCTGCCGAAATACAATTGCATTGTGATTTTCAGCTCAAAGCATCGGCAACGACATTGGCCTTTCTGGGGTGATAATGAAGTCCCATATCGTAGTCTTTGGTCAATTCGATCCACCTTGTTTGTCTCAAGTTCAGATCGGCTTGAGTGAAGATGTACTTTAGGCTCTTGTGATCGGTGTAGATCTCGCAACGATTACCGATGCGGTAATGTCACCAAATTTTTAGAGCATGCACCACAGCTGCTAGCTCTAAGTCATGGGTTGGATAATTCATCTCATGTGGACTTAATTGTCTCGATGCATATGCCACCACTTGGCCTCATTGCTTAAGTACACATCTGAGTCCGAGGCGTGATGCATCGCAATATATGTCAAAGGCCTAGTGAATATCTGGCAGTACTAAGACGGGTGCAGTGGTTAAGCGATCCTTCAACAATTGGAAGCTCGCTTCATGCTCTGTTGACCATGAAAACTTCTTCTCCTTCTTCAAGAGTTCGGTCAGTGGTTTTGCAATCTTGGAGAAGTTCTCCACGAACCGGCGGTAGTATCCCGCAAGTCCGAGAAAACTCCGAACTTCTACACTGGTTTTGGGCTGTCCCCAATTAAGTACTGATTGCACTTTGCTTGGATCAACTGCAACACCACCTTCTGATAGCACATGGCCTAAGAAAGTAACCTCCTTTAGCCAAAATTCACATTTGCTGAATTTTGCATAA
This sequence comes from Rhipidocladum racemiflorum, assembly GCA_036346355.1. NCBI lineage: Eukaryota > Viridiplantae > Streptophyta > Magnoliopsida > Poales > Poaceae > Rhipidocladum > Rhipidocladum racemiflorum. The sequence goes on from CM070570.1 coordinate 61,354,920, forward strand.
AGTCGGTGCTCTCGCAGCTTGTCCAAGACAATCTGAAGATGTACCCCATGTTCTTCTTCGGATTTGGAGTAGATGAGAATGTCGTCAATGAAGATGACAACGAATTTGTCAAGGTACTCCATGAAAACTGAATTCATTAGACTCATGAAGTAGGCCGGTGCATTGGTTAAACCAAAAGACATGACTGTATACTCGTATAGGCCATAACGAGTCGAGAATGCTGTCTTTGGAATGTCTCCTGCCCTGATTTTGATTTGATGATAGCCCGCCCTCAAATCAATTATGGAGAATACACGGGCTTCGGTCATTTGATCGAACAAATCATCAATCCATGGAAGTGGATACTTGTTCTTGACCGTTACTTCATTCAACGGACGGTAATCAACACACATCCGTAAGTTGTTGTCTTTCTTCTTCACAAACAACACCGGGCATCCCCAGGGTGAGGAGCTTGGTCGAATGAAGCCCTTCTCTTGCTACTCCGCAAGTTATTTCTTCAATTCAATCAACTCATTCGAAGGCATTTGGTACGGACATTTTGATATCGGGGCTGTTCTGGGCAACAATTCAATGACAAATTCAACTTCCCGGTCTGGCGGCATCCCTAGTAACTCCTCTGGAAAGATATCCGGGTAGTCACATATCACTGGTACATCATCACTCATTCCAAGAAATGGCTCATCCCTCAAGGCATAGAGATGAGTGGAATCAGAACTTGGTGTGAAGACGACTTGCTCGCCGCTTGCATTGGTGAGCGAGATTGATCTTTGTGGACAATTGATGCATCCTTGGTGCTTGGACAGCCAATCCATCCCAAGAATGACTTCGATCCCCTCCGTGCGGATCACTATCAAATCGGCCAGGAATTCTACCCTATTAATTTCAATGTTAACTCCCTGGCAAATTTGATCGGTTCTCAAGTCCGATCCTGGCACTCTAATGAGAAGAGGAGGATGCATTTGTTGGATAGGAAACCCATTACATGCAGCAAACCCGTCTTTGATGAATGAGTGCGATGCTCTGGAATCAAATAATGCAATAACTGGGTAGGAGTTGATAAGAAGCGTACCCAGCACCATATCCGGTGCATCCTGAGCTTCTTCGGCGGTGACATGGTTGATGCGGCCACGTTGTTGTGCCGGCGCGGCTCTTGGTGGAGCTGGCCATGGTGGTGGTGGCGGTGGTGTGGCTCCAGCTGCATTCGGCGTTCGAGCCCCTGATGTCGCTGGATTCCTTTGCGGACATTGGCGCGCAAAGTGCCCCAGCTTCTTGCACTGATAGCACACCAAAACTGGATGACCTTGAGTGTTACCTCCTCACTGATTCCCACATGGCACTCGGCGGAAAATTCTGCTACGGTGGATGCGCAACATGTACCGGAGGTCTCGGGGGTGTCGGAGCTTGATAATTAGAAGGTGGGGGATGAGTGGCGCGCGGCTGTTGCGAGCTGTTATTTGTTGCAATCTGTGCAGCCCGCTTGCATTTGCGTGTCTCCTCCAACCTTCCCCGCTTCTCATCCACCACTATGGCTTTGTTGACCAAGTGTTGGAAATTGCGAAAATCGTGTGCAGCAAGCTCCAGCTGCAATTCCTCGGAAAGCCCTTCCATGAAGCGCTCTTGTTTGCACTCATCGGTGGAGATGTCATATGGAGCATACCGAGCCAAGTAATTGAACTCGTGAAGATACTCCATGACAGGTTTGGCACCTTGCTTCAACGCGAGGAATTCGCGCTTCTACATGGCCATAACACCCGCGGGAACATGAGCTTCGCGGAAGGCCACGCGAAACTCTGCCCACATGATAACGTGATCAGCAGGCTGCATGGCGGTGAAGCTGTCCCACCATGCGCACGCTGCTCCATCAAGTTGATGAGAAGCATAAAGGACCTTCTCATGGTCTAGACACTAAGCAATGGCAAGCTTGCGCTCAATGGTCCGAAGCCAGTCATCCGCTTCGAGTGGATCCTCGGCACGGGAGAATAGTGGTTGCTGCATGCGAAGGAACTCGCTGAGCCCTCCCGCGGCATGATGTCCTCCCCCACCGGCACCTCGGACAGGGCCCGAGGCAACAAGGGTGGCACGCATCTCGCCTTGAGCTTGACTAGTATCGTGTGGCAAAGGGATCGGTATGTGAGTGTATCAATGTTCAGCCGAAAATTGATTCTGTGCATTCGGGGGTCAATACGTACTGCTAGGTGCCGCTGTTGATTAGTGAATTGAAAAAGGGTTTCCAGATTCACGTCCAACTTGCATTGAACCTAACAGGTCACACACTTAATGAAGTGGGACTGTTTAATGGGTTTGCGCGTGGATGAGATCTGCGTTGGAGATGGAACCCTAGTGGGCTTCGGTCCACTAGCGTCTCTATAAAAGGTGAGGCCAGGAACAGTGCGCGGTGTCATGAGAAGAGCCCTCACCACGTTCAGCCGTCGTGTGCCCCTCTTACTCCCCAAAAACCCTAGCCGTGTGGCGAGGTGCTAGCACAGCCCACATGGCGTTCCTGCTCGGCACGTGTGGATACCGGTAGAGGCGTTGCTGCACGCGGATGCACTATTCGGTTGGATCTCCAACGACTTTTGGTGATTGACCTCGACCAGATCGGGAACTCTCGGCACTGATTGGGAGCTGCTCAGCGGAGATCGGGACGTGAATGACTACTTTCTCTATGCGCATGTATCTACTTCCGCTACATCGGCCTGTCAAGGGTAACGATTCATAATCCCCTGCTCGCATGTGATCTTGGATGATTCATGGTAGAAAAAATTATTTTATGCTCGCGTAGCCTACCCGTACTCCTTCAAGCACTACTCGGCAATCGCCGCAGCTCTTCAAGAAGAACTGTCAGCCCAAGTGTGCGCAGAAGAGGAGGTAGCCGACAATGAGGTTATCACCCGCGCACTTCAAGAAGACTTCAATGCCGACGCAGCCGCTGCTCCCGTGGGCGTTGCCCCTGCTAACGAGGTCGCCAACCCTCCTGCAGCCAACGTTGTGGAGGAAGCAGAGTCGGCCGGTAGCGCCTCTACGGTCGCCATGACCCTCGTCGTCTCCATCAGCTCCGACGACTAGTCGGCACCTCCACCAACTCCTCCCGCCGACGCCGCCCTCCCAGAGTCATCAAGCTCTAGCAGCAGTAGCTCTGGAAGTGGCGCCATCACCTCTCTTGGCGGGAAGCATCATCGGCTTCACTAGGTCTCTTCTTTTAGTGTCGCACAATCCCTGAGCATCTTTAATTTCTTTTTTCTTTCTTTCTTTTTCTAGTGTTGCAACAATCCCTGAGCACCTTTTCCTTGTGGATTATTTGCATTTTACCGAATTCTACCTTTTCCATTTCTTAATGATGTAAATCCTCTATGATTCCTTACTCTGTAACTGATGATGTAACCATTCCTCCAACTAATGCAAATTCCCACGTTTGGACGTTATGATTACAACCATCGACTTTACTCTCATTTCCCTTTTCGTGTATTCTCATAACTGATGAAATCGGCTTCAATCAAATGTATCGACTTTAATAATGCCAACCGATACCAATATCTTACTGTTTCAACTTCCCAGCGGGTTTCGCACCAACCGTACCGATTTTTCCGCGTAACTGCATGTTCGAGCAATTTACTCTCATTGAGTGTGGTAAAATTCGACCAAAATTACCTGCCTCTGCCACTGGATTTACCCTCCTATAAATATGAGGTCTTTACTCCCAACACTTTCACGCGTACAATCTCTCACTTCCTTTGCTATCGGCTACTTAACTCTCATCAGCTTTCAATTTCAACTCATCTTTAATGGATTCTCATCAGGTATTTATCCCTGTGCCCCGTGCTGATTCGCAGTATTACCTTGGTCCATCCTGTAAAGTCGATCCTTCAATCATAATTGCAACACCCTTGCATCTAGTATGCCCTGGATGTCACCAAACATAGAATAAATAGCAATTAAATACCACAATTAAGACTAAATTATAGCAAAGGCGTAAATGCTTTAATCGAAAATTTCGGCAGCATCTCCTTTGTTTTTTCCATGATTCGAAGCAACATCAATATTATCTCAAGATATAACATAATGAAAGACATCTAAAACAGCAATAACATGTGATATAACAACAATTTAAGTCCAAAATAATGAATTCATCCACTTCATGAGCTAAACGAATTAAATGGTATGGCCAAGCACACACTTGAGGCAATGGAGTTATTATCACAACTATGGAAGGTAAAATGTAGTTGTCTAAATGAATGAAGCTACGTGAGGATGTGCCGCTACGACCCTTTCCCGCATGCCGGTTTCATGGTACCTAAAACATCATAAAACACAAGCGTGAGTTCATCACTCAGCAAGAATGTTGCAATGGAACAAGAAAATAGTTTTCAATACCATCATCACTATATCTCATATTCAACATCATAAGCATTTCATATTCACATTGTACACATCTCATCAACATCATCATATATGCAATGCAATGCACATGTCTCCTTGAAGCACATACCGGTATTGCCGAGTGCACACCCGTTGGTGTGCACCCTCTTTTCCCTTCCATCCCGTAGATGGAGGGTGCCTACTCTTACTGACTCGCTCCCATACACCACCGTGGATGGGACTACGAGGTAGGTCTTTCGTGTTCACTATGTGTGAACACAGAGGCCCGCATCAGAATGGGACGCCTCTTCCATTATGAATGCACATATAACATGAACATGATGAGACCATGCTCATCATGGACAGAACTAACACTGCATACATATGGTCATCACCAAGTGTTGCTGCAATTATATCAATTGCATGGTTTCATTGACCCCCACATTGGCCAGGACCATTAAGTTGGCGACACTTCACGGCATCCTCTACTTTGTATACATCTACTATGATGGCTAAAGGCCAAGCTTCAAGAGGAAGCTTCCTCCTCCCAATGACATGGTGGTCCCACCTGCCATAGAGTCCCAGCCCAGTCAAAGTCAAAGTCCGCGGTCAAACCTTGACTCAGTCAAACCAGAGAGGAATATTCCGAGAATATTCTCGGTTTTCCGATTTATTCAAAATTCAAACTTCGGAAGCTCATAACTTTCTCATCCGAACTCCGTTTGACCTCATTCAAATTTCTAAATTCATCATAAATCAATACCTTCCTGCCAGTACTAATTTTATAATTTTTGGATTTTACTTATTTTCTGTTATTTATTTATTGCCTCGTTTTGCGTGTAGTCGACGATCCCGCCGCGACCGCCGATTTCGCCGTCGAGCCTTCCGAGTTTGACACCACCGCCGCAACTGAAGGCAAGTCTCCTTGATGCACTTTGCTCCTATGTTTGCGAACTGATTTAAAATTGTTTATAAAGTTGCATGGCTATGTTTAATGAAATATGTCAAATATAAGTGTTAGGTATACCGAAATTGTTAATTCCTCCTTGACATTGTTAATCATATCCATTGTAACCCTAGAACATTGTTTATACCATGCTTATGCTTATATGGTATCCGTTGATATGTAGTACGATAGAATTGCTTAGGATCTTTTCCAATGAAAACAACCCATGGGTGGGCTTATTCAAAAAGAATGTTCTCAAATGTGATTTGAAGGTTATTACTATGATGTTAGTACTGTTTTCTAAAATGAAAAGAAAAGAAAAAATAATTTCGACTTGGGCGGCATGGAAAGTCGGGTGGGAGCGGATCGAGCCTTGATCCTTTTGTGCAAGTACCGCCCCAAGTCATATAAGGACCGACGCTTGTGATTGCCCATTCTAAGCAATATCGTACTACCACATGTCTATAATGGTACGACCTGGCCCACTAATTTGTAGAAGCCTAGTTTAGACTCACCACTCGGTTGTTGTGTGAGAGCCGGAAGGAGGCATTGTTGTGGTTGTTGTTTTTCTCACACGGCGCAAGAGGGGGCTTCTGTACTGGGTGGAGAGAACCCTAACAGCGGTGAAACCTCAACGGGTGGGTCTAGCTAGGTAGATACATTGTAACAGCCTTGTCACGATCTCTCTGCTGGCACCCCAAAGGAAGTGTGCTAATAGCTTGGCATTAGGAGATGATCGTGTCGTGTGGGTAAAGTTGTACACCTCTGCAGAGTAAAACTATTCGAATAGCCGTGCCTACGGTTAAAGGCAAAGCGAAGAATGCTTTCATATTGGTAGACTTTGATTTTGTTTCTAAAACTGAAAAGTGTTTTGTTTTGGGGTTCGGGAGTGGTTAGAACTCTCGGATGTTGTTTGGCGGAAAGAGCCAACCCAGGTGGATAGAACCTGTTTTAAATTTGACGGATGGAGTCACATGATTAACTTTGATCCTTTAAAAGTTAGCGGATAGAGCCTGTATGTTAGTGATGGTGGATAGAACCTCACTACGTTATTAAATAATTCAATTATTAAAAAGAATTGTAAAAGATGCTTTGTGAAATTATTTATTAAAATATGATTTAATAAAACTTGGCTTTATGCAAATAAACCCTATTAAGCTTCCTTTGGAAAGCCCCACATGATCATACTTTTCCGACTTGCTGAGTACCTTTGTACTCACGTGCTACACCAACATTGTAATCATCAGAGAATTTCCAAGATGCCGAGGAAGAGGAGGAGTTCTTCGAAGAGGATTGCCAGGAGGACTAGTTGCGTTCCTAGTCGTCGCCTGTGGCGTTGTGGCGTTCGCTCGTTTTGTTTTGCTTTTGCTTCCGCTGTTCTGTGTGTCCGGTCGTTGGACCGAGTATTGTAATAAGTCGCCATGTGGCCCATACTTGAATATTTATATTACAAGTTTCGTTTTGTTCGACAATGAAGTATCACTGTGACTGTGTGTACTAGCTACTGATCTGGGACTAGTACAGAAATACACAGGAGATTCTGGATAGCTGATCCGGGGTCTCACACGGAACCCCAACTTTTTCTGTACTTCATCTATATTTGCAATTTTAGATTGCTTTTGCCTTGTTCTTGCTTGTTCTTCGATTGCTTGCAGGAATTGATCTTCGTGATCAGGTTGATCGTGCCCACGGCAAGGTCAATAACCCTCTGGAGTTGGTTTAACGATTGCTAAGGTGCGTCGTAGTTGTACATTGTAGTCGGATCGTCAAAGTCATCTCCACCCAAATCGAAGGTTATCATTCTCATCGAAAGATCGGGACACCCAATGTTACATCAGAACATGTATGAACTTGCATGAATATTTAATACGACAATTTCATAGCCAATATATAACCATGTTCATCATATCATAAGTAAATAACAAGCATGGCAAGTTAACACATAATGTACCCATATTGCACCTATGCAAGTCTAATAACCATACAATACCCAAACCCATCCCAATACATTTGCCTTCAACCGTGAGCGACAAAATGGCGAGAGGTTGAGGGCACTCCCGGGGTCACACCACCTGCACATAGGTTCAATACACTCAAAACTTGCCCACAAAACAGTACAAGAGCGATCATCTACCCCGACTTCGCAACCCACTCCTAAAACACGAAAACAGAGAATCTGTCCCATCGGCACAGCGGGCTTCCAACTAACATAGCTTTAGTTCTAAGACTCCAAATCAAGTAAATGAGTACATTTTCTCGAATCTTAGGAAATTTCCTAGCTTTTTCTAAGTATTTGCGAAGACTGAATCGGCCTATAAAATTGTCTAATCTACATATGAACACGATCTGTCCCAATCTCATCACAGATTTGACAGCGTTCGGTAAAACAACCATAACTTTTAAACGGCTGAATGGAATTTCGCGTTCTTGGTGTCCACTAAAAGATAATTAAATTATTTATAACTTCTGTAACATCCGGCCGATCAGGAAATGCATCTAAAATTGCCAAAACGCAAGCCCTAGGTCAGGGTGCAAATCTGCCTGAGGACAGAACGTGGGACAGCATTGCAATTTTCCCAATCTCATCTAGGAACAGCACCTAAACATGGATCTTAGGCATGGAATCTCCCTTCTAACCAGCATCATAACCCTACAAAAGGATTTACCAACACTTACCTCCCTCGAAGAACCGTTCGAACTACGAAACCTTCTCCTCCCGGTCCCCCGATCTCCTTCCACGCGCCAAATCCACCGGATCCTCTCATCGAGGAGCTTCCCAAAGGTGAGGACAACGGAATGGAGGGGTGTGGCAGCAAGGGATGGGGGTGGATCCCTCCTAGGGCCGGCTAGGGGAGGTGGAGGAGCAAGGGGGAGGGGGTGGAGGCGCAAGGAGGCAATGGGAGGGGCGGCTAGGTGTGACACTACGGAATGACGGTGTGAGACTTTTTTGATGTCGGCATTAAGATATGACTTTTGTACCTTGTTTTTGGGCTTTTCTCGGGAGTTTGGGCCTTCCGGGGGAGTTTGGGCCTTGGAGGACCTAACTCGGGCCTTAGGGGACCTTCTTGGGCCAAGGTGGGGGCTTTTTGGCCCATGAGGAGGGAGAGGAGGGCAGCACCCTGCCTTAGTGCCCCCCTTTTGCCTTCCAACCCTAACCGCCTTTTCCCTTCCTCTCCCACCCCCTCAAGCCGCCACCCTACCATGGGCGCCTCCCCTCCCCATGCGCCACCCCCTTCCTCCACCTCCCCACCTCTAGCCAGCCCTAAGTGAGTTCCACCACATCCCCTTGCTGCCACGCCCCTCCTCCTCACTGTCCTCACCATTGGGAAGCCCCGCGACGAAAGGATCCGGCGGGATTGGCGCGTGGAGGGAGATCGGGCGACTGGGAGGAGTTTTCGTCGGATCGTCGTTCGTCGAGCTAAGGTATGGTGTTGGGAGATCCTTGGGGTGGATTAGGTGCTATGCTAGAGAAGGTTTTGGTGTTATTAGATCAATAGGTTGTGCTGCCAATAGTTAGAATCAATGAGATCTAGAGTTTGCATGGTGTTCTGTTTCGGGCAGATTGGGCGTCCGACCTAGGGCTTAAGATTTCGTAATTTTATATGCGTTTTCTGGTCGGTCGTGTGTTGAGAAAGTTGTAGATAATTTCAATACATTTCAGTGGACACCAAGAACGCGTAATTCTGATCAGCCGTTTGAAAGTTATGGTTGTTTTACCAAACGTGTTCGAAACTGTGACGCGATTGGGACAGATCGGGTGGATCTGTAGATTAGGCAATTTTAGAGGCCGAATCAGTTTTTCCCAATACTTAGAAAAAGCTAGGAAATTTCCTAATCTACGAGAAAATGTACTCGTTTACTTAATTTGGAGTCCTAGAACTCAAGTTATGCTAGTTGGAAGCACGCTGTCCCGTCGGGACAGATTCTCTGTTTTCGAGTTTTAGGGGTTGATTGCGAAGTTGGGGTAGGGGATCGTTCATGTACTGTTTTGTGGGAACGTTTTGAGTGTGTGGTACCTATGTGCAGGTGGTGTGACCCCGGGAGTGCCCTCATCCTCTCGCCAATCCGTCGCCAGCGGTTGAAGGCAAGTGTATTGTAGTGGTTGCGGCTTAGGGAGCCGTAATGTTTGATAATGGGATGGTTTACACATGTTTTATGATGTGATGCCATGATTGACTCTTGCTTGCGACATATTGAAAATGGTTTATTATGAGGCTATGCAATGATTAGTTGAGTTTATGTGCAAGTTGTTTATGTTTATGTTATATTTGCATACATGGCATGAGAACTGGCCAGGTCGGTGAGAAAGTTATAACTAGTCCGGTAAGGTCGGTGAGAAAGTTATGACTAATCCGGAGTGCCATTGAATAATACCTACCTCGTGATTCCATCCACAGTTGTGAATGGATGCGAGGAGTTGGCACCCTCCATCTACGGGATGGAAGGGGAAAGAGGGTGCACGCCGACGGGTGTGCACTCGGCAATACCGGTATGTGCTTCGAGGAGACATGTGCATTGCATTGCATATATGCATGAGTTTATGAGATGTTGATGAGACAAGAGTTTAATGATGATGGTTGTGAAATGTTGATGAACATGTTATGAAATTTATGATGGCGTTTGTGAGACGTTGGTGAAAGTGTTAATGAGTAATGTTGTTGTTTATTCCATTACAATACACTTTGCTGAGTGATGAACTCACGCTTGTTGTTTGATGTTGTTGTGACACTACGGAATGCCGAGACACCGTAAAACTATGAAATTAGAGAATGTGACATTATAAAGTGTGAAATTGGACATTAAAACTTTACGGTATGAGGTTTAATCGCGTTTTCGGGCCGTTTTCGGAAGTTTGGGCCTCTCCGGGGGAGTTCGGGGCCAAGGGGGATGAGTCGTGGGCTTTAGTGGGAGGAGTTTTGGGCCCATGATGGAGGGGGAGGCAGAATTATCTGCCTTGGGGTGCCCTCCCCCTTGCCCTAGGCGCCTCCCTCCCCTCCCCTCTCACCCCCAGGCCGCCACCCCCTCCCTCCTCCTCCACACGCCTCCTCCCTCCTCCCCATTGCACCACCACCCCTCTCCTCTCCTCTCCACCACCCTTGCTGCCCCTAGGGGAGTTCTCCACCTCACCACCCCGCAGATCCGTCCATTGGAGTGCTCCGCGACGAGGAGATCCGGTGGATTTTGGAGCGCTCCGCGACGAGGAGATCCGGTGGATTTGGAGCGAGGAAGGAGATCGCGCGAACCGGGAGGAGATCCGTTGGTTCTTCATTCGTCGGGCGAAGGTATGGTCACAGGAATCCTTGGGGTTGGTCTATGTACTGTTCTAGGGGTTGATATCATGTTTTTAGATCAATTGGTGGTGCTATAATTGGGTAGATTAGATGAAATCTAGAGTTTGCCACGTTCTCTGTTTCAGGCAGATTGTACAGTCGACCTAGGGTTTGAGATTTCGCCAATTTAGAGTCGGAATTTGGTCGTCCGCCTGTTGAAGAAGCTGTAGGTAATTGAAATACCTTTAATTTTACGTAAAGAATGCTTAATTCCGATAAGTCGTTTGAAAGTTATGCTCGTTTTGCCGAACGTGTTCAAAACTGTGACGAGATTGGTGCCTTTGCTGTAATTTGTCTTTATTTATGGTATTTAGGTGATGTTTAGTCTATGTTTGGTAGCATTCGGGCATACTAGATGCCGGGTTGTTACAGTTGGTATCAGAGCCAGGTTCAGGTCCGTGGTGTATGAACTTAGTGCAATACCATAGGGTTAACTAAAATTTTGATGTGGGATAACCTAGAAACATGGCTTAGGTTGTACCTAAAATTTTGTTATAGGATAGCAACATTAAAACTTGTTTAAGTGGAATAGCTAATTTAAAATTTGACACACATGGATGCACAGTAGGAAAGGGTATGGGTATCGTTGCTTTACGCTTAAATGTTGTATTTAAGCTTTGATGTTGAATGCTATATTTGATGAGGTATGTTGCTATGTTATTGGGAGAATTGATCGGATTGTTCTTGTTATTGTGATAAAGTGGGGTTGTGGTGTCGAAGGGTTTTGGTCATCTCTTTTTGTTCATAGTAAGGGTGTGGTTTGACGGTGTGGCCGGTTAGCGCCATCACCGAAGATGATGCGGATAAATCCTCTGTTGTTGTATCATCTCATGACCCCAACTCTCCACCTCATCAAAATACTTGTTTTGCTGCTGCTATAATGCAAGGGAGTCACAAGGCCAACACAAATTGTGTCCATGATGTGCTACGGGTTGAAGATTGCAATGCAAATATTAAAGAGGAGAAAGGTGATATGGCTATGCATCCACAAGGAGTAAAATCCATTTCATTTGGAGATTTTCCCCCTCATGATGGAATATTAATTGGATCCATATTTGTTGACATTGATCCACTAGCATGGAAGGAGAGATACATGTGCAAGGGTGACCCACTCAAATCTGTCCATCATTTTGATCAGGATGCTGGTGCTGATCACGACCATAAACATGGTCTTGGGCCATACTAATGGAAAGATATTGAAGTCTAGTTTCTGGAATTTCAAACCGTGCCTCTTTTGGACTTTCGAGGTGGGAGTAATGGCTATTTTGGTGGAAGCTGCACATGCTGTCAAGAGCTGCGCGAAATCTGGTGTTGTGTCCCAACTTCCAAGACTTTAAACCATTTTATCTACCCAAGAAAACTCCTTTAAATTCTCATTTGCTTTCACACCACCCTTTAGTTTCTTGTTTGGTTTCACATCTAAACTATTTGCTTTCACACCTAAACTAGGAGGGATGTTCCTAGTATAAATACCCATGTACTCTACCCATTTGAGGTAGACTTTTGATTATCAGAAATAGATAGCAGCAACCATGGGTGTTTGTGGAGCAAATACCATATGTTCTTGATAGTTTCTTCCCGTTCATGGGTTTGTTAGTGTTGGTGCAAGACAAGAACGTCATGTTCTTGTGATTGTCCACAGAATCTATACGATTCCTCCACTCAATTCGCGTTCTTATGTTGATCGTGGTTTGTGTGATCGGTTTCTTGCTTCTTGACCACTCTTTTGCTATTCAAGTGCGAGTACCACCAAGCTATCTTCGTCGTACCGTGAAATATCGGGCCACCATTCACTCAACAGCAGGTTGGGTCCTCATCAGAAGAACTATTAACCCCTATGGGAGAAGAGTGTTTACCTTTTCTGTCGTAGATCGGGTAGTTGACTGGAGACAAATAGAAGAGTTGGTGGTGGATTCCTTCGTATGTTCTTACCGTTCTGACGGTCAGTTTTGGTTGGTTTTCTTGGATTTAGTTGACTGAAATCAAAAGAAAAATGTTTGGTATTGGATTTTCTCGGATTGTTCCATAGGCGGTTTGTGGTTTTGTCTTCCTTGGTTGAAGACGAAGAAGAAGAGTTTTGAGTTGCGCGTCTGTTGGTCATAATTTTTGCTTTAACACCCGGTTTTGCTGGTTATTATGGATTGTCTTGGGGAGGAAACATATGTGGTTGTTGTTCTCTCTATATAAGAAAAGAGTTGAAGTTTCTCCTAGTGCCGACCTTAGGTTGGGTGGAGCTAAGTTTTGAATCTTTATCGGAAAAGATTTGGTTGAACATTTGGTTTTCCCTGGTGCATCCTTATTCCTTCTTGGAAGTATAGATCTTGAGATTTCTTGAAGAGTTTTGGGCTATCAAAGTTGGAAATTTGAGAGTTGAGCTCTCCTGCATTTCTGTTGGAATTTTATTTTTCTTCCTTGCCTGGAAAGGAGAAATTGTTTATCGGTGTTCGTTCTTGTTCTTGAGTTGTGGTTATCTTTAAAGTTGAATTGCATCCTGTTCGTCAAGAGTAGGTGACCTATGAAGGTGTTTAGAAAATTTTATGTCCGTACTATGTAGTAGGTAACAATGTGGTTTATGGAAATGATGTACTCCTAAGTTAATTGGTGAGTTGAATTAGTTAAATGTAATTTTTATCTTTAGCTTAAGATTAAATGAACTTCTAGTGTTGTAGATTGTTCTATAGCGAGAATGACTAAAGGTGTTAATGTACATGCTTAGAATCTGTTGCTTTGCTTTAAAAGTGCTTATGACCCCCGATAATGTTTAATGTTTTAAAACCCTGATGCATAGTTAGAACATTAAGATGATGTAGACTGCTGATATTATTAAAGAAACTTTGCTGGTTGTTAAAGATGTTCTAATTTTACATGTTAATAGAGAGATTTAATCGTGTTAGCGACCTTAACTTGGAAGTTGATTAGGGTTGTTACTTATGATGTTGCAAATTATTAGTATATTTGGAAGCATGCATATGTGTTCCTATAATGCTAGTCCCGATGTCAGTTGGGAAGACATAGGTTTTGTGGTTGTGGTAAGAGCTTTGTGATGGTCCAACTCATTCAATTTGTTTTAAATAGTTGGAGCATGTTGAGTAATGACAATTTGCTATACCCTTTGGATAGGGTAACTAAAAGTAATATCGCAGTTTTTAAGATTATGCAAAGAATTGATATTGATGACTTGGTAGTGTTGTTAATTGTTGGAAACCATTGATCCAATAGAAGAAAAGTGTAAAACTGTGGTATTATGTCGAGTACATGTTGTGATGGGATGAACAATGGATAATAATCATGATGCAAGATTTTAACCTTAATGAATGCATATCTTAGAATCCTATTTACGAATTTTATCTTGTAGAGATATTACTTATTTGTTGAAGTCATTTTATTGATGGGATGAACAATGGATAATAGTTATGATAGTTTGAAGTCCGCTGTCCGGGAGGGACAGATTCTCTGTTTTTCGATGTTGGGGGTAGTTCGTGAAGTCGGGGTAGACGAGCTATTGCGTACTGTTTTGGGGGCACGTTTTGAGTGTGTGGTATGTATGTGTAGGTGGTGTGACCCCGAGAGTGCCCTCATCCTCTCGCCAATCCGTCGCCCGAGGTTAAGGCGTATTGGAATGGGTATCGTTTAGATTGTTGCTAGACTTGATTTGATACAACTTGCTTTATGATATGATGCTAAGATTGTTGTTTGCCTATGACATGATGAACATGATTTCATATTGATTATGATTGTGTGTTATTTAATGTTTATGCCAATATTTACATGTTTATGTCATATGTGCATTCATAATGGAAGAGGCGTCCTATGCTGATGCGGGCCTCTGTGTTCACACGTAGTGAACACGAAAGACCTACCTCGTAGTCCCATCCACGGGTGTGCATGGGAGCGAGTCAGTAAGAGTAGGCACCCTCCATCTACGGGATGGAAGGGGAAGGGGTGCACGTCAACGGGTGTGCACTCGGCAATACCGGTATGTGCTTCGTGGAGATATGAGCATTTGCGTTGCATACACGATGATGATGAAATGAGTACAATGATGATGAGACATGAGAATGATATGGTATTCATGGTGTTGATCATGGTATTTAGTGATGATAACATTAAATTGTTTTTAGGGTCCATTGCAATATACTTGCTGAGTGATGAACTCACGCTTGTGTTTTATATTGTTTTTAGGTACCATGACACCGGCATGTGGGAAGGGGCAATAGCTACACATCTTCACGTAGTTCCAGCCACATTTACCATTTTTTTAGTCATGATCATAATAAGTGCCATGAACTTGGTGTATGGAATAATTTAGTGTGCTTGTGATCCTTGTTTGCTTAGCTATAGATTATGGAGTGGTTGGATTTGGTTTTATTGGCTTATGTTGATGCTTTATCCATTATATATTGCTGCTTTAGATGTCTTATGTTATGATATATATATTGCCATGATATTGCTATTGTTTCAATTCATGTTAAAACAAAGGAGATACTGTCGAAATTTCGGTTTTCAGCATTTGTGCATTTGCTGTAATTTGTCTTTATTTATGGTATTTAGGTGATGTTTAGTCTATGTTTGGTAGCATTCGGGCATACTAGATGCCGGGGTGTTACAGTTGTTTTTAGGTACCTTGACCTCTACACACGGGAATGGGAGTTAGCATCACGTCGTCACCTAACAGCACACAATTAGACATTTTATTACCCATCGTTATTTGATGTTGCTTCGGAGTTTTCCCTTAATTGGTTTAAGGTTTAATCTTTGCGATGTTATGTGCTTTGCTTCATGGTTGCCATCGTTTAAGTCATGGAATGTTAAGTTTCTTTATTGTGGTTTGGGTTGTTGCAATGCTTCCTGTTATAGATGATTTAGATGCTCTTATATCATGACATTGTGCTATACTGCTATTGTGATTGTTCCAAATCTTAAAGAACAAAGGAGATGCTGCCGGATTTTTGTACTCATTATTATGGTAGGTGCTGTAATTTGGTGTTAATTATGTGCTTAAACTGTTGTCAGTAGTCTTTGTGGTGACATTCGCGGCATACTAGATGCCGGGGTGTTACACTAGGGTTGAGGAGAGGGGGTGGGGCGCATGGGCCGGGCTAGGGCAGCAGCCTTGCTGCCCAAAACTTCCTCCACATGGGCTAATTCTCCCCCCCCCCTTCGGCCCACAATGGTCCCCCAAGGCCCAAGCTAGATCCCTCAAGGCCCAAACTCCCCCTGGAAAGGCCCAAACTCCCCCTGGAAAGGCCCAATTCCCCCCCGGAAAGACCCAAACTCCGGAAACAGCCCAAAAACACGCTACAAACGACATACCAAATTCCGTAGTGTCACATTCTCCCCCCTTAACAAGATTCGACCCCGAATCCGAGACACGCCACTACGCAAAACAAACAATCAAATCGAAGGGAGCTAATGTTCACTTCTCAGAACCCGCTCAAAAAACCCTACGATTTGCACTACTCAGAGCTCAAAAACAAGGAGCTAAGGCTCGAAGATTGACAGCTCTAACGATAACTCATGATCAAAAACTTACAGGGACTTTACTCGACATTGAAACACGGAGCACTCACACAAGGCCTTAGAACGTCCCAAGCGATAGGATAAGCTCCCAAACAGGCCACGAAAGAAAACGGTCTCACACTCCTCATTCCATACATTCCTTGGCAATAAAGTGCCCGATCCCTTTAATCGAAACTACTCTCCAGAAGAACACGGTACCAACCTCTAGCTCCAACTCTAGATCCCTCTTCAGCTCTCACGAGCAAAAGTGTTTTCACACCTCAATCTCTACTGTGGTTTGTCGTATTCAAGGCGACGTGAACAAAGCGGGACACATCACTCCAAGACTACTAACTGCTTGAACAAACGGGGTTAAAACCTTGCAAAAGATTGATCTTTTACAACAAGACCAACACCCACCACTACCATCGAAAGGAAAAGCCTACTTTATGACCAGGGTCCTTAAAACCCACAAAAACAATAACAACCGAGCAATCCATTTCGGTTGACACAACTGGATCATAGTTCAGCGACAAAAAGATTCAATACACTTTGAAAAGGGAAAGCAATTACTAGCAACCACCAAGTGGTCCACTAATAATTTAATCAACCCTACCAAGGAACACATCAACGACACAATTCTCCAAGAAGGTTTGCATTGAGTCATACACAACCTCTCTTTACTCCTCACTTTTAAACTATTTACGATCCATTACTAGCAACACATAATAACTTAGGTCATTAACAACCCACACTAGATTTCTCTTAGTAAGGAAGTCTCGCCCTCACATTCTTCCACTCAAAGGACCAAGACAAAGAGTACAATCATTGAATGAGCTCAACCATAAACCATGAACCCCATTGATCCACATACAACAACTCGAACCCCAAAGCGCTAAAAACCACTTTGGAAAGAATTCGGCAACATCCAAAGAGCACAAATTTTATTTTTCTAAGTCAAACCGCAAAGAAAACTCAAATCTCTTACACTACAGCCAAAATGCCATAATTTATTCATTCTTTCTTTTCACACAAGGAAAGAATGGGAATCTCGATTCATGTCATGAATGCAACTTTTTTCAAGAGCACTCCGGATTAGTCATATATCCATATATGACTTTCTCATCGACCTGGCTCATCGACTCTTTTATGATTAATTATACATAAACGATGTCATGTTTCCTTTTCACCATTTATTCATCATGTAACAACAATACCGAATAGTCATTCACCAAAAGACTTCTTCCTCGGTATCACATGATTGAAACACAATTAACAGCGATGGTTGCGACAATTCATATAACTATGACGGCAGCACCGTTAACAGGAAAACATCACGTCATATCGTAACCCACCAACAACTAGAAGCTAACTTTGCAAATCCTCACATTCTAACCAAAATCAACATTTTGGAAAAGAACAACGAGTCCAAAGTCAAACATCTGCAGACACAACTGCCACAAATTTTCTCAAAGAGAAAGGGAAACTCATTTCCAAAAAGGAAACACTTCACTAACAAAATCACTTATGAAACATTCATAAAATCTACCTTTTGAAGCACTTGCAAACACCACACACATTTTCCAAATAACTCCAACTCTAGCCAAATAGAGTTACAAATTAAATCTCAAGAATTTCCAATACAACCCACTATGTCCTTCTGCTTCCTTTAAAATTTATTTCAAAGATAATTCAGTGCGAACGCGAAGGAGCGCGATCCACTCAAAGACTTTTGGGTGCAAATCCATACTCATAGCACAAACAAAACAAATTAGCCAAAACCAAATATTGGCACCAATCACTACGAGTTTTAGGGAAACTCTGAAACACAACATAAAGAACACCTTGACTGAAAGCATTCAACCCAAATAGCAAACAACCAAACCAGTCCAAAAGTTTTAAACACAAGCTCAACATAGATACAACCACCTTTAGTGTTCCGCTATGCTTTCCATTAAAGACTTCAATAATCACTATTTACTCCTTGAGGAGCCCCACCATAATTCAACCAAAAACTACATAACAAATTCTTTCTCTAGTTACCTTTCCCAACACTTACAAATAAAGTTTATGATGCTTATCAAAAAGACATCCAACCAATACTACCTCATCCTGATCCCCACAGACAAACACATCATATAACATCATATTCTAAATTTAAAACATAATACTTCAACAAATACTTTAGCATGATCAACCTATCAATTTTATATCATCCCTACATCAACTTTTCAACAATCGAAACTTATTCAATTAATCAATGACTTCAACAAGTAAATATCATCTCCACAAGACAAAGTTCGTAAGTATGATTCTAAGATATACATTCATTAAGGATAAAATTCTACATCATTTTAATTATCCAAGGTTCACTCCAGCACCACATGTTACAATTTCCTCCATTTAACCATGGTTTTCAGCAAGTAATCTAAACAATTACCACCACTACTAAGTCATCAATAACAATAAATGGGCATAATCATCAAACAACAACATTACTTTTAGCTACCCTATACATAGGTTATAACAAAATTGCCACTACACAACATACTCCAACTATTTAAAATAAATTGAATAAGTTAAACCATCACAAAGCTCTTAAGGTAACCACAAAACCTATGTCTTCCCAACTGACATCAATACTAGCATTATAGGAACACAACTGTGATGGCGCCGTGATGGCACTGTGGGTGTCCCGATCTTTCGATGAGAAACACACGATCGATTTGTTGGAGTCGACTTTGACGATCCGACTACACCGTACGACGATGATGCACCTTAGCAATCGCTAAACCAACTCCATCGGGTTATTGATCTTGCCGTAGGCACGATCAACCTGAACACGAGGTTCAATTCCTGCAAGCAACCGAAGAACAAGCAAGAACAATAGGATAAGCAATCTGAAATTGCTGATAAAACTGCAAGCGAAACAAAGTGGAGTCTTATTGACGATCTTGACAAGGTGGTTGTCCAGCACAACTCGCAGGATCAAGTTTGCCCTTGGCTAAACTAATCAAATAAAACCCAAAACCTTAAGGAGCCGATGTCTGGCTATTTATGAAATCTAGGGGCATGGGAATCACGTCCAAAGCAGTAGGATACCAACACAACTCTATTACAAGGCCCAAATCCCAAGTCTTCTCGGTTTGGAAAAGTGACGCCAATTGTTTTGCAGATTCCCGTCGACTCGGATGGAATTTGGGGATGGGGCCAGATCCGTTGGAAAGAGGACGTCGAATCCTTTCAAACCAGTACTCATAGACCCCAAACACCCTTGTGGATCAAAAGTTATGGTCATTTTAAGTTGGTGCTGTCCCGGAGGTCAAATCCGAGTATAACTTGTGCACCGGAAGAATTGGCTTCATGCTTGACGTTTGGGAGTCCTTCTCCTTGGTTCCTAAGGACAATAAAATCATCACAAGGATTAAATAGCATTCCATTCATTAAATTATTTGTATGCAACCCAAGGAACGCATTCACCTGGTAATTGAATTGACGTTCGCGAGCTCGAGTAATTGGCCCTTGTATGACATTGTTGGTTTCCATTGGGTTTGTAGGTATGGCCGTATTCATGGTAGTGATGTCCTCATCATCCTCCCCTTCTTGCATTTGAGTCGTCCCCGACTCAAGTTCATTATCTTCTCCCAAGTATGGTTTCAAATCGGCAATGTTGAATGTGGGACTAACCCTAAAATCTGCAGGCAATTCAAGCTTGTATGCATTATCATTAATCTTTGCCAATACTTTGAAATGACCATCAGCTCGCGGCATCAACTTAGATTTTCTTAATTCTGGGAATCGATCTTTTCGCAAATGCAACCAAACTAAATCCCCTGGTTCAAAAGTTACATATTTCCTTCCCTTACTACCAGCAAGTTTATATTTAGCATTCATGCGCTCTATGTTTTCTTTAGTTGTCTCATGCATTTTCATAATCAAATCAGCACGTTGTTTAGCATCAAGATTCAATTTCTCCGAAGATGGCAGAGGTAACAAATCAATTGGAGCATGAGGTACAAATCCATATACAATCTCAAAAGGGCACATCTTAGTTGTAGAATGCATAGACCGATTATAAGCAAACTCAATATGAGGCAAGCTTTGTTCCCACAATTTAATGTTCTTTTTCAAAACAGCCCTAAGTATGGTAGATAAAGTTCAATTAACGACCTCAGTTTATCCATCAGTTTGGGGATGACAAGTAGTAGAAAATAAAAGTTCAGTCCCCAATTTAGCCCACAAAGTTCTCCAAAAGTGGCTTAAGAATTTAGTGTCACGATCTGAAACTATTGTGTTTGGCACACCATGTAAGCGAACAATTTTATGAAAGAATAAGTCAGCAATGTTGGTAGCGTCATCGCTTTTGTGACAAGGTATGAAGTGTGCCATTTTAGAAAATCTATCCACAACGACAAAGATACTATCCCTCCCCTTCTTTGTTCTAGGAAGTCCTAAAACAAAGTCCATAGAAATATCCTCCCAAGGCACGTTAGGAACAGTGCAGGCATGTATAAACCATGTGGATTAAGTCGTGACTTAGCTTTTTGACATGTAGAACAGCGAGCGATGAAACGTTCCACGTCTCGTCTCATCTTGGGCCAAAAGAAATGGCTAGCGAGTATGTCCTCCGTCCTCTTCACACCAAAGTGTCCCATCAATCCTCCTCCATGCGCTTCTGTAGCAATAACAAGCGAATGTAACTAGCTGGAATACATAGTTTGTTTGCTCTAAACACAAACCCATTATTGAGGACAAATTTGTTCCAAGTTTTTCCCTCTTTACAATTGAGCAACACATTTTTAAAATCATCATCATGCACATATTGCTCTTTAATCGTTTCCAAACCAAAAATTTTGAAGTCAAGTTGTGAGAGCATGGTATATCTCCTAGACAAGGCATCAGCAATGACATTATCCTTTCCCTTTTTGTGTTTGATGACATAAGGAAATGACTCAATGAATTCAACCCACTTTGCATGTTTACGGTTCAGTTTAGCTTGACTTCTAATATGTTTTAACGATTCATGATCAGAATGTATAACAAATTCCTTGGGCCATAAATAATGTTGCCATGTTTCTAAAGTTCGAACTAGCGCATATAACTCCTTATCATAAGTAGAATAATTCAAACTTGGCCCACTCAACTTCTCACTAAAATAAGCAACATGTTTTCCTTCTTGTAACAGAACACCACCCAAACCAATTCCACTAGCATCACATTCTAATTCAAAAGTCTTAAAAAAGTCTGGAAGCTGGAGTAAGGGTGCATGGGTTAACTTAGCTTTCAGAATGTTGAAGGCATCTTCCTGCGACTTGCCCCAAGCAAAAGGTACACCCTTCTTGGTGAGCTCATTCATGGGTGCAGCGATGGTGCTGAAATCCTTCACAAAACGACGATAGAATCCAGAAAGTCCTAGAAAACTTCGCGCCTGTGTGACCGTGTTAGGAGTCGGCCAACTCTGTATCGCTTCAACCTTGGCTTGGTCAACTTCAATTCCCTGTGGAGTAACAACATAGCCAAGAAAAGATACTCGATCCGTGCAAAAGGTGCACTTCTCAAGGTTACCAAATAAGCGTGTATCGCGTAAAGCATTAAAAACAGCACGTAGATGTTCAAGATGAGCCTCTAAAGATTTGCTATAAATCAAGATATCATCGAAGTAAACTACCACAAATTTTCCAATGAAAGCACGTAAAACCTCGTTCATCAATCTCATGAAAGTGCTAGGAGCATTAGTCAACCCGAAAGGCATTACTAACCACTCATATAACCCGAACTTAGTTTTAAATGCTGTTTTCCATTCATCTCCTAACTTCATGCGAATCTGGTGATACCCACTACGCAAATCCACTTTAGAGAACACAGTAGAGCCACTTAATTCATCAAGCATATCGTCTAACCGAGGAATAGGATGGCGATATCTAATGGTGATATTATTAATTGCTCGACAATCCACACACATGCGCCATGTTCCATCTTTCTTAGGTACTAAAATGACTGGTACAGCACAAGGACTAAGAGATTCACGTACGTACCCTTTATCAAGCAATTCTTGAACTTGGCGTTGTATCTCTTGTGTCTCTTCGAGGTTGGTTACGTAAGGTGCTCGGTTGGGCGGGGATGCCTGGAATGAGATCAATTTGATGCTCAATCCCTCTAATTGGCGGCAGCCTTGAGGGGATGTCCTTTGGGAAGATGTCGGTGTATTCTGCAAAGGTTAGTGACAACAGGAGGCAAAGAGAGAGACATCTCCTCTAGTGAAAACAAAGTTTCTTTGCAGACCAAAGCATAGCATGTATACCTACAAACATCCAACTCATTCAAATCAGATTTTGTCGCAAGAAAACAAGCACCTTTCAATTTAATCTCATTCGGCTTGGCACAATCAATGTTAGATTCTCTCTGTTTATGTTGTTCAAGTCCTTTGGCGACAATCTGATTTTCACTCATAGAATTCTCTCGATTTTTCTCTTTGCTAGATCTAGCAATTTCATCCTTTACAATGGCATCAGGCGACATTGGGTGTAGCACAATTTTCTTTTCTTTATGCATAAAAGAGTATTGATTTGTTCTACCATGATGTAAACAATCCTTATCATATTGCCACGGTCTACCTAATAACATAGAACATGCTTGCATAGGTACGACATCGCAATCAACATAATCATGATCCTAAAGCGAAATGTACTCTTACCATGCGAGTTACCTTGAGTTTGCCGCTGTTGGTGAACCACTGAATGTGGTAGGGCTGAGGGTGTGGTCTAGTGGAGAGTGCTAGCTTCTCCACCATGTCCATGCTGGCTAGATTATTGCAACTCCCACCATCAATGATTATTCGAATGGATCGCTCCTTGACGATACCTTTTGTGTAAAACAAGTTGTGGCATTGATTTGGATCGGCGCGAGCAATCTGAGCACTAAGTACACGTTGTGCAATAATACTCAAATATTGGTCAGCATCACCAGCGCTCACGTGCACCTCGTCATGCTCGGCATTTGGATCACCGTCTTCATGTTCAGCGAGCAAAGCATATGTTTCTTCATCAAGATCACTTGCTGAGTCATACTCGCCGTCTTCACGGATTATTAGCACACGCTTGTTCGGACACTCCTTCATCATGTGACCGAAACCCTTGCAGCGATGGCACTGAACATCTTTGGTGCGTCCCGTTGATGCGACCGACGACGACGAACTATTTGTAGGAGCTTGTGTGGCACTTTTCGTCGGCGTTGGTCGTGGAGCCGAATTTGCGGTGGCGGACGCCGTTCTATTGATGGAAGAGGTCGGCGTGGTAGTACGGCCGGCAGGGGCAGCAGGGGTGCGCAGTATCCACGAAGTAGTTCGACCTGCAGAAAAGTTAGTCTTTGCCCTCGATTGACGACCCTGCACTTCACGTTCAGCTTTGCAAGCAAGATGGAACAACCGAGTCATCGAATTATAATCCTTATAGTCTAGAATATCCTGGATTTCTCGAGTGAAACCACCTAAGAAACGAGCCATAGAAGCTTCCTCATTCTCAATTAATCCACAACGCAACATGCCAATTTGCAATTCTTGGTAATATTCTTCCACCGAATTCTTACCTTGGTGTAGGCGCTGCAATTTATTTAATAAATCTCTAGCATAGTATGAAGGAACAAATCTATGCCTCATTAGCAATTTCAAGGCTTCCCTAGTGGTGGGTATATTATTTGGATGAGCACGGCAATGTTCTCTCCACCAAACAGAAGCAAAATCAGTGAACTCACTTGTGGCAGCCCTAACTCTTCAATTCTCAGGGAAATCATGGCACGCAAATTTTTGATCAACAAGTAATTCCCAACTAAGGCAACCATCAGGGTCGTATTTACCTTCAAAAGGTGGCATATTGAAATTTACCTTAGGGAAAACATCATCTCGTTCTCGTTCCCTTGGTCGTGGAGGATCACGTCGCATACCTTGCTGATTGAAGCGTAGTCGATGATGGTCACGATCATTATCGTAATGGACGGGGTTGACCTCCTCCACATCAGTGGTGTCATCATATTCATGCTCTTCGTTCTGTTCTTCTAAATCTACTGGGGGCCTCTCCTGTGGAGCTGAATTGTTGCTTGGACGACGGGGTGGTGGATTGGAAGCACCAGATGCAGCAGCTGCAAAAGTATCAAGTCTAGCCAAAATAGTAGCAAGAGTAGTGTTAGCAATCCCTTGTGCGGCCTCGATGGATCTGAGACGGTCTTCTTGCATTGACATACGCTCATTAGTGAGCTGTACATCCTCGCTAAGACCATCGGTGGTTTCCCTCGTTACCTTTTGGAAGTGAGCAATGATGCCCTTGGTTCGTGGAGAGTGATGAAGTGAACTCTCATCACCTGACATGGTTAGTTGATGACAAGGAAACAAAAACCACAAGTATAATGTTCCTATCAACTACTAGGTGGCAAGTCTCTCAAGCGCTCAAGCCTATGACCCAAGTTCTTATAATGCAGCAGGCGTTGTCGGCCGTTGGCGTTGTCAAAGGTTCTCCGAAGTTTGTGTAGAGCGATTGCCAAGGGATCAAACGCCTGTACGGGTAGAAAGTGGAGCTTGGACAGGCTTAATTTAGTAGCAAAAGGTTAGCAATAATCCAATCAGTGAATGCAAAATTGAAGAATTGTTCAACGTCTAGTCACTAGTTGCTGACTCTAGGCTAGCAAGGACTGGTGACTCAAAGCTATGATCGGCGATAGTGCAGTTCCACATGAGATGGAAAAACAGCGAAAAATTCGCGAAAGAAGGGAACTATCTCAAAAGACTGGGATCTTGTGAAAATAGGTTTGGCACATAAAAATTTTGGATCTGTTCGGACTTTTTTTTTATGAACGATCCGACTCGCTTTTCTTTCAAGTGCTATGCGGCGGAAGACCAGTCGTGTGCCCAGTCGGACGGCCAGGTGGGCGACCAGTCGGCTAACAGGAGGGCGACCGGTCAGGCGACCAAGTGGGCGACCAGTCAGGCGGCGACCAGTCGGGCGACCAGTGGGCTATCAGGTGGGTGATCAGTCGGTAGACAAGCGCGGTGACCAGTTGGGCGATCAGTTAGATGAAAAGAAGCTTCGGTCCGAACACCTTTTTTTCAACAGTTCGGGACCGACACCGAACACAACTCGAAACCGCCGTGGGAGACAAAAAAAAAATTCTTCTGACCTGGACTCCAACTAGAACTAGAATTCAGCAACTCGACACGACGATGCAACCAAAAATTCAACAACGCAGTGCACTGGAAAGGAAATTGCAAGGCTTAAATTGTTTTGGTATGGGGAGATCCAATCTGATGGCGCTTCTCTGGACTATAGGAAAGATATCAATCTACTAATCTAGGGTAAAGAATTCTCACCGAGCAACCTGGTTAGCTCTGATACCACTTGATGGCGCCGTGATGGCATTGTGGGTGTCTCGATCTTTCGATGAGAAACACACGATCGATTTGTTGGAGTCGACTTTGACGATCCGACTACACCGTACGACGACAATGCGCCTTAGCAATCGCTAAACCAACTCCAGCGGGTTATTGATCACACGAGGTTCAATTCCTGCAAGCAACCGAAGAACAAGCAAGAACAATAGGATAAGCAATCTGAAATTGCGGATAAAACTGGAAGCGAAACAAAGTGGAGTCTTATTGACGATCTTGACAAGGTGGCTGTCCAGCACAACTCGCAGGATCAAGTTTGGCTAAACTAATCAAATAAAACCCAAAACCCTAAGGAGTCGATGTCTGGCTATTTATGAAAGCTAGGGGTGTGGGAATCACGTCCAAAGCAGTAGGATACCAACTACAACTCTATTACAAGGCCCAAAGCCCAAGTCTTCTCGGTTTGGAAAAGTGACGCCAATTGTTTTGCAGATTCCCGTCGACTCGGATGGAATTTGGGGATGGGGCCGGATCCGTTGGAAAGAGGACGTCGAAAACTTTCAAACCAGTACTCATAGACCCCAAACACCCTTGTGGATCAAAAGTTATGGTCGTTTTAAGTTGGTGCTATCCCGGAGGTCGAATCCGAGCATAACTTGTGCACCGGAAGAATTGGCTTCATGCTTGACGTTTGGGAGTCCTTCTCCTTGGTTCCTAAGGACAATAAAATCATCACAAGGATTAAATAGCATTCCATTCATTAAATTTTTTGTATGCAACCCGAGGAACGCATTCACCTGGTAATTGAATTGACGTGCGCGAGATCGAGTAATTGGCCCTTGTATGACATTGTTGGTTTCTATTGGGTTTGCAGGTATGGTCGTATTCATGGTAATGATGTCCTCATCAAACTGCCTACTTCCAATTATACTAATAGTTTGCAACGGCATAAATAACAACTCTAATCAATTTCCAAGTTAAAGTCACTAGCCAGCACGATTAAATTTCTCTATTAACACACTAAATTAGGACATCTTTAAACAACCAGCAAGGTTTCTTTAACAATATCAGTAGTTTACACTATCTTAATGTTCTAACTATGCATCAGGGTTTAAAACTTTAACCAGTATCGAGGGTCATAAGCACATTTAAAGAAAAGCAACAGATTCTAAACATATGCATTAACACATTTAATCATTCTCGCTACACAGTAAACACATTCAATCAAATGTATCGACTTTAATAATGCCAACCAATATCAATATCTTACTGTTTCAACTTCCCAGCGGGTTTCGCACCAACCGTACCGATTTTCCCGCGTAACTACATGTCTGAGCAATTTACTCTCATTGAGTGTGGTAAAATTCGACAAAAATTACCTGCCTCTGCCACTGGATTTACCCTCCTATAAATATGAGGTCTTACTCCTAACACTTTCACGCCTACAATCTCTCACTTCCTTTGCTATCGGCTACTTAACTCTCATCGGCTTTCAATTTCAACTCATCTTTAATGGATTCTCATCAAGTATTTATCCCTGTGCCCCGTGCTGATTCGCAGTATTACCTTGGTCCATCCTGTAAAGTCGATCCTTCAATCATAATTGTAACACCCCGGCATCTAGTATGCCCTGGATTTCACCAAACATAGAATAAATAGCAATTAAATACCACAATTAAAACTAAATTACAGCAAAGGCGTAAATGCTTTAACAAAAAATTTCGGCAGCATCTCCTTTGTTTTTTCCATGATTCGAAGCAACAACAATATTATCTCAAGATATAACATAATGAAAGACATCTAAAACAGCAATAACAGGTGATATAGCAAAAATTTAAGTCCAGAACAATGAATTCATCCACTTCATGAGCTAAACGAATTAAATGTTATGGCCAAGCACACAATTGAGGCAATGAACTTATTATCACAACTACGGAAGGTAAAATGTAGTTGTCTAAATGAATGAAGCTACGTGAGTATGTGTCGCTACGACCCTTTCCCGCATGCCGGTTTCATGGTACCTAAAACATCATAAAACACAAGCGTGAGTTCATCACTCAGCAAGTATATTGCAATGGAACAAGAAAACAGTTTTCAATACCATCATCACTACATCTCATATTCAACATTATAAGCATTTCATATTCACATTGTACACATCTCATCAACATCATCATATATGCAATGTAATGCGCATGTCTCCTTTAAGCACATACCGGTATTACCGAGTGCACACCCGTCGGTGTGCACCCTCTTTTCCCTTCCATCCCGTAGATGGAGGGTGCCTACTCCTACTGACTCGCTCCCATACACCACCGTGGATGGGACTACGAGGTAGGACTTTCGTGTTCACTACGTGTGAACACAGAGGCCCGCATCAGAATGGGACGTCTCTTCCATTATGAATGCACATATAACATGAACATGTATGAACTTGCATGAATATTTAATACGACAATTTCATAGCCAATATGTAACCATGTTCATCATATCATAAGTAAATAACAAGCATGGCAAGTTAACACATCATGTACCCATATTGCACCTATGCAAGTCTAATAACCATCCAATACCCAAACCCATCCCAATACACTTGCCTTCAACAAAGGAGTTTAATTTAATGGCGAGAGGAGGGCACTCCCGGGGTCACACCACCTGCACATAGGTTCAATACACTCAAAACTTGCCCAAAAAACAGTACAAGAGCGATCATCTACCCCGACTTCGCAACCCACTCCTAAAACACGAAAACAAAGAATATGTCCCATCGGGACATGATGCATTCCTCCCGGGTGCGCACCGTGCCCTTCGCGGCCCAGCCGTATGGCGCACGTGCCTCGCCTGGTAAGCGGACTACCCAACTGGCCCAGGGGTGTGGGCCTTGGACCACGAGAGAAATACACACCTTGGCTGCCATAGCCAGGCCATAAGAGTCCCATGTGGCCCCCAAAAGACTAGCCTGATGGGGGGAGGGTTGCTCTCCCTTTTAAGGTGGTATTCTCTCCCATCCACAAGCAAGGTGATACTATCATTCTCACCCTTTTGTTTCGGGACCTAGCTCTGATACCAACTGATGCATCCCTCCCGGGTGCGCACTGCGTTCTTCGCGCGGCCCGGTAGTATGGCGCACGTGCCTCACCTGGTGAGCGGACTGCCCAACTGGCCCAGGGATGTGGGCCTTGGACCACGAGAGAAATACACACTTTGGCTGCCATAGCCAGGCCATAAGAGTCCCATGTGGCCCCCAAAAGACTAGCCTGATGGAGGGAGGGTTGCTCTCCCTTTTAAGATGGTATTCTCTTCCATCCACAAGCAAGGTGGTACTATCAGGACAGCAAGCTTCCAACTAGCATAACTTTAGTTCTAAGACTCCAAATCAAGTAAATGAGTACATTTTCTCGAATCTTAGAAAATTTTCTAGCTTTTTCTAAGTGTTTGTGAAGACTAAATCGGCTTCTAAAATTGTCTAATCTACAGATGAACACGATCTGTCCCAATCTCATCACAGATTTAACAGCGTTCGGTAAAATAGCCATAACTTTTAAACGGCTGAACGGAATTTTGCGTTCTTGGTGTCCACTGAAAGATAATTAAATTATCTATAACTTCTGTAACATCTCCCTATATAGAGACAAGCAAAGTTTCTCGACTGGCGGGTACCTAGTTTCAGCGTTAATCAGCCGTCGGCTTAAGTAAAATATTGGTTGTTCCTTACCGCCCACTTCCTGCATCAAAACTGCTCCGATTGTTGTTTTTTCTGCCGATATGTATAATGTGAATGCAACGCCTTTCTGTGGTGCTATCAACACTAGAAGTTTCGACAAATATCTCTTGATATCATCAAAAGATTTTTGCTGATCAACTCCCCATACGAACTCTTGATTTTTTTTATCCTTAGTAATGGAGTGAACGCATTGATCTGTCTAGACAAGTTCGAAATGAACCGCCTTAAGCAATTGATCTTACCAGTCAGCTTTTGGAGATCATTTTTGTTCCTTAGCAGTTGTGTATTGGTTATGGCCTTGGCTCATTTTTGGTTTACTTCAATTTCCCTTTCGTGCACCATGAATCCAAGAAATTACCCAACCGATACCCCAAACGCACATTTCAAAGGATTCATCTTCAAACCATGCGCTCGTGTCTTCTTGAATACCTCTTCTAAATCAGCCAAATGCTGATGATCACCTATCGATTTTATGACAACGTCATCAATGTGTATTTCTATGATGTGGCCGATCAATTCATGAAAAACCATATTCATGGCCCTCTGATACATAGCTCTAGCGTTTTTTAGGCCGAATGTCATGACGACCCATTCAAATAAACCCAGCGCTTCAAGGCATCGAAAAGATGTCTTATGAATATCAGCTTCGACCATAAATATTTGGTTATATCCAGCATTTCCGTTAAGGAAACTAATGATCATATTCCCCGACGCAGCATAGATAAGCATATCGACTATGGGTATCGGGTACTCATCTTTGGGTGTAGCTTTATTTATGTCTCTGAGATCAATGCACACCCTAAGTTTGTCGTTCTTCTTCACTACCAGAACGATGTTGGAAACCCACTCAGCATACCGGCATAGCCTAATGAACTTGGCCTCCAATAGTCATTCTATTTCTTCATTTATTTTGTCGTACATAGCCGGATTAAACCATCGGGGAGACTGTTTAAATGGCCGATACCCTGGCTTTATTGGCAGCCGATGTTCATCAAGTTGTCGGCTTGGCCCTGGCATCTCGTGATATTCCCAAGCAAAACAGTCTCTATATTCCTTTAACAATTTAACGAGTTTTTATTTATGTGCAGTGTGTAATCTAGAGTTTATAAAAGTTGGTCTTTTCCGATCGCCATCACTATGTTACTTCTTCCAGCGGATCGGCTGACATGAACCCTTGCCCAAGTTTCCCTGTGTCATCGAAATCTTTGATGGCTTCATGATTATCGGTTGTTTGCCGATAACCCATCGCCTTTTCTTGTAACGATTTTATTGTTGACTCAGTCTCCATCGGAATAAAATTTCACTTGTCCGATCAAGCGGGCTCGGTCTCACGTAGATTGGACTAATCCCAGCTTGGTTGACGCAGATGAAGTCGCAGTCCTCTAGTGTCTTGCCTAAGATACATCTTGCTGTGCGGGCCAATTGGCCTCTGGGCTGGCCATAGATATGTGAGCTGAAGTGTCAGCTTCCACAACTTCGATTGCATCAGCGTCCCATTTTATCAACTTTTGATGCATGGTTGACAGGATGCAACAATTAGCGTGTATCCAATCTCTCCCCAGTAACACACTGTAGCTTCCCTTTGTGTCAACCACGAAAAAGGCAGTCGGCAAAGTTTTGCTGCCGACCATTAGTTCCGTCACCATGACGCCCCTAGCTTATGTGGATCTCCTGT
Source organism: Rhipidocladum racemiflorum (assembly GCA_036346355.1). NCBI lineage: Eukaryota > Viridiplantae > Streptophyta > Magnoliopsida > Poales > Poaceae > Rhipidocladum > Rhipidocladum racemiflorum. The sequence goes on from CM070570.1 coordinate 61,385,823, forward strand.
AAAGTAATTCAACACCATATTGGTCTTCATGAGATCCTCGTCGGACTTACCCAATTCTTGCAAGTTGAGTATGGCATCAAGTTGATGGTTGCTCCACCGTCGACTAGCATCCTGGATATTGGCTTGCCATTCATGTGGCCCTTTAGATATGGCTTCAGGTGTCGATGATGTTTCTTAGGGCTAGAAACAAGCTGAGCCGAGCCTGGTTTGGCTCGGCTCGGTGCGGCTCGGTCTAGTGGCGAGCTGAGTCAGGGCATTTTGTCAGGAAATTAGCTAGGTGCAATCTGCAGAAGCTGACTCCACCTTTGATAGTAAACGGATTTCACTCCCCAGTGGGGATTGGCTTTTAGTTGCACATTGTTCCTCAACTAGCGACAATGCCTAACACAACTTAATCCTATTCAAGCCCAAATACAAGCACAAAAATTGAAGATTACCTTTGCACAAGAAATAAACAGCACACCTTAATAACAATGATTGCAATCACACCAGTACACCACAAACTATCATAAAAAGCAATCCCATGATGCATTTGTCGGTTGCAACCTGTAGCAACCAAATATGAATAATAAAAAATTTAACTAAAAAACCAAGAAAAATGTACTAAAATCTACACTAACATTTGATTCGATCTATATGTCTGCAAGGATTAACTATTTAAACCAATAGTCCAAGTGTCCAAATCCAACATAAGTTTTGAACCTACAACCACAAGTCAAAGAAGCTATCTGAAATTAAACATTTATACAATAATTCATGTATTTGCAGTGAATAATATTAACTTACTAGTTACTACTAAATAATAGCAGTTATTTAGTTGCTCTCTATCACACTTGTAGGAAATGGAATTGTCTCAACATCATCTTCATCATATTTTTTTATAAAAATATAAGTCATTAGTCATACCAAATTAATAACCAGTCATGAATGAAAAAAAATTCCTTGCATAGGCTAGGCCGCCGAGCCAATTTGGCTCGCCAGCCAGCTCGGTGGTCGAGCCGAGCCGACTGGGTGTTTTGCAAGCCTGAAAAATAGGCTCGACTCGGGCTCAATCTGAGCCACGAGCCTGTGCGAGCCGAGCCACGAGCTTATTTTCCAGCCCTAATCTTTCTCGGGTTTCTCAAAGATGGCTTTTTGTGCCCCCAGGCACAACTGTGTGCAGGGCTCCTGGGTCAGTATTGTCTGGGCCCTGGACTCAGCTAACAAGGCGAACACCATGTTGACATCCATCGGAGGTGGTGTGTCATCCTGCACTACTGGAAAATCCGTGTCATCGGCAGAGTTCAACTCTTCCCAGGCGACTTATTTCCTTCGCCACTCCTTTCTTGTTGTCTTAGAGGGGCGCAGCTTGTTAAACACCTCATCCCTCTATTTCTCTTATTCGGCTTCGCGTAACTCCTACGTCCTGAGACGCTAAAGTTGATGCCTTTGTGACTTTGTTAACCCTGAAGGGCACCATCACGGTTTCGGCTCTATTGGCTCACAAATTTTTCCAGCCAACTCCGATTTGCTGGCCTATTTGCACTCCTTTTCTGGCTGCTCTTGCGTTCGAGCTGGCCTAGAGATCCTCTCGTGGACCGACCTTCTCTGACTTTCCTGACGTCGGCTCAGGTGTCGTTCTGACACCTGTCTTCTGGGAGCTGGCCTATGTTCCTGGTCCTACCCCGGGTAGTGCTGCATCGGGCAGATATAAGGGGATGGTAATGCCAATCCTCATTCCCAGCAGAACTGCCAGAACGAACATCGCTATGAGCCTTTTTGGCAGCTGTTGGCCGATAAGTTTCTATCGGTCGTTGCTAGGGCCCGCCTTGTGATCTCTGCCTCCTTTGCTCGTACTTAGCCAACAGTTGGGAAAACGTTGGCCTAGCTTTTTGAATCGGCTTTCTTGGCGGCACTGGTCTTTCAGTCTTATACCACTTACCGACCTCAAGCTCCCCTATTGGCTTAACCGTCCTTGAATGCTTTCCCTCATGGTCGACTTCAATTTGGATTGAACCGACCGTGATCCGTATCGTTTCCCTTCCGCTCCTAGTCTCTATATCGGCTTTGCGCCTTGTTGTAGCCAATGACGATAGTGAGTAGACCTCGTCCTGTAGCAGCTCTTTCCTTCTGGATGAGCAGCTGACCATGTTGACCGGGAAGGGGTTGGTGTCCACCTGCAGCGCTTGTTCTTCTGCAAATTTCAGTCGTCCGTCTTCTAGGGCCAACTGTATCTGTTGATGAAAGATATTGCAATCATTAGTATTATGCGAAAAGGAATGGTGCCACTTGCAATATCTACATTTCTTGATTTCATTTGTCGATGGTATAGTATGTCCTTCGGGTAATCGCACCAACTTCTCTTGTAATAATAAACCAAAGATGTGATCGCGTTTGGTTACATCGAAGGAGTACTTAACTTCTGACTTGGATTTAGTTGGTTTGAGCCAAGAGCACACTAAGGACTTTTTACTCCCCTTAACCCACTCGGCTATATTAATATCCATTTCCTCTTCATCGGTCGACTCTCCTGATTTGTATTCAACGAGGTTGGCCTTGGGTCTCTCCTTATCTTTACCGTTCTTGAATTTATCTTTAAACCCTTTATTTCGAATAATCGGCTTTCTTGAACCGATACCCTATGATGCAAGTGGCTGAGATCGGTGAACTCTTAGCCCTCGAATCTCTCTCTCGAGAGGAGGGGGGAATCAGCCCCTGAAAAGCCAAATCAGCTAATTGATTGTCGGGTAGTGTGACATTGAAGCATCGGTTTCGCGCTTCCCTAAACCTTTTAATGTATTCAGCCACCAACTACCCAAACTTCTATCGTACGGAACTTAGATCAGAAATTCACAATTCTAAACTCCTGCAAAAGAAATATTCGTGGAATCGGCTCCCCTAGGTGGCGCGACATGTTGGAGGCATCTGTCAGCCAGGCTCATGGTGATGCCCCCCGAGTGCAAACTCGGCAGTTTGTGGCGATGCCCACCGAGTGCAAACTTGGGCGGTTCGTGGCGATGCCCTCCGAGTGTGAACTCGGTCTAGCGTAGCAGCCTGGGCTGCAGCTAGTCCTATGGTGGCTTGTATCCAATAGGCTGATGCCTTTGCTCCTGTAGTGGAACAAAGGGTTTCGGGTATGTAACAACCCGGTACGGGGGCGGATCTCGTGCTGGGGCTGGCTCGATGTATTGGGTATTCCCTATTGGCTGTGGTGCCAATCCGAGGAATCTCTGGCGTGGTATGCTTTGGGACGGGCCGGATAAGCAGCCTAGCCTAGCGCCATTAATGTGGGCGTAGTACTGCTTGACCTCGCTCGAACCAGGATATTGAGGCAAGATCACGGTCGATTGTTATGGAGCATAAGCCAGGACCGCAGCTGATTGTTTCTTATCAACCATTGGCTTTACATTCTAGGTGCTTTGCCCGATAGAAAAAATTGGGTACGTTGGCAAATGATGCGGCGGTTTAAAAAGGGAACCAGCCGATACGAGTTCTTGCACCACTTCTTGGACGCTGTTAGATATCAACAACCTAAGTGTGGTTACTAGGGCCGATGATTGGTTGAGCAGCGTGCAATTCACGAATTGATTAATCATGTCTGATAACTCCGCTTGGGCAGGTAAGTATCAGCTTACCGATGCTTTTTCGGTGGTGCCAGAAGCATCTTGATCGATGAAACTGATCATTGGTAACGCCGACTTCTGCATGACGCCGCGTCGTGTCTTCTGATAACAACTTAGCATCATTTGCTCGAACGCGGCCTTTTGATCTTCGACTTCCTTCCGCTGTTCCAGTGTTAAATCGGCCATTGTAGGCGTGATTATCGCGTCAGTGTTGATGTCGGTAGTTGTCGTAGATTTCCCTATCGTCGGCATGTTTGATTGCTTCGGTTCCACAGGGTGTGCCAAAAGTGTGTTGGCGCTAAAAACTTGATGAAGGGTCAATAGCCTCCAGTACACGTGAATGCTGGGCTCAGATCTTGAGTTACGGGCGTGCCAGCCGATTTGATCCTGCAATCGGCAAGAAGGGTATTCGTCAATAAATCGGCTAAGAAACCGATCTATATCCTCGATGATAAGTAGATCTAATCGGCCGATGCGAGCTGATGCAGATCGCCGTAAAAGGTAGATCTAATCAACCTGATGAAGTTGATCAGAGGAATAAAGGCCGCCTTTCCCGAAGAAGAGATGCGCAACAAAATCGAAGATAAACTAAACCTGGCTTGGTGTAAAACAACAATGACCAACAATCGGCGATGCGCAACTTTATTGATCAAAGTGGATTATAGAGGAAAGATTATAAAGCTAAGAATCTACTCCTATGCAAGGGAAATAAGAAGTAAAAGTATTAGCTGGTTGTGTTGATGATTGATCTTTTTAGATGTGGACCGTCGTCCCCTTTTATAACCTTCGGCCTGATCGTGTCCACTCAGTCTCTCTAGCCACATGTATCAGCTTCGATCTCCTCTTGCTATCTCTTGGGCGGGGTCGTGTCCACCTCAATCTCTGATCTTACCCGTATCGGCCTTGGTTTCTTTTTTAACACACTTCATGTCAAATAATCGTAATTCTTCAATTCGAAACCGTATCGGCTTTTATGAATCCGAAACCGCATCGGCTCTCTGTATGAACTTGGTCTTCTCAACACTGAATCCGAATTCGTATCGGCTTGCCCTCTGTCACCAATTTTGGGTGCTAACAATACCTTTGAAAAAAATATACTCAAATTCAAAAATTTAAACGAATTTAGATTACATGCTTTACTGATTTATATATAAACTCAGCACATACCTACAATCAAACTATTATAAAAAAAAGAGAGACTCTAGTTCGAATTTCAGTTCAAACTTGTTTGAACTAGTTAGTAAACTGGTTAAACTCAACATCCTAAAAATTTTAAAAATTTTCAAATGTAAATAAATAAAAAAATACCCGTTTTGGATCATGGTGTCCTAGAAAATTGTATTATATATATATATATATATATATATATATATATACACACACACACATACATACAAACACACATCCGGTAGCTTTTGGGGTATGACTATTTTGAGGTTAACCTTAAACTAATAAATTTAAAGTAACCTCTCATGTCATGTATCATATTCTCCATCTATCTCCCCCTTCCCTTTTTCCTACTCACTTCCCCCACCCCTTCTTCCCCCTCTACAAAAAAATTTAAAATTAGAACATTTGAACTTTGAAAATTTTACATAGAAAATTTCAACTCGAAAAAATTCAACCCAAAAAAATTGAATCGAAAAAATTCAAATCAGGAAGTTTCAACTCGGAAAGTTTCAACACGAAAAGTTTTAAATCAAAAAATTTCAAATCAGAAAGTTTCATCTCGAAAAGTTTCAAATCAAAAAGTTTTAACTCGAAAAATTTCAAATCAAAAAGTTTCAACTCCTTGTGTGCGGAGTTCCGATGTGAACTTAAAATTTCACACGGTGCGAACATTTGAAACTTATTCCAATGAGTTCAAATCGCAAATTAAACTCATCATGTCCCAATTTAATTTAAATTTGCGCACTCCTTGTGTGTTATGAGTCAGAAACTTTTACGAGAACAAATTTCAAATCAAACTTTCCATGTGAACTCATCGCGCATAACGCATGCAAGGCCTCACTCAGGGGTCCAAATTTCGGCGAAATTCGGCGAGATCCCGGTGAAATCTCGGATTTCTCACCCCTCCGAGATTCAAAATCCCAGAAAATTCAAAAAACAAAAATCAAATCTCGGATTTCTCGGCGAGATCTCGGCAATTTCGGGCGAGATTTCGGCAATTTTGGGCGAGAATTGGTAGTTTTTTGCCGGATTTTGATTTTTATGCATTGTATTTGCTTGGGTTTAGGATCAAGATCGTCCGCAAAAAATTTCAAAAAATTTTAACATGTTTTTGACCATTTTTTGGTCGGTTCAATTTGTCGGTTATGACTTTCCGAATTTTTAAATATTTTTCAAGATTGATCATCTTCTGAAATTTTTATGGGAATATTATGGATGTGTTAGAACCATTCACAAAAATTTTCAAAATTTTCTAAAGTAGTTTGAACTTTTTTAATACATAGAAACGACTATGAGAGAGAAGTGGAGTGGAAACAGTGGTACAAAAATCAATTCAAAATTATTGAATGACATATATTGAAAAACAAAATTTAAACCTAAGATAACATGTATTTATAAATGGGTACAGTACTAACTCACTTATGTATATATGGGCGGGGATTCACATATACATGATCAGTGCTCATATTTATGGCATTGTTCAGGCTTTCATCAATTAAATCACATGCACATCATGGTAGGTCAGCCTTGAACTTCATATCACCAAATCTGGAGTAGAGCTCAATAGATCTTTTCTTACTGGTCAAAACTCAAAACTGCAGGTGGTTTCAAAGAAAGAACCTCCCTCAATACATAGGAACATATATAAAACTTTTCAAATGACTTGAAGTTCATTTGTTATATTTGAAAAATCAAAAACTGATTTTATATACGGTTTTTATCACGACTTTACCACTGTTAGATTTTTTAAAAATTTCTCATGCTTGATCATCATCTGAAATTTTTATGAGAACATTAGTGATGTCTGAGGACCATCTAAAAAAATTTTCAAAATTTTTTGACATGCTTTGGACCATTTTTCGGATGGTTCAATGTGGACCGAGATCTCGGTGATTTCGCCCGAGATCTCGGTAATTTCGGCCGAAATCTCAGATTTCCCGGTTGAAAAAAATAACGGATTTGAAATTTGATTTTTGCATTTCGTCCGGATTTTACCTGAAATTTTTGAATCTCGCCGATTTTTCAAAAAACGAGATTTGTAACCTTAGCCTCACTAGAACGAAGGAGCGTAGAAAACATCTGTACAGGCGATCGTAAATTAACAATTCGCAGCTTTTGTTGGCTGCAAAGTAAATCAAATGGCTGAGATGGGCGTTGGATGGATGAGGATCGAGCTGCGTACGTTTGCCTTTTTCCGATTCCGAAGATCCTTTTACTAGGGATAGGTTATTCCTTTCTTAGCCCATTCTGTTTTCCGTACCGGATCGGCGGATCCCCTCCTCATCGCCCTCCCTCTCGTCACTCCCACAGTCCCACTCGCGCTCGAACCCCGATCTCTCACCAGGCGGCCACCACCAACACTACCGTGCTCCCGATCTCTCACTTTCCCGTCCCGCCGGCATGCATGACACCGGTCCCTCCGCCCGCGCCTCGTCCTCATCCTTCTCCCCCTACGCCGGCGCCGCCTCCTCCTCCGCCACCGCCGGGGACGACGACGACGAGGCCAAAACCCGGAAGGCACACCCCGCCTTCGTCGCCGCCGCCTACACCCGCCTCCACTCGTCCCACCGCGCCGCGGCGTCCCTCCTCCTCCTCCTCGCCGTCACCGCCACCGCCTTCCTCGCCGGCCGCGCCCGCCCCCGCGCCGACTGCCCGCCGCCGCGCCTCGACGCGCGGTTCCTCTCCCTCCCGGACGCCGCGGCCGCCTCCGACTTTGGCTCCCTCGGCGTCCCTTGGTGTAAGCCCTCGCGCCGCTGTTGATTCCTTACCGAGATAGATCCGGTTCCTTTCTTGTAGTAGTCGGGTGGTTTTGCGCGCTTTTGCCAACTAATTAATTCCTCTTTGAAAAAAGATTATGCCCATGACAAAGTAAAAACGGAGTTTGCCAGTGTTGGTGTTTGATCGCTTCCTCATTGGACTGTTGTAGACTTGTAGATATAAGTAGTTCATTACTCTAACAGTAAGTTGTGGGTGCATTGCTGATTCACCTGAAATCGTAAATGCTACTCCCTCTGTCCCACAAAGAGTGCATTTCTAGTGTTCAAATTTTGTCCCATAAAGAGTGCATTTCTAGTCCGTATGGCCCAGCTGTAAATGTATGCATGCTCATTTAAGTGCTTGTGGAAACCGAAGCACCAGCATGCTTGTGTATGGAGTAATGAGGGTCACATTGGTCATTTACCTTGCACACTAATCTATCTTAAAAATCCTAGAAATGCACTCTTTGTGGGACAGAGGGAGTATTTGTTAAAATTGCTCGGTACTTTCCTTGTGGGAATGGCTACAGAGTTTCCTAAAAAAATTATTTCCCTATATCTCTTCCCTCTCTAATAGCATTCATCAAATCTCACTCTCTATTTTCTCACTCCTATGTTATAATGATATTTTATAACCGTTATATGAGCAACGTTTATTTTTTACTGGGAAAAAAAATCTATTTTTAAATGCTAGAATTTAAAATTTGAAATTTACTCTAACGGTCATCGTAACGGCTATATTGTAATGGCCTCCCTGCACCTGTCCTAACAAAACTAAAACTGAGTTTACTAAAAAGTGTTGGGATACAAAATTAAATCTGTATGAACATATGAAGACAGCAAAATTAAATCTGTGATGTGGGTAAGAATCCAAACTTCTCAAAAGTCAAAACCTATAGTCATTATGTTTACTCCCAATAGACTATGCAACAAAATTCAATTGCCTCATTCCCCTAGTTGCAAGGATTCAACACCCGGATAGAGTGCACATCTGTTCTTAGTCAAGAACACAGCAGAATGAAACAGCAGCACAACGTGTTGACAAATGTATTGTTAAGCTATGCTAGGCTCACCTCAATTCTTAACTTGATGAAGCATAAGTAGGTCAATTAAAACTAATTCAACATAAACTATTTATCACTTGAGCGATACTTCACTTACTTCTATTCTTAACTTGATGAACCTTAAGAAGGTCAATTAAAACTAATTCAACTTATCTACTTATCCACCATGAGATCAAACAACAGAACATGCAACCTATATCGGCAACACCATAAAGGAATAGAAGAATAACTTACGACACTTAATGAACAGCAATAACATAACTATCTAAGAATGCAAGGGTGGTCAAAGAAAGCTACAAGATATTTGCTGTATCTATCAGTTAATACACACAAGATTTAGATGAACCATGGAACCCCAATTCGCATAATACAATTTCGATAGTAGTAGAAGAAACCAGCACAACATGTGCCAATGCATTCTTACCAACTAGCCAGATAGACACATTTATGCTAAAATCACAGAATTTCTCATCTCCTCCCAACTTCGATAACCAGCATGTCGATGGAATTACCCCTTAGCAGGAATCAACACAGCCATACATCCATCAAAACACGATCATTACCCAATTGTTGAAATTAGCGCAATAAGCACCTGTGTTCCATAGCAGATTATAATAGCTTAGCAAGAACAGGCACAAAAAGGGTTGAACTGGTTCCACAAACAATAGAACAATTAAGTCTATGACCACAAGCTTTATTCCATTCGGGATTCAGCTCATCATTTCGTACAAAACGGAAGGAAAACAAAAGAAAAGCCTACGAGGTGAGGTCCGGCCGTGCACACGCAGCACATATCGAGCGAACACTTCGATCCGATCAGATCAAGAACGGCTCAAGAAAGGGGAAGAAAACTAGACCAAGTCAGACGGTGGAGGGAGCAGCACCGGTGGCCTCGGCCTCAAGGTACCGGCAGATCCGTTCGACGACCTTCCTCCCCTTGGCGCTGTCGACGATGTCCATAGTGCGGCATGGGGTGTCAACGAGCGAGGTCACTGGGGACGGCGAGGCGCTGGGCCGCGGAGGCGGCAATGAGAGAGCTGCAAAGCCGGGCCGGTGGGGCGTGGAAAGGAGCGCAAAGCGGCCTCCTCGACGGAGAAGTGGGATGGAGCGCCAGAGCGGCAGAAAAACCTCCTCGCAGGCGTGGGACGGAGCAGACGTTGCCCTCTGAGCGATAGAGAAGCGAGGCGAAGCCTGTGATTTCGGGAACCTCTCTCCTCCCCTCAAAAATAGGGAATGGGATCGGTAATCGATTGGAGCGTGTTTTCGTGATATTGTAGCACGCATTCCCTATTTTTTGGGGGGTAAAGAATGGCTATAGGTAACCCGTTGGAGATGGGCTTAGTTCTATAATTTTGCGAATGCCTTGGTGCTTGTGGGAATGGCTGCCAGAACTGGTCCTCACTATACGGTGTAGTAGAAAAAGTTGCTCAAATTTGTCCTTAATATGATCCCACCACTGCTAGAAAGGTGTAAGGACATGACCATGGCAATATCTGGTTCTATTTCGTTGTGTTCCTGCACCAATTGACTATCTTAGTTTCCACTAGTGAACTATTACTTATGTTGGTAGCTTCTGTATAAGTTGTTAATAGTGGGCAAGATTATGTTTCTCTATGCATTGTTAAGTGCTTTCAGGATGGTGTTTTTTTTTATTTCACGAACACCTTCATGTTGGGGTAATTTGTTCAAAAATATCATTTTGCATTGTACAGAATATCATTAATCATTGGACTATCTTATCCTTTTTCTTCACAAAAGGCAGATCGAAATCTAGGAAGATGGTGCCGTGGAATTCGATGGATCTACTTAATGGACTGGAAGAATTTGTGCCAATATATGAGACGCGTCCTATCAAGAATAACATATATGGAATGGGTTTTGACCATAGTTTCGGGCTTTGGTTTATGGCTTGTTGGCTTAAGCCAGATCTGATGATTGAGAGTGGCGCATTCAAGGGGCACTCTACATGGGTTTTGCGACAGGCCATGCCGAACACTAGGATTATATCACTCTCACCCAGACACCCTGAGAAATATCTGAAGAAGGGGCCTGCATATGTTGATGGGAACTGCACTTATCTAGCCGGGAAGGATTTTGTTGATTTTGGAAGTGTTGATTGGGGAAAACTGTTGAGGAAACATGGCATTTCTGATATCAGTAGGGTGCTTGTTTTCTTTGATGACCACCAAAGTGAGTTGAAGAGGTAAAGTCTTTCTGTAGAACTTTTTCTTTTAAAACTTTTTTGAGCGTTTGATATAACATAGTTTTTGTTGGCTTTTACAATACTCATAGTGTTTCCTTCCTGTACTGTTCTTATGAGCAAAATCCTTAGTATCAACATGACACCGAGCCAAGCAGTCCAGCCTTTTTTAATGTTATCTTGTTATTTTTTTAACAACTTATCTACATAATTCTTTTTCATTTCCTATTCAGGTTAAAGCAGGCACTAAATGCTGGATTCCGGCATCTCATATTTGAGGACAACTATGACACTGGTACTGGCGACCATTATTCCTTGAGACAGATCTGTGATCAATCACACATCAGAGGTGTGTGACTTTGTTGCCTTCTTAGGTTCTAAGTGTTCTAGATGCATCAAATGCTTCATACATTTATTAGTTGAGATGATTGCATTGTTAACATCACTTGAGGAATAACATAAGCTTGTCTAACTTCCTAGTATAACTTCACTCTAGCTTATACTGCATTGTTAGCAATTTAACATGGTTAACATTCTTAATGAAGGATAATTGGTGCTTTCAAAATTTTAACAGCTTTTTCTTATCGAAGGCATAAATGATACTTGTCTAAGTAGAGAGCACATTACTTCAAACTATTTCATGTGTGTTCTGCAATCTGTTGCCTCTCTTCTTCTTTTGGCATTCACAGACTATTTCTTTCTTATCATACAATTATAAATTGTAGGATCGATATACACGAATATAGCAATCAGAGAGGGGGGATGATTGTGCGGAAGCTAAAACCAAATTTTCGATCTACTAAAAATTCACCCCAATTCTGAATCAAATAATTGCTTTGGATCAAGCAAAAACAGATTGGCAGACGTTCGGTAAAACGCGAATTCCCGGAGATCCAACCGTCGGATTGATCTGAAATTTGAACACAAGAAACTAGATTTCAATACGAATCTAACAGAAAAAGAATCAGCTCGATCGGACTTACGGATCAAAAGTTATGAATCTCGCAAGCTTGCTGTGATAGGATATAACGAGAATTGATCTAACATCAATTTTGTGATTAAACAAAATCTTCAAAAGATTAACCAACAAAACTTTGAGGAACTCTAAATCAAAGCCCTACAAAGGTTTTGGATGGATCAAATCAAGATGGAACTCAAAGAATCAAAGTAGACAAATAACCAATCTAGAACCAGAACAGATGAGCAAACGAACACCCAAAACAGAGAATACTGTAGCAACGAGTGCACTGTAGCTTCGAGATTACTGTAGCACGCAGAGGATCTTTGAGGAAATTGATCTTTATTTCTTTTGTCTAAAGTACTCCATACAAAAGAGTACAAACCCTAAACACAGCTCTGGCTCTCACCCTAGCTCTGCGCCCTTTCTCTCTTGCACCCATAAACAGGGGACACCTCCCCCTATTTATAATGAGCAACCCTAGCAAAGTATGCATGCATGTCCACTTGGTCCAATATGGCCCAATACATGCAAGCTACCCCAAACGATCACAACTCTGCACGCGTATGGCTCACTTGCCATACTCACATGACTAACAACTCTGCACGCGTACGATCCATCTGCCGACTCACGTGACTGACCAGCCTCCATGTGCACCGTTCTCTAGCCCGAACGTCCCGCATGACATCCTTGACCACCAAGACCTCGATTCCTCCCGAACCTAGTCTCGAACCTCAGTTCCTCCATGAACCTAGTTCTGGTCCCGTCATCGACCACGTTCATCCTCGAGCAACACCTGCACATGAACAATCCACAAAACAATATTCCGAGCACAAGTTCTTCCCAACTTTGCTCAATTAGTCCATGCAACTACTCACACAAACGTTGCATAAAATCAAAACATGCATTATAAAATCCATATGAATTTCATAATCATCAAATCGAACCAAAACCAATTTGATTCAAACCACAAGAGTTAAACCCTAGAAAAAGCCATTCACGCCCACGGCGGACCAAATCCTTGGTCCGGCGCACACAGGGATTAAACCCTAGAAAATCACATTCACGCCGGACCGAAACTTTGGTCCGGCATCACTCACGACGGACTGAAAACTTGGTCCGGCGTACACGTCAATCTTTCGGTTAAATGAAGAATTTTATCCGACGAAAAAACCTCAAATTCATGTTCACGGCGGACCAAAAATTTGGTCCGGCGTACATTTAAAACCTTCTGTTTCTTGAAGATTTGGTTCGGCAAAAATTACGTTCACGACGGACTGAAAATTTGGTCTGACGCAAATGCGAAAAAAACGATCCAGCACAAATGAAATCAAACCTCAAAACATCGTTCACGATGGATCAAAAATTTGGTCCAGCGTATATGCGAAACTTACTGTTTTTCAAGAAACTTGGTCCGGCGAATTTGTCTCAAAATCACATTCATGGCGGGCCGGGAAATTTGGTCCGGCGCAAGGCACTAAAAACCACGTTCACGGCGGACCAAAAAATTGGTCTGGCGCAAATGAAAAAAGCGGTCCAGCGCAAAAGGAAAACATTCTGTTTCTCCAAAACTTAGTCCGACGCAAATGCAAAATTTCCTATATCCTGGAAACTTGGTTAAGCACATGCACAAGTATATCAATGAGACAACACATGCATAAGCACCACACATGCCAGAGCACAAACACTTTGCAATACTAAAATCATCATTAAGCCAATTTTTCAGCACATGATTTCACATAAATGCTATCATCATGCATGCATTTTGTTGTCTATTGTGGTTGCATTTCAACATGATATACTGCTCTAAAGTCTACCAAGGCTTCAAACATGGTATTAAGAAGAAAAAAATTTGCTCTACATTCCAAGACATGGTTCCTTCCGATTATGTTTGACGTTGAAATTCACCTTTTCTTATGTTTGACGTTGAAATTCACCTTTTCTTTGTTTGCTTTAATACTTTAATCCCACGAGACAAGCCAGACCAATTGTAATTGCTATGGTATGTTCAAATAGTAGTTTCTATGCTTAGGATCTGCTGACAACCTGACATATATCAGTTGGAGATTTGAATGTTATTTCCAATATTTGTTTGTGTATCAAAATAATCATTTCTATGCTTAGGATCTGCTGACAACCTGACAGGGTTCAAATTCTCGCCGAAATCCCGCGAAATTTCGGATTTCGGACCCCTCCGAGTTCTATAATCCCGGCGAAATTAAAAAACCTTAAAAAAATTTAAAAGTGCTACAGTACCCTATAATTTCGGCGAAATCTCAGTTTTTAGACCGAGATTTGAATATTTTTTGACCGGATTGGATTCTTCGCGTCGTTTCCCTTGTGGGACAGTCGGTAGATCATAATTCCAGCGAAATTGAAAAAACCCTAAAAAATTCAAAGTCCGAGATCTCGTTGAATCTCGCCGAGATCTCGGTGAAATGGACCGAGATTTGATTAAAACTTGACCGGGTTTGACCGGATTTAAATTTTGGTTTTTGTATTTCGTTCGGATTTCTTCCGAAATAACGAGATCTCGGCGAAATTTCGGATTTCGGTAGGTGACGAGATTTAATCCAAAACGAAATTTGAAACCCTGCAACCTAACATATATAAGTTGGAGATTTGAATCGTATTTTCAATAATTGTTTGTGTACATGTGTCCTATTGGTATTTTGGAAATAAATACTCCCTTCAGTCACAAAAGAGTGACACCCTATAATGGGTGCAGTCAAACGAATTAATTTTGACCAAAGATATTGTTTAGAATGTAAGGTTTGGATATATGAAAATGATATAAGTGATTTTGTCATAAAAAAGTACTTTCATAATATTTCACTTTTATAACTTTTTTGAATATATGGTCATAAAATTTAGTGGTCAAAGCGGCATCTCATTGACTTTGAAAAGTAAAAAATGTCACTCTTGTGTCTGGCAGAGCAGTTTCTGAGTAAAATAATTTGTAAACTGATATGCAGACCTGTTAGTTATATATATTTCTTGGTAATATTGATTAACATACCTTTAATTAATGTGTGTGTTGGGCATAATGTTTTGTATGTTTATAGAAGACTATCTTTTTTCTTTGCTTGTTTTATAAGCCATAAGATAATAAACATTGCTTCAGGTATCTTATATTTAGAATTGAACTCCGCAAATTTCTTCAGTTTGTTATTGTTCATATGTATCTGGTAATTGCTTCTCTTCAAGTTATCTTAACGACTGAGCCAGTTTAATATCAGTACCCTGTAGGCATTTTTTCTTGCAAAGAACAAATAGTCTTTAGTGTTCCATATTTAATGTAGTTACTTGATATTTTGAATATTTATGTTTATAGTACAATTTATCATCCTAATAGTTCATGTCTTCCTCTTTTGAACATTCTCCGTTGCAATGCTATGCTCGTAGCTGGACAATAGTCTTCTTTTAGATTCTAAATATTAGGTACCATGAACTAATTACCACATTCTTTTCCATCCAGGTGGTGGACATAGCTGCTTTTGGGATAGTGATGAAACAAGATTAAGATTGAAACGGAAGAAGTTTTGGGAGAAGGCTGTGGAAATAGATGAACTATGTGGAAAGGATGGTGCATGGTGGGGTGTTAGAGGTTACATGCGTGACAATTTCAACCATAGTAATAAGGCCATGTCATACAAAGAGCATTTCCAGAACAGCAGGCTTGTTGAATCTGTGCTGGATTTGTATTGGGAGCTACCTCCTGTTGCTGGCCCATCCTTAACCCACCAAACAAGATATGACCCTGCCCGTGCATCTGATCCCATCATCGAAGATGGTCGCCATGGCTTGTTTCAAAGAATTGGTCTAGGGAGATTAGACGCTTCAGTGTTCAATGGTTACACTCAGATGGCATATGTTCAGATATCAGGCTCAATGTTGAGAAGAGAGGATGATTAAAGGTTTTCTTCCATGGGCTTAATTTTTCTCTTTTACGCTAACTGGACTGCCATTGGTCGATAGGCTTTTGTATAACGTAGGCCCTGTCATGCGCACATGACGTTAATTTTCTTAGTACAACTTGTGTCGCTGCAAAAGTTGTCCAATCAATAGAGGGCCTTGATTTTCTTTCCGAGGCATTTCTCAGTATAACTAATTATAACTAATTGTAAGGACTTCATTTCTAGGACTGCCTGCAGCACATCACAAAAAACAGGAAGAATGGCTTCTTTGCTCTGATAAGTATATATACAGCATTTTTTTATTAGGACTATTGTTTTAGAGAAAATCAAACATTAAAGGAGTTTCTTACATCCACTTATGTTGTACTTCATCTTTTGTTTCTTACATCCACTTATGTTGTACTTCATCTTTTGTGAGATCTACACACACCTCCCACTCCCAGCACTTTTTTTTATATAAAAAGATTCTATGCAACAGAGCTTTCAGAACCAAAGAATCAGCAATTCAGCACCGGTACAAGTTCTAGAGAAGTTGTGGAACCTTGTATCTGCATACTCTGGCCTCTGTGTAAACAAGCCCCGGTCTGCAGTAGTACCCTTGGTTCGGGCTGCAATGCCTATCCTCCGAGCAGACGCACCGGCCGTCCAGCGCGCACCCGTCGCCCTCGCCGAGCTCCTTCCCGCCGACGACCTCGTTGGACCACGGGCTGTCGAACAGCCCCCGTGGGTCCAGCTGCCACTTCGCCGCGGCGAACTTGCCCCACCCCGGGTACTTCCCCTGCACGCCTTGGAAGGCCACCAACCTGTTCTTGGCCCAGTGCGGCCGCGCCGCGTGCTTGACGAACGCCAGCTGCTCCACCTCCTCCCACACGTCCTGGTTGAGCCGCGCGGACGACGGGTAGGACGCGCGGTAGTAGTTGAAGTCCACCACAACGGCGTCCTCCGGCTGGCCGAGGTAGGCCTCCGACCTCTTGACGAACCTGACCAGGAAGCCGTTGTAGACGTCTACGCCGCAGAAGTTGTCCGGGTTCAGGTCGCGCAGCCGCTTGACGTCGAGGATGAAATCCCGGAACCGCGCTGGCGAGAAGACCGCCGTGCTCTCGTAGAAGAAGAGACCCTTGAACCTGGGGTCCCATCCGCACGCGCTAAGCAGGTTGGAGGCCGGCGAGTGCACGCAGGAGCCCGATGTCTGCATCTTCCCCTGGAACCCGACCACGGGGTAGCCGGTGAACAGCAGCCCGTTGCGCAGCCCGTTGCCGGCAATCCTCTTCGCCGCGATCTCCGCCGCGGCCATCGCGCACTTGCCCCTGACGTTCTTGGACCTCTCCAATGCAGTTTCTAGGACGAGTGAATCGTTTAGTTAGTTGCTAGGACCTCACCATTCTATATCAGTGATGCTCAGAGAGTGAGTAGTACCAAGTGCTCTGATTCCTGAGGAGACCGCGATGAGCGTGGACTGAAAGCCGATGAAGTCGTTGACACCATCGCCGGTGGCGTTCAGTGGCGCGCGGTCGTCGATTCTGTACACTGCTTGGTGCTGGGACGGGTACCAGGCGATGTCGGCGAACTCGTGGCGCGCGGCGTGGTCGGCGAAGTCGTCCTGGAAGGTAGAGTCGTCTCTGTAATCGTAGGTTATGCTTCTCTTGAACCTCAGGTCTAGTGCCAGCGTGACCTGCAACCACCATGTCTTCCATGAATCGACAACTCGACATGCATGACCTTGCTAGGATAGTAGTACTAACGGAATCGAAGCATCGAACTAGCTATCCTGCCTCGACAAAACTGAAATTTTAGCATCACCTTTGCAACTGTTACATTACGATACTCTCTTGTATGCACAACAGCAGTCCTCGAATTTGATCATAGTTTTGTGAGATACGGTACAAACATATACAATCTTAAAAACAATGAAAATAAATCTCGTAAAGAAGATCAAAATAACGATATTGAAGTAATCACGGCAAGAGAGAAAAGATTTGGTTAAGCCGGCCGCAAATTCTTTAAGCATAACCTCAATAGAGTACAATTAATTATTGCTCTCTTACAACTTCTCAAACCTTTTAGGACTTATATAAGAATCTAGTGCTAAAGAATAACTTAACCTCTAATTCTCTCGTGCACCTCTTTCTTTGGATAAGATGATTTGTGGTTTTTTAGTTGCTTGGTTTTTTCATGACTATTCCATGAGTTTATATAGCATCCTTAGTCCTTCTCCGAAGCAAGTCAGAAATCTATTCCGCAAGAAAGTAGGAATTCTAATCCCATTAGAATTCATCTAGCACACTTTTCCAAATCATAAAAAGATTAGATATGAGACACCATAATTAGCAATCTCTACCTCGACTCATCCATTGAAGTATCGTGTTCCTTCAACAATTTTCTTCTAGTCAGCTCCGCATTTTTTTCTTTCCACTTTTAAGAGTGCCTTTGCCACTGGGGCTTATGCACATCACCACAATGTGTGTATTAATGTTCGGACTTGGCTACCTGAACCCTCCACCTGAGAGCTTTTCTCTGTGTAGTTTGGTTAACCACACCTCCAGTTCCAACAACCCTCCCTACCATAGGTTTGTACCGCCTTCAAGCTTCGCCTGCTCATTGGTACCGCATGGTTAGTCCCACCACGTCTTTCTTCTTCTAATAGCTCGCACCTTCGCCTTTCCGCCTACTAGATTTTGCAACCGTCTTTGTAGTTCCGCATATGACTACAGTTGAGATCTGAGTACTTATGATGATACAGTTTGTTTCTCCTGATAACAAATTTATCAGACCTCCTATTGATTTCCCTTATTTTAGTTTTATCCATCAATCGGTATCATCCATTGATCTAGATACTTTTCATGATTATCTACCATTTGCAAGTAACTCGCATGACTTTGACTCGAAGTGATACCTCACAAACTTTCGAGTTCAAGTGGCCTCATATATATTAGATTCTTCTTTATGTAGATATCATAACAAACTCTTGTCAATATGTGATGTGCTCCATCATACATCTCTAATGTAATTATTTCCACATCAGTAATTGTGTACTCCTTGTAATCCACAAAGTGAGCAGTTTCATGTGTTCGGCGTAGAGACCCTTCATCAAACATCTCCCTTGCCAAATATACATGGAAGCAACAAACTGAATCTAATATCCATCCATAAGAAATAACTGATTGACTGATGACAAGTACGTTTGAATCACCTTTTGTTACCGCCATTGAGCATGCACCTTTATTTGCTTCAAACTCTAACAATCATTTTTCATATGACCTTCTTTGTCATGTGATAGCATACACGTGTGCCCCTGCTTTTGCCCTTCTTCTTCGTATTACTTTTGCTTCTGCCTGCAATACCTACTGCAGCTAATGCTTGAGGACCTAAGGATGAAGATTCTGATGGTTTTTTTCAAAGACTTCGCCTGCAACTGATATGCAACTACCTTGTTGAAATTGAGAGTACTATTTCTGATGAGAACATTCATTACCAATTGCTTCCATGATAGTAGTAGAGATGATGCTAATATGACGACTTTATCGTTCTCCTTAATTTTCTCATCCACACTAATTAGTTGTGTGATAAACATGTTGAAGTTATTGAGATGGTCAACAAACTATGTACCTTCTTCAAAGCACAACTTGTATAATTATCGCTTCAGCATCCACTAGTTTGTTAGCGACTTTGCAATATACAATTCTTCTAATTTCTTCCATAATTTGTTCGGTGAATTCTCCTTGATCACCGAGTACTTTATCTTATCGCAGAGATATAGACGGATCATACTGATAGCTTTTCGCTCCATCACCATCCAATCTTCAGCGGACATCTTTTCTGGTTTATCCCCTTCAAGAGCAGCGATCTGGACAAGGACATCCTCCACTACACATTGCCACACACTGAAATTTCCTCTACCGTCAAATTTCTTCACTTGATTCCATATTGTTGATATCAAACTTGATTTTGTGCCTCTTGATGCTTTTAGCAACCTTCTCACATATCTAATTAATCCAGCATTGGCTCTGATACCATTTGTTAACTTTGATAACCCTTTTTATGCGCATCAGCCCTTGGATTGGATCATAGTTATGTGAGATACGATACGAGCGTGCACGTCTCAAAAAACAAAGAAGATGAATCTTGTAAAGAGAACCAAGATAACAACGTTGAAGCAACTACTACAAGAGAGAAAAGATTCAGCGAAGCTAGTCACAAATTTTTAAAGCACAACTTCAAAAGAGTACAAAGGGATTATTGATTATTGCTCTTTCACAACCTCTCAAACCTATTAGAACCTTTGGATCCTTATCCTATATAAGAATATAGTACTAAAGAATAAGATAGCTTCTAATCCTCTCGTACACCTCTTGCTTTGGTTGAGTTGGTTCATAGCTTCTTGTTGCTTGGGTTGTCCACTACCTCATGGGTTTACATAGCCTTCTTAGTACTTCTCTAAAGCAAGTAGGAATCTTATTCCGAAAGAATGTAGAAATCTTAATCTTATTAAAATTCATCTCGAACAACTTTCTAAATCCTAAAAGATTAGATATGAATCACCTTAATTAACAGCAACAACCATTTTTTCTTTAAGCGTTGTAATAACCATTTGAGATCATAGAAAGAGCATATAGGATATAGCATATATAATCTTTTCTACTTACAGTGAAGCTAAAGAAATCAAAAGCTAACACAGTTATGTTGAACTGATTTTGAATTATTTTCTTTTCTAGGAGTGCATGACAATCATTCAACACATGACAGCCAGAAACAAAACAAACTGAATGAACTCCCAAAGGGAAGTCACTCAAAGCCAAACATATATACTTTGGAAGGAAACGGTCGATCCAAAATGCAAAATGAAGTATCTTACGAAGGATATCAGATAGCAACAATAAAAAAAATTAGGCGAGGTCCAAGGTGCGAGGTACCATTTTTTTTTTATATAAAAAAACCTGGCTTTGAAGTCTCAACAATTTGAAGGATTATCAGATAGCGACAATAAATATCCATGGCTCGAGGAACTCATATTTGCTGCGGCTACAGGAGCATCGTACTGATTCTTAAAACGATTGGATGCATATTTGCGCGATCCTTTCCCCATGAGGACAACTCATAGCGCGATTTCGGATTGCTCGATGATCCAGGTCGGTGATTGAAGCAAAAGTGTTGTTAATTAATTACACATTCCAATCATAAATAGTTATCATTTTAGACATAGATACAGTCAAACTTTCAAAACTTTAACTATTAATATCTTTTTAAATATTTAAATTAGATATATAAAAATCATATGTAGATTTGTCTCGAAAAATACTTTTATAATATTATAATTTTATTGAGTTTTATAAATATATTATAATAAAAATTGATGATCAAAACTGTATTTTGAGATCATATCAATATCCAAAATGATAACTATTCATGAGCTTATGATCATCACAGGTGTCCTGTCGTGCGTGTTATATCAGTTGACTGATTTGTGGTGATCAATATTTATTTTTCCTTCTGAGTTAATGGCAAGTTGTGAACACATGGTCGATTAAAACTGTAGTGTTTAAATCGTTGTAATATGAACTTACAAACATGCATGCAAATTAAAGCGTTTTGAGAAACACCAACTTGCATATCAATTTCAAGCGGATTTTTTTGTACCATCTGTATTCCAGGCTAGAGGTGGGCATTGGGCCGGGCTTTTTTGGGCCGGCCCGAAGCACGATGGTATGGCACGGTGCAAAGCACGGCACGGCAGATTCGGGCGGTCGGGCCGCAAGACGCAATCGTAGCACGTCGGCCGCGGAACTGTGCACGACGGGCGGCACGCACGCGCACGGCGATTTGGGGCGTCTTGACGCATTTAACGAGCACGAAATCACGGATTAAGGCTTAAAAGTTGGCGGATATTGTTGATTCAGGGCATCTTCAAGCATTGCATTTATGTTTGACATTTTGTTGATGTGATTAGTCTCTTATGTAATTAAAATAGGTAGTTTAGTAGTAGTGATTTGTTTTATTTCTTTGTTCGTCAAAATAGTAAAAATGGGTCGGGCTTGGCGCGCAAGACGGCTGCACGAAGCGCAAATGGGCGGGCTTGGGCTCGCCAAAGTGAGTCGGCAGACGCCAAGACGGCTGGCACGATGGGCGTCGTGGCACGACGGTTTGACCGAAGCACGATGGGCGGGCCGCAAGACGACGCAAGACGACGCCCACCTCTAATTCCAGGTGCAATGTGGATCTAGTTCCACACATTAAAATTTCTGTCTGGCAAAGGTGGCTAAGGAGATGATTAGCGAAAATTAACATGCCTTTGTCGGCATCATTTCATTCTGCTTGACTAGACAAGCCCTGTGGTACAAGTCCATAGTTATCAATACCACTATACCAGTATGTACCAGCTGATATGGTCTGTAAGCATCATTTCAGTATCTAAACCGGTACAAAGTAGCCCTATGTACCGTACCGGCCTTACTACCGTTCAATAATGGTCAATACCGCAATACCGGCTTCGATACCAGTCAATACAAGTCATGCCAGTGAAATTGATAATATCGTTTATTGAACCATATGTTATATTTGATAGTACTACTATGTATTTCGAGTAACATTATAAGTAAATTTTAATGTACATATAATTATAAATATATATTATTATACTAAACATGAAATGGTACGCCGATATGGACCGTACTGAAACGTACCATTTCAAGAGTCAAACCAGTATAGATTTCAGTACGGTAATGACAAATTTAGATACAACAACCACACCTAGACAAATTAAAGAAAATACTTATAATGGTTTTTTTTGAGACATTGGTCCCCGTGGTCCAGGATTGTAAAAGGGACCACACAATACATACAAGACTGCAAAGCATATATTGGCCTTGCTTGCCTAGTACCTTTTTCAGATTTTTTCTGCTAGATTTTTAGAGACACTTTAGAAGTAACCAAAATATGTATAGTTTTAACATACTTGTATTATTTAGTATATTGAATCACTGACGAAACACTTTCCCTGTTTGGCTATTTGCCTAAAACTATTATCTAATCCAAGTGGAGCCATCATCACCAACAAAAAAAAACTACAGTGGTCTTTCGGCATTCTGTTTTGCTTACAACAGTAGAGTTGTCCTTTGCTGTAAACAAATAAATGATTCGATTAGAATCTGGTGATGTTTGAGTGAGCAATAAAGACGGCGTTAGTAGTTGTCTATGCTAATTTGCTAGTCACATGAGCTCATTCCTCTGCGATTTTAATTATTTGTTGATTTGAAGTTTACTTTTATGCAAATAATGCTCAAAACTATATTTTCTTCAACTGGCTTATCTTCGTATCTTCAGCTCGCTCTCCCTCTCAAAAAGAGAATAAAAGAACAAAAAGAGGCTTGTCGCCGGCTGAGGCAGGCAAAGCTAGCGAGCTGATCATAATGCGAGTTCGAGTAAAACTGGTTGCCCCATCTAGCAAGCTGGGCTGTCGCTTGGATCGATCGGTGCACACAATCATCAGCTCAACTTTACTCGCCGAGTATATAGGTTAGAAATTGGTCCATGTGAGATCCATCTCTACTATATAAAGTGAGAGTTTCTTCCCACGTCACATTAATTGCTCTGCTTAATTGCCTTACTTAATTGCCCTGCTTAATTGCCCTACGCAAGAAACGAAGCGTTGCTTTAATTATTCAGCTTTTGCAAGAAAAGAAACGAAGCGTTAAAGATAGATGTTTGATCTTATGAAATAGTATTTTTTTTTTATTTTTTAATCTTTATTTTTTGTTATCAATTTTGTTTTTCGTAGCAACGCACGGGCATATAACTAGTTTCTTTTAATCATGTGTGACCCATTTCTTTTAATTCCAAAGCATGCATTAGTACCATAGTGTCTAACTAAGTAAAGAAAAGATAACTTAAAAGATGGAGTTCTTACCACATCTTGATTAATATGACACTTGATATGAAAATGACATAGGGTGGACAGTGGTTAAACACACACACGCGTGCGCGCATTTACGTATTTTCACATGAAAATACACGTCTTGTGACTTGTGACGAGCCACCGTGTCGTAGTTTGTCTCCTCGCACTTTGAATTTATTTTTTTGTTTTGCTGAATCCTGCAATTATCTCTCTATTCATTCTGTTTAATTGCGATTTAAATATTTTATTTTAATTTGGTATAATTATCATAAACGCTATCAATTTCTAGTGAGTTAATTGATATTATGTAGTTAGTTACTAGTAATTGCTGCATTCAACTGACATAATGTGTCAATTAAAGATAGCTCTAGATTCTCAAAGAATCCACTCTACTGAGAATTTAAGATATGAAGCTAAAAAATTGGTGCGGGAGTTGTGCCTAACACCTCCTTAGGTCTTGTTTGACAGAGCTCTAGCTCCACTAGATACATAAATATGATGGAGCTAAGTATTCCTAGCTTCACCAGATCCGTGGATCTAGAGCTGTGAGTATATTAACAGTGTCTAGGTGAGTCATCTTGTTTACATTTTAGAATAAAAATATAAATTTAATTCACTTTATTTTAACATATAAGTTTCAGATCTAAAGTGGTGCTGGGATCTGTAACCCTACCAAACAGGACTTTATTAATGCTTGCCTCAATGGAGTGCATTATTAAGGACAAAGATAAATAAGATCCATGTATTGGTTACAATAGGTTTCAATAACCTAACTCTAGCTCCGCTTATTTGTAGTATAACTAGTAAATAATATATTATAGGAGCCATAAAAATTTGGTAGGTATATATCTCGAAGGGAAACCATTGTAGTGCGGTGTAAGTGTCCTATGGATTGTTCAGACTAGCGTTTTCAATGGTTGTAGTTGTAGATTTTTAATAATAAAAAACGAAGCTACCAACAAATGCACGACTGCTGTTATAGTTATATGATATATCCAATGTTTTTTTTTCATTCTTTCTCATTTAGTAAGTATTTTCAGGCTTCAAATCTGTTTCTATTTTCTTCGAGGGGGAATATTTGTAATATAAATTAAATTAGTACAGGATATTTTTCTTAGGGTCTTACTAGTAAACAAGGAAAGCACATGCTCTCAGTTGACAAGTTATCAGTATTATGAATATGTACATGAGATTTTGTTGACAATATGACAGCACAAGTGTGAGTCTATGAAGTACAGTACATACGTATACTTTTGGTTTCGTACTAGACTATATCATTAGTGAGGTGTTAGGGAGAATGTGAGCGTTTTCTTTCTAAAGCATTCAAATTTTAAACCTTCAGATCTAGTTCTAATTGGTAGAATCAATTTGCCTTCTACTATTTAAGTATTCTAGAAAAAAAATTAAATACTCACAAACAAAAAAACACTCAAATACTACTCCCTCCGGTTTCATATTTCATATCGTTTTAGACATAATCTCACATACCAAAGAGTGATTAATAGAGTGCTAATTTTCTAATGTGGTCATATTAAATAGTTTGAAAATAATGTGATCCCAATTCTTAAAGTAAGGATACCCAATCGTTATATGTGCATACAGAGCTCAAGCGTCAGCAATCAATACGTATGCTTTAGAAATCTGATGTCATTAAATGCAAAATAGTCCAACGATAAAAATTTTCAACCAAACTATAGAACGCTCCAACGATAAAAAAAAAAAATACGAAACCGGAGGAAATATTTAGCGATTCCCTTAGTATATTATCCGCAAGCTTTTTGTCACCTCGTACGATCTCGAATCAAATCAAACCAATGAAAATAAGGTAAAAGTCTTAAAGAATAACCGTTACAATACAATCACTAACCTTGGAGACCACTCCGAGCAGGCCGAGGGACACCAGCGCTGCGGGAAAGAGAGCGTCGCCTTTCTCGAGCGCCACGACTCTGGCCCACCCTTCAGCCTCCCCGGCAGGCACGACCAGGCTGAGCCCCACCACATGGTCGTGCACGGCGCCTCCCCGGCCCCACCACGAGCTGCCGTGGGATCCCGTGCTCAGGAGCCCACCGATGCTCACCCCCTCCCAGTACGGGGCCGCCGACAGGCTAAGCCCCCTCGCCTCCGCAGTGTCGATCACGGTTCGCAGCGGCGCGCCGGCGTCCGCGGTCACCGTCCGCGCCCCCACGTCGACCTCCACGCCGGCGTACCTCGCCGTGCTTATGAGCAAAGAAGTACTGTTCCCGTCGCCGCCGCCGGGGCAGGCCAGCTTCGGGATGGTGTGCGCGAAGCCGCTGACGACCTTGACGCGCATGTTCTTGGCGCTGGCGCTGGCGACGGCGGCGACCACATCCCGCTCGGACGTTGGGTATGCGACGGCCGCGACTGGGCAGTCGGCGCGGTCGCTCGACCACGCGCCGTAGGCGTTCGAGAGCACACAGCCAGTCTCGCTGCACCACACCGGCGGGCGTGGCGGCAGTGAGAGGGCGAGGGGCAGGGAGGAGAGTAGGAGCAACAGAAAGGTGGCGAGCATTTCTTTTTTTTTTTGCCTTCTATGTGGGGGTGCTTTTGCTTGGAGTGAGGTTCTGCTTTTGCTCTGTTTCGTTGCGGTGGTGGGAGCTCGCGGCCGGGGAGGCTTGGCCTGGCAAGCAACCTCTTCTTTGGTTGGTTGGAAAGGTTTGCGAGAGTTGCCTTTAAAGGATTGGCGATCGGTGTTATTTTTCCCATTTCGTGTAACTTTTCGGGCCTCGGTTGATCCGCAGACACGTGCAATGGTAGACTGGTAAGTAGATGAGGTCGTGCTTGGAAGGCAGGTAGGTAGGTTTCACGCGCTAGTTGTATACTATCAGTTTTTGATGCACTGAGGTATTCGAAAAGCAAAATATATCAACTACTATACAATATGAAAATATTCATTCGGGAATCCATCCTACATCAGACAGATTAATAGATATCAGATAAAGAGAGAGGGTAATAAACGAATAGGCAGCAGAACAGTTCAGAAATGTCCAGTTTACACATGGTAACTATATGATATATAGATGCGAGAACAATAGTGGCATGGTATATAGCCCCACAACAAAAACTACTTGCAACATAAACAGAATGCGAAGTCAATAGCAAGCATAGGTAGCCCAATGGTACACAATCAAAATCTTCAGAGTTTGAGAAATATGTCTATTTGCACCTGATACGTCCTCGACTATTTGAGAATATGTAAATCAGTTACATGCCGCACACATGGGCGAATATAAGGGTTCAACTCCCCTACCTGGTCCAAGATTTGCATCCTTAAGAGGGTAGATTATTTCTAATATATTTTTACATAAGAACATGACATAGTGGTTCACTCGCAGAAGAATTACTGCAATAATTTGATCTTATCGGAATATCAGGGCACACTCTATGGTACTAATCGTAGAGAGAATACAATATGAAGATGATCTTATATATGCAAAAGAGGCTGCATCTTTTGCCATGGAAGAGATTGATTCCTCCTTGTTTATAATAAATGCAGTCTCTGCAATTGCATTTGGTCCAAAATAAAATAAAATAAATGGTTTCGTTGTTTTCTATCTGCAAGGCCAAGCCCGCAAAATATGATGCATCCAGAGATGAGAACTTAATTCCCATTGTCACAAAGGCTAAGGAATGGTCATATACATGGGTATACTACATTAGAGGTATAGGAAACTACATGTTTCCTCTCTGAATTTATTCTAAAGTAGGTCTCAGCACTTCCTTTTCATTACTTCAGAATTGTACTCCTTAAAAACAAAAAAAGGCTCCCTAGTCAGCACATATATGAACGACAACTACTAAATTGAACGTGGAACATGTTATACACTGCATACCTCCGGGCGAAGTAGCGAGTAATCCTAGTGCCGTAATTATATAATTAAGAATATAAATAGCCTATTAAAATTATTGATGCAAAGGCTGGTACTTTTCAAATGGGAACATATTCTGGACATAATTTTTTGTCAATGTAAACTTGCAGCACCCAAAGTAATGTAATTACAATCTATAAGGCTATAGGCCTATAACAATAAGATGATATTGGCGTGTACCTTGGCTTATCAAGTCAAATGAGAGGCAAAATTAGGTTATAACGGAACATCAACATCAAAAGAGCAACAACTGTTTTTTCCCTCTTCTGCATTAATCTCTGCATGGCCAAGCATTATATGACTGTTTCCTAGGGGCAAATGTTAGAAATAAGAAATGTGAGACGATAGTCATATGAACAATTAAAGGTTTCTCTGTGATCTCAATAAGCCTAAAGCAGGAGGCCATCCATATCTAATACATAAAAGCATAATATTTTTAGTTAGGCACATCAATGTTTTCAGCCAAGCACGCAAACACATGAACAATATTTAGCATGAGCAACTAACCCTATGAGACTCACGGTTTAGTATCCAACAGTCTAGTGCTGTTGTCTCCATAGGGGTCCAGATTAACCATTTGAATAAAACAACACACACAAATGATCAGCTAAAAAGTTAGTACATCTAAAAAATATCCAAGCCTAAAGCCTCAACTACATAAATCAAGAGCAATACTAAATTATGCCACAAATGGCCAAATTTTGCAGACTAACGTAACCAATGATGGTTGCTAATTAGCAGCATAAATTTTAAGAGAACAAAAACAAAGCTGAGAGCAATCAACATAACAGATACCCAAGGGATTTTAATTATGCAGAAATGGTTGTGAGCAGGAAATAAAATTAAGTAATTGGAGGCTAAAACAGAATGAAGTGAAAGATGCTGCTTGGAGCACTATACTGAGCTATCATTCATCATCAAGTTGTGAAGGAAGAAAACCTGCACGATATATTTGTAGTCAATAAGCAGGCAGTAAATTGTGATACAGGAAACAATATCAAATGAGCAAGACTCAATTGTTACACTGTACGTTAATGGAAACATAGGGTGTGATGCAAAACGTAGAGAACATGGTAAAAAATATTGTTCAATTAAAAGATTTCTTGTGATTCCAGCAACACTTAGAGAAGGGGGAAATATCTCTTTCAAAGATGGGAAGATCAGTGTCGCATATCATTTCCTGCAGCTTCTCAATCATAGCAACCTTGTGCAGCTTAAGCTCGAATTTTTTTTTATTTAATATTTTTTATTAATCGTTTTTTCGAAAATGAGCTACGGAATGTAAAAATTTTAAAAGTGCATGCCCGTCGCCTGTGTATGGGGCGATCGCTCCATACATAGGCGATCAATGACCACACCGATGGTGCCGTTAGCCCCATAGGGCGATCAGTGGGTGAATAGGGCGATCGCCCATATTCGGGGCGATAGGTGCCTCCCCCATTTTTTTTTTCAAACAGTAATGAAATTAGGGATGCCCACCAAAAATAATAGGGATAGCAACAAAAAATAATAATGAAATTAATGTGCCGCATCAATTACTTACGCAGAAAATTAATTATGAAATTGAAACATTAATGGCAAGAAAATAACAATTAAATAGTAATTAGTAATGAATTGAAAGGAAATATTTTCTTGCCATTAATGTTTTAATTAGTAATGAATTAAAACATTAATGTTTTAATTAGTAATAGAAATTGAAACATTAATGGCAAGAAAATAACAATTAAATAGTAATTAGTAATGAATTGAAAGAAAATTAAATAGTACTTTTTGGCCCATATACACGCAAAGGAAGGTGTACATGAAATATTTTTCCAGAATATGGCAGTCCGTGTATCGAAGAGCAAATCTGGTACGTTGCATTACACGACATAGAAAAAGAGGTAAACATGCACGACGCGTACATCACGAACTAGTTAACAAGTGCAGACAGAATTATCACGAGGATAACTGCATACATCATCTTTTCTAACCACATGATGTTTTTTTCAGTTTTTTGTCATATCAGCTGTGAGTGGTCAGATTTCATTGAGCGTGACAAGTCGTGCAGCTTTGTTTGACAGTGACAGGTTGTGGCACCAAGCTTCGTAGTGTGATGTGCCACCATGCTACTGTCAACTTTGTCAGAGTGACTGTAGAACACTGTGCACACCACCAAGGGACAAAGCACACTATTGGATGTAAAAATCGCCAGAAAATGGGGCGATCGCCTTATATTTGGGCGATCGCTCGGATTCTGGGCGATTGGTCCTCTATATAACCACGCTCGCGGTGTCGCAAAGGCCAATGCGAGAAAGCTTTGGGCTAATACGAGGGAAGACGAAACACAGAGCACAAGTCCAGCCAACCAACGAGTGGCAATGGAGTTCCCCTCGCCCCCAAGGCACAGCCTTCGCGATGACATCCCCGAAGGCACGCAGGTCCCCATGTGCCTATGCGGGGATCCTTGCTGGTTCCGGAAGTCTGTAGACAACTCATACACCTACGGTATGAGGTAATGGAGCTACCGCAACCACGACTCCGAGCCAATGCTGGAGATGCGTATGCGGCCGAAAAGCCCGGTATGTTCGTAGTCGCATTTTATGTTACATCAAACTGTGCAAACTTAATATTGTAATACCATCCTTTGTCACCAATTGCAGCCTCCATTGTGCGAGTTCATCAAATTCTACGACGCGGAGCAGACTCCCGAGATGGAGAGGATGCGGGATTGGGAGTACTCGCATCGAAGAGCTATGGTACACCAGAAGTGGCGTGAGCAGGACGAGGAGGAGATGCGCATGAGCATCATGAAGAAATGTGTGCAAACAGGGAGGCCGAACGGCAGTGCCTGGCTGCCGAGCGGGAGGCCGAGCGTGACAGGAAGCGCGAGAGGGCCGCTACGGCCAGGGCAGCAGGCACCGATGGGTTGCGCAAGGGGAAATATCCCCGGTGCACTCAGTAGTGTACCAGAACGGAGCTTGTTGCCGACCATCTGTAACCCCCCATGTTTGTTTCTCGTCATCTGTCAACTTGTAACCCTTATGTTCCTTATGACTTAAGTTCCCTGTAACCTTTATGTTCTTTGTAACCATTATCGCCCTACCGTGAACTCGTGGCAACTCAAATCGAATAATGCGGGAAAAAATAGGAACAACCTCAGAAAAGGCACACGCGTTAATAATTAAGAAGGATTAAAAAAATATGCATTGAGTTCAACCAGTTACATAACAAGGTGATGAATGTAAAAGTCATTACAAAAGCACAGCTGTAGAACAAGTCAGTCATGTGGACGCCTCCTGATTTGTCCTGTGGGGTACGTGAGCGGCGTCGGAGGATGAATACTCCTAGGTCGACCCTGTGGCACAGGGGTAACACCGGCTGTCGGGCGAGTCGGGCGCTGCTGACTGAGGAGGGGGGCCAAAGAACTCACTGGACAAGAACTGTGTCACGTCAATCTCCGCCTCCGTCTGGTCGTTGTAGGGTGCGTCGTGGTAGCGCGCGTCGTCGAAACCACGGCTCGGTCCAGCTGGGGCGCGAGATGAATACTACCCCTCGTGACCCCAGTGCTATTGTGCGGGACGCCACGGGGGCTCGTAGTAGCCGACATTGGGCTGTGTGTGACGACTGCCACCGAGAGGTGCGGGCGCGGCTACAGGACGGTGAGGTGCTGGGCCACGTGGGGCTGGTGCGTTGCGTCGGACAGCGTCACCACAGCCTTGGCAGGTCAGAGTGCGAAAGAACAACCTCGCAGCCTAACGGACCCGCTCCCAAGCTGGCCTGGCCTCATCGGCGGTCACCGGGATGCCCGCGTCGAGGCGCGCCAGCATGGACGTAGCCTCCATGTCCAACTCCATCACACGCTGTGCTTGCATGTAATGCAAGATTGATTTAAGGTATTTTACATGGAAATAACGTAGCGATAGAGATTCGAATGTGAAACTTACCATGAAGTTGTCCCTTTGGGACATTTGTGAAGGGTACGTGCCCGACACCAATGCCTGACGGGGGACATAGGGTGCCGGTGGTGTGTACCCCACCCTGATCCGGGTGCGCGGCGTGAACCACTCCATGTACTCGTCGTACGTGGAATGGTCTTACGGCCGCGTCTCGGTGACCCTATCCGTAAGCGCATCATCCCATTGCAGTACCCATATCGTCATGCGATGCGTGAAGGGAGTACCCGCTGCAACCCCCATCTGGGACATCCTGCAATGCAAAAGAAAATGGCATTTAGATTCAACATCCAATCCGATGGAATTGTAAGCGGTGCGGTCGGGAGACATACCTGTGAGCGGCCCGTGAGACAGCGTGAGTAGGCTGCAATGGGAAAATCTAGAACAGGCCGAACTGCCGCAGCACCCTGTGTGGCGAGTACTCCTCCACGCACAGGTCGAAGATGACGACCTTACGGGTCAACCAGTATTGCTCGTCCCGTGTGCAAAGCGTGGCGATCCCCAACGGTGCTCGGATTTGTATGTCGTACGCGTCGTACGGGGTCCACCGCACATCCTCCTCATGGAGGCTGTCGAACTCCCGAACGAAATCGGGTACGACCTCCTCACCTGTCGGTGGGCCTATAAGTGCTGCGCGAAAATAAAAAACGGTGCATGTTACGAAAGTGCGCAAGTACGGGAACAACATACGAGGGGGCGTACCTGTCACCGAACCCAGTAGTGGCCCATGGTGGGCCAGTCCATCGGGTCCCCGTGGTACAGGTCTTGTGAGTACGGCGTGGTGTCAACAACAGGCCTGTCGATGGAGAAGTGCTCCCAGGACCACAACTACAGAAGGAGGATGCACCCCGACATCGTCGCCTCCTGAAGCGCCCGAGAGACCGCGTCGCACAGCCCTCTATATGTCGCCGCGAGAACAGCGGAGGCCCAAGACCATTACACAATCTGTTTACAACGAGAATGTTAAACATGCCCTGTCAATATAGATTTGAACGAAATGTGTTACCTCATCCGCGGGGGTGTCGGCGATGGACTGGGCGTACTCGATCAGGTGCCGGTCCATCATGTTCCCGTGCAAGGACGGGAACATCACCCAACCAAACAGCAAAAGCAGGTATGCCTCCAGGTGACGGGCCACGTCCTCCTCCTCTGCGTGTGGATGGAGAAGCTCCGCCTGCAGCATTTCATACAATAATATAAGCAACTTAGTGCGTCCCCATTAAATTGCAACGAAGAGGGTACTAACCGTGAACTGAAGCAGCCACACCTTCGTCGGTCCGTGCCACTCACCGTGCCTGAGGGGCACGTACACGCCTGCCCGAGGGTGCCACTTTACCTCAGCGAACCGCGCGGACAAGTCCGCCTGCCACGTGACGGGGATGTCGTGCGGCACAACTACAGGACCCGCGCAGGGTAGTCCCAACAAGTAACACACGTCCTGCAGTGTCAGAGCCATCTCTCCGCAGGGCAGGTGGAACGTGTGCGTCTCGGGTCTCCACCGGTCGATGAGGGCGGTCAGCAGGGACCGGTCGTACCCGAAACGTGGCACCTGGTTCCCCTCCGCTGGGGCAGTCGTATGCTCCACCATCCTACAGAGCGGAAGTAAGCCAGCCGCTCGTAACCTGCATGTACTGTCGTCATATTGTATTCGCAAGTAAGTGCATGTACATACAAGAGCAAGTAAGACAGGTGGTAGCTTACTGTGGAACCCAGCGTGGGTCGATGCGGAGCATCTCGCTCGACACCTGAGGCCGCAGTGTCACTAGCTGTCGGCCCTCAACTGCGGAGAACCTAGACCGGTGGGTCTGTGAAGGGTTTCGTAGCATGGAAAACAAAAATTTTCCCTACGATTGCAACCAAACACCAAGATCATATCTAGGAGATGCAAGTAAACGGTTTGTATGACTCACCAGACCTAAAGCGGGAATAACGCTCCCCGCAAACAAACGTGGTTGATGTAGAGGTACACTCCGACTTCCAAAGTCGCGAAGATGAGCGCCACAACGGCAGCCCGCATTCTGGTCACACGTGCGGATCAACGATGACCTCAATCCTCGTCGGGCAAGTAGTGGATCCTGAAAACTCCAACAACACTACTGCCTTAGTGGTGGTGGTGAAGAAATAATTCAGAAGCTTCGCTTAAGCCACAAAACAAAAACGGATCGGCAGGAGGAGGGAGAATGGACCAACCAAAGGGTCATGGATGAACACTAAAGAGAGGAGCTCCTCCTCCCTTTTATAGGAGGAGGAGGAGGCATGCCAAGGGTGGGGTGGCGGCGCATGGGGGCCGCCTTGCCCTCCCTCTCTTCATGTGAGTGATCTCTCCACTCACAAATTAACCACTTTGATTTCCATTAAAACCCCACTCAAGAAAATGAAAGGTTTTCTCCCATAAACATTTTTATTTCAGATTTAATATTTGTTAATTCTTTTAATTAACAAACATTAACATATACCCCCTTTAACTATTCAGATATCCAGAAACTATTCCTAGGCGATACTCAAATAAACCCTCAGATCTATCTATATTTTTCTCCGTGTTTCGTATCCACTTAAATGCATCGATGAACCTTAAGTGTGTCACCCTACGGCTCGTGAATAAAATGGACATGATTGAGACTCCTCCTCAGATCAATAATCATCGGCGATCTCGAGATCCATAATGACTCCCATTCACTCAACGATGAACTAGTGATCACAAGAAACCGTAAAACGACATAACCAATTCCTTTTGTCTCACGATATTTTACTTGTCCGGATCCGATCATCGAGTATCAACTATACCTAGTTCGATCCCGCTACCGACAAGTACTCTTTACTCGTTCCGTGATATAACATTCTTGTGACCTAGTCACATGCTTGCGTTTATGTCAATGTGATATCACCGAGAGGGCCCAGAGTATATCCTCCGTCATCCGGATGGACAAATCCCACTCTTGATGCATGAGCCTCAACTAATACTTTCATAGTACCCAAATCCATCTTTATAGTCACCGTGTTACAGTGACGTTTGATGTCATCAAAGTACTTCTAATTAGTGATTGACATCATCTCATGGTCTAAGGAAAAGAGCTATTTGAATGTGTTTGATACAGCAACAAACTAAATGACTTGATCGTTATTTGCTATACCAACTTGGGTGTGTGTTCATCACATCATTCTTCTAATGACATGACCCGTGCTATTAATAACATCAATGTTCATGATCGTGAAACCTTGATCATCGCTAATCAACGAGCTAGTTTAAAAGAGGCTTTACTAGGAACCTTTTGTTTATTAAACACACATGTATTAACGTTTCGATTAATACAATTTTAGCATGAGAAATAAACATCTATTATAAACATGGAATATGATAATAAACAATTTATTATTGCCTCTCGGCATATTCCCTTCGCCTTCCCACTTGCACTAGAGTCAATAATCTAGATTACATTGTGATGATTCTAACACCCATTGAGTTCTCGTGTTGATCATGTTTGCCCTTGGTAGAGCTTTAGTCAACGAGTCGCCACATTCAGATCCGTGTGCACTTTGCAAATCTTATATCGCCATCCTTGACATGTTCACTGATGGAGTGAAACCGACGCTTAATATGTTTGGAATTCTTGTGTGACCTTGGTTCTTTAGCATTGGCTATGGCACCATTGTTGTCACAATAGATAACCATCGGGTCCAACGACTCGAACCACACCTAGTTCGGATATGAACATCTTCATCCAAACCGCTTACGCGCCGCTTCCGGGCAAGAATATATTCCGCCTGCTGGAAGATCCCGCCACCACATTGCTTGAACTTCTCCCGACCATCGCTTCCTCCATTCATTTCAAAATGTACCCTGATTGAGACTTAGAGTCATCCGGATCGATTATCAAAGCTAGCGTCGACGTAACACTTTGGCGATTTGAGCTCTTCTTCACCACCATATATGAGAAACATATCCTTAGTTCTTCTTAAGTACTTAAAGATATTCTTGACGCCATTCAGTTGTTCAAAACCTGGATCGACCGCACTGCTAGTCAAACTAATAGCATGTGCCACATCTGGTCTTGTACAATAACATAGCATACATGATAGAGCCTATGGTCAAGCATAGGGAATCTTATTCATTACTTCTCTATCTTCTGTGTAGCCGACTCTCGAGTCTTACTCAACGCCTTGCCTTTGCATCATAGGTAAGAACCCTTTCTTACTTTCGTCCATTCTAAACTTCTTTAGAATCTTGTCAAGATATGTACTTTGTGATAGCCCAATTAAGCGCCTCGATCTATCTCTATAGATTTTGATGCCTAAAATATATGCCGCTTCACCAAGGTCCTTCATTGAAAACTTACTGCTTAAGTAATCTTTACACTTTTCAAAGTTCTATATCATTTCCTATCAACAATATGTCATCCACATATAATATCGTAAATGCTATAGAGCTCCCACTCACTTTCTTGTAAACACAAGATTCTCCGTAAGTTTGGACAAATCCAAAACCTTTGATTACCTCATCAAAACGGAGATTCCAACTTAGTGATGCTTGCTTCAGATCCATAAATGGATCGCTGAAGTTTGCATACCTTATTAGCATCCTTAGGATCAACAAAACCTTTGGGTTGTATCATATACAACTCTTCCTCAATGTTTCCATTAAGGAACGCAGCTTTGACATCCATCCGCGATTTCATAATCGAAAATGCAAAGAATTAAGCAACATAATCCTAACAGACTTTAGCATCGCTCTGGTGAGAAAGTCTCATCGTAGTCAACTCCTTGAATTTGTCGAAAACCCTGCGATAAGTCGAGCTTTATAGACGGTCACATTACCATCGACGGCTATTTTCTTTTTGAAAATCCATTTGTTCTCAACGGCCTTACGGCCATTGGGTAGGTCCACCAAAGTCCATACTTGGTTTTCATACATGGATCCCATTTCGGATTTCATGGCTTCTAGCCATTTGTCGAAATCTAGGCTCATCATCGCTTCATCATACGTCGCAGGTCATTATTCTCAACTACCATGACATTCATAGTAGGAACATAAAAGCTGTGGAGCAGATGCGCTTTGTTGACTCGCGAGGCGCTGTAGTGTTCTCTTTCGAGTTTCATGATCCTTATCATTAGTTCCTCTTCATTTGGTGAAGTCAACTCGAAACAACTTCCGCCAGACTTGCCATTCCATGAAGAGAAGGTTCAACAACCTCGCCGAGTTCTACCTTCCTACTACTCACACCTTCGAGAAACTCTTTCCAAAAAAGGATCCATTCTTGGCAACTAAAACCTTGCCTCGGATCTGTGATAGAAGGTGTACCCAATTGTTTCTTTAGGGTATCCTATGAAGACGCATTTTTCCGCTTTGGTTCGAGTTTATCGAGTTGAAGTTTCTTCACATAAACATCGTGATCCCAAACTTTTAGAAATGAAATGACTTAGGTTTGTTGCCAAACCATAATTCATACTGGTGTCATTTCAACGGATTTTAGATGGTGCCCTATTTAAAGTGAATGCAATGCTTTCTAGTGCATGACCCCAAAATGAAAGTGGCAAATCTGTAAGGGACATCATAGATCGAACCATATCCAATAAAGTACGATTACGACGCCTGATACACCATAACGTTGTGGTGTTCCAGGTTTCGTGAGCTGTGAAACTATTCCACATTGTTTCATGTGTGTGCCAAACTCGTAACTAAGATACTCTCCTCCACGATCGATCGTAGAAATTTGATCTTTTGTTACGATGATTTTCTACTTCACTCAAATTCTTTTGAACTTTTCAAATGTTTCAGACTTGTGTTTCATTAAGTAAATATATCCATATCTACTCAAATCATCCGTGAAAGTAACGAAGTAACGATATCCACCACTGCCGACACACTCATTGGACCACACACTCGGTATGTATGATTTCCAATAACGGTTGCCCGCCTCCATTGTACCGGAAAACGGGGTTCTAGTCATCTTGCCCATGAGGCATGGTTCACATGTCTCAAATGATTCATAATCAAGTGATTCTAGTAGTCCATCGTAATGGAGCTTCTTCATGCTTAACACCAATATGACATAAGCGGCAATGCCACATATATGCAAAGAATATCATCATTCAACTTAATTCTTTTGGCATTCACATTATGAACATGTGTACTATTATCAAGATTCAAAATAAACAAACCATTCTTTTCGTGCATGACCATAAAAGATATTATTCATATAAATTGAACAACCATTGTTCTCGCACTTGAATGAATAACCGTCTCGCATTAAACAAGATCCGTGATATGATGTTCATGCTCAACGCAGTAATTAAATAACAATTATTTAGGTTTATAACTAATCTCGATGGTAATTGGATAGGTAAGGTCCGACAATGATCACATCAACTTTTGATCCATTGCCGACGCGCATCATTACCTCTCATCCCTTGCTAGTTGTCGCCATTCCTTAGCTCCTGTTTTCGAGTTACATATGTTAGCAACGAACCGTATCAAATACCCAGGCACTCATGCGAAAGTACTAGTAAGGTAC
Organism: Rhipidocladum racemiflorum; assembly: GCA_036346355.1. Taxonomy (NCBI): domain Eukaryota; kingdom Viridiplantae; phylum Streptophyta; class Magnoliopsida; order Poales; family Poaceae; genus Rhipidocladum; species Rhipidocladum racemiflorum. The sequence goes on from CM070570.1 coordinate 61,423,709, forward strand.
ACATCAATAACATGTATATCATATATACCTTTGCTAACTTTCCGCCCTTCTTATCACCGGATATTTTGGGCGCTTGCGCTTCCAAAGGCCCAAAGGTTCTTGCAATAAAAAAACATTCAGATTCGACTTAGGGCCAGCCTTGGTCTTCTTCTCGATGTAGCAACAGACTGCCCTTCTTCTTGAAGTTTCCCTTAGACTTACCTTTCTTCTTGAAATCGATAGTCTTTTGGACCATCAACACTTGATGTTCCTTCTTGATCTCCACTTCAGCAGCTTTTAGCATTGATAAGTTCTGGGAGAGACTTCTTCATGCCCTGCATGTTGTAGTTCATCACAAAGCTCTTGTAGCTTGGTGGCGTGAGATCGAGAACACGATGAATTCCTAGCTCAATGGGGATCGTTATTCCCAAAGCTATGAGTTTATCGGCATCTACATTTTTGAGTACGTGCTCACTAACTGAAAGCCGCTTTTCCTCCATCATGCAGCTAAAGAACTTTTCTCAAGCTTCATAACTCTCTACCACGCATGGGTGTCGAAGATCATTTCAACTCCTCATTGTATCAAAAGCATTCATTGTCAGGCTCGAAACGCTGCAAGCTCAGGCTCAAGGCCATACAAAATGCCGCATTGAACTAAACTGTGGTCCTCCTTATGCGAGTCAAGAAAACATTTTTCTCCTCCTCGGGCATCATCAGCGAGCGGGTCACCTAGCTGCTTCTAGCACATAGCTCCTTTGAGCCAACAGGAGAATCCTCTGTTAAGGGCCCATTGGTAAAGTTGCTACCATTGGTGGCTAGTTTCTCTTTCTCCATGAACAGATTGAAATTGAAAATAGGGGTGCCATCTACAACATATTTGCAAAGTTATTTAGACTAAGTTCATAATAGATTAAGTTCAATGTTAATTCAAAATTAATACGAGAACTCCCACTCAAAAACAACATCCTCTAGTCATTTTTAGTGATTATATGAACCAAATTCACTATACCGAAACCCGATCATCACGTGAGACTAAGATAGTTTCAAAGGCGAACATCAATATGTTCATATCATATCATCCATATGACTCATGCTTTACCTTTCGGTTCGTGTTCCGAGGCCATGCCGTACATGCTAGGCTTCGCCAAGTAGAACCAAAGTATTTGCATGTGTAAATCTGCTTACACCGCTGTATGCGAACGCAGAGTCTATCACACCCGATCATCACGTGGTGCTTCAAACGACTAACTTTCTTAACGGCATACTATGGAAGAACACATTATTATCTTGATATTAATTTGAGGATCATCTTATAGTGCTATCGACGTGATCATAATCAAGCAAAATAAGATGCATAAAAGGATTAACATCACATGCATGAATAAAGTGATATGATATGGTCCTTTCAAGACTTGATCTCCATCTTGTGCGACATGGTATGATCTCCATCATTCCACCCGGCATGGCACCAAGGTCCATGATGCTGCCATCTTGATTGTCTTCCTCCATTACAATATATCACATGGACATATATTTAGCACGCAAAGCCATAAAAGAAAAACAACCAAATGGCTCCTGTAGGTTGTTTAAATTTACAATAAATTTCATTTCATACAACAATCTTGTATCAATGACCATATCACATCACAAGCCCCGCAAAAACAAGTTAGACGCTTCTAATTTATTTTTGCATATTTTACGTGGTTTTGGGCTTTCTAGGAAAACTATTCTTACTCACGAACAAGAACCACAACGGTGATAAAAACATTATTAGCAAACCGTTGTAAATTAGATCATGACTATAGTGGGAGAAACTGACACCCGCAAAGCCACTTATGCAATACTAGTTGCATGTCAAGCGTGGAACAAGTCTCATGTGCGAGGACATGTAAGGTTAGTCCGGGCCGCTTCAAATCCCACTATGCCACCATGATCCAAAATACACGAAAGTATGCAATAACATGATCATCAACGCCCACATCCACATGTGTTTTAAACCGCACAAAACATCTACGCATAAACCTGGCTCGATACCACCAAGGTTCTCTGAGCATGGAAAACAAAAATTTTCCCTACGATTGCAACCAAACACCAAGATCATATCTAGGAGATGCAAGTAAGCGGTTTCATGACTCACCAGAGGACCGAAGCGGGAATAACGTTCCGCAAACAAACGTGGTTGATGTAGAGGTACACTCCCGACTTCAAAGTCGCGAAGATGAGCGCCACAAACGGCAATACCCGCATTTGGTCACACGTGATGATCAACGATGACCTCCAATCCCTCGTCCAGCGGCAGTGGAAGTAGTGGATCCTAAAACTCCAACAACACTACACTTAGTGGTGGTGGTGAAGAAATACTCAAGAAATGCGGCTTAAGCCACAATAAAACGGATCAGGAGTGAGGAGAATGGACCAACCAAAGGGTCATGGATGAACACTAAAGAGAGGAGCTCCTCCTCCCTTTTATAGGAGGAGGAGGAGGCATGCCAAGGGGTGGGGTGGTTTACGCATGGGGGGCTGCCTTGCTCCTCCTCTTCTCTTCATGTGAGTGATCTCTCCACTCACAAATTAACCACTTTGATTTCCATTAAAACCCCACTCAAGAAAATGAAAGGTTTTCTCCATAAACATTTTTATTTTCAGATTTAATATTTGTTAATTCTTTTAATTAACAAACATTAACATATACCCCCTTTAACTATTCGATATCCCGAAACTATTCCGGGCGATATCAAACAACGATCCCTCAGATCGTCCATATTTTTTCTCCTGTTTTCAGATCCACTCAAATGCATCGATGAACCTTAAGTGTGTCACCCTACGGTTCGTGGAATAAAATGGACATGATTGAGACTCCTCTCATCAATAATCATCAGCGGATCTCGAGATCCATAATGACTCCCATTCACTCAACGATGAACTAGTGATCGCTAAAACCGTAAAACGACATAACCAATTCCTTTTGTCTCACGATATTTTACTTGTCCGGATCCGATCATCAAGTATCAACTATACCTAGTTCGATCCTGCTATCGACAAGTACTCTTACTGCCCGTGATATAACATTCTTGTGACCTAGTCACATGCTTGCAAGCGATGTCAATGTGATATCACCGAGAGGGCCTGCAGTATATCTCTCCGTCATCCGGATGGACAAATCCCACTCTTGATGCATGAGCCTCAACTAATACTTTCATAGTACCCAAATCCATCTTTATAGTCACCGTGTTACTGAGTGACGTTGATGTCATCAAAGTACTCTTCCTAATTAGTGATTGACATCATCTCATGGTCTAAGGAAAGAGCTATTTCGAATGTGTTTGATCTGACAAAGAACAAACTAAATGACTTGATCGTATTTGCTATACCAACTTGGGTGTGTGTTCATCACATCATTCTTCTAATGACATGACCCCAAGTATTAATAACATCTAATGTTCATGATCGTGAAACCTTGATCATCGCTAATCAACGAGCTAGTTTAAAAAGAGGCTTTACTAGGAACCTTTTGTTTATTAAACACACATGTATTAACGCTTCGATTAATACAATTTTAGCATGAGAAATAAACATCTATTATAAACATGGAATATGATAATAAACAATTTATTATTGCCTCTCTGCATATTCCCTTCGCCTGATCAACGGTCCTGGCCTAGCAAATGTAGTCACAAAGACCATACGCAGCTCCCGCCATCGCTGCCTGTTACAAAGCAAATACATTAAACTGGTTAGTAAATAAATGACAATTAACAAAATTTTGTATATGTAGAAAGAAATAACGAAGCGGACAATAATAAAATGTTACACATTACGACTGAGACAATAATTAACTGGTACATATTGAAATTCCCGAAATAAAGAAATACATGACTGAGATAATAATTAACTGGTACATATTGAAGTTCCCGAAGTAAAGAAATACATGTAGAAGCCAAAAACAATAAACAGGACAACACTTAAATCTTACACATTACAACAACTAAATACATGTCGAAATAAAACTACATTATCCACGATTACGACGCGCCTCGGACTCGTCCATATCGTTTCGAATACGGCGTGTCCTTCGTCGCTCGACCTTCTGCTTCGATGCTCTGGTGGGGGGGCTGTTGTGAACGATCCATCCACTCGGTACCCGTAGACCTCGTTATGCCATGTGGCGTGAACACTTTGCTTGTAGTAATAGTGGGCGACGTACGGACGACATGACTGGTGTGTCTCGGCAGTTGCGGCAATCACATGCAAGCACGTTAAGTGCAGCAGGCATGGCTTCTTGCAGGAGCACTCGCAGTTAGATGTTCGGAGTATGCACATATGTGAAGTCCTCTCTCGGTGGGCACCTCTTCGACCTCGGTCACCGCAGTGCATGTGGTATCTCTATTCCAAACCACTCTCCGATGTAACACGATGTGTTTGTGCCTTTCGTGTTTTGTTGGCCATGTATGTAGATGTAACTGTTGAGTACATCAGTCGATTGTCTGACATACATGCAGCAGACTTCTTGTATCGCTCAATGAAATATCTTTGGGTGCCTAGCAACACACTTTCAACTATACCCACCAATGGAAGGCATCTAGTGCCTTTCATTACCCAGTTGTAAATCTCCGCCAGGTTCGTTGTCATTATTCCATAATGTGAACCGCCCTCGTCATGCAGAAGGGACTATTTCTCCAATGGCTCGTGTCATATCCAGTCCGTGAAACTCTTTATGCTAGTCCCCGGCCTACGCCGAATGTTTGGGGCGTCGGTCGGGAGCGCACACAAGGCTGTCGGGTCCTCTCCTTGCTCGTGGTAGACCATAGGGTTCCTTGATGAACTAGCAGCCCCCTTGGATTCATTGATTGCTTCTTGGTTAGTTCATCAAGTGTCCTCCAAAGTGCATCGAACTTCCTCCGCTGGTTCTGCTTGCACAGCCACTTAAACATGTTCATCAGCTCCTTATTCCTGAACTGACAAAAGAAATTGGCACCCATGTGCCTCATGCACCACCTGCTCTTCAGGTCTGGCCACTTTGCTGCACCCACAACGTCAGACCCTTCCTGCATATCCACGATCACCCTCAGCAACCCTGCATGCTGGTTGTGTATGACACAAACATCGGGCCGATCCTGCACAACTGCAAGCTTGACTCTTTCAAGGAACCAGTACCAGCTGTCAGTGTTTTCCCCCTCCATGAAGGCCAATGCGACCGGTAGAACCTAGTTGTTGGCGTCCACCGCGATAGCAGTTAGAATCTGACCCTTGTATTTCCCAGTGAGGAATGTGCCGTCCATGCAAATGACTGGACGACAGTGTCGGAACGCACTTATGCATGCGTCGAGGGCGAGGAAGGCCCGCTGCAAGACCCACTTACCCGCGCACCGACCACCCGCGGGAAACTCCGCAAGGTCGATGGATGTACCGGGATTCCTATTTGATATTGCCCTGAGCAGGTGGGGAATATTCTCGTACGAAGCCTCGTACGTCCCGAACCGTATTTGCAAGGCTATCCTTTTTGCTCTCCATGCTTTCCTATAGCTAATCTTGTACTAAAACCTCTCCTCGACGGCTGTGATAATGGATCGAGACTGCAGGTGCGAATTGTCCACAATCTGACCATAAAACACATTTGCCACCCAAGTGGATGACAGATTGCGGTGTTCTTGCTCCGCTTCCTGCAGTTCACAGTTATGCTCCGTCACTATGGAACATTTCCAGTAGTCCTTCCACTTCCCCTTGTATGCATGCACCCGCCATGGACACGAATCAACTACACACTTCACGTCGTACTCTTTTTTGCCGGACTTCACTACCCTGAATTGCCGCCGAAGAGACATTGCCTAGTATTTCATCGCATCCATCACTGCCTCCATGTCTTTATAAATGGCTCCCTGCGTTACCTCGTTCTCATGATACTCCCATGCATCAACGTTCCCTTTATTCATTGCTAGGTCTTCGAAATTAAAATTACTCCACTCACCAGGGACAGGCACCTCAGTAGTATTGTCCTCCTCATCCGACTCTTCGCAATCAGGGACCTCATCATCCGCACGGTCCTCCTCCTTCATCAGGTCAACTATGTCCTCCACCTCCTCCCCCTCGTCGGCCACCCCCCGCGCCTCCACGACAGTCTCCTCGCCCCCATCGACCCCCTCGCCATCTCCGAGCTCCTCGGCACCTTCAGCATCACATTCCTGCATGTTTGTCCTCCCCTCCTCTACAATATGTACCTCGACATCACCAACTTCCGACACCGACGGAGCTACCGGGTACCACTGTACCAGCAACGTGAGCGGCCAGCTCCGCTCCACGGCATACCCAAGATAGCTCATCCACGATGTTGTCCCGTTAATAGGAATCAACTCTCCAAAAAAACAGTGTTGCGCACGGCTGACTACTGCTCTAATCCGCAGCCGAACTGCCTCCGCATCCAAACTGAACATCCGAAACATCCACCCCAACAAAGCCCTATATGTCCTATCCCTCGGCCTAGACATGCGCTGTACGACCATTGAAAATGATGACAAATCTACGCCTGTTGGGCCCTGTGCTATCTCCCCATCTCCATAAAATATTTGAAAATATTTCATTTCCAACATGCTGCCTACAACGTCGGATCAAAATTTCATCAGTTCTCATCTAACTTCATGGTGCATTACCCTATGAATGTTACAATAAATTTATAATTTTTTTTCTGTGCTAATTTCTAACAGTGCATGATATTACCAAAGTTTTTTTACTGTACTAATTTCTAACCTAGCATGGTATCTACAAACGCACGTAGACTACCGTGTTCTGAAATATTACTCTACAATACAATATGTAAGTCGTTCAACTGTAAACAGGTATTTCGACTAGCCTAACGTATGACTACGTTGTACTTTTCAATAACAAAACTTCGACTACAAAATCCTACTACATTATATTTCTAAATATTACCTACATTACATTTCTAACAATCGTACATTACATTTCTAAAGCTAAACAATCCTACATTACATTTCTAAAAAATCATAAATTAGGTTTCTACATCTAACACTAACCTACATTAGATTTCTAATGTCTAAATACTACACAATCCTAATATTTCAAAAAACTAAACAATATACGAAAATAAACTTTTATACTACATTTTGAAATACAAAATTTTCAAACATACCTCACAAAAACGATGAACCAAATTTTTTCTCTCCTCTCTTTTCCTCTCTTTTTTCCTCTCCTCTCTTCTTCTTTCCTCTTCTTCTCTTCTCTTGCTCCTCTCTTGCTCCTCTCCTCCTTCTGCTCCCGTGCTCGGCCGAATGAGGGAGGCGATGGCGCGCGGCCGAATAAGAAGGGCGCCCGTCGCCCTGTGCCTGGGCGATCGCCCTAAATAGGGGCGATCAGTGGGTCCCCCCATTAGCCGTTAACCTCCCAACCGTTGCGCCGTGAGTTGGGGGCACCAATCGCCTGTGTATGGGGCAATCGCCCCATACAGGGGCGACGGGAACCCTTTTTTGCTATTTTGAATCTCCGTGGTACATTTTTGAAAAAAAGATTAAAAATAAATATTAAATAATAAAAAATTCGTTTAAGCTCTGCCGAATGCTTCACAATGAGATCCTTTATTCCATTCAATGTAGTTTCAAAAAACAAATCAAAACAACATGTTTCTGGTTAGCGGCACTATCATGAACTCATCAAATAGGATTCAGTGTATTTGGTGACAGTGCAGCCAGCAACCCAGTATGCCGTGCATAGACTCTAGAGATAGCTCACCTCGCCGCACATTGGCGTTGTAGCGCACTGTCATCTGCAGGAGCTCCCGCAGTGTGAGCCCGTGCTTGTTCACCGCCATGGCCGCCCTCTCCAACCCCTTGCTCTGCTCCGGAAGCAGGCTCGCAGCACACACACAGCACTACCCAAAAACCCTAAATTAAGTGCCACGACATGTTAGACCTGTTGGGGAACGGGTAGCGTAAATTCAAAATTTTCTATCGTGTAACCAATGGACCACTGCAAGTTATAAATCATAGAAGTACCACTAGACGCGCAACTAGTAGTGGAAGTAGAGTTGATGTAGCGCTGTGATGTAAATGTAGTTGTACTATCCACGCGTCTCCTCCAACAGCTTCTCGTGATCGTCGTATGTTACGGATCGTCCTAACGTTGAAGCCTCACATAAACGCTTCCAAGATATCTACACGTACAAGGTAGGAACACATGCGCCGGATTGCTACCACCAGTTTCACCATTCTGGGTGAAGCAAGGGTGGCGGCTAGGGTTTTGGGAATTTCGAATTTATACTGTGTCTCTTAACTCCCTCCCTTTAAATAAACTCCCTATAATGGGTTCTACATTAGAGGCCTATTAAGAACTTAAAACCCATCAGAATTTTGATCACCATCCGAATTATGTCCCAACCATTTAAGCGTGCGACCCTATAGGATCACGTATACCTAGACATGGCTCGAGTACTCTTACTCGACCACTAATCGGTAGCGATCCCTAGAGGACGTGCCAACTCCTAAGCATATGTAAAGATTACATTGGTTGAACCTAAACAATGCTTAGTTGTATGCATTTCCCTTTGCCTCACGATATCGGTCAAACTCAAGGAAAGTACATGCCATCCTTGTTTAGTTAACTCGACCACTCTTTCTCGATCACGTGACTTGGAATCCCCAACTATGATTAACTCTTTAACCACAAGTAGCATGTACATGCATTTCTGAAATCCAATCACTCGAGAAGCCTAGAGATATCTCTCCCGTTGTATGGAGAGGGCAAATCCTATCTTGACCGACCACATCTTACAGCATACTTCATGACAAACCCGAAAGCCACATTTATAACTACCCAATTACAAATTAGCATTTGGCAAACCCTAAGTAATTCATTACACATCTCAAGTATATGTGTCAATCTCAAGTCTAAGGATACATCATACACATTGTATATAAGACTAACTAATGATAAGAAGAATATAACATTCTCGCAGTATCTCAAGGTGGGTAGATCCAACTCCATGTTATCTAACATGAGTCCATATTATTGGTTTGATATCTCTATATCCATGACCCATGAAACATGGTCATCCACTAATACATATACTAGTCTATACATATATGTCCTCATATAATTATCGACTAGGGATCACTTTAGAATAATCATCACAAATTCATTATGGAGTTTCACTAACAAGTCACATACTTGCTAATAAATAATAATAAGATTATTCAAGGAACAAGATGATAAATTATGAACATAAGGAAATATAATCATCTCTATGATTGCCTTTGGGGCATATCTCCAACAGTCTCCCACTTGAACTAGAGTCAATCATTTAAGTGTAATACCCATAGCTCTTGTGTGAGCCTCATGTTTTGGTTGTGTGAGAGGCTTTGTCAACAAATCAGCAACATTTGAATATGTGTGTACTTTGCATATCTTCATATCTCCTCTATCCATAATCTCGCGGATAAGATGATATCGTCTGACTATGTGTTTGGACTTTTGATGAGACCTTGACTCCTTACCTTGCACCATGGCTCCACTATTATCACAATAGAGATCCATTGTGCTAGAGGCACTAGGTACCATACCCAATTCATAAAAGAATTTTCTTATCCAAACACACTCCTTTGCAGCTTCAAAAACCACAATGTACTCGGCCTCCATTGTAGAATCAGCAACCGTATCTTGTTTGAAACTTTTCCAACCCACTAACCCTCCATTTTAAATGTATAAAAATCCATATTGTAAACGACAATCATCCTTGTTGGTTTGGAAGCTTGCATCGATGTAACAATTTACAACGAGCTCTTTGTCGCCTCCATAAATTAGGAACACATCCTTAGTCATTCTCAAGTACTTAAGAATGTTTTTAACCGCTGTGCAGTGCCCTTCACCTAGATCAGACTGGTATCTGCTCGTAACACTTAGAGAATATGATACATTTGGCCTAGTACATAACATGGCGTATATGATAGACCCAATGGCCGAAGCATATGGAATCTTACCCATACAGTCTTGCTCATCAGTAGTTGAAGGACACTGAGTCTTGCTAAGACTTATTCCATGCGACATATGCAAAAACCCCTTCTTGGCATTCTGCATGTTGAACCGATTCAACACCTTGTCGATGTAAGTACTCTGGCTTAATCCAATTAGCCTTTTGTCTCTACCTTTATAGATATTTATGCCCAAGATATATGCTACTTCTCCTAATCCTTCATAGAAAATTTATTTTTTAGTGAGGTCTTAACAGATTCCAGTATAGGAATATCATTCCCAATCAATAATATGTCATCCACATACAAGATTAGAATTACAAGTGCGCTCCCACTAACCTTCTTGTAAATACAAGGTTCTTCGTTCTTGATGAAGCTAAACCATTTGACTACCTCATCAAAATGAATATTCCAACTTCGAGATGCTTATTTTAGCCCATAAATAGATTTTTGAAGTTTGCATATTTACTAGCATTCTTTGGACCAACAAATCCTCACTTAGGTTTCCATTAAGGAAAGCCGTTTTGACATCTTTCCATATTTCATAATTAAAATATGCAATAATAGCTAGAATGATTCGTACAAATTTAAGCATCACTACCGATGAGAAAGTCTCATCGTAGTTAACTCCTTGAACTTGTCAAAAACCCTTTGCGACAAGTCTTGCTTTATAGATGTGAACATTTCGATCCATATCAACTTATTCTTATAGACCCATTTGCATTCATCTTGCGTACCGAAAAAGAATTGCCGCTGCACTCAATAGTCAGTGGCTCCACTGAAGGGGGTCTCCGATCGAGAGGTGGTACCACCAACACCAAGTCGTACTTTAGCTTTGCCCTCTGGTTTTTCAACCATCAAGCGGATCGACCAGGTTTCAAACCTATTTGTTTCCCATGGATTCTATCTCGGATCTCATAGCTCCAAGCCATTTCTCAGAGTCTGGGACAATCATCGCTTCCTTATAAGTTGTAAGCTCATCACTGTCCAACAACAATATTGTCGATGATTGGGAAACAGGTCCCCTACCGAGCTTACTTGTTGATTGAGGGATCAACACGGTCCCCTTTTTCGATGAAGGGATTGTAACACCCCAATTTTTGCTTTTTATAAGTTTAAATGAAATTTTGCACTTTTGTGAATTTTTGGAATTTTCTGGAATTTATTTGGATTTATTTGGAATTTATTCCCTCTTCAAATAATTGAAGAATTTAACTTTGCAAACAAAATTTTGTTGGAAATATTTTATTTGAGTCCAAAATGTTCCAAAATATTTTCTGGAATTTTTCTGAGTGTTTTGCTATTTTTAATGAATTAAATGAATTTTTGGGAATTAATTTTAATTATTTAATCGCTGGAAAACCCAAACCGGGTTTTATTGTTTCTCCGACCGAGCCCGAGTCAGACTCGAGTCCGAGTTCGACCCGAACCGCGGTTGAGCCGAACCAAGTCGGCCGAACCCTAACGCGCGTAACCGTTGGATCGTGATCCAACGGCCACGATCGCGCCACGTCGCCCGAACCCGAGCCCGACCGAGCCAGCCAAGTCACCGAGCCGGACCCGAGCCTAAACCCCCGTGCTGTTGGATTTTGATCCAACGGTCCACGTTGAGCCACGTCACCGAGTCCGAATTGGATTCGGATTCCGCCGCCGCAACCGAGTGGACCTCGGTCTCCGCGCAATACACGGAAGCCGAGGCCCCTATTTAAGGCGCCGCTGCCGCCACCGTGTAGCTGACTTCCGTGCGCACCCGTAGCCCAAGACCACGTCGCCTGAGCCGCCGTGGTTGCACCGCAATCGTTCGCTGTAGTTGAGATAGGCCTCCGTCGCGGTTATTCGTCGATTCCGCCGCCGTTGAGTCCAGATCCGGAACCGCAAGGACAAGCCGCGTCGGAGGGTACCATTCATCTCGTTGAAAGCGCGAATAAACGCCGTTCGGGAGGTCATCGTCACCGTCTCCGGCCGCCGTGAACCACCGCAACGCCATCGTCATCCGCGAGCTTGGTGCACCGTTGGATCTTCATCAGAAGGTCCAGATTGTGCCACGTCGCCCGAAGGTAATCACGTTGCGATTTCTAGATCTGTTTCCAACCGTTGGATCTAGATCCAACAGCTTAGATTGAGCCACGTAGCCCATGACCGCACTGTGCTAGGGATGATCTCAGCCGTTAGATCTAGATCGTACGGTTAGGGTTAGCCACGTTGTAAACTCTAGATTGGATCTTGACCGTCCGATCAAGATCGAACGGTCCAGATGGACCGAGCCGTTTTACACGCATGAAACCCAGATCCGATCTGGGCCGTTGATTTTCAAATCAACGGCCAAGATCCAGCCACGTGGACGGAAGGCTGACCGTCGCGGTCAGCGCGGTCGCCGCCCGGTCACCGCTGACGTCACGCGTGACGTTAGCGTGGGGCCCGCGTGTCAGCGGCCCAGCGAAACCGCACCATGACATCACCGTGACGTCACGGTGGGGCCCAGCTGTCAGCTGTCCTCAGCCGTGCGTGATGACGTCACTGTTGACGTCATCCGAGGGGCCCACCTGTCAGTGAGACACGTGCGCCGTGGACCGGGTCCACGGTGGACCGAGCCAAACCGTGCGCCGGGTCCATGGACCCAAGGCGACGTGGCGGCCTCTGATTGGTCCACGCGTCATGCTGACGCAATAAATCATTTTCCGAAAAAGAAATTATTTAATTAATTCGGTTTATTGATTTCAAATTTAGAATCAAAATTCAAACGCTTATAACTTTTGTGTTTTAACTCCGATTTGAGTGATTCAAATTTCTAAATTTTCATAAAAATGAGACCTACTCAAATACAAAATTTAATTAATTTTTGACTATGAATATTTCTCTGTTTATATTTAATTAATGTTTTCTTTAAACTTTAAACGGTTATAACTTTTGCATTTTAACTCCGATTTGGACGATTCCAATTTCTAAAAATTTATAAAATTGTGCTCTCTCTATTTATGGGCTTTGTTTGGATGTTTGGACACTTTTTGTCTACTATTTTATGCATTTATTGCTATTTGCACGCGTTACGAGTAGACATTGAGGTGTCCGAAGGCTTCGAAGGTGAAGTGTTGACCCAGGAGCCATCTCAGGACCAAGATCAAGTACTCTTTGAAGGCAAGTTGTGCTTTGACCATGTTGATCCCATTTTGAAATTAATTTGATTTAAATTATTGCATGCTAGTTCAATTATAAAATGCTTTAATTAATTTTGGGAGATTAGTTAGTTGCTTAGTTGATGTATGCCACCTTGACATAGATAATTGTATGCCATGAATCCCTTGTCACCCTAGTTGAGGATTAAATAGTTGGACATTATTAAACTGCCAACATGGGTATTTAGACCATTGTAGTATAATGCTTAGACCTGCCACGTATACCGGACATGATTTTGACAATTACTTGTTAACATTGACTTAAAGAGATATGGAACATGTTTTTGAGAAGTGTCATGTGTTATTGATGATGATGTTGATGGCACGTGGTGCATGGTAATCAACTGGGGGTTTGATAAATAGATTTGGACCGGGGCATGTGGCAAGAAATGATCGGGTGGGCCAGTTGTGGCATCGGGAGCGTTGTTTTGGTTCTTCGGGTAGTGTTGCCCTGGTCAACATAAGGACTTAACCTTGCAAGCCTTTGAACTGAGTTAATCGTGCAACCACATGTCCGTAATGGGACGGACATAGTTGAGTAAGTTACTAATAACTTGCATGTGAAACCTCGGGTGTCAACTACACCCTTTGTGTAGCTTGAAAGGGGAGCGTACCGATGCGATGGCATGGTACCCGTCCAACGGTATGTCGGTCCCATACTTTGCCTTTGTTAAGGGAAGGGATGATGTATGGCAAAAACCAGAAAGGTTCACTTGTGTAGTTAGCCGTTTCCGAAAGGCTTTGTTACGATCACTCGCCTTTGTGGTGTTTGGCTGTATCTTGTGGGTAAAGTGCATAACCTCTGCAGAGTGTAAAACCTATTCGAATAGCCGTGTCCGCGGTATTGGACATTGCTCGGGGATTATAGTTAAGGGTTAGACTTTCGTGGAAATAACTTGAACTTGAGAGGTTTGGTTTGGTTAAATGATGATGTTGATGGAAATGTGGACTAGGAATGGGGAAGATGTTTATTTAACTCTTGGAAAAGTTATTGATCTTATACTTGTTTTTACTGCTTTCGAATCTACTTATGATACTTGTCAAATGCTGTTTACTGCAATTATGCCTGGAGCTATTCCTTTGTATTAAGCTATGCATGTAGTATATTAGCTTGCATTCTGTGCATGACTTGCTGAGTACCAAGTACTCACCCTTGCCACAAAACAACACCAGTTGAAGAAGAGGCGACGCCAGCTTTGGAGGAGGAATATCAGGAGGAGCCGTCTAACTAGGGATCGAGTCGAGTCAGTTGCCTGTGGCATATTGGTTGGAACCATGCGTTTTCTTTATATATTCCGCTGCAGATTTTATTTAAATAAGTCTTAGCCCTGCGAGGCGTACTTTTGTAACTTGACCATAAGGTCGAGCAACCAGTTTGGTTATCTTAATTAAAGTACTTTATTATTATCGATGTGTATGATTGTGATATTTACCAATGTTGAGACTGTGTGCACTAGCGTGATCCTGGACTAGTGCTGAATACACAGAGGGTCCGGATTTGCATATTTGGGTCCCGACAGGGATTACGTCCAAAGAATGCTCGATTGGCTCAAGACACCCGAAAAATGGACACAAGGGTTTATACTGCTTCGAGCCTCTCACTAAGGAGATAATAACCCTACTCCAGTGATAGTAGTATTGCTAATTGTTTCAGACGGTATGTGTGTGTGTGTGCCTAGATTGACTAGCTTTTATCAGCCTCTCTTTTCCTTATATGTACGGAAGGTATTTATAGCTCTCAAGAAATATCCAACCTAATTACAGCCGAATAATGGGCATTTGACCATATCAACTATGGCTGTAACCGAAGCCTTGATTTACACCATGTTCCCATCGTGGGCGTAACGGCACCACGTCGTGGTGTGATTAGTGCTACTCGGGCATTAATGCTGAACACTACCTTCCGACCATACATCTCGCGGGCGAGCTTGGACCGAGCGCGCTTGGTCCTGCCTGAGCATGTATGCTCGGGCCTGGAGCACAGATGCTTGAGGCCGAGTGATGAGCTTGGTCCGACCGGACGGGCTGGCTAGCTAGATCACGCGCAGGTCATCCTAGGGAACATCATCCGAGGGTACACATGGTCGGCTGAAAACCAGCTGCCGGGGTACTATGGTACTTATGGAAATTATCCAATCCCCAACAGCTAGCCCCCGAGGCTCAAGTGGAGAACTACTTGGCGGGGCCTTCCCCTTGAGCCTACACTCAATGGAGGGATTGGAATCTTGCAGTGAAGCACTGCTGCAGCATCTGAGCATATCCCGCTAGTAAACGAGCATGGTTGGAAAAGAATGAGCATACAGCTCGGCCCTCGACCAAGGGAAGCTCGGGTAAGAGAATGTGAAAGGTTGTCGCGGTTCCTTCCTGGAGAAGCCTGGCAGTCGCAGTGCGAACAGTTTTTTGGGAACCGTACCATTATTGGACAGTTTTGGAAGTTGCACATCCACGCGTTGACTCAGGAGTGGTAGGAAACTCTTCACCTGTGCTTGTGCCCTTAGGGCTTATCGAGTCTGGCGGTGGAAAACTCTTTGTTCACATTTTGCATTCAAGGCTCTAGAGATCCCAAGCCATGTATTTAAGCGGTGGCAAGGGAACCCTTCCCCCACATCTTGCATCCGAAATTTAAGAAATCCTTTAAGTCTTGTGCTTTTTGTGTTCATCTTTGTTCTTCTCTTCAAATCAATGACAAAGTTCGGTGCGAGCAGGACGAGCAAGGAGAGGCTCTAGTTGCTCGTGAAGCTCGGATACCTCGATGAGAACTCATGGAGGGTGGCCGGCGACGAGCAGGCACCGGAGCCGCAGGAGGGAGAGATCGTCTCCTACGAGCTGTACTCCATCAACGGGCTTCGGATGCCTGAGAGCGAGTTTTTGGAGTCGATGCTCGCCCACTGCGAATGTGAGATCTCTAACCCCCAACCCCAACTCCATCCTTGTCCTGGCAATCTTCTCGCACCTTTGCGAGGGATACGTGGGCGTCTTGCCCCCGGACAGTCTTTTTTTCATTTTTATTCTTTGTTCCGCACCGGCACGGTTTCTCCTGCCAGTTGCATCTATTTTCGCCTTTGGTCCAACCAACCATACGAGTTCCTGAGCTTCACGCTCAAGGACTCGGTGGCGGGTTGGGCCGACGACTGGTTTTATCTGAAGAAGGCAGAGGGGAGTTCCCTCTGCTATACCAGAGCGCTGGCTCCGAGCATCGAGACACCCCGCCCTCTGGTGCAAGATGAGGAGGAACGGGTGCTCATGATGATCAGTGAGCTCACCAACTCGGGGCTCACTGGTCGGGATGTCGTCCGAGACTTCCTCAGGAATCGGGTGGCGTCCCCAGGAGGAGGGAGCACACCTTCTTCGAGATCACCAGGTGGCAAGACTTCACCCTAGAATCCGACTCAGGTAAGTCCAGAACTGAGCTATTTCACTTTGTGCTCTCTTGAATTGACTTGCTCGTACTCACGCCTCTCTTTGGTCAAAACATAGCTCCGAGTAAGAGCTGGGTCGAGAAGAGGGTTGCCGAGATGTTCGACACCCCCAAGGGCAAGGAGCTCGAGGTCAACCGCTAGGTCCCGACCAACGTGTTCGAACGAGGTGAAGCGGTAGGTAGATGAGCGAACAATGCTCGGGGAACATCATCCCGAGCGAACCATGCTCGGGGAATATCATCCCGAGTGTCTTCTGACTCTTTTCTTTGTTATTTTTGATAGGAGAAGGTCGCCCTCGAGGCCGCAGTGGCTGTGATCAAGCCACCGACAAGCAACCCCGAGGACCTCACTCTTGGTGTCAGGACCAAGAGGTTGGCGGGACGCAAGCGACACGGGCCGCCATCCCCTCCCAAGCGCCTCAAGAGGCGGGCTGGCTTGAGCAAGAGCCCCCTGGCAGCACTTGGAGTACGCCGACAAAAGGGAGGTAAGTGAGTTAAGAATGTGATGGCCAAGCACACCAGGCGAAACCCAGACTTGATGACCCGTTTGCACCAGCTCACCAAGAAGGCAAAAAGGGAGGCGAAGGACCCCATGCGGAAGGAGCAGTTGGAGGGGAAGATCTCCGCCCTCCAGGCCGAGCTCGCGCGGGTGACCTCGAGCTCGGCAGCTGAGCATGAGGAGGAGGAGGAAGACCTGACGCCCTTGATTCCAAGACGCTAGAGGTCACCAGGCGCATCACCAAGGCACCCGGTGAAGACTCTGCTGGAGGCCAACCTAAAGGAGGTCGACCTAAGGTGGCGAAGGCTAGCCAAGTGGCCGCAAAGATGGCCAAGCTCCTAGCTGCAGCCCGAGCTTCCGTGGCGAAGTCTTAAGGACTCCGAGGGAGAGGAGCTCGAGCAAGGTAAATTGCTTCTCTTCTTTTTTGTTTTCTTTCCTTTTAAATATTGTGCTAACCCCCACACTACCGTTGTGGGCATAAATAGCTAGTAGGAAAGCTTGGAATATTAAGGGCATGGTTGATGAAATTCTCAACTCCATAATAGGGAAGGAGCTTGTTCGCGCCGCCGAGATCGTGGCATCCGTGGAAGCTGTTGTCGAGGTCAACACGGCCGAGGATGTCAAAGCCGAGGAGGCGATAGTTGTAGTTGCCATGGTCGAGGTTGCTATGGTTGAGGGCACCACGGTAGAGGGCGCAAAGGTTGAAGCCGCTGCGACCGAGGAGCTCCAAGCCCTGGGGGAACTTCTTCCCCAGGAAGGCCAGCCACCCGTGGTCCTAGACCCGAGCGTGGTTGAAGGCCAGGACCACTCCCCGAGCAAGGAGATCGCTCTGGAGTTGGGACCTAATGTCCCGGGGGAAGAGCATCCCCAGGAGGATGTTGCTCTAGCGGAAGCTGCCCTGCCAGAGCAATCTCTTCTGCTACTGAGCATTGAGGACGCTCGGGGCCAAGAGGAAGAAAGGGTGTCCCCCGAGCGAAACACCTGCTCGGGGGGAGATTGCGGAGGCTAACATCCAGCCGGAGGACCCCTCCGCACTTGTTCGGGAAAACTTGCAAGATCGACTCCGCTGGGTAAGACTTATTTTTCTTTATTGTCTTTTCCTTTGCAACGAGCAAGAACTTAATGTACTTCTCTGTGCAGGTGCTCGAGGCGACCATAGTCGATTTTGAGGCTGCGATCATGTCCCCTGATATTCTAGCCAGGCACAACACCGAGCAAAACACTAAGAAAGCGGAGCTCGAGCAAAAGTTGGCCGAGCTAAAGTCTTCGAACGAGGAGGTGCGGCGCAAAACCGAGGAACTCACCATGGATTACAAGGAGCGCCTTTCCCGGAGCGAGCAAGCGAGGGCGACCCTGGAGGAAATGGTGAAGGAGCTGAGCCAAGCCGTGCTAGAGGCCACCAAGTTGGCCGAGTAGCACAAGGAAGAGGCAAAGCGACTTCACCAGAGGGCGAGCGAGAGGTGTGAAGCTCGGAGGTGGGTTCTTGACCTCGAGGCTGACGCTACAAGGGAAGAGCTCACCGAACTCCAAGACGCCAAACACACTGGGAAATGACTTCTTGTGTATCATGCAACTTGCTTCCATATGAATGAAGGGAATCTTCAACATGAGGCGACTTGTCTCTTTATTTTTCGTTGGAATTGTCATACTTTTATCTTCTTGTGGCCATTCCATGCTCATTGTCGATGATCGTTCTGGACAAAAAACGAACAAAGCGAAATGAGCAAACTGAACAAAGAAAACAAATACTTGAACAGTAAAGGACGGAACGGGTACGAGCGCGCATTTAAAAAAAACACGTTAGCTCATCGGCCTTACTAAGCCCCTGCTATGAATGAAGGTCGTGCACCTAATGTTGCAAGCACGAGCTCATTCATAGGAGAGTTAGAAAAATCGCATGCCCTTCACTTAACTACCTAACAACACTTCTTCGGATTACGAGCATGGGTCAGGTCGATAGGAAGATTCACACGCACGGCCTTATCCCCCCGAGCATCATGACCCATGCTCCTACGTTGCAAGCATTATTTTGGTGAGGGTGGGGAATTCAAGCGGTTGCTTGACACTTTGCACAACGACCGAGTGCAGGCGAATTGAGCTAAGACCCTGGACCAACCGAGAGGGTGTCTGTATGCGATTGTGACTTACAACTAAGTGCTACTGTGATTCAATTCAAGAGGATGATCATGATGCTCAACCATCTTCAATTCAAATGGAACCGTCTAAATTGGCTACACCAAGTCAAGACAAACAAATTGAAGTCAAAGATGAAGAAGATAATCAAGTCCAAACTTTACCTCCAAGGATTCATACCCAACTTTACAAGGATCACCCAATTGATCAAATCTTGAGTGACGTTAGTAAGGGAGTTCTAACTCGTTCTCGTGTTGCTTCATTTTATGAGTATTACTCTTTTGTTTCTTCTATTGAACCCTCTCATGTAGATGAAGCTTTAAGTGATCCTGATTGGGTGAACTCAATGCACGAAGAGCTCAACAATTTCGTCCGGAATGATGTATGGATGCTTGTTGAAAGACCCAAGGAACACAACATCATCGGCACTAAATGGGTATTTCGGAACAAGCAAGATGAAAACGGTATTGTAGTAAGAAACAAAGTAAGATTAGTTGCACAAGGTTTCATCCAAATTGAAGACTTAGATTTTGGTGAAACCTTTGCACCTGTAGCAAGATTAGAAACCATTAGTATTTTGTTAGCATTTGCTTCTTGTATTGACATTAAGTTATTTCAAATGGACGTAAAGAGTGCTTTCTTAAATGGCTAAATATCTGAATTGGTATTTATAGAACAACCTCGCGGTTTTGAAGACTCTAAAAATCCAAATCATGTTTATAAACTATCTAAGGCACTTTATGGACTTAAACAAGCTCCTAGAGCATGGTATGAGCGTCTTAGAGATTTTCTGATTTCTAAAGGTTTCAAAATTGGGAAGGTTGACACTACACTCTTCACCAAAAATATTAATGATGAATTCTTTGTCTGTCAAATATATGTTGATCACATTATATTTGGTTCTACTAATGAATATTTTTGCAAAGAATTTGGTGATATGATGTCTAGGGAATTTGAGATGTCCATGATTGGAGAACTGAGTTATTTTCTTGGACTTCAAATCAAACAACTGAAGAATGGGACTTTCGTGAGCCAAACCAAATATGCAAAGGATCTACTCAAGAAGTTTGGCATGAAAGATGCAAAATCCATCAAGACTCCCATGGCATCCAACGGGCACCTAGATCTCATTGAGGGAGGTCAACCTGTAGACTTAAAACTTTATCGTTCAATGATTAGTAGTCTACTTTATCTTACAACATCTAAGCCCGATATAATGTTTAGTGTTTGCCTGTGTGCACGTTTTCAAGCTTTTGCAAAAGAATGCCATTTATTTGCTGTTAAAAGAATCTTAAGATATTTAAAGCATTCCTCAAATATAGGCTTATGGTATCCTAAAGGTGATAGGTTTGATTTAATTGGATATTCTGATTCAGACTATGCTGGTTGCAAAGTGGATACCGATATGTACAACCCGAACGGTACTCCCTTTTGTGGTGCTATCAACACCGGAGGTTTTGACAGATATCTCTTGATATCATCAAAAGCTCTTTGTTGTTCTTCTCCCCATACGAACTCTTGATTTTCCTTTAGTCTTAGTAATGGGGTGAACGTGTTGATCCATCCGGATAGGTTTGAGATGAACCGTCTTAGATAATTGATCTTTCCTACTAATTTCTGCAAATCTTTCTTGTTCTTTGGAGGCTGGGTGTCGGCTATGGCCCTGACTCATTCTTGGTTCACTTCTATTCCTCTTTCGTGCACCATGAACCCAAGAAATTGCCCGGCCGACACTCCAAATGCACACTTCAGTGGATTCATCTTCAAATAGTGCATTTGCGTCTTTTTGAATACTTCTTCCAAGTCAGCCAAATGTTGTTGGTCTCCTGCCAACTTTACCACCACATCGTCTATACATATATATCTACAACGCAGCCGATCAACTCATGAAATATGAGATTCATGGCCCTCTGATAAGTAGCTCCAGCGTTCTTCAATCCGAACGTCATGATGACCCATTCAAACAATCCTAGCGCTCTAGGGTATCGGAAGGCCGTCTTGTGAATATCGGCCTCGGCCATGAATATCTGGTTGTATCCCGCGTTGCCATCAAGGAAGTTGATGACTTTGTGCCCTGATGCAGCGTCGATAAGCATATCAGCTATAAGCATCGGGTACTCATCCTTGGGGGTAGCTTTGTTTATATCTCTGAAGTCTACGCATACCCTAATCTTCCCGTTCTTCTTTGTTACCGGAACGATGTTGGAAACCCATTCAGCATACCGACATGGTCTGATGAATTTGGCTTCTAATAATCGTTCTATTTCTTCTTTGATTTTCTCGTACATTGCCTGATTAAAATGCCTAGGGGCTGTTTAAATGGCCAATACCCAGGTTTTACTGGCAACTGATGTTCGACAAGCTGACGGTCTAAATCGGGCATCTCGTGATACTCCCAAGTGAAGCAATCATTATATTCTTTTAATAGTTTTACAAGGTTTTCTTTGTACTCGGCACGTAACCTGGCATTGACAAAGGTTGGCCTTTTTCGATCTCCGTTTCCTATGTCTACCTCTTCTAATGGATTGGCTGAAGTAAATCCTTGCTCGAGCCTTTAGTTATCTTCAAAGTCCCTGATAGCCTCGGAACTATCGACCGCGTGCTGGTAGCTTCTAGCCCTCTCTTGCAATAGCTTTGCGTTTAAGCTGGCCTCCATCGTCATAAGATTTCATTGGTCCAATCAACCGTGCTAGGCTTCACGCTGATCGGACTTATGCTTGCATCATTGATGCAGACGAAGTCACAGTCTTCTAGTGCTTTGCATGAGATGCATCTGGCTCCTTCATGTGGCCAATTTGCATCAGGGCTGGCCATAGCGATGTGAGTCGATGTGTCGGCCTCTACTACTTCAACCGCATCGCCGTTCCACTGTATCAACTTCTGGCGCATAGTGGACAGGATACAGTAGTTGGCGTGGATCCAATCCCTTCCTAGCAGCACACTTTAGCTGCCCTTTGTGTCTACCACGGAGAAGGCAGTCGTCAATGTTTTGCTACCGATTGTCAACTCTGTGACCATAACGCCTCTGGCTTCCGTGGGATCTCCCGCGAAATCATTCAGGACCATATTGGTCTTGATGAGGTCCTCATTGGATTTTCCCAGCTTCTTGCACGTTGAGTACGACATCAGATTGACGGTCGCGCCTCCATCCACTAGCATCCTAGATATCGGCTTGCCGTTGATGTGCCCTTTCAAGTACAACGGCTTTAGATGCTGATGATCTTCTTGTGGCTTTTCAAAGATCGCCTCCTAGGATCCTAGACACAATTGTGTGCAACATTCCAGGGCTGTAGTGGCTCGAGCTCTGAACTCGACCAGCAGGGCGAAAACCATATTGATGCTCACCGGAGGGGGTGTCTGGCCTTGCATCGCAGACAATTCCACCCTATCAGCTGTGGGAGTGTCTGTATCATCGGCTATGGGTGTTTCCATATCCTCGGCCGTAGGTATCCCTACGTCCTCAACCGTAGGCGTTTCCACGTCCTCAGCTATGGATGAACCTTCTGAAGCCACCTCCTTCCTGTGCCACTCCTTCTTTGAGGTTTTCACGGGGCGCAGCTTGTTGAAGGTTTCTTCCCTCCGTTTCTCCTCCTCGGCTTCCCTAAATTCCTGCTTCCTGAGGTGCTGGAGCCGACGTCTTTGAGACTTCGTTAGTCCAAAGGGACACCATCGCGGTTTTGGTTCCACTGGTTGATGATTTTCCCAGCCAACTCAGCTGCGTCTGCCTTTTTATCCTTTCGAATATCCTCGAAAGTTTCCTCTGAGGTTGACCTCTCTAGGCTTTTAGATTTGGCTGATTCTGATCGATCTGCCTTGCACTTTCCTCTGATAGTCCCCTTATCCCTTTTCGGCCAAGAGATCCTCTCGTGAATCGATCTTCTACGGTCTTCTCGTTGGCCGATTTTGATCCTTCGGCCTCGCAAGCTCCCGTTGGGTGCTTGACTTGGCCCAGTGATCCTTTCATGGATTGGCCTTCTATAGCTTCCTAAGCGCTGATTGGAACCCTGCCCCAATACTCCTGGAGGATGAGGATGCTCTCGGTTCTCCCCCGGATAGTGCTTCATCGGACAAATGTGGGCGGATGGCAGTACCAATCCTCTTTCCTAGTAGAAAAGCCAGAAAGGGCGTCGTTCGTGGGCCTTCTCAGTAGCGGCCGGTCGGTGTTCTTCCATCAGCATCCGTCGGGGCGTATTTCTCGCCCTTTGGCCTCTTAGCTCGTACTTAGCCAGTAACTGGGCAAAAGTTGGCCTGATCTTCCATGTTGGCTTCTTCGATGGCGATTGCCTTTCAGCCTTGTGCCACCTGTCGGTCCCAGGTTTTTCCTTCACCTTGACCGTCCTAGACCGTTTTACCTCTTGATCGGCCTCTATCTGAATCGAGCCGATTGTGATTTGCACCGTTGTTTCTTTATTTACTATCTTCTTATTGGCTTTTGTGGCCGATACAGACAGCAAACGGACCTCATCCCATTTTATTCCCTTCCCTTTGGACGAGCAGCTGACCATATTGACTGGGAAGGGGTCAGTGTCGACTTGCAGAGCCTGCTCTTCTGCAAACTTTAGTCATCCGTCCTCTATGGCCGACTGTATCTGTTGACGGAAAATATTACAGTCATTAGTATTGTGCGAGAAGGAATTACGCCATTTGCAGTACCTGCGTCTTTTCAGCTCATCGGCCGACGAGATGACGTGCCCTTCTGGGACTCGTACCAACTTCTCTTGCAAAAGCAAGTCGAAGATGCGGTCGCATTTTGTCACGTTGAGCGAGTATTTGACTTCTGACTTGGCTTTAGTCGGTTTTTGCCAGGAACATACCAAGGGTTTTTTTGTTGCCCTTAACCCATTTGGCTATGTTAACATATGTTTCCTCGTCATCGGCCGAGTCTTCTGACTCGTATTCTACGAGGTTGACTTTTGGCTTTTCTTTCACTTTACCACTTTTAAATTTGTCTTTGAACCCTTTGTTTTCATAGAGTCGGCCTTCTTGGGCTAATACTCTGTGTAAAAGATGGCTCAGGTTAGTGAATTCTTGACCGCTGAATTTCTCCCGTAGAGGAGGAATCAAGCCCTGAAAGGCCAGATCGGCGAGTTGGTTGTTAGGTAGAGTGACGCTAAAGCATCAGTTCCGTACCTCCCTGAACCTTTTGATGTATTTTGCTATCGATTCTACAAATCTCTACCGCACAGAACTCAGGTCAGAGATCCGCAATTCTAGGCTTTCACAGAAGAAGTATTCGTGGAAGCGGCTTTCCAAATCGGCCCAAGTATTGATCGAATTTGGGGGCAGGGTGGTGAACCAAGTGAATGCCGCCCCAGATAAAGACAATGGGAACATCTTTACTCAGAGCCCGTCGAACTGCGCTACTTCCCCACATTGCACTATGAAACGTCCGACGTGCTCCATAGTGGTGGTTGCATCATCTCCCGAAAACTTAGCAAAATTAGGGACCCAATATCCATTGGGATATTGGATCCTGTCGATGTAATCACGGTAGGGCTTTCTATTGCCGAGAGTTCATCCTCTCGGCTGCATACCGAATTGGTCTCGTAAGACGATCGTGGTCGCGTTTGTCCAGTCGGCTTCTCTGGGCGGTGCGGCTGGCAGTGGAGGTACTGGTCGGCCTAAACCTTGTCGATGCCCCCCGAGTGCAAACTCGGGTGGTTCATGACGATGCCCCCCGAGCGGGAGCTCGGGCTGTTCATGGTACTGCCCCCTGAGTGCAAACTTGGGTTGTAGTACCGGTCTGGGCTGTTGGTGGTTCTGCATGGTTTCGTGATTGACGATCTATTGTCGCGCAGGTTCCGACAGTGGTATAAAAGGTTCCGAGTACGTGACTACCCGATGCGGGTGTTGCGTACTCGGAAGAGAGTTGGACGTGATACCCACTTTAGCACCATCCGTGTAAGCATGGTACTGCCTGACCTCGCTCGTCCCAGGATCCCTGGGAAAGATGATGGTCGGCTGTAGTGGCGTAGGCATCATAATTACAGTCGATGGTTTATTCTCGACCATCAGCTTTGTCCCCGAAGTACTTTGTCCGATCGA
Organism: Rhipidocladum racemiflorum; assembly: GCA_036346355.1. Taxonomy (NCBI): domain Eukaryota; kingdom Viridiplantae; phylum Streptophyta; class Magnoliopsida; order Poales; family Poaceae; genus Rhipidocladum; species Rhipidocladum racemiflorum. The sequence goes on from CM070570.1 coordinate 61,448,930, forward strand.
GAAGACCAGATACGTGGGTAGGGCTTGTGGTGTTCGAAAAGGGACCCAGCCGTTACGAGCTCCTGTGCCACTTCTTTCATGCTATTTGATATCAATGGCCTCAGCGTGGTGACTAGGCCCGATGATTGATTTAGTAATGCATGATTAATAGATTGATTAATCATATCCGATAATTCCGCCTGTGCAGGTATGTATCGGCTTACTGTGGCTTCATTCCTAGCGCTGGGAGCAACTATCCAGGAGGAGTTGATCGTCGGCAACGCCGTCTTCTGAGTAATGCCACGCCGTGTCTTTTGGTAGCAGCTCAGCATCATCTGTTCGAACGCCGCCTTCTGATCTTCAATTTCCTTGCGCTGCTCTGCATTAAATCGGCCAACGTAGGCATGATTATCGCTTCAGGGTTGACGTCGGTGGAGGCGACAGTCTTCCCTGATGACGTCATGGTGGCTTCTTCGGGTCCCACTGGGCGTGCCAAAGGTGTGTTGGCGCTGAAAAACGTGGCGTCAGGTTGATCGCCACCAACACACGAGAACGCTTGGTTCTATTTCGCGAGCGTGCCAGCCGGCTTGATCACGCAACCGGCAAGAGACGTATCTCTCAGATGTGATCGTTCCAGGGGGGCCTGGTGATAGGATGATCCCAACCAATTTCGAGTGAACCAGTGTGGATCGAGATAAGTAGATCTAATCAACACTTGCGAGTTGACCAGACTGGGGTAAGCCTGCTTCCTCTGATGAAGTCGATGCGCGGCAAGATCGGAAAGAAACTAGAGTTTGGCGTAATGCAGCAAGGATCAACAACTGGTGATGCGCAACTCGAATTGATCAAAGTGTATTACAGAGGAAGGGTTACAAAGCTACAGGAACTACTCCTAGTGCGAGGAAAGTAAAGGAATTGGTAAAAAGATGGTTGTTTGGGTGTGTGTTTTTTTTGTCCTTTTGGAGTAGCACGCCATCTTCTCTTTATAGCCAGGTGGCCTCGATCATGTCCATCACGGCCTCTTCAATCATAATCGGACTCGAATCTATCCTTCCTTCTTGATCACAACCGTATTGAGTCCAGATCGTATCGGCTATGGCTTTCATTTCTATCCCCTACACGATCGGATCTTCTTGATTCTTGTCCCGTTCCGTTATCCGTAGCCAACCGGCCCATGCAACCTTTCCGGGTTCATGCCACGACCGTACCTATCTCGGTTGGCCAAATTTGGGTGCTAACACTAAGTAAAAAGAGGAGTCTTACTCCTACCAACTACCCCTATTAAAGTCGCTCTTTCCCAAAAAAGCAGTTACTTTCCCAGTAGCGTTTTTACTCTTCCTCTATCAGTATTCACTCCCAGAAATCTCAAAATCAACTCAATCCTCAAAATCGCCAGAAATCCTCATATTCCCCATTTTCCCTTACAAATTTCTCTCGGGTAGCATTCTTGCTCTTCACCGAAGCAAACCCTTATCGAGTGGTGTCAACGGTGCTCTTGTCTGCTCGAAGTGCTAGTCCTAGGTTTGGTAAGTCCTTCATACCCTCCTTTTCTTTTACGCAAAAACCAAACCCTAGACTTAGAAATCTCTTGACCTAAGGTCCTGTTTCTTGTCTCTGTAGATTGAGTCAATTCTTGTGCCTGAGAAAAGGTCTGAGAACATTTTTTTTTGAGTCGGTAGAGATTATTAAAATGCCTAGGTCAAAGAATCCTAACAAAAAGGGTCTTTTGGACAAACTAGTTGACAAAGAAAAAGGGAAGAAACAAAAATCAACTAATTCAGTACAGTTACATTCTCAAGGGCCAGTGCAAATAGAAGACACTCATACATTTGGCAGAATTCACAGAAAAGTGACAACCACTAGACCTCCAAGAAAGGATAAACGGCCTATATAGTCTAAAAATGAATCTTCCTCATTTGAAGACAGTGAATATGAGCCCAGTGCAGATTCCATCTCCGAGGAAGAAGATTTGAGTACTAAAGTACATATGATTATTGGAAATGAATTAGCCACAATTGGAAGAAAAAGCTTGAGATCTGTTAGATTGGTGAATGAAAAGATTTGGTTTCCTTTTAATAGACCTCCACTGGATGAAAATTTCATCACAAGTCTGCATAAAATATTTACATTGGATATCAAAACAGACTTCACAGAAATGGAAAACCCCTGTCTGCCCTTTGCAAGCATCAATACATTGACTGGAATAAAGTGAATTCAGTAGTGGGCTCCAACAGCATTTATGACTGTATTAGATCAACTCCTGGCTTGGCAGAACTGATGTCAAATAGAGCCACTGTATGGAATGACAAAAGGATCCTAGAGGTCTATGCTTCCCTCCTAGTGAACAAGAAAAGACATTATATAATGTTCATATTGATGGGAAAATCAGGAAAATAAGGTCACCGCACTTTGAATCTGCTATAGGAGCCTCAAGTCCTATAGTCAATAGAACTCGTATTCATGATAGAATGCTCCTAGGGAACAGATGGAGACAAGTGGGGGATATGCCTGATCTACAGCTTTTGGCTCACATTTACAGGGATGTCACCGAGGACAATTTCAATGCAAATAGAGTCAATTGCTTGTCTTCTAAAGCCAAGATTCTTCTATTACTGCTGAGACACTATTTTTCCCAAAACTGGATATAAAGAGGGTGTGACTCCTACCTTGGCTTCGTTACTACACTTAATCCTCTCCAAACAGCCCATAGACTTAGTGGACTGTATCTTTGGAGAAATGGAATAGGCAATCTATAGAAAGATGGGAAGTCCACTCCCTTTTGCCCCACAAATCTCTTAGATGCTTTTGGCACAAGGAATTGTATCTCAACAAGAGATAGATAGACATTTCACACGTCGGCCAAAGCAGTATAAAATGCTCAAGTTGCCTACTAGAGAAGTTGTCAGAAGAGCTAGAGTAACTCCACCTCCAGCACCACAAGAAGATGAGCCAAGTGCTCATGGAATTAGTGGAGATGATAATGAAATTTCAGATGGTGACAATGGGGGAGATGGACATGGACCTATTCCAAGATACTCTTCTCATTTGAGCCACAGTCATCACAGATTCACAGTCACCATAGTCCGAGCCACCATAGTCCTAGTCATCACAATTTCAATCAGAGTCATGGACTTTCCTCTCGAGCACCAAGTATCCTAGCTTTGGGACATTCTGCCTCTAGAAATACATCACATCACAATGAACCTCACGAAGGAATGGGTGACAGTCCTCAAAGATCAAGACAAATGCATCTTGAAGAAGACCATAATGCCACTCAGATCATTCTGAGCTCAAACTCACATAATGAGGGAGAAAATCTAGAAATCCAAAAGCTTCAAGATCTTGCTGCTGCAGCTAGATTTGTGGAAGGGTAAAGCTTCAGGCCTGCAGTTCATGATGATGAAGCAGGAGGACCAGCTTTCCCACAAGAATTTGCAGCCTCTCACAACTCTCCTCCTCCCGAGCCTCACTTTGAACAACCTTCATTATGGAACACTCAACCAGAATGGTTCGATATTTTTGAGCAACAATATAACACTGATTTGAGAAATGCTCAAGAGAGTTTTGCTGAAGAACAAAGAATGGCTGGACTAAGGCATAATGAACATATGGCTGCTCTTCAACAATATCATGACTGAGTTCAACAAACTCAAGAATTGCTGAATAAAATCTCTCAAGAGCAGGACATGATCAAAAATGAGAGTTACAAAAGATTTGACATGATCTGCAGTAATCAGTGGGATCTTAGAAAATGGATTGGTGAAGTCAAGACAAATCAAAATCTACTCATGGACAGACTCTATGATGTAAATAAGAAGCAAAATGCTCAAGATTCAAGGTTTGATCAGTTTGCAAAAACTGTGAACGATAAGCTTGATGCTTAGGGATACTGTTTGGATTGGCTAGCCTTTTCTTTCAAAGAGTATATGAAGTATACAGCAGACACTCGTGCCAATCTGGTTTCCAATCAGGAGCAGCCTGGGCAACTTATCCTTGACCATACCAACCCAATAATTGAGTCTCTACAATAGTTACAAGAAGATTTTCATAACTGGTCAGTCAGTCCACATCCTGGGGATCCATATTACCCTAGCTGGCATGATCAAGCTATGGGTTCACAACATGCTGAGTCTGAACAACAACAGCATATATCCTCTCCTCAGCCTGGGGATCCCAATTATCCTAGCTGGCATGATCAGGTTGTGGCTGCTCATCAGTCTGACGAAGAACAATCTCCTAATTGGCAGCACCTATCCCCTCGAAGGCAGAGCATAAGCTCCAGAGCCTCAAATTTGTTTAAGAGGACCTTCTCCAGGCACAAGAAGTGACCTCTTTTTGGCAATTGATGCCAAAGGGGGAGATATATAGGAGAGTTCTCTTAGTTTAAGTGTCTAAGTTTAAGAATCTGTGACTGATTCTGTAAACTATATTGAAGACTGGTTTATCGTTTATCTGAATGCTTTGTGATGATGCTTTGTGATGAATTGATGATTTGGTCCTTTTTGTTATTTATGCTTTGGTGTGATTTATCTATCTATAATTGTGCTTAACTGTTATGTTTTTGTTCTCAAATGTCTTATTTGTTCTAAGCACTTATTTAGGGGGATCATAAACTGTTATACTTCTACAAATATTACACCTATTCTGTCAGACTAAAATTTCTTTGCAGAAAAAGTAAGTCATTATTATCCAAAATCAAGGGTGTTGTCATCAATCACCAAAAAGGGGGAGATTGAAAGCATCTAGGCCCCCTATTTTTTTAATTATGCTTTATTTGGTTTTGATGTTGATGATCAAGCAAAGTACTCTTGGTGGAGCGAAGACTTTTAGGATTGAAGGATAAAGGCTAAGGACTCTTGTTTCTAGTTCTGGCTTGGGAGATGATTCAAGCCATGTAGCTAGGATAGTCATAGAATAGCCGTACTGTAAAGGGGGATTATGCACAAGTAAGTACCTTGGTTCAATAGGCTAAAATCACTAAGATTACTTGGAGTAAAGGTCACCTCATCGTTTTCCCCTTCAAAACCAAGTCCTTCACTCACTGAGTCAAAAACCCTTACATGCTGGACCAACTTTTTTAGTTCGGCGAAGATTACTTGGAGTAAAGGTCACCTCATCGTTTTCCCCTTCAAAACCAAGTCATTCACTCACTGAGTCAAAAACCCTTACATGTCGGACCGACTTTTTCAGTCCAACACTGAGAACACTTCATTCAAAACTCATACCAAGCGTACACCGTTCATGCCGGACCAACTTGGGATAAGTCAAATTTTTAGTTCGATGCACACTATCTTTTATGCCGGACCAGCTTTTCAGTCCGGCGTTGAGTTCAATTCGGTCAAGAATCAAACCGAGTGTGTGCCATTCACGCCGGACCATGTTTTCAATTGTACACCAAACCAATTGTTTTGGTCCACCTCAAACTTGATTCTCTCTGGAATATTGTGTTTTCCGATGAACCAGAAACAAAAGATTTGCCTTTTACACCGGACCAACTTTCTTAGTCCGGCACAAACGTCGTTTTGCTTTGAATCACGACGAACTGATTTTGGCTAAATGCATGTGTACGATGGATCAATCTGTCTTGGTCCGGCGTAAATGGGATTCTTAATCAAATTGGTTCGGTGTAAATGTGATTTTCACTTCAATTGGTCCATCATGCTTTGATCATATTGACCTGAGTCTGTGGCACATTAGTTTACATTATTTTGTCATTCTGACAAATGCCCAATGGCTAGTAAATGCCAGTAATGGCTATATTCCTTTTGTGGGCTATATAAGCTATGCTAGGATCTTCTTTTAGAAGGACTTTTGCATCTCTTTGACATTTAACATAGTTGAGCTCAAAAGCCTTCAAAGAGACTAAATTTCACTTTTGATCAAAAATTCTAGAGTGATCTTGCTCCAAGCTTAGTCTAGACAGTATTGAGCTAGTGAACCAAGAGATTGAACTTGTGGATAGTTTATTACTCTTGGAATCTTTTGTTTCTAGACGGCTTGAGAGTGATTTGGTGCAACCTGTCGAAAAGAGATTATGGAAGGTCACCACTGATTGTGAGAGGTTTTGGGACTCACCTCACCGGAGTGGTGAAAGAGTCACCTAGTGGATACCAAAGCTATATCGTGAATAGCTATTGGTGGAGCTATACTTCTGGTGAAGTGCTCTAATGGGGATGTAGGAGTAAATCTCTGAACCTCGGTGAAAATCATTGTGTCTCCTACCTTTTACTTTCAGTACTTACCTTGCTGTTTTGTTTACTTGCTTGCCTATCTCTATTTGTTCTGTTTTATCGATGCATTAGCAGAGCCTAGATATTTTAGGCCTTATTTGTCAAAATCTTAGTTTACTCTTTCGCAAGCTTTCTGTTTTCTATCTTAAGGCTATTTAGAGCATTTTAGTGCTAGAATATTTGAAAAATCCTATTCACCCCCCTCTAGGCTCATCCTCGATCTTACAGCCCCCTTTATCAATTCTCTGGGGGGTTTATAGCCTACAAAAACGCTAACTGCAGTCGAATAATGCACGATTTAATGCATTAACTGTGGCCGTAACAGTAGCCTTGATTCTCGCGACGTTTCCGTAGTGAGCTGTAAATGGCCATAAATCATGGTGTAATTATCATTATTCAAATGCGGGGTGAGCACGATCCCCCGATCATGCTCAAGGATTACCCCAGCTTTGACCGATTCTCGCACGCTCCCGATCTTGCATGCTCGTGGGCAAGCTTGGGTTGCCCGTGCCCGAGATTGTTTGCTCATCGTAGAGTTCTGGGCCTAGTTCGGTTGGTCGAACTCACCGGCTAGACCGTTCATCCAAGGGCATACATGGTCGGCCGAAATTGGCTACCGGGGTATAACAGCTTTACAGATATTATCCAATCCCTGACAAAATGATTTTAGAAGACCATCTCTATAGAGCTTCATCATGCGTTTCTGACTAATATTACCCAAGCGACAATGCCAAAAGTAAGTGGGATTCAAATCATTTGGTCGAAGCCTCTTAGCATCAATATTATAGACAGTTGCATCATCAAGATTTAAAATAAACAACTCATTCATAACGGGAGCATTGCCATAAAATATCTTATTCAAAATTATAGATTAACCATTGTCGGCATATTTCACCGGCAGGATTTCTCCCGAGACAGAGAATAAGTTCGGTAGAGGGTGCTTTCGCGGCTGGACACCCGATGGCCCTCCCTCGGGGGATCCCGGGGGTCTATATATCAGAGAACACACTGATGTACCCAGGTTCGTGATGAGGACATCACTATCATGGATACGGCCATGCCTACAAACCCAATTGAAACCAACAATGTAATTCAAGGACCAATTACTCGAGCTCGCACACGTCAATTCAATTACCAGGTGAATGCGTTCCTTGGGTTGCATACAAATATTTTAATGGATGGAATACTATTTAATCCTTGTGATAATTTTATTTTCCTTAGGAACCAAGGAGAAGGACTCCCAAGCGTCAAGCATGAAGCCAATTCTTTCGGTGCACAAGATCAACTCGGATTCAGCCTCCGGGATAGTTCCAATTTAAAACGATCATAACTTTTGATCCATAAGGGTGTTCGGGATCTATGAGTACTGGTTTGAAAGGTTTCGACATCCTCTTTCCAACGGATCTGACCCCATCCCCAAATTCCGTCCGAGTCGACGGGAATCTACAAAACAATTGGCGTCACTTTTCCAAACCGAGGAGACTTGGGCTTTGGGCCTTGTAATAGAGTTGTAGTTGGTATCCTACTGCGTTGGATGTGATTCCCACGTCCCTAGCTTTCATAAATAGCCAGACATCGGTGCCTTAGGGTTTTGGGTTTTATTTGATTAGTTTAGCCAAGTGCAAACTTGATCCTGCGAGTTGTGCTGGATAGTCACCTTGTCAAGATCGTCAATAAGACTCCACTTTGTTTCGCTTCCACTTTTATCCGCAATTTCAGATTGCTTATTCTATTGTTCTTGCTTGTTCTTCGGTTGCTTGCAGGAATTGAACCTCGTGTTCAGGTTGTTCGTGCCTACGGCAAGATCAATAACCCGCCGAAGTTGGTTTAGCGATTACTAAGGCGCATCGTCGTCGTACGGTGTAGTCAGATCATCAAAGTCGACTCCAACAAAATCGATCGTGTGTTTCTCATCGAAAGATCGGGACACCCACAGTGCCATCAGTTCGGGCCCCCGGTGCGGGTAACAGCCCTATGTCCTGCTAGATCGTTGTTGATGTATGTGGAACTGGTTACAATGCTTTTCTTCGTCTTTTTGTCTGTTGTCCACCTTCTCCCATGCACCAGAGCTCCCTTATATAGGCGGGGCTGGCTCGGGCAGGTGTGAAGGTGATGTTATACTGATCTATGACTCATTAATTACACCCATCACTATAGTCTTATCCCCCAAACCTCATTCTCTGTGCCATCGTATGGCCCTGCACGGTCCGCCCGGGATGTGTCTTTCCTGCGCTGAGTTAGGTGTGAGGTGTCAGAGGGATGGGATATCATCGCGTTGATAGCAGAACTCTTCGCAATCAATGGCTCTGACACAGCGTGTCAGGGGGAGGAGTGTAACACCCCAAAATTTTGCTTTCCTTAAATTCATGTGTGATGTGGCACTTTGGTGAATTTTTGGAATTTTCTGGAAGTTATTTGGAATTATTTGGAATTTATTTGAATTTATTCCATTTTGAAATAATTAAAGAATTTAATTTTGCAAATAAATTTTTGTTGGAAATATTTTATTTGAGTCCAAAATGATCCAAAATATTTTAATTTTGGAATTTTTCGAGTCATTTGCTATTTTTAATGAATTAAATGAATTACTAGGAATTATTTTAAATATTAATTCGCTGGAAAATCCAACTCGGGTCAAAATCTTGTTCAACCATCGAGTCGGACTAGTCCGAGCCGATTGACTCGACCGAACCCACTCCTAACCCTAATCAATCCCAACCGTTGGATCAAGATCCAGCAGTGAGATCTGCCGACCGACCGAGCCGTGGTCCGACCGGACCCGCCGCGCCGCGATCATGGCCGTTGGTTGTGCCACGTGGACGGCCACGATTTCGTCGTCTTCACCGAGTCCGAAGCTGGACTCGCCGCGCCGCGCCGAGTAGCAAGTTAGGTTTCCGTTTTACGCACGCCGAGGCTATTTAATGCCCGGCATACCCGAGGACCGCCGTGATTCCGCGCCTCCCTTCTCTACTTCACCGAGGCTAAGTCGCCGCTTTAGCGAGCTCGCCAGAAGTTGCGCGCTGCTGCTCCGCCACGGTCTTTGCTTCGTTCGCCGCCGCCGCCCCTCGTTGACCTCAGATCCGGACTCACCGCGACGACGCACCGAAGGGACCCTTCATCTCGCCGAGCAACCCGAACGCCCGTTGGGCTCGCTGTCGTCTTCAACTCCGGCAGCCGTGGCGCCACCACGGCCATCACCCTCGCGAAGCTCAGGCACCGTCGGATCCAGACGGACGGTTGAGGTGAGTTCACGTGTTCCAAACCCGATTAGATGCGGGCCGTTGGATCAAGATCCAACGGTTCACAATCGCCACGCGCCGTAGCGAGGCGATTATAGGATTAGATCTGGACCGTCCGATCTAGATCGAACGGCCCACGAGCATCGAGTAGTTTCAACGCGTTAAACCACTGGATCCAATCCGCGCCGCTGATTTTCAAACCAACGGACGAGATTGCGCCACGTGTCGGGAAGTTGGACCGACGCGTCGGGCCGCCCACGCGTGCGTGTAGGGCCGACACGCCGGGCCCGGCGTGTCGAGGGCCCGCATGTCGCTGGCTAACCCATAGCGCCGACGCCGATGACGCTACCCGAAAGGGGCCCACATGTCATCCACGTGAGCCGTGGACCGAGTCCGTGGACCCGAAAGCCGGCGTGACCGAGCCCATGGACGGCTGACGCCAGGCCAATCAGGAGCTGCCACGTGTCCATGCTGACGCAATAATTAATTTCCGAAAAAGAAAATGATTTATTAATTCGAATAATGATTTCAAATTTAGATTCAAACTTCAAACGCTTATAACTTTCGCGTTTCAACTCCGATTTGAGTGATTCAAATTTCTAAATTTGTATAAAATTGAGATCTACCTAAATATAAATTTTATTTAATTTTTGGACTAAAGTTTTTCTCTGAAATATTATTTAATTGATTATTTAAACTTTAATAAATCATAACTTTTATGCTTTTAACTCCAAATTTGTGATTCCAGTTTCTAAAAATCCAGAAAATTATGTTCTCACTGTGTCGGGACTTTATTTGGAGTTTTTGGATCTTTTGGCCTAGTGTTTATTTGTGTATTTGCTATTTGCACGCTTTACGAGTAGACGTTGAAGTCTGGGAAGGATTCGAAGGAGAAGTATTGACTCAGATCCAACTCAAGACCAAGAACAAGTACTTTTTGAAGGCAAGTTGTGCTTTGACCATGTTGATCCTATTTGAAAATCTATTTTGATTTAAACTATTGCATGCTAGTTCAAGTAGAAAGATACTTTGTTTAAACATGGGGTTAGATAAATACCAATTTGCTATATGACACCTTGATTACTTAAGTATGTGCCATGACCCTTTGTCACCCTAGTTGTGGTTTACTAGTTGGACATTATTAAATTGCCAACATGGGTTTAGACCGTTGTAGTATCTTTGCTTAGACACGCTACGTGCTCATGACATGATTTTGGACAATCAAATGCTAATATGGACTTAATGATATATTGAACTGTTTTGGAAAAGTATCATGTGATGTTGATGGCACGTGGTGCATGGTAATCAAGCGGGTTTGATAAATGATTTCGGCCAGGGCATGTGGCAAGAGTAATCAGTGGGCGGTTGTGGCATTGGGAGTGTTGATTTGGTTTTTCGGGTAGTCTTGCCCTGGTCACTCTAAGGACTTAACCTTGCAAGCCTTTGAACTGGGTCATACTTGCAACCACATGGTCGGAATGGGACGGCCCTAGTTGACTAAGTCGCTAAGGACTCACTTGTGGAGCCTCAGGGTGTCGATTACACCGTTTGTGTGATTGTACGGGGAGCGTATCGTGGGCGTGGCCAGTACCCATCTAACGGTGTGTTGGTCCCATACTTCGCCTTGGCTAAGGGAAGGGATGGTGTAGAGCACGTCTGGAGAGGACCACTGTGTTGTTTGAGGCTTAGAAAGGCTTTGTTACGGGAACTCGCCTTTGTGGTGTTTGACTGTATCTTGTGGGTAAAGTGCATAACCTCCGCAGAGTGTAGAATCTATTTGAATAGCCGAGTCCACTGATCTTTGGACAATGCTCGGGAATTACGTCAAGGGTAGACTTTCTGAAAATAACTTGGATTTGAAAAGTTGGGTTGGTTTAACAATGAAGATGATGGAAATGTGGTTTAGGATGGGAAAAATGTTTGTTAAACTTCTTGAAGAGTTATTTATGCTTTACTCATTTCTACTGCTTTCGAATCTATTTATATTATTTTTCAAATGCTGTTTACTGCAAAAATACCTTGTGCTATCCCTTTGTACCAAGCCATGCATATAGTATATTAGCTCAGATTGCGTGCATGCATGACTTCTTTGAGTACCAAGTACTCACCCTTGCCTCAACACAATATCGAGGAGATTACGCCACTTTGGAGGAGGAACTCCAAGAAGACCCGTCTACTTAGGGATGCGAGCCGATCAGTTGCTGTGGTATCTTGGATGGCGCCACTAAGTTTATTTGATTTTCATTGTTATTTCTCTTTTAATAAGTTTCGCCTTGCAAGGCATATATTTGTAACTTGGCCATAAGGTCGAGTAACCCTTTGATTATTTAAATAAAGTACTTTGATAGTATCGTTTGGTATGATTGTGATATATACCGATGTTAAGACTGTGTGCACTAGCGCGTTCTGGATAGTGCTGAATACACGAGGGTCCGGATTTGCAAATTCGGGGTCCCGACAGAGGTGGTATCAGAGCCATACTTGACTGTAGGCTCAACCCTAAGTTAGAATGGTCGTAGTGAGGATAAAACCTATTTTCTAAAAGCTAAAAATTTGTGAAGACAAGAAATGACATCTCGACTTATCCCCTTCTCTCTTTTCTTGTCTCTTGCTGAAATTTTCCCTTACCTTGTCACAATTTAAAAATTCCGGGTTCTTACGTAAAGCACTCTTGTGACAGATGGAGGTTTTCTCGATGAGTGAGCATAGGTTCTATAGTGAGACTCCTTCGCCGAGTCGCGTCATAGAAGAAAGAGTCACCCTTTAGGCGTTAGACTCCAGAGTTAGTTCGATTTGGATTTTCATTGTTTGTCGAGTGTGCAGATGTGTTGCAAGGCCCTTAGGCATTGTAAGCAGCCATACCAAGTTATTAATAATAAAGTTGGACCTTAAAGTTACCCCTTTCGCCCGCATAAGTTCCATATTACTTGTCTATTCTTGTTTCCTCTCATCTCTAAACCTAGAGCAAATCGACAGATGGTGAACACCGTGGGAACTTTGGAAGCAATGGGAGTGGATCTCGCCACAGAAAACCCCAATGATGGAGCACCAAAGACCGCCACTTGGATATGCAGAATTTCGGAGCATTTCTTGCTGCCCGGACTCAGTGGATGCATGCTATGATGCAACAAATGCAGCACGCCATCGCCAGGCCACGCTAATCAAGTTAATCGTGACCACGCCGTAATACAAGGTCGCCGTCGAGTTCATGAGGACTCACCCACCCACTTTCTCTCGGGAATGCCAATCCATTGGAGGCCGATGATTGGTTAAGATCAATTGAGAGAAAGCTACACATAGCTCAATGCATAGGGAATGAGAAGGTACTTTACGCTTCTCATCACCGGAAGGAACAAATTACCGAATGGTGGGAGAACTTCGTGCCACGCAGAGAACCCTCAAGATATCACTTGGGAAGAGTTCATGCATTCCGACAAGATCACGTGCCTGAAGGAATCATGGACCTTAAGAAGGAGGAGTTCAGAGACAAGCAAGGTAATCACCTGGTCGACTACGAACAAGTTCACTCAGCTAGCACGCTACGCACTGAGGATGTAGCGACGGATAAATCCGCATGCCTCGCTTTTATGAAGGGACTTAACTCAGATTGCAAGTAGGGTTGATCACCCACACCTTTCCGATTTCCAAGAATTGGTGAATAAGGCGCTTATTCTTGAGGACAAGCGCAAGGAACTGGATGAGAACAGAAGCGCAGGATGCAACAGAAGGATCACGCCAGTGAACGCAATACCGAGAGTTGCACCAAATCAATTCTTGATTCCAACCACGAGCACGCAACAAGGGCACCATCCTCAAGACCAAGACCCATCAATCGAACTATCGGACCCCACCGCTAGAAACGCTTACTCGAGCAATAAAGAAGCAGTGAGACGTGTTACAAGCGCAACGAGCCAGGACACTTTGCCAACAGCTTGCCCAAAGAAGACAGCAGGAGCGACCCAGTTCGCTTCAACCTAGGAACCACCCAGCTAGGACGCCAAAGCAGTGAGCCACACCCTGCATGGTGAGAGGCCGAGTCAACCATGTCACCGCAGATGCACCGAAATGCTACTGACGTCAGATCTTGGGTAAGTTACTTGTTAACTCGACTGCACGCTTTGTTTGACTGGAGCTTCGATTCGCTTGTTTCGCAAGGCTTTGCTACTAGGAATGACTTGAGAATTGCAAGACTTAAGTGCATGCTTTTAGTTCAAACCCTGGTTCAACTCCGAACGGAAGTAGGATGTTCCGGTGAGAATACTAATAGATGGAATAGAGTTCCTAGCAAACCTTATAATTTTGGAGACCCAGGACCTTAGATGTTATATTGGGAATGGATTGGTTATCCAAGCACAAGGTCGTATTGGATTGTGGACGAAGGACTATCTCATTGAGAGCCCGTGTGGGAAGAAAGTGGAATTTCAAAGCCACTGCGGTTAGAGATGGACAGCTTGATGGTTAGCATCCAAGGCAATCAGCATAGAGGATGTTCGGTAGTGAATGAGTACACAGACGTTTTCCCGAGGATCTACCCGGTATGCCGCGACAGGACATAGAGTTTGTGATAGAGCTTGTACTGCACAAAGACCGATAGCAAAGAGACCCTATCGGATGTCTACCGAGGAGTTGGTAGAGATGAAGAAACAATTTGGAAGAGTTAATGGATAAAGGATTTATCAGACCAAGTTCGTCGCCGTGGGGAGCACCGCTTTGTTTGTCAAGAAGAAGGACGGAGTTTCAGGATGTGCATTGACTACCGTGCACTCAATGAAGTCACCGTGAAGAATAAGTATCCGCTACCCAGGATTGATGATTTGTTTGATCGGGCTTAAGAGGAGCCGGAGTTTTCTCAAGATTGATCCGAGATCGATACCATCAGTTGAAGATCCGATCAAGATATTCAAGATCGCATTCTCGCCAAGATATGGACATTACGAGTTTCTGATTATGTCCTTTGGGCCGATTTAATGCGCCAAATTATTTCATGAATATGATGAATAAGGTGTTCATGGAATATCTGACAAGTTTGTCGTCGTGTTCATAGACGATATCCTAATCTACTCCAAGACAGAGGATGAACATGCCGAACACTTAAGGCGAGTTTTGGAAAAGCCGAGGAACAGCAACTTTTCGCCAAGTTCGAAGTGTGATTTTTGGAAGGACAAGGTGGAGTTTCTTGGACATGTAATGACCGCAGAGGGAGTCATTGTGGATCCAAGCAAAGTAGAAGCGGTGTTACATTGGGAACAAATGAGGATCGTGACCCAGATTCGAGTTTCCTTGAATGGCAGGATACTACCGCTGCTTTCATCGAAGGCTTCTCGACAATTGCGAAACCTCTTACGCAATTGCTGAAGAAGGAAAAGAAGTTTGCATGGACGCCAGAATGTGAGAAAGGATTTCAGAGTCAAGAAGCGATTGACATCGACCGGTGTTAGTTCTACGGATGTTGCTCAAAGCTTCGATATTTATTGTGACGCATCGCGCCAAGGACTTGGATGTGTGCCGATGCAGAATGGAAAGGTCGCCGCTTATGCATCAAGGCGATTGAGGCCGCATGAGGAAAATTATCCGACACATGACCTAGAGTTAGCCGCCGTAGTGCATGCCTTGAAGATATGGCGTCACTATCTCGATTGGAAACAGATGTGAAGTATGTACGGATCATAAGAGTTTTAAGTACATATTCACCCAATCGGATCTGAATATGAGGCAAAGGAGATGGTTAGAGTTGATCAAGGACTATAATGTTGGAATCCATTATCATCCCTGAAGGCCAACGTAGTAGCCGATGCTCTGAGTCGGAAAAGCCATACCGTGAGTACGTTGCTAGCCACAAGTCGTGATGAGTTATGTAAGGATTTTGAAAATGAAGATGGAGGTTGTACCTAGCGGATTCTTGGCCGTGACCGGAAGTAAAGCCTACTTTAGAGGATCGATCCGAGAAGGAGAAGGATGATGACAAGATCCGCAGGATTAAGTCCATCAAGGAGGAAGGCAAGGCAGAGGACTTCAAATTGGATGAGCAAGGCACGTTATGGATGAAGGATCGGATTTGTGTGCCGACAAGGAGGAGTTAAAGCGATCGATTTTGGAAGAAGCCCATGACTCCAAGTACTGATTCATCCCGAAGCGCCAAGATGTATCAGATCTCAAGGAGAGATTCTCGTGGCCGAGTATGAAACGTGAAGTTGCCGAGCATGTTGCATTGTGCGACGTATGCCGGAGAGTCAAGGCAATGCATCGAGACCACAGGATTGCTACAATGAAAATACCCGAGTGGAAGTGGGAGGAAATCGGAATGGATTTCATTACCGGTTTGTCAAGACTCAAGGAGGTTATGACTCCATATGGGTTATAGTGGATCGCTTGACTAAAGTAGCCCATTTTATCCCGTGAAGACCACTTATTCGGAGATAAATTAGCAGAGTTGTACATGATCGATTGTCTGCTTTGCACGAGTGCCAAAGACGATTATCGACAGAGGTACCCAATTTACCTCAAGGTTCGGAATAAGTTGCATGAAGCCATGGGAACCCGCTTTGAACTTCAAGACGGCGTATCATCCATGCACGGATGGACAGACCGAAAGAGTCAACCAGATTCGAGGATATGTTGAGAGCTTGTGCATTGGCTTATGCTACCTCTTGGGATAAGAGTTTGCCGTATGCCGAGTTCGGGCCATACAACAATAGTTATCAGGCTAGCTTACAGATGTCACCTTTTGAGGCATCAGATGGTCGACTCGCTGACGCCATTGAATTGGAATGAGACCGCGAGCGCCGTGTCTTTGGGCCTGATATTCTTCAAGAGGCCGAGGAACAGATCGCTATGATTAGGGAAAGGTTGAAGGTAGCCCAATCACGACAAAAGAGTTATGGCCGACAATCGTCCGCCGAGATTTGAGTTTTGAACCGTAAGACTTTGTATACCTCGAGTTACGCCTCTCGGGGAGTTAAGAGGTTCCATGCCAAAGGGAAACTTGCACCTGCTATGTTGGACCATTTAAGATTTTGAGCCGCAGAGGCGGTTGCTTATCACCGGAGTTGCCACAATGCTAAGGAGTACATGATGTATTCCATGTGTCCCAGCTTAAAGAAGTGTCTCCGAGTTCGGAAATGCAGACACCGTTAGAATCAATTGAGTTGCAAGAGGACTTGACTTATAAGGAGCATCCCGTGAGGATTCTAGACACAATGGATCGAGAAACTAGAAACAAGTCAACCTGCTTTCAGAGAGTTGGTGGAGCAACCACGAAGAAAGTGAAGCGACTTGGGAGCGAAAAGGATTTGAAGAAAGAGTTTCCAAACCTATTCCTTTAGTAAGCCCTAAATCTCGGGGACGAGATTCTATTAAGGGGGGGAGGTTTGTAACACCCCAAAATTTTGCTTTCCTTAAATTCATGTGTGATGTGGCACTTTGGTGAATTTTTGGAATTTTCTGGAAGTTATTTGGAATTATTTGGAATTTATTTGAATTTATTCCATTTTGAAATAATTAAAGAATTTAATTTTGCAAATAAATTTTTGTTGGAAATATTTTATTTGAGTCCAAAATGATCCAAAATATTTTCCAGAATTTTTCCGAATTTTTCGAGTCATTTGCTATTTTTAATGAATTAAATGAATTACTAGGAATTATTTTAAATATTAATTATGGAAAATCCAACTCGGTCAAGTATCTTGTTCAACCGACCGAGTCGGACTCCCCTCCGACCCGAGCCAGTTGACTCGACCGAACCCCCTCCTCACCCTAATCACTCCCAACCGTTGGATCCAGATCCAACGGCTGAGATCCGCCCGACCCCGAGCCGAGCCGTGTCCGACCGACCCGGCCGCGCCGCGATCGTGGCCGTTGGTTGTGCCACGTGGACAGCCACGATTTCGCTGCCTTTCACCGAAGTCCGAGCCGACTCGCCGCGCTCGCCAGAAAGTGTTAGGTTTCCGCCGCACGGACGCCGAGGTTATTTAATGCCCGGCATACCCCGAGGACCGTGATTCCGCGCCCTCCCTTCTCTACTTCACCGAGGCTAAGTCGCTGCTTAGCCGTGGCGAAGCTCGCCAGAAGTTGCGCTGCCCGCCACGGTCTTTGCTTCGTTTCCGCCGCCGTGCCGCCCTGCCGTTGACCTCGATCCGACTCACCGCGACGAGACGCACCCGAAGCGACCCTTCATCTCGCCGAGCAACCCCGAACGCCGTTGGGCTCGCTGTCGTTTTCAACTCCGGCACTGCGGCGCCACCACGGCCATCACTCGCGAAGCTCAGGCACCGCCGGATCCAGACGGACGGTTGAGGTGAGTTCACGTGTTCCAAACCCGATTAGATTCGGGCCGTTGGATCAAGATCCAACGGTTCCACACCGCCACGCGTCGTAGCAGTGCGATTATAGGATTAGATCCGACCGTCCCGATCTAGATCGAACGCCCACGAGCATCGAGTAGTTTCAACGTGTTAAACCCTGGATTCAATCCGCGCTGATTTTCAAACCAATCTGACGAGATTGCGCCACGTGTCGGGAAGTTGGACCGACGCGGCCGCTGGCCCACGCGGCGTGCGTGACGCGACACGCGGGCCCGCGTGTCGAGGGCCCGCATGTCGCTGGCTAACCCAAGCGCCGACGCCGCCGATGACGCTACCCGAGGGGCCCACATGTCACCACGTGAGCCGTGGACCGAGTCCGCCGTGGACCCGAGCCGAGCGTGGACCGAGCCCATGGACCGGCTGACGCCAGCAGCCAATCAGGAGCTGCCACGTGTCCATGCCGACGCAATAATTAATTTCAAAAGAAAATGATTTATTAATTCGAATAATGATTTCAAATTTAGATTCAAACTTCAAACGCTTATAACTTTCGCTTTCAACTCCGATTTGAGTGATTCAAATTTCTAAATTTGTATAAAATTGAGATCTACCTAAATATAAATTTTATTTAATTTTGGACTAAAGTTTTTCTCTGAAATATTATTTAATTGATTATTTAAACTTTAATAAATCATAACTTTTATGCTTTTAACTCCAAATTTGCGATTCCAGCTTTCTAAAAATCCAGAAAATTATGTTCTCTCTGTTTATGGATTTTATTTGGAGTTTTGGGATCTTTTGCCTAGTGTTTATTTGTGTATTTGCTATTTGCACGCTTTACGAGTAGACGCTGAAGTGGGAAGGATTCGAAGGAGAAGTATTGACTCAGATCCAACTCAAGACCAAGAACAAGTACTTTTGAAGGCAAGTTGTGCTTTGACCATGTTGATCCTATTTCGAAAATCTATTTTGATTTAAACTATTGCATGCTAGTTCAAGTAGAAAGATACTTTGTTTAAACATGGGGTTAGATAAATACCAATTTGCTATATGACACCTTGATTACTTAAGTATGTGCCATGACCCTTTGTCACCCTAGTTGTGGTTTACTAGTTGGACATTATTAAATTGCCAACATGGGTTTAGACCGTTGTAGTATCTTTGCTTAGACTGCACGTGCTCATGACATGATTTTGGACAATCAAATGCTAATATGGACTTAATGATATATTGAACCTGTTTTGGAAAAGTATCATGTGATGTTGATGGCACGTGGTGCATGGTAATCAATCGGGGTTTGATAAACGATTTTCGGCCGGGCATGTGGCAAGAGTAATCAGGTGGGCGGTTGTGGCATTGGGAGTGTTGATTTGGTTTTTCGGGTAGTCTTGCCCTGGTCACTCTAAGGACTTAACCTTGCAAGCCTTTGAACTGGGTCATACTTGCAACCACATGGCTGGAATGGGACGGCCCTAGTTGACTAAGTCGCTAAGGACTCACTTGTGGAGCCTCAGGGTGTCGATTACACCGCTTTGTGTGATTGTACGGGGAGCGATCGTGGTCGTGGGCCAGTACCCATCTAACGGTGTGTTGGTCCCATACTTCGCCTTGGCTAAGGGAAGGGATGGTGTAGAGCACGTCTGAGAGGACCACCTGTGTTGTTTGAGGCTTCCAAAGGCTTTGTTACTGAACTCGCCTTTGTGGTGTTTGACTGTATCTTGTGGGTAAAGTGCATAACCTCTGCAGAGTGTAGAATCTATTTGAATAGCCGAGTCCACGGTACTGGACAATGCTCGGGAATTACAGTCAAGGGGTAGACTTTCTGAAAATAACTTGGATTTGAAAAGTTGGGTTGGTTTAACAATGAAGATGATGGAAATGTGGTTTAGGATGGGAAAAATGTTTGTTAAACTTCTTGAAGAGTTATTTATGCTTTACTCATTTCTACTGCTTTCGAATCTATTTATATTATTTTTCAAATGCTGTTTACTGCAAAAATACCTTGTGCTATCCCTTTGTACCAAGCCATGCATATAGTATATTAGCCTGCATTCTGTGCATGACTTGCTGAGTACCAAGTACTCACCCTTGCCTCAACACAATATCAGAGGAGATTACGCCAGCTTTGGAGGAGGAACTCCAAGAAGACCCGTCTACTTAGGGATGCGAGCCTGGCCAGTTGCACTGTGGTATCTTGGATGGCGCCACTAAGTTTATTTGATTTTCCGCCGTTATTTCTCTTTTAATAAGTTTCGCCTTGCAAGGCATATATTTGTAACTTGGCCATAAGGTCGAGTAACCCTTTGATTATTTAAATAAAGTACTTTGATAGTATCGTTTGGTATGATTGTGATATATACCGATGTTAAGACTGTGTGCACTAGCGCGTTCCTGGACTGGTGCTGAATACACAGAGGGTCCGGATTTGCAAATTCGGGGTCCCGACAAGGAGACTTTGGGGCGAAGCCTCCTTCTCATCCTTTTGGTCGCCCGCGCGGCCTGGCGAGTGGGGCCTAAAAGCCCTTCTGCTCTCCAAGCCACCTGTGGCCCGGCCGCCTGGCGAGTGGGGCCTGAATGCCCGCCTGCTCGCCAGGCCATCGTGTGGCCCGGCCGCCCGGCGAGTGGGGCATGAACGCTCGTCTGCTCGCCAGGCCATCTTACTTGTCCGCGGTGGAGAGGGTACCCTGGCGTAAAGTACACCGACAGTAGCCCTCGGGCCCATCCTGGAACATGCGCTAGTTTTTTTTAGGCCTCATTTAATGTTGGTGCGTTTTCGGATGGACCCACCGCTTCAGAGTACGCAAACCGTCTCGGTCCTCCCGGCTTCCACCGATTTCTCTCGGGACACGAAACGTTGCGCACTATTTCCCTTTCCGTGAACCGTCGCGTGAGGGGCCTATATATACACAGGCACCCATGATCAGCGGTTCACGCTCTTTCAGACTCCTGCACACATTGCTTTCTACCCTGTCAACTCCCTTGTCTAAAAACTTTGCTCTTGCTCTAATGGCGCAATCCTTTCTGTCTTCTACTGTCAACAAGGAGAGGGTTTCAGCGCTTTCTAAGCTCGCGCCCGAGGGTACCCTTCACTTTCACCATGGAACCCTCATACCGCGGTGTGAACCCAGGGAGATCATCATCTTCGCCTGGGGAGTACTAGCGGGCCTGGTGCTGCCCTTCTCCGAATTCCTCTTCACCGTCCTCCACTTCTACAAAATCAACCATCTTCATCTCACTCCTAATTCTGTTCTCACCCTTTCCATCTTTGCATACCTCTGCGAGATGTTCCTGGGGGTAATGCCCAATCTTCCTCTCTTCTGGTACTTCTATGCTCTCCGCAGCTCTGCCGACGGAGGGGTCACGGGGAGTTGCCACTTTCGCCTCCGCGATGGGTTGGCCCCTCGCTACATTTCCTTACAGGCGAAGTCCAATTGGAAGGTGTGGCGGAGCGACTGGCTATACGTCAGCGATGACGACGGGGTCGACGCTCTCACGATGCCTTCCGCACCGGCGGAAGCCCACGAGAGTTGGGCGAGATGGTAGAACTCTTGGCGATGGCGGCCCGCATCAACTAGCTGCGCGACGCTGGCCTGACCGGGGTGCTGGTAGTCCAGGACTTCATAGCCCAGAGGATCAGCCCCCTTCATTAACGTGCCCGCCCTTCATGGCAGTACATGGGTGACGATGACATGACCCACACGCACCCGGGACGTGAGTTCTTGTTCTTCTTATGAATACATATATTTCTTGTGTGGTCGCCATCAACCCACAATTTTGTCTCCCTTTTATCACCAGGCGCAGGGAACTTGGACGGCCCACCATTTCCAAAAGGCTGGTCGGATTGCTCCCACCAACGCCAGGCGGTCTGGATTTTTCGGCCGAGGGCCGGCCGCTCTGTGATCTGGAGTGCGCGGAGCGCCTTCAGATCATCAAGCTATTCCCAGCGATAGACTCCACCGGCCCTTCGGCGCTGCCGGACCGCGGTCCCTTGGTGATCAGGGGCCTAAGCCCAGTTGACGATCGAAGCACAGGCAAGCGGCTGATCTCTCCGGATGCCACAGGTGCGGACCCCAAGAGGCCTCGCACCGGGGACCAGACTCCCGCCGCCACAGACTCCGTCGCCCCTCCAAGCACGTCCTTAGTGGCTGGATCTTCATCCGGGGCGATGACGTCTACTGCCCTGGATCCGGCGCCAACTCTTTTGGCGTCGATCTCATCGGCACTAACTCCATTGGCACTGGCTTCGTCGGCACCAAGGGTTGCTGCCACCGCCCACCAGGGCGGGCTTGCACTTCCAACTGCTTCATTCATTTTTCGGTCACCTCCAAGGGTGGCCCCCCAAGGTACTCCAGCCCAGCGGACGCCCGTAGCGCCAACTGACGCACCGGGGACTTCCGCCCAGGGGCCACCCGGCGCCTCCGAAGCAGCCCAAGTGGACATCATCGGTGCCAGCACTCATGCTCACCCTACCTCAGTCGTCCTCGCCCCTTCAACCTCTAGCCTGGTTGTGCTATTCGTCGAACTTGGCGAGGCGCAAGTGTCCTTAGGCGCCCTCCTCACGGCGGCTATCCAGCGCGAAGCGTAAATGTCGCAGCAGATGGCGGCGCTGCGCGAGGATCTGACGTAAGAGAGGGAGAAGGGGCGGTGCTGCTAGCCCAGGAGAGGGCGACTGGGGCGGCCCTGCTCGCCCGGGCACAGGAGGCCGAGGCGGCATAGGAGCAGGCGTGGGAGGAGCTGCATCGCACACTGCACAATCTCGTCGTCATGCTCCGATCAGCTTTTCGGCGCATGGCGAGGTGCCTAGGGCCGCTGGGGGTGGTCCTTCATGATCCTCTTGAGTCTTCGGCCTTGTAGTACGCCCATGGCGTCACTCGGGTCACTAAGGCCCTCAGCAGCTTGCCCGCCACCTTGGCCGCTCGCTCCGCCCGAGAAGGGCAAGAATCGCGGTTGCCACCACGACATTCGTGCTGGCATGCTGCACCAGCTACGATGCCTCCTTCGATCTGATGGCCGGCGTGGCCGGCGTTGAGGTAGACGAGGCGCAGGCGCGCGTGCGCGAAGCAGAGGAGCACGTGGCCGGGCTGATGGAGGTGACGGACCCGGAGCTCGACGCCGCACTATCGGAGGAGGAAGCTGAGGATACCGCTGGGCATATCCATGTTGTTGATGACGAGTAACTGCCCAGGCCGCCGCCTTTGCTTCCTTCATATCTTCTTTTACATGGTTTGCCTTTCTGAATGCAAAAACTATCTTTGTAAGCCAAGTGAAATTAGCACTTTTGGACTTTACTTGCATGTTTGCTTGATTGTATGCACTAGTGTTTGCTTGATCCATCCATCATGCGACCTGCCCCCAGGCTTGCCGCGATGCAATCTCGAACGTTTAAGTTAGGCCAGTGCTTCGGCACTTCATTTATAGCCACTGCAAACATGAGTAGACGTTACGCGGGGCACTTGGGCAATAGACAAAAAGAACACAAGTCCCCTGCGAGGGGTTATCAAGGTCCCTTTCTCTTTGGAACTTAAGCCCTTGTGATTTTTCTCGGAACCAAACCACGACGTTTGCGTGTCAAGGTAGCGGGTCCCCAGGAGTGGTTTTGGGCTTGCAGTGTTCGCGGTGACAACCCGAGGTGTGCTAGCCGCATTGAACCACCGTGCCGCACTCGCCCCCTGGTCGCCTGTCCCTGCCCGATGCAAACGCCGGGTGCTACCGCATATCAACAAGGAGCCGCCAAACTGTCAGTACCAATGACAACCACGCCAAACGCTACCCACCGGGGCACAAGTAAGAAAAAAGACAAAGTAAAAGCATTTAAGGCAAACAACTTCCCTAACCACTAGTAGTCGCTGATCAGCCGGGGGAGAGCCCACCCTTTTAGCTGATTAGAGCGAACTACCAAGTACTTACATTTCTAACGGGTAAAATTTTTGCAACATTTCTAGGTTCTGGGAGTTTGCCACCTCTTGACTGTCCTCAGTGACCAACCGAACCACCCCGGGTCATGAGACTGAGACCACCTTAAAGGGGCCCTCCCACAGGGGTGACAGTTTGTTGCAACAGGCATGCGCCTAGATTTTGCGCAAGACCAGGTCGCCCACTGCTAGTGTTCTCTGCTGGACCCGGGTGGCGTGGTACTGTGTAGGATCGAAGTATACGAATATAGCAATCAGAGGGGGGGTGAATGATTGTGCGGAAGCTAAAACCAAATTCTAGACCTATTAAAAGTTCACCCCAAAACAGAACCAAATAATTGCCTCGTTTTCGACAAAAACAGAATGACAGAGGTTTGGTAAAACGAGAATTCCCGGAGATCCAACCGTCGAAACGATCTGAAATTTGGACACAAGAAACTAGATTCCAATACGAATCGAACCCAAAAAGAATCAGCTCGATCGGACTTACGGATCAAAAGTTATAAGCTTCGCAAGCTTGCTGATCCAGAACTTGACGAGAATCAATCTAATCTAAACTTCAAGATTAAACAAGAACGACAAAAGATTGATCAACTAGACTTTGAGAAACACTAGATCAATACCCTAGAGATGTTTTTGATGGATCAAATCAAGATAAAACTTGAAGAACAAAAACCAATCTAGAACTAGAACAAGCATGCAAACAAGAACCAAAACAGAAAATCTCAGAGCGACGTGGTTACTGTAGCACGCAAAAATCTTGGAAGAATTGATCTTTATTTCTTGTCTAAAATACTCTCATCAAAAGAGTACAAACCCTAAAACCAAGCTCAAGGCTTGATGCGCTCAGCTCTGCTTGGTGCCTTTCAACAGGAGACCCCCCACCTATTTAAAGCACCAACCCACAAGGAGTTCTGAATACGATTCCTATTCCCTAGAAGGAATCCGTATCCAACTCAACTCAACTTGGCCCAACCAGGCCGAGTACAACTCTTGCACGCGTATGGCAACCCTACCATACTCACGTGACTAACACTTTTGCACGCGTATGGCCACCTGCCATACTCACGTGACTAACACTTTGCACGCGAATGACCTCCTGCCATTCTCACGTGACTAACCATTCTTCATGTGCACCATTCTCTTAGCCCAAACGTCCCGCATGACATCCTTGACCACCAAGACCTCAGTTCCTCCTGAACCTAGTCCCGAACCTCAGTTCCTCCATGAACCTAGTTCCGGTCCCGTCATCGACCACATTCGTCTTCGAGCAATACCTGCACATGAACAAACCAAAAAACAAATCCGAGCACAAGTCCACGACTTGACTCAATGTCAATCCATACAACTACTCACATGAGTATTGCATAAAGTCCACTTCAAAAGAAGCATCATGAAATCATTACAAATTTCAAATTCACATTCAAAATTCAAATCCAAATCGCTCAAAACCCTAATTGAGCTAAAAACGATTCACGACGGACAAACAAAGTTGGTCCGTTGTATAAGGAAAAGTTTCTGTTCCAAGAAGCCAACCAAACGCGAAAAACACGTTCACAACGGACAAACAAAGTTGGTCCGTTGTACATGCAAAATGGCTTCGGTCATGAGCTCAAAACAAGTTCACAACGGACCCCGAAGCTTGTCCTACAAGAACGCAGCACGCCGGTTTCACAAAAGTAAAACCCTAGAAAAGTCCATTCACGACGGACAAGAAATCTCTCGTCCGTACATGTGAAACTCTCGGTTCCAAGAAGAAAACATTCGGTGAAAACATGTTCACAACGGACCCAAAAACTTTGTCCGTTGTACATGCGAAAACAATCCTCAAAAAGCCATTCACGATGCACTCCAAAACTTAGTCCGTTGTACATGTGAAACTTAATGGTTTCTTGGAAAATTGAGTTTGGCTCAGAATCTCAAAAGCATGTCCACAGATGCACCCAAAAACTTGGTCCGTCGTACATGGGAAAGTGCCAAAACATGTTTACAACAGACCAACAAAGTTTGTCCGTCGTAGATGGGAAACTTCTTGCTTCTTGAGATCTTGGTCCGCAAGAAAAGCGAAACTTACTGCTTCTTGTCAAATTGTCAAGCACATGCACCAGCACATTTTGCAAATCCAATTCTAAGTTAATTTTTCAGCTCAAAGCCAATTTTTCAGCACATGATTTCACAATCTCCCCCTTGATGAAAACATTGGCAACACCACTTAGAATTGAACATTTGGCATTCACTTTACAAAAGATTTTGAAATCCAAAGGATCAAAGACCAAAGAGAAAACACAGACCAAAATGCAAAACAAAATCTCCCCCTGAGAAGGAAAATGTGTGTGAATGTGCAATGTGTCCAAAATTCCTAAAAATCTCCAAACTTCTCACAAAAAGCCAGAAACAAATCCCCCTTTTTCTTAAACTTTTCAACGATTCCCAAATTTCTCCCCCTTTGACAATGGAGTCATCAAGAGTACAAAAGAGAGAACAGGTTCAAAATTTTTCCTGAAACAATGATTTCACCAAGAGAAACAAGGGAGTGCCAAGATAGGAAAAGATGAGCTCATTCGATCATATAACCTTATATATCACATAATATGCAAAATACATGATCTTGATGTGATTTTAGCATGTTAGGGAATGACATGTATCTCAACCTCAATTCAGTCAACTATAGCCAAGTACTAAGCAAAACCTTTAGTAGAAAAACAAAGGCTCAAAGTTGAAGCAAATAACAAATCAGGGCGAGCAAGTAGTTTCAACTCCAATCTAGTGGACCAATTTAATCTTTAAACAATAAGTTGCATGTGGCATGCTTGAAGCATACTTCTTTTATTTTCTAGGAGTGGCATGCTTGAAGCATACATCTTAACTTTGAGGGAATGGCATGCTTGAAGCATACATCTTATCTTTTAGGGAAAGCATCCTGAAGCTCATAACTTGAGGCTTTTGCTTTTAACAACCCTTTTTTATTGATTCCCTTTTCTTTTCATTTTTCTTTGATCATAAACATGCAAAAGTGATTAAAAGGTCTTATGAAAGAGTAAAGTTGAAACCACACTTGCTTCATAGCCCAAATTTGTCAAGAGGATTCAATATCAAGCCTAGAAGAGGAAGATATCACAGAGTATTTAGCTATAGGTAATCAGTCCAGGGAATTCCGCAATGTCATTTTTAGTTCAAGTGAGATAATTAGATTATCATATATTAGCTCAATTACATAACATATAAAGAAATATGATAAAGTGAGCTCATCAAGTGAAAGAACTTGGCAAAGAAACTCCCCCTCAAAACAATCCCATTGGATGAACAATTCCAAGTTCTCCCCGAATAAAAGCAAAACGAGAAGAAGACAAAGGTTTTGTGAAAATGTCTGCCAATTGATGTTCAGTATCCACATGATGAAGCACAATGTTGCCTTTTTCAACATGATCTCTAAGAAAGTGAAATCTGATGTCAATGTGTTTTGTTCTAGAGTGTTGCACGGGGTTCTTAGCAATGCAAATTGCACTAGTGTTATCACACAAAAGAGGAACACTATCCAAATTAACCCCATAATCTTTAAGTGTAGCTACTATCCAAAGAATTTGAGAACAACAACTAGCAGCAGCCACATATTCAGATTCAGCAGTTGATTGTGCAACAGAAGATTGCTTTCTAGATGACCATGCAATGAGAGAATTTCCCAAGAAGTGACATGAACCAGAAGTGCTCTTCCTATCAATTCTACATCCTCCAAAATCAGCATCAGAAAAAGATCTCAAACTAATGCATGAGGAAGCAGAAAGCCAAATGCCAAAATCTTGAGTTCCATGAAGATACCTGAAAATCCTTTTGACAGCTTGTCGATGTGAGGCACGTGGGGAAGCTTGAAAACGAGCACACAAGCATACAGCAAATTGTATATCCGGCCTTGATGCAGTGAGGTACAAAAGTGAACCTATCATACTTCTATATTCTTTTTGATCAACCTGCTCACCATCTTCATCAGGGTCAAGTGCGCAAGTGCTCTCCATGGGTGTCATGATCGGCTTGCTGTTTTCCATTCCAAAGCGATGTAGCAAGTCTTTTGTATATTTGCTTTGATGCACAAAAGTACCATCCTTTGTTTGCTTGATTTGAAATCCCAAAAAGTATGTCAACTCACCCATCATACTCATCTCAAACTCCTTCCTCATTGTTTCTGAAAACTTAGACACTAAAACATGAGAGGAACCACCAAAGATAATATCATCAACATAAATCTGAACGAATAGTTGATCATTGCCTTGCTTGAGTAAAAAGAGAGTTTTGTCAACCTTTCCCATTAAAAAGCCCTTTTCAAGTAAAAAGGTTTTTAGCCTATCATACCATGCTCTAGGGGCTTGTTTCAAACCATACAAAGCTTTTGTTAGTTTGAACACATGATTTGGAAACTTTGGATTTTCAAAACCAGGTGGTTGCTTGACATAAACCTCCTCATTTATGTAGCCATTCAGAAAAGCACTTTTCACATCCATTTGATACAATTTGAAACCTTTGGATGCAGCAAAAGCTAAAAGGATTCTAATGGCTTCAATTCTAGCAACAGGAGCAAAGGTTTCATCAAAATCTAAGCCTTCAATTTGAGTGTAACCTTGAGCAACCAATCTAGCCTTGTTTCTAACAACAACACCATCCTCACTTTGTTTATTTTTGAAAACCCATCTAGTTCCAATAACATTAAAATCTGGAGGTGGTGAGACAAGTTTCCAAACTTTATTTCGTTCAAAATTCTCTAATTCTTCATGCATGGCATTGATCCAAGATTCGTCAGATAATGCATGAGATATATCTTTGGGTTCAAAAGAAGCAACTAAAGCAGAATGAGTATGAGTGTCAGAATGAATAAACCTGGATCGAGTGACTCTCTCATTTAGGTCTCCAATCATTTGTTCAGATGGATGCATCTGAATGTGCAAGGGAGCATTGGCTTTTGAGACTTCTCCTTCTCCTTCTTCATTTTCAGCATGTACAGATGATGTTGTAGCTTGAGGATGGTTAGCTGTAGGTGATGTAGTAGTAGGTGCCAAAGGTGCTACATCTTGTTGTGCATTAGGAAGAGTCAAGACCTCATCTTCAACATCATCATCATCTTCAAAGATTTTCTCCCCCTGAATGTATGCTTTGCACTGCATCACTTGGACTAGTGCCTGGACTAGCCTCATCAAAAGTAACTTCACAAGTTTCCACAATTTTGTTAGTCTCCAAAACAAGCACACGATAGCCACGAGTATGAGCAGGATATCCAAGAAAAACCATCCATTGATCTAGCTTCAAATTTATCAAGATTTCCAGATTTCAAGACAAAGCATTTGCATCCAAAAACTCGAAAGTGAGAAATGAAGGTCTATGTCCAAACCGAAGCTCATATGGAGTCTTACCCAATTTTGATCTCAAAAACACACGGTTTGAAACATAACAAGCAGCTTGAAATAGCTTCAGCCCAAAAGTTCCTAGGAGTGTGATGTTCATCTAACATGGTTCTAGCCATCTCAACCAATGTTCTGCTTTTTCCTTTCAACTACACCATTCTGTTGAGGCACTCTAGGTGATGAAAATTGATGATCAATTCCTTTTCAAGACAAAAGTGATTAAAAGAAGCATTTTTGAATTCAGTTCCATTATCACTTCTAATAGCTTTGAGAGCTCCTGGATGATCAATAGAAAGCCTAAGAACAAGACTTCTAAAATGACTAAAAGCCTCATCCTTAGATGCCATAAAGTATACCCAAGAGTATCTAGAAAAATCATCAACAATCACAAGCACATACCATTTGCCTCCAAAGGATTGAACTCGAGATGGTCCAATCAGTATCAAGATGTAGAAGCTGTCCTGGAGCGCTTGTCATCACCATGGTAAGAGGTGGATGTGAACCTGCAATCATCTTACCATGTCTACAAGAAGAACATACTAGATTGCTATCACTCTTAAGCTTAGGCAAGCCACGTATAAGATCTAAACCACTTATACGAGTAAGATGATCAAAACCAACATGACCAAGTCTACGATGCCAAAAGAATAAATCTTTAGAAACATTGGCGATTAGACACCTATGCTTAGAAGAAGGTGATGCATCAAAATCAGCTTTAAAGACTCTTCCAAAACGAGAAATTTTGAACACAAGATCACCTGAAGCATCTAGCACTTTGCATTCATTTTTCTTAAAGCTTATCTCAAGATCTTCATCAAGCATTTGTGAGACAGAAAGCAAGTTATATTTCAAATTTTCAACAAGAGCCACATCTTTGAACATAAACTTGTCACTTACCTTTATTGTACCTTTTGCCACAACAGAAGAGGAAGAAGCATCTCCAAAAGTAAAACTTTAAGAACGAGATGCAAGAGTGAGGAGGAGAACCAATTCTTATTACTGGACATGTGGCTTGAGCATCCGTATTCCACTAGCCATATGTTCTGATTCCTCTCTCGAGAATCCTACATAGAAACATAACATTTCTAGTTCTCAGTACTGGGGTTAGGAATGAGATTTTTGGGAATCCAATACTGAGACACACGACGCACAACAATAGGTACAACACGATAATTTTTATGCACAAAATCAGATTTGCCTTTTCCCATGTTTGTAGGAACAGAAGGTGTTTTCATCACTCTAGGCGCATAAAAATGTGCTTTGCTGAAATTTGACCTAGCCTTAGTTCTTTCCTTCTTTTGCTGTTTGGCTAGTCTAAAGCAAAAATCTACTAAGTGTCCATCTCTACCACAATGAGTGCAAGTGTACTTGACATGATGTTTAGCTTTAACAGTAAAAGCACATTTTGCATTCATCATAGTAGAAGATAAAAAACCAGCAGATTGAAAGGCAATTTTCTTAGGCTCATTAGATAACTCAATTTTGCAAGGAGCTCGAACAACAAAGGCGAGGTTTAGTTTCATATGTGGCATAAGGATCAAAACCTAAACCTCTCTTGTTTGTGCTAACCTTTGATTGATCCAAAACCATGTTCAACTTCTTCTTGCCATTAGTGAAACGTTCCAAAGAATTTTGCAAGTAATCAACTTTCTTAGCAAGAGTTAAACAATTATTGCAGGGAACATCTACTTTTCCTTTTTGTTTGCGACAAGTTGAGCATGAGAGAATTTCATGTGAAAGCAAATTATCAGTTAATTGAGAAACCCTGGCATTTGCATCTTTCAATTTTAATTCAAGAGTTGAGCATTTAGAACAAGAATTTGAACTATGCAAATCATCAGTGGAACAGCTAGCATGTACAACATGTTTCTCATTTTTCTCATTTAGATGCAACAAAAGAGCATGTTCTTTCCTAAGCAAGGTGAGCTCATTGTAAATTAAGTCACATGATTTGCAAGTATCATCACTAGGAATCAAAGTCTTAAGTCTAGCAATTTCAGCATTCAATGATTCAATAATGAAATCATGTTTCTTAATTTTCTTATCACGCTTTGTCAAGCAATTTTCCAAGACGAGCAACAAAGAATAGCTAATTCATCATAAGAGGGATCTACCTCATTGCGCTTGCCGCCGTGGTCGCCCCTCGGTGAAGCTATCCTTGCTGCTTGCCATGAGACATAATCCTATCAAATCATGCTTGCTTGGAGTTGCATCATCTTCGCTGCTCTCCGAGTCCACATCGCTCAAATTGACTTGTTCAAGAGCGGAAAGAACTCGTGAACCACCTTGCGGTTGATGAAGCTCTTCTTCTTCCTATCATTTGACGAGAACCTTTTCTTCTCATTCCTTCTGTCGTTGTTGTCCTTCTCCTCCTTTGATGTTTTTCCTGCAAGCTTAGGACAATTTGTGCGAATATGGTTGAGGTCACCACACTCATAGCATCTTGGAGGACCACCTCTCTTTCTCATTCTCACATTCCGCAAAGC
The DNA here is from genome assembly GCA_036346355.1 of Rhipidocladum racemiflorum. Lineage (NCBI taxonomy): Eukaryota > Viridiplantae > Streptophyta > Magnoliopsida > Poales > Poaceae > Rhipidocladum > Rhipidocladum racemiflorum. The sequence continues at coordinate 61,480,463 of CM070570.1, forward strand.
TTTGTTAAAGCGAGAAGAGAGTAGTGCCAGATCTTCTTCAGGAAACTCTTCAAGTTGCTCATCTGTTAAAGAAGACATGGAAGACAAGGCAAAGCTAGAAGAAGAATTTGCATTTGACATGTTAGGGTTAGAGATCAAAGCAATTGATTTAATGTTACCCTTCCTGGCAAGAACATCCAACTCATGAGTTTTCAACTTAGAGTAAAGAACATCTAATGTGAGTGTGCTCATGGTAGTAGATTCTTGTATAGATGTTACTTTCATCTCCCACACCGACATGTCCAAAGCACTAAGCAATTGTCGAGCATTTTCAGCATCGGTGTAGCTAACTCCAACAAAGCACGTAGATTGCTAAGAATTTTATTGAAACGTGCAAAGAAGTCATCTACAGATTCACTAGGTTTCTTCTCAAAACGCATGTATTCTTTTTGTAAATATCTTGGCGAACCTCTTTGACAGTGTTAGAACCCTCATGGTAATCACAAAGAGATTTCCATACCTCATATGCGGATCGAAGATGAACCACACGATCAAAGTCGCTGCGTCCCAAGCCTTGGATGATCAAGTTGCGCGCCTTGCTATTTGCTTCAACATGTGTGCGATTGGTGTCGTTGACGTTGTCGCTTGTGAGGACTTCATATGGCTTGTAGACCTTCTCCCAAATTGTGAAGCCCTGTGCTTGGATGAACGCCTCCATCTTGGCCTTCCAAAACTGAAAATCAATACCATCGAACACACATGGTTTTGTCGAATAACGATCCATTGATCTAATCACCGGTTAAGATAGATTAGAGAAACCTTGCTCTGATACCACTTGTAGGATCGAAGTATACGAATATAGCAATCAGAGGGGGGGTGAATGATTGTGCGGAAGCTAAAACCAAATTCTAGACCTATTAAAAGTTCACCCCAAAACAGAACCAAATAATTGCCTCGTTTTCGACAAAAACAGAATGACAGAGGTTTGGTAAAACGAGAATTCCCGGAGATCCAACCGTCGAAACGATCTGAAATTTGGACACAAGAAACTAGATTCCAATACGAATCGAACCCAAAAAGAATCAGCTCGATCGGACTTACGGATCAAAAGTTATAAGCTTCGCAAGCTTGCTGATCCAGAACTTGACGAGAATCAATCTAATCTAAACTTCAAGATTAAACAAGAACGACAAAAGATTGATCAACTAGACTTTGAGAAACACTAGATCAATACCCTAGAGAGGTTTTTGATGGATCAAATCAAGATAAAACTTGAAGAACAAAAACCAATCTAGAACTAGAACAAGCATGCAAACAAGAACCAAAACAGAAAATATCAGAGCGACGTGGTTACTGTAGCACGCAAAAATCTTGGAAGAATTGATCTTTATTTCTTGTCTAAAATACTCTCATCAAAAGAGTACAAACCCTAAAACCAAGCTCAAGGCTTGATGCGCTCAGCTCTGCTTGGTGCCTTTCAACAGGAGACCCCCCACCTATTTAAAGCACCAACCCACAAGGAGTTCTGAATACGATTCCTATTCCCTAGAAGGAATCCGTATCCAACTCAACTCAACTTGGCCCAACCAGGCCGAGTACAACTCTTGCACGCGTATGGCAACCCTACCATACTCACGTGACTAACACTTTTGCACGCGTATGGCCACCTGCCATACTCACGTGACTAACACTTTGCACGCGAATGACCTCCTGCCATTCTCACGTGACTAACCATTCTTCATGTGCACCATTCTCTTAGCCCAAACGTCCCGCATGACATCCTTGACCACCAAGACCTCGCCTTCCGAACCTAGTCCCGAACCTCAGTTCCTCCATGAACCTAGTTCCGGTCCCGTCATCGACCACATTCGTCTTCGAGCAATACCTGCACATGAACAAACCACAAAACAAATCCGAGCACAAGTCCACGACTTGACTCAATGTCAATCCATACAACTACTCACATGAGTATTGCATAAAGTCCACTTCAAAAGAAGCATCATGAAATCATTACAAATTTCAAATTCACATTCAAAATTCAAATCCAAATCGCTCAAAACCCTAATTGAGCGAAAACGCATTCACGACGGACAAACAAAGTTGGTCCGTTGTATAAGGAAAAGTTTCGCTCCAAGAAGCCAACCAAACGCTGAAAAACACGCTCACAACGGACAAACAAAGTTGGTCCGCTTGTACATGCAAAATGGCTTCGGTCATGAGCTCAAAACAAGTTCACAACGGACCCCGAAGCTTGTCCGCCAAGAACGCATACGCCGGTTTCACAAAAGTAAAACCCTAGAAAAAGTCCATTCACGACGGACAAGAAATCTCTGTCCGGCAGACATGTGAAACTCTCGATTCTAAGAAGAAAACATTCCGGTGAAAACATGTTCACAACGGACCCAAAAACTTTGTCCGTTGTACATGCGAAAACAATCCTCAAAAAGCCATTCACGATGCACTCCAAAAACTTAGTCCGTTGTACATGTGAAACTTACTGGTTTCTTGGAAAATTGAGTTTGGCTCAGAATCTCAAAAGCATGTCCACGACAGACCCAAAAACTTGGTCCGTCGTACATGGGAAAGTGCCAAAACATGTTTACAACAGACCAACAAAGTTTGTCCGTCGTAGATGGGAAACTTACTGTTTCTTGAGATCTTGGTCCGGCGCAAAAGCGAAACTTACTGCTTCTTGTCAAATTGTCAAGCACATGCACCAGCACATTTTGCAAATCCAATTCTAAGTTAATTTTTCAGTTCAAAGCCAATTTTTCAGCACATGATTTCACATACTGTCTAAGACTCTGCTGGTACCGAGCAGCATGCAAGGTTGCTCGGTTGCGCACCTCCTCCAAAAGGTTGATTTCTTCTCTGCGGTGGTCTTCCTGGCCCTCCTCACTGAACGCCGAGATGCGCGGGGAGCCGAGCGATAGCTCGAACGGAAGGAGGGCTTCTGCTCCATAAACCAGGAAGAAGGGTGTTTCTCCAGTCGCCCGATTGGGTGTGGTTCGAAGCAACCACAACAACGCCGGGAGTTCTTCTGTCCACCGTGCCCCCCGCTTATGGAGCCGATCAAATTGTATGGTCTTAAGGCCTCTCAATACCAGCGTGTTGGCACGCTCCGCTTGGTCGTTACTCTTTGGATGGGCCACCGAAGCAAAGAATACCTTGGTGCCCATCTCATCACAAAACTCCAGGAATGTCGCGCTGGTGAATTGGGTGCCGTTGTCTGTGATGATGCGATTGGCAACTCCAAAGCGGGTAAAGATTCTATGCATAAATTTGATAGCAGTGGAAGTCGTGATGGTGCGCACCACATCGGCTTCAACCCATTTGGTAAATTTGTCGATGGAGACGAATAGATGGGTGAAGCCCCCTATGGCCCGCGGGAACGGGACCAGGATATCCAGTCCCCAGACCGCGAACGGCCAAGAGAGCGGGATGGTTTGTAGTGCCTGGGTTGGTCAGTGGGTCTGCTTGGTGTGAAACTGGCATGCCTCACATCTCCTTACCAGCTCGCAGGCATCCTGGAAGGTAATAGGCCAATAAAATCCTTGGCGGAACGGTTTGCCGATCAGTGTCCGGATGGACATATGGCTCCCGCACATGCCTCCATGGATATCAGAGAGCTAATTGCTCCCCTCTTCTCGAGTGATGCACTTCAGAAGAATTCTATTTCTACTTCGGCGATATAGGTCCCCACCAACCAGAGTATAGCACTTGGCCTTGCGTGCAATTTTCTCGTCTGATGCATCATCATCGGGGATCACTTGGTCCTGCAGGAAGGCTAGGATTGTATCCATCCACTGTCCCTCCCGGCCAAGTGCGGTGATCATGGGGTGATCGCCCGGGTACTCCGCCTGGCCAAGCGTTTCCCACGGCACCGCTCCAGCGGCGTCGGCGTCCTCCCTCCCAAAAGAGGGGGCTGAGGTTGGCGCGCTATCTTCCCCTCCAGAATTGGGGGCTGGGACAGTCACGCTGCCCTCCCCTCCTGAATCAGAGGCCGAGACAGCCACACCGTCGTCCCCTCCATATACGGGGGCTGCAACGGACGGTCGCATTAGCCTTTATTCAAAGACCCCGACCGGAATAGCAAATCTTGATGATGCGAATTGTTAAAGCCCGTCCGCCATATGGTTGTTGCATCGAGGGATATGGATATATTCGAGTCCTTCGAAGTGGTATTCCATTTTTCTAACCTCCGCCAAGTACGCGGCCATGGTGGGGTCAGAACATTGGAATTCCTTTCGCGCCTGGTTGATGACCAGCAGGGAGTCGCCTCTAACTTGGAGGCACCGGACGCCTAACGACGAGGCGGCACGTAGCCCCACAGCAGGCCCTCGAATTCGGCAATGTTGTTGGTGGCCTTAATGTCCAGGGCGACCATGTATTGGAGGATGTCACCGGTCGGGGAGACCAGGACAACTCTAGCCCCCGCACCTTCGAGCCTGAAGGAGCCGTCGAAGAACAAAGTCTAGGGAGAAGGCGCGGGTATCCTTTAGCTTCAGGAGTGGCGGGAGTCCATTCGGCAACAAACTCCGCTAGCTTCTGGATTTTGATGGCTATGCGGGGTACAAACTTGAGACAGAATTCCCCTAGCTCCACCAACCACTTGGCGACACGGCCTTCAGCTTCCTAGTTGTGGAGGAACTCTCGTAGAGGGTAGGCAATGACCACCATGATCTCTCGCCCCTGGAAGTAGTGCCGCAGCTTCCTGGACGTCACCAGGACAGCGTACAACATCTTCTGCGCTTGCGGGTACCTGGTCTCCGCCTCATGTAGCACCTTGCTGACATAGTAGACCGGCTTCTGGATGCCCTCCCTCTCTGCCACCAGTACCGTGCTCACCACCGCAGGGGTAGCAGTGATGTACAGGAGCAATGGCTCGCCCTGCCTAGGGGCGACCAGCACCGGCGGGGAGGAGAGGTACTGCTTCAAGTCTTCGAATGCTCGTTGGGCCCCTTCAATCCACTCGAAGTGGTTGGTCTTCTTTAGCAGCTTGAATAGGGGCAGGCTTCTTTCTCCCAACCGGGCGATAAATTGCTCGAGGGACGCCAGGCGACCAGCGAGGCACTATACCTGCTTGAGCCGAACCGACAGCTTCATATGCTCGATGGCCGCTATCTTGTCAGGGTTGGATTCAATGCCCCGATTGGATACGAGGAATCCTAACAGCTTCCCAGAGGGCACGCCAAACACACATTTCTCAGGGTTGAGCTTCAAGCAGATCTTCTGGAGGTTAGCGAAGGTTTCCTCCAGGTCTTCGATCATTTCTTCATTCTTCTTGACCTTCACAACCAAATCATCGACGTACACCTCAAGATTTTGCCCTATCTGTAGACGAAAAGAAATATGCATGGCGCATTGATAAGTAGAACCAGCATTGTTTAACCGGATCAGGCGCACTCATGGGAGCATTGCCAATTGGTGATCGATCACCTCCCTGGGGACCCCAGCCATATCGGATGGTTGCCAGGCAAACACGTCAGAGTTAGACCGGAGGAAGGTGACGAGCGTGTCTTCCTATTTGGCGTTGAGGTTGGCACCAATATTGACGGTCTTCCCGAGCTCTCCCTCGCTCAGGGAGACCACCTTAACCTCGCCGACCAAGCCAGGCGAGGCACGGATCTTTGCCAGAGGGGTTCCCGAACAGGTGGCATCAGCATGCCTTATACATGTGGCGCTGGCCAGGTCCAATGCGTGCTTGTGGCAACGCAAGGCTTCCGGCCTGTCCACCTAGATAGCTATGAGGCCACCAGGTCCTGGTATCTTCACCACCATGTATGCATAGTGGGTCGCTACCATGAACTTGGCCAACGCCGGTTGGCCAAGCAGGGCATTGTATGGGAGGTCGAAATCGGTGACCTCGAAATTCACCATCTCCGTACGGTAGTTACTTTCCTCCCCGAAGGTGACAAGGAGGCGCACCTAGCCCAGGGGCATCGAGCCAGCCCCCGGGGTGATTTCATAAAAGGGCAATGCCGGGTGCAGCTCCCGCCGCGATATCTGAAACGCCCAAAATGCCTCGGAGGACAGGAGGTTTATGGTGCTCCCTCCATCCACTAGCACTCGCCCAAGCTTCACATTCTGGATCGTGGGCGAAACCATGATCGGAAGGTGACCTAGGCCGGTGGTGCTCTTAGGGTGGTCGGCTTCACTGAAAACGATCGGCTCCTCTGACCACTTCTCCTGCACCTCCTCGCCTGCTTACTCGCAGGGCCGGGACCCCTCGAAGTCCTGGCTTCATCTCCACCGCGACCACCCGCGGGACCGGACACCGGTCCCCGAGACTTCGCCGCCCACGCGCACTTGTGCGCTAGAGAGAAAAGCTTGGAGGTAGTGGTGATGTTGCGAGTGGCCATCTTCTCCTGCACCTTGTGGTCTCGAACGCCTCCAAAAGGCAATAACGACCGACTGCTCGAAAATCCGGGGGATCGTGTTGCGACAATGACTGAATCGTCGGATGAAGTCACGTAACTATTCCCCTCTCCCCTACTCGAGGGCATGGAGATCATCCTCCACACCCGGTTGTATTTACGAACCTTGAAAGTTGGCGACGAAGAGGCCACACAACTCCTCTCACAAGTGTATCGATCCTCGCGGGAGGTTCAACAGCCAGGACCGGGCAAACCCCGTCAAGGCCGTTGGGAAATAATTGGCCATGGCCTTTTCGGATCCCCTAGCGGCCCACACCACCATGGTGTAGATCTGCAAGAACTCCTCTGGGTTGGTGGTGCCATCGTACTTTTCGATGGATGCCAGGTGGAACCTTTTGGGCCACATCACATGGCGCAGCCGTCGGGAAAACGCCTGGCACCCGACGCCGTAGGGGGAGTCATGCCGTTCGCCTAAACCCTGGCCTAGAGATCGTGCTAAGGAGTGCGGATCTAGACTCCCCAAAGGACCGGAGGAGTGGACCTCCTCCTTGCTTCGGAGGTGAGAATCACGGGAGGAGCTTTCATCCCCAGGAGCCATCCGCCTGTCGCGGCCTTGCCCTTGGGCGCGACGGCGCTGAAGGTGATCACGCAAATCATCGCCACACCGCCGACGATGCTTCTCTAGATGAACCCTCAGTTCCTCGTGGCTCTCGGCGGAACAAGGACTCGTGTCTTGTACGCCCTTTCCTTTGCTCTGGCCCTCCTGGCCAGAGGCTGCCCTCTTGGGAGGCTGGAAGCCTGGGTGTGGCCAGCACGTGCCCTTGATCGAGGGGTACCGACGGTCCCTGACTGGGCAGGCGTCCCCACACGGAGTTGGGCTGCATATACGAGGCTGGCAATATCCCGAAGCCACGGCATCGCCAAGGCATCTCCCACGAGTTCCAGCGGAGGGTGGTCCAGAAGGAGGCGAACTGCATGCAGTTTCTGGGCCGGAGTGGCTGCCTCCAAGTTCAACCATCGCTGAACTAGATGTTCTGCCGCTGCTAGGGGGCACCACCGCCTCCCTGCAGGGGCGGCATGAGATGATCCTTTGTCCGGTGGGAGTGTCGGGACATGTCTTGGGCGCTGCTAGCCTTCGCCGCCTCCTTTTGCTATGAGTGCAAACCCGCCATCACCAGATGTGTGGTACTTCCGGTTGAAAGACCATAATCCATCGAAGAGATGTCTGGGTGAGCCAACCACCCTACCTGGCACGCCCCTGTCGGCGTATTTCACCGGTAGGATTTTTCCCGAGACGGAGAATAAGTTCGGTAGAGGGTGCTTTCGTGGCCGGACACCTAATGGCCCTCCCTCGGGGGTCCCGGGGGTCTACAAATTAGGGAACACACTGATGTACCCAGGTTCCGGCCCTCGATGCGGGCAACAACCCTACGTCCTACTAGATCATTATTGATGTATGTGGAACTAGTTACAATGATTTTCTTACTCTTTTTGTTTGTCGCCCCCCTTCTCCCATGCACCAGAGCTCCCTTATATAGGTGGGGCCGGCTTGGGCAGGTGTGAAGGTGATGTTATATTGATCTATGACTCATTAATTACACCCATCACTACAGTCTTGTCCCCCAAGCCTCATTCTTTGTGCCGTCGTGTGGCTCCGCACGGTCCGCTCGGGATGTGTCTTTCCTGCGCGGGGTTAGGTGTGAGGCGTCAAAGGGATGGGCTATCGTCGTGTCGATAGCAGAACTCTTCCCAATCAATGGCTCTAACATAGAGTGTCAGGGGGAGGAGACTTTGGGGCGAAGCCTCCTTCTCATCCTTTTTGTCGCTCGCGCGGCCTGGCGAGTGGGGCCTGAACGCTCGTATGCTCGCCAAGCCGCCGTGTGGCCTTACCGCCCAGCAAGTGGGGCCTGAACGCCTGCCTGCTCGCCAGGCCGCCCCGTGGCTTGGTCGCCCAGCGAGTGGGGCTTGATCGCCCGCTTGCTCGCCAGGCCGTCCCATGGCTTGGTCGCCCGGCGAGTGGGGCCTGATCGCCCGCCTGCTCGCCAGGCCACCATGTGGCCCGGCTGCTCAGCGAGTGGGGCATGATCGCCCGCCTGTTCGCCAGGCCGCCGTGTGACCCGGCCGCCCGGTGAGTGGGGCCTGAACGCCCGCCTGCTCGCCAAGCCGCTGTGTGGCCCGACCGCCTGATGAGTGGGGCCTGAACGCCCGCCTGCTCGCCAGGCCATCTTACTTGTCCGCGGCGGAGAGGGTACCCTGGCGTAAAGTACGCCGACAACCATTGTCCTCAATATTGAATTTATAAGCTTCTACCAACAAACATGAGGCAGAAATAATGTTTTTACTTAATGCTGGAACATAATAAAAATTATTTAATTCCATAATAAATCCTGAAGGTAAATGTAGTGGCAAGGTCCCAACAGCTAATGCAGTAACCCTTGCTTTATTCCCAATGCTCTATCAACCTCGCCTTTTGCAACGTCCTTATCCCAAGCGGGGTTCCAAACTTCGTTTTCTGTTCACATCTCGTTATCCTTCGAAATCCAAAATTTCAATGAAATCTCATTATTTTGGATGAAATTTGGATGAAATTCAAAAAGAATAATTCAAATCCGGAATTTTTTTGACCAAAATTTCTGAAATTTTCTCCAAAAAACAGAAATTTCGTTTGAAATGACCGAAATCTCGGTAAAATTCAACTGAACAAAAATAGTTCAAATGATATAATTTTTTTTTGAATTTTTGTTGAGGGTCCTGACACATCTCTAATATTAATTTAATATGACGATCAAATCTAAGGAATTTTAAAAAATTCTAATAGTGCTACTGTCCTGATAACACTACTACAATCGGTTCTTTCTCAGAACCGATTGTGATAATGGGTCCCTCATTACAATCGGTTCTGACAAAGAACCGATTGTGATAAGGAAACGGCTTATCACAATCGGTTCTTAGAAAGAACTGATTGTGATGATGGACCACTCATCACAATCGGTTCTGATAACACTACTACAATCGGTTCTTTCTCAGAACCGATTGTGAAGAGTGGTCCATCATCACAATCGGTTCTTTGTAAGAACCAATTGTGATAATATCCTCATCACAATCGCTTCTTTGTAAGAACCAATTGTGATGAGCCTCGTTAGGTTTTATATCCCCTCGGGATGAACTTCTTCTCTGTTGGTGTTCTAGAGCCAAAAAAAACCATCGCCACCTCAAAAAACAGAACATACTCTCGTTGAGACTTAGGATTGGGCGGGGGAGAAAATCTAAAACCCTTGAGGATGTGTGTTGAGAGGGTAAGTTAAAACCCTAGCTTGAGGAGATTATTTCCCCTCTATTTGCCCTCATTTGATGTTTTCTTCAAAAGGTGAGCATTCCTTCAAATTCCTTCGATTTTGCATTAAGAAATTCGATTTTGATTTGGTGAATGTGTTATATGTCATTAATGCTATTATGGTTGAAACAATATTGGCGAGAAATTATAAAATCCTCGAGGAGAGATGGTGGTTTGGGGCTAAATTTGAAACCCTAGCTTGAGTATATTTCCCCTCATTTGTGGTTAATTTTCTTCAAAAGGAGAGCATGTGAATGGGTTACATGTCATTATTGTTGCTATAATGTGATCAATGGTAGAGTTTAGGTCGCGTAACCTATGCGTCTCCCGTTCGAGGGTGCTTGTTTATAAATATGCTAAAATGGCATATTTATAAATAAGCAGTCTCGAATTGTCCACCTTTTTTTGACAATTCGAGGATATGTGGTTCGGGCAAGTTCCTGAGCTATTGTACAACTCTAGAGAGTTTCGGTAGCATGCATCTCCCTGGTGTTATCCAGATACATACCCTCTTGACCTTTTGTCGAGACATGTATTTGGAGAACAGCGGGGAGATGCTGCCGAAATTTCCTTTGGAGTTGTACAACAGCTTAGGAACTTGCCCGAACCACATATCCTCGAATGGGATTAGGACCTGACCTAATTGAAATTAGGAGTCATCGTTGGTACGTACTCAATTCCTCGACTTTTCTTTCATTGATTAGTGCATGTCTCTCTATTGTGCGAAGGTAATTAAATAATATATCGGTATTTGAAATAGCTAGTTATCGCTCGTTGGCATTATTAATTTGTTGTTTATGGTTTAATTGTAGATGGATCGTGAAGAATGGATGTATCAAAAAAGCTGTGTGAGTGCCGAATTTTAGAGGGGAGTTAAGGAGTTCATAAGAATTGCAGAAGTAGATATGGTTATGAGGGGTGTAAAGTTCATATATTGTCCATGCATTGATTGCACCAATCTCAGGAGATTTAACAACTCAGCTCAAATTGAAGGTCACTTGATTTGACGTGGCTTTGTGAGGAATTACACGTGTTGGATCCATCATGGGGATACAGGTAGTACCCCTCCATTACGCAACGAAGACATGCTTCAAGCCGATCACGAGTTGCAGTGTGATATGTTTGATGAGGATAATTTAGATCAAATGTTGCGAGATGTGGAGGAAAATTACACGAAAAGAGAGTTCAAAAAATTTAAAAGCTTGATGGAAGACGATGCCAAATCGTTATTTTTGGGTTGCAAAGCATAATACAGCAAGTTGGGTTCGGTCCTTGCATTGTTTGAACTGAAGGCAAAACACTATTGGACAGATACAAGTTTCAATGCAATTTTAGTTCTTCTATCGAATATGCTTCCAGAGTGAAACGAGTTGCTAACAAGTATTTATGAAGCGAAGAAGCTACTATGTCCCATGGGAATGGAAATAGAAAGGATACATGCATGTCCAAATGATTGCATATTATACCGCAACGCGCATAAAGAACTGTGCATTTGTCCAGTTTATGGGGTACCCCGGTACAAACAAAAGGAGAAGCGTAATGACAAGAAGCGTAAGAGACGAACCAACGACGGTGAAGATGTGAACAAAGGGGCACCAGCCAAGGTATTATGGTATTTGCCCATCATTCCTCGCTTAGAGCGGTTGTTTGCAAATCCCAAAGAGGCAAAATTGTTGCGTTGGCATTATGAATCTCGAAAGGAAGATGGCAAGTTGAGACACCCCGCTGATTCGGCTCAATGGAGAAATATTGATTGGCAACATGAGGAGTTTGGTGCCGAGATGAGGAACATAAGATTTGGATTGAGTACAGATGGAATGAATCCGTTTGGTAATATGAGCAGTCGTCACAGCACTTGGCCAGTTTTGTTGTGTATCTACAATCTCCCTCCTTGGTTATGCATGAAGCGGAAGTATATCATGATGTCATTGTTAATATCTAGACCCAAACAGCCGGATAATGATATCGATGTGTACCTAGCACCACTAATTGAGGATTTGATAAAATTATGGGATGAGGGGGTCGAGGTGTGGGATGCATACAAAAGAGAGAACTTAACCCTTCGGGCTATGATATTTTGCACCATAAATTATTTCCTAGCCCTTGGTAATTTGGCAGGCTACAGCATGAAGGGAGCCAAAGCTTGTCCAATTTGTGAAGAGGAGACTGACAGCTTGTGGCTGCCGAATTCCAAGAAAACTGTGTACATGGGTCACCGTAGGTTTCTACCTCGAATTCATCGATATCGTAAGATGGATGACAAATTTGATGGAAAGAGGGAAATTTGTGCGGCCCCGCAGCCTATGAGTGGAAGGCAAGTATATTCACACGTGTTAGATATCAATGTTCAATACAGTAAGTGACGTAAATCTGTTCGTCCCAGGACCATTTGGAAGAAGAGGTCAATATTTTGGGACTTGCCATACTGGAAGGAGTTAGATGTCTATCATTGTATTGATGTCATGCACGTTGAGAAAAATGTCTGTGATAATTTGGTTGGTATCCTGCTGAACATACCTGGGAAGACCAAGGATGGTGTGAATGCTCGTCGCAATATGACCTACATGGGAATCAGACCCAAGCTTGTAGTGATAGAGGAGGATGGAAAAGGACCGTACATCCCCGCTGCATGCTACACCTTATCCAAGAAGGAGAAAGAAGACCTCTGCAAGTGTCCCCATGATATTAAAATTCCATCGGGCTACTCCGCAAACATTAAGATACTTGTGTCTATGGATGATTTGAATTTGCTTGGTATGAAGTCCCACGACTGTCATGTCTTGATGACCCAAATGCTCCCTGTTGCAATCAGAAATATTCTGCCAGAGGATATCAGGTTGGCAATCACGAAGCTATGTTATTTCTTCAATGCGATTTCATGCAAGGTTATTGATCCCGATATACTAAACAACTTACAGAGTGAGGTGGTGCAGACTCTTTGTCAGCTTGAGATGCATTTCCCCCTGTCGTTCTTCGACGTCATGGTCCACCTCGTTGTTCACCTTGTTAGAGAGATTAAGATATGTGGACCCGTATTCTTGCGTTACATGTATCCATTCGAGAGGTACATGGGTATATTAAAGTTATATGTGAGGAATAGGTCGAAGCCTGAGGGTAGTATTATTGAAGGTTATGGCACTGAAGAGGTTATTGAGTTCTGTGTGGACTATCTAGGTAAAAGACAACCGATTGGTGTTCCTGCATCTCGTCATGACGGCAGACTTGGTGGCAAAGGAACCATTGGGTCCAATCTAACGAGTCCACAGTTTGAAATGTACTGTAAAGCGCATTTTGTAGTCCTGCAACATAGCACAGAAGTTCATCCATACATCCAGTAGCACAAGTTGATATTACGGGAAGAGAATCCACATACGGATGAGCTTTCCATCACACGAGAACACAACAATCAATTCCTCACATGGTTCAAAGAAAAGGCGAAGGTCTCCATCAATACTGAGGCTGTCAAATGGTTGGCTGACGGACCAAGATTTAATGTACAGACATGGCAAGGGTATGATATTAATGGTTACACCTTTTATACTGAAAGTCAAGATGCAAAGAGTACAGTTCAAAACAGTGGTGTGAGCATAGATGCTTTGTCCGATGATCACTCGAAAAGAGGATCCTCAACCGCAATGAACTGTTACTACGGGATGATCGAAGAAATAGGGGAGCTCGATTACGGAATATACCAAGTTCCATTGTTTCGATGTAAGTGGGTGAGACTTCCTCACAGAGTGAAGGTTGACAAGAGAGGTTTTACTCTTGTGGATCTCAATAGACTCGCCTACAAAGATGAACCGTTCATCCTTGCCAAGCAAGCAACTCAAGTTTTCTACATGCGTGATCCGGCCAATCCGAGGTTGCACGTCGTCCTTCATGGCAAGAGGCGGATTGTTGGAGTTGAAAATGTCGTAGATGAGGAAGAGTACAACCAATTCGATGAAATACCTTCGTTTGCAGATGGGGCATGTCTTAGCGGTGATGACGACACACATGGAACAAATTACATGTGTGTGGATCATCAAGAAGGGTTGTATTGTAAATAAAGGGACTACGTATGCTTCTCAATGCCACTTGATCTGTTAATTCATTCAATAATGATTCTTTAATTACATTCACATCATGTCATATTTTTTTGTTTATGTGACCGCTGTGGATCATTGTTGATAATCTCGTGGCTCCATTTTGTACGCCCAAATTATACCACGTTCATAGCTAGTTCATACAATGAGCTCAGTTAATTTGCTTGGAATACATGAAGTATAAGGTACTAGCTACTCTTGGAATACATGAAGTTGGTTGTATTTGAGGTCATTTAAGTGCAACTTGCATGCATACTACATGATCAGACCATTTGAGATTTAAGTAAAATATTTTCAGACTTTGCTATTATTTGGTGATCCAAATTCAAAGATAAGGCCAAACTTCTGTCGGAGCGTAGCGGAGGCTGAAGTTGGCCCATCAAGCCGCCTCACCCCTAGGGATCAGTTTTGACCTAGGTCGCCATCATCTATATATATTCCTTCTTCATATGTTTTGCGCGTCGTTATTCTAACAAGTTGATCCCAGCAACTCTGAAAATGAACTATAATGATTTGCATATTGCCTAAATACAAAGTGTAATTAAAATGCTATGTAACTTTCATAAAAAAGTATAGTTCACATCTGTATCAGTTCTGACTGAAAAACCGATTGCAATACCACATCTGTGTCGGTTCCTATTGAGAACCGATTGCAATACTTACGTTATTTGTATCGGTTTGGATAGAAACCGATAGTAATGGTATTAGATTAGTATCGGTTTCCATATTGAACCGATTGCACTGCTAGTCAACATTAGTATCGGTTTCTATATTGAACTGATTGTAATACTAGTCAACATTGGTATCGGTTTCTATATTGAACCGATTGTAATTCTAGTCAACAATAGTATCGGTTTCTATATTGAACCGATTGTAATACTAGTAAGATTACTATCGGTTCATATGTAAACCAATTGCGATGACCTAACCCCTGTGTGCACCCAACCCCCTGGCCCGACCTTGACCCACTAAGCTCCTCAATCCTCACTACGCTCTCCTCCTCCTACCGCCACCATCCCCTCCCCTTGCTCCCGTGGCTGCCGCCTCCCCTTACCCCTGACCTCCCTTCTCGCCCTCCCCTCCCCCCCAGCCTCCCCCAGCGCCTTTCCCTCCCCCTCCCCCCCCCCCGGGTCGTCGTCGCTATGCCTAACCCAAGCTCCTCAGTCCTCACTACTGCGCCCCCTCCTCCTGTCGCCGCCAGGAGAACCAATCTACTACCTGTTATTGACTCCAAATATATTGTGTAAGTTTTCTTTCTTGACAACTATTTAGGTTTTTAGGTTTTTGGAGCTTGTAGTTCTTAATTTCCCATCCTTGGATTTTTTTTGGTTTGTTTCATCTGGCAAGAATTGGGTCTTCGCAGTGTGCAGGCTTCGGCGGGAGGCAGACGAATGGTAAGGTTTCCTTGGCCCTTCCTTTCATCCAACGTTGCATTTGCCTGCATGTGGTTAAAGATGATTTGTGTAGTGATGTGTGTCGTGGTCTGTGCTTTTGGGCATCCATTCTTGGTTCGGTCGTGGTGGTGGAAGAAGGCGGTTGAGCCATGGCCCATGGAGACATTGTGATCGGTGGCTGGTGCGATGTCCTTGTTCATGTGGTGCGTGCGCGCGGTGGGTTCTGGCTTGGCTGTGTTGTTGTGTCGGTTGCTTGATTGATTTGTGTATGCTTCTCGGGTAATCCTTGGTTTGTCCATTAATTCGCTCATTTTTCTCGGTTTGGTGGCATTGAATTTGGTGGCGAGAATTGGAACTTTGGCTTGATTTTCTCCCCTGGTTTAGGATCAGAATTGAGTGAGGGGTGGGTATATGGGTTGTTATAGATTAGTGTAATGTAGTTTCAGATACTGATATCTTCATTTTACTCGATTCACAATCTGTTGTATGGTGTGGAATGGATTTGTGATATCTTCACTTTACTCGATTCACAATCTATTGTATGGTGTGGAATAGATTAGTGCAATGTTGTTATATTTACTATTTGTTAGCTGGTCTAGGAGTTTATCTTTGAAATTATCTAAGATGGGACCTTGGTATGAAAACTATGAATATGGATGATGCGATGTGCACCCAATTTCATCTTTATTACAGAACAGAACTCTACATTTTGTCTAACATTGTTGAAGGTGATAGTCCTCTTCTTATGTTGATTATGCATGTGTACAGTATGGAAAAAATAATGTGAATCTAAAATTATTTTTGAGCCTTTTCTTTTAAAATGGCTACATACCCTTGGTGTTGTTTATGTATCTTATAATAAAAGGAAAATGAGCTCAATAAGACTGAAATGATGCTTAATGGAGAACACATGAAAGTTGGTCACTTCTAGATGTCACTAGAAAACTTGTTTGTATAGCTTTATTGGCGGTTATTTTTCGAAATTAAAACAAAAATCTTCACTTCAATGTATATTGCAATAATAACGTCTGGGTAGTTCTATCACTTCAATGTTATTATAAAGCTCAATTGGAGACCTTAGTGCTCCAATCATCTTATATGGACACACTTAAAGGCAATTGCCAAAATATAGTATGCCAACTGGGAAATAAATTTACTTATTTGTTTAATTTGGTATCACTGAGCTTAGTATATGTTTAATTTGGTCTGTTATATTTCCTTGTTGCGTATTCCTCATAGTTTATAAAAGTTTTAGTGCACCAACAACCATTGTAACATCGCAGAGGTGTATATTCTACCAGGGTCAACACTTTTCTTTTTTTCCTGCTTCTATTCATTTAAAATGGGATCTCTGTAACTGATGTTGATATTGTTATGGTAGTAATTTTTTGGATTGATCTAACAATGATTTGGAAACTTAGTGACAATGCTTAAAACAACTGGGAGGTCTAGAAGGGTAGTTGCTGAAATCTAAAATAGTGTAATCCTTGCAAAATATCTAGTCTATGCCCAATCACTTGGCAAGGAGTTGACACTTATACCGCATTTGAGGGTGCTTAGATGCTTCCTATTATACCAATTAATTTTCACTTGTTTAATTATACATTTATAGTCCTTCAGAAGCAAAGTGCTTTAGAATAGTTCAATATATGGACAACTAATCTAGTTTATGTCTGATTGTTGGCTACCTCTGTTTTTTTTCTAGAGTGCTAGTTTTACAATATAATATATTTTTTGGGAGGATATGTGGCCACCATGTCCTGTTTATCAGTAAATTGGGACTTGATAAAATCGGACCTGATCAAAGTCAATGTACCAGATTGTAGACTGGGAGTTATGCAAAAGTCTGGACATAGACATGGACTAATCTATTCAGCTCCTAGTGCAAATCAAATCTTCATTTTTTTATTCACAATTGACTTTATGTTTAAATTTACATCTGTTACTCTACAGAACTTAGTATTTCTAAGGCAGATTGTTAGCGGATGACATATATGACACAATTTGAGTTTCTGCTTGCAGCTCTGATCAGAATCCATTATGGGTGTTTTGAAACGTATTGACACATCATCGGTAGGATAGGCATTTACTAACAATCTATAAAATAGTTACAATTGGTTGGCATAGCTTTGGTTCTATCATGCATCATTGCAGAACTTCATGATCAATGGCTTTGGCACTACAAAACACAAACCATAACTGCTCTTAGAGGTAGATAGCAGTACTGTTTGCAAACCATAACTACTCTTAGAGGTAAATAGCTAGTCATTGAGAGCTCCATGTGATCAACCTTGAAACTTTTCCCATTAATATATGTCAAATATATAGATTGACTACATGAAAATAATGTCAGTGGATTTGAATTGCGAAATACTTTTGTAATGTATAATTTTAATAGTTTTGCTAGCATATCACAAAAGTATTGTAGTCATATGGAGCTCCAATTAAAGGAAAAGTTCAATAAAGATTCAAAGGTGCTAGTTGTTATGTCTCATTTAGTGTTCATTGTTTTACATATGTTTAAATACCTGATTATGAGTATGTTTGCTTTGATATTATTAAATATCTTGTGTTGGTATTTATGCATATGCTTCATTAACAATGATTATTCATGGTTATTTAATTTGCTTGGAATTATTGCCTTGATAAAATTAATATGATCAATGCTAGAGTTTAGGTTGCGTAAACTATGCGTCTCCCGTTCGAGAGTGCTTGTTTATAAATATGCTGAAATGTCATATTTATAAATTAGCAGTCTCGAATTGTCCACTTTTTTGGACAGTTCGAGGATATGTGGTTCGGGCAAGTTCTTGAGCTGTTGTACAACTCTAGAGGAAGTTTTGGAAGCATCTCCCTGGTGTTCTCCGAATACACACCCTCTTGGCCTGTTGTCGAGACGTGTATTTGGAGAACAGTGGGGAGATGCTGCCGAAATTTTCTCTGGAGTTGTACAACAGCTTAGAAACGTGCCCGAATCATATATCCTCGAATGGGATTAGGGCCTAACCTAATTAGAGATTAGGAATCATCACTTATGTGAAAAATAATCATGATAGATATATGAATTGCTTTCTCTCATGAAGTTTAGGTTTGACATATATATATTCAAAATGTCGCAAAGAGAGAGCACCGGCTCAATGCTAGAGAGAGAAGAAGATGCTCCCTCCGCGCCGCCGAGTAAGGTTAGAAAGGGCCGAGGACCAAGTAAAGGGGCCATAGGGAGAACTTCGCAGGTTCTCAACTTTAATGCCACGGGAGTTTGCACGGGTCCTTGCAAGTGTAAGGGGCGCTACTCCTCTTTTCTCGGCCAATTGGTGAGGGAGAGAGTGTTGATCATAGTTAAGGACTGGAGGAAGGAAGTCAGCGCCGAGCAGAAGAACCGGCTGTGGGACGAAGTTAAGGGAAAATGGATTATAACAGAGGAAGATGAAATCAATGTGAGACAGTACGCTTTGAAGATAATGGGTGTGGATTTGAGGCATTTCAGGGTTATCATGCATGCTGAGTACGTGTTGAAAAGCCGTACTCCCTTCCAAAGGTATCCGTTTGTTACTCCCGAGGTTTGGGAGGAGTTCACAAGGATGAGGAATTTGCCCGAGGCGAAGGAGCTGAGAGAGAGGAACACCACTATTGTAACACCCCGGCATTTACTATGCCTGAATGCTACCAAACATAAGCTAAACAACATCTAAATACCACAAGTTACCATAAATTCCAGCAAAGGTACATATGCTAAAAAACTGAAATTTCGGCAGCATCTCCTTTGTTTTAACATGAATTAAAGGAGCAACAACAGTATATCAATGTATGGATTATGATAGACAACTAAAAACAGCAATAATTAATGACTTAGCAACAATATAAGTCTAGTTTCACACACATAATGTCTCCAAGGGTCAAACGAACAATAAAACTCTCATATAGCAAAGCTAAACCTTAAAGCAATAATCATCACACGCAATTTATTATTAAACTAATAGAATGACTTGTGGAATCAATATGGTGAAGCTACGTGTGGGCGTGTGACTATTTCCCTTCCCCGAATGCCGTTCTCATGGTACCTAAAATAACAAGAAAACACAAGCGTGAGTTCGAAACTCAGCAAGCATATTGCAATGGACAACAAGAACAATATCATGGCAATAACATCTCCCATCATATATATCATCTCATTCATGAACACTTAACAATATCATCATCATTATGTATGCAATGTAATGCAATGCTCATGTCTCCTTGGAAACTCATACCGGTATGGTTGAGTACACACCCGTCGGTGTGCACTCCTCTCCCCCTTCCATCCCGAAGATGGAGGGTGCCTACTCCTCGCTTCCGTTCACCGCGGTGAATGGAATCATGATGTAGGACTTACTCATTGGCTTTCCGGATTAGTCATAACTTTCTCACCGACCTTCCCGGACTAGTTATGACTTTCTCACCGCCCGAGCCATGTAACATGCCATGTATGCATTTATGCCAACATCATATTTAACTCACATATTAACACATGGCATCATAACATATTAAACATGCTCATCATATAATTGGCAATCATAAAAGCATGGCAAGTGATCATATATCATGTAGTCAATTCCATCTATTCTCAACAAGCAACCTACAAATCGCTATCCATCACAACACACTTGCCTCAACCATGGGCAACGGATTGGCGGGAAGTAGAGGGCACTCCCGGGGTCGCAACACCTGCACATAGGTACCACACACTCACAATTATGTCCACAAAACAGTACGCAAACCCTCATCTACCCCGACATTGCCAACTACTCGCAAAACCTAAAAACAGAGGTTCTGTCCCGTCGGGACAGCAGCCTTGCAAAAGGCATAACTTGAGTTCTGGGACCCCGAATCAATTAAACGAGTACATCCTCGCGTAGCTTAGGAAATTTCCCAACTTTCTCTAGGTATATGGAAAGACTGATTCGGACTCTAAAGTTGTTTAATCTACATATTACCGTGATCTGTTCCAATTACGTCACAGATTTTATCACGCTCGGTAAAACAGACATAACTTGCAAACGGCTGGGCGGAATTTAACGTGCTTTATACCCACTGAAAGATAATGAAATTATCTACAACTTCTTCAACATCCGTAAGGACAGATTCGGATTCTAAATTGACTAAAACGTAAACCCTAGGTCGACTGCTCATGCCGTCCCAAAAACAGAACGTGGCAACATCTAGATCTAATCCAAATTACTCAATTCCAGCACCATCAATTGATCTAAAAACTTGATAAACACCCTTATAACAGTACCTAGATCAACCCCAAGGATTTCCATGGACATACCTTTGCCCGACGCACGAAAACCCAATAGATCTCCTCCCGGTTCACGCGATCCCCTTCCTCGCTTCCAAATCCACCGGATCTCCTCGTCGCGGAGAGCTCCAATGGATGGATCTTCGAGGTGGTGAGGTCAAGAACTCACCTAGGCACAGCAAGGGAGGTGGAGAGGTGGTGGAGAGGGTGGTGGCGCAAGGGGAGAGGCTTGGGGGAGGTGGGGGCGCCCAAGGAGGAGGTGGGGAGGTGTGGGAGGCGTCTAAGGCACTTGGGGGCGCAAGGGGCAGGGGGAGGACGCCCAAAAGGGCAGGGAAACCCCCCTTTAACCAGCCCTAGGCCCCTTTCCTAATCCTAAATGGATTCCCACTCCATCCCACCAAAGCCCACAACCCCCTCTTTAAGGCCCAAACTCCCCCGGGAAGGCCCAAAACCCCAGAAACGGCCCGACAACGCTATTAACCTCCATACCTTATGGTTTTAACCTCCTATATCATATTTCAATATGTTTTTGACCTCATCATGCACCTTTTATAAGGTTACGACTCTCCGTGGTGTCACAACACTTCAAAAGGCCCAAAAACGCGAGTAAACCTCAAGCCGAAAGGTTTTATTCTCTAATTTCACATTTTATAATGTCACACCATACCGTAGTGTCACAACTATACAGAGGCATAACACACACGCGCATCACCTCAATTCCAACAGCTATGTAGGGAAGAAGGCCGAGTTGACACGACAAGCCGAGGAGTGTGCAAACTCTGGGACAACGATGCCTTACTTCCACGTATGTGAGGAGCGGGCACGCGATTGGGTATAAGCGAAGATGAAGAAAACCTCCGACGGTCAGCTTGTGGTTACCAAACCCTACAACCGCACTGATCGTCTCCACCATTGTAAGACATCTAACTTATTACATTGCAGCTGACCCTTCCCATTGTATTGTAGCACTAACTTATATTCACTTCCTGTAGGAGGAGGTAAGCCAGCAAAAAGAGCAAGGAATGTTTCAAAGCCAAGGGTCAAGGGACATCCTGTCTTCAGCAATCGAGAAGTCCGATCATAAGGGTCGGGTGCTTGCCGCAAGTGCGGGGCATACGAAGAGGTCCTTCTTCCAAGAGGAGAGCGCTTCCAGTGCCAAATCAAGATCATGGGAAGCACGTGAGGCGCGCCTAAGAGCCGAGGTGAAGGAGGAGGTGAGGCAGGAGATGGAGGAGGCATCGATTATACGTGAGGAGCGCCTAAAGGCTGAGATGATGGCGATGATCTCCCAGAGTCAGGGTCATGTAGCCTCGCCTGTGATACGCCCTAGCAGCTACGGTTCCAGAAATGATCAGCCCGGTCCCCACTTCAAGGTAATAAGTGTTTCTGAGTAAAATGTACATGAGTAAGCTAACAAAGATTATGATCAAGTTGTGCATAGTAAAGATTATGATCAAGTTGTGCACTTCTTGTAGGATCCTGCCAAGTGCCAGCTAGTCCTGATCGAAGACGGATTATGCATTGAGGTTGGACGCGGGGTTGCATTTCCAAGAAAGGAGGATGATATGGTGCATGGTACACCTTTGGGGAAGGGCTACATGAGGGTGCAGGTGGACTATGTCCATGATGATTTCCTATCTCATGCGCTAGAGTTCCCCCTGAACGAAGATATCACCACTCTCGGGCAAGCACGGATGTCGTTCATCAAGTGGCCCACGACGGGTATCGTAGTGCAGAAGGTATAAAACCCCGCATCTTGTCCATCATTTCAATACTGCAACATGTCCCGTTACATATGCATGTGCTTTACAGGTTACTGCTCCTGCACCTACTCCTACACTTGCTGCTACACCTGCTCCTACGCTTGCTCTTGCACCTGCTCCTACGCTTGCTGCTGCACCTGCTCATGCTCCTGCTACTGCACCTGCTTCGGCTCCTGCTACTGCACCTGCTCCTCCAGCTGCACCTACAACTTCTCTGGCTCCTAAACGGAGTGCACAGCTGGTGCGCAAGAGGTCTACTAGCACGCTGACGAAAAATCCACAGGAGAGCTCGGAGAATCCCTCTGTGAAGAAGGCAAAGTTGTCAGAGACCACAGAGCCCCCTCATTATTGTAACACACCGGCATCTAGTATGCCCGAATGCTACCAAACATAGACTAAACAACATCTAAACCACAAATTAAAGTAAATTACAGCAAAGGCACAAATGCTAAAACCGAAAATTTCAGCAGCATCTCCTTTGTTTTATCATGAATTGAAGCAAAAGCCATAGCAGGGCAAGTATTATCATAACATAAGACATCTAAAACAACAATATAATGGATATAGCACCAACATAAGACCAAATATCAAGTTCAACCACTCCTTAAACTAATACGAAGCAAATAAAGATCACAAGCGCACAATTTAATCCATACACCGAATTTCATGGCACTATTATTATAATCATGACTCAAATTGATAAAAATTGCCTATAGGTGTGGAGCTACGTGAAGATGTGTAGCTAATGCCCCCTTTCCACATGCCGATTTCAAGGTACCTAAAAACAACATAAACACAAGTGTGAGTTCAACACTCAGCAAACATGTCGCAATTGGTCATAAAGACTAACTCAAGGCCAACAACAATACATACCATACTTTAACATCATGATCAAATCATAATTTCATCCACAACATCATAGCCATGACAAAGCACATTGTTCACAACTCATTTTCATCATCATGTATGCAATGCAATGCAATGCACATGTCTCCTGGAAGCATATACCGGTATTGCCGAGTGCACACCCGTCGGCGTGCACCCTCTTCCCCCTTCCATCCCGTAGATGGAGGGTGCCTACGCATCACTTTCACCCACCACGTGGGTGGAATCACAAGGTAGGTCTTACAACCATGGCGCTCCGGATTAGTCATAACTTTCTCACCGACCTTACCGAACTAGTTATGACGTTCTCACCGACCGGGCCAGCTTTCATGCCATGTATGCAACATATGCCATAAACAAAAACAACATGCACCAAACTGAACTAACATGGCATAGCATCATAATATTCCATTTTCATCATAACATTGGCAAGCACTAATCATGGCAAGATATCACAACATGTAAGCAATTTGCATCTAGTCACAATTAGCAACATACATTACACTACCCATTACAATACACTTGCCTTAACCTCGGGCGATGGATTGGCGAGAGGATGAGGGCACTCCCGGGGTCACACCACCTGCACATACATACCACACACTCAAAACGTGCCACCAAAACAGTACGCAAAAACTCGTCTACCCCGACTTCATGAACTACTCCCAAAATCGAAAAACAGAGAATTTATCCCGCCCAGACAGCAGACTTCAAACTATCATAACTTTAGTTCTAGGACTCCGAATCGATTAAACGAGTACATCATCGTGAATCTTAGGAAATTTCCTAACTTTTTCTAAGTATTGCGAAAATCTGTTTTGGACTCTAAAGTTGTCTAATCTACAAAACACTACGTTCTGTCCCAGCTACGTCACAGATTTGAACACGTTCGGTAAATCGAGCATAACTTTCAAATAGCTGGGCAGAATTGGATGTTATTTATGTCCACTGAAAGGTATTGAAGTTACCTACAACTTTCTCAACAGGCGGTCGACCAAATTCCGAATATAAGGTCGCGAAAACTCAAACCCTAGGTCGACTGCACAATCTGCCCGAAGCAGAGAACGTGGCACACTCTAATTTTCATCCAATCTACCCAATCACAGCACCACCTCTTGATCTAAAAGCATCCAAATACCCTCTATCACAGCCCCTAGACCAACCCCAACGAATCTCCTCCCGGTTCTCCCGATCTCCTTCCTCGCTACAAATCCACCGGATCTCCTCATCGCGGAGCGCTCCAATGGTGAAAACAGCAAGATGGTGAGGTGAGGGGCTCCCCCTAGGGCATCAAGGATGGTGGAGAGGAGAGGGGAGCAGTGGTGGCGCAATGGGGGAGATGGAGGGGACGGCGCTCGGCAATGGGGGCGGCGGCTAGCTTGGGGAGAGGGGGAGGCGCCCAAGGGGAAGGAGGGGGCGTGTGGGGGGCGGCTAGGGCAGGGAGGGGGTGCACCAAGCCCCCTTAACCTGGTCTCCCCCCCTCATGGGCCCATACCCCTTCCACTAAAGCCCACGACTCATCCCCCTTGGGCCCAAACTTTCCCGGAAAGGCCCAAACTCTCGAAATCGGCCCGGAAACGCGATTAAACGGCATAACGTAAAGTTTTGACCTCAAATTTCACATTTTATAAGATTACGACATTCCGTAGTGTCACAATTATTCTAAGTAGCACATACATGGAAAGCCTTTTCTCCCAAGTAGTGAATTGAATGCTTTAGGCTTGTGCACTCACTTGCTACATGGATGGTACATCGATAAGTCACATGAGGTCGAGCCTCGCGTCAATTTCAATGTGAAGTATCGAGGGGGACACTTCCACCGCCAGGAGGATGGGACCTTCCCAGTGAGTTTTGAGGATCTGTTCTTTTTGTACAGCTTGAAAGCCATCAATATTTCTACTGTATGATGCTGGATGTTGTGAGTATCGCACCATACTCATCCCTACTACTATTTATTGATTTTGTATTATGTTTTTGAACAATTGACATGACTTGTAGGATAATGAGGCAGCGAGCCGTGATAGGTCTACACCTTGTCGGGTTTGTCGATCCTGAGATGGTGTCTGCAACCATGGCTAGGTTGCAATCGGAGTTCCATGTAGGATACATCAAGCAGGCATTGCATGCTGAGGCGAAAAAGGACTTCATTCTCTTCCCGTACCACCAGGAGTACGTACTACTATAAAATTCAATTACTTGTATGCACTTAAACAGTTATGAACTTATTTTCTTGTATTCTGTACCATTTAATAAGCAACCATTGGGTTCTACTTGTGGTTGTTCCGAGTGAAAACAAAGTCTACACATTTAACTCGCTCGAAAATAGACCGATGGACTACGCGATCCAGCCTATTTTGCAGAAGTAAGTACATTCCTCTAACCTAACACTTTACATATTGAACTACGTTAGATATTTTTTTACCTCAATGGCATCTCTCCAATGTATGTAGGGCTTTCTTTTCTTAGTTTGCTGAAGGTGGCTGGCACAATGATAAACAAGGCAACAAATTGGAGTGGAAGCGCTTCAAGGTATAAGTATCTATCATAGGATTTCTTTCTCACACCTATTATTCGTCTCCTAATTTAAGTTTCTTTGTTCATAGTGTCATCAATAGGGATGTGATTACCTGTGCGGCTTTTACGTGATGCATCACATGCTGATTCTGGTCGGTGGCTCACAACTTTTCCCTAAGGTATAGAACAGATTATTGCACTACTGTCAATATAATACTGCCAATGTGATATTTGTTTACATGCATAATACTATCAGTCTTTTACAATCAAATTTTAAAACTTTAATATATTAGTGCACTACTTTCTATTTTGTAGGACCTTGATATCCCACGGAAGAGCCTAAGCAACAAGGATCTTAAGAAATTACGAGATCACATATACCAGTGGTACTGGACAGAAGTTATAGTGGAGGATGTTAGATTTAAAGACCCAACAGTCTCTTACTAGTCAATATAATGTAAACAATATTAATGTGAATGTGATGTGTACTGAATGCGATATGCTTGGATGTTTATGTGAATGTTCTGTGATAATGTATTAGAGATTATGATGTACGTTCTGTGATAACATATTGTGAATGTTATGTGTCATATTGTAAATGTTTCGTGAATGAATGTGATATGGTCGGCACCATCATAATCGGTTCCAAGTTGGAAATGATTGTGATGTGGCCATTATCACAATCGATTCTTGTGAGGAACTGATTGTGATGATGAGTTTATCACAATCGGTTCTTATTGGAGGGACATCCACTCCCGAAGACTCATCCTCGGCTCCAAGACGGGGCAGCAATCGGGCCGCCAGAGGGGAGAGGCAGCTGCAGGCGAGGGCTGCCCGCAACTGCTGGCGCAGCTCCTGAACCTCCCTCTGCAGAGCCTGAACTAAATCCTCATTGGCGGCGGGTACCTCAGCCCTTGACTGTGCCGCCGGGAGCTCCTCCTGCGCTAGCCCATGAGCATTGAGCGAAGCGCTACCCTCAGCTACGGACTCAGCAACTCCCTGGGAACCTCGCCCCTGGCCTCCACGGCCACGGCGACCACGGCCTCTACCCTTCAGCATGGCTGCTACAGACAGACACCCATCCAATCACATAAACACAAGCACAACATCATATAATCAAGAACAAGGATCAAACATCATCATAGACATAGTCTTCATCAAATAATCAAGCGCAATGCAATGATGAACCAAAACCCCATCCTACTGTGCAACCAAGTGTGTCAAATTTTAAATTTCTTATTTCACTTTTGCAAGTTTTAATGTTGCTATCCTATGATAAAGTTTTAGTTAGAACCTAAGCCATGTTTCTAAGTTATTCCACATCACATTTTAGTTGTAACCTAAGGTATGACACTAAAAATACACATTCCAAGGACCTTGACCCACTGATACCAATCAGAATAGGCATTTGATATGCCTAAATGCTACCAAACATAGACTAAGCAACCTCTAAATACCACAAATACAAGTAAATTACAGCAAAGGCACAAATGCTAAAAACCGAAATTTCGGCAGCATCTCCTTTGTTTTAACATGAATTGAAGAAACAACAATAGCATAGCAATATATGGCAATATAAGAGGCATCTAAAATAACAATAATTAAAGGCATGACAGCAATATAAGTCTAATTCCAAGCATTCAATGTCTCCATGAGCCAAACGAACAATAAGACTCTCATAACGCAAAACTAAACCATAAATCAATAAGCATCACACTTAGTTATTATCAAGACCCAATTGAATGACTTGTGGGAACAAATGAGTGAAGCTACGTGTAGAAGTGTGACTATTTCCCTTCCCCTCATGCCGGTCTCATGGTACCTAAAACAATAAGAAAGCACAAGCGTGAGTTCAACACTCAGCAAGTATATTGCAATGGTACAAAAGAACAATTACATGGCTACAACAACTCACATCATGTCTATCATCTCATTCATGATCACATATCAATATCATCATCATTATGTATGCAATGCGATGCGATGCTCATGTCTCCTTGGAAACTCATACCGGTATGGTTGAGTACACACCCGTCGATGTGCACCCTCTCCCCCCTTCCATCCCGAAGATGGAGGGTGCCTACTCCTCGCTTCCATACACCGCGGTGAATGGAATCACGATGTAGGACTTACTCATTGGCTCTCCGGAATAGTCATAACTTTCTCACCGACCTTCCCCGGACTAGTTATGACTTTCTCACCGCCCGGGCCATGTATCATGCCATGTATGCAAACATGCCAACATCATAAATAACTTGTACATTAACACATGGCATCATAGCATAATAAGCATATTCATCTTGTCAATGGTAATCATTAAAGCATGGCATGTGAACATATCATATATTCAATTTCAATCTCAATCAATCTAGCAAACTTCAACCCGCTACTCATTCCAATACACTTGCCTCAACCACGGGCGACGGATTGGCGAGAAGTAGAAGGCACTTCTGGGGTCACACCACCTGCACATAGGTACCACACACTCACAATCATGTCCACAAAATAGTACGCAAACTCTCTTCTACCCCGACATCGCAAAACCCAAAAACAGAGGTTCTGTCCCGTCGGGACAGCAGCCTTCCAAAAGGCATAACTCGGGTTCTAAGACTCCGAATCAATTAAAAGAGTACATCCTCGCGTAGCTTAGGAAATTTACTAACTTTTTCTAAGTATACAGAAAGACTGATTGGGAACCTAAAGTGGTTTAATCTACAGAATACCGTGATCTGTTCCAATCACGTCACAGTTTTTAACACGTTCGGTAAAACGAGCATAACTTTCAAATGGCTGGGCGGAATTGGACGTTCTTTATACCCACTGAAAGGTATTGACGTTACCTACAACTTATTCAACAGGCGGAATACCAAAATACGAATCTAAATTGGCGAAAACCCAAACCCTAGGTCGACTGCTCATGCTGCCCGAAACAGAGAACGTGGCAAACTCAAGATTCCATCTAATCTACCCAACTACAGCACCACCAATTGATCTAAAAACAAGATAATAACCCTTAGAACAGTACCTAGACCGACCCCAAGGATTCACATGGCCATACCTTCGCCCGACGCACGAAAACCCAACGGATCTCCTCCCGGTTCGCGCGATCTCCTTCCTCGCTCCAAATCCACCGGATCTCCTCGTCGCGGAGCGCTCCAATGGATGGATCTTCGAGGTGTTGAGGTGGATAACTCCCCTAGGGGCATCAAGGGAGGTGGAGAGGTGGTGGAGGGGTGGTGGCGCAATGGGGAGCAAGGGGGGCGGCGCAAGCAAGGGAGGAGAGCAAAGGGTGGCAGCTAGGGCTTCTCCAAGTGGGGGGCGCAAGAGGCTGGGGTGGGGCGCACAAAAGGGCAGGAGGAGGCCCCCCAACCAGGTATCCTACTCCTAAATGGACTCAAACTCCTCCCCACCAAGGCCCACGACCCTTTCCCCTAGGCCCAAACTCCCCCGAAAAGGCCCAAACTCCCGGAAATGGCCCGAAAACTCAAATAAACCTCATACCGTATGGTTTCAACCTCCAATTCCATATTTCATAATGTTTTTGACCTCAACATTCACATTATATACGGTTACGACACTCCGTGGTGTCACATTCTCCCCCCTTCAACAGGATTCGACCTCGAATCCAAGACACACCAATACGCAACCCAGCAAAGCAAAAGATAGCTAGGTTTCACATCACAAACCTGAGGCGAAAAGCTCGGGAAACTTCTCGCGCATGCGAGACTCTAGCTCCCAGGTCGCTTCTCTCTCAGTCTGATGTGACCACAGGACTTTGACGAACTTGAGCGTCCGGTTCTTCATCACTCGCTCCGAAGTCCCCAGAATTTTCACAGGACGGGACTCGAAGGTGAGGTCCTGCTCAAGCACTAATGGTTCCAACGGAACCACCAACTCCAGATCATGCAAGTATTTCCTCAACATCAAGACATGGAACACATTATGCA
The DNA here is from genome assembly GCA_036346355.1 of Rhipidocladum racemiflorum. NCBI lineage: Eukaryota > Viridiplantae > Streptophyta > Magnoliopsida > Poales > Poaceae > Rhipidocladum > Rhipidocladum racemiflorum. The sequence goes on from CM070570.1 coordinate 61,510,019, forward strand.
CACCTTGCATTGACTCCGGTAGCTCCAGACGATAGGCCATCTTACCAACTCGGGCGATGATAGGAAATGGCCCAACATACCTCGGACTGAGCTTTCCCTTTGAGCCAAATTGAACCACACCCTTAGTGGGAGATACTCGCAAGAGTACGCTATCACCCACCTCAAACTCCAAATCTCGCCTCCTCAGATCAGCGTAGCTTTGCATGCCTTTCTGTATTTGCAAGAAGGTTCTGCCGTACCTCCGCCACGCGATCAACGATCTGTTGCACCCAATCCGGTCCAAGAATCGCTCTCTCGCCCACAAAGATCCCAACAAAGCGGTGATCTGCACTTAGGCCATACTGATTACCTCATAAGGAGCAGCGGATCTTTGGAATGATAGCTGTTATTATAAGCAAACTCTGCCAAAGGAAAATGATCTTCCCAGCTACCTTTCCAAGCCATCACACAGGCCCTGAGCATGTCCTCCAAAGTCTGAATGGTACGCTCAGACTGCCCATCCGTCTGAGGGTGGAAAGCGGTACTAAGGCGAAGCTGTGTACCCAAAGCACTCTGCAAACTCTCCCAGAATTTTGAAACAAATTTCGCATCCCGATCAGAGATAATGGTCTTGGGTACACCATGCAGTCTCACAATCTCCCGCATATAGATGGGAGCCAACTTGCTCGCTGAATTGGTAGTACGGATAGGAATGAAATGCGCGGACTTGCTGAGACGATCCACCACAACCCAAACAGCATCCTTCCCTCGTGGAGTACGAGGTAGGCCGACCACGAAATCCATGGAGATGTCATCCCATGGCCACACAGGAATCTCCAATAGCTGCAACAGACCCGCAGGACACTTGTGTTCGGCCTTGATCTTCTGACAAATCCCACAAGACGCCACATACTTGGCAATATCCACTCTCATCCTTTTCCACCAGAAATTCTTTTTCAAATCCCTGTACATCTTGGTCTCCCCAGGATGGACCGTGTCTGGTGCGATGAGCCTCCCTCGAATATCCTCTTTCACTTGGGACTTCGAGGTACGCATGCACGACCACTGAAACCTCAAAGCTCCGCATCATCAATGGTAAAGTCTCCAGACTTGCCATCCTCAAGGCGCTTCCTCACTGCTGGAGCAAATGATCATCTTTGTTGTGCCTCCCGCACACGCTCGGGAATCCCGACTCAAGAATCAATTGAGTTTCAGCTTGCACGGTCCCATAAGCGAAGAGACTCCCAATCGCTCAAAATCAGCAACAAGACAATCAATGACAGGGGGCATTGTCTTGCGACTGAGAACGTCAGCCACCACATTTGCCTTACCCGGATGGTACTGGATAGTGAGGTCATAATCCTTTATCAATTCCAGCCACCTCCTCTGCCTCAAGTTCAAATCTTTCTGAGTAAAGATGTACTTGAGGCTCTTGTGATCAGTGAAGATATCACAAGACTCACCATACAGATAGTGCCTCCATATCTTCAAAGCAAACACCACAGCGGCTAGCTCAAGATCATGTGTGGGATAGTTCTGCTCATGCTTTTTCAGCTGCCTCGATGCGTTTCAAAATTTTTGTGGATGATCCACATGCATCACTAATGCTCGTCCACGCTTTCTAGGAAGCAAAGAAATGCATGGGTTGTTGTAACACCCCAAAATTTTGCTTTTCTTAAATTCATGTGTGTTTTGGAACTTTGGTGAATTTTTGGAATTTTCTGGAATTTATTGGGATTTATTTGGAATTTATTTGAATTTATTCCCTTTTGAAATAATTAAAGAATTTAACTTTGCAAATAAAATTTTTTTGGAAATATTTTATTTGAGTCCAAAATGTTCCAAAATATTTTCCAGAATTTTTCTGGAATTTTTTTGAGTCTTTTGCTATTTTTAATGAATTAAATGAATTTCTGAGAAATTAATTGGATTATTTAATCGCTGGAAAACCTAACCGGTTTGTACTGTTCATCCGACCGGACCCGAGTCCGAGTCAGACTCGAGTCCGACCAAAGCCAGCTGATCCGGTCGAACCCGCTCGGCCGAACCCTAACCGTGTGACCGTTGGATCTTGATCCAACGGCCACGATGAGCCACGTCGACCGAACCCGAGCCCGATCGAGCCAGCCAGCTCGCCCGAGCTAGACCCGCGCCCAAACCCCCGCACCGTTGGATCTTGATCCAACGGCTGACGTTGAGCCACGTCTGCCAATCCGAATCCCTTTCGGATTCCGCCGCCGCAACGAAGTAGGCCTCGGTTTCCGGGCGTTTCACGGACGCCGAGGGCCCTATTTAATGCGCCGCCGCCGCTGCCGTGTTGCCGACTTCCGTGTGCACCTATAGCCCTAGCCCGCTGAGCTCAAGCCGCCGTGTAGCCACCGCAATCGCTCGCCGTAGTTGGCTTAGCGCTTCGCCGCGTTCGTTTGCAGATTCCGCCGCCGTCCGCCGCCGTTGAGCCCAGATCCGGAACCGTGAGGTCAAGCCGCATTGGTGAGCACCACTCACTTCGCCGGAGGAGCCCTGCAGCGCCGTCAGGAGTGTCGCCGTCCCCGTCTCTGGTGACCTTGCTCCGCCGCAAGCCATCGCTGTCGATCGAGCTCCACCAGCCGTCCGATCCAGATCCAAGGGCCCAGATCGCGCCACGTCACCCCTCGGTGAGTTCCACGTTGAAATCCCCAGATCTATTTCCAACCGTTGGATTTAGATCCAACGGCGTAGATTGTGCCACATAGCCTAAACCGCTCAGTACTAGATCCATTCTCAGCCGTTAGATCTAGATCAAACGATTAGGGTTAGCCGCGTTGTAAACGTTAGATTGGATCTTGACCGTCCGATCAAGATCGAACGGTCCAGATTGATGGGGTGTAGAGGGATGCCCGAACTTCCGTCAGGTGGAGGATAAGTCGATTAGGCAGCGCGAGACACACACGATCCGGCTTCTTGATCGACACGATCAAAAACCCCTGCAATCGCAGCACCACGCGTCCTCTGGTTATCAACCGTGCGCTGCCCGGTTGACCTCGCCACGAAGGCTAATCCCTGCCAATGAATCGAGAACACAAGCAAGAACAAGAAAGATGCAACTGAATTTGAAATTGAAGAAAAATCTCACGAGTTGGGGTCTCACAAACCGATGAACGGCAACACTGTTCAAAGACAGAATTAATCTAAGCAAAACCCCCAAATCAAACCCTAGTGGCGGCTACTGGATATAAAGGCTAGGGGACGTCCTAGAAACCCTAGACGTGTCCGTGATGGACTCCAACACGATACATGGGCCAACGGCCCAAATTGGTGACGCAGCACCCTGGGATAGATTCTGTCCGCCAGCTTGCAACGTAAATTCCCGTCGACTCCGAAGTCCAAATGACCTGAAACTAGTGCCATTGTAAAGTTTATCTCCTTATCTTTCTATGCATATGTGGATCATCAAAATCGAAGCCCGTTTGTGGCCTGGGCGACGATTTTAGTGAATGCTGCTCCTGGTGGTCGAGGTAGTCGACTCCGAGATGAATTGAACCTCCAACTTGACTTGGACACCCTTCTTGCCTCCCTCCTGGTCCTTGCTGGTTTCCAAGGCCTTCATGGTCCTCTCCAAACTTCCTAAGTACAAGATAATCAATAATATCATTAGGTAGCATACCATCCTCACAAGTATCTGCACGGGCACTTAGGAACGAGCTCACCTGTTGATTCAATTGCCGTGCTCGTGCTCTTGTGATGGGTCCTTGCATCACAACTGGAGGAGGCTCGGTCGTATGCATAGGAGTGATGTCCTCGTCACAGATCAGCTGAGTTGTTTTCCAAACGCGTTAAGCCAGATCCAATCTGGGCCGTTGATTTTCAAATCAACGGCCAAGATCAAGCCACGTGGCGGAGGTCGACCGCGGCCATGACGTGTGCGTCGCGGCGACGATAAGCCGGGCCCGCGTGTCAACGGTTGTCCCAGCCGTGCGGTGACGTCACCCATGACGTCACCGGTGGGAACCAACTGTCGGCCAGCTAATAAGCCACGCCGTCGGCGATAGCGTCACCGATGGGTCCCGCTGTCGGTGAGGCGTGGTAGTGGACCGAGTCCACGGTGGACAAAGCCAAACCGTGGGCCGGGTCCATGGACCCGAGGCGACGTGGCGGCTCCTGATTGGTCCACGTGTCATGCTGACGCAATAATTGAATTTCCGAAAAAGAAAATGATTTATTAATTCGGTTTATTGATTTCAGAATTTGTTTCAAACTTCAAACGCTTATAACTTTTGCATTTTAACTCCGATTTGAGTGATTCAAATTTATAAATTTGTATAAAATTGAGATCTACCTAATGATGAATTTTATTTAATTTTTGGACCAAAGTTTTTCTCTGTAATATTATTTAATTGATTATTTAAACTTTAAATGCTTGTAACTTTTGCATTTAAACTCCAAATTTGACGATTCCAGATTCTAAAAATTCATAAAATTATGCTCTCTCTGTTTGTGAACTTTATTTGGATGTTTGAACACTTTTTGTCTACTATTTATTTATTATTTGCTATTTGCACGCATTACGAGTAGACGTTGAAGTACCCGAAGGCTTCGAATGAGAAGTGTTGACCCAGGAGCCAGCTCAGGACCAAGAACAAGTACTTTTTGAAGGCAAGTTGTGCTTTGACCATGTTGATCCCAATTTCAAATTAATTCGATTTAAAACTATTGCATGCTAGTTTAATTAGAAAATACTTTATTTAAATATGGGAAATTAGATAAATGCCAAATTGCTGTATGACACCTTGGTTAATTATATATGTGCCATGACCCCTTGTCACCCTAGTTGTGGATTAAATAGTTGGACATTACTAAATTGCCAACATGGGAAATTAGATCGTTGTAGTATATTTCTTAGACCTGCTACGTACTCATGACATGATTTTGGACAATCAAATGTTAATATTGACGTAATGATATATTGAACTTGTTTTGGAAAGGTATCATGTGATGTCGAAGGCACGTGGTGCATGGTAATCAACTAGGGCTTGTTAAATAGTTTTCGACCGGGGCATGTGGCAAGAATGATCGGGTGGGCCAGTTGTGGCACCGGGAACGTCGATTTGGTTCTTCGGGTAGTCTTGCCCTGGTCACCCTAAGGACTTAACCATGCAAGCCTTTGAACTGAGTCAAGCGTGCAACCACATGTCTGTAATGGGACAGACCTAGTTGATTAAGTTGCTAATAACGTACCTGTGGGACCTCAGGATGTCAACTACACCCTTTGTGTAGTTGTGCGGGAGGCGTGCCAGTGCTGCCAGGTACCCATCTAACGGTGGATTGGCCTAAACTTCGCCTTCGCTAAGGGAAGGGTTAGTGTGCAACCACCGGGAGGACCACTTATCTTGTTGGAAGTTTACGAAGAAGCTATTACGGACACTCGCCTTTGTGGTGTTTGACTGTATCTTGTGGGTAAAGTGCATAACCTCTGCAGAGTGTAAAATCTATTCGAATAGCCGTGTCCGCGGTATTGGACATCGCTCAGGAATTACAGTTAAGGGTTAGACTTTCTTGAAAATAACTTGGTCTTGAAAGGTTGGGTTTGGTTTAATAATGATGTTGATGGAAATGTGGATTAGAATCGGGAAAGATGTTTATTTAACTCCTAGAAAAGTTATTGATGCTATACTTGTTTCTACTGCTTTCGAATCTACTTATGATACTTGTTAAATGCTCTTTACTGCAAATATACCTTGAGCCATTCCTTTGTATTAAGCCATGCATGTAGTATATTAGTGCGTGCATGCGAGGACTTCTTTGAGTACCAAGTACTCACCCTTGCCGCAATACAACACCAGTTGAAGAAGAATCTACACCATCTTTGGAGGAGGAGCTTCCAGAGGAACCGTCTATCTAGGGAGCGAGCCCAGTCAGTTGCCTGTGGTATACTGGATGGCGCCACAAAGTTATCTTATTTTTCCGCTGCAGATATTTCTCTTTTAATAAGTTTCGCCCTGCGAGGCGTATATTTGTAACTTGACCATAAGGTCGAGCAACCAGCTTGGTTAACTAATTAAAGTACCCTATTATTCGTTGAGTATGATTGTGATATTTGCCAATGTTGAGACTGTGTGCACTAGCGCGTTCCTGGACTAGTGCTGAATACACAAAGGGTCCGGATTTGCAAATTCGGGTCCCGACAGTTGTGCATGCATGTAACAGCTACTGAGCTAGTATTGTTGTGAAATCATGTGCTGAAAAATTGGTTTAGAATTGAATTTGCAAAATGTGTTTGTTCATGTGTTTTGACAATTTGACAAGAAACAGTAAGTTTCGCTTTGGCGCCGGACCAAACTTAAAGAAAACAGTAAGTTTCTTCTTGAAACCGAGACTTTCACTTGTACACCGGACCGATTTTGTTGGTCCGTTGTGAATGGTTTTTTGAGTAACTTTTAGGTGTATGCGCGGACCATATTTTTTGGTCCGTCGTGAATGCGTTTTTGCTCGATTAGGGTTTTAAGCAAAATTGGAATTGTGTTTGATTTGTTTTTGAGATTATGAAATTTGTGAGAATTTCATAATGCTTGAAGTGGACTTTATGCAATGCTCGTGTGAGTATTTGCATGGATTGATGTGAGTCAAGTCGTGGACTTGTGCTCGGAATTGTTTTGTGGTTTGTTCATGTGCAAGTATTGCTCGAAGACGAACGTGGTCGATGACGGGACCGGAACTAGGTTCATGGAGGAGCTGAGGTTCGGGACTAGGTTCAGGGAGGAACTGAGGTCTTGGTGGTCAAGGATGTCATGCGGGACGTTCGGGCTAAGAGAATGGTGCACATGAAGAATGGTTAGTCACGTGAGAATGGCAGGAGGTCATTCGCGTGCAAAGTGTTAGTCACGTGAGTATGGCAGGTGGCCATACGCGTGCAAAGTGTTAGTCACGTGAGTATGGTAGGGTTTCCATACGCGTGCAAGAGTTGTACTCGGCCAGGTTGGGCCAAGAGGAGTTGTATACATACTCCTTCTAGATTAGGAATTGTATTCATAACTCCTTATGTTTTGCTCCTTTAAATAGGAGGGGTGTCTCCTGTTGAAGAGCATCAATCGAATCAATTGGAGCTGAGCGCATTGAGAGCCTCAAGCTCAGTTTTAGGGTTTGTACTCTTTTGATGAGAGTACTTTAGACAAAAGAAATAAAGATCAATTCTTCTAGTTCCTTGTGTGCTACAATATTCTCTTTTGGTTCTTGTTTGCATACTTGTTCTAGTTCTATATTGGTTTTTGTTCTTTGAGTTTCATCTTGATTTGATCCATCAAAAACCTCTCTAGGGTATCAATCTAGTGTTCCTCAAAGTCTTGTTGATAAATCTTTTGTTATTCTTGATCAATCTACAAGTCTCGATTAGATTGATTTTCGTCAAGTTCTGGAACAGCAAGCTTGAGAAGCTTATAACTTTTGATATGTAAGTCCGATTGAGCTGATTCTTTTTGAGTTAGATTCATATTGGAATCTAGTTTCTTGTGTCCAAATTTCAGATCGTTCCGACGGTTGGATCTCCAGGAATTCGCGTTTTACTGAACCTCTGTCATTCTGTTTTTGTCGAAAACGAGGCAATTATTTGGTTCTGTTTTGGGGTGAACTTTTAATAGATCAAGAATTTGGTTTTAGCTTCCGCACAATCATTCACCCCCCCCCCCTCTGATTGCTATATTCGTATACTTCGATCCTACAAGTGGTATCAGAGCGAGGTTTTTCTAATCTATCTTAACCGGTGATTAGATCAATGGATCGTTATTCGACAAAACCATGTGTGTTCGATGGTGTTGATTTTCAGTTTTGGAAGGCCAAGATGGAGGCGTTCATCCAAGCACAAGGCTTCACAATTTGGGAGAAGGTCTACAAGCCATATGAAGTCCCTGCAAACGACAACGTCAACGACACCAATCGCACACATGTTGAAGCAAACAGCAAGGCGCGCAACTTGATCATCCAAGGTTTGGGACGCAGCGACTTTGACCGTGTGATTCATCTCAAATCCGCATATGAGGTATGGAAATCTCTTTGTGATTACCATGAGGGTTCTAACACTATTAAAGAGGTTCGTCAAGATCTTTACAAAAAAGAATACATGCGATTTGAGATGAAACCCGGTGAGTCGCTAGATGACTTCTTTGCACGTTTCAATAAAATTCTTAGTAATCTTCGTGCTGTTGGAGTTAGTTTTGATGATGCTGCTAATGCTAGACAATTGCTTGGTGCTTTAGACATGTCTATTTGGGAGATGAAAGTTACATCCATTAGAGAATCTACTGTCATGAGTACACTTACCTTAGATGTTCTTTATTCCAAGTTGAAAACTCATGAATTAGATGTTTTTGCTAGAAAGAATGATCATAAATCAATTGCTTTGACATCTCAATCTAGCATATCTCATAATGGTGCTGCTTCAAGTTTTTCTCTATCTTTCTTGTCTTCACTAACCGATGAATAGATTGAGCAATTCTCAGAAGAAGACTTATCACTACTCTCTTCTCGCTTTAACAAAGCTTTGCAAAATGTGAGAAAGAGAAAGAGAGGTGGTGGTGATCCTCCAAGATGCTATGAGTGTGGTGATCTCAACCATATTCGTCCAAACTGTCCTAAACTTGCAGATAAAGCATCAAGGGAGGAGAAGGACAACGACAGAAGAAAAGAGAAGAAGTTCTCTTCAAGTAATAGAAAGAAGAAGAGCTTCATCAACAGCAAAGTTGTCCACTGAGTTCTTTCCGCTCTTGAACAAGTCAATTTGAGCGATGTGGATTCGGAGAGCAGTGAGGACGATGCAACTCCAAGCAAGCATGAATTGACGGGATTGTGTCTCATGGCCAAAAGCAGCGACTTCCATCGAGGACAAAGAACGACAGCAACTTCAATGAGGTAGATCCTTCCTATGATGAATTAGCCAATGTTGTTGCCCGTCTTGGAAAATTGCTTGACAAACGTGATAGAAAAATTAAGAAACATGATATTCTTGTGGAGTCATTGAATGCTGAAATTACTAGACTTAAGACTTTGATTCCTGATGATGATACTTGCAAATCATGTGACTTAATTTAGCTCACCTTGCTTAGGAAAGAACACGCTCTTCTGTTACATCTAAATGAGAAAAATGAGAAACATGTTAAACATGCTAGCTGTTCTACCATTGATTTGCATGATACAACTCCATGTTCTAAATGCTCCATACTAGAATTGAAGTTGCATGATGCAAATGCTAGGGTTTCTCAAATGACAGAAGATTTTCTTACACATGAGGTTCTTTCATGCTCAACTTGTCGCAAGCAAAAAGGAAAAGTGGATGATCCCTGCAATAATTGTTTAATTCTTGCTAATAAAGTTGATTACTTGCAAAACTCTTTGGAACGATTCACTAATGGCAAGAAAAAGTTGAACATGATTTTGGATCAATCTAAGGTTAGCTCAAACAAGAAAGGTTTAGGTTTTGATCTTCATGCTTCATATGAAACTAAACCTCGCTCTGTTGTTTATGCTCCTTGCAATGACAAACTTGAGATTTCAAATGAGCCTAAGAAAATTGTCTTCAAATCTCTTTGGCCTTTTATCTTCTACTATGATGAATGCAAATGTTGCTTCTACTTCCAAAGCTAAACATAATGTTAAGTACACTTGCACTCATTGTGGTAGAGATGGACATTTAGTAGACTTTTGCTTTAGACTAGCTAAACAACAAAAGAGAGAAAGGTTTAATGCTAGGTCTAATTTCAGAAAGGCACACTCCACTTCTCATTATGTGCCTAGGGTGAAACAAACACCTTTTGATGCTAAAAACACGGGAAAAGGCAAATCTGATTTTGTGCATAAGAATACTCGTGTTGTGCCCTCTTGTTGTGCGTCGGGTGTCTCGATCTTTGGATTCCTAAACATCTTATTTCTAACCCCAGTACCGAGACCTCGACACTTTCTGCTTCTATGTAGGCTTCTCACGCGAGGAGGGAGAACATGTGGCTAGTGAATTTCGGATGCTCACTTCATATGTTTAGTGATAAGATTTGGTTCTCCTTTACTCATGCATCTCGTGCTAAAAGTATTATCTTTTGAAGATGCTTCTTCCACCTCTGTTTTCGCAAAAGGCACTAGTCCAAATGATGCAGGTACAGGTGCATATGTTCAAGGGGAGAGTGTCTTTGTTCATAAAGATGATGATGCTGTTGAGGATGAGATAATTGGAGGTTTACATGAGAGACTCTTCCCACGTGCTTCACATCAACAAATGGTCAAGTGAATTTTCAAGTATCTCCATGGTACTCAAGATTTTGGCATTTGGCTTTTTGCTTCCTTATGCATTAGTTTAAGAGCTTATTCTGATGTTAACTTTGGAAGATGTTGAATTGATTTGGTTTGTGCCACCTCTTGAAAAATCCCCTTTCTTGAGCATATTGATATTGGATTTCACTTTCTTAGAGATCATGTTGAAAAAGAAAATATTGTGCTTCACCATGTGGATACTGAACATCAATTGGCAGACATTTTTACAAAACCCTAAATCATGTGCTGAAAAATTGGCTTAGAATTGAATTTGCAAAATGTGTTTGTTCATGTGTTTTGACAATTTGACAAGAAACAGTAAGTTTCGCTTTGGCGCCGAACCAAACTTAAAGAAAACAGTAAGTTTCTTCTTGAAACCGAGACTTTCACTTGTACACCGGACCGATTTTGTTGGTTCGTTGTGAATGGTTTTTTGAGTAACTTTTTCGTGTGTACGCCGGACCATATTTTTTGGTCCGTCGTGAATGCGTTTTTGCTCGATTAGGGTTTTGAGCAAAATTGGAATTGTGTTTGATTTGTTTTTGAGATTATGAAATTTGTGAGAATTTCATAATGCTTGAAGTGAACTTTATGCAATGCTCGTGCGAGTATTTGCATGGATTGATGTGAGTCAAGTCGTGGACTTGTGCTCGGAATTGTTTTGTGGTTTGTTCATGTGCAGGTATTGCTCGAAGACGAACGTGGTCGATGACGGGACCGGAACTAGGTTCATGGAGGAGCTAAGGTTCGGGACTAGGTTCAGGGAGGAACTGAGGTCTTGGTGGTCAAGGATGTCATGCGGGACGTTCGGGCTAAGAGAATGGTGCACATGAAGAATGGTTAGTCACGTGAGAATGGCAGGAGGTCATTCGCGTGCAAAGTGTTAGTCACGTGAGTATGGCAGGTGGCCATACGCGTGCAAAGTGTTAGTCACGTGAGTATGGTAGGGTTTCCATACGCGTGCAAGAGTTGTACTCGGCCAGGTTGGGCCAAGAGGAGTTGTATACATACTCCTTCTAGATTAGGAATTGTATTCATAACTCCTTGTGTTTTGCTCCTTTAAATAGGAGGGGTGTCTCCTGTTGAAGAGCATCAATCGAATCAATTGGAGCTGAGCGCATTGAGAGCCTCAAGCTCAGTTTTAGGGTTTGTACTCTTTTGATGAGAGTACTTTAGACAAAAGAAATAAAGATCAATTCTTCTAGTTCCTTGTGTGCTACAATATTCTCTTTTGGTTCTTGTTTGCATACTTGTTCTAGTTCTATATTGGTTTTTGTTCTTTGAGTTTCATCTTGATTTGATCCATCAAAAACCTCTCTAGGGTATCAATCTAGTGTTCCTCAAAGTCTTGTTGATAAATCTTTTGTTATTCTTGATCAATCTACAAGTCTCGATTAGATTGATTTTCGTCAAGTTCTGGAACAGCAAGCTTGCGAAGCTTATAACTTCTGATATGTAAGTCCGATTGAGCTGATTCTTTTTGAGTTAGATTCGTATTGGAATCTTGTTTCTTGTGTCCAAATTTCAGATCGTTCCAACGGATGGATCTCCGGGAATTCGCGTTTTACCGAACCTCTGTCATTCTGTTTTGTTCGAAAACGAGGCAATTATTTGGTTCTGTTTTGGGGTGGACTTTTAATAGATCAAGAATTTGGTTTTAGCTTCCGCACAATCATTCACCCCCCCTCTGATTGCTATATTCATATACTTCGATCCTACAATTGTACGTACTCATTAACTAGTGTATGGATTTCTTCATGCAAGTATGCAACCATGCCTCCATTCAAATACCAGGTTAGCTTCTAGCTGAGCCCACAGATAAGATGGGCTCAAGTTGAAGAGATAATCTTTTGACTGATTAAACGTAGCTAAACGGCTACTATACGGACTACACGTGAGATTGTAGACAGGGGAACAGCTAAGCGAATACGCGATGTGTGCGGTGCCGCTCCATGCGTTGTTTGCCCAGTTTTAGCCCTAGCTTCTACCTGTAAAAGGCACCACCGGCCAAGAGGGCTAGCAACAAAGGGACACACAAAGTAGAGCCATGAAACACGCACGAAAGCCAGGCCTCGGAGGCCCTAAAGCATAGAAAGCATCCGACATACGATCAAATCCTATCATTTCCGATGCTAGTTCGGTCCAAATAAATTCAAATCTGGTAAAAAAAACAAAATTTAGTTATTGTAGCACTTTGAATTTTTTCAATTTTTTTAATTTTCGCTGGGATTATGAAACGGGGGGGTCTGAAATCTGAGACTTTGATCCTTGGTTTCAGGTCAACGTCATTGTGATGAGCCACAGTGCAGAAAACAACACCCAGCTTATCGTCACCCTAGTCGGTAGGGTAAAAACAGGTGTGATTGTTGGAGAATGGGTAGGCTACTGTAGAACAAAATAAAAAAAATTTCTACCCTATAACCTAGAACCGCTGCAAGAAATAGATAATAGAATTAACACTAGATGCGCACGCCCATAGTGGAAGTATAGTCGATGTAGTGCGTTCATCGCCGACCAGCTCCGACTAGATCTGACCAATGATGACCAGTTCGCCAACCAGATCGGATAAGCTGCGACCAGTTTCCAGACCAAGAATTATCAGCACCTGCTAGTCTGCCGACCAGACGACGTAATCTTACGCCTCCTTCACGAACCTTTCATTAATTCTAGAGTTGAAGCCTTGTAGCAACTCCTCCAAGGTATCCACACATACAGGGAGGAACTCCACACGTCGGAATACTAGTTCCGGCCGTGTGGATTAGATGAGATGATAGGGACGGTGGCCCAATCTTTCGCTGAGAGAATGATAACCATGATTTGGGTTGGAGTTCGATGTTGACGGTCCGACTACAACCGTCAACGATGTTGCGCATTAGCGACCGGTACACCAATCTCCGAAGTGTTGATCTTGCCGGGGCGCGACCAACGTTCCTGCATGCAATCGAGAACGAGCAAGAACAAGATAACAAGCAATCTGAAATTGCGAATATGAATATTTAATTTCCAAAGTGAAATTTGGAGTCTTGTTTACACGTGCGCGGACAATCTAATCAACACGTGCTTGCACGGATAGTAGCATAGAAGCTAAACTGATTTACTAAACAAAACCCAAGTCATTTAGGTGGCCTATTGCCTCTATTATATAGTAGAGGGATGTAGCCAAAAACTACACACTAAGCAAGGTGGTACTAAACATGTATGTTGTCATGCAACTTGGGCCTTCATGGGCCAGTGGAGGGAGGAAGTGGTGCCCCACTTCATGGGCTGACCTGAGAAGGAGTGGTGCCCCTGATGAGACCATGCTCATCATGGACAGAACTAACAATGCAAACATATGGTCATCACCAAGTGTTGCCGCAATTATATCAACTACATGGCTTCATCAGCCCCCACCTTGGCCAGGACCATTAAGTTGGCGACACTTCATGGCATCCTCTACTCCATCTGCATGGTTTCATCGACCCCCACCTTGGCCAGGACCATTAAGTTGGCGACACTTCACGGCATCCTCTACTTCATATACATCTACTACGATAGCTCTATCTGCATGGCTTCATCGACCCCCACCTTGGCCATCCTTATACATCTTCGTCGGTTCAAGAACCATTGACTCGAGCTCTTGCCCGTCAACTCAATTATCATACCTAAAGCCATACTTGAGAGAAGATGATGAACTTGAGTCGAGGACGACTCAAATGCGAAGGGGAGGATGATGAGGACATCACTACCATGGATACAGCAATGTCTACAAACCCAATTGAAACCAACAATGTAATACAAGGGCCAATTACTCGAGCTCGCGCACGTCAATTCAATTGCTAGGTGAATGCGTTTCTCGGGTTGCAAACAAATAATTTAAAGAATGGAATGCTATTTAATCCTTGTGATGATTTTATTGTCCTTAGGAACCAAGGAGAAGGACTCCCAAAAGTCAAAGCATGAAGCCAATTCTTCCGGTGCACAACTTCAACTCGGATTCGGCCTCTGGGACAGCACCAACTTAAAACGACCATAACTTTTGATCCACAAGGGTGTTTGAGGTCTATGAGTACTGGTTTGAAAGGTTTCGACGTTCTCTTTCCAACGGATCTGGCCCCACCTCCAAATTCCTTACGAGTCAACGGGAATCTGCAAAACAAGTTCGATCATCTTTCCAAATCCGAGTCAAACTAGGAATAGGAGTCCTACTCGGCCATGGATGTGGTTTGGACGCCCCTAGCCTGGTTTTGGCCTCCTATTTCTCCTATATATAGCTAGGGAGTCCCCCAAAATAACTTGGGTTTTGGTTATTTGATAGTTTAGCCTTTTGCTATATTTTGAGTCTTTTAGACGTGCTCAACGGCCGCCTAACAAGCTCCTTGTATCGGAACCCCAACTTTTCAATACTTCATCTATATTTGCAATTTTAGATTGCTTTTGCCTTGTTCTTGCTTGTTCTTCGATTGCTTGCAGGAATTGGTCTTCGTGATCAGGTTGATCGTGCCCACGGCAAGGTCAATAACCCTCTGGAGTTGGTTTAGCGATTGCTAAGGCGCATCGATGTTGTACGTTGTAGTCGGATCGTCAAAGTCGTCTCCACCCAAATCGAAGGTTATCATTCTCATCGAAAGATCGGGACACCCAATGTTACATCAGCCCCCTCCTCTATGGTGCCATAATGGGCCTTAGTGCCTCCTTGGCCCATCATGGTTGGGCCTCCTTCTTTCAACATCTTCTGGCCCGTGGACCTTGGCACCTCATTGGCCCATCATGGTTGGGCCTCCTTGATTCAACATATTCTGGCTCGTGGGCCTTGGCGCCTCCTTGGTTCCTAAGGACAATAAAATTATCACGAGGATTAAATAGTATTCCATTCATTAAAATATTTGAATGTAACCCAAGAAACGCATTCACCTGGTAATTGAATTGACATGCACGAGCTCGAGTAATTGGTCCTTGTATTACATCATTGGTTCCAAGTTGATGTGTAGGTATGGTTGTGTCCATGGAAGTGATGTCCTCATCATCCTCCCCTTCTTGCATTTCAGTCGTCCTCGACTCAAGTTCGTCATCTTCTCCCAAGTATGGCTTTAGATCTGATAATTGAGTTGACGGGCTCGAGCTCGAGTCAATGGTCTTTGAACCGACGAAGATGGAGAAGGATGGCCAAGGTGGGGGCCGATGAAACCATACAGATGGAGCCACCGTAATACATGTATACGAAGTAGAGGATGTCATGAAGTGTCACCAACATATGTATGCGGTGTTGGTTCTGTCCATGATGACAATGGTTTTATCATTCTCCCTTTCTTAAAGTGGAGTTGTCCTCGAGTCCATCATATTATCCAGCAAAATGTAAGTATCGACAGGAAACAAAGCAACATATACATTTGCAATCAAATCAATAGATCGAAAATCTCTATCAAACATATTCTCCCTTTCTTGAAAACAATCATGTGACTTGTAAATTGACCCGAAAGTACTTGATATGACATGATTAGTGAAATGGCAATTATCAAATTGAAGACATTTTTGCATAGCAAACTGATGTTTAAAATCTGAACAAATGTAAACTCGATGTGTTTTATACTCTCCGTTATCATCATTTTTGCCAATAACATGAAAAGTATTTGGCGATAAACAGGACAAATCAGAATGTACAAAAAGTCTCTCCTCTAAATAATTCAGATCACACGGAATATCAACTTCAATGTAACCTAAAGTATCTAAAGAAGACATCAATTTCAACTCATCATTTTCACTTGCAATGTGAATGACATGTTTATTTTCAACAAAGGGTCTAGTGTGAAAGCAAAAGTAACATGTTCATTCACTAGTTGTGCCATGGATATAAGTGAAGTATTATCACACAACTCTTCTTTATCGTAAGAATTAGCAAGCAGATCATCCTGTAACAAAACAAAATCAGTAATTGGTTCCACTACTTATTGCTCTACGATAGCATGATTTGAGGATAGTTTTACCTCTTCAAAAAAAAAATCTCCATGAGTAAAGTTCATACCTTTTACATTACCTTGTAAGCTCTCGTTAGCTGTTGTAGGTGTAACTTCAATTATTATCTCTTCGCTTACACATGGTGCATTACTGATCGTTTCTTTCTTCATATGCTCTTCTTTGGCATTCTCTCGATGGTGCTCACTTTTCTGCAATGTGTTAGCTACGAAAGAAGGTGCCACAATGGGTGCCTCAAATGAAGCTAATGATTCTTTCAAGGATTCAGCAAGCGTTTTTTCAACTCTACAAGCACATTTAATTAATTCTGAAAGAGAACTATATGTTTCATCAGCAAGAACATCCTAAATTTCTTGATTAAGTCCACGTATGAACCAAAGCTCTGTTGCTTCTTCACTTTCGACTAAACCACAACGCAACAAATGATTTTGCAGTTGTTCATAGTATTACTTAACGCATTTATTTCCTTGTTTCAAGCATTGGAGTATAGTATACAAAAATTCAGTATGATATTCAGGAACATATTCAAGTCTCATAAGTCTTTTCATGGCATTCCAATTTTCAGGTTTTCACTCTTTTCTACAAATATGCTTCCACCATGTTAATGCAAATCCAATAAACTCACTAGCAGCAATCCTGATCTTTTCATTTTCAGACAAATCATACTTGCCAAATTCTTTGTCTACTGCTATTTCCCAATTAATATAGGCATCAGGATCATATTGACCATCAAAAGGTGGAATTGTGAATTTAGTCTTACCATGCGTGGTTTCTTATGCACGTACCTCATGTCGAAGCGGAGCCATACCAGTGCGGTTTCTTTGAAGTCGATGATAAAGACGTGCATCGGTAGTCGCCACATGAGAAGTACTTGGAGCACTCAAATCATCAAGTCTTGTAAGAATTTGAGCAAGCAAAGCATTGACAGCTGTTAGAGACAAATTAGTCTCTATTTGTGAGGCTTTGAGCTGACCAAGGCGCTCATTGGTCATTCGCAATCTTCTTCCATATTCTTTGTACGCGTCCTCACTTGGCGATCGAAGTGTTGAATAATGTGTCGTGTACGGGGTGACAATGGAATGGTGTTATCTTCTGCGCCTGACATGGTTAGAAGAAAGCAAAAGAACAAAACAAGCAAGAGTAAGAGTTAAAGTGCCCTATGAACTACTGGGATGTGGCTAACAAAGCGCGCAACTCTCTAATTGTATATCAAGTTCTTATCAATTCTTACCAAGCGAAGCAGTAGTTGTCGGCCACCAGCAAAGCAAGCTTCAAAAGGATTAAATGTACCGGTGCATGTTGCAAGTGTCGTAAACAGTTGTAGTTTATGTGTAGCTATGGGTGGCTTATATGGTAGCAAAGGAGAAACGCTAGAGCCAAAATAGACACACAAATTGAAAAATAATTCAACCTTAATTGAAATGCTGGTCCTAAGCCTACAAATGACTAGAGACGCGAACTGAAATCACCAATGTAGTCATGAGGAGCCAAAGGCGCAGCACAAAGCGATGCAACGAACAAGGTCATTCTTTTTGGTCTAGTTCTCCCTTTTTTTCACAACTAGCTATTTGCTGCACTTTTTTTAAAAAAAATGGTGCGGCTTTTGCTTTTTATGCACCTTTTTTTTATTTTTTTATTTTTTATTTTTTTTATTTTTTTATTTTTATTTTTAAAATCAGCATGACAAGCTAGCAAACTGTAGTTCTATGGGAGTTGGCCGATTTAAACAAAGGAGATTGAATACAACATGCTTGTGTATGATTTTGATTCGGTTTGAATAGCAGCAAAACACCGGCAAACGACGCACAGCTATGCATAAAGAACAGCGGCAATGATGCACAACAAAAAAAGAACGTGACTTCATATGATTCGAATTCGAAACTCTAGCAAGTGTAGACGCTATGACCAGCAAATAATCAAAGCCGTAATGCAAATTCAATCTATAATCTAAAATAGCAATAGCGTAGGCTCAAAATTTGGCTAGGAATTGGAATTATAATGTGGCTATATGTTGGACGATAGGAAGTAAAAACCAATCTATTAATTGAGCGAGGTGTAGAATTTCTCACCGAGTAACCTGGCGGCTCTGATACCAAATGATAGGGACGGTGGCTCGATCTTTCGATGAGAGAATGATAACCACGATTTGGGTTGGAGTTTGACGTTGGCGGTCCGACTACAACCATCAACGACGTTGCGCATTAGCGACCGGTACACCAATCTCCGAAGTGTTGATCTTGCCGGGGCGCGACCAACGTTCCTGCATGCAATCGAGAACGAGCAAGAACAAGATAACAAGCAATCTGAAATTGCGAATATGAATATTTAATTTCCAAAGTGAAATTTGGAGTCTTGTTTACACGTGCGCGGACGGTCTAATCGACACGTGCTTGCACGGGCAGTAGCATAGAAGCTAAACTGATTTACTAAACAAAACCCAAGTCATTTAGGTGGCCTATTGCCTCTATTATATAGTGGAGGGATGTAACCAAAAACTACACACTAAGCAAGGTGGTACTAAACATGTTGTCATGCAACTTGGGCCTTCATGGGCCGGTGGAGGGAGGAAGTGGTGCCCCACTTCATGGGCTAGCCTGAGAAGGAGTGGTGCCCCCTCCTCTATGGTGCCATGATGGGCCTTAGTGCCTCCTTGGCCCATCATGGTTGGGCCTCCTTATTTCAACATGTTTTGGCCCATGGGCCTTGGCGCCTCATTGGCCCATCATGGTTGGGCCTCCTTCTTTCAACATCTTCTGGCCCGTGGACCTTGGCACCTCCTTGGCCCATCATGGTTGGGCCTCCTTGATTCAACATATTCTGGCCCGTGGGCCTTGGCGCCTCCTTGGTTCCTGAGGACAATAAAATCATCACGAGGATTAAATAGTATTCCATTCATTAAAATATTTGAATGTAACCCAAGAAACGCATTCACCTGGTAATTGAATTGACATGCACGAGCTCGAGTAATTGGTCCTTGTATTACATCATTGGTTCCAAGTTGATGTGTAGGTATGGTTGTGTCCATGGAAGTGATGTCCTCACCGTGAGAAGGGAGAGCAGTGGCTAGGGTTTCAAGAGTTCCGAATTCCTGATGTGTCTAACACAATTATCTTATTATCATCTTTATCTGCCACCATCCCTCCCTTTATATAGATGTCCCATAATGAGCTCTACATTAGACGCTCATTACGAACTCTAAACTCACACGAACTCATATCACCATCTGAATTCTATTCCAATTCTGATCACCATCAGAGTTCGGTTCCAACCCCTTAAGTGTGCTATCCCATAGGTTCACGTGTACTTAGACATGGCCCGAGTACTCCTACTCGACCAATAATTGATAGCGGTCCCTAGTAGAACGTGCCGACTCCCAAATAAAGATCACATTGGACGAACCTTAACAATGTTTAGTCATATGCATTTCACTTTGCCTCACGATATCAGTCAAGCTCAAGGCGAGTACATGTCATCCTTGTTTGGTTAGCTCCGACCAGTCTTACTTGACCTGTGACTCGGAATCCCCGACTACAGTTAACTCTTAACCGCAACTAGCATGGCCATGCATTTCTAGAATCCGGTCACTCGAGAGGCCTAGAGATATCTCTCCCATTGTATGGATGGGAAAATCTCATCTTGACCGACCACATCTTATAGCATGCTTCATGACAAACTTGAAAGCTACCTTTATAACTACCTAGTTACGAAATAGCGTTTGGCAACCCCTAAGTAAATAATTATACATCTCAAGAACATGCATCAATCTCAGGTCTAATAATATAGCAAACACATTGTTCTAAGACCAACTGATGATAAGAAGAATACAACGTTCTTGCAGTGTATCAGTGTGGGTCAATCCAACTCCATGTTCTCTAACATGAATCCATATTATTGGTTTGATATCTCCATATCTATGACCCGTGAAACATGGTCATTGATGAGGACATCACAAGCATGGATACAGCCACGCCAACACATCAAGTTGAAACCAAAGATGTAATACAAGGATCAATTACTTGAGCTCGTGCACGTCAATTCAATTACCAGGTAAATGCGTTTGTCAGGTTGCATACAAATATTTTAATAAATGGAATCTTATTTAATCCTTGTGATGGTTTTATTGTCCTTAGGAACCAAGGAGAAAAACCTCCAAACGTCAAGCATGAAGCTAGTTCTTCAGGCGCACAAAAACAACTCAGATTCAGCCTCCCGGACAGTACCAACTTAAAATGACCATAAATTTTGATCCACAAGGGTGTTCGAGGGTCCATGAGTACTTGTTTGAAAGGTTTCTTCATCCACTTTCCAATAGATCCAGTCTCATCTTCAAATTCCATCCGAGTCTATGTGAATCTACCAAACAAGTGACGTCACTTTTTTTAGTCTGAGATGACATAGGCCTTGGGCTTTGTAAATTGAGTTGTAATTGGCCTCCACGTGTTTTGTCTGTGTTTCCCATGCCCCTATCTCTCATAAATAGACAGCCGTTATCTCTTTAGGGTTTTGGGTTTTATTTGATTAGTTTAGCCAAGTGCAAATTTGATCATGCGAGTTGTCCTGGATAGCCACCTTGTCAAGATCATCAATAAGACTCCAACTTGTTTTGCCTTCAACTTTTATCCGCAATTTTCAGATTACTTATACTATTGTTCTTGCTTGTTCTTTGATTGCTTGCAGGAATTGAACCTCATGTTTAGGTTGGTCGTGCCCACGGCAACATCAATAACCCTCCGGAGTTGGTTTAGCGATTGCTAAGGCGCATCGTCGTCATATGGTGTAGTCAAATCATCAAAGTCGTCTCCACCCAAATTGATTATGTGTTTCTCATCGAAAAATTGGTACACCCAAAGTGCTATCAAGTGGTATCAGAGCAAACCAGGTTGCTATGTAAGAATTTTTTTTCGTATCCATAGTAGTAGAGCGTAACTTTTTTTCCCTAGAGTCCAGTACAACCAAAAGAATAAAGAAAATTAGGGTTAGTTTTTCCATCCCCAAAACAATATGAGCCCCGCAATTTTCTTTTAGTGCATTGCATTATTGAATTTTTGGTTGCATCGTCGTGTCAAGTTGCTGATTTCTAGTCTAGTTGGACTCTTTTTCCTCGTTTTTTCTGCCAAGAGTTCGGTTCGGACCCAAGTTGTTTTTTCTCTCGGGTTCGGTTTCAAAAGAAGGACTTCGTTTCGATCTAGATGAGAAAAAGCAAAGTTCGGACTGCTCCGAACCTGTTTCGCAAAGTTCAAACCACTCCGAACCTGTTTCACGAAGTTCAGACCGCTCCAAACCTGTGTCGCGAAGTTCGGACCTCTCTAAACTTGTTTCGCACTCCGATCTTGTCTCACAAAGTTTGGACCTTTCTAAACATGTTTCTCTGAGTTCGGACTGCTCCAAACTTGATCGCACAGTTCGGACCTTTCTGAACTTATGTCGCAAAGTTCGGACCTCTCCGAACTTAAAAAAAAGGAGAAAAGGGGGCAAGTTCGAACAGCTCTGAAGCCAGTTTGGACTGCTCTGAAGAGGCATTCAATCCAGACTGCTCCGAAGAGGCATTCAGTTCGGACCGTCTGAAGTCAGTTCGAACCGCGCTGAACCAGGAGTTTAGTTCGGACCACTCCGAACTTCAAAAAAAAAGAGAAAGAGTTCAGTTCGGACCGCTCCGAACTCAAAAAAAAGTCTGGAACTCGTCCAAAAATTTTTTTGTTCCAAACCTGTTTTTATGTGGTCCCTAGTCTTTTGAGATAGTTCCCATCTTTCACGATTCTTTTCACACCAGTATTTCATTTGCTGTCAAGCTCTACTGTTGTCACTTGTACAGACTTTGAGTCACTAGCTTTTCTCTCCTAGAGTCAGCAACTAGTGACTACACATTGAACAATTTTTTAATTTTGCATTCTTTGATTTGATTATTGCTAATCTTTGCTACTAAATTGAGCCTGTCCAAGCTCCACTTTCTACCAGTACAAGCGTTCGATCACTTGGCAATCGCTCTACACAAAATTTGGAGAACTTTTGATAACGCCAATGGCCGGCAACGCCTGCTGCACTGTAAGAACTAGTAAGAGCTTTGGATATAGGCTAGAGTGTTGAGAGACTTGCCACTACCTCCTGGTAGTTGATAGGAACATTATACTTGTGATTTTGTTTTTCTTATCTTCTACTAACCATGTTAGGTGATGAGGGTTCGCCGCATCACTCTCCACGCACAAAGGGAATTATTGCTCACTTTGAGAGGATGACGAGGGTCACCACCGAGGGTCTTGGTGAGGACGTACGACTCACTAATGAGTGTAGGTCGTTGCAAGAGGACCATCTCAGATCCATCGAGGCCGCACAGGGGATTGCTAACACTACTCTTTCTACTATTTTGTCTAGACTTGATGTTCTTGCACCTGTTGCCCCCAGGACTTCCAATCCTCCACCTCATCACCCAAGCAACAACAATGGTGTACTACGTGCTCAACGGGTCTACAGTACTGCCAGCCAACCGGAACTCGCCAACACTTTGGTTCATCAAGCTAGGCATACAGCTGACATAGAAGAACAAAATGGTGAGAACTAATATGACTACGCCACTGATTTGGAGGATGACAACACCGTCAACTACGACCATGACCGCGACCATCATCGACTACGCTTCAATCAGCAAGGAATGCGACATGATCCCCCATGACATAGGGAACGTGATCGTGATGATGTTTTCCATAAGGTAAATTTCAATATGCCACCTTTCAAAGGTAAATATGTGATGAGTAACAGGTAGGCTACGCTAGCAACAATTCAAAAATTCTACCACGAACACCCAGAATCACATGCAAATAGTGGATCATGAGTCGTTACCATTAACACGCCGATGCAGTGGAAGAAGATTCGTGCGCGTAGAGGAAATAGTCGTTCACGTCCTGATCTCCACCGACTGGTTCCCGAACAGCGCCGACTGGTTTCGAATCAGCGCCGACTGGTTTTCGATCTGCGCCGAGTGGTTTCGGTCTGCGCCGAGTGGTTCCCGATCTGCTTGGGGTCGATGGTGGAAGGTCGCCGGAAATCCAACCGAAAAGCACGTCCGCGAACAGCAGCGCCTCTACCGGTATCCACACGTGCCGAGCAGGAACGTCGTGTGGGGTGTGCTAGAACCTCGCCACACAGCTAGGGTTTCTGGGGAGCAGGAGGGGTGCGCGACGGTTGAACGTGGTGAGGGTTCTCATCGCATGCCGCGCACTATTCCTAGCCTCGTCTTTTATAGACACGCTAGTGGGCCGAAGCCCGCTAGGTTTCCATCTCCAACGCGGATCTCATCCATGCACAAACCCGTTAAACTATTCCAACTCGTTAAGTGTGTGACCTGTTAGGTTCAGTGCAAGTCGGACATGAATCTGGAAACTCGTTTCTAATTCAATGATCAACAGCGGCACCTAGCAGTACGTATTGATCCCCGAATGCACAGAATCAATATTCGGTTAAACCTTGATACACTCACAGACCGATCCCTTTGCCTCACGATACCAGTCAAGCTCAAGGTGAGATGTGCGCCACCCTTGTTTATAGCTCGACCATTTCACTCGATAGTGTGATGGATACAAACCATGACTAACTCCTTAGTCATATTAGCACGGCCGTGCGCTTTCCCTATCCATCCACACGAGGGGCCCAGAGGTATCTCTCCCGTTATCTAGGAGGGGCAAATCCCATCTTGATCATCACACCCTTGGCGATGTATCGTGGCATACCCAGTATTCATCTTTATGACTACCCTGTTACGGTGTAGCGTTTGATGACACCAAAGTATACAAGTCCACATGCTAGGTATCCAAGACAATCTCAGGTCTAAGGACCATATAGGCGTACCACTCGAGACTATACGCTGATGGCACTATAAGAGATAACAACTCACAGCGTCTCGGAGTGAGTCTTGTCCGACTACCCATGTTCTTCAATGTCAGGACCCGAATTTGCAAATCCGGACCCTCTGTGTATTCAGCACTAGTCCAGGAACGCGCTAGTGCACACAGTCTCAACATTGGTAAATATCACAATCATACTCAACGAATTAATAAGGTACTTAAATAGTTAACCAAACTGGTTGCTTGACCTTATGGTCAAGTTACAAATATACGCCTCGCAAGGCGAAACTTATTAAAAGAGAAATAACTGTAGCAGAAAAAGCAAGATAACATCGTGGCGCCATCCAGTATACCACAAGCAACTGACTGGGCTCGCTCCCTAGATAGACAGTTCCTCCGGAAGCTCCTCCTCCAAAGCTGGTGTAGACTCTTCTTCAACTGGTGTTGTATTACGGCAAGGGTGAGTACTTGGTACTCAGCAAGTCATGCACAGAATGCAGCTAATATACTACATGCATGGCTTAATACAAAGGAGTGGCTCAAGGTATATTTGCAGTAAAACAGCATTTGACAAGTATTATAAGTAGATTCGAAAGCAGTAGAAACAAGTATAAGATCAATAACTTTTCCAGGAGTTAAATAAACATCTTTCCCGATTCTAATCCACATTTCCATCAACATCATTATTAAACCAAACCCAACCTTTCAAGACCAAGGTATTTTTAAGGAAGTCTAAACCTTAACTGTAATTCCCGAGCGATGTCCAATACCGCGGACACAGCTATTCGAATAGATTTTACACTCTGCAGAGGTTATGCACTTTACCCACAAGATACAGTCAAACACCACAAAGGTGAGTGTTCGTAACAAAGTCTTTCGGAAACTTCTAACAGCACAAGTGGTCCTCTCCAGTGTTGCACGCTAACCCTTCCCTTAGCGAAGGCGAAGTTTAGGCCAAACCACCGTTAGATGGGTACCTGGCCGCAGCCCAGACGCCTCTGCATAACTACACAAAGGGTGTAGTTGACAACCTGAGGTCCCACAGGTACGTTATTAGCAACTTAATCAACCAGGTCCGTCCCATTACAGACATGTGGTTGCACGCTTGACTCAGTTCAAAGGCTTGCAAGGTTAAGTCCTTAGGGTGACCAGGGCAAGACTACCCGAAGAACCAACACAACGTTCCCGGTGCCACAACTGGCCCACCCGATCATTCTTGCCACATGCCCCGGTCGAAAACTATTTATCAAACCCCAGTTGATTACCATGCACCACGTGCCATCAACATCACAACACATGATACCTTTCCAAAACAGGTTCAATATATCATTAAGCCAATATTAACATTTGATTGTCCAAAATCATGTTATGAGCACGTAGCAGGTCTAAGCAATATACTACAACGATCTAACTTCCCATGTTGGCAATTTAGTAATGTCCAACTATTTAATCCTCAACTAGGGTGACAAGGGGTCATGGCACATATATAATTAACCAAGGTGTCATACAGCAATTTGGCATTTATCTATTTTCCCATATTTAAATAAAGTATTTTCTAATTAAACTAGCATGCAATAGTTTTAAATCGAATTAATTTGAAATTGGGATCAACATGGTCAAAGCACAACTTGCCTTCAAAGAGTACTTGTTCTTGGTCCTGAGCTGGCTCCTGGGTCAACACTTCTCCTTCGAAGCCTTCGGGCACTTCAACGTCTACTCGTAAAGCGTGCAAATAGCAATAAATAAATGAACAGTAGACAAAAAGTGTCCAAACATTCAAATAAAGTTCACAAACAGAGAGAGCATAATTTTATAAATTTTTAGAAACTGGAATCGTCAACTTCGGAGTTCAAATGCAAAAGTTACAAGCATTTAAAGTTTAAATAATCAATTAAATAATATTACAGAGAAAAAATTTAGTCCAAAAATTAAATAAAATTCATCATTAGGTAGATCTCAATTTTATACAAATTTAGAAATTTGAATCACTCAAATCGGAGTTAAAATGCAAAAGTTATAAACGTTTGAAGTTTGAAACAAATTCTGAAATCAATATTTCGAATTAATAAATCATTTTCTTTTTCGGAAACTCATTTATTGCGTCAGAGTGACACGTGGACCAATCGGGAGCCGCCACGTCGCCTCGGGTCCATGGACCCGGCGCACGGTTTGGCTCGGTCCACGGCTCGTGTCGGCCGACAGTGGGCTCGCCGGTGACGCCAAGACACGGCCACCGAGTGGTGACAGCGGGCCCCACCGTGACGTCATGGTGCGGTTTGCTGGGACACTGACAGCTGGCCCCACTAACACGCGGGCCCCGCGTGTCAGAGACACGCTCCACGCGCGGGCGCTGACCGCGACAGTCGGCCTCCCAGCCACGTGGCTAGATCTCGGCCGTTGATTTGAAAATCAACGGCCCAGATTGGATCTGGCTTAACGCAGTAGAAAAACTACTCGGCTGATCTGGACCGTTCGATCTTGATCGGACGGTCAAGATCCAATCTAACAATTACAACGCGGCTAACCCTAACCGTTTGATCTAGATCTAACGGCTGAGATCTATCCTAGCTCGGTGCGGTTTAGGCTACGTGGCACGATCTAGACCGTTGGATCTAAATCCAACGGTTGGGAATAGATCTGGGATTAGCACGTGGGATCTCACCGGGGGGTGACGTGGCGCGATCTGGTCCCTTGGATCTGGATCGGACGGCTGGTGGAGTTCGGTCGACGGCGATGACTTGCGGCTGCGCTGGTTCACCGGAGACGAGGACGGCGACGGCGTTGCGGGGCTCCTCCGGCGAAGTGAGTGGTGCTCACCGACGCGGCTTGACCTCACGGTTCCAGATCTGGGCTCAACGGCGGCGGAGGACGGCGGACGGCGGCGGAAACCGCAAACGAACGCGGCGGAACGGGCTTCCAACTCCGGCGAGCGATTGCGGCGCAACCACGGTGGCTCAGGCGGCGTGAGCTAGGGCTACGGGTGCGCACGAAAGTCGGCAACACGGCGGCGGCGCATTAAATAGGGCCTTCGGCGTCCGTGAAACGTGCGGAAACCAAGGCCCACTCCGTTGCGGCGGCGGAATCCGAGTTGGATTCGGATTGGGTGACGTGGCTCAACGTCAGCCGTTGGATCAAGATCCAACGGTGCGGGGGTTTGGGCTCGGTCCGCTCGGCGAGTGCCGGCTCGGTCGGACTCGGGCTCGGTGACGTGGCTCAATCGTGGCCGTTGGATCAAGATCCAACGATCCAGCGAGTTAGGAGTTCGGCCGGCGGGTTCGGCCGAGCAATTTGGCTCGGTCGGACTCGAGTCGACTTCGGACTTCAGTCGGTTGGATGAATAGTAAAACCCACTCGATTTAATCCAGCGATTAAATAATCCAATTAATTCTCAGAAAATTCATTTAATTCATTAAAAATAGCAAAAGACTCAGAAAAATTTCAGAAAAATTCTGGAAAATATTTTGGGACATTTTGGACTCAAATAAAATATTTCCAACAAAATTTTATTTGCAAAGTTAAATTCTTTAATTATTTCAAAAGGGAATAAATTCAAATAAATTCCAAATAAATTCCAGAAAATTCCAAAAATTCACCAAGGTGCCAAATCACACATGAATTTAAGAAAAGTAAAATTTTAGGGTGTTACATTCAACATGTGTCCACATTATTGGTTCGATATCTCCATATCTATGGTATGTGAAACATTACCATCAACCAATACATGTGCTGATCAAATCATCACCACTCCTCGTAATGATATGGATCAGGGACCTGTTAAGAATAATGTCACTTTGACAATGTGTTTCACAATCAGAACGTATCCAATGAACAAAGTCGTAACATTTATTCAAGGAACCGATAAACAAAGTTATCATAATTACGTGAACAAAGACGTATTACAATCATCACCATGATTGATCTAGGGCATATTCCCTTCAATATGATCCTGATGATTATCTTAGCTGGGAAATTACTTATTGATCAAAAATTTGCATGCCATGATTTTCATGAGAATAGAAGAGTTAGGGCTGCTACTAGTGAATTCTCTGATTTTGCTTTTGTTTGGTGGAGAGAACATTGCCGCGCTCATCCAAATAATATACCCACCACTTGGGAAGCATTAAACTGGTCATGAGACATAGATTTATTCCCTCATACTATGCTAGAGATTTATTAAATAAATTGCAGCGCCTACGCCAAGGTAAGTGTTCAGTAGTGGAATATTACCAAGAATTGCAAATTGGCATGTTGCGTTATGGTTTAATTGAGGATGAGGAAGCTTCTATGGCTCGATTTCTAGGTGGTTTAAATCGAGAAATCCAGGACATTCTAGATTATAAGGATTACAATTTAATGACTCATTTATTCCATCTTGCTTGTAAAGCTGAACGTGAAATGCAGGGCCGACAATCGAGGATAAAAGCTAACTTTATGCAGGTCGTGCTACTTCGTGGACGCCGCACACCCCTGCTGTCCCGTCTGGTCATACCACTACACCGACATCCTCCAACAACAAAATGACATCCTCTACTCCAACTTCAACATCACGACCAACATCGACGAAAAGTGACCCACAAGCTCCTGCAAAAAGCTCATCGTCGTCCGTCGCCTCAAGAGGACGCACAAAAGACATTCAGTGCCATCGCTGCAAGGGTTTTGGCCACATGATGAAGGAGTGTCTGAGCAAGTGCGTGCTAATAATCTGCAAAGATGGCGAGTACGATTCAGCAAGCGATCTTGACGAAGAAACGTACGCTTTGCTTGCTGAACATGAAGACGGCGATCCAAATTCAAAACATGAAGAAGAGCACGTGAGCGCTAGTGATGCTGACCAATATTTGAGTATTATTGCGCATTGTGTGCTTAGTGCTCAGATTGCCCGTACCGAGCCAAATCAATGCCACAATTTGTTTCACACTAAAGGCGTCGTCAATGAGCGATCAATTCGAATAATCATTGATGGAGGGACTTGCAACAATCAAGCCAGCATGGATATGGTGGAGAAGCTAGCACTCTCCACTAGACCACACCCTCGGCCCTACTACATTCAATGGTTCAACAACAGCGGCAAACTCAAGGTAACTCGTTTGGTAAGAGTACATTTCGCTTTAGGTTCTTATCATGATTATGTTGATTGCGATGTCGTACCTATGCAAGCATGTACTATGTTATTAGGTAGACCGTGGCAATATGATAAAGATTGTTTACATGATGGTAGAACCAATCAATACTCTTTTGTGCATAAGAGAAGAAAATTGTATTACATCCTAGACACCTGAAGCTATTTTAAAAGATGAGATTGCTAGAGCTAGCAAAGAAAAAAAATCGAGAGAATGCTAAGAGTGAAAATCAGATTGTCGCAAAAGGGTTTGAGCAACATAAAAAGAAAGAATCTAACTTTGATTGTGACAATAAAAATGAGATTAAGTTGAAATGTGCTTGTTTTCTTGCGACGAAATCCAATGTGAATGAGTTGGATGCTAGAAGTTCTCCTTGCTATGCTTTAATCTGCAAAGAAACATTGTTTTCACTAGAGGATATGTTCCTTTCTTTGTCTCATGTCATAGTTAACCTTTTGCGGGTGTACGCTGACGTCTTTCCAAAGGACATTCCTCTAGGGTTGCCACCCATCAGAGGGATTGAGCACCAAATTAATCTCATTACAGGGGCATCTTTGCCCAATCGAGCACCATACAGAACCAATCTGGAAGAAACTAAAGAGATACAACATCAAGATCGAGACTTGCTTGATAATGGGTACGTGCGTGAATCTCTTAGTCCTTGTGCTATTTCAGTCATTTTAGTGCCTAAGAAAGATGGAACATGGCGCATGTGTGTGGATTGCAGAGCAATTAACAATATCACCATTAGTTATCGTCAACCTATCCCTAGGTTAGATGATATGCTTGATGAATTAAGTTGCTCTACAATGTTTTCTAAAGTGGATTTGCGTAGTGGGTACCACCAAATTCGTATGAGGTTAGGGGATGAATGAAAAACAGCATTTAAAACTAAGTTTGGTCTATATGAGTGGTTAGTAATGCCTTTTGGGTTGACTAATGCACTTGGCACTTTCATGAGATTGATGAATGAGGTTTTATGTGCTTACATTGGGAAATTTGTGGTGGTTTAGTTTGATGACATCTTGATCTATAGCAAAACTTTAGAGGATCATCTTGAACATTTACGTGCTATTTTTAATGCTTTATGCGATGCACGTTTATTTGGTAACCTTGAGAAGTGCACCTGTTGCACGGATCGAGTCTCTTTTCTTGGCTATGTTGTTACTCCATAGGGAATTAAAGTTGATCAAGCCAAGGTTGAAGCAATACAGAGTTGGCCGACTCCTAACACGGTCACACAGGTGCGAAGTTTGCTAGGACTTGCTGGGTTCTATCGTCGCTTTGTGAAGGACTTCATCACAATCGTCACATCGTTGAATGAACTCACCAAAAAGGGTGTGCCTTTTGTTTAGGGTGAGGCATAGGAAGATGCCTTCAATGCCTTGAAAGGTAAGTTAACACATACACCCTTACTCCAACTACCCGATTTTTCTAAGACTTTTGAATTAGAATGTGATGCTAGTGGAATTGGTTTGGGTGGAGTTCTGTTACAAGAAGGAAAACCTGTTGCCTATTTTAGTGAGAAGTTGAGTGGGCCTAGTTTGAACTATTCTATCTATGATAATATAACACCCCGGAATTTATTATGCCTGAATGCTACCAAACATAAGCTAAACAACATCTAAATACCACAATTAAGCATAAATTCCAGCAAAGGCGCACATGCTAAAAACCGAGATTTCGGTAGCATCTCCTTTGTTTTAACATGAATTGAAGGAGCAACAACAGTATAGCAATATAAGGCAATATGAGAGACAGCTAAAACAGCAATAATTAAAGACTTAACGACAATATAAGTCTATTATCAAGCACTTAAAGTCTCCAAGTGTCAAACGAACAATAAAACTCTCATATAGCAAAGCTAAACCTTAAAGCAATAATCATCACACGCAGTTTATTATCACAACTAATAGAATGACTTGTGGAATCAAAATGGGTGAAGCTACGTGTGGACGTGTGACTACTTCCCTTCCCCGCATGTCGTTCTCATGGTACCTAAAACAACAAGAAAACACAAGCGTGAGTTCAAAACTCAGCAAGCATATTGCAATGGTACAACAGGAACAATTACATAGCAATAATATCTCACATCATGTAAAAACCATCTCATTCATGGTCACATATTATCATCATCATCAATATGTATGAAGTGCAATGCGATGCTCATGTCTCCTTGGAAACTCATACCGGTATGGTTGAGTACACACCCGTCGGTGTACACCCTCTCCCCCCTTCCATCCCGAAGATGGAGGGTGCCTACTCCTCGCTTCCGTTCACCGCGGTGAATGGAATCACGATGTAGGACTTACTCATTGGCTCTCCGGATTAGTCATAACTTTCTCACCGACCTTCCCGGACTAGTTATGACTTTCTCACCGCCCGGGCCATGTAATCATGCCATGTATGCAAATATGCCAACATCATAATTAACTTGTATATTAACACATGGCATCATAACATGATAAACATACTCATCATATCATTGGCAATCATTAAAGCATGGCAAGTGATCATCACATATAATCAATCTCATCTAGTCTCAACTAGCAGCCTACAAATCGCTACCATCACAATACACTTGCCTCAACCACGGGCGACGGATTGGCGAGAAGTAGTAGGCCCTCCCGGGGTCACACCTCCTGCACAAAGGGACCACACACTCACAATCAAGTCCACAAAACAGTACGCAAACGCTCATCTACCCCGACATTGCCAACTACTCGCAAAACCCGAAAACAGCGGTTCTGTCCCGTCGGGATAGCAGCCTTCCAAAAGGCATAACTCGGGTTCTAGGACTCCGAATCAATTAAACGAGTACATCCTCGCGTAGCTTAGGAAATTTCCCAACTTTTTCTAGGTATAGGGAAAGACTGATTCGGACTCTAAAGTTGTTTAATCTACAAAATACCGTGATATGTTCCAATCACGTCACAGATTTTAACACGCTCGGTAAAACAGCCATAACTTTCAAACGGCTGAGCGGAATTTAACGTTCTTTATATCCACGGAAAGATAATGAAATTATCTACAACTTCTTCAACATACGTATGACCAAATTAGGACTCGAAATTGGCGAAAAACCCAATCCTAGGTCAACTGCTCATGCTGTCCGAAACAGAGAACGTGACCAACTCAAGAATCCATCTAATCTAATCAAATCCAGCACCACCAATTGATCTAAAGACTTGATAAACACCCTTAGAACAGTACCTAGATCAATCCCAAGGATTCCCATGGTCATACCTTTGCCGACGCACGAAAACTGAAAGGATCTCCTCCCGGTTCGCTCCT
Source organism: Rhipidocladum racemiflorum (assembly GCA_036346355.1). NCBI lineage: Eukaryota > Viridiplantae > Streptophyta > Magnoliopsida > Poales > Poaceae > Rhipidocladum > Rhipidocladum racemiflorum. The sequence goes on from CM070570.1 coordinate 61,542,465, forward strand.
CGCTCCAACGGATGGATCCACGAGGTGCAGGGGTGGGGAGGCCACCCTAGGGCAGCAAGGGGTGGAGGAGAGGTGGTGGGGAGGTGGAGAGCAAAGGGCAAGGGAGGTGGGAGGGGCGCACGGCCAAAGGGGGAGTGGAGGGGGCGGCTAGGGCAAGGGGAAGTGGGGGAGGCGCACCAAGGGGCAGGTGGGGTGCAAGGGGCAGGGGGGAGGCCTTTTTACCAGCCCCCCACAAGAGTCCTAGTCCTAAATGGACTCCTACTCCATCCCACCAAAGCCCACAACCCCCTCTTTTAGGCCCAAACTCCCCCGGAAAGGCCCAAAACCCCGGAAATGGCCCGGAAACGCTATTAACCTCCAAACCCTATGGTTTTAACCTTAATTCCACATTTCATAATGTTTTTAGCCTCATCATGCACAAAAAAAGAGGTTACGACACTTCGTGGTGTCACAGATAAGGATAACTATGCACTAGTTCGAACTTTGAAAACATGGAAACATTATTTATGGCCCAAGGAGTTTGTTATACATTCTGATCATGAATCATTAAAGCATATTCGAAGTCAAGGAAAACTGAATTATATGCATGCAAAGTGGGTTGAATTCGTTGAGTCTTTACCTTATGTCATCAAACACAAAAAGGGAAAGGATAATGTTATCGCTGATGCCTTGTCTAGGAGATATACCATGCTGTCCCAACTTGACTTCAAATTTTTTGGATTGGAAACGATTAAAGAGCAATATGTGCATGATGATGATTTTAAAGATGTGTTGCTAAACTCTAAAGAAGGAAAAACATGGAACAAATTTGTCCACAAAAATAGGTTTGTGTATAGAGCAAACAAACTATGCATTCCAGCTAGTTCTGTTCGCTTGTTGTTGCTACACGAAGCGCATGGAGGTGGGCTGATGGGACATTTTGGTGTGAAGAAGACGGAGGGCATACTTGCTAGACATTTCTTTTGGCCCAAGATGAGACAGGGCGTGGAATGTTTCGTCACTCACTGCACGACATGTCAAAAAGCTAAGTCACGACTTAATCCACATGGTTTATATATGCCTCTTCCTGTTTCTAGCTTGCCTTGAGAGGATATTTCTATGGATTTTGTTTTAGGACTTCGTAGAACAAAGAAGGGGAGGGATAACATCTTTGTTGTTGTGGATAGATTTTCTAAGATGGCACACTTCGTACCTTGTCACAAAAGTGATGACACTACCACCATTGCTGACTTATTCTTTCGTGAAATTGTTCGCTTGCATGGTGTGCCAAACACAATAGTTTCAGATCGTATCACTAAATTCCTAAGCCACTTTTGAAGAACTTTGTGGGCTAAATTGGGGACTAAGACTATCTCCAGCAATTTCCCTTCATTCCCTTCCCTTCCCTATTCCCTTCCCCATATTCATTCCCTTTATTTCCTACCATCTCCAGCAGCATCCCCTCAAGGGATTTGTGAAGAGATTGGAGAGAGAATCCCTTTCTAAAGGGATTTACTGTTTGAATCCCTTCTGAAGGGAATCGTGAAGGGAATCCGCTGGAGCACTTGGGATCTGTTCGCGAAGGGATTTAGAGGGGATGCGAAGCTGCTGGAGATAGTCTAAGCTTTTATTTTCTACTACTTGTCACCCCCAAATAGATGGACAAACTGAAGTTGTTAATAGAACTTTATCTACCATGCTTCGGACTATTTTGAAAAAGAATATAAAATTGTGGGAAGAATGTTTGCCTCATATTGAGTTTGCTTATAATCGATCAATGCATTCTACTACTAAGATGTGCCCTTTCGAGGTTGTATATGGATTCGTGCCTCGTGCTCCAATTGATTTGTTACCTTTTCCATCTTCGAAGAAATTGAATCTTGAAGCTAAACAACATGCTGATTTGATTATGAAAATGCATGAGACAACTAAAAAAATATAAAATGCATGAATGCTAAATATAAACTTACTGGTAGTAAGGGAAGGAAGCATGTAACTTTTGAACCTGGAGATTTAGTTTGGTTGCATCTGCGCAAAGATCGATTCTCTGAATTAAGAAAATCTAAGTTGATGCCTCGAGTTGATGGTCCTTTCAAAGTATTGGCAAAAATTAATGATAATGCATATAAGCTTGAATTGCTTGCAAATTTTGGGGTTAGTCCCACATTCAACATTGCAGATTTAAAGCCATACTTGGGAGAAGATGATGAGCTTGAGTCGAGGACGACTCAAATGCAAGAAGGGGAGGATGATGAGGACATCACAAGCATGGATACAGCCAAACTAACACATCAAGTTGAAACCAATGATGTAATACAAGGACCAATTCTCGAGCTTGTGCACGTCAATTCAATTACCAAGTGAATGCGTTCCTCGGGTTGCATACAAATATCTTAATGAATGAAATACTATTTAATCCTTGTGATGATTTTATTGTCCTTAGGAACCAAGAAGAAGAACCTCCAAACGTCAAGCATGAAGCCAGTTCTTCAGGCGCACAAAATCAACTCAGATTTGGCCTCCAGGACAGTACCAACTTAAAATGACCATAACTTTTGATTCACAAGGATGTTCGGGGTCCATGAGTACTTGTTTGAAAGGTTTCTTCATCCTCTTTCCAATGGATCTGGTCTCATCTTCAAATTCCATTCAAGTCGATAGGAATCTGCCAAACAAATGACATCACTTTTCTAGTCCGAGATGACATGGGCCTTGGGCTTTGTAAATTGAGTTGTAATTGGCCTCCACATGTTTTGTCCGTGTTTCCCACACCCCTATCTCTCATAAATAACCAACCGCCACCTCTTTTAGGTTTTGGGTTTTATTTGATTAGTTTAGCCTAGTGCAAACTTAATCCTGCGAGTTGTGCTGGGCAGCCACCTTGTCAAGATCGTCAACAAGACACCACCTTGTTTTGCCTTCAACTTTTATCCGCAATTTTCAAATTACTTATACTATTGTTCTTGCTTGTTCTTCGGTTGCTTGCAGGAATTGAACCTCATGTTCAGGTTGATCGTACCCACGGCAAGATCAATAACCCTTCGGAGTTGGTTTAGCGATTGCTAAGGCGCATCATCGTCGTACAGTGTAGTCGGATCATCAAAGTCATCTCCAACCAAATCGATCGTGTGTTTCTCATCGAAATATCGGGACACCAAAGTGCTATCAATCATCAACCAATACATATGCTAGTCTATACATATGTGTCCTCATATAATTATCGACTAGGGATCACTAAGAAATAATATTCACAAATACTTTTTAATACGATGTTGAATTCGCCACCGTTGATATTAGAGATTACCAAATGGGCCGGCCCGTGGCCCACCACTGTAGGCACGGCCCAAGCATGGCATGGCCCAATCGTAAATATTGTAACCACAAATTAACTGCGAAATCATGAGGTGGAACAGGGCACTTGAAGAGACATTTGAGAGTTGTAAAAAAAGCTGGATTGGCTATGAGACGACGCAATTGCAATACAACCCCGATGGTACGGTACGTCACTGGGACTACAATCCTGATGTAGCTCGTGAAGCTCTTTGTCGTTTAATCGCTTCTCAAGATCTACCTTTAAATTTTGGTGAGTCATCAGCTTTTGAAAACTATATTAAGGCCGCTCATAATCCTAGGTTTTCTTCAGTTTCTAGACAGATAACAACTAGAGATCTGATTAAGTACTATAATAATTATCGTGGTAAGCTAAAAGAGCTCTTTATTATTTGTACTTTTTCTGTGTCTTTGACATCAGACATATAGAGTGGTAGGGCTAAAGAGGATTACCTTAGTGTAGTTGCTCGTTTCGTAAACAATGACTGGCAACTAGAGAATAAAATTATAGGATTCAAATTAATTGACGTAGCACACACTGGTGAAAATATTGTTGGTTGTATTATAAAAGTTGTGAAAGATTTTGGCCTCACAGATAAAATTTTTGCAATAACATTAGATATGATGCAACAAACACTTCTGCAATGAATATTCTTACTTCACTTTTTACTACGTATGCCAAATTTTTCTTGTTACATCAGTGTTGTGCTTGCCATATTATTAAACTTATAGTTAAATCTGGTTTAAAGAGGTTAAGCACGTATATTGAACCTTTTCGTATTGCGATGTCTTTCATTAATAACTCTAATATACGAGTAGCATCATATAAGAACTATTGTCTTGCAAATGATGTATGCCCATATAAGTTTGGTGTAGATATTCCAATTAGATGAAACTCTACTTTCTTGATGCTTAAGGATACATTTTCTGTTTTTATTAATACGAACTATTGTACTCGGAATGGTCAACCGCCACTCACAGAGCAACATTGGTATATTGGTAATTACTTGCTGTCATTTTTGGTAATTTTTTATAATGCAACTTGTTCTTTGTCTAGAGTTTATTACTCAACCTCTCCTTTTAATTGTGCATAATATTCAAGAAATTGCTACTCACTTAAAGAACCACGAAAATGATAGTATTTTATGTGAAACTGTTTTCACTATAAAAACTAAAATTTTGAAATATTGAAAAGAAATTCCGATGTTATACGCATTCGCATTTATTTTAGATCTTAGAGCTAAAGTTCAAGGATTTGGTAATATTCTCTCACTTCTAAGTGATGCGATAGGCACTGATTATTCTATTTATTTTTCACATGTTCGTGCTAACTTATCTGATATTTATGTTAAGTATGATAAGAAGTTTAGTGGAGTTCGCCTACAGTGACCTTCACCACCACCCAAAACAGGTAAGAAGAAAACTGCGTGGAGGAAAGATATGGGGTGCAAGTGGCTCTAACTCAAGGAGTTCGAGTACAACAACGTCCAGTTCGGACACAATAACATGTGGTGGGGAGCTGTCTGCCTATCTCAAATTCTCAATAGCAACACTATCAACTACTAAGGGCAGTAAGAGGACTTCAACATTTTGTAGTGGTGGCATGAGCACAAGATAACATATCCGGTGCTTTCCATATTAGCATAGGATGTGTTAACAGTTCTTGTTTCCGCGATTTATTCGAAGTCTACTTTCAGTCTATCCGGAAGAACAATCTAGTTGAGAAGAACAAATCTGACAAGTGAGATGGTGGAAATACTTCTCACTGTGAAAAATTGGAAACAAGCTGAACAATGAGCTCAACACACCACAGAAATTGTTGAGCTAACGGCGACGTTTGAAAATCTTTATTTTGATTAGGAAGAATAATTGTAATCTTCACTTTTTCCTGTACCACCGAGCTATAGGTTGTACTCTTTTTTCTTTGCTAAGGTTTTCTCGTGTTGAATTTTTATTTGGCAAAGTTTTTAACGAGGTAGCCAAACATCAATAAAGCTCATTATTTAATTTCAATTATTTGTCTCATTTTAGAATTTATTTCATACTTTTAACTTTTCTCAATATATATATTTAAAAAGTTTTTCCTACAGTTTTTCTAATTATTTTAACTTTCCACAATTTTTCAATTTTTCTGTATTTTTCATACCTTTCCTATTTTTCTAACTTTTTTTAATTTTTCTGATTTTTTAAAATTTGAATTATTTTAGCGCCAACAGGCTGGCCCAACCTGTTTCGGCCCGTTGGCCCGCAAGGCAACAAGCCAGGACAATACGACCTGTTTGATCATTAGACTGTGCTTTGACCGGCACACTGACACGTGGGCCGGCACCGCCCGGCCCTTTTATTGGTCGAATCTAAATGAATCGTGCGTCTAACGGATTGTGCTGTCCGCTGAACAAGCTGGATCGTGTCGAACCGTCCGTTTGGCCTGTTAGACAACCTCGCTATCGAATAGTCCGGGGTTGCCTAATAGATCTCAAGTGGAAAATAGACAGGGAGAAAGAGAGACACAATATGAGGAGGAACGGGCACCTTTATTGTATGCAGTATGTACATGCAATGGGGTGACCCCTGCCTCCTATATATAAGCAGTTCACCTTAGAGATAAGGAAGAGTCCATATCAGGACACTGAACAGTCCGTTTCCTAACACTCCCCCTTGGACTCTTCAACTGCGAGATGCATATGCCTCATTAAAACTCCATAAAAACCCGATTAGGGAAAAATAATTGGAGAAAGAGTACATAGCACACGCTTGCTGTGTTGCACGGATTGCCTCATCAAAAACCTTATGTAAGAAAACTTCAATGAAAAACTTACTTAAGGAAAAGAGTACAATCCTCCCAAACTTCAATGTTAATCTTCTAGATTTCATGTTGGGTACTCAAACTTCATGTTAAAGATTTATGTAGGAGTATGTGAAAATTCTCCCCACGAAATCTGCACTTCTCTAAGTCTCATCATCCAGATTCCTCTAATGCATCTTTCAAAGGAAGATCAGGAGTGACTTAGTGAATAAATCTGCGAGATTTTCACCGACTTAGTATCAATGATATCTTTATCTCGTTCATCTTATGCATTTCATGAGCATAAAAAAGAACTTGGGGTTGATATGCTTTGTAAGGTTACTCTTCACATATCCCATTTGTACTTGTGCAACACAAGTGCATTATCTTCATAGATAATAGTGGGGGTTTGTTCCATGTTGAGACCACATGACTTGGATGTGGTGAACCATTCTTGAAAGCCATGCACATTCCCGAGAGGCTTCATACAATGCAATGATTTACGAGTGGTTAGTCGAGCGTCGAGACAAGAGTGCCTTGGCGACTTCCAAGAAATTGCCGTTCCGCAAAGGAAAACATACCCGGTTGTGACTTGCACGTATGCGGGTCCGATAGGTACCCGACATCGGCGTAGCTAACTAAATTCAATTCATTGTTTCTTACGCTAAAACAAGCAGGGTCTTTGCTTCCTTGAAGGTAACGGAAGATGTCCTTCACCCTTTCCAATGCCTTTTGGTGGGTTACGCACGTCTGCAGTGCTAGCAAATTCACGGCGAACGCAATGTCAGGCCTAGTGCTATTCGCAAAGGTACATGGCGCTCAATTGCACTCAAGTATGGGAATTCGCTCCGGGACTTCCTCCCCCTCTTCTTTAGGCACATGCGGGTCTGGAGTGCGCTTGGAGTGACCTTCCGGCCATTGGGGTCTTTGGGGTATGCCTTTTCAAAGCCAAATCTCTCCAACACTTTCTGCGTGTAGGATGCTTGGTGTACCAAGATTCCGCATTGGACATGTTCAAATTTGCAAGCCTAAGCGAACTTGGTTTTACCCAAGTCTTTCATTTCAAACTCAGATTTCAAGTATGTGCATGCTTCTTCCAATTTCTTCATCAGTCCCAATGATGTTCAAGTCATCTACATGAGCGGAGATTATACAAAATCCATTCGTGGATCGGTTGTATAAATACACATGGACAATCTTGACTGTGCCGTGTAGCCTTTCTTGCGAGAGAAAGTCACTTTCAAGCTTGATTGTACCACATTCTTCTTTGCTTCGGCCCATACGGTGATTTCTCAATTTCACCTTTGTAGTAGGTTTGTTTGCTCTGTCTTGGTTAGGATAGGGATACCTTCCGGTACTTTCATGTATATCTCGAATCCAAGTTTCCATACAAGTATCTTTGTGACAACATCCATTAGCTTCATTTTCAACTTCAAGTTATTTGCCATTGAGATCAAGTATCTAAAGGTAATTCCGCCCATGGCCGGAGAATAGGTTTCTTCATAATCAACCCGGGACGTTGAGTGAAACCTTGCAGCGACAAGCCTTGCCTTGTACCTTACAACTTCATTGTTTTCGTTTCTCATAACAAAAACCCATTTGTGACCTCACGGGGTTTATATGGGGCGTGCGGCACACGAGGCCCAAACACCTCTCTTTTGTTCGAGAGAGACTAACTCTGCGGTGATTGCCTTCTTTAATCTTCCCAATCGAGCCTTTTCTTGCACTCTGCGAAGATGCGGGCTCGGGATCATGATTAATGATCGTGGCAATCTTCTTTGCAAAGTATGCATCGACATTGGTATTGCTCTATTCATTGATTCTCCGTTATTACAAAGTTTATGGCCATTTCATCATGGGGTGCCCATTGCACTTCTACTTGCTCTTCATTGCTATTTCCCATTCCGGGAGCAAGTTCCTTTAGTTTTTCTCCGCCAATGTGTGCGCACACATTATTCAGCGGCTTCTTCCAATGGAAGGTTCAGATCTGGAATTGCCTTTTCCACGAGGCTTCTTTCGGTGCGAGTCTCAAGCGGCTCCCGCTTCTTCTTTGGGGGCACTTTTGTGATTGCATTTGTGGTAAGTCCTCTGCTTGATTTTCCCAGACGTCTCAGGGTACTTTGGGTTTGAAAGCAGAGATCTCTGTTCTTTTTCTTTGAGGCCTGCAATGGCAGGATGAGGATACCTCCGCTTTCTTTGGTATTTCCACCCTCTCTGCGGTGCATTTCTTCTTTGGTACATGCGACTTAACCACGCTCTTGAGATCACAAAATGATCAGGCGAGTTCATTTGCTAAATTCTGCAAATCAATTATCTTACGGACTTCTTGATTTGCTTCATTGAGTGCGAGGTCATGTCACGGGGATCCCAGTGGAATGCCATACTATTTCTGGCATTTTCCATCCAATGGTTGATTCTCTCCCCTAATGACGGAAATGGTCCTCGTCAAAGATGCAATCGAATCGGCTGTGTGTAAGTCTCAGATCATGGGTTCCAAATACCGATTATGGATGCACTCTCATAACCAACGTATATCAGACTTGCGGAGAGGGCCCATTCGCGATCCATTGTGGGGGTGGTATAGGTACATATACCATACAACCAAATTTTCTAAGATGGGAAATCTTAGGGATGACCCTTGCACTAATTGCATTGGTGAATGGATGTTGTAGGCCGATGGTCTATAATTGATGAGTCTTTGCTGTGCGTGCGAGCTGCGTGTCCCCAACAAGTGTTGGGCAAGTTACAACTCTGCAAGAGCTGATCCGCAGCGATGAACTTAATCCTCTTTATTAGTGCTTAGGCTAGCCCATTTTGCGTATGGGCGTGCGTGCGATGCAGTGCTCACTTGATTATTCCCGTTCTTTGTGCAATAATCATCAAATGCCTTGGAAGTAAATTCGCCGGCATTGTCCATTCGAATGGACTTCACGCGATGATCGAGGAAAAGCATTCTTAATTCGATGATCTGCGAGATCGGTTTTGCGAATGCATGATTCCTTGTTGACAAAAACATGTATGCGACCATTTCGAGGAAGCATCAATGAGCACCATAAAGTATCGAAACGGTTCACGACAAGGGCTGAATCGGGCATAAATATCCCCCTGAATCGTTCGAGAATCTGAGGGATTTCATGTTGCACTTTCATAGAGAGGTCTAGTTATTAATTTCCGTGCACATGCATGGCACACAAAATCTTAAGTGATTCGGGAAATTCTAACATTAATGCCATGACCTTGTGAGTTGTTAACTATATTTCTCATCAATCTAAGACCAGGATGACCTAATCTACAATGCCATAAAGCAAATAATTCGAGCTTCTAAAACTGAGTCTTCAAAGAAGTATACCTTTGCGTGTGCATTGATTTTAAATTGTAGTACAACCCGATTCATATGAGGACATTTTTCTAGTACCATCTTTCCATATTCACAAGTGCTTCACAATGCCCAAGTGTTCTTTGCCATTTTCTTCATTGGTTTCTCGTGAAACCCATTGGCGTGGATATCTTTGAAACTTAAGAGAGTGCGGGTTGATTCGAGGGTACAAGAGGGCTTCTTCAATTACCAAAGTTGTACCCATTGGCAATATAATTGTGGCTCTTCCCGAGCCTATTATATGCGTTGATCGCTCGCGATAGTCGTAATCCTTCGGCGTTCTTCGTGATCGTCTGGAAGTATTTCGACTTTCTCTTAAGATGGTATTTGTTGTGCCACTTATCAGCAATGCATATTTCCTCCATTGGGCGCTACACGATTTTTCTTGATAGAGTGTTGGCTATCGCGTAGAGATAAGAGTCGCGTAGGACTTTTTCTTTCGGCAATCAGAGTGGATGCTTGGCTTGATGGCGAGTTGATTGCGGTCGGATCGGCGATCAATCGCCGGTAGTAGACGTTAAGTAGCCGCCGATGATCCTTCGCTTCTTCTCTTTTTCTCACCTTTCAATCTTTCTCGGTAGAGCTTCGTGCTTGATAACGTGTTAGACCTCATTGCTTATCGAGATAGTCAGGGGTTGCTGTAGATCTCAGTGGAGAATAGACGAGGAGAAGAGAGACAATATGAGGAGGAACGGGCTGCTTTATTGTGTATCTTCAGTACATGATAGGGTGACTGGCCTGCACTATATATAAGCGGTTACTGGCAGAGATAAGGAAGAGTCCATATCGGATACGAATCCGTTTCCTAACATGGCCCTCTCTAGTTGACAACCAAGGTCTCGTATCCCTGGATGGCTGGAACCCATATCCACTGTGGTCCAGGTCCATCTGATAGTACACCCATATCCACTGACAGTACGACCCCACATCTGTTGGCCCCAACGTGTCATAGTAGCTATTCTAGATTTGTTAGTGTCATATTAGTGAGAGAGAGAAAAAGAGGCTTTTCTACACTTTTGCTCTCTTGAGTTTTTTTTTTCTTCCGTTCTTCTTTCCTTTGTTTGTTGGTGGGATCCATCAAATCATCACCTCATCACCTACTGCGGCGCCAAGAGCTTGAGCAGCTAGGCCTCTTTCCACTTCCCCAACCTTCCTTTCTTTCTCCCTTGTTGACCAAAAACACAATCCTTTTTTCTTTGGAGATATCGTAGATGGCGTTCAAGCAGGTGTTCTACGCCCTGCGAGAGGTTTTCCCGCAGGTACGGATCCTGTCTGCGCTACTCGGTTCTGAGTATCCGCCCCTTTTTGTCGACACATCCTTTTTATCGGGATGGGACCGAATTACGTGAAGCTGCTTTTACACGCGAAGAGTTTTTTAGGGAATTTTTCTGTCTCTTTTGCCTTCTGATTGTGGGTTCTTCCCCTCTCTGTAATTTGCCTGATTGCTCTAGTTTCTAGAAGACTGGTCTGTAGGATCAGGATGCCAACAACTGTTGAAGGGTTTGATACTTTGATGTCCACTAGGAGGCTCCTAAGAAAAAAGGAAAGGGATACTGTAAATTCATGTTGTATTCAGAAAAAGAAGATTACTAGAAACTGGATTCTTGTATAAAAAGAAAATTGGGTAGTAGGTGCACACGTGTAATATAAGTTGAACAAAATAATAGGGAATATAAAGGACAACAAGCCTTTTTTAATCAGTTTGGACTGTGGGAACATAGATAGATGGACCAAGTATAAGCTTAAGTGGCAAGCCAAATGCTGACATCGATTATGTCAGCCCAGCAGGAATAGTGATTTGCCGGATAGCCAGTGGCAAACAAGTTTTACTTCCTCTAGAAAATTTGAATCCAGTAACATGAACGGGCTCAATCAAATACATTGTACTGTATTCAAGAAATTCTAAAACATCTACAACCGCGGATAGGTTTACGTTCCTATTTACAAATAGCGACAATTAGTTATGTACATTGAGATATAGAAAACATGATCCGCGTATTGTTATTTTGCTGTTGCATTTGTATTGGCAGGTTGATCTTCGAATATTGAAGGCTGTAGCTAGTCAATATTCCTCTGATGTCGATGCAGCTGTCGAATTTGTTCTTTCTGATGTCCTTCCAGCAGTGAGCGAACCTACTGAAATACATTATACACTCCAAGATATTGATTATGCCGAACACGACCATATTGATTGTGAGTAATTTTGTGTACTATATATTGCATCTAAAGCTATTTTGCTTGCATTGCTATTATCGGTTTGCACCCATTGCCTGGAAAGCACTTATAACCAACTATTAGTTCGATCTGCTAGTTGTTTTTATTCAATAGGGCCTTTAATTTCATGCTTGTTTTTTTCCTTGTATATTGTAGCCGAGAAGGCTAAATTGTACTATGCAAGAATCTCATTGCCAGATCAAGGAGCTAATGCCATGTTTAGTCCAGCAGCTGGGAGCAGTGGCATTCCTAGTGAAAGTGATCCATCTCCAGGTTATGGTGGACCATTATGCACTAACAACAAAATGGAAGAATGTTCCCAGGTTGAGGATAAGGTGGTGATAAACGAAACAAGAACTGCACCAACAGTAGATTATGCTCAAGCTGTGCCATCTTCAACATCTGCAGCTGAGCCACATAAAATAGAATATGAACAGCCTGGTTCAGGAGCATTTGTTGATCATTGTGTGACTAAAAAAGACACAATGATTACAAAGGGTGAAAATATTGACAACCACAAGCATTTCAACGATAGTTATGAGCTATCAGATTTGTTTGCATCTTCTGGGAGTATGTTACCACTATTTATGCAGAGTCCTTCAGATTGTGCAGTGAAACATGAAGGGCAAAAGCCTCTGAAGCTTTCTAAAGCTGAAAGTATACTTGATTTCTCCAAGTCAGAAGATAATTATAACTTACAAACCTTATTTGTGAACTATTACTCCATTGAAGACAGAGCACATACACCAAAGAATATGCCAAGTGCTCCAATTGTCCAAACAGAAACACACACCAAATCAAAAGATAATTATGAATTGCAAGCTTTGTTTGAAAATGTGGACAGTTCTAGAAAAGAATTGGGCGTGCTCCATACTGCAGAAAATACCCCTGAACTCCACAAGTCAGAAAATGATGGATACTTCTACAATTTATTTGGGAAGGCATGCACAGCTAATGAGCAGTCTTTATACATGCTAGGCAATCAATGCAATTCCTTGGACTTATTAGCCTCATCCAAAATCATCAATAACTCATTACATAACTTTGAAGAAAAGGATAACTCCCATACAGCTGTTAGCGAAGAGCAACCATCAATAGATTTCAAGAATCCTGGAATTTTTACTGCTACTTGCAATCTGAATGATGATTTTAGCCTGTCAGAACTGTTCTCTTCCACTCAGAATGTTTTACTGTCAGATCCAGACTACAAGTGTGAAGTGAGAGATGAAAGTGAAAGGGAAATCCTGAGTTCTAGCACTGTGGATAAGCACTCTATGTGCCCAATTATTGAGCATGATGCATTTCTGCTCAATGGAATAAAGGTGATGCATGGTGCAGATAAAAGTGAGGAATTTCCAGATATATCTACCCAGCCATATCAGATCGCTGTAATAAACAAGTTTATTTCTGACTTCACTAAAAGCAAGGTGATGTCTGTAATCATTAAGCTTTATCCTCTGCAACAGTTCTCGTCGCTCTGAACCTTTAAGTCAAAATAAACTTATAAAGCTTAAGACAAAAACGGTGTGTAAATCACAAGCTATAGGATAAATAAAAAAAATGAAATCTACTATCAGATCAACCATTTTAATGCAGCCAATCAGCAGTTTCACATCTTACAGGCTTATTTGTCTAAAATATATATAAACTAAGTTAATGAGATTGCCCGTGACTTGATCCTTATTCTTAATTATAACAAAAAAAAAGACAACTATCAATTTAAGTTTACTTAGAAATCAAGTTTAATACTATTTTGGAAATTTGTATGCATGCAGCCAGAAATTTCTTCTTTTTTTGCTTGTCATATGATTTGTAATAACATTCAATTATTTTGTACTTAACATAAAACCATTAAGTTAAATATTTCTGGAGCAATTATTTAGTCTAAAAGTTGCTATGAAGAATGCTTTAGACACAGGATTACAGTTAAATATCTGCATGGCGACGCTAGATAATTCATTGTAAAGCTCATTACAGGATGCATTGCGTTCTTTGTATGACTCAACAACTATAAAAATGAAAGAGGTGGAGCTTCAGGAGGGAAATTCTAGACAAGCAAAACAAGATGCTGTCAAGGCACGTCAGGATTTTCTTGCCATGCTAGAACACTATAATCAGCTCATTGCGAATTCCAAAGAATCAAATGATAAGGTAGTCCCTTTCTTAATGCTCTGATACCTTCATATGTAATGACAATGTCGGCTTACATATTCATTCCTTTATAGCAAGCTCAAATAGTGTGGGAACAAAAATCTTCGCTGGCAGCTTTAGCTCAGGACCTTCAGTCTCGTATTACCAAGTTGTCTGCTCAGAGAGATGAAGCGCTCACAATTGCCGAGGAGGTAACTACATCTACGCTTAATTAAGAGCAAAGTGTCCAAATGAACAACATTGAAGTACAAGGATATGTGCTGTTATTTTGCAATTAAGAAAAGTACCATGTTGTTAAATTTTCATATCCAATACAACTCTGCAGATTAAATTTGAACTAGATGCACAATGAAGTGCCCCGGGTAATTAGAGGGAGTAATCACTAGTGTTAGCTCTAATTAATCCAACTGCTAATCCAACTAATTAATCTGCTAATTAGAGTAACCGAATTGCAAAAGAGTTTAAAAGTGCGAGTAAAGCGAATAGAGATAGATGAGGTTGCCGCTGGACCAAGCAGCGAAGGTATTGATTGATCACCGAGATACGGACCGTAGGGGTTGAATCCTACTCTCGCTAGTTCGTTCATCATCCCAAGCACCAGCTTACATGCAGACGATTCATGCGGTATCCGTAGCGCTTACTCCTCCAAGATAACCTTCTGAATCACGCGTTACCAAAGGTGAGCACACCGTTCAAGCCATGCCCAAGAGAGCCAAAGAGTATTATATTTCCAAAGAACTGGCAAGTTAGTGGAAGAGCATGCAAAGAAGCTAACGACACTGTGGGCGGCAAGGGAAGGACATGCACAATGGCAGACTGGTGGGCAAAGAAGGAGGAGGCCTCAGCTGCCACCCATCCCTTTCTTCCCTTTATAGCAAGCCTTACTCCTTCCTCGCCTCCAAACACCAAACCAAGCACTGTGGTAAGCAAGCACACACAATGAGTGAGAGAGCGCAAGAGAGCAAGAAGCAAGGAGAGTCCTCAGAAGCAAGAACCAGGAGAAGGGAGTCCAGGTTTAGGAGGAGACAAGCCACAAGAACCGAACCAGGAGATCCCCGAGACCACTGAACCGAACAAGGAGCCAGAAGCAAGGAGGTCCCCCAAGACGAACTGAACCACGAAGGACCCCAAGAACAACCGAACCAGGCAGCAGCACCAACGCCTTCTTCCCCAACCGAACCCGAAACCACTCCAAGCTTCAGGTGCACAGCCATTACCGTAGCAAGCTACTCTTTTTAGTGCACCACTGAGTAGATCAAGCAGTGGTAGTCTCAGCTTCGTTCTAGGGTTGCTAGACTAATCTGCCGTCCCACTAAGAACGTTACATCATCGACCCCCAAAACTTGCAAGCAAAACCGACGGCAACGAGTAGAACGCAAGAACCATCCAAAGCCAGTAGCATCTGTTCTTACCGTTTAACGCTAGATGCGAAATCTGAGTAGAAAGCGAAAACCGACTAGAAGAGTAGCATTCTGTTCTTATCATGCATCTAGAAATGCCAAATCAAAGTAAAAACAACCAGCAAAAGAGGCAACAAATAGATCAAGTAGTATTGATGTTCTTATCTGCAGTAGAGGAGAGAGTAGAAGGGAGAGTAGCAGTAGAGAGGAGAGGACCGGCCATGGCGTCGGCCATGGCAGGGGGAGCGATGGCGGCGCTGCTGCGCCAAAGATAGGGCGACGAGGCAAGCTGCGCCTACTACGGTCAAGGCCGGGCGAGCCGAGAGTGAGTGGCCGGAGGGAGTAGAGGAGGCGAGAGGTCGCCGCAGGAGAGCGGCGGCGGCGGGGAGATCGAGCCGGGGAGCTCGATCCCAGAGGCGGGCGCTGAGTCCCGAGAGGCAGTGGAAGGCGTAAGAAACCGAAGGGCTGAGGCCTTCTTTACCAGCAGAGAAAAGAAGAGCAGAAAGAACAGAGAAAAAAAGAAAGAGAAAGGAGAAAAGAAAAGGAAAGAAAAGAAAAGAAAAGAAGAGAAGAGAAAAGAAAAGAAAGAAAGAAAAGAAAAGAAGAGAAAAGAAAAGAGAAAAAGGAAATAGGAAAATGCATAATCTAATTCTCTCGTGCATCTACGTAGGCTAAAATACCGTATCTGAATCGTAGGAAAATGGTATTTTAATTTCTAAAAGCCCGAGTAATAACTAAAATCTGTAATTGGTTAAATCTGGTATAATTGAATTGCTGTATTGCTTATTTACTAAAGTATTATGGGTAAATTAATGGGTTAGATTAGAAAGGGAGTTTGGGCAGTATTATGGAATTAATACCTTGGTAATCTGTCAGGACCCGACCAGAATCAATTCGACCCTCATCTCCCATATTCGTGCGAGGACGCATCGATCAAGACTACCTGTGCAAGCATCCTTTGGGAAATCTTTCCTTAAAAT
Organism: Rhipidocladum racemiflorum; assembly: GCA_036346355.1. Classification (NCBI taxonomy): domain Eukaryota; kingdom Viridiplantae; phylum Streptophyta; class Magnoliopsida; order Poales; family Poaceae; genus Rhipidocladum; species Rhipidocladum racemiflorum. The sequence continues at coordinate 61,558,680 of CM070570.1, forward strand.
GTTTTTAATGAATTTCCATATCATTACAATACCATCCATGCATTACTAAACTTATACATTTAAATTGGAATCATAAACTTGGAATTGGAGGATGAAAATGGTTGTGGTTCTGGTGTGGAGAACGGAAGGTTGGAAATGACTTTGTTTATAGAAAATGTGTTATCGGGACAATTGATGGAGCATTCGGACTATGCTTATTTTTAATTCTTGTGTTGAGTTAATATGGTGGGTAGAGGATGCCAGGTGAGAAGGTGACATTGGCCGGGGTCCTCTACATAAGTAGCATATAAGATTAACCAACTAATACTTGGACAATGAGCCGTGATTCCCAAGATCAACCATAGGGTGTACAAACAGCCAGAAAAGGTTGTCCTATGAGAGTATTGTGATCTTTGCATGGTGGTTAGGTAGTTACTAGGCCACCAAATCCGGGTTACCGGAAGACCCGGAGAGACTGCGTGCGATGGGACTAAGTGGCGACTTTAGTTGCCCATGACATGATATTTGAAGCTAGGAAGTACCGCCACATATGTTGGGGTACAATCTGTTAGCTGAGTGTAGTGGGATGGCCTTGAGAGGATCCCCCACTGAGTAATAGGGTGAAGATCACACCACCTTGGATTAGTGATAAACGTTAAGGAGCCTCTCCTTGGAGGTCTCTATGGGTAAAGTGGTACAAACTCAGCGCAGGGTCTAAAATCATGAATTCATGCCTGCCTCCGGATTGGAGGCTACGGAAGCTAAGTCTGTCTCTATAACAAGTGTTAGTAGTACTTTTAATTAAAATTGCCAACTCTTAAAGAAAACCAAAAACCTATTTCTAATTAAAAATCAGATTTCGGGAGGAGGTAAGTTGGATTTGGAAAAAGAAAGGAAAACTCATATATTGCATTCTATTATTCCTTGGTCGAGTACTCGTACTCACTCTTGCTTATATATCCCTTGATTAGAAGGTGAACGTATGGATCGCCAATGAGGCCTGGAGCGAGGGTGATCCGCAGACCAGGACTTGTCTACCGGCTGACGGCTACCCTAGTGTCTCGACTTACTACCAGGAGTAGTAGAGTCACTAGGAGGCCGCCGTCGATAGATGGCGGTTCGCAGTGGTACTGGAGTTGTAATATAATTTTGGTGGTGTACGAAGTCTATGTACATTATTGAACTCATAGCCCAGCGTCGCTTCTGGATTGTAATATATGTTATGTTCATCCGGATCTAATTATTGTTCTCGCCAAGAATATTCAACACAGAGTAGTCGACAAAACAACCAGATTACTCCGCTTATTTTGTTGGCCACTACTATGTCGAGACTCCGTAATTAGCTTAGGGTGATGACACATTGGTTGTTAATTACCCTTTGTTAATCATGGTCGCCATGTGTGGTATCGTGAGCAATGGTTACGAGAACCACGCTATAAATAAGTAGAGATGAGCAGAAGTTCAAGTAAGAAAATTTATCACTCTAGCTATATGGCACTAGTTATATGGTAACCTTCTCTCTATCAAATAATAAGTTCTGAGTATTCTAGTTAATTTACTAACTTCACTAACGTATTAATTAAAACCTTTCCTTGCGAGGATGTCGCGCACTAGATTCCACCAAAGACAGGTCCAGGGCAGCATGTGATGCATAGAGCAGCTAGTGGAGGAGTTAGGAGGGGCTGGGTAGATTACTACCAGGAGACTCATTTAGGACTTGTCTCACCTGCGCACCTGGTCATAGTTGTGTCAGTGGCCGAGATCCGGCCTACTTATCATCGAGTTCTTCTCTTTGGTTACACTCGAGTACTTCCTACCTCTCCGGTGATGCCGCCTGGAAGGCGCAAATATAGTTCTTAGAGCTCGCCTGTAGGAGACCGAGGAGGTCTTCCTTTCACCATTTTCCCGCTTACTTCCCATAATGTCCAGTCACAGACTCACCACCTTCACCTCTTCGCCGGTCCCGAGGATGTCTCAGGGATCTCCTCCGCACGTCGCCGGGCTCACGAGTAGGAACATGATTCATTCTCGATACCATGTTCTATGAGGGAGCCGTCGCCATTCTAGAGGCAGAGTCGCTTCCATGTGGAGGCGCCTGGCTTAGATCTCAGAGTCCGACAGATTGGCCGAGGAGGAGCTCCAGCAGCTTAGGTCTTCGTGGAGTCGCTTCCCCCTTCCTCTGCTCCACCCACCACCACTTACCCTCCATATACGCTTCACCTCCCACTCACCCCTATGCCTCGGGATCGTGTGCTAGAGCGCTCAGCCTCCCGCACTCCACCTTGAGTACACCCTTCTCCCTGGGTTTGGTACCTACACCACTCACCCATACCCCCGCTACTCCAGAGCGGGTATTCCCGCCGCCACCATATTCAAGACACCCGCCTGCACTTTCTTTGGCCACACCTGCACTGCTCCTCCAGTGCAGTCGTATTGATGTTCATCACGGTCCTTGGATTGAGGCATCCCACCTCAATTCTTTCTTAGACCAAACTAGACCCACGTCGCGGCCCCGGGTTCTCGTGGGGTGGAGGAGACACTGAGGAGGAGGATCCTGAGGAGGTTGAGCCTGCTCAGGATGGAGAGTAGGCAGTAGTAGTGTTGTATTAGGAGGAGTATTGGGTGAGTTGTATCCGCGTGCTAGAACTATGTATCGATGTAACCTTTAATTATCTATGGAATGCAGCTTTATTGTTCATCTTCCATGCCATGTCAGCTTACTATTCTATGCATGACTAGTATGCTAGGTTGTTATAATTGCATTTAATTCTTACTGCAAGCATGTTTAAATTCCCACTAGTATGCATAGGAAGTACTGCATGAGCATGTTATTCTTGTCTTGCATTGCCAACCCTAGAAACCAGTTTGCATTTGTGTTGTGCTTGTTATAAGTATAAAGTATCTAAATAGCTGAATACAGCGCATAGAACTAGGAGCTAAGGACTAGGAAACGGACCCGGACCCGTAGTCCGTGGCGGTTTTGGACACGTGGTCCATAACGCGACTCGAGGCGTGTAGACCTCGTGGAGTTCTCGGCGCTCAGACACCGAGGGTTATTTATCGTTTTTCTTCAATAGATAGGTGCGACTCGAGGCGCTTCGACTTCGAGGAGTTCCTAGTGCTCGGACACTAGGATTTTTGTCGTTTTCTTATTTGCATCTTGATGGTGTTTATGTTCTTCAGTAGCTATAGGTGCGACTTGAGGCGCATCCTCAAGGAGTTCTTGGTACTCAGACACCAAGTTTTTGTCGTTTTCTTAAAATTGCGATTTATGATTCTTATTCTGAGATGATAGATAGATGTAATGTCAGAATCTGAAATGGAGTGGCGTTGAGAGCGAGTTCCTTTAATTCTTATCTCATTGATTAATAACTTGACCATAAGACCTTCTAAATACTACAATACCTCTTCTCTTTTAATCAGATTGCTTGTAAAGGTTCTAATTCAACCGTGTCATCAATAATTATACCTCTCACCTTGTGAATGAACTGCTATTCTTAAGGATTTTCCTTCTTTCTTTAGTTATATTCTTAGTTAAGCATAGGAGTGACCTTCTAAAGAACCACATCGTTGTGTCAAGAATAAGCGGTTAATTAAGTTGTGTCTTCGGTTGTGGTCTTTGCGTGATGTCCTGATCGTGAGGCAAAGCAGAGCAGATCTCGTTGTTGAGGTTAGGAGCACCCCGTAACTCCACCAAATGAGAGCAACCCCAAATGCCACCACACGACTTAACCAGCCATTCCCTCGCACCACTTGGCCAACCAAAGACCTCCACAGGTGGAGCGGAGTCGCAAGAACCCCGTGAAACCTAGATCCACCGGAGAGAGTCCTTCGTGTATGGCCAAAATTTCAAGAAAACCAAAATCAATTCCTAGAAGCTCTTGTCACAAACCTTGCCCTGCAACTCCACACTCAAACCGACATCGAACCACCTTGGGAGATTTTCTCCAAACTCGCCCACCCACTTTTGCTAGAGCCACCGCACTCCGGAAGCCGATGATTGGCTTGACGAGATTGAGAAGAAGTTGAATACCTTGGGTTGTCTCAAGAAGAGAGAGTGCAATTTGCACGACTTATCAGTTGATTAGCTCTGCCCACATGGTGGAAGAACTATTGCCGCACTCGTTTGGAGCTCACCATATCATGGGAAGAGTTCACTACACAAGCTTCCAATACCCATGTACCACAGGGAGAGATGGATTTAAAGAAACAGGAGTTTTGGGATCGACTGTGAGTAGGAGTGTCACCGAGTACTTGCGTAAATTTAATGACCTGCCTCGTGCATTTCCTGATGAAGTAGACACTGAGGCAAAGAAGATTTATAGGTTTACAAAGGGGTTGAACACCTATTTGAAGCTACATATGGCCACCCACCATCACAGAATTCGAGTGACCTCAGCCAACCGAGCTACCCGAGTGGAGAGTGTGCAGCACAAATGAATGAAGAAAGGAGAAAGAAAGCCGATTTGATATCAAGCCAAGTTTTCCTAGCAGCCTCGACCTTCGTGCCTCCACCACCACCCTCACCAAATCCAATTGCTCGTCCATATACAGACTCCACCACCAAAGATTCCAGTTGTTCTCCACCCGCATCCCCAACCAGATGCTATAGAGGCGGAGGACCTCACCTCATCTCCACCGTCCTAAACCTGGGTGCTACAGTGGCTGAAGGTCACAAGAAACCCGATTGCCCTCATCCACCTGCACCTTTGAGTTTAACAACCCCGGAAACCTGAGGAGTTATTTCTCACTCGGACGTGCCCCCAGAAACCACAGAGCCTCAAAGAACTAGAGGACCTGCTCGCGAGCCTCCAAGATCGGGTCACCCACCTGAACAACATCTCGGGAGCAGTGTAGAAGGAGCCACAGATGTGGTTACGTAAGCTTCCCATTCCCCCATCTCAGGGGTACTGCTTTTGTTTGATTCGGTGCTACACATTCTTTCATTTCAAAGGAGTATGTGAATAAAAATAAGTTAGAATGTGTACCGTTATTATCACCATTAGAAGTCAATACACCTGGCCCAGGTTAATCAGGGTAACCCTCAATCGTAAGAAATCAAATAATCGTAATACTAGATGTTCCCTTCTTAGCCAACTGCATGTGATCGGGCCTAACTCGCCTAGATGTAATTCTCGGGATGGATTGGCTAGTCGCTAATCTGTGAGGTTAAGATGGATCATGGAGTTAAAGACTGCGTCCATAAGAACCTTTGATGGGAGCTCGAATCGTGTATCGTGGACTTAGAAATGGGACACCTCAAAACAGCCCTAAGTTAACTCTTTACCTTCAAGAGAGTTGTCTCTTATTCCTCGTGGTTCAGAATTTCCGATGTCTTCCTGAAGAATCATGTGCATGCCACTGACAGAGAGTTGAGTTCCCATAGAACTTGTTCCAGTGCACAACCCCAATATGTAAAAGACCTTATCGTGATGAACTCACAAGAATTGGTGGAATTAAAGAAGCAGCTTGAAAGAATTAGAAGACAACGGGTTCATTCGAGAAAGTGTATCACCGTGGGGAGCCCTGTTTTTTTGTGAATAAGAAAGATGGTGGATTAAGACTGTGTACAGATTATAGAGATCTCAACCGAGTCACTATCAAAAATAAGTACCCTCTTCCTAGGATTGATGATCTATTTGACCAGTTGAGAGGTGCTTGTGTGTTTTCCAAGATAGACTTAAGGTCTGGATACCACCAGATAAAGATAAAATCAAGATATGGAGAAGATCAAGCGCTTGTATCCAGATATGGACACTATGAATACACCAAGCAGTGCCCTTTGGATTAACCAATGCACCTGCTGTGTTCATGAATCTAATGAACAAGATATACATGAAGTGCTTGGATAAATTCATTGTGGTATTCATAGATGACATTTTGGTGTACTCTAAAAATAAGGAAGAGCACACTAATCACTTGAGAATTGCCCTCCAAATCCTCAGGGATAACCAGTTGTATGCCAAATTCAGCAAATGTGAATTTTGGCTGGATCGAGTATCCTTTCTAGGACATAACATATCTGGGAAAGGAATAGAAGTAGACCCAAACAAAATTGAAGCCATAAAGTCCTGGAAACAAAATTTACAAACCAAAAGAAGTGAGAGCTTCCTTGGGTAGGCTGGTATTATCGCATGATTCATCAAGGGATTCTCCAGATAACATCACCCATCACTAAACTTCTGAGAAAAGACATTCAATTTAAGTGACAGAAAAAGTGTGAGGAGAGTTTTGTAAACTCAAACTATCATTAACCTCTCGCTTCAAGATAGCCCTACACGAGAATGGCATAGAGTATGTGGTATATTGATGCCTCAAAGTCGAGGACTAGGTGTGTGCTCATGCAAAATGAGAAAGTAATTGCTTATGCCTCTAGGCAATTACGACCGCATGAAGTTAATTATCCCACACATGACCCTAGAACTGGGAGCTGCCTTTGCACTAAAAATGTGGAGACATTATTTGTATGGGTCGAAGTGTACACTTTATAAAGGACCATAAGAGTCTCAAATACATCTTCACCCAAAAGAGCTGAATATGAGACAGAGGAGATGGTTGGAGCTCATAAAGGATTACGATATCACCATTAACTACCACCCAGGGAAAGCTAATGTGGTAGCTGATGCTTTAAGCGAAAAGTCCAAAGGCAATCAAGTATCCCTTCAGAGTTTCACACCAAAGTTAATCCAAGAGTTGGCTAAAATGGAAATCAATTTCGCTTCATCACCTTCCAATGCCTTACTAGTCATTATGTCAATTGAATCAACCCTTCTAGAACAAATTAAAGAGAAGCAAGGCAATCGACACTTATATTGTGGAAGAAATCAAGAGAATCAAGTTAGGACAACCTTCAGAGTTTAATTTGGATGAGGAAGGAACCCTCGACCGTGGAAAGGATTTGTGTACCAAATGATTCAATATCAAAACACTCATCCTAAAAGAAGCCCATGACACACCATACACAATTCATCCGGTGGTACCAAAATGTACAGAGACTTAAAAGAAACCTTCTACGTGTGAGTGGAATGAAAAAGGAGATAGCGAGAATATATTAGTAAGTGTGATACCTGTCAAAGGGTAAAAGCGTAACACCAACGCCCCTGTAGGCTTACTCCAACCTTTGCAAATTCCCTCGAATGGAAATGGGAGGATGTCCTGTATGGATTTCATAACGGGATTGCCAACCATAACCAAGAAAGATGCCATATGGGTGATAGTGATGACTCACTAAATCAGCCCACTTCATTGCCACTAACCAAAAATACTCTGCTCACAGATTAGCTGAGATATATCTGGAAAGAGTGGTTACACTCCATGGAGTTCCCAAAACAATCACCTCAGATAGAGGCTCAGTCTTCACTTCTAACTTCTGGGGAAGCTTACAAACTGCTTTGGGGACGAAACTAAACTTCAGCACTGCATATCACCCTCAAACAGATGGACAAACTGAGAGAACAAATCGAATCTTGGAAGATATGTTGAGAGCATGTGTGCTGAATTTTAAGGAGAGTTGGGATAAATATCGCACCTCAGCTGAGTTTGCATACAACAATAGTTATCAATCAAGCATACAGATGGCCCCATTCAAGCTTTATATGGTAGAAGGTGTAGATCCCCAATGCTGGTATGAAGTAGGAGAAAATCATTGATGGGTCCAGACTTGATTCGCCAAAATGATGAGAAGATCAAACTAATTCAAGAGAGGTTGAAAACTCGCTCGAGTAGACGGTAAGAACTACGCTGATAAGCGTAGGAGAGATTTGAAGTTTTATCCTCAAGATTTGGTTTACTCGAAGTGTCACCCATGAAAGGAGTCCATCGATTCGGAGTCAAAGGAAAGTTAAGTCCTCGTTATGTTGGACCGCTCAAAGTGTTAGCTCAAAGAGGAACTGCGGCTACCAATTAGAGTTGCCTTCTCGGGCCTTTCCGTATCCACAACGCCTTCCACATTTCCCAACTCCGAGCCTCGCTTTTAGAGAACCTTCTCAACTAGTCCAAAACATTGACATTCCACTTCACCGACCTCCAACCTATGAAGAACAACCACTCAAAATCCTAGCCACGAAGAAAGACAATTCGGAAGAGCCACCGCCGACTGCAAAGTCCAAAGATGGAAGCACCACACCAGAAAGAAGCCACGTGGGAAAAGAAGATGAGTTGCGAGTCCTATCCCCGCCTCTTTAGGTAAGGCGGATTTCGGGACTAAATCCCTTTAAGGGGATAGATGAAGTGCCCTGGTAATTAGAGGGAGTAATCACTAGTGTTAGCTCTAATTAATCCAACTGCTAATCCAACTAATTAATCGCTAATTAGAGTAACCGAATTGCAAAAGAGTTTAAAAGTAGTAAAGCGAATAGAGATAGATGAGGTTGCTGGACACAGCTTGCGAAGGTATTGATCACCGAGATACTGCAAGTAGAGGTTGAATCCAGGTACCTCGCTAGTTCGGTTCATCATCAGCCGTAGCTTACCATGCAGTTCGCGGTATCCGTAGCGCTTACCCCCCAAGAGATAACCTCAATCACGGCGTTACAAAGGAGCACACCGTTCAAGCCATGCACGCCAAGAGAGCCCAAAGAAAGTATTATATTTCCCAAAGAACTGCGGGCAGAGGGAAGAGCATGCAAAGAAGCCAACAAAGACACTGCGTGGCGGCAAGGGAAGGACATGCAACGGCAAGAGATTTCGTGGCAAGAAGGGAGGAGGCCTAGCTGCCACCCATCCCTTTCTTTCCTTTATAGCAAGCTCTTCCCTTCCTCGCCTCCACCAAAACCAAGCACCAGTGGTAAGCAAGCACACACATCCAGGAGAGAGCGCAAGAGAGCAAGAAGCAAGGAGAGTCCTCAGAAGCAAGAACCAGGAGAAGGGTCCGGTTTGAGGAGGAGACAAGCCACAAGAACTAACCAGGAGATCCCCGAGACCACCGAACCGAACAAGGAGCCGTAAGCAAGGAGGTCCCCAAGACGAACTGAACTAAGGACCCTAAGAACAACCGAACCAGTAAAGAAGACTAACGCCTTCTTCCCCAACCGAACCCTAAAACCACTCCAAGCTTCGGTGCAAAGCCATTACCGTAGCAAGCTACTCTTTAGTGCACCACCGAGTAGATCAGCGCTGGTAGTCTCGCCGTTCTCTAGGGTTGCTAGACTAATCTGCCGTCCCACTAAGAACGTTACATCATCGACCCCCAAAACTTGCAAGCAAAACCGACGGCAACGAGTAGAACGCAAGAACCATCCAAAGCCAGTAGCATCTGTTCTTACCGTTTAACGCTAGATGCGAAATCTGAGTAGAAAGCGAAAACCGACTAGAAGAGTAGCATTCTGTTCTTATCATGCATCTAGAAATGCCAAATCAAAGTAAAAACAACCAGCAAAAGAGGCAACAAATAGATCAAGTAGTATTGATGTTCTTATCTCGGCAAAGAGAGGAGAGAGAAGGAGAGTAGCAAAGAGAGAGGAGGGACCGCCATGGCGCCGGCCATGGCAGTGGGGAAGGATGGCGCTGCGCGCAGTCGGGCCAACAAGAATAGGGCGGCACGTGGCCTGCCGGCGGCCTGTGGCTGTGAGCGAGCGAGTGGTGGGCCGGAGGGGAGTAGAGGAGGGCGAGAGAGGGTCGCCGCAGGGAGAGCGGCGGCGGTGGGGAGATCGAGCTGGGGAGCTCGATCCCAGAGGCGGCGTTGAGTCCCAGAGAGGTAGGGGGAAGGCGAAGAAACCGAAGGGCCAGTGAGGCCTTCGGTCAGGCAGAGAGAAAAGAAGAGCAGAAAGAACAGAGAAAAAAAGAAAGAGAAAGGAGAAAAGAAAAGGAAAGAAAAGAAAAGAAAAGAAGAGAAGAGAAAAGAAAAGAAAGAAAGAAAAGAAAAGAAGAGAAAAGAAAAGAGAAAAAGGAAATAGGAAAATGCATAATCTAATTCTCTCGTGCATCTACGTAGGCTAAAATACCGTATCTGAATCGTAGGAAAATGGTATTTTAATTTCTAAAAGCCCGAGTAATAACTAAAATCTGTAATTGGTTAAATCTGGTATAATTGAATTGCTGTATTGCTTATTTACTAAAGTATTATGGGTAAATTAATGGGTTAGATTAGAAAGGGAGTTTGGGCAGTATTATGGAATTAATACCTTGGTAACTGGTCAGACCGAATTAATCAATTCGACCCTCATCTCCCATATTAAGCGAGGACGCATCTGATCGATTACTACTCCAGGCAAGCATCCTTTGGGAAATCTTTCCTTAAAATGTTTTTAATGAATTTCCATATCATTACAATACCATCCATGCATTACTAAACTTATACATTTAAATTGGAATCATAAACTTGGAATTGGAGGATGAAAATGGTTGTGGTTCTGGTGTGGAGAACGGAAGGTTGGAAATGAATTGGTTTATAGAAAAATGTGTTGGCTGGGACAGCTGATGGAGCAGCTGGACTATGCTTATTTTTAATTACTGTGTTGAGTTAATATGGTGGGTAGAGGATGCCGATGAGAAGGTGACATTGGCCGGGGGGTCCTCTACATAAGTAGCATATAAGATTAACCAACTAATACTTGGACAATGAGCCGTATCTCAGTATCAACCATAGGGTGTGCAAACACGTAAAAGGTTGTCCTATGAGAGTATTGTGATCTTTGCATGGTGGTTAGGTAGTTACTAGGGCACCAACCGGGTTACCGAAGACCCGAGAGACCGTGCAGATGGGACTAAGTGGCGACTTAGTTGCCCATGATGGCGCTTATATTTGAAGCCAGGGAAGTACCGCCACATATGTTAGGGGTACAACTGTTAGTCATGAGTGTAGTGGGATGGCCTTGAGAGGATCCCCACTCGAGTAACAGGTGAAGATCACAATCGGATTAGTGATAAACGCCTGAGCCTCTCCTTGGAGGTCTCTATGGGTAAAGTGGTACAAACCTCGCGCAGGTCTAAAATCATGAATTCATGCCTGCTCTGGATTGGAGGCTACGGAAGCTAAGTCTGTCTCATAACAAGTGTTAGTAGTACTTTTAATTAAAATTGCCAACTCTTAAAGAAAACCAAAACCTATTTCTAATTAAAAATCAGATTTCGGAGGAGGTAAGTTGGATTTGGAAAAGAAAGGAAAAACTCATATATTGCATTCTATTATTCCTTGCCGAGTACTGTACTCACTCTTGCTTATATATCCCTTTGATTAGAAGGTGAATCAGATGGATCGCCAATGAGGCACTCGGGAGCGAGGTGATCCGCAGACTGTGACTTATCAAGCGACGACGCACTACCCTAGTGTCTACGACTACTACCAGGAGTAGTAGAGTCACTAGGAGGTCGCTCTCGATAGATGGCGGTTCAGGTACCGGAGTTGTAATATAATTTTGGTGGTGTACTAAGTCTATGTAAATTATTGAACTCATAGCCCAAAGGTGAAGCTTCCTGGATTGTAATATATGTTATGTTCATCCAATTCTAATTATTGTTCTGTTTGCAACATTACGAACACAACAGTAGTAGTGCAAAACAACGGTACTCCCGCTATTTTGTTGGCCACTATGCTGAGACTCCGCGTAATTAGCTTAGGGTGATGACACATTGGTTGTTAATTACCCTTTGTTAATCATGCGGGTCGCCACACACAACTAGTAACTTCAATGGAAGAAGTGGCTGCAGCAAGGGAGCAGATTAGTCAGGAGGAGAAGTTAGCTCTATTGGTGCGTAAAGAGAAGGAAGCTACAATGGAGAGAATAATGGAGGAGTCAAGGAAGCTCCAAAAGGAAGCCAAAGAAAACATTTTGGTAATTGCAGCAGATACAAGGCAAATGCATATTTTGTAGATTGCGTTGTTTCGTTCAACACATGCAATCGTTGCTCTTCTGTCATGCTTTGCATTAATGCCTTGAAACAATTATTTTATTGCAGTTGAGAGGGTTATTGTTGGACCGTGGTCACATCATTGATACATTGCAGTATGTTACATTCTCCCGCAGTAATATAGTCTTGCTACCTAGGAGTTGTTTAAACTTCCTATATAATTAATACAACTTTCAAATATTACAGCATTTGTTTTACCTAAGAGTTGTTTAAACTTCCTGCATAATCAATACGACTTTCAAATGTTATAGCATTTGTTTTAATCTTGCAGAGGAGAAATATCAAGCATCCATGCAAATGCTGTTGCACTGAAAGAGAGAACCTGTAAAAGCAAGCTTGAATCAGCTCTGGTGACAACTAGCTGCCCAGCTACTTCTTCCCACATAAATGATTGCAAAAGAACATCAATTGACAGTGACCGGTCGTTGGGGAACGAGAACAAAAATGGTCCGCCTCAGGAGATGGTAGGGAGCCATGTTAAGGATCATGCCGCGTCTTCAGACGACGAATGGGAGTTGCTGGAAACAGCTCAAGCTTAGACTGGAGTTTAAAGTTCAAATACAGTAAGTTGATAAGAGGAGAACGTCTTCGTTTACGCAAAAGCTATGTGCCAAAAGGCAGAATGTACAACCTCAATAGTGCGAATGGAAGATTCAGGTACCAAACTGCCTACTGTTGGGAAATGAGATCCGTGACGTGAGAGGAACCGGTCCCACTGTTGGAACTTCCGACCTATGCAAGTTTTTTGGTTTGTGCCTTGTAAATATTTACAAGTATACATATATGATATATCAGTGTTTGCTGTTGTAACTAAACTTGATTGTCAGCATGTAAATTATTATGAATGATGTACTTACATTTTTCTTTAGGTATGTGTATAAAGTAAAGTGTATGTATGGTTGTAAAGAAGGGTGGTGCATATAGTGTATGAATACTTACCATAATTTTCATAAAACATTCCTTTGGTTTGTTTAGATCTTTGCGAGATTATTTTATGGTGAATCTCCTCCACCCATTGCGATTTAGCATTTGTAAATAGGAATAGTTTCTTGTACCAATAAAATTTGAATCACGCCGTTGTATCTCACTGTTGATGGTTATTTTGAAAACTAGCCAAAATGCCCGCAACATACTTTTCAGGGGAAAATAAAAAGTTTTGGACATTTCTAGACATTTAGCTATTCTAAGATGTTAAATTTCAAATATGGAAATCTAAATGTGAAATTTAAATTCTGGAAATCAAAATTCAAGTATTTACATCATTTTAAAATCTCTAATATATAGCAGAATTTAAATATGGAAATTATGAATTATTGAGCTTGTGTGCAGCTTCAATTGAATCAACTCAATACTCATGAAGACAATTAAAATAGGAATAAGTCTATTTTACACCTCTCGAACTATGAAAAAAAATCCAAATAACCCATTAAACTATAAAATCAGTTATTTAATACACTCATCTTTTAATACCAGATTAAATCACACCCCATGGTGGGTTTGCCCGGTGGTTTCACAGACATGAGGGTTCCAAGGCTGTTTCGCTGACATGGAGTGTTCCAAGCGCAGCGCCCTCGTGATGTCCATTGTCTGTAGGTCCCGTGCCTTCACCACCAGGCTTCCCCGCCATGCGCCGCACCTCGCATCGATGGAAGGCGGAGGTCGAGTCGCCCTTCGCCGCTACAGAGTGCATGGCCTCACCCGCCAACTCCTCACCCTCGCCCAGGATGTGCCCCTACTTGCCGCCTCTGACCTGTTCCTAAGCAAGGTTTTAAATTTTGTTTTCGGACTCTAGCTCGGGAGGGACCGAAATCGGAAATTTCAGCGAGATTCAGAAATTTTGGACAAAATTTAGATGAAATTAATGAACCAAAATTCAAATCCAGTTTTTTTGAACCGAGAAATCCGAAATTTCGTCGAAAAATCCAAAATTTTGTCCAAAATTTCCGAAATCTCGATAAAATTCAACTGAACAAAAAATAGTGCAAACAACGTTAAAAAAAATTGAAATTTTTTTGGATGGTCCTGACACATCATTAATGCTCCCATAAAAATTTTAGAAAATGATCAAGCCTGAGGAATTTTTTAAAAATCTAACAATGCCACTGTCCTGATAAAAGGCTGACCAGCAAATTCCAACCAAATGGAAAATGGCGCAAACCACGTTAGAAACTTTTGAAATTTTTTGTGGATGGTCCTAAAACATTACTAATATTCTCATAAAATTTTCAAATGATGATCAATCTTTAGGAATTTTTGAAAATTCAAATAGTGCTACTAAAGACGGACTGACAAATTTCACTTGAATAAAAAATAATTCAAACCACTTTAGAAAATTTTGAAATTTTTTTGAATAGTTCTAACACATCCATAATATTCTCATAAAATTTTCAGATGATGATATATCTTGAGAAATTTTAAAAAATTTGGACAGTGCTACTCAAGACTAACCAACAAATTGAACCAACCAAAAAATAGTCAAAAACATGCCAAAAATTTTTGAAATTTTTGTGGATGATCTTTACCCTAAATCCAATCAAATGCAATCCACAAAAATTAAAATCTGGCTAAAAACCACCAAATTTTGACCGAAATCACTGTAGCAATTTGAATTTTTCAAAAAAAATTATCCGGCCGAGATTTAGGATATCAAGAGATCCGAAATCGAAAATCTCGAATGAAAAATCCAAAATTTCACCGATTTTTGAAACCTTGGTCGTAAGCCTTGTGCTCCATGACCCGACCAACAGCAAGCGAGTCACGCTGCCCCCGCTCCCTAGCGGCTGCGGAGGCCTCCTGCTCTTCCGCCAGCTAGCCGTGGTGGCCTGTAGGGAGAGGATGAGGCTGGTGATGGTGGGCGGATGGGACATAAAGATGTTGGCACCCACAGACGTGTTGCACGTCTACGACTTCCTGGAGGGGGCCTAGCGGCATGGCGATGCTCGGCCCTCGCTAGTCATTCTTCGCGTGTCAACCATTGCCTCCAAACCCCAAGGAATGGTTGAACTTCAATTGAATCATTCCATTGAGGACATCAACAGCGCAGATACAAACGCCGATCATTCATCTCTTTCCGCTGCATTACATGATGGACTTAATCCACATGCAAAGCCATTCAAGGAATCCATACTAAAGGACCAGCGAGTCGAGTGCCAGCTTCATCAAGTCACGATGCCCCAAGACCGGCCTAAGTCGTGCCCAAGTCCAGTTCGACCATCCAGGACCAGTCAAGCTTCAAATGGATGCCCAGGCCACATACGAACTCCAATTGGGATATTCCCCACTCCACGGAAATCTTACAAGATAAGATTTTCAACGGATCCGATCCCACTGCCAAATTCCTTGTGGATCACTGGGAATCACTGAAACAAGTCGGACTCCAAATTCGGTTCGAAGTCTCGGGATAGCACGTCAATAAAACGGTCATAACTTTTGATCCAAAAGGTTTCTGGGGCCCATGAGTACTTGTTGGAAAGCTTTCGTTGTCCTCTTTATAATGGATCCAGTCTCATCTTCAAATTCCATCCAAGTCGACGGGAATCTGCCGAACAAGTGATGCCACTTTTCTTTTCCGAGATGACATGGGCCTTGGGCTTTGTAAATTGAGTTGTAATTAGCCTCCGCCTATTTTGGCCATGTTCCCAGCGACCTCCTCCTCCTCATATCTCATAAATAGCCAGTCGCACCCTCCTCTAGGGTTGGGTTTTATTTGATTAGTTTAGCCAAGTGCAAACTTAATCCTGCGAGTTGTGCTGGATATCCACCTTGTCAAGATCATCAATAAGACTCCACCTTGTTTTTGCCTCCAACTCTTATTCGCAATTTCAGATTGCTTATACTATTGTTCTTGCTTGTTCTCGGTTGTTTGCAGGAATTGAACCTCATTATTAGGTTGATTGTGCCCACGGTAAGATCAATAACCCTCCGGAGTTGGTTTAGCGATTGCTAAGGCGCATCGTCGTTGTACGGTGTAGTCGGATCGTCAAAGTTGTCTCCATCCAAATCGATCGTGTGTTTCTCATCGAAAGATCAGGACACCCAAAATGCTATCAAGTGGTATCCGAGCAAACCAGGTTGCTCCGTGAGAAAATTCTGTATCCATAGTAGTAGATTGTAATTTATTTTCCTACAGTCCAGTACAACCAAAAGAAGAAAAGAAAATTAGGGTTAGTCTTCCATCCCAAAACAATCTGAGCCTCGCAATTTTCTTTCAATGCATTGTATTATTGAAATTTTGATTGCATTGTTGTGTCGAGTTGCTGATTTCTAGTTCTAGTTGGTGTCTAGTTCATTGTATCTAGTTACATCTGCCATCCATCAGTCTGGCACCTTGGTCATCAAACACCCCTGAGCCACGTCGAACAACACAGTCGTAGCCGAGCATCGCAAGATCGTCTTGGTCATCGTCGCCGGAGGTTCAACCGATCAGCGCGTCCATGTGCGGCAGCGCCTTGGTCGTCAGACGTCCCCGAGCAGCGCCGAACAACATGTGGTCGTAGCCGAGCACTACAAGGTCATCTTGGACGTCATCGCCGGAGGTTCCAATGATTAGCGCGTCCACATGCGGTAAAGCCTTGGTTGTCAGACGTCCCCGAGCAGCGCCAAACAACGTGTGGTCGTAGCCGAGCACCGCAAGGTCGTCTTGGTCGTTGTCGCCGGAGATTCCATCGATCAGCGCGTCCACGTGCGGCAGCGCCTTGGTCGTCAGACGTCCCTGAGCAGCGCATTGAAAGATCACATTGAAAGCAAAAGAGGTGAAGAACCTTGCCAAGCAAAGCTCAAGCTCCAAATCAAAGGAGATCGCATTGAAAGCAAGCAAGAAGGATGACTTGAGCTCGAGTGATGATGATGATGATGAGAGCGAAGACGAGGAAGACATGGCCCTATTTATGAGAAAATTCAAAAAGTTTCTCAAGTATGACGGGTCAAGCAAATACAAGAAGAGCTACAATGACAAATCAAGAAGAAGAAGAAACATGAAGAGGGCTTGCTATGAGTGCGGTGAAGTGGGACACTTCATCGCCGAGTGTCCAAAGAAGAAGAGCAATCCCAATGAGCACAAGAAGAGTGACCCATACAAGAAGAACAAGGCTCTCAAGAAGAAGTACTCGGGGCGAGCTCACATTGGCGAGGAGTGGTACTCCAACGACTTCGACTTGGACTCCGACGATGAAGGAGTTGCCACCTTCGCCATTGAGGCCGTTCCTCCAACCAAGTCACTCTTCGGCGACATGAGTGACAATAACACCGACAACGACACACCCGTTTGCTTAATGGAAAAAGGATGCAAGGTAATGGCCAAATCAAAACCTCCAAGTAGCGATAGTGAAATAAAGAGTAGTGATGATGAAGAGGATGCTTTATTTAGTGACTTGAACAAGTCAATCATTGCTAAAATAAATAAGCTAATGAAAAGAATATATAGCCAAGAGGAAACTCTTGAGAAGCAAGAAGATTTACTAATACTCGAAAAGAAGAAAAATCTTACTCTCGAGAAGCTTCTTGCTAAAGAGAAGGAGAAAATTGAATTGTTGACCAAAAATCTTAATTTGGCTAACAACTCAATCACATTGCTTAAGAGTTCAAATGAGTCACTTCAAGAAAATGTATTTAGTCTTGAAAACAATCTCAAAGTTCTTGAAGTGCAATTTGAGTATCTTAATGATCTTAATTCTCCTCAAAATGATGCTTCCACGGCTTCTATTCCTTCCATTAGCAATGGTTGCTCTCGCTGCTATAATGTTGATACTAATGCTTGTGCTACTAACTCACAATTTGTGCAAGTATTAAAAACAAAAATGAGAGACTAAGTGCCTTGGTAAGATACGATTGCATCAAGACTTATCAATCCAAGGATGCCTTATATAAGACCATCAACGGTCGAGGAAACAACAACAAAGAAGGGCTAGGATTTGATAACTATGAGAGCAAAGGAAATGACCGTGTGGTGGTAAAAGGTAAGGAATGTATTAAGTTTGTCAAAGGAAATGGCAAGCTACCATTGACCACCACACGAGTCAACAAGGCCGTGCAAGAACCAAAGAAACATCATGCATCTCATTCTATTCATTATGCCTCTTATGTTTTGAAGAGGAACCACCGTGGTAAAGTGGTTGCTCTCTTTGTCAGTGCCCACAACTCAAATGAGATGGTTAAGAAAAAGGTGTGGGTACCGAAAGTCTTAATCACTAACATGCAAGGACCCAAAAGGATTTGGGTACTAAAGTGAAGACCTAACTCATTTTTGTAGGACTATCTCTCCGGAGGATCAAGTTGGGTGCTTGATAGTGGTTGCACAAACCACATGACCAGAGAGAAGGGTATGTTCTCATCTTTTGATGAGATGGTCACAATATGAAAATATTGTGTTTGGTGATAATGATAAAAGTGAGGTCATGGGCTTAGGTAAAATTGCAATTTCGAATGATCATTCAATCTCTAATGTCTTGCTAGTTAGATCTTTGAATTACAATCTATTATCTGTATCGCAACTTTGCGAAATGGGTTACAATTGCTTATTCACTAATGTGGATGTGACCGTCTTTAGAAGAGAAGATTCATCAATTGCCTTCAATGGATATTTGAATGGTAAGCTCTATTTGGTTGATTTCAACTCGAATAGCGCTAAACTTCAAACATGCTTGATGACAAAGTCTAGCATGGGTTGGTTATGACATCGCCAACTAGCCCATGTCGGCATGAGGAATCTTGATAAGCTTCTAAAGGGGGAACACATCATCGGACTAACAAATGTTGAATTTGAGAAGAATAGGATTTGTAGCGCTTGTCAAGCCGGAAAACAAGTTGGAGCGTGTCATCCCGCCAAGAACATCATGACAACGACGAGACCGTTAGAGCTTCTACACATGGATCTCTTCAGGCCCGTTGTTTATATAAGCATCGGAGGTAACAAATATGGTTTAGTTATTATCGATGATTTTTATCACTTTCACTTGGGTTTTATTTTTGCAAGAGAAAAGTGAAAAACAAGGCATAATCAAGAAGTTTGCAAGAAGAGCACAAAACGAGTTCGAGATGAAGATCAAGAAGATTCGAAGTGACAACGGAAGCAAGTTCAAGAACACTCAAGTCGAAGACTTTCTTGATGAAGAAGCGATAAAGCATGAATTCTCGGCTCCCTACTCCCCTCAACAAAATGGAGTTGTAGAGAGGAAGAATCAGACGTTAATAGAGATGAGAAGAACGATGCTTGACGAGTACAAGATCTCCGACCAATTTTGGGCGGAAGCCGTCAACACCGCATGCCACGCGATCAACCGATTGTACCTCCACAAGATCTTGAAGAAAACGACATACGAACTCCTCACTGGTAACAAGCCTAATGTCTCTTACTTTAGAGTCATTGGTAGTAAATGTTTTATTCTCAACAAGAAGCCAAAGAACTCCAAATTTGCTCCAAAGATTGATGAAGGCTTCTTGCTTGGGTATGGATCAAATGCCTACGCCTATCGCGTTTTCAACAAAACCACCGGTTGTGTTGAAATAGCGAAGATGTGATATTTGATGAATCTAACGGCTCTCAAGTAGAGCAAGTTGACTTAAATGTGCTAGGAAATGAAGAAGTTCCAAGCATTGCTATTAAAAGAATGGTGATTGGAGAGGTAAGGCCTCAAGAGGTAGAACATCAAGATATTATGTATACTCAAGTGGAACCGCCAACTTCAAATCAAGGTTAAGACATACCCCAAGATAGCTCAAGCAAGCTCATGGAGGATGATCAAGTGGAAGATGTTGAACCGATACAACAAACGTCACAAATGCCGCATCCAAGAGTGCATCAAAGCATACAACGAGATCATCCCGTCGACAACATACTTGGTGATATCCAAAAGGGAGTAACAACTCGCTCTAGAGTAGCTAATTTTGTGAATTTTACTCTTTTGTATCTACTCTAGAACCTTTGAAGGTAGATGATGCATTAAAGGATCCGGATTGGGTAATGGCGATGCACGAAGAATTGAACAACTTCGTGAGGAATAAGGTATGGTCCTTGGTGGAAAGACCCAATCAAAACGTGATTGGAACCAAATGGGTCTTCCGCAACAAATAAGACGAAAATGGGATCGTCATAAGAAACAAAGCAAGGTTGGTTGCTCAAGGATACATTCAAATTGAAGGTTTGGATTTTGGTGAGACTTATCCTCCCGTTGCTAGATTAGAGTCAATTCGTATATTTGTTGCATTTGCTACTCACCATGATTTCAAGCTTTTTAAAATGGACTTCAAGAGTGCATTCCTAAACGGTCCAATCTCCGAATTAGTTTATGTTGAGCAACCACCGGGAATGGAGGATCACAAGAACCGTTTGCACGTTTACAAACTCCATAAGGCGCTCTACGGGCGTAAGCAAGCACCTAGAGCATGGTATGAATGCCTTAAGAACTTTCTCATTAAAAAGGGTTTTGCTATCGGTAAAGCCGACCCTACTCTCTTCACTAAGAATGTTGATGATGATTTATTTGTGTGCCAAATATATGTCGATGATATTATATTTGGTTCTACTAATATAAACTTTTGTGAAGAGTTTAGTAGGTTGATGACTAAAAGGTTTGAGATGTTAATGATGGGTGAATTGAAGTTCTTCCTCGGATTTCAAATCAAACAACTCAAGGAATGGACGTTCTTGTGCCAAACAAAGTACATCAAGGATATGCTTAAGAAGTTTGACATGGAGAACGCCAAGCCAATTCATACACCCATGGCGACAAACGAACATCTCGGCCTAAATGAGGAAGGTAGTCCGGTGGATCAAAAGGTATATCGGTCCATGATTGGCTCATTGCTTTATCTTTATGCATCTAGGCCCGATATTATACTAAGTGTGTGCATGTGTGCAAGATTTCAAGCCGCTCCAAAAGAGTGTCACCTAGTAGCCATGAAAAGAATCCTTAGGTATCTAGTTTACACACCAAGTCTAGGGCTATGGTATCCTAAAGGATCAAAATTCAATTTGATTGGGTATTCGGATGCTGATTATGCGGGTTGCAAAGTGGATAGAAAAAGCACCTCAGGGACATGTCAATTTTTAGGTAGATCACTAGTCTCTTGGTCCTCAAAGAAATAAAATTCGTTAGCTCTATCCACCACCGAAGCGGAATACATTACTGCGGGAAGTTGTTGTGCACAATTATATGGATGAGGCAAATTTTGAGGGATTTTGGACTAAATATGGATAGAGTTCCACTCTTATGTGACAATGAGAGTGTCATTAAAATAGCCAACAATCCCATTCAACACTCCCGCACCAAGCACATAGACGTAATCACTTCCTTAGATATGACTCACTAAAAGGGGACATCGACATTACCTATGTGAGAACCGAGAAACAACTAGCCGATATCTTCACCAAACCCCTTGATGAAAGTCATTTTTGCGAGCTAAGGAGTGAGCTAAATGTCCTAGACCATCGGAACGTGACTTGATACCTTGCATGCATCAATTGTTATTTATCTTATTGATTTTGAAATAAAATGTTTGCAAAATCACTTGATTGATCTTCGAAAATGTTTTATTTTGATCTTTATCTTGAGTCAATCCACTCATGATCATTGCTTTGATTGTTGAATGCTTACTGATCACAAGTGGAATGACTCCCAAGTTCACTTGACTTAGAGTCTCGGTCCTCTCTCTCAGAGATTCAATCTTTTTCTTTCCTTCAGCTGGAAAAATCAACTATTCGGAACTTTCGATCAAGTCATCGGAACTTCCGATTTCTGTGAATCTAAACTCATCGGAACATCCGAAATCTTGTATCGGAATATCCGATTCTTGCTCAGCCTTCATTCCGCTGGAAACTTGAACTCATCGGAATATCAGAATTGGCTCATCGGAACTTCCAATGTTCTGGGTTTTCTGCCTGCTCGAAATATCTGAACGGGACTTCGGAACTTCTGAGCTCTCCACTTCTGTGCATACATCAGAATATCCGATGTCAGATCGGAACTTCCGATATGTGCATAACCCTTGAAAGTAACCAGTTCACTTTGTCTTTTCTTTATTGTTTTGTCCTCAAACCTCTGTACGGTCTCCACTCTTCATCTCGTGCCGCTTCCGGAATCTCCGACCATTCGAAACCTCCGATCTTCTCCAACGGAAGTTCTTCCACGGAAAGGACTTCATCTTCTTCGTGAATCTTGATTCTCTTCATTCTCAGGTAACCCTAGAACCCTAGAATTGAATCTTAAGTCCCTTTGCATTTGTTGCTCAAATTCCTTCGGTAGAATTGTTGTTCTACCCATCAACACTCTTGATCTTCAATTTCATCCTTTTCCTTTGGTCGATCTTGAAGAAATCTTGTTTTTAGTGCTATACCAAAAATTTTGGAATATCTGATATCTTTGATCGGAACTTCCGATATAGCATCGGAACTTTCGATCATAAATCGGAATATCCGATGTTGACAATACAGCACCAAAACCTATTTTCTTTCTCATTCCAATTGTCTCATCGAGTTCTCCTCTTGTCAGATCATATCAATGGATCCTGGATAGGGTGATCAACCCCCAACGGGCTCGACTAATATCCCCAACAGTCGCAAAAGGAAAAGTCCAACCGGGACGAGAACTAAGAGAGTTTCTTCCCAAGGACGTCCGATTGGCGGTATATCAATTAATG
The DNA here is from genome assembly GCA_036346355.1 of Rhipidocladum racemiflorum. Classification (NCBI taxonomy): domain Eukaryota; kingdom Viridiplantae; phylum Streptophyta; class Magnoliopsida; order Poales; family Poaceae; genus Rhipidocladum; species Rhipidocladum racemiflorum. The sequence continues at coordinate 61,581,138 of CM070570.1, forward strand.
AACCCTCTCAAGCCGCTCAGACTGTCAATGTGCCTCGTGGAGCACCTTTACCCTCCAGGAAAGGTAAAGGGATTGCAGGTGCTTCTCAGTCCCAATCTTCTCAAGCCATGAGCATGCCTAGGCTCAGGATGCCTGATAAGAATCCTCGGCTGGCAAGGAGACCTATAAATTACAAAGGGAAAGCAGCTCAAGTCCGAAAGGCAAGAGAAGAGAATCCCAATAGGGCAGATCGTTTCTCCACTGACTCCTGCTTCTGGACCTTCTTTCAGTAGGATTTTTATGAGTTAGTCATTCTACCAAGAAAGAATCATGTCATCTTGATGCAATGGGTGGACTGGGAATATATGGCAGAGACAGATGATGCCACCTTCAATGAGATCATTGCAGCTTGTGAAAGGACTAGCACCAAGAGAATCATGGGCTTTCAGCATGATTGGAATGTGGAAATCATCGCCCAGTTCTATGCCACGATGTATGTCTCTAGGGACAGAGTCTCGACCCTGCACTGGATGACAGAGGGACAATGATTTGAAGTCACTTATGCTCAGTTTGCCAGGTTGCTCGAGTTCACTGGAGCTGATTCCAAAGATAAGGATCAGATCCATAATGAGAGCTCCTTGTCTGCATCCAGTCTGAACTTTCTGTATGAGGAAGACGCTGAGTCTGAGGTTGGCAACACCAAGGGTATGAAGCCCTTCTTTGCTGCTCTAAACAGACTTTTCCGGAAGACATTGGCTCCCAATGAAGGTGATGCCTCTCATGTTCTCTCCTACATAAGGAATCTTCTAAGTAGGATGTAGGACAACCAGCGACCTTTTGATGTCTTTGATTTCATCTGGAATGAGATCAGGCTCACGGCTCAGGAGCCTAGGAGGAGCTGTGGGTATGCTCCTTATATCATGCACATGATAGAGCAGGTGACCCAGCAATAGTTTGAGTGTGATGTTAAGCACGCTGGCGTGTAGGTCAGGGCAATGAAAGCCCCAGCTCAGAGAGCTACAAGGACTACCACCAGAGGTGCATCTTCTTCTGCTGCCACTCCTGTAGCCTCAGCTCCTAGTGGATCTTCCTCTCCTCTGCTCCGTGCTTTGAAGTCTATCTTTTGCCTATGCAAGAGCAACGCAGCAGCACACAAGAAGAACACCAAGAGACTGAAGGACATTCAGAGACACCTGAACATTCAATGCTCAGATGATGAAGAGAGCGAGGAAGAGATTGAGGATCATTTTGCTCTGGCACCTGACGAGTCCGAGTCTCGCCGAGGAGACTGGCTCAAAGGGGTCTGGCTCAGAAGAGTCCGAGTAGATCTCCTTCTCCATTTCTTTCCTTCCTTTTGTGGTGCTTGATGCCAAAGGGGGAGAGAAAAGCTCACAATCTATCTTTTGTCTATCTCTGAGAGTTTGTTGGAACTTTGTGTCATGTGAACTTGATGTTGGATGTTTGAATGCTGCTCATTAGACTTTTGTCGTCGTTGCATGATTTATGTCTTTTATTGTAGTGTTGGATGTTAAATTGCTATTAATGCTCAATATTTTCTTATCATGCTTATCATGCTATTTATATGTCATGCCATACATGCATGTTATTCTCATATGCAAAGATATAGGGGGAACTCTTTCAATTTCGTGTCCTTTAAAATGTGCACTTGCTCCTAAAGGAGTCATAGCTTAAATGCACATATTGAGGGGGAGCTCACCTTATGTCAATACATTTTCGTATCTATTCTATTCAAATTATTTGTAAGCTTTAATCGGGTTGTCATCAATCACCAAAAAGGGGGAGATTGAAAGTGAATCTAGGCCCCTAAAGAAGTTTTGGATGATTAATGATAAACGATTAAAGGGACTAATGCGTTCAATGAGTTTGTTAACAGGTAATAGTCCCGAAGTGAGATCATCTACGGACGATGCATACTGTAGGATCGAAGTATACGAATATAGCAATCAGAGGGGGTGAATGATTATGCGGAAGCTAAAACCAAATTCTTGATCTATTAAAAGTTCACCCCAAAACAGAACCAAATAATTGCCTCGTTTTCGACAAAAATAGAATGACAAGGGTTCGGTAAAACGCGAATTACCGGAGATCCAACCGTCGGCTCGATCTGAAATTTGGACACAAGAAACTAGATTCTAACACGCATCGAACCCAAAAAGAATCAGCTCGATCGGACTTACAGATCAAAAGTTATGAACCTCGCAAACTTGCTGTGACAGAAGATGACGAGAATTGATCTAACGTAAACTTGAAGGTTTAACAGAAACGACAAAAGTTTAATCAACTAAACTTAGAGAAACCCTAAATAAATTCTCTAGAAAGGTTTTGATGGATCAAATCAAGATAAAACTCAAAGAACAAAAACCAATCTAGAAAAGAACAAGCATGCAAACAAGAACCAAAACAGGAAACACTGTAGCAACGCTAAGCATCAGAGTAACGCAAGGATCTAGAAGAATTGATCTTTATTTATTTTGTCTAAAGTACTCTCATCAAAAGAGTACAAACCCTAAATCTGAGCTTGAGGCTCTCAATGCGCTCAGCTCCGATTGATGCCCTTCAACAGGAGACACCCCTCCTATTTAAAGTAGCAAAACACAAGGAGTTCTGAATACAATTCCTAATCTAGAAGGAGTATGTATTCAACACAACTCCTCTTGGCCCAACCTGGCCGAGTACAACTCTTGCACGCGTATGGCAACCCTACCATACTCACGTGACTAACACTTTGCACGCGTATGGCCACCTGCCATACTCACGTGACTAACACTTTGCACGCGAATGACCTCCTGCCATTCTCACGTGACTAACCATTCTTCATGTGCACCATTCTCTTAGCCTGAACGTCCCGCATGACATCCTTGACCAACAAGACCTCAGTTCCTCCCTGAACCTAGTCCCGAACCTCAGCTCCTCCATTGTCGGGACCCCGAATCTGCAAATCCGGACCCTCTGTGTATTCAGCACTAGTCCAGGAACGCGCTAGTGCACACAGTCTTAACATTGGTAAATATCACAATCATACCACTCGATACTTAATAAAGTACTTTAACTAAATAGTCAAACTGGTTGCTCGACCTTATGGTCAAGTTACAAATATACGCCTCGCAGGGCGAAACTTATTAAGAGAGAAATAGTAGCAATAAAAATAAGATAACTGTGGCGCCATCCAAAGTATACCACAGTAACTGACCGGGCTCGCTCCTAAGTAGACGGTTCCTCGTGGAGCTCCTCCTCCAAAGCCGGTGTTGTCTCCTCTTCAACTGGTGTTGTATTGTGGCAAGGGTGAGTACTTGGTACTCGGCAAGTCATGCAATGTAATGCACTAATATACTACATGCATGGCTTAATACAAAGGAGTGGCTCAAAGTATTTTTGCAAAGAACAAGATTTAACAAGTATCATAAGTAGATTCAAAGGTGAGAAACAAATAAAGCTTAGATAACTTTTCAAGGAGTTTAATAAACATCTTTCCCATCCTAATCCACATTTCCATCAACATCATTATTAATCCAACCCAACCTTTCAGATCCAAGTTATTTTTGAGAAAATCTAACCCTTGACTGTAATTCCGGCGATGTCCAATACCGCGGACACGGCTATTCGAATAGATTCTACACCCTGCAGAGGTTATGCACTTTACCCACAAGATACAGTCAAACACCACAAAGGCGAGTTCCTCAGTAACAAAGTCTTTCGAAACTTCTAACAATACAAGTGGTCCTCCCGGTTGTTGCACACTAACCCTTCCCTTAGCTAAGGCGAAGTTTAGGCCAACCAACCGTTAGATGGGTACTGGCCTCGGCCCAGACGCTCCCCGCACAACTTACACAAAGGGTGTAGTTGACCTCCGAGGTCCCACAGGTACGTTATTAGCAACTTAATCAACTAGGTCCGTCCCATTACAGACATGTGGTTGCACGTTAGACCCAGTTCAAAGGCTTGCAAGGTGAAGTCCTTAGGGTGACCAGGGCAAGACTACCCGAAGAACCAAATCAACATCCCCAGTGCCACAACTGGCCCACCTGATCATTCTTGCCACATGCCCCGGTCAAAAACTATTTATCAAAACCCCAGTTGATTACCATGCACCACGTGCCATCAACATCACATGATACCTTTCCAAAACAGGTTCAATATATCATTAAGTCAATGTTAACATTTGATTGTCCAAAATCATGTCTTGATAGCAGGTCTAAGCGGTATACTACAACGATCTAATTTCCCATGTTGGCAATTTAATAATGTCCAACTAGTAAACCACAACTAGGGTGACAAGGGTCATGGCACATATTTAAATAATCAAGGTGTCATACAGCAAATTGGTATTTATCTACTCCCCCATATTTAAATAAAGTATTTTCTAATTGAACTAGCATGCAATAAGTTAAATCAAAATAAGTTTCAAAATAGGATCAACATGGTCAAAGCACAACTTGCCTTCAAAAAGTACTTGTTCTTGGTCTTGAGTTGGATCCTGAGTCAATACTTCTCCTTCGAATCCTTCCCAGACTTCAACGTCTACTCGTAAAGCGTGCAAATAGCAATACACAAATAAACAATAGGCAAAAAGTGTCCAAACATCCAAATAAAATCCATAAACAGAGAGAACATAATTTTATGAATTTTAGAAACTGGAATAAATCAAATTTGGAGTTAAAATGCAAAAGTTATAGCATTTTGAAGTTTAAATAATCCATTAAATAATATTACAGAGGAAAACTTTAGTCCAAAAATTAAATAAAATTCATAATTAGGTAGATCTCAATTTTATACAAATTTAGAAATTTGAATCACTCAAATCGGAGTTGAAACGCAAAAGTTATAAGCGTTTGAAGTTTGAATCAAAATCAAATCATTATTTCGAATTAATAAATCATTTTCTTTTCGAAATTAATTATTGCGCCACCGACACGTGGCATCCTCTCGATTGGTTGGTCGACGCCACCGGGTCCATGGACTCGGTCCACGCCTACCAGTCTTGTGGTGGGACCCACTGACGTCATCGCGTCGGCGCCGCCACGGCCACGACATCTTGAGCCCGCCATGGCGTCGCGTGGCTGACGCCATGGTACATGTGGGCCGACATGCGGGCCCCGCGTGTCGGCGTACACGACGCTGCTGACGGCGCGGCCGCGGTCGGCCTTTCCCGACGCGTGGCGCAATCTCGGCCCGTTGATTTGAAAATCAACGGCCCAGATTAGATTCGGCTCTCACGCGTTTGGGTTAACGCGTTTGATCTCGACCGTTGGATCTAGATCCAACGCCGAGATTGGATCCGGGATTTTGGACGAAATCTCACCGTGAGATGACGTGGCGTGATCTCGGGACGTTGGATCTTGATCGGACCACCGAGAAGCTTCGAGGACGTTGATGGCGGCGCGGCGGCTCGAGGTCACCGGAGTTGGGGACGGCGACACAGGCTACGGCGCTCCGGGGTTTCTTCGGCGAAGTGAGTTCTTCCTTCGGGTGCGTCTCGTTACGGTGAGTCCGGATTTGGGGTCAACTGCGGCGGGGGCCAGGCGGCGGGACGAAGCAAAAACCGCGGCGGCTCCTTAGATCAACTACGGCGAGCTCTAGCGGGGTGACGGCGGCGGCTTCGGCAGCGTGGGTTAGGGCTACGGGTGCGCACGAAAACGGACTACCCGATGGCGGCGGCGGCGCATATAATAGCGGCCTCGGCTTCCGTGAATCACGCGGAGACCGAGGTCGACACAGCTAGCCGGCGGCAATTAAACGGCCACGGAGAGGCGGCGTGGCGCAACGTGAGCCGTTGGATCTCGATCCAACGGCCGCGTGAGTTGGACTCGGGTTCGGCTCGGCCCGAGCCGGTGGCTCGGTCGGACTCGGGTTGATGATGTGGCTCAATCGTGGCCGTTGGATCCGAATCCAACCGCCACGCTTAGAAGCTTTCGGCCGAAGCGGGTTCTACCGACCAATCGGCTCTGTCGGGTTCTGGTCGACTCGAACTAGAGTCGACTCGGGCTCGGTCGGATGAACAGTGCAAACCCGGTTTGGATTTTCCAGCGATTTAATATTTAAAATAATTCCCAGTAATTCATTTAATTCATTAAAAATAGCAAAATACTCAGAAAAATTCCAAAAATTACGAAAATATTTTAGGGTATTTGGGACTCAAATAAAATATTTCCAACAAAATTTTATTTGCAAAGTTTAATTCTTTAATTATTTCAATATGGAATAAATTCAAATAAATTCCAAATAAATCCAAATAAATTCCAGAAAATTCCAAAAATTCACCAAAGTGCAAAATCACACATGAAATTTAAGAAAGCAAAATTTTGGGGTGTTACATCCATGAACCTAGTTCCGGTCCCGTCATCGACCACGTTCGTCTTCGAGCAATACCTGCACATGAACAAACCACAAAACAATTCCGAGCACAAGTCCACGACTTGACTCACATCAATCCATGCAAATACTCACACGAGCATTGCATAAAGTCCACTTCAAGCATCATGAAATTCTCACAAATTTCATAATCTCAAAAACAAATCAAACACAATTCCAATTTTGCTCAAAACCCTAATCGAGCAAAAACGCATTCACGACGGACCAAAAAATATGGTCCGGCGTACACATGAAAAAGTCACTCAAAAAACCATTCACGACGGACCAACAAAATCGGTCCGGTGTACAAGTGAAAGTCTCGGTTTCAAGAAGAAATCATTCCGGCGAAAACACGTTCACGACAGACTAAAAGAAATCAGTCCGTCGTACATGCGAAATCAATCCTCAAAAAGCCGTTCACGACTGACCAAAGAAATTGGTCCGACGTACATGCAAAACTTACTGGTTTCTTGGAAAATTGAGTCCGGCTCATGAGCTCAAAAGCACGTCCACGGCAGACCCAAAAACTTGGTCCGGGGCAAACACAAAATCGGTTCGGCGCAGAAGGGAAACTCTCTGTTTTTGAGAATTTGGTCCGGCACAAGAAAAAGATACACTATTTCTTGTCAACTTGTCAAACACATGCACAAACACATTTTGCAAATTGAATTCTAAGCCAATTTTTCAGCACATGATTTCACACATACCCTCAAAAAGAAACGATAATGAAAACGGCATTATTTTAATGTATTTTACATTTTTGAGTCATAGGATTGCCGTACTATTAAGAGAGATGCTTTGTAGTTGATCTAGAGTTAGTCTCTATGCTCAGATGAATGATAGCTAGTTGCATTTGAGAGACATGAAGTCACTGCACTTGCACCGGAATGGTTTCCTTTGAAGTTTAGGTTGGACATTCCGATCTTGGGTCGGAAGTTCCGATACGTTCAGACATTCCGATGCATAGTTGTGCCTGAGTCCGAAGCCCCTACAACAGATCGGACTTTCCAATTTTTCAAGTCGGAAGTTCTGATGCGTGTTGAGATCCCAAAGGGTGCTCTCTGTTGAGTTCAGACGTTCCGATCTTTTAGATCGGAAGTTCCGATAAGTATTAGAACGAGAAAAGGGTGCTCTCTGTTGAGTTCGGAAGTTCCGATGCATTTAAGTTATAATATGGGAACTCTCTGTGAGCTTCGGATGTTCTGATCTAGGAATCGGACATTCCGATTTGGACTTGGTGAAATTTCTTGAGAAAGTTTCTTAGAGGTGACTATCTGTGAGCTTCGGAAGTTCCGATCGTGTAATCGGAAGTTCCGGTGCGTAGTCTTTTCGACCGTTGGAATGTGCCAAGTTCTGGAAGTTTACACACATCGGAAGTTCCGATATGTGGCTGAGTGCGGGTATGACGAGTAGTTTTTGTCCAAATCTATAAATACCCACCTCCACCTCATTTGAGAGGTTACACACTTTGTTGGGCTGAGCTTGTGAGCTTGTAGAGCACATTCCAAAGCATTCTTGAGTCCGCCTTGATCCTAGTGATCATCTAGAGAGTGGGGAATAGAAGTGAATTCTAGTGCTAGAGCAAAAAGTGAAATTCATTCATCTTGAGCATTAGAGAGCATCTCCAAGATCACACCACTTTGCATTTGTTACTCTTGGAGGTTGAAGGACTCCTAGACGGCTAGGCGCGCTCATGAGCTCCCGAAGAGTGTGGGACGCCATGAGAAGTTTGTGAAGGTCGATTTCACCTCCGAAAGAGAAGAAATCAAGAGTGAAACCGAATCTCAAGTGTGACCGAGGTTTGGGAGGAAAGGGTTGAAAGAGACCCGGCTCTTTGTGAGCCTCCTCAACGGAGACGTAAGATCCCCTCAAGGATCTGAACTCTAGGAAATAAACTCTTGTCTTTTTAGTTTGATTTCTCTTGAATTACTTGTGTGTAATCTTTCTATTTGAACTCCTCTATTGTTACTACTCTAGTCTAGATCGTTCAATCATTCTTGCACTCAACTAGAGTAGAAGAAGTTTGTAGATTGCTAGACGCGTTGCTTGTTCTCGAATTTCATTACTTATCGGACATTTCGATAATATACCAGAAGTTTCGATCCAGTCGGAAGTTCCAATATTATACCGGAATCTCCGATACCTTTTCCGCTGCGATTAATTTCGTTTGAAATTTTAAATAGCCTATTCACCCCCCTCTAGGCAATTATCTCATCTTTTCAGTACCGGGATTTTAGTGCCGGTACTTATTTTCTAGAAGGGTATTCTGGAGTTGTTGCTGGAGCGGTAGTACCGCGGCTTGAGTCTGGTACTGCCGGTGGAGCGGTACTACCGGGCTTATGCCTGCGGTAGTACTGGATTTACTGTATAACGGCTAGTTTTATAGCCGTTGCTCTAAGGGCGCGGTAGTACTGCAGTTTTGCCGCCAGTACTACCACAAATGTCGATTTTTCAGGGGTTTGCCCCTCCAACGGCTAGTTTTGGAGTGGGGGTTATATAAGACCCCCTTGGGGGCATTAGCCATATTGTTGGTGGTGTTTTGAGTCCTCTTGAGCTTTGTGTGTGTTTGTGGGAGTGGTTTCCATCTTCCCAATTTGGTTTTGAGCTCAAGAGTGATCCTAGATTGCATGAGTTGCATCTAGTGAGGATTGAGAGGACCCTAGATGCATGAGTTGCACTAGGTGATCACCGTAGACGCAAGTGGTGCGATCGGTGAAGCTTGAGCAGAGTGCTCAACTTGTTACTCTTGGAGATTGCCCCTCCTAGACGGCGTAGGAGCGTCGTGCGTGGGAGCTCTCAAGGATTGTGAGAAGCCTCGGCGAAGTTTGTGAAGGTTGAAGCTTAGCCTACCCGGTAGGGTGAAAAGCTACCATGAGTTGATTTGCGGCGGAAGGCTCAAGTGAGTGAGCCGGTCCAAAGTGAATTGGACTTCCTCAACATGGACTAGAGGAGAAGTCTCCGAACCACGGTAAAAATTATCGTGTCCTTTGTCTCTTTTACTTTCAAGCACTTACCTTATTACATTTACATCTATTGCTTGATTATGTATAGAATTGCGTAGTATAGCTTGCTTGATTAACATAGTAATTCTATTGTAGAGACTTAATTTAGTGGGTGCACTAGTGAGCCTAGTTGATTTAGGCCTTAATTGTCAAAACCGTAGTTTACGCTTCCGCAATCTAATTAGGTTTTGACATAGGGGTAATTAGAGGCGATCCTCGAGTAGTGAGATATTTTAATTGCCTATTCACCCCCCCTCTAGGCGCCTCCTCGACCCTACATCCCAGCGGCTCACCGCCCCTCCTTCCGTCACTCTAGCTCACCGCCGACCACCCCAGGCCGCGCTCTGCGGCAACCAATAGTTCACCTGCGATCCCTATACCCTCCTCTAGCTCCCCACGGCCTCGTCCAAGGAAGATCGCCTTCGAGCCGCCGCCGGTAACCTCCCCTGATTCCGCCCCTGCTCGAAGTCTATGGTGAGTGGGCCTTGGTTGTTAGCCTCTGTGCTAAGTCAATGAAAAACCAGGGAAAAATAACCGGCTGCCATGTCGGCGAAAAACCAGGATGGTTTGAGGCGAGGGGATTATTTTCACCGGAATTGGATGTTAAGGGGCTTAAATAGCCGATTTTATAGATTATGGCGGTTATTTGGACTTTTCTGATAGTTTAGAGGTGTAAAATGGACTTATTCCATTAAAATAACCCAACCTTTTCCCATTTTCAAATTTTGTCGGGCCAAGGGATTAGCCCTTACCAAAAAAATAAAAACTTAGTCTTATATCCTAATTTTAAGGAAAATCATTATTTTTTAGACACAGGAGCTTAGACTTTGTTCAGCAGGAAGCCTGTTATGATTAAGGTGAATTACATTTTTTGATAAAAATCTGGTGCCGTCTCCAGCCACGTGCACGGTGCACCTAAGCCAATCCGACTATGTGAAGCATGATTAGCACAGTTTGTGTTCTGCACCATGTGATTGCCTAGGGGCACAACCAAGCCCTTACCACTTCGAGCGGTGCTTTTGGCAAGAGAGAAAAAATAGATATGCGTTTGATAGAAGACGGCTTTAAAACAGACATCAATTGGCTTTAAAACAGACATCAATGTACAGGGGAGAATGGGAATAAATGGACGACTCATGAAGGATCATTTCAACTTACAACAGAATTAAATCATTTAATGATGAAATGGCTCTACAATGCACTTAAAAAGGGGAGGGAGCGAACAGCTACAACCAAAATATTTTTCCTACAGCTGGTGATGAAGTCCAGTACGAAAACAACTACAGACACAGAGCATCAGCCTTGAACTTCATCTTTGGGCAGTTGTGCATACATGTCATGGCACAAGGAAGCAAAATCAGCCATGTTTCTGAAGAGCTCTGGTAGGTGCTTCCGGAGGTTTGCGAGTGACTTCTCCCTCACCTGCCTGGCAAGCCTAAGGTGATGTCCCTCTTCTTCCTTCAGCTTACTCTCTACTTCCTCGATGGCCATTTTCCTCTCATTGACAGGATCTGAGTTCGGAGTTTCAGCTACTTCAGCGTTAGCATCCTCACCTAGGGATGCCCTTCTCTCCAAGTACCTTCGATGCCAGTCTTCAAACTGTGCTATCTTTCGGTTGAGATCCCGACGAGTTTCCTCACACCTCTTCCTTAGACTGACTTCCTCTTCCTGATGCAATACAATATTGCTTATGACTTCACCAAAGTTTTTGATGGCAGTTTTTGCAAGTTCAATTGGAAGCCTCCCAAGCTGGCCGTGCCAGGCAGATAGCAGATTTTTTATGGGTGGTTCCACCTGCCTTGGAGGGGAGGAGACCTTCTCCTTCAAGTTGCTCTCGATGGGGATGAGGTTAAGCTTCAACCATGCATCGAGTGCTCCGATGTACCTTTTTTGATGGTCCATAAGTTTCTCGAACTGCATGTGCCACTCCCTGACAATGTCACGTAACTCACAAGTCTGCTTATAATGCAAATCAGTTGTCTCTCTTGGAACAGGCGGGATCTCAAAAGCTCTGATTCCCATTATGGTATTAAGCTGGCCGTTATGATGACGGTGCATCGAACTCCACATGTTTGCCATCCTGCATAAGGAAAATGGTAAATAAAAAAAAAGGCAAAAGACTAGACATACCTTAAGACAGCAAGCAATTACACATCGCAAGATAAGTATGATCTCATTCAATAAGACAAATGGTTCAAACAATGCAAACTTCTGTATTGTCTATTATTGCCTTCCTGGGGAATCATGAATTCACTATCTGTAACTGCCTCAACTACAAATCATGACTTGCTACTTTTGTAGTAGACAAAACTATAAAAACATATGAATCTGCTTTTTTCAGGGAATTACTACATATTTTATATTCCCAAAAGACTAAAAAATAGAATCCCTACCCACTTATTCCGTTCCATTGATTGCAGAAAAAAAATTTATCATACTACCCTGGGATCCAATTATATGCAAATGACTGATATGCTTGAAAGTTTTTTCAAGTGAGCAAAACCACATCCAAAATTGAACAATAAATAGGTACTAGAAAACCAGTTTCAGTACTATTATATAATATGGATATAAGAGCAGGAGGTTATCTTGACAACGAGTTTGATGGGAGTTTGTTCTGGGAAGGCCTTTTTTCTGGTATTCTTTAGTGATTTGCGTGGGATGCAGGAGAGCAAGAGACATGATGTCATAGTTGTCACGGCGTCGCCTTGTTGTCACAGCGGCCGGAGGGGGACGCCAGGGCCACTCGCCTTGACAAAGGAAGCGAGGGGCTGGCAGCACTCGGTGATGGAGCAAGCCCCTCGGGGCTTGGGCAACGACGGAGGAGGCGGGCGATGGAGGACTCCTTGGGTTTGGCGTGAGGGTTTGAGAGAGAAAGCAGATTTGGGGTCCGTGCCTTACGTCGCTGCCGTGACTTTTGCCTCTGCTGCCCCTTTCCGCCGAAGTTCTTCCACTCCAGGTCAGTGCTCCTCTCCGCTGCCCCATTCTGCCGCTACTCTGCTCTGCTGCTGATGCTTGTTAGTGCTGCTTGCTGGTGCTGCTGGTGCTGCTGCTCATCGTTTGATCACTGCTAGGCACCTAGGCGTCCAGGCGCCCCAAGCACGCCTCGCCTAGCCGGACCGCCGTGACAACCTTGCATACGGAATAGGCTCTTAAACTAGTTTCTTCCTGGTTCTTGTGGGAGGTGAGGGTGGTGGTGGATGAATGACAGACGCTAAAGGCACCTTTTATTAGTAGAGATAAATAAAAACAAAATACAACAGCATATAAGTAATGCTGAAGAAACCATTTGAAACAAATAAGTAAGGTGACATACCACTTTATAATGTTGCGAAACAAACTCATATTTGGAATCCAAACAATACAAATCCCCTTAGTAATTCTGCTGTTATAACTACTAACCATGTTATTGCATAGAGCAATTGAAAAAACAACAGATCTATGGTACATTCGACTTTTTTAGCATCTTGTATAAATGAAAGAATGGAACTGCAGCACAATAACAAAAAATGTGGTAATGATGAACTAACATACAAAAAGTTGCACAAATCATAAAATGACACTACATACAATCCAAGAAGAGTGGTCTATTCTGACTTGACGTAGTCTCAATCATACTATTTTGACCATTCGTTATTGTCGTTATACATTAGCAGGAATTAGAAAATGCTAATATTTGAAAATACTTTTGATGAAGAGTATGCCTATGCCATTATCTAGTGACTAATCATGGTATTTATGAACATATCAATGGTCAAAGTTCAAAAAGTTTGAACGGCACACAAAAAATGTCACATTCTTTCCGGACTAGAGGGAGTAATTGATTGTTAGGTGAAAATAACAAGGTTCTCCCTCCAATAACAAAAGAGTGTCGTTTTGGGATGCATGCAGTCAAACCATCGACTATAACCCCAAAAGAACCAGATTTCGTAAACAACATAGAGGAAGAATGAAAGGAAAATTCTGCCAAGGCCATCATATTTGTTTTGGTAGATATGCTCTTCAAGCACTTGAACCCGCTTGGATCACGTCGAGACAGGCAGAGGCATGGCAAAGAGCAATGACACGATAGGCACGTTGTGGTGGAAAACTATGGGTACGTATATTTCCCGACAAACCGGTTACACCAAGACCCACGGAAACACGTATGGGCTCAGGAAAGGGATCCCTCGAATATTGGGTAGCCGTTGTTAAACCAGGTCGAATACTTTATGAAATGGGCGGGGTATCCGAAACTGTAGCTAGAGCAGCTATCTTCATAGCTGCCAGTAAAGTGCCCATACGAAGTCAATTTTTTTGATTAGAGATATAGAACCTTTTTAAACATTGGCTATCCATATCTCTATGAACATTTGGGTTGAACATATGAAAAAGATGTGTAGATTTGTCATGACAAGTACTTTCATAATATTATAAATTTTACTAGGTTTATAACATATTACAATAGAAATTAGTGACCAAAGTTGTGTTTTGGAGACTATGCCAATGTTGAAAACGAAACTCTTTTGTGACCGGAGGGAGGGAGTACCAATCAAGGCTAGGATAGCCGGTGCACATGTGACAGCATTGTTTTCCTGCACTTTACATTGATTTAACTGTACCCAGGTATCTTTCTTTTCTGCCATGTTATAGTTGATTTCAGAACAAATACGTACACCTCTATTTTTATTATGCTAGTGAGGAGAATCAGGTAGCTTAGTCGGAGCACATGGATGACATTATGAGAAGGAACAGCAAATAGACAAACAGGCAAGTCCATTTCATTCAAACAAGTAATTGCAGTTGAACAATTGAAACCAAGTTGAAAAGGAAAATGTTACACTTAATTTATCACTACTTTGCTTGAAGTCAAAGAACACTCACCCATCAACAAGGTCCACCAACTTCGGGTATAGCTGTTCATCACGTAGCCGGTTTATTTCTGAAACTGTTGAATCCATGGATTGCATATCTACTATGTACCTTGTGTGCAAGTGGCTAACAGCAGCTTTTGTCTTCTCAAGGGTCTCAAGTTTAACACCACGTTTCTTTTGCTTATGCAATAGGGCTACCTTCTTTTGATAATCAATTTTCATAAGTTCCCCTGCCTGGTTGGACACATTCAGACAATATATCAATAGACAAAAAACAGAGGCTGAGTACTCATGGAACAAAAACAATAGACATGGCAAACGAGAAATGTCTAATAATTTCGCATGTTAAGAGGCACTACAAAAAATCAGTCTAAAATCTGAATAGGACAGTTTGGTTTACACTTGTTGCTCCTACTAACTGACCAGAATTGATTTTCGATCAAAACCGACCGGTTTTGTGTCAAAAATCGTGTGGTAGTGCGTTAGGCTTTAGCACGTGGTCAAAACTGGTCGTTTTTAGGTAAAAACCGATCGGCTTTCAATTTTTTTGAATTTTTTTCAAAAATTTTGAATTCTTAACCCTTCGATTTCTGACGATTTTCAGCTCGATATTTTTGAATTTCGGTTTTCCATCGGTTTTTCCGGTTTCAATATTGTCAACCCTAGAATCGGTAAATGTCAAACAAATTATTGTCGAATATACATTACCTTCACTTCATCATATAATTTTTTCTCCCACGCAAGCATCCTGTCCAGAACTGTGGCATGAGTTTCAAATCTTTCATCAATCTCAAAATTACCACCTAAATCATCTTGGTCAGGTAAGTTCTTGAAGGAGCGGTTCCATGTGATTACATGCATGATTTTTGTATAGTGATCAATATGCCCTGAAAACATTAAGAAATCATTATAAAAGTGCAAATTCAACATCACACTGCACATACTATAGAATCTAGAAGTTAGATCGCAGATTTCATAAACCAGGAAACTGTCACCAATCACAATCGGTATGAAAGGGAATAGTTATTAGAACAACAACACTTAGAGAAAGAGAGGAATAAATATGGGGTAAATTAAGTAATCTTCTACGGTAAATTGAGAAAACAGCAATTTGGAGGTTATTTAGGGTTCAAGACAAGTACAAAAGTAACTCTTCCATATATGTTTGTAAACACTAACTCAATAAGGGATTACAAACCGCAGATTCCCAATTCGCCAAGGTACTATGACAACAAAATCTCAAAGGGAACTACATATTTTATTCCCAGTTTATCATATAGGAAAAAAAAGCAGACGTGTACATTAAAGCTAGCCTTAACACCACATATTGGATTATTACAGACCAAACTACTAAAAAGGGAAGAAATCTAGGATCCACTTCTCTATTATAAATGATTATTGATGCACGAGTGTTAATCTTCTTTCCAAAACTAAGGATGAAAAGACACATTGCATTTTCTGACTCAATCAGTGCGCGGTGGTTGCTCAATATTAAAAAGTAAGGATCAGGAAACAACTTAAGTAGCCACACTTGCCTCGATTGTCAGCATGGTTGGAGTGGTAATGCATCCGGGTGGCCTCAAGCCTTTTTGACACATCATGTGCACTCTCTGAAGACTTGAGGAAGTGATCATCAAGGTGAGCAACAATTTGCAGCAAGCTGGCAGTCCCCGACACCACCACCATCTTCCCTTTCCGAGTCTCAACCGCACCAATAGACGCAGCATGCTGGTAATGCACTTCGGGTGGCGGAATAGGTGCCTTGGGTGGCATCCTAATGATTGGCTTTGTCGGGGCAAGGTTTGCCGCAAGCTCCTCAATGGCCTTTTCCTTCTCCAGTGCTGTCTGCAGTGGCCGCTCCTCAGCAGCACGCGCAGGAGTAGCTGGCTCAACTGGTTTCATCACCGGTACCTTCACCTCAGGCATGGACTCCTTCTCCCTCCTCTCCATCCAATCCTCAGCGGACTGCTCCAGGGTGGGCGGTGGTGTGGGGGTTGGGCCGAAGAAGTAGTCCCAGGTAGCCATCTGTGGCTCTGGCATCAGGGGCGGTGGCGTCGCAGAGGCCGGCGTCAGCGGGGATGGGTTGGGCCGTGGTGGTGGCTGCGGTGTCACTGGAGAAGACCCCACGCTGTCCATCACACCCAACTTCGGCGGCTGTCCGTGCACCATTTCGTCGACGCTGACATCATCGTGCTCGTGGTGATCATCGTCATCGTCGTCGTCGTCGTCGTCGTCATCATCATCATCATCACTGTCGATCCCGATATGGCCATCCTCCTCCTCCTCCTCCCGGATGGCGGCGCCAGCTGGGGGGCGGTTCTTGGCAGCGGCCCTAGGGTCGGGCATGGGGATGTTGGGGGTGGAGGAGGAGCGCTGGAGGCTGGCGTGGGGGAGGTTGAGGAAGGACGGACGCGGCGGGGAGGGCGCGATGAGGACGGCGGCGATGGACGGGGGAGGCGGCGCGGAGACGGAGGCCACCAGGCTGGGGTCGGGCGCCTCCCCATGAGCGAAGTCGGAGAGCGCGCCGCCGGTGCTCTTGAGGAGGACGGTGTAGGCGGAATGGGCGGCGGCGAAGGCGTTGCGGGCCTGGACGGCGTCGGTCATCAGCCGCTTCCGCTCCCGGCACCGGCGCACCGCCTCCTCCTGGTCGATCTTGGACTGCCCGCACCCCATCGAGGCGGCGATGGGGAATCGGGTTTCTTGCGATTCTTGGAGGGGGGGTTCTTGGGGGTGGTAGACTGGTAGTGATGGGCTTTTGATGCGATGGCGTTGCTGGCGGGTTGGCGAGGGCGGTGGCAGACGGGCGAGGGGGTGGTGGCGGTGGATGCTGCCGTACTGCTGTGAAGTGGGGAAAGTGATGCAGCAGAAGTTGCTGCTTTTCTTCTTTGCTTCTTTCTCTCCCCTTCTCTGTTTTTCTTTCCTTTCAGTGTTTTGTGTTTAAGCCAGAGGCCATTGGTACCGTCAAGAACTCCAGATTTGGATCCTTGGCCTAGCTATTTTTGCTTTAGAATATATTCAGTGGCGCAACCAAAATTTCACTAAATCTCCTACAGAAAACTGAACCACAGTAACTAACAATAAATACTACTCATATCGAAATAGTCCATCCGGTCTAAAAAAAACTGACATTTTAAATATAGTGATGATCGAACTTTCAAAATTTTGACTATCGATATATTGTTAAATATTTAAATTAGATACATGAAAATTGTATGTGTAGACTTGTCTCCAGAAGCACTTTCATAATATTATAATTTTATTAAATTTTGTAAATATATTAAATAAAAAATAATGATCAAAGTTATGTTTTCAAGATTGTGTTAACTTCAAAACATTAGCTTTTCAAGATCGGATGGAGTACAACAAAAGTCCAAGCGAAGGAAAGAGGGAGAATGGCCGGAGAAGAAGATTTGGTCCATGAGCTTTTCCAATATTTAAGTAGTTTTTTGTTTTCAAAAAATACATAAAAAGAAATAAATACATGAAATAGCAAACGAGCCCAAAAATTTTTTAGGAAAAATCGGGAAAATACTTTGGAACACGAGGAACCCAAATAAATTACTTTTGGATTTAATTTATGTTCATATTATTCACATTAAATCATTCAATTTTTTAGAAATTCCATTGTAATCTTTAATTAGTTCAAGAAAATACTGGAATTTTTGGAAATTGCTATTTCGACTAGAAGATTTTAAAAAGATCTAAAAATTGAGATGTTACAACTTCCCAAAGCAATCAATAGAAAATACTTTAAGTGCCATCCAAACGTTTGGGTCATTGCCTAAAGAGTTTGAGCTGAGGTTTAAGATTGCATCCGCTTGTGATTTCGAAGGTGATTGTAGGTCCATTTCATTTTCGTGATCTAAGGTTAGTAATGGGTTCTAATTGCATTATTGTAATATTCCAATTAAGTTTAGAACCGTTTTGGAGTTGTGTTTGGGCTGTGTGGGCTGTTTTGGCTTTGGGTGGACTGCTTGTGGGCCGTTAGTGGCCCGATTTGGCCCAAGTGGAGGGGGGATCCCTCCTTAACCCTAGCCACCCTCCCCTCCCCCCTTTGGCCGCAACCCCCCATCCAGCCGCCCCACCCTAACTCCTCCTCTCCCAATGGCGCCTCCTCCCCTGGCTGCTCCTCCTCCTTCTTGTTCCTCGAGGGTAAGTGAAGGTACTTCTTGGGTTTAGGGTTTGCGGTGACTTGCTTTATGAAATTAGGAGGATCCCTGCTATATTTGTGTGTTTTAGGGTTGAAGGATTTGGTTGATTTGGGGGAGGGGTGGATTTGAAATTTGGGATGAGTTCGGTGATTTTCGAGCTGAGCAAACCCGATTTTTGGAGCTGTGATTTGATGATCTTAGATTCGTTTCCTGAGGGTTTGGCTGTGGAAGAAGATGTAGACCATCATCTTATCTTTAATTAGAGACCGAAATCATGAAGTTTGATTCGGAAGTTATGGCTGTTTTACCGTATGCTGTCCAAATTCTGTCATGACTGATAGCTCTTGCGGTATTTGGAGTTTTAGGGCTAGCTAGAGGTTGAATCAATTTTTCTCAATACCTAGGAAAAGTTGGAAAATTTCCTTTTAGATTCTAAAAATATCATCTTTTGCTCAATTTGGAGTTGAATAGAATTAGTTATGAATTTTTGAAGTGTGTGTCCAGAATTGGATCTCGGCTGGAAGATCAGACTTCGGGTAGTTCTATATCTGAAGTTCAGGTCACATTTTTGGGCCCTTTTAGTAATTTCTAGAAGGGTTGGATATTGTAAAAAACGTAGATTATTGTCCTAAGTTTCATTAGAGATCTAGAACACAAAATTTGGTTAAGTGAATCAAAAGTTATGATCTGTGGAAGCCGACTTAGCAGAATCTGTTGACTACTAGATGCAGTCTTGGTATTTTGCAGATTAGGATTGTATAGAGACCGAATTAAATTATTTCAATAACTAGAGAAAGTTAGATAATGTTCTGTAGTTTTTAGAAATATCCTAGTTTGCCTTATTTGGAGTTATATAAAAATAGTTATGAAATTGTGAAGGCTGATGTCCAGATTGTGGACAGATCGGTTTTTGGAGTTGATTATGAGGGTTTTAGTATAGTCATTAAAATTGACGGGTAACTAGAACTTTGTTGGTATTCTTGTATAGTTTTCATTCAGTGGTTATGTTCCTAGTTTTGGGCTATGGGATTGAAATTTATGGTGTTTGTACCCTTAGTCAACAAGGGTCGCGGGGTTGCCGAGTGTGCTAACGAATTTCAGGAAAGGCGCATAGTTGCGATGTTGTTATCATTTTTGGTGTATGTGATGTAGTGGCATATTTTTGAGAGTGTGTGTGTGTGCACTTTATTTCAGGTGGTGTGACTCCAGGAGTGGCTTCAACCTTGCGCCACTCCGCTACTCATGGGTAAAGGTAAGTGAATCGTATAGAATGATGTAGGGTGGTTTGTGATTTGCATAATGAATTGCTTGTGATTTGCATAATGAATTGCTATCTAGCAGTCCTAAATATTTGATATGCCTTGCTACCATGTTTTTATGCATGAATATAATTAGGATGATGTGAAGTTTAAGTTTATGGATATGAGAATACGTCAATGTTTATGGATATCGCTATGAGAATGTTGAATGAAAAGAATGCGACTTGCAAAGTGTTCATATCATTTGCATATGTGCATTCATGACAGAAGAGGTGACCGATGTGGGCCTCTGTGCTCACACATAGTGAGCACGAAAGACCGACTTCGGTAGGCCCCTCCACGAGATGGAAGGGAATGAGAGGGTGCACACCGACGGGTGTGCTCTCAGTTATACCGATATACGCTATGAGATGTGCATTATGAGCATGCATGATGCATTGCATAAATGAAGAGAAGTAAATAGTAAATGGATGTGTTCATTTTTCATGTATGGTTACACGACATGATTTACAATGCCATGATATGCTTATATATTGTTTTCATAGTATGATGCACTTTGCTGAGTTTTGGACTCATGTTTGTTTATTTAAATATTTTTTTAGGTACCTTGAGATCAACACTTGGGAAGGGAATGTAGAATCATCTTTGCACGTGACATCACTCAATTTAGACAACCGCATAATTAAACTTGATGTAGTAGGTTCCATATAGTGGTCTGAGTCATTGATTATATCTTGCTTATGTTTAGTTAATTATTGTTTGGAGTTTATGGTTATCTCATTGATTATGTTTTGTTGAGTATATGTCTCATAAGTTTTATGTGTGGTTATGGCTTTTGTTCTTGGCTAGGTCATGATAAACCTTGTTGCTAAAATTTATGGTTTTGAGTCTCTACTTTGAGGTCATATTGTTAATTTTTCTTATTCTTACCTAGCCATTTATGTTCTGGATATTGTGCAGGTATAAATTATAATTATTTTATGTTGCTAAAAGTTATTCTACGTGGTTAGTGTACTTGCTAAAATTTGTTACTAAATATGCTTATTCGATATAATTGTTTGTTGTGGTGATATTCGAGGCACGTGTTGTACTGGGGTGTTACAACTATATTCAAGATCTAATTTGGTAAGGAGAGATTTTGAAGATTGTTTAGATCTAGCTTGTCGATCCATGTGTTCTTGGTGATCTAAGGTTAGTAATTGGTACTAATTGCATAATATTATATTCAAGATCTAGCTAGTTAATTTGATAAAGGGAGAATTTGAAGACTGTTTAGATCTATATCATAGATCCATTTATTCTTTGTGATCTAAGACTAGTAATTGGTTCTAATGCATTATTTAAGATCTAGCTAGTTGGGGTGAAGAGAGAATTTCAAGATTGTGTTTAGATCTAGCATATAGATCCATTTGTTCTTTGTGATATAAGGTAATAATTGGTTATATAATTGTATTATATTCAAGATGTAGCTAGCGGTACATAATTTAAGAATGTGTGCAAGCGCACACCTAGTGTACTTTAATTTTTGACACTAATTATTATATGCATAGCGTAGATGGACCGAAGCTAGATGTACACTGAGAACCATGTGAGTGCCGAGTACATTAATGGTCTCTCCACTTTTAGAAGAGCTGCAGAGAATGATATGTTTAATAAGGGGTTGCAATTTATGTCTTGTTTGTGCACAAATCGAAGCACACTTGATTCTGAGGGATTTCAAATGGGGGTATACATGTTGGACCAATCACAGTAAAGAGTAGAATATACATGAAGCAAGTAGTATTAACATCATCGACAAAGTCAACAATATACCGGATGATCATAACGATTGTGCTTCTGATGAGGATGGTTGTAGGATGACAATTTAGATCAGATGCTGCATGATACAGAAGGGAACCATGGTGACAGAGAATATGGTAAATTCCAGGGCTTGATGGAGGACTTAGACAAACCTTTGTACCCGAGATGCAACTCAAAATACACAAGGTTGTCATCTATGCTTAAACTGCTGAAATTGAAGGCAAGCAATGGTTGGTTCGATAAGAGTTTCACAGTGTTATTAGGTCTATTGGCGGACATGCTTCTAGAAGGAAACAAGTTGCCGACAACTACCTACAAAACCAAGAAGGTTCTTTGTCCCTTGGGAATGGAAGTAAACATAATACATACATGTCTGAACGACTGTATAATGTACCACAAAGAGTACTCAAACTTCCATGTATGTCCGGTATGCAAAGCATCCTGGTACAAGCATAAAAGTCATTCAGATGATGATAACGAGGGCATCTAGGTGAAGAAAGGACCTCCTGCTAAGTTGGCGTGGTATCTGCCTGTAATTCCCTATTTGAAGCATTTGTTTGCAAACCTAAAGGAGGCAAAACTACTGCATTGGCACTCGAAGGAGCGTAAAAATGATGGAATGCTAAGGCACCCTGCTGATTCCATCTAGTAGAGAAACATTGATAGGAGGTTTCAAGAATTTGGTGCGAATCCGAGGAATATAAGGTTTGGAATGAGTACAGATGCAATGAATCCTTTCGGTAACATGAGCAGCTGTCATAGCACTTGGCCCGTGAATCTCTGTATCTACAACCTTTCTCTTTGGTTGTCTATGAAGCGGAAGTACATTTTGTTGTCTATACTTATCCAAGGACCAAAACAACCTAGAAATGATATTGATGTGTACCTAGCACTATTGGTGGAAGATCTAAAAACACGGTGGGTTCTCAGAGTACAGGTACGGGATGCGTACAAACGAGAGAACTTCACTTTGCACTGCCTGTTGTTCTGCACCATAAATGATTACCCTACCCTTGCTAACCTGTTGGGTCAGAGTACAAAAGGAACCAAAGCCTGCACTTACTGGTTAGACGATACTGAGAGTGTGTGGTTGAATCACTCATGCAAAACCGTATACATGCTTCACCGTAGGTTCCTTCGGAGGAATCACCCATACCGCAAGATGAAGAAACAATTCGATAAAAAGAACAAAGTCAGTTCAGCTCCAAGGCCTTTAAGCGGGAGAGAGGTTCAGAACATTATTAAGGATTTGGATGTTGCGCATTGAAAGAGACGTCAATCAATGACCCATGAGAAGATCATGTGGAAGAAGAGATTAATATTTTGGTATGTACCTTACTGGGAGCACCTAAAAGTTTGACAATGCATCAACGTCATGCACCTAGAGAGGAATATCTGTGATAGCTTGATTGGTCTCTTACTAAGCGTTAAGGGCAAAACAAAGGATGTTATCAATGCACGGCTTGACTTGGTCGATATGGTCGTAAGACCTGGGTTAGCACTGAAAGAAACCGATAAAGGCCGAACGTACCGAGAACCTACTTGTTACACTCTATTCAAGGCTGAGATAACTAAACTGTGCCACTGCTTGCATTGTGTGAAAGTTCCGTCCAGTTACTCCTCTAACATGAAGAGACTTGTTTCGATGCAAGATTTGAAATTAACTAGCATGAAGTCTCATGATTGCATGTGCTGATGACACAGATGCTCCATGTTGCAATTAGAAGTATTTTGCTAGTCAAGGTCAGGAGACAATCACGAGGCTATGTTATTCCATTAACACAGTTGCTCAGAAGGTCATCGATCCCGAAGAACTAGATGCTCTACAGGCTGAGGTGGTGATGACTCTATGTAATCTTGAGATGTATTTCTCTCCTTCGTTTTTCAATATCATGGTCCATCTCATTGTTCACCTTATGATAGAGATAAAGATGTGCAGACTCATGTTCCTACATAGCATGTGCCCGTTCGATAGGTACATGAGAATTCTCAAGTCCTACATACGAAATTGATATCGGCCCGAGGATAGCACTGTTCAAGGTTATGCAACCAAAGAGGTTGTTGAGTTCTACGTCGATTACATTGCTTAGGTCAAACCGATAGATGTGCCTCAATCTCTCCATGAGGGGAGGCTTTAAGGTATAGAGACCATCGGAAGGAAAGCAACCACGCTTGATCTGGTTTTGCAACATATGGCTGTAGTTAGTCTCTCTTAACAAAAGAGAGGTGTTCGGGCCTGTGTGCTGCATGCCTCCCCATATAAACCCCGTAGGTCACAAATGGGTTTCTGTTCAGAAGAGAAATGAAAATAATGAAGTTGTAAGATATAAGGCAAGGATTGTTGCACAAGGTTTCTGTCGGTGTTTCGTGCACCGGCAATACGAATTTTTGGTTAGTGGGGGTCGCGCGCTCCCTCTCCCCGAATGGTCGACTCAAGAAGCCAGAGGTTTATACTGGTTCGGGCTGAACGTCCCTACTCCAGTTCGTGTCTTTGGGGTGTGTGTATTCGATAGATGATCCGAAGGTTACAGGCGAGACAAGGGACTCGATCAATCTCCCTTGCGCTCGGCGAGTTCTTTTGTGTTTTCGTGCTTGGTTCGTTCTCCCCCCCCCCTCGGGACCCTGCCTCTCCTTATATATCCAGAGGCAGCAGGTTACAATGGGAGTTGGAGAGGAAAAAGGAAGGGGTACTGTATGCCTTGGAGTCTGGTCTTCTGTCTTGTTGTCCGACCGGGCTCCGACTACCTCCACGCTGGGTTGGTAGCCCTGCTGCGGGAAGTCTTCGACCGTGCTGATGAGGTGACGCACCGCTCCGTACGGATGTCAGCCCGGCAGTTAATGATATTTGACCTCAGCTTGGCCTCGGGAGGGGGCGCTTCTCTACGGTGTGTTAGTGACGATGGGACCGGGGCTTGACTTCTTGGCGCACCCCCTGACATTCTCGGGAAGGGACTGCCTACCCTGGTACGGACGTCAGGGGACGTCACGTACACAGAGCAGTTGACCCTTCGAGCGTTGGTGGAGCCGGCCGACCATGCGCCCCGACCTGGGAGGTCGGAGTCCGCCGACCGCCTGGGGCTGGCTCCGAATAGTGCCAGGCCATCTCTTCGCGGCCCACGAGCCTCTGCCAGAACTGGGCTTTTGAAGGATGTCAGCCCGCTCGTGGTCTCGGGCTGATGGAGGTACCCATGGTATGGGTACTCGTCGATGAACCCGAGCCCCGTCAGGGTTGGAGAGCGGTCGGGGTTTTGACAAGGTCGACTTAGCTGGTCGATCGATAAGATCCTGGTCAGGCTGGGAACTACTGTCCGGAGAGACGGGTAAGGCGAAGCGACCGGTGGGTGCATCCAAAGCGGTCGGAGAGCCTGGGGTTTACCTTGCCGAGTCCACCGACCGAGGTCGGCGAGGTCTAGTCAAGACACCGTCACTGCCAGTCGCCGAGTGGTTCGGTCATGAAGGCACCGGCAGTGTAGCTCTGAGCCCCGAGCGGTCGGAGAGCCGGTCGGGGTTTACCTTGCCGAGGGCGGTCCGCCGACCCGAGGTCGGGTCTAGTCGACACCGCCTGTTTACCGTGTCGGCCGAGTGGTCTGGCAAGGCTGAGCGCACCGGCAGTGTAGCTCTGAGCGGGTCAGAGAATCGGTCGGGGGTTTACCCGGTCGAGGCGATCCGCCGACCCGGAGGTCGACGGGGTCTAGTCGGCACAGCCTGCCTGTCGGCTGTGTCGGCCGAGTGGCCCGGGTGCGCGCGAGAGCACCCGATGGGTGTAGCCCCCAAGCGGGTCGGAGAGCCGGTCGGGGGTTTACCCGGTCGGACTCTGGTTGGCCATGGTTGTGGGACCGAGAGTTGGGTGAGCGAACGCGCGTTTACCTTCGTCGGTTTGAACTCCGTGCTCATGCGAGCTACTAACGGGAAATCCGAGTGGAACCTTGGTGATCTCCCTTGAGGGGGATCGTTTCCAAGCGGACGTGGGTCCCGGCGCGGGCGTCCGACCCGCTGTGGGGCGTCCCATGAGAACCTTTCCTTACTCGATCCCGTATCGGGCTACCGGGTCGTCCGCTGACCCGGAGCGCGGCTGGCCGCCACTCATCGATGAGTTCCGCGGGAGAGTGTGAGGTGTGGTCTCGGATGCGGGTCAGGGTGATTGGGTCGTCCGCCGACCCAACTGGAGGCCCTCTGGGAGCTCACCCTGGCCCGCCTCGCTCGCTTTTACGTCTTTGGGCGGCTTGATTCGATCACCGGACTTGGCCTTCGTAACCCTCAACACGGTGCCGGGCCTCGGGTGCGAGCCCGGAGGCGATCCGCCGTCCCAAGGCCGGGCGGCCCAATGGGTCGTTCGTACCTTTTTTCGGGGCACTTTGGCCCATTACGCCCGGCGTGGTTTGCAGAACCACGCGGCGTGCGACGCGAGGCGGCTGGCCTGTCAGAGCAGTTAATGCTCGGTGGGAATTAAATGGAGTGCGGCACGTTACCGGGGTGGTGATCGAGGTGGCAGGTGAACGGTCGGCGGTTGCGCCGGTTCATGTGAGGAGGTGCCGGTTGGCGCGAAGGGGCGTCCGTTCCTGCCCGGTGCCTATAAAGGAGGGCGAGGGTGGCGCGAGGAGGGAAACAACTGCTCGCGCTTTCTGCAAAAAAGAAAAAAGCCAAAAGAAGAAGAAGAGAAAAGCTCCCTGCTTCTTCGCGCTTCGCCTCGTCTCCTCGCCTGTTTCGGAGATGTCGTGGGTTCCCCACTCGTCCGCGGCCGGCCGCTTCATTGGCTTGGAGAGGAAGGGATTCCTCCCTCCGCGAGATGAGTCTGGGTGGCGGGTGCCGCCGGCGGGGACCGCAGCTCACGTGCTGGGCAACGGGGAGATCGTCACACTCGCCTCCTTCTACGAGCGCAGATTCGGCCTCCCCCTCCACCCGTTCATCCGCGGGCTGCTGCACTTCTACCGTGGGGAGGTGCACCACTTGAACCCGAACGGGGTCCTCCACATCGCGATCTTCATCACGCTGTGCGAGGCCTTCTTGGGGATCGAACCCCACTAGGGGCTCTGGCGGCATTTCTTCTTCGCGCGGTCGCCGTCAGACGCGGCCGGTCTCCTTGGCGGCCTGGCCATCCAACTGCGTGGCGGCCGCAAGCAGTACTACATCGACGTGAAGCTGCCGTCGTCGAACCGGGGGTGGCATAGCGAGTGGTTCTACGTCCAGAACCCCGGCAACAGCGCCCCGGCCGTCACCGGCAGACTGCCGGAGTCGGGTCCTCACTGGATTTGGGGTCCCAACTCAAAAGACAAACAGAAGGTGGAGGTAATCCTCAAGCGGCTCGAGGGTCTGAAGGCACGGGGCTTGACGGGCGAGGTGGTCGCCCGCGCGTTCATGGAGAGGCGCATCCAGCCCTTCAAGGATCGGGTGCACCCATGTTCAGGTACACCGGGGCGTCCGACCCCACGAGGTCGTTAGTACTAGAGCTCCTGGGGTCGGAGCTTTCTACTCGTGTCGCTGCGGTCGTCCTCGTGGGCGACACCGAGGCGGTGGGCGAGGTCCCCGCACCGTTCTCGACGCAGAATCCACCGAACCTGGTAGGTCGGGTGGCCTCTGCCTTTTTGACTCCTTCTCTTGCTCCTCTCCCCGCTTATCCGAGTGTGCTCTCGCAGGGACTCGACGGTATGACCTCCCGGGCCCTTCTGCCGGGAGAAAAAGAGGTGAGAGCTGTGGCGCGAGTTGTCGCGGAACAGCGCGCCGCCGCCCGCCGCGCGCGGAAGGAGGAGAAGGAGGCCGCGAAGGCGCGAAAGAAAAGGGAGCGCGCGGCTCGGGCCGCGCTAGGGGAGGAGGTCTCTGACGAGACCTTGAGTGACAGCGACGAGGAGTCGACCTCGGGCGAGGGTAGCCTGAGCGCCGGGGGCGACTCGGGTGGCTCTAACGCGGGTTCCGACTAAGGAGCCGGTGCTTACGGTCCCGAGGAGGACGCCCCGACCTCGGGGTTTCTTCTGAGGAGACAGAGGACCACGATGCCCCCGCGCGGGGATCCGGCGAAAAGGGGTCGCAGGGCGGTGTTCACTCGCTTGACGCGGTAAGTGTCTGGTTCTTCCTCTAACCAGCCTTTGGTTTTTTCGCGCGCCCCCTGATGGATTGCTGTGTGCAGGGGCCATGCGAGCACGGGGGTGGTGCTGAGCCCCACCTCGGGAGCGGGGGGTCGCGTTTCCCCCCTCCCGTCGGCGGGGTCCACGCCGACGACCGTCCAGAGCGGGGGCCCCACGGGTGCGGTCCCCGCGGCGGGGTCCATGGGTGAGGAGGTGGCGCCGCCGGCGGGGGGACCGTCGGGGCCGACGCCCACCGCGACGGCCGGCCGAGGGGGTCTGGGCCGCGTTCGCCCCGACGCCGGCGGAGGAAGTTCTGTTGGAAGTCCTGCCGCCCTCGCCGCCGGCGCAAGAGGCCCCGCAACGGGTTGTGGAGGTCGTCCCAGGAGGGCAGGATGCCAGGACAACACGGCCGGGGATCGCCGTGTTGACCTGGCCGGGAAGCGACCCATCCGGAGAGCCGTCGTTCGTCTTGGACGACGAGTCGAAGCGCCACGACTGGAACACTCTGGGGCAGAGTGAAAAGGAGGTCGAGGATGAGATGGGGCAGATCCGCGATGATCTTCTCCACGCTATCGAAGCTTCCTCCAGGGCGATGAACTCCATCATCCAAGAGTCCCGCCCGGCTGGCGCGGTAGGGCTGAAAGAAGCTCGTACTTTGTATTCTTTGAACGGAGCTGAGACTGACCGGGCAGGTGATTTTTTGCAGCGTCTGCAGTCCCGGGCGTTGAAGAAGTCAGGCTTCCTCCGGCGTTTGCACAGTCGGGGGAGCGTCGCGGAGGAAGAGCTGCGCGACGCCCGGGGGGCGCTCGCCACCGAGAGAGAGAAGGCCGCTGCCGCTGGTCAACAACTGGGCGAAGTCACTGAAGCCCTGCGAGAGGCTCAGCGACTAGTGCGGTCGCTGAACGGCGAGGTGGAGGAGGCCAAGTCGTCCCTAGCGGAGGCTGGGAGAGCCAAGGCCTCGGCGGTCAGTGCAGAGGAGTCCGCTCGGGCGGAGGCAGTCCTCTTCCGGGAGGAATGCGAGTTGGCTCGGAGGGAGGCCGACCAACTACGCGCCGAACGAGATCTCGCTCGGGGGGAGCTGGCCTCGGCGCGGGCGCTTGCCGACCGTGCGGTGTCCGATCGGGAAGCGCGCGCCAAGGCTGAGGAGGAGCTCGCTGCCAAGGAGGCTTCCGTGGCTGGTGAGTAGTCCGTCCTTCTGGTGGTCGTCGTAGTGGGCGTGTTTTGGCCTCTCTTGCTCGAGTAACTCCTTTTTTCCGCGTGCTTACTTCGAAACCGTAGCCACAGGGGCGTAGGCCGCAGCACTTGGGTCGAGGATGTTACCGCGAGGAAGATGGTTCGGTTGGTCAGGAGGCCGACCTGGGTTGAGATGGATCGTTTGAACGGTCGGGCTGCTGACCTAAATCGGAATGTCCCGACCGGCCTTGGCCTCTTGCTCGGGTAACCCCTTTCTTCCACGTGCTTACTTCGAAGCCGTAGCCACAGGGGCGTAGGCCGCAGCACTTGGGTCGAGGATGTTACCGCGAGGAAGATGGTTCGGTTGGTCAGGAGGCCGACCTGGGTCGAGATGGATCGTTCGAACGGTCGGGCTACTGACCTAAATCGGAATGTCCCGACCGGCCTTGGCCTCTTGCTCAGGTAACCCCTTTCTTCCGCGTGCTTACTTCGAAACCGTAGCCGCAGGGGCGTAGGCCGTAGCACTTGGGTCGAGGATGTTACCGCGAGGAAGATCGCTTGATCGGTCGGGTTATCGACCTAGGTCACCGACCCATGGGGTCGTAAGCAGCCCCCGAGTGGTGCGCGGGGACTGGAGATATAGTCGCTGTGTACCACTTTGAGCTCGGGGTAGGTGCGTGAAAACACGAAGAGTTTTCGGGATAAGGCTGGCTTAACTTGCCTGGAGGGCCACACCGAGGTTGGAACTGGTGCCGAACGCTTCGTCTTTCGCTCCGCGCCATTACTCGTTGCGCGCTTTGCCTTCCGTGCCGTGGGGTATAAATGGAGGTACGCCGGCATCCTTGTGGGCTTCACCAGGACTTTCGCTAGCCAAGCTCCCCTCGCGCGCCATGGCGGATCGCTACACACAGCTCCGTGGGGAAATGAGCGAGGAGCAAGCCTGGCTGCAAGTGGTGGCGGAAGTCGAGGCCGAGGCCGTGGCCGGGGACGCACGGTGAGTTGGTGTCCTTGTCGCGGGCATTTGTCGGGACCCCGAATTTGCAAATCCGGACCCTCTGTGTATTCAGCACTAGTCCAGGAACGCGCTAGTGCACACAGTCTTAACATTGGTAAATATCACAATCATACCAATCGATATTATCAAAGTACTTTATTTAAATAACCAAACTGGTTACTCGACCTTATGGTCAAGTTACAAATATATGCCTCGCAAGGCAAAACTTATTAAAGAGAAATAATAGCAGCGGAAAATCAAATAAGGTAACATCGTGGCGCCATCCAGTATACCACAGGCAACTGACTGGGCTCGCTTCCCTAAGTAGACGGATCTTCTTGGAGTTCCTCCTCCAAAGTTGGTGTAGTCTCCTCTTCAACTGGTGTTGTATTGAGGCAAGGGTGAGTACTTGGTACTCAGCAAGTCATGCACAGAATGCAAGCTAATATACTACATGCATGGCTTGGTACAAAGGAATAGCTCAAGGTATATTTGCGAAGAAATGACATTTGAAAAGTAATATAAGTAGATTCGAAAGCAGTAGAAACAAGTAAAGTATAAATAACTTTTCAAGGAATTTAATAAACATTTTTCCCCATCCTAAACCACATTTTCATCATCTTCATTATTAAACCAAACCAACCTTTCAAATCCAAATTATTTTCAGAAAGTCTAACCCTTGACTGTAATCCCCGAGCAATGTCCATTACAGTGGAATCGTATATTTAAATAGATTCTAAACTCTGCAGATGTTATTCACTTTACCAACAATATACAGTCAAACACCACAAAGGCGAGTTCAGTAATAAAGCCTTTGGAAGCCTCAAACAACACAGGTGGTCCTCTCCGGTTCGTGCTCTACACCATCCCTTCCCTTAGCCAAGGCGAAGTATGGGACCAACACACCGTTAGATGGGTATCGGCCCACGACCACGATACGCTCCCCGCACAATCACACAAGCGGTGTAATTGACACCTTGAGGCTCCACAAGTGAGTCCTTAGCGACTTAGTCAACTAGGGCCGTCCCATTCCAGCCATGTGGTTGCACGTTAGACCCAGTTCAAAGGCTTGCAAGGTTAAGTCCTTAGGGTGACCAGGGCAAGACTACCCGAAGAACCAAATCAACATCCCCGATGCCACAACTGGCCCACCTGATTACTCTTGCCACATGCCCTGGCCGAAAACCGTTTATCAAACCCAGTTGATTACCATGCACCACGTGCCATCAACATCACATGATACTTTTCCCAAAACAGGTTCAATATATCATTAAGTCAATATTAACATTTGATTGTCCAAAACCATGTCATGAGCACGTAGCAGGTCTAAGCAGTATACTACAACGGTCTATAACCCATGTTGGCAATTTAATAATGTCCAACTAGTAATCCACAACTAGGGTGACAAGGGTCATGGCACATACTTAAATAATCAAGGTGTCATACAGCAAATTGGTACTTATCTAACCCCATGTTTAAACAAAGTATTTTTCTAATTGAACTAGCATGCAATAGTTTAAATCAAAATAGATTTGAAATAGGATCAACATGGTCAAAGCACAACTTGCCTTCAAAAAGTACTTGCTCTTGGTCCGAGTTGGATCTGAGTCAATACTTCTCCTTCGAATCCTTAGGCACTTCAACGTCTACTCGTAAAGCGTGCAAATAGCAAATACACGAATAAACAATAGGCAAAAAGTGTCCAAACATCCAAATAAAATCCATAAACAGAAAGAACATAATTTTATGGATTTTTAGAAACTGGAATCGTCAAATTTGGAGTTAAGACGCAAAAGTTATGATTATTTAAAGTTTAAATAATCAATTAAATAATTTTACAGAGAAAAACTTTAGTCCAAAAATTAAATAAAATTTATATTTAAGTAGATCTTAATTTTATACAAATTTAGAAATTTGAATCACTCAAATCGGAGTTGAAACGCAAAAGTTATAAGCGTTTGAAGTTTGAAACAAAATCTGAAATCTTTAATTCGAATTAATAAATCATTTTCTTTTTCGGAAATTAATTATTGCGTCAGCGAGGACACGTGTCAGCTCCTGATTGGCTGGCTGACGTCAGCCGGCTCATGGGCTCAGCCCACGGCGCGGTTTGGTCCACGGTGGACCCGGTCCACAGCTCGGGTGAGGCTGACAGGTGGGACCCACCTGTCAGTGCGGGGTCTCACGCAAACGCGGCTGACGTGTGGGCCCTCTGACATGCGGGGCCCGCGTGTCAGGGACACGCGCTCACACGCGTACGGCGCTGACCGCGTCGGTCCATCTTCCCGACACGTGGCGCAATCCCGGCCGTTGGTTTGAAATTCAACGGCGCGGATTAGATCTAGTGTTGACGCGTTTGGGTTAACGCATTGATTTCGGACCGTTGGATCTAGATCCGACGGTGGAGATTGGATCTAGGATTTGGAACGGGATCTCACCGTGAGATGACGTGGCGTAATCTGGGCCCTTGGATGAAGATCCGACGGCTGAGGAAGCTTGAAGTCCGGCGATGGCCCACGGCGGCGCTGGCTTGACGGAGCTGGAGACGATGACCACGGCTACGGCGTTGCGGGACCCTTTCGGCGAAGTGAGAGGTAGCTCCGGGTGCGCCTCGACGCGAAGAGTCCGGTTCTGGACACAACGGCGGCGGAGGACGACGGAGATGGCCGCAATCGGCAAGGAACCGCGGCGGAGGGAAGAGACAACTCCGGCGAGTGATTGCAGCTCAACGGCGGCGGCTCAGGCGACGTTGTCTAGGGTTATGGGTGCGCTAGGTCAAGGCGATCCCCGGGGTGTGAGCCGGTCATTAAATAACCTCGGCGTCCGTGCGGAAAACGGAGACCTAGTTCTTCACGGCGGCGGGCGCGGCGGCGGAGTCCGGCTCGGACTCGGCGGGGACGACGACGGAGAACCGTCCACGTGGCGCGATCGGCCAGTCACGATCGCGGGCGCGATCGAACCCGATCCGGTTCGGCTCGAACCGTGCGGTCAATTCGACCGTTGGATCTTGATCCGACGGTCGAATCGATGGGGTTAGGAGTGGGTTCGGTCGAGTCAATGGCTCGGGTCGGACTCGAACTCGAAGTCGACTCGGGCTCGGTCGGATGAAGCGATTACTCGACCGAGTTGGATTTCCAGCGATTTAATATTTAAAATAATTCGATAATTCATTTAATTCATTAAAAATAGCAAATGACTCAGAAAAATTCCAGAAAAATTCTGGAAAATATTTTGGATCATTTTGGACTCAAATAAAATATTTCCAACAAAATTTTATTTGCAACATTAAATTCTTTAATTATTTCAAAATGGAATAAATTCAAATAAATTCCAAATAAATCCAAATAAATTCCAGAAAATTCCAAAAATTCACCAAAGTGCCAAATCACACATGAATTTAAGAGAAGCAAAATTTTGGGGTGTTACAGCATTCCTCGCCTTTGGGAGGTGAGGGCGCCGCTGATCCAGGCGCTGACTGAGCGACGCCATGCGTAGTTTGGCTGGTTGGGCGCGCACCTGGAGGAGTACCGTCCACTCGCCGAGTGATGGGACTTCGGCGGGTGGCCTTGGCCGGTGGGCTGACGCCCCTCTTGTGTAAATGAATAAAGTGACTGCGCGTTTTGCCTCCCTCCTCTGTTTGCCTGCTCGTTCTTCTTTTTCAAGAGCTTGCCTTTGAGTGCTTCGACAACCGTAGCCTTTAGGGACCGCAACGGGTCAGGCGTAGGTTTGAGGTGGCGCTAGCCTGAGCCCGCACAGGGGAATGGATTGCTCCGACCAACTGTTGGTCGGCTGCCTTCGCATTCGTAGACTTCGTGATCCGCAGAGCACTACTTCGGGACCTCCGCTTCCGGGGCGGAGGTCATAGTGCTTGGGGTCAACAAAACGAGAGACGCAAAAGAGAGGGCGGCTACTCGGTCGGGCGTCCGACCGCCGTGATTTCTTGGTTCAAGTATTTTTTGAGTGGTACAAGGAGAAGGGAGGTTGGCTAAGGATAGAACCTTCTCAGCTTCTCTATGTTCCAAGCGTTCGCGATGAGGTTTCCTTCGGTGTCTTTGAGACAAAAAGTGCTGGGTCGGAGGACCTTCGCGACGGTAAAAGGGCCCTCCCAAGGCGGAGAGAGCTTGTGCCTGTCCTTCGCGGACTGGATTTGGCGTAGCACCAAGTTGCCGACTTAAGCGACCACCACGAACCGCCGATCGTGGTAATGCCAGAAGCGTCTGGCCGATACTTGGCCGATCGCAAGATCGCGACGCCTCGCGCTTCGTCGAGTTGGTCGAGGT
Organism: Rhipidocladum racemiflorum; assembly: GCA_036346355.1. NCBI lineage: Eukaryota > Viridiplantae > Streptophyta > Magnoliopsida > Poales > Poaceae > Rhipidocladum > Rhipidocladum racemiflorum. The sequence goes on from CM070570.1 coordinate 61,615,057, forward strand.
CGCCTCGCCGCGCCCGACTCGCTACCGTCGTAGTTTTGCACTCTTGGTGCGCCGTACTCGAGGTCGGTCGGGAGGACGGCCTCCGCTCCGAACACCAGGAAAAAAGGCGTGAACCCGGTCGACTGTGTTGGTGTGGTCCGCAGGCTCCAGAGAACGGCGGGCAGCTCGGCCGCCCACCGTCCCGCGAATTTCTTCAGTCGACTGAAGATTCGCGGCTTGAGCCCTTGGAGAATCATGCCATTGGCCCGCTCGGCCTAGCCGTTAGCGCGGGGATGTGCAACTGCTGCCCAGTCGACCCGGATGTTGAAGTCATCGCAGAATTCGAGGAACTCCTTCCCTGTAAACTGCGTTCCGTTGTCGGTGATGATGGAGTTCGGAACTCCAAAACGGTAGACAATGTCGCGGAAGAAGTTCGCCGCTTGAGCGGAAGTGATAGTCGCCAACGGCTTGGCTTCTATCCACTTCGTGAACTTGTCCACGGCGACGAGCAGATGAGTGAAGCCTCCGGGGGCCTTTCTGAAGGGTCTGACCAGATCGAGCCCCCAGACCGCAAAGGGCCACGTGATGGGGATCATCTGCAGGACTTGCGCCGGGAGGTGGGTCTGCCTGGCGAAGAATTGGCATCCTTCGTAGGCGCGGACGATTTGCGTCGCATCCGCCACAGCAGTCGGCCAGTAGAAGCCTTGTCGGAAGGCTTTTCCCACCAGGGACCGTGGCGCAGCATGATGCCCGCGAACTCCGCCGTGGACGTCGACCAGCAGGTGTCTTCCTTGGCCGGCCGAGATACACTTCTGGAGGATCCCGGAGGGGCTCCTCTTGTAGAGGATGTCGTCGACTAGGACAAAGGACTTGACCCGCCGAGCGAGGCGCCGAGCCTCGGTGGTGTCGGTGGGGAGTGATCCGTCCGTCAACCGGTCGATGAAGGGTTGCCTCCAGTCGGACTCGACGTTCAGGACACTATGGTCCGACCCAGGCGGGTGCGCGCTCGACCGAAGGTCGGTCGGAGCATCCGCTTTTGGGGGGTCGGCTGTGCCCTCGGCGCTTGAACCCAACCGGATGGATGGTTTGTGGAGGTCGGAGACGAAGACTCCGGGGGGAACCGGCCCTTTGCTGGAGGCGAGGTTAGCAAGGGAGTCGGCTTCACCATTGTAACGTCGGTAACTATGGTGAAACTCGAATCCTTTGAACTTCTCCTCGAGCTTGCGGACCTCCAAGCAATAGGCAGCCATCCGAGCGTCGCGAGGCTTGGTGGCTTTCATCACTTGGTCGACGACCAACTTGGAGTCGCCGTGGACGTAGAGCCGCCGAGCGCCAAGGTCGGCGGCAATCCGGAGGCCGTTGACGAGGGCCTCGTACTCGGTGACATTGTTAGTGGCGTCGAAAAGTAATTGGATGGCGTATAGGAGCTTGTTGCCGAGTGGGGAGATAATGACGACCCCCGCGCCGGCCCCGTTCTTGGTGTAGGACCCGTCAAAGTACATCGTCCAGTACTCGGGGTCCTCCACCGTCGGCGGGACTTGCGCTTCGGTCCACTCGGCGACAAAGTCAGCCAGGACCTGCGACTTGATCACCGTTCTAGGTACGTATGATATGTCGAGGCCGTTGAGCTCGAGGGCCCACTTGGCGATCCTTCCGGTGGCGTCACGGTTGTGGACGATCTCTCCGAGAGGTGACAAGGTCACCACGGAGACGGGATGCCGGTCAAAATAGTGGACCAGCTTCCTCTTGGTGATGAACACCGAATACAACAGCTTCTGTACCTGGGGGTACCGAACCTTTGTTTCGGAGAGCACTTCGCTGACGAAGTAGACCGGCCTCTGCACCTTGAAGACGCGGCCTTCTTCCGCTCGCTCTACGACGAGCGCCGCGCTGACGACCTGGCTCGTGGCGACGATGTAAAGGAGGAGCGGCTCTTGCGGTTCTGGGGCGACCAACACCGGAGGCGAAGTCAGAAACGCCTTTAGTCAACTGAGGGCTTCCTGAGCTTCTTGGGTCCAGCAGAAGCGATCGGACTTCTTCATCAGCTTGTAGAGCGGCATCCCGCGCTCGCCGAGGCGGGACACAAAGCGGCTCAGAGCCGTGAGACACCCCATCAGCCTCTGAACCCCCTTCAGGTCGTTGATTGGCCCCATCCTCATGATGGCAGAGATCTTGTCGCGGTTGGCTTCGATGCCGCGCTCGGAGACGATGAAGCCGAGCAATTTTCCCTTGGGACCCCGAAGACGCATTTCTCGGGGTTGAGCCTTATGCGAAACCGTCGGAGGTTCTCAAAGGTTTCTTCCAGGTCGGTGACGAGGTCGTCGGCCTTCCTGGTCTTGACAACGATGTCGTCGACGTAGGCCTCGATGTTACGGCCAATTTGGTCTGAAAAACACGCTTGCATACATCGCTGGTATGTTGCGCCCGCATTTTCAGACCAAAGGGCATTGTGACGTAACAGTACGAGCCATACGGAGTGATGAAGGAGGTCGCAAGCTGGTCGGACTCCTTCATCGCGATCTGGTGGTAGCCTGAGTAGGCGTCTAGAAAGGAAAGGGATTCACACCCAGCGGTGGAATCCACGACTTGGTCGATGCGAGGCAACGGGAACGGGTCTTTCGGACAGGCCTTGTTAAGGCTTGTATAGTCAACGCACATTCTCCATTGCCCCGACTTTTTCTTTACAAGGACGGGATTGGCGAGCCACTCGGGGTGGCGCACTTCTTTTACAAAGCCAGCGGCCAAAAGTTTGGCGATTTCTTCCCCGATGGCCCGGCGCTTCTCCTCGTCGAAGCGGCGCAAGCGTTGGGCGACCGGTCTGGAGCCCGGTCGGATATTGAGGGAGTGCTCGGCGGCTTCCTTGGGAACTCCTGGCATGTCCGAGGGTCTCCAGGCGAAGACGTCTCGGTTTGCTCGGAGGAAGTCGATGAGCGCGCTTTCCTATTTGGCAAGGAGGGCGGCCCCGATCCGCACGATTTTGGCAGGATCTTCAAGGTCGACCGCGACCTCCTTCGCGTCCTCCGCGGACTTGAAGGAAGTTGGTCCTGACTTGCTGGAGTCGGGGGCGGACTCGGGGGCCCTCTCCTGGAGTCGGGCGAGCTCGGCGGAAGCGACGACCGCCGAGGCGAGCTCACAACTGCTCCGTTCGTAGTTGTAAGCGAGCTAGAAAGACGCGGCCACGGTGATGACGCCCAGTGGCCCCGGCATCTTCAGCTTGAGGTAGGTGTAGTTGGGGACCGCCATGAACTTCGCGTAGCACGGCCTCCCCAAGATGGCGTGGTAGGAGCCGGGAAAATCCACAACCTCAAAGATGAGGTTCTCGGTGCGAAAGTTATCCGGGCTCCCGAAGGTAATGGGCAGGTCGACCTGCCCGAGCGGATGGGCCTGTTGGCCTGGGACGACGCCGTGGAAAGGCGCCTTGCTCGACCGAAGGGTGGAGCGAGGGACCCCCAGGGCGTCCAAGGTCTCAACATACATGATGTTGAGACCGCTGCCGCCGTCCATGAGCACCTTAGTCAGGCGCTTCGTCCCCACGATGGGGTCGACGACGAGCGGGTAGCGTCCCGGGTGCGGGACGTGGTCGGTCCGATCGAAGGCGATCGGGCACTCCGACCACCTTAGGTAGCTGGGCACGGCGGGGGTCGCCGTGTGGACTTCACGGTGGGCGAGCTTCAGCCGACGCTTGTTGGCGTAGCACTCCGCCCCACCGAAGATCATGAGGCAACCGTCGAGTTGCGGGAACTCGTCGGTCGTCTCATCACCCTTCGCCCTGGCGTCAGGTGCCGGGTCGCGCTTCTTCCCCTTGCCCCGCGATGTCGTGGGGTTCCTGGAGAGAAACCGTTTCAGGACTTCGCAGTCCCGGTACTTGTGCTTGACGGGGTAGTCGTGGTTCGGGCACGGACTATCCATCAACCTTTCGAAACGGTCGGGCGTCTGCCGCGCTTGCTGCTTGGCAGGGCGGTCGGCGGCAGCGACCATATAGCCTTCGCGGCCTTGCTTCCCCTTCCGTTTCTTCTTGTTGGAGCAGTCGGAAGGGGCGTCGGCCTCAAAGCCGGACGCTTTGTGGGCCACCTTCCTCTCGAAGATGGCCCCCACGGCCTCCTCGCCGGAGGCGTGGTTGATGGCGATGTCGAGGAGCTCCTTGGTGGTCCGGGGCTTTGCGCAGCCCAACTTGTGGACCAGAGCCTCGCAAGTAGTGCCGTAGATGAACGCCCCGACAACATCGGCGTCACGGATGTCGGGGAGTTCGTTGCACTGCTGGGAGAAGCGGCGGATGTAGTCCCGGAGGGTCTCCCCCGGCTGCTGCTTGCAGCTCTTCAGGTCCCAGGAGTTGCTAGGGCGTTTGTAAGTGCCCTGGAAGTTCCCGACGAAGAGGTTCGTCAGGTCGGCCCAGCTCCCGATGGTGCCAGCGGGCAGGTACTCGAGCCAGGCCCGGGCAGAATCCGCGAGGTAGATGGGGAGGTACTGGATGACGAAGAAATCATCCGTTGCTCCCCCCGCCTGGCAGGCGAGCCGGTAGTCTTCTAGCCAAACACTCGGGTTCGTTGCCCCTGTGTATTTGGCTATGTTGGTCGGAGCCCGAAATCTGGCCGGGAAGTCGGCGTTGTGGATGGCGCGGGTGAACGCGCGCGGTCCGGGGCCATCGGGGCTCGGGTCGGGATGGTTGCGCCGTCCGCTGTCCGCGACTTGAGATGACGCCGCCGCGTCGGCGACTCTCCTCCGCGTCTCGACGATGGCGCGAAGGTCACGGTTGTCCCCCAGGCGGTGGCGCACCGGGGTGCGCGATGCCTAGGGGAGCTCCTGGAGCGGGGCCGTCTTGGCTGGGCTCTGACGACCCTGCGAGGGGGAGTGGCCCAGACGACCCGATGTCGCGCCCGAGTGTCGGGAGCCGGAACCCTGGGCGTCCGAACGACAAGACGCCGACCAGCCCTGGAGGTTACGGTAGGTAGCCACGGCTTCCGGTCCATCGGCCAGGTAATCCGCGGAGCAACATACGCCGCGGGCGATGTTCTGGTTGGCGTGGGGGAAGAATGGAAGATCGCCCGTCCCCTCAGCCAGCTGTTGGTGCACCTGACGTGCGCGGGCGCGCGCGCCAGAGACAAGTGGTGGCTCGGGCTGACGTTGCTCCAGGTCGGCCTGGAGTTTGTCGAGCTCGGCCTTTCGGGCCTCCAGCTCTTCGCGCTGCTGCTGGAGGTCGGTGAGGCGATGCTGGTGGTGCGCGTCGTCTTCCCGCCACGCTTCGTCGCGCGAGAGGAGGGTCCCGAGAGTTGCGGGTGTGGAGGATGGCTCCGCCGCACCCGCCATGTTGCACTCTCGAGAGTACATCCTGCGCGGGGGGTGCTCCCTGTCGGAGCTGGAGCTGTGGCTGGAGGAGTCCCCCAGCAGGTTGTGGAGGGAGGTAGGCGCGTAGCCGGTCATGGCCACGAGCCGAGAGCTCGCAGAGGGCGAGACTGTCGCCCGTCGTAGATCGCACGTAGCGTTGCCGGGGGCGACGCCGGTGCGCGATGGGCCCGCCCATGAGGCCCATGCTGGGGCCTCGAGGCGGAGGTTGCCGAGAACGTCGGCGACCGCGTCCAAGCTCGTGGAGGGTGCCCGGTCTCGGAGGGCGGCGGGGACGAGAACGAGCTCCCCTGCCGCGGTGACAACGAAGTCGAGGGCGCCGAAGCGGATCCAACCCCTCGATGCCGGCGAGTCGTCGCGAGAAAAAGAAGCCATCGGGGAGGGAGATGGGAATCCGAAGACGGATGCGACGATGACGCACGAAAGCCCCCTACCTGGCGCGCCAACTGTCGGTGTTTCGTGCACCGGCAATACGAATTTTTGGTTAGTGGGGGTCGCGCGCTCCCTCTCCCCGAATGGTCGACTCAAGAAGCCAGAGGTTTATACTGGTTCGGGCTGAACGTCCCTACTCCAGTTCGTGTCGTTGGCGTGTGTGTATTCGATAGATGATCCGAAGGTTACAGGCGAGACAAGGGACTCGATTGATCTCCCTTGCGCTCGGCGAGTTCTTTTGTGTTTTCGTGCTTGGTTCGTTCTCCCCCCCTCGGGACCCTGCCTCTCCTTATATATCCGGAGGCAGCAGGTTACAATGGGAGTTGGAGAGGAAAAAGGAAGGGGTACTGTATGCCTTGGAGTCTGGTCTTCTGTCTTGTCGTCCGACCGGGCTCCGACTACCTCCACGCTGGGTTGGTAGCCCTGCGGCGGGAAGTCTTCGACCGTGCTGACGAGGTGACGCACCGCTCCGTACGGATGTCAGCCCGACAGTTAATGATATTTGACCTCAGCTTGGCCTCGGGAGGGGGCGCTTCTCTGCGGTGTGTTAGTGACGATGGGACCGGGGCTTGACTTCTTGGCGCACTTCGACATTCGGAAGGGACCGCTTACTGCACGGACGTCAGGGGACGTCACGTACACAGAGCAGTCGGCCCTTCGAGCGTTGGTGGAGCCGGCCGACCATGCGCCCCGACCTGGGAGGTCAGAGTTCGCCGACCACCTGGGGCTGGCTCCGAATAGTGCCAGGCCATCTCTTCGCGGCCCACGAGCCTCTGCCAGAACTGGGTTTTGAAGGATGTCAGCCCGCTCGTGGTCTCGGGCTGATGGAGGTACCCATGGTATGGGTACTCGTCAGTTTCAATCAACGTCCTGGGGTTGATTATGAAGAAACCTATCCCCGGTCATAGGAGGAATCACCTTGAGATATCTGATCTCAATGACAGTCAACTTGAAGTTGAAAATGAAATTGATGGATGTTGTCACATCATATCTGTATGGAAACTTGGATTCAGACATACACATGAAAGTACCACAAGGTATCCCTGTCCCGAACCAAGACCGAGCAAACAAAAACCTATACAATGTGAAGTTAGAGAAATCACTGCATGGGCTAAAGCAGTTAAGAAGAATGTGGTACAATCATTTGAGCGACTTTCTCTGCAAGAAAGGCTACACAAATAGCGAAGATTGTCCATGTGTATTTATATAAAGATCCTCGAATGGATTTTGTGTAATCTCTGTCTACGTAGATGACTTGAACTTCATAGGGACGGATGAAGAAATAGAAAAAGCTTGCTCATACTTGAACTCTGAGTTTGAAATGAAAGACTTGGGTAAAATCAAGTTTTGTTTATGCTTGCAACTTGAGTATGTCCAATGAGGAATCTTTGTACACCAAACATCCTACACGCAGAAAGTGTTAGAGAAATTTGGTTTCGAAAAAGCATATCATGTAAAGACCACAATGGTCGGAAGGTCGTTACAAGCAGACCTAGACCCATACAGGCCTAGAGAAGAGGGGGAGGAAGTCCTGGGAGCTGAATTCCATATCTGAATGCAGTTGGAGCACTCATGTACCTTGCGAATAGCACCAGGTCGGACATTGCATTCGACGTAAACTTGCTAGCCCGGTACAGTGCAGAACCCACCAAAAGGCATTGGAAAGGGATCAATGACATCTTCTGTTACCTCCAATGAAGCAAAGACCTGGGCTTGTTTTACAGAAGAAATCTTGAATTGAATTTGATTGGATATACCGATGTTGGATACCTATCGGTCCCACATACTGGCAAGTCACAAACTGGGTATGTTTTCCTTTGTGGTGGAACGACAATCTCTCGGAAGTCATCCAAGCAGACTCTTGCCTTGACGTTGACAAACCACTCGAAAATCATTGCCTTGTATGAAGTCTCTTGTGAATGTACATCGAAAAGTCATGTGGCTTGAACATTGAGCAACTCTCACTATCATCTATGAAGACAATGCAGCTTGTGTTGTTCAAATGCAAATGGGATATGTGAAAAGCAACCTTACGAAGCACATCAACCCCAAGTTCTTCTATGCTCATGAAATGCATAAGATGAACAAAATCAAGATATTGTACATCAAGTCGTATGAGAATCTCACCGATTTGTTCACTAAGTCACTCCCAGCATCTACCTCTGAAAGATGCATAAGAGGAATTGGGATGATGAGGCTTAGAGAAGTGCAGATCTCAGGGGAAGATTTTTCACATACTCCTAAATAAATCTTGAACATGAAGTTTGAGTACCCAAAGTGGATCCCGAAGATTAACATTGAAGTTTGGGTGAATTGTACTATTTTTCCTTAGTTTTTCACAGAAGTTTTCTTACACAAAGTTTTGATGAGGCAATTCGTGCAACAACTTCAAGCGTATGCTATGTACTCTTTCTCCATGTATTTTTCTCATTAGGTTTTTCTGGAGGTTTGATAAGGCTATGCATCTCTCGGCAAAGGGCCCAAGGGGAGTGTTGGGAAACCATCTGGCCCATGAAGGACCACTATGGTCCCTTGCCGAAACTCTAGAATAGGCTACAAATAGGAGGCAAGGGTCCCCTATTGTACATGCAATCAGAAATAATAGATCAATTCCCTCCTCATACCGTCTCTCTCTTTCTGTTCTCCACTTTGAATCTGTTCGGAAACCCTGGACTATTCGATAGTACGGTTCCCTAACATATTGAACTAGGCCTTCGCTTGGCTATTGCCTCTCTTGCCTTCTCTAGTGCCCTCTGGAGTCTGGACTGCTCTAGTCCCCCAAATAGCGTTGCTCATGTTCGAACGGAAAATCGGTTGGATGAATATGGCGTAGCAGACGGTTAGATCTGATCCCATCTTCCTATGTGCGACAACGTAGGTTATGAGTCAAACACCCGCGCACTAAGAAAAATCATAATAAATTTCTATTATGAAAAAGAGTAAAGGTACAACCTCAAACTAGAAAATTTAAGGATAACTTTTTAGGACACTGTGTTATCTTCTTCGCATATACTTGATCTTCCCTACTTACTTTTTCCACCTCATTTTTTCTACTTTAACACAAAAATTTCAAATTATAAAATTTTAAACCAAAAGTTTCAACTCGAAAAAAATTGAACTCTAAATTTTTAAATTGAAAAATTTAAAACAAAAAGCTTCAAATGAGAAAGTTTTAAATCGAAAAGTTTCTATTCAAAAACTTTCAGTTCGAAAGGTTTAGATTAAAATTTAACTTAAAAAATTTCAAATCAGAAAGTTTTAACTTGCAGCTTTTTAAATAAAAAATTTCAACTCAAAAAATTTAAATAAAAAAGTTTCAACTATGAAAACTTTCAATTCTAAAACTTTCGGTTTGAAAAGTTTTTATTCAACAAACTTTCAGTTCGAAAAGTTTCAATTCAAAAACTTTCAATAGTAGTTAGAAAAATACTTATTTTCAAAACTTAGGAAAAATTTGAAATAAAAAACTATTTTAAGTTTGAGAGAATGGAAATAGAGAAGGAAAAGGGATGAAGGGGATGATATTAGGTGTCGTGATGAAATAAACTTTGACGGGAAGTGAGGGGAAGAATAAAATGTTACCATTTGTCACCAGGGTTCACAAAATCGTTTTGGCGATTTTTGGATGAACAGTAATTTTTGATAATCGCAAAAATCAAGTCAAAAATCGGCCGAAAATCGTCAAAAATCGAATAAATTCAAAACCAATTTTTTTGAAAAAAATTCAAAAATCATCGATTTTCATGGAAAATCGACCGATTTGCGTGGAAAATCGACGACCTTGTTGAACTTTTGTGCGATCGATTTTTTGTAGCGATTTTCGACGATTTTTGACGAAAATCGACTGATTTTCACCAATTTTCGACCAATTTTTGACGTAATGTTTTTTTTTTGAATTTTTGGATTTTTGTTAATCGAATCGGTTTTTCGACCGATTTTTGATATCGAACCGCGACGATATGGGCGAAAATCGCAAAAATCGCACGATTCTTATCGATTTTGTGAACCCTGCTTGTCATAAGGAGAGTGCTTTTAGGGGAAGTGAAGTGGGAAAGAATAAGATGTCACTTATCACAAAGAGAGCCTGTGAGAGAGAATGCATGAGGAATTGCCACTTATTACAAAGACATAACGTTATCATTAAAGATTTAGGATCTGTTTTTTTTTTTAATTCTGGATTTTGACCCTACAAGCTGAATAAAAAACAAACAGTCCAATTTTAGAATATGATTCTCACAATCCAGCCCATCCATATATAATAGAATCTATAATTCACTTTGTATATTCTTTTGGATTTCAGTTTTTGGAAAATCAGCTTCTCTGTAACCACAATCCAGAATCAGATTTAAGAGAATTCAAAGCAAAATCAAACAGATCCTTAATGATGATGGTCTCAAATTAGTAATTCACAAACGGTAAACATTCTTCGAGAGACAATAGAATAAGCAAATATTCTTTAAATTCTAAATGAAACTTATATTTCTGAATTTGAAATCAAACAAATATCAGCTACAGATGCCCCAGCAGAATAGCCCACCCGCACAATTCAGCTAGCTTTTCCGCCCCATTCCCGGACCATCCTCTTCAAAATCCCCCAAAATCCCCTTGCTTTCCCAATTCCTTCCCCTCCTCGGATCCCCCCTGCCTAATACAAATTCCCACCTGCACCGCGCCGCCGCCTTCGCCGTCGACACAACTGTTTTCTCGGTCGACATCACCGCTGCCACCATGTCCTTCTCCCAATCTTTCACCGCCGGCCCGGCCACTCACCACCCCAATCCCCATCCCCATCATCACGCCCCTCCCCCCCACCCCCGCCGCCGCCGCCGCGACCACGACGACCCCTACAATCCCTATCCCCTGCCCCACGGTCATCCCTACACCGCCGCCGCCAGCGTCCCCTACCACGTCCCCCGCGACCCCCGCGCCCTCTCCCACCTCCAAGAACGTCTCTTTCCGCCTCCCCCTCACCCGGCCGCGGGCCAGCCCCCGCAGAAGCGGGCTCGCCGCGCACCTGAGCCTCGGTGGGATCCGCCGCCTCCGCCGGTTGCGCCGGCCAGGCCGCGTGAGGACGGCAGCGCGGGGGCGCTGCTCTCGCGGGACGAGATCGAGCGACGGTCGCCTTCGCGGAGGGACGGGATCGACTCCGCGCTCGAGGCGAGGCTGCGCGCGTCGTACTGCGCCTACCTGCGCTGCCTCGGCATCCGCCTTGGGCTGTAAGCTCGCTGCTGGTTCTGCGGTTTTTTTGGATCAATTGGTGATTTGTCTTTGTGGTCGCTGATCTTGGCTTGTGTTTGCTGCAGGCCACAGACGACTATTGCGACTGCCGTGGTGTATTGCCACCGGTTCTTTTTCCACAGATCACACGCCTGCCACGATAGATTTGTTAGTTGTCTTTATCTCTTTCTTCTACAAGAATTTCTCAGTAATGCAAATTAAATAGGTTGAGAACTAGGTTTCCCACTCGGGGATAAGATGGAGGCCATGTTATCAATATAGATTTTCATCCGTCAACTGGGAGTGTCTGCCTGGTGTACTGTAAATTAAGTTGCGTTTCACCTACAATTTCAACATTATTATGCAGATTGAAATAGTAGTTACCTAGTTACAGCGAAAAAACACAGCTTGGTCATATTGAGTAGTGACTGTAAACACTCCAATATATACCGCAACATAAAGTTTCTTGGTCACATAAGTTTTGTTTCCTGGAAATTTAATTTAACTCGGACGAATAGGTTGAAACTCTTCCTAAAAATAATCTAATGAACACTTGTTTTCTGTTGAAATCATGAAATGTGCAAGTTAACAACTTAGAGCCTGAAATTTGGATTGGAGAACTTCTCCAGTGTTTTAAGACCACAAATAAAATCAAGCACACAAAAACTTGTGATGTATATGTATATATGTTATTTTCTAAATGTACATTGACATGTTGCATGTACTTCCTGTGCACTGTATCAACCCACAGGACACAGCTGTTATCAACTTCCTGTGCACTTTTTTGTTTTTAACTTGGCACTAGTTATATGCCCGTGCGTTGCTACGAAAAACAAAATTGATAACGAAAATTAAAGATTAAAAAATAAAAAAAATACTATTTCATAAGATCAAACATCTATCTTTAACGCTTCGTTTCTTGCAAAAGCTGACTAATTAAAGCAACGTTTCGTTTCTTGCGTAGGGCAATTAAGCAGGGCAATTAAGTAGGGCAATTAAGCAAGCAATTAATGTGACGTGGGAAGAAACTCTCACTTTATATAGTAGAGATGTGAAGGATTTTGTACTGTGTCTTTGTCTTTACAAAACTTGCTTTTCCTGGCCGATGCCCCAAATATTGTTTAGAAATTGAACTGGACATCTTTATCTAGGAAGGGACCTTATTGTGATTTTTCTCTCATAATAACCATTAGATCCACTCGGCAGGTAATGCGGATATCAATTTTTCCCCCCACATATAGGCAGATACAACGAATCTGATTTTATTCCTTTCAGTGATGATAAATATTTTCTTTTTCAAACTTTTACAGTTGGTTGCGACTGCATCATTGTTTTTGGCAACGAAGTCAGAAGAAACAGCATGCCTTTTGAATACTATTCTTAGGGCTTCGTGTGAAGTTTCTCCAAATCAAGAATTCAACCTCCTTCCTTATATAATGCGTGGTGTAAGTTGACACTCAAATAATACGTTCTTACTCTTATCATTTTTAGCTTGATCAGTGTGATGCTGACTTTAGTGCGTTCTTATTTCTCTCAACTAAATTGGGGAAATTACAAAGGACTTTGTGTGCTAACGGATTGTATTTCTTATTTCTTCAGCAGGACTGGTTTGAACAATATCGAGAAAGTGTAATACAGGCAGAGCAAATGATACTGACAACACTTGATTTCGAACTTGAAGTGACCCATCCATATGCTTCACTTTCTTCTGCCTTGAGCAAACTAGGACTTTCACATACTGTTCTATTTAATGTGGCTTGGAATCTGATCAATGAAGGGTAAGTATTTTCTATTGCTTTACACATTAATTGATCATTATTTACTGACATAATTCGTTTCTTGAATTCTTAATAAACAACAGTCAAGGTATCTTGCACAACATTCATATTCTTGTGGACATTAGCAATGTCAAGTTATCATCTGCACTGTTTGGATTTTGGTTTTTCTATGGTTGTACCAGGCTGGGTCTTTAGATGTTATCCTTCAAGTTTGTAGACATTTCTATGTATATCATATGTGGATTATAGTGGTACAATCATCAATTCCAATCTGGCGAATGGACAAAAAACAGCTGCACTTGAGAGGTTAAATGGAGATTCTTATCCAGTAAATGCCAGTCATACATTTTTTTTGTGGATCTATAGTTAGCAAGACTGGTATTAAGGTACCATCTCCAGTTCCTGTGGCCACATTGTGAACTAACCTCATTTGGGGGCAGTGCATATTGGTCAATCGATCTGCTGCCAAAGCACACCTTTTGGACCTAGATTGTTGGCCAGTGCAACACTGGATGAGATTGGATGCCAGAAATGATTAGAGAAAGGTTGATTTGGTTATAGTGTGAGACCATACATTTTTCAAGTGTTTCTTGTACTCGTCCCACCTGTCACACAAGTGTCCTTGAATATCATCCACGACTATCAACTAACACAAAATACTCTATTCTGTATTGACTACCACTTGTACTTTGCTATGTTTTTGTCAATGTCAGCTTGCTTCATATTGTTGTTGACGAAAGTAAGCAAATATATGTGAATCTTCTTCCTATTCTCATTGCAATTATTTGTAAATACGTATCTTGATGTCACTTTGTGTATACTTCAGCAACAACTAGGATCTCACTTTCATACCTGAGTTGGTGGTTCTATCTTGATGTGTATGTGGTTCCATTCTAAGACCAAGTTCGATAATTCTCCATTCTGTGTATGGAGGTTTATCCTACTGCAATGAGAATATGAATTGCTTGAGTTTATCTGTTATACCACTTAATGTATTATGGATGCATATATAGGGGGTGTTTGGTGTTTGGCAGAGCTCTAGCTCCACCAAATTCATGGAGTTGGTGGAGCTAGGTATTCCTAGCTTCACCAAATTCATGGAGCTGGAGCTGTGGGCATATTAAGAGTGTTTAGGTGGGTCATCTTGTTTACATTTTACAATAAAATTATAAACTTAAGTCACTTTATTTCAATCTACAAGTTTCAGCTCTGAGGTGGAGCTGGAATCTGGAGCTCTGCCAAACAGGGCCATAATAAGCTTGAATATATATTCTGTTGTATTTAATTCAAATTTGTATAATAACCATCTTGTTTAGGGGTTTTATTGACTTCAATTGGGTTTCTTTCCTAGCCTTCCTCAACTTGTTTGGGACAAAAGGCTTGGTTGTTGGTGGTGTTGTTATATAATAACCATCTTGAAGGATGAACTTGTACATACCCGCAGGAAAAAAAAGACAACTAACTTCTAGATAATAAAATGTAGTGATAGTAATTTTAAAGCATCGATTAAAAAGTTTGCAAACATGAAAGTACTACAATTATATATTATGTTGATGTATAACTTGATGTGTCATTCTTTGAGAGTGACTGATTTATTTTTTGGTATAATTTTGTAAGAATATATGCATGAATCCTAATAGGTTTGGTGAGGAAGTTACTCATAAGGCTGGATCAAAGTGATACTATTTTGCAAGTAGGTTAAAAGGCCCAAGTTTGGTTCATTAATCGGGTGAATTGCGTATATACGATTGCAAAAGTGTGAAAATTGTGGGTACACCATTGCAACACTTGGATCTTCTCCCACCATGTCACTGTAAAACATGGAAACCTAATTAACTATGTAAATATTGCATTATACAGTTGTAAATATGGTGTTTGAAAATCATATCAGGTGTGAAATATGCCACTAAAAAAATAAAAGAATGCTACCTGGATCGTATGGCGGGAGCTTTTGGGTGTGATAAGCTATTTTTTGGAATGGCTAGTTTTGCTGTGCTGTAATGCAAATTTTCCTTTTTAAGGGTGTTAATCTTTTGTTTGCCTGCATGATTTACTAAGGAACTTTTTTTAGGATTTGCTATTTGGGGTGGTAATCGCAACCTGGCTGATTTGTAGTTTTGCATTCATTGCTGATATATTGCACTGCTATAGTTTCACTTCTAAAGATTCACTATATTCATTATTGAGTTCTGCATGTCATTTTGTTAAAATCATGCAGTGTTCACCAAGGCGCTAGGCACTAGTCAGACGGCAGACAGACGCCTAGCACCTAATTGCCGATTATGCGGGCTAGGCAGCTGTGTAGGCAGGATAAATCGGCTTAGATGGCTAGGTGGGAGGGTGAAGCCTAGCGCCTAGGTGAGCTAGGCGGTCACCTGGGGGAACAGTGGAATCATGCCATCTGTATTGTTGAATACCCAACTACATTTCATAAATTATTTATTTGAAATGTCTCCACCCTTCTCCAGTTTTCCACACACAATTTCTTTTTGTTTGCACTAATTTGCACGAACAAGTGGGAATTTTCCTCACCATTAGAAGGTGCACATTTTAACCTAAAAATATATTGTTACTGGAAAGTCTCTGCATTACTTCCTCAAGTCACAATTTGTTAATTTTTTTTTTTACTTTTCATGGTATCTGAGTTACAAATTTGACTATTAGTATTTATCCATATGTATGTCTAAGTTACTAATGCATAACACTATGAAGGTACTTCTTTTTGTGATAATTTACTTATACTATATTCATGTGACCAAATTAAATATTTTAAAATAATGTTGGTCAAAGACAAAAAAATGTTTGGCTGCATGTTTCCCATGGGGAAAAGAATGTGTAATCAAAGGGAGTACTTGTTAGATATACTTATGAGTTTTTCAGTCCCATGTGTGGATGCCTGTTTGATGTGCAAGAACATTAAAAAGGTTCTAATGTTGTGACGATGGTAGGATCATTTCATTTGCTTTTATAGATGTGTTCCCCGTCGTTGGTTCAATTCATTTAATTCAACAAGTAAACTTTCAGCTTCAGCTAAACTTGTATGGTCTGTTTGGTTTCTGTGGTTGCACACATATACTTCACTATATTATGGTCAAGGTGATTTGCCAGGCCCAACAAGATTTTATGTTGGCTGATTAATTTGAAATGAAATTTTCTCGTGTTTGAAAGTACATATCGATCCTTTTTGTGTGACATAAATTGCATTGTCACTTGTCCAAGAATCATTATGTAGCAACCGTTGTAACATGATGTGATAATTGCGACAAGGAAAATGGGACATAATGAAACACACTGCACCTACGAATATATTGTAATCGCCCACAGCCCAAGCTGCAGATTTTTTCTCAGAAATCAGAGAGTAGTTTGGTCCTAAATGTAATCTTTTCATTTAAATTGAAGTTATACTTCTCACTGAGCTCACCTTAGTATTATTGTTGGACCTTTACTGTTGAAAAATTCTTCAAGCTCATACTAATCCTAATTTCATATACATCTTTGTTCGGATGGACATCCTCAATGACTGCGCAATCCAATTTTAGAAAGAGAACGCAAGTTTGACACAGTGCTGCTATCTTTTGAGTTATTACAGATCAAGTATTGGTCCTCATGGCTCAGTCATTTTTATGTAGTAAATTTGTATTTTTTTAAAATCTGAGCTTATATTAAATTTTTTGTGTCTACAATGATGGAAAGAATTGTTACATTTGTAATCAATCAGCTGTTTTTGTTGTCGTTACTATTAAACAATTTTTCTGTTTTATGTAGACTTCCCTGTGCTTTTGTATTTTATATAAGTTTGCGTGCCTTAGTAGTTCCATCATTAGTTTGCCAGTCAGAATTTCTATGTTCCCTGGCCAAGTCCACTTCTCTTTTACTGAAGACAGTGCCTCGTTGACAATGACACTGATATCTTCATGTAATATGATGCTTAACAAGGTTAGATTCATCTTTAGTAAAGTCATACGGAGCATTGCTTGCATTCTAACTTCAAATCTTCCTACATGATATTAGAGTTAGTACACAAGAACAACTCGAGATTTTGTTAGTACACAAGGACAAGTGAACAAGTATGCTCCTGCTGGAGCATGCTATATTATCTCTTTTGTGGCCAGCAAATATAACTTTGTCATGGTGAAATGACACCTCCAATTTCTGGAGTGGCATATGCCACTGGAGCAATTATTGTTTGGTGAAAGAATTGATGTATGAATCTCAAGAGGCATGTCTAATTGCTAGAATTTAGCAATATGGCAAATTCTGCAGAAGGCTCATCGATAACGTTCTCATCTGAAGCAACTTTTAGTGGTAAGGATCATTGCATATGGCTTGTTTAGTTTGTTTCTGCTTAATATGTAGCTATTTGCTGGAGCCTTGACATCTCTTTCTGATATGGTTTGTCATGTTGTCTGAAACAAATGCCCTTGTTTTTCATGCAGTCACTAATCGATGGTTTGTCCAGCTCTTACTTGAGTGTTCACTTGTTCTAACATCATCCAACTATTATTCTTAGTTATTTTAATAATGCAGGCTCCGGAGTTCTCTCTGGCTTCAGTTCAAACCTCATCACATCGCTGCTGGGGCTGCATTCCTTGCTGCAAAGTTCCTCCGCTATGACATTACCTTTCACCCAAATTTATGGCATGAATTCAAGACGACACCATACATTGTTCAAGGTAATTGAGTGTTCTTTAGTTGCAAAGTGAACATATTCTTGTCTTAGGATATCTGACAGCACTCTCTGTTGCAATCGCAGATGTTGTCCAGCAGTTGAAGGAGCTACTTTAGGATACAGTATTCCATATGTTTGCTATATACCAAAAGATTCTTTTACTCTGTTTGTAGTGGCTACTGTTAAAAATGTGTACTTTGATATGTGGCCAGTGTCTTGAATTACTGAGCCGCATTCTTTTCAATTTAGTTTTTCACAGCCACTGTGTTGCTATGTACAAAAAGAAAAAAAATGCTGTGTCAAATGTCTTCAAAATTTTTGGGGGCAAGTAAAAAGTGATCTTTATGAGAAAATAATGTGCTATATTTTGATGCATGAAAGTTCTCTTTTGGTCCTTCAGGACATGTAACCGTGTCTTTCGTTATGTTTCATGATTGGGTACACCCAAACCATTTTATGGCTATATTTTTTATGCACGCAAATTCTCTTTTCGTCATTTAAGGATCTGTAATTTTTTGATCTTATGGCTCACGCATGTTAGCTTAAGTTTTTTTTTTTGTTGGCTAATGTTTGTTTCATGACCATAGTTGACTTGCTATGCTTTGTTTACCGCCAAGCCCAGCTGTCGAAGTCTCATGGACTCTAGCCATAACTTGTGACAAGTTTGGCAAACGAGTTGACGGCCACAAAATTGTGGCTTGCACAGTAGCCAAACTAGAATTTTTTATTTTTTTGTTGGGAATGTATGTATAACTCTAGTTTTTTTATAATTTGTAACATCATTAAATCAATATATATATTTAAAATTTGCTAAAAACATAATATAAATAATTTTAAAGTCTTAAAAATCACAAGCAAATTCAACAAATAAATTTAGCCATTAAAAAGGAGATCTTATGCCATTATTTTACGGTCGCTAGGCTTGCAAGTTACCACAGTCAAGGTCGCTATTACCTATCTAAAAGTTGTATACATATTGAAATATAAATAAGTTATATAAGTATTAAAACATAAATGAAAGATAAACGATGATTAAAAAAAATAGAAGCACTAAACCAGCAATTAGTCACAGTAAAAGTGGAACATACCACTCTATCTAAACCTCTTTACATATGGCCTATTTAATTGAGAAAAAAATGGCATTATTCAGGTATTTGTTGTCGGAGGGCGTGTCCTGTACATCTTTCCACCTTCCGTGCACTTTGGTACACCTTCGAAACTATTAGACAACCTCGCTATCGAATAGTCCGGGGTTGCTTAATAGATCTAAACTGGAGAATAGAGAGAGAGAGAGCGAGGGACACAATATGAGGAGGAACGGGT
Organism: Rhipidocladum racemiflorum; assembly: GCA_036346355.1. NCBI lineage: Eukaryota > Viridiplantae > Streptophyta > Magnoliopsida > Poales > Poaceae > Rhipidocladum > Rhipidocladum racemiflorum. Next base: position 61,633,795 of record CM070570.1, read on the forward strand.
CTGCTTTATTATTCTGTATGCTTGTGTGTACAAAGGGGTAGCCCCTGCCTCCTATATATAGCGGTTCTGCTAGAGATAAGGAAGAGTCCATATAGGATACGAATCCGGTTTCCTAACACTCCCCCTTGGACTCTTCACTGCGAGATGCATATGCCTCATTAAAACTCCATAAAAACCCAGTGGGAAAAATAATTGGAGAAAGAGTACATAGCACACGCTGTTGTTGCACGGATTGCCTCATTAAAAACCTTATGTAAGAAAACTTCAATGAAAAACTTACTTAAGGAAAAGAGTACAATCCACCCAAACTTCAATGTTAATCTTCAAGATTCACGTTGGGTACTCAATCTTCATGTTTGAGATTTATGTAGGACTATGTGAAAATTCTCCCCCTGAAATCTGCACTTCTCTAAGCCTCATCATCCCGATTCTTCTAACACATCTTTCAAAGGAAGATGCCGGGAGTGACTTAGTGAATAAATCTGCGAGATTTTCACACGACTTAGTATGCAGTATCTTTATCTCGTTCATCTTATGCAATTCATGGGCATAAAAGAACTTGGGGTTGATATGCTTTGTGAGGTTACTCTTCACATATCCCATTTGCACTTGAGCAACACAAGCTGCATTATCTTCATAGATAATGGTGGGGGTTTGTTCCATGTTCAAACCACATGACTTCTGGATATGATGAACCATTCTTCGAAGCCATGCACATTCTCGAGATGCTTCATACAAGGCAATTATTTCCGAGTGGTTTGTCGATGTTGAGACAAGAGTCTGCTTAGATGACTTCCACGAAATTGCTGTTCCACCGCAAAGGAAAACATACCCAGTTTGTGACTTGCCAGTATGTGGGTCTGATAGGTACCCAGCATCTGCATAGCCAACCAAATTCAATTCATTGTTTCTTCTGTAAAACAAGCCAAGGTCTTTGCTTCCTTGAAGGTAACGGAAGATGTCCTTCACCCCTTTCCAATGCCTTTTGGTGGGTTCTCAGACTGCATCAGCGCTAGCAAATTCACTGGCGAATGCAATGTCCGGCCTAGTGCTATTTGCAAGGTACATGAGCGCTCCAATTGCACTCAAGTATGGGAATTCCGCTCCCGTGACTTCCTCCTCTTCTTTAGGCCTGCAGACGGTCTAGGTCTGCTTGGAGTGACCTTCCGACCATTGGGGTCTTTGCGGGGTATGCCTTTTCAAAACCAAATTTCTCCAACACTTTCTGCGTGTAGGAAGATTGGTGTACCAAGATTCCGCCTTGGACATGTTCAAGCTGCAAGCCTAAACAAAACTTGGTTTTACCCAAGTCTTTCATTTCAAATTCAGACTTCAAGTATGTGCATGCTTCTTCAATTTCTTCATCCGTCCCAATGATGTTCAAGTCATCTACATAGACGGAGATTATACAAAATCCATTCGGGGATCGTTGTATAAACACACATGGACAATCTTCGCTGTTCGTGTAGCCTTTCTTGCAAATAAAGTCACTTAAGCGATTGTACCACATTCTTCCTGACTGCTTCAGCCCATATAGTGATTTCTCCAATTTCACACTGTATAGGTTTCTGTTTGCTCTGTCTTGGTTCGGGATAGGGATACCTTCCGGTACTTTCATGTATATCTCCGAATCCAAGTTTCCATACAAGTATGCTGTGACAACATCCATTAGCTTCATTTTCAACTTCAAGTTGACTGCCATTGAGATCAAGTATCTAAAGGTAATTCCACCCATGACCGGAGAATAGGTTTCTTCATAATCAACCCCAGGACGTTGAGTGAAACCTTGAGCGACAAGCCTTGCCTTGTACCTTACAACTTCATTGTTTTCATTCCTCTTCCGAACAAAAACCCATTTGTGCCCCACGGGGTTTATATGGGGAGGCGTATGGCACACAGTGCCCAAACACCTCTCTTTTGTTTAGAGAGACTAACTCGCGGTGATTGCCTTCTTCCAATCTTCCCAATCGAGCCTTTTCTTGCACTCTGCGAGAGATGCGGGCTCGGGATCATGATTAATGATCGTGGGCAATCTTCTTTGCAAAGTATGCATCGACATTGGTCGTTGCTCTATTCATCTATACTCCCGTTATTACAAAGTTTCTGGCCATATCATCATGGGGTGCTACGTGCACTACTAATAGCTCTTCATAGCTATTTCCCATTACAGGAGCAAGTTCCTTTAGTTTTTCTCTCGCCAATGTGTGCGCACACATTATTTCCGGCTTCTTCCAATGGAAGGTTCAGATCTGGAATTGCCTTTTCCACGAGCTTCTTTCGGTGCTAGGTCTCAACTGGCTCCCTTCTTGCTTTGGGGCACTTTTGTGATTGGTCGTGGTAAGTCCTCTTGCCCGCTTTTCCCAGACGCCTCCGGTACTTTGGGTTTGAGAAGCCAGATTTCCTGTTCTTTTCTTTGAGTCCTCTGAACAGGATGAGGGATACCTTTTGCTTTCTTTGGTATTTCCACCCTCTCTGGTGCATTTCTTGGTCGGGTACATGCGACTTAACCACGCTCTTGAGATCACAAAAATGATCAGCAGTTCATTTGCTAAATTCGCAAATCAATTATCTTCTCGACTTCTTGATTTGCTTCATTAGTGCGAGGGTCATGCGCTGGGATCGATGGAATGCCATATTATTTCCGGCATTTTTCATCCAATGGTTGATTCTCTCCCCTAATGACGGAAACGATCCTCGTCAAAGATACTGATCAAATCGGGTGTATGCAAGTCTCGATCATGGGTTCCAAATACACGATTATGGATGCACTCTCATAAACAACGATATCCCAGACTTGCGGAGAGGGCCTATTGCAGTCCGCTGTGGGGGTGGTATAGGTACATATACCATACAACCAAAATTTCTAAGATGGGAAATCTTCGGGATGACCCCTTGCACTAGTTGCATAGGTGAATGGATGTTGTAGGCCGATGGTCTATAATTGATAAGTCTTTGCTGCGTGCAGATGCGTGTCCCCAACAAGTGTTGGGCAAGTTACAACTCTGCAAGAGCGGTCTGGCAATAAACTTAATCCTCTTTATTAGTGCTAGCCCATTTTGCGTATGGACGTGCGGTACAGAGTGCTCAACAGTTATTCCCGTTGCTGTGCAATAATCATCAAATGCCTTGGAAGTAAATTCGCCGGCATTGTCCATTCGAATGGACTTCATGCGATGATCAGGAAAAGCATTCTTAATTCTGATGATCTGCGAGATCAGTTTTGCGAATGCATGATTCCTTGTTGACAGCAAACATGTATGCGACCATTTCGAGGAAGCATCAATGAGCACCATAAAGTATCGAAACGGCCCTGATAAGGGCTAAATCGGGCCACAAATATCCCCCTGAATGCGTTCCAGGAATGCAGGGATTTCATGTTACACTTTCATAATAGAGGGTCTAGTTATTAATTTCCCGGTGGCACATGCATGGCACACAAAATCTTCATGATTCGGGAAATTTTTAACATTGATGCCATGACCTTGCGAGTTATTAACTATATTTCTCATCAATCTAAGACCAGGATGACCTAATCTACAATGCCATAAAGAAAATAATTCAGAGCTTCTAAAGACAGTCTTCAAAGAAGTATACACTGCGTGTGCATTGATTTTCGTGTAGTACAACCCAGATTCATATGAGGGACATTTTTCTAGTACCATCTTTCCATATTCCGCGTGCTTCACAATGCACAAGTGTTCTTTGCCATTTTCTTCATTGGTTTCTACGTGAAACCCATTGGCGCGGATATCCTTGAAACTTAAGAGAGTGCGGGTTGATTCAGGGTACAAGAGGGCTTCTTCAATTACCAAAGTTGTACCCATTGGCAATATAATTGTGGCTCTTCCTGAGCCTATTATATGCGATCGCTTCTGCGATAGTCGTAATCCTTCCAGCGTTCTTCGTGATCGTCTGGAAGTATTTCGACTCTCTTAAGATGGTATTTGTTGTGCCACTATCAACAATGCATATTTCCTCCATTGGGCGCTACACGATTTCTAGATGAAAAGAAAAATAATTCTAATCCTACAGTGGCTAAGTAATTCAAAAATTGCTTGTAAATAAAGAATACTGGAATAAAGAATAAATTGCAATTCTATTCATGAGAAAAAGTATGCTCTTCGAGAGCTTACTATTCATTATGCAATCTGATGTCTATGTGAGATAATTCTGACAATTCATGTCAGTTCTTCAAAAACTCACGTTAGATAATGCCACACCTTTGCACATTCATAATGTTCTTCCATTAGATTACTGCGTGCAATCTAATAGGAAATGGCTGCTAGATTCAATAAAATGCATAATTGAATTCTCATGAGTTTCCAGCAAACTAAAAGAAAGCAATAATATCAAGATTCATATATACAAAGATAAATACAAAATTCATAAGTACAAGATTCATAAGTACGGAATTCATAAATGCAAAATTCATAAGTACAAGATTCATAAGTACGGAATTCATAAATGCAAAATTCATAAGTACAAGATTCATAAGTACGGAATTCATAAATGCAAAATTCATAAGTGCGAGATTCATAAATGCAGGATTCATAAGTATAAAATTCATAAATACATTATTCATAACTGCAAAATTCATATATACATAGATTCATAAATATTCATAAATACGGAAAATAAATTCCCACATAAATTAAATGCGGTGTAATGCTAATTACAACTTATGTAACTCTCGTTGGTTGGGAGCAAAAACAGGTAACGAATATCTCCGTCAATTCGACTCTTGGCCAGGTCAACCTGCCCCTAGGGCTCACATGAGGGAGGGAGCACTTCCCGTTTCCGGGTGCCAATTAAAGAACCAAGCCTCATGTGTGTTTTCCTAGACACCAATTGTCTCATATCTGTTTATTCATTACCAAAATCAAATCCCAACCACACAGGTTCTCATTTTATGCCATATGAAATATTCTGGAATTTTCCTAGCACTTTTCATAATTTCTGCTAATTTCCAAGCAATTTTCGTAATTATCAGACAACAGAAAAATTTAATTTTAGCAAATATCAACATGACATAATTCATAAATTCATAAATACGAAAATAAATTCTCAGGAATTTTCGATATTCTAAACAGGGCAATTATTGCAAATATTCATAAATGCAGAAAATAAGGCTAAGAAAATTTAAAACAGAGCCATAAAATTTTCTGTAATTTTCTAGCTATTTTTCATATTTTCTAGCAATTTTCATCAATTTTCTGGAATTTTAATCAGTTTTTCTGAATTTCTTATTCAATTATCCAGAAAAAATAGAAAAAGAATAAATAAATTGGGGGAGGGCAAAGTGGTAAAATCCTTGCCCTCCCGTGCGCCAATCGGTTCAAACCGAATTGAAGCAGTGGACTTCAAGTCCAATTGCTTTTGGACTTCTTGTCCATTTACTTTTGGACTTCATGTCCTTGTCAATCACGTGTAGCAACCGGGGATGGTGGCGCTAGCCGGTGCGGCCGGGTGCGTCGGGCGGCTGCAGCGCGCGGCGGCCGGACGCGAGCTAACGCTGGCGGTGTCGGCGGCAAGTAGGTCATTTGGCGCGGTGCGCAGGCCGCCGGCTGCAGCGTCACCTGGCAGCGACGGCAGATTGGCGACGGGCGTAGCAGGCCGACGGGTCGCGGCATACTGGTGTCAGCCGGAGACCGGACGCGGCAGGTTCACGCGACAGGCGCAGCCGCGGCGCGCGGCAAACGCAGCAGGCTGGCAGGAGCTTGATGGTCCGGCGAATACGGCTGCGTGCCGGCAGGCCAAGCGCGGCAGCCCGATGCGACAGCGCGGCGTACAAAGCTTCATGCGCTTGGTCCGGCGCGACAATGCAGCTTCGAGTCGTACGACGCTTCGTGCGCTCGGTACGGACGCGGCGGCTGCGACTTCGTGTCGTGCAGCAGGGGTTGGCCGGCGGTGACCTTGCGCGCGGGATGTCGAGCCGACGGCAACGTTTCGTGCGGTCGATGGCTCGGGCACCGTGGCGATCAAGTGCGGCGAGCTCCATTAGCGCTTCATGCGCATGGAGGTCAGGCTTCGTGCCGGTGCTGACGACTTCGTGTCGTTCGGCGAGACGTTCTGTAGATGCATATGAGATAGCCGTGTAGCTTCGTGCTATGAACTTCAAAGATTGCTGTGTATCGTAGCTTCGTGCCACGTAGATTGGATGCATGCATAGATTCAAAACGAGCGATTAGATTAATCCTCGTTCTCACCTTTCTTACTATTTTTCAGTAGACTATCGCGTAGGATAGAGTCGCGTAGGGCTTTTCTTTCGGCAATCCGAGTGGATGCCGGCTTGATGGCGAGTTGATTGCAGATCGGATCGGGCGATCAATCGCCGGTAGTAGACGTTCGTTGTAGTCGACGATCCTTTGCTTCTTCTCTTTTTGTTTCTCACCTTTCAATCTTTCTCCGGTAGAGCTTCGTGCTGATAACGTATTAGACAACCTTGCTATCGAATAGTCCGGGGTTGCCTAATAGATCTAAACTGGAGAATAGAGAGAGAGAGAGCGAGGGACACAATATGATGAGGAACGGGTCTGCTTTATTATTCTGTATGCTTGTGTGTACAAAGGGGTAGCCCCTGCCTCCTATATATAGCGGTTCTGCTAGAGATAAGGAAGAGTCCATATAGGATACGAATCCGGTTTCCTAACAGAAACATAGTGCAAATAGTAATAAAAAAATTGGTTAGGTAGGTTACGAAGTAATCAAGCGTCCTTCAAAAATTTAAATGAATCCACGATGTATATTAGGACAAACAAAAAATAGCAAATTTTAGCGAATAGTAGCTTTGTCTTTTTCTCCTTTTTCCCTTTTTATTTTTGGATTTTCTTTCTAGCAAATTTCGCCTTGTTTTTGTTGCTCTATGTGTGGGTCGAATTTGAGATTTGTGGCATGACAATGTGATTTTGTTGTCTAGCTATGTGCAAGGCGTCGCTACTTCTCCTCCCGGGAGATTGGCATATATGCCACTTTCAATAAGTGGTATTGCTAAAATACCACTCTGGCCCACTGTCATAGACACAGATGGTCCCACATGTCAACGACAGCGGAGTGACATTTTTAGCGAAGCCACTTGTTAGGAGTGGCATTTTATCAATTTTTCCTCTCCCTGGTGGCGCTAGGGTTCTCTGGCGTCTCTAGGGCGACGTGAGCAGTTTTCCAGTATCTGCATTGAATTGGGACTCTTTTCCTTATGTCTTGATTCCTTTCCTGTTGGTTTGCGATGTGGTTTTCTCTACCGACCTGTCTAGGGTGGTGCACGACTGGGGTGATTCGGGGCCTTCGTGAGAAGACATCCCACCTGAAGTTGTTTTGCATCTGCTAGCAGATAGCGGAACTGCGTGGTATCATGTGTTTCTAGGGATATTCTTGCTGGAGAACAATCGACAAATTATATAATGGAGTCGATCGTGATCATGATCGAGGTAAGGATCAAAAGCTTGAAGATGAATTGGATCTGGGGGATGAGTTGGATGCAGTTGAAGTGGATCTAGAGGAAGCGGAATTGGAGATGTATGTGCTATTTGGTTGGCTGCATCTGTAGAGATTTGGCTCTGAAGATGCAATGGAGGTCTGTTTGGTTGGCTTCTCACTTCACTGGGCCAGGCCCTCCAGATGCAATCGTACCCCCGGAGTCAGGCCCCGCTGAAACGAAAAGATCGGGCGTTTCCGGAGGGCCTGGCTCCGCAGATCCGGAGCGCTCATGTCGAATCCTCCAGCGCCTGGCTCGCTCCTCAGATCTGAGGAAACTCCACGCCGCTCGCTCCTCAGATCTCCCTCCTCCACGATGCCGCGCCCCCGGTCTCCCTCCTCCCCGGTCCCCCTCGTCCCCCACGTGCCTCTAGCCCCCGATCTCCCGCGCCCCTCCAGCCCTCAGTCTCCCGCGTCCCCGCTCTCCCACGACCCCCGTGCGCCTCCAGCCGGCCGTGTTCGCCCGTATCCAACCCGTGCGCGCCTCCAGCCTTTCCTCTCCGCCCGGTCTCCGGCGCCCCCGGTCTCCCTCGTCCTCGGTCTCCATCGACACCCGCGCGCCTCCAGTCGGCCATCTCGGCCCGTCCCCGGCCTCCTACGCGCCCCGGGTCTCCCTCATCCCCGGTCTCCCTTGGAAGGTCTCAGGTATAGATCCATCGTCTCTGTTTGGAAGATGTGGGTTGCAAGCATTTTTTTTGGCGATTATTAGATCTAGTTCGTATCAGGCTACAAACAATAGATTTGGATTGTTGGGTGCACAAGATTTTTCATTTTGCATCCAATTAGTAGCATCAAAATTTGCTACTGCAGCTGTTCAACTGTAAAAAAATGGGACAAAATTATTGCGATTAGCATCTCGATTGGGAAAAAATTGGGAGATAATGTTTACTGCCTTGGCCATCTTAGCGACAGGCCACACGATTAGATTATAAAAAACTAAGGAAGCAAAATCATACTTATCTTTGGCTGTCTTGTAGTTGGAACATTCGTTTTGCTGCAACCACATGATACAGATCTTACCTTAAATAGATTTGTCACAGGGATTAAACACTTATCACTTTTCATGTCTGCAGTGGTGCTGTCAGGGTTCTAGTTTTCCCATGTGAGTGGCATGAGGGTAGAAAGGTAATTTCATCAATCAATATTTTTCCCCCAACCATTTCCTCCTTTCTCCACCCAGCTCCTTCCCCACGCCTCCTTTCTGTTCTTGCCTGCGCCGACTCCTCCGCCTGGGTGACGCCGGCGCCCCTGCTCCCGTGCGTGCCTGGATCGGCCGGCTGGCCGCCCGACGCCTCCTCCAGCCCCTGGCGACGCCCTCCCCCCTGCTGGCCCTGCGCCCCTGCCATTCCCCGGTCCGGCTCGGCTCTCCCAGAGCCCGGCGACGCCGCCCCCTCCGCTCGGCTCGGCTGCCGCCTCCCCCAGCTGCCGGCGACCCCCCCTGTACGGCTATTCCTCCTCCCCCTTGCTCTCTCTCTGCGTTCTGTGATGGAAGGTTGAGGTAGATCGGGGTGTTTAGTTGTTGGTGCACGCCATGTGTTTGATAGAATGCCTAGTAGGTGTATGGGAGATGGGTGATTGCATGGTGATGTGGAGGATTTGGGATTGGTACCCCCTTTCCTGTTCTTCCCTCGCTCCCCTCCTGCTGCTCTTTGATGCTTTAGTGTTGCTTGAGGTTGATCTACGGAATTTTGAGGTGAAGGTTCATGGTGCTGTGAGGTTACACATGGATTGCACTGAGATTTTTGCTTTTGGTATATGGTATGCTTGTGGTTTCATTAGGACTCCTTTGCACTAAATTGTCGATATGGTTAGGCATGGTAACTGAGGAATGGGCTGCTATTGGGCCTCGATGAATAACCTATGATTGCTTGAGTTGAGCATGATGACCATGGCGTTGTCGGGATCCAATACGTGGTAGCTGGTTTTAGGTTAGTGCTAAGCAATATCGGAGAATCGTAATACTTAGGAATTAGTATACTCCTAGTGTGGCTAACGAATTCCTCGCGTAGTACGTGTTGAAGTTTGATGCTATGACCTATGGATTAGCTGCTGTCCTTTGATCTGTGCTGTGAAGATTTTGTTAAAAGGTCATCCAAGCTAGGTGGTGTAGTGTGTTCCCAAGTTAGTTCTTAGAAATATATGCGGCTAACTGAATACATAATGCAATCCTTGCATAATTTCCCAAATACTGAGACTAAGAATTCCATTCTTAGTATTTAAACCTTTACTGCTCTTTCTCGTCCTATATTAATTGCCCCTATTAAGAGTAGGTATTGTTCGTATGTTTAGTTATAAATTGGAATCGCCCAAGTTGGTTGAGTAGATGGAAAGATACGTTCATTGAGTTTATGCCGTCCTAAGCGGTAATCCAGAGTATGGATGTTGGTTGGGGTATGGTTAAGTGATTCCAAATGTTGCTGGGTTATTGTTGTGAATTTCGCCTTGTATTTCGTTTTGGCTCGATGAATGTTCGCATTATGGTCTTTAATTGTCATTTCATTTCATATGCATAGCATGCATCTCATTTTGTATATATGTGTCGTGTAGAGAATGATCACGCGGAGGGTGACGCAGCAGTGGTTGAGGGGGATATCGGTGAGCAGGTGGTTACTGAGACTCCGGCAGAAGCATCAGGCAAGCACCTAAGCATATTCAACCTTTATGTGATATTATTTTAGTGAATAAACTGCTTAATTGATCGATTACGTCTTGCATGAGGAATTAAATTGTGGGATAGGGCTAGATCCTAATTGCTGCACATAAACTCCTTGGTATTTGTTGAACACATCCTTTGGAACTAGATTACGGGTAATATAACTGAGTCCATGCTTAGTTTGCTTAGAAAATGGGGTTGGGCCAAGTGGTGGACGGTTCCATCACTTGAGAGTACTCATTATTACACGTGTTGAACTATATTGGAAACGGGTTCGGTCATGTTACTTGGAGATGGATATTAATAATTGGCGACCGGGCGGGAGAGTAGGATCCTTTGGGTATGGAGACTCAAATGGCGTAGTCCCGCCTGTGTCAATTAAGGACCGATCCGTTTGTGTGCCATGTTGATCGAGCATCATTAGGTTGATCGCATGCCCGGTTATGGTAGGGTAAGCCACTCTTTCATCGCATGCCGTTCGATGGATCATGCCCTCATGCGGTTGGACGTGGTTGAGGGCGAGGCTTAGGCCGACCCTCGAGGGCCAAGCCGGGCTTGGGCCGCTCGAGGGGGTGCTAGGTGCTCGGACCGCATGAAGATGGTTCAACGAATGGGTATGGATGGGAGGGGGTTGACATGAGGTACTTGTGGCACATGTCGTGCGATCAACGCTTCCCTGCAGGGTTAATTAAGCGATTCGAATTGCCGCGCTCTCGGATATGAGCACGCTCGCGTCATCCGACACTCAGCGTAGTAATAACTTAAACTCCTGGCTCGTCGTTGTACTTGAGCTTTAAAATGGTTATAATTGCTTTACTTTAGTGTTGTTACCTTTCAACTTCATGTTAGAAGTAGGTGCGGTCTGTAACTGCTTTAAATTTGTAATTGGTTTAGCTGTTATACTCATACTACAAATGTTAATGCTTTTTCCGCACTATTACCTTCAGCTTTATTCCTTTCTGCACCCAAATGCATAACCCTTTGGAGTCGGTCATATATGGACCCACGGGTAAGTCTTGCGAGTACCTTCGTACTCATGCTTCTGCTTTGTGGTTTTCAGGTGAGGATCAGGAGGGCTGCGAGTTCTGTCCCTCATCGCTTCTCTGTCCCAAGTGGCACCGAGTAGAGGTTACTTGCGATGTTGCACACGCCCGGAAGTGTTCAGGGGCAGAACACTTCCGGAGATGCCGTATTTTGCTAGTGTGTCGGTTAAATTCACTTTTGTTGTATAGCTAGCTTTATATCCCCTGTCCTGTGAGGCTTGAAGACTTGGTTATCCTCTTGTTGATCGTTGATGTGTTGTGATGTCTTTATCATGCTTGTATGTTGCTTTTATCCATGCCATATTATCATGTTATATCAACTGCTCTTTTGTCTGCTGAGTGGATGTCCTAGAATCTAGGAAGGTCATGCCGAAATTTTGTAGTTTTTGGAGTCTTGGTAGAATCTCTGTTTTAGTTTGGTTGTGAGTCTTAGTTAGTGTTGTTAACCTGGTTTGGTGGTTGTCTAGGTTTGTCTTTGTGCTGGTGCTTCCGCGGTTGCGTGTTCGGTTGTAAGGTGTGGAGTTCGTTGCTCCCTTTATGCATTTTGAGTTGTGATAGCAGTAGAAACCGGTATGCGGGGCGATCCTGGGCGAGTTCGGGTCGCATACCGGGGGAATACCGGGGCTGTGGTCGAGTTATTCGAATGGTTCCACTGTTGTCTCATTTGGGCTTGGATGCTAGCATCGCGTGCGCCATCGGCGAACCGTTGCTAGCCTCCAAATCCAATGAGGTTAACTGAGCATTCCAATAGCTCGAGGACGGTCTGGGCGGCTCCTCACAGGTGCTGCTTTGTTAGTTGATGCTGCAAACATGGGTGATCCAGATGTACAGTATGAACTTGAATGTCATCTAAGAATTGAGGTTTTCACACTTCATGCCCCCTTTCCATTGCACCTAATTAATTCAACCATATTTGCTTGTTAGGCAGTTGATCAATTCATTCTGTTTTTGATTTGCATATCCTTCAAGCCCAACAGTGGGATTGTTTCATGTGCTGAAGTGCCTGAAGTCATTACCAGGTTCAACTCAGGTAAGAGTCGAACTGGGAAGATTCGAAAAAGGACCGTACAACAGGACCCAGTAAAGCTAGCAAAGGAGTAGTTTCAGATCGCAGCTGAGGCTGGATGTGACCTCGGTTTGCGGTGGTTGAAGAGGCTTGGAGATTTCGAAAAACAACAAGAAGAGCCAAAGCAAATCCAGCAATGACCTCCACCGAAGCAATCACGCTGCATTTGGGCAATTGCTGTATGTCGAGATGCTGTTGCTGCACATAGATAGAGCTTCAAGTTTGCTCTACCTTTCAGGATGTGGAGAGCTGTTTCATATTTTGTTCTAGGACGTTCAGGCCAACTGAACATGTGGTTGAAGCCAAAGGCATGATGAAAATTTGATTTCTAGATTGACAGGTTGAAACTGTAGTATTAAATTGATCCTTTTTTTGCTACTTGGGATTTCTTTCATACAAGAAGAACTGTAGTGATAGCAATTCTTCATTTGTATCTTTCTTCCCCGACCGTATTAGATCCGTAGTGACATCATTTTTCCCTGATCTGTATTGTATCTATGCTTGATGAGTTCAACGCTCAAATTTCTTGATGCTTGTTGTTATTTATCTATGCTTGATGAGTTCAACGTGTTTTGTATGGAAGCACTGTAATCAGTTGCTTTTGTATGGATCTGAAAAATGTCTGTTGCACACTGCTTGGCTCACGTTGTGGTCCATGGAGCCATGGCCGAATACACTTGTTTCACTGTTGGTGCTAAGCACTTGGCGTTCCGAATGCTTGTGTTTGGATTTGGGATGTACTATGTAAGTCGCCCTCTGTAGGAAGTTGAATCAAGTGTGTTACAACATTCAGCATCACAAGTTAGGTTCAATATAAATTATCGAGAGATGTTGAATTCATTTGGTTTCTTTGCATTCAAAGAATGTGTTACATCATCTCTTCAGCCTGCACCAGCTCATACAATCAACCAAACATCATCTCTTCTCAGCCTGCACCAGCTCATACAATCAGCCAAACGCCATCTCTTCTCAGTCTGCACCAGCTCATGCAATCAACCAAATAACACCTCTTGCATCCACTCAGCCTAGATCCCCCTGGCTGATTTGAGAAGGCAACCAAACAGCCCATTAAGGACCAATGGGTTGGGCTGGTGCGATACCATTCGATGCGGAGATTCAGCATTAAGGGATTGTTCTAGGAGATGGCAAGAGCATGGGGTTTGAGGTAGGACATGGAATACAGAATTTTGAAAGGCAACCTATTCATGACTCAATTTCAATCTGAAGGTGATTTCAAGTTTATCATGAGAGGAGGTCCTCGGCTACACCGTGGAGGTGCTCTTATTGTGGCTCCTTACGACGGCAAATCTCGTCTCTCAAAAGTTCGGTTGAACTCGGTTCCACTCTGGATTCAAGTTTATGATGTGCTTAGGGTGATGATGATGGTTAATATTGGTCGCTCATTAGGAAACAGGTTGGGTGCAGTTCGTGATGTGGATGTTGAGGTTAAGGGGACTTCTGGAGGTTCATTTTTTCGTATCCTTGTTGATTATCCTATGGACATGCCGCTGCTGGCTAAAATATAGATCAAGGTTAAGGGCTCTTCTGTGGTTCAGAGGTATGATTTTTAAAGTACGAGCGTGTTCCTCATTTTTGCTTTTACTGTGGGAGGATGGGGCATTCGGATAGGGATTGCTAGCAAGAGTTTAAGGATCATCCTGGTTTCCGTTTTGGTCGTAAGTTTTGAGCTTCTACTTATAAAAAGTATGAAAAAAAAGAGTTGGAAAGTTCAGGCAATGACAGCTTAGTTTGCGGCTAGAAATTTGGACTTTGGTTTGAATGATGATTAGGCTGGTTTTCATATTTCAGGAAAGGAAAGGCAGGACTTTGAGGATTTCCTTGACAAGAGTTTAGATGGTGAAAACAAAGAAGCCGACGAAAACCTAGCTGAAGCAATGAATGACCAGCTGAAGGTAGGAATGATTTGAGTGGTAAAAATTTTGTGAATGACAAGTGAGGAAGTGAATTCAAGGTGATGTACCTCTTCAAGAAGAGGTGTGTGTGTGTGCAAAAAGACTGTAGAGCTGGGCAAGCAGCTCCAATTTGGTGTTTTTGTCAAGGCCACCATGAACTCGGCTGACTAATAATGCACTGTAGAGCATCCAACAATGACTCTAAAGTCGGGCGGCCAGAAGGCTCAGTGTAGTGATCCTGTCAAAGATACTATGAAGTCAGGAGGTTCTTTGTCGGGACCGGATTTGCAAAACCGAACCCTCTGTGTATATTGCACTAGTCCAAGATTACGCTAGTGCACACAGTGCTAACAGCGATGATAACACATCCATATCACAAATCCAGGTATTAATAATTAAGCAACAAGTACCAACCTTATGGCCAAGAATTACAAATAACCATCAACATAATCTTAAATTCAAATAAGTAGCAGCGGAAATGAAATAAGTAATATCAAGATAAGCCCATCCATTTGCCCAACAAGCAATTGGTTAGGGTGCGCGTCCTAGTACTCCGGATCTCCATCAAAACCACAAGCAAAGTACTTGTAGTCACCTTCTGCTTCAGCGAATTCCTGTGAAAAATTGGGATGTTTGCAAGGGTGAGTACAGAACCATACTCACAAGCCTTTATTTGCCCAATAGGCAATCGGCTAGGGTGCACGTCCTAGTATTCTGGATCTCCTTCATCAAAACCACAAGCAAAGTACTCGTAGTCACCTTCTGCTTCAGCGAATTCCTATGGAAAGTTGGGATGTTTGCAAGGGTGAGTACACAACCATACTCGCAAGCCTTTTTTGCCCAATAGGCAATCGGCTAGGGTGAGCGTCCTAGTACTTTCATCAAAACCATAAACAAAGTACTCGTAGTCACCTTCTGCTTCAGCGAATTCCTGTGGAAAGTTGGGATGTTTGCAAGAGTGAGTACACAACCATACTCGCAAGCCTTAGAAGCATAATGCATGATAACTATATGCAAGGCTTAACAAATGAAGGCATAATATGTCTCATTTATTTTAAAGCAAAAATGTAACTTTAAATACAATTATTAATTTCGCAAAGCATCATTTGACCAAATATAGTTGCAATAATTGAATTTGAAATGACCACTAGAACATGTTTCAACCACCTGACTGGCTCCATCTTCCAAACAATAACCCGAGAGCTCCAACTATTCACGGATTCCCAAATCATCACTTTTATTTAAAACAAAGCTAGAAAAATTTATAGTGTGAAAGTGCAGCTTGCCCACCCTTGACCGTGGGTATGACTATTTAAGTAGTTTTAACTCTACAGAGTGTGTACTACCCACAAGATATGAACATCTCTTTTTGCCAAGCTATTAACACAATTTCTTTGGTGTGCAGCAGAGATATCATGATAAGACCTTTACAATGCACAACCCTGCTATTAACCTCGCCCGCTAAGGTTTCACCACTGATAGGGTTCTATCTGCCAAGTTCAGAAGTCCCCTCTTGCGACGTGCGAGTGCCTCCAACTAGCACTCATGTTTACCCATTGGCGAAGCTAATAATTGAAAAGATGAGAAAGTTGCCTAGAGGGGAGGGGTGAATAGGCAATTTAAAAAATAAACTAAATTCGTCACAGCGGAAAGAGTATCGGAACTTCCGGTGTTGGATCGGAACTTTCGATTTAATCGGAACTTTCGATACCAGTTCGGAATGTCCGATCGACTTTTGACACGGACAATTAACAACTGAAAATAATGAACTTGAGAAGCAATCTAAGAAGGTTAGATCAAAGTAATAAGGAAACAAGCTTAAGAAGTAAATGTAATGACACGGATTTGTTCCCGGAGTTCGGATTCTTGAGGGAATCCTACGTCTCCGTTGAGGAGGCTCCAAAGAGCCGGGTCTTTTCCAACCCTTTCCTCCCAAACCTCGGTCGCACTTGAGGCTTGGTTTCACTATTGGTTCCTTTCCTTTCGGAGGCAGAGCCGGCCTTCACAAACTTCTCACGGCGTCCCACAACCTTTGGGAGTTCGTGAGCGACGCCTAACCGTCTAGGAGTCCTTCAACCTCCAAGAGTAACAAATGCACCGTTGATCGATCTTGGAGGAACACTCTAATGCTCGATATGAATGACACTTGCTCTTTAATCAAGCTCTAGATCTCACTTCTAGTCCTCACTCTCTAGATGATCCCTAAGATCAAAGAGGAGGACGCAAGAGAAGGCTAGAAAGTGTTCAAGGTGCTCTAGAGTTCT
The DNA here is from genome assembly GCA_036346355.1 of Rhipidocladum racemiflorum. NCBI lineage: Eukaryota > Viridiplantae > Streptophyta > Magnoliopsida > Poales > Poaceae > Rhipidocladum > Rhipidocladum racemiflorum. The sequence goes on from CM070570.1 coordinate 61,650,204, forward strand.
GCCAACATGAGTGTGTAACCTTCAAATGAAAGAGGAGTGGGGTATTTATAGATTCTTGCAAAAACTAGCCGTTGTACACCCACTCAGCTGCATATCGGAACTTCCGATGTCAACATCGGAATGTCCGATATGTGTAAAGTTTCAGAACTCGAGCGCACTTCAACGGTCGAAAAAAGGTGCATCGGAACTTCCGATGTCAGCATCGGAACTTCCGATGTTCCCAGAAAGGCACCTTGACAAATGCTTCTAAGTCCATATCGGACTGTCCGATATAAACATCAGAACTTCCGACTTAACATCGGAATGTCCGATCCAATATATCGGAATGTCCGATAATTCCAGAGAGCTCCCTTTTTCAGGTTTGAACACATCAGAACTTCCGATATCAAATATCGGAACTTCCGATATTTACAGAGAGCACCCTAGAAAGCTTCAACAACGTATCGGAACTTCCGATCGAAAATATCGGAACTTCCGATACATCTTCCACGCACCGGACTAAAGCAAGCATGCACATCAGAATGTCCGGTAACATCGGAACTTCCGATGTAATATCGGAATGTCCGACTTGAACCTTGTTAAAAACACATTCCGATGCATGCGCGGTGACTTAGGGTCTCAACAAGAATTAAAGCAACATTCATCTGAGCATAGAGACTATCCTAGATCATTTACGATGCATCCCCCTTAATAGTACGGCATTCCTACGACACAAAACATAGAAAATAAGAATACAATGCCGTTTTACTCGCTTATATTCGTTTGAGGGTATCCTTCGCATGTAGAAGATCTCACATTGAACCTTTTACCTGCTCACAAGCTCATTGAAGATATTAGTCCCATTAATCATTTGTCATTAATCAACCAAAACCAATTTAGGGGCCTAGATGCACTTTCAATAATGAGACACACAAATTAATTGGTCAAGTTGTACCCATTTAAACCTGTGATTGTGTCGGGACCCGAATGTGCAAATCCGGACCCTCGATGTTTTCCACACTAGTCCAGGATCACGCTAGTGCACACCGTCTCAACACAGATGAATATCACAATCATACATAGCGGAATAGTAAATAAATTCTTTATTTGATATAAAACCTGTTGAGTTAACCTTATGGTCAACTTACAAAAGTACGCATAGCAGGTCTTAAGTATTAATCAAATAACTGCTACGGAAATAAATAAACTCGTGGCGCCAACCAATATGCCACAGGCAACTGACTGGGCTCGCTCCCTAGTTCATCGGCTCCTCCTGGAACTCCTCATCCAGTACTGGCGTTGATTCTTCCTCAACTGGTGTTTGTATTGTGGCAAGGGTGAGTACTTAAAGCACTCAGCAAGTTATGCACAGAATGCAAGCTATTACTACATGCAGGGCTTATTCCAACAGATAGGCTGAATGGTTATTTTGCGGTAAAGCAACATTCACAATTATTCAAAATAGATTGAAAAGCGGTAAAACAATAATAGTAGTATTAGCTTTCACAATTAATTTCTCAAGTAAAGCATTTATCATCCTTAATCAGGTTCATCATTTCCATACCAAGTATCCACCATTCCAAGTTTATTTTTATGAAAGTCTAACCCTTGATTGTAATCCCCGAGCAACGTCCAATATACCATGGACTTGGCTATTCGAATAGGTTGTACACTCTGCAGAGGTTATACACTTTACCCACAAGATACAGTCAAACACCACTAAGGCGAGTAGGGATGGCAACGGGTCCGGGTACCTCGGGTCCAACCTCCATGGACTCGGACCCGAGATCTAAAGTCTGGACCCAGACCCGGACCCGAAGTCAGTCACGGGTCCAAATCCGGACTCCGACCCAGGCCCGACGGGTACCCGGACCCGATCGGATACCCAGACCCGAACAAAATTCGTGTGTTCCGAACGAGTCCAATGTTTTTTCTCATACTATTTTATAATTCATTTCATCGAAATAAACACTAACACAAAGTTAAACCTACATTTAATATTCTACAAACTGTACAAAATCACTTCGGATCTGGGTTTGGGTACCCGGGGGGTCCAAAATGAGACCCAGACCCGGACCCGGACCCAAACCCAGACCGGAAGTAATATACCCGTGGGTCCAACTTTGGACTCGAACCCGGACCCGCTGGGTCGGGTACCCGCGGGTACCCAGACCCATGGGTATTTTTGCCATCCCTAAAGGCGAGTAACCGTAACAAAGCATTTACAATGCTCCTTTTAGACCCAGTACTGCCTGCTGAGGTTTCAACACCGAAGGGACTGGTTACCACACTCAGGGCCCCCCTCTTGCGCCATGTGAGACTACCCGTACAGCCGGGACTCACACCACCACGACAATACAAAAATCTAGACATCACAAATTAATTAGCTAGGTCTGTCCCATTTCAGACTTGTGGTTGCATGTTAGACTCAGTTCAAATTTTTGCAAGGTTAAGTCCTTAATGTGACCAAGGCAATACTACCTAAGAATTCACAAGTATCCAAATCAGCAAAAACCAAATGCGATCGCCCAAATGCCACAACTGGCCCACCATAGAACAATCTTGCCACTTGCTGCAGTCTAAATCATTTTATCACCCTGTTAATTACCATGCACCATGTGCCATAAACATCATCAATAACACATGTCACATTTTTGTAAACATGTTCCATATCTCATTAAGTCAAAGTTAACACTTAATAATTCAAAACAATGTCATCGACACGTTGCAGGGCTAAGCATACTACATACAATCTATTTAACCCATGTTGGCAAATCATTATTATCCAACTAATATTCCATAATCTAGGGTGACAAATGATTCATGGCATACAATTATTAAAGACAAGGTGGAATACAACAAATAGGTCGCATATCTAATTCCCAAATTATTGAAATCATCTTAGTTAAACTAGCATGCAATATTTCAAAACAACATACATTTCAAAAGTAGGATCAATATGGTCAAAGCACAACTTGCCTTGCAAAAGGTCCTGTTCCTATTTTTAGACTTGTTCTTGAGTCAAAACCTCTCCTTCGAAGCCTTCGGGCAATTCAACATCTACGCGAAACAGATAAAATAGCAATAAATAACTAAAAATAGAGAGAAACTCAAATCCAAAAATTAAATAAAATTCATAATTAAATAGATCTCAATTTTTACAAAATTTTTAGAAACTGGAATAACCTCAATCATAGTTCAAACGCAAAAGTTATAGCGATTTGAAGTTTGAAAATACAATAAAAGTAAAATCAGAATTACTTTATTTATTTTTCTATTGGAAATTCAAAAATATGACGTCATCCTGACCTCAGCAGCTATTTTGAATTTTGGCCAAATTATTTTTCTAAAGAAAAATCAAATTATTGCTCACGCTTGCGTCAGCCGGTGCATGGACTCGGTCCGCATGTTGGTTTGGGCCTACCGTGGACCCAGCCCACCAGACCACGTGCCACTGACGTGTGGGCCCGGCTCGAGATGACATCACACTGACATCATCGTACGACGCGATGTGCTATTCTACCATGTGGGCCCCACTATGGCGTCATGGGTGACGTCAGCGCGGCGCAGCTGGCTCGGCTACGGTGCAATCCCGACCGTCGATTCAAAATCCGACGATCCAGATTGGATCTACAGTAGCGCTACAAGAATTGGTCCAACCGTCCAAATCGAATCGGACGGTCCACAATTGATCTAGATGCCGCACAACAGCGCTACGTGTCAACTCATTCGCGCACCTACGTGGCCTAACTACAGCCGCACAATCTCCATCTAACGGTCACGATCTAACCAAGAACGGATCGGTCCGAACTTAACAAAGCATACGTGGCCTAATCCGAACCGTTCAAACTAAATCCAACAATTACGATTTCACCGAGATCGGAGTGTTTCGAACTCAACGCTAAATCCTAGCCGTTCAAACTAAATCCAATGGCCGGTACCAAACTAGTTCTTCGCGATTACGCGTTGCGTGGCTCAATCTACAGATCTAATGGCCTAGATTAGATCAGATCTACGGCAATGGAGAGCACTTACGTGGCCAAATCTACACCCTACGATCTAGATCTAATGGTCTACACTGATTTGATCTAATTCTCTAGATTGTATCTACGTGGCTCAATCTGGACGGCTCACCTGAGATCGGATGGTGGAGAGAGCTCGCGAGCGTCGGTGATGGCGCGGCGAGGCTGGCTGGTCGGAGATGGGGAAGATGACCATGGGCGTGGCGGTTCCGTGCACTCCTGGCGAGGTGAAGTGTGACACCACGAAATGTCGGGATTTGAAATTAGGTGATGATATGTTAAAAAGTATGATAAAATGTGATAAGACGTCGTAAATGAGATAATTTGTGATCTTTTACATTTAGAACCCTACGGTTTGGCGTTTTAGCGCGTTTCGGGCCTCTCCGGGGTCGTTTTGGGCCGTTTCCGGGTGATCGGGCCGTGGGGGAAACAATTTGGGCCGTCAGTGGGATGAATTGGGCCCATGTGGGGGTGTGCTAGGGCAGCACACCTGCTGCCCCTCCCCCATGCGCCCCACCTGCTGCCCCTCCCCATGCGCCCCATCTCTCCCCTTGGAGCCGCCACCCCACCTCCTCTCCCCATCTTCCCCAAATCTCCTCCTCCTCCACCTCAAGCTGCACCACCCCTCCTCCTTGCGCCCCAAGGACGCCTCCTCGCTGCCACAACTTGCCCCGCTGCTGCCCTTTCCATGGAGGAGCTCCGCGACGAGTGGATTGGACGGGATCGGCGCGTGGGAGGAAAACCGGGGAAGGAACGCGAAGATTCGGCCGTCGATTCGTGTTCCTCCAAGAAGGTAATGGGGGGATCTTGTGGGGTAGTTCTTATTCTGCTATAGAGGGTGATTACCATGTTTTTAGATCAAGGGAGGTGCTGCCATGGGTTAGATCTAATGAAAACTAGAGTTGTATTCGCGTTCCAGTTCGGGCAGATTGGGAACCCGAGCTAGGGCAGGCGTTTTCGCCAATTTCTAATTTGAATCTGACCGTACGGACTTTTAGGAAGTTGTAGATAATTTCCTTATCTTTCCGTGCATATAAAGAAATTGAAATTCCGCTCAGCCGTTTAGAAGTTATGCCTGTTTTACCGAGCGCTGTCAAATCTGTGATGAGATTGAGACAGTTCGTGTTCAACGTTAGATTAAACAACTTTAGAGTCCGAATCAGTCTTTCCCTATAACTAGAAAAAGTTGGGAAATTTCCTAAGCTACGCGAGGGTGTACTCGTTTATTTAATTTGGTGTCCTAGAACAGAAGTTATGATAGTCGGAAGGCTGCTGTCCCGAAGGGACAGATTTGCTGTTTTCTGATTTTAGGAGTTGTGCGAAGTCGGGTAGCGGGATTTATGTGTGCTGTTTTGTGGACTCGAATTGAGTGTGTGGCACGTGTTTGCAGGTGGTGTGCCTCCAGGAGTGCCCTCAACCTCTCGTCACTCCGTTGCCTGTGGTTGAAGGCAAGTGTATTGTGTGGATTGTGTGCTTTATGTGTTGCTAGATTGGTTTGATGGCATTTGGAATAGATAACATGTTGTGTTGCCATGGTTTACAAGTTATATTTGATATGATGTTCTTAGGCCATGAATTAAATGATATCAATGATATGGTGACCTCATGCCATGATTACATATGCTTGTCGTAGATGAATGATTCACATGCCATGTTTTGTACGGTTTCCGTCGATTGTTGGGTACGGTCCTACATGTTAAGATGCCAAGTGTTGATATGCAATATTTCTATTCATGTTTACGTTGCTGTTTATTTTGCATACATGGCATATTTTCATGGCCGACCGGTGAGATAAGTCATAACTATTCCGGTAGGGGCGGTGAGAACTGTTATGACTAGTCCGGGGCTATTCTTTCGAATAAGTCCTACATCGTGATTCCTTCACTGAGGTGAATGGAAGCGAGTGATAGGCACCCTCCATCTTCGGGATGGAAGGGGGAAAAGGGTGCATGCCGACGGGTGTGCACTCAACCATACCGGTATGAGTATTCCAGGAGACATGTGCATTGCATTGCATGAATGAATTTCATAAATGAAGGTGTTTATGAGATGATGATGAGAGTACTCATGAGATGCTCATGAGATGATTACCATGTTGTTTTAAAGGTTGTAAATTATGTTAAATGTGATGTGTTGTGATATAACGGTGGAGACTGGAATGATGGTTTGTTGTCTTGATCCTTGTTGTTCCATTGCAATACACTTTGCTTTGAGTGATGAACTCACGCTTGTGTTTTCGTTGTTTGTTTCTTTAGGTACCATGAAATCGGGCGCATGGGAAAGGGATTTAGCTACACTCCTCCACGTAGTATCACAATCTAGCTAATTCACCTTCTTTTGGAGACACTGCAATAAGTATTGCAATAATCATTAGTTTATGGTCTTAATGTTGGTTGTTTCCCTCATGTGAATCATGTGGGGCTAAGGAGTGAATTGTTATATCTTCCTAGACTTAAATTGATGCCTATTCTTTTGTTAGCGATGTCTATTGATGTGTTAGTTGATGATTAGCTATTATTATCACTGCATGTTGATATCCTGTTTGTCTTATAAATTGATATGATGCTATGTCGATCATTTTCATGCTAAAACAAAGGAGATGCTGTCGAAATTTTCAATTATTCGAAATGATTACTTGCTGTAATTTATCTTAAATCATGGTATTAAATGTGTTATGGTCTATGTTTGGTGACATTCTGGGCTTAGTAGAAGCTGGGGTGTTACATGAAGTCTCCCTCATGATGCGTCTCTTTGCGGTGACGAAAACTGAGGAAAACCGCGACGAATCCTTCTTGAACCCCGGTGAGCAATTCCTGACCAACTGCGGCAGCTCAAGCGCGAAATCCTAGGGCAAACGATGTGGGGCAAAACGGGCTGCACGATGCGCGTGATGGCGCATTAAATAGGGCCCTCGGCTTTCGTGAATCACGCGGAAACCGAGTTCAGTTAGGCGGCGACGACGGAATCCGGCGGCAGCTCGGACAGGTGATATTGCGCAATCCCAGCCTTCCAAGCGCGATCAATCCAACGACCCCGCACACGTGCACACGCGGTTAGATCCCTGCCGTTGGATCTAGATCCGACGGTTGGCGCGGTTTAGGGTTAGGGTTTACGGCGTGGGTCGAGCTAACAGGTTGACCGCGGGTTAGACCCGTTATGGTTTTCCCAGAATTTCCAGCATTTTAATAATTAAATAAATTCCTAGAAATTCAAATAAAGCGAGAAAAATACCAAAAATGTCAGAAAAATTCCAAACAAATTCTGGAAAATTCTTTGAGACATTTTGGACTCAAAGAAAATATTTATGACAAAATTTTATTTGAAATTTTCAAATATTTAAATAATCCAATGAAGGGCTTAATTCAAATTAAATCCACATAAATCCAAATAAATTCCAGAAAATTCCAAAAATTCAAATAACTCAATAAATTAAATAAAAGCAAAATTTGGGATGTTACAGATTGTAAGGTAGTGCTCAATTTGAAATAATACACTCTTCAATCCTTAATTGACTAGGGCGGAACAATCACTTTACCAACCTCGTGCTTCCTGCACCCACTTGACTTCCCATTCACCCCGGTCTAAAACCATTTTTATTTATTTTATTTAAGAAGCAGCCGCAATGTCTATTGCCACAACTTTACAAATGAGTTTAAACAAAGTTTTACAATAATACCCCATGATGGGATCATACCGAAGTGTTTAAGCTAGACTAAGCAATTCAATCGTATTGTGCTACTCTACTAGTTATCATCAATTATAATAGATAATACTAACTAGGGCGACAAGGGTACACAATGTTTAATGTCAAGGAGTCATATCGATTCTGGAATTTAAGTAAACTCTATGACTAAATTTAAAATACCTTGTATAAAAGTAAGCATGCATTAATTTAAAACAACATAAGCATTTGAAAACTTGGGATCAATATGGTTAAGGAAGACTTGCCTTCATCGAACACAGTTGGTTCTACCTCTTGTTGGTTTGGCGGGCCTACTCCGGCGATGTCGTCTACACGCGAAAAGCGAATGCAAATAAATAAAAGAAATACAAATAAAATATAAAAATTACAAAATAGTACTAGAAGGTAGAGTTTGAATTTAGAAATTGGAATCGCTGGATTTGGAGCTAGAACGAAGGAGAATGTGCTCTCGAAAGATAAAAATCAAAGAAAAGAGAAATAATACTATTCATCAATGTAGCTTTAGGTAGGGATGTGATCGGATCGGATACGGTCGAATATCGTCATATTCATATCCGTATCCGTATTTTTTATCGAATACAGAATCGAATACGAATAGTGTCGAATACAGAATCGGATATGAATTATACAGGATAATATCGGTTACGAATACAGATCGAATACGGATCGGAATCAACATGGATACGAATAATATTAGTCGGATATTTTAAAATCCAATTTCAGTTTTTTTCCAAAATCGATCCAAATTTAAATTCAAAATTCCAAAAGAAATATATTTGTATGTCTTTTTTTTGCCTTTTTATCCCTAGCTTGTCATACATGTGACTCTGTGAGTAACAATGTACCCCATTGCAATAATTGAACCAAATGATTTGCGGTGGCATATCTTCTTTGAATCCTAAGTAGCCCTCCTGAAACGCCACTTGCCAATTTCTGTACCACCTTTACCCAAATATCTCCAAATTAGCATCTAGCACACATGAACACATTATATCTTGTCATCCAATGCAGACCCAGTCTACAAAGCGATGCAACATGTTAAATTGTTAATGTGTTATTCTGAAACGTGTTATTCGGATAGAGAGGTGCTTCTATGCTCTTCCTTCTAGTACAAGTTGCACAAATCTTGAAGCAAGCAAATGGGTAAGTAATCACCATCTACCCTTCATTCATGCTTTAATAGTTGTGTAACTTTTAAAAGGAAGAGCATAGAAGCACCTCTCATTCGGATAATATCCGTATGTCATATTCGGATATTATCCGAACAAAAACTCGGATATTCCGTATCCATCGGATAATCAGTGTTCCATATCCGTATCCGTATCCATGTAAATTATCTGTATCCATATCCTTATCCGAGAAATCAACTGGATATCTGTAAAACTATCCAAATCATCATCCAAATCAATTCGGTCGGTCGGTCGGTCGGTCGGAAAATATCCGTACCAGTTCCATCCCTAGCTTTAGGGTTACTGTTCATGCACGAAGGAATCGCAGAGAGTGCTGCTCTCTGCTGTGTGCAAGGAGCAAGAACAAGGGTTGGGCTTCGACTGAACCAAGAGGACATAGGAAAGCTTGTGACATGACAAACTCAATGGTATAGTTGGCAGCGACAGAGGGGCATGAATGGTGGTGCAGATTGGTGAAGAACAGTGTTCGGCCATGTGGCTAAACCGACGAAACTCAGTGCAATGTGATGGAGAAAGTATAAATTGATGGAGGGGAAAAGAAGAGGATGGTGAGGCATACCTCGTGACATAGATGGTTCGTCGATTGGAGCTCTGAGGCACCAGGGAGCTCATGAGGGCAGCCGACCGATGTTCGGTTCACGCTCCAGACTTCGTGGTGTTACGGCTAAATGGAGACACAAAAGCTTTGGAAAAGTGGAGCGACAGGTTATGTAAAGGGAGAGGAGTGTAGTGCTCACCTTAAATAGGGTCGGGAAGAGCCGGTTAGATGGAAACTGATTTGGGTATAGAAAGTTTGGAAATGGAAAGAACGCGAAATTTGGGCACCAAATTTTGGAAAGAAAGTCAGGGATGGAAAGAGGATGGTCTGGTAATTGATTTGGTGCAATTTGAAAAGAAATCGGTGAAGAAACCGTAGGGAAATTGAAGCTTTAAATGCCAATAATGGAGGAAGGGAGAGAGGGTTGTGTTCTATTCGGCTCAAGGTTGAAGACAGTACTATTGCTTTAATCCTCCTACTTTAATCCTATTCAGCCCCCTGTCCAAGCGCTCGTGGAACATGGCTTTTCATCTGTAGTCTCTTGCTCTGACTCAATGTCACCCAGAACAGAAGAGCATCTCTGAAAAAAAGCTTGGTTATCATCACTGCGATTGAAGAACATGATGACGCAGCTCTGCCAACAACTATTCAGACACCACAGATGACTCCAACATAAACGCTGGACTAGCATTTGCCCACACACTCCAAGAGATTCCAGAGTGGACAAGAGTATGACGTCGATCTCCACCCACTCCTAAGGAGAAGCCCAAATATTAACTCTCTCCATAGGGGACTCAAATTTGACCAGGTGGGCGGACGCTCTAAGACCAAAATCGCTACGAGGACTCTTGCCAATATCATGGACAATCTTCTGCTCACCATGTATGGACAATCCTCATCTCCTCCAGAGCTTCCAATTCAGGTTATGCATCAATGAACAATAGGTTTATGCGGTGTCCCTGCCCCAGAAGTCTTGAGAGATAAATTCATCAAAGATCTTCATGATGACGGAGGAAACCTCTCAAAGGATGACAACAATAATGGGACAGACCTTTAGAAGACATAGAGTCGTAGACCCTTATTCTGCTTGCTCTGACTCATACTTTCGACTTCACTTGTCTTACATTGCTAATTCAAACTACTGTTATATCAAAACTCTTGTCACCGGCACCGGTTCAACCATGTCTATTATTTTGCTTTGGTTCACTAGATCTTTTGTGTATCCCCATCTTCCTTTGCATTGGTAGTCATCTGCTTTACAAAATTTGCATGGAGCCCTCCCTTCACATTATCTGCAACATCTGGCCCATAGTGGCCGGATACCTCTTTCCTGCTGCCTCTTCGCCCCATGGCAAAACATAACAGAAGCTGCAACATCTGCTGCTAGAATGTCAGAGGAATGAACTCTAAGGAAAAGCTGGGAGCTATCAGGACTAAGGTCGAAGAAACCAACTGCTCAATACAACTCATACATTATTCATTGACACCTAATGAACAACTCAAAAGAACAACTAATGGACAACTAGTTGTAAAGATCTTTATTATGTATTCTTGAACTAAGTAGTTGTAGTGGTAAGGTCTGAATTTACTTTTAGTTCTTAGGGAGTCTAGAGGTAAACCTTTAGGTAGAAAAATCAAGATTTGTTTTTTATTATTAGTAGCAAACTCAAAATTGGCTTTTAGTTTTAATTGCAGAATCTATCCAAGTGCATATCTTTAAGGCCCTCATCATCCTCCCTACTTGTTTGGAACTTGACCTTGAGTTTTCTTTGTAAAGTGCCTGCTCTAGATGATAGAGTGATAAATCTGCCACATTAAAGGGATTAAAATTATTCAACTTGTGTAACACCCCGGCACCTAGTATGCCGCGAATGTCACCACAAAGGATACTGACAACAACCAAAACACACATTTAACAGTAAATTACGGCAACTACATTCATAGCTTAAACTAAATTTCGGCACACATACTTTGTTTTTCCATGGTTTGAAGCATCAATATCACAACACAATATCATAATAGAGGACATCTATAACATAAATAGCAGGGATTTCAGCATCAGTTCAAGCCCAGAATATAAATTGAAACGTTTCATGAACCAATACGGAGGGAACAATAAAACATAGCAAACGATATAGCATAGTCCATGTTTTAGCTCAATAAAACAAACCATCACAACTACGAATAAGGGTGTGTAATTGTCTAAATGAGTGAATCTAAGTGGAGACGTGATGCTAGCTCCCCTTCCCGTATGCCGAATTCAAGGTACACAAAAAACAACATCAAACAACAAGCGTGAGTTCATCACTCAGCAAAGTGTATTGCAATGGAATGAAACAATAACAGTTAACATACATATGTTATATCAATCATGAATCATGGGGAACAACTCATAAGACTTCTTCATTAACATCTTTATTCATGCAATGAAATGCACATGTCTCTTTGCTTAGCACATACCAGTATTGCCAAGTGCACACCCGTCGGTGTGCACCTCTTTCCCTTCCATCCCACGGAGGGTGCCTACTCTTACTGACTCGCTCCCATTCACAACCGTAGATGGGACTACGAGGTAGGTATTTCGTGTTCACTATGTGTGAACACAGAGGCTCGCATCAGAATGGGTCGCCTCTTCCATTATGAATGCACATAAGCCATAAACATGAATGAACTTGCATCAATACTCAATATAACAACTGCATAGCCATTTACTAATCATGTTCATCATATCACATGCAAGGAGCAAACATGTCAAATTAACACATCATATAGTTATGTTGCAACTCTACAAATCTAAATGGCCATCCAAGCCAAAATCATCCCAATACACTTGCCTTTAACCTCGCGAGACTGAGTGGCGAGATGTTGATGGCACTCCCAGGGTCACACCACCTGCACATAGGTATAATACACTCAAAAACATACCCACAAAACAATACAAGACCAATCAACTACATCGACTTTGCAACCCTCTCCTAAAACCCGAAAACAGCAATCTATCCAAATGGGATAGCAGACTTCGAAAGACCATAACTTGAGTTTAACAGTCCCAAATCAAGTAAACGAATACATTTTCTCGAACTACATGAAATTTCCCATCTTTTTATAGGTATTCGAAAAGACTCATTCGGCCTCTAAGTCCCTCTAATCTACAAATGAACATAGACTGTACCAATCGCAACATAGATTGGATAGCGTTCGGTAAAAAGGGAATAACTTTTAAACGGCTGAATGAAACTTAGTGATTTCATGTTCAATTAAAGGTAATTAGATTACCTACAACTTTCGCAACAGCCGGGCCCCCAGGAAATGCCTCTAAAAATCTCTGATTCCCGTCCGAAGATCGACGACCTAATCTGCCTAAGGACAAAACACAAGACTCGTTTGCAATCTCCCTAAATCCATCTAACAACAGCACCTAAAAACCAATTTTAGACATGATCTCTCCCATCTAACCAGCACCAAGTCTCTACAAACAATTTCCCCAAAGCATACCTCTTCTTGGCGAACCAACCGATTGACGAACGTCTCCTCTCGGCCCAATCTTCCCTCCACTCGCCGGAAACGCCGAAATCTCCAGATCCTCTTGGGTGGAGAGCTCCCGAACAGCGAGATTGGGAGATGGGAGGGGTGCTAGGGCCAGCTAGAGGTGGAGAGGGGAGGGAGAGGGAGGCGCAATGGGGGAGGGGGCGTGCGGCCAGGGAGAGGGAGGGGGGTGGGGCGGCTAGGAGAGGGGAGTGGGGGCGCAGCAAGGCAAGGCGGGGCGCATGGGGGGGGGGTGGGAAAACCCTAGGGTTGGCAGGGAATCCACCCCACATAGGCCAAAACCCCCCACCAACGGCCCAATTAATTCCCCTAAGTCCCAAACTAATTCCCCCAAGGCCCAAACTCGTCTGGAAAAGCCCAAACACTCGGAAAAGCCCCAAAACATGGTATAACCTTGTACCATAATGCCACAACTTGTTTGGTAGATCTACTACAAAAGCATCATCATTTATGTTCTTTAAAACAGTGAAGGGGCCGTACTTCCTTTGCCATAGCTTTCTATGAGCATCGGTGGGCAATTGTTCCTTTCTAAGATATACATCACTTGATCATCAACTTGGAATGGCATTGGTCTCCTTTACTTGTCTGCCAACTGCTTGTACTTCTGATTTGATGCTTCTATAACATTATAAACCTCTTTAAACACATCAAAATAATTGTTAGCAAAGTTGTTGCTAACCTTGAATTTGTCAGTGATGTGCCCTTGAGATAATCATGGAGATGATTGTATTACATCTATGTTTATAGAATAATACAATTATTTTGTTCCTTGAATAAATATGGTTACCATCGATCAACAAATACCTGTCTTGTTCATGAAACTCCTTATTTATGTTTTGATATTATTTTGAAGTATCCATGGCCTTGTATCATCATGTGGGACAATTGTGATTTAAAGGTTAGCACATGTATTGATTGATGATCATGTTTCATGGATCATACATATCGGGATATCAAATTAATAATGTGGACACATTTTGGAGAACATGATGTTGGAGTGACCCACCATGAGACACTGTGGGAATTGTTATATTTTTAAGTGTCATAGTTGGTATCATGCATAGTGTATGTTGGATCCTTAAACCTAAGATCGTCATGGTTTCCTACATGTGTAATAATATACTTAGGGCTTGCCAAATGCTACTCAGTAACTAGGTGGTCATAAAGGTAGCTTTTGTGTTTACTATGAAACATGCAGATGAATATGAGCAATTAAGATGGAATTTTCCCCTCCTATATAATAGGAGAGATATCTTTGGGTCACTTGATGTGGTTGGATTAATGAAATGCATGGTCATGCTGAATGTGATTGAGGAGTCAACTGCAACTGAGTAATCTACTACAAAACGAGTGAAGGATCGAGCTATCATAGGATGTCATGTTTCTCACCTTGATTTCGATCTGGTATCATGAGGCAAAGGGATCGATATATGAGCACTATATAGGTTCATTCGATATAATCTTTGTGTATATTTGAAAGTTTCTATGCCCTGTTAGGGGCCGCCGCTGACTTATGAGCCAAAAAGAGTTTTTGGGGCATGGTCGATTATGCATGAATCTACAGGATCACACACTTGACGAGTTGAAATACATTGGTTCAGATTGGATCCATCACTAACGGGCCAATTGGGGTTTGCACCTTGGTTAGGACCCTAACATAGGGCTATATAAAGGGAATACATGAAGGCTAATGGATGAAACTGTTTTACAACCGCACCCACTAAAAACCCTAGCCGTAACCGCTCTGGCCCTTCGTGCGCACTGGTGATAGTATACCGATGCACGATGTTCCTTCCTCGAACATATGGACTTCAATAGAGGCATTGCTGCTACTGCGGCACTGACTGGGATGATCGTTCATGCAGTTCGACCATCGCTCGAGGATGATCGATCGCTACTCGAGGACATGCGCTACGTTGAAGTGGGCTACTTCAACTCTTCTTCTATTTCACTATGCATCTAGTGGTAATGATCCATGATCTCTTACTTGTTTGGCATCCTGGTTTACGTGGTAGAATTTTTAATTTGAGCTTGTGTAGCCTACCCGTCTTCCTTCAGATTTCTCCCTTGATGCTAGGTTCATTAAATCAATCATGTGTGTTGGAACTTTTGTGTAGACAATGGAGAAAGGACTTCGACCTGTAGGTCTATGCTCAGAATTATCATAAGAAAATTGAGCAAGAGATAAAGCTAACTCCATTGTCCTTTCTTATTTCCACATATGCAATGAACTAAATTACCGAAAAACTTGTTCACCACCTCTGTTTAGCCATCAGTTTGTGGATGTGTAGTGTATGAAAATTTCAACTCAGCGTTGAATTGCTTCCAAAATGTATGTCAAAATGCAGCAAGAAACTTATTGTCACAATTAGAAATAATTGATCATGGAATACCATGTAATTTGACTACTTCTCTAGAGAAAAGATTAGCCACATGGTGCACATCAGTTATCTTTCGACGAGGGCTAAAATGAGCCATCTTAGAACATCTATCTACTACTACATAAATAACATTGTTCTCATGCCTTGTTCTTGGTAAGCTGAGCATGAAGTCCATTGATAGGTCTTCCCATGGTGTACATGGAACTATGAAGGGCATATATAATCCAATGTTTTGAACTTTTCTTTGTATGTTTGGCATATGGGACAAATTTGCCTGCATCTCCCTTGAGTTGTGGTCAATAATAGAATGCCTCCAGGTTAGCTACAGTCTTATCATGCCCAACATGGCCACTAAGATCACTTGTGCAGTTTCCTAATCAATTTGTCTCGTAGGGAACTTCTTGGAATGCATGAGTGGTTTCCATTGAAGAGATTGTACCACAAATTCCCCTCCTAATTGTAGTCCTTTCTTGTGCTTCATCAAAACTTGCCCATAGTCCTCATCACTTTCATACAATTGCTTTATTTGATCTAGAGCAACTCCAATTTATACCCACTCGCTGAAAATTAGAATGAGAAAACCACACCTTTGGCAAGGGGGCTTGGTCTATATTTATATCAAATTAGAAATTACAACTCGAGTTCAAATGATTCTTAGGATTACATGTGATTACATAGTTTCAAGTGAAAACAAACTCAACAACCTGTACGTATGTGTGTCGGATCCTTAACAGTATCCATGCTTGTTACATTCAATGGATTCTATCTCTAACTCTAGCATTATCTCTAACAACCCCTTCAATCTTAGCCACTATCAACAAGGTCGATATTGCTTTGAGATGATTGAACTCACATTTGGCCAGCGGTTTGGTGAAGAAAACTGCCACTTGGTCTTCTAAAAAAATAAACCAAACATTCAATGCTTTGGTTTCTACTCTCTCATGCACAAAATGGAAATAAACTCCAATATGATTAGTTCGAGCATGAAACATAGGATTAGTAGACAAGCACGTTGCACAAAGGTTGTTGCACTAGAGACAAGGAGACCGTTCTTGATACACACCAAATTCCTTTGGCAAAGATTACAACCAATCTAGCTCAGCAGTAGCATTGGCCAATGCTTTGTACTATGCTTCTGTACTAGAACAGGTGACATAGTGGGCTGTTTTATAAGCTCCAAGAGATAAGATTTGGTCCATAAAAGACAACAAAACCTCCAGTAGAGTGACATTCATCTAGGCATCCAAAAAAGAACCAGACAACTGTGACTTGGAACGCTGAAGGAACAACCCAGTAGTATATGTTGCCTTAAATATGTTAAGATACGCTTAATAGCTCCCAATGTATGTCTGTGGGTACTTGGAGAAATTGACATACTTTGTTTATAGCGATAGAGAAATTAACATATTAAAGTTCTCCCACTGTAATTTTTTAAAGGTAGATATTAGCATCCGAAAGTGTTGTACCATATTGCCAAGAGAGATTTTCCGAGCTAGACATTGGAGTATCCATGGGTTGAAGACTTCCATCTTCATTTTTGTTATTAAATCAGCAATATACTTCCTTTGGGTAAGTACTAAACCATCTGTCTAAGTGGTAGCTTCGACTCCCAAGAAGTAATGTGAAGGACCATGTGGAGGTCCATCCATATTTGTGATGAGTATTTGACTTTATTTGAGCAAGGTGTGCTCAGGTTTGAGTTTGATTTGACTTGGCATTGCATGTTTGAATTAATGATAATTGTGGACTAACATGCAAGAAGAAAAAGGTATGTGTATTGTGGAATGTGCAAAATGGTTTGGTCCTTGTGGTACAGGTTATTGAGGCAGCTATGGTCGTTGGTGAGTACCGGGACTAGGTTGGGAGAACCGAGGTCCGGAGCGGTCGAGGATGCCGACGAGATGGTTGGGCTCAAACCTGGATCACTTGGACGTCATGGAAATGGACTTGAGGTGGCTCAAGGTTTCCGGTTCCGGTTGGAGGCTCGAAGAAGCGGAAACTGAGCGGTCAAGTCTGGCGGATGAAGGCCCGTTGCATCGGGTTGACTGGGTTTTGTTTAAAACCCATGTATGGCCAATGTGGCCCATGTAAAGCCCATGTGTGGGGTGAAATGAGTGGGATAATCCTAGCCCTTGGTGGAGTGCCCTAGGGTTTGGGACTCATCCAAGGGTGGTAGGTGGCCCTAGAGTAGTATAAATAGAGGGGGAGGGGTGCCCTCCCTTACTTGAAGGTTTGAGTTGCTCTTTTGAGCTTTGCCCACATGAAGTGAGGCTTTGTAAACCTTCCAACCAGAAAATACAAAGATTTTCTTTACATTCTTGTGAATTTAAATTCCGCATTTACATTATGTCTTTACTTTACGCAATTTAAATTCAGCATTTACTTTCCCGCATGTAAATTCTCGCAATTTACTTTCTCACAATTTGGATTTGCCTCCTCTCCTTCTAAATGTTGTTGATCAAGGATGTATTGAGGGTGCTCATTTGGTTTTACATCTTTCTTGCACCCTAGGATAGACTAGAGATCAAGTTTCTATCAAGACTGCAAATCTGTCCTGAACTTGTTCTTCGCGCAGCAGTCAGTCTTTGATTTGTATAAAAATATAGAAAAATCCTTTTTGATTTATTCTTATTGTATAAGGTGCGTGACTCATATATACATCTATAGAAAAATTTTGGAGTCCACTGGTTGCACCATTTGGGATCTATGAGGTGAAAACCGAGCTCCAAAATTCCTGATTGAAGATCCTGATTGTTTGTAGTCCTTGATTTTTCCTGATTTTTGTATAAGGCTTTTGGTGGTGATTTTTGGTGGAGTGCTTCATGACGCATATTCTCACAGGGTGAAAAATTTCCAAAAATGTTGGAGCAACAGAAGTCCACCATCCACCTACTCTAATTGAGGACAATTCCTGAAAAATCTGCTTTTGCTTTTCTATAAGAGGCTTTCGTGTTTTGGTTTGATCTCTTTTAGAAAAGAAGTATTTGAATTGATTCCTATTTGATTTGGACACTTGAAAACCAGGATTGTGATTCAAAAATCCCTCACATGATTCATGGTTCTCATCCATGTAAGCTAGGGATACACATAGTTGTCTTGTTGTTCCGGTTTTGCAGGTTTTTGCGAGTTTGAGGAGCACCATTTTCTTTGCGGGATTGTCTTGAGTACTTTGAGTGGGGGAAATTTTATTTGGGATCATTCACCCCCCTCTGATTGCCATCTCGGTCTTTCATAATGTAGAGATCCAAGATCCTTAACTTCAAAATTAGTGGATAACTACTAAATCAATTAATCTACTGCATGAACCTAGGAATTGGCAACTATAATGTCATCCACATAAGAAAGAACATACATGGTGACATCTAGCCTTTTAAGGATAAAAAGTGATGATACCCACCGGGTATATATCTGTTGCCATCTCTGGTCCCATCTTTGAGTTGCTTGATTTGAAGTCCAGGGAAATAGCTCAACTCTCCAATCATGGACATTTCAAACTCCCTAGAATCTTATGACTGAATTTTTTGCAAAAATCTTGATTAGTAGAACCAAATATAATGACATCAACATAAATTTGACATACAAAGAATTCATCATCAATTATTTTAGTAAAGAGTGTTGTATCAATCTTCCCAGTTTTGAATCCTTTTGAGAGTAGAAAGTCTCTAAGTTGCTCATACCATGCTCTAGTAGCTTGTTTGAGTCCATAGAGTGCCTTAGAGAGCCTCATACATGGTTAGAATTTTTAGGATTCTCAAAACTGAGAGGTTGTTCAACAAATACCAACTCAAATATTTGCCCATTTAAGAAAACACTCTTCACATCCATTTGAAATAATTTGATGTCAAAGCAAGATGCAAATGCAAGCAAGATACGAATGGCTTCTAGTCTAGCCACGGGTGCAAAGGTTTCACCAAAATCCAATCCTTTGATTTGAGAGAAACCTTGAATAACCAACCTTGCCTTATTTCTTACCACAATTCTATCCTCATCTTATTTGTTTCTAAAGACCTATTTGGTGCCAACAACATTATGATCCTTGGGTCTCTCAACTAGCATCCAAACATCATTTCAGGCGAAGTTATTGAGTTCTTCATACATAGAATTCACCCAATCTGGATCATCTAAAGCTTCATCTACATAAGAGGGTTCAAAAGAAGAAACAAAGAAGTAATGCTCATAAAACTAAGCAACACAAGATTGACTTTGAACACCCTTACTAACGTCACCCAATATTTGATCTATGGGGTGATCCTTTGAAATTGCATTGTGAATCCTTGGAGGTAGAGCTCGAGCTTGATCGTTCTCATTTTCTTCCACTTCAATTGCTTGAACTTGACTTGGCGTAGCAGAAGTAGATGGTTCAACATGAGTGGAAGAAGGTTGATTATATTATTCATCCTCCTTAGGCTTGATGTCTCCAATGGTCATGTTCTTCACCGCTTGTCTCAAACCTTCATCGCCTACATCATCCAAATTATATTGCTCTTCTTGAAAGCCGTTAGTTTCATCGAATTCGACATCACACGTCTCCTCAACTAAACCGGAATTTTGGTTGAAAACACCCAAATTATCTTGCTCTTCTTGAAAGACTCATCACTAAACACTTTTTATTTGTCTCCGACCATCGAAGACATAATGAAAGTAACCTTATCAACAAATCCTCCGATCTAAGACATATTTAGTCAACTACTCTCCCCTACGAGAGGTTACTAAATCTCCGGTGGTGGCTCTAACCGACCACACCCACAAACACAGCCCTTACCATGGCTCAAAAGAACATGACTGAAACCCTTTAGCACCACTATTTCACACAAACACAATTATTCAATCAACTCTTACAAAATCATAGCAATAGGCATCATCATAATATTATGCACCATCAAATTCAACATTCATCATCAAAGCTCAAATAAAACATTAAAGTGTAATGCAATGATTACCCATACCCTTTCTGCTGTGCATAATGAGTGTGTTAAGTTTTAAGTTAGTTAACCAAACTATATTAGATTTTAAGATTATTGTTCTATGGCAACATTTTAAATAGTATATACCTAAACTATGTTTCTAATTTTTCAAGTTAAAATTTTAGTTCACTCTAGAGTAATTTGCTAATTTTATACACCATAGACCTAAAGCCCACTCTAATAGCAACTGTAACTGTGACACTACGGAATGTCGTAACAATATAAAATGTAAAATTGGAGATTACAACTATACGGTATGAGGTTTAATCTCGTTTTCGGGACGTTTTCGGGAGTTTGGGCCTTTCCGGGGCGAATTGGGCCTTAGGGGGGACCCCACATGGGCCAAAAGTGGAGTTTTCCAGCCCATGTGGGGGGAGGAGGGCAGCATAGCCCTACCATGCACCCCTTGCCCTTTGTGCACCTCCTTGCAGCCCTAGCCGCCCCCCTCACTTCCTCTCCCAAGCCGCCCCCCCCATCTCCATCTTCCCCTTGCGCCACCACCCCTCCCCTCTCCTCTCCACCCTCCTTGCTGGCCTAGGAGATCTCCTCGCCTCGCCACCCCGCTGTCCTCTCCATTGGGAAGCTCCGCGACAAGGAGATCCGGCGGATTCGGAGCGAGGAAGGAGATCGGGAGAACCGGGAGGAGATCTTCGGCGTTCGTCGGTTCGTTGATCGTCGGGCGAAGGTATGGCTATGGGTAAACCTTGGGGATGGACTAGGTGCTATGCTAGATGATGTTTTGGTGTTTTTAGATCGAAAAGTGGTGCTGCAATTAGATGGATTTGGTGAAAACTAGAGATTGCATAGTGTTCTGCTTCGGGTAGATTGGGCACATGACTTAGGGTTTGAGTTTTTGTACTTTTAGAATCGGAATTTGGTCAGCCACCTGTTGAGAAAGTTGTAGATAACTTAAATACCTTTAATTGGACACAAAGAACGTCCAATTCCGCTCAGCCATTTGAAAGTTATGATCGTTTTACCGAATATGTTCAAATCTGTGACGTGATTGAGACATATAGGGTTGATATGTAGATTAGGAAATTTTAGAGGCCGAATCAGCTTTTCCCAATACTTAGAGAAAGCTAGGAAATGTCCTAAGCTTCACGATGATGTACTCGTTTACTTAATTTGGAGACCTAGAACTCAAGTTATGCTAGTTTGAAGTCTGCTGTCCCGGGGGATAGATTCTCTGTTTTTCGGCTTTGGGAGTAGTTTGCGAAGTCGGGGTAGATGAGCGATTGTGTACTGTTTTGTGGGAACGGTTTGAGTGTGTGGTATCTATGTGCAGGTGGTGTGACCCCGGAAGTGCCCTCATCCTCTCGCCAATCCGTCGCCCGCGGTTAAGGCAAGTGTATTGGAATGGGTAGCGTGTTGTATGTTGCTAGTCTTGAATAGATGCAAATTGTTTTCATGATATGCTATCTTGCCATGATTAGTGTTTGCCCATGATATGATGAAAATGGTATGTTATGATGTTGTGCAATGACTAGTTGTTTATGTTTATGGCATATGTTGCATACATGGCATGAAAATTGGCCCGGTCGGTGAGAAAGTCATAACTAATCCGGTAGGTCGGTGAGAAAGTTATGACTAATCCGGAGCGTCATTAAGTAAGTCCTACCTCGTGATTCCATCCACGGTGGTGAATGGAAGCGAGGAATATGCACCCTCCATCTACGTGATGGAAGGGGAAAGAGGGTGCACGCCGACGGGTGTGCACTCGGCAATTCCGGTATGTGCTTCAAGGAGACATGTGCATTGCATTGCATACATGATGATGGTGATGGGATGTGTATAATGAGATTTGGACATGATTATGATGCTAAGCATGATGTATAGCGATGTTAACGTTGAATTGTTCTTTATGTTCCATTGCAATATACTTGTTGAGTGATGAACTCACGCTTGTGTTTTATGTTGTTTTTAGGTACCATGAAACCGGCATGCGGGAAAGGGCATTAGCTACACTTCTACACGTAGCTTCACACTTATAGACAGTTTAATCATTTGGAGTCATGATAATAATGAATAGTGCCATGAAACTTGGTGTATGACTTGGTTTTGAGCTTAAGTTCATCATTTGATTCGTTATAATTTGGGGAATGGTTGAATTCCTTATTTTAGACATAAGTGATGCTATATCAATTGTTATTGCTGTTTTAGATGTCTCTTATCATGATATATCTTACCTTATTATTACTGTTGCTTCAATTCATGGAAAAACAAAGGAGATGCTGCCGAAATTTTCGGTTTTAGCATTTGCACATTTGTTGTAATTTACCTTTATTTGTGGTATTTAGATGTTGTTTACTCTATGTTTGGTAACATTCAGGCATACTAGATGCCGGGGTGTTACAGTTGGTATCAGAGCGGGCTGTAGGTCCTTGGAATGTGTATTTTTAGTGTCATATCTTAGGATCAACTAAAATGTGATGTGGGATAACTTAGAAACATGGTTTAGGTTATAATTAAAATTTGCTATAGGATAACAACATTAAAACTTGCAAAAGTGGAATAACCAATTTAAAATCTGAAACACTTGGTTGCACAGTAGGATGGGGTTTTGGTTCATCATTGCATCGCGTTTGATTATTTGATGAAGACTATGTTTATGATGATGATTGATCTTTGCTCTTGTTTATGTGATGATGTGCTTATGAATATGTGATCGTATGGTTGTCTGACTGTAGCAGCCATGCCGAGGGGTAGAGGCTGTGGTTGCCAAGGTTGTGGAGGCCAGGGGCGAGGTTCTCAGGGAGTTGCTGAGTCTGTAGCTGAGGGAAGCGCTTCGCTCAATGCTCATGGGTTAGCGCAGGAGGAGATCCCGGCAGCACAATCGGGGGCTGAGGTACCCGCCGCCACTGCGGACTTGGTTCAGGCTATGCAGAGGGAGGTTCAGGAGCTGCGCCAGCAGTTGCGGGCAGCCCCTGCTATTGTGCCTCCCCCTGCGGCGGCCTCAGCTGTTGCCCCCGCTGTGTCGGAGCCGAGGATGAGTCTCCGGGAGTGGATGTCCCTCCGTCTGGACACTTTTGACGGAGCGGGCACGCCGATCCAATCCACAGATTGGCTGCAGTACATGGAGCGGCAGTTTGAGGTTCTGGCGTTGACCTCGGTCCAGAGAGCTCGCTTTGTGGCCTTTCAGCTGAAGGGCCAAGCGGATATCTGATGGGAGGGGGTTCTTGCTGCTAGAGCCCCCGCTCTTGGACCGATCACCTGGGAGGACTTTGTGGTTCAACCAGGAGTTCAGAGTTGTCATGGGGGCGACTCTCCCTCGTGACTTTTGCTCCGTGGTGGAGCAGGCGAAGGGCATGGAGCTCGAGTTGGAGCTCTCCAGGGATAAGCAAAACCCTGGTGGTTCAGGGGTTCCAGCGGCCCGGGGCGGGGGCCAGAAGAGGACTTTTGGTGGAGGAGGTGGGTCTTCTCAGCGACCCACTTTCAAGAAGTTCAAGGGGGGACAGGGCTCCTCCTCAGGGGCTAAGATGAAGCAGCCCCAGTCGTCTTCCTCGCAAGCGACTATTCGTCCCGTGCCCGGGCAGGGCATGATTTGTTTCAAGTGCGGTGGTGAACACTGTGCTGCGGAGTGCGGTTGGTCCGGGAGTTGCAATCACTGTGGCAAACCCGGCCACATGGGACGAGTCTGCCGGATGAATCCCGGTAGCATCATCAAGTGGGAGACGATACCTTCTCCTCCTGCTCCAACGGCGTCTTCCAGAGGGTCGGTGCACTTGATGGCGGCCCCTGCTCCTCAGCCGCCCTCTGTTTGGGCGCCACCGGCGGCCTACTGGTGCCCACAGCTGTCGGCTCCTCAGTTACCTCCACAACGCCCAACCTTGTTGGGGCATCAGCCAAGTGTCGGGGCTCCTACTGCCCCGGCGCCACCAGGAGTGTACGCCTTGCCGACCGCCAAGTCAGCCGGGCATCCAAAGGTGGTTTTAGGTACTCTGCTTGTGGATTCAGTTGATGCCTTTGTTTTGTTCGATTTTGGAGCGTCCTATTCTTTTGTGTCATCTGAGTTTGCTAGTAGAGCTAAGTTGGGAGTTCATTGGATTTCTGAGTCTGTGATAGTCAGTTCTCCTGGGGGACTGATTGCTAGTTCTTTGGTTTGCCTGGGTTGCACTATTGCCATTGATGATGAGGTTTTCTTTGCCAATCTTATGGTGATTCAGTTGGCTCCTTATGCTGAAAATAAACATGTCATTCACCTCACAAGCGAAAATGATGAGTTGAAATTGATGTCTTCTTTAGATACATTAGGTTACATTGAATTTGATGGTCCATGTGATCTAAATTATATAGAGGAGAGACTTTTTGTACATTCTGATTTGTCCTGGTTATTGCGAAATATTTTTCATGTTATTGGCAAAAATTGTGAGAAAGGAGGGCATGAAGCGCATCGAGTTTACATTTGTTCAAATTTTAAACCTCCTCTTGTTATGCAACAATGTCATCAATTTGATAAGCGCCATATCACTAATCATGTTATATCAAGTACTTTTGGTTCAACCTACAAGTCACATGATAGTTTTCAAGAAAGGGAGTATATGATTGATAGAGATTCTCGATCCATTGATTTGATTGCAAATTTGCGTGTTGCTTTATTTCCTGTGGCTCGTAACATTTTCCAGGATAATATGATGGAGTCGAGGATGACTCCACTTCAAGATAGGGAGGATGATGAGACCATGCTCATCATGGATAGAACTAACAATGCATACATATGGTCATCACCAAGTGTTGCCGCAATTATATCAACTGCATGGCTTCATCAGCCCCCACCTTGGCCAGGATCATTAAGTTGGCGACACTTCATGGCATCCTCTACTCCATCTGCATGGCTTCATCGGCCCCCTCCTTGGCCATCCTTTTACATCTTCGTTGGTTCAAGGACCATTGACTCGAGCTCGAGCCCGTCAACTCAATTATCAGATCTAAAGGGAGAAGATGATGAACTTGAGTCGAGGACGACTCAAATGCAAGAAGGGGAGGATGATGAGGACATCACTACCATGGATACGGCCATGCCTACAAACCCAATTGAAACCAACAATGTAATACAAGGGCCAATTACTCGAGCTCGCGCACATCAATTAGATTGCCAGGTGAATGCGTTCCTCGAGTTGCATACAAATAATTTAATGAATGGAATGCTATTTAATCCTTGTGATGATTTTATTATCCTTAGGAACCAAGGAGAAGGACTCCCAAAAGTCAAGCATGAAGCCAAGTCTTCCGGTGCACAACTTTAACTCGGATTCGGCCTCCGGGATAGCACCAACTTAAAACGATCATAACTTTTGATCCACAAGGGTGTTTGGGGTCTATGACTACTGGTTTGAAAGGTTTCGTCGTCCTCTTTCCAACGGATCCAGCCTGATGTCCAAATTCCTTACGAGTCAACGGGAATCTGCAAAACAAGTTCGGTCATCTTTCCAAATCCGAGTCAAACTAGGAATAGGAGTCCTACTCGGCCATGGCTGTGCTTTGGATGCCCCTAGCACGGTTTTGGCCTCCTATTTCTCCTATATATAGCTAGGGAGTCCCCCAAAATAACTTGGGTTTTGGTTATTTGATAGTTTAGCCTTTTGCTACTATTTTGAGTCTTTTAGACGTGCTCAACGGCCGCCTAACAAGCTCCTTGTATCGGAACCCCAACTTTTTTAATACTTCATCTATATTTGCAATTTTAGATTGCTTTTGCCTTGTTCTTGCTTGTTCTTCGATTGCTTGCAGGAATTGATCTTCGTGATCAGGTTGATCGTGCCCATAGCAAGGTCAATAACCATCTGGAGTTGGTTTAGCGATTGCTAAGGCGCATCATCGTTGTACGTTGTAGTCGGATCGTCAAAGTCGTCTCCACCCAAATCGAAGGTTATCATTCTCATCGAAAGATCGGGACACCCAATGTTACATCAGTAGCATTGGTTAAAGGGATCGGACACTTTAGTGCTAAGGAATGTATAGAATGAGGAGTGTGAGACCGTTTTATTTCGTTGTCTGTTTGGGAATTTATCCTATCGCTTGGGTCGCATTGAGGCCTTGTGTGAGTGCTTTGTGTTTCAATGTTGAGTAAAGTCCTTGCAAGATTTTGATCATGAGTTATCGTTAGAGCTGTGGGTCTTCAAGCTTAAGCATCTTGCCATCGAGTCTCGATCAGCGTAGTTCCAGTGGCTTTAGTCAGAGAGAGAAGCGACTTGGGAGTTGTAGTCTTGCATGTGCGAGTAATACCCAGAGCTATTCTTACCAGGTATGAAAGGTGGAACTTAGTTTCTTTCGTTTTGGTTGTTGCGTAGCATCGTGTCGAGGATTCAGGGTCGAATCCTGTTAAGGGGGAGAGAATATGACATTACGGTACGAGTTATTTCATGTTTTTGGGCCCTTCAGGGTGTTTGGGCTTCTCTGGGGGAATTGTGGGCCTTGGGGGTTTGAAATTGGGCTTCCGGTGGGATGGTTTGGGCCTCAGTGGGCTGGTTTGGGCCCCATAGGGGGTTCTTGGGGCAGCCAATCCTAGCTTTCCCCACCCCTTGGGCGCCACCCCTTCCCCCCCACTTCCTCCCCCTCCTAGCCGCCACCCCCTCACCCCCTTGCGCCTCCCCCCTTCCCCCCTTTCTCTCTTGCACCCCCCTTTGCTAGGGTTTCCCCCCATAGCTTCCACTCCCTCCCCTCTTCCCCCTGTTGATCTTGCATTGAAGCCCATCCAACCGAGGAGAAGCCGGCGGTTCCTTGCGGATTGGAGGAGAAGCGTAGGCGAGAGAAGGGATCGTTCGTGGGTTCTTCGTTTCGTCAAGGAGAGGTATGCATTGGGGAACTTGTTTGTAGAGTTTTGGTGCTGGTTAGACGGGGGAGATCATGCCTAAAATTGGTGTTTAGGTGCTGTTGTTAGAAGGATTTAGGGAGATTGCAAATCTGTCATGCATTCTGTCCTCGGGCAGATTAGGTCTTCGATCTTCGGACACGAATTAGATAATTTTAGATGCCTTTCCTAGGGGACCGGTTGTTGCGAAAGTTGTAGGTAATCAAATTTTCTTTAATTGGGTACCAAAATCACTAAATTTCGTTCAGCCGTTTAAAAGTTATGGTTGTTTTACCGAACGCTGGCCAATCTGTGACGTGAATGATACAGTCTGTGTTCAATTGTTGATTAGAGGATTTTAGAGGCCGAATCAGTTTTTGTGAATACTTAGAAAAAGATGGAAAATTTCCTGAGGTTCGATAAAATGTACTCGTTTACTCGATTTGGAGTGGTTAAACTCAAGTTTTGGTCTTTCGAAGGCTGCTGCCCCGTTTGGACAAAGTGCTATTTTTTGGGTTTTAGGAGTGGGTTGCGAAGTGGATGTAGTTGATTGGTCTTGTGTTGTTTTGTGGGCATGTTTTGAGTGTATTGTACCTATGTGCAGGTTGCGTGACCCTGGGAGTGCCATCAACATCTCGCCACTTCGTCTCACGAGGTTGAAGGCAAGTGTATCATGATGAATGTTGTTCGGTGGTCATATGCTTGCTTATTATTGTGATGAATGTGGTTCGGTGGTCATATGCTTGATTATTATTGTGATGAATGTGGTTCGGTGTCCACATGCTTGCTTATTGTTGTGATATAATTTTATGAGATGATATGTTACTATGTCTTAGTGTTGAACTTATATTGAAAATGCTCTATTGGGGTTGTTGATGCATAACAATGGAATGATGAAAGGTAAATGTTGCATCTTTTGCATTCATAGCATGAGAGCAGGCTAGGTCGGTGAGAAAGTCATAACTAGTCCTGTAAGGTCGGTGAGAATGTTATGACTAATCCGGAGCGCCACTAACAAAAGTCCTACCTCGTAGTCCCATCCACCGAGGTGAAGGGGAGCGAGTCAGTAAGAGTAGGCCCCTCCATGGGATGGAAGGGAAAGAGGGTGCACACCGACGGGTGTGCATTCGGTAATACCGGTATGTGCTAAGCAAAGAGACATGTGCATAGCATTGCATGAATGAAGATGTTAATGAGAAAGTTATATGTTGTTCCCCATGATTCATGATTGACATAACATACGTGCGTTATCTGTTATTGCTGAGTGATGAACTCACGCTTGTTGTTTGATGTTGTTTTTAGGTACATTGGATTCGGCATGTGGGAAAGGGAGCTAGTTGCACGCATCCACTTAGCATCACGCAAATCATCACTTACGAACCCTTAGTTGTGATTTCACCATATTGATTTATGTTATAATTTATTTACCTCGTTGGATGTCATAAACAATTGTTATTCCTCATTGGTTATGAGATGGTTAGATTGTGCTTGGGACTTGAATAATTGGTGAAATTCTTTAGTTATCATGTTAGAATTGTCTCCTTTTATGCTATCTTGCTATGTCTCTAATATGTATGCTGAAAATCATGGAAAAACAAGGTACATGCTACCGAAATTTGGTTTAGACTCTTAGTGTAGCTGCTGTAATTTATTGTTAATTATGTGTTTTGGTTGCTATTAGTATCCTGTGTGGTGGCATTTGCGGCATATTAGGTGCCAGGGTGTTACAGCCTGACGCTACGACTTGTTGTTTCCTTCACTACCCTAAGCTTTACTATAGAGTGTTTAGGTTTTATTTCAAAATTTAGGTGTCATCCTTAAACTTGTAATGCTATATGCAGTTACCCTCTTACTGCCTTGCATAGAATGGTGGCTTGGAAGAGGAGTGGTCTCTTCATCGCACGCCACTCCACTTCCCGCAGTTAAAGGCAAGTACTTCTGATGAGTGCTGCAGGATAGAGTATTGACCGTTTATTTCGCAACTTAACCGCATTATAGAATGCCTACTTTGGTTACCATTGGTTGCTCCTGAATATGATTGGATTAATGAGAATTATAGGTTTAGGGATGTGAGGTTACAAATAATCTTGTATGGGTGTATGATTGTGAGAATGCAAATTGTATTGTTTTGCGTGGCAATTGCATGAATGCATTCATGTGCATAGGGGTCAGGTTAGAGAAAGTCATATAACTAGTCGGTGAGAAAGCTATATGACTAGACTTGAGTGCTCCGAAAAAGTCCTACAGAGGTAGTCTCCATGGGAGTGGGAACCCTGTAGGGACTCCACACTACTACAGATATGGCCTTCAGTACCGGTTGACAACGGCCATCAGTACCTATTTTTAAACCGGTACAGGCCATCCGGGACTGATGCCCATTGGGCATCAGTGCTGGTTCCACTAATTGGTACTAATAGACTATCAGTACCGGTTGGAGGCTCCAACCGGTACTGATAAGCTACACGAAGATTTCAATTTCCCAGTCCTATCAGTACCGGTTGGAGGCTCCAACCGGTACTGATAAGCTAGACGAAGATTTCTATTTTCCAGGAGGTCACTCATCCTACCACTCCTGCCCAAGCACGTACCAACCGGTACTGATGAGAACTTCGCACTTCCCAAGTGGTCACCCATCATAGTACTATTCTCGCGCTAAGCACGCTTAACTTCAGAGTTTTTATATGATCTACGACTGTAGTGTTGGTATGAACGTATTTGATTTATAACACATCCTCCTTCCCTTAATGTAACACCCCGGCATTTAATATGCCCGAATGCTACCAAACAGACAAAGCAACCTCTAAATACCATAATTACCAGTAAATTACAGCAAAGGAACAAATGCTAATACCGAAAATTTCGGCAGCATCTCCTTTGTTTTTCCATGATTCGGAGCAACAACAAAGTATCACAAGTTATATCATAATGGAAAGCATCTAAAACAGCAATAACATGTGACATAGCAACAATATAAGTCCAGGATAAAGCATTTAACCACTTCATGAGCTAAACGAATCAAATAGTAAGACCGAGCACATAGTTAAGCAATTCTCCAAGTTTCATGGCAATACTTTCATTATCATGACACCAAATGATAATGTGACACCTCGGAGTGTCGTATCCTTAATTATTGAACATGATAAGGTTAATTACAGTATGAGATGTGGAAATAAGGTTAAAACCATAGGAATTGGAGGTTAATAGCTTTTCCGGGCCGTTTCTGGGCTGTTTTCGGGGTTTTGGGCCTTCCCGGGGGAGTTTTGGGCCTTGGTGGGCTTTGGAGGGATTGAGGAGGACTCTTATTGGACTAGGAGAGGGTGTGGGGGCTGGTAAAAAGGGCTCCTCCTGCCCTCCCTTGCGTTCACAACCAGCCAAGGTGCGCCCCTTGCAGCCTTGGG
Source organism: Rhipidocladum racemiflorum (assembly GCA_036346355.1). Taxonomy (NCBI): domain Eukaryota; kingdom Viridiplantae; phylum Streptophyta; class Magnoliopsida; order Poales; family Poaceae; genus Rhipidocladum; species Rhipidocladum racemiflorum. The sequence goes on from CM070570.1 coordinate 61,680,715, forward strand.
CGCCCCCCCTCCCCCACCTCTCCTCCAAGCCCTAGCCGCCACCCCTCTCCCTCTCCCTCTTGTGCGCCCCCCTAGCCTCCCCTTCCTCCACCTCCACACACCACCTCCCCTCCACCCCTTGCTGCCCTAGGGTGGCCTCCCCACCCCTTCACCTCGTGGATTCATTCCGTGGAGCGAGGAGCGAGGAGCGAGGAGCGAGGAACGTGGAGCGAGGAGCGATCCGCGGAGATTGATTGGAGTTTTGTGCTTCGGGCAAAGGTATGAACATGGGGATCCTTGGGATTGATCTAGGTACTGTTATTAGGATGTTTATGAAGTTTTTAGATCAATTGGAGGCGTTGGTTTGAAGTAATTTGGTTTAGATCTAAACTTGTCCACGTTTCTGTTTTCGGGCAGATTGAGCAGTCGAACTAGGGTTCGAGTTTCTGTCGATTTAGTATCCGAATCCGACCGTACGGACTTCTAGGAAGTTTTAGATAATTTAATTATATTTCCGTGGACGTAAAGCACGTTAAATTCCGATCAGCCGTTTGAAAGTTATGGCTATTTTACCGAGCGCCTAAAAATCTGTGACGTAATTGGAACAGATCTCGGTAATCTGTAGATTAAACAACTTTAGAGGCCGAATCAGACTTTCCGTATACCTAGAGAAAGTTGGGAAATTTCCTAGGCTACGCGAGGGTGTACTCGTTTAATTCATTCGGAGTCCCAGAACTCAAGTTATGCCTTTTGCAAGGCTGCTGTCCCGCCGGGACAGAACCTCTGTTTTTAGGTTTTGCGAGTAGTTGGCAATGTCGGGTTAGATGGGGGTTGTGTACTGTTTGGAGGCTATGATTGTGAGTGTGTGATGCCTATGTGCAGGTGGTGTGACCCCGGAAGTGCCCTCTTCTTCCCGCCAATCCGTTGCACGTGGTTGAGGCAAGTGTGTTGTGATGGATAGCGAGTTGTAGGTTGCATGTTGAGATTAGATGGATTTGTTTACATGATATATGTCCACTTGCCATGTGTTAATGAATGATATGATATGATGAGCATGTTTAACATATTATGATGCCATGTGTTAATATGTGAATTAAATATGATAATTGGCATGGTTGCATGCATGTCATGAGATAGGGCGAGGGCGGTGAGAAAGTCTTAACTAGTCCGGCAAGGTCGGTGAGAAAGTTATGACTAATCCGGAACGCCATTGAGTAAGTCCTATGTCGTGATTCCATCCACGTGGTGTTTGGAAGCGAGTAGGCACCCTCCATCTTCGGGATGGAAGGGAGGAAAGGGTGCACACCGACGGGTGTGTACTTCCCATACCGGTATGAGGTTCCAGAGGGTCAGGAGCATTGCATTACTTCGCATACAAATTGATGATGATATTGATAAGTAATCATGAATGAGATGATGTACATGATGGAAGATGTTATTGTCATGTTGTTATGCTTGTTGTCCATTGCAGTATGCTTGCTGAGTTTTCGAACTCACCCTTGTGTTTTCTTGTTGTTTTAGGTACCATGAGAACGGCATGCGGGAAAGGGAATAGTCACACGCTCACACGTTGCTTCACCTTAATGTTTCCCAAGTCAATTCATTTAGTTTGATAATAAATTGCGTGTGATGGTCTTTTAAATTAAGTCTTAGCTTGGTTAATGAGAGTTCTATTGTTTGTTTGACACTTGGAACCTTAAGAGCTTAATGTTAGTCTCTTATTGTCGTTAAGACTTTATTTATTGCTGTTTTAGATGTTTCTCTTATTGCCATATAATGCTATATTGTTGCTGTTCCTTAAATTCATGATAAAACAAAGGAGGTGCTGCCGAAATCTCGGTTTTTAGCCTATGCACCTTTGCTGGAATTTTGTGTTAAAGGTGGTATTTAGTTGTTGTTTAGCTTGTGTTTGGGAGCATTCGGGCATATTAAATGCCTGGTGTTTCTGATTGGTATCGAGCGGTTTGTAGGTCCTTGGAATATGTATTTTTAGTGTCATACCTTAAGTTGCAACTAAAATATGATGTGGAATAACTTAGAAACATGGCTTAGGTTCTAACTAAAACCTTGTTATAGGATAGCAACGTTAAAACTTGTAAAAGTGGTATAACTAATCTAAAATCTGACACACTTGGATGCACAGTAGGATGGGTTTTGGTTCGTCATTGCATCGCGCTTGATTATGTGATAAGGATTATGCTTATGATGATGTTTGATCTATGATCTTGATTGTGTGCTTTCGTGTTTGGGTGGTTGTCTGTCTATAGCAGCCATGCCGAGGGGTAGAGGCCATGGACGCCGTGGCCGTGGAGGCCAGGGGCGAGGCTCCTAGGGAGTTGAGGAGTGCATTCTTTGAGGGTAGCGTTCGCTTAATGCTCGTGGGCCACTCGGGAGGAGCTTCCACTGCACGGTCGGGAAGGGGTGCCCGCCGCAAATGAAGATTTAGTTCAGCTCTGCAGAGGGAGATTCAGGAGGCTGCGCGCCAGCCAAGCGGGCAGCCCTCGCTTGTTGTGCCTCCCCTGCAGTGGCCCCTGTTGTTGCTCGCTGCACCGGAGCCGAGGATGAGTCTCCTGGAGTGGATGTCCCTCCGTCTTGACACTTTCGACTGAGCAGCACGCTAATCCAGTCGCAGATTGGCTGCGGTACATGGAGAGGAAGTTTGAGGTCCTAGATTTGACCTCGGTTCGGAGGACTCGCTTTGTGGCTTTTCAATTTGAAGGGCCAAGCGGATATCCGGTGGGAGGGGTTCTGGCCGCTAGAGCCCCGATCCGGGTCCATGACACAGGAGGACTTTGTGGCTCGCTTCCGAGCCAAGTTCCATCCAGAGTCTTTCCTTGAGAGGATGGAGCTTACTCGACCACTCTTTCCCAGGAAAGAGGTCGGTGGCAGAGTATGAGAAGGAGTTCAACAGCGTGGTGCGCTTTGCACTACTGTGGCAAAACGATCGGGAGAAAGCTAGGAGGTTCCGTAGGGGCCTCAACCAGGAGTTCAGAGTTGTCATGGGGGCGATCGCCCTCGTGACTTCTCGCTCTGTGGTGGAGCAAGCGAAGGGCATGGAGTTCGAGTTGGAGCTCTCCGGGACAAGCGTAACCCGGAGGTTCAGGGGTTCTTGCGGCCCAGCGGGGCGAAAGAGGACCTTTGGTGGAGGAGGTGGGTCCTCTCGACCCACCTTCAAGAAGTTCAAGGGAGGACAGGCTCCTCCTCGGGGCTAAGATGGGGCCGCCACTGCCTTCTTCGCGAGCGATCGCTCGCCCTGTGCCGGGCAGGGCATGAAGTGCTTCAAGTGCGGTGGCGAGCACCGTGCTTCATAGTGTGGTTGGACCGGAGTTGCAACCACCGTGGGCAAGCCCGGCCATATGGGGCGAGTCTGCCGGATGAACCCGGTAGCATCATCAAGTGGGAGACGGTGCCTTCTCCTCCCACTCGGCCGCGTCTTCCAGAGGATCGGTGCACATGATGGCTGCCCTGTTTCTCGGCCACCCTTTGCGTGGGCGCCACCGGCCAGCATCGGGTGCCCACAGCCGTCTGCTCCTCCTCGATTGCCTCCTCCGCCCCGACCTTGTTGGGGCATCACCTGAGTCGGGGCTCCTTCGTCGGCGCCACCAGAGTGTACGCTTTGCCGACCGCCGAGTCGGTAGGGCATCCAGAGGTGGTTTCAGGTACTCGCTCGTGGATTCCGTTGATGCCTTTGTTCTATTTGATTAGGAGCATCCTACTCTTTTGTGTCGTCGGAGTTTGCTAGTAGAGCTAAGTTGGGAGTTCAATGATTTCGAGTCCGTGTTAGTCGATTCTCCTGGGGTTGATTGCTAGTTCTTTGGTTTGCCCTGGTTGCACCATTGCCATTGATGATGAGGTTTTCTTTGCCAATCTCATGGTGATCCGATTGGCTCCTTTTGATGTCATTTTGGGCATGGATTTGCATCGATCACCGTGCCAAGATTTGTTGTTTTCGGAAGGCGGTTGCCTTGCAGGCCCCGTCAGAGTAGAGTTGACCTTTCAGGGTGGTATACCCTCCAGCCTGCTTTTGCTTTGACTAGTTTGTTTTCCTGGTCGGCGTTTGAGGTCATGGGTTTCCTCATGACTTTGTCTCGAGAAACCATCTTCCTCGATTCCCATTGAGGAGATTTCTGTAGTGAAGGAGTTCGTTGATGTGTTCCCTGACGAGTTGCCTGGTCTACCTCCTGTGAGGAATGTGGAGTTTCGTATTGATCTTGTTCCTGGCACTCGACCTATTTCTATCTCTCCATACCACTTGGCTCGTCCTTTTCAAGATGAGTTGAAGAAGCGATTGGAGGATCTCATGGCCAAGGGCTTCATTCGGCGTAGCGTTCGCCATGGGAGCACCCGTCCTCTTCGTCTCGAAGAAGGATGGAAGTTGGCGGATGTGCATTGATTATCGTGCTCTTAATCAAGTGACGATCAAGAACAAGTATCCTTTGCCTCGCATCGAGGATCTGTTTGACCAACCCAAGGAGCAAAGGTGTTCTCCAAGATTGATCTTGATCGGTACAATCGAGATCCGTGTGAGGGAGCAGGACATTGAGAAGATCGCTTTCTCCACTAGGTATGGGCATTATGAATTTAAAGTTATGTCTTTTGGACTAACTAATGCCTATTTGTCTTTATGGAGGCGATGAACAGTTATGCTACACAAGTACCTTGATGAGTTTGTGGTAGTGTTCATCGATGACATTCGATTTACTCTAAATCGAGAAGAGGAGCATGAGCGACACTTGAGGCTTGTCTTTGAGTACCACGAGGGGAATCAATTCTTTGCTAAGCTGAAAAAGTGCGAGTTCTGGATTTGAAGTGGGTTTTCTTGGCCACATCATCAATCCAGAGGGCATATCTGTAGATCCTAGCAAAGTCTCAAAGAGCTTTTGGATTGGAAGAGGCCTTCCAATGTCAAAGAGGTGCGTAGTTTCCTTGGGTTGGCTGGCTACTATCGGCGTTTTGTGCAGGATTTCTCTATCATTGCCAAGCCACTTTCACACTGACTCGAGAAAGGGATGAAGTTCCAGTGGATCGCAGAGTGTGAGCACAGCTGCACCTTGAAGGAGAAGTTAGTGATCGCTCTCGTTCTTACCCTTCCCGAGCCGGGGAAGCGCTTCCTTGTTTATTCGATGCTTCTCGGTTGGGACTTGGGTGTGTGCTCATGCAAGAGGGCAAGGTGATTGCTTATGCTTCGAGGCGCTTGAAAAAGCATGAGCAGAATTATCCCACGCATGATCTTGGTGGCGCCGTGGTGTTTGCATTGAAGATATGGAGGCATTACATGCGGTGAGTCTTGTGATATTTTCATCGATCACAAGAGCCTCAAGTACATCTTTACTCAGAAAGATTTGAACTTGAGGCAGAGGAGGTGGCTAGAGTTGATAAAGGATTATGACCTCACTATCCAAGTATCATCCGGAAAGCAAATGTGGTGGCCGACGCCCTCGATCGCAAGACAATGCCCCTGTTGTTGATTGTCTTGTTGCTGATTTTGAGCGTTTGGGAGTCTCCTATTGCTTTGCGGACCGTGCAGCTGAAACTCAAATGATTCTTGAGTCAGCCGATTCTGAACGTGTGCGAGAGGCACAACAAAGATGATCGTTTGCTCGGCAGGTGAGGAAGCGCCTTGAGGATGGCAAGTCTGGAGACTTTCTTGTTGATGATGCGGGAGCCTTGAGGTTTCAGGGCCGTATGCGTGCCCCAAAAATCTCAAGTGAAAGAAGACATCCTGAAAGAAGCTCATCGCACCCAGACACGGTCCATCCTGGAGAGACCAAGATGTCTGAGGACTTGAAGAAGAATTTACGGTGGAAAAGGATGAGAGTGGATATTGCCAAGTATGTGGCGTCTTGTGGGATTTGCAGGAAGATCAAAGCTGAGCATAAAGCGTCCCGCTGGCTTTATTCTGACCTTTGGAGATTCTGTGTGGCCATGGGATGACATCTCCATGGATTTTGTGGTTGGTTTACCTCGTTCTCCACGAGGGAAGGATGCTGTTTGGGTTGTGGTGGACCGTCTCGGCAAGTCTGCGCAGATTTCATTCCCATCCGCACGACCAATTCAATGAGCGAGTTGGCTCCCATCTATGTGCGGGAGATCGTGAGATTGCATGGTGTACCCAAGACCATTATCTCTGATTGGGATGCGAAGTTCATCTCCAAGTTCGGGAGAGTTTGCAGAGTGCTTTGGAGTGCAGCGGCCTTAGCCTTAGTACCGCTTTTCACCCTCAGACCAGATGGGGCGATGAAGCGTACCATCAAACTTTGGAGGACATGCTCGGGGCCTGTGTGATGGCTTGGAAGGGTAGCTGGAAGACCATTTGCCCCTTGCAGAGTTTGCTTACAATAACGGCTATCATTCCAAAGATCCTGGCCTGCTCCTTATGAGGTGCTGTATGGCGGAAGTGCAGATCGCCACTTTGTTGGGATCTTTGTGGGCGAAGAGAGCTATTCTTGGACCGGATTGGGTGCAGCAGATCGTTGATCGTGTGTCGGAGGTTCGGCAGAACCTTATCGCAGCCTGAAGCGCATGCAGAAAAGCTATCTTGATGTGAGGCGGCGAGACTTGGAGTTTGAGGTGGGTGATAACGCACTCTTGCGAGTATCTCCCACCAAGGGTGTGGTGCGTTTGGCACGAAAGGAAAGCTCACCCAAGGTATGTTGGGCCTTTTCCTATCCTCGCCCGAAGTTGGCAGGTTGGCCTATCGCCTAGAGCTACCTGGAATCCATGCAAGGTGTGCATAATGTGTTCCATGTCTCGATGTTGAGGAAATACTTGCATGATCCGGAGATGGTGGTTCCGTTGGAACCATTAGTGCTTCAGCAGGACCTCACCTTCGAGTCCCATCCTGTGGAAATTCTGGGGACTTCAGAGCGAGTGATGAAGAACAGGACGCTTAAGTTTGTTAAGGTCCTGTGGTCACATAAGACCGAGAGAGAAGCGACTTGGGAGCTGGAATCTCGCATGCGCGAGAAGTATCCCGAACTTTTCGCCTCAGGTGTGTGATGTGAAAACCTAGCTGTCTTTGGTTTTGCTGGGTTTCGTGTTGGTGCGTTTAGATTCGAGGTCGAATCCTGTTGAAGGGGGGAAGAATGTGACACCTCGGAGTGTCGTATCCTTAATTATTGAACATGATAAGGTTAAATACAGTATGAGATGTGGAAATAAGGTTAAAACCATAGGAATTGGAGGTTAATAGCTTTTCCGGGCCGTTTCTGGGCTGTTTTCGGGGTTTTGGGCCTTCCCGGGGGAGTTTTGGGCCTTGGTGGGCTTTGGAGGGATTGAGGAGGACTCTTATTGGACTAGGAGAGGGTGTGGGGGCTGGTAAAAAGGGCTCCTCCTGCCCTCCCTTGCGTTCACAACCAGCCAAGGTGCGCCCCTTGCAGCCTTGGGCGCCCCCCCTCCCCCACCTCTCCTCCAAGCCCTAGCCGCCACCCCTCTCCCTCTCCCTCTTGTGCGCCCCCCTAGCCTCCCCTTCCTCCACCTCCACACACCACCTCCCCTCCACCCCTTGCTGCCCTAGGGTGGCCTCCCCACCCCTGCACCTCGTGGATTCATTCCGTGGAGCGAGGAGCGAGGAGCGAGGAGCGAGGAACGTGGAGCGAGGAGCGATCCGCGGAGATTGATTGGAGTTTTGTGCTTCGGGCAAAGGTATGAACATGGGGATCCTTGGGATTGATCTAGGTACTGTTATTAGGATGTTTATGAAGTTTTTAGATCAATTGGAGGCGTTGGTTTGAAGTAATTTGGTTTAGATCTAAACTTGTCCACGTTTCTGTTTTCGGGCAGATTGAGCAGTCGAACTAGGGTTCGAGTTTCTGTCGATTTAGTATCCGAATCCGACCGTACGGACTTCTAGGAAGTTTTAGATAATTTAATTATATTTCCGTGGACGTAAAGCACGTTAAATTCGATCAGCCGTTTGAAAGTTATGGCTATTTTACCGAGCGCCTAAAAATCTGTGACGTAATTGGAACAGATCTCGGTAATCTGTAGATTAAACAACTTTAGAGGCCGAATCAGACTTTCCGTATACCTAGAGAAAGTTGGGAAATTTCCTAGGCTACGCGAGGGTGTACTCGTTTAATTCATTCGAGTCCCAGAACTCAAGTTATGCCTTTTGCAAGGCTGCTGTCCCGCCGGACAGAACCTCTGTTTTTAGGTTTTGCGAGTAGTTGGCAATGTCGGGTTAGATGGGGGTTGTGTACTGTTTGGAGGCTATGATTGTGAGTGTGTGATGCCTATGTGCAGGTGGTGTGACCCGGAAGTGCCCTCTTCTTCCCGCCAATCCGTTGCACGTGGTTGAGGCAAGTGTGTTGTGATGGATAGCGAGTTGTAGGTTGCATGTTGAGATTAGATGGATTTGTTTACATGATATATGTCCACTTGCCATGTGTTAATGAATGATATGATATGATGAGCATGTTTAACATATTATGATGCCATGTGTTAATATGTGAATTAAATATGATAATTGGCATGGTTGCATGCATGTCATGAGATAGGGCGAGGCGGTGAGAAAGTCTTAACTAGTCCGGCAAGGTCGGTGAGAAAGTTATGACTAATCCGAACGCCATTGAGTAAGTCCTATGTCGTGATTCCATCCACGTGGTGTTTGGAAGCAGTAGGCACCCTCCATCTTCGGGATGGAAGGGAGGAAAGGGTGCACACCGACGGGTGTGTACTTCCCATACCGGTATGAGGTTCCAGAGGGTCAGGAGCATTGCATTACTTCGCATACAAATTGATGATGATATTGATAAGTAATCATGAATGAGATGATGTACATGATGGAAGATGTTATTGTCATGTTGTTATGCTTGTTGTCCATTGCAGTATGCTTGCTGAAGTTTTCGAACTCACCCTTGTGTTTTCTTGTTGTTTTAGGTACCATGAGAACGGCATGCGGGAAAGGGGAATAGTCACACGCTCACACGTTGCTTCACCTTAATGTTTCCCCAAGTCAATTCATTTAGTTTGATAATAAATTGCGTGTGATGGTCTTTTAAATTAAGTCTTAGCTTGGTTAATGAGAGTTCTATTGTTTGTTTGACACTTGGAACCTTAAGAGCTTAATGTTAGTCTCTTATTGTCGTTAAGACTTTATTTATTGCTGTTTTAGATGTTTCTCTTATTGCCATATAATGCTATATTGTTGCTTTGTTCCTTAAATTCATGATAAAACAAAGGAGGTGCTGCCGAAATCTCGGTTTTAGCCTATGCACCTTTGCTGGAATTTTGTGTTAAAGGTGGTATTTAGTTGTTGTTTAGCTTGTGTTTGGGAGCATTCGGGCATATTAAATGCCTGGGGTGTTACTGATTGGTATCGAGCTGGGTCAGTAGGTCCTTGGAATATGTATTTTTAGTGTCATACCTTAAGTTGCAACTAAAATATGATGTGGAATAACTTAGAAACATGGCTTAGGTTCTAACTAAAACCTTGTTATAGGATAGCAACGTTAAAACTTGTAAAAGTGGTATAACTAATCTAAAATCTGACACACTTGGATGCACAGTAGGATGGGTTTTGGTTCGTCATTGCATCGCGCTTGATTATGTGATAAGGATTATGCTTATGATGATGTTTGATCTATGATCTTGATTGTGTGCTTTCGTGTTTGGGTGGTTGTCTGTCTATAGCAGCCATGCCGAGGGGTAGAGGCCATGGACGCCGTGGCCGTGGAGGCCAGGGGCGAGGCTCCTAGGGAGTTGAGGAGTCATTCTTGAGGTAGCGTTTAGCAATGCTCGTGGGCCAGCTCGGGAGGAGCTTCCAGCTGCAGTCGGGGCGGGGGTGCCCGCAAATGAAGATTTAGTTCAGGCTCTGCAGAGGGAGATTCGGGAGCTGCGCCCGGCGGTGCGGGCAGCCCGGCTGTTGTGCCTCTCCCGCAGCTGGCCCCCGTTGTTGCCCTCGCCGCACCGGGAGCCGAGGATGAGTCTCCGGAGTGGATGTCCCTCCGTCTTGACACTTTCGACGAGCAGCACGCCAATCCAGTCCATGATTGGCTGCGGTACATGGAGAGGAAGTTTGAGGTCCTAGATTTGACCTCGGTTCGAGGACTCGCTTTGTGGCTTTTCACCTGAAGGGCCAGCGGATATCTGGTGGGAGGGGGTTCTGGCTGCTAGAGCCCCGATCCGGGTCGATGACACAGGAGGACTTTGTGGCTCGCTTCCGAGCCAAGTTCCATCCAGAGTCTTTCCTTGAGAGGATGGAGCTTACTCGACCACTCTTTCCCAGGAAAGAGGTCGGTGGCAGTATGAGAAGGAGTTCAACGGCGTGGTGCGCTTACGTCTGCCGTGGCACCGACGATCGGGAGAAAGCTAGGAGGTTCCGTAGGGGCCTCAACCAGAGTTCAGAGTTGTCATGGGGCGTCGTCCCTCGTGACTTACGCTCTGTGGTGGAGCAAGCGAAGGGCATGGAGTTCGAGTTGGAGCTCTCCGGGACAAGCGTAACCGGGAGGTTCAGGGGTTCTTGCGGCCCCGGCGGCGAAGAAGAGGACCTTTGGTGGAGGAGGTGGGTCCTCTCGCCGACCCACCTTCAAGAAGTTCAAGGGAGGACAGGGCTCCTCCTCGGGGAGCTAAGATGGGGCCGCCCGATGCGTCTTCTTCGCGGCGAAGCCCCTGTGCCGGGCAGGGCATGAAGTGCTTCAAGTGCGGTGGCGAGCACCGTGCTTCATAGTGTGGTTGGACCGGAGTTGCAACCACCGTGGCAAGCCCGGCCATATGGGGCGAAGTGCGGATGAACCCGGTAGCATCATCAAGTGGGAGACGGTGCCTTCTCCTCCCACTCCGGCTGGCGTCTTCCAGAGGATCGGTGCACATGATGGCTGCCCCTGTTTCTCAGCCACCCTTTGCGTGGCGCCACCCGGCAGATCTTGGTGCCCATGCCGTCGCTCCTCCTCGATTGCCTCCTCCGCCCCACCTTGTTGGGGCATCACCTGAGTCGGGGCTCATACGTCCGGCGCCACCAGAGTGTACGCTTTGCCGACCGCCGAGTCACCGGGCATCCAGAGGTGGTTTCGTGTACTCGCTCGTGGATTCCGTTGATGCCTTTGTTCTATTTGATTCGGAGCATCCTACTCTTTTGTGTCGCTCTGAGTTTGCTAGTAGAGCTAAGTTGGGAGTTCATGGATTTACGAGTCCGTGTTAGTCGATTCTCCTCGGGGTTGATTGCTAGTTCTTTGGTTTGCCCTGGTTGCACCATTGCCATTGATGATGAGGTTTTCTTTGCCAATCTCATGGTGATCCAGTTGGCTCCTTTTGATGTCATTTTGGGCATGGACTGGCTGCATCGATCGTGCCAAGATTTGTTGTTTACGGAAGACGGTTGCCTTGCAGGCCCCGTCAGAGTAGAGTTGACCTTTCAGGTGGTATACCCTCCAGCCTGCTTTTGCTTTGACTAGTTTGTTTTCCTCGGTCGGCGTTTGAGGCTGTTGGGTTTCCTCATGACTTTGTCTCGAGAAACCATCTTCCTCGATTCCCATTGAGGAGATTTACGTAGTGAAGGAGTTCGTTGATGTGTTCCTGACGAGTTGCCTGGTCTACCTCTGTGAGGAATGTGGAGTTTCGTATTGATCTTGTTCCTGGCACTCGACCTATTTCTATCTCTCCATACCGCTTGGCTCGTCCTTTTCAAGACGAGTTGAAGAAGCGATTGGAGGATCTGCTGGCCAAGGGCTTCATTCGGCGTAGCGTTCGCCATGGGGAGCACCCGCCCTCTTCGTCTCGAAGAAGGATGGAAGTTGGCGGATGTGCATTGATTATCGTGCTCTTAATCAAGTGACAAATCAAGAACAAGTATCCTTTGCCTCGCATCGAGGATCTGTTTGACCAATCAAGGGAGCAAAGGTGTTCTCCAAGATTGATCTTGATCGGGGTACAATCAGATCCGTGTGAGGGAAGCAGGACATTGAGAAGACCGCTTTCTCCACTAGGTATGGGCATTATGAATTTAAAGTTATGTCTTTTGGACTAACTAATGCCCATTTGTCTTTATGGAGGCGATGAACAAGATGCTACACAAGTACCTTGATGAGTTTGTGGTAGTGTTCATCGATGACATTCTGATTTACTCTAAATCGGAAGAGGAGCATGAGCGACACTTGAGGCTTGTCTTGAGTACCACGAGGGAATCAATTCTTTGCTAAGCTGAAAAAGTGCGAGTTCGGATTTCGAAGTGGGTTTTCTTGGCCACATCATCAATCCAGAGGGCATATCTCAGTAGATCCTAGCAAAGTCTCAGTGATTTTGGATTGGAAGAGGCCTTCCAATGTCAAAGAGGTGCGTAGTTTCCTTGGGTTGGCTGGCTACTATCGGCGTTTTGTGCAGGATTTCTCTATCATTGCCAAGCCACTTTCACGGTGACTCGAGAAAGGGATGAAGTTCCGGATCGCAGAGTGTGAGCACACGGCTTACGCACCTTGAAGGAGAAGTTAGTGATCGCCTCGTTCTTACCCTTCCCGAGCCGGGAAGCGCTTCACTGTTTATTCGATGCTTCTCGGTTGGGACTTGGGTGTGTGCTCATGCAAGAGGGCAAGGTGATTGCTTATGCTTCGAGGCGCTTGAAAAAGCATGAGCGTAATTATCCCACGCATGATCTTGAGCTGGGCCGTGGTGTTTGCATTGAAGATATGGAGGCATTACATGCGGTGAGTCTTGTGATATTTTCATCGATCACAAGAGCCTCAAGTACATCTTTACTCAGTAAAGATTTGAACTTGAGGCAGAGGAGGTGGCTAGAGTTGATAAAGGATTATGACCTCACTATCCGGTATCATCCGGGAAAGCAAATGTGGTGGCCGACGCCTCGATGCAAGACAATGCCCCCGGTTGTTGATTGTCTTGTTGCTGATTTTGAGCGTTTGGGAGTCTCCTACTGCTTTGCGGGGACCATGCAGGCTGAAACTCAAATGATTCTTGAGTCTGCGATTCCTGAGCGTGTGCGAGAGGCACAACAAAGATGATCGCTTGCTCCAAAGCAGTGAGGAAGCGCCATGATGATGGCAAGTATGGAGAATTTAAAGTTGATGATTCGGGAGCCATTAGGTTTAAGGGCCGATCAGGCGTGCCCCAGAAGTCTCAAGTGAAAGAAGACATTCTGAGAGAAGCTCATCGCACCCCGTACACGGTCCATCCTGGAGAGACCAAGATGTACAGGGACTTGAAGAAGAATTTCTGGTGGAAAAGGATGAGAGTGGATATTGCCAAGTATGTGGCGTCTTGTGGGATTTGCCAGAAGATCAAAGCTGAGCATAAGCGTCCCGCCGGCTATTCTGACCTTTGGAGATTCTCGTGTGGCCATGGGATGACATCTCCATGGATTTTGTGGTTGGTTTACCTCGTTCTCCACGAGGAAGGATGCTTGTTTGGGTTGTGGTGGACCGTCTCAGCAAGTCTGCGCATTTCATTCCCATCCGCCACGACCAATTCAATGAGCGAGTTGGCTCCCATCTATGTGCGGGAGATCGTGAGATTGCATGGTGTACCCAAGACCATTATCTCTGATTGGGATGCGAAGTTCATCTCCAAGTTCGGGAGAGTTTGCAGAGTGCTTTGGAGTGCAGCGGCTTCGCCTTAGTACCGCTTTTCACCCTCAGACAGATGGGCGATGAGCGTACCATCCAAACTTTGGAGGACATGCTCAGGGCCTGTGTGATGGCTTGGAAGGGTAGCTGGAAGACCATTTGCCCCTTGCAGAGTTTGCTTACAATAACAGCTATCATTCCAAAGATCCTGGTCTGCTCCTTATGAGGTGTCAGTATGGCCGGAAGTGCAGATCGCCACTTTGTTGGGATGTCGTGGGCGAGAGAGCTATTCTTGGACCGGATTGGGTGCAGCAGATCGTTGATCGTGTGTCGGAGGTTCGGCAGAACCTTATCGCAGCACAGCGCATGCGGAAAAGCTATCTCGATGTGAGGCGCGAGACTTGGAGTTTGAGGTGGGTGATAACGTACTCTTGCGAGTATCTCCCACCAAGGGTGTGGTGCGTTTTGGCACGAAAGGAAAGCTCAGTCCAAGGTATGTTGGGCCTTTTCCTATCCTCGCCCGAGTTGGCAGGTTGGCCTATCGCCTAGAGCTACCGGAATCCATGCAAGGTGTGCATAATGTGTTCCATGTCTCGATGTTGAGGAAATACTTGCATGATCCGGAGATGGTGGTTCCGTTGGAACCATTAGTGCTTCAGCAGGACCTCACCTTCGAGTCCCATCCTGTGGAAATTCTGGGGACTTCAGAGCGAGTGATGAAGAACAGGACGCTTAAGTTTGTTAAGGTCCTGTGGTCACATAAGACCGAGAGAGAAGCGACTTGGGAGCTGGAATCTCGCATGCGCGAGAAGTATCCCGAACTTTTCACCTCAGGTGTGTGATGTGAAAACCTAGCTGTCTTTGGTTTCTTTGGGTTTCGTGTTGGTGCGTTTAGATTCGAGGTCGAATCTGTTGAAGGGGAAGAATGTGACACCTGAGTGTCGTATCCTTAATTATTGAACATGATAAGGTTAATTACAGTATGAGATGTGGAAATAAGGTTAAAACCATAGGAATTGGAGGTTAATAGCTTTTCCGGCCGTTTCGGGCTGTTTTCGGGTTTTGGGCCTTCCTGGGAGTTTTGGGCCTTGGTGGGCTTTGGAGGGATTGAGGAGGACTCTTATTGGACTAGGAGAGGGTGTGGGGCTGGTAAAAGGGCTCCTCCTGCCCTCCCTTGCGTTCACAACCAGCCAAGGTGCGCCTTGCAGCCTTGGGCGCCCCTCCCCACCTCTCCTCCAAGCCCTAGCCGCCACCCCTCTCCCTCTCCCTCTTGTGCGCCCCCCTAGCCAACCCTTCCACCACCTCCACACACCACCTCCTCCACCCCTTGCTGCCCTAGGGTGGCCTCCCCACCCCTGCACCTCGTGGATTCATTCCGTGGAGCGAGGAGCGAGGAGCGAGGAGCGAGGAACGTGGAGCGAGGAGCGATCCGCGGAGATTGATTGGAGTTTTGTGCTTCGGGCAAAGGTATGAACATGGGGATCCTTGGGATTGATCTAGGTACTGTTATTAGGATGTTTATGAAGTTTTTAGATCAATTGGAGGCGTTGGTTTGAAGTAATTTGGTTTAGATCTAAACTTGTCCACGTTTCTGTTTTCGGGCAGATTGAGCAGTCGAACTAGGGTTCGAGTTTCTGTCGATTTAGTATCCGAATCCGACCGTACGGACTTCTAGGAAGTTTTAGATAATTTAATTATATTTCCGTGGACGTAAAGCACGTTAAATTCCGATCAGCCGTTTGAAAGTTATGGCTATTTTACCGAGCGCCTAAAAATCTGTGACGTAATTGGAACAGATCTCGGTAATCTGTAGATTAAACAACTTTAGAGGCCGAATCAGACTTTCCGTATACCTAGAGAAAGTTGGGAAATTTCCTAGGCTACGCGAGGGTGTACTCGTTTAATTCATTCGGAGTCCCAGAACTCAAGTTATGCCTTTTGCAAGGCTGCTGTCCCGCCGGGACAGAACCTCTGTTTTTAGGTTTTGCGAGTAGTTGGCAATGTCGGGTTAGATGGGGGTTGTGTACTGTTTGGAGGCTATGATTGTGAGTGTGTGATGCCTATGTGCAGGTGGTGTGACCCGGAAGTGCCCTCTTCTTCCCGCCAATCCGTTGCACGTGGTTGAGGCAAGTGTGTTGTGATGGATAGCGAGTTGTAGGTTGCATGTTGAGATTAGATGGATTTGTTTACATGATATATGTCCACTTGCCATGTGTTAATGAATGATATGATATGATGAGCATGTTTAACATATTATGATGCCATGTGTTAATATGTGAATTAAATATGATAATTGGCATGGTTGCATGCATGTCATGAGATAGGGCGAGGCGGTGAGAAAGTCTTAACTAGTCCGGCAAGGTCGGTGAGAAAGTTATGACTAATCCGAACGCCATTGAGTAAGTCCTATGTCGTGATTCCATCCACGTGGTGTTTGGAAGCGAGTAGGCACCCTCCATCTTCGGGATGGAAGGGAGGAAAGGGTGCACACCGACGGGTGTGTACTTCCCATACCGGTATGAGGTTCCAGAGGGTCGAGAGCATTGCATTACTGCATACAAATTGATGATGATATTGATAAGTAATCATGAATGAGATGATGTACATGATGGAAGATGTTATTGTCATGTTGTTATGCTTGTTGTCCATTGCAGTATGCTTGCTTTGAGTTTTGAACTCACCCTTGTGTTTTCTTGTTGTTTTAGGTACCATGAGAACGGCATGCGGGAAAGGGGAATAGTCACACGCTCACACGTTGCTTCACCTTAATGTTTCCCCAAGTCAATTCATTTAGTTTGATAATAAATTGCGTGTGATGGTCTTTTAAATTAAGTCTTAGCTTGGTTAATGAGAGTTCTATTGTTTGTTTGACACTTGGAACCTTAAGAGCTTAATGTTAGTCTCTTATTGTCGTTAAGACTTTATTTATTGCTGTTTTAGATGTTTCTCTTATTGCCATATAATGCTATATTGTTGCTGTTCCTTAAATTCATGATAAAACAAAGGAGGTGCTGCCGAAATCTCGGTTTTTAGCCTATGCACCTTTGCTGGAATTTTGTGTTAAAGGTGGTATTTAGTTGTTGTTTAGCTTGTGTTTGGGAGCATTCGGGCATATTAAATGCCGGGGTGTTCTGATTGGTATCGAGGCGAATTTGTAGGTCCTTGGAATATGTATTTTTAGTGTCATACCTTAAGTTGCAACTAAAATATGATGTGGAATAACTTAGAAACATGGCTTAGGTTCTAACTAAAACCTTGTTATAGGATAGCAACGTTAAAACTTGTAAAAGTGGTATAACTAATCTAAAATCTGACACACTTGGATGCACAGTAGGATGGGTTTTGGTTCGTCATTGCATCGCGCTTGATTATGTGATAAGGATTATGCTTATGATGATGTTTGATCTATGATCTTGATTGTGTGCTTCGTGTTTGGGTGGTTGTCTGTCTATAGCAGCCATGCCGAGGGTAGAGGCCATGGACGCCGTGGCCGTGGAGGCCAGGCGAGGCTCCTAGGGAGTTGAGGAGTGCATTCTTGAGGGTAGCGTTCGCTTAATGCTCGTGGGCCAGCTCGGGAGGAGCTTCCAGCTGCAGTCGGGCGGGGTGCCCGCCGCAAATGAAGATTTAGTTCAGGCTCGCAGAGGGAGATTCAGAGGCTGCGCGCTAGCCATGGGCAGCCCCTGTTGTGCCTCCCCTGCGATGGCCCCTGTTGTTGCCTCGCTGCACCGGAGCCGAGGATGAGTCTCCTGGAGTGGATGTCCCTCCGTCTTGACACTTTCGACGAGCAGCACGCCAATCCGATCCGCAGATTGGCTGCGGTACATGGAGAGGAAGTTTGAGGTCCTAGATTTGACCTCGGTTCAGAGGACTCGCTTTGTGGCTTTTCATTTGAAGGGCCAAGCGGATATCTGGTGGGAGGGGGTTACTGGCTGCTAGAGCCCCGATCTGGGTCGATGACACAGGAGGACTTTGTGGCTCGCCTCGAGCCAAGTTCCATCCAGAGTCTTTCCTTGAGAGGATGGAGCTTACTCGACCACTCTTTCCCAGGAAAGAGGTCGGTGGCAGTATGAGAAGGAGTTCAACAGCGTGCAGTGCGCCAGTCGATCGTGGCGGCAAATGACGATCGGAGAAAGCTAGGAGGTTCCGTAGGGGCCTCAACCAGGAGTTCAGAGTTGTCATGGGGCGATCGTCCTCGTGACTTACGCTGCCTGTGGTGGAGCAAGCGAAGGGCATGGAGTTCGAGTTGGAGCTCTCCGGGACAAGCGTAACCCGGGAGGTTCAGGGTTCTTGCGGCCCAGGCGGGGCCAGAAGAGGACCTTTGGTGGAGGAGGTGGGTCCTCTCGGCGACCCACCTTCAAGAAGTTCAAGGGAGGACAGGGCTCCTCCTCGTGGGCTAAGATGGGGCCGCGATCGTCTTCTTCGCGAGCGACTGTTCGTCTGTGCCCGGGCAGGGCATGAAGTGCTTCAAGTGCGGTGGCGAGCACCGTGCTTCATAGTGTGGTTGGACCAGGAGTTGCAACCATCTGTGGCAAGCCCGGCCATATGGGGCGAGTCTGCCGGATGAAGCCCGGTAGCATCATCAAGTGGGAGACGGTGCCTTCTCCTCCCACTCCAGTGGCGTCTTCCAGAGGGTCCGTGAACATGATGGCTGCCCTGTTTCTCAGCCACCCTTTGCGTGGCGCCACCAGCGGCGCATCGGTGCCCACACCGCCTGCTTCCTCCTCGCTTGCCTCCTCCGCCCCAGCCTTGTTGGGGCATCGGCTGAGTCGGGGCTCTTCTCGTCCGGCGCCACCAGGAGTGTACGCTTTGCCGACCGCCGAGTCAGCCGGGCATCCGGAGGTGGTTTCAGGTACTCTGCTCGTGGATTTCGTTGATGCCTTTGTTCTATTTGATTCTGGAGCATCCTACTCTTTTGTGTCGTCGGAGTTTGCTAGTAGAGCTAAGTTGGGAGTTCAGCGGATTTCTCGAGTCCGTGTTAGTCGATTCTCCTGGGGTTGATTGCTAGTTCTTTGGTTTGCCCTGGTTGCACCATTGCCATTGATGATGAGGTTTTCTTTGCCAATCTCATGGTGATCGATTGGCTCCTTTTGATGTCATTTTGGGCATGGACCGCTGCATCGATGCACCGTGCCAAGATTTGTTGTTTACGGAAGACGGTTGCCTTGCAGGCCCCGTCAGAGTAGAGTTGACCTTTCAGGGTGGTATACCCTCGATTCCGCTTTTGCTTTGACTAGTTTGTTTTCTGGTCGGCGTTTGAGGCTGTTGGGTTTCCTCATGACTTTGTCTGAGAAACCATCTTCCTCAGTTCCCATTGAGGAGATTTCTGTAGTGAAGGAGTTCGTTGATGTGTTCCCTGACGAGTTGCCTGGTCTACCTCCTGTGAGGAATGTGGAGTTTCGTATTGATCTTGTTCCTGGCACTCGACCTATTTCTATCTCTCCATACCGCTTGGCTCGTCCTTTTCAAGACGAGTTGAAGAAGCAGTTGGAGGATCTGTTGGCCAAGGGCTTCATTCGGCGTAGCGTTTCGCCATGGGGAGCACCCGTCCTCTTCGTCTCGAAGAAGGATGGAAGTTGGCGGTACTAAGGCGAAGCTGCGTACCCAAAGCACTCCCGGGGTCACACCACATGCACATAGGTACCACACACTCACAATCATGTCCACAAAACAGTACGCAAACCCTCATCTACCCCGACATTGCCAACTACTCGCAAAACCTAAAAACAGAGGTTCTGTCCCGTCGGGACAGCAGCCTTCCAAAAGGCATAACTTGGGTTCTGGGACTCCGAATCAATTAAACGAGTACATCCTCGCATAGCTTAGGAAATTTCCCAACTTTTTCTAGGTATAGGGAAAGACTGATTCGGACTCTAAAATTGTTTAATCTACAAAATACCGTGATCTGTTCCAATCACGTCACAGATTTTAACACGCTCGGTAAAATAGCCATAACTTTCAAACGGCTGATCGGAATTTCATGTTCTTTATACCCACAGAAATATATTGAAATTATCTACAACTTCTTCAACAGGCGGCCGACCAAATTCGGACTCTAAATTGGCGAAAACCTAAACCCTAGGTCGACTGCTCATGCTGTCCAAAACAGAGAACGTGGCAACATCTAGATCTAATCCAATCTACTCAATTCCAGCACCACCAATTGATCTAAAAACATGATATTGATCCTTAGAACAGTACCTAGCCCAACCCCAAGGAGTCCCATGGCCATACCTTCGCCCGACGCACGAAAACCCAATAGATCTCCTCCCGGATCGCTCCTCGCTCCTCGCTCCAACGGATGGATCCTCGAGGTGCAGGGGTGGGGAGGCTACCCTAGGGCAGCAAGGGGTGGAGGAGAGGTGGTGGATAGGTGGGAAGCAAAGGGAAAGGGGAGGGGAGGCGCACGGCCAAGTGGGGGGGAAAAGAGAGGGGGGTGGCGGCTAGGGCTCAAGGGGGAGAGGTGGGGCGCACAAGGGCAGGAGGTGGACACCTAAAGGGGCTGGGGGAGGCCCCCAACCAGGTCTCCTACTCCTATTTGGACTCAAACTCCATCCCACCAAAGCCCACGACCCTTTCCTTTAGGCCCAAAATCCCCCGGAAAGGCCCAAACTCCCGAAAACGGCCCGAAAACGCAAATAAACCTCAAACCGTATGGTTTTAACCTCCAATTCCATATTTCATAATGTTTTTGACCTCAATATTCACATTTTATAAGGTCTCGGTAAAATTTAGGACTTGGTTAATTTTCATGCATCCAAGTCATAATAATTTTCATACATCCAAGTCATGGTAAATTCAGAGATTCAAATAAAGCTGCTTAGTACCGGTTTGTTACACCAACCGGTACTGGTACTATGCAGCTGCTGGTCGAGGGTAGAGCATTAGTACCGGTTGGTGTCACGAACCGATACTAACGTGAGGGCGTCAGTACCGATTGGTGTTACGAACCAGATCGATGACCTCACTATGGCCCTCGTAGCTAATGAATCGGGGCTGATATAGATCGATCCGGTTCATGCGTAACCGGTACTGATGGGCCAGTATGGAAGGCCAGTTTTCTAGTAGTGCCACGGTAGTGGAGGATTCGACCCCGTATGAAAAAGGATAGGGCAAGGTGTGGCATCGACGGGTGCACACCTCGCTATACCGGTATGAGCTTAGAGGAAAAGATGCATATTGCACTACATTTGTGTTGCATAGTTTACTACTATGCAATGGAAAAGACGAGTGTTGGTCAATGTGTTGGTTGTGACAAATTATGTGCTTATGCTCTGAATTGTTCATTATCGAGTATGCTTGTCGCATTGCATGATAATACTAATAATGAATGGTAATTGATTATCTCTGTGTCGATGGCAATAGACAGGTTGAGAATGGATTGAGTCATGCACTTATCCGAGGTTATCTATTAAGGTATGGGAAATAAATGAGCAATGTAGTCGATGAGGTAATTGACGGTGATTTCCTGGTTTTATGTACTTGTTAATTTGGTTTAAGAGTTGTGAGCCTATTATCGATTTAAAGATAGTAATCGTTTTTGATATCGCAATTTGATGTACTTGGCTGAGTTTTAAAACTCACGCTTATTGTTTGTTTGTAGGTACCTTGAGGACGACATGCATGGATGGAAGTAGTGGCACGAACACGTGTTGAATCATCATATTTTTATATCGACATGTCACTTCTAAATTTATTGATTTCATGTCTGTAATAAGCTTGTGGTAGTTGTTTATGTGCTTAGTTGGGTCATGGAGGTTAGTTGACACCATGACCCATGTTTGTGCTTGATTGGCTATCCTAAGTTCCTTTATATTGTTGCTATATTATTGATGTCTTTTGTCTGCTGAGTGGATGTCCTAGTTTTAGGAGAGGTGCTACCAAAATTTCAAGTAAATTCGGTGTCTTGCTAGTATTTAGCTTGCTTTGCTAATTTATTCTAGTGTCTTGTGTTAATTGCTGGTTGAGGGTGTAACATTCAGGGCATGCGCGGTGCCGGGGTGTTACATCTACAAAGAGGCGAGTTGTTAGGAGTCAAACCTGTCAGATGCATATGGTATGTTGATACGATTCATCAAAGTTTTTCCATTCTACTGTTGTTTTATTAAGAGTTAAAGCCCTGTAAGGCCTAATAAGTGTAAAGTTGACCTTATGGTTTTTCAATAATGTTTAATTTAATAATTATAGATTTTTATTATGTTTCCACTATGTATGATTGTGATATTATATCTATATTACCACTGTGCACTAGCGTAATCTTGAACTAGTGCAATATACATAAAGAATCCGAATTTACATATTAGGATTCCAACACTGACCAAATATCCCCTTGCTGCCAAACTAATCATGTTCCTTTCTTTTCTCTTCATTGCTATTGCAAAGTGAAATCCTGATATATTTAGTGCTAGTATCAGCAACCATACTTGGATGCTCTATTGAGGTTCTATGGTGGAGAACAAAAACTAGGAAAATCATAAACCCCCAAGGTTGTCACTGTAAACATACAACATTTTCACATGTAAACATACTACCCTAGGTTGGTCAAAATAGTAGGAAATCATAATTAAACATGAACATAAGAGCATATGATAGCAGTGCCAGCTTTCCTTAGATTATTGGGATTTTGAGTCTGGTGCCAAGTTCTTGGATAACTAGTGTATGGACTTCAATGTTTTGGCTCCCTAGTGCAAACATGTAATCTTAAATATACAAGATTATTATCTCTTCAAGATAAACGTATATGGTATTGCATGCTGAAGCTAAATAAACGATTAAATGTAAGACATGCTGTGAGCTTAAGAAGTTGTATGTCCTCCCTGGTTGAAATTAGTGAGTTTAATTAAGTTATTTCTTTAGTATGAAGTTCCTAATTGTATTCAAAGTTCCATTGATAAAAAAAGTAATTTGTGGAACTTTTAATTGCAATTTGTTTATCTTTCACTATTGTAGCTGTAACATAGGTGCTCCAGCCTTCAACTAGTCCACTGATGGTGCATCTGAACTGAGGCTCTGATGAGGACATCACTTCTATGGATACGGCCACACCTACACATCAAGTTGAAACCAATGATGTAATACAAGGACCAATTACTTGAGCTCGTGCACATCAATTTAATTACTAGGTGAATGCGTTCCTCGGGTTGCATACAAATAATTTAATGAATGGAATACTATTTAATCATTATGATGATTTTATTGTCCTTAGGAACCAAGGAGAAGGACTTCCAAACGTCAAGCATGAAGCCAGTTCTTCCTGTGCATAAGATTAACTCGGATTCAGCCTCCTGGACAACACCAACTTAAAATGATCATAACTTTTGATCCACACCGGGGTCTATAAGTACTTGTTTCAAAGGTTTCATCGTCCTCTTTCCAACGGATCTGGCCGCATCTCCAAATTCCATCCGAGTCGACGGGAATCTGCCAAACAAGTGATGTCACTTTTCTAGTCCGAGAATACATGGGCTTTGGGCTTTGCAAATTGAGTTGTAATTGTCCTCCACCTGTTTTGGACGTGTATCCCACTCCTCTATCTCTCATAAATAGCCAGTCGCCGCCTCTTTAGGTCTTAGGTTTTATTTGATTAGTTTAGCCAAGTGCAAACTTGATCCTATGAGTTGTGCTGGATAGCCACCTTATCAAGATCGTCAATAAAACTTCACCTTATTTCGCCTTCATCTATATTTGCAATTTCAGATTGCCTTTTATCGTGTTCTTGCTTGTTCTTCGGTTGCTTGCAGGAATTGAACCTCGTGTTTAGGTTGATCGTGGCCGCGGCAAGATCAATAACCATCCGGGATTGGTTTAGCGATTGCTAGGGCACATCGTTGTCGTACGGTGTAGTCGGATCATCAAAGTCACCTCCATCCAAATCGATCGTGTGTTTCTCATCAAAAAAGCAGGACACCGAAAGCGCTATCAGGCTCTAGGTCCAAGCCTCCAACCCAGAAGGCAGTGTCATGACCTGGCCGAACTCTACTAACATAAATTAAATTGAATGTAAAATTAAAATAGAAATACCTTTTTTTTAAGTTACAAGATATACGTACACAACCTACACACCATATGTACATACACATGTGCGCATAAAATATTACAGCTAGTACATATTTTTAGCCATTGGATGTATTTTGTTTAGCTATTAATTAGCTATAATAGTTATAGCAATTGCGTCGCAACACATGATTACAACAATTCAACATGTGGTTACAATAACACAATTATTTTTAGCAACCTCGTCACCTGATCGCTTCAACTGCACGTGCCTAAGCAGTTGTTGTAGACAATTGCTACAGACAATACATACAGTGGCCAAAAAGTTACCAAAAATTCATTGTTTGGGCTTACCCCTTTTTTCCCCGAACGTAGTTACCAAAATTACAACAATTAAATGAATTTTATCCAATACATCAAACCAAATGCTTTATTAGTTACTCGTTACAAAGGATAAGGTCGACACGATTTGATTTGATTGCTAAAGTCTAGATGCTTTTTTGTGCTCATCTTGGACTATGATCGGATTGCTGGCCACACACCTGTAAAATGGTCTGGAAGGGTCACACTCACACCTATGCATTTTCGGTGTGAAGCCGCTGCTTCCACATCGCTAATAATCTGGTGGTGTGGCTAGTAATCTGACCAGTTGGATCACAGTATTAGAAATCTAAAATGGAGAACTAGGTTAACTCTTCGGTCTTTCTGTGTGATGTATTCTTGATCTGCAGAGATATGCACGGTCAGGTATTCCATTGAGTTGAAATGCTGTGTACCATGCGTACGTTGGAGGCTTCTGTATAGATTAGTCAAGAGAATCAATATAGCATGTATCTGTATGTACACCATACACGTTATTGATCTAGATGTCTGGACCTGGTTATTGTCAGTTTGACCAACTAAAAAAGGATGCTTACTGCAGTGACGTGGCATTTTCAGAGTCCATTGTACTGCAACGAGACATCGATGTTTTGTGTCCAAATTCCACGTGACATTTTCAGAGTCCATTGTACTGCAACGAGACATCGATGTTTTGTGTCCAAATTCCAAAAGAACAGGCGGCTAGTTCGGTCATGCATGCTGGCCCCACTTTCA
This sequence comes from Rhipidocladum racemiflorum, assembly GCA_036346355.1. NCBI lineage: Eukaryota > Viridiplantae > Streptophyta > Magnoliopsida > Poales > Poaceae > Rhipidocladum > Rhipidocladum racemiflorum. The sequence continues at coordinate 61,705,293 of CM070570.1, forward strand.
GGTGAGCCTGCTTGGTAGTCCTACCTGTCGTTGTTCTAGTCACATGGGTGCAGGTACAGCACGCGCGCGGGCATCAAAGCCGAAGTTTTTAGTCCCTGACATAATTTTTTATTTCAAACGTTGGCCTAGGCGAAATTTTTTTCAAAAAAATGAGGATCTCCCGACTACGAAAATCACGGCACTGGTTGAACTCATAGTAGGCCACCATGATAATAGTGTGTTGCCAAGTCAAGGCATAGCGAAAGGAGGGCGCGGCCGAGCCTAGGGTGCTCAACATCTAGCTACCAGCCTATCAAACCGCGGTGCCATCTATTTGTGCCGCAGTCAGTCGGTTTCCTGCGTATTTGAGATCCTATCAAGGTAATATAGATGCGACAGGTAACGTATGTGACCTGTCAATGCTCCATGATGAAGAGGAGACTATTTTTATAAATTGTACTCCCTCCAGTTTGATAATAGATGTCGTTTTGGACATAGTGATGATCAAATTTCTAAAACTTTGACTATCAATATATTTTTAAATATTTAAATTGGATATATGAAAATTATATGTGTAGACTTGTCTCGAGAAGTACTTTCATAATATTATAATTTTATTGGGTTTTATAAATATATTATAATAAAAATTAGCGGTCAAAGTTGTGTTTTGAAGACCGTGTCGATGTCCAAAACAACATCTATTATCAAACTGGAGAGAGTATATACAAGAAGATCCTATTTGCAAAATAAATGTCAATGGAGCCAATTGAGCCAAGTCTTCTGGGAGCATCGCTACCTTCTCTGTTTTGTTTCTTGTTAGTTTCAATCAGTTATGAACAGAGAGGATGTTTCTTGTTAGTTTCAATCAGTTATGAGCAGAGAGGAAGCTGAATTATTATCTTATCAAAGGAATTGTTGGTATTGTGAATTGTAAAATTGGGTACACCTGTTGACATTGTTGGCATCTTCGTCTGCTCTCTGGTGCTATCATGGGTTGTTACATAAATCTGAATCCCGTCGAGATTTCGGATTTTAAACACCTCCGATATCATAAATCTCAGCCGAGAAAAATTTAAAATGCTATAGTACACACTCAAATCTCGGCGAGATCTCGGTAATTTCGGCAAAAATTTCGATATTTTTTACCGGATTTTCTTTCTTTTTTTTGGGGGGGGGGGGGGCTGGATTTGATTGCATTTAGGGTCAATACCATAGACAAAAAAAATTTAACATGTTGTTGACCTTTTTTCAGTCAAAACAATTTGACCAAAATCTCGGTGATTTCGGCCAAAATCTCGGATTTCCTGGTTGAAAAAAAAAAAACAAAATTTAAAATTTGGTTTTTAGATTTTGTACAGATTTTATTTGAAATTTTGAGATCTCACTGATATTTCGGATTTCTACTAAAATGAATTTTTTGTTATGATATGGTTAGAGTCCGTGTCCCTGTATGGAAGGACTCTATCCATTGGTGGGTGAATCCAAATTAATCTCCAGGGGTCCTCCACTATATATATAGGGCATTGCCTTGTACAGAAACAATCAATCTAATAAAGAGAGAGGTTTTTCCCTATATTGTGTGCGCTCTTTTTCTTCTGTTCGTGTGATTGCTTGGCGTGCCGTGGATTGGTGTGGGTGAACGATCTTGTTTCACAACACGTTAACAGCACGAGTCTCTACCACAAGAAATGAAGGATCGTCAACTACAATGAACGACTACTCCTAGCGATTGATCGCCCGATCCAATCTGCAATCAACTCGTCATCAAACCGGCATCTACTCGGATTGTCGAAAAAGTCCTACGCGACTCTATCCTACACAATAGTCAACACATCCGGCGTCAAGAACGTAAGTAATCGCGCGTGATCAAATCCTGCAGATCGCTCTCGCTACTGTACAAACTAGCAATCAATCTGTTACTGTGTTGATCGGTTACTGTTCATCTTGAAAAAAAAGGATGGCACGATGGCCAGAAGCCGCCCCTGACACCTTGGTCCTGCCGCCGGTTTTTGGACTTGCACGGGCCAGCCCAGGCAGTAAAGAAAAAAACAGTGAAAAATGACGCTTTTGCCATTGTGTTTTATGGAATTTAAAAATCAATAAATAATTCAGAATATCACGGTTAAAACTAGAAAATTGGTTTTGTAGATTTGTGGACTTTCGAAAAATTTGCAAAATTATGTTTTAGGACATATTGGAAGCTCCATACCCTGGGTTTATTTTCTAGCTTTTTAGCCATGTTTAATATGTGATAAATTAATTTTCATGTTACACAAGTAATTCTGAAAATTGCTTAAATATTAACGAAAAATTGCAAAATTTGCTAGAAAATTATGACTGGTTGGGATTTGATTTTAGTAATGAAGGAACCGATGTAAGACAATTGGTGTCTAGGAAAACACACATGAGGCTTGGTTCTTTAATTGGCACCCGGAAACGGGAATTGCTCCCTCCCTCATGTGAGCCCTAGGGGCGGGTTGACCTGGCCATGAGTCGAGTTGACGGAGACATTCATTACATGTTTTCACTCTCAGCCAACAAGAATTACATAAGATGTAATTAGCATTATGCCGCATTTAATTGATGTTGGGATTTATTTTCTGTTATTAAGTAATGCTGAAAAATACCTGTATAATTAACAAAAATGGCTAAATGCTAGCAAAATTCTGGGAAAATTACAATAATTATCTACTAAATAGATATATACCAAAACTTTATTGATTCAGTAAAGATGCATGCAATATAATATTTTACCAGTAGTAATATTCCGTATTACTTGCATACAGGATATGTCTGACATCGCAAAAAGGGAATTTGCTGTGCTTACCCTGGATGGCAGCAATTATCTTACTTGGGCAATAGATGCCAAAATCAACCTAACAACTAGAGAACTTGGAGTTGCTATTGCCCAGCCTGAAGCTGGTGCAACTGCTGTGCCCAAACTCATGAAATGTGTTGCTTTACATTTCCTGAGGCACCATCTTCATCCGGACCTGAAGGCCGAATACTTGATGGAGGAGGACCCGCTTGTGTTATGAAATTCCCTGAAGGAACACTACAACCAGCAAAGATCTGTGTTGCTGCCAGAAGCACAACGCAAATGGACCCTCCTAATCTGTGGCAGCCTATAATTCTGCAATGCACAAACTTGTCGCTAAATTAACATTTTGTAACCAGAAAGTTACTAATGCTGAGATGATCGACAAAACCTTATGCACCTTTCACTCCAACATGATGATACTACAGCAACAGTACCGTCATGCAAAGTACAAGAAGTACTCTGAGCTTATTAGTGTTTTGCTAGAAGCAGAAAAACATGATGAACTCCTGTTGAAGAATCATCATGCAATTGCTAATGGAAACCAAGCATTGCTCGAAGCACATGCTACCGCTCAATAGGCTGGTAATAGCCATGGCCACGAAAAAGGCCAAATGCATAAGGGGAATAAATGGAAGAATGGCAGAAACCAAAAGGGAAAGGGCAAATCCCAATGGAAAGGTAAAGGGAAAGGTACTGGAACCTTCCAGAAGCAAGGTCCAACCAATAAGGCACCTAACCCTCCTCAGTCGTGCTTTAGGTGTGGGTGCGTTGGCCATTGGTCACGTACCTGTCACACCCCAAAGCACCTGGTGGAACTTTACATGAAATCCACTGGGAGATTCCAGAAGAATCAAGAAAAAAAGGTTGAGGCACACTTCATTGAACAAGAAGGTGGGAAGAATGATGACAATGTCACCGATCCTACGGTCGAGTTCAAAGAAAGCCTTCTCGGATATGGTGACTCGCCCATGGAGGAAGATGACCTTCTTGGTACAGAATTTGTGGAATTCCAGAAGAATACCAATGTTCCCCAGGAGGAGGAACATGACTTATATGGAGACTTGCAATAGTTTCCTTTTACCCCTTTTTGCTTTATGTCGCATTTCCATTAGTTGAGTCTCCTTAAGAGCCTCATATTATCAGTTTGAATATTTATATTCCTACATGAATATTTGGTCGATGCTCCTGTTGAGCAATTATTAATAATAGTCAAATAAGGTGTTTTTCCAGAATATTTGCTCATTCTTGTGCTATGCTTGTCCTATATTCTACATTTTTTCTTGATGCATTAATTGTTTGATTGTTAAGTCATACCTTTAATATAGAACAAAGTACAATCCAGCGAAGGAGGAATAAATTTGTCTAGAAGAAGGCTACACCACACTAAGTGATTTGAAAATTGTGACTATCGCCAGAAGCGATGATCTTATAGTTGGCACTGGAAGAATGTCATATTATACCCTGAGTCCAGTTGTACTCATTTATATCTTAAAGACATTGGTCTGAATGATACCCATATGCAGACATAGAAGAGGATGGTACTGAATACCTACTAATGGCTAAGTTTAATGGGTGTAATAAATGTGTGGTTGAAAAACTTCCTCCCTTCTTCTCTGGGTTATACTACGCATATATAAAACCTGAAGTTTGTGTTGTGATAAAAACCCAGAGATATTTAGAGATCTTGGAGATCGACTGGGTAATCTTGAGTTGAATATTATGATAAAATAATTAGTAATTCTGCTGGCCATAGCATAAAGACTTTCCTAGACCTGAAGATTTCTTATGCCCTGTGTGTGCTATAGGAAAACTTACAGTTAAATCCTCTAACTTTTAAAGCAATCACTGAATTTCCTGGAGAAAATTCGAAGTGATATATGTGGACATTTTCAGCTCCTGTTGGGCCTTTTGAGATATTTTATGTCTCTTATCTACTAGGAACCATGCTTCTGCCAAAAATTAATAGCCTAAATTTTTAAGAGCCGCCTTTCCAGAAGAAAGAATCAAGTCTATTCAAATAGACAATGCTAACGAGTTTAACCTCAAAAGCATTTAATGATTATTATGTGGCCTTGGGAATTAATGCAGAACTTTTAGTACCTCATGTCCACACATTAGAATGGCCTTGTAGAGTCATTATTAAAGGACTAAAATTTATTGCTTAGCCACTTTTGCAGAATAGTAGGTGTCGGCGTTCTAGCCAACAAACACCTCCAGATCGGGTGCTTGTAAGGTTCAGACGGGGGGGGGGCTTTCGGGGCAATCGCCGGAGGAAGAAAGACCAGAGTACCAGGGAAGCTTGGAAGAATGGGGACGCTAGGGTTTACCCAAGTTCGGGCCCTCCGAAGAGTAACAGCCCTAGTCCTGCCTTTCTTGTGATTGCATGTGTTGTGGAGTATGAACTGGAATCCTAACTTGAGAGAATGGAACCTAATGTCAAAGAATCGAACCCCCTCTCCCATACACCACGGCTCCCATTTATACTTGGGCCGGCCGGGGCGCATGGGAGGCTTACACAGCAAGCTATACTCATTACACAGCCACGGGCGCATTTAATGCGCGTCACTGTCCCCACACCCCATTTAATGTCTGCCGCAGCCGTCACACTCCTGCCTAGGGCCCCACGCCCACCAACGCCGCCCGTTCTGTCAAGGGGAGGGGTGCCGCCGTGACGTCACTCATAATTAATACGCGCCTGGGGAAGACACGCCGTCATACTGTAGCCTCCACGCTTCGCATTTAATGCGTACGATTCGCATTAACTATCCTTGATCCTGGCACTGTAGCCTCGGGGGTGGCGCCGCGAGTGGCTCAGACGCCACTGCCCACCGGTGAACACCTTCTTGGCGCCAGTGGCGTGGCTCAACGCCACATCGCCCATGGCGACCACATTCTTGGCGCCCGATGGCGTGGCTCGATCGCCACTGCCCACTTGGGCGACCACCTTCTTGGCGCCAGTTGGCGTGGCCTCGACGCCAATTGTCCACTTGGGCGACCACCTTCGAGAGCCCGATGGCGGGGCACGATCGCCACCTGTCCACTTGGGCGACCACCTGGTGGCCCTGCTGCTCGCCGCGGCGGTGGGGCCCAGACGCGCCCTGCCCGCCCGGCGACCGTGTTTATTGCGGGGGAGTGGGTACCCGGGTGTAGAATACGCCGATAGTTGCCCCCGGGCCCACCCTGGAGCGCCTTTTGGTTTTTCGCCTTCCTTTTTCCTTCTCTCTCGTCTTTAACTGACCTTCGGGGAACCGTTCAGTCTCCCGGGTGGGGCCCGTTAAATGCCCACGCGCCCCGCAACTTTAAAGATCTTCCGGCTTCCTCGGTTCCCAAGGCGGTTTGCGCAGTTACTCCTGCCTCGTAACCGTCGCACGACCCTTGGGATGCGCCCCTTTTATGGGGTTTTTTGAACTTCCCATTTGCGAGCCGCCGCGTCTTTTTGGTTTTCCCGCTTAGCCTTCCCTTGCGTCCTTATAAAGAGGCCGGCCATGAGGGGGGCGGTTCTTTTTCTTTCAAGCTCCCTTCGCCTTGTTTTTCTCACCACCTTAGAGCCCCTTGCTTCTTCTTCCCCGGCGTGCTTCGTCATTCTTCCGCCTTCGATGGCTCCTCCGACACCTTCTGCCACGATCTTGCCCCCCTCGACTGTCGAGGAGGAGGGCGCCGCCAGGCTTTCCAGGCACATCTCCGTGGGCACCCTCCGCATTCGCCCCGGGACCGTCATGCCCCGCTGCCATCCCGGGGAGGTGGTCTTCTTTGGGTGGCAACTGGTAGCCGGCCTGCTGCCACCGGTGTCTGACTTCTATCTCTCCGTCCTCAACTTTTACGCTATTCACCACATCCATCTTCCTCCTAACTCCGTCATCCTTCTCGCTGTCTTCGCCCACTTCTGCGAAATGTTCGTAGGAGTGCTGCCCAATCTCCTCCTTTTTCGCTTCTTTTACGCCCTTCGCTCCGCCGGCGCCACTTCTCCTATCTCCGGGAGCTGCCACCTGCGGCTCCGAGACTGAACCATGTCGCGCTACATCCCACTGGACTGCCGGTCCAACTGGAGGACGTGGCGCGACGAGTGGGTGTACGTCGAGGACGACAACGGCATTGAGGTGGTAGAGCTTCCAACCGGGCCGATGGTCAGCAACCCCAACTAGGGGGCTCACGTCAGCGAGACGCCCGAGCTCCAGGCGATGCTAGCCCGAGTCGACCAGTTGCGGACGGCGGGCCTAACGGGGGGCATGGTTGTCCGGGACTTCATTTCCCGGAGGATTAGCCCCCTGCGCCGCCGCGTCCGCCCGGCCTGGCAGTACATGGGCCAGGATGATGGGATCCGGACCATCCCTGGAGGTAAACTGCTATGCTTCGATCGCCCTTTTCCCCTCCCTCCTTTTTTTTCTTTTTTGGCCAACTCCGGTTCTGACGGCGTTCTTCTTCTTTGGATTTTTATCAGCCGCTGGGAACTTGTCTTCCACCGCGGTCGACAAGTGGATGGGGCAGCTGGGCGTGCCCAGCTCTGTCCCGCCATTCCCGGCGGGCGCGCTCCCACTCTATCGGTTAGAGCCTAGGGAGCGCGCGGCGATAGTCCGCGCTATGCCGAAGATGGACGCCATGGGAATGCCCGATACAACACACCAGGCGCCCCTGACGATCCGAGACCCCCCTCCCGCCGGCGACCAGGGGAGGGGCGACCAAGCGAGGCGCAGGCGCCCAGCCGACGACGATACCGCTGGCGGGCCTTCCCAAAGACCCCGCCTCACGGCGGCAAGATGCTGCGACTCCGCTTTGTCTTCTGGGCTCGACCGGGCGGGTCCTCCACAAAGCTACTGAGAGCTCTTACGCGTGCGGCGGGCTCCTCAACGGCGGCGGGGGGTTCGTCGGCCGGCGCGACCTCGTCCTCCCTCACCCCTGTTGAGGTGGTGATGTTGGACCCTCCGGCGCCGACTCTCCTTCTGCCGCCGCCATCGCCGTCGGCTCCAACGACGACGCTGCCGTCGCCGCCTCCGCCGCCACCGTTGGCTCCATCGACGACGTTACGGCCGCCGCCGGCGGCGGCATTTCTTCCCCCTCCACCGTCGGTGCCGGCCCTTAGGCCGCCAGGACCGGCACCGCCAACACCGCGCGGGGGGCTGGTCCTCGCCCTGGGTGTGCCCCGCTTCCCGAGGCCGCCACCTAGGTACTTATTCAAAAACGTACAAAAAGAATAGTCAAGTCCCTTCAAATTGCGTCTTACCATCGTTTTCTCCTCCCTCAGGGTGCCCAATCCAGACGTCCTTGCCGCCCAGGCCGAGGACGACCAGGGCGCCCCTGACGCAGGTGCCTCGCTACCTGAGGCCGTCGAGCTTCAGGGTGAGCGGGTCGAGGGGGGCGAGCCCCAAGTGGTTATTCCGCCAACCCCCGTCGCTCAGGCATCAGGCACGCTGGGCCCTTTGGCCACCCCGGAGCTCCCCACCGCCTCCATTCCTTCGGCAGACGTAGACGCTTTGCTGGCGGCTCTTAGCGAGCTCTACTCCAGCACGAGCAGCCGTCTGGCGACAAGCAAGGAGTGGCTGGCGGAGGCGGGAGTCCAGATCAACCGCCTTCGCAAGGAGGTGGAGGATTTGCGTGAACGCAGGCGGCCGAGCTGCACCGCCGAGGGAGCGAGAGCAATGAGCACAGCGCCCGTCGCGCCGAGGAGCTTTTCGCGGAGCTGGATGCGGAGAAGGGCGACCGTCTTCAGTCGGAGGCGGACACCATGGGGATGCTGCGCCATGCCTTCGACCGGATGGTGGCCAGCCTTACCCCACTGGGACTGGTGTAGCAATGTCCCCGGGAGCAGAAACCGCAGCATTACGCGTTCTGCCTCAGCCGAATCGCGGACTTCCTCACGCACCTGCCCGCCGCCGCCTCGGTCCGCCGCCAGAGGGGCGCTAGCTGCGGCAGCCCACGCCGGCACGCGGCCGGCTTGCTGCGCCAGCCGCGACGCCAACTTCGATCTCGGGGCCACCGTCCAGGGGATTGAAGGTGACTAGGCGCAGGCGGAGGAGCGGGTCCACGACGCCTCCGAGCAAGTTGCCGCACAGCAGGAGATGGAGAACCTCACCGAGGCAGCGGAAGACGTGGCGCTGAGGCTGGACATTGGCCCGGCTGAGGAAGACGTGGCGGCCGCCGAAGCGGTAGCGGAGGACGAGGAGGAGGCCCCATTAGCGTAGCTCTTCCCCCTTTCTTTGCTTCCACTGTAAAGATACTTGATGCAAATCAACTTAAATGGAACGGAAGCGCAAGCTTCCCATTATACCACCCAGTGTCTATTTTTACTTCTACTCCACTGGTTCCGCATGAACAAGCGCAAGACTGCTTAAGGACTCGGAAGGGGAGCACGACTTAAGGCCTTGTGCCAGGGAGTCACTTCCCTTGAACCTTTTGACTTAGCAAAAATCTTGCTACCCAGGTAACCTCCGGGGAACGAACACTTAGTGAGTCGCGGCAGGGCCTTAGGTTATCGACAACGGTGTTCAAGTCGCTGATCCCCACGGGGACACCCAGAGTGCCATGACCGTGCCGGGGATCGTGCTGAACCAGCCGTCCGATCGCCCACCCCCGCACGCCGCTCTCACTTAGTGGTTCCTTCTTTGCCACCGGGCTCTTGCAAGGCCATAGGGTACCAAGGGCAAGTGCCCCGGCACTGCCCAACAGTGGGCAAGAGACCGAAAAGAGAGTAGGGAGAATAATTACTTCGGATAAAGAAAGTGAATACTTAATTTCAAACAAGAGGCCCTTCCCGACCAGCGGTGGAGAGGAAAACACGCTCCGGCTGGTCGGGGAACAGAGCCCGAGACTTACAACCGATCAGGGATAGAACTTGTGCAGATTCTCTATGTTCTGTGAGTTCGCCAGTTCTTCGCCGTCTTCAGTGGCCAGCCTGACCGCCCCGGGACGAGAGACTAAGACCACCTTGAAGGGGCCCTCCCACTGGGGAGACAGTTTATGCGACCCGGCATGCGACTGGATTCTTCGCAAGACCAGGTCGCCCACTGCCAGTGTTCTCTTACTAACCCGGGAGGTGTGGTACTGCCTGAGACTCTGCTGGTACCGCGCGGCGCGCAGGGCCGCCCTGTCCCGTGCTTCTTCCAGGAGGTTGACATCGTCTTGGCGTAGATCCTCCTGACTTTCTTCCGCGAACGCCGCGACGCGCAGCGATCCCAGCTCTAGCTCCGAAGGGAGGGCTGCTTCCGCACCGTAAACCAGGGAGAAAGGGGTTTCCCTGGTAGCCCAGCTAGGAGTGGTTCGAAGCGACCACAATACTGCCAGGAGTTCTTCAGTCCATCGGGCTCCACGCTTGTGGAGTCGATCAAACGCGCGGGTCATGAGGCCCTTCAGCACCAGCGTGTTGGCCCGCTCGACCTGGCCGTTGCTCCTTGGATGGGCCACCGAGGCAAAACAGACCTTGGTGCCCATCTCTTCGCAGAAATCCAAGAAAGCCGCACTGGTGAACTGCGCCCCGTTGTCGGTGATGATACGGTTGGCGACCCCGAAGCGAGTGAAGATCCCTTGCATAAATTTTACTGCAGCTACGGTGGTAATGGCTCTTATCGCCTCGGCTTCCACCCACTTAGTGAATTTGTCGATGGCGACGAACAGATGGGTGTAGCCCCCCAAGCCCGCGGGAACGGGCCCAGGATATCCAGCCCCCAAACCGCGAAGGGCCACGAGAGCGGGATAGTTTGCAGGGCCTGGGCTGGTTGGTGGATTTTCTTGGCGTGGAACTGGCACGCCTCACACCTCCTCACCAGCTCGCAAGCATCCTGGAGGGCGGTTGGCCAATAGAACCCTTGGCGGAAAGCCTTTCCCGCCATCGATCGATCGGACACATGGCTCCCGCACACGCCTCCATGGATATCAGAGAGCAAAGTGCTCCCCTCTTCCCGAGTGATGCAGTTCAGGAGAATCCCGTTTTTACCCCGGCGGTAAAGGTCCCCGCCCACCAGGGTATAGCACTTGGCCTTTCGTGCTAACTTCTCCGCTGACACATCATCGTCGGGGAACACTTGATCCCGCAGGTAGGCCAGGACCGGATCCATCCACGTGCCTTCCCGGTCAAGCGCGGCGACCACAAGGTGGCCGCCCGGGTACTCCGCCTGGCCGGGCATTTCCACCGGTGCTACCCTTCCTCCAGAGGTGAGGGCTGAAGTAGCATCACCATCTTCCCCACCGAAGACGGGAGCCATGATGGACGGTCGCGGAATCCTTTCTTCAAAGACTCCGACCAGAACAGGGGCCCTTGTCGAGGCGAGCTGTGCGAGCTCGTCCGCCAAGTGATTGTCACGTCGGGGGATATGGGTGTACCCCAACCCTTCGAAGTGTCGTTCCATTTTTCTGACCTCACTTGGTCTGCTGCCATGGCGGGTCGGGGCGGAAGAAGTCTTTTCTTGCTTGATTGACGACCAGCAGGGAGTCGCCCTTCACTTGTAAGCGTCGAATACCGATGGCTGCGGCGGCCCGAAGACCCGCCAGTAAGCCCTCGTACTCGGCAACATTGTTAGTGGCCTTGAAGTCGAGGGAGACCACGTACTTAAGGAGGTCCCCGGTCGGGGAGACCAGGAGGACCCCAGCCCCCGCGCCTTCGAGACTGAAGGATCCATCGAAGAATAGTGTCTAGGGAGTGGGCGCGGGGACCTCATCTGCTTCGGACTCGGCTGGGGTCCACTCGACGACAAAGTCTACCAACCTTTGACTTTTAATGGCGGTACGAGGAGCGAACTTGATGCCGAACTCCCCCAGCTCAACGGACCACTTTGCAATGCGGCCTTCAGCCTCACGATTGTGGAGAATCTCGCACAGGGGGTAGGAGGAGACCACCGTGATCTCCCTTCCTTGGAAATAGTGTCGCAGCTTCCTCGACGCTACCAGCACGTCATACACCATCTTCTGAGCCTGTGGGAACCTTGTTTCTGCGTCGTGCAGCACCTTGCTGATGTAGTAGACCGGCCGCTGGACACCTTCCCGCTCCGCGACCAGCGCCGCGCTCACTACAGAGGGGCTAGCCGCCACATACAGCAGCAGCGGCTCGCCCGGCTCGGGGGCGACCAGCACCGGAGGGGAGGAGAGGTACTTCTTCAGGTCTTCGAACGCTTGCTGGGCTTCCGGGGTCCACTCAAATGAGTTGGTCTTCTTCAACAGCTTGAACAAGGGTAGGCTTTTCTCCCCTAGCCGGGCTATGAATCGGCCAAGGGAGGCCAGGCGACCAGTCAGGCACTGTAGTTGCTTGAGCTGGGTAGGTGGCTGCATCCGCTCAATCGCTTCGATCTTCTCTGGGTTGACCTCGATTCCGCGGCTGGAGACTAGAAATCTGAGCAGCTTTCTGGATGAGACGCCAAACACACACTTTTCAGGATTCAGCTTCAAGCAATACTTCCTGAGGTGGGAGAAGGTCTCTTCCAGGTCCTGGACAAGCTCATCAACCTTCTTTGTCTTTACTACCAGATCGTCAACATATACTTCAAGGTTCTTTCCCACTTGAGACCGGAACACAATGTGCATGGCCCACTGATAAGTGGAGCCAACATTCTTTAGCCCGAAAGGGCATATGGACATAGCAATATACACCAAAAGGGGTCACAAAAGCAGTCTTCTCTTCGTCTTCCCGCGCCATACTGATCTGATGATAACCGGAGTAGGCATCGAGAAAACACAGAGGTTCACACCCTGCCGTGGAGTCTACAACAATGTCTATCCGTGGCAGAGGGTACGGGTCCTTGGGGCAGGCTTTGTTGAGGTCGGTGAAGTCGATGCACATTCGCCACTTCCCATTGGACTTCCTTACGAGCACGGGGTTGGCCAGCCACTCGGGGTAGACGGCCTCCCGCACAATCTTTGCACACAAAAGTTTTTCCACTTCGTCTCGAATGGCGTCCTGCCGCTCTGGCGCCTGCCGCCAGACCTTCTACCGGACCGGGTGCGCTCCAGGGAGCGTTGCCAATCGGTGCTCGATCACCTCCCTAGGGACCCCGGTCATCTCCGATGGCTCCCAAGCGAACACATCCAGATTGGACCGGAGGAAGGTGACGAACGCGCCTTCCTATTTGGCGCTGAGGTCGGTGCCGATCTTTACGACCTTGCCGGGGCCATCCTCGCCCACGGGGACCGCCTTCACCTCGCCCGAAGGTCCGGGCGAAGTGCGGGTCCTGATCGAGGGGACGCCTGGGCTGTCGTCTTTATCGCGCGCCGAGCAGGTGGTGCCGGCCAGGTCTTGCAGCTATTTGCTGAGGCGCAGAGCTTCCAGTCTATCCACCCTCACCGTGATTGGGCCCCCAGGCCCAGGGATCTTTACCAGCATATAGGCGTAGTGAGCGACCGTCATAAATTTGACCAGAGCTGGGCGGCCAAGTAGGGCGTTGTAGGGGAGGTCGAAGTCAGCGACCTCGAAGTTGACAAGCTCCGTCCGGAAGTTCTCCGCACTCCCGAATGTAACAGGCAGCTGGACCTGCCCCAAGGGCAAGAGGCCCACCCCGGGGGCAACTCCGTAGAAAAGTGGGGCCGGGCGCAGCTCCTCATACGGTATCTGGAGCGCCTGGTACGCCCCGACAGACAATAGGTTGATGGTGCTACCTCCATCAACAAGAACCCGCCCGAGCTTCGCGTTGCGAACTGTGGGAGAAACCACAATCGGGAGATGGCTCGGGCCGGAAACATTCTCCGGGTGGTCGGCCCTACTGAAAGTGATCGGTTGCTCCGACCACTTCAGTGGCCTGCTCGCCCCGGGAGCTATCGTGGTGGTGCAAACCTGCCTCAGGTCCCGCTTGTACTGCGAGTTCGATGAGTAGGAGGCTGAGCCACCGTGAATAAACGCCACCGTATGCTCCGCCTGCTGGAAAGCCAGCGGAGCCGGGTCTTCGTCGTTGTCGTCTCCATGGTCTTCCTCGTGGCGTTTCTTGAGCCACCTATCTACCAGTTTGCACACAACTTGGTAGTCTTCCAAGTCGTGCCCACTCGTTCGATGGATGGGGCAATAAGGTTTGCCCCCGCCGTCTTCGCGATGGGGTGAACGGCGGTCCCTGCGGTCGCCGCGCTAGTCCCGGCACTCACCCCTTCGGTCCTGGCCGTCACGACGCCGGGGCTTGGCTTCCGGCTCGGCAACCAGGACTTCCCTGGCGGAAGCCTCCTTCCGCATCTTCTTCTTCTTGCGGTCGGAGGACTTTGAGGTGCCTACGTCACTCGGGCCGGAAGGCCTTGTGGTGCACTCCCGGGCCTCCGCCGCCCTGGCGCACTTGTGCGCCAGGGAGAACAACTCGGAGGTGGTTGCAATGGTGCGGGTAGCCATCTTCTCCTGCATCTTCTGGTCCCGGACCCCCCTCCGGAACACAATGATTACTGATTGCTTAGAGATCCGGGGGATCGTGTTGCGGCAGTGGCTGAACCGCCGGATGAACTCTCTCAGGGACTCCCCCTCGGTCTGCTCCAGAGTGTGGAGGTCATCCTCCACGCTTGGCTGAGCGTAGGAGCCCTGGAAATTGGCGACGAAAATGTCGCACAGCTCCTCCCACGAATGCACAGAGCCTCGCGGGAGGTTAAGTAGCCAAGACCGGGCGGAGCCCGTCAGAGATGTCGGGAGGTAGTTGGCCATAACCTTCTCGGACCCTCCCGCAGCGCGCACCACCGTGGTGTAGATTTGCAAGAACTCCTCCGGATTGGTGGTGCCGTTGTACTTCTCGATGGAGGCGGGGCGGAATCTCTCCGGCCACGCAGCTTGCCGGAGACGGAGAGAAAATGCCTGGCATCCAACGTTGTAGGGGGAGCAGCGTCGCTCGCCAGCCCCTTGATCCTGAGACGAGGATGAAGGGTGCGAGTCTACGCTCTCCCCGGAGTCAGAGGGGGAAGCCCCCTATTGACCAGCGGGTATCTGGGGATTGGTGCATCGCTGTGCGCGTTCGCGATGCCCCCTAAGGACGTGGCGTAGGTCGCCGTCGCGCTGGAGCCGCCTCTCGTCCAGGTTTGTTCTCAGATCCTCACGATCTCCTCTTGACTCGGGGGGACCGCGAGAAGAAGCGGAATCACGTGCAAGTCCCCCTACGCCGGAGGGGGCTGCAACCAGGGCTCCCTTTCCCTTGTCCCGGCCCTTGGCGCCGGGAGAAATTGTCGTGTGGCGGCTGGAACCCTGCGCCTCGGGCGCGCGCTCCTTGCCGCCATGCGCCGGAAGCCCCCGGCTGGGTCGCCGCCTCAACCTGCTGTTGAGCGGCGTCGATCAGGCGGGCGATATCCCGCAGCCACGGAGTGGCCGGGGTCTCGCCCCCTAGCGGAACTGGAGGGTGATCGAGGAGTAGTCGGGCGGCATGAAGGCTCCGTGCGGGGGTATCATCCCCCAATATCAAACGCCGTTGGACGGGCTGGCCCCCAGGGGCGGGAGCCAGGTGTGTCCCTCCTACGACGGAGGGACCCGGCTGACCCGGCGCCTTTCTCGGGCGCCGGGACCAGCTACGGGCGCTGCTTTCCTCAGGTAGATTGCTGCGCTTGGAGTGCGACTCCGCCATGCAGACAATCGCCCCTACTTCTTCTAAGCTTCGAATCGGAAACGGAAGGAAGAGGGCAATCTAACCACCAAGAGCCCCTACCTGGCGCGCCACTGTCGGCGTTCTAGCCAACAGGCACCTCCAGATCGGGTGCTTGTAAAGTTCAGACGGGGGGGGGGCTTTCGGGGCAATCGCCGGAGGAAGAAAGACCGGAGTACCGGGGAAGCTTGGAAGAATGGGGACGCTAGGGTTTACCCAGGTTCGGGCCCTCCGAAGAGTAACAGCCCTAGTCCTGCCTTTCTTGTGATTGCATGTGTTGTGGAGTATGAACTGGAATCCTAACTTGAGAGAATGGAACCTAATGTCAAAGAATCGAACCCCCTCTCCCATACACCACGGCTCTCATTTATACTTGGGCCGGCCGGGGCGCATGGGAGGCTTACACAGCAAGCTATACTCATTACACTGCCACAGGCGCATTTAATGCGCGTCACTGTCCCCACACCCCATTTAATGTCTGCCGCAGCCGTCACACTCCTGCCTAGGGCCCCACGCCCACCAACGCCGCCCGTTCTGTCAAGGGGAGGGGTGCCGCCGTGACGTCACTCATAATTAATACGCGCCTGGGGAAGACGCGCCGTCATACTGTAGCCTCCACGCTTCGCATTTAATGCGTACGATTCGCATTAACTATCCTTGATCCTGGCACTGTAGCCTCGGGGGTGGTGCGCCGGTGGCGTGGCTCAGACGCCACATCGCCCACCGGCGAACACCTTCTTGGCGCCGATGGCGTGGCTCGAATACCACCCATCGGGCGACCAGACATCTGGCGCTTGATGGCGTGGCCTGATCGCCACCTGTCCACTTGGGCGACCACCTTACTGAGCGCCCAGTGGCGGGGCCTGATCGCCACCTGTCCACTTGGGCGACCACCTTACTGAGCGCCCAGTGGCGGGGCCTGATCGCCACCTGTCCACTTGGGCGACCACCTTACTGAGCGCCAGATGGCGGGCCTCGATCGCCACTGTCGCTTGGGCGACCACCTTCGGCGCCAGTGGCGGGGCCTGATCGCCACCTGTCCACTTGGGCGACCACCTGGTGGCCCTGCTGCTCGCCGCGGTGGTGGGGCCCAGACGCGCCCTGCCCGCCCGGCGACCGTGTTTATTGCGGGGGAGTGGGTACCCGGGTGTAGAATACGCCGACTGTAGGTACCCACCAATTGCTGGGGCCACGCAGTGCTGCACACCGCGATATTAATTCAACTCAAATCAATTGCATATTATGGAATTTCTCCATTGCAGATAGTGCATGGAAGAGAATTAAGTATTTTCCATCTGCTAAAATTTTGGCTGTGTTGTATACATGCCAATCTCTCCACCACAGCGTACCACCATGGGACTTCACCGGAAGTTGGAGATCTGTACATGGCTCGGTACACTGATTGTACTAAGAACTTTTCCGGCATTAGGGGGAGATAAGTACCACAATAAAGAATGTCGAGTCCTTAGATCCACGCACTAAAGAGACCGAACTTGAAGTTCAGAAAGTAATAAATCTGCAACAAATAAGCTAATAATCTGCCAATTGCCTTCACTGATCATAAGGTAGCGGAAAGATCTCATATACCTGCAGTATATGCACCTGAAAGAGTGGAAATATCCTAGAAGGATATTGAACCCACTCTTGACCCTCATGATAAAATTAGGGGGAGGCCTCCAGGTGTACGGGACTCAATTTCGCAGAGACGTCCGCAAAAATAGAGAACCAAACAATTGAGAACACTACCCATGACAGTGGAAGAAGCTCAACCTGATGTTGAGAAAATCCCTGAAGTGAGCCATCTAGAAGATGGTAACATCCTTGAAGTGATCCATCCTGAAGATGATAACCCCATCGTATATTTGTGCGCACAATCTAATGCTGGGAAGTCGGAACACCCAGACTTCATCGTTGTGGGAAATCACGAGGAGCTAGAAGAAATTAATAAAGAGATATCCCTGGAGTGATGCAGGAGAATTATATATAAAGAAAGACTACAATTGTCGACATATTTTGCCTCTAAAATTGCTAAAATCTGGATCTAGAACCAAAGTCCAAGGCAGAGTGCCAGGAGCGCTCATATATGGTCAAATGAAAGAGCAATTGAGGCAGCGCTCGCTTAATAAGAGAAAAGTTCTTGGTCCTGTTGACTGAACATTTCCTGAAATATTCCCTGTAGGATCAAATGGATTTTTCATCCTGAAGAGATATGAAAGTATCCAGATAGTGAGATATAAAGTGAGGCTTGTAGCACAAGGGTTTTAGCAGAGACCTATCATCAATTACGATGAAACATGTTCTCCTGTAATGAGTGAAATAATGTTCTGAAATTTAATATTGATGGCAGCAAGCTTAAACTAATCAATACAGTTGATGGATGTAGTGACCGCATATTTATATGGGTCACTGAATACGGATTAAAGCAGTCGATAAGGATGGTACAACCGACTTAGTAAATTCCTCCTAAAGAAGGTGTCGGCGTACTTTGCGCCAGGGTCCCCACTCCCCATGATTAAAAGGTCGCGGTGTGGTCGCCGGGCACGTGGCGGCAGCCACGCCCTGGCGACCAGGAAGGTGATCGCCAGGACACGTGGCGGCAGCCACGCCCTGGCGACCAGGAAGGTGATCGCCGGGGACACGTGGCGGCAGGCCACGCCCTGGCGACCAGGAAGGTGATCGCCGAGGACACGTGGCGGCCAGGCCACGCCCTGGGCGACAGGAAGGTGGTCGCCAGGGACCGCGTGGCAGCCAGGCCGCCCTGAAGCGACGGAAGGTGGTCGCCCGGGACACGTGGCGCCAAGCCACGCCCTGGCGACCAGGAAGGTGGTCGCCGGGGAGCGTGGCGGCCAGGCCACGCCCTAAGCGACCAGGAAGGTGGTCGCCCGGGGACGCGTGGCAGCCAGGCCACGCCCTGGCGACCAGGAAGGTGGTTGCCGGGGAAAGGTAACACGCGGGCCACTCCCGAGTCAAGGGCATTTAATGCAAGTTATGCGCATTAAATGCAAGGCGTCTTGAGATGCGATCGACGGCCCGCCTTCCCCATGCGCATTAATTGCGTGACATCATGGCAGCACCTTACCCCTGGCGTAGGGAAGCGTTGGTGGGCGGGGGCAGTGGGATTGTGACAGCTGCGGCAGTCATTAATGAAGAGTAAGAACGAGCGACGTGCGCAATAAATAATCCCATGCCAGTGTAATGATGGTGGCTGGCGGTGTAAGCCACCCATGCGTCCCCGTCAGCCCTAGTATAAAAGGGAGCCAGGGTGCATGGGAGAGTGGGTTGGAAAAAAGATTGTAAGGTTTTCATTTCCTCCAGCAAGAACACAAGCAATACCAAAGAAAGCAGGACTAGGGCTATTACTCTTATGAGGGCCTGAACCTGGGTAAAAAGCTCTGGCGCCTCCTTGTTCCCCTGAGTTTCCCGGTACCCCGGTCGTCTTCTTCCTTTCCCCGGCAATTGCCCCGAAAGCCCCCTGTTTGAACCTGATAAGCACCCAATTCGGAGGTGCCTGTTAGCTAGTACGCTGACAGAAGGGATATTCAAATAATGATGATTGTCCCTATGTGTTCATAAAGAAATTCCAGAATGGATTTTGTATCATCTCGGTATATGTCGATGATCTGAATATCATTGGAACCACAGAGGAAATAAAGGAAGCAAATGCTTACCTCAAGACAGAGTTTGAGATGAAGGATTTGGGTAAAACCAAATTTTGCTTTGGTCTGCCGCTTGAGCATTTCCTAGAAGGAATTTTAGTACACCAGTCTGCCTATACCAAGAAGGTATTGGAAAGATTTAACATGGATAAATCTCATTCTTAGAAAACCCCCATGGTAGTAAGATCCCTTGAAGCGGGCAAACACCCATTTAGACCAAGGAATGAAAAATGAGAAAGTCTTTTGGACCTGGAGTCCCATACTTATGTATCTTGTGAATTGCACAAGGTCTGGTATTGCATTCGCAATAAATTTGCTAGCATGAAATAGTATAGTCCCAACTAGAAGATATTGGGCTAATATCAAGACTTTACTCATATACCTCTAAGGTACCTAAGATCTTGGATTGTTTTTTCCGAAGAACCAAGACTTAACCATGGGGGAAAATATGGATGTTGGCTATCTGTCTGATCCCCACAGTACCAAAATTAAGACTGGTTTTGTATTTCTCTACGGTGGTACAACCATTTCTTGACGGTTTTTTAAGCAAACCGGGGTAGCTAATTCTACCAACCACTTAGATATTACAGCCTCACGTGAGTGTGTTTGGCTGAGACACGTAATTAGCTATATCCAGGAGTCATATGGCTCTAATACTGTCGTTAACCCTACGATTATCTATGAAGATAATAAATACTTGTGCTACACAAAGTGCAAATGGGTTATGTAATGGGCAATATCACGAAGTATATCGCTCCTAAAATTTTTCTATCCTCACGAAGTCCAGAAGAATAGTGAGGTGAAGATATTACAACTAAATCATGTGAAAATCTAGCAGATTTGTTCACTAAGTCCTTGCTAAAGCTATTAGCATTGGAATGAAATGACTTAGAGATATGCATAGTTCAGGGGGAGTAAATCCTGAACCATAACCCCTTTTGCTCAATCCTGAAGATTATAGTTTATATCCTGAAGATTATAAGTTGTGCTCTTTTTTCCTTCGTGAGTTTTCCTGAAGTTTTCTCACATTAAGGTTTTTAATGAGGCAACCAGTGTAACACGGAGTGCAAGTGCAATTTACTTTTCTCTCCATCCCTTTTTCCCATTGGGTTTTGGGAGGAGTTTTTAATGAGACATGTGCATTACGCGGTATTCGCCCAAGGGGGAGTGTTATGATATGGTTAGAGTCTGTGTCCCTGTATGGAAAGGACTCTATCCATTGGTGGGCGAATATTAATTAATCTCCAGGGGTCCTCCACTATATATATAGGGCATTGCTTTGTACAGAAACAATCAATCTAATAAAGAGAGAGGTTTTCCCCTATATTGTGTGCGCTCTTTTTCTTCTGTTCGTGTGATTGCTTGCCGTGCCGCGGATTGGCGTGGGTGAACGATCTTGTTTCACAATAATTTTAAACCTTGGTTGTTACCACGATGTGTACAATTGGAGATAGCTTCGGTGGATGAAATTGGAGAATGATAGTGCTTTGTCGTGAACTTGTTATATCACTTTGTTATTAGCGCACAGCAAAAAAATTGAGAAGTTTTGTTCTGTTTTATGCTATGGATAACAGTTTCATTTAGTATATAGCTAATGTGAAGAAAAATAGCGAAACATTACAGTAAGTGATACATCGATACATTTCCTAAGTTACAACAAAAAGAAAAATTTCCATTATGGAATTTTTTTAAATAATATTATTTTAATTAAAATTGATAGAAATAATACACCCATTTAAAATAGCAAAAATACGCCATCACCGAAGAATTGTTAACCCCTGTAGGAGAAGAGTGCTTACCCTTTCTATCGTAGATCGGGTAGTTGATTGGAGTCACATAGAAGAGTTTGGTGGTGGATTTCTTCGAATTTTCTTTTATCGTTCTGACGATCGGTTTTGGTTGGTTTTCTTTGTATTTGGTTGGTTAGGAACCAAGGAAAAGTTTTGGTTTTGAGTACTTGCTGATTGCTCTTTTGGCGGTTTGTGGATTTGTCTTCCTTGGTTGAAGACGAAGAAGGAGAGTTTAGTGTTGCGCCTTTTTGGGTCGCCTTTTGGCTTTGACACCGGTTTGTTGGTTGCTTGCAAAGAAAAGTATAGTTTTGGTTATTGTGTGTCTTACTCTGAGTTTAAAGGAAGTTATTGAAGTGGTGTGCAGAAACTTAAGATGTGTCGATTTATGTTTGTGGCTTTGTCCGTAAAGGTTTACTTGACCGCTTGGTCCCTTCTGTGGGAGTCTTTAAGGTTGAAGTGTGTTTTGGAGATCTTTTGCATGATCCAGTGTGAGTCTTGTCCCATTGCAACTTTGAGAGTTAAGTTTCTTTGTGAACTTTGGTTGAGTTTTAAACAGAAAATGCTGCAATTAAAGTAATTATTCATTTCACTGAAATTATTTGTCAAAAGTGAAAAATTGTTGTTTAGCATGTTATGTAGTATGTAACAATGTGATTTATGTAAATGATGTACTTCTAAGTTAATTGGTGAGTTGAATCAATTAAATGTAATTGTTATCTCTAGCTTGAGAATAAATAGACTACTAGTGTTGTAGATTACTCTGTAGCAAGAATGATTAAATGGGTTAATGTACATGCTTAGAATCTGTTATTTTGCTTTAAAAGGTGCTTATGATCCTCGTTAATGTTTAAAGTTTAAACCCTGATGCATAGTTAGAACATTAAGATGATGTAAATTACTGATATTGTTAAAGAAATCTTGCTGGTTGTTTAAAGATGTTCTAATTTAACGGGTTAATAGAGAAATTTAATCGTGTTGTCTAGTGGCTTTAACTTGGAAGTTGATTGGAGCTGTTACTTAGGATGTTGCAAATCATTAGCATAATTGGAAGTACGCAACTGTGTTCCTGTAATGCTAGTACCGATGTCAATTGGGAAAATATAGGTTTTGTTGCTGTTGTAAGAACCTTGTGCTGGTCTAACTTATTAAATTTATTTTAATAGCTGGAGTATGTTGTGTAGTGACAATTTGTTATGATATATGGATAGAGTAATTAAAAACAATGCAGTTGTTTTTATGATTTTGCTCATTTATTGATATTGATGACTTAGTAGTGGTGGTAATTGTGTAGATTACTTGTTGGAAACCATTGTTAAAATGGGGTTATTGTAACATGTTGTGATGGAGTGGACCATGGATAATTAACATGATGTAGAATTTTATCCTTAATGAATGTATATCTTAGAATCATATTTACAAACTTTGTCTTGTAGAGATAATATTTACTTGTTGAAGTCATTTATTGATTGAACAAGTTATAATTTTCAAGATGTTGACGTATGGATGGTATAAAATTGATAGGTTGATCATGCTAAAGTATCTGTTGAAGTACTATGTTTGAAATATAGAATACGTTGTTATATGATGTGTTGGTATGTGGAGATCATGATGAGGTAGTATTGGTCAGATGTCTTTTGATAATCGTCATAAACTTTATTTATAAGTGTTGGGAAAGGTAACTAGAGAAAGTATTGGCTACATAGCTTTTGGCTGAACTATGATGGGCTTCTCGATGAGTAAATAGTGAATATTGAATGCTTAAATGGTGAGTATAGTAGAATACTAGATATGGTGGGTTTCATGCTGAGCTTGTGTCTAAAACCTTTTGGACTGGTTTGGTTGTTTGCTATTTTGGTTGAAGGGTTTCGATCAAGGTGTTCCTTATGTTGGGTTTCAAAGTTTCCCTAAAACTTGTAGTGATTGGTGCCAATCTTTGGTTTTGACTAATTTGTTCAGTTTATGCTATGAATATGGTTTTACACCCAAAAGTCTTTGAGTGGATCACGCTCTTTTGCGTTCACGCTGAATTACCTTTGGAATAAATGCTTAAAAGGAAGCAGATGGTCATATTGGGTTGTGTTGGAAACTTTTGAGCTAAGCCCTTGATGTGTAACTCTATTTGGCTAGAGTTGGAGTTATTTGGAAAATGTGTCTGGTGTTTGCGTGTGCTTCACAAGGGTGGATTTCAGGAATATTGCATAAGTGATTTTGTTAGTGAAGTGTTCCCATTTTGGAAATGAGTTTCCTTTTCTCTTTGAGAAAATTTATGGCGGTTGTGTGTGCAGATGTTTGACTTTGGAGTCGTTGCTCTTTTCTAAAATGTTGATTTTGGTTAGAATGTGAGGTTTTGCAAATTTAGCTTCCAATTGTTGGTGGGTTATGATATGATGCGGTGTTTTCATGTTAACGGTGTTGCCGTCATAGTTTATATGAAATTATGGCCACCATCAATGTTATGTGTGTTTCAAACATGTGATACCGAGGAAGAAGTATCTTGGTGAATGACTATTCGGTATTGTTGTTACATGATGAATAAATGGTGAAAAAGGAAGCATGATATCATTTGTGTATAATTAATCATAAAAGAGTCGATGAGCCAGGTCGGTGAGAAAGTCATATGTGGATATATGACTAATCCGGAGTGCTCTTGAAAGGTTGCATACATGTCATGAATCAGGATTTCCATTGTTTTCTTGTATGAAAAGAAGTAATGAATAACTTCTGGTATTTTGGCTGTGGTATAGGAGATGTGTGTTTCCTTTGCGATTTGGCTTAGGAAGAGAAAATGAGTACCCTTTGGTTGTCGCCAAATTCTTTCCAAAGTGGCTTTTAGCACTTTTGGGGTTCGAGTTGTTGTGTGTGGATCAATTTGGGTTCATGGTTTATGGTTGAGCTCACCCAATGCCAACCTTTTTGGAGAATTGGGTCGTTGATATGTTCCACGGTAGGGCTGATTAAATTTTTAGTGGACCACTTGGTGGTTGCTAGTAATTGCTTTTCCTTTTGGAAGTGTATTGGATCTTTTTGTCGCCGATCTCGGAGCGAGTTGTGTCAACCGATGTGGATTGCTCGGTTGATAATATTTCTGCGGGTTTTAAGGACCCTGGTTATAAAGTAGGTTCTTCCTTCGGTGTTAGTGGTGGGTATCAATCTTTTGTAAAAGATCAATCTTTTGCAAGGTTTTAGCCGATTGTTCAAGCAGTTGGTAGTCTTGGAGTGTTGTGTCTCACTTGGTTCGCGCCGTCTAGAATACGACGAACCACAGTAGAGAGGTTGAGGTGTGAAAGCACTTTTGTGCGTGGGAGATAAAGAGGGTTCTAGAGGTTGGTGCCGTGTTCTTCTGGGGAGAAACATCGGTTAAAGGGATCGGGCACTTTAGTGCCAAGGAATGCATAGAAATGAGTAGTATGAGACCGTTTTCCTTCGTTGTCTGTTTAGGAAGTTATCCTTTTGCTTGGGATGTTCTGGGTCCTTATGTTTGTACTCTGTGTTTCAAAGTTGAGTAAGATTCTAGCAAGTTTTGAATGTGAGTTATCATTAGAGCCATCAGTCTTCGAGCCTTAGCTCCTTGCTTCTGAGTGCTTGTTGGTGCAAATCGTAGGGGCTTCTAAGCGGGTTCTGAGACGTGAACCTTAGCTCCCTTCGATTTGGTTGATTGCGAAGTGGCGAGTCTCGGGTTCGGGGTCGAATCCTGTTGAAGGGGGGAAGAATGTGACACTACGGAAGGTCGAAACTTTATAAAATATGAAATCGGAGGTTAAAACCTTACGTTATGTAGTTTAATCGCGTTTCCGGACCGATTTCGGGAGTTTGGGCCTCTCCGAGAGAGTTCGGGCCCTAGGGGGATGAGTCGTGTGCTTTAGTGGGAGGAGGTTTGGGCCCATGAGGGAGGGGAGGCAGAATTCCCTGCCTTGGGGCGCCCTCCCCTGCCCTTGGGGCGCCCCCACCCCAACCCTAGCCGCCCCTCTCCTTCCCTCTCTCCCTTTTGGTGCGCCGCCCCCTCCCTCCTACCCCATGGTGCCTCCACCTCTCCCCTCCCCTCTCCACCCCCCTTGATGCCCTAGGGGAGCTCCCCACATCACCACCCTGCTGTTTCCCCCATCGGGAAGCCACGCGACGAGGAGATCCAGCGGTTCCGGCGCGAGGAAGACGATCGGGGAAGCCAGGAGGAGAGGAGATTCAACGTTCGTTGTTCGTCGGTGAAGGTATGGCTTTGGGCAATCCCTAGGATTGGTCTAGGTGCTGTGCAAGAGGGTGTTTTCATACTTTTAGATCAAGAGGTGGTGCTGTGATTGGGTAGATTGGATGAAATCTAGAGATTTCTTAGTTCTCTGTTTCGAGCTAATTGGGCACATGACCTAGGGTTCGAGTTTTCGCAATTTTAGAGTCGAAATTTGGTCGGCCACTTGTTAAGGAAGTTGTAGGTAACTTCAATACCTTTAATTGGACATAAAGAATGTCCAATTTTACCCAGCCGTTTGAAAGTTATGCTCGATTTACCGAACGTGTTCAAATCTGTGACGTAGTTGGGACGGAACGTAGTGTTTTGTAGATTAAACAATTTTAGAGTCCGAATCAGTTTTTCCCAATACTTAGAAAAAGTTAGGAAATTTTCTAATCTTCATGATGACTCGTTTAATCGATTTGGAGTCCTAGAACTAAAGTTATGCTAGTTTGAAGTCTGCTGTCCGGGCGGGACAGATTCTCTGTTTTTCGGTTTTGGGAGTAGTTCGCGAAGTCGGGGTAGACGAGCTTTTGCGTACTATTTTGGGGGCACGTTTTGAGTGTGTGGTATGTTTGTGCAGGTGGTGTGACCCCGGGAGTGCCCTCATCCTCTCGCCAATCCGTCGCCTGCGGTTAAGGCAAGTGTATTGAAATGGGTATCGGGTTGTTTGTTGCTAGTCTTGACTTGATGCAAATGGATTACATGATATGATATTTTGCCATGTTGAGTGATTTCCCATGACATGATGAAAGTGGTTACTACGATGCTATTTAATGCTCGGTTCAGTTATATGCAAGTTGGTTATGTTTATGGCATAATTGCATTCATGTGCATTCATAATGGAAGAGGCGTCCCATGCTGATGCGGACCTCTGTGTTCACATGTAGTGAACACGAAAGACCTACCTCATAGTCCCATCCACGGTGGTGCATGGGAGCGAGTCAGTAAGAGTAGGCACCCTCCATCTACGGGATGGAAGGGGAAGGGGGTGCACGTCGACGGGTGTGCACTCGGCAATACCGGTATGTGCTACAAGGAGATATGTGCATTTGCATTGCATACATGAGGTAGGTGAAAGTTGTATATAATTGAAATACCTTTAATTGGGCACTGAAATCACTAAGTTTCGTTCAGCCATTTAAACGTTATGGCTATTTTACCGAACGTTGTCCAATCTGTGTCGCGATTGGAACAGTCTGTATTCATCTGTAGATTAGAGGAAATTAGAAGCCGAATGAGACTTTTCGAACACTTAGAAAAAGATGAAAAATTTCCTGTAGTTTGAGAAAATATATTCGTTTACTTGATTTGGAGTTGTTAAACTCAAGTTATGACCGTTAGAAGTCTGTTGTCCCGTTTGGACAGATCACTATTTTTTGGGTTTTAGGAGTGGGTTGTGAAGTCGATGTAGTTGATTGGTCTTGTGTTGTTTTGTGGGCATGTTTTTGAGTGTATTATACCTATGTGTAGTGGTGTAACCCCAGGAGTGCCATCAACATCTCGCCACTCCGTCTCGCGAGGTTAAAGGCAAGTGTATTGGGATGGCTTTGGCTTGGGTGGCCATATAGATTCGTAGCATTGCAATATAACTATGTGATGTGTTAATTTGCCATGTTTGATCCTTGCATGTGATATGACGAACATAATTAGTTTAATGGCTATGCAGTTGTTATATTGAGTATTTATGCAAGTTCATTCATGTTTATGGCATATGTGCATTTATAATGGAAGAGGCGACCCATTCCGATGCGGGCCTCTGTGTTCACACATAGTGAATGCGAAAGATCTACCTCGTAGTCCCATCCACAGCTGTGAATGGGAGTGAGTCAGTAAGAGTAGACACCCTCCACGGGATAGAAGGGAAAGATGGTGCACACCGACGGGTGTGCACTCGGCAATACCTGTATGTGCTAAGTAGAGGTATGATGCATTGCATTGCATAAATGAGAATATGTGTAACACCCCGGCATTTAATATGCCCGAATGCTACCAAACATAAGTTAGACAACATCTAAATGCCACATTTAAACATAAATTCCAGCAAAGGGATATATGCTAAAAACCGATATTTCGGCAGCATCTCCTTTGTTTTTCCATGAATTAACACAATATCGAAATCATGGCAAGATATATCATAGCACACGACATCTAGAACATCAACATAACTGGACATATCATCGAATTACGCCATTAATACCACGCTCAACCACTTCATAATCTATAACGAAGCAAATAAGGAATCACAAGCATGCTAAATTAAACCATACATTAAGTTTAAGACACAACTCTTAATATCATGTCTCCAAGTGTGTAATTATGGATTATGATGGTGGAGCTACGTGTAGAAGTGTAGCTAAACCCCTTTTTCCCGCATGCCGATCTCAAGTACCTAAAAACAACATAAAACACAAGTGTGAGTTCGAAAACTCAGCAAGCATATTGCAATGGACAACAAGATCATTTACAAGACAATAATACCTCACGTCGCATATAACATCTCATACTTGAACACATAACAACATCCTCATCATTTAATATGTATTGTAATGCAATGCAATGCTATGCTCATTTCTCCTTGGAAACTCATACCGGTATGGTTGAGTACACACCGGTCGGTGTGCACCCTTTTCCCCCCTTCCATCCCGAAGATGGAGGGTGCCTACTCATCGCTTCCATTCACCACGTGGATGGAATCACGATGTAGGTCTTACTCAATGGCATTCCGGACTAGTCATAACTTTCTCACCGACCTTGCCGGACTAGTTATGACTTTCTCACCGCCCTCGCCCTATCTCATGTCATGCATGCAACTATGCCAATTATCATATTTCACATGTACATAAACATATGGCATCTCATCATGACAAATATTAACACATGGCATCGAATCATGATAATCATACTCAATATATCATTAGAAAACAGCAAGCATGGCAAGTGATCATAGCAAGTATTCAATCTTTCATCTAATCTCCACAAGCAACCTACAATTCCGCTATTCATTACAACACACTTGCCTCAACCGTGGGCGACGAAATTTGTGGGAAGTAGAGGGCACCCCCAGGTTCACACCACCTGCACAACGGCATCACATACTCTCAATAATGCCCACAAAACAGTACACAAATCCCCATCTCACCCGTCATTGCCCACTACTCGCAAAACCTAAAACAGAGGTTCTGTCCCGGCGGAACAGCAGCCTTGCAAAGGCCATAACTTGAGTTCTGGGACTCCAAATCGAATAAACAAGTACACCGTCACGAAGCTTAGGAAATTTCCCAACTTTTTCTAGTTATAGGGAAACACTGATTCGGACTCTAATGTTGTTTAATCTAACGTTGAACACGAACTGTCTCAATCTCGTCACAGATTTGACAGCGCTCGGTAAAACAGCCATAACTTCCAAACGGCTGGGAGGAATTTCAATTTCTTTATATGCACGGAAAGATATTGAAATTATCTACAACTTCCTAGAAGTCCGTACGGTCATATTCGAAATCTAAATTAGTTTAATCTAATGTTGAACACAGACTGTCCCAACCTCGACACAGATTGGACAGCGCCCACCAAAACGGCCATAACTTTCAGACCGTAACTCCAAAAATTCTCAAAAAAATAAAAAAAACAGGTCTTGACGATACCTACAACTTCTTCAACAGGAGGTCGGCCAAATTCTGACTCTAAAATTGCGAAATCGGACCCCCTAAAACGGACTCCAAATCTGCCCGAAACTGAGTACAATACGAACTCTAGTTCTTTTCAGATCTACTCCATGGCAGCACGTCCTCTTGATCTAAAAACTCCAAATCTACCATGAGAACAGCACCTAGACCTTCCCCAAGGTTTCCCCAAGATCATACCTTTGCCCGATGCACAAAACCCCAATGAATCCCCTCGCGAATCGCTCCTCGCTCCACGTTCCTCGCTCCTCGCTCCACGGGATGACTCCACGAGGTGCAGGGGTGGGGAGGCCACCCTAGGGCAGCAAGGGGATGGAGGAGAGGTGGAGAGGTGGAGAGGAGAGGCTAGGGGGGGCGCATGGCCACAAGGGGGAGGTGGCGGCTAGGGCTAGGGGGGAAAGGATGGGGCGCAAGGGGCTGAGGTGGGGGCGCCGGGGGGGGTGGGGGGGCCGCATGGGGGCCGGGGGAGCCCCTTTTACCAGCCCCCACACCCTGTCCAAGTCCAAAAAGAGTCCTCCTCAATCCCTCCAAAGCCCACCAAGGCCCAAAACTCCCAGGAAGGCCCAAAACCAGGAAGCGGCCGAAAGCGGTCCGGAAAAGCTATTAACCTCCAATTCCTATGGTTTTAACCTTATTTCCACCCCTCATACTGTATTTAACCTTATCATGTTCAATAATTAAGGATACGACACTCCGTGGCGACATAACACTTCAAACTGCCCAACAGTGCGAGTAAAACTCAAGCCGAAAGGTTTTAACCTAAATTCCACATTCCATAAAGTTTTTGTCCTCAACATTCACATTGTATAAGGTTGCGACACTCCGAGGTGTCACATTCTACCCCCCTTAAACAGGATTCGACCTCGAATCCGACGAACGCCAAAATCAACAACAAAGTCCCCAAGGGACAAAAGACTACCTTACAACATAAAACATTCACACAAAGACTCAAACCAGAACAAACGACAAGCGAGTTCTCAAAACCAACCCTTGGCGAGGAAATGTTGATTTAGCTCAACAAAGTGCAACCTCGCACGGTTCCTCCTTCACCTCAATTACCAAAAAGACCACGAAAGAAAATGGTCTCACACTCCTCATTCGATACATTCCATGGCACTATAGTGCCTGATCTCTTAAGCAATGCTACTCTCCAGAAGAAGACGGCTTCAACCGCTAGAACCCTCTTCAGCTCCCACGCACAAAAGTGTTTTCACACCTCAACCTCTCTACTATGGTTCGCCGTAAACAAGACGACGCGAGCCAAGAGAGACACTACACTCCAAGACAACCCACTGTTTGAACAAACGGGGTTTAAAACCAAAGTTATTAAAACCCGCAAGAACAGTAACAACAGAACAAAAATGCTACAGTTGACTCAACTCGATCATAGATCAGCGACAAAAGATCCACTGCACTTTCGAAAAAGGAAAAGCAATTACTAGCAACCACCAAGTGGTCCACTAGTACTTAATCAACCCTATCGAGGAACACATCAACGGCACAATTCTCCAAGAAGGTTTGAATTGAGTCAAACTCAACCTTCTTTTACTCCTCACCTTTAAACCATTTACGATCCACTATTAACAACACCTAATGCTTAGGTCGATAACAACCCATACTGGATTTCTCTTCCAACCGGGTCTCGCCCTCAAGCTTTCCACCCATGGACTAAAACATGGACACAACGATTGGATAAACTCAACCACAAACCACGAACCCAAATGATCCCCATGCTTAACCTTGAATCCAATGCACTACAATCACTTTGGAAAGGGTTCGACAACAACCAAAGAGCATTCAGTTTAACTTTCTAAACCATGATGCAAAGGAAACACAAATCTCCTTCATCACAACCATCATACCAGAATTTCTTTATTCTTTCTTTTCATTCTAGAAAGAAATGGACATCTCGATTCATAACATGAATGCAAACTTTTCAAGAGCACTCCGGATTAGTCATGTATCCATATATGACTTTCTCACCGACCTGGTTCAACGGCTCCTTTATCATTAAACATCGATAAACGATGTCATGTTTCCCTTTCCACCATTCATTCATCATGTAACAACCAATACCGAATAGTCATTCACCAAACGACTTCTTCGGTATCAAAGAATTGAAACACCATTAACATCGAAGGTTGCAGAAATTCAGATAGACCATGGCGCAAACCGTTAGCAGGAAAAGACCACGTCATAACAGAACCCTCCATTACTTGAAAGCTAAACTTGCAAAACCTCGCATTTTAACCAAAATCAGCATTTTGGAAAAGAACATCGACTCCAAGGTCAAGCATCTGCACACACAATCGCCATACAAACTTTCTCAAAGAGAAAGGAAACTCATAGCACAAACTAAACAAGTTAGCCAAAACCAAATATTTGCACCAATTTCTACGAGTTTTAGGGAAACTCTGAAACACAGCATATGGAACACCTTGACCGAAAACCCTTCAACCAAAATGGCAAGCAACCAAACCAGTCCAAAAGCTTTTAAACACAAGCCCAGCATAAAAAGAACCATCTCTAGTACTCCACTACGCTTTCCATTAAAAGACTTCAATAATTACTATCTACTTCCTGAGAAGCCCCAACACAAATAAATCAGAAACTTCACAGCAAATTCTTCCTCTAGTTACCAATCCCAACACTTTTAATTAGAGTTTAAGGTGCTTATCGAAAAAAAGGCACCCAACCAAAACTATTTTGACATGACCCTCACGGGTCACCGAATCATAATACATCTTATTCCAAGTTGGAAACATAGTATTTCAATAAATCTTTCAGCAAGATCAGCATATAAATCTCATGCCACCTATATATTCACGTCTCGACAACCGAACCTTATTCAGTTAAACAACGACTTCAACATGTAAATATTATCTCTACAAGACAAAGTTCATAACTAGGATTCCAAGGCAATCATTCATTAAGGATAAAACTCTACGAGATAAAATTAAGTAAACATGATTCGAAGGTATACACTCATTAAGGATTAAATTCTACATCATGTTAATTATCCATGGTTCACTCCATCATAACATGTTATAATAACCTCCACTTTAACAATGGCTTCCAAGAAGTAATCTAAACAATTACCACCACTACTAAGTCATTAATATCAATAGATGGGCATAATCATAAAAACAACTTTAATCAACTTCCAAGTTAAAATCTCTAGCCAACACGATTAAATTTCTCTATTAACACTTTACATTAGAACATCTTTAAACAACCGGTAAAGTTTCTTTAACAATTTCAGCAGTTTACATCATCTTAATGTTTTAACTGTGCCTCAAGGTTTAAACTTTTAACATTAACAAGGATCATAAGCACTTTTAAAGCAAGGCAACAGATTCTAAGCATGAACATTAACACTTTCAATCATTCTTGCTAAGAGTAAACTACAACACTAGTAGTCTATTTATTCTCAAACTAGAGATTTTTCTCATATTGAATTGATTCAACTCAAAATTTAACTTAGCAACACATCAATCCATAAACCACATTGTTGCCTACTACATAACATCTTTGAACAACAATTCTTACTAGGGACAAATGATTTCAGTCAAAAGACTACTTACTTTGTTTGCAGCATTTTAGTTTTATAACTCATCCCAAATTCGTAAGGAAACTTGACTCTCAAAATTACAAAGAGACAAATCCAAACTTGGTCATGCAAAGGAATTCTCCAAAACACTTTTAAATCTCGAAGACTCCCACGAGGAACCAACCGATCAAATAAACCTTTGCAAATAAAACCTTAACTCCAAACTTTCACAAAGCAGGAAGGGTTCTTCAAGGATGATTTTTCTTAAACCAGCAAAATAACGAAATCAAACACCACTTACTCCTACAAAGCCACGCAGAACTTCAGCCACGACAACTAGGTGCGGCATAACTCATAATAACTCCTTTAACCTCGGAGAAAGACAACCACGAGGAATAAATCGAATGCTTGTTCGTCAAAAGCAATTAACAGGCATTAAAGCTGGAAAGGCGCCCAAAAGAAGCGCAACACTAGACTCCTCTTCTTCGTCTTCACCCAAGGAAGACAAAACCACACACATAAGCGGAATGATCCGCGAAAACCCATCACTTTTCATTTGATTCAAATCAACTAAAGCCAAGAAAAGCAACGAACACCGACCGTCGAGCGGCAAAGAACATCTGAAGGAAACCACCACCAAATTCTTCTATTTGACTCCCGTCAACTACCCGATCTACGACAGAAAGGGTAAGCACTCTTCTCCTACAGGGGATAATAGTTCTTCGGTGATGGCGCTAACCGGCCACACCGTCAAACCTCACCCTTACTATGAACAAAAAGAGGTGACCGAAACCCTTCGACACCACAACCCCACTTTGTCACCACCACAAGAACAATTCAAACATTTATCTCATAGACATAGCAACATGCTTTATCAAAGGAAGCATTCAACATCATAGCTTAAATACAACATTTAAGCATAAAGCAACGATTCCCATACCCTTTCCTACTGTGCATCCATTGTGTGTCAAATTTTAGATTAGTTATACCACTTTTGCAAGTTTTAATGTTGCTATCCTATAACAAAATTTTAGTTAAGACCTAAGCCATGTTTCTAAGTTATTCCACATCACATTTTAGTTGTACCCTATAGCATGACACTAAAAATTCACATTCCAAGGACCTCTGACCGCTCTGATACCATTGTAACACCAGGCATTTAATATGCCCGAATGCTACCAAACATAAGTTAGACAACATCTAAATGCCACATTTAAACATAAATTCCAGCAAAGGGATATATGCTAAAAACCGATATTTCGGCAGCATCTCCTTTGTTTTTCCATGAATTAACAAAATATCGAAATCATGGCAAGATATATCATAGCACACGACATCTAGAACATCAACATAACTGGACATATCATCGAATTACGCCATTAATACCACGCTCAACCACTTCATAATCTATAACGAAACAAATAAGGAATCACAAGCATGCTAAATTAAACCATACATTAAGTTTAAGGCACAACTCTTAATATCATGTCTCCAAGTGTGTAATTATGGATTATGATGGTGGAGCTACGTGTAGAAGTGTAGCTAAACCCCTTTTTCCCGCATGCCGATCTCAAGTACCTAAAAACAACATAAAACACAAGCGTGAGTTCGAAAACTCAGCAAGCATATTGCAATGGACAACAAGATCATTTACAAGACAATAATACCTCACGTCACATATAACATCTCATACTTGAACACATAACAACATCCTCATCATTTAATATGTATTGTAATGCAATGCAATGCTATGCTCATATCTCCTTGGAAACTCATACCGGTATGGTTGAGTACACACCCGTCGGTGTGCACCCTTTTCCCCCCTTCCATCCCGAAGATGGAGGGTGCCTACTCATCGCTTCCATTCACCACGTGGATGGAATCACGATGTAGGTCTTACTCAATGGCGTTCCGGACTAGTCATAACTTTCTCACCGACCTTGCCGGACTAGTTATGACTTTCTCACCGCCCTCGCCCTATCTCATGTCATGCATGCAACTATGCCAATTATCATATTTCACATGTACATAAACATATGGCATCTCATCATGACAAATATTAACACATAGCATCGAATCATGATAATCATACTCAATATATCATTGGAAAACAGCAAGCATGGCAACTGATCATAGCAAGTATTCAATCTTTCATCTAATCTCCACAAGCAACCTACAATTCCGCTATTCATTACAACACACTTGCCTCAACCGTGGGCGACGGAATTTGTGGGAAGTAGAGGGCACCCCCAGGGTCACACCACCTGCACAACGGCATCACATACTCTCAATAATGCCCACAAAACAGTACACAAATCCCCATCTCACCCGTCATTGCCCACTACTCGCAAAACCTAAAACAGAGGTTCTGTCCCGGCGGAACAGCAGCCTTGCAAAGGCCATAACTTGAGTTCTGGGACTCCAAATCGAATAAACGAGTACACCGTCGTGAAGCTTAGGAAATTTCCCAACTTTTTCTAGTTATAGGGAAACACTGATTCGGACTCTAATGTTGTTTAATCTAACGTTGAACACGAACTGTCTCAATCTCGTCACAGATTTGACAGCGCTCGGTAAAACAGCCATAACTTCCAAACGGCTGGGCGGAATTTCCATTTCTTTATATGCACGGAAATATATTGAAATTATCTACAACTTCCTAGAAGTCCGTACGGCCAGATTCGAAATCTAAATTAGTTTAATATAATGTTGAACACAGACTGTCCCAACCTCGACACAGATTGGACAGCGCCCACCAAAACGGCCATAACTTTCAGACCGTAACTCCAAAAATTCTCAAAAAAATACACAAAATAGGTCTTGACGATACCTACAACTTCTTCAACAGGAGGTTGGCCAAATTCCGACTCTAAAATTGCGAAATCGCACCCCCTAAAACGGACTCCAAATCTGCCCGAAACTGAGTACAATACGAACTCTAGTTCTTTTCAGATCTACTCCATGGCAGCACGTCCTCTTGATCTAAAAACTCCAAATCTACCATGAGAACAGCACCTAGACCTTCCCCAAGGTTTCCCCAAGATCATACCTTTGCCCGATGCACAAAACCCCAATGAATCCCCTCGCGAATCGCTCCTCGCTCCACGTTCCTCGCTCCTCGCTCCACGGGATGACTCCACGAGGTGCAGGGGTGGGGAGGCCACCCTAGGGCAGCAAGGGGATGGAGGAGAGGTGGAGAGGTGGAGAGGAGAGGCTAGGGGGGGCGCATGGCCACAAGGGGGAGGTGGCGGCTAGGGCTAGGGGGGAAGGATGGGGCGCAAGGGGCTGAGGTGGGGGCGCAAGGGGGCTGAGGTGGGGCGCAAGGGGGCAGGGGGAGCCCCTTTTACCAGCCCCCACACCCTGTCCAAGTCCAAAAAGAGTCCTCCTCAATCCCTCCAAAGCCCACCAAGGCCCAAAACTCCTCCGGGAAGGCCCAAAACCCCGAAAACGGCCCGGAAAAGCTATTAACATCCAATTCCTATGGTTTTAACCTGATTTCCACCCCCTCATACTGTATTTAACCTTATCATGTTCAATAATTAAGGATACGACACTCCGTGGCGACATAACACTTCAAACTGCCCAACAGTGCGAGTAAAACTCAAGCCGAAAGGTTTTAACCTAAATTCCACATTCCATAAAGTTTTTTTGTCCTCAACATTCACATTGTATAAGGTTGCGACACTCCGAGGTGTCACAATATGATAAAGAAGTTTATGAATTGTTTCTCATGGTGTATGTTATTTGTTGTTAAATTGTTTCCATTGCAATACACTTTGCTGGGTGATGAACTCACGCTTGTTGTTTGATGTTGTTTTTAGGTATTTTGAATTCGGCATGTGGGAAAAGGGAGCTAGGGTCACGTCTCCACTTAGTTTCACTCAATTAGACAATTACATACCCTTATTCGTTGTGCTAATGGTTTATTTTATTGAACTAAATATGGATTATGCTATATCGTTTGCTATGTTCAATTGTTCACTCCGTAATGGTTCATGAGACGTTTAAAGTTATATTCTTAGCTTGAACTGTTACTGAAATCCCTGTTATTTATGTTATAGATGCCCTCTATTATGATGTTGTGTTACGAGGTTATTATTCATGCTTCAAACCATGGAAAAAAACAAAGTACATGCTGCCGAAATTTTGTTTAAGCTATTAGCATAATTGCTGTAATTTATTGTTAAATGTGTGATTTGGTTGCTGCTAATATCCTTTATGGTGACATTCGCGGCATACTAGGTGCCGAGGTGTTACAGTAATAAAAGTGTACCTCAACCGTAAGGTGATAATACCTATTTTCTTATTAAATATAATTTATTTATTTTTCTTCCACTGTGTATAGGGTTGAAGAAAAAAGCTCGTTGGTAGGGCTCGTTGGATCGGTTCAAAATTGCTTCGATTACATTTGTTTATGGTTAAACATTGAAATGAGTCAATTTCGAATGAAATTGGATTTTACTCTGGCTCAGCTCAGCTTGTTAGCTCGATTCTAAAAATTGTTTCAAACTATAAATGAAATAATATTAATCAAACTATGTTAATTTTGAAAAAAGCTTGATAAGATGAGCACTTGACTCGATGTCCACCCCTAGCTGTGTTTGAAGTCGATATTCCATCTATGATATCACTATGTGCATTAGCATAATTCTGTACTAGGCAGTATATCCAAATTCATATATTTAAATCCCGACACCACCCTATCGTATGCCTTTGCCATATCAAGTTTGATCGTGCAAGCGCCTGTTTTTCATTCTTTTCCCTCTTAAGGTAATGGATGAACTTGTATGTCGTCAGGACATTATCAATTAGCTATGGAAGCACTTTGTTCCTTGAAATAATGTCATCTAACACCATCTTTGCACGGGTTCTAAGACTATCTCCAGCAGCTTCCCATCCCCTCCAAATCCCTTTACGAACAGATCCCAAGTGCTCCAGCGGATTCCCTTCACGATTTCTTTCGGAAGGGATTCAAACAGTGAATCTCTTTAGAAAAGGATTATCTCTCCAATCCCTTCACAAATCCCTTGAGGGGATGCTGCTGAGATAGTAGGAAATAAAGGGAATAAATATGGGGAAGGGAATAGGGAAGGGAATAGAATGAAGGGAAATTGTTGGAGATAGTCTAAAAAGTAGGAGTCGTACTTTTGCGAAAGTGTTCAACGAGGATGAGGAGAGTTCGCTGAATTTCCAAGATGTTATTAAAAAATTCGTTTGTTTCGTCCTTTTTTACGTTTCAGTATTTACTTTCATATATTTCAATTCCTAGATCACTAGATTGTATAGGGTTAGAACTTTGATTACAAAAACTATATTATAAATCTCAGGCACATAAGTTGGGCTAGAAAACTGTTAGAATTTTAATTCAATTATTAGCAAAATGAATCACAATTCATCCTTTCTTGGGCATTTGATGCACTTCAGGAGTCTTGAGTGCATGACTATACCTAGCAAGGTTTAAATTATGGTACACACACGAGTGCAATAATAATAACTCTATTATCCCTGGAAGATTTGTCAAGCTTCCAACAACTCCACGTCAGCTCCTCCCAAATTTGCGAAAAAGTCCTTCTATTTTCTTTAATAATAATTCTATTATCCCTGGAAGGTTTGCCAAGCTTCCAACAACTCCACGTCAGCTCCTCCCAAATTTGCGAAAAAGTCCTTCTATTTTCTTTAATTACGGATAAGTCCCTGTAAAATTACAAAAAGATCTTTTGCAATTTTTTGTGAGAGCAAGAAAATTGTTTTTAATTTGCGTTTAGGTCCCTTGGTTCATTAATTTACGGAAAAGCCCCCCGCTAAATACAAATCTCAAACGAGCCATTTTCTAATTTTTTAGGATAGCGATCAGGTCTAAAAATATAACTAATAGGTCCCCGCTCATTACATCTAGGTCCTTTCACCGTTTTTCACTAAAAAAATATTTTCGTCAATAAAAATATGTGTACATTTCTATCTCTATACTTTTTTTTCCTCAACTCGATATCTAATATCTAGACTTTTTTCCCAACCAGATCTCTAATATTTTTCAGAACGTGTATTATTACTAGGTCAATGCATAGAGCGTTAAACTCGACGAAAGAAGGTTGGCAGCTCTAATATTTTTCGAAACATGTATTACCCGTTGAACGCATAGGGTGTTAAATTCGGCATCTGTAATTTTTTTTTGCAACTCGATCTCTTATATTTTTCAAAACATGTATTATTACCCAGTAAACGTATAGGGTGTTAAAGTCGGCATCCATAATTTTTTTGACAGCTCGAAATCTAATATTTTATGGAACGATGTCTAATATTTTTCAAAACATGTATTATTACTCGGTGAACGCATAGGGTGTTAAACTCGGCATCTATAATTTTTTTGTCAACTCAAAATCTAATATTATCCAAAAACTGTATTATTCATTTTTTTTTACGAAACGCCTGTTGTTGAGCAAATTCGTCGACGGTTCCTACCTAGTGTATTTTTTTAAAAAAAAAAACCCAAGCGAACAAAAAAACGCTTAGATCTTCTTACCTTTTTTCAGAAAGAAAATTTGGATCAAATTTCGTATAGCACGGCAACACGCGTAACCTTACCTAGTTCATTAATAACTTTATAAGATTGTAGATTTATTTTCTGCCTTTGTATTTCGGTGTGTGTTAAAAAATGCGCACCGTATGCATGGGTAGGGGTAAAAACGGAACGGAAAGTTTCCGACCGTTCCGAAGAAAAACGGAAGCGGAAGCCCTTTTCGTAAGCGGAAGCGGAAAATACAGTGCGAAGCGGAAGCGGAAAATACCTCTGAAAGCGGAAGCGGAAATGGAAGAGCCAATTCGTGAAGCGGAAGCGAAGCGGAAATTCCATATAAGTTGAACCGGAAACTAAAAACGGAAACGGGCCGGAAAGAGAAATGGGCTTGGCCCAAAAATGAGAAAGGAGAGCTTATATTTATTTTTGAATTAAAATAATTTCATAAATACAAATAGTTTTATATAAAATATTAAATAGAGTTCAAAAATTCCGAAACAATTCTCAAAAATATTTTGGAACATTTTGAACATAGAAAAATTATTTTCAGCATTATTTTTTTATAAATAAATTAATTTTATAAATCTAAAAATAGCAAAATGGTATTTATAAACTCCAGAAAATCCAAGATAAATTTTAGAAAATCATAAATGAACATCGAACAATAATATACAAATTTTAGGATGTTAAACCTTTGTAGTTGGTGGAGCAAAAGGATATCTATGATAATTTTATGGATGAGGACATGATGGTCTGATAGGAAAAAATGCTCAAATATACAACAGGCAAATACAAAATTGCAAAAATATACAACAACTAAAATAGCAGGAGTGACTTGGCGGTCGCCACGCCGCACGGCGGTAGCCAGGTGGCGCCTCCTCGCGCGCCCGTGTGCCTGTGCTCGTGTGTCCGTGCACTCGTGCCTCGTGCCCACTTTGTGCCAGTGTGGCGTGCGTGACAGTCATCTCCGCGCACATTTCCTAGAAAAATCAGAGAGAAAAAAAAGGAAAACGTACAATTCAATGCGACGGGCGGGCGACACCTGGCTACCGCCATACGGCGTGGCAGCCGCCACGTCATTCCTACAAATTTTTTTTGTGTTGTATAGTTTTGATATTTTATATTTTCGTGTTGTATATTTCAACATTTTTTCCTGGTCTGATATGGGAGACAAATAATGTGCCTTCAACAGACAAAT
Source organism: Rhipidocladum racemiflorum (assembly GCA_036346355.1). NCBI lineage: Eukaryota > Viridiplantae > Streptophyta > Magnoliopsida > Poales > Poaceae > Rhipidocladum > Rhipidocladum racemiflorum. The sequence continues at coordinate 61,745,215 of CM070570.1, forward strand.
TTGAGAAAAATTTTCTAGCGATACCAGTGAACACACCTTGGAGGTGGAATAGGCTATATTGTTCTTGTGGTCATGTATAATGTGATTCTCTACTATGTTTTTGTGGAATTTTCCGTTTCCGTATTCGTTCCGTTCTGTTCCGTATTCGTTTCCTTCACTATCCGTTTCCATATCCGTTTCCGAGGTTTCCGATTTTGTTTCCGTTACCGGTAAAAAATATGGAAACAGAAACGGAATAGTTATTTACCGACAGTTTCCGTACCGTTTTCATCCCTATGCATGGGTGTAGCGTGGCATGATGTGCGCGAAAAAAATCTGTAGTTTGATGGAAGGTCGGGTTTCGCGCAATAAGAAAATTAATGGTTTTTATCTGGGTGAGGCAATAGGCAATTAATTGATTATGGGTGAAGGACTCTTTCATATATTTTTTTTTGTTTCTGCAGTTGCCTATGATCTTATTGGCCACGCAGCGCACGCGGAAGGGACAACGAGAGGATAATGCGAAGTAGCGAACAGGCACCGCCGTCTCAGGTTCGATAAAAGCAAGTTAGTTCCCCGCACGCTTTGCCTGCTTCACTTCATCCTCTCTTCTTCCGAAATCTCAACACACTTAGGGAGGTCACTCCGGAGAAGCAAAGGAAGCATGGAGACGAGGAAGAACAAGGTGGTGTGCGTGACGGGCGCGGGCGGCTTCATCGCGTCGTGGATCGTGAAGCTCCTCCTCGAGCGCGGCTACACCGTCCGCGGCACCCTCCGCGACCCCGGTATGTCCGTCCTCCAGCCGTTTGCACATATATACTTGTTAGTCTCATGGATTCTTACCCCCTCTGTTACTCTACTTGCCGTGTTTGCTTGCTCCAAGCCGGAGCCGAGGCATCGTGCTACGCCGCACTTGCCATGTCTTCAGTTGATCGCAACAGTTTGTATACGCTAGCTCATTCTACTACCAAACTAGTTGTAGAAAGAAGTAGGTAGTACGATTAATTGAAGCAAACGAGGGGCGATTCCCAGCCAGAGATGGCAAGAGTTTGCACCGGCGGGTGGTGAAGCGGGTATCGCAGCCTCTTACTCGTGTCAGTAAAACTAGGAAGATTCGCGCGCTACGCCGCGCCGTGCGAAATTTGATAAAAAAATGATGAAAAGCGGGAAAAAACGGAAAAACGACGGGCGAAAAACGAATTTACATTTTTTTTTTGGGAAACGGCAAACGAAAACATTTTTTTCATGTTCCGGAGAAAACACGGTTCACGAAAATAATTTTTTCAGGCAAAACGAAGAAAGGAAACGGCTTTCCATATTTTTTGTGGGGAAATAGCCACCGAAAACATCTTCCCCATGCTCCGGAGGAAAAACGGATCACGAAAACATTTTTTCGGAGCAAAACGGAGAAAGGGAACGGTTTTCCATATTTTTTGTTTTGGAAAAACGGGCAAGGAAAACATTTTTCCCATGCTCTGGAGAAAAATCGGATGACGTTTTTTTTTCCCGGGCAAAACGGATAAAGGAAACGGTCTCCCAATTTTTTTTGGGGCGAAATAGTCACGAAAACATTTTTTTCGGGAAAAACGGAGGAAAACCGATCACGAAAACATTTTTTTCGAGCAAAACGGAGAAAGGAAACGGTTTTATATTTTTTTTTGTGAAAAACGGCTACCGAAAATATTTTTCGCATGCTCTGGAGAAAAAACGGACTCCGAAAACATTTTTTTGGGACAAAACGGAGAAAGGACCCGAACGTAAAGCACGAGGACCTATTTGCTATAATTTTGGACCTGTTCGCTATTTTGAAAAATTAGTAAAGGGTTCGCTCGCGATTCGTACTTTACGGGAGGTCCTAAATGCAAAAGGGCAAACCAGGGACCTAAACGCGAACCGAGAAAAATATCTTTCTCTCACAAAAAATCGCGCGAGGACCTGAACGTAATTTCGGAAAACCGGGGGACTTTTGCGCAAAACCGCCGGCCAACACGTGGGGAGGCCGGTTGGCCTCCAATCCTAGCCCTCATAAGGTGGGTTACCATTCATCTACTATAATACTTATAGGTAGATACAAAATTTAACTGTACTCATGCCCGATAACGAAGACCCAATGGGTAACCTACACCCATACCCGTATTTTAGACATATGCCTCTGAAAGTGATAGCAATATATCTTATAAGGCAATTCAATGAAAATGTAATGTATATTCGTATTAAAAATTAAACATTATATTAGAGTACACAGTTGGATCTTGGACAGCATATCTTATAAGACAGTTAGGATTTAGATATTTTGATGGGCTGACGGGCTGGGTTGCACAGTTAGGCTAGATCGCTAATAGATTAAACCTAAGATGAACGGGTACTGGTAATAGCAGAACTGGTTCGTACTCGCTCAACCTGCTAGATAGTAACTTTTGCTGTTAATAAACTCCCGAGTATGAAAAATAGTTCATACTGAACTCTAATGAAATAAATACCTATCAAATTTCGGATTTCGGATCCTATTGCCATCTCTATTCCCAGCGGGTAATACTGCCGTAGTAGTACTGGAAAGGTTCAACAATCTGTCCGTTTTTGCACGCGGAGACGAGGCGGAGAGATGAGGGTGAGTGGTGGCCGACAAACTCTGCCTTCAGCCACGTGCGGGGTGGCTCACCACCGCTGATCCCATCGATCGGTCTCCCGTTCGTTCCATAAACTGCATCATTTAGTACTAAGTTGCTGGCCGGCCGGCAGGCAAGCAAAATGGTAGGTGTATTACTTGTCTTGTCTTAGAGGTTGTTTGTTTCGGTTTTTGATTATTTAAAAGTTGATTCTAGATTGTGGTCATAGGAAAGCTGATTTTCTAAAAGCTAAAATCCAAAAACACATAAGTGGGTTGTAGATTCTAGTGTATAGGGGTGTGTTGAATTATAAAAATCGGATTCTAAAATCAGACTGTTTGTTTTTTATTCAGCTTTTAGGATCAGAATCCAGAATCAAAAGCTGAAACAAACAAGCCCCTAAGCATGGTGGTGATTTGATTGCGTTATTAATTAGAGCTTTAAACTATTGCCTTATCGTGAATTCTCGTACCATGTGGAATTTGCTAACCTTCTATTCACTTGATCTGGTCAAAACCACTGTTTGAGTAAGGAAAGTCAATGCTTATGCATGGCTAGAAAGTTACTAGTAGTAGTAGTAATTAAATGGTTTAGGCAGTGGACAAGGTGGTTGAATATTGATCGCTCATGGATGGCGTGGGGCAGTACTACTTTCCACAATAGTTTCAGAATACAGGTGCAGAAAGCTCCAATTAGATTATTTCACAATTGAGGTGTCCATGTGTTCTTCCTCCTTTGCATATGTTTGTTCATCCGTGTCTTCTGCTGCTTCTACCATGGTCTTGTGTCTTGCATTTTCGGCAATGACGGGAAGGAGGGTTGCATTTGCAGAGATTGTGCATTATCTACTTGTGGTGTAGTACATGTGAGGCCGTGCTATCTCCAAGGTCCTGGTGGAGTTCAAAAAATTCAGTGAGAAATATCATCATGCATTAACGACGCGACATAATTTGCGAGAATAAGTTAACCAACAAGAATGGCAAGGAAACATCCTAGTTTGCTTAATTTCAATATACTACATATACGATGACAATAAATAGATGAAATGGTATTACTAATAGATTTCTAGTTGCCAGCAACTAATTTATTTTGGGGAAAATTGTTAAGTAGTTTGGTGGAGAGAATTATGGGGACAGCATTTAAGTTGGGGGGCATATCCAGTGCAATCAAAGTTTTGGTGCAATCACCGTGCAATTCTACTAAAAAAGTTTCAAAAAATTCTGAAAAAAAATCATGAATGTACATCTCAACTTACCCCATCTACGTATAAAATTTCATGATCAAATCCGTCCTATGCTAGAAGTTACAAAAAAGACAAATTTCTGACAAACTTTTATAGTTCAATGCGCCCCAAATTTTTCTTTTTTGTAACTTCTACTATAGGACGAATTTGATCAAGAAATTTTATACGTAGATGGGGTAAGTTGAGATGTACATCCATAATTTTTTTCAGAAATTTTTGAAACTTTTTTTAGTAGGATTGCACGGTGATTACACCGAAACTTTGATTGTACTGGATATGCCCCCTTTAAGTTGTGGTAGGATACTAAGATAGGAGATAATTGATAATTGTTGGGTATGAGAAAGATAAGGGAGTTGAGGATAGTTTTCAGGGGCATTGGGATGGAATCTTTCTTAAGGTTTCATTATTCCAAATTCACTAGACCTTTTCAATTACCAACATTGGCATACTATTTAAAAGAAGCATACGAAATTATGCCCTTAAATCACTAAGTCCCTGTAAAGGGGCTTGTTTTGTGCTTGCTAATGTTCTAGCTGCTCAAGAAACAAGATGTTAGGGTATTGGAGAAAAGTTCAGCACCAAAGTTGTAATATAGGTTCAATGGTTCCGGGAAAAGAAAGGAGTCACATTCTCAAAAAGAAATTTACATCAGAAAAATCATAAAACAACAAAAATCTATCAATACCCTTGGAAATGTTTCACTTCTTTGTGAGGTTAAACAGAGAAGCACAAAGTGTTATATTGTACTAGCCTACTATGCCACATAATAATGATAGTTGTTATGAAAATTCACCACCTCGATTAAACCGCACACTCTATGCTGTGCTATCTCCATAGACACTATTTTACTCTTATATCACCCCATGCTCCCACCTGATCCATATTATATTATAATGGAGATAACCAATTCCCATGAACTAATTTCAATGCACATATGATATATTTCCATAGATCATAACAACCTAAGCATGGGTAATGCAGAAGAGGAATAAAAACTTCTTAGAGGCCACAGATCTTATGTTCTTAATTCTGAATATTTTACAGTTCTGATTTATACGTGATAGTTCAAAGTTGTATTCTGTTACCATTACATTTTGGCAGAGAATAAGCAACTTAAAATCCATCCATTTACTGGTTTCAGCTGATCCGAAGAAGACAGAACATTTAAGTGCTCTAGATGGATCTGCTGAGAGGCTGCAGCTATTTAAAGCACAATTATTAGAAGAAGGGTCTTTTGATGCCGTAGTTGACGGTTGTGAATGTGTATTTCATACAGCTTCTCCTTTCTACAATAACCCGAAAGATCCTCAGGTTTGTATGCTATTCTTAGTTCTTGTTCAATAACTTGCAATTGAAAGGGGAAAAATAGTTATTTGAATAGTGATTATATTCTCCTTTTTTGCCATATTTCCCGCTTCATTTTATTGGGAGTTTCATTTGCATGTTGTCTTCCTTTGGCCCCATTTAGTTGAGGCATCCAGGGGATACGAAATTAAATAGTAAAGACCTTTTTAGGACTTGTTTTCTCTCCCTAAAAGTTTCAGGTTGGTTAAGATTACCATCTTTAACCAATTTTTTACATTCTAGGCTGAGTTGATTGAACCAGCAGTGAAAGGAACACTGAATGTTCTGGCCTCCTGCAAGAAAGCTTCTTCTGTGAAAAGGGTGATTTTAACATCATCAATGGCAGCTGTTGTATTCACTGAAAAACCTTTATCACCTGACGTTGTGGTTGATGAGGCATCATTTTCCATTCCAGAACTTTGTGAAAAAGCAAAGGTACAGCATATTTGTTGCCAAAAAGAACATTTGTAGTTTTCTACCATGTCTTCAACAGTTCATAATTTACGCTCACCCACCTTTTTCCATGTTTCTTCATCATTAGTACTAATGGATGGATTACTCTATGTATAAGCATTTTAAGATAGTATGTTCTGTTTGTTAATACGCATCAGTTGTCCAAGTTTCTTAATAGAAATGATTATTTCTTTAATTGGGATAAAATACTGGGATTCAGTTAAAAATATGCCCATTGCCTGTGGCTCAATGCTTAGTTTAGTTGTTCTGCCAAGACTCAGATTTTGTAGCAACAAAAAGATATTTCACTTTTACTATCGCAATCCTTATGTATGTCTTTAGAGCACTGTTATTAAGGCGCCACCTAGGTGTCCGGGCGCCGGAGGAAGGATGCTGGGAGCCATCGCCTCGCCTGGCCGCATCAAGGTGGTTGCCCGGGTCATCCAAGCGTCGCCCGGGTCATCCAGGCGTTGCCGGGCGTCTCTAGGCGGCGTGACTAGCATCGACTCCAGAGCTAACTCCGGAGGCTTGGCGTGGAGAGGGAGAACCGGAGAAGGAGATCCGCCGTCATGCCACCACCTCCGACGATCGGCGAGGTCCGGCGGTGCAGCTAGGGTATAGAGCTTAATGGTGCAGAGCTTGGTGCGGAGAGGAAGAAGGAGATCTGCTGCCGTCGTCCCCGATCTGGCCACGGGGGAGGAGACGTGGATGCGATGGGGGAGGAGAGGCGGCGTCGGGGGCAGATGCAAGGATGCGTGGGGGGAGGAGAGGCGGCGTCGGCGGCGATGGCAAGGAGGCGCAGGGGGAGGAGAGGCGGCGTCAGGGCGGAGGCATGGAGGCGCAGGGCCGAGAAGCTAGGCTTGGCTTGCCAAGGCGCGGAGCCGAGGGCCTCGCGCTGGAATGAAAAGGGGAAATAAAGGCAAGGAAGGAATGGAAGGAAAAGGAAGGAAAAGAAAGAAAAAGGGAAAGAAAAAGGAAAAAAAAGAAAGAAAAAGGGAAAGAAGTGGAAAAAAGGAAGGAAAGGAAAGGAAATAAAGGAAGAAAACAGAAATGGGGTGGAGCCAGATCTTTTTTTGGTGATATATTGATACTGGTGATATATTGATATTGGTTATATATGTATTGATGATATACTAATATTGCTAGACTATTTTTGGTCGCCTAATCCTCGCCTTGGCGTCCAGGCGCTCGGCTGGCGCCTTGCCTCGCCTTGTCGCCTTGATAACCATGCTTTAGAGGGTGGGAATAATTTGCTAGTATAGTCATTTTAAGGCTTATAAACCACAAGTCATGGGTCAAATCCCAGGCAATATTACTGGAAAATCCACACAAATAACTGACCCAACTTGTGGTTGGGGGGAATCGAACTCTATTCGTCAGCCAAAGAGATAGTGTGTGGGTGCCACACCGCTAGGTTATGCTACGGTTGGCAACCCTTATGTATGCTAATTATGTACGGACTTTGATTGAAGAGCATTTTCAAATAAATGGATTCTCTAGTTTTGTTTATAATTGTATTTTGAAGGTAATGTGCTATATTTCTTGGCAATAAGGGTTTTTGGGTGTGCGCTATATTTACTGTCTGTGACTGCCAATTCTACTGTGCTCCCCCTTTTGAATCTTTGGTTATAAAATTATCATGGTAGACTTGCTTGAGTTAATTGACTTCCTTTGTCTGAATGTACATGTTACCCTGAGCTATTGAAGGCTCCAATTAGTATGTTTTTCCTTTTTAATTGTTTGATTAGTTTTACCTACATATCAATATATTGGTCAACACTTTTTATATCAGGAATGGTATGCTTTGTCAAAGACCCTGGCTGAGCAGGCAGCATGGAAGTTCTCAAAGGACAATGGAATTGACTTGGTCACAATAAACCCAGCTTTGGTCATTGGTTCCTTACTGCAGCCCACACTCAACACCAGTGCCCAGTTAGTCCTGTATCTAATCAGCGGTATGTAGTTCCAATGAGTAAAATTTTCTTACTTGGGTAAATGAATGCTGCTTTCTGCTAATGTGTAATGGCTCATGGATTCTGAATTGCGACTTACATGAAATTTGATGAACACTAGCAACTGAAGATGGATGTGAACCTTTCACAAAAAATATAACAAAATATTTACTTCCAGTTTGTTCACTGGGGGACCCATTAAGGGCCCTATTCTCTTAAGCACGACAAATAGACATACTTGAGTGAATCGAGTGATTACTTAGCACCAAGTTACTTCGATGTTCTCTGAAGACTCTGAAGAGAATTAGCTTCAGTTGTCTGACTCACCATTGTCAAAATAAGTACTGTTGCATCGTACCCACTTTTTTCAGGATCACCTGTGTATCTTAATTACAGCTTTGGCTGGGTGAATGTGAAGGATGTTGCTCTGGCACATGTCCTTGCATTTGAGGTCCCTTCAGCAAGTGGAAGATATTGCATGGTTGACAAAGTTATCCACTTCTCGGAGGTTGTCAAAATCATCCATGAAATTTACCCTTCTCTTCCAGTGCCTGAGAAGTAAGTAATTAAATATCTCAAATGTTGTTTGCAGTCAATGACGATCTGAGCCACTCCTGTTGGGGCCATTTTTTATTTTCATCAGTGTTCTTCATTCATATTTATGAATTCCTTATAAAATATCCTTTCAACCTTGCCACGTTACATTTCTTCTCTTCTTTCCCCCGCTTTTTTCTGCTGTCTCATCTGTCTTAACTAGCCAGTAATATATTACAATACAATACACAGTATATTACAAAGCATGATACTAAATTGCGTAAATCATTACGTCAAATTTTCATAGTTTTATATCAACTTTTCTTTTTTTTAATAAAAAAAAATATTTCTATGGACAGGTGCGCAGATGACCAGCCATTCGCTCCAACGTACCAGGTCTCAAAGGACAAGATAAAGAGCTTGGGTATCGAATTGATCCCATTTGAGACGAGCCTCAAAGAGACCATAGAATGCTTGAAGGAGAGAGGCTTTGTCAGCTTCTAATGTCATTCTATCCATCATTGAATAAACACGGGCAAATTAAACAAGGTGGAGTACCGGAGTAATACTTTGTGTTGAAACATACTAGCAATGCTTGTGCCTTGTGCTACCGCCGTTTGGTGTTCTCTTTCTCCTTTCTGATGTCAGTGTCACTAAATAAGATCACATCAGAACATACAACCTTCTGTATCCCCATCTAGAGATTTCGTATCTTCCACGCTGAATGATGTGCTTATTATTTGGTGAGTTTTGGTTGCTTTCAGCAAGTTCATTCCTGATGTGCCTGTGATTATTTTACTACTTGGGTGCATATCCCCTTCTAGAGATTACGTATCTTCCACGCTGAATGATGTGCTTATTATTTGGTGAGTTTTGGTTGCTTTCAGCAAATTCATTCCTGATATGCCTGTGATTATTTTACTACTTGGTGCATGGTTCACAAAATCTGTTAGAAATTGGCCAATGGGTGATTCATTTCCTTTAATTCGAAAGTATGTAAGGTTTAGTACCATATTGCCTAGCCAAGTGGAGGAAAAGCAACTTAAAAAGTGGAGGACTTGCCACTTCTTAATTAATGTGACACTTGCCACTTCTTAATTAATGTGACACTTGGCATGAGAATGTCATAGGGTGGACAGTGGTCAAACACATGCGCGCGCGCACATTCGCGTATTTTTGTGTGAAAATCCGTGTGGCTTGTGAATTGCGACGTCGTAGTGTGTCTCCTGGCACTTTGAATTCACCTTTTGTTTTGCTAATTCTTGCAATTATCTCTCTATTCATTCTATTTAAATGCGATTTAAACATTCTACTGTCATAAACGCCATTAGCTTCTAGTGAATTAATTAACATTATGCAGTCAGTTACTAGTAACTGCCGTATTACGCTGTCAGTTACTGATGCGTGTGTATAAAAACACTTGGAGAAGTCCAGGCTTGACACGCTGAATTCCTCCATTCTTTCTGCTCCTCTCTGCATAAGCTGTACTATGGTGTTGAGCTGTTGAACCTCGCCGGCCTTCCTCCTCGGCGTGCACCGTGAAAAGGGTGAGCGGTATCTTCGAGCCATTGCCGTAAAATTTACCCACACGGGGCGGTAATAAGGTTTCTGGGCAGCGCTTCAGCGTGACCGCTTTTCTTCTTCCTCGTTGTTGATTACTTCCACGACCATGTCTGCGCTGCACTACTTCCTACTCTTCAACAAGCACAACTATAAGTCGTTCGTGTGATCGATCAACTCCATTAATTTATAATACTTGAGCATATTCTGAAGTACAATGTGTTACTAGTTGTTTTCTGCATCTCTAGTCTTTTGTTATATTTGTCTCAGTATAAAATCTGGAATACAAATATTGCGCATGTTTCCAACAATCCAGGAACCTTATTTGGATATTTTTGTGATTCAACAATGGCTAGTGCTTTGGATGCTATGAAACCTAAGGTTTTCTGGTGCAAATTTCCGTGGATGGCAGATAAGGGCTAAGTTTTGGCTCATGTCATTGGGGTTGTGGTGGATGATCCACCCACAGTATCCATTTACGGTTGACCAGTACATGCAGTTTGAGAGTGCGAACAACACTGCACTAGGCTGCCTTCCGACCATTTTGGTTGATCAGCTCTATGATGTGTATATGAACTACACATCTGCCACTGAGTTGTGGGATGCACTTGACCAGAAGTATGCAGAGGCTGAAGTCGGTCACTGGTTGTACGTGTGCAAGCAATTCTTCGATTTTAGCATGGATGACACTAAGTCGATTGTTGCACAAGCACATGACCTCTAGCTACTAGTTGGCGAGATTGCACACTTGGGTTGTGCATTGCTTCCTAAGTTTGTGGCAGTGGGCATTGTTGCCAAACTCCCCTTATCTTGACGGGATTTTGCCACTAGCTTAAAGCAAAAGAGGATCTCATTGCAGCCCTTGATGTGGAAGAAAAGGCAAGAGAAAAAGATGCATCAAGCATACTAATCAAAATAATGCCAATGTCGTCGAGAAGAAATCATATGGCAAGTATTTCAAAGTTGATAAACCAAACATGACAGCTAGCTTTAAAAAAGAAGAAAATTGAAAAAAAAAGGACATGAAGAACATCACCTGTTTTATGTGCGGAAAGGACGGTCATATGGCAAAAGACTGTCGCTATCGCAAAAACAGAACAAATGAACAAGACAAGAAAAATGCCAACGTGACCATAGGCGAGGCCTCGACTTCAGAAGGGTACGGTAATTCTCCTGTTGTTTTTTCAGCATGTCAAACCACTTATTGGTGGGTTGACTAATGTTCACGTAAGTTATAATGTTTCCTTGTTTTCTTCTTACCAGACAGCTGGGGCTTCCTCCTTCCTAATGGGGAATGGGTCATATGCTTTTGTTCTTGGTGTTGGCACGGTAGATCTGAGGCTTACTTCAGGGAAGATTGTCCACTTGAAGAACGTGCAGCATGCGCCAACAATAAAAAAAAAGAACCTCGTTAGTGGTTCTCTCCTATGCAGGGATGGTTACAAGCTAGTATTTGAGTCAAATAAAGTTGTATTATCTAAGTTTAGGAACTTTGTTGGGAAAGGCTATGAGAGCGGATGCTTGTTCCGTCTAAGTACTCTAGAGTCTTGTTATAATATAAATATCTCAACTGGTTTGAATAAATGTGTCGGGGATTGGGCTATTTCCTATAAGGACCATTCTGCCCCGACGGCCGAGCAGCTATCGACCATGGGCTTGGATGCGATACCCAAGCGTGAGCCTCGGGCATTATCACGCTCGGACACAGGTATACTCGTAATATCGAAGCAAAGCATGGTCGGCTATAAGCCTCAAAGACGTGCCCGAGCAACCATGCTCGGAAAGGATGCGGGATGGTAGAAGCCAGACCAAAGGCATGCTCGGAGATTGCCGGAGGACGTGGTCAACCCATAAAACAGGAAAGTGGCGACTATTTCGCCAAGGAGTTATACCAATAATTCAAACGTGGCGAGAATCATGAACACGTCCAAAGAGGGCAACGGGCGTGATCTTAGGAATCAGTTACCATGTATGTACATAGGCACCTAGTATTTAATCCTCTCTCCATCAACAGAGAAAGGGGATCCCGTGGGGGAGATCCACGCACTTGTATCCATCATTTCAATGCAAAAAAATGCCACCAGGCAACTGGATGTAGGGCTATTATCTCGATCATGAGAGTCCTGAACCAGGATAAAATCCTTGTGTTTCTGTCTGTTCTAAGGGACCATTTCCCGCGTCTTCGATGCTACACATTTGGCAGAAAGGGGGCTTCGGTTGATCCCACATTCAACAAGTAAGCTCAGCGGGGGCCAGTTCCCCAATCGTCGACAAAATGTGATGTCAATACTTGGCATTCTCGATTATGTCATATTGGTTTTGATAGCATTGCTCGAATGTCCAGATTAGAATTAATTCCAAAATGTGATATTGCCAAAGGATCAAAGTGACAATCTTATGTGTAAGCAAAATAGCCTAGAAAGCCCTTTAAGAGATTAGAGGTAGAAAAGAACTTGGCATCATTAGATCTTGTCCATTCTAACCTGTGTGAGATGAATGGATTGTTGACAAAAGGAGGCAAAAGATACTTTCTAACTTTTATAGATGATGCAACATGTTATTGTTAAGTGTATTTGCTGAACACAAATGATGGAGCTTTAAACTATTTCAAAATCTATAAGGCTGAGGTAGAGAACCAACTAGAAAAGAAAATTAAAAGACTAAGGTCTGATCGTGGAGGAGAGTATATCTCCCATGGATTCTTCCAATTCTGTTCTGAGTGTGGTATAATCCATGAAGTTACACCACCATATTCTCCACAATCAAATGGTGTAGCTGAGAGGAAAAACCAAACACTCACAGACTTGGTGAATGCCATGTTAGAGAGTGTCGTTATGCCTAGAATGTGGTGGGAGAAGCTATATTGACAGCAGCTTTTGTCCTAAACATAGTAATCATTAAAAAGTGTGAGATTACTCCGTATGAGGGATGGAAGGGGAGAAAGCCCAATGTTAATTTTATGCGAACAACGGGGTGTTTGGCAAAAGTTAATATACTATTGTAGAAAAAGACAAATCTTGGAGCTAAAACTGGGATATGCACGTAACAATACGGCCTATAGATTTTTAGTAGCAAAATCAGAAACTCTTAAGATTATTGCTAACACAATAATGGAGTTCAAAGATGCTTCATTTTTTGAGGATATTTATCCTATGAGACCAGCAGGTAAGTACTTTATAAAGTGATAATACTCGAACTGAAAATAATAATAATAATAATAATAATAATAATAATAATAATAATAATAATAATAATAATAATAATAATAATAAACCTACCACTATTTCTAAACCAATGAGTGATACACTACCAGTACAAGATATTACTGAGGAGGATAACAATTTAGTCGCAGAAGCTCCTCGTAGGAGCAAGAGACAAAGGGTTGAGAAAACTTTTGGCGATGACTTATTGTATACCTCGTGGATGATGTGCTAAAAACTCTTTTAGAGGCTTATGCACTACCTGATGCTGAGTATTGGAAAGAGTCGGTCCGTAGTGAGATGGATTCCATCATGGCTAATGGGACTTGGGAGATCATTGATCATCCTAGTGAGTGCAAACATGTTGGATGCAAGTGGGTTTTCAAAAAGAAAATGAGGCTTGATGGTACTGTTGATAAGTACAAGGCAAGACTTGTGGACAAGGGTTATACCCAGAAAGGAGAGGATTATTTTGATATTTATTCTCCTGTTACCAGATTAACCACCATTAGAGTGCTCATTGCATTAGCTGCTTCCCATAGTTTACACGTCCATCAAATGGATGTAAAGATAGTTTTCCTTAATGGAGAGTTGGAGGAAGAAATCTATATGGTGTAACCAGATGGTTATGTGATTACTGGACATGAAAATAAAGTGTGCAAATTATTAAAATCCTTTTATGGCCTAAAGCAAGCACCTAAGCAATGGTATGAAAAGTTTGATAAAACTTTGACATCTGTTGGTTTTTGCTGTTAATGAGGTAGATAAGTGTGTATGTTATCGTTATGGTGGGGTCAAGGTGTGATTTTGTATTTGTATGTTGATGACATACTTATATTTGGGACAAACACTACTGTAATTGATGAGGTCAAAACTTTCTTATCACGATGCTTTGATATGAAAGACTTGGGAGGGGCAGATATTATTCTGAATATTAAATTGATCAAGAATGAGGATGGGATCATTTTACACCAATCCCATTATGCTGAGAAAATCGAGCCAGTTCGGTTTTGAGAATTGCAGAATTTCTCCAACACCATATGATCCGGTATTAAGTATTCATAAATTATTGAGTCCCTTATGTATCTAGCTGGTGTCACAAGACCTGATATCTCATTTGTTGTGAGCAAATTAAACCGGTTTACATCTAACCCGGGAGATGATCATTGGGAGGCACTTGAAAGAGTGTTGCGCTACTTGAGAGGCACAACATCTTACGGAATTCACTATACTGGATATCCATATGTATTAGAAGGATATAGTGATTCCAATTGGATCTTTGATGCGGATGAGATCAAAACTACAAGTGGTTATGTTTTTACCTTAGCTGATGCTGCAGTTTCATGGAGGTCTTGCAAACATACCATATTAACAAGGTCAACCTTGGAAGCTGAACTCGTAGCACTTAATACAACCACTGTGGAGGCTGAATGGCTTAGAGAGCTACTGTTGAACTTGCCATTGGTTGAGAAACCAGTACCGGCTATCCTAATGTACTGCGATAACCAAACATTGTTGACTAAGATTATGAGTACTAAGGATAGCATGAAGTCCTCTAGACATGTGAAGCGTAGGCTCAAATCTGTTAGAAAATTGAGAAACTCCAGAGTAATTGCTGTGAATTATATTCGTATTGAGAAAAATCCTACAGATCCTTTTACAAAAGGATTTGCAAGGAAAACGATTTCCATTCCGTTTATGAACATGGGTATGAGGCCTATTTGAGTTACAACCCATTCCTTCTTGATCGGAGATCCCGTGAATTAGGCAATGGGAAAAACAAATTGATGTTGTAACAAGAGAGTACATATTATTAAATTGTACCTCTATCCTAATAGACAAAGTGCTATCGACTGTATGGAATGTTGGTTTAAAGCCTTAATGTATTCTAGTGTCAAAATGAGAGAAAAATGTATTGGCCTATAGGATACCTATAATGAATACACCTACTTGAGCATAACTATGAGGTCGCAGTTCACAAGGATGGGTCATTCTCTAGAAAGCTCATGAGTAGATACGGGAGCATGACCATATAACACTCCGTATAGGCATGGTTTATTGGTAGTCTAGTATCAGTTGTAATTTTCAAGTGAAATATGGTCACAAAAAGCTATGAATCCAAGGCATAGTCTATTCACCAGCTGTGAGAGGATGAACCTTGCTAATCTAGGTGCAAGTTCAACCCGTACGGGACTTACACCAAAAACTGGTATATTAACAACACTTCAGTACAGCGATCTTTGTTATCTTTTATGCTGTTTGCTATGGAATTAGTGGGGGATTGTTAGAAATTGGCCCATGGGTGGTCCATTTCCTTCAATTCCAAAGCAAGCATGGTTTAGTACCATAATGCCTAGCCAAGTGGAGGAAAGGCAACTTAAAAGGTGGAGTCCTTACCACTTCTTGATTAATGTGACACTTGGCATGCGACTGACATAGGGTGGACAGTGGCCAAACACGCACACGCACGTGCGCACATTTGTGTATTTTCGCATGAAAATCCGTATGACTTACGACGAGCGACCGCGCCGCGTCGTAGTGTGTCTCCTAGCACTTTGAATTCACCTTTTGTTTTGCTTATTCTTGCAATTATCTCTCTATTCATTCTATTTAAATGCAATTTAAACATTCTAATGTCATAAACACCATCAGTTTCTAGTGAATTAATTGACATTATGCAGTCAGTTACTAGTAACTACCGTATTACGCTGTCAGTTACTGATGCGCGTGTATAAAAACACCTAGAGATGTCCAGGCTTGACACGTTGAATTCCTCTATTGTTCCTGCTCCTCTTTGCATAAGCTGTATTGTGGTGTTGAGCTGTTGAACCACGACGACCTTCCTCCTCGGCGTGCATCGTGAAAGAGGGTGAGCGGTATCTCCGAGCCATTGCCGCAAAGTTTACCTGCACAGGGCGGCAACAAGGTTTCTGGGCAGCGCTTCAGTGTGACCGCTTTTCTTCTTCCTCGTTGTCATTACTTACATGACCGCGTCTGCGCTGCACTGCTTCCTACTCTTTAGCAAGCCCAACTGTAAGTCGTTCGTGTGATCGATGAACTCCATTAATTTACAATACTTGAGTATAGTCTGAAGTACAATGTGTTACCTGCTATTTTTTGCATTTCTAATCTTTTGTTATATTTGCCTCAGTATAAAATCTGGAATACAAATATTGTGCATGTTTCCTACAAAATCAATGGAAACCGCTCGAAAATCACAATTTTCAAGCGTGTCGTGTCAGTTTGACATTTGAAACCACTCGGTAAACTGATCCATTTCAAATCTAAATTCAAAAAATTTAGAAAAATTTATCAGAAAGTGTTGAAAATTTTTGTGTGAGGTTCTAAGGCAATGCTAATGATGTTGTAGAATTTTTAGATGATTATCAAATCTGTGTATTATTAAAAATTATGACAATACTACTGTCTTTGTATATACTTTTCTATTTTTGATTTTCTAAGGGCACTAAATAATTTCTAATATTTCTAAAAAAATTTGTGTGAGGTAATGAGGCAATGATAATACTGCTGTAAAATATTTAGATGATGATAAGACGTGTGTATTTTTTTTAAAATTTTGACAGTGCTATGGTGTTTGCATATGCTCTTCTATTTTTTTATTTTCTAGAGCACTAAATTAAGTCTAATATTTTTGAAAAATTTACTACATGATCCTTGAAAACTCTTTATGGTACCATTAAAATTTTAGAGCATAATCAAGCTTGTAAAGTTTTATAAAAATCTGACAGTGTCTCCGTTTCTTTTCATTAATTGCTGTTTTTTATTTCCGAAGCACTAAATGAATTAAAATTTGTTTAAATTTCTATGTGGTGTTTTATATTAATTGGGATTTATTATGATTTTATAAAAAAATTTAATTTTTTTTAATTTTTTTCTAGTTTTCCTTGAATGTGCTGATTTTCAGTGTAACTGGACAAAAATCAAGCAAAATCGAACGAAAATCGAAATAAAAAACCGGTCCTTGAGTGTGCCGATCTAAACAAAAATATCGAGCAAAATCGGTTGATTTCATTTTTTTCGCCGTTTTTTAACCGCGGAATTCAAAAAGTTTTGACTCCGCAAACCCTTCAATTTCTTACGATTTTCAACCAATTTTCGAGCGATTTTTTCTGGTTTTTGAATTTTGATTTTTGAGCAGTTTTTGCGATTTCGGTTTTGTGAACCTTGCTTGGGTGCCGACAGAATTATGGTATTTTTTATGAACTTATTCTCCTGAGAAAAAGAATTGATAAGAGCGTGATGCCGTTGGTAAAGGAGAAGATTGAGTCTTCCTATCAGGAAACTGTATTTTTTAAAAGTGTAGTTGTCAACTTGTCACTGACATGCTCACATGCGGCTCAAGTGCAGTTAACCCAATCGTACGATCGCCCTGGTTTAGAAGAGTAGATCTCTGGGCAATTGAAAAATAAAAACTACTTAAAATCCTCCAAGACTTTTCATTGACGAAAATATCCTGCAAACTGAATCCAAATACGAATAGCCCTGTCGGTACTGATTAGAGACTCATAATAGTTGGGTAACAATAACACATATCAGTGTGTGTGTATACCTTTGTTTTGTAGCTCTTCCAGCAGCCCCGTAATATGATTCTCTTGTACCCATAATAGAGGCATGATCAGTAAAGTACCGAACCATTTCCGGTATTTTTCTGGCCAACATGCCCTATTTCCCCTCCTTTTTATTTCATCCATCTCAAGGCAAGTCCTTGTATTTTAAGTCTTCTTCAGTCACTGCTGGTAAGACATAAGAGTCTGGAGGTGAAAATCTGAAAAGTAGCTGAAACTGACCTTGTTGGATAATACATATGGAAAGAGGTACCTCAACTTGAATTCAAAACGGTGTAAAGCTAGTCAGAAACTTGACTGTCTCAAGCACCAAAACACAAAGGATCCTAAATTCCCAATCAGCAGCAATACATTAACAAATAAAGAATAAATAAATACGATCATATAAAAAATGAATCCAGGGCATGGGCATCCATCCATACTGTTAGACAACCTCGCTATCGAATAGTCCGGGGTTGCCTAATAGATCTCAAGTGGAGAACAGAGAGAGAGGGCGAGAGACACAATATGAGGAGGAACGGGTCTGCTTTATTATTCTCAGATATGCTTTTTTGTACAATGGGGTGACCCCTGCCTCCTATATATAGCGGAAAGCTCGCTAGAGATAAGGAAGAGTCCATATCGGATACTGATCCTGCTTTCCTAACAGGATACTTAACTGCTTTCCTAACACTTCCCTGACTCTTCACCGCGAGATGCATATGCCTCATTAAAACTCCATAAAACCCGGTGGAAAAATAATTGGAGAAAGAGTACATAGCACACGCTGTCGCGGTGTTGCCTGATTGCCTCATCAAAAACCTTATGTAAGAAAACTTCAACGAAAAACTTACTTAAGGAAAAGAGTACAATCCACCCAAACTTCAATGTTAATCTTCAAGATTTACGTTGGGTACTAAACTTCATGTTTGAGATTTATGTAGAGTATGTGAAAATCTCCTCGAAATCTGCACTTCTCTAAGCCTCATCATCCCGATTCCTCTAATACATCTTTCAAAGGAAGATGCCGGGAGTGACTTAGTGAATAAATCATGAGATTTTCACACGACTTAGTATGCAAGATCTTTATCTCGCTCATCTTATGCATTTCATGAGCATAAAAGAACTTGGGGTTGATATGCTTTGTAAGGTTACTTCTTCACATATCCCATTTGTACTTGTGCAACACAAGTCGCATTATCTTCATAATAGTGGGGTTTGTTCCATGTTCAGGACCACATGACTTCCTCGGATGTGGTGAACCATTCTTCAAGCCATGCACATTCCCAAGAGGCTTCATATAATGCAATGATTTCGAGTGGTTAGTCGACGCCGAGACAAGAGTCCGCTTAGACGATTTCAAGAAATTGTCGTTCCACCGCAGCGAAAACATACCCGCTTGTGACTTGCCGCATAGCGGTCCTATAGGTACCTCAAAGATCGGCGGTAGCCAACTAAATTCAATTCATTGTTTCTTCGTAAAACAAGCCGAGGTCTTTGCTTCCTTGAAGGTAATCTAAGATGTCCTTCACCCCTTTCCAATGCCTTTTGGTGGGTTCTGCGACCGCATCACGCTAGCAAATTCACTACAACGCAATGTCCGACCTAGTGCTATTCAAGAAGGTACATGAGCGCTCCAATTGCACTCAAGTATGGGAATTCCGCCCTGTGACTTCCTCCCCCTCTTCTTTAGGCCTGCACGGTCTAGGTCTGCTTGGAGTGACCTTCCCACCATTGGGGTCTTTGCGGGTATGCCTTTTCAAAACCAAATTTCTCCAACACTTTCTGCGTGGTAGGAAGATTGGTGTACCAAGATTCCGCTTGACATGTTCAAGCCGCAAGCCTAAACAAAACTTGGTTTACCTAAGTCTTTCATTTCAAATTCAGACTTCAAGTATGTGCATGCTTTTCAATTTCCTCATCCGGTCCCCAATGATGTTCAAGTCATCTACATAGACGGAGATTATACAAAATCCATTCGAGGATCGCTGTATAAACACACATGGACAATCTTTCGCTCGTAGCCTTTCTTGCAAAGAAAGTCACTTAAGCGATTGTACCACATTCTTCCCTCGATCGCTTCAGCCCCATACAGTGATTTCTCCAATTTCACATCGTATAGGTTTCGCTTTTGCTCTGCCTTGGTTCGGGATAGGATACCTTCCTAAGATTTTCATGTATATCTCTCAATCCAAGTTTCCATACAAATATGTCGTGACAACATCCATTAGCTTCTCAACTTCAAGTTGACTACCATTGAGATTAAGTATCTAAAGGTAATTCCACCCATGACCGGAGAATAGGTTTCTTCATAATCAACCCCGTGGACGCTGAGTGAAACCTTGAGCGACAAGCCTTGCCTTGTACCTTACAACTTCATTGTTTTCGCTTTGCGAACAAAAACCCATTTGTGACCTACTGGGGTTTATATGGGGAGGCATGCAAGTGCACACAAAGCCCAAACACCTCTCTTTTGTTCAGAGAGACTAACTCTGCGGTGATTGCCTTCTTCCAATCTTCCCAATCGAGCCTTTTCTTGCACTCGCGAGATGCGGCTCAGGATCATGATTAATGATCGTGGCAATCTTCTTTGCAAAGTATGCATCGACATTGGTCGTTGCTCTATTCATTGATTCTCCGTTATTACAAAGTTTATGGCCATTTCATCATGGGGTGCTTGCGTGCACTTCTACTTGCTCTTCATTGCTATTTCCCATTCCAGAGCAAGTTCCTTTAGTTTTTCTCCGCCAATGTGTGCGCACACATTATTTCTCGCTGGTTTCTTCCAATGGAAGGTTCAGATCTGGAATTGCCTTTTCCACAGGCTTCTTTCAGTGCCAGGTCTCAACTGGCTCCCCTTCTTGCTTTGGGGCATTTTGTGATTGGCTATGGTAAGTCCTCTTGTCCATTTTTCCTCGCACGCCTCCGGGTACTTTGGGTTTGAGAAGCCGATTGTCTTTTCTTTCTTTGAGGCCTCGAACAGGATGAGGGATACCTTCTCGCTTTCTTTTGGTATTTCCACCCTCTCTCGGTGCATTTCTTGCTGGTACATGCGACTTAACCACGCTCTTCGTATCACAAAATGATCGGGCGATTCATTTGCTAAATTACTCGCAAATCAATTATCTTCCGACTTCTTGATTTGCTTCATTAGTGCGAGGGTCATGCGGGATCCCAAAGGGAATGCCATACTATTTCCCGGCATTTTTCATCCAATGGTTGATTCTCTCCCCCTAATGACGGAAATGGTCCTCGCCAAAAGATGCACCGACCGAGGGTGTGCAAGTCTCGATATGGGTTCCAAATACACTGATTATGGATGCACTCTCATAACCAACGATATCCCAGACTTCATGAGAGGGCCCATTGCAGTCCGCCGTGGGGTGGTATAGGTACATATACCATACAACCAAATTTTCTAAGATGGGAAATCTTCGGGATGACCCCTTGCACTAGTTGCATAGGTGAATGGATGTTGTAGGCCGATGGTCTATAATTGATGAGTGTCGCCAAGGCAGATCAAGCGTGTCCCCAACAAGTGTTGGGCAAGTTACAACTCCGCAAGAGCGTCCTGGCAATGAACTTAACCCTTTTTATTAGTGCTTCGGCCTAGCCCATTTTATGCGATGGACGCGGCGGCATGCGAGTGCTTCAACGCTTATTCCCGCTGTCATAAATAATCATCAAATGCCTTGGAAGTAAATTCGCGGCATTGTCCAATCGAATGGACTTCACGCGATGATCGTGAAAAGCATTCTTAATTCGGCGATGATCCGCGAGATCAACTTTGCGAATGCATGATTCCTTGTTGACAAAGAAACATGTATGCGACCATTTCGAGGAAGCATCAATGAGCACCATAAAGTATCGAAACTACCCGACAAGGGCTGAATCGGACCGCAAATATCCCCTCAATGCTCCAGAATGCAGGGATTTCATGTTGCACTTTCATAATGCAGAGGGTCTAGTTATTAATTTCCGGGCACATGCATGGCAATACAAAATCTTCGTGGATTCTAGAAATTCTTAACATTAATGCTATGACCTTGTGAGTTGTTAACTATATTTCTCATCAATCTAAGACCAGGATGACCTAATCTACAATGCCATAAAGCAAATAATTCGTAGCTTCTAAAGACAGTCTTCAAAGAAGTATACATCGCGTATGTGCATTGATTTTCGTAGTACAAACTCCAGATTCATATGAGAGACATTTTTCTAGTACCATCTTTCCATATTCCGCGTGCTTCACAATGCACAAGTGTTCTTTGCCATTTTCTTCATTGGTTTCATTGAAACCCATTGGCGCGGATATCTTTGAAACTTAAGAGAGTCTTGGTTGATTCAGTGGTACAAGAGGGCTTCTTCAATTACCAAAGTTGTACCCATTGGCAATATAATTGTGGCTCTTCCCCGAGCCTATTATATATCGCTTCCTAGATAGTCGTAATCCTTCCAGCGTTCTTCGTGATCGTCTGGAAGTATTTCGACTCTCTTAAGATGGTATTTGTTGTGCCACTATCAACAATGCATATTTCCTCCATTGGGCGCTACACGATTTCGTTCTCACCTTTCAATCTGATCTCCGGCAGAGCTTCGTGCTGATAACGTGTTAGACAACCTCGCTATCGAATAGTCCGGGGTTGCCTAATAGATCTCAAGTGGAGAACAGAGAGAGAGGGCGAGAGACACAATATGAGGAGGAACGGGTCTGCTTTATTATTCTGTATGCTTTTTTTTTGTACAATGGGGTGACCCCCTGCCTCCTATATATAGCGGTTCTGCTTAGAGATAAGGAAGAGTCCATATCGGATACGAATCCGTTTCCTAACAGGATACGAATCCGTTTCCTAACACATACATGGCCAGTTGTATCCAAAACTTAGAATATTTATAACAGTCACGTCATTTTTTTTAAATGGAATGGACGCTTGCATATTTTTTTTGAGATGGGTGGCAAGTGATGACTTCTTTCTTAAGAGGGCACTTAAATATTTAGGCACAAGATCTCCTCTCCTCTGATACCATATAAGTTTCTGTCCCCCTTCCCATCCCCATCTCAATCGTCGCTGCCGTTACTGCCATGCCACCCCCTGCCGCCACACTGTCATCATCCCCGGCGCCGGTGATGCCCACTGGTTAACCATTGTTGGATCGGCTCAAAGATCAATCATGCGATCGGGTTCAGCGAGACAGCGAATTGCTTCTGCGCTTCAGCATGCAGCGTATATGCATATACGCGCTAGACGGCTAGATGGCTGAACATACGGGCAGAGGAGACAAGCACGGACGCACAGGAGAAAATCTTCTTTGCTGCATGCAACTATGTTTCTCTACTGAATCTTGCTTTATTGCTTTGCACACGAACTTTTGTTTCTCTGCTAGTTGCAATTCACGTTACAGACCAGCTTGCTTATAAAGCCAACGCTCGGGCAATAGACCAACTAGGACACGGCTTCCGTTTACAACCCGGACACGGACAGACTCTACATCTAACTCCGTATTCTGCTCCTTTGTATACTACCCGGACTCCAAATTCTATACGTAACAAAATTAGTTCCAACAATCACCCCTCTAATTTTGTAACGCCTAATTTCTAATTTGTTGAGGCAATCGGTCACAACTACGATTTGCCCAACTTTTATTCGACACTGGATGGAGAACGCATCTCTTCGACACCCCGCACTCAACTTACTTAATTCAAGACGGCGAACACATCTCTTCTACGTCTTGGACTCATCTTCGACGGACTTGAGTTTGGACGGCGAACACACCTCTTCAACGCCCCAGACTCAACTTATTTAATTCAAGACGGCGAGCACATCTCTTCTACGTCTTGGACTCATCTTCGACGGACTTGAGTTTGGATGGCGAACGCATCTCTTTAACACCCCGGACTCAACTTTGACGGACTTGACTTTGGACGGCGAGCACACCTCTTCAACGCCCCGGAGTCAACTCTCTTACTTGACAGATCATCCAATCAACACTGGTCCATTCTTACTTTGGACCTCGGCAAGAAGCGCTTTTTCCTCCTCCTTTACTTTGCGGCACACCGAAGCAAAATGCCCATAATCATTACAATTATAACATCTCACTTTTGCCTTGTCGAATCTCCGATTCCTGTGGCCTCGTTGACCATCTCCTTTCGAGCCACTGAACGAGCCCTCGCCGTCGCGCCTCGACGATTGGGCCTCCCACTCGGCGCGCGTTAGGAGTAGGTTTTCTTCTTTACCGCTGTCGGATCCCTTAATCCGTTCTTCATGTGCCTTCAAACGACCGATCACCTCCTCGATCGTCATCACCTTGAGGTCGCCGAACTACTCAATGGTGGAGACGATTTGTAGGAACCTGCTAGGGACGGCACGAAGGAATTTCCTTACCACGTAGCTTTCCTCCATCTTGTCGCCAAGCGCTTTGATTTTGTTGACGATCGTTGTCAACCGGATAGCGAAGTCGTCGACTGACTCCGTTTCTGTCATGCGCAGCCCCTCGAACTCAGCTTTCAGGGTCTGTACCTTAGCCTCCTTCACACGATCAGCACCAAGATGCATCGTCTTCAACGTCTCCCACGCAGCTTTGGCTGTCTCCTTTTCAGCCAGTAGGAAGAGCGTTTCTTCTGGGATGCCTCCGTAGATGGCCGCCAATGCCATCTGATTCTTGCGCACATCGACTTTGTCGTCCTCGATCGCTCCCCACAGGTCTTGAGCCCTCAAATATACCTTCATCTTGATTGCCCATGCTGCATAATTGCTCTTCGTGAGCATCGGATAATGCAGCGCTATAGCGGAACTCTCCTTCGCCGTCGCGCTTGATGTCGCCTGACCACCGGTGTCACCACTTCCCGGAGATTTCGACATCTTCTTGGGCAGCAGATCAAGAACTCAGGCACCTGCTGATCTAGCTCTGATACCAATTGTTGGATCGGCTCAAAGATCAATCATGCGATCGGGTTCGGCGAGACAAATGAATTGCTTCTGGCTTCAAAGATGCAGCAGATATGCATATACGCCGCTTAGACGGCTAGATGGCTGAACATACGGGCAGAGGAGACAAGCACGGCCTTACAGAGAAAATCTTCTTTCTGCATGCAACTATGTTTCTCATCGAATCTTGCTTTATTGCTTTGCACACGAACTTTTGTTTCTCTGCTAGTTGCAATTCACGTTACAGACCAGCTTGCTTATAAAGCCAACGCTCGGGCAATAGACCAACTGTTAGAATTAAAGGCACATCTAGGTTTAATTTAATCCAAAAGTAAATCATGAACAACATGTGATTGACTATCAGTAACGAATAACAGGAGCATACTATAGATGCATATGCTAGAAGACTACACATATATCCATCTAATGTGCTCACAATCAATAGATTGAAAATAAACAGTAGAAACATTGTAACGTCTTGTTAGGTGTGCAGATGGAGCGATGAAGCGTTGTAGCGTCTGATGCCGAGGGCGAGCGCGCCGCCTTGATCGGCGCGATGCCTAGCGGCCGCTCCTGAACGCCGAGGAAGACGAGCCGTGGCGGTGGCGTGGAAGCGATCGCGCCGAGCGCTTCCCAAAACCTGATTCGCCCTCTCCGGTGCAAGAACGCGAGGGCGGACGGTTTCGAGACACCGCTTTCCCGTTATTTGGTGCACGCCGTCTGGGACGAAGCGAACTTGATGGCGGCGCAGCGAGGGAAACTGGCAAAACGCTAGGGCGCAGAAAACTCTATTTTACCCAGATGACGGCGACGCAGTATATAAAGGAGCCCTGGTAACAGTCCGTAACCGAACACGACTCGAGGACGTCCCACGATCGGAGTCCATTACGGGATGCATTCACGGTGTCCTTATCTCATACTACAACCGCGATTCCGAGTAGCAAAAGAGTAATCTGCAAAAGGAGGCTGCGCCTACGCAAAGCCCTGGACCGGAATTCGGCGGACCATTCACGCAGGTGCCGCACGCCCGCGCCCCGCCCCGAGCCCGGCGAGGCGAGGCGAGGCGAGCGCGCGCGTGTGTATTCTTTCTCCCTTTCTCCACATGGTTCTACCATGGTGTAGCACACTCCACTATTTAAACTAGTGCTCACCACTTTAGGCTAGCAATGTGGTACTATTGCTAGTGCACATGCTCCTCATGAGGTGGGCCTTTGAGATTTTCTAGGATTTATTGTCTCAATCAAATGGGCTTGGCCCAAATAATCCAACAATCCCCCACCAGATCTCAAAGTCCCACTGACAGTCTTGCCTGTTCCCAAAGCTGTTAATATACCAAAGATTTCGGTGACAATGGACTATGCCTTGAATTGCACCTAGGACTCCAAATTACACTCACCACAACTTGAACAATGGACTAAGCCTTGAATTGCAAGTTTTGTGCGATCGAGTTTCATTTAAAGCCTTAGGCGATACTAGGCTGCCAATAGGCTTCTCGGGTGGAGCATATAAGTCGTACTCCATGGTCTCTTCATGAGCTTACTAGAGATTACCCAAGTCTCATAGACTGCGACTTTCATGATCACTCTCATATAGGTGTGTTCTTTCAAGATGCTCTGTAGGATGACATCTTCGCTAAATAAAGCCAACGAAACACATTAAGGCAAAAGCCAACCTGCCATACAGATTTCGAGAGTATTGCATCTTCACTTGGAACTAGTTAGAAAATTACTCTCCTCCAGTTAACCAGTAGCTTGTTTTTCCCAGGTCCTAATTCACGGGATCGCCGATCACATAGGTTGGGTTACCGCTATGGTATAACTCACATGGGTCTCATGCCTAGTTCCTTTGATGCGTTATCTATCACATTCCGTGATAGCCCTTTAGTGAAGGGATCTGCCAGGTTTTTAGCCGTCTGGATATAATCCAATGCTATCACTCCGGAGTTTTTCAATTTCTGACGGACTTCAAACGTCTTTTCACATGTCTTGAGGATTTCAAGTTATCTTTAGAATCGTTCACTTTAACAATAACTGTTTGATTGTCACAGTTTATAAGAATGGCCGGTATTGGTTTTTCAACCACCGGAAGATCCATCAAGAGTTCACGTAGCCATTCTGCCTCAACGGTGTTTGTATCCAATGCGATCAATTCTGCCTCCATAGTTGACCGTGTCAAAATAGTCTGTTTGCAAGACCTCCACGACAGCGCCCCACCAAGTGTAAACACATATCCACCGGTGGCCTTAATCTCATCGACATCAGAGATCCAATTTGAATCACTATAACCCTCTAGTAATCGAAGGGTACCGGTATAGTGTATTCCATAATTTCTTGTACCCACCAAGTAACGCATAACTCTTTCGAGTGCACGCCAATGATCATCTCCGGGTTAGAAGTAAACGGCTCAATTTGCTTACGACAAATGAGATATCGAGCCTTGTAGCGCTAGCCAAGTACATGAGAGATCCAATGATCCGAGAGTATTTCATTTGATCTCTAGCAATTCTCTTGTTTTTAGAAGAATCACACTTGGATCATAAGGTGTTGGAGAAGGCTTGCTATCCGAATAGCCAAACCGACTCAAAACCTTTTCCACATAATGGGATTGAGAAAGACTAATCCCATCCTCACTTTTGACTAACTTGATGTTCAAGATCACGTCGGCCTCTCCGAGATCTTTCATATCAAAATTTCCAGACAGAAAGACTTGACCTCATTGATCACATCAAGGTTTGTTCCAAAGATCAAAATGTCATCCACATATAGGCACAGAATAACTCCCTCACCCCCACCATGGCGATAATACACACACTTGTCGGCCGTTTACAACGGCCAGCTTGTGTCAATGTTCTATCGAACTTCTCATGCCATTGTTTAGGTGCTTGTTTAAGGCCATAAAGAGATTTGATAACTTACACACCTTGCTCTCATGTCAGGGTAGCACAAATCAATCTGGCTGATCCATGTAGATCTCCTCATCTAGCTCTCCATTAAGAAAAGCTGTCTTCACGTCCATTTGATGGACAATGAGACCATGAGAATCAGCCAAGGATAAAAGTACCCGGATGGTTGTGATCCTAGCAACAGTGAATAAGTATCAAAATAATCCTCTCCTTCCTTTTGCGTATAACCCTTAGCCACAAGTCTAGCCTTGTACTTTTCAATAGTACCATCAGGCCTTAGTTTCTTTTTGAACACCCACTTACAGCCCACAGGTTTGCAACCATAAGGCGATTCTGTGAGCTCCCAAGTTCCGTTAGATGTAATAGAATCCATCTCACTACTGATTGCCTCCTTCCAAGAGGTCTGCATCAGAAGATGCATAAGCTTCTGAAATAGAGGTGGGAGTATCATCCACAAGGTACACAGTGAAATCATTACCAAAGGATTTAACCATCCTTTGTCTCTTGCTCCTCCTAGGAGCCTCACCATCATCCTCCTCAGATTTTGCTCGGTATCTGCTCGTAATCCTCAGTTTGTGCAATAGGTTCGGGAATTATCTCAGGATTTTGACTAGAAACGCTATGCAAATCTTTCATGGGAAATATGCCCTCAAAGAAGGTGGCATCTCTGGATTCCATGATTGTACCGACGATCATGTCAGATACCTCAGACTTTACTACTAAAAATCTATAGGCAATGCTCCGATGAGCGTATCCCGTAAAAGACACAATCCACTGTCTTAGGTCCAAGTTTGCGCTTTTTAGTTATGGGCACATTGACTTTCGCCAAGCAACCCCACGTGCGCAAGTATGAAAGTGATGGTTTTCTCCCTTCCCATTCTTCATATGAGGTTTTCTCCTTATTCTTAGAAGGAACTTTATTCAAAACGTGACAAGAAGTCAACAGGGCCTCCCCCCACCATTCCTTAGATAGACCCGCAGTGTCCAACATGGCATTTACCAAATCGGTTAGAGTGCGGTTCTTTCTTTCGGCAACCCCATTAGATAGGCGAATAGGGAGGTGTCCTCTCATGAATAATTCCATGTTCCTTACAGAATAAGTCGAACTCAGTAGAGAAGTACTCACCGCCACGATCTGACCTAAGCCTTTTGATTTTTCTTTCTAATTGATTTTCAACTTCAGCCTTATAGACTTTGAAGTAGTCTAAAGCCTCATCTTTAGTTTTCAACAGATAAACATAGCAGTATCTAGATGCATCATCAATCAGAGTCATGAAATATCCTTTTTCCTCCTTTAGTCAACACACCATTCATCTCACAAAGATCTGAATGTATGAGTTCTAATGGTGCCAAGTTTCTCTCCTCCGCTGCCTTGTGAGGTTTGCGAGGTTGCTTTGATTGCACACAACTTTGGCACTTAGAACCTTTGACAAGAGGGAATTTTTGGAATTAAATTCATACTAGCGAGCCGAGTCATACAACCAAAATTTAAATGACATAACCGTGAGTGCCAAACATCGGCTTCACCTCCATTGGAAATATCACAAATATGGTTCACAACTTTATTGCAAAAATCAGAAAGGAAAAGCGGAACAAGCCTCCGCATTCATAGCCTTTACCAATAAAAAGTCCATGCTTAGACACGACTACTTTATTAGACTCAAACACCACTTTGAACCCTTCTCTACATAGAAGGGAGCCGCTGACCAGGTTTTTATTTATTGAGGGGACATGTCAGACGTTCTTTAGTGCACGATCTTTCCCGAAGTAAACTTCAGATCTACCGTGCCAACACCAAGAACGAAGCATTCGAGCTGTTTCCCATCAACACGGAGCAATCCCGCACGGCCTGGTAAGAAGAGAACAAAGAGAGATCAGCACACACATGAACATTAGCTCCAGATCAATCCACCAATCGGTGGTCCGATTTCTTGAAAGAACAATAGATGCGTTACCATACCCGAAGTTCCTCCTCCAGTATTGCCAATGGTCACGTTGATGCAGACTTTGAGTTCTGTCCTTGCTCACCCTTCCTGCCCTTGCGATTTGGACATTGTTTGGCCCAGTGTCCAATCTCACCGCAAACAAAGCAGGGCTTCTCATCTTTGTTCATTGACTTCTTCTTCTTGAAATTAGTGGTTTGTTTGGCTTTATTTTTCCCTTTGTTCTTGCCATGTGAGAACTGTTGCACCACATTGGCGCTAGACTGCCCCTCAGTTCCTTTCACAGGTGCATCCTTAGCTCGAGCTTTCTCCTCAACATCTAGAGACGCAATCAGATTCTCAACAGAAATCTCTTGTCTCTTATGTTTCAGAGATGTGGCAAAATTCCTCCATGAAGGAGGTAATTTGGCAATAATGCTCCCAGCCACAAACCTGTTAGGTAACTGGATTTTCAGAAGTTCGAGTTCCCTGGCGAGAACCTGTATCTCATGAGCCTGCTCAACTACAGAACGGTTATCCACCATCTTGTAGTCATGATATTGCTCCATGATATCTGATTCCATCACAAGATCGGAAGCACCGAACTTAGCATTCAGAGCATCCCATAGTTCCTTGGCGTCTTTAATGTGCATATACACATCGCATGCAGACGATCGGCAAGAACACTAAGAACGGCTCCCACAAAGAGTGTGTTGGCATCCCGATATGCCTTCTCCTTTTCAGGAGTTGGATCCATATCCTCTGGTTTGCCGTTCGACACCCAGAACACGTTCATAGCTGTAAGCCACAAGGTGACCCTTGTCTGCCATCTTTTGAAGTGCACACCGGTGAATTTTTCCGGCCTCAGTGCCTCGGCAAAGCCAGCCATTGATAAACCTAAGCGCCTATAATCAGGTTTTGGATTGTTAGAATTAAAGGCACATCTAGGTTTAATTTAATCCAAAAGTAAATCATGAACAACATGTGATTGACTATCAGTAACGAATAACAGGAGCATACTATAGATGCATATGCTAGAAGACTACACATATATCCATCTAATGTGCTCACAATCAATAGATTGAAAATAAACAGTAGAAACATTGTAACGCATCTTGTTCGTGGTGCGAGATGGAGCGAAGAACGTTGTAGCGCAGCGTCTGATCTGGAGGCGGAAGCGCGCCGCAGTCGAGCGCGATGCCTAGCGGCCGCTCTGAACGTCGAGGAAGACGAGCCGTGGCGGTGGCGTGGAAGCGATCGCCGAGCGCTTCCCAAAAGCTGATTCGCCCTCTCCGGTGCAAGAACGCGAGGACGACGGTTTCGGAGACTCGCTTTCCGTCATTTGGTGCACGCCGGCGTACGGGACGGGGCAGACTTGATGGCGGCGCAGCGAGGGAAACTGGCAAAACGCTAGGGCGCAGAAAACTCTATTTTTACCCAGATGACGGCGACGCAGTATATAAAGGAGCCCTGGTAACAGTCCGTAACCGAACACGACTCGAGGACGTCCCACGATCGGAGTCCATTACGGGATCTGTTACGGTGTCCTTATCTCATACTACAACCGCGATTCCGAGTAGCAAAAGAGTAATCTGCAAAAGGAGGCTGCGCCTACGCAAAGCCCTGGACCGGAATTCGGCGGACCATTCACGCAGTGCCGACGCCGCCTCGCCCCGCCGCCGCCCGGCGAAGCAGGCGAGCGTGTGTATTCTTTCTCCCTTTCTCCACATGGTTCTACCATGGTGTAGCACACTCCACTATTTAAACTAGTGCTCACCACTTTAGGCTAGCAATGTGGTACTATTGCTAGTGCACATGCTCCTCATGAGGTGGGCCTTTGAGATTTTCTAGGATTTATTGTCTCAATCAAATGGGCTTGGCCCAAATAATCCAACACCAACTAGGACACGGCTTCCGTTTACAACCCGGACACGGACAGACTCTACATCTAACTCCGTATTCTGCTCCTTTGTATACTACCCGGACTCCAAATTCTATACGTAACAAAATTAGTTCCAACAGCCATGGCCGCCGCCTCCCTCCCCCGCTCCGGTGAGCTCCATTACACCACCGTTTTCCGGCACTCCGCAAGCTCCCCCGCCACCGCCCTCTTCCTTGTCACCAACATCACACCGCCAACTCCTAACTACTCATCCTCGTTGTGCTCGTCGACTTATACTGCTCACCTCCCTCCTCTGTGCCCATAACCAATAGCGTCACCGCCTCCCCGACGGCACCGCTACCCACTGCCGTTTAGGCCCCACCCCCTCCTCTCTCTATACCATGGGTACTAGGGAACCCAAGCCCTAAATCGGGTGATCCAAAACTCCAACTCTCCGAAGTTCCGTCACTGGTCACCAGAGACATCACCAGAGGCATGAATCACGACGCACATCAAATGGATGGAAAATTTGAGTGCTACCAAGAAGAAAAAAATACTGGAGTAGTCCTTAGCAATTTCCATTTTTTTTAGACTCACTTACGGTTGCATTTTATTAGGAGTATAATTGGCATGGAAAGAATGAGACATACTGAGATCAGTCTATCTTTACGATTGATTACGACTTAAAAAGATGAGTTGATGACGTATACTGCACAAATACAGTGAGTGATGATCCGTCATGAAATGATTACTTAGTGTACTATTTAAAAGTCCATGAAAACCTAATTTCCCCATTGTTGAAACTGAAACCACGAGTTTATATAAAAATGTAGAGCATGGAGAAAGCTACTTAGTTACTAGCGACTAGCAACTAATAAAATCCAAATGAGTATTAAAAACTAAAAGAAATCAAAAGTGTCAAGCTGTCACAAAAAATTTTCCTCTATTTTAGTTTGAGTTTGAGAGAGAGAGAGAGAGAGGACAAGGAGCACTCCATACTGGTGAAGGCTTGGTAAATTTGGCATCAAGCCTTCACCAGTGTACACATCTGAAAGGATCATCGCCCCCGAGCAGAAATAATAGTATAACTGTTCGCCAGTTCATCTATACACAGAAAATAATCCTACGAGACTTGGGTTTTACACATATGAAGTTTTGAGAGCATGTCACGGTGTGTCTCGTAGGATCAGATCTCATCTATACACCTTACAAATATTACATTTCTAGGTACGTCGGACGTTACTCTAAATTCCACTAGTAATAACGTCGGGTTTGCCACCTACCGTGCCAGCGACGCGAGGTGCTGCAGCGCCCGCGGCATCGGCGGCACGTCGACGTCGACGACACCCTCCAGCACCTGCAAGACCTGCGCCATGGTCGGCCGGTCCTCCTCCTGGTCCTGGATGCACCAGCACGCCACCCTACACGCCCGTTCGAGCTCCTCCTCCCTCACGTCGCCGTTCAGCCGACTGTCCGCCACGGCGGCCACGTCCCCCTCGGTCACCTTCCCCGCGGCCCACACGGGGAAGAAAACCGACCCACGCCGGCCCGCCACTGCCTCCGCATCGCTGGCATTGCTGTCCCCGCCGGAGCCTGATCCCTCGGCGTTGCGCCGCCCCGAGATGAGCTCGAAGAGCACCATCCCGAAGCTGTACACGTCCGCCTTGGCGCTGATGGGCAGCCCGGAGATCCACTCCGGCGCGAGGTACCCAATGGTGCCCCGCATCGTCGTGAGGGCCCGGCTGAAGTCCCTTCCCACCAGCTTCGCCATCCCAAAGTCGGCGATCTTCGGGCAGAGTTCCCTGTCCAGCAGAATGTTCTCCGGCTTGATATCGCAGTGTATGATGCACTCGCGGCAGCCCTCGTGCAGGTAGGCCAGCCCTCTGGCGACGCCAAGCATGATACTGTAGCGGGCTCTCCAGTTCGGGCACGAGCTGCCCCTGAAGAGGTAGCCGTCCAGGGAGCCGTTGATCATGTACTCGTAGACGAGCAGCCTGTCGTCGGTCGACGAGCAGAACCCGAGGAGGCGGACGAGGTTGACGTGCTGGATGAGCCCCAGCGTGTTGACCTCCGTCCGGAACTGCTTGTCTCCCTGCCGAAGGCCTTCCAGCTTCTTCACCGCCACTTCGGTGTCTCCGTTCTTCAGCACTCCGCGGTACACCGAGCCGAATCCTCCGCCGCCCAGCCGCTCCGAGAAGTTCCTCGTGGCGGCACGGAGGTCGCCGTAGCTGTACACGGTCAAGGAGGAGCCCCTGTCATCTGCCATATTGGCCAGTCGTCGTTTCCTCCTGGATAGAAGAACCCAGGCTAGTACTGCCGATGCACCCAACGCCGCGAGGCAACCCAAAACGATGCCAAGAACAAGCCGCCAGCTCCCCTTCTTCCTGTTTGTGTCGCGGATGTCTCGCAATCCTGATTGCGACAGCCGGAGATACAGACTCGACCCCGAGCTCCCAGCGTCCGCGTATAGCTGCTGAAGATTGCGGAAGTCGACGTGCCAGACGGCGCACCCGCCGCCGCCGCCGCCGGAGAAGGTGTAACCCTGGCAAGAGCAGTTCTTTAGGCAAGCTGACTCACACTCTGCTCTGCTCTGGGCTCTCACGGCGAGCGAGTCGTCGGGGAGCTTCACGTCCGGCAGCTCCAGAAACCCGTCCGTCGACCCGTTGCGCGCGCACCGGAGCGACCCGTTCCGCCGACACCCGCCGCTCCAGTCGCTGAGCCCCCAGTCCCGCTCCGCCGCCGGCGCGAACCCGGGTGGGCACCGGCACGATGGCTGGCTCCTCTGGTCGCAGATGCCGAAGGCGCCGCAGACCGCGTACACATCGCACTGCACGGTGGGCGCGGCCCAGAAGAAACTCCAGCTCTGGCTGTCGGTGACCCAGATGTACTGCTTGATCTGGCCGGTTAGGTCGAGCACCATGCGCGTGATGGTCGCGTTGTCGTAGAGCACGCTGGTGACGCGCCGGTACGCCGGCGTCTCGACGTACGTCTGGTTGAAGAGCACGTTGTTCACCGCCTCCGGCATCCTGGCGAAGACGCGCCCCGTCCAGACGCCGCTCCGCCAATAGGTGTGGGACCGGTTCCACAGGGAGAAGAACTCGCTGCTGCCGTTGGGGTCCACCGTGTCGGTGAACATGCCCGGCGCGGGGTCCTCGACGTTGCGCCACGATGTCAGCGACTGGTACTCGCCGGTGAGCTTGTTCTCCCCGAGCCACGCCTCCGGCACCAGCGTGTCCGTCGGATGGTCGAAGCTCTGCCACAACACGTCGGTGGAGTTGCCGCCGTCGACAAGAACCAGGTTGCCGTTGTCGCGGATCACCGCGGTGTTCGACCCCGGCGACGCGGACCCCGACGGAGACGACAGGTTCGACGACCACACGACCCCCGCCGCGGTCAAGCGGTCCGTCAGCCCGACGAGCTGAAGGTTGCCGTCGTCGGGTGACACCCGGAGCTCGGCGGAGTCGGTGCTGGACAAGGAGCTCGCGCGGTTGGCTACCCAAACGACGGTCTTCACGGGGACGTTCTTGTACCAGATGCCGAGGTAGAACCGGCCGGAACCACCGGGCCTGAAGAGGCCAACCTCGAACTTGCCGTTCGCCGAGACCACCGTCTCGTTACCCCGCAGCGGCTGCCGCGCCGAGACGGTGTTCGTCGCCGCTGCACCCGGACGAAGAGCGCAACAAAACGCAATAACGGCAAGAATGGTAGCGATCGGTGACATGTTTTGACAATATTTGCACGACACGAACACTGTTGTTTGCAGGAAAATTCTCAGGAAGAGGGGCGGCAGTATCCACAGGCAACAAAACGCATGACCTGTTTGTTTTAAGGGAGTGATACTGTATTACGAGCATACACACGAATACAAGAACACAATAGCACATACAAAAAAACATTTATAGTGAGACATAACTATCACTTTTGTATTTTTTTACTCTTTTTCCTAAAAGCTTGCTAGCAATCATTGACCTGCTTACGTACTAGTACTATTAAGTAACCTAAAAAAACGAATTCTACTTAGAAATGAATCCAATTTCTGCTAGTATAAGATTAATTCTAATATCCACCCTCTTAATCTTGATGAGGGCATTCCTTTGACTACAACGACATCATCTTCACCATCTTCTTCTATTATTCTTGATGAGGCTCCAAACATGTTTCAAGGATCAATCACAAAATCACATGCCAAGAAACTAGCTGAAAATATTGCTTTATTTTTAGTTGACCATAACTTAACCTCTAATGAGAATTAGATGTTTCCTTTTGCAACTATTCTTTTATGTTCTCAGGTATAAAGGTATTATTGGAACATGATGTATCCACCAGGAGAAGAGAGAGGATGAACACTAAAAGACGACAACACGAGTATTGCTAACACTGGGAAACACATAGGAGCACTCGGAGGTGTGGGCCAAGTCAACTCCATACGATCCATGTGCTCTCCTCTCCATCTCCTTCCATATATGCCATCAAAGAAGAAAGAAAAGATGCAATAAAGAATGAATGAGAAGAAGAAAGAAAGGAAGGAGATATTTTAGCCATCTTCAAACATACAAAGTGATTACCATGACAGAGAAAGAAGAGATTGTTTCCAACAAAATAAGTGCTTCAAATGGAAACTTTTTTGGTGCAGCTATTGTTCACACTATAGGAATCCGACCTATTAACGTTGGCCAAATATATTTATTCCGGCTTAAAAAATGCCGACGTAAACGCGGAGTTATTTACGTCGGCCACGTCGAACTGACGTAAATAGTTGTATTTACGTCGGCCAAGCCTACGAAAACAGTGGTTCATCGTGCCGCACAAAATAAAAAATCAGACAGGCCCATTTACATCAGCACGGTAGACGTAAATATGCCATGTGGCCTATTTACGTCAGCCGGGCCAACGTAAATAGAGGTTGATCACGCACCCACAAAAATTCAAAATCGGAGAGGCCTATTTACGTCGGCCTGGCCGACATAAACAACGCGTGTGCCACGTGGCCTATTTACGTCGGCCAAGCCGACGTAAATAGGCCGATCTGGCCTTTAACGCATTGCAGGTGCTCTAATTGGCCGCATTGCCCGCCGCTGCCTCTCGCGCCCTCGCCAAACGCCTCGTCGCCGCCGCATCCACGCTCGCCCGCCACAGCGCCCACACCCCGTCACCGGCCGCAACCTACGCCCGCCACCGCCTACCGTGCGCCCGCCGACCGCCGTTCGGCCGCCATTCGCCACTGCCGTCGCCACGCGCCGGCCGCGCCACGATGCCCGCAGACGCTGCCGCCGCTTCGCGCGCCGACATCGCCTTGCCATCGATCGTCGTTGCCTGGCCGCCGTCCGCCGCCCAGCCGTCGTCCACACTGCCGCATGGCCGCCTCCCGCCCGCCCGTCGTCGGACGTCGCCCTCTTCGCCACCTGCACCTCCTAAAAGTAAGCGTTCTAACTCATATAATCAATTAAGTTAGGTTATTTAATGTAATTAAACAATTTATTTAGTAATTTAAATTAAGATAGATTATTCAAATTTAGTATAGTGTACATTAATTTATGTAAGGAATTTACGGTAGTTTATTTACTATTTACATAAAGGTACGTTAGTTTATTAAATTATGGTAGTTTCTATACTAATTTAAATTAAGGTAGTTTATTGCCCAATTTAAAATTAGGTAGTTTATTTAATAATTTAATTAAGGTTGTATTCTTATGTTGACTCTAATTTATTTGTTTGAATCCTACGACATGGCACAACAAGCCGCGCTAAGCCGTCCATCCCTAGGTGGGTTTAGGACCTATCCTTGCCTAGAGCTCCTGCTCGGGCTAGTAATCCATTTTCACATATTGTTTTTGCACAGGACCGTGGGTGGATGTATGATGGCTAGGATAAATCTATGAATCACACACAAGATTGGAAAGTAAACACACATGCTTTTCTGGATCAGGTTTTCTCCCCAACTCCTCTTGGTGGGTTAGTAAAGTGCCCTTGTGCTAAGTGTTATCTTTTCTCTTAAGAGACGAAGACAGTGATAGCTAGGCACCTGTGCAAATTTGGCTTTATGCTGAATTACCATACGTGGTTCGAACCTGGTGAGTCACAGAGGAGAGAGACATCTGATCAAGCAGAAACTATCGATATAGTGGATGATAGGATGGATGAGATGGTTGAGGACTTAGGCCGATAATTTCAAAATGCTTCGGAGGATCAAGCTGCGGTTCAAGAGGATCGACCAACCCCAGTAGTTGAGGAATTCTATAGGCTCCTAATGCTTCGGATAAGCCTTTGCATGAGTACAATAAGGTTTCACTTCTTGCCTTTGTGACAAGACTTATGGCTATAAAAGCAAAGTACGGATTCTCCCAAGGCTATTGCAATGAGTTGGTCAACTTGATTAGTGATGTCCTCCCAGAAAACCATAAGTTTTCAAAAGATATGTACTATTCATAGAAGATGCTGGCTAGTCTAGGGATTCCTTACAAGAAGATAGATGTGTGTGTTGACAATTGCATGTTGTTTTGGAAGGAGAACGTAAATGACAGTCATTGTCTACTCTGCGGCAAATGTAGATTTGTACAAATAACTGACGAAGAGGGAAATTTGGTGACAACGTCGATGCCGATGAAGGTTCTGCGTTACTTTCCTCTAACACCAAAGCTACAAAGAATCTACCTATCTAAGGAGACTGCGCAGCATATGAGGTGGCATAAGGAAGGTGTGCATTTGAACGAAGATTTCATGGGTCATCCATGTTATGGTGAGGCTTGGAAGGCATTGGATCGCCATGATGAAGACTTCGCGAAAGAGCCAAGAAATGTTCGTATTGGTTTGGCGATCTGATACATTAGTGCTGCGTCGTACTCTTGTTGGCCTGTCTTCCCAATTCTGTATAATCTTCCACCTTCGCTGTGCATGAAAGATGAGTACGTGTTCTTATTCCTTGTCATACCAGGGCTAGAGCATCCTGGAAAGCAATTAGACATCTTTATGAGGCCTTTGGTTGAGGAGCTGAAGCGGCTATGGTCAGGGGTCATGACCTATGACAAGAGTAGAAAAGAGAACTTCAACATGCATGTTGCCTACATCTTGTCCATCCATGATTTTCCAGCATATGGTATATTTTCGGGATGGAGCACGCATGGCAAACTATCTTGCCCAATATGCATGAACGACACAGATGCTTTTCGTCTGTATCATGGTTGCAAATTTTGTTTCTTTGATTGCCACCAACATTTCCTGCCTCCTTGTCACGAATTCAGAAGACAGAGAAATGCCTTCCGCAAGGACACAATAGTCACAAAGGGTCTGCTGATATGCTTAACTGTTGCAGAGATTGTTGCCTGGCATCGTCAATTAATTCTCACAGAGGATGGTTTCGAAGGGGTTAGAGAGTCACACAACTGGACCCATGTGTCTGGTATCTGGAGCTTGCCTTATGCAACGTCCCTGATCCTACCACACAATGTTGATGTTATGCACCAAGAACACAATGTTGCAGGCATTGCTAGCATGTGTTTCGACTTCAAAGACTAGACCAAAGATAATGTGCAAGCTCAAAGAGATATGGTTGATATATGCAGTCGACCAAGTCTTGAGGTGAGGGAGGACTAAGCAGGACGGCAAGGGAAGCCACGTGCCCCTTACTGTCTTAAGAGCTTTGAAAAGAAGGAAGTCCTTGTGTGGTTGAAAAACATCAAGTTTCCCGACGGATACGCCGTGAACCTAGGGCGTGCAGTGAGTATCACGACAGGTAAGCTGAATGGCCTGAAGAGTCATGATTACCATATAATCATGGAAAGATTAATTCCTATAATGTTCCGTGGATACTTCCCCGATGATGTGTGGACAATGTTGGCAAAGCTTAGTTTCATGTACTGACAGATATGTTCGAAGGAAATCAAGAAATCAATGATGCAAAAGTTGAAGAAAGTTATATATGTGCTAGTATGCAAGATGGAGAAGTTATTCCCACCAGGTTTCATGAATACAATGCAACATTTGTTGGTACATCTACCGTATGAAGCAAAGGTTGGTGGGCTGGTACAATACCGATGGATGTATCCGATAGAATGAAGCCTTAAGAAAATTAGGGCAACTGTGGGTAACAAAGCACGAGTTGAAGGCTGCATCGCAAAAGCATTCTTTCTTAAAGAGATTTCATATTTCTCGAGTACATATTTTTTAGACGAGCACAACATTAATGCTCATATTCCGAGATACCAACCATCGGATGAAACACATGGTTTTGATCTTCACATATTCCGAGGACATGGACACGCTGTCGGCGCTAGTTCGAATCAT
Source organism: Rhipidocladum racemiflorum (assembly GCA_036346355.1). Classification (NCBI taxonomy): domain Eukaryota; kingdom Viridiplantae; phylum Streptophyta; class Magnoliopsida; order Poales; family Poaceae; genus Rhipidocladum; species Rhipidocladum racemiflorum. Next base: position 61,784,563 of record CM070570.1, read on the forward strand.
GAGCTGTCTCACAAAGAGTGGAATGAAGCACTGTTATACATGTACTTCAACATTCCAGAAATGGAACAATATTTCCTGTAAGTATTTGTTATTTATTTTTAACTTGATTTGTCCCGTTACAACCTAAATGAATCAATTAAAATGTAGGTTGTTTGATCAACAACAATGGAATTCGTCGCGAAAACCTATAAGTGCACAACTTGACAACTTTCGACGCAATGGTTTACGTGGTGGTCCTAACTTTGTGACTTGGTTTCGATAGCACATATATTTCTTATCAAATTGGTTTACGTGGTGGTCCTAATTTCTTATCATCCATATTGAATTGTAATGTAAAATGTATTCCCGACATTTGCAATGCATACGTGATCCTACTGTCCATGAGGACCTTTTGCAGCTATCGCATGGTAGCATGACCATAAGAAAGTTTGGCCGGTACAATGTGAATGTGTTTTGCTTTCGTACTGCATCGTTAGAAGAAAGCCATCCTCAAGCAGCCACAATGAATAGCGGATTTGTCACTACTGCAGAGGGTGTGGATGGTCGACAAAACGAATATTATGGCATTCTTCAAAACATAGTGGAGATTAAGTTTGGTGGCCGAAAGGAATTGAGAGTAACTTTCTTTTATTGTGATTAGTTCAACGATGGGGAGGCTGTGGAGGAGGTAGCTGTGCAGGAAACAGCGATTGGATCTACGGAGGAGGAATGGGAGGAGGATTAGGATGGTGAGGGGGAGGGAGATGGTGGAGAGGGAGCAGATGCTCCTGTCTTCAGGTATTATTTACAAATAACTAGTAAGTATTAATTATGTATTGCATTTGTCATTAGCATGCATTATAGAGGGACTAATCAGATTCCTTCGATTGCAGTTCCTCAGGCACGGAGACTGATTATGCCACATGGAGATTGGTAAGTTATTCAAATTTGTATAAATAAATTTCACACCAGGTGATTTTACAAGTTGCACAATGCTTTTTTTGTAGGCAATGGGTTGATGTAGAATGGACGGGCAGAAACAACTTGAGGCAAGTGAATGGTTCGCTAAGATCTCTCTTGTGTTACCATTATCCTAGTTTAGTGGTCATCAATGGTGAACCCAAGCCAACCCTGAAGTGGGCGCACTACCAGATGGCTATAGATGGGGTGCATGGAACTGTTGCCCAGCGGGTGTGGGTGGATTTTTGGGTAAGTCTATGTTTTTCCACTTTCATTTGTTTTATGAGCAATACATACAATGTCTAATTCAATCCTTTTCCTTTGTAGGAGAGATACCGTTTGCCAAGTGATCAGGTGCAGTCGTTGCAAGCTAAGGCTAAATATGTCTTTGACAATGCAGCGACCAGGATGGTCAAGGAAATGATGTACCAGGCCTGTTTCCAAGCGGTCAACTTGTACTACAAGCGAGTGCTCCACCAGGATATGAGCAAGAAGCTTGGTGCTTCAAAAATCTACCTTCGTGAGGATCAGTACTGAGAGGCTATGTTGCCTTGGTTTAACAAATGCCCTGAGGCATGGGAAGCTCTCAGCCACTACTAGGCCTCTCCTGAATTTGTTCAGAAATCTAACCAGAAGAGAGGTAACAGGGAGGCGGGTCCGAGAGTACTTCAATGGTACGGAGCCGATGGACATCTTTGTCTTGCACGACGGATGGTATGTTTCATACTGTTTAGTTTTTAATTGTCATATTTTATCTTTCAAACTGTTCAAAAATTGGCTAATGACACTGATTTATAGGAAGCTCAAAGCGGGTCTCGGCCCATGGACATTGAATCTTACATACAGGGTCACCTAGGTTCCGATCCTGCATAGCCTGAGCAGCTATGCAGTGACAGGGCGACACAGAGCTTGGTTATTACGTAATGGTTATAAACAACTCTATTGACTATTTCATTTAACTTTTATGCATGAACTACAAATTTTTTAGGCTAGTTATGGGAAATTGATGACAGATACTCACAGGCTTGAGTGCAACTGGAGGAAAGAAGATATTGACCCTATCACTTTGTACAATAGCGGTGGTGGCAAGAAACATGGAAGGTTCACCATGTTTAATGGTTACCTTGATACCAGCACAGTCTTAAGTTCGACGAGGTCATCTCAATCCTCCCAAAGTAGTGGACGTAGCGCTCGTGAGACTCGACTGGAGGAGGAGTTGAGACAACAAGCAGCTCGTGAGAGTTGACTTCAGCAACAGTTGAGACAACAACAAGAGTACTTTGTTGCATGGCAGACACAACAGCAGACAGCTCTACAAGTAAGTCATATGCTTGAATCCCAAAAATTCATAGACTTATGTCTATTTCATTGTATGATTGTATTTATGCTTTAATTATATGGAAGTTATAAATTTTACGAAGGACTAGATGCTAATTAACTAGCCTTGTATATGTCGATGATTGGTCGTTCTTGCTATATATACAAAAAAATTGGCGAGTCGTTACTGGTCAATTTAGCATTCCTCTCAACAATTATTTAATGTAATTTGCCAATTATAGTTGTATGTCTCAACAATTCCTTGTTTTTGCTCCAAGTACATGAAATTGTCAAATAAGTGGTTATATATTTTAGCATTTCTGTCACAACTAGAAGCAAACTACAAATTTAAACTTACTATTGTCGACATCTAGTTTTGCGTGCTCTTATTTAATGAAATTTGCCAATTACATTTGTTTTGTAGGAATATATGATGCAGCAATTCGGAAGACCACTGAATCTTCCTCCATTCCAACCTCCACCCTTATTTACCCTGCAATCTCCCAACATGGTATCATCAATTATTTAAATTTATTTTAACGTAATCTAGGTATCTCTAACATATGTTCGTTAATATAGGGTTCGTGGCCCCCACATCGGATGCCCATGTTGGAGGCAACAACGCTTCTTCTTCGAGGACTCCGCCGTCGCTTGCTGACTTCTTAAACTTGGGAGGCGACGCCGGCAGTGGGCATCGATTTGATGATACTCCTCCAAATTGATGTTTGTATGAACAATGAGTAGTATGGTTGACCTGTGTTATATGTCATGTTTCCAGATTGACGTTTGTATGAACAATGAGTATTATGGTTGATCTATGTGTTGTATGCCATGTTTAAGTTTATATTTATATATATATATATATATGGTTCTGTCTGTTATTCCTGTACATATGGATACGTATTTATATATGGCATATTTATTCAGCTGTTCTTGAACTCTCCAGTATTTACGTCGGCCAAACCTACGTAAATACTGGAGCAAAATTCAGCCGGCCATGCATGCAGCCCAAGTATTTACGTCGGCCACGGGCCGACGTAAATAATCCTTCCACCGTGGCAGCTATTGATGTTGGCCCGGGGCCGATGGAAATACATGCACCACGGGGCACGATGACGTGGAGCCTATTTACGTCGGCCGCCACATCAGCTCCACCCCGTCGGATGAGGACTACTATTCTTATTTATGTCAAACTCGAGGCCGAAGTAAATAATCCTTATTTACGTCGGCACCAACGTAAATATTGCTATTTGTGTCTCTCGGTTTACGTCGGTCTATTTACATTGGCATGCTGCGATTCGCATGGTTACTGTTCGTATCTAAGTACTGTTCATGTTGAGTACTATTCATGACCCACTCCTATATATAATAGTTCCATCTATTGTAAATAGAACCATGAATTTTCAGGTTAAAGATATACTCTTGTTTATATGGCTTGTGTTCCATGCCCCATTAGAATAGAGTTACAGTCTGAAATTTATCATCGCTGTTCTTGCAACTTCTTTGGGGTGATTGCAAGGAATCGTACATCTACTTTCACGTGGTCAAGTAGACGAGGATCAAAGCGTGTTCTTGGGTGAATTCATGTATTGTAGGTTGTCGTATTGAGATGGTGGTTGGCACAAGTGTTCGTCAGGGTTTACGGGTCCAAGTTATCGTATTCTTCTCACAAGATTGGCCCACCCCTATCAAATCTTGTAACATCAACTAGGTTTAATTTCAGATACAACTCTAACTTATTAAGGCAATCTGTCTCAACTACGACTTACTAACATTTACTTGACATAGGATGGTGAACACATCTCCTTAACATTTTGAACTCAACTTCAACTTGCCTCGGGACGGCGAGTAAATATCCTCAATGTCATAGACTCAAATTAGTTACTTGACTCAAGATGAACTCGACTCATGCAGATTACCACAATCTCTTGCCACACATAGTGGCTTCCACTTGATCTTCTCATGCAGTATGATCTATTTTGATGTGCATGACATCCCTGAACAAACACACACATGTTTATCTTGTGCACACAACTTGCACAAGAACTTACAGGATCACACATGCTATCTTGTGGATACAACTAATGCGAGAATACATAGCTTTGGCCGCCTTCTCGATGAGACATGCAAATAGCAACCAAGGCCATCTTGTCATGCAAGTTGTCAACGAAGCTCATCAATAGTACGTATCGGGGAGACACGCCTCCTCCATGCTTTGCTGCCATATTTTCTCGTTGACTCTTTTCCACCCATGATGCGACTTCAACTCAACGACGGCTTGCTACCTCGCCATCTCCTCGCTGTGGAGCCACATGCACCGCCGTAGCTGCACTCGATGTGCCATCAAATCCCGCTTAACACTGTATCAATCAGCAATGATAGCCTGCTCCGAGGTGCAATAGTGATGACCTCCCTTGAGGAAAGGGCAACACCAAGATTAGACCTTCGCTATGATACCAATTGTTGGTTTTAACCCTACATCATGAACACACACAAACACAAGAAAAAACACAATAGTTCTACTAACTTTAAAAAAATTTACTCCGAAAAAAATCCGTTTCTACTTGTACAAGATTAATCCTAACATGCCTGGCAAGTCATTGTTAAATGGCCCCTAGCTACGTCATAATCTAGGTGGGTGTTGACGGCTGAGGATGCCATTGCGATCAACACAAATAGAAAAATAAATATGTGCATTAGATGGCAGTGATCAAGAATGGATGAGGGCAGGAAGAACATGACAAAGAGGATCCGGGTAGTGAGAACAGGGAGAAGTGGATGGTTGGTGGTAGGTGTTGAAATTGGTACTAGCTTGCAGGCTTGAGCGGCCAGACAGTGGTTGGAGTCTTCCATGGTGACGCACGACTCCGTTATATATATGTACACAGGTCTCCCAAATTTTCGTATAGAGTTTTTAACACGATACCTCTTAAGAACAGTAAAAAGTCGCTTATTCGATAATGAGCTTTCCCGAATTCCTTCCATTGAAAAAATAGTCGCGTTTTGAGGTAGTTTATTCGTGCAAGGGATGAAAGACCGCAATCACCGTGTAACACCCTAGTTTTCGCTTTCCGGAGAAAATCTAGTTTAAATTATTTAAATTCAAAATTTTGGAGTTTCATTGGTGTTTATAATAACCTGGCATCCTTTCCCATCCAAAATCGGGAATTATTTCCCCTCCGATCGAAAAATCGGATTTTCCAGTCCCGCCGGTACCCGAAAATTTCACCCGAGTCCAAAAATGCTCCAAAAATCCCCAAACCACTTCTAAAGTGATCCAAATATTCCAAAATGGTTCTAGGAATTTTTCCGGAATTTTTAGACCATTCTTCCTTATTTTTCTCTAGGACGTCACTTTCGCGTATAAGCCGGCCAACCGGAGCCCGCCACGTGGCCTTGCTACAGTGCTCGTCTTCAAGCTCTGGACATGCACGAGTGGGAGAGCCAGAGACATGGAGTTCTTCTCTCCATCCTCACCTCTACCCATTCAAACCTCCATAACTTCCTCATTAATCACCCAAATTGCGAACGGTCGGATCCGTTGAATCCGTAACGGCGCGACCCTTCCATTCCCGGTGGTTGTTAAGCCCAAATCTCGCCGGAATACGCGCAGTTCACAAAAAACCGAAATACATTCATCTTGCCATTACTTTGCCGTTTCAACTCCAAAGCGCACGGTTCCACTTCTCAAACCTTAGTGGTGGAATCCTCCTTCCCGTGCACTTACCCTTCTGTTGCCTAACCACTCCATTTGTTAGGAAGATCGAGAAAACCGGCGAGGAAGTCACGTTTTCAAAGTTCTTCTTGTTCATCCTAGTAGTTTTCATTCGGTGAGCCAAATCCTAATTCGATTGTTTCCGCGGTTCGTATGGGAGTCTAGTCTCTAACCCATCAATCGATTTCAGGTTTCAAAGAACGTGACGATTTAATTTCGAGTTTTTGCCACTTCGGCCGAAACCCCGTTCTTCGTCGATTTCATCTTTTCTGGTGAGTTTTGATCCAATTCCTTTCACTCTTAGGTTCTTCTAGATGTGTTTTAGCTACTCCATTAATTAGTTTGGTGGGTTATACTCCATTGTTTGGGGAAAATCCAGATTTTTGGGGCAATTGCGGGCTCTCTGTTCGTGCCTATGGCCATGCGCGCTCGCCGGCGACCGCCCGCCGTCGCCGCCGTTCGGCCGGCGGCGATGACCCGCCGCCACAGTCCCGCCGCGCGCGTCATTGCCGCCGTCATCCCCATCGCGGCTCCGCGCGCGCTCCGCCGCCGGGTCACGGGCGCATGCCGCCATCGCCTCGGCCACCCCGGCCTCGGCGACCTCGCCGCCTCTCCGGCCACGCATCTCGTGCCGCCTCGCCTTGGCTTTCGCTGAAGCCGCGCAACCATGTGCGCGGCCGTCGCCGCTTTAAACTCGCGCTGAGCCGCCGCCTCGCGCCTCACTATGCCGGCCGAGCTCGCGCATTCCATGACTCCCCATCGCCTCGCCGGCTTCGCCATGCGCCGCCACGGCCGCTGTCCTCCCCACCGCCCGGCCGCGCGCCCAAGCCGCCTCTCTGGCTGGCCGGCCGCCGCGTTCGGCTGCGTCACCGCCGGACAACACCGCCGCTGCGCCGCCACTCGCCGACGGCCGGCCGTCCCCTCCCCGCCGGCGCCTCAAGCCCATCCTCCTCCTCTGTTCTTTTGGCCATGGAGTCCATTGGGGAAGAAGACCCCATTAGTATGACAGGGAGGGCCCATGCGCCATAGGGTCAAAGAAAATCAGAAAATAAGAAATGGAATATTCCAGAGAATATTCCCTCGTTTTTCATTTTCCAGGATTTTCAAACTTCGGACGCTCATAACTTTCTCATTCGAACTCCGTTTGACTCCATTCAAGTTCCTAAATTCATATAAAATCAAGATCTACCTGCCAGTACTATTTTTGTAATTTTTGGATTTTATTTATTTTCTTTTATTTATTCGTTGCCTCGTTTTGCGCGTAGTCGACGCTTCCGCCGAGTCCGCCGACCCCGCCGCCGGACTTCCAAGAGTGCAACCTTCTCGCTGTGACCGAGGCAAGTCTCCTTGATGCACGTTGATCCCATGTTTTATCAATGATTTACCATGTTTTACAAATTGCATTGCTAATTACATAAAATGATGATGTTAAACGTTAAGTTGTTAGTTACACCTGTTGTTTATACCTCCTTGAGATTTGCTATCCATGACCCTTTGTCGACCTAGAACAGGGATCCACCATAATAAATATTCTTTAGTAAAATACATTTTGATGGGGAAAATGACTATTTAGCAGGTAGTTTGAATAGAGTAAATCGGGGGCAATGTAACTTGGAGACGGATGAATATTAGTGATAATGGGATGATTGTTATTATGAAATTGATTTATGGTGGTGATCATTTAACTGTTGAGAAGTGGGATTGTGATAGTAGTTCACAACATAATGAGTATGGATTGGGGTGAAATGCAAATTGGAGCTAGATGAATATTAGAGTTGATGTGGGACTTATAATCATAAAGTTGACCTACGAATGGTAGTCCATATATTTCGGTGGATGGGGAGAATGTTGGAAGAGGTATGATGTCGGTGAAAGTAAATAAATGTTATTGAGAGTCATATTTATAGATCAATTAGAATAAGTGGTGAATTATATTTCAGTGGATTTTAACAAGAATACTATGCGATAATCATTCAGGGAGATTGTGAATAGTCCAAAATGTTTGGTGGTTTAGTGAATGATATTATCGCGTATTTTTGGTGGATTAAAATAGATAATTTAGAGGTGATCATGTGAAGGACTAAATATATGATGCTATGAAGTATTATAGGTGGATTGTATCCTAGATGATTAGAGTGATATTATGAAGTATTCTGGTGGTTTAACAGATGACTTTGTGAAATATTCTTAGTGGATGATAAGATTGATCGCCCTATGAGTGACGAATAAATCAATAATACTGTCATAATTCAAGGGAAATAGACACACTTGATTGGGGTTTAATATGATTTTGAGAGTTAGGATATTTCCATGATATGCTCAATACTTGATGGATATGATATTGAATCGGATTATTCATATGATTATACCACTAGGGCAATTTAATGATTATTGGAGATTACAGAATTAATTATGAGGATTGTCATCAACCCCTGAGCTTTGTATTTTATAAAATAAACTATTGGTGGAATAGAATAGTACGGTAGAAATGCTTAGACTCGCAAACGGTCAATATGCACCTATGGGTGGGACTTTCAATTATCTCTTGACAACTGGTGTTGGAAATTATTAGGCAAAAAGGTATTGCCGTTGGTTTGCAAAATAAAAATAAAATGAAAAATGATTTCGACTTGGGCGGCATGGAATGTCGGGTGGAAGCGAACCAAGCCTTGGTTCTTTTGTGCAAGTACCGCCCCAAGTCATATAAGGACCGACGCTTATGATTGCCATTTTAAGCATAACCGTACTACCACATGTCTATAATGGTACGACCTGGCTCACTAATTTGTAGAAGCCTAGTTTAGACTCACCACTCGGTTGTTGTGTGAGAGCCGGAAGGAGGCATTGTTGTTGTGGTTGTTGTTTTGCTCACACGGCGCAAGAGGGGGCTTCTGTACTGGGTGGAGAGAACCCTAACAGCGGTGAAACCTCAGCGGGTGGGTCTAGCTAGGTAGATACATCGTAACAGCCTTGTCACGATCTCTCTGCCGGCACACCAAAGGAAGTGTGCTAATAGCTTGGCATTAGGAGATGATCGTGTCTTGTGGGTAAAGTTGTACACCTCTGCAGAGTTAAAACTATTCGAATAGCCGTGCCTACGGTCAAAGGCAAAGCGAAGAATGCTTTCATACTGGTAGACTTTGGTTTTTGGTTTCAAACTACAAATTGGTTTGTTTTGGGATCCGGGAGCGGTTAGAACTCTCGGGTGTGCTTCTGGCGGCTAAAGCCAGGTAGGTGGATGGAACCCTGATTTTGTTGAGATGTGGCGGATAGAGCCTGTATATTAGTGAGTGGTGGTTAGAACCTTCACTACAATATTACATAATTCAATTATTAAAAAGAATTGCTCAATGATGCTTTGTGAGAATTATTATCAAGTATGATTTACTGAAACTTGGCTTTATGCAAAAGAACCATATCAACCCATCTTTGGATAGCCTACATTGTGCATATTTTTCCCAGACTTGCTGAGTACTTTATGTACTCACGTGCTACATTCTAATCCTCTCTCAGAAGTGAAAGAAGCTGTTCAAGATTTCCAACGACTAGGGTGCGTTCTCCACTCGATTGCTTGTGGGCAATTGGATGGGTCGCATTGGCGTTTTCGTCTTCCGTTGCAGTTGTTCTAGTTGTTCAGCCTGTTCAGGCCGTAATGGTAAACCTTGACCATAAGGTCTTTGCTTTCATTTGGTATTATTCTTATTTAGTTATTTGTATTCGTGATATGGTTGTTGATTCATCACTTTTGGTATGTGTACTAGCTGCGATCCGGGACTAGTACGTAAATACCTGAAGGACTTCAGATAGCCGATCCGGGGGCCTACAAAGGTGGTATCAGAGCCATGTCGACTGTAGGATGTGCCCTTAGTTAGAATGGTCGTTTTAGGAAGCTTCAAAATTTATTTTCTAAAAAGAAAAATCAAATAAAGTGCTAGTCTCGTCTTTTCTCTCTCGTTCTATTCCTATTTTCCTCGAATCAGTTGCTTGTTCACCATTTTGGGAATGTAAATTGGACTATCCCTCCCTTAAACCTTCTGTATTAAGGTAATCGAGTTCCCGCTTTTGATTTCAAGACTTGAAGACTAATGAAGAGCCAGTCGGAAAATTTCTACTGAAGTGGGCGTCTTCGTGGTGAGGATCCAACCGTTGATCGTCGAAGACCAAAGATGCAAGGTTGATCTTCGGCTAACCCTGTAGGTTAAGTGGCCAAGTTTCGTTCCGTGGTTGAACCGCCTTGTTCCGTTAGAGTGAGTAGTGTTACCGAGTAGAAGAGTGGTTTTGCGTGGTGTTAAAAATGTTTTGATTTTCGTGTGTGGTGTTGTCCTTTGCCGGGGTAGTTGTTTCTGGTGTTGTTAGAACCTCCCTTTCTCGCTCGTCTGTGCTGTCCCCTCTCATTTGGAAGCCGTGTTCTGCCGTCAGATGGAGAAGAATTGCAGTGCTAACCTCAACCAAGAAGCTCAGTCATCAAATCCCAATGCTATGGTCAACAACAATGCTACCACCAGGGAAGTTCCGGCTGTCAACGTCAGGGCTGCTACCGAGTTCAACCAGCAACCCTCCGAGGTGATAACAGCGTTTCTTCAGAATATGAATCAGTTCCTGATGACTCAGACTCAGCTCATGCAATTAATGATACAACAACTGAACAACCAAGTCCCGATGGTCACTCCACCTATAATTCCTCAGCAGTACCCTTCTGATGAGTTACGGAAGACCAACTCTCCAGCCGTATTATGTGGAGAGGGTGGCATTAGCAATACCCCTCTGGTAGACCTTCACTCAGGAGAATTTGTCATCTGTTATCGATGTGGTGAAAAAGGACATGTTGCCTCTGAATGTCCCCAAAAGGGTAAAACCAAAGAAGATACCTATTGTAGGCACTGCAACAGAAATGGACACCAATTCCGCAGGTGCCCTCGAAGGAAGAAGATTCAAAGACAGATTTGCAACGTTTGTGGCGAGGAAGGGCATTAAGTGAAACAATGTCCCTTGGGAAAACCAAAATTCTCATCACCACAACCGGCCCAAAGATCGTAAGTCAGTATAGAAGTACCTCATAAGCTGCACCAAGTAACGAAGAGTCTGCAAGCTGGCAAAGGCAAGGCACTGTCCCGGGAGGACAACTGTCATCAACCGGATTTTCGCAAAAGGAAGGTAGTAAGTCAAGAGCAATGTGTTGCCAGTAGTTCTCGGCTTCGGGTGGACCAATTTCAACTCAACCTAGCACCAGAAGCAGCCTTAATCAAGACCCCAGGATCAGAAATGCAACCAGTGACGCAGGGACATCAGACATCTACTTCCAACCCCAACATTCCAGATGCGGTTCTTCTTCAGACTATAACCCCAGCAGCAGGAGGAAGGCGCAATCGGCAACTTCTATCACAGATTCTGCGATATAGAATATCAGGTCTGCCTATGATCCAGGAAGTTGAAGAAGAGACACTTAAAACTTGATGTTGTCAGTAAATGATAATGTATGGTACCTTCAGTAGTACCCTACCTCTTTTAAAGAATAAATAAAAGAGTTGCGTAGTGATCAGATTGTAAGATGTAATCGTCAGTATTGTTATCAATAAAGGTTTGGCAGAATTATAATTGTGGAAGTGGATTTCTGTTGATAGTTCTTGAAACAAACTTGTGGTTGGGCACCCGTAATGAGATAAGTAAAAGATGGCAAGAGAGCCATAGTTCTCGTCCGAACCATGGGAAGAAAGAAGAAGGGATTTCACCATTGAACCCCTTGGAACTAAGTTCGGATACAATTCTTTCTAAGGGGGGTAGTGTGGACAGGTTGACAAAAGTTGCACCCCTTGTTCCGTGAAAGATAACCCCTTTTTGGTGATAAACACGTGGAACTTTGCGTAGCTAAAACAATGCATGTTCATTGTGTGCCCAAGGAGATCGTGTCAGATCGAGGTTCTCAGTTTTCCTCGAGGTTTGGCAGAAGTGGTATAAAGTGTTGGGATATGAATGGGAATTCCAGTGTTGCTCACCATCTCTAGACCGATGGTCAGACAGAGAGAATAAATCAAAGAGTGGAAGATATGTTGAAAGCTTGGGCTTTAACAAAGGTTCTTGGGGTCGGTAATTACCAGATGCAGAGTTGGTTTACAACAACAGTCTCCGTCGAATCTGAAGATGGCGCCTTTTGAAGCCATGGATGCCAGAAAAAGCAGAATACCTTTGTATTGGAAAGAGACCGATAACGGACAAATCAGTAGACCGGATATTCTGAAAGAAGCCGAAGAGCAGGTCAGACAGATCCGTGTAAATCAAGAGCGCCGATCGGGATAAACGAGCTATGCTGGTAACCGCCATCAGGAATCAAGTGTAGCGCAGTACCTGAGCGGCCGATGCCTTTTGAAGAATTGGAGCTGAAAGAAGACCTGTCTTACCCCGAGTATCCAGTCAAGATTTTGGAGGAAGCCGGGCGTCGAACCAGAAGACGAGTGGTCAAGTTCTGCAAGGTTCAGTGGAGCAATCAGGCAGAAAAGGAAGCTACCTGGGAGTGAGAACAAGATCTCCAAGCAGAGTTTCCTAACCTCTTTCTCTTTCTCCGTCCGAATCTCGGGGACGAGATTCTTTCTAAGGGGGGTAGGTTTGTAACACCCTAGTTTTCGCTTTCCGGAGAAAATCTAGTTTAAATTATTTAAATTCAAAAATTTAGAGTTTCATTGGTGTTTATAATAACCTGGCATCCTTTCCCATCCAAAATCGGGAATTATTTCCCCTCCGATCGAAAAATCGGATTTTCCAGTCCCGCTGGTACCCGAAAATTTCACCCGAGTCCAAAAATGCTCCAAAAATCCCCAAACCACTTCTAAAGTGATCCAAATATTCCAAAATGGTTCTAGGAATTTTTCTGGAATTTTTAGACCATTTTTCCTTATTTTTCTCTAGGGCGTCACTTTCGCGTATAAGCCGGCCAACCGGAACCCGCCACGTGGCCTTGCTACAGTGCTCGTCATCAAGCTCTGCACATGCACGAGTGGGAGAGCCAGAGACATGGAGTTCTTCTCTCCATCCTCACCTCTACCCATTCAAACCTCCATAACTTCCTCATTAATCACCCAAATTGCGAACGGCCGGATCCGTTGAATCCGTAACGGCGCGACCCTTCCATTCCCGGTGGTTGTTAAGCCCAAATCTCGCCGGAATACGCGCAGTTCACAAAAAACCGAAATGCATTCATCTTGCCATTACTTTGCCGTTTCAACTCCAAAGCGCACGGTTCCACTTCTCAAACCTTAGTGGTGGAATCCTCCTTCCCGTGCACTTACCCTTCTGTTGCCTAACCACTCCATTTGTTAGGAAGATCGAGAAAACCGGCGAGGAAGTCACGTTTTCAAAGTTCTTCGTGTTCATCCTCGTAGTTTTCATTCCGGTGAGCCAAATCCTAATTCGATTGTTTCCGCGGGTTCGTATGGGAGTCTAGTCTCTAACCCATCAATCGATTTCAGGTTTCAGCAACCGTGGACGACGAATTTCGAGTTTTTGCCACTTCGGCCGAAACCCCGTTCTTCGTCGATTTCATCTTTTCCGGTGAGTTTTGATCCAATTCCTTTCACTCTTAGGTTCTTCTAGATGTGTTTTAGCTACTCCATTAATTAGTTTGGTGGGTTATACTCCATTGTTTGGGGAAAATCCGGATTTTTGGGGCAATTGCGGGCTCTCTGTTCGTGCCTATGGCCATGCGCGCTCGCCGGCGACCGCCCGCCGTCGCCGCCGTTCCGGCCGGCGATGACCGCCCGCCGCCACCGGTCCTGCGCGCGTCATTGCCGCCGCGCCGTCATCCCCAGCGCTCCGCGCCGCGCTCCGCCGCCAGTCACGGCGCATGCGCGCCATCGCCTCGGCCACCTCGGCCTCGGGCGACCTCGCCGCCGCCTCCGGCCACGCCGGTCTCGTCACGCCCTCGCCTTGGCTCCCGCGCCGAGCCGCCGCAACCATGTCGCGCCGGCCGTCGCCGCTTAAACTCGCTGGCAAGCCGCCTCGCGCCTCACTATGCCCGGCCGAGCCCGCCACCGCATTCCCCGCAGGCCGCCGCAGCTCCCCATCGCCTCGCCCGGCCCCGCCATGCGCCGCCACGGCCGCGCGCCGTCCTCCCCACCGCCGCCGCCGCCGCGCCCATGCCGCCTCTCTGGCTGGCCCGGCCGCCGCCGTTCGGCTGCGCCACCGCGGACCCACCGCTGCGCGCCACTCGCAAACGGCCATCCCTCGCCGGCGCCTCAAGCCCATCCCCCTCCTCTGTTCTTTTGGCCATGGAGTCCATTGGGGAAGAAGACCCCATTAGTATGACAGGGAGGGCCCATGCGCCATAGGGTCAAAGAAAATCAGAAAAATAAGAAATGGAATATTCCAGAGAATATTCCCTCGTTTTTCATTTTCCAGGATTTTCAAACTTCGGACGCTCATAACTTTCTCATTCGAACTCCGTTTGACTCCATTCAAGTTCCTAAATTCATATAAAATCAAGATCTACCTGCCAGTACTATTTTTGTAATTTTTGGATTTTATTTATTTTCTTTTATTTATTCGTTGCCTCGTTTTGCGCGTAGTCGACGCTTCCGCCGAGTCCGCCGACCCCGCCGCCGGACTTCCAAGAGTGCAACCTTCTCGCTGTGACCGAGGCAAGTCTCCTTGATGCACGTTGATCCCATGTTTTATCAATGATTTACCATGTTTTACAAATTGCATTGCTAATTACATAAAATGATGATGTTAAACGTTAAGTTGTTAGTTATACCTGTTGTTTATACCTCCTTGAGATTTGCTATCCATGACCCTTTGTCGACCTAGAACAGGGATCCACCATAATAAATATTCTTTAATAAAATACATTTTGATGGGGAAAATGACTATTTAGCAGGTAGTTTGAATAGAGTAAATCGGGGGCAATGTAACTTGGAGACGGATGAATATTAGTGATAATGGGAGGATTGTTATTATGAAATTGATTTATGGTGGTGATCATTTAACTGTTGAGAAGTGGGATTGTGATAGTAGTTCACAACATAATGAGTATGGATTGGGGTGAAATGCAAATTGGAGCTAGATGAATATTAGAGTTGATGTGGGACTTATAATCATAAAGTTGACCTACGAATGGTAGTCCATATATTTCGGTGGATGGGGAGAATGTTGGAAGAGGTATGATGTCGGTGAAAGTAAATAAATGTTATTGAGAGTCATATTTATAGATCAATTAGAATAAGTGGTGAATTATATTTCAGTGGATTTTAACAAGAATACTATGCGATAATCATTCAGGGAGATTGTGAATAGTCCAGAATGTTTGGTGGTTTAGTGAATGATATTATCGCGTATTTTTGGTGGATTAAAATAGATAATTTAGAGGTGATCATGTGAAGGACTAAATATATGATGCTATGAAGTATTATAGGTGGATTGTATCCTAGATGATTAGAGTGATATTATGAAGTATTCCTGGTGGTTTAACAGATGACTTTGTGAAATATTCTTAGTGGATGATAAGATTGATCGCCCTATGAGTGACGAATAAATCAATAATACTGTCATAATTCAAGGGAAATAGACACACTTGATTGGGGTTTAATATGATTTTGAGAGTTAGGATATTTCCATGATATGCTCAATACTTGATGGATACGATATTGAATCGGATTATTCATATGATTATACCACTAGGGCAATTTAATGATTATTGGAGATTACAGAATTAATTATGAGGATTGTCATCAACCCCTGAGCTTTGTATTTTATAAAATAAACTATTGGTGGAATAGAATAGTACGGTAGAAATGCTTAGACTACGCAAACGGTCA
The DNA here is from genome assembly GCA_036346355.1 of Rhipidocladum racemiflorum. Lineage (NCBI taxonomy): Eukaryota > Viridiplantae > Streptophyta > Magnoliopsida > Poales > Poaceae > Rhipidocladum > Rhipidocladum racemiflorum. The sequence continues at coordinate 61,800,337 of CM070570.1, forward strand.
ATATGCACCTATGGGTGGGACTTTCAATTATCTCTTGACAACTGGTGTTGGAAATTATTAGGCAAAAAGGTATTGCCGTTGGTTTGCAAAATAAAAATAAAATGAAAAATGATTTCGACTTGGGCGGCATGGAATGTCGGGTGGAAGCGAACCAAGCCTTGGTTCTTTTGTGCAAGTAACGCCCCAAGTCATATAAGGACCGACGCTTATGATTGCCATTTTAAGCATAACCGTACTACCACATGTCTATAATGGTACGACCTGGCTCACTAATTTGTAGAAGCCTAGTTTAGACTCACCACTCGGTTGTTGTGTGAGAGCGGAAGGAGGCATTGTTGTTGTGGTTGTTGTTTTGCTCACACGGCGCAAGAGGGGCTTCAGATCTTGGGTGGAGAGAACCCTAACAGGTGAAACCTCAGCGGTGGAGTCTAGCTAGGTAGATACATCGTAACGGCCTTGTCACGATCTCTCTGCCGGCACACCAAAGGAAGTGTGCTAATAGCTTGGCATTAGGAGATGATTGTGTCTTGTGGGTAAAGTTGTACACCTCTGCAGAGTTAAAACTATTCGAATAGCCGTGCCTACGGTCAAAGGCAAAGCGAAGAATGCTTTCATACTGGTAGACTTTGGTTTTTGGTTTCAAACTACAAATTGGTTTGTTTTGGGATCCGGGAGCGGTTAGAACTCTCGGGTGTGCTTCTGGCGGCTAAAGCCAGGTAGGTGGATGGAACCCTGATTTTGTTGAGATGTGGCGGATAGAGCCTGTATATTAGTGAGTGGTGGTTAGAACCTTCACTACAATATTACATAATTCAATTATTAAAAAGAATTGCTCAATGATGCTTTGTGAAAATTATTATCAAGTATGATTTACTGAAACTTGGCTTTATGCAAAAGAACCATATCAACCCATCTTTGGATAGCCTACGTTGTGCATATTTTTCCCAGACTTGCTGAGTACTTTATGTACTCACGTGCTACATTCTAATCCTCTCTCAGAAGTGGAAGAAGCTGTTCAAGATTTCCAACGACTAGGGTGCGTTCTCCACTCGATTGCTTGTGGGCAATTGGATGGGTCGCATTGGCGTTTTCGTCTTCCGCTGCAGTTGTTCTAGTTGTTCAGCCTGTTCAGGCCGTAATGGTAAACCTTGACCATAAGGTCTTTGCTTTCATTTGGTATTATTCTTATTTAGTTATTTGTATTCGTGATATGGTTGTTGATTCATCACTTTTGACTGTGTGTACTAGCTACTGATCTGGGACTAGTACAGAAATACACAGAGGACTTCGGATAGCCGATCCGGGGGCCTACAGACCGAGCAGGAGTAATTTGGTTTGATGGGTCATCCGTATACCAGGTTCACAAAATCGGTTCACAAATTTTTCAGCTATTAGCGATTTTTAATTATTGGCAAAAATGCTCAAAAAAAGCTCTAAAAAAACGGTAGAAACCGATCATGTCCAAAGTTAAATTTTTTAAAATCAACGGTCAAATTTCTTCAAAAAAATAAAAAAAATGACCAATTTTTGAGCGATTTTCACGATATTCGAGCAATTTTTTTTATTTTTCAGATTTTCAACACACTGAAGAAAAATTGAAAAAATTACAAAAATGGGGAATTAATAGAAAATATGAATAAATCTCAATTAATATATAAAATACCTCAAATAAATTTCAAAATTTTTTGAATTAATTTAGTGCTTCTGAAAAATACAAACAACAATTAATGAAATGAAATAGGGACACTAACGGACTTTTATAAAAATTAAAAGTTTGATCAAGATCTAAAATTTTAATAGAATGATAACTAGTGCCCAGGGATCAGGTATTAAAATTTTTAGAAATAGTAGACTTCATTTAGTACCTCTAGAAAATCAAAAACAAAAGAGCATATACAAAGACAGTAGCACTGTCAGAATTTTTTTAAAAAAATACACATGTCATACCATTGTCTAAAAATTTTAGAAATATTAGACTTCACACAGATATTTTCAGAAATATTAGACTTCATTCCTTGCCCCTCAAAAATCAAAAACAGAAAAATATATACAATGACAGTAGTATTGTCAGAATTTTAAAAAAGTACACAGGTCTGATAATGATCTTCGAATTGTACAGCATAATTAGAATTGCCTCAGGACCTCATTTTAACACATTTTTTCCATAAATTTACTAGCATTTTTGAATTTGGATTTGAATTCTAACGGTTTACTAAGTGGTTTCAGAAATCGAACCGCATCAATATAGGCAATAATTATGATAATCGAGTGGATGATTTTTTGAACCCTGATCTGGATTGGGTGTTCAAAGCATCGTACTATCATATGTCAAAAGATAGTTGATGAGGCTAAAGGAGGTCCGATCTTTCAGTGAGATAGATAACTCTCTATTAGTGGAGACAACCCTCACGATCCAGGATACTGACCAAAACATAACCGATGCCAAACAATCGCTAAACCAAACTCCAAATTGTTATCAACCATGCCAAAACCCAATTGACCTGATCACAAAGATCAATTCCTGCAAGCAATCGAAGAACAAGCAAGAACATTGCAAAAGCAATCTGAAATTGCGAATATAATTGAAGTATTGATGTGGGGTTCCGAAGCACGGTATTATTGTTGATCTAGCCGAACAAGAGAATACCAAATAGTCTCACGAAGGAAAACTATGAATAAACAAAATCCGAGCAATTTTGGGGCTCGCTAGCTATATATAGGTGAAAGAGAAGGGAAATTCGGTTAGCATAAAAGTGGTGGCTGAATATGACTCTTACAAGGCCCAAGGCCCTAGTTTAATTCGGACTGAAAAGTTGACTCAACTTTTTTTTGATGATTACAAAGTGCTCCGAAGGAATTTTTATGTGGGGCTAAATCCATTGGAAAAGTCTCGAAGTGAGCTTTCCATCAAGTAAAAGAACTCATCAATCGGACTCAATATGTAAAAGTTATGCTCGTTTTACTTTAGGCTGTTATCTAGAGGCCAAGTTTGGCTTCAAAACGTGTCATACTTGATCTTTGACTCTGCTTGATCCAAACCATGGTTCCTAAGTATAAGCACAACACACACATCATGTAGTAGACTATTCTCAAAAGTGTAATTAGATACGCTTAAGAATGATATTACCTGATAATTGAGTTGATGGGCTCGAGCTCTAATCAATAGTCCTTGAACCGGCGAAGACGGATAATGATCATCATTTGTAGTTGTGCATGTATCCGAAGTGGTGATATCCTTATCATCCTTGCCCTCTTGAATTGGAGTCATCCTCAACACAAGCCCATAGTCTTCTCCTATGTATGGCTTCAAGTCCACAACATGTATTGCTAACTCCAAAATCTACAAGCAAATCAATCTTGTATGCATTATCATTTATCTTAGCAATAACTTTAAAGAACCATCAGTTCCAGGCGTTAATTTTGAATTTCTCAAATCAAGAAATCTATCCTTTCTGAAGTGCAACCAAAATCTACAACATTGAACGTGTTGCTAACTCCAAAATCTACAAGCAAATCAATCTTGTATGCATTATCATTTATCTTAGCGATAACTTTAAAAGAACCATCAGTTCTAGGCGTTAATTTTGAATTTCTCAAATTAGGAAATCTTTCCTTTCTGAAGTGCAACCAAACAAGATTACCTGGTTCAAAACTCGATTCCTTTCTACCTTGATTACCAGCAATCCTATATTTCTCATTCATACGCGCTATATTTTTCTTAGTTGTTTCAAGCAACTTGAGAATAAATTCAACACGTTTCTTAGCATATGGATTCACCTTTTCAAAATATGGAAAAGGAAAAATATTAACTGAAGCTTGAGGATTAAAACCATATACCACCTAGAAAGATCTCAACTTATTGGTTGAGTGTAGCGAACGGTTGTAGGTGAACTCAACGTGAGGTAGACACTCTTCCCACATCTTCAAATTCTTTTTTAGAACAACCCTCAACATGGTTGATAGTGTACCATTGATGACTTCTATTTGTCCATCAGTTTGTGGATTGCATGTAGTGGAGAATAGCAACTTTGTTCCAAGTTTATTCCATAGCGTCTTCCAAAAGTGGCTCAAAAACTTGGTATCACGATCTAAAACATTAATGATTGGCATACCATGTAGTCTAACAATCTCCCTGAAAAATAAGTCAGCAACATTTGTAACATCATTGCTCTAATGACAAGGAATAAAATGAGCTATCTTAGAGAATCTATCAACAACGACAAATATACTATCTCTACCCCTCTTAGTCCTAGGTAATCCTAACACAAAATCTATTGAAATATCTTCCCAAAGAACACTAGGAACAGGTAAAGGGATGTATAAACCATGGGGTTCAATCATGACTTAGCTCTATTGCAAGTAGTAAAGCGAGACACGTAGCGCTCCACATCACGTCTCATCTCCGGCTAATAGAAGTGAGTCACCAAAACATCCTCAGTTTTCTTGACTTCGAAGTGCCCCATAAGTCCTTCTCCATGCGCCTCCTGTAACAACAAAAGACGAGCTGAGCTAGCTAGAATGCATAGCTTGTTAGCGTGAAATAAATAGCCATCATTCAACACAAATTTATTCCAACTTTCCTTCACTACAATTTTTGCATGGCAACTTTGAAATCAACATCACAAGCATATAACTCCTTCATTGACCCTAATCCAAAAATACGTCAATCAAGTTGAGATAATAAAATATATCACCTAGAAAATGCATCAGCTATCACATTCTCTTTTCCCTTGTTGTGTTTAATGACATAGGGAAAAGACTCGATAAATTCAACCCATTTAGCATGTCCACAATTCAACTTGTATTGACTTCTAATATACTTTAAAGATTCATGATCAGAGTGAATGAAAAATTCTTTGGGTCATAAATAATGTTGCCATGTTTCAAGTGTTCAAACTAAGGCATATAATTCCTTATCATAAGTAGAGTAGTTCAAACAAGGCCCTGATAATTTCTTACTAAAGTATGCAATAGGCCTACCTCCTTGAATCAACACACCTCTAATTCCTATACCACTAGCATCACATTCTATCTCAAAAGTCTTACCGAAATCAGGAAGTTCGAGTAGTGGTGCATGAGTCAATTTCTCCTTGAGCAAATTAAAAGCATCTTCTTGAGCTTATCCCCATTGAAAGGAAACACCTTTCTTAGAAAGCTCACGATCATCGGTGTAGCAATAGTGCTAAAATCTTTCACAAAGCAATGGTAAAATCCAGCAAGACCTAAAAAAACTATGCACATGTGTAGCCGTTTTAGGAGTCGGCCAACTCTTGATTGTTTCGATCTTGGTCTCATCAACCTCAATTCCTTGTGGAGTAACAACATAACCAAGAAACGAAACTCGATCTGTGCAAAAGGTGCACTTTTCATGGTTACCAAATAAATGTGCATCACGTAGAGCACTAAAAACAGCATGTAAGTGTTCAAGATGTTCATCAAGTGATTTGCTGTAAATTAATATATCATCAAAATAAATCACCACAAATTTACCAATGAAAGCACATAAAACCTCGTTCATTAATCTCATAAAACTGCTAGGTGCATTAGTTAGGCCAAAAGGCATCACTAACCATTCATATAACCCGAACTTAGTTTTAAATACAGTTTTCCATTCATCTCCAAGTTTCATCCTAATTTGGTGGTAACCACTACGCAATTCCACTTTAGAAAAAATGGTGGCGCCACTTAATTCATCAAGTATATCATCTAACCTAGGAATAGGATGACGATGTCTAATGGTAATATTATTGATAGCTCTACAGTCAACACATACACCATGATACATCTTTCTTAGGAACCAAAATAACAAGGACAACACACAGACTAAGGATTTCACGTACGTACCCTTTGTCAAGTAAATCTTGCACTTCATGCTAAATTTCCTTAGTCTCCTCCGGATTAGTCCTATAATGCACATGATTTGGCAATGAAACCCCCGGGATCAAATCAATTTGATGCTCAATTCCTCGAATTGATGGCAACCCCGATGATAATTCACTTGAAAATACATCAGCAAACTCCTGCAAAACGTTAGCAATAGTAGGAGGCAAACAAATAGACATATCCTCAAATGAAAATAATGCTTCATTGCACACTAAAGCATAGATATCAGAATTACTAGCTTCCATCTCAATAATATCATATTTTGTAGCAAGCAAAACACAACATTTCAATTTAATTTCACCTTTGCTAGCACTAGATTCTTCTTCTTATGTTGCACAAGTTCTTTAGCTACAATTTGATTTTCACTTTTGCTACTCTCCTTTTCTCTATTAGCTCTCTCTAATTCATCTTTTAAAACTGCTTCAGGAGACATGGGCAGCAAAGTGATTTCCTTTCCTTTAGATATGAGAGTATATTGATTATTTCTACCATGTTATAAAGTATCTCTATCATATTGCCATGGTCTACCTAACAACAAAGAACATGCTTGCATAGATACAACATCACAATCAGCATAATCATGATACAAACCAATAGAAAAGTGTACTCTAACAATATGGTTTACCTCAGCTTACCACAAAAATTAAACCATTAAATGTAGTAAGGATGAGGGTGCTGATTGGTGGTCAAACCAAGTTTCTCGGCTATATCCATACTTGCGAGATTGATGCAACTCCCTCCATCAATGATCACACGACATGAACAATCCTTAATGACGAACTTTGTTTGAAACATATTGTGGCGTTGATTTTGTTCAGCACTCTCTATTTGAGCACTTAGCACAAGCTTCACAATGATGCTTAAGTACTTGTCATAAACTTCAGCACCAAAACATTCTTCTTCATGTTTAGATTCTTGTTCGTCATCTGTAGGGTTAGTTGCAAACATAGCATATTCCTCCTCAATATCACTAGCTAAAGTATACTCACCATTATCCTTAACGAGGAGAGCTCTCTTGGTAGGGAGTCCCTCATCCTATGACTATAGCCCTAGCAGCGATGGCACTGTATTTCTCGTGTTCTTCCCATTGAAGCAACCGAAGATGAACTTTGTGCGGGGGCCTGTACCGTGCTCTTACTCATTTCAGATGCATGTGAAGGGGTAGTGGAAGTAGTGGGGTCCTGATTTTTGTGGGAGGAACTTTGTGCAGAGTTTCGACTAGAAGTGTTGTATGTAGCCTTTGATTGCACAGAATTGAAATGACCTGCCAAAGAACCTCCAAAGTTTCCTCTTATCTTGGATTGTCGTCACTGTACTTCTCTTTCAGCTTTACAAGCAAGACGAAACAAGCGAGTGATAGAATTGTACTCTTTATAATCAAGTATATCCTAAATTTCATGGTTTAAACCACCCAAAAATCTAGTCATCTTACCATCTTCGATTTCTTCTAAACCACAACGTAACAACTCAGTTTTCAATTCTTGGTAATAATCCTCTACAGAACTACTACTATCGAAGGTTAGTGAATTGACAATAAACTTATATACTCGGGATCTTCAAATATGCAAAGTCAAACAAGACGTCAAGGGCACACGATGTAGACAGGTTCAGACCTCTAGAGGAGTAATACCCTACTTGATGTAACATTGGGTGTCCCGATCTTTCGATGAGAGTGATAATCTTCGATTTGGGTGGAATTGATTTGACGATCCGACTACAACGTACAACGACGATGCGCCTTAGCAATCGCTAAACCAACTCCAGATGGTTATTGACCCTGCCGTGGGCAAGATCAACCTGATCACGAAGATCAATTCCTGCAAGCAATCGAAGAACAAGCAAGAACAAGGCAAAAGCAATCTAAAATTGCAAATATAGATGAAGTATTAAAAAGTTGGGATTCCGATACAAGGAGCTTGTTAGGCGGCCGTTGAGCACGTCTAAAAGACTCAAATAGTAGCAAAAGGCTAAACTATCAAATAACCAAAACCCCAGTTATTTTGGGGGACTCCCTAGCAATATATAGGAGAAATAGGAGGCCAAAACCAGGCTAGGGGCGTCCAAACCACATCCATGGCCGAGTAGGACTCCTATTCCTAGTTTGACTCGGATTTGGAAAGATGACCGAACTTGTTTTGCAGATTCCCGTTGACTCGTAAGGAATTTGGACATGAGGCCAGATCTGTTGGAAAGAGGACGACGAAACCTTTCAAACTAGTACTCATAGACCCCAAACACCCTTGTGGATCAAAAGTTATGTTTATTTGAAGTTGGTGCTGTCCCGGAGGCCGAATCCAAGTTGAAGTTGTGCACCGGAAGAATTGGCTTCATGCTTGACTTTTGGGAGTCCTTCTCCTTGGTTCCTAAGGACAATAAAATCATCACAAGGATTAAATAGCATTCCATTCATTAAATTATTTGTATGCAACCCGAGGAACGCATTCACCTGGCAAGTTAATTAACGTGCGCGAGCTCGAGTAATTGGCCCTTGTATTACATTGTTGGTTTCAATTGGGTTTGTAGGCATGGCCGTATCCATGGTAGTGATGTCCTCATCACTACTCCTGTGTGGATGTACTATAGAGTCAATGGAGTAAAGTACAAAGTAACGAGTTAGCTTTGATTACAATGAAGATTCTCTTTGAGATGTGTCTAAGGCCTATCTTAAGAACTAGCGGGGTGCAACTCGGCAGGCTCAGAAGTCTCTCTCCGGGATTGTTTCTCTATGTCTCTGATCTTTCCTCCTCTTTCCATGTCTCCCCTGTGTCCTTATATAGTCGAGGTAGCCTTCTTCCAGGTTATAGTCAGTTAGGGATACCAAATTTCTCCTAATGAGGAGCCCCTTGTTCTAAGATCTTTGTAGTGCATCCAAACTTTCCTTGATGTTCAGCGTACTCAGGTTATTTTGCTCATAATGGGAACATGACCTAGTCCTTTCCAAGCATGGAGATATCATTTCCACGTATACCTTATCCCGCATATTTCGAGCTCGTGATATCTGGAATTTCTAGATAGGCATGCGCACACATATGGTATGATATTCAAGTTTCCTGTACGTGCTCATACCCCATATTTAGATATTCGATAGTAGCCCCTGAACTCTACTCAGTAGAGGGTCTTTTCAAGCGCACGATCGATTACTGGCTAGGCTCAGGCTTGGTCGAGTAACGTCTCTCCTGCTTGTGGTCAAACGATTCGAGTGGGATAACATCGCTAAGTATCGAGTAAGGGACATGCTGGGTCGAGTGCCTTGCCATCGGTCCATATCAAGTTTTTAGGATGGTCATGCGCAAATCAATGCCGATTCCGTGACTTGATCCTGAGTGGAGTTAGAAAAAATTCAAAAGGTCAAAACATTGTGGGATGGAGCATTTATTATCGCGGCCTACCATGCTTGAGCATAGAACCGTCTTTTCGCTTTTCCCTCTGATTGACCCACCGTACTGTGGGGAATGAACTATTCTTTGGAAGAAAAAAGCTTTAGCTTTATAAGTTCCCATACCTGGTACTGTTGCCGCTACCCTTGCTTTCGAAAACTCCATTGCGTTCCTTGAACCTCAGTGCCATCACCTTCAAACAAAACATTCTACACCTTTTTCAATGGCATCCAGGCCCCAGGCTAGCGCTAGAGATGCTCCACCACCTGACAAGAAGGCGAAGGCAATCGAGGCGACCTTCGAAGACGTGGCCCTTGAGAACTTCTGGCAGAAGTCGATCATGTCGGAGAAATGTCTCATCGAGCTGGAAACGGATGGCTTCGTGCCCCCATGGGCGTTCTTCCGCTGGAGACCACCAGTCGATCAGTCTTATCCCACTCCTAAGGATGAAGACAAGACCGTTGTTTTTTAATCCTTTTTCTCTATGGATTGAATTTTCCCCCTTCCCCCTTTTTGTGTGAAGTCTTGGATTTCTTCCAAATCTAACTTTTCAATTTGAACCCTAACTTGATCACAATGCTTAGTGTATTCATCCACTTTTGTGAGGCCTTCCTGGGCATTAAGCCCAGCCTGAACCTCTTCCGCCACTTCTATATTTTGAAGAGGATAAAAAAGGACGTTGTAGGAGGTGCTCGGTTCCACCTCCACAGCGGTATGTCGAGATTATATATCCAAATGCTAGTTACTTCTTCCTAGCAATCTGACTGGAAGAAGAAATGGTTTTATATTTACCTCGTCGGATACTATGAATCACCCTCTGAGCTATCGTACCCTCTTGATCAATCCAAACAACCTCTGGATGAAGTCCCCTCTTTCAACGGCTCGTAATTCGCGCTGCGTGAAGAAAATTGAGGAGCTGAGGGAAGCCGAATTGATCGGGTGGCATGTGGCTAGAGACTTTCTCAAACATCGAACAAGCCTGCTGAAATGCAGAGACCACCTGGCATGGGAATACTCTAGCTTCAATGATGCTACCAGGGATTGCCCTCATGGTAACCAATGATAATGCCTTTGTGATTCTTTGCTTTAGTTAATAATTAGCGAACTAAATTTTCTTTTCCTACCAGACCTGTCCAACTTGAACATCTCCTCTAGGCTAAGCAAAATGTTCCATGGATCGGAGCCTGGTGAATGTGGGATAACAACATATTCGCTCTCTCATCCACGGCCAAAGGTGAGCATTGTTGTGTGGTCGATAATGCATCGGTCGTGCATCTGTTATCCACCTTACCCCAATGTCTCCTTATGAACCGCAAGCCGAGGATGAAAGCAGACCGGCTGAGGGAGTTGTCGACTTGGAGGACGAAGAACTGACTCGAGTTGATGATCGAGTTCCAGGCCACATCCTTGTTGACACTGGTTCTCCTTCAGAAACTCTGATTCCTTCGTCCCCAGTGAAAACGAGGCAGTCTATGATTAGGTGGCAATTGAATCTCTTCGGGAAGAGAGATCACCATCCCCTGAACTCTTCGTCCTGCCAAGCGACCTCGGACACATTTGCCGAGGCCACCCAATCAGGTGATCTTCAACCACTCACTAGGGTGTCATGAACTTTCTACCGATGTGATTCATCAATTATTGGATGAACAACAAGATGCTTGGGGAGCTGATCTGCAGAGGTCGGTGGCGCCTCTGGAGATATCTCCTCGAGCGGGATCCCCTTCGACCAGGACGGTCGAAGAGGTAATTCTATTGTCAAGTATATTGAATATTACCTTTGGTAAGCTCTTGTATTTCTTAGTCATTCTTTTGTAGGTTGCACCACCAGTCATCGACCCACTAGCTCCAGCTGTGATGGCCGATAAGGCAGCCATCAGGGTTAAACCTGTCCTGGCGAAACCAACCACAATGAAAGGCATTCAGTTGAAGGTTCGCATGGCGAAGTAAGTTGCCCTCTTCTTTTGTTTAAATTCTTCTCTATTTCTCCAGAAGACATCGAATAAAGAATTTTCTGCAGGAAAAACGCGACAAGTGGAACCGCCAAGGTCGCTCCCGCCGCCACCTTGCCGGCCACCGATACGGCTGTTGCTGCTGCTACTTCTTCGGCCGATCCAGTCATAGCAATGACTCAACCAGCTCCACAGCATTGGTCTATCTTGGAGCCTCAGTTTAAGGTACACGCCCGCAAATAGCTTCCATGCTTCACCTTGCTCCTCTGTTCTTGTGTTGACACTTTCTAGGCTTTCTCTCACAACGCTCAGTTGAGTTCTTGCTCAATGGCAAGGCCTACTGCGAGCAAATTTGATACCAGAATGAACGGCTTCTATCCTCGAGCCAGCAAATCCTCAAAATGAAAGATGCCAAGCTGGCGAACCTCAGAGCTACATTAAAAGCTGCTAAAGCTAAGAACACAGAGCAACAGAAAAAACTCGAGGCTGAGAAGATTGCTGCTGAAGTTGGGAAGGCCACTGCCGAAGCTGGTCGAGAACAAGCGAAAATGAGCAGAAAAGTTCTCAAGGATGAAAAGGCTACCACAGAGGTGGCTTACACCACTTTGCAGTCGGACGTCCTTGAGCAGGTAAACTCGTTTGCTCGTCTTGTGGTCTCCCACCTACTTGGCATGATGAAGAGCCACCATTCGTGTCTAGACTTCTTGGTTTTGTATGAGGGATTTGCATGTGAGGCAAGCGAAGTTGCTGATCACATCGCCTCCTTCAAGGGCTTTTCTGAGAAGTCCGTGGCTCAGTTGGAGTTGTCGCTCGGTGGCGAGGAAGAAGATGCGGTTTTGACCCCTTAGTTTCTTTTACCATTGTATGACACTGAAACTTTTGGTTGTACGATGGCCATATATGATAATGCTGGCTATTTTGCTTGTCTATCGTGCTTTGTCTGCTATCCCCTTCTCAGTGAAATAGAGTAGCACAAGTACATGCAAACTTGACTCAGCGTCCATAGACTGTTAGTGGACGACCTTCTTACTAACTTAACTTGCTTTCTGCGCGCAAGGCTTAGACAATTTATGTTAAATGGCTGAGCCCTCGAGCTTGCGCTCAGATAGGCTCTGAAAGGCATAAACATTATCTGCGTTGAAGTAAAAAAATGTGTGGTTTTTGCAAGTATTTATCGATCCGATTACTTAGGCTTTGTAGCAAACGTGAACTTGTCGAATAGTGCATGTAGAACCTACTAGAGGCCTCGTCTTCCAACGACCACTAGACGTTAGATGTCTGACAATCTGGTGCCCGTACGTGCGTAGGATAGTGTTAGCACCCAAAATTGAGCGATCGAGACAGGTGTGATCATGGCGCAAGTCCGAAAGGACCGGCACGAACCAAGTTGGCAAAAGGTGGAGAACAGATAAATTAGAAGGTTGCGATCATATGGTAATACATGGATCAGAATGAAAGACCAAAGCCAACACGACTTGAAATAGATGTGATCATGCCTAGGATGGAAAGAAGAACTCGAGGCTGATACGAAGCGGAAGAAGAGACCAAAGCCAACACGATCAGGCCTAAGGGTTATAAAAAGGGACCGACGAGCTACGTTGAGGACACATACACACACACATCAAACCAATCTATACTTTTATTTTCCTTTGCATTAGGAATAGACACTTAGCTTGTAATCTTTTTCTTGTAATACACGTTGATCAATACAAGTTGCGCATCACCGGTTGTTCATATTTGCTGCATTATGCCCTCCTAGGTCTTGTTTCCTCTCCGATCTTGCTGCACATCGCCTTTTTCAGGAGAAGTAGTCTTTACCCCATCTAATCGACTCGTAGAGTTGATCAGGTTTATTACTTACCCCGATCTATGTTGGTTTGCCTCAAAATCGGCTAGGATCAACCCGTTACCAAGCCCCAAATCAGTCCCTTGATCGATCTCCTCGGGAAACATGTCTCTCTTACCGATTGCAGGATCAAATCGGCTGGCACGCTCGCGAACCAAGACTGAACCCGGCTTTCTCGTGTGTTGGTGGCGATCAACCCTTCGTCAAGTTTTTTGCGTCAACAGATAGATTTTGCTCGTCGTCGGGCTCAGGCACGGCCATGCATTAGTTTAGTTTGTTGACATGCTAAGTTCGTGATCGAGTAAATACATGCAAAGAACTTTATGTGGGAAAGCTAAAAGAATAGTTAATATGCTCTTGTCAAAAGTAAAAAGTGTCAAGTTACGTGTAGCCCCTGACTCTTTACTTGATGTGATCATTGAGTGGGGAGTGATGTGGCCTTTGGCTTCTTTATCATTAGCTGGATCAATCTGAACTAGAGGCCTCGACCCAAATTCGATGTACACACAGCCTGAGGGTGGAGCAGACTAAAGAAAAAACTTTCGAGGTACCCCCCGACTCTCTGCTTGATAGGCGCATCGAGTGAGGAGTTGGGCGTTTGCCTTGAAAAGTGCTTGATGAAGCCCCCAACTCTCTGTTTGATGGACGCATTGAGTTGAGAGTTGAGCATAAGTTCTGGAGGTTGTGGCCACCTTGGCTTCCATGCAGCATTACACTAGTCATTATAAATTATCGTTGCTTCGGTTTTCATGCACTCAACGTGACCCGTTCCCAGAGCCATAAATAGATGGGACTTGCAACCACCTTACCACAGCCTTCTTCCATCTTCGTAGTTTTTCACTTGTTGTCTAAAAAACTTTGATCTTTCCAATGCGCCCATGGCTTCTACTCCACCATCTTCTCCCTCTGTGGTCATCCTTGAAGACTTTCCTTCTCCAACTCTCTTGGCGATCGTCTCTCCAGGCCAAATCATTATCACCTCCGACGAGGAAGATGAGGTCAATTGGGAAGCCATCGAGAAGGAGGTATGGCCAGAAGAGGAGGAGGTGACCAGCAGGCTGAATGTCGACGCCGGTCAGGAGACTATCGAGAAGAAGTCAACCGTGCTGCTGTTGGAGGAGGAGGTGAAGCTCAACACAAGCTTCGTCACCTCGGCACCATCGTCCCCTGCCTGAGCGGATGACGCCGCCGGCGCACGAGGAGAAGAAGGTGAAACTCAAAACAACTTCACCAACCCAGCACCTTTTAGCAGCCTGGATTCCACCAATGCCTCTCGGCCTCTGACAACGGAGAGGACATCCTTGCTGGGGACCCTGCTCTTCGATTACCCGGAAGTGCTGAAGACGCGGCCTACCTTTAGCCAGTGGATTGCGGGGAAGCCAGCTAAGCAGAGGAGGTATATACGATCGTGGGAACACGGCCAAGGCGTGTGTCACTATGTACGCACCACGAGTGGAGAAGATTCTTGAATCGAGAAGGAAGAAGGTGCACTTCCACCGCACAAAGATTTATGACTTGGGCACGAATAAATTCGAGGTCATGTGCAAGCGCAAATATCAATCTGGGTATCTTGCGGGAGACATCGTGCAGCAGTGCTAGCTAGGGGTAGAGGATGTTATGTGCACGTGTAACAAGCCGAAGCTACAGCACATCCCATGCTCCCATGTGTTGGCCGCATGTCGCGACATGGGTGGGAACTATGCATCACAGTTCATCTCACCGTATTACACCGTGCATGCTTTGAAGAACACTTTGCGTCCAAAGATGAGTTCGTTCACAATTGGAGCGAACTACAAGCTACTGGAAGGCCCCACTGGAAACCATACCCCGTGAGTAGACGCACACAGCATGGAAGGCCAAGGGGCACTAGATTGCAAGGTGACATGGATGCGGTTGATGCGGTAGATGGTTTGCGAAAGTGCAAATTATGCAAACAACTTGGACATGGCCGTAGGACGTGCCCCAATCCACCCAGTTCTTAGTAGTGCGTACTTTCGTATTGTGTACTTAGTAGTGTGTACTTTCATATTGCAACCAGCACGCATGTAATTTTGATGTATGAAATGCACTTGTCATGTTTTGCTCGTTATGCCCTTTACTACATACATTGAGATAATCAACTTTGCATGTATTCCTTGTACTACGTGTTGACATTTTAGGCAATGGAGGGCATTGTACTTTCGGAGCTACTCTGTGAGTCGGTTGATGCAAAACACCGTGCGAGGGTAATTTATTCAGGAATTGACGTATGAAAAATTGTATATTACATGTCATGAAACATTTGCGATGCCACTAACCATAATTTGTTTCATGTTTCAGTTGCCCCCTCTGTTCTGCTAGTCGTTGCACAAAATAAAAAGGTTGGGCATCCATTTCCATATTCCACTTGCCCGTGCAGGTCTACTACTATTCGCGCTTCTCATGGACGGGGCTATGATGGAAGGAGGCATGACCACACCGATGCTGACCCTCGATCAGGCACTTCTTACTGCTCTAGTCGACCAATGGAGACCGGAGACGCACACCTTTTACTTCCCATTCAGTGAGATGTCCATCACTCTAAAGGACGTAGCCATGCTCACCGGCCTACCCATTAGGGGCAACCTGTGGTTCTGGCCCAGCCCAGTAGAGCCCAGTGGCAGCAGTACATGATGGCCAGGTAATCCGTGTATTTGTTATGTAATGTTCAAAATGATAACGATACGATGTACTTGCTTAACCAGGAGTACCTGCAGGTTTGGGTTGCCATACATGCAGAAAGATACTGGAGTGTCGATGACTTGACTACAAGCATTGGAAGAGTACCAAGCATGCCCAGAGCATGTGGATGGAGCTATCGTACAACGGCATTACAAAGTTTACCTGTATTACTTGCTAGGAGGTGTGATGTTCACGACCACGGCCGGCGACATCATCTTCCCGCACATAATTTGGATAGCTCATGAGTTGGCCGCAAACCCTGAGGAGATCACGGCATATAGTTGGGCATCTGTGGTCCTTGCTGACACATATTGTGGGTTGTGCGATGCATGCGTACGACATATGCCCAAGGGCACAATTACTGGCTGCGTGCAACTCCTGCAAATGTGGAGTTGGGAGTACCTTCCGATATCTTGGCCCATAGTCACTAGAAGGTACTACCCTATCTTCTTCGATGATGACATGCCAAAGGCCACTATGGGGCACCGTTGGATGCACGCACGGCTTAGATGGTCACCGCTAGGTGACCATGCGAGCTACAAATGTGTTATCGTTGATATGGACCTACTAACCGCTGACCATGTGACATGGGATCCATGGACTCTGCAACGAACTGCAGAAATTGCCACTAACGGGCGCATCTCTTCTTGTTGCTCGGTGGACATGCCATTATGGATGACTACATGCTTCATCATGTACATGAACGCGGTTGAGGTCTATTTGCCCGAATATATCCAACGACAGTTCAGGTGCCGACAGCTAATCCTGGTTCCACCGCCGCGTGACACTGGGAGGTCGCACGGGTATGTATTTCATTATTTTCAATATTATCATGTTCGTTCAAATTTTTCCATTCTAATGTTTTAACCATAACAAGAGAAGCGCTAAGGGCACTGGGGGAGCTATTGACTGGTCCCTCGTGCACGATAAGCACATCACACGATGGGTCGAGTCAGCATTGCAGGAGGTCATCATTCTCACTAGCCCATATGACCCCTCCGAGTACGATGAATACCTTACATGGTACTGCGCTCGCACGCGTGCCATGTTACTAAGCCAGGAGGTCGAATCATGTGCCATGACGTACCCAGAGGAACGATAGCTGCATGTCTATATTTTGGTACTCCCATCATACTACTAATATTTATTGTAAATTTTGTGTCCCAATTCCTAATACAGACATACCGCAATGCAGACACAGGAGGCATCGAACTTATTTACCCAGGCAGATCAAATGGCGTCCCATCCTCCGGAGACCTCTACCTCGACATTGGCAACCAATCAGATGAGACGGTGCATCGCGTCTAAGGGGGCCAGATTATTCTCGGTGATTTGTGGTTTTGGAGGCTCTACACGACGTCCCCCACGCAACTACGACTCACCTGTCATGGACTCAGCTCAGACTTCACACGCTAGGCGGTCCATCAACGTCCATCCCTCCAACGCCAAACAACAAGATGGCCCAAGACATGCGTCCACATCACATGCAAGAAGCCAGTCATCGCGCCATCATTCATTCCCCCATGTTGAAGTCCCAACTGAACCGTGGCCACAATGGGATGACAGACCTCATACAATTGAAGCGTGGCCACAATGGGGACAGACATGGTACGTCCGCCCCACCGCTTCCACCGGAAGTGCCACATTTCGCACACTCCTACGGGATGGATGATAGTCGTACACAGTAGTGGAGCGAGCCCGAGGCTTTCGACTTTGACTTCATATCGGCGCCTACCTTTACTGCTCTACTAGGCGGACAAGCGAGCCCCTCGCAACCCGCGGACGACATACTGCATATGGCTCCCCTACATACGGACGATCCAAGTGTGTGGTACAATTGTATCCACCACAGCGGAGAACAATACACCTTTCAATCGAATGTACCTCCCGAAGAGGAAGATTTGGACGTCCCGCCAGGTACAAGTAGGCATGGGCCATCGCAGGATGCAGGACGAAGGGCCACACAACCCCCAAATGCCTACACCCAGAGGACTTCATGAGAAGACAAGGTGGACAACACCATCGAGGCCACTAATTGTACCTATTAGTGATGTAAAATTATTAATTGTACATACCAGTGATGTAAATCACTTATGTGTTGTCTATTTTCGATATTGCAGAATGTGTTGTCAACCTTTTATAACGTTGTCCGTGTTGTCTAATCTATTCGGAGCTGTATGTGTTGTCTACTTTACTAAACACTACATCTGCTATCAAATCGCATAGCGAATCCAATGCTGCGTAATAATATTAATGAAATCTTCACTTATCGCCTCTTTCTTACTTCCTACCTTTGCTAAATTTTCTATTATTAGCTTTGAATTGTTTTTTAAAACTAAGGTCTAATGAGAGCTGTTTTGGCATATGAGGAGGACGCATACCTATGGAGAGCGAGAGGGAGTCTATGCTGCTGAGTTGTGGAGGATGCTCCAGGTGTTGGGAGGATTGGATGGGCCGATCTATAGTGCCAACACTTGGATAGTCAACGAAAGGGCTCGAGGCACGGTTACCAAGGTCACCATCTATGCCCGGGAGAACACGAGGGCCAGCCGTCCAACCAACATAACTGTGAGGAGAGATACCTTCGAGGCCGGTATCCAGGAGTTCGCTCGCCTTGCACTGTGGAGGATAGGCCACGATTATGCGGAAGAACTGAGGGAGACAGTGTTTCGGATTCATCCCCAGGAGGGAGGTGCCACTAGTGCCCCGATCAACTTGGAGAGCCACGCTACCGTCTTGCACCTTGCCAGGTTTGCAGCCGCATAGGAGGAAGTGATGGACCGGACGGTCCAAGAGCTACAGGAGGCATACAGTGCCTTGGAGAGCGCATAGTTGAGGCTACAGGAGATCAGAGCCTTAGCTGCGCAAAGGATTGGAGAGCTCGAGGAGGCCCTGTACTTTAGGGACTAGGAGGCTGAGCTGGAGCTGGATGAGGAGCCTGAACCGGAGCCAGGGCTTGAGCCTGAGCCTGAGCCTAAGCTTGAGCAGGAGCGGGAGCCTAAGGAGCAGAGTTCCTCGACCATAGCACTCAGAGGCCACGGAGATCAGTTTGCACAAATGCCAGAGCACCCGCCAGTGCACGCCCCAGGAGAGCCACAGCCGGGTTGGCTTGACGAGTGATCGAGTCTAGTGTAGTACTATGAGTCTAGCATAGTACTGTGAGTCTAGCGTAGTACCGTGAGTCTACCCGCCAGTGTAAAATCACTTCATGTACATCTGCCTCTCGTGTAATTACTAATTGTACCTACTAATTTAGTTTACTTTCTTTTATTTTGAACTTTCACTTTCCTGTACGAGTTGTCTATTTTACTGTGATTTCGCAACAGACAGACAATACATATGCCCTACCGATTGGACAACATGCACTAGCAGTTTTGCAGAGTGATTTGACAAGGCGCAGATAATAGCTGTTTTCTACCAATTGGACAACACGCACCACAACTATGCGGTGTCATTTAAAAACACGCTGCTAGTAGCTTTGTTAGTCAGATTTGCCAACATGCTGCCAGCAGCTTTGTCAGTCAGATTTGACAATACGCTGCCTACCCGTTTGCATAATTGAATCTTACGTGCCAACACTTAGTCCATACAGGTCGAACAACTTTGAATGAGGATGATAGGTCGTGCAGATTTCATAGAGGGTGACAGGACAAGTGCTATAGTTGTGTGGAGAAGCCCCTCATGACCACTATAAAATCGACCGAGGGATAGACATCCACTACTGCCAGACCAACAATAAACATCAGCCTAATCTACACAAATTAGGGCACTATGTCGTTCTACCGTTGGCTCTTCAACAAGCAGAACTTATCCCCCCCCCGAATACCCGGATGCCAGTAGCGTTGACGCCCCAGTTCTGCCGAAGTTGCCTCGGCCGAAATGCGACTGCAACCTTCCGGTGAAGATGATGCAATCTACGCACAGAGATATGGCCGCCCGCGCTCACTACTGCTGTGGCCACCGCTACGAGGTAAACCTACTGGTGTCCATACAATACCGGGTAACAGTACCATTTCATGCATCATTCTTTTTTTAGCACAAGGAACGGTGTTGCTTCTTCCAATGGATTGATGGGCCGGAACGACATGACTACGAATTTATCTACAACTACCACAACACCTACCCCACTTCACCTGAGAACTTCACCCGATAGGAGAGGCCGCTGGGATATGTCCCCATTTTAGATCGACCGAAGTTCAGGGCCGGTGGGCAAGGGACCAACCAATCAGTGAGTTTCATGCAACATGCTCATATTTCACTCACAAAGTAATAATTCTAAACCAGTTTGTTGTATACAGGACTTCAAAAAGAAACTTGTGAAATTGCTCAAGTAAAAGGAGAAACATCCTCAAGAGCCACTCGAAAGCCCAGAAGTTTGGGAACATGGCCTGCAGGCAGTGGTTGAAACCTGCCACGATGATCTAGCCGACTAGAGATTCTACCGGTGCCCCTTGGCTGAGAATGAATGGTTTTGCACTTCAACTAGGTGGACCCGGAGACGTACCACCCATATCTTACCATTCCCGCTGGGATAACTGGCGGAGCAACCCTCTCCGTGGTTCTACTACCGCCCAGAAAAGCCAGACCCTGAGTACGCCTACGGTGCTATTCAACAACCACAGTGGGCATACTACATTGACTACAAGTCACGCTTCTAGCTGTACAAGAACAAGCCCAACTCACACCTCCTACACTATATGGTGGAGTGCGAGCCGAAACAGAGCAAGCGTCTCAGCAAGTCTTCGCCAACGGCCAACGCATCAGAAGTGCAAGAGGGTACGTCCTCTGGAAGAGGAAGGGACAAGGGGAAACAGCCAGCCGAGGTCCGCACTACGCAACAAATCCTTGATGGGTTACGTAGACCATCCGAAAACCCGGGTGGTATTAACATAGTGGACGCTGGAAATCGGGATGACATGCCTATATGGGAGGGCAAAAATCCACATAAAGACCAAAAATTTCGGTCTTATACCCCTGAGACGTACGGCATAGGCCACCCAATCGGCGATAGATAGGAGAACTGCGCATCCCCATGAAGTTCTTTCATAAGAGGGATTGAGCGGTGTCCAAGAACAAATCGCAAAACTTACACGGGAACAGTAATGTGCAAAAAATATTGGACATCATTCCCACTCTACCCAGATAGGCGGAACGACCACTTGTTCCACCATGACAAACAGTGCCTTCCTTAGTTAGTTCATCTAACAATTTCTTCACTACTGTAATACCCTTGTAATATAATATATTTCTTATTTCATCATTAGAACTTTCGTTGTATGTGCATGTCGACATTTGTTGTCGGCAATAATCTATATGGGGCTATGCGCTTGGTCCAAACTTGATGGTAACACAAGACAAGGGATTGGATAGGTTCAGGCCCTCAACGGTGGAGGTAATACTCTAGTCCCGTGTTCTTGGGATTATGAGAAGTATGTATCTCACGTATTGTGTCTCTGTTGCTCGTGTGTGTCTTTCATATCTGTCCCTCTCCTCCAAGGACCCCCGCCCCCCTTATAAAGGGAGGAGGCGGAGAGTCCGAGTCGGTTACAAGGTGGATTCCTAATTGGTTACATGGTAGAGATTTTATCTCCAAAATACAATTGTATCCTTCCTAACAATAGTTAGTTACCATCTTTTGCCCTTTCTTGTAAGGCACAATGGTGAGAGTCCGAGTAATCCCCGATCTCTTTACAGCTGTCCTGGGACACCCCCTCTTGGTGGGTCCTTGCGGCCCGTCGCATGAATACCCAAGGTCTATATACTCCACAGTGCCTGATATGTGTTCAACAAATAATTTTAGTCGTTCCATTGCATATATTCGAATTCAAGAAGCTAAGATTATCTAGATTAATAAAATTAAGACATTAGTAAGGGTGTTTGCGTGATTGGTACTTAGCCCTAAGTACGATTTGCATAAGAAATGATTTACACAGGTTGGGTTTGCTTACTAAGGTTATTGGCTGCATCTACGTGCTTTTCACCATGATCCTTATGACTTAAACACTTTAGCTAAAATTTTCCTGGGCTTAACTATTCATAACATGAGTTGTTGTCGACTATAATACTAAGGTTATTGCATTAGTAGAATTTAGATACAAAGTAAGGTGTAAATTAAATGTTTTTTTTCATAATATGGTAGTCCATATATCAAAGAGCAAATATGGTCCATTCTTTCTGAAAATTACAATTAAATATGATATTTTACGGGCTGCCGAAAAGGTTTAAGCGTTTCTGAAATTTACGCGATAACGACTTAGTTTTCTTTCTAAGCTTGCGGCTGCACCTTAAAGGATTATTGAATCATTTTAGGTAATGTGCCTAGATAAATTATTGTTGTCCACAAGGCTGCGCAGTTTGTCCACAAGTCTATAAACCAAGTGTTGACAACATGCTGAAAAAGCTTAAAAAGCTAATATGACAACACGCCGAAAAAATGAAAAAAGCTGATATGACAACACACTGAAAAAGCTGATATGACAACACGCAGAAAAGGCTGAAAAAGTTTATATGACAAAAGCTGAAAAGAATGAAAAAGCTCGAATTGACAACACATTGGTAGCAGCTTTCTCAGGCTACTTGGATAACACGCTGCCACTGAAAACTTGCTATACATACGGAGGCATGGTCAGCATATACATTTCACATTGAAACATTAATCAAGGTATATTTTTGCAATTTGAATAAAAAAGTATTATTAATTTTTTTTCCAATTTACAAGTATATTATTTTTTTTATAAAATTGTTGTTTTTTAATATGGGAGATGTATTTTTTATGTATTTAGATTGAAACTTAAGAATATATACATTCGGGTATAAACTTTGAAGCTATATTTTGGAGAAAAAATATACTTACTTACAAGTTAATAAATAAAGCCACTGTGTTTTTGGGTAAATGCAGAGAATTTTCATTTTTCGACACGGGAAAACCCCACTGTCATTTATCAAAGACTGAGATTCCCGGTGGCCATCCATAAATGCTCCGTCGTGGCCGGTGGCCTCTCAGGTCCACATCGGAGTCGAGCCATGGTGGAGGAGAGAGGGAGCAAAAGTGGCGGCCTGCAGAGTGTAGCTGCGGTGGTTTTGGAGGAGAAAGAGTGGAGAGAGGGAGAGAGAAGGCACCTTATCGGCTCGCCAAATCGTGTGTGGCGGCCACGGAGGGAGTCGTCGTAGCCTCGCAGGTAGGGACCAGGACAGCGGAGGTGGCCCGGAAGATGACGGCCACTGGGAAGACGGCATCAATGACGAAGACAACGGCGGTTGCATCTCCTGGATTCGGTCGGATCTGGACTCTTGGGGTCCCTTCGCCAACGAGTTGCGGTTGGATCGAGCAGCAGGCGCGCTGTGACCAGGCGAAGCCAACGGCGGTCTAATCCGCCCTATTTTCAGATGATTCCAAGCGATTTTCACCTGTTTCCCGGTTAATGGAAAACCATTGGTGGATCGAAACTAGTCCTTTTCGAGCTGGAGTTTAGAACCCTGATTCGGAATGCAAGGCATCAGAACAGAGGGTGGTTGATCATAATCCAATTAGAGCTTGAAATTTTAGAATCCACTCTGGCAAGAACAGAGGGTGTACTGTGTCATGATTTTCCTCTGTCGGACAGGTGCTGGATGATCGCCTTCTCAAAAGAGGCAAACAAGAACATCCATGTTGCCAGTCTGTGGTCATTGCGTCCGTTACCCAGGCAGATGTTTCTAGGATGGCAATCGAGTGGGTACCTCCGGGTACCACCGTTTCATACCCAAACCCAAACCCAAACAAAGTGTTGCCCACCTAAACCCATTAAGCTTTTCGGGTACAAATCTATATCCATGCCCAAACCCAATGGGTACCCGATACCCAATGGGTACTCATGGGTATCTATAGCAACAAACAAATATGCCTGGCCGTAGTCGTCGTAGCCACCGGAGAGGGAGGGCATGATGCAACCGAAGGTGGAATCGGGGAAGGGAAAGCGGAGAGGGCAACCATACCTGGTTGGAGAGGGAAGGGAGGGACCCATCAACGCCATGTAGTCGCGCAGGCATGATGGTGGGATCGGCCCTCCCACCGGTAGCACCGCCATGCGGATGGTCGACCCCAAGGAAGAGGGTGGGGGATGTGGCCAAAGGGAGAGGCTGAGGCGGTGGCGGGAGGGAGAGCAGACTACCGAGAGGGAGGGGTGTGCGAGGGATTGCGGCAGGGGATTCCGAAGGAAGCGAGAAGATTGTGGCGGCAAATTAGTGAGTTAGGGTTTTGATTTTCTAATATTATATATATTATAAAAAGTGAGGCCCGTTTATCATAGGATACCCATCGGGTACCCATGGGTACAAACTGATACCCACACCCATCATGTGACCTTATCGGGTACCCAAACCCGAAAACCCATGGATTTAAAATGCTACCCGTACACATCCTTATCAGGTCGGGTACCCATAGGTACCCAAACCCATGGGTAAAACTGCTATCCCTAGATGTTTCGCCCATTGTAGCGGACATCCAGGAGCTTAGCAGGTTATTTTCACATCTTAAGCTTCGTTTTGTACGCAGGAGTACTAACGTAGCCACTCATCTTTGTACAAAGCAAGCATCTTCGAGTAGGGAACGACATGGGTGGCTAAACCAAACACCATACTGTCATCGTCCTATTCATGAATAAAGCTCTGGCTCCTAATTCTAAAGAAGAAGAGAACGGCGTAGGGAAGAACGATGCTATTGAGAGCCTTGTCGTTCCAGGCTGCCACCATGAACAAACCGATGATGTCGCCGTCACCACGTATGCACACAATGGCTGCTGCACCGTCACTGTACGGGCGAGCGCTAGTGCCTTCGATGTAGTTATCAGCAACGTGGTTTTTTCGAGTGGTGGTACAAGACTCAGGTTTGTGATTCGTCGTTTTTTTTTTCTAATTTTTATTACGAATACAAATCTTGTACCTTAAACTAGTTCAGATTCGATGAATCCGATTTACGATTTGTAGGGTTTACAGCAAATACCATAACTATGATGTTGACAAATTATGTGATGCCTCTTCCAAACAGGCCCTGAAACCACTTGGGCCGAGTCTAATGCGGTAAGGCCGTTGTACTAATATGGTCTGGATTAGACGAGCAAAATCCAGCCCAAAGCTATCAAAATACTCCATGCTTGATATTAGGCTTGGTCCAATGAAATGTCCAAATCTAATTATATCCAGTACACTACCCCTACAAAGACACGGATCCTATTGGCTGGGAAAACGGCAAACACCGTTCAAGTTGCTACCTTGTGAAACTGCAGCCGCTGAAGAAGCACCGAAACCACAGTGGAGCTGTGGAGGAGCAGGCAGTCTCTAGTGACTAGTGGCCTCGTAGTAGTTGGTTTGACGGTTTAGCTGGATCCGTCCATCTCGGAATATTTGATAATTTGCCCTGAAGTTGATGGACATTTGATCATTTGCCCAAAGTTGATGAGTATTTGATCATTTGCCCTACAATATCTCATTGACATGCGGGTCCTAGGGCCACATGTCAGTGAGACATCGTAGGGCAAATAATCAAACGCATATCAACTTTGGGCAAATGATCAAACACTCATCAACTTGAGGGCAAATGATCAAATGCCCCGTCCATCTCTGGGTTGGACCGGAAAGGTTAATTAGGTGTGTCTGACCTTGAACCATGAATAGGTGCGCCGAACTATCTAGATCAGCACAAGTTTCATGTGTCGATTTGAGCTTCCTGAATCCTAATCTGACTCAAACTCAACAAAGTTCTCGCGATGTTTCCAGCTGAGCAGAACCTGGGCGACGATGGCGTTTGCAGTGACGTTAGACCGGCCATCGACCGGGCCACAATTGGTCTCGTTACAACTAGAGCTGTAAATGGGCCGAATTCGAGCCAGACAGGCAGGGTTGCACCTTGAGCCTGTAGCTTGGCTTGAACTCGGTTCGGGGTAAAACTCGAGTAGGCTGAATCTTTACTCAAGAAACTCCAGTATGATACAGGACCAGATGCGGATATTGGATACTTTTAAATCTGGATATCCGGTTGTATTAGCGGGCTGGCCTGTATCTGGATTCTCACTATCGGTCGTTCGACCCAGCTCCAATTGGGCAATCCCCCACCGATCGTCCGGCTAGCTCCACGCCTCCAACCAGCCACCCAGGGTCCCAGTCCCAGTCTCCCAGACCAGTAGACCACCCCGTCCCAACTCCGGACTCCCGACGTACCCAAAGGCCAAAACGGCGAAACCCTGTCTCTAGATCTCCTATTCTCCTCTGATCTCTCCTCTCCTCCAGTCCTTCCGGGCCGCACCGCCACCCAGCCGTGCCACCACGCCGTGATCCGATCGTCGCTCCACCACGCCGTGACCTAGCGTGGTGGGAGAAGATGGAGGAGAGATGACAGTCGATGGCCGACATTGTGGGAGGAGGTCGAGAGAGGCAACAGCCAACGTGGTGGGAGAAGATGGGAGAGGCAGTGGCGGGCATCGTGGAAGGAGATCAGAAAGGCAGCGATCATCGTGGTGGCTGGGAGAAGAGGCAATGATGGAGTGACTCAAGTAGAGGAGTCTGGCTCGGAGAAGGTGCGTTTGGTTGCCTGTACCAAATAGTACATGTATGAGATGATTTAAGAAAAAAGTCATCCATGCGTTTGGTTGCTTGATTGGAACCATTCCATCATGGATCAAGTGATACAAATTTGAGGAATATTCCCTTTAGATGCTGAACCATCTCATTCATCCAAAATAATGGAACCAAATGGTACAGGACCATCCTATCCAGTGGCGTATCCAGGATTTTGGGTATGGGTGGTCCAACTTGGCATAAATTTTTTAAATACCGTAAATGTAACATACCAATATACAATACAAGTATAGAATTTACCGAAAGTGCATCATGATATATTAATAAGGTGTCTTACGAACATCTTAAAATCAACAACTAAGTATGAAATTTGACTTAAAGAAGCTTACACGGCTACAATAGTTTGAAGAAGATTACAATACTACTTCTTGTTGGGTCTACGCTTTCTAATGGCCATGAAAGTGTCCATTATATCTTCTTCATTCACTTTAAAGAAAATATCTCGCTCAATGAATGTGACTAGACAATTGTCCAAAAGACTATCACCCATCCTATTTCTCAACTTATTCTTGATGAATTCATAACAGAAAATGCTCTTTCAACACTTGCCGTCGCCACCGGTAGAATCAATACCAATTTGAGAAGCAAGTACACTAAATCATGAACTTTATGCCTCTTTGTTTGAACAAGCTTTACTGAGAGCTCAACAAGATTGTTTAGGCCTTTGAAGCTATCTTCTTTTCTCATGTCATCAATATAGTTCTCAAGTTGCGTTTCAAGTCTTAATAATTCAGAACCTAGAATATCATCAGGGTAGAAATAGGCAAGTCGACGTACCTTGTGTGTATCAAAAGAAACAAATAAGCCAACATGATTCAAGACTACCATACAAGAAATATCAGAAACTAGGAGGTGTAACTAGGAGCGTCACGCAGCATGGAGGTCATAGAGTGCAATTCTTAGGCTGAGCGTTTTTAATTTTTGGGTGGGCCAGAGCCCACCCGGTCCTTCTGTATCTGCTAGTGATCCTATCCCATTCAACCTCATCCCATGAACCAAACACACCCAAAGGGAACGACCATGTTTGTTAGGGTTTTTCTCTTAACTTAAAAACCAAAAAGTAAAGACTAAAATAAAGGATGCCTTTTTAACCGAACTTTTTTAAAAACTATAAGTCTCTATATAATAAAAAGTCAAAAGCCACTACAGTGATACTTTTTTGACTTATTAAGACTTAATTTTAGACTATTGCTACTGAATCTAAAGTAAAATTACATACTTTTACCATATATAAAAACAGACTATTTTTAAAACTACTTAAGAAAAAACCGATTTTAAGCTGTAAGACGAAAAAAAAACTAAGCTAAGCAAACAGGATCCGAGTCTTTTGGAGATTTTACGTTGTATTCGAGTTTGGCTCGTAGAGGCTCCGAGGCCCGGACGTGGGCTCAAACTCGACTTGTCTGGAGGTAAGTCAAAACACGAAATAAACACATCGAGTAAGAGCAGCGCACCAGCCTCGAGCCTTTTTTACGGTCCAATTGCAGCGCGCCCGGCACGCATCTAGGAGTGTTATCTGAGGGTGTGTTTGATTGATACCATAAAGTTGAATAGGATAGGATAATTCTGTATTATTTGATTCTATTATTTTGAATGAATAAAATAGTTTAATATTTAGAGAGAATATTCTTTAAATTTGTATCACTTGGTACAGGATCGAATGATTCCATTTAAGTAACTAAACATATGGATAATTTTTTTGAATCATCTCATACATATACTACTTAGGTCCTGTTCGGCAATTTGGAACCGGATCGTTTCTACTAGAATCTCTAGGAGAAACCCAGCCAAACGGACTAAAGCTCGGAACGATTCTCCTCGGATCGTTTCTTCTTTTTACACGCCGGGACCGAATCGCCCTCAACCCCGTTTCACCCCGATTCACAGAATTTAGCAAGCTAGCTAAACGGTTTCTAAATAGTGATTTTAATTCTACCTGAAATATTTCTACTAAGAACCTAAAACTATTTTTATTTTTATTAGAATCTAAAATCGTACTAAACAGGTCATAGTACAGACAACCAACCGCACCGTGAGTGAAGCACACAAGCTGCTGACGCCTGCGCTGACGCGCGCGCCGGGTCCTACGGTTTCTCTACTCCCCACGACACTAATGACGTTGTGGGACTTGTACTGAGCATTTTCTATTACCTGTCCTTTCCCTATAAATGACCATCTCCGTGCGTCCACTGTCCTCCACACCGCACACTCGCTGGCCCTCGTCCCGACTCTCCGGCCAAGAAGAAGCAGCAGCAGGAGGAAGGGACGAGAACGAGCGGGGAGATGAGCTCGGCGGCGGCGGAGAGCGGGGTGGGGAAAGTGGTGTGCGTCACCGGGGCGTCGGGGTACATCGCATCCTGGCTTGTCAAGCTGCTCCTCCAACGCGGCTACACCGTCCGCGCCACCGTGCGGGACACCGGTGAGTGGCGGCTTCCCTAAACCCGTCCACCCCTTTCCCTTCCCCCTGCCCGTTTATCGAATCGTTCCCGTAATTAGCGGAATGTTTGGTGGAATTCGTTATGATGTTTTGTTGGATTGGTTGGTTCCGATGAGGAACCAATTGATTGGGTGGGCACCGGATGCTCGATACCGGTCGGATTTAGGTGTCACGACCCATTGAACTGCTGTCTTTCCTGAAGGAACTCATCCACATCTGATGCTGCATGATCAGTTGGCGCACTGACAGTACCGTAATTGGGCTCGACTCCATACAATGCTCTGAATGGGGAGCATCCGAGCGAGGAATGGAAATTGGTATTATACCAAAACTCAGCGAAAGCTAGCCAGTGTTTCCATTTTGTTGGTGTCTCATGAACCGCACACCTCAAGTACATTTCCAAACATTGGTTCACTCTTTCACTTTGGCCGTCCGTTTGAGGGTGATAGGCCGTACTGTATTGAAGCTTGGTGTCAAGTGCAGTGAAGAGCTCCCACCAAAAAATGCTTGTGAACACTTTGTCCCTGTCAGAAGTTATCGACCTTGGTACGCCATGAAGTCTGACAACTTGTTCCAGAAATATTTTAGCCACCTTCTGAGCAGTATAAGGATGTTTGATTGCAATGAAATGTGCGTACTTCGAAAAGCGATCAACTACAACCATGATGGAATTGTAACCTTCAGATAATGGAAGACCCTCAATAAAGTCCATGGTTAGATCTTGCCAAGCTGTGTCTGGTATGGGCAGCGGTTGAAGCAGTCCCGCCGGTCTCCCCCGTTCACCTTTAGCCTTTTGACAAACTATACATTGCTTGACAAATTCGTCCACTCGTTGTTTCATGCCTTCCCAGCAAAACATTTTCTTCAACCGTTGGTAAGTCACCTGGATTCCGGAGTGCCCTCCTAGTGCTCCCGAGTGAAATGCCGCAATTAACTTTGTTTGCAGTGCTGAGTTAGCCCCGATCCAAATCCGCTTTTTAAAACGGATAACACCTTGCTGTAACTCGTATCCATCCGCATCTGGACTGTGCAGTGCAAGTTGCTGTATACGTCGTCGGGCAGTTTCATCTGTAGCATAAGAGTTAACCACTTCTTTGATCCACGTTGGCTGCACCTCTGAAATTGCGTGCACTTCCATTGGATGTCCAACTCTTGATAGAGCATCTGCAACGACATTTTCCTTGCCTTTCTTGTAAATTATCTTGAACCTCAAACCCATCAATCTCGTCATAGCTTTACGCTGCATGTCCGAGTGTAATTGCTGCTCTTCCAAGTAACAGAGGCTCTTATGATCTGTCTTAATCACAAATTCTTGATGCTGCAGATACTGCCTCCATCTCTCTACTGCTAGCATAAGTGCCAAAAATTCCTTCTCATATATTGACATACTCCGGTGAACTGGACCGAGCGCTTTACTGAAGAAAGCGACTGGCTGTCCCTGTTGCATTAAAACTGCTCCAACCCCTTGATCACTAGCATCTGTTTCCACTTCAAATTGTTGCGCGAAATCAGGCAACCTCAGAACCGGAGTTGATGACATAGCCTCTTTAAGTCTCAAGAATGCGCGCCCGGCTTCCTCATTCCACTCAAATGTTTTCTTTTTAAGGAGATTAGTCAAAGGTTTGGCTATTACTCCATATCCTTTGACAAACTTCCGGTAATTATCGGTGAAGACCAGAAACCTCTCCAATTCGATTAACGTCCGAGGTATTGGCCATTCAATCATCACTGTGTCTTTCTTGAATCGGTGGCTACCCGGCACGATATAAAGTGTCCAAGATATTCCAATCGCCTTTGTGCAAGCGAACACTTGGATCTTTTGACCGCAGAACTTTTGCTCTTTAGTGCTTTGTAGTACCAATTTCAAATGTTCCACATGAGTATCGGATCGGGAATTGTAGACTAATATATCATCCATGAAGACTAGCACAAATCTTACGAGATAATTGGACAATACCGCATTCATTACACTTTGGAAGGTTCTTAGGGCGTTGGTGAGAGCCAAAAGGCATTACTTTGAATTGGTAATGCCACGATGAGTCTTGAGCCTTGCAGTTTTGCTTCATCTTCTTCCTTCATCCTTATTTGATGATAACGCTCTCAAGTCTAGTTTGGAGAAATATTTTGTGCCTGCCCGGCTCATCCAATAATTCATCCACGATTGGCATGGGAAATTTGTTCTTGATGGTTAGGTCATTTAATCTTCGATAGTCCACAAAATCTCCACGTTAAGTCTTTCTTTTGCACCAACAATAAGAGAGGCAAAGGACTCTGTGGGAATAATGACACGATTGAATGACATGTACTTTGTTTCTCAATTTCATTTTTTGCGGTTGGTGAATAACGATATGGTCGAGAGTTTATGGTGTGCCAGCCTGCAATCAGCGGTATGTAATGATCATACTGCCGCTGAGGTGGTAGCTTCTTTGGTTCAGTAAATATCTCCTGGTACAATTCCAATATATCGTGGACTGCTTTTGGTATTGGATTCTCATGTTGTTCACCTTCAGTCTCAACTACCACTAAGGCCCAGACATCATTCCCCTTTTCCCACTTATGCCATTGCTCGGCTGATAAAGTCTTTAATTCGGTCATGTCCTTCTCCTCTACTCCTTGCAACCTGGTTTTCTTCCCTTTGTACTCAAACTCCACAATTTTATCCTTCCAGTCACACATCATAGGGCTATATTCCCTTAACCAATCCATCCCTAGGATGGCATCATATGCTCCAAGATTCAATACCCTTAAATCAGTCTTGAAAGTATAGCCTTGAGCCCACCATTCCAAATTTTGCACCCATCGATCACAAACCATCTTGTCCCCATTTGCTATTTTCACTTCCACGGGTTCTGTAACTTGTGCTATACACCCAATTCTCTGCAAGAACCCAGCATGGATGAAACTATGGGAGCTACCCGAGTCTATCAGAATTAGCATCACTTGGTTTCTTACCAAAGCTAAGATTCTCACTGTCTCTCCTACTGTTGTCCCCGATATTGCATTCAGTGACAGACTGCGGTTTTCATCCGATTCCATTTCAGCCAACGTCAGCATATCCAGAACCTCGTCCGAGAGTGTCTCCTTTGGATCCTCCATTGTCATCATTTGTATCTGCCCTGGAGCTTTCTTTCTACATTGCAAATGGTGGTTTGGCTCATATTTTTCCCCACACTGATAACACAATCCGTTAGCCCGTCTGTATTCTTTCACCTGTTTAGCCTTCCACAATTCCCCTGTTCCTACCTTCCATTGACTCGTGGAGTTTTCAAGCTTCCCGGCATTAATTGTTTTCGGCTTCCATGCTTTGTTTCTGTCCATCACCTCTTGTTGAATTCTTGCCAACTGAGCTGCACGATCGACAGTCTCCGGCATCAAGCTTTGTACTGTTCCCCTTAACTCTGGTTTCAAGCCTTGCACAAAATGAGATATGAACAATTCTTCTCCATAGTGTGGATTATGTGCCAAGATCTCAAACATCAATTCATCAAACTGATTTTTATACTCGTCGATGGTGCCACTTTGTTTGATCCTCACCAATTCTTCCGTCAGTCTGCGATGATCAAAAGCCCCAAACTTTTCCTCCACAGCACGAACAAACTGTCCCCAATTTCCCACTATATTTACGGCTTTATACATACAGAATTATCATGTTTGCTCTTCCCTCCATATGCATGGTTGCTGTCAGCACCCACAAGGCTTCGGGAATGTTAAAGATTTGGAAGTAGTCCATACATTTGTCTCGCCAAATTCTTGGCCCTTCTCCATCGAAATGAGGAAAAGAAAGTTTGGGAAGGGATTCCCTATTACCTCATCCAGGCTCCCTCTGGTTGAGTTCTTGCCTCAGGACTCTCTCCCAGAATCCCCATGGTATCTCTTACACGTGTTCCTGCAGCCGATGTCGATGGATTCTCCTCCGCCTTCCGCCACCCTTCTGGTGCTGGCGGTGTAGCAACTACTTTCCCCATCGTCATTCGTGCCACCGCCTGCGTGGTCGCCTCCAGATCCTTCTGAGTTTGTTCTACGGCTCTTGCCGTCAGATCGGATCTTGTTAACAGCTGCTGCTGTGTAACATCCATGGCTTCCAACCTTGCAAAGATGATGTCCATGCTCTCCCGAAGTCCAACCAGGTGTTCCTCTGCTCTTCCCGTCATCGATCCGATCGCTTCCAGTATGAAGCGAGTTTGAGCGGAGGGCTTCCGGGGAGCCGTGATGAATCTTGTGTTATCGGGATTTAACTGGGAAATTGCTCGATTTGCAAGTTCCGATACAGAAATCTGAGATCGACTGAACCGAGCCAACCAGAATCAGGGATTTTACAGGGATCGATTGGAATCGTTGGGATCGATTCCAAGTTCCCAAACCTTCTGCCGGAAAAAAAATTTTACAGCTCAAGGTTCTGATCGACACAGCTCTGATACCAGATGTCACGGCCGATCGATATATCACTCGAGATGGAAATCGCAACAGAGATTTAAGACAAGATAGAAGAGATAGTTCAGAGGAGGAAGAACACAGAAAAGAGAGAAAGAGTAAAGTAGCAGTATTCTGTTGATATTCTTTTTTCTTTTTTCTCTTTCCACGATTCGCCAGTACAGGGTATTTATACCCCTCTCCCATGACACTCTTTGTTAAAGACTCGTAACTAATCCTCACTTACTTCACTTAGTTCTTAACTGTAAACTATCCTGTTACAAGTATTTTGTTTTCTGTTGTCTCTATTCGTACTGTAGCCCGTAATGTTTCTTTTCTCCCTTCAAAGTGCTCTGTTGCCTGTCTCATTGCCCGACTCTGTGTCCGCCGTAACATTAGGGTGGTAAATTGTTCCCAACCACTGACGTTTTGGGGTTCTTGGGATTTGGGAATAAGAATCTGCCACCCCCTAATTATCTCAAAAGGAAGGTGCTCTCGACACTATGTTATATAATATACTGGATTAGGATCATTCTGTTTAGGGCGATGTTGGGGAACATCGATATCTCGCTATTGCAAGGATTTTTTAGTCTAAATCACTAAGAAGCATGCGTTCCGGCTTGTGGATTAAACTGTAAAGCTGGTTGATCATAGTACTGTTGCTAGCGTTCAAGCTGCTTACCTGTTTCTTATTGCCCCGATAAGTAGTCTGCAAGCATCTTTTTCGTTAGTTTTGAGATGTTACCTCGTCACATTGATAAGAGAAGTTTGAATTGGATTAGTTGTACTTGATCATAGTAGTGTTGCTAGCTTTCAAGTTGTTTACTCAACTTCTTATTGACAGATAAGTAGTCTGCAAGCATATTTTTTCGTTAGCTTCGAGATGTCACGAGTTCACATTGTTAGGAGAAATTTGAACTTGACTAGTAGCAGTTGGTAATGGTATGCAATGCTTTCTTTTCTTTTTTAACATATGAAATGCCAATACCTTTTTATTTTCAGCTGACCCAAAGAAAACATCACACCTGCGCGCCTTGGATGGGGCCAAGGATAGACTGCACTTGTTTAAAGCAAGCTTGTTGGAAGAGGGCTCTTTTGATGCTGCAATTGATGGTTGTGACTGTGTATTCCATACAGCTTCTCCCTTTTATCACAATGTCAAAGATCCTCAGGTTAGTATTATGACCATTCAGTGCAAAATCGCAATCGTCATATGTTTCAACGCTGAACATCCAAATAATCACATGTCACTTTATTTTTCACCGAATATGTATTGCATCACGGGAGTATCCATATGTAGACATGCAGAATTTTAGTGTTTCTTGGTAAAGTTACTACAGGAGCTCTAAGGATAGAGTATTAATGTATATTGAACTTCTGCGCTATACTTAAATATATGCATTGCCCTTATTCATGTCACTTAGGAACCAACATGTCCTTCAGGTTTTTGCAATAAGCCAATTTCTTCTGTTGATATGTTGTGGCACTGTACTTTAATTTGCACTATTCTTAGTATGTCTTTCTCAATAATGGATTTGGCTAAGGGTTGCCCGTTTTTAATTCCATGGTTTCTCTTGGAAATTGTCCACCAACCACCATGCCTCATCCTATTTGTTTATGCCTTATGCATGTATGCCCCACTTATAATTTTTTCCCAATAAGTAAAATCCAAAAATTCCCAGCCAGAGCAATATTGAAGTTCAGAACAAGATTTACAACTTTTTGAGCATACTAAATGTTTAACAAGCAAGCTCCTTGATAATCTATATCATGATTTCACCTTTTTGGAGTTGGACCTAATGTCGACCTTTTAACTTTTCTGCAAGTGGTAGCATTTTATTAGTTCATGAAGGAGTTCTACGCTGTTTTGGTTTTATATATGTATGTCTTTCAGGCTGAGTTACTTGACCCAGCAGTGAAGGGAACACTTAATGTTCTGGGTTCCTGCAAGAAGGCTTGTATTAAAAGAGTGGTCGTAACATCATCCATGGCTGCTGTTGCCTACAATGGGAAACCAAGAACGAATGTAGTAGTTGTTGATGAGACATGGTTTTCACTTCCAGAGCATTGTGAAAAGAATCAGGTAATGTCTTTATTCTGCAAATGGCACATTGGTCGTTTGGCATATATGGAGTGGCAAGTCACATAAATAAATTTAGCTGATTCTGGTTGCTTTATTCGTCTGCCACTGCCACTCTACCTGCATTCAAATGCACTTGTTTTTGTTTATTCTCTGAATTTTTCATACGAAGTCTGTTTACGTAAAATGTCATGGTACAGTAGGTGTGTGTTGTGCAATATACCTCTACTGGAATTTGGTTAGATTTGTTTCTTAGGATAAGAGGGTGATATCATCGTTGTGAACTTTGTTCGTTTTCGTAGTTTCATAACAGTCTGTAGGTTGAGGCCTACAAAATACATAATGTATAATGAGAAGTTTAGGTAGAGAAAACTCAATGTCAATTGATCTTGTTCTATTTGTGCTTAGGTCAGAATTAGGTACTTGGTTAAATCAACACTTACGCCATTATGTGATAGATAGACAGACAGATAGATAGATAATCTCTGTCCTTTGCTACTAGACAATTACAGAACAGACTCTGGATCAGCCCATTGGTTAGTCAAGACGTGCTGAGTACAACGTACTATCAGATGAATGTTGAAAGGATATTTATTCACTTCAGTACTATTCCCATATAACTGGCACCTGCACTTGTCATTACCAGTACATGATTTTAGTTTGATGGGGATATATATTTAGTTCCTTATACTAACTGCAAGCGTAGTTATAATTTCTGCCTTCCAAGAGGGTTCTTCCAACATTTGGTAATATGACTTTGACAAGTGGAGATGAAGACAATTTTTTTGCTGTCGTTTTATATTAATGATCTCTGGAAGATTACATCCAATTCCTTTTATATTCACATTTTAAATCTGTACTTGGACTGTACTGTATTTTTGTCCTCTATTTTCTGACTGTTCATTCTACTTCAGTTATGGTATGTCCTGTCCAAGACACTTGCAGAGGAGGCTGCTTGGAAGTTCTCAAAAGATAATGGTTTTGAAATAGTTACAATAAACCCAGCAATGGTCATTGGTCCCCTGCTGCAGCCTACACTGAATACTAGTGCAGAAGCAATCCTGAAGCTAATCAACGGTATGTGAGTTGAGTGCTTGACCAATTAAATCTCCGGAAGTGAGATGTATTTTCTGTGGAATTCTTATGCGGTTATGCCTACACCCATCTTGCATTTTTCATTTGTTTGAGAAGAACACCTATTAGCCATTAGGACAATTGTGTCTAGTACTCAAATAGAAGATGCAAACGAGCTCAAGGTATTCCAAACTATATTAAATTTTTTTCTTTTTTCTTTTTGAAACTGATGCAAGCATTGTGAGATATGGCCATACTGGAAGAATTATACTGAATTATACTATTAACTGTTCGTCTAGCTAATAGTTGTGTACCCTAAAGCCAGGTTACATCATGGTAAATTACGTGAATCTTCTATGCAATGTGAATAAGAAGGCAATGTTAAATTGGTTTGGAATGTGTTACTTCTTTTCTCAAGCTTGTAGTAGCTACATAGGTGGGACAGCAGATGGTTAATTTATGACCTATGGTACCTTCTACATGTTTTGGTGTGGTTTTGTTCCCATTTCTTTGGTTTAGGGCTTAGGGTTTATTTCCGTGTCAATGTTATGAACATATATGCATCTAGCAAAGAGGATGTTGAGCTTATTTATATGTATGAAAAACACGAACCAAATAAATGCTTATGACTGAAAAAAACTGTCCAAATTACAGCGATTATAACAGAGGATTGTACTCTTAAGAACAAAATGTTTCTGTTTGGACTATTAGCAAGAAAGAGGAGATGCAATCCAAATCCTTCTTATTTTCTTGCAGGATCATCTTCTACATACCCAAATTTCAGCTTTGGATGGATAAACGTTAAAGATGTTGCCCTGGCACATATCCTTGCATATGAAGTTCCTTCAGCAAATGGAAGATATTGCGTGGTTGAAAGAGTTGCCCACTACTCAGAAGTTGTCAAGGCCATACGTGAGATTTACCCCAACATTCCACTGCCAGACAAGTAAGTTAATACTCTCAAGTGACACCCTGTGGAGTCTGAATCCAGGACAGTTTAGCGTTCGGTATTTTTTTGTTTCGTAGTTTGTTCATTGTTGTTGAAAAACTAAATCTAATAAATGTTTTCCTATCATGCCACAACATTACAATAAAATCTCTGAGGGGTTCAGTTCGTATTCCTTCTTTTATGTCTGCCCAAATCTCAGAATCAATATACTGCCTAAGCTGTTTTTTTGCACAATGAGTGACAGTACTCTTTGTTTTTCAGGTGTGCAGATGACAAGCCGTTTGTCCCAACCTACCAGGTATCAAAGGAGAAGATAAGAAGCTTGGGCATCGAGTTGATTCCGCTGGAGACAAGCATCAAGGAAACTATCGAGAGCTTGAAAGAGAAGGGGTTTGTTACTTTCGAGTCGAGCCATCTGTGAAACAACAGGAAGCAATTCTTGATGTTGCATAGCATTCCTAGTAGCAGGCACAACACACTGCATGCACAAGATGCATATTTTATTTGCGTAGTTTTGTGGTCTGTACTGTGACCTGAAATAAATCGTTACTCATCCAGTGTTATTTCTTGGTGCATCGACAATAGTAGAGACTAATGCTATTTATGTAGTCCCTTGCATCATCTACTTAAAATGTTAAAGAATCAATGGAATAAATAACTGTTATTGGTAACATTGTGAGTAGACAAGCTCTCTCTACGGAAACAAATTCTATGCAACGGTGTTGTATTTCACGGTCTGTGCAGCACCATGCGGATTAGCGCCACGCGTCCCGCTGCTTCAATCTCTATGCAAATTCATCAATCTCCAAGCACTTTAATGCACTTCAATCCTTATCACTTCATTGTTTTTTGTATGGAGATTAACGCAGCGGGACACGTGGCGCCAATCCGTACGATGCTGCACAGGCCGCGGTATGCAGCACCGTTGCATAGAATTTTTTTCTCTCTCTACAACGGGTAGCACTGTGTATGTATTGGTTCACGCTAGTTGACTCTTGTTCAGGGCATGTACAATGGTTAACTATTTACTGTCTATAAGAGGTGCGAGCTTGGATTTTTGATGAGTTGGATGAAAGAAAAAGAAGAGAGAAGAAAGACGTCTACAATTTTCTCGACGGTCGAAGCGCAATAAAATTGCTTCCTATCGACGGCTCCAGTGCCTTTGTGTCGATGTTGTCCATACGTGCTAGCCGACTTCGATCTGGTGTGCATATATTCGTTGACCCTCTACGGACTTCCTATCTTGTTCCCCAAAATCGCGCGAGATCTTCTCCACGATCCTCCCCTTTGCGCAAGATCTTCTCCACGATGCAGTCCCTGCGCGTGAAGGGGAAAAGAGATCGAGCTGTCGTCTCCATGTCGAGCTTTGTGTAGTCCATCCCCTAGATTCACGAGTGTCTTCGCCGGGTCCAAGACACGCTCCACCTCCCCGAAGAGTCTGCAAGCCGGGAAGATACCCTGCTGAGGGACAAGGGTGGATGCGCCAGGGCCACCGCCGTGGGGATCTCTTCCGGCCACCTCTGCGAAGCATGCCGCTGATCCCGATGGCTCGAGCGCCGCCACCTTGGTGGAAAAATTGTTGATTTGCCTCGAAGTTGATCGGCCTTTGATCATTTGCCCTACGATATCTCACTGATATGCAGGTCCTGAGGTCACAAGTTAGTGAGATATATGTAAATGATCAAAGGCCAATCAACTTCGAGGCAAATTACGCATCCGCTTGTAGCCCTGCTGAATCCTCACATCAGCCGGTCCCCACGGACATGGATGCCAGTAGAGCTACTGTAGCTAATTTCGCATCCCCAACCCTAGATCCACAACACTGGTATGATGTGTTTCATCCCAATGTACTACAGTTTTGTTCTCAAAGACGGATACTTTAGCTGTGGTTATCTCGATTTTAGTTGTGTGCCAATTTGATTGAAGTTGTGGTGGTCATGATTAGTTCGATACTTGGTGGACAAATTATGTTACCAAACACATTATACAACTAGTATGATTCCGGTTTTAGCATGTGAGATCTGACAATACAAGTATGACAAACAACAACGAAATCCATACTTATATTCAGACTTGCAGAGCTGTCTTGATCCATGTGGTTTGATGGATAACAGCACGTTATAATATGTTTATTTCATTTTCACCATGTGATTTCAACGGATCGAGGCTTCTAATAAGTCTAAGTCATGTATTTTTCAGTACACAATTTTCTTATTCATCCAGAGAAAAGATTATCAACAGTAGTTGGATCATCCATGGTCAAAATGCTGCCCATCCAACACCTGTGCTTTTAGTTTGTCCCAACTCAGTTATCGACGTTACAATTTGCTGCATACCACAGCTGATTTAAGTATAACAGCATGAAGGGATTTGAAGTTTATGTCATTCTATGTCTGCTAATCTAGTACAATAAAAATGTGAAATCACCAGTTTTTTTAGCTGCTAGTCTTTTATTGACATGTGACAGAAAATGAATTGCTATCTCCTTATCTTGACATGTGAATTGAAGTCTTTGCATATCAATAATCTCTTTTCACGTGGTAACACACACACACACACACAACGGGATTCATCCCTAAAGCCATCTTGGCATAAACTCAATTCATCATCAATAATCTGATACCAAAATGGAGTCCTTTTGCCATATGATTTCAGGTGATATGTCAAGATATAAAACAAGGATCCAGGAAATCAGGAGCTCAATTCTGTCTTGACTGTTTCAAATTGCGAAAAAAAAGTCTGTGCCAATTGCCATATTTTGTTGCATGATCTGGCATATTCGAAAATGTGCATTGGGTGGGGTCCACCAAATATGAACTCACACCAAGGACTTAACCCTGCAGTAGCTGATCCGTGCATCTCACCATGGTTGCGCATGGAATTCTTTGTAAAACCAGTAGGGAGTCATAGAAACCAATTTGATTCTTTTCATAAGTCCTAGTATAGGCTTATTAAGTCTGCTTGGATTAAAAACTGTTAACGCACCCCTACTAACCAATTTGATGAGGTACTAATGATCGGTCCAAGCACTGCAATGGAGTGTTTGGGCAAGTTTGCGCAAGGGGTGATTGAGAAGTTTGGGGAAGAGTATTTGCAACACCCCACATGTGATGAAGTGGAGCATTTGCTTCAGATCGGCGAGTCTCGTGGCTTCCTTAGAATGCTAGCGAGCATTGATTGCATGCATTGGCAATGGGAGAAATGTCCCGTTGCATGGAGGGGGTGTTGCCGGGTCAAACAATGACACCAACATGCTTAATCAGTCGGTATTGTTCATTGCAGAGTTGAAAGGGGAAGCTCCACGAGTGCAGTTCACTGTCAATGGGAGTCAATATGATAAGGGTTACTACCTTGCTGATGGAATTTACCCAGAATGGGCCGTCTTCGTCAAGACTATACCCCTCCCTCAGACAGAGGAGGACAAATTATTTGCACGACATCAAGAAGGGGTAAGGAAAGATGTTGAGAGGGCATTTGAGATATTGCAATCTCGTTTTAACATCGTCCGCCATCCAGCACGGTTGTTGTTAAGGCCCAAATTTCAAAATTCTGGGAAATCCGGAGTATCCGGATCAAACATCCGGAATGTACGGATATAACCCGGAATGTCCGGAGTATCCGAATTAGCTCGCCCGAACACCTCAACCTGGAGTATCCGGACTAATTGTCCGGAGTGTCCGGGTTAACCCTACCGAAGACCCCAACCCGGAGTCTCCGGGTTGAACATCCGGAGAGTCCGGACTTTGCGGGGCTTGAGTATAAAGGACCCGTTTCTCTTGGTTTCTCCACCATTTCTTCTCCTCCCCATTGGCTCCCCACTCCTTGGTGCGTCTCTCCTCCACCCGAGCTCGTCTCCGGTGAGCTCCCCAATCCGGCGTCCTTCCGTGGCTCCTCCCTGGCGACTCCTCCACCCTGGCGTCCTCAAGCTCCTCCCCAAGCCAGCGTCCCCTTCCCTCTACCCGGCTTCCCCTTTCCTCTCCTTCATCCTCCTTGAAGGTGAGACCTCTTTTTGGAGTCTATTCATGGGTTCTTGGGCTCTAGGGCGTCCATGGGGTTGGATTTGGGGTTTGGTGTGTAGATTGGGGGTTGGGGTAACTTTGGGGAATGTTAGGGTTTTGGTGGGTGGTTGGATTTTGGGGTGGTTTTGGCAATGTAGGGTGTAGGGTGAGAGATCGGGGGTAGATGATGCCATTCTAAGCGTCGGATTTGGTTTTGGCCATGAGCCACCCAAATGTGCCTCATTCCGTCGTGGTTTGGGCTAGCTCGGAGCTTCTCCGGCTTGGCCGCGTGTAGAAAGGTGGTAGATCGGGTTCTCGCGGTGTCGTAGAACTTGGCGGCACCCCGATCCCTAGTGTTAGTGGGCGACATGCTTTATGTCCGGAGTGTCCGGACAAGTCGCCCGGAGTGTCCGGCTTATCCGGACTATCCGGAGTAAATATCCGGACTGTCCGGGTTTGACTGATCTGTTCGGTGGGGTTTGCAATTGTATTTCAATTCATTTGCATTGCATGCATCTCATTCGTGCATTATGTTCGTGTAGAGAACAAGACCGCGGTGACCGACGTGACCGTGGTTGAGGGGATTGCCGACGAGCAACTTGTTGTCGATCCGCAAGCAGAAGCATCAGGCAAGCACCTAAGCATATTCAACCCTAATTGTAATTCTATTTTGTGAATCAATTGCTTATTGGATGTTAAGTTATGCATTAGGAGTTAAATTGTGGGATTAAAGGTAGAACCTATTTGCTGCACTTACATCCATTGGAACTTGCTTAACACCTCCTTGGAGCTAGTATATGGGTAAATATATTGTGTCCATGCTTAGTTTGCTTAGAAGTCGGGTATGGGCCAAGTGATGGATGGTTCCATCGCTTGAGATTGTTCCACTTTACAAACATTGGGTTGCAATGGCAATGGTTATGGTTATGAGTAGAAATGGAATATGAAATGGGACCGAGCGAGAGAGTTGGATCACTTGGGTGTGGAGACCCAAGTGTGGTAGTCTCGCCTGTGTCAGTTAAGGACCGATCCGATGATTGCCTGTGACTGAGCACACCTTGTTGATCGCATGCCGGAATGGGACGATAAAGCTTTTCTTTCATCGCATGCCGATCGATGGGCCATGACCTCATGCGGTTGGGCGTGGTTGAGGGCGAGGCTTAGGCCGACCCTCGAGGGCCAAGCCGGGCTTGGGCCGCTCGAGGGGGTGCTAGGTTTTCGGACTGCATGAAGATGCCCCAACGAATTGGTATGGGTGGGAGGAGGGTTGACATGAGGTCTTTGTGGCACATGTCGTGCGGTCAATGTTTCCCTGCAGGGTTAATTAAGCGATTAGAATTGCCGCGCTCTCGGATATGAGCACGCTTGGTTATCTGACACTTCACGTAGTAACAACTTGAACTGAAGTTCGCCTTTGGGCTTGAGCTCGAAAATGTTATGAGATCACTTGCTCTGTTAATGTTAAATGTTGAACTCCACTCTAGAAGTAGGTGCCGTTACAACTGCTTTAAATTGTGAATTGAATAGCGATACTAAATAGTCAACAAAGTTAAGCTTTCCGCACTTTTAACTTCAGCTGATTTCCTTGCTACTTCCAAATGCATACTCCTTTCGAGTCGGTCATATATGGACCACGGGTAAATCTTGCGAGTACCTTCAGTACTCATGCTTCTGCTGTTGTGGTTTTCAGGTGAGGATCAGGGCGGTTGTGAGTTCTATTCGTACTGCCTCTCGGTGACCAGGCGGGGCGCCGAGTAGAGGCTACCACCGTCGTGCACGCCCGGGAGTGTTCAGAGGCAGAACACTTCCGGAGATGTTATACTTTTGGGTCTAGTCTAATAGTTGTGTACCCTTTTGTTGTATAGTTAGTTTAAACGATGTCTTTTGCATGGAGTACTTAGTTTCTTTTGTATGTCATTGCCCACCTTATAGTTATGTCCTACTCCTATCTTTGCCGGCCTTCGTGCCTTGCTGCTGTTGTTGTGGGTTGTGGTCGTGGGGTATTGTCTTCGTGCCGGGTTTGTTTGGTTGTTGTTTAGTTTTGCTTCCGCGTTGCGTGTCTGGTCGTGGGGTTTTCCGAGTTCGTTGCCCCTTCATGCAAATTGATGTGATACAACGTCGAAAGCTGGTATGCGGGGATCCTGGGCGTGTTTTGGGTCGCATACCGGGGGAATACCGGGATTGTTGTCGAGTTATTCGAAGGGTCTCATTGCCGTCTCGATTGGGCTTGGGTGCTAACGCTGCGAGCGCCTTTGGCGGTCCGTTGTTAGCCTCCAAATCCGACGGGGTCGGTCGAGTCTTCAAATAACCTGAGGACGGTCTGGGCGGCTCCCCACAGTTGTGGAAACGTGTCGTTGTCGGTAAAATCATGAAAGCTTGTATTATTCTTCATAATATGATTGTCGAAGATGAACAGGAAATGGTAACCATTCCTTTTGACTTAAACAAGACTCCAGGGACAACATGCATTCTACCGTCGGAAGTCAACAATGGCCCTAACATTTGCTTCGCTAGCGTATTACGAAGGAATTCCTCCATTCGTGCTCGGCCGGCACATACACAACTCAAGAGGGATTTAGTCGATCATATATGGGAAAAATTCAGGAATAGGTGAAATAATTGTGAAATATTTGAGTAGCTTTATTTTGCAATATTTTTCTATACATGGTAGACAATTTTGGGAATAGGTGAAATAATTGTGCAATATTTGAGTAGCCTTATTATGCAATATTTTTCTTCTGTTGGTACACAATTTTCATCCCAATGTACTCATTCTAACAAATAAATTCCGAATGAATGTTATCATATTTTGAATATTAACTCTTATCAGAATTTCTAAACATGTAATTATACAAAACTAAGTTATATAGCTGACCATGCTTCTAAAAAAACAAACGCGCATGCAATACTTTGCCCAATGTGTGTTAAATAATCACTTCCTTATATGCTAATATTTTACTAGTGTAGTGCAATACAACAGACTACAAAGCTATAATTTTTTGTTGATCACCACATTTCCAAGAGTCATACAAATGTGAGGGATTTAAATAGATAACCCATACACAACCAATTGTAGAAGGTTTCTTTGGTATTGTCTATATATGACATGGTAGGATACTATAGACAATAGCCATCTAAACCACTGTACATGCCCTGAGTAGATGGTTCTGCAATGGGCATATGACGTTGACTAAAGTGCATTTGTTCGCACTAACAGAGGAAAAATTCGTATTTAGTACAACTTGTGACTCATATTTACAAAA
This sequence comes from Rhipidocladum racemiflorum, assembly GCA_036346355.1. Taxonomy (NCBI): domain Eukaryota; kingdom Viridiplantae; phylum Streptophyta; class Magnoliopsida; order Poales; family Poaceae; genus Rhipidocladum; species Rhipidocladum racemiflorum. The sequence continues at coordinate 61,844,914 of CM070570.1, forward strand.
CAATACAACAGTTTCGTGTATTTATGTAGGATTGAAGTATACGAATATAGCAATCAGAGGGGGGGTGAATGATTGTGCGGAAGCTAAAACCAAATTCTTGATCTATTAAAAGTTCACCCCAAAACAGAACCAAATAATTGCCTCGTTTTCGACAAAAACAGAATGATAGAGGTTCGGTAAAACAAGAATTCCCGAAGATCCAACCATTAGATTGATCTGAAATTTGGACACAAGAAACTAGATTCCAATACGAATCGAACCCATAAAGAATCAGCTCGATCGGACTTACGGATCAAAAGTTATGAACCTCGTAATCTTGCTATGACAGAAGATGACGAGAATTAATCTAACCAAAACTTCAAGATTAAACAAAAACGACAAAAGTTTAATCAACTAAACTTAGAGAAACCCTAAATCAATTCTCTAGAAAGGTTTTGATGGATCAAATCAAGATGAACCTCAAAGAACAAAAACCAATCTAGAACCAGAACAAGCATGCAACCAAAAACCAAAACAGAGACATCAGAGCAACGCTTAGCATCAGAGCACGCAAGGATCTGGAAGAATTGATCTTTATTTCTTTTGTCTAAAGTACTCTCATCAAAAGAGTACAAACCCTAAAAGCTGAGCTCAAGCTCTCAATGCGCTCAGCTCTGCTTGATTGCCCTTCAATAGGAGACACCCCTCCTATTTAAAGGAGCAAAACACAAGGAGTTCTGAATACAATTCCTAATCAAGAAGGAGTATGTATACAACTCCTCTTGGCCCAACCTGGCCGAGTACAACTCTTGCACGCGTATGGCAACCCTACCATACTCACGTGACTAACACTTTGCACGCGTATGGCCACCTACCATACTCACGTGACTAACACTTTGCACGCGAATGACCTCCTGCCATTCTCACGTGACTAACCATTCTTCATGTGCACCATTCTCTTAGCCCGAACGTCCCGCATGACATCCTTGACCACCAAGACCTCAGTTCCTCCATGAACCTAGTCCCGAACCTCAGCTTCTCCATGAACCTAGTTCCGATCCCGTCATCGACCACGTTCGTCTTCGAGAAATACCTGCACATGAACAAACCACAAAACAATTCCGAGCACAAGTCCACGACTTGACTCTCATCAATCCATGCAAATACTCACACGAGCATTGCATAAAGTCCACTTCAAGCATCATGAAATTCTCACAAATTTCATAATCTCAAAAACAAATCAAACACAATTCCAATTTTGCTCAAAACCCTAATCGAGCAAAAGCAGCATTCACTGACGGACCAAAAATATGGTCCGGCGTACACATGAAAAAGTCACTCAAAAAACCATTCACGACGGACCAAAAAATTTGGTTCGGCGTACATGTAAAACTTACTGTTTTTAAGAACTTGGTCCCGAGCAAAAAACCTTCAGAAGCACATTTACGACATACTAAAAATTTGGTCTGTCGTTCATGGAAAAAACGAGGTTGCCAAAAACATGTTTATGACAGACCAAAAAATTTGGTTTGTCATACATGGGAAAAACGAGGTCGCCAAAAGCATGTGTATGACAGACCAAAAAATTTGGTTTGTCATACATGGGAAAAACGAGGTCGCCAAAAGCATGTGTATGATGAGACCAAAAAATTTGGTTTGTCATACATGGGAAAAACAAGGTCGCCAAAAGCATGTGTATGACAGACCAAAAAATTTGGTTTGTCATACATGGGAAAAATAAGGTCGCCAAAAGCATGTGTATGACAGACCAAAAAATTTGGTTTGTCATATATGGGAAAAACGCGATTTCTTGAACAAGCGTAAAAGCATCAAAATCACGTTTATGACAGACCAAAAAGTTTGGTCCGTCATACATGCGAAACTCACTGTTTTTGGATGTTTGGTCTGGCGCAAATGCAAAGTCTCTGTTTTTGGATGTTTGAATGTTTGGTCCTTCATGCAAGCAATTTTGCAAGATTAATCCTAACCAATTTTTTAGCACAAGATCAAGCCAATTTTTCATCACATGATTCACAATCTCCCCCTTGATGAAAACATTGGCTACTCCAACTACGCGAAGGAACGCTCTGCGACGCGGCTATTTGAGTAGACACAGTACTAGTGTATTCATAGCTTAACTATCGTGTGGTTATGTTATTGCTTAACATGTGAAAGCGAAGTAGTGTATTCATAGCTTAACTGTTAATTGGGCTTATGTTTTGGTTATGCAGAGGAAATCACGGTACTGAGACAACCGAATTTAGAATTGATTTACATCCTAAAACTGTTGCTGCAGCAATCAAGGTGCACATTACTAAACTTTAGTGCTTTGCATAATTAATGTTGTACTTTTATTTTCACTTGGTGCTGTAATAATTTATCTATAGCTTTTGACATGCTATATTTAGCCTAGTTGTTCAGTAGAAGTAATGTACATGGTCAGTAGAAATAATCATGTTAGATGAGTAGAAGATGAAATGACAATAGCAGTGTATTGAGTAGATTATTCGAATGATCGAAGAAATTTTGCGATTAGTACAAAATTAGAATAATTTGTAGTACACAAAATGATGGTACTAGTAGGTGGAGTAGCTCCAGAAATGATAATTTTAGTGACAAATTAGGCACATGAAATAAAATGATGGTAGTAGTAGGTGAAGTAGCTCCAGAATGATAGTACTTGAGTATTACATGAATTAAGGATGTAGGGAACCATAGGGCACTCTGAAAACTATAAATGGGTTAAAAATGCGAAGTGCAGCCGGTCGATCAATTTAATAAAGCGCGACCATATAAAATCGAGTAGATCCATAAAAACCTCAAAATAAAATTTATAAATCCTAAAATACTACGATAAGCGCGTTAGGCACTTTTAAACATGCAAGGTGGTATGGGTGTACTATGTGCATTTAGCAGAAATTTAAATTGGTGATTGTGAAATCATGTGCTGAAAAATTGGCTTTGAACTGAAAAATTAACCTAGATTTGAATTTGCAAAATGTGTTTGTTCATGTGTTTTGACAATTTGACAAGAAACAGTAAGTTACGCATTAGCGCCGGACAAAGTTCTCAAGAAACAGTAAGTTTCCCATCTGCGCGACTTTGCGTTGTTTTTGGGTCTGCTTAGAACATGTTTTTGAGCCCATGACCAAGTCATTTTTCACATGTACAACGGACGCTTTTTCTTGGTCCGCTTGTGAACAAGCTTTTTCCGGTTTGGATAATTTCTTGGAACCAAGATTTTCACATATACAACGGACTAATTCTTTTTGTCCGTCGTGAATGGACTTTTTCTAGGTTTTACTTTGTGAAACCGAAGGCACGCTTGCGTTCTGACAAGCTTCCGGGTCCGCTAGAACTTGTTTTGAGCTCATGACCAGAAGCCATTTTTAGATGTACAAGCGGACCAACTTTGTTTGTCCGCTAGAACGTGTTTTTCCGCGCTTGGTTGGCTTCTGGAACAGAAACTTTTCCTTATACAACGGACCAACTTTGTTTGTCCGTCGTGAATGCGCTACCTCAATTAGGGTTTTGAGCGATTTGGATTTGAATTTTGAATGTGAATTTGAAATTTGTAATGATTTCATGATGCTTCTTTGAAGTGGACTTTATGCAATACTCATGTGAGTAGTTGCATGGATTGACATTGAGTCAAGTCGTGGGACTTGTGCTCGGATTTGTTTTGTGGTTTGTTCATGTGCAGTATTGCTCAAGACGAATGTGGTCGATGGCGACGGACCTAACTAGGTTCATGGAGGAATCGAGGTTCGGACTAGGTTCAGAGGAACCGAGGTCTTGGTGGTCAAGTATGTCATGCGTGACGTTCGGCTAAGAGAATGGTGCACATGAAGAATGGTTAGTCACGTGAGAATGGCGGAGGTCATTCGCGGCAAAGTGTTAGTCACGTGAGTATGGCGAGTGGCCATACGCATGCAAAGTGGTTAGTCACGTGAGTATGGTAGGGTTGCCATACGCTGGTAAAGAGTTGTACTCGCCTGGTTGGGCCAAGTAGAGTTGAGTTGGATCACGATTCCTTCTAGGAATAGGAATCGATTCTAACTCCTGTGGGTTGGTGCTTTAAATAGGTGGGGTCTCTGCTGAAAGGCACCAAGTAGAGCTGAAATCAAGCTTTGAGCTTGGTTTAGGGTTTGTACTCTTTGATGAGTATTTTAGACAAGAAATAAAGATCAATTCTTCCAAGATTTTTGCGTACACGAACCACGCCGCTTACAAGATTTTCTGCTTTGGTTCTTGTTTGCATGTTTGTTCTAGTTCTAGATTGGTTTTTGTTCTTCAAGTTTTATCTTGATTTGATCCATCAAAAACCTCTCTAGGATATTGATCTAGTGTTTCTCAAAGTCTAGTTGATCAATCTTTGTCGTTCTTGTTTAATCTTGGAAGTTTTGATTAGATTGATTCTCGTCAAGTTCTGGATCAGCAAGCTATAGCTTCATAACTTTTGATCCGTAAGTCCGATCGAGCTGATTCTTTTGGGTTCGATTTGTATTGGAATCTAGTTTCTTGTGTCCAAATTTCAGATCGTTTCGACGGTTGATCTCCAGGAATTCTCGTTTTACCAAACCTCTGTCATTCTGTTTTGTCGAAAAACGAGGCAATTATTTGGTTCGCTTTGGGGTGAACTTTTAATAGGTCAAAACTCGTTTTAGCTTCCGCACAATCATTCACCCTCTCATTGCTATATTCGTGATACTTCAATCCTACAAGTGGTATCGTGAGCAAGGTTTTTCTAATCTATCTTAATCGGTGATTAGATCAATGGATCATTATTCGACAAACCTTGTGTGTTCAATGGTGTTGATTTTCAGTTTTGGAAGGCCAAGATGGAGGCGTTCATCCAAGCTCGTGGATTAGCAATTTGGGGAGAAGGTCTACAAACCATATGATGTCCTCGCAAACGATAACAACGCCAACGACACCAATCGCACACACGCTGAAGCAAATAGCAAGGCGCAAGAACTTGATCATCCAAGGCTTGGGACGCAAATGACTTTGATCGTGTGGTTCATCTTCGATCCGCATATGAGGTATGGAAATCTCTTTGTGATTACCATGAGGGTTCTAACATCACAAGAGGTTCGCCAAGATCTTTACAAAAAGAATACATGCGATTTGAGATGAAACCCTTAGTGAGCTCAGATGACTTCTTTGCATCGCTTTTTTAATAAGATTCTTAGCAATTTATGCGTCTGTTGGAGTTAGCTTTGATGATCTTGCTAATGCTAGACAATTGCTTAGTGCTTTGGACATGTCGGTGTGGGAGATGAAAGTAACATCTATACAAGAATCTACTACCATGAGTACACTTACTTTAGATGTTCTTTATTCTAAGTTGAAAACTCATGAATTAGATGTTTTTGCTAGAAAGAATGATCATAAATCAATTGCTTTGACATCTCAATCTAGCATATCTCATAATGGTGCTGCTTCAAGTTTTGCTCTATCTTTCTTGTCTTCACTAACCGATGAAACATTGAGCAATTCTCAAAGTAGAAGACTTGTCACTATTTCTTCCTCGCTTTAACAAAGCTTTGCAAAATGTGATAAAGAGAAAGAGAGGTGGTGGTGATCCTCCAAGATGCTATGAGTGTGGTGATCTCGACCATATTCGCCCAACCGCCCAAAACTTGCAAGTAAGCATCAAGGAGGAGAAGGACAACGGCGGAAGAAAAGAGAAGAAGTTTTCCCAAGTGATAGAAAGAAGAAGAACTTCATCAACCGCAGTTGTCCATCGAGTTCTTTCCGCTTCTTGAACAAGTCAATTTGAGCGATGTGGATTCGGAGAGCAATGAGGATGATGCAACTCCAAGCAAGCATGAGTTGACGGGTTGTGTCTCATGGCCAAAAGCAAATGGCATACTTCACTGAGGGCGATCATGACAATGACTTCAATGAGGTAGATCCTTCTACGATGAATTAGCTATCACGTTGCTCGCTTGGTAAATTACTTGATAAACGTGATAAGAAAATTAAGAAACATGATTTTGTTGTTGAATCATTGAATGCTGAAATTGCTAGACTTAAAACTTTGATTCCTCGATGATGATGCTTGCAAATCATGTGACTTAATTTGGAATGAGCTTACTTCGCTTAGGAAAGAACATGCTTCCTTGATCGAGAAAATTAATGCTTGAAAGTGAGAAAATGAGAAACATATTAAACATGCTAAAGCTTTCACCGATGATTTGCATGGTTTAACTTCTTGTTCTAAATGCTCAACTCTTGAATTAAAATTAAAAGATGCAAATGCTAGGGTTTCTCAATTGATCGATGATCACTTTACACATGAGGTTCTTTCATGCTCAACTTGTCGTAAGCAAAAAGGAAAAGTGAATGTTCCTTGCCAATAATTGTTTAACTCTTTCTAAAAAGTTGATTACTTGACAAATCATTAGAACGCTTCACTAAAGGAAAGAAGAACCTAAACATGATTTTAGTTCAATCAAAAGTCAAGACTCATAACAAAGGTTTAGGTTTTGATTCTTATGCTCATCATAAATCACATGCTCCCACCGTTGTTAAAACACTTGACGAGGAAAAATTTGAAATTGTCAATGAGCCTAAGAAAACTGCGTCTTTAAGTCTCATTGAGTGTTATCTTCTACTATGATGAATGCAAATGTTGCTTCTACTTCTAAAGCCAAACATCCCGTTAAATACACTTGCACTCATTGTGGTAGAGATGGACATTTAGTAGATTTTTGCTTTAGACTAGCCAAACAACAAAGAAAGAAAGAGCTAAGGCCAGGTCTAATTTCGTAGAAGGCACGCTTTGTTTCTCATTATGTGCCTAGGTGATGCAAACACCTTTTGTTGGTAAGAACACTGAAAAAGACAAATCTATCTTTGTGCATAAGAATGCTCGTTATGCCTATTTGTGGTAGTGTGTCTCAAGATCGATTCCTAAACATCTTATTTCTAACCCCGCATCAGAGACTCGACACTTTTCGCTTTCTATGTAGGCTTACTCACGCTGAGGAAGGAGAACATATGGCTAGTGGATTCTTGATGTTCACGCCACATGTCCGATGATAAGAATTGGTTCTCCTCCTTCACTCGGCATCTCATGCTAAAAGTGTTATTTTTCAAGATGCTTCTTCCACCTCTGTTTTACTTAAAAGGCACTAGTCCAAATAGTGCACAGCAGTGCATATGTTCGGGGGAGAGTATCTTTGTTGATGAAGATGATGATGATCTTGTTGAGGATGAGATAATTGGAGTTCTTTGTGTGCTTGTGTGCTCGCTTTCAAGCTTCCCACGTGCTTCACATCGACAAGTCCAAAAGGATTTTCGTATCTTCATGGAACTCAAGATTTTGGCATTTGGCTTTCGCTTCTCATGCATTAGTTTGAGATCTTTTACGATGCTGATTTTGGAGGATGTAGAATTGATAGGAAGAGCACTTCGGTTCATGTCACTTCTTGGGAAATTCTCTCATTGCATGGTCATCTAGAAAACAATCTTCTGCTGCACAATCAACTACTTGGACCAATATGTGTCGCTAGTTGTTGTTCTCAAATTCTTTGGATAGTAGCTACACTAAAAGATTATGGGGTTAATTTGGATAGTGTTCCTCTTTGTGTGATAACACTAGTGCAATTTGCATTGCTAAGAACCCTGCAACACTCTAGAACAAAACACATTGACATCGATTTCACTTTCTTAGAGATCATGTTGAAAAAGGCAACATTGTGCTTCATCATGTGGATAACGTAACATCAATTGGCGGACATTTTCACAAAACCTTTGTCTTCTTTCTCGCTTTTGCTTTTATTCGGGAGAACTTGGGATTGTTCATCCAATGGGTTTGTTTTTGAGGGGGAGTTTCTTTGCCAAGTTCTTTCACTTTATGAGCTCACTTTATCATATTTCTTTATATATTGTGTAATTGTGCTAATATATGATAATCTAAATTGTTCCACTTGAACTAAAAATGACATTGCGAAATTCCTTGGTCTGATTGCCTATAGCTAAATACTTTGTGATATCTTACTCTTCTAGGCTTGATATTGAATCTTCTTGACAAATTTGGGCTATGAAGCAAGTGTGTTTTAGCTTTGCTCTTTCATAAGACCTTTTAATCACTTTTGCATGTTTATAATCAAAGAAAAATGAAAAGAAAAGGGAATCAATAAAAAAGGGTTGTTAAAAGCAAAAGCCTCAAGTTATGAGCTTCAGGATGCTTTCCCTAAAAGATAAGATGTATGCTTCAAGCATGCCATTCCTCAAAAGACAAGATGTATGCTTCAAGCATGCCACTCCAAGGAAATAAAAGAAGTATGCTTCAAGCATGCCACATGCAAGCCATCGTTTAAAGATTAAATTGGTCCACTAGATTGGAGTTGAAACTACTTGCTCGCCCTGATTTGTTATTTGCTTCAACTTTGAGCCTTTGTTCTTCTACTAAGGTCTTGCTTAGTACTTGGCTATAGTTGACTAAATTGAGGTTGAGATGCATGTCATTCCCTAACTTGTTAAAATCACATCAAGATCATGTATTTTGCATATTATGTGATATATAAGGTTATATGATCGAATGAGCTCATCTTTTCCTATCTTGGCACTCCCTTGTTTCTCTTGGTGAAATCATTGTTTTCAAAGAAAAATTTTGAACCTCGTTTCTCTCTTTACTCTTGATGAATCCATTGTCAAAGGGGAGAAATTTGGAAATCTTTCTTTGAAAAGTTTAAAGAAAAGGGAGAGTTGTATTTGGAAATTGGAGTATTTTGGGAGCAGTTTGGAGAATTTTTGAAATTTTTGGGCGCATTGCACATTCACACACATTTTCATTCTCAGGGGGAGATTTTGTTTTGCATTTTGGTCAAAGAGGGATTTCTGTGTTTTCTTACTTTGGTCTTTGATCCTTTAGATTTCAAAATCTTTGGTAAAGTGAATGCCAAATGATCAATTCTAAGTGGTGTTGCCAATGTTTTCATCAAGGGGGAGATTGTGAAATCATGTGCTAAAAATTGGCTTTGAAACTGAAAATTAACCTAGATTTGAATTTGCAAAATGTGTTTGTTCATGTGTTTTGACAATTTGACAAGAAACAAAGAAGTTACGATTAGCCGGGACAAAGTTCTCAAGAAACAAGAAGTTTCCCATCCGCGACAAAGGTGTTTTGGGTCCATGTGAACATGTTTTGAGCCCATGACCGAAGTCATTTTCACATGTACAACGGATGCTTTTTCTTGGTCCGTTGTGAACAAGCTTTTTCGGTTTGGATAATTTCTTGGAACCAAGATTTTCACATATACAACTGACTAATTCTTTTGTCCGTCGTGAATGGACTTTTTCTAGGGTTTTACTTTTGTGAAACCGAGCGTGGCACGCTTGGCGCGGACAAGCTTCGGGTCCGCTAGAACTTGTTTTGAGCTCATGACCGGGGCCATTTTTAGATGTACAACGGACCAACTTTGTTTGTCCGTTGTGAACGTGTTTTTCCGCTTTGGTTGGCTTCTGGAACAGAAACTTTTCTCTTATACAACGACCAACTTTGTTTGTCCGTCGTGAATGCGCCGCTCAATTAGGGTTTTGGCGATTTGGATTTGAATTTTGAATGAATTTGAAATTTGTAATGATTTCATGATGCTTCTTTTGAAGTGGACTTTATGCAATACTCATGTGAGTAGTTGCATGGATTGACATTGAGTCAAGTCGTGGACTTGTGCTCGGATTTGTTTTGTGGTTTGTTCATGTATGCGTGGTATTGCTCAAGAAGGCTAATGTGGTCGATGACGGACCGAACTAGGTTCATGGAGGAACTGAGGTTCGGACTAGGTTCAGAGGAACCGAGGTCTTGGTGGTCAAGGATGTCATGCGGGGCGCTCGGGCTAAGAGAATGGTGCACATGAAGAATGGTTAGTCACGCGGAGAATGGCGGGGAGGTCATTCGCGTGCAAAGTGTTAGTCACGTGAGTATGGCGGTGGCCATACGCATGCAAAGTGTTAGTCACGTGAGTATGGTAGGGTTGCCATACGCTAGTAAGAGTTGTACTCGCCTGGTTGGGCCAAGTAGAGTTGAGTTGGATACTGATTCCTTCTAGGAATAGGAATCGATTCGTAACTCCTGTGGAGTTGGTGCTTAAATAGGTGGGGTCTCTGTTGAAAGGCACCAAGTAGAGCTGAGCGCATCAAGCTTTGAGCTTGGTTTTAGGTTTGTACTCTTTTGATGAGAGTATTTAGACAAGAAATAAAGATCAATTCTTCCAAGATTTTTAAGTGCTCTAAGGTAATCACGTCGCTACAAGGTATTTTCTGTTTTGCTTTGGTTCTTGTTTGCATGTTTGTTCTAGTTCTAGATTGGTTTTTGTTCTTCAAGTTTTATCTTGATTTGATCCATCAAAACCTCTCTAGGATATTGATCTAGTGTTTCTCAAAGTCTAGTTGATCAATCTTTTGTCGTTCTTGTTTAATCTTGAAGTTTTGATTAGATTGATTCTCGTCAAGTTTCTGGATCAGCAAGCTTTATAAGCTCATAACTTTTGATCCGTAAGTCCGATCGAGCTGATTCTTTTTGGGTTCGATTTGTATTGGAATCTAGTTTCTTGTGTCCAAATTTCAGATCGTTTCGACGGTTGGATCTCCGGGAATTCTCGTTTTACCAAACCTCTGTCATTCTGTTTTTGTCGAAAACGAGGCAATTATTTGGTTCTGTTTTGGGGTGAACTTTTAATAGGTCAAGAATTTGGTTTTAGCTTCCGCACAATCATTCACCCCCCCTCTGATTGCTATATTCGTATACTTCAATCCTACAGTGATAAACTGTTGCGGCAAATTTGGTGAAAATTTGATTCAAAATCAGTGGAATAAATTTTGTTAGAATCTTTGTGTGATATTCTTTCAGATTAGGCAAAGAAATTTGAATCTATAGTTAATTTGCATTAATTTCTAATGAAATAGGTTTTCAATGTAAGAAATAATCAATTTGCTATAACGTGATTAATTCATGCTTAAAAATTCTGAAATCACTTTTGTTATTCTCATTAGGCAGTAAAGAACATGATTTTGTAAAAATACTTAGGGTGTACCATTTAGCCTTTATAAGTATCATTAGGTAGTAAATGGGTTAAAAATGCGAAGTGCAGCCGGTCGATCAATTTAATAAAGCACGACCATATAAAATCGAGTAGAGCCATGAAAATCTCAAAGTAAAATTTATAAATCCTAAAATACTACGATAAGCGTGTTGGGCACTTTTAAACATGCAAGGTGGTATGGGTGTACTGTATGCATTTAGCAGAAATTTAAATTGGTGATAAACTGCTACAGCAAATTTGGTGCAAATTTGATTCAAAATCAATGGAATAAATTTCATTAGAATCTTTGTGTGATATTCTTTCAGATTAAGCAAAGAAATTTGAATTTATAGTTAATTTGCATTAATTTCTAATGAAATAGGTTTTCAATGTAAGAAATAATCAATTTGCCATAATGTGATTATTTCATGCTTAAAAAATCTAAAATTACTTTTGTTATTCTCATTAGGAAGTAAAGAACATAATTTTGTAAAAAATACTTAGGGTGTACCATTTAGCTTTTATATGATACCATTAGGCAGTAAAGAACATGATTATTTCATGCTACTGTCATTTCATCTTCTATACTCATCTTCTACTTATTAGACATTTACTATGATTATTTGTACTAACCATGTGTTGAGCAGATTATTCGAATGATCGAAGAAATTTTTGCGATTAGTAGAAAATTAGAATAACTTGTAGTACATAAAATGACGATACTAATAAGTGGAATATCTCCAGAAATAATAATTTTAGTGTAATATTACGTACATGAAATAACAGCCAGTACGTGATGAATTAAGGATGTAGGGAATCATAGGGCACTCTAGAAACATTTTTGGACAGTCAAAATATGTGTAAAAATGCTAGAGTAGAGAAATGATTAAAATAAGTAATCGATTTCAAATTTAATAATGCCATTTAATAATTATTCGAATTTAATTATTGCAAAGCTAAAATGTAAAAATGGAGTAAAAGACTTTTAATAAAATAAATACTTGGAATTTAAATCTGAAAATTTTATGGAAGGAGCCTGATACCATTCGAAACCTTGTGTAAAAGTTTAAAAAATTGATAAGTTGAATTAGTCCCTAAACTAAATCTTTTTCCGAAAAAGAAGATTGGAACCATGTTTTACAATTAAAGTAAAGCGTAATTCTGTAATTCATGAGAAAGAATAAAAGAAAGAAAAGAAGAGAAAAGAAAAGAAAAGAGAAAAACATGAAAACATTTAATTTGGTAGAGTATTGCAAACTATAAATTTTAGTCTCTGTGAAACTTCCAAAATCAGTCAGGATAACTATAAATGGGTTAAAAATGCGAAGTGCAGCCGGTCGATCAATTTAATAAAGCGGGACCACATAAAATCAAGTAGAGCCATAAAAATCTCGAAGTAAAATTTATAGATCTTAAAGTAATACGATAAGCGTGTTGGGTACTTTAAAACATGCAAAAACTTAATTGTGGCTAAATAGGTATTTAGGTCATTTCAGGATTTAATTCTAATCGGATCGTTGATCTACAATCATGTAAATAAAATAAATAATTTTAATATTCACCATAAAAAGTTAACTAAGAAAAATAATACTTTACATGAATTGACCAAATTAACTTGCAACACAGATCAATTTGTATGGGTGTATTGTATGCATTAAGGAGAAACTTAAATTGGTGATAAACTACTGCGGCAAATTTGGTGCAAATTTGATTGAAAATCAGTGGAATAAATTTTGTTAGAATCTTTGTGTGACATTCTTTCAGATTAGCCAGATAAATTTGAATTTATAGTTAATTTGCATTAATGTCTAATTAAGTATGTTTTCAATGTAAGAAATAATCAATTTGCTATAACGTGATGATTTCATGCTTAAAAATTATGAAACAACTTTTGTTATTCTTATTATGCAGCAAAGAACATGATTTTGTAAAAATACATAGGGTGAACCATTTAGCTTTAATACGATACCTCATATTGCCTTATGTTTGTTATATTCGAAACCATGATGCAATTAAAGTAAAGCGTAATTCCCTAATTCACGAGAAAGAATAAAAGAAAGAAAAGAAGAGAAAAGAAAAAGAGAAAAAACAAGAAAAACATTTAATTTGGTAGAGTATTGGAAACTATAAATTTTTGTCTCTGTGAAACTTCCAGAATCAGTCAGGATAACTATAAATGGGTTAAAATGCGAAGTGTAGCCGGTCGATCAATTTAATAAAGCGCAACCATATAAAATCGAGTAGAGCCATAAAAATCTTGAAGTGAAATTTATAAATCCTAAAGTAATACAATAAGCGCGTTGTGCACTTTAAAATTTACAAATGTTAGCATAAGGGAAACGACATGTGTATGATAAAATAATGAGACTCTATGAATGTAAAGTAGAACCACATGTGTAAGACTCTGTAATATTGAATTCAGTGCTGAAGAAGATCATTAATTATGTGTAATGACTAAAAGGTTTAATATGTGTGCAACAGATGGACACGTTTTTGAAAATATATTTTGGAGAATGGCCCTCTGTTTTGCACAGAAGAGTGGTGACCATGGACAACTGTGTGCACTTAGACAGCACAATAGCCATCCCGAATGAATTGGGGGAGCTAAAATCACATGTTGTTACCCTACTAGGTGTGAACCGTGATACGCACAGGGTTCGTCTAGAAGGGGTTCGTCCATGATATGTTCCAAATAGCTCTATAGTTGTTTATACACTGTTCCAGTTAGGAAATAATAGTTTGTGGGATTTGTATGTCCGCAAAGCGAACAAAGAGAATTTTAAGTTAGGAGTGTATGTAGAGGTATTGGCACGACACCAATCCGAGGAGGCCGAGTCTACTTGATGACACTTTGGGTGTCCCAATCTTTCGATGAGAATCACACGATCGGTTTGGAGTGGAGATGACTTTGACGACCCGACTACACCGTACGACGACGATGCGCCTTAGCAATCGCTAAACCAACTCCAAAGGGTTATTGATCTTGCTGTTTGCACGATCAACCTGAACACGAGGTTCTATTCCTACAAGCAACTGAAGAACAATCAAGAACAATAGTATAAGCAATCTGATATTGCGGATAAAAGTTGAAGGCAAACAAAGATGGAGTCTTATTGATGATCTTGACAAGGTGGTTGCCCAGCACAACTCGCAGGATTAAGTTTGCACTTGGCTAAACTAATCAAATAAAACCCAAGTTATTTTGGGGGACTCCCTAGCTATATATAGGAGAAATAGGAGGCCAAAACCGTGCTAGGGGCATCCAAAACAAATCCATGGCCGAGTAGGACTCCTATTCCTAGTTTGACTCGGATTTGGAAAGATGACTGAACTTGTTTTTGCAGATTCTCGTTGACTCGTAAGGAATTTAGACATGAGGCCGGATCCGTTGGAAAGAGGACGATCAAACCTTTCAAACCAGTACTCATAGACCCCAAACATCCTTGTGGATCAAAAGTTATGGTCATTTTAAGTTGGTGCTGTCCCAGAGGCCGAATCCAAGTTGAACTTGTGCACCGGAAGAATTGGCTTCATGCTTGATGTTTGGGAGTCCTTCTGCTTGGTTCCTAAGGACAATAAAATCATCACAAGGATTAAATAGCATTCCATTCATTAAATTATTTGTATGCAACCCGAGGAACGCATTCACCTGGCAATTGAATTGACGTACGCGAGCTCGATTAATTGGCCCTTGTATTACATTGTTGGTTTCAATTGGGTTTGTAGGCATGGCCGTATCCATGATAGTGATGTCCTCATCACTACTTCTGAAGTAGTAGAGCATGATATGTCACATGGATGACACGAACCACCAACTACGGAGGAGTGGACCTCGGGGCATGGTGAAGAACAAGTTGATGCGGCGGACTATATAATACTTTCGAACCATGGGTCTCCTGTATTGTACCCTCGCGGATTACAGTAACATGTCCGCATGGGGGTACACCCAGAACGACATCCAAATCCGGCAACGGTTCCGTAACAAGTAGGAGGCCATGCACTTCCTAAGCAACTACGCCATCACGACAAGACGGGAGCACACTCGTATCTGGTCAGAGCCCTCTGCGTACAAGGTTAGGTGCATGAAGTATCCCGATTGTCCCTTCTTTGTACGAGTTCATAAACCTAAACACGAGGATTACTTTGTGGTTAGTAGACATAGTCCTCATACGTGCACCGAGGAATCCGTAAGGAACATGAACCGTATTGTGGACGTGAGGTTCGTAGCCCAGATTCTCGTGAACATCATTGGAACTGACATCGGGATGACACCCCGTAAAATTATGGAGGAGGTGCAAACAAAAATCGAGATGGTAATCACGTACAACACGTCCTGTAGAGCAAAGCAGAAGGCATTGAAGAAGCTTTTTGGGGGATTCGAGGAGTCCTTCAACTTTGTTCCTAGGTTATTACAGAAGATAGCCATGACAAACCCAAGCACTCAGTTTGCACTGGAAGATGAGCATGTAAGGATGGAGGATGGGTCCTTGAGCTCGGTGGACCGGTACCTCGCCAGGCTATTCTGATCATTTGGACAATGCATCAAAGCTTTTAGGTATTGCAGACCAGTTATATGTGTTGACAGGATATTCTTGAGTGGGAAGTTCCATGGGACGCTGCTAACTGCACTTGCTGCAGATGCAAATAACCTAATCCTCCCATTGGCGCTCGCTCTCATGGAGAGTGAGAACAATGATAGTTGGCTTTGGTTCTTGACACTGCTTAAGAGCCGGCTCGTGGGTACGAGGGAGCGCGTTTGCATTGTGTCCGACCGCAACAAAGGCCTTCTCCACTTGTTGGATGTCATGCACGACAGCACAAGCTCCTCGATGAACTAGCATGATGTGCAGAGAAGATGGTGCATGCGACACCTAGGTGCGAACATGTATTCAAGGTATAAGAACAAGGCACTGGTGGAGAGGTTCAAAGCTATGTGCCTTCAAAACCAACCTCACATGTTCAACGCGATATGGACGTAGTTGAACGACACCACACGGAAGATGATGGAAGACAACCAATCACAGGAACAGCAACTACCTTCTCAAGTGGTCGAAAGCCAGACTTTGGTTAGTCGCACGCGGCCTACCTTCAGCCAGTGGATTGCGGGGAAGCCAGCTGAGCGGTGGGCGCTACTCCACGACATGAACGGAGCGAGGTATAGACGAACCATTAGTTCATGGTAATTATCACAGTGTTTATGTTAATTCCCATTGAAGCTAACATAAACCATTTTAGGTACAACGTCATGACCACGAACATAGCGGAGGCTTTCAACAACGTACTGAAGGGTGTTCGTGGCATTCCGTTGTGTTCAATCATTGAGCTCACCTTCTACTGGGCAGCTGATTACTTCCGGGATCGCGGGAACGCGGCTGAGGCGTGTGTCACTATGTACGCACCAAGAGTGGAGAAGATCCTCGAATCGAGAAGGAAGAAGGCACACTTCCATCGCACAAGGATTTATGACTTAGGCACGGATAAATTCCAGGTCATGTGCAAGCGCAAATATCAATCTGGGTATCTCACGGGGGACACCGTGCAGCAGTGCCAGCTAGGGGCGAAGGAGGTTACTTGCATGTGTAACAAGCCGAAGCTGCATCACATCCCGTGCTCTCATGTGTTGGCTGCATGTCGCGATATGGGTGGGAACGATGCATCATAGTTCATCTCACCGTACTACACCGTGCATGCTTTGAAGAACACTTGGCGTCCAAAAATGAGTTCATTCATAGTTGGAGCGAACTACAAGCTGCTAGAAGGCCCCACCTGGAAACCATACTCCGTGACTAAACGCACACAGCAAGGAAGGCCAAGGGGCACCAGATTGCAAGGTGATAGGGATGCGGCTGATGCGGTAGATGGTTTGCGAAAGTGCACATTATGCAAACAACTTGGTCATGACTGTAGGAGGTGCCCCAATCCACGCAATACTCAGTAGTGCATACTTTCATATTGTGTACTCAGTAGTGCATACTTTCATATTGTGTACTCAGTAGTGCATACTTGGCATGTATTCCTTGTACTGCGCGTTGACATTGCAGGCAATGGCGGGCATTAGATTTCCAGAGCTACTCAGTGAGTCGGTTGATGCGAAACACCGTACGAGGGCAATTTGTTCAGGAACTGAGGTGTGACACAATTGTATATTACATGTCATGCAATATTTGCGATGCCTCTAACCACAATTGCGTGCATGTTTTAGTTGCCCCCTCTGTGCTGTCAGTCGTTGCACAGAAATTGCGACAAGAAAACAAGACATAAACAGGTATTATGTTTACATACATCATGACCTTTAACCATACAAGGAAAAGAACTCATTAAATCATCGTTCGCATTTCTTCATTCATACAATCCATCATGCATGCTCATAAATGCACCTTTCATAGCACATACCGGTATTGCTAAGTGCACACTCATCAGTGTCCACGCTCTTATTTCCTTCCATCCTGTGGAGGGGTCTACTCTTACCGACTCGCTCCCATCCATCCCTATGGATGGGACTACGAGGTAGGACTTTCATGCTCACTACATGTGAGCACAGAGGCCCACATCAGCATGGGTCGCCTCTTCCATCATGAATACACATATGCAATTGATATAAATAAATTGCAAACTTATTCATTTCTAACATTTGCATAGCCATATCCAAATACATAAACATCAACCAATTCTCACATCCATAAATTATCATTCATACTAAAGTATACGAATATAGCAATCAGAGGGGGGGTGAATGATTGTGCGGAAGCTAAAACCAAATTCTTGATCTATTAAAAGTTCACCCCAAAACAGAACCAAATAATTGCCTCGTTTTCGACAAAAACAGAATGACAGAGGTTCGGTAAAACGCGAATTCCCGAAGATCCAACCGTTGGAATGATCTGAAATTTTGACAGAAAAAACTAGATTCCAATACGAATCTAACTCAAAAAGAATCAGCTCGATCGGACTTACGGATCAAAAGTTATAAGCTTCGCAAGCTTGCTATTCTAGAACTTGACGAAAATCAATCTAATCGAAACTTGTAGATTGATCAAGAATAACAAAAGATTTATCAACAAGACTTTGAGGAACACTAGATCGATACTCTAGAGAGGTTTTTGATGGATCAAATCAAGATAAAACTTAAAGAACAAAAACCAATCTAGAACTAGAACAAGCATGCAAACAAGAACCAAAAAGAGAACGTTGAAGCAATGCGGGAACTAGAAGAATTGATCTTTATTTCTTTTGTCTAAAGTACTCCCATCAAAAGAGTACAAACCCTAAACTTTGAGCCCAAGGCTCTATGTGCCTAGCTCTCCTCAATTCGATGCTCTTCAACAGGAGACAACCCCTCCTATTTAAAGCACCAACCCACAAGGAGTTCTGAATACGATTCCTATTCCCTAGAAGGAATCTGTATCCAACACAACTCTACTTGGCCCAACCTGGCCGAATACAACTCTTGCACGCGTATGGCAACCCTACCATACTCACGTGACTAACACTTTGCACGCGTATGGCCACCTGCCATACTCACGTGACTAACACTTTGCACGCGAATGACCTCCTGCCATTCTCACGTGACTAACCATTCTTCATGTGCACCATTCTCTTAGCCCGAACGTCCCGCATGACATCCTTGACCACCAAGACCTCAGTTCCTCCTGAACCTAGTCCCAAACCTCAGTTCCTCCATAAACCTAGTTCCGGTCCCGTCATCGACCACATTCGTCTTCGAGCAATACCTGCACATGAACAAACCACAAAACAAATCCGAGCACAAGTCCACGACTTGACTCAATGTCAATCCATGCAACTACTCACATGAGCATTGCATAAAGTCCACTTCAAGCATCATGAAATTCTCACAAATTTCATAATCTCAAAAATAAATCAAAATTCAAAGTCCAAATTTGCACAAACCCTAATCGAGCAAAAAGCCATTCACGACGGACCAAAGAAGTTTGTCCGCCGTACATGCAAAAACTTACTGGTTTCTTGGAAGATTGAGTTCGACTCATGAGCTCAAAAACACGTTCACGACAGACCCAAAAACTTTGTCCGTCGTACATGGGAAAATGAGGTTGCCAAAGCATGTTTACGACAGACCAACAAACTTTGTCCGTCGTAGATGGGAAACTTACTGTTTCTTGTCAAATTGTCAAAACACATGCACAAGCACATTTTGCAAAACCAATTCTAAGTTAATTTTTCAGTTCAAAGCCAATTTTTCAGCACATGATTTCACATGCTAGAAGGCCCCACCTGGAAACCATACTCCGTGACTAAACGCACACAGCAAGGAAGGCCAAGGGGCACCAGATTGCAAGGTGATAGGGATGCGGCTGATGCGGTAGATGGTTTGCGAAAGTGCACATTATGCAAACAACCTGGTCATGACTGTAGGAGGTGCCCCAATCCACGCAATACTCAGTAGTGCATACTTTCATATTGTGTACTCAGTAGTGCGTACTTTCATATTGTGTACTCAGTAGTGCATACTTGGCATGTATTCCTTGTACTGCGCGTTGACATTGCAGGCAATGGCGGGCATTAGATTTCCAGAGCTACTCAGTGAGTCGGTTGATGCGAAACACCGTACGAGGGCAATTTGTTCAGGAACTGAGGTGTGACACAATTGTATATTACATGTCATGCAATATTTGCGATGCCTCTAACCACAATTGCGTGCATGTTTTAGTTGCCCCCTCTATGCTGTCAGTCGTTGCACAAAAATTGCGACAAGAAAACAAGACATAAACAGGTATTATGTTTACATACATCATGACCTTTAACCATACAAGGAAAAGAACTCATTAAATCATCGTTCGCATTTCTTCATTCATACAATCCATCATGCATGCTCATAAATGCACCTTTCATAGCACATACCGGTATTGCTAAGTGCACACTCGTCAGTGTCCACGCTCTTATTTCCTTCCATCCTGTGGAGGGGTCTACTCTTACCGACTCGCTCCCATCCATCCCTATGGATGGGACTACGAGGTAGGACTTTCATGCTCACTACATGTGAGCACAGAGGCCCACATCAGCATGGGTCGCCTCTTCCATCATGAATACACATATGCAATTGATATAAATAAATTGCAAACTTATTCATTTCTAACATTTGCATAGCCATATCCAAATACATAAACATCAACCAATTCTCACATCCATAAATTATCATTCATACTAACCCAATCAAATTCATGAGTAAGAACATGGTAACACAACACATAATTTCTATCATGCGGGTAAGTTATAACAGTGAACAACCTATGCGCTACCAAGCAGCACGCATCACAATACACTTGCCTTTAACCTCACGAAGTGATGTGGCGAGAGGTTGATGCCACTCCAGGGTTCACACCACCTAAAAATAGATGCATTTCACTCAAAATCATACCAACTGCACAAAATATAAAATGCATCGATCCTACGACCAACTTCGAAACCCTGAAAAATAGCATTTTGCCAAATGGAGATAGCAAACTTCAAACGCCAATAACTTGAGTTCTACAACTCCAAATCAAGTAAACGAGTACATTTTTGTGATCTACAGGAAATTTACCAACTTTTTCTAATTATTGAGAAAGTCTAATTTGGCCTCTAAATTGCTCTAATATGCAAATTAACGCATGAGCTGTCAGCCGCGACAGAAATTGGATACCCTTCGGTA
Organism: Rhipidocladum racemiflorum; assembly: GCA_036346355.1. NCBI lineage: Eukaryota > Viridiplantae > Streptophyta > Magnoliopsida > Poales > Poaceae > Rhipidocladum > Rhipidocladum racemiflorum. Next base: position 61,865,596 of record CM070570.1, read on the forward strand.
AAACTGGCATAACATTCAAATGGCTGAATGAAACTTAATGAGTTTGATCTCTATTGAAATATAATTCGATTATCTACAATTTTCATAATAGCCGTACTCCAAGGAAACGAACCTAAAATTTTCTAAATCGTGTTCTAACAGAGGGAACTAATCTATCCCAATGCACAGAAATCAACACGAGATTCAAAATGCCTAATCAACTATTTTTGCCCAACTCTAAATCAACAAACCTCCTCTAAACAACCCTAAACACATCCCACCAAACCCCCATGGAACCTTAGAACCCTTACCTTTCTAGAGATCGCCAAGACAGGGGAGGGGAGGGCGAGGGAGAGGGAGGAACTTGGGGGAGATGGGGCACCACACCATGAAGGGGAGAGGGATGCACCCAAACAGGGTGGGGAAGAGGAGATTGACGACTCGGGGAGGGAGAGTGGGGGCACTAGGGGAAAGGTGGGGGTGCCCTAGGGTTTAGGGAGGGGTGTTTCCCCCCTTCAGGCCCAAAAAAACTAGCCCACAGGCCAAAAGTTGGCCCACAAATGCAAAACACCACTAAAAATTCAAATTTCCTTCTCCAATATTCTCAAGTAATCCTACATTCTCCCTAAAGTTTATCTGGGATATTACATTAAGATCCTTGTGTGCTACTCCTGCACAAAATGAAAGTCCACTTCAATGTGTTTTGTTCTTGTGTGGAAGACTGGTTTTGCTGACAAGTTGGTTGTGCCCAAATTATCGGACCATGACTATTGCACTTGACTAATAAACCTCAATTTCGCCAAGGAGAGACTGTAGTTAGACAATTACAGCTGTGACATTAGCTGACTTGTACTCAGCTTTTGTGCTGGACCTTGGGACTATAGCCTATTTTCTAGCATTCCGGTAAATTAGATTTGATAAAAAAAACAATACAAATCCACCTGTTGATCGGTGATCATCAGGGCACCCTGCCTAGTTTGCATCAAAAAAGGCACTAACTAGTACGTATGGCGACTTCTTAATTGATAATGCAAACATAGAAGTATGCTTCAGATACCTCAAGATTCTTTTCACGGCTGTCCAATGGATGGTGGTCAGAGAGTGCAAGAACTGTCAAACCTTATTCACTAAAAATAGCAATATTCGGTGTTGTTAGAGTCAGGTACTGCAATGCTCCAACAATGCTATAGTATCGAGTAACATCCTCACTACCAAGGCTATCTCCATCTGTTACCGATAGTTTTTAGATGTTGACATTGAGTAGAGACCGACTTGTAGTTCAGCATATTTACTCGAGTCAACAATTCAGTAATATACTTTAGTTGTGCCAACTGCAACCCATTAGATGATCTCTAACCTTTTATGCCAAGGAAGTACCGAAGATCTCCTAAGTCCTTGTGTCGGTGTATTCTACACCAGGGTGACCACTCCACCATAGTAAATGTAATCGCCCAGCGGACAGGTGGCGTTAGTGCCACGCCCGGCGATCGATAAAATGTCGCCAGCGGACAAGTGGCATCCAGGCCACGCCCGGCCAGCGGTCGGCTATGGTGATCCTTTCGGCCAGACGAGTGGCGCTCGAGCCACTACCGGGCGGTCAAGAAAGGTGATCGCCCAGGACAGTGGCGATCGGGCCACACGGGCGGCAAAGAAGGTGATCGCCAGCCGAGTGGTGTCGAGCCACGTCGCTGGCGGTCAGCAAGGTGATCGCCCAGCAGACAGGTGGTATCTAGGCCACGCTACCGGGCGCCAAGAAGGTGATCGCCAGCCGGCGAGTGGCGTCGAGCCACGCCCGGCGCTTCGATTCCCAAGGCCACCTAGCGGTCTGTGCCACCGCACAGAGGGTCAAGGGCATTTAATGCATGTCGTGCACATTAAGTGGAGGTAATGAAGGCCACAGTGTGACGACGCATGTTCCCAACACGTGCATTTATTACGAGTGATGTCATGACGAAATCCCCCCTGGCGAGGCGTGCGGAGCCGGCAGGCACACGGGTCCCAAGGCCGGGGCAAAATCGGCTGTGTCAGAAGCGTTGGGTGCAACTCAAGAATAGTGACAGGTGCATTAAATGCGGTATGGCAATGTAGTAAGAGTGGTACACTGATGTAAGTCCCCCATACGCCCCAGCCAGCCCAAGTATAAAAGGGAGCCGGGGTGCATGGGAGAGGGGGTTGGAAGATCTTTTTGGGTTGGATGATTTTAGTCTCCCCCAAGAACACAAGCAAGAACACCCAGACAGGACTAGGGCTATTACTCTCAGGAGGGCCCGAACCTGGATAAACGTCAGCATCTCCTTGCAAGCTTCGCCGCTGATCCCTTTCCTCCATCTCTCAAGCGATCTCCACGAAAGCCCCCCGTTTGAACTTCGTATACACCCGACCCGGAGGTGTTTGTTGGCTTTTACGCTGATAGTGGCGCGCCAAGTAGGGGGCTCAGTGGCTAGATTGCCCTTTCTTCTTCCACGTTCTTGCGAAGCTTGCAAGAAGCTTTGACGGTCATCAGCATGGCGGCTTCACGCTCAAAGCACGACGACCTACCCGAGGAGAGCAGCGCTCGCAGTCGATCTCAACGCTCAGTCAGGGCATCGGACCTCCCGGGTCCCTCCGTCCAGGGAGGGACACGCGGTGCTTCCGCGCAAGGAGGACAGCCCGTCCGACGGCGTCTATTGATGGGAGACGACACCCTAGCGCGGAATCTTCATGCGGCCCGGCTGCTCCTCGATCACCCTCCTATCACGCTAGGGGGCGAAACCCCGACCACTCCATTGCTGCAGGACATCGCCTGCCTAGTGGATGCCGCCCAGCAGCAGGTAGAGGCGGCAAATCAGCCGGGGGCTTCCAGCGTTGGGCGGCAGGACATGCGTGCGACCGATACGCAAGCTTCCAGCCACCCTGTCAGAGTTTTTCCTGGTCATGAGGGTCGGGACAAAGGGAAGGGTGCACAGGTTGCAGCCCCCTCGGGTACAGGGGGACGTGCACATGCTCCCACTCCTTCTCACGGTTCCCCCAAGCCGGCAGGGGGTGTAACACCCCAAAATTTTGTTTTTCTTAAATTCATGTGTGATTTGGCACTTTGGTGAATTTTTGGAATTTTCTGGAATTTATTTGGATTTATTTGGAATTTATTTGAATTTATTCCATTTTGAAATAATTAAAGAATTTAATTTTGCAAATAAAATTTTGTTGGAAATATTTTATTTGAGTCCAAAATGATCCAAAGTATTTTCCAGAATTTTTCTGGAATTTTTCTGAGTCTTTTGCTATTTTTAATGAATTAAATGAATTACTGGGAATTATTTTAAATATTAAATCGCTGGAAAATCAACTCGGGTCTAGTACTGTTCATCCGACCGAGTCGGAACCTGAGTCGGACTCGAGTCCGACCCGAGCCATGTGACTCGATCAAACCAGCTCAAAACCCTAATCGATCCCAACCGTTGGATCAAGATCCAACGGCTGAGATCCGCGCACGGATTCGAGCCGTATCCGGCCGGATCCGATCGCGCCACGCTGATTGTGGCCGTTGATCGTGCCACGTGGACGGCGGTGCGTCGTCGTCTCCGCCGAGTCCGAGCCGGACTCGCCGCCGCCCGCCGCCGTAGAATTAGGTTTCCGCCTCGCACGAACGCCGAGGCTATTTAAAGCCACGTCACGCCCGAGGTTGCCCTCATCCTTGCGCACCCGTTCCCGAGCCATCTCGCCGAGCCGTCGCCGTTTGCCGTGCGAGCTCGCCGTGAGTTGAGCGCCACTCCGCCGCGGTTTTTGCCTCTGCCTCGCCGCCGTCGTCGTCATCCGCCGAGAAGGAGCCTTATCCGAGTCCCCGCCGAGACGCACGAAGAGACCACCCACTTCGCCGAACGACCGAGCGCCGTCGGGCTCGTCGTCGTCTCCGTCTCCGGTGGCTGCGACTCAGCCCGCTGTCGCCATCGCCCTCGCGAACTCTGCGCGCCATCCGATCTTGATCGTGCGGTTGAGGTGAGTTCACGTGTTCCAAACCCGATTAGATCTGGACCGTTGGATCAAGATCCAACGGTTCACAATCGCCACGTGCCGTAGTAGTGATTATTATAGGATTAGATCTGGACCGTCCGATCTAGATCGAACGGCCCACGATCATCGAGTAGTTTCAACGTGTTAACCCTGGATCTAATCGCGGCCGTTGATTTTCAAACCAACGGTCGAGATTGCGCCACGTGTCGGGAAGTTGGACCGACGCGGCCGGGCCAGACGCTGCGACGCCGACATGGCGGGCTCGATGTCACGGCCGACCCAGCCAAGCGCTGACGTCACCCATGACGTCACAAAGGTCCCACTGTCGCACTGGCCGAGCCCGATGTCAAGAATGACGTCATCCGAGTGGTCCCACATGTCGGGCCTCACGTGGAGTCGTGGACCGGTCCACGGTAGACCCGAGCCGAGCGTGGACCGAGTCCATGGACCGGCTGACGTCAGCCAACCAATCAGAGGTTGCCACGTGTCCATGATGACGCAATAATTAATTTCGAAAAAAAAGAAATGATTTATTAATTCGAATTATTGATTCAAATTTAGATTCAAACTTCAAACGCTTATAACTTTTGCGTTTCAACTCCGATTTGAGTGATTCAAATTTCTAAATTTGTATAAAATTGAGATCTACCTAAATATGAATTTTATTTAATTTTTGGACTAAAGTTTTTCTCTGCAAAATTATTTAAATGATTATTTAAACTTTAAATAATCATAACTTTTGCATCTTAACTCCAAATTTGACGATTCCAGTTTCTAAAAATCCATAAAATTATGTTCTTTCTGTTTATGGATTTTATTTGGATGTTTGGATACTTTTTGCTTATTGTTTATTTGTGTATTTGCTATTTGCACGCTTTACGAGTAGACGTTGAAGTCTGGAAGGATTCAAGGAGAAGTATTGACTCAGGATCCAACTCGGGACCAAGAACAAGTACTTTTGAAGGCAAGTTGTGCTTTGACCATGTTGATCCTATTTCGAAATCTATTTTGATTTAAACTATTGCATGCGAGTTCAATTAGAAAAATACTTGGTTTAAACATGGGGGTTAGATAAATACCAATTTCTTTGTATGACACCTTGATTACTTAAGTATGTGCCATGACCCTTTGTCACCCTAGTTGTGGATTACTAGTTGGACATTATTAAATTGCCAACCTGGGTTTAGACCGTTGTAGTATCTTGCTTAGACACACTACGTGCTCATGACATGATTTTGGACAATAAAATGTTAATATATACTTAATGATATATCGAAACTGTTTTGGAAAAGTATCATGTGATGTTGATGGCACGTGGTGCATGGTAATCAAGCGGGGTTTGATAAACGATTTCGACCGGGGCATGTGGCAAAGAGTAATCAGGTGGGCCACTTGTGGCATTGGGAGTGATGTTTTGGTTCTTCGGGTAGTCTTGCCCTGGTCACCCTAAGGACTTAACCTTGCAAGCCTTTGAACTGGGTCTAAAGTGCAACCACATGTCTGTAATGGGACGGACCTAGTTGACTAAGTTGCTAATAACGTACCTGTGGGACCTCAGGAGGTCAACTACACCCTTTGTGTAAGTTGTACGGGGGAGCGTACCAGGGCTGAGGCCAGGTACCCATCTAACGGTTGATTGGCCTAGACTTCGCCTTAGCGAAGGGAAGGGTTAGTGCGCAATAACCGGGGAGGACCACTTGTATTGTTAGAGGTTTCCGAAAGACTTTGTTATGGGAACTCGCCTTTGTGGTGTTTGACTGTATCTTGTGGGTAAAGTGCATAACCTCTGCAGAGTATAGAATCTATTCGAATAGCCGTGTCCGCGGTATTGGACATCGCTCGGGAATTACAGTCAAGGGTTAGATTTTCTCAAAAACAACTTGGATTTGGAAAGTTGGGTTGGTTTAATAATAAAGATGATGGAAATGTGGTTTAGGATGGGGAAAAAGTTTATTAAACTTCTTGAAAAGTTATTTATGCTTTACTTATTTCTGCTGCTTTCGAATCTACTTATATTACTTGTCAAATGTCAAGCATCGCAAATATACCTTGAGCTACTCCTTTGTACCAAGCCATGCATATAGTATATTAGCTTGCATTACATGCATGACTTGCACGAGTACCAAGTACTCACCCTTGCCTCAACACAATATCAGTTGAAGAGGAGACTGCACCTGCTTTGGAGGAGGAACTCCAAGAGGATCCGTCTACTTAGGGAAGCGAGCCCAGTCAGTTGCCTGTGGTATACTGAATGGCGCCACGATGTTACCTTATTTTGATTTTCCGCTGCTATTATTTTTCTCTGAATAAGTTTCGCCTTGAGAGGCATACATTTGTAACTTGACCATAAGGTCAAGTAACCAGTTTGGTTATTTAAATAAAGTACTTTGATAATATCGAGTGGTATGATTGTGATATTTACCGATGTTCAGACTGTGTGCACTAGCGCGTTCCTGGACTAGTGCTGAATACACAGAGGGTCCGGATTTGCGAATTCGGGGTCCCGACAGGGGGCCACGAGGATCTGAGGGCCCGCCTAGACGAAAGGAGGTTCCAGCGCGATTGTGACTTGCGCAATGTCCTTAGGGGGCGTCGTGCGCACGTGCAACGTCGCGTTGGCCACCCGATGTCTAGCGGTAGGGGGGAGACCTCTCTCCCTGACTCCAGGGAGAGCATAGACTTGCACTCCTCGACCCCGTCTCGGGGTCGAGGGGCGGGCGAGCGACGCTGCTCCCCTGTGAAATCATGTGCTGAAAAATTGGCTTTGAACTGAAAAATTAACTTAGATTTGAATTTGCAAAATGTGTTTGTTCATGTGTTTTGACAATTTGACAAGAAACAGTAAGTTACGCGTTTGCGCCGGACAAGCTTCTGGGGTCCGTTGTGAACTTGTTTTGAGCTCATGACCGAAGCCATTTTTGCATGTACAACGGACCAACTTTGTTTGTCCGTTGTGAACGTGTTTTTCCGCGTTTGGTTGGCTTCTTGGAACAGAAACTTTTCCTTATACAACGGACCAACTTTGTTTGTCCGTCGTGAATGCGTTTTCGCTCAATTAGGGTTTTAAGCGATTTGGATTTGAATTTTGAATGTGAATTTGAAATTTGTAATGATTTCATGATGCTTCTTTTGAAGTGGACTTTATGCAATACTCATGTGAGTAGTTGCATGGATTGACATTGAGTCAAGTCGTGGACTTGTGCTCGGATTTGTTTTGTGGTTTGTTCATGTGCGGTATTGCTCAAGACGAATGTGGTCGATGACGGGACCGGAACTAGGTTCATGGAGGAACTGAGGTTCGGGACTAGGTTCGGGAGGAACCGAGGTCTTGGTGGTCAAGGATGTCATGCGGGACGTCGGGCCAAGAGAATGGTGCACATGAAGAATGGTTAGTCACGTGAGAATGGCGGAGGAGGTCATTCGCGTGCAAAGTGTTAGTCACGTGAGTATGGCGGTGGCCATACGGCGTGCAAAGTGTTAGTCACGTGAGTATGGTAGGGTTGCCATACGCTGGCGTGCAAGAGTTGTACTCGGCCTGGTTGGGCCAAGTAGAGTTGAGTTGGATACGGATTCCTTCTAGGGAATAGGAATCGTATTGAACTCCTTGTGGGTTGGTGCTTTAAATAGGTGGGGTCTCCTGTTGTTGAAAGGCATCAAGCAGAGCTGAGCGCATCAAGCCTTGAGCTTGGTTTTAGGGTTTGTACTCTTTTGATGAGAGTATTTTAGACAAGAAATAAAGATCAACTCTTCCAAGATTTTTGCGTGCTACAGTAACCACGTCGCTACAGTATTTTCTGTTTTGGTTCTTGTTTGCATGCTTGTTCTAGTTCTAGATTGGTTTTTGTTCTTCAAGTTTTATCTTGATTTGATCCATCAAAAACCTCTCTAGGGTATTGATCTAGTGTTTCTCAAAGTCTAGTTGATCAATCTTTTGTCGTTCTTGTTTAATCTTGAAGTTTTGATTAGATTGATTCTCGTCAAGTTCTGGATCAGCAAGCTTGCGAAGCTCATAACTTTTGATCCGTAAGTCCGATCGAGCTGATTCTTTTTGGGTTCGATTCGTATTGGAATCTAGTTGCTTGTGTCCAAATTTCAGATCGTTTCGACGGTTGGATCTCCGGGAATTCTCATTTTACCAAACCTCTGTCATTCTGTTCTTGTCGAAAACGAGGCAATTATTTGGTTCTGTTTTGGGGTGAACTTTTAATAGGTCAAGAATTTGGTTTTAGCTTCCGCACAATCATTCACCCCCCTCTGATTGCTATATTCGTATACTTCGATCCTACATCCCCATACAACATTGGATGCCAGGCGTTTTCCCTCCGCCTACGCCAAGCTGCGTGGCCGGAGAGGTTCCGCCCCGCGTCCATCGAGAAGTATGACGGTACCACCAACCCAGAGGAGTTCCTGCAGATCTATACTACGGTGGTGCGCGACGCGGGAGGGTCTGAAAAGATCATGGCCAACTACCTCCCGACGTCGCTGACGGGCTCTGCCCGCTCCTGGCTACTGAACCTCCCGCGAGGCTCCATGCACTCGTGGGAGGAACTGTGCGACCTTTTCGTTGCCAACTTTCAGGGCTCCTACACTCAGCTGGGTGTGGAGGACGACCTCCACGCCCTGGAACAGACAAAGGGGGAGTCTCTGAGAGAGTTTATCCAGCGGTTCAGCCACTGCCGTAACACGATCCCCCGGAGTTTCGAGCAATTGGTGATCATCGCATTCCGGAGGGGGGTTCGGGATCAAAAGATGCGGGAGAAGATAGCTACCCGCACCATATCGACCACCTCCGAGCTGTTCTCCTTGGCACATAAATGCGCCAGGGCGGCGGAGGCCCAGGAGCGCACGGCAGGGCCTTCCGGCCACAGTGAGGCGGGAACCTCAAAAGCCTCCGATCACAAGAAAAAGAAGAAGCGCAAAGAGGCCAGCGCTGGAGAGATCCTAGTCGCTGAGCCGGAGGCCAAGCCCCAGAGGCACGACTGCCGGGACAGGAGGGGTGATCGCCAAGACCCGCGTGGCGACCGCGGGGACTGCCGTTCGCCCCGCCGAGAAGACGACGGGGGCAGACCTTACTGCCCCATCCACAGGACCAACGGACATGATCTGGCGGACTGCCAGGTCGTGTCCAAGCTGGTGGAGTAGCGGCTTAAGGAACGCCGCGAAGACGACCGCGACGACGCGGGTGAAGACCCTGCTCCGCTGGCCTTTCAGCAAGCGGAGCACACGGTGGTGTTCATTCATGGTGGCTCCGCCACCTACTCTTCAAACTCGCAGTACAAGCGAGAGTTGAGGGAGGTGTGCGCCACCGTACCAACCCCCGGGGCGAGCAGGCCACTGAAATGGTCAGAGTAGCCGATCACTTTCAGTCGAGCCGACCACCCGGAGAGCACCTCAGGACCGGGCCATCTTCCGATCGTGGTTTCTCCCACGGTCCGAAATGTGAGACTCGGGCGAGTGCTTGTCGATGGAGGAAGCTCCATCAACCTTATGTCAGTCGGGGCATTCAGGGCACTCCAAATTCCCTATGAGGAGTTGCGCCTGGCCCCTCTCTTCTACAGAGTTGCCCCTGGGGTAGGCTTGACGCCCACAGGACAAGTCCATTACTGTCCATTACCTTCTAAGTGTGGAAAACTTCCGGACAGAGAGAATCAACTTCAAGATCACCGACTTCGACCTCCCCTACAATGCTTTGCTTGGCCGACCAGCTCTGGTCAAGTTCATGGCGGCCACGCACTATGCCTACATGATGGTAAAAATCCCCGGGCCTGGAGGTCCAATTACTGTGAAGGTGGATCGGCTGGAAGCCCTGCGCCTCAGCAAGCAGGTGCAGGACCTGGCCGGCACCACCTGCTCGGCCCAAGGCGAGGACGACTGCCTAGAGCTCCCCCCGGTCAAGGCCCGCGCCTCACCTGGTCCCTCGGGTGAGGTGAAGGTGGTCCCCGTGGGTGAGGATGGTTCTGGGAAGGTCGTGAAGATCGGTGCCAACCTCAGCACCAAATAGGAAGACGCGCTCGTCTCCTTCCTCCGGTCCAATTTAGATGTGTTTGCCTGGGAACCATCTGAAATGATCGGGGTCCCTAGGGAGGTGATTGAGCAACGATTGGCAACGCTCCCTGGAGTGCACCCAGTCCGGCAGAAAGTCCGGAGGCAGGCACCAGAGCGGCAAGATGTCATTCGTGATGAGGTAGAGAAACTGCTGCAGGCAAGGATTGTACGTGAGGCCGCCTTCCCCGAGTGGCTGGCCAACCCTGTGCTCGTCAAGAAGTCGAACGGGAAGTGGCGGATGTGCATCGACTTCGCCGACCTCAACAAAGCCTGCCCCAAGGACCCGTACCCTCTGCCGCGAATAGACATTGTCGTTGACTCCACAGCAGGGTGCGAGGTCTTGTGCTTCCTGGACGCCTACTCCGGCTACCACCAGATCAGCATGGCGCGGGAAGACGAAGAGAAAACTGCTTTTGAGACCCCTCTATGCGTGTACTGTTATGTCTGAATGCCATTTGGGCTGAAGAACACTGGTTCAACCTACCAGCGAGCTATGCACACTGTATTTCGGTCACAGATTGGAAGAAATCTCGAAGTGTATGTTGATGACTTGGTAGTGAAGACCAAAAAGACTGCTGGGCTTGTTGAAGATCTAGAGGAGACTTTCTCCCACCTCCGGCAGTATTGCTTGAAGCTGAATACTGAGAAGTGTGTGTTCGGTGTGTCGTCTGGAAAGCTGCTTGGGTTCCTCGTTTCCAGTCGTGGAATCGAGGTCAACCCGGAAAAGATCGCGGCCATCGAGCACATGCAACCACCCACACGGCTCAAGCAAGTGCAGTGCTTAGCTGGTCACCTGGCCTCTCTCGGCCGGTTCATAGCCCGGCTGGGGGAAAGGAGCCTCCCCTTCTTCAAGCTGTTAAAGAAGACTAACTTTTTCGAATGGACTACAGAAGCGCAACAAGCATTCGAAGATTTGAAGAAGTACCTCTCCTCCCCTCCAGTACTAGTTGCCCCATTTGGTGAGCCGCTTTGTTATATGTAGCGGCTTGATCCAGTGATCGTGAGCGCCAGTGGCAGAGCGGGAAGGCATCCAGCGGCCGGTTTACTACGTCAGCAAGGTGTTACATGATGCAGAAACAAGGTACCCGCAGGCCCAGAAGATGGTGTACGCCGTGTTGGTGGCGTCTAGGAAGTTGCGGCATTATTTCAAAGGAAGGGAGATCACGGTGGTTTCCACCTATCCCCTGCGTGAGATTCTTCACAATCGTGAAGCGGAGGGCCGCATTGCCAAGTGGTCCGTGGAGCTGGGCGAGTTTGGCCTTAAGTTCGCTCCCCGCACTGTGATCAAGAATCTAAGATTGGCAGACCTCGTTGTCGAATGGACTCCTGCCAAGTCTGAAGCTGAAGAAACCCCCGCGCCCTACCCCTGGACACTCTACTTCGACGGCTCCTTCAGGCTTGAAGGCGCGGGGGCTGGGGTCCTCCTGGTTTCCCCAACCGGAGACCTCCTCAAGTACGTGGTCGCCCTGGACTTTAAGGCCACCAACAACGTTGCTGAGTATGAAGGCTTGCTGGCGGGACTTCGCGCCGCCGTAGCCATCAGTGTTCGGCGCCTGCAAGTCAAGGGCGACTCGCTGCTAGTCGTCAACCAAGCGAGAAAGGAGTTCTCCTGCTCTGATCCTGTCATGGCGGAGTACTTGGCAGAGGTTAGAAAGATGGAGCGACACTTTGACGGGCTAGGGTATACTCATATCCCCCGGTGCGACAACTACTTGGCGGACGGGCTCGCACAGCTCACCTCGACAAGATCCCCTGTTCCGGTTGGAGTCTTTGAAGAAAGGCTTCCGCGACTATCCATCGCAGCCCCCGTTTCCGGTGGGGACAATGGTGACGCTACTTCAGCCCTCGTTCCGGAAGGGAAAGTAGTACCAGCGGAAACGTCTGGCCAGGCGGAGTACCCGGGCGATCACCGAGTGGTCGCCACACTTGATCGGGAAGGCACATGGATGGATCCAATCCTGGCCTACCTACGGGATCAAGTGTGCCCCAACGATGATGCGTCAGTAGAGAAGATAGCACGAAAGGCCAAGTGTTATACCCTGGTGGGCAGGGACCTGTACCGCCGGGGTAGAAATGGAATTCTTCTGAAGTGCATCACTCGGGAAGAGGGGAGTAGTTTGCTCTCTGATATCCATGGAGGCATGTGCGGGAGCCACCTGTCAAGTCGAATGATGGTTGGGAAAGCTTTCCGCCAAGGGTTCTATTGGCCAACCGCCCTCCAGGATGCTTGCAAGCTGGTGAGGAAGTGCGAGGCGTGCTAGTACCACGCCAAGCAAATCCACCGACCAGCCTAGGCTCTGCAAACCATCCCGCTCTCATGGCCCTTTGCGGTCTGGGGGCTGGACATCTTGGGCCCATTCCCGCGGGCCACAGGGGGCTACACCCATCTGTTCGTCGCCATTGACAAGTTTACCAAGTGGGTGGAAGCCGAAGCATTAAGGGCAATTACTGCCGCCGCCGCAATCAAGTTCATGAAGGGAATCTTCAGCCGCTTCGGGGTCGCCAACCGCATCATCATCGACAATGGCACATAGTTCACCAGCGCTGCCTTCTTGGGTTGCTGTGAAGAACTGGGCACCAAGGTTTGTTTTGCCTCGGTGGCCCACCCAAGGAGTAATGGCCAAGTTGAGCGGGCCAATGCGCTGGTGCTGAAGGGCCTTAAAACCAGGGCGTTTGATCGACTTCATAAGCACGGAGCGCGGTGGACTGAAGAGCTCCCGGCTGTTTTGTGGTCACTTCGCACCACCCCCAGCCGGGCCACCGGAGAAACTCCTTTCTTCCTGGTCTACGGCGCGAAAGCTGTCCTGCCTTCGGAGCTGGCCTTGGGGTCACCGCGCATCGCAGCGTTCACGGAGGAGGGCCAAGAAGACCTGCATCGAGAGGAAGCCAATCTCCTGGAAGAGATGCGAGACCGTGCGGCCTTGCGCGTTGCTCGGTACCAACAAAGTCTCAGGCGGTACTACGCCGCCCGGGTCAGCGAGAGAGTACTAGCGGTGGGCGACCTGGTCTTGCGCAGAATTCAAACGCATGCCAGGTTGCACAAACTGTCTCCCCAGTGGGAGGGCCCCTTCAAGGTGGTCTCAGTCTCTCGCCCCGGGGCGGTCAGGTTGGCCACTGAAGACGGGGAGGAGTTGGCAAACTCCCAAAACATAGAACTTCTGCGCAAGTTCTATCCCCAAAAATGGTTGTAAGTGCAGAGCTGTGTACCCCGACCGACCGGAGTGAGTTTTTCTCTCCTTGGGTGGTCGGGGGAAGCCTCTGATTAAATCAAGTGTTTGGTTTTCGTTCAAAGCAGATACCGCCTTTGTTCTCTTTTTTTCTGGTTTGCGCCCTGGTGGGCCGCGTCCGTGTGGTCGCCCTCAGTACCTTGCGACTCCCCGAAACCTCGACGGTAAAAGTGGAACCCCTGGGTGAGTGCGGCGAGCAGGGATGGGTGATCGGGCGGCTAGTTTGGCACGGTTCTCAACACGGTCGTGACGCTCTGGGCGTCCCCGTGAGAAACGGCGACTTAAACACCGCTACCGAAAGCCTACTACCCTGCCACGCCTCACCAAGGGTTCGGTCCCGAGAGACCGCGAGAATAGTTGATTTCACAAAGTCCTAAGGTCCTGAGGAGACGGTGTTTCGGCGCGAGGGTCTCGAGCCCTGCATCCCGACTAACCTTTAAAGTGTACGGTTGCCTGTTCGCTCATGCAGAACCAACAAAGTGGGGCCCGCGGACAGACGTTCAAGCATAAGACGTGTAAAGGGGGGCCCATGCATTTGTATGTAAGGACAAACTTGCACGAGTTTTTCTTACAGACAAAGACAAAACAAAAGACAAAAAGCTAAGTCGAGGGTCTTCACTCCTCGTCCGCCGCGGCTTCCGTGGCCTCCTGATCCTCTGCCGGACCGCCGTCCATCCCAAGAGCCACGTCCTCGGCCACCGCTTCTGTCGGGACCCGAATTTGCAAATCCGGACCCTCTGTGTATTCAGCACTATTCCAGGAACGCGCTAGTGCACACAGTCTTAACATCGGTAAATATCACAATCATACCACTCGATACTAATAAAGTACTTTAATTAAATAGTCAAACTGGTTGCTCGACCTTATGGTCAAGTTACAAATATACACCACGCAGGGCGAAACTTATTAAGAGAGAAATAATAGCAAATGAAAATAAGATAACCGTGGTGCCATCCAAGATACCACAGCAACCGACCGGGCTCGCTTCCCTAAGTAGAGCGGTTCCTCTTGGAGCTCCTCCTCCAAAGCCGTGTAGTCTCCTCTTCAACTCGGTGTTGTATTGTGGCAAGGGTGAGTACTTGGTACTCAAAGCAAGTCATGCACAGAATGCAGCTAATATACTACATGCATGGCTTAATACAAAGGAGTGGCTCAAGGTATATTTGCAGCAAGAGCATTTAACAAGTATCATAAGTAGATTCGAAAGCAGTAGTAACAAGTAAAGCATAAATAACTTTTCAAGGGGTTTAGTAAACATCTTTCCCATTCCTAATCCACATTTCCATTAACGTCATTCGTAAACCAAACCCAACCTTTCAAGTCCAAGTTATTTTTGAGAAAGTCTAACCCTTGACTGTAATTCCCGAGCGATGTCCAATACCGCGGACACGGCTATTCGAATAGATTTTTCACTCTGCAGAGGTTATGCACTTTACCCACAAGATACAGTCAAACACCACAAAGGCGAGTTCAGTAACAAAGTCTTTCGAAAACTTCTAACAATACAAGTGGTCCTCCCCGGTTGTTGCACACTAACCCTTCCCTTAGCTAAGGCGAAGTTTAGGCCAACCAACCATTAGATGGGTACATGGCCGCAGCCCCGGTACGCTCCCCCGTACAACTTACACAAAGGGTGTAGTTGACCTCCGAGGTCCCATAGGTAATGCGTTATTAGCAACTTAATCAACTAGGTCCGTCCCATTCTGGACATGTGGTTGCAAGATTGACTCAGTTCAAAGGCTTGCAAGGTGAAGTCCTTAGGGTGACCAGGGCAAGACTACCCGAAGAACCAAAACAACATTCCCAATGCCACAACCGGCCCACTGATCATTCTTGCCACATGCCCAGGTCAAAAGCTATTTATCAAACCCCGCTTGGTTACCATGCACCACGTGCCATCAACATCACATGATACCTTTCCAAAACAGGTTCAATATGTCATTAAGTCAATATTAACGCTTGAGTGTCCAAAATCATGTCATGAGCACGAAAGGTGTCTAAGCCATATACTACAACGATCTACAAACCCATGTTGGCAATTTAGTAATGTCCAACTAATAATCCACAACTAGGGTGACAAGGGGTCATGGCACATATTTAAGTAATCAAGGTGTCATACAGCAATTTGGCATTTATCTAATTTCCCAAATCTAAATAAAGTATTTTATAATTGAACTAGCATGCAATAAGTTAAATCAAAATAGGTTTCAAAATAGGATCAACATGGTCAAAGCATAACTCGCCTTCAAAAAGTACTTGTTCTTGGTCTTGAGCTGGCTCCTGGGTCAACACTTCTCCTTCGAAGCCTTCGGGCACTTCAACGTCTACTCGTAATACTTGCAAATAGCAATACACAAATAAACAATAGGCAAAAGCATCCCAAAACTCCAAATAAAATCCATAAACATAGAGAACATAATTTTATGAATTTTTAGGAACTGGAATCGTTCAAATCGGAGTTAAAATGCAAAAGTTATAATTATTTAAAGTTTAAATAATCAATTAAATAATATTACAGAGAAAAACTTTAGTCCAAAAATTAAATAAAATTCATAATTAGGTAGATCTCAATTTTATACAAATTTAGAAATTTGAATCACTCAAATCGGAGTTGAAACGCAAAAGTTATAAGCGTTTGAAGTTTGAAATAAAATCTGAAATCATTATTTCGAATTAATAAATCATTTTCTTTTTCGAAAATTAATTATTGCGTCAGCGAGGACACGTGGCAGCCTCTGATTGGGCGACTGACATCAGCCGGTTCATGGACGTGTTCCATGGTTTGGCTCGGTCCACCGTGGACTCGGTCCACGGCTCCACGTGTCGGCGATGGTGGGTCCCTCGGGTAGCGTCATTCTTGGCGTCGGCGGGCTCAGCCCAGTCTTGGCAGGTGGGACCGCTGGTAGCGTCATTGTCGACATCGGCGCTCGAATACGGCCCGACATGCGGGCGCCATGGCGTCGGCGTGGCGTCATGGTGCGATGTGGGCCGTGACATGCGGGCCCAGCGTGTCGGCGTCCTGCACGCCAGCGCGTGCGTGGGCCCGATCGCGGCGGTCGATCTCCGCACGCGTGGCTAGATCTCGCCGCTGATTTGAAAATCAACGGCCCGCATTGATCTCGACTCACGCGTTTGGGGTGAACGCGTTTGATCTCGACGTTGGATCTAGATCCAGCGGCCGAGATTGATCTCGATTTTGGATGGGATCTCACCATGGGATGACGTGGGCGTGATGGGGACGTTGGATCGAGATCGGACACCGAGGAGCTCGAAGTCCGGCGATGGCGAGCGGCGGCGCTGGGTCACCATCGCAGGGGACGATGACCTAGTCGACGGCGTTTCGGACGCGCTCCGACGACGTGGGTGGTGCTCACCGACGCGGCTTGCTCTCACGGTTCCGGATCTGAGGTCAACGGCGACGGAGGACGACGGAGACGGCGGCTATCGGCGAAATCATGGCCGCACCTTCTCCTAACTCCGGCGAGCTCTAGCGGCGCAACCACGGCGGCTCAGGCGAGGTGAGTTAGGGCTACGGGTGCGCAATGAAGCGGCGATCCCGACACGGGTGGCGGCGCAATAAATAGGGCCCTCGGTGTCCATGAAACGCACGGAAACCGAGGTGCTCTCCGTTGCGGCGCGAGTCCTGGCGGCTGCCTCGGACAGGTGACGTGGCGCACGCACACCGTTGGATCGAGATCCAACGGTGCGTGGGTTTGGGTTCGGCCTGACGGGCGAAGCCGGGCCGGGCTCGATCGAGCTCGGTCCGTGGCGTGGCTCAATCGTGGCCGTTGGATCTTGATCCAACTGGCCACACGCCAGAGGGTTCGACCGAGTGGGTTCGGCTCAACCACGGGCTCGGGTCGGGTTCGGCCTGACTCGAACTCGAGTCCGACTTCGCCCTGGTCGGAGGAACAAGAATCGACCCGCTCGATTTTCCAGCGATTTAATATTTAAAATAATTTCCAGAATTCATTTAATTCAAGAAAAATAGCAAAATACTCGAGAAAAATTCCAGAAAAATTCGAAAATACTTTGGGGCATTTTGGACTCAAATAAAATATTTCCAACAAAATTTTATTTGCAAAGTTAAATTCTTTAATTATTTCAAAATGGAATAAATTCAAATAAATTCCAAATAAATCCAAATAAATTCCAGAAAATTCCAAAAATTCACCAAAGTGCCAAATCACACATAAATTTAAGAAAAGCAAAATTTTGGGGTGTTACAGCTTCCAGCACCGGATTGACCATCTCGAGCTGCCCGGCGACCTGTTCGGCGACATCGTGGCCCCGCGCCTCTGCACGGGCCCAGTCCACTTCCACCTCCTGGATGGCGATCAGGGGGTTGAAGTTCACGTCCTAGCTAGCGCAGCATGCTAGCACGTACTTCGCCGTGGCCGCTGCGACTGCGCTCCCTTCTTCGGTGGACCGGGTGGCTAAGGCGGCAGGCATCAGGGTGAGGAAGTCGGCGATACGGCCCATGCAGAAGGCGTAGTGCCATGCCCGCTGCTCAATAGGGGGCGGCTGCTCCAGCCCCAGCGGTGCCAAGCTGGCCACCATCCGGTCGAAGGCGGGGCGCAGCATGGAGGTGGTCTCGGCCTCTGCGCGGAGCCGGTCACTCCTCTCCGCGTTGCGCTACCTGGTGAGCGCCTCGACGTGGAGTGCTCCTTACGCCCTCTCCTGCTGTAGCTCCTGCTCCAACCGCACTGCCTGGCTGCGCCAGTCCGCGCCTCCTTGTGGAGGCGGTTGATCTCCACGGCGGCCTCCCTCAGCTTCTCCTTGCTCGTCGCGAGGTGGCTGCTCACGCTGGAGTGAAGCTCGCTGAGGGCGGCCAGCAGGGCGTCCGCGTCCGCCGAGGGAACTGAAGCGGTGGGGGCCTCCGGGGTGGGTTGCAAGCCCAACTCACCCTCGGTCGGCGCGGTGATCGTCCCCGTGGCGGCTATTGGGCGGTCACCCGCGTCGCCCTGAGGCTCCCCCACCACAACTGGCGCTGTCGCGGCCGCGGTGGTCCCCTGATCGCCTCCAGCTGGGGCGCTTGAAGTAGCCGCCCTAAAGAAGACAAAAAGGAGGTAAGCCTTCCAGATTAAAAGAACTTAATAGTTTTTGTGCTTTGGTTTAAGTACCCGGCAGGAAGTCTCCTGAAACACGGCGTGGCTGGGGGGAGGTTCAGCACCCCCCGCGGCGGCGGCGGTAGATCCTGCGCAGCCGGCGCAGGCGGAAGAATTGGGGCTGGCGGCTCAACCTGCGGCGATGGAGGAAGGATCGCTGCTGACGGCGGCGGCGGATCAACCTGCGGTGGCGGAGGAAGGATCGCTGCCGGCGGCGGTGGAGGAAGGATCGGTGTCGGCGGCAGCGGCGGATCGACCGGCGCCGACGGCGACGGAGGAACAATCGGTGCCGGCGGAGCTATGGTCGGAGCAGCGTCAACATCAACCACCTCGACGGGAGTAGTTGAAGTTGTAGCTGCGGCCGCCGTAGAGCTCCCCGCCCCGGCGGAGCCCTGCGGGCCAGTCGAGGCCACCGCGCCCCCTGACGAGGCTCAAACCCTCTTGGGGCTGGTGCCAGGGGCGTCATCGTCAGCGGGGCGTTTGCCCCTTCCCTGGTCGCCGGCTGGGGGAGGGTCCCGGATCGTCAGGGCTCTTGGGCGTGGCTTGTTCACCGGTCCCGTGGCGTCCATAACGGGCATGGCACAGGTGATTGCCACGCGCTCCCGGGGCTCCATGCGGCAAAGCGGGAGTGCACCCGCCGGGAAAGGCGGGACGACGCTGGGGGCGCCCAATTGCCCCATCCAGGCGTCGACTTTTGAAGGGGATAAGTCCCCTGCAGCTGTTAGCAAGTAAAAAAAGGAAGAAGAATGTCTTCAACTCGGCAACAGTTGCCCAAAATCACCAAAAAGGGGAGACAAGAAGCCTACCTCCGGAAATCGTCCGGGTTACGTCATCAAGGCCCGTGTACTGCTAGGCTGGGCGGGCACGGTGGCACAGGGGGCTGATCCCTCGAGAAATGAAGTCTGGGAGAACCATACCTCCCGTCAGGCCCGCTGTCCGCAGCTGGTCCACGCGAGCCAGCATCGTCCGGAGCTCGGGCGATTCGTCGACCTACGCTCCCCAGATGGGGTTGCTGACCGCCGGCCCGGTCGGCAACTCCAGGTTCTCTATGCCGCTGTCGTCCGCGACATAGAGCCACTCGTTGCGCCAGGTCTTCCAATTGGACCTAAGATCCAACTGGTTCGCCGCGCCGTCTCGGAGGTGAAAGTGGCAGCACCCCGACGGGATGGAAGGATCCCTGGCCGCGCGCAGGGCGTAGAAAAAGCGAAAAAGAGGAAGATTGGGGGCCACTCCCACGAACATTTCGCAGAAGTAGGCGAAGACAACAAGGAGGATGATGGAATTGGGAGGAAGATGAATGTTGTGGATAGAGTAGAAGTTGAGGACGGAAATGTAGAAGTCAGAAACTGGCGGGAGAAGGCCCGCCAACATCGCCCAGCCGAAGAAGATCACTTCTCCCGGGCGGCAGCCGGGCGCTGTGGTCCCGGCACAGACGTTGAGGGAGCCGCCGGAGATATACCGGGAACACCTAGCGGCGTCTGTTTCCTTGACGGTCGACGGCGGAAGCAAAGGTGCCATCCGAGCAAAGGAGGCGATATGCAAGAAGGAGGCAGTTCGCAAGAAGGATGGTTGAAGGTTTAGCAGATGAATGAGACTGAAAGAAAGAAACCGCTCCACCCGTGCCAACTTATATATAGGCGCACGGAGAGGTGATCTGGCGGGAAACCCGAAGCGTCGCGGCGGCTCGAAGGCGGGAAGCCCAAAAGGCTGTCGAAGCGTGGGCATGTTCCCCAAATGTCCAGCGTCGGTTACGAGGCGGGGGCGGTTGCATGTTCCGCCTTAAATACCCAGAAACGGCTGCGGGCATTTAAAGCTGTGGCATTACGTGGGCATTTATGATGGACCAACCCGGGAGACCGAACTGTTTTCCAAAAAGGGTCAAAAGCGCTCTCGGGTGGGCCCGGGGGCTAATGTCGGTGTATTCTACACCAGGGTGCCCACTCCACCGCAGTAAAGGTAATCGCCCAGCGGACAGGTGGCATTCAGGCCACACCACTGGCGGTCAGTAAAGGTAATCGCCCAGCGGACAGGTGGCGTTCAGGCCACGCCACTGGCGGTCAGTGAAGGTGATCGTCCAGCGGACAGGTGGCGTCCAGGCCACGCCACTGGCGGTCAGCATGGTGATCGCCCAGCGGACAGGTGGCGCTCAGGCCACGCCGCTGGTGGTCAGGAAAGGTGATCGTCCAGCAGACAGGTGGCGACCGGGCCACGCCGCTGGCGGTCAGCAAGGTGATCGCCCAGCGGACAGGTAGTGACCAGGCCACACCACTGGCGGTCAGCAAGGTGATCGCCTAGCTGACAGGTGGCGTCCAGGCCACGCCGCTGGCGCTCAGTTCCCAAGGCCACCTAGCGGTCTGTGCCACCGCGCAGAGGGTCAAGGGCATTTAATGCATGTCGTGCTCATTAAGTGGAGGTAATGAAGGCCACAGTGTGACGGTGCGTGTTCCCAACGCGTGCATTTATTACGAGTGATGTCATGACGAAATCCCCCCTGGCGAGGCGTGCAGAGCCAGCAAGCACACGTGTCCCAAGGCCGAGGCAAAGTTGGCTGTGTCAGAAGCGTTGGGTGCAACTCAAGAATAGTGACAGGTGCATTAAATGCTGTATGGCAGTGTAGTAAGAGTGGTACACTTATGTAAGTCCCCCATGCGCCCCAGCCAGCCCAAGTATAAAAGGGAGCCGAGGTGCATGGGAGAGGGGGTTGGAAGATCTTTTTGGGTTGGATGATTTTAGTCTCCCCCAAGAACACAAGCAAGAACACCCAGACAGGACTAGGGCTATTACTCTCAGGAGGGCCCGAACCTGGATAAACATCAGCGTCTCCTTGCAAGCTTCGCCGCTGATCCCTTTCCTCCATCTCTCGAGCGATCTCCATGAAAGCCCCCCGTTTGAACTTCGTATACACCCGACCCGGAGGTGTTTATTGGCTTTTACGCTGACACCTTGAGTGCAAATTCCACCTGTAGACCATGAAGAAGATTAGCAATAGCTGTCATTGATGAGCTTGTAACAATTATATCATCCACATGCACTAGAAGGTAGATCATTGTATTGTCATCATTTGAT
The DNA here is from genome assembly GCA_036346355.1 of Rhipidocladum racemiflorum. Lineage (NCBI taxonomy): Eukaryota > Viridiplantae > Streptophyta > Magnoliopsida > Poales > Poaceae > Rhipidocladum > Rhipidocladum racemiflorum. Next base: position 61,887,011 of record CM070570.1, read on the forward strand.
AAACAGAGAAGTATCAGCCCGAGAGGGAACAAAACCTAGTTCCTGAAGTTTGGAACTTACCCTAGAGTACCATGCCCTCGACGCTTGCTTAGAGTCCATACATAGTCTTGTCAAGTTTGCAAACATAATGTGGTTATTGTTTATCCTCATACCCAGGTGGTTGTCTCATAAACACTTTCTCTTCATACTACCATGCAAAAATACATTCTAAGCATCAAGCTAACGTAAGCACTAACCTCGAGATATAGCAATGGAAAACACAAGGTGAATAGTAGCCGACTTCACTACTAGACTAAAGGTATCTTCATAGTCAATGTCATACCTTTCCTTGAACCCTTTTGCCACTAATAGTGCTTTGTATCTGTCAATACTACCATCCGCTTTCCTCTTGATTTTGCATACCCACTTGCAATTGTATCTACCAATATTACGCCCTCTACTTGGAGGCACTAGGCCTCAAGTCTCATTTTTTTTATCAAGACACCAAACTCATCATACATGGCTCTTCCATTTGGGATCCTCCATGGCTTCTACATTTGATGTCAATTCCTCAACAATTGCACAATTATATGTATACCGCACTATCCCATCAGTGTAAGTTTTCAATCTCTTGATGTTGTTCTGTAGGCGAGTCTGTGGACGCATTGCTTCAGCTAGTGTGGGCTGCAGCGTGTCCACAGAAGATTCTTCCACCTCAGACATCGTCGAATCAATGGAATGAGTAAAGGATCTGCCTACATGTGACATGCCACCTGAGGATGCAACGGCAGGAATAGGAGATCCGCCCAAGGAAGGAGCACCCGAATCATACTTGAGTGGGGTGTCACCATGTACCCTATGCATAACCCCAGCATCACTTGGAGCATCCAATTCCTATGCAAAAAATTCATGAATTGTAGCATGTGCATTAGCTGGGTTAGTATGCGTATTAATCACTCAGTCACCCCCATCATCCAAACCATCTGGTGGAGGAGGAAGAAGCATCATCTCTGAACGCAAGTGAGGACCAAAATTTGGGGCCATAGTAGAGAAAGGAAAAACATCTTCTTCAAATACTACGTCGTGCAAGCCGTGCCATGCCGTGCTGGCCTAACTCACCTTCGGCTAGCCCAAGCATCACCCATTTGCTCTTTATGCCTTCTTCGTGCCGTGTCGACCTAGGCTCGACCCATTTGCACTATTGCAATGATGCGATGAGATGAAAGGACCTGGAGACGCACGGAGCTAAGGCAATGGACACAAATATTTTTGGAGAAAGAGGTAAATTTCATTCAATCTTGAACATGTACAGAGTTATTGCCTCATTAAAAACCATACACCCCAGTGTGGGGTACCCCCTCCCCCCGATAAGGAAAAGAGTACAATAATTATGTATATATACATTGATACATAGACTACCCTGTAGGGTCGAGGATGCGCCTAGAAGGGGGTGAATAGGTGATTTAAAAAATTCTTTCTCACTAAAGATCGAGGATCACCTCTAAATACCCCCCTATGTCAAAACCTAATTAAATTGCGGAAGCGTAGACTACGGTTTTGACAATTAAGGCCTAAATCAACTAGACTCACTAGTGCACTAACTAAATTAAGTCTCTACAATAGGATTGCTATGTCAATTAAGCAAGCTACACTAAGCAATTCTATACATAATCAAGTAATAGATATAAATGCAATAAGGTAAATGCTTGAAAGTAAAAGAGACAAGGGACACGATACTTTTTACCATGGTTCGAAGACTTCTCCCCTACTCCACGTTGAGGAAGTCCAACTCACTTTGGACCAGCTCACTTACTTGAGCCTTCCACCTCGAATCAACTCGTGGTAGCTTTTTACCATGTCGGGTAGGCTAAGCTCCAACCTTCACAAACTTTTGCCGGGGCTCCTCACAATCCTCGAGAACTCCCGCGCACGATGCTCCTACACCGTCTAGGAGGCAACAACCTCCAAGAGCAATAGGTCAAGCACTCTGCTCAAGCTTCACCGATCGCACCACTCGCGTCTCCGGTGATCACCAAGTGCAACTCATGCATCTAGGGTCCTCTCAATCCTCACTAGATGCAACTCATGCAATCTAGGATCACTCTTGATCTCAAAACTAAATGGGAAGAGGCAAAACCATGCAAACCACTCCCACAAACTCACACAAAACTCAAGAGGGTTCAAAACATCAGCAACAATAAGCCCTTGCCCCCCTCCCAAGGGGGTCTTATATAGCCTCCCAAGCCAAAACTAGCCATTGGGGACAAAAACCTGAAAAATCGACAAAACCGGCACTACCGCCCTCATAGGGCTGGTAGTGCCGCCTTTAGCCCCAACGGTCGGCTAACGGCTATAAACCCGGTACTACCATAGGCAAACTGCCGGTAGTACCGCTCGAACGGTAGTACCGGCCCCACTAGGCGGTACTGCCGGACTAAGGGCAAAACCAGAACAAACCCGTTCTGTAAAATGACTAACAGCGATCACTGCCCGGTACTGCCGCACCTTCGGCAGTACCGGCCCCACATGGGCGGTAGTGCCTCCCTTGACTAGGGCACAAAATCGACTCCTCTGAAAAATGACTACCGGCGTATTACGCCCGGTACTGCCACACCACCAGCAGTACCGGCCCTACCTGGCGGTAGTGCCGCTCTCAAAAAACCTAGAGAAAACTCCTGTCTGGAAAATAGCTACCGCTATTAAAACTTCAGTAGTACTGCACCTACGGTAGTACCGCCAATAAACCCGCGGTAGTGCCGGACTTCAAACTCCTCCAGAAAACAACCCTTTTTGGAAAACAACTACCGCTACACAAATAACGGTAGTACCATAAAAGCGGTAGTACCGACGCCCATACGGCGGTACTGCCGACCCTGGAGTACTACCTACATTAACACTGTGGTAGTGCCAGCAAAACAGAGAAAACAGGGTTTTAAACTCAAACCTTTTCTCCGAAACTTCAACAACTATTCTTTGAGCCATTTGGTGATCAAACCAAGATCACACTAAGTTGCAAAACACTTTTGCAACACTACTAAACCATGCTCAAAGAATTTCAACCAACTCCAAACAATTTGCGAAGAACACATTTCGCAAACGTCTCAAAGATTATATTTGCAAGATGAAAGTGCATCTAGGCCCCTAAGATTGTTTTGGATGATTAATGACGAGTGATTAAGGGACTAATGGGTTCAATAAGTAAATGAACAGGTAAAAGTCCCGAAGCAAAAAGGGTCTACGGAAGTTGACGCCCCTCAAAAAGCATAAGGAAGAAAAACGGCGATATTTGGTGTAATTTACTCTTATCGTTGAGTCATAAAAATGACGTACTATTAAGAGGGATGCAACTTAGTCAATCTAGGACAAGTATCGATGCTCATATGAATGCCTACTCATTTCCTTTGAGAGACACGAGTCATAACATGCACACCGATAAATTTCTTCAGTATCCTTATCGGAATTTCCGATGTAATATCGGAAGTTCCGATATAACGGATTGTCCGGTGTAAGTGTTTTGTGCACTCTCTGGATGCATCGGATATTCCGATGTGATCATCGGAAATTCCGATATGTGTTGAAAAGACTTAGGGTATCCTCTGGACGCTTCGGAAGTTCCGATGCCCTTGATCGGATGTTCCGATCCCTATATAGTTTCTAAAGGGTACTCTCTGGTTAGATCGGATGTTCCGATCTATAGTCGGACATTCCGATGTTGACTTAGAGTCATTTTGAAAATGCTTTTCAAAAGTAGCTCTTTAGACATATCGGACATTCCGATCGTATTCTTCGGACGTTCCGATGTGTGTTTTTCGACCATTTAAGTCACTTGCATTTCTGGTGAATTAGACTTATCGGATGTTCCGATATAGTCATTGGAAGTTCCGATATGTGGCTGGGTGGAAGAATAACGGCTAGTTTTTTACCCATTCCTATATATACCCCTCCACCCCTTTAAATGAAAGTGGTTTTTTGGCTGTGGTTTTCACTTGAGCACAAAACAGTTTTCTTGGCTTGATCTTTCTTCCTCTACTCCTTGATATTAGTGATCAAACAAAAAGTGAGAGTTGAAGAAGATTTGAGTTTAGATCACGAGAGAGACACTCTTGAGCATAAGAGATCATTTCCAAGATTGAGTTAAGTTGCATTCATTACTCTTGGAGGTTGAAGGACTCCTAGATGGCTAAGCGTTGCTCACGAGCTTCCGAAGAGTGTGGGACGTCGTGAGAAGTTTGTGAAGGCCGATTTCGCCTTCGAAAGGAAAGAAATCAAGAGTGGAACCGAATCTCAAGTGTGACAGAGGTTTGGGTGGAAAGGGTTGAAAGAGACCCGGCTCTTTGTGAGCCTCCTCAACGGAGACGTAAGATCCCCTCAAGGATCTGAATTCCGGGAAACAAACTCTTGTCTCTTTGGTTCAAATTTCTCTTGAATTACTTGTGTCTAAACTTCTATTTGAGTTCCTCTATTGTTGCTACTCAAGTCTAGATCGCTTACACATTCTTGGACTCAACTAGAGTAGAAGAAAATTGTAGATTGCTGGACGTTGTTACTTGTTCTCGAATTTCAGTACCGATCGGACATTCCGATACTTAACCGGAAGTTCCGATATGATCGAAAGTTGCAAGAATCACATGCTCTTAGGACCGGAACCCATAGACCTCCCGTTTATTCGCACAATGAATTTGCAAATAAACAACCAAACCATTTTATGCTTGAGCATTCTCTTTTTGCAACACTTGCAAAAGCCTGGCTCCAAGCAAACTCCAAACAACGAAATCAGAGTGCATGAGCTCTCTAATTGCAACTCTTGCAATTGTCTAGCTCCATGCAATAATTAAACCAAACATTTACTTGAGCTCTCTCATTTTGCAACCCACGCAAACATAGTTCCAAGCAATACCAAATAAACTCATAAAGATTTTGGTTTTAAAAACAAAAACAAAGCATGAAGCTTCATTTATTGCAACACATGCAAAACATGAACTTCATGCAAAAGCCAACGCATTAGCTTATCCTATTTGCAATTCATGCAAATCAAAGATCATTGCGAAAACCCGAAGCATAAGCTTGTCTTATTTTGCAACACATGCCAAATAGAGCTTTATGCAAAATCCAAGCACGAGCTTCACCCACTCGCAACACATGCCAAATGGTTAGCTCCATGCAAAAACCAAATCAAGAAGATTTGAGCTCGAGTGAACAATGGGATTGAGATCACCAGCACATGATGAAGCTCAAAGCAAAGCACTCAACCCCTCTTAATAGTACGGCGCTGAAAACTAGACACAAAGACTAGGAAACTCCTTAGCCTATCTAGTTATACCTTTAGCCGCCGCAAGCAATCCCCTTTGGGTCTTTATGATCTTCAATCATTTTCTCCCCTTGGATTGATACCCTACCTCTTCTTCTTTTCCGAGATCTCTTGATGTCCATCACCTCATGATGTCATAGTTGTCCCGTTTTTATCATCTCAACCATCTTTGGACTTAACTTAACTCATTCATCACTTATGAAAATAGGTAGTCCAAGATGCATGGTTGTCTCAATCATCTATGCACTCCATTAACTCATAATTGATGCCACTAAAATCGATTGAGCACAACCTAAATCAATTTAATGAATTTAAATATGTCTTGAGCACATGATGCAACTAATGCTTCATACTACTTAATAACTCTCCATTTGTCCTTAATCGATCACAAGAACATCATCAACACATGATGAAATATCCTTTGATGATTAGGAGAAAAATAAACTCAATTTAAACATTCATTTAAATTGATCTATTTCAATGTATTGATTCTTTATATGTGGAATAAAAAATAGATCAATACATTGATACATCAAGTTCAAGTGTGAACTCCCCCTAGATATGTGCATCCATGTAATATATGGATTGGGAAACATAATGCACATTTTGTGGTTAATGCGTTAATGCATTGGGGAATTCATACTTTAACTTGAATCCAAAGTATGCAATTTATACTAGAATGAATATGCATTTCATACCTTGGGTTTTCCATTTTCCATCCAAATATGAGACTATTGAATATAACTCAATAAAGCATGTTAGTCTTAATAAGATTAGATTTGTCATTGAACACAGATTAAGCATTTAATCTAAACCAATCACCAAAACCAATGGAGCTTGAACTTACATACCCGAGGCCGAGATTGTCAAAGTCGGCTACCGCATCCATGATCTCTAGATCCTTGGGTTGATGTTGTGTCCTGTCATCTGCACACTCCCAGTCTTTGAGGCATGTAATTGCCTCAACCATCTCAGATCTAAGAGATGACCTCCTCGGCTCTAGTACCCCCCACCAAACTAAAAGTGGCTTCCAACGAGACAGTGGACACTGGAATCATAAGTACGCCCCATGCAAAATGGGATAGCATGGGGTTAAATATGTTGGTTATTCTTCCACCGCAAGAGTAAGTTGAGTTGATTTTCCTCATCCATATCAAGGTCGGTCTCCATGAAAGACGTGTCGAGGTAGTGGTTGACATCTACTCGTGGATTCTATGTCAACCTACTCGGCAATTGGGAGGACGAGCCAAACACCTTGCCTTTTAGCTTTTTCTATATGTTTGAAGCGGTCGAGCTGCCTCGTGCTTGTTGCATTATTAAGGTGGATCTTCTTGCTTCACTTCTGGTGACAAACTTATCATAATATTTATGGAAAACTCTAAAAAACTCATTATAAACATGAGTATAGGCCTCGAAGAAATCAAGATCGAATGCCTCACCTATTCCATGGAAGGCGCCCTGCAAGTCAGATAATTTTCTCTGAGGATCCAAAATAGTAGCAAAACAGTAGAGATGTGGAATAGCTTAAAAATATTTTAAAATTTTTGCTCCATTGAATCTATAATGGGATTTAAAATATAATTATCTCTATTGTCTTTAAAAGCAATAGCAATAGTCCAAAGCCACTCGATGACTAAGGAAGAAGTTGGGTAGTACACACCGGATAAATCTTTAGTTGCATTGAAAAATTTTCTAAAAAATTACAAAAATGACCAACAATTTGCCAATCCACTTCAGTAACCAACGGCTCACCATTATTGCAGTTGACAAAGACAGTGATAATATGTTCGTAGTCCTTGCAATGCTCTAGCATAGTATACATTGAGTTCCATCTAACCTTCATATCAAGGGTGAATCTTCTTAGTTCCTTATTGTTGGCTCAGTAGTACTCTGAAAACCGTGCAAACCTTACATGCGAAATTGTAACAAACTCGATAGCTTTATGTATGTTATCCAAACTATGTTTCATTACAATCAAACATGCATGCACAATGAGATTAATATTATGGCATACACATCTCTGGTGGAGTACAGAACCTCTAACATAAGTCTCCAGATGCAGTGAGATAATCCATAGCCATCATGTTAGCTGATGCATTGTCAAGAGTGATGGAAATAATTCTACTTTTTATTTTAAATTCAGTAATAACCTCAAGTACACGGTTAGCGATAGCCTCTCTGGTGTGTGACTCAGAGATTGACCTAAACCCTATGACCATTTTGTGTAGTACATAGTCGTAAGCTGCTCTTTGATGTGCGAAAATCCATATATATGATGTTAAGGCAAAGGAAAAACTAACTGTCATGAAAGTCTGTTTCAATATTTCTAGTTTATTTGTAAACATTTTATAAATGTCACGTATAGTTGTTTTTCTACTAACATGTTGGTATTGTGAGCAAAAACCATGTTTTACCATTCTTTCAAAATTAGATCTCTCACCCATTCTAAGTGGAAGATCCTCTGTAACTATGTAACATGCAATTTTATCTCTAACTACATCGGCTTTGTATACCCACATACTTACCGAACCATCGGTGTTAAAGTTGAGCTGTGTCTGGATGCCCTTGCCCGGCCTCCGTTCTACTGATATCATCTTCAAGCATGTCTCGTGCATCTCTTCTAATGACCTATTCACCACATGCATGTGCAGACAATTTAGCTTGACAGTATTTGCAAATAGCATACACTACCTCACGCCCGTCCATAATTTTGATGGTTCTATCCATATGTTGCCAGCACCATGCCCGTCGAGTGCTGGATATGGATATCCGTCTCGGTTGCGTCGATGTAGTGGCATCCGAGCTCGGTGCTGATACTAACGTCCGTCTTGGATACACCGATGTAGCGGTATCGGAGCTCGGTGCATCCAGAACGTACGAGACATCTTCGATGCCATGAGTACCTTCCAGATGATGGTGATCCATGCCATAGTCTCCCATGATGGGTGGAGAGTTTGCACGGATCGATCTCTTGATCGTGACAAGGGGGACTTGGAGAGTGAGGGTGTGCTCTCCTGCTCTTGCTCTTGCCAAACATTTTGTTTCGTGGAGGAAAAACAAAAAGAGAGAGCAAATTCATACTAAACACACAGAACAAATGAGAGAGTGAGTGGGACGCTCTGAGCAAAAAATAGAGAAAGCGAGCGAGATGTTGCAGAATATGTTGAACAAATGAGCATCAGGCTGATTTTATAGCGATTAGTGAGCAAATAACCATTCAAATGACCATTGAAAATTTGAAATTAGGCATGACTGCTTGGGAATCCCTCTCTTTACGTCACGTCATGTTGCTTTATGTTGGAATCATGCGCGGGAATGCAGGATGAAAATTGAAATCAGGCGCGGGATGGAATCATGCGTGAGAATGCAGGATGAAAATTGAAATTAGCTTTATTTCTTTTCATGCATCACAACGATATCCCTCTTTGTCTCTCTCTCATTGAAATGGATTAGACTTGGCCGCGTGGGATGGAAAAGGTGCGGGATGAAAATTTGATGCATGTTGAATGAATCTTCCCTCTATCTTCCTCCATTTCAATCATGTCACGCCGCTTTACATCTTTCATCATGTTTCATCACTGTCTATTTGCTTGCGAGAGAGAAATAATCTTTTCCCTCTTTTCTCTCTCTCTCCCTCCCTCTCTTTTTCCACTTCCCTGTCTATCACGCCCCTTCGATTCCCACACTACCCCTTCGGTTCCTTCACAGCCAAGGCGCCACTGCCCGGTCTCTCTGCCCCCACCTCCTTCCCTCCGAACTTCGGTGACCGGCCCTCCCATCACTTCCTCCTGCACCCTACTGGCTCTCCTCCCACCTCCTTCCCTCTATCTCCCCTCCACACCATCCCCTCGGCTTCCCCCCTCCCTGCATCGGCACACAGGCGCACAGCCTATGCCCGACCTCCCTCCTCCCCTCCCCGCACCGCCGACCTCCCTCCTTAATCCTCCCAGCACCGTCGGCCTCCCTAATCCCTCCTCCCCACCCGACCTAGTCCACCCAAGCGTGCAACCTCGGGCCGCCCCCGCACCCTCTGCCCCCTGCTGCCCGCCTAGGCCTCCAGCCCCCCTCCAGCTACCTCCACTCCCTTCGACTTCCAAGGCAGCCATGATGATGACGCACGGAGGTGAGGCGGGCACAGCGACCATGGCGATAGCACATGGAGATGAGGAGGTGTGAGCTCAGCGTGTCCACGACAGGCATGGTGACAGCGACACCGAAGGTACACCCCCCTGCGTGCTCCGCTCCGACCGATCGCCCCTATCTCTCTCCCCTCAGCCTTCCTGCTGCCCCTCACCCCTCTCTCTCTTTCCCCTCTGGCCTCCACATCGCCTCCCTTCCTCTTCCCCCACAACGACGGCGTGGGCCACGACAAGCGAGGGGAGAGAGAGAGGCGATGCTGGAGACTACGCGGCATGGGAGGCGAGGGGGGCAGCCATAGCGGTGAGCCGGCAGCATGATGGGCAAGGCGGTGACCCATGGCGAGGCTCCGCTCCCCCATGACCCGCTGGCCACCTCCCTACCGCGGGCCAACAGTAGTGATGCCGTGCCTTGTTGCAAGCCCACGGCAGTGGTTCTGTGCCCGCCATATCGTCGGCGTGCCGCACCGTGTCGGCACGGACCCGACCCAAATAGTCGTGCCAGGCCGTGCCATCCATCGTGCCCGGCACAACCCAAACTACAATGCCATGCTGGCACAACATGGCCCACAACGTGTCAGGTTGGGCTTTGGGTCGAGCCGAGCTTATCGTGCCTTAGGTCGGTCCAAAGAAGCTCGGCTCGACTGCCCACCTCTACCTCGCATCATGCCCACTACAAAATATCTAGAGAACATTAAAGATACCCTTCCACATCATGCCCACTACAAAATATCTAGAGAACATTAAAGATACCCTTCCAATGAGTTATCTTTGTACGACTTCATAAGCTCTTAATTATGTATGTGCCAATTATAAATGTGCCTTAATACATGGACCCACAAAACGCATTTTTAGAGACATCAACATATACTATTTTGTACTTTCTTTATTTTCTTAGTGCATGCGATTAGGTTCTCTCATGCAAGACAAGGCTTGGACTACTTTTGCGGCTCTCTCCTCAACCTCGTCTCCAAGCTGACAAGGCGTACCAATAGAAAAAACACCGAGCATACTATAGTACATGCGCTAATATAGTTAATAGAAATTGTTTACTCATCTAGTCCTTTTCTTCACTTTTTTACAAAAATAGTTCTCTTATTTATTTTTTTTTTTGCAAAACTGGTGTTCTGTGCACTGTGGAAGGACCAAGAGACAACACCTGACACCTTCCACGCCAGGGGACCACGAGAGGCCCAGAAACTATGCTACAGAACCGCGGGAAGCTAGTAACATGAGAGACGGTGCCGAGCATGGTACTAGCAGACTTGTCGCGCTTCTAAGCCACGGAAGAGCAGTTGCCAAGCTCTACAGGCGCGGCAAGGAGCTTTTTTGCACGCGTGGGAGTGCCTTCCGTGCTACAGTACCTTCTATGGGACTGTAGCACGAGAGGCACTTTCTGTGTGTACTGTAATGAAGAGGGGGCTAGTTTTGCAAAAAATTTGAGAATAAGCTATTTTTGAAAAAAAAAATTGAAGGAGGGAGTTAAATGAGCGAAGACGTTGATGGGTTAGGATCTTGGCTGATTTGGCCAACCTAGTACAGTTCTAAGCATGGTTGTGCATAGGGTTGTAAACGGGCCGAGCTTGAGCGGGCTTGGGGCTCCCAGGCTCGAGCTCGGTAAGGCTCGAGCCGAGCTTGAGTTATGGTCCGAGCCTTGATCCAGGCTTGAGCTCGGGTCGATTCAAGCTCTAGTAGTCTCGAGTTTGGCTCGAGTAAGCTCGGTAAGCATGATAAGTTCGAATAAACTCGATAGGTTCGAGTAAGCTCGGTAAGCATAATAAGCTCGAATAAACTCGATATGCTCGAGTAAGCTCGGTAAACTTGGTAAGCTCGGTAAAATCTCGAGTAAGCTCGGTAATAAGCTCGATCTAAGCTCGAGTAGACTCGCGAGCTATTCGAGATCGGCTCGGTAAAGCTCGCGAGCTCGAGATCGAGCTCGAGTTCGACTCGTTTGGAGCTCCAATCGAGTCTAAATCGTGCCGAGCTCGAGTAGCTCACTAACTCAAACTTTTTTTTACGGCCCTAATTGCGAAAACCAATCTTAGTCAAACTTAGTGGGTTCGGCAAAATCACATTAAAAAAACCAACATATAGTCCCCCTGCAACCCTTTATCTATTTTCTCAAGCCATCCCGGTGGCCTTTTTTGCTTGTTTGGATGCTTGCATGTTGGCAATTTAGTGCCAGCACAGTCCTAAACTCCATGAATACGACTACAGCACGAAACTTTAAACCAATAATTTGTAGGTGTACACTTAAAGGAGTTATAACTATAGTAAGCTACAATTGCTGGGTATTTCTGTATGCTTATATATTAGACTAGATAAGAGTGTTCTTTATGTCTTTTTCTAAAAATCCTAAATAAACTAGCAAGACACCTATGCAGTACTGAAATTTCGATCACTTTTTTTAAGCTGCTAGACAATTGCGTACCATTTGGAGCATCTCCAACGGTACATGGGTTTCAAGAACTGCAATTTGAAGTTCCAAAGTATCAAATATGAAACTTCAAGCTTCAAACGGATTTTAAAATATGAAACATGAGATTTCAAGAGTTCGAGTTTCAGATCAAACTTTGAAGTTTCAAATGTGAGTTTCGAGCGAGTTTCAAGAGATAGAAACCAAGTTTCACACAATTTTCACGAACGTTTCAGAAATTCAATCAAGTTTCAAACAAGTGTCATGCAGATTTCACCAAATTTCAAGAGATAGAACCATGTTTCAGACAAGTTTCATGAAAGTTTAAAAATTCAAGCAAATTTCATGCAAGTTTCACCAAGTTTCAAAAGTTCAAGCTAGTATCAAATATGTTTCACGAAGATTTCAAACTTTTGAGCTAGTTTCAAAAATTTCAAGCAAGTTTCACTTAAGTTTCAAAAATTCAAGCTGGACTCAGACAAGTTTCATGAATTCGAAAATTCGAGTGAGTTTCAAACAAGTTTCTTGCAAGTTTCGCTGAAGTTTGAAAAATTCGACCGTGTTTCCCATGGTTTCAAGAGAGCTTGGGGCCACGGGGTCGTCTGCACTGGCCTGCTGCCCCTGCTTGTCGCTCGCCTGGTCCGATTTGCCGAGCCCGCATCCAAGACTTCCACTGCCGCCCTGGATGTCCCCAAGCCTGTATCCGTGGCCTCCTCCACGCACACCCGAAGACAAAGACCTCAGTTGCTGCCATGGCCGCCTCCACACATGTTCACGCACGTTGCAGGCTTGCAGTGGATGGAAGAACTACGATAGAACTGCCACGACAAAGTTCAAACCTAGCATGAGAGGAGGGAGATGCCCGTCCTGGGTTTTCTAAGTTTTAGTTCTTGGCGAGAGAGAGACACAGAAGCGACCGCTTCGGAACCTTCTCGATTGGGATGCGTGTGTTAGCCGCGGTTAAACTCTAGGATTTGCGCATCAGGAATTAGAGATCCATGGTTTCTAGGTAGGCAATATATCCTGTGCAATTAATTTTTTGGTGTAATCACTGTGCAACTGAACTATTAAATATCATGAAAATTTCTGAAAAAATTTGTAGATGTACTCTTGAACGTACTCTACCTCTATATAAAATTACAAGTTCAAATTCATTATATATTGAGAGTTACAAATTCTATCAATTTTGAGCCCTTAAAATTTGTCAAATTTTTCTCTTTTTTATAATTCTTAATATATAATGAATTTGAACTTGCAATTGTATACAGAGGTAGAGTATGTTCAAGAGTATATCTACAAATTTCAGAATTTTTCACGATATTTAGTAGTTCAATTGCACGATAATTACATCAAAAACTTAATTGCATAGGATATGTTGCCAGGTATCTCATCGACAAGAGGAAAAACGGTGTACCGTTTAGCCGAGAATCTTCCTTTTTTTTAAAAAAAAAAAAAAACTGCATTAGTGTTCTCCTTCAAAACAACAGGACAAGGAACATCCGTTCAATTTAATAACGATACTCTCTTTCACTTTACTCGTCTGATCTCTCTCTTCTCTCTCTCACTCAAGACGACGAGGGAGGGGCACCGCCGACGGGGAGGAGCGCCCCCAGATCCGGTGGCTGCCGAAATGCGGCGACGGGATGGAGGGAATCTGGTGGTCGGAGTATAGCAACAGGATGGAGGACCACCAGATCTGGAAGTGACTGCATCACACTAATATGGTGGAGGACCCCTCTCCAGCCTCATCTCCTACGCGCAAAGCGGCTAGATGCGATTTTCATGTCCTAATGCTCTCTCAATCCCTCTCATATCTCACGCTCACAATGAAGGGAACTAGTACTGGGTTCACCATCCCGCTCTTGTTGTAAAGGGAGGAGGCCAGGGTGATGGTGGCGAGCGACGAAGAAGGACGATGGGCAATGGCAGGGCTGGCTATCGTTCACAGATACGGACGGATAATGGTTTTACCATATTTGTTTTCATATTTTTTCTCGAATTCGGATACGAATACGGATAGTCCGGATACGAATACGAATACGGATAATATCGAATCGGATACGGTTACGAATATTTATCGGAACATGATAATCCCTTAGACTGTACATAAAAAATCAATAAAAACACATAACTAGTTGATTTGATTAAAACATTATTGAAAAATTGAATAAATATAAGCATTTTCATTCACTTAGACAATAGTTAGATACCATGTTGCAAACAAAATTATGTAAGACTTAGTTCATCACGTACATACGATTAATCCATCATACATGTAGATCAAAACACAAAATAAAGGTGATCTTTGCTCAGAGATACAAATAGAAACAAATATAGACTACACAAAAAGTTTGATAATACTTAATTACCATATCTCTAGAAAACATATATAACACTTACATTTAATGACCCCAAGATTTGTATTATTTGTTAAATTATGTTTAAAATAATAAATTATGTATTTTATGAGTTTTTATGCATTTTAGCTACTTATTTAAAATATTTTCCTATTAAAGACAATATTTTTTGAATTTTTAGAAAATTTAAAATATGATAAATTTTAAAAATAATTTTTGTAAAAATTATAGACTATGTTAGGAATTTTATCAAAAAATTTCATAATTTTTGGAGCTGGTTTGCTAATTTTAATAATTAAAACTTGTTTTATGGATTAATTAAATTAGAAAACAAGTTAAAATTTAGTAACCTTTTTGGGCCAAAAGAGTAGCTTGGCCCAGCCCACATGTATATCCGGATATCCGATCCATCACTATCCGGATTATCCGAATCCGTATCCGTATCCAACGGATAGTGAGCTACCGAATCCGTATCCGTATCCGACAAAAAATATCCGTATCCGTATCCGATCCGATACTATCCGACAAATATCCGATTCGACAGAATCCGTATCCGAAAATTATCCGGATCGATCGGAAACTATCCGATCCGTTTTCATCCCTCACAGGGGAGGTGAGGACAGTGGAAAAGGCTTGCAGAGCTAGGGGAGCCTCGGATGAGGCCGAGGGGGGAGGATGGAATTGTTGAGTGATATACTGAAACCCATACAAAAATTTATAGTCCACTGCTCAGCCCGGCCCAGAATTAAGGCCCAGCCACCAGTCCCCCGTTCTCCCCGAAAACTTCTCAGTCGCCTACCTCCGGAACCCTAGCTCCCAGATCCCTCCCAGCCGGATCTTGGCCTTCCTTCCCGCCGTGCCGCGCCGCAACCCGACCATGGCCACCGGCGGCAACCCCAACCCGGTCGCCACCCCCAACCAGACGCGCCCGTCGCAGCAGCTGCCGCCTCCCGGCAGCTCCCCGGCGACCCCCCTCACCCACCTCCGCCCCCCCTCCCTCGCGGGCTCCCCCTTCCAGGGCCTCTTCCAAACACCGCCGCCCCACAACCCCGCGTTCCAGATCCACATGGGCGCCTCCTCCTCCCCCCAGACCCCTCTCATGGCCGCTGCCGCCGCCGCCGCGGCCTCCGCCAAGCGCCCTCCCCAGAAGCCCCCGTCGCGTCCCCCGGCTCCCACCTCCTCCACGGCTGCGGCGACCTCGGCCGCCGCATACAAGGCTGCCATGGCGGCCGCCAACTCCGGCGGCGTCGATCTCACCCCCGCCGCGCGGCGCAACAAGAAGCGCAAGCTGCCTGAGAAGCAGCTCCCCGACCGCGTCGCCGCGCTGCTCCCGGAGTCCGCGCTCTACACGCAGCTGCTCGAGTTCGAGGCCCGCGTTGACGCGGCGCTCACGCGCAAGAAGGTAGACATCCAGGAGGCGCTCAAGACGCCACCGTCGCTCCAGCGCACACTCCGCATCTACGTCTTCAACACCTTCACCAACCAGGCGACGCGCACCATCCCGCCGCCCAAGAACGCAGAGCCGCCCACCTGGTCCCTCAAGATCATCGGTCGCGTGCTCGAGGACGGCGCGGAGCTGGACCCTGCCAGCGTCGTGCCAAAGCACAACCCGGTGTATCCGAAATTCTCCTCGTTCTTCAAGAGGGTGACAATTGCGCTGGACCCATCCCTATACCCAGAGAATCCGCTGATCATTTGGGAGAATGCCCGGTCGGCCGCACCACAGGAAGGGTTTGAGGTGAAGAGGAAAGGGGATAAGGAGTTTGTCGCAAATATCCGGCTCGAGATGAACTACAGCCCTGAGAAGTTCAAGCTATCACAGCCGCTGATGGAGGTGCTCGGGGTTGAGGTGGATACTCGTGCGAGGGTGATCGCTGCCCTCTGGCAGTACATCAAGGCGAAGAAGCTGCAGAACCCAAGTGATCCTTCATACTTCATGTGTGACCCTCAATTGAAGAAGGTTTTTGGGGAGGATAAGATGAGGTTCGCGATGCTGTCGCAGAAGATATCGCAGCATCTCACTCCTCCACCGCCCATCAACTTGGAGCATAAGATTAAGCTATCGGGGAATGGTGCACACGCCAGTGCTTGCTATGATGTGCTGGTGGATGTTCCTTTCCCACTGCAGAAGGAGATGGCAACATTTCTCGCCAATACTGAGAAGCACAAGGACATTGAGGCATGCGATGAGGTGATATCTGCTTCAATCAAGAAGATTCATGAGCACCGCAGGAGGAGGGCGTTCTTCCTTGGGTTCAGCCAGTCCCCGGTAGAGTTCATCAATGCGTTGATAGCATCTCAGAGCAAAGATTTGAAGCTGGTTGCTGGTGAAGTGAATAAGAATGTTGAAAGGGAAAGACGTGCGGACTTCTATAATCAACCATGGTAAGCTCAAGCAATGCCCTAGGCTTTACCCATTGTGTTTCCTGCTTGAATATATCATATATCCATATGCTGACTAAATGATTGTCTGTTCCACAATGAAATAGGGTCGAGGACGCTGTTATAAGATATTTGAACCGCAAACCAGCTGGCGGCAATGAGGGCCCAGGTGCTGGTGCTGGCGGTTCTTGAGGAGAGGATTGCTGTAGTGCCCTTTTGGTGTAGAGACAAATTATCTATTCTGTGCTAGTAATATTCGGAGATGTTAGTGCAGGAGATTTGTTCACTGTTGTGAAGGATCTTGGCAGGTGTGCCCCCTTTGTCTGTCTAAATGATTTAACCACAGGATGCTTGTGTTATATGTGAACCCTAACTATGCTGGAGGTACGTATTATCATGCTCAATGCTGAACTGGAGATATCTTTTGAAGTCAGTCTATCTACTGAATATATGTGACCGCAAGATTGCTGTGTATGATGCTGAATGGATTGCCATTTATCACTGATTCAAATGAGGAAGATGTGGAGAGGTCGGAGAAAGTGTACCTTTTGCATTTGAACGTCGAAGTGGAGGGAAATGGAATAAGATATCCTAGTCCCTGTCTTTAGTGCCAAGGATTAGTATAACTGTCGTGTCCTTTGGGCCATTATAGTCTATTTCTTACAAGTTCTGTTGCTGAATCTTGCATGTTCACTTTTAGCTGAAAGGTCATAGGTGTGATAGTTATGATGTAACACCTCTGTCCATCATTGAATATGGAATACTGCTGCTATCTATTTTCACTCCAAATTTATATCGCCATTACAAGGTTTCAACACCTTTCCTCGATATACCCACTCACAAAAGATAATCTACATGGCATCGACGGTCTACATCATAAGAGGTTCACATTGAGGACAAGGAGCAGCAACCTAAAGGTAAACAATGCATGCAGATGCTTATATGCTCTTCCTTTTTAAAGTTGCACAAATATTAAAGCATGAATGAAGGGTAGATGAGGATTACTTACCCTTCGTTTGCTTCAAGATTTGTGCAACTTGTATTAGGAGGAAGAGCATAGAAGCACCTCTAATGCATAAATTCACCAACTAGTGATAGAAATCGCATAAACCATGTACGACTAAATATTTATATTAAAGATCCATTGAAGTAGAGAACTAGGTAAGCAAACCATTAAAGTTACTGTATGATAACTAAACGTGATACCTAAATTATGCCTGCGAGTATGCTGTGAGTACTAGAAGTGACATTTAAGTGTTATTCAGGGTGCGGTGCAAAAGTGCTACTCCCATCCCCAACATGTTGTCATCACGGTTACCTAAAAACATCAACAAAGCAAGGGTGTGTAGAAGACTTAACAAGTACATAATAAAATGATATGTATTGACAACCATAAGCATAAATATAATCATGTCATCATTCACATATCTCATCATCTCTTTTTGTTTATGAATGCAATGTAAATGCTCATACACATGTTTCATCATTTATTTAGCTTAGACCGGTATAACGGAGTGCAACACCCATCGGTGTCCACTCAAATCTGCCCTCTTTCATGTAGGGACCTCAAGTCAGTCTTGTTATACACGGGGATATCATCTCTACTCCTGTGGGATGCCCGTGGAAGTAGATCTTTCACTCCCCACTCTTGTGGGATGCCCACACAACGTAGGCTATAGATGTCCACACATAACATATATTTTCGTGTCATGAATGCATATGATGTTGTAAGTTTTTATTTATTTATTTATCATGGGCAATGAGCCGTTATTCACAAGGAACAAAACGATGGGTAGACAACATCAACTCTAAACCTCCACCCAATAGACCGGACTTTAAGAACAGCACGAAGGCCAAAGCTTCCCCACTTCTTCCCTCTTTCCCCTTCTTCGTCTTTTTTTCTTCTTCTTTCCTTCCGTACTTCTCCTTTTCTTCCTTCTCGGCCGAGCCTCCTACCTCCTCCTCCTTCCTTTCTTGGCAGCACCTGGCAACTCCCCTTAACTATAGTGGCGACATAGGTGAGAGTAGAGACGGCATCGGCGCACCGACATTGGCCCACGACGTGGTAGGGGGCGATGGCTGACCACGGCACGGAGAGAGGGATGGTGTGCACGGTGGGCAAGGTGGCGGCACCAGTGGCCTGCGATGTGAGGCGTGTAGTGGCTGCAGCGCAGATGGGAGGGCGGTGGCGCTGGCAGACAGCAGGGATGGGGAGGTGGCTAGGGTTAGGAGGCCTCCCCTTGCTCCTTTTATAGCAGGGCATGGCCGAGCCCAATCCGTATTTGGGCCAGCCCGGCCCAACCTCTTTTTTTAACCAGCTATTATATTATGAACAGTTGCACGAGGTGTTCCATATATTTGTTCATTCTAGCCTTCGATTGCACCAAGGTTTTTGCATGATTGGTAGTATTTTTACCTTGGATTTATCATTCTTGGCTTCTTGCTAGCCGTAAGCAGATATAAACTGGTGTCAGTCTCTCACTCTCTCGGATATTTCCTTTTTTCTTGAGAGATCTTTTTAGCTGAGAATAGATTGTAATGGTTCAACGCAACTGTTTAGTTTATTTAACTCCTAGTTTTTGTAATTAGCATCTAGGTGCAAGGGGTGTGCTGATTTGGTGCGTTACCAGTACTAGTATTGGTCAATATTATTAGTAAAAAATACTGTTGGCCCAATTTTATTGGGTTGACGTTTCTTTTCGTACTATTTTTTTTTTTTTTTTGATATTACTACTGCTTGGACTTCGTAGCAGACACAGAGAAGATTTTTATACACTTTTAACATTAGTTATGGTCAATCTTGTTCGTATGTTTATTTCTGTGTGGTGGGAATGATGATTGCCGCTGGTAGTCTTGGCAATGGCACCACCTTGCAAGTCATTTGAAGATTAGTATACGTCCTCAAAACATTGGACAGATTTGCTTATTTACTATTCAGTCAATTTACTTGTTTGGCGCTTGTAGTCATGTATCTACTCAAATGCCAAAAGGAAATTAGACTTTACCTTGTGAGAGGGCCATAGACGATAATAATTCTTCAATTCAGAGAGCCTGCCCTTTTATTGAGCACTCTGGAGAGTTCCTCATCCTATACTGCTCGGGTACTGCATGATCACACTAAGCAATAATAAGAACAATGATCATGCAATACATTAAGCACCAAAGTTGTATTATCCTGGCTGTCCCTCCAGCAAATGCAGATTAATGTCTGCAATCACAAGAAAACAATATGTTAAGAAAATTCACGCAGCTTGAATTAAAATGAATGTAGTTTCAAAGTTTCTTGATTTTTATTATGTGTTGGTAATAAACTGAATTATTTATTTAAACTTGGATCATATTAGATACCCACCTGTTCTTTATGCCTTTATTTTTTAATGAAATCATACGAATATACAAATATGGCGTTTGTACTCTGCTCCTTTTTTCTGGAAAAAGCTGGACTATTTAGTTATCAGTTATATGGTTGGGACTATATGTACAGACATTACAACCGTACAATAGTACAATACAGATTTCACTGTGGGAAGTTTAGTATAACTAGCTTGTTAATGTACTGAGCTCACATTTTTTCTTTATTTCAGCTTTACATATGAGAGAATAGAATTGTGCACATTAAAATACTATATTCTTTTCTTGAGATAATATTAATTGTTTACTGACTTTCTTTTGAGAGTGCGTTATATTTAAGTCCAAATTTGGACACTATTGTCTTGTATTAGTGCTAAATTAAATTGTTGAGTGTCTTTTCTGTATTAAAGAATGTGATAATAACCATTTTTTTTATAGCTGCAACGTTTTGTTGAGTTCGTGGTCATGGTCTCAGAAGCACGGATTAGGTGCATTGCTAAGTTAATAGGAATGTTTGCACCTAATTTGCTAACGTTTATGTTCTACTTTTAACTTATAACAAGTGGATTGTAGCCTGACATTGGTTCGCGTAGCGATCTGTGGAGTTCGTCGCAAACTTAGGCTCTTTAATGAAATATCTTTTGTTACACCAAGATAGCCTTTTCTTATACGTAGTAGCCTCCAGATTGAATTAGAGTTTTACAAGATAAGATACAAACGTGCACGATCTCAAGAACGATGTTGAAGAATCCTGTAGAGAGAACCAAAATAACTATGTTGAAGCAATCACGACGAGAGAAAAAGATTTGGCTAAGCTAACCGCAAATTCTTTAAGCATAACCTCAAAAGAGTACAAAGGATTGTTGCTCTCTTATAACCTTTTAGGATCTTTAGATCCTTATCCTATACAAAATCTAATTCTAAAGAATAACCTAACCTCTAATCCTCTCATGCACCACTTGCTTTAGATGAATTGGTTTGTAGTTTCATGGTTGCTTAGTTTCTCCATAACCACATTATGTGTTTATATAGCTCCCTTAGCCCTTCTTCAAAACAATTAAGAATCATACTATGAAACAAAGTATGAATCCTAATCTTATTAGGATTCATCTAACATATATTTTAAATCCTAAAAGATTAGATATAAAACATCATAATTAACATTAAAAAAACTAGATATAAGACACCATAATTAACATTTGCTCTGTACACGTACTTCCTTTGTGTAACAGCTGTGTATTCGCTTGTGTTCTGCAGTTGTTTGCAACCTGATCGCTTATTTCTCACGCAGTAGTGCCTTGTGATCCATGATGAAGTCATGAGTAAGAACATGTCAGCTACTCATGGGATATTCTCTTCAGGCAAACGCTCTGATATTTCATTAAAAAAAGAATAATAGCCGAGATATAAATGTGCACCTACACATCCACGCATACACCCTCACTCACTTGTGCTCACACTCGGCTCCCATGATGAGGCGCCTGCGTTCTTGTGAGGGGTAGCAAACCTCAAAGCGCTCTTGCCAATCAAGCTAAAGCTCGACCCTCATTAATAGAGAAGTTATAACACGAGAAACAAGGGTATAGGTGTAGAAAAAGTTATATGGGGTTTTCAAACTTACAACCAGGTGATTTTTGCCATTTTCCAGTAGAAAAAGCATAATTTGTTATAACTATAACTTTTAGCAGGTACAACAGATGGCATATAATGCTGATTCATGACTAATCAATCCGATAACTTACTGTTGTGGAATCATATCTTCATCATGATTTTACCCCTTGTTTTGTCTATCATTCTCCTTCAACACAACCAAAAAAATTAAATCTGTTTGATCTTCTATATTTAATTATAGTTGTCCTGTACAATAAACAGTCCATCCTGCTATAGTTAGATGATGCCCTTTCTAAATGATAATACTATATATATTCTTGTTACACATACCAATAAAATATTAAAATGACTAGACTACCTCTCTAATTATTATCTGTAAGCAATATATTCAATGCGTGCATGTACAAAATATCAGATAAATCTAGATATTTATTAGGGTTATAAAGAAAACATCACACAAATATACATTAAAATATAAAATATATCATATATTTATGAACAAAAATATTAAAAAAATATGGCCTATACAATTAGAGGAAGGAAGTAGAATCTTAGCTCGACTAGAGTTCTATTCTCACCGACCATGGATAAAAGAGGTTATTTGTTTGGATTTTTCACTTTAATTGTCTAAAATTTGAACACGTAACCTGAGTTATGGTTAAGAGGCTTAAGATAACTACTTGTGACCAACTCTCTCTAAAAAACCTAGTTGGGGAGAGATCGACTTGGCCTACTGCTTTTCAGGCTGAACAGAGAGACCATGACGTTCGAGCTAATGTAGCAGGCTGTCCGAATCACCTCCTCGTTTCGTCAACAACACAACGCACCTGGTCGCTCCATGGCATTGCCATCTGTCTGCCGCAAGTGTTTAGTGAAGTAAAATCCCAATGAGAGGAAGAACAATAAAGTCACCTTAATTTATTCTTAATCTGTATATATCAGTTTTATTCTATATGAAAGTGAAAAAAATAGAAAAGAGAAGAAAGCAGCTCTTATTTAGTAGCCAGCTTTGCACGAAAACATAGATAGATTATTTATGTACAAGAGAGAAGAAATAGTTATTACAAAGCATTTAGAGATAACATTTAGAGACAGTTATTGTACAAGCTGCTTTTTATTTACTTTAGATGATATGAATAAGAGATAGAGTAAGTAATGAGCATCGCTATTGTACTTGTTCTGATTGAAACATAAGGCGCGCATGGAATCAATGCATAGCTCCTCCTCTCTATAAAAAGGAAGACTATACCATCCTGCTCAAAATCAGCTCAAAGTCTAGCTTATCGTAACATTCGTCCACATGTATATAACATCTCACTTCTACTTTTGTCATTGTTTTGTGTAAAAGGGTTAAGGTATCACTAATTTTAGGTCATCCTCAAAATAAATTATTTAAGAACACCTATATAACATGTGTCATCTTCTAAATCCACGTTTACCATTTTTCTACCATACTCATTTCCCTCATCCCCTTCCTTTCTCCCTAACACAAAATTTTCAAATCAGAAAATATCAACTCTGAAAGTTTTAAATAGGAAGTTTCAACTTGAAAAAAAAAATCAACTCTTGAAATTTTAACTGGACAAAATTTCAGTTCTGGAAATTTAAAATCAGAGATTTTTAACTTGAAAATTTGAATAGTTAAATAATTTTCAATCAAGAAATTTTCAACTTAAAAAATTTTAATTCAAAAACATTCAAGTAGGAAAAGTTTAACTCGGCTCAAAATCCAGCTCATTGTAGGGCAGGTAGCTCTATGCTTGCATAGCACATCATTTACATTTTCGTCCTCGCTTTGTGTAAAAAGGGTTAGAGTGCCACTAGTTTGAGCCTATCGTCAAACTAAAATATTTAAAGACACCTCCTAAGATAACATATGTCATCCTCTTCATCCACCTTCACTATTCGCCTTTTTCCATTGCCATACTCACTTTCGCCACCCTCTTCCTTCCTTTTTAACACAAAATATTCAAATAAAACAATTTTAACTCTCAAAGTTTTAAATAGGAAGTTTCAACTCGAGACATTTCTACTCAAAATTTTTTTAACAAGGCAAAAATTTAACTCTAGAAATTTAAAATAAAAAAATTTCAACTTGAAAAAATTCAAATCGCTACAAAATTTTGAATTAAAAAATTTCAATTCAGGAACTTTCAGCTTAGGAAAATTCAAATCGAGAACATTCACTAGGAAAATTCTAACTTGAAAAATTTTAAATTAGAAAATTTTTCAGTAAGAAAATTTTAGAATATGAATTTTCAAATCTTTTAGTTCAAAAAATTTGGTTCGAAGCTTTCGCTTTGAAAAAAACTTTCGGTTCGAAAAGTCTCAACTAAAAAAACTTACGGTTCTAAAAGTTTCGATCCAAAAGTTTTTGGTTCAAAAATAATTGATTAAATAACTTTTGAAACTAATGAACAACTTCTTATTTAAAAAGTTAGGAAGAAATTTGAAAATAAAAACTTTTTAAGTTTGAGGAGAAAGGAACATGAAAGAAAGTGGGATGAAGGGGGTGCCCCAAGTATAGCATAAGAGAGCCCTTGAGGGAGAAGGGAAATAGGGGAAGAAGGTGAATGTTCAGAACCATCCTGCTATTCACATTTGTGTCAGTGTCGACAGATATACCATACCATAAATACACTTTGAATCGACACATGTCATGCGCATAGCCTATGCCCCTGTCCCCACACAAGTCCGTGCAACGAAGGTTGACGTTATGATGCCATGCTATATGTTCACTTTGATCCAACACACATTATATACTACTACAACTTAGTTTAGATAAATAATATACGATTAATCCTACTACTGTTTCACATTGACCAGACGGGGATTCATGTTAACGGACCGAGGCAAAGAGCCAAAGATAAGATACATCATCCTTATTAATTAGCCATCGAGCTGAGAAACTAGCAGCTCTACTCTTGCGCTCTCGATGACAGGAAAGGAAGCAGCAGTTGCAGACTTGCAGTACAGGCCAGCCGATCATCCGAGGCGCTCGTGTTGGAGACGATCCAAGCTCCTCGGTGGCGGCCACGGGGACGGGGAAGGTGGTGTGCGTGACCAGCGCGTCGGGGTACATCGCGTCGTGGGTCGGCAATTGATTAATTTCTCGGCTCATGGCAAAGTCAATGGCCAGTATACAAAGATGTGCTGCTGTTGTTGTGCTCTTCATGCTTTCTAGTAGCAAGGTTCCACCGATACTACCCTCACACACCCAGGCCGGCTGTACCAGACTTGTCCATGCAGACATGGTTTAAATTGAAGTATGCACACTACTTAAAAATATGGATTTGGAAATGTTGGGTTTCAAATTTCACGACATGTTAGCTACACGATATTATATTTAGCATTAATTTTTCCTATTTATAAAGTACTCCTCCCTATATGTTTGGTAAAAAAAAAACTGGTTTTCGTTGTAAATCTACTGTTTTTCAGCTGATCCGAAGAAAACTGCACACTTGGTGATGGAACTAACAGTAGATTGCATCTGTTTAAATCAAGCCTTCTTTTTAAGATAGCCAATGCCAAGATTAAATTATTAGGGAAAGAAGATGTGAAATCATGTGCTGAAAAATTGGCTTAGTATCACTAAATTTGGTATTGCAAAGTGGGTGTGCTCATGGCATGTGTGGTACTTGTGCATGCGCTGTTTCATATGATTATTTGATATGTTTGTGATAGCATGATAATTGTTTTGTTTGATGCAATGCACTCGTATGAGTGGTTGCATGAACAATCTTGAGTCAAGTCGTGCATTTGTGGTTGTACACGGTTTCATGTTTGTTCATACGCAGGTGTTGCTTGAGGTCGAATGTGGTCGGTGACGAGATCGAAACTAGGTTCATGGAGGAACTGAGGTTTAGGACTAGGTTTATGGAGGAACTGAGGTCCTAGTGGTCAAGGATGTCATGCGGAACGTTCGAACTAGAGAATAGTGTACGTGAAGGTGAGTGAGTCACGTGGTAGCGACAGGTGGGCCGTACGTGTGCACATATGAGAATTTTAGGTTGTGTGCATATATTGGGCCATATGTAATTAGGCCAGGTGGATATGCATGCATGTATTTGAATACAACTGATTAGGGTTTGTTGTATATAGATAAGAGGGGGTACCTCCTGGATTGGAGTTGTAAGCTGCACAAATTAGAGAAATAAAAAGAGCGCAGTGTTTGAGTTTAATGACCCGACTGTAACATCCCAAATTTTTGCTTTTATTGAGTTTAATGTGTATTTGGAATTATGTGGGATTTGTTTGGATTTAATTTGAATTAAGTCATTTATTGAATTATCTAAATAATTGAAAATTTTATATAAAGTTTTGCTGAAAATATTTTATTTGAGTCCAAAATGTATCAAAGTATTTTTTTTAGAATTTTTCTGACATTTTTGGTATTTTTCTCACTTTAATTGAATTATCGGAGATATTTTAAACAATAAAAATGAAAAGAAAATTCAGAAAAATCCTGCTGGGTCGAGCCACGTGGACCCGACCCGTTAACCCGGTTAGCCGAACCGCACCATAACCCATTAGGTTTTGGCTGGGAATCGCGACGGTTGGACTCCATATCAACGGCCACGATGTGTTCGCGTGCGCACGCATTGCGTAGCGTTGGATCCAGGCCACGCGTACGTTGGAGATGCTGCCACGTCGCGCTGCCAGGGTCTCCGTCTCGGACACGACTGTGCTGCCGTTAGGATCTAGGGTTCGAATTCCGCGCAAACGCCGAGGGTATTTAAGGCATGTACCGGCTTCCGAGGATCACCTTCTCCGTGCGTCTGGTTTGCCCTATTCCTCTATGCCAGAGCCACCACCGCTCACGCGCAATCGCTCACCGTAGTTGCGACTGCGCCGCCACGGGTTTTGCACTGGTACGCCGTCGTCAAGCTCGCTCCACCGTGCACAAGGGGGGTTCCGAGACCGTCTTGTCGAGGCGAACCTAACACGATACTTCACTTCACCGAGGGACCACTAGAGCACCGCGACGTGTGTCATCTTCTTCGTCCCCGGCCAAAGATCTCACCGCACCATCGTCGTACCTTCGCGAAGCACATCCACCGTCCGATCAAGATCTTGCGGTCCAGGTAATGCCACGTAGTCTTTCTTCGTAGTGAATTAAGAGGCAGTTTGAACCGTCAGATCTAGATCGAATGACCAAGGTGTAGCCACGTGAATGTAATGTCAACCCATAGATTGGATCGAACCTAGGCCATCGGATTTGGATCTAATGACCTAGATTTTGCCACGTAGCATATCTATTGTAGCAATTAGTTGGATCTAGGCGTTAGATCAAAGATGAACGGATTGGATTGTGCCACGTAGCCTTCAATGTCGTAGATTAGTGTGACATTTCGGTAAGAGTTTAGGTCGTATTTTTGTCTTTTCAGAGGGTTTGGGCCTTTCCGGGAGGATTTGGGCCTAGGGGGTTGATTTATGGGCTTTCAGTGGGGGTTTTGAGCCCATGAGGGGGGAACCTGCATTTTCCTACCAACCCTAGGACTGGGCGCCCCCACCCCTTTCCCCTAGCCGCCCCCACCTTTCCCCCCAACCCTAGCCGCCACACCCCCCTAGCCGTGCGCCCCTCCCTCCCCTTTGGCCGTGCGCCTCCCCCTCCACTCCTAGCCAGCCCTAGCTAGGTTTCCTCCCCCTCCATTGCTGCCACCCATTGCCCTCTAAGGATCTCTATGTTTGAAAGCCTTGTAACCGAGAGGATCCAGCATTTGGAGGGAGTTCGTGGCCGGGGGAAGGAGCGGTTTCGTCGGTTCTTCGATTCGTCGGGAGGAGGTATGTGGTTGGGGTGTTCTTGGGAAGGACTAGGTACTAATCTAGTGGGGAATTTTGGTACTTTTAGCCTCTAATGGTGTGCTGCAATTAGATAGATTTGAAGAAAACTAGATTTGTTTTGGCGTGCTGTTCTCGGGCAGATTATAGGTCTGACTTCGGGCGTGATTTAGAGAATTTTAGATTCGTTGCTTGGGTCCCCGGCTGTTTCAAAAGTTGTAGGTAATCGAATTACCGTTCAATGTAGACTGAAATCACTAAATTCCGATCAACCGTTTGAAAGTTATGTCCAATTTACCGAGCACTGCTAAATCTATGACACGATTGGTAGAGTTTATGTTCAATTGCAGATTAGGGAAACTTAGAGGCCGAACCATACTTTTCATATACTTAGAAAAAGGTGGAAAATTGCCTGTAGTTTGAGAAAATGTATTCGTTTACCTGATTTGGAGTTGTAGAACTCAAGTTTTGCTTGTTGGAAGTCTGCTGTCCCGTTGGACAGATTTCTGGTTTTCAGGTTTTCAGAGTGACGTGTAGAATCATTGTTGTACTGAGTTTTGTAGTTGTTTGGTTGGCATGATTTTGACTGGAATATATCTATGTGCAGGTAGAGTGACCCCGGGAGTGCCGTCAACATCTCGTCACTCCGTCTCACGAGGTTGAAGGCAAGTGTATTGGGATGGTTGTGGCTTGGGAGGCCATATAGATTTGTAGCATTGCAATTTAACCATGTGATATGTTAATTTGCAATGTTTGATCCTTGCATGTGATATGATGAATATGAATGTTTAAATGGATATGCAATTGCTAAATTGAGTAGTTATGCAAGTTCATTCATGTTTATGGCATATGTGCATTCATAATGGAAGAGGCGTCCCATTCTAATGGG
Source organism: Rhipidocladum racemiflorum (assembly GCA_036346355.1). Lineage (NCBI taxonomy): Eukaryota > Viridiplantae > Streptophyta > Magnoliopsida > Poales > Poaceae > Rhipidocladum > Rhipidocladum racemiflorum. Next base: position 61,915,221 of record CM070570.1, read on the forward strand.
GGCCTCTGTGTTCACATGTAGTGAACACGAAAGACCTACCTCCTAGTCCCATCCACAGTGGTGAATGGGAGCTAGTCAGTAAGAGTAGACACCCTCCACGGGATGGAAGGGAAAGGGGGTGCACACTGACGGGTGTGCACTCGGCAATACCAGTATGTGCTAAGCAAAGAGACATGTTGCATTGCATTACATAAATGAGAGCATAAATGAAGAAGTTTATGAGTTGTTTCTCATGATGTGTGAATGGCATAAAGTATGTATGTGAATTGTTATTGTTTGTACCATTGTAATACACTTTGCTGAGTGATGAACTCACGCTTGTTGTTTAATGTTTTTTTTAGGTACCCTGAATCCGGCATGTGGGAAAGGGAGCTATATTCAGGACATCACTTAACATCACTCATTTAAACAATGTCATACCCCTTCCATAGTTGTGATGGTTATATTATTTAACTAAACTTTGGAATAATTGCCTCGTTGGTTGTCATGAATAAACGTTGATTCCTTATTGGTTAAGTGGCGGTTAAATTTATGTTTTGGGCTTGAATTGATGTTGAAATCCTATTTGCCATGTTATGGTTGCCTTCTATTATGCTATCTTGTTATGCTATTATTGTTGATGTTTAAAACCATGGAAAAATAGAGAGCATTTATGCCAAAATTTTGTTTAAATCATTAGCGTAGTTGCTATAATTTACTCTTAAAGTTGTCATTTGGTTTATGTTTTTATCCTTTGTGGTGATATTCTGGGCTTACTAGGTGACGGGGTGTTACAATTAGATGTAATTTGGGCCGTTAGATTTAGATCGTGTGGGCGAGAGTAGGCCACGTAATCATGTTCGGGTGCTGGGGATTGGATTGGAATACAGTCGTCCGATTTGAAACGAGTGGGTTAGATTAGATCATGTAGCGCTGCTTTAGATCCATTCTCAACCGTTTGAACAGTAGCGTGCGGCTGGGATGTGCCCACGTGTGCGACGCCGGGACATGCCACGTAGCGCCTTCCCCGCGCGGATTAGATCCAATCCCGACCGTCGGATTTTGAGCTGACGGTCTGGATCACGCTGAAACACTAGCCAATCACTAAGCGCCACATAGCGGCGCGGGTTCCGAAGCGGCACAGCAGCGCGCGTCGATCGTGCTGACATCACCGTAATGCCAGCATCAGGCCCGCATGTCAGCCACCGCACCCACATGTGTGTGACGTCAGCGATGACGTCATGATGTCATCGGTGGGACCCACACGTCAACCGAGGGGTACCGTGGGTGCTGACATCAGCATGACGTCATCCCGAGCGGGCCCACATGTCAGCGTTGGCAGGTCCCATGGAGCGGGTCCACGGTAGACCCGAACTGGCCGTGGACCGAGTCCATGCACTGGTTGACGCAAGCATGACATTATTAATTGATTTTTCTTTAGAAAAATAATTCGACCAGAAAAGAAATTCGGTGTTGACGTCATAATCACGATTTTCCAGTAGAAAAATAATTCAATTAAATTAGAATTTTCTTTTTAATGTATTTTCGAACTTTGAATCGCTATAACTTTTGTCTTTGAAATCCGATTGAGGTTATTCCAATTTCTAAAAATTTGTAAAATTGAGATCTATTTAATGGTGAATTTTATTTAATTTTTAGAGTGAGTTGCTCTTTGTTTTGGATATTTATTATTTATTTATCGTTACACGTAGACGTTGAATTGCCCGAAGGCTTCAAGGGAGAGGTGTTGGCTCAAGAAGAAGGTCTAGAACCTAATCAAGACCTTTTTCAAGGCAAGTTGTGCTTTGACCATGTTGATCCTACATTTAAACTTTATGCTGATTTAAATTACTGCATGCTAGTTTAAATTAAAACTCCTTCATTTAATTTGGGAATAGCTACACTCCCACTTGAATTGTGTCACCTTGTTTAATTATTGTATGCCCTAATTCATTTTGTCAAACAAGATTGTGGAATAATAGTTGAGTTGTCGATGCCACATGATGATGTTGATATGTAGAAGCATGTGTGGGTCTACATGCATGTTGAGTTGTTGTTGGCATGTGTTGCACAATAATCAACTGGGGTGAGAAATGATTTAGAGGGGGGCAAGTGGCATGGAAATGGTAGGCCAATTTGGCAATGGGTGATGAGTGGTTGTGAGGGTTGTGTGCCATTTGAGTGTTGGAAGTCTTGCCTCGGTCATCTAAGGGCTTAACCTTGCAAGAATTTGAACTGAGTCCAACATACAACCACATGTCTCGAATGGAACAAACCTAGTTGAGTAAGTTACTGATATCTAGCTTGTGGTGCCTCAGGGTGATAGCTACACATGGGTGTAGTTAACGGGGGAGCGTACCTATGCTGCGGCTTGGTACCCATCCAATGGTATGTGTCGGTCCTATACTTCGGCTCTGTGTGAGGGGAGTGATAGTGAAGGCAATACTGGAGAGGTTACTTGTTAAGTTAGAAGTTTCCAAAAGACTTTGTTACGTTTATTCGCCTGTGTGGTGAGTGATTGTATCTTATGGGTAAAGTGTATAACCTCTGCAGAGTGTACAGCCTATTCGAATAACCGTGTCCACGGTATTGGACATTACTCGGGGATTATAGTCAAGGATTAGACTTTCATAGCATAAACTTGGGATGGTGGATAGTGTGATAGGTAGGGCTGTAAAAAAAGCTCGAGGCTCGCAAACTGTTTGAGCTCGATTCGTTCCAGGCTCGATTCGAGCTCGGCTCGAGCCTGAAACGAACCGAACTCGAGCCTGCCTTCAAGCTCGCGAGCTTCACCGAGCCGAGCTCGAATAGCTCACGAGCCTACTCGAGTTTGGATCGAGCTTCCGTGAAACGAACTTTCTCGAGCTTGTTATCGAGCTTACTCGAGCTTGTTACCGAGCCTACCGAGCCTACCAAATTAACCGAATTTACTCGAGCTTACCGTGCTTATTCGAGCTTATCAGCTTACCGAGCTTACTCGAGCCGAGCTCGAACCTACTCGAGCTTGGACCGAGCCGAGCTCGAGCCTGGATCTAGGTTCGGACTCCAACTCGAGCTCGGCTCGAGCCTTACCGAGCTCGAGCCTGACAGCCCCAGGCCCGCTCGAATTCGGCCCGTTTACAGCCCTAGTGATAGGGAATGATGAAACTGATTAAGGTTGAGAAATGCTTTACTTGAGAATTATTTGTGAAAGTTATTACTGTTCTTATTGTTTTACTGCTTTTCAATCTATTATGAATATTTGTAAATGTTGCTTTACTACAAATTAGCCATACAACATGTCTTTAGAATAAGCCATGCATGTAGTAATAGCTTGCATTTTATGCACAACTTATTGAGTGCTTTATGTACTCACCCCTTGTAACAACACAAACATCAGTTGAGGAATAATCAATGACAGCTTTGGAGGAGGAGTTCTAGGAGGAGCCTACGAACTAAGGAGCGAGCCCAGTCAGTTGCCTGTGGCTTATTGGTTGGTGCCATGAGTTTATTTATTTTCGCTGCAGTTTAATTATTTGAGACTTCGCCTAGCGAGGCGTATCTTTGTAAGTTGACCATAAGGTTAACTCAACAGCTTATGTTTTAAATAAAGACTTTATTATTATTTTGCTGTGTATGATTGTGTATTCATCTGTGTTGAGACGGTGTGCACTAGCGTGATCCTGGACTAGTGTGGAATACACCGAGGGTCCGAGTTTGCACATTCGGGTCCCGACATCGACGGTATCAGATCTATACTGACTGTTGGACTTGCGTTTAGTTAGAATGGTCGCTAGAGAGGATAAAACTCTTTTCTAAAGTTAAAAATTGCCAAGATGATGAATAAACTCTCGACTTACCCCCTATCTTGTTTCATACCCCCTTGCTGAATTCTTCTTGTTCTTATTTTGTTTTAAAATGTTGCGTTCTTACGACAGTGTCTTTCGGCAGATGAAGAGGATTCACACCTATGGTGAGCGTGAGGGAGGCTACGTCGCGGAGCTGCGGAGGATGCTTCAGGTGCTGGGAGGATTTGACCTGCCAATCTACTGTGCCAGCACTAGGATCGTGAATGGGAAGGCCCGGGGCACGGTGACTAAGATCGCAGTGTATGCCCGGGAGAATACAAAGGCGAGCCGCCCCATCAACATTACTATCAGGAGGGCCACTTTTGAAGTCGGCATCCAGGAGACAGCACGGCTTGCTTTGAGGAGGATCTCCATCGCCTACGTCGATGAGTTGCAGGAGTCTGTCTTTCGTCTTCACCCACATGGAGGAGGAGACTAGTTCTCCGATAGACCTGTAGAGCAACGCTGCTGTTGTGCACTTGGCTAGGTTTGCTGCCACGCAGGATGCATGATGGACCATACTATGAAGGAGTTGGATGATTCCTACACTGCTTTGGAGGCTGCAGAGCTGAGTCTGCAGGATGTCAAAGTCTGGACAGCACGGAGGATCGGGGAGCTTGAGGAGGCCTTGTATGGCGGAGAGCCGGAGGCTGTGTTAGAGTTACATGAGGAGGACCCCGAGGAGGAGCAGCCTATGCCAGAGCCAGAGCCGCAGCCAGAGCAGGAGGCCGAGGTCGTGGCTTCGTCGACCACAGCAGTTCGAGGCCATGGAGACCAGTTCGCACCAATGCAGCCGCACCCCCAATGTACCCGCTAGGAGGTCCCCATCCAGGATGGCTGGATGAGTGAGAGCTAGGTCTAGTAGCTGAGACTCGAGTGTTGAGTCGCGTCTTAGATTAATAAGAGTCACCCCTTTAGGAGTTAAACTCCAGTGTTAGCTTGATTTGGATTTTCATGTTTGTTGAGTATGCGGTATGTGTTGCAAAGCCCTTAGGCATTGTGAGCAACCATACTGAGTTATTGTTGAATAATTAATAAAGTTTTGGATTAGAGTTACAAACATTACCCCCGCCTAAGTTTTCTATTACTTGTCCATTCTTGTTTCCCTCTTATCTCTAAACCTTGGAGTAATCAACAGATGGTAAACACTCATGGCAACAATGGAGGAAGTGAAAGTGGTTCTGACCCTGCTGAGAACCCAAATGATGGAAGGCACGCGCCTCGGCCTGCACGTCCAGTTGACATGTAGAATTTTGGAGCTTTCCTTGCTGCGCAGACACAGTTGATGCATGCAATGATGCAGCAGATCACCGCCCAAGCCACAGCCAACTAGGGCAACCAAGTTAATCAGAGACAACGATCGTATTCCAAGATGTCAGAGTTCATGAGGACTCATCCGCCCACATTCTCTGGGAATGCCAATCCCCTGGAGGCGGACGACTGGTTAAGGTCCATCGAGAGGAAGCTGCATATTACCTAGTGCACTGGGAATGAGAGGGTACTCTATGCCTCTCATCAGCTAAAAAGGACTGTAGCTGAATGGTGGGAGAATTACTGCGCTTCGCTGGAAAACCCACAGGAGATCACTGGGAGGAGTTCACTAATGCCTTCCATCAGTACCATGTGCCCGAGGGAATTATGGAATTAAAGAAGGAGGAATTCAGGGCACTAAAGTAAGGCAGTCAGCTAGTGGCTGACTATCTGAATAAATTTAGCCAGCTAGCTCTCTATGCACCTGAAGATGTAGCGACAGATAAGGGCAGACAATCTCACTTCATAAAGGATTGAACTCAGGACTGCAGGTGGGACTGATTACCCACACCTTCCCTGATTTTCAAGAGTTGGTGAATAAGGCCCTTATTCAGGAGGATAAGTGCAAAGAGCTGGATGACAACTGGAAGCGCTGAATGGCACGACAGGGAACTATCAGGGAGCTCAACGATTGAGGGTTGCGCCAAACTAGTTCTTTAGATTCTAGCCCAAGAACACCTTCAAGAACCATCGCCTGGACCGCGTCTAGTTTTGGAGCTTCGATTTGGGGGCATTTATAAGCGTCTTCAGATCGAACGGCTATAGAGAATCATAGCTCATGTTTTGAAGTTTCTTTAGAGCTTAAGAAGTTGATTTTTTGGCCCAACCGTGTAGGAGGTATAGCAGTTTTCGTAAAGTCTATCCCGAGTGAGGCGAGTGGTCGATGCTCTATGTTTACCTTCGATCTGGGAATGACTGGTGCGTTGGCTGAATGAATGGATATATAATACATGTAGTTCATCTTCTTGTGGTCATTTTGAGCACAAGAACACTAAATTCTGTGAAGCCAATCAAAAGTTTTGCCCTTTTTCATGCGGGTTGTCCATATTGTGTTAACAATGGTGGATGAAATGTTCAACTGACGATTTGAGCTAGGTGTAGGCTGATTTAGATTTTCCTATTGCTTAGAGAAAGCTAGGAAATTTCCTTTAGATTAATAAAATATATTTGTTTGCTTAAATTGGATTCAAGAATCAAAAGTTATCCTATTTGGAAGTCGATGTCCTGAAATTTGGATTCTGCAGCAAATTCAGAATTAAGCTGAGTTTTTAGAATACGATTAGAGGCCCTCTGAGGTACCTCTTGTATGAATGATTTTAGTAATGTTGTATATTATTCTCTTGTGATTAATTAGAATCTAAGTTCACTCAGTTTGGATACGAGGATCAAAAGTTGTGATAATTTTTGCAACTGCTGTCCGGAGTTATTTTCGTGAAAAGTAAAGCTATTTCTGGGAGTGATCGTGGATGTTCTAAGCAATGTTGTGATTGATTGATTTAGTCGGTAATTTGTGTTTGTATTTGATTTATGATTTCAGGAGGAGTGGCCTCTTCTTCGCGTGCCACTCCACTCCCCGCGGTTTAAGGCAAGTGCTTTATAATGAGTGTTGCATGATAGAGTATTGATCATTTATTGTTGCAACTTAACCATCTTATAGAACGCATATGTTTTGTTACCAAGTTTTACTTATGAATATGATTAGATTAATGAGAATGGTAAGCTTAAGGATGTGAGGAGTTGCTATTCATATATTTGATTATGACTATGCGGTTTATTGCGAGGTTACTTATGATGAGTCGACTATTAAGTTGTATATTATGTTTACAAATACAATTATAATGATAAGAATGAATTTATAGTGAAAATGCTCTATTGAATGATGAAAAGTCAATGTTACATCCTTTGCATTCATAGCATGAGGACAGGCCAGGTCGGTGAGAAAGTTATGACTAATCTGGTAAGGTCGGTGAGGAAGTTATGACTAATCCGGAGCGCCGCTGAGAAAGTCCTACCTCGTAGTCGCATTCCTCGAGGTCGATGGGAGCGAGACAGTAAGAGTAGGCACCTCCACGGGCTGAAATACGATGATGGACGGTGGTATTATTGTTCTATGTACTTGTTTTGTTCCATTAGGAAGAAAATTGTTCTGTTAAAAGATTAAGATTCTACCTTTTGATGCACTTTGCTGAATTTTGAACTCATGCTTGTTTAATGTTGTAGGTACAAGGAAGCCGGCATGCATGGATGGGAGTAGTAGCATAATCACGAGTTTTATCATCACATTTTCTTCATGTTCACCTATAGCTTCTGATCTTAATAGCTCATGAAACTTCTTGTAAATGGTTGTTTTGCGGTTACGTTTAATGAGTTCATGTCCTATAAATTAATTATATGGTGTTTATATTTGAATTTGCTTATGCTTGTTGGGTCATAATGGTTAATGGATGCCATGACCCGTTGTATATGCTTAGTTGGTCATGATGGTTAATGGATACCATGACCTATTGTATATTGGTTTTGTTTGCTAAGTGGATGTCCAACTTTTAGGGAGGTGCTACCGAAACTTTTTAGTGAATTCGGCAACCTTCTAGCTTGTTTAACTGGTCTTGTTGTTGTTCTTTTGTGTTTTGTAGTGGTTGTCGCTTGTGGGGTGTAACATTCAGGGCACGTGGAGTGCCGGGGTGTTACAAAAGGATTGTACTCTTTGATTTGGCTCTTTGGGTAGGTCCTTCTTAGGAAGAGAACCAAGTGTGAGTTGGTAAAGACCTCTTGTCCTAATCTCGATTAGGTGTTGATCTTAATTGGGTTAAGAGCGAAGAATATGGAAGGTTGTGGATTGTCCCGGTCTATTTCTTCTAGGGAGTATCATTTGGTTGTAATGAAAGTGATGGCAATTTGAAGTAAAATGTTCTGTCGCGAACATTTATTTTAGGTAGTTGTGTCTGGGTGTGAGATAGGCCTGGGAGAAGGTAGAGTAAGATATTTTATCGTGGTTTGCGGTTGGAAAAGAAATTATGCCATAGTGGGCTATTTTCCTTCAATGGTATTGGTCGGTAATGGTCCTTCTGTTAAAAAGGTCAGTCAACTGGGAGAGATGAGGATTTGTGTTTTAGGCTGTTGGGGGTTCAAGTTTGGAGCCTCGAATGTTCAAACAGATGATATTGGTGATTGGTTGAGATGGTTGAGAGGCATGTTAGAATGAAGAGCCTCGTGTCGTTCTTGTCGTCAAGAATAAGATAAATCGTGGCAGAGAGGTTGGTACCCTGTTCTTTTGAGTAGAATCATTGGGTAAAAGGTATAGTGTGCGTCAGTGCCAAAAGAAAGTATAGTCTGAGTTGCGTCAGACTAATTTTGATAGTGGTATGATTTGGGATTTGGAGTCTCACTTGTGTGAAAAGTTTCATGAACTGTTTAGGTCAAGTTGTTAAGATGTCTAAGTTCCTTGAAGACTTTGATTTGTGTAGTTGGTGCTCTTGGTATTTGGGGTCGAATTCTATTAAGGGGGAAAGAATATAATATTATAGCTGCAGTACAATATTTTGGGCAACTTTGGTCAAAAGGAAAAATCTTCAATATAAGGAGTAATATGGCTACATGAATGGCGGATTGTTTTTCTAAGATAAGCTTGTAACAGTAAAATTTGTCAGATTAACTTTTGTGTTTGGTTATGGCCCTAACAACTTTGCATAAATAGCTAAGTGGTTGCTTCTAGCATAGCACAAATTGTACATACATTTGCATCATTATAATAGGAATGCTATCAAGTTTTGGAGCTCTCTCCTCACTTTTCCCCACCCAGCCAACTCCCTCATTCTCCCCCACCTGTGTGCTCCCCTCCATAGCATACTACACTTGTGATCTCCCCTCCATGGTGCCCCAAGCTGCCCTTCCTCCTCCTCCCATGGCTCCTCCCCCCGTGGCCGGAGCTCCTCCTCCTCCCCATGGCTGCAGCTCCTCCCCTCCTCCAACTTCCTCCTTGTGGTGAGTGAAGGTAAGGTTTGTGGTATAGGGATGGATTGCTTTTTGTGCTATGGGGGAGATTTCCTGGTTTTGAGGTGTTATAGGGTCTGAGATTTGGGGACTTTGAAGGGAAATGGTGGATCTAGTTGGGGGGAAAGTTACGAAATTTCGAGCTGTGCAAACCCTATTCTTGGAGCTGCGGTTTGAGCTATTTAGAGGCATCTCCTGAAGGTTTGGCTGTAGAGAAAGATGTATATCATAATCTTACGTTTCATTAGAGCTTAATAAATTGATTTTTGGTTTAGCCATTTAGGAGTCATGCATGTTTTAGTGATTGTTGTCCAGACATGACTGTTATTGTCGATTGTCTCTGTTCCTTGCTGTTCTGGGCAATTTAGAAGCATCTCCTGAAGGTTTGGCTGTAGAGAAAGTTGTAGATCATGATCTTACGTTTCATTAGAGCTCAAGAAATTGATTTTTGGTTTAGCCATTTAGGAGTTATGCCTATTTTAGTGATTGCTGTCCAAACCTAACTGTTGTTATCGATTATCTCTGTTCTAGTAAGAAGTTAGTTGGCTTTGTATTTGTTAAGTATCATTTGTCTTTGTGGTTATATTTATTGAGTTCTTGTCTTGTAATTTAGTTGTGAGGTTATGGATCATGAATAGGGTATTGGTTTGTTTGTTTGTTGTTGTTGCTTAGATTCACTCTTCCATGTTATTTATGCTTGAATTGTGATATCTTTGTTCTGTTGAGTGGATGTCCATTTAGTTGGGGAGATCTTGCTATTTGTTTTAGAAATTAGGAAGGTTTTAGTGACACTCTGGTCATGTTAGGTGATGGGGTGTTACAGACCATCTAGAGTGCTTGAGAGGATCAATGATAATGCTTACAAGATTGAACTTTTTTGATTGAAAATAGTAGGAGAGGCTCCTACTGCTATATATATATTTAAATAAATAATATGTACAACTTTACATGAGGTTTGACCATCTCACACAGAGTTAAGCCAGTTTGTAAAAAGAACTTGCAATTCCTTTGTCACTCTATACATAATGTAAGGAGATGTCTGCAACAAAGGCACTCTTCCATGTTGAAATTTGTGGTTGTTGATTTCTAAAGATTGATTCATTTTGTTGTTTACAAATGTTCCAGACTGCTTTGATGAAAGATTCCAAATAGAGTGGTCCAAGAAAGGTTTTTTTCCCCTAGTAATCCTATCATGATGTTTGTTCCTATTGTATGCCGATGATTTGCCAACACCGAGTACTAAAAATGCAATTGAAGAATAGGTGTTCAAGAGTTTCTTTTGCCCCTGATTGGCATAGAAAACAATTATAATCATGAATATTATAATTTATCCTATGAATAATATAATTTTAGTCTATCCATTAGAAGTAACCAGGCAAATACATGAAGCTCATGACTCATTTGCTTTTCAAAATCTTTGTGAATAAGGTGGATGTATTGTTGGCATTGAAATGATGCTGGTAGAATTTTGAGAAAGTATAATATGATCCCCAAATGTAAGTCCAACAATCGTCATCATGTAGTGGATCATCAACTAAGTCAATTTCATGTTCTACATTTTGTAGTTCTTGAAACGCTTGAGTAGAAAGAAGAAGATGATATTGATTATGTGGATCTGCATGGCACAAATAATCTTGAACAGAAGCATTGGGGTACTTTGTGTACGAAAGAGGATTGAAAATTTTGTGAAAGAAGACTTCCAATCCAAGTATCATTCCAAAATTGAATTGATCATCATGTGCCCAATTTTGATGTCGATACTAATTTGAATTCATTTATCATTTTCATGACATTTTTCCACCAAAAAGAACCACAATGAGTTTTTGCATGTGGAACTCCATTTTGATAGTGAGTGTCCCATATGAGATCAACCTGAACTTCCAAGAGATGATTATGGTGTAAGTATTATATTCAATGTCGTTGATAGCCCCATTCCTTGGTTCTTAAGAGTCAGAATCAAGGACGACTCCTTTCCAAGAGACAAAGGATGATGAGGACATCCAAAGTACACCTATGCAAGAGAGAAAGGATGATGAGGACATCCAAAGTACATCCAAAGTACCCATCTACAACATCATAGCCATGACAAAGCACATTGTACACAACTCATTATCATCATCATGTATGCAATGCAATGCAATGCACATGTCTCCTGGAAGCATATACCGGTATTGCTGAGTGCACACCCGTCGGCGTGCACCCTCTCCCCCCTTCCATCCCGTAGATGGAGGGTGCCTACGCATCGCTTCCACTCACCACGTGGGTGGAATCACGAGGTAGGCCTTACAACCATGGCGCTCCGGATTAGTCATAACTTTCTCACCGACCTTACCGGACTAGTTATGACGTTCTCACCGACCGACGACTTTCATGCCATGTATGCAACATATGCCATAAACATAAACAACTTGCATCAAACTGAACTAAACATGGCATAGCATCATAATAATCCTTTTTCATCATAACATTGGCAAGCACTAATCATGGCAAGATATCACAACATGTAAGCAATTTGCATCTAGTCACCATTAGCAACATACAATACACTACCCATTACAATACACGTGCCTTAACCTCGGCGACGGATTGGCGAGAGGATGAGGGCACTCCCGGGGTCACACCACCTGCACATACATACCACACACTCAAAACGTGCCCCCAAAATAGTACGCAAAAGCTCATCTACCCCGACTGCACGAACTACTCCCAAAATCGAAAAATAGAGAATCTGTCCCGCCCGGACAGCAGACTTCAAACTATCATAACTTTAGTTCTGGGACTCCGAATAGATTAAACGAGTACATCCTAGCATATCATAGGAAACTTCCTAACTTTTTCTAAGTATATGGAAAAACTGATTCGGAATCTAAAGTTGTCTAATCTACAAAACTCTACGTTCTGTCCCAGCTATGTCACAGATTTGAACACATTCGGTACATCGAGCATAACTTTCAAACGGCTAGGCGGAATTGGACATTCTTTATGTCCACTAAAAGTTATTGAAGTTACCTACAACTCCTTCAACAGGCGGATGACCAAATTCCGATTCTAAGGTTGCGAAAACTCAAGCCCTAGGTCGACTGCACAATCTGCCCGAAGCAGAGAACGTGGCAAACTCTAGTTTTCATCTAATCTACCCAATCACAGCACCACCTCTTGATCTAAAAGCATCAAAATACCCTCTACAACAGTACCTAGACCATCCCCAAGGATTCCCCTAGCCATACCTTCTTGACGAGCGATGAGCAAGCGAATCTCCTCCCGGTTCACGCGATCTCCTTCCTCGCTCCAAATCCACCGGTTCTCCTCGTCGCGGAGTGCTCCAATGGATGGATCAGCGGGGTGGTGAGGTGGAGATCTCTTCTAGGGCAGCAAGGGGGGTGGAGAGGGGAGGAGAGAGGTGGTGGCGCCATGGGGGAAGATGGAGAGGAAGGGGAAGGGTGGAGACGCATGGGGGGCTAGGGGGTGGCGGCTAGGGTTGGGAAAGGGAGTGGGGGCGCACCAAGGGGTGGGGGCTAGATTTGGCTGCCCAAAAGTCCCCCTGGGCCCAAACCCTTCCACCGGAGGCCCAACTCAACCCCCAAGGCCCAAAATCCCCCGGAGAGGCCCAAACACCCGAAAACGGCCCAAAAACACACTAAAACACCACACCGTAAATTTTTTATTCTCTAATTTCGCATTTTATAATGTTTTGACATCCCGTAGTGTCACAGAAGCCCTGTGCCTGGATGAACGCCTCCATCTTGGCCTTCCAAAACTGAAAATCAATACCATCGAACACACACGGTTTTGTCGAATAATGATCCATTAATCTAATCACCGGTTAAGATGAATTAGAAAAACCTTGCTCTGATACCACTTATAGGATCGAAGTATACGAATATAGCAATCAGAGGGGGGTGAATGATTGTACGGAAGCTAAAACCAAATTCTTGATCTACTAAAAGTTCACCCCAAAACAAAACCAAATAATTGCCTCGTATTCGACAAAAACAGAATGACATAGGTTTAGTAAAATGTAAATTCCTAGAGATCCAACCGTCGGATCGATCTGAAATTTGGACACAAGAAACTAGATTCCAGTACGAATCGATCCCAAAAAGAATCAGCTCGATCGGACTTACAGATCAAAAGTTATGAACCTCGCAATCTTGCTATGATAGAAGATGACGAGAATTGATCTTACTAGAATTGTAGCTCACCGAAAGATTTGAAGAACTTGATCTTTATTTCTCCCTTCTTTTGTCTAAAGTACTCCAAACAAAAGAGTACAACCCTAAAGCTTGTTCAAAACTTGATGCATAAACAGGAGGCGCCTCCCCCTATTTATACAGAGCAAATGCATAGAGTCCTGAATACAATTCCTACTCCTAATCCTAGAAGGAGTCCCACTCCTAATCCTAGAAGGAGTCCCACTATTCAACACAACTCCACTTGGCCCAACCTGGCCGAGTACAACTCTTGCACGCGTATGGCAACCCTACCGTACTCACGTGACTAACCCTTTGCATGCACATGGCCACCTGCCATTCTCACGTGTCTAACCTTTCTTCATATGCACCATTCTCTTAGCCCAAACGTCCCGCATGACATCCTTGACCACCAAGACCTCAGTTCCTCCTGAACCTAGTCCCGAACCTCAGTTCCTCCATGAACCTAGTTCCAGTCCCGTCATCGACCACATTCGCCCTTGAGCAATACCTACACATGATCAAATCACAAAACGAATCCGAGCACAAGTCCGCGACTTGACTCAACATTAGTCCATGCAAATACTCACACGAGCATTGCATAAAATCCACTTAAAAACAAACATCATGAAATTCTCACTAATCTCAAATTCAAACCAAAGTTCAATTCCAATTCTTGAAAAACCCTAACCGAGCAAAATGCATTCACGACGGACCAAAAATATGGTCCGGCGTACACATGAAAAAGTCACTCGAAAACCCATTCACGACGGACCAAAAATTTGGTCCGGCGTAGATGCGAAAGAAACCCTAATTTGGTTCAGCGCTGATGCAAAGGAATGATCTGGCGCAATTGGCTTTGGAACTTTTGGTCCAGCGCCAATAGGAAAATTTGGTCCGGCATAAAGTACCTCGAGAACACGTTCACACCAGACTTAAAAGTTTAGTCCGGTGCAGTAACGAAAACCGGTCTGGCGCAAAAGGGAAACTTACTGTTTTCTGAAAGTTTGGTCTGGTGCTAATGCGAATCTTACTGTTTCTTGTCAAATTGTCAAACACATGCACAAACACATTTTGCAAATTCAATTCTAAGCCAATTTTTCAGCACATGATTTCACATAACAAATATAACATTGTAGTCATAATCCGACAGCAACAATAATTCTCATATGCATAGTCTAAAAGGAAATCGACATAATCATTTAAACCAAGCCCATATCATCTCCATTCATTCGAATCACAAACGTGCCAAAAGGCCACTCTCAACCAAAATTCATCTAAATTTGCAGAGCATTAAATAAATTAGGAAGCATCACATATTAACTCACGACCATACTCAACATCACGATGTACTTGCTTTTAACCTCGACGATAGACTGACGTCCGTCCCGTTTGCGATAATGGAAATCTCCAACCCTAGAGAACAAAATAATACTAAAAATTCTTTCTTCAAGTTTCAATGGATATACAAATTCATTAAGATGCAAACCGACCCAGGCACAAATGTAACACTCCCACAACTAAAAGCAAATACCAGCGACATAATGTACTTAAAGCAAAACGGAGGTCCTCACAGACAACAACTGAATGAAATAGTTGAAAACATGACTATTTGAGGAATAACTAGGGCATAAACAATTTTAACCCCCCCTTTCTCCAATTAAAGCATACAAAACTCTAGTGATCAACATTACTCCCTAACCCAATAATACAAAACACTAACATCATTTAATCAACAGTTATTCATCTTACTAGATATATATATACTAATCACATTTCACAGGAGGTAAATCTTTTGGCTCTTACACACCTCAATCACAAATATTTCCCGGCGTAATGTAGACCAAAGTTATCACACCAAGCCATCCAACCCAAGAAATTACTAATTAGCAAATCATCACCGACCAAAGGAAATGGTTCAAACACAATACATGGCGCCGAAATCATCATCTTCCATGTCAAGCAAACCTCAATAAAACACAGTACATGGCGCCGACCAAAGTTATCACACCAAGCCATCCAACCCAAGAAATTACTAATTAGCAAATCATCACCGACCAAAGGAAATGGTTCAAACACAGTACATGGCGCCGAAATCATCATCTTCCATGTCAAGCAAACCTCAATAAAACCACTGAAAATCATGCTCCAACTAGATAATCAAAACACTAGAGCCTAATAGCCAGTATCTCAACAACAGCAGATCAATATCATTGATTAATATTTCACACCAAACCTAGAATGCAACGTGTCATACTAGTACTCACATAACAATACTAAAAAAATAGTGATACCATAATATGAGCCTTCTAGGCAATACATCAAACACCTGGCATGCACCACAAGAGCTCATCTACCACTTACCACAAGAGGGGAGAGGAAGGAGGAGGAGGTGTTGATGAGGACATCACTATACCGAATGCACCCATGACCACAACTCCACCATCCCCTATGCAAGGTCCTATCACAAGGGCACGTGCATGGCAGCTAAATCAACAGGTGAACTCGTTTCTCGGGTTGCATAATTTTACATTACAGAATAGACCGCTACTTAATAATATTCTTATACTTAGGAACCTGGGCAAGGATCATCAAGGGAGCATTAATCAGCCAACACAAGTCATCAAGCAATGTGGGAATGCGAAAGGTTTCAGCTCAGCCTCCAATGACCAGTCTGACTTTAAACGATCATAAAATATTCAAACGGACTCTAATTGAGGCGTGTGAGTACTTGATTGAAAGATATTTTCGTGCTCTTTCCAATGGATCCAGCCCCAATACCAAACACCAAATGCAGCGTCCAGAATCATCGAAACAAGTTGCGGCCAGAACTGTTTTGAACTTTGGGTATTGCACCACCTTGTTTTTTGGGCCTTAGGCCATGTATTCTCCACCTCTTTGACTTCCCTGCTACTGTTCACGACTGCCACACTACTATATTGGCTTGTCTCTTCACTTCTTTCCTTAGGTTTTGTTAAGTTTAGTTGCCCCCATGTGTGGAACTTTAACCTTGTTCTCCTGACTCGGCTAGAGCGTGATAAACAAGTTCAGAACCTCAGTTCATGTGTGTGCTTTATTCTTGTTCTTGCTAGTTCTTCGGTTGCTTGCAAGAATAGACCTTCGTGGTCAGGTCATCCGTGTCTTGGCATGGTTGATAACGATTAGGAGCGTGGTTTAGCGATTGCGAGCACTTATCCTTGCGTGGTTCGTAGCCGGATCGTCAAAGTCATTCTTCGCCAAATCGAAGTTATCCCCTCACCGGAAGATCGAGCACCCGTGTGCACATCATTTGGTATCAGAGCGAAGGTTTACCGGTGAGTTTTTAGTTGTTTGATTGTGTTCTTCCTATAGTCCAGAAAATTTGCCCCACAAAAATATTGTTTTCCTGCTGTCCAAACCTTCTTTGTGCCTTTCAATCTGTTAATTTTGGTTTGTTAAATTGAGTTTGTGTTCGTTCTAGAGTTGTCTTGTTCCTGTTCATCCTTTTGTTCATCTCCCCACGCTAAAGTCCCTTCATATTCCCCCCAAATGAAAATTTTTAATCTCAGCCAGAAATTTCCCTTTCTGCAGCCGCCACCAAAAACACCATAAATCCCAATTGCCTTATCCTTTTGGAGTGCAACCAAAAAGACAAGATGCATGACTTGCTGGTCTACCTTGATGCCAAGTTTAAAGTCCACACTTGAAAGCAGTAAGGAATTATGAACATTTGATTCAGACCTAGTTGCTGTTCTGAAATCTACAGCTGAGCGCATTTGTGAATTTTGTGCGCATTTTTCAGTTGGTTTTCTAAAATTTCGCCCAAAATAAAAGTTGTTGGAAAAGTCGTCAAGAAGAAGAGAGAAAAAATCTTTGCAAAAGAGGCTTCTGACAAAAAGTTACGGCCAAAATACCAATCATTGTCTAGTGAATGACTTGACAAGTTACAAAGTTGGATCAATTTTGTGCTTTCATGTTTCCAATTGCATATCTCTTTGTTGCTATGTGTTTACCACTTGTATCCATATCCACATATTTGCTTTATCCTATTTTCCATCCTTGTTTGATCAGTAACAAAGGCGAAGTGCTAGTTCCGAACAGTTATTCAATTTGTGCAAATATGAGATTTGCTTATTGTTTCCTTTGCTACTAAATACATAGCCTATCCAAGCTCCACTCTCTACTAACTTCATAGGTGATAGCCTTGCAATCGCTTTGCTCACGATTGAGATCAGTTTATCACGAACCAGCCACCAGTTGCACCGCTTGCTGCATTAGTAAGAATTGGTAAGAGCTTGAGAGGAAGTGCCCTGATCAATTTCACCAATTAGTAGTGGATAGGGAACTACATATCTTTGTGCGTTTTCCTGTTATTACTAACCATGGCAGATGAAGGAGGCAATAATGAGGGAAATCGAGCTGATGTTCTCACACCCCGTTCGAGAGGAATCATACAACACTTCACACGATTACTCAATGAATATGCTGAAAATCATGATAACGCATTGGCTTAGATCAACGAAAACCTCACCACCATCCGTGATTGAGTTGATCATCTTGAGGGACAACAGCCACCACTTGCTGAAAACGTGGCCAATGATGCACAAGAACAAAACGGCGCACATGGACGCCAACGCAGATGCGCTCCGTGCCTGGGCAAATGAGGTAGAGAACAATTATGCTGCTGACACTGAGGATGATGATGGATTTAACTCCAATAATGATCGAGATCATCGGCGACTTCGACACAATCGGCAAGGTAAATCAGCGAGAACCTCGAGAGGTACATAATGATCCCATGGGAAATATTAAGTTTACAATACCTTCATTTGATGGAAAATATAACCCTGATGCTTATCTTGATTGGGAGCTAGCGGTAGAACAAAAATTTGCATGCTATGACTTTCCTGAAGATAGAAAAGTTAGGGCTGCCACTAGTGAGTTCACTGCTTTTGCCTCCATTTGGTGGAGTGAGGCTTGTAGAAATCATGATAACATACCTAGAACATGGAATGCACTAAAAAGAATGTTGAGAGCTAGATTTGTTCCTTCTTACTATGCTCGTGACTTGCTTAACAAATTGCAACGATTAAACCAAGGAAGCAAATCTGTAGAAGAGTATTATCAAGAAATGCAAATTAGTGAGTTACGATGTTGTCTAGAAGAGAATGAAGATGCTAAGATGGCTAGATTTCTAGGTGGGCTTAACCGTGAAATTCAGGATATACTTGATTATAAAGAATACAACTCTATCACTCGTTTGTTCTATCTTGCTTGTAAAGCTGAAAGGGAAGTACAGGGATGACATGCCAAGCTAAGAGGGAATTTTGGAGGTTCCTTTTCGTCACGACCAAACCAAGTGCAAGCAAAGTCTCCACCCACCACTTCTAGTCGTATACCTCCACACTCCAACCATGGGCGCCCTATTACCTCCACTTCCACTCCATCACATGTCTCCGAAACAAAATTAGCCACCATGCAGGCTCCTACAAAGAGTGCTTCCTCAGCTGCATCCACGGGCCGCACTCGCGATGTGCAATGCCATCGATGCAAAGGATTTGGACTCATGATGCGTGATTGTCCAAGCCAACGTACTCTAATTGTGAGGGACGATGGTGAGTATACCTCTGCTAGTGATATTAAAGAAGATCTTGCTTTAGCTGCAACTAACCCTGCAGGTGAGAATGAAGAGAATGAAAATGAGGAGCAGCATTTGGGTGCTGACATTTCAGACAAGTACATGAGCATCATTGTAAAGCGTGTACTTAGCGCTCAAATGGAGAGTGTTGAACAAAATCAGCGCCACAACTTGTTCCAAACTAAATTTGTCATCAAAGAGCGCTCTGTGCGAGTCATCATTGATGGAGGGAGTTGCAATAATCTTGCTAGCATGGATATTGTCGAGAAGCTTGGTTTGACCACAACACCACACCCACATCCCTACTATATTCAATGGTTCAATTCTAGTGGAAAGATAAAGGTATCACGAATGGTGAGATTGCACTTTTCACTTGGTTCATATCATGATCATGCTGATTGCGATGTTGTCCCCATGCAAGCATGCTCTTTGCTGTTAGGTAGACCTTGGCAATATGATAAAGATGCTTCCCATCATGGTAGAACTAATCAATACACTCTCATGCATAAAGGAAAGAAAATTGTTTTGCTTCCTATGACCCCTGCTGCAATTCTAAAATATGACTTGGAGAGAGCTGAAAGAGAAAATGAAAGTGCTAAAAGTGAAAATCAGAGTGTAGCCAACAAGTTAGCACAACCAAGGAAGAAAGAATCTAATCCTAAGAAAACTGAAATCAAGTTAAAAGGTGTTGTCATGCTAGCTACAAAATCTGATTTGAATGACATGATAGGAAGCAATGTTGAATGCTATGCTTTGATTTGCAAGAATGCTTTGTTTTACTTGGATGATATGCCTTCCTCTTTGCCTCCTGCGGTTGCTAACCTTTTGCAGGAGTTTGAGGATGTGTTTTCCGATGAGGTACCCCCAGGGCTGCCACCAATTAGGGGAATTGAACATCAAATTGACTTGATTCCAGGGGCATCTTTGCCCAACCGTGCGCCGTATAGGATAAATCCAGAGGAGACTAAGGAAATTCAGCGTCAAGTGCAAGACTTGCTTAACAAAGGGTATGTACGCGAGAGCCTTAGTCCTTGTCTTTGTTCTGTGCTTTTAGTGCCAAAGAAAGATGGATTATGGCGTATGTGCGTGGATTGTAGAGCTATCAATAATATTACTGTCAGGTATCGTCACCCTATTCCTAGGTTGGATGATATGCTGGATGAATTAAGTGGTTAGATGGTGTTTTCTAAAGTTGACTTGAGAAGTGGCTACCACCAAATTCGAATGAAACTTGGAGATGAATGGAAGACAGCATTTAAAACTAAATTTGGCTTGTATGAGTGGTTAGTTATGCCTTTCGGGTTGACTAATGCCCCTAGTACATTTATGTGTTTGATGAATGAAGTTTTACGCCCTCTCATTGGAAAATCTGTGGTGGTGTACTTCGATGATATCTTGATTTATAGCAAGTCACTTTCTGAACATCTTGACCATTTACGTGTTGTTTTTAATGCTCTACGTGATGCACGTTTGTTTGGTAACCTTGAAAAGTACACTTTTTGCACCGATCGAGTCTCTTTTCTTGGCTATGTTGTAACCCCGCAGGGAATTGAGGTAGATGAAGCCAAGATTGAAGCAATCAAGAGTTGACCGACTCCTAAAACGGTCACACAAGTGCGGAGCTTCCATGGACTTGCTGGATTTTATCATCGCTTTGTGAAGAATTTCAGCACCATAGCCGCCCCATTAAATGAATTGACGAAGAAAGGTGTTGTGTTCCATTGGGGACAAGCTCAAGAAGATGCCTTCAACCTGTTGAAAAAGAAGCTTACCAATGCACCACTACTCCAACTTCCAGATTTTGGTAAGACCTTTGAGCTTGAATGTGATGCTAGCGGTATCGGCATTGGTGGTGTATTGATACAAGAAGGTAAGCCTGTTGCCTATTTCAACGAGAAATTGAGTGGACCTGTTCTTAATTACTCCACGTATGATAAGGAATTATATGCTCTTGTACGTTCCTTAGAAATGTGGCAATATTATTTATGGCTCAAAGAATTTGTTATACATTCTGATCATGAATCACTTAAGCACATTCGAAACCAAAATAAGTTGAACCGTAGACATGCTAAATGGGTGGAATTTATTGAATCTTTTCCCTATGTCATTAAACACAAGAAAGGAAAGGATAATGTGATTGCTGATGCTTTGTCACGACGATATGCAATGATGTCCCAACTTGATTGTAGGATTTTTGGATTAGAAACTATAAAGGATTTATATGCTCAAGACAATGAATTCAACGAACCCTTGCTAAATTGTAAGGATGGAACGAGTTGTAATAAATTTGTGAACAATGATGGCTTCTTGTTTAGAGCTAACAAGCTATGCATTCCAGCTAGCTTTGTTCGACTTTTGTTGCTACAGGAGGCTCATGGAGGAGGATTGATGGGGCACTTTGGAGCCAAAAAGACGGAGGATGCGCTGGCAGCTCATTTCTATTGGCCTAAGATGAGACGTGATGTCGAACGCTATGTGGCACGCTGCACCACATGCCAAAAGGCCAAGTCCCGGTTGAACCCCCACGGTTTGTATATACCTCTTCATGTCCCTAGTGTTCCATGGGAGGATATTTCAATGGACTTTGTTCTAGGATTGCCTAGGACAAAGAGGGGGAGGGATAGCATATTTGTTGTTGTTGATAGATTCTCAAAAATGGCACACTTCATTCCATGCCACAAGAGCGATGATGCCACTCACATTGCTGATTTGTTCTTTAAAGAAATTGTACGCTTGCATGGTATGCCTTCCACTATTGTTTCAGATCGTGACGCCAAATTCTTAAGCCATTTTTGGAGGACCTTATGGAACAAATTGGGGACCAAGCTGCTATTCTCCACCACTTGTCACCCCCAAACAGATGGCCAAACTGAAGTTGTCAACCGCACTTTGTCAACAATGTTACGGGCTATTTTGAAGAAGAACTTGAAAGAGTGGGAGGAATGTCTTCCTCATGTGGAGTTTGCCTACAATCATGCAATTCATTTCACTACAAAGGTCAGCCCTTTCCAGGTAGTGTATGGTTTTAACCCTCATGCTCCCATAGACTTGTTGCCTCTTCCTTCTACCGAGAGGGTGAATTTAAATGCAAAAAAACGTGCTGATTTTATTCTCAAATTACATGAAACTACAAAAGACAACATTGAGCGCATGAATGAGAAGTATAGAGTTGCTGGTAGCCATGGTAGGAAACATTTAACATTTGAACCTGGTAATCTTGTTTGGCTACATTTGCGCAAAGAAAGATTCCCTGAATTGAGAAAATCTAAGTGTAACACCCCGGCATTTAATATGCCTGAATGCTACCAAACATAAGCTAAACAACAACTAGATACCAAGAATTAAGGTAACTTACAGCAAAGGAGTAAATGCTAAAACCAGAGAATTCGGCAGCATCTCCTTTGTTTTAACATGATTTGAAGGAGCAACAATAGCATAGCAATATAATGAATTATGAGAGACAACTAAAACAGCAATACTTAAAGACTTAACAACAATATAAGTCTAGTTTCAAGCATTTAATGTCTCCAAGAGTCAAACGAACAACAAGACTCTCATATAGCAAAGCTAAACCTTAAAGCAATAATCATCACACGCAGTTTATTATCAAAAACTAATTGAATGACTTGTGGAATCAAATGAGTGAAACTACGTGCGGAAGTGTGACTATTTCCCTTCCCCGCATGCCGGTCTCATGGTACCTAAAACAACAAGAAAACACAAGCGTGAGTTCAAAACTTAGCAAGCATATTGCAATGGTACAAACAAAAGCAATTACATGGCTACAACAACTCACATCATGTATATCATCTCATTCATGTCCACAAATCATTATCATCATCATTATGTATGCAATGCGATGCGATGCAATGCTCATATCTCCTTGAAAACTCATACCGGTATGGTTGAGTACACACCCGTCGGTGTGCACCCTCTCCCCCCTTCCATCCCGAAGATGGATGGTGCCTACTCCTCGCTTCCGTTCACCGCGGTGAATGGAATCACGATGTAGGACTTACTCATTGGCTCTCCGGAATAGTCATAACTTTCTCACCGACCTTCCTCGGACTAGTTATGACTTTCTCACCGCCCGGGCTATGTAACATGCCATGTATGCAAATATGCCAACATCATAATTAACTTGAACATTAACACATGGCATCATAACATAATAAGCATGCTCATCATATCATTGGCAATCATTAACGCATGGCAAGTGATCATATCATATAATCAATTTCATCAATTCTCAACAAGCAACCTACAAACCGCTATCCATTACAATACACTTGCCTCAACCAAGGGCAACGGATTGGCGGGAAGTAGAAGGCACTCCCGGGGTCGCACCACCTGCACAAAGGTACCACACACTCACAATCATGTCCACAAAACAGTACGCAAACCCTCATCTACCCCGACATTGCCAACTACTCGCAAAACCCAAAAACAGAGGTTCTGTCCCGTCGGGACAGCAGCCTTCCAAAAGGCATAACTTGGGTTCTGGGACTCCGAATCAATTAAACGAGTACATCCTCGCGTAGATTAGGAAATTTCCTAACTTTTTATAAGTATATGAAAAGACTGATTCGGACTGTAAAGTGGTTTAATCTACAGATTACCGTGATCTGTTCCAATCACGTCACAGATTTTAACACGCTCGGTAAAAGAGCCATAACGTTCAAACGGCTGATCAGAATTTAACGTCCTTTATACCCACTGAAAGGTATTGAAATTACCTACAACTTCTTCAACAGGAGGCCGTCCAAATTCGGAATCTAAATTGGCGAAAAACGAAACCCTAGGTAGACTCCTCATGCTGTCCAAAACAGAGAACGTGGCAACTTCTAGATCTAATCCAATCTACTCAATTCCAGCACCACCAATTGATCTAAAAACTTGATAATAACCCTTAGAACAGTACCTAGACCAACCCCAAGGATTCCCATGGCCATACCTTCGCCCGACGAACGAAAAAACCCACGGATCGCCTCCCGGTTCGCGCGATCTCCCTCCTCGCTCCGATTCCACCGGATCTCCTCGTCGCGGAGCGCTCTAATGGATGGATCTTCATGTTGGGGAGGTGGAGAACTCCCCTAGGGCAGCAAGGGTGGTGGAGAGGTGAGGAGAGGGGTGGTGGTGCAATGGGGAGCAACAATGGGGGTGGCGGCTAGGACAAAAAGGGAGAGGGAGAGGTGGGGAGAGGCTAGGGCACAAGGGGCGCAATGGGGCAGGGGGTGGGGTGCCTAAAGGGGCAGGGTAAGGCCCCCAACCTGGTCTCCTACTCCTATTTGGACTCCCACTCCTTCCCACCCAAGCCCACGACCCTTTCCCTTAGGCCCAAACTCCCCCGGAAAGGCCCAAACTCCCCCCGGAAAGGCCCAAACTCCCAGAAACGGCTCGAAAACGCATGTAAACCTCATACCACATGGTTTTAACCTTAATTTCATATTTCATAAAGTTTTTGATCTCAACATTCTCATTCTATATGGTTACGACACTCCGTGGTGTCACACTAAGTTGATGCCACGTGTTTATGGCCCTTTTAAGTGTGACACCACGGAGTGTCGTATCTTATAAAATGTGAATGTTGAGATCACAAACTTTATAAAATATGAAAATGGAGGTTAAAACTTTACGTTATACCGTTTATAGCGTGTTTTTGGGCCATTTTCGGGTGTTTGGGCCTCTCCGGAGGACTTTGGGCCTTGGGGGTTGAGTTGGGCCTCCGGTGGAAGGGTTTGGGCCCAAGGGGGGGACTTTTGGGCAGCCAAATCTGGCCCCCACCCCTTGGTGCGCTCCAAACTCCCTCTCCCAACCCTAGCCGCCACCCCCTAGGCCCCCCCATGCGCCTCCACCCTTCCCCTTCCTCTCCATATTCCCCCATGGCGCCACCACCCCTCTCCTCCCCTCTCCACCTCCCTTGCTGCCCCTAGGGGAGTTCTCCACCTCAACACCTCGAAGATCCGTCCATTGGAGCGCTCCGCGACGAGGAGATCCGGTGGATTTGGAGCGAGGAAGGAGATCGCGCGAACCGGGAGGAGATCCGTTGAGTTTTCGTGCGTTGAGCGAAGGTATGACCATGGGAATCCTTGGGGTTGGTCTAGGTACTGTTCTAAGGGTGATTATCAAGTTTTTAGATCAATTGGTGGTGCTGAAATTGAGTAGATTGGATTAGATCTAGAAGTTGCCACGTTCTCTGTTTCGGGCAGCATGTGCAGTCGACCTAGGATTCGGGTTTTCGCCAATTTAGATTCCGAATTTGGTCGGCCGCTTGTTGAAGAAGTTGTAGGTAATTTCAATACCTTTCAGTGGGTATAAATAACGCGTAATTCCGATCAGCCGTTTGAAAGTTATGGCTATTTTACCGAGCATGTTACATGGCCCGGGCGGTGAGAAAGTCATAACTTGTCCGAGGAAGGTCGGTGAGAAAGTTGTGACTATTCCGGAGAGCCAATGAGTAAGTCCTACATCGTGATTCCATTCACCGCGGTGAACGGAAGCGAGGAGTAGGCACCCTCCATCTTCGGGATGGAAGGGGGGAGAGGGTGCACACCGACGGGTGTGTACTCAACCATACCGGTATGAGTTTCCAAGGAGATATGAGCATCGCATCGCATCGCATACATAATGATGATGATAATGATTTGTGAACATGAATGAGATGATATACATGATGTGAGTTGTTGTAGCCATGTAATTGTTTTTGTGTACCATTGCAATATGCTTGCTGAGTGTTGAACTCACGCTTGTGCTTTCTTGTTGTTTTAGGTACCATGAGATCGGCATGCGGGAAAGGGAATTAGCCACACTTCTACACGTAGCGTCACTCAATTGTTCCTACAGTCACTCAATTGGGTCTTGATAACAAATTAAGTATGATGCCTATTGTTTTATGGTTTAGCTTTGCGATATGAGAGTCTTATTGTTCGTTTGGCTCATGAAGACATTAAATGTTTGGAATTAGACTTTTAAGGTCGTCATACCTTTAATTATTGCTATTTTAGATGTCTCTCATATTGCCTTTTATTGCTATGCTATTGTGTTTCCTTCAATTCATGTTAAAACAAAGGAGATCTCACAAATTTTTTTAGCATTTACTCCTTTGCTGTAATTTATCTTTATTTATGGTATTTAGATGTTGTTTAGTCTATGTTTGGTAGCATTCGGGCATACTAGATGCCGGGGTGTTACATTAAGGTGCTAGAACGAATAAATGATAATGCATATAAGCTCGAACTGCCTGCAGAGTTCGGGGTTAGCCCCACCTTTAACATTGCAGATTTGAAGCCTTATTTGGGTCAAGAAGATGAGCTTGAGTCGAGGACGACTCTCTTTCAAGAGGGGAGAGGAAGGAGGAGGTGCTGATGAGTACATCACTATACCGAATGCACCCATGACCACAACTCCACCATCCCTATGCAAGGTCCTATCACAAGGGCACGTGCACGGCAGCTAAATCAACAGGTGAACTCGTTTCTCGGGTTGCATAATTTTACATTAGAGAATAGACCGCTACTTAATAATATTCTTATACTTAGGAACCTGGGCAAGGATCATCAAGGGAGCATTAATCAGCCAACACAAGTCATAAAGCAATGTGGGAATGTGAAAGGTTTCAGCTCGGCCTCCAATGACCACTCTGACTTTAAACGATCATAAAATATTCAAACGGACTCCGGTTGGGGCGTGTGAGTACTTGATTGAAAGATATTTTCGTGCTCTTTCCAATGGATCTAGCCCCAATACCAAACACCAAATGCAGCGTCCAGAATCGTCGAAACAAGTTGCGGCCAGAACTGTTTTGAACTTTGGGTGTTGCACCACCTTGTTTTTTGGGCCTTAGGCCATGTATTCTCCACCTCTTTGACTTCCCTGCTACTGTTCACGACTGCCACACTACTATATTGGCTTGTCTCTTCACTTCTTTCCTTAGGTTTAGTTGCCCCCATGTGTGGAACTTTAACCTTGTTCTCCTGACTCGGCTAGAGCAGCAGTAAACAAGTTCAGAACCTCAGTTCATGTGTGTGCTTTATTCTTGTTCTTGCTAGTTCTTCGGTTGCTTGCAAGAATAGACCATCGTGGTCAGGTCATCCGTGTCTTGGCATGGTTGATAACGATTAGGAGCGTGGTTTAGCGATTGCGGGCACTTATCCTTGCGTGGTTCGTAGCCGGATCATCAAAGTCATTCTCCGCCAAATCGAAGTTATCCCCTCACCGGAAGATCGGGCACCCGTGTGCACATGAGGTGCCGGCTGTGGAGGAGAAGCAGCAGGGGAAGTCGTGTAACATCCCAAAATTTGCTTTTAATTTTTTTAGTGTGTTTATGGGTTTATTTGAATTTTTCAGAAATTATTTAAAGTCCTCGCTGTTAATTCGGATGGAAGTTTATTGAACTAATCGTATTAAATAATGATCAGGCATTTTCGAATAAGCGTAAAATCTAAAATTTTGTTGATAATTAAGATAGTTGGTAGACGAGAGTGTTCACTTCAAATATTTTCGAAAAACATGTTTTATAACGTAAGTCGTTGATTTTACAAAAATCTGTACAAGTGTCTGATTCACGAAAAGAATTTTTACGAAAAAGCTATACATCGAAAAATCACGAAATCAACTTTGTTAAGTCTCAAATAGTTCCTAGTATTTTAGCAGAAATTTTCAGGGTCTCTAGAACCTTTTTGTTATTTTACTCCAGACCCGTTTTCCGTTTTGAGAATCTATATACGTATACCATACATGTATACAGGTCTGCTTGATTTTTTTCCCCCATGCGTGTGGACGTTTGGGCTTAAGCCGTTTCCATGTGCATGCTAGTAACGACAAATCAATTCCTTCATTCCCTTACGTATGACATTATGGCATGGACTTCAAATTGGTGTCTTCTCATTAACGTCAATGCCATTTCTCCTCCATCCATTTCTCTTGCATGCACGAACACATTTTGGAAACTGATTTCACTTGGCCGTTTCCTTGCATGAATTACTCCATCCAAGCCGTGACTTCCTTCACGCGCATGAAGTTTCCTTGCCAGCCGTTCCAACTTTCCTAGCATGTATGCATATATACATGCACACGTGAATTGGTAACGCAGCCGAGGCATGAATTAGTAGTCCATTTCCTAGTCGTTTCTTCTGCCAGCTGTTACGTACTCCCATTCCTTAATGCATGTTCCTTCCTTCTAGCAACGCATCACGATTTGGTTGTTACCATTTTCCAGCCTTCCTCATTCCAGCCATTTCCATCCTCCAGCCGAGTCTCTCATTCCAGTCATTTCTCCTGGCAATATTCCTTCACTCTTCTACCAATTACATTTTTTCCCCGCCGTTGACGTCGCCGATCCCGCGCTCCTGTCGTCACTGTTGCCATCACCTACGTCGCAGCCGCTGTCGCTGCTGTCGTTGGAGCCGTCGCCATCATCGGCGGCGGCGGCGGCGCACTCTCCGGCCTCGCCTTCTTCCGCGTCGACGATCCGGGCTACTGCCCGTCGTCGATCGGTACCTCTTTTCTCTTTTGCGCGCACCCTACCTCTATTAACCGATTGATCCTGTCAACGCGTAATCGTGTATATATATGTTAGTATATATACATATAGGTTAGGCGGATGTATTCTGTAGCCTGCGCATATACATGTCTACATGTAGGTATACTTGGTCGATTCACGTGTAGATATAGTCGCGCGTAGATATACTCGGTTGCTACGCATGTAAAAATATATATCGTAGCATATTGATTCGGTACTCTCTGTTATTAAACGCTAGCAGTATGTATACGTGTGGAGTTATTCGTCGGATCTACATATGTGTATTCGGCCGATTCACAAGTATAAATTTTCTATATGCGTTTATACGGTTATATTAGGAAGAATACGTGTTTAAATACGCAAATTATAATTTGGTTTCGGTTTCTCACGTGTTCTAGCCGAACAGAAGTATATACATATACACAATGAATAGTGCCATGCAAGAAAAAGCTAGTTGTACATGAACATTTCTAGAATTTGCAAAATTTGTCTTTTTCACTACAAATTCTTTTTAAGTCCAAATCGATTGCAACAAATTTTGTTAATTATTAAATATTAATACCTAGCTACGCTAATTTTTCTAAAATCTTATAATCAAATCTATACTATTAAATTATTCGCGGAAAGTCCAAACTTACGAACTTTGTAACTCGCAAACTACACGTCCAAAAATGTCAAAATAAATTTTATAAATCTTAGAAAATGCCAAACTAATTATCTGGAAGTTTTCATGAAATTACAAGCTAGTTTGATTTGTAGTATTTTTCTGCATATGTGTCGTATGTTGATTTGCGTGTTTATTTTGTTATTTGTCTGTTGCGCGTAGACGTCGAACTGTGTGAGGGTGTCGATTTCGAGGAGCAAGCTCAAGATCAAGATCTAGATCAAAACCAGCTGATCTTTGAAGGCAAGTTATGCTTTGACCATTTTGTTCCCATGTTTTTAAATATTAGTTTGTTTTAAATTATGCATGCTAATTTAATTATAATGTGTTCAAGTAATTTGGGATTAGATAATTACCCCTTGGTAGTGTCACCTTGTGCATAATACTTGTATGTCAATAAATCCTTTGTCACCCTAGGTTGGATTATATATGCTGGTTAATACTAATCACCAGAATTGGGTAGTTAGAACGTGGTAGTTCTGCTTAGCCATGCCATTCGAGCTAATGACACAAATTTTGAAGTAAGCTGAATACTGACTATTGAACTATGGAACCTGTTTTGCAAGAATGTGACATTTGTTGTTGATAAGTTGTTGGCACATGGTGCATGGTAATCAACCGGGTGGGAAAATGGATTAGACTGTGGCAAGTGGCAAGTGATCAATAGGGGGGGTCGATGTGGCACATGGGAGAGATGTTATTGAATTTGGTTTTGTGAACTTTGGGTAGTCTTGCCACAGACAACCTAAGGACTTAACCTTGCAAGCCTTTGAACTGGGCCTAACATACAACCACATGTCTGGAGTGAGACAGACCTAGTTGAGTACGATTCCGAAGTCTTAGCATGTGAGACCTCGGGTGGTTTTTGTATCTGTAAATGTGGAAAGAAGGGTGTAGTGTTTACCGATTGGTCTTACATCTCTTCAATGGTATACGTTGGCCCTGTACTTCCGCTCCGCAAAAGGGAAGGGACAGCGGGAACTATACCGGGAGGTACGCATGCGAGGATAGAGGTTTCGGAAAGACTTTGTTATGGTTACTCGCCCATGTGGTGTTTAACTATATCGTGTGGGTAAAGTGTATAACCTCTGCAGAGTGTATAACCTCTGCAGAGTGTACAAACTATTCGAATAGCCGAGTCCACGGTATTGGACATTGCTCGGGGATTACAGTCAAGGGTTAGACTTTATTAAAAATGTGGTTGGTATAAAAGATGATATTGATGGAAGCATGGATTAGGATGTGGGAATACTTTTACTTAACTCATGAAAAAGTTATTGTTACATTATTTGTTTTTACCGCTTTTGAATCTATTTATGCTACTTGTACAATGCTGCTTTACTGCAAAATAAACCTGTTAAGCCATTCCATTGGAATAAGCCTGGCATGTAGTCTATTAGGTTGCATTCTGTGCATAGCTTGTTGAGTAACAATGTACTCACCCCTTCAAAAATCACAACACCAGAAGAAGAGGATCTGCAAACCAATGATGAGGAGCAGAACGGAGAGGCGAACAACTAGGGGCAAGCCAAGTCAGTTGCCTGTGGCATACTGAGGCGCCACGAATAATTTTTATTCCGTTGCTATTTGTTTACTCTGAACTCAACCCTGCGTGGCTTAATATTGTAAGGCTGACCTTAAGGTCTTAACGATTTTTATATGAGTTGAATACTTTATTAGTATTATTTCCGCTGTGTATGTGTGATGGTATTCATCTCTGTTGTATCTTTGAGCACCAGCGTGGTCCTGGACTGGTGTATCACACAGAGTGTTCGGAATTCCGATTCCGGGCACGACAGAGGTGGTATCAGAGCCAACTAAATATCATATTATGATAGCCATAGGGTTTTCCATACATGCTTCGGGCAAATTCCCATGCAGCACTTTCATTGAACCTAGCCCACTAAAAAAAAGAAAATCCAATTCTAACAGGTCGAGGATAGGACCACTCCCCAATGGATACTTCCTTAACTTAGAGTTACTCTGCGATATTACATTGATAACGGGAGAGATATCTCTGGGCCCCTCAGTGTGGATGGATAAGAAAAAGTACATGGCCATGCCAAAGTGATTAAAGAGTTAATCACGAATTATATCCATTACAATGACGAGTGAATTTGTCGAGTTATCACAAGGGTGGCACGCTTCTCGCCTTGAGCTTGACTGATATCGTGTGGCAAAAGGATCCTATGTGAGTGTATCAAGGTTTAGCTAATTTGATCATTGTGTACATTGGGGGGTCAATATGTGCTGCTAGGTACGCTATTGACTTGTGGTCTGGGAAAGGGGTTCTCTAGGACCGCGGCCAACTTGTACATGAGCCTAATGGGTCACACACTTAACGGGTTGGATCATGTATAATGGATTGGATCCATTAGTGGGTTTGTGTGGATTTGGGTCCTCTGGCGTCTTAATGGATTTCTATTGTAGAAGATCCATTAGTGCGAGCCCTAGTGGGCTTCTATTACAGAAGGCCTGTTAGTACGCTCTATATAAAGGAGGTGTGGGGGTGTGCGAGTCACTGTCTCCCCACCACAAGCCCTGGCCTCTACCGCGTCCCACTACCCCTAAAACCCTAGCCGCACGCGTGGGTGCTAGCACACCAGCGTGCGGTGATCCCACCCCGGACGTGTGGATACCGTAGAGGCGTCATCGCTCTTGCGTCGGCGCTGATCGATTCAATCGGCCACATCAACTGTACGACTACAACGACGTTGTTGTGACGGCGATCCGCGACGAGGAGAAGTTGTACCATGTCGTGTTTGACTACGTACAGTGCCTCGGAGCACGCGGGGAGGCTTCACCCGCTCTACTTCCGCTGCTAACGTGCTCCAAGGGTAATGCTCCATGATTTCTGACTCGCATGTTTCTTGGGTGTTCGCGGTAGAAAATTTTTGTTTTCGGCTAGCGTAGTACCGCGTTCTCCTTCAACTTGTGCTTTGAATTCATTTGATATAGCACCTCGTGTTGTTTACCATTAGCAAAGTATACACAGATCTTTGATTCACTCTAGAGGCATAAGAACTTCGGTTGGTAAGAACATGTGAGATTGAGTGATTCTGCCAATTCATTCAAATATTTGGACCCTTGTTTCTCGTTCTGATAACCAAGTTAGGAGGAAGTGAACAATATGATATGGAAGGATACAATGATCCTACTGAGCAAGTCAATCAAATGCAATATGCGACATTGCGAGACATTCTACTTAAAGAATTCACGACAAAGGCCCAAGCATTATTCGACAAGCAAAATCAACTTCAAGAGACAATGAGAGATCTTCAACTTGAGATGAATTAACAAATGGGTGCTTTGCGAACAAGCCTTGCTGATGGTGTTGCACATGAATTACATTCTCATCAAGGAGAAACAAGTGTTCAACAATGACAATAACCACAGCTTGATGAGACTGTTGTTAAGGTAGTTTCACAACGTGTACAAGAAGATCTTTTGAGGTGTGATCTTATAGTTGCCAATGTTGTACGACCACTACCTCTAGGAGGATGAGGCTAAGGTTAAGGCGCAAGTCATGGCCATGCATCTGCCCATGGTCATATTGAAGAACGAGATGAAAATTATTTTGATGATGACTTCGAATTGTATCGCAATGACGAATATCAACGTCATCTAGTCAATCGTCATATTGATGAAGAAAAGTTTGGTAATCTCACATTTACTATGCCTACATTTTCAGGAACGAATGATCCAGAAGAATACCTTACATGGGAGCTCAAGGTGGACAAGATCTTTCATGTGCATAACTACTCCAAAGCAAAGAAACTTCACATGAGATCACTTGACTTTGATGATTATGCATTGATATGGTGGGAGCAAGTTCAGAATCAACATCTCGATAATATGGAGAGCCGCCTATTGCCTCATGGGATGAGATGAAACTTCAAATGAAAGCTTGGTTTGTTCCTAAACACTATAAGCTGATCTCTTTGATAGACTACAGAATTTGAAGCAAGCAAACCTTTCTGTGGATAACTATTACAAAGAAATGGAGAGGATATGATTTGTGTCAATGTGTATGAGCAAGATGAGCAAACAATGGCAAGGTTCTTTAATGGGTTGAATCATCCAATCAAGCGCATTGTTGAATTCCAACAATACAACAACATTGTTGACTTGGTACATCAAGCTACAAAGGCAAAAATACAATTGCAAGAAGATAAATCGTTCCACTTCATACACATAAAAACGTTGAATCGAGGAGGTAACAATACATCTTGTTTTATTTCTAGTCATTCTAACCCATCTGGAGGAAGTGTAAATCCCAATGACATGTTGCACGAAAGGAAAAGAAGTTCCTACTTCAACTATCAAGAAAGGTCCAGCAGATAGCTCTACTTCATCAATGTGTTCTACAACCAAGAGTAGTGCTATACAGTGTTTCAAATGTTTGGAAAAAGGTCATATTGCCAAAGAATGTCACAATAATCGAATCATACTTTCTACAGAAGATGGAGAGTATGAATCAACAAGTGAAGATGAGCAAGAAATTAATGCTGATACAAAACGATATGAAGATGCACCAAGTGAGGAAGAAGACAATACATACATGATGGGACAAGCACTTGTGGTTACTAAAACCTAAGTGTGCAAGTCAGATGATGATATGTTGCAATGATGCAACTTATTTCAGACTCAATTTAACGTGTGTGATAAAATCATTAAAATGATTGTTGATGGAGGAAGTTGTCATAATTTGGCTAGCATGGAGATATGTGAAAAGCTCAATTTGCCCCGATTGAAAGACCCCCATCCATATCATATTCAGTGGTTCAACGATTGTGGAGATGTGAAAGTTCAGCACATGATAAAGGTACCTTTTAGACTCAATAATTATAATGATATCGTTGAATGTGATGTGGTACTTATGACAATGTGTCACCTGCTTTTAGGTAGACCATGGCAATTTGATCGTAATGTGATTAGGGGTGAAAAGGTCAGATATTTACAGCCTAATCTAGAGCCAGATCCTATCGAGACTAGATTCGAGAAGGGATTTGACTATCCGGCCGAATCTGGGACAAAATCTGGATACTTGAATCCAAATTTAGGATCGAATTCGGAGCAGTCAATATCTGGCAAATACATGACAAGATTTGGATATTTGGATTTTTTTCTATTCGGATATCCAACCAATGCATTAGATATTTTCTATAGTAGCCCATTTATCTTAACAATTAATTAGTTCTATTGATCCTCAAGTAGCATATTCTTTCTATGATGTCTATTGGGTTTGATTAATATATAACTTGATATTATGATCATGTACTCGTATGGTTTGTTTCAACATATATTACTTTATATATGCGTGCAATATCTATATATTTTTAGTTTTCATGTACTCGTATGGTTTGATTCAACATATATTACTTTATATATGCGTGCAATATATGTATATTTTTAGTCGTTTTCGACCCGAGTCCGTCACATAACTGTCCCATGTCCGTATCCCAAATAATCTAGATTTGTATCCGTATCCGGCTAGCCCGTGTCCAATTCTGAATGTGGGAAAAATATGGGTTAGAATATGGAAAGAGCAATAGCCGTCTCTATCCGACCCGTTCACACCTAAATGTGATGCATAATAGGCGAGACAGCACTTACTCATTTCGATTCAATGGTAAGACTATTAAGATGACACCTTGGCTATGTTAGCCAATCATTTCTATTGGCCGCGCATAAGACGAGACATTGAGAGGTTTGCACAACGATGTGTTACTTGTCATAAAGTGAAATCTAAAGTAAATCCAAATGGTTTGTATACTCCGCTTCCTGTTCCTAGTACACCTTAGGAAGATATTAGTATGGATTTTATTTTGGGATTGCCTAGGAAAAAGAGAGGAAGACTTTGTTCTTTTTTTTTTAGTGGATAAGTTTTCTAAAATGACACATTTTATACTATGTCATAAGAGTGAAGATGAGTCGTATATAGTTGACTTGTTTTTTAGGGAGATTATAAGACTGCATGGAATACAAAGGACTATTGTTACATCGTGACGTCAAGTTCATGAGATATTTTTGGAGGACTTTTTGGGTCAAGCTTGGGACTAAATTGTTATTTTCAACAAACTATCACCCACAAACGAATGGACAAACGGAGATGGTGAATAGAACACATTCAATGTCATGCGAACAATGATAAAAACAACTAAAGGAGTGAGAAGATTGTTTACTAGATGGAGTTTGCACTCAACTACTCAATTATGCCCGTTTGAGGTGGTGTATGATTTCAAACCGATTGCGCCACTTGATTTGCTACCACTTACACTTCAAGAGCGATCAAACATGGAGGCATTGAAGCGTGCTAACTTTGTGAAAAAGATTCACGTCAAAACTAAAGAAAAGATTTAGAAAAAAAAAACATGTTACTATGCTGAGAAGGCAAATAAGTTAAGAAAACAGATGATATTTGAACCATGTCATTTGGTTTGGGTACATCTATGAAAGGAGAAATTTCCAGAGAAACGTTAAATCAATATTGATGTCTCGTGGTGATGGACCGTTCAAATTGCTTGACAGGATCAATGATAGTACTTACAAGATTGAACTTTCAGGTGATGATTATGGTGTAAGTGCTATATTCAATGTCGCTGATCCATCCCCATTCTTTTGGATCTAAAGAGTTAGAATTGAGGATGACTCCTTTTCAAGAGAGGCGAGATGATAAGGATATCCCAAGTACGCCAGCGCATTCACGTAGTCATAATATCTCTAATGTTAATGACAACAATGCTGATAAAAAATGGGAGTACAATTGCCGCTCTATGAGTAGGGCTAGGTTAAGAGCAATGCAACATGTAAATCTTTTCCTTGGTAAATTTTCTTTTTCCTTGGTAAATTTTCTTTACTGAATGAAAATTGCATAGTACTTAATATTATGTTCTTAATTATTCCTAGGTATGAAAGAATGGAAGATGTCCAAGTGAACTTGAGAAGAACTTGGGAAGAAAGAAGAAGCATGTGGTCAGCACAAGGAACTAGGAAAGGGAGGAGTATGCATCCAGCTCAAGGAAAGAATGAAGAAAGGGAAGGAAAGAAGAAAGAAAAGCAAAGAAGTAAAGAGGAAGAAAGAAGAAGGAAAGAAGCTAGATCTAGTTTGGAGAGAAAAAGAAATGAGAGAGTATATTTGCACATGGAAAAAAGATGAAAGCAACTCGGATTGGAGAAGAAACCCATTCGGATTGCCATATCAGTCCGTCGTCCATTTGACACTCAGATAAATCTCCTACGTTTACCGAAAAGATCTAATCTTCTATCTAACTGACCCGAGTTATAACAACTTAGATTAAAAGAAAGAGTCTATGTCAAGTACTATCTAAATTAACTGAAATCTAGAATAAAAATTAAAGAAAATTAGCAATTTGACTTCCATACCATTTCCAAAATAAATCCGTAAATAACTAAAATTTAAAATAATAATTAAATAAAAATTAGCAAATTAAAAAGTGTCTATGTCAAGTAAAAGCCAAATTAATAAAAAATTAGGAAAAATAAAAATAAAATTATCAATTTGATTTATATGAATTCCAAAGTAACCTTATAAATAAAAATTAAAATAGTAATAAATGAAAATATAAATTTTCATATAAATTCCAATCTAAAATTGAAAAAATTCACCCCAAGTACAATAAAAAGATGTAGATTCGGAATAAAAATTACAGTGTGATTAAATATTTAATTTGTACGACTTGCAAAGTAGCATTCATAAATAACAAAAATTCAGATTAATAGTTAATTACTCCGTCCAAGTTTAGAGGCATATTTTCTCTTGGTATATGACCATGATAATATTGAAAATAACTAGAATGCCCCTAATTATTGTCTAGTAGCACTATATTTATGGACAAGAGCATTAAAAAAATACGATGGAGTGAGCCTTTGTCAAGTACAAGCCATATTAACTAAAATTTAGAATAAAACAATTAGCAATTTGATTTACATACGAATTCAAAAGTAAACCCTAAAAATTTGGAATAATATTAAATGAAAATAGAAAACGAATTTTTATACGAAATCCAGCCTACAACTGTAAAGAAATCCACCCAATGTACGATACAAGGAGAACGGATTTCATTTCTCACGGAGTAAAAATGGACGCTAAATTTCAGAACAGAACAAGCAAAAGCAACGTCTTCATCGACAATCGGAAGACATCACACTGTCTGAAAAATACTTCATAAACCCTAAAAATTTGGAATAATATTAAATGAAAATAGAAAATGGATTTTTATACGAAATCCAGCCTATAACTGTAAAGAAATCCACCCAATGTATGATACAAGGAGAACGGATTTCATTTCTCACGGAGTAAAAATGGACGCTAAATTTCAGAACAGAACAAGCAAAAGCAACGTCTTCATTGACAATCGGAAGACATCACACTGTCTGAAAAATACTTCAATGGAAGGCCTTTTCTGGACATTTTCCATCAATTTTGGAATGACGAGGGAAGTCATACGGCATATCTTCAGCTTTCAGACCAGCAACTCTCAACGTTTGGACAACCTCCTTGTGGACAACAGCATTTCCTTCCAGTGTCAGATGCAGTCCATCACTAGGAGATGAAAACAGAAATACTTACAAGTTACAACGATTATCTAGCTATCACATTCTAAAACAAAACTAATACAATAATTACTGGTCCTAGAGAAGGTTCTGTTCCCTAAGTAGGGGCTGCAAACAGTCACTTGTAAGTTGTAAGGTCTTGAACAAGTTGGAGGATTTGTCAATTTTCATGGAAGAACTATTTTTTTTTCGAATTTTAGGCCAGGAGCTCTGGCATTACAGTAAAGAAGGAGAGAACAACTGCTGAGTTACAGACGCGAACACACGCACCCACACCCACACCCACACACACGCGCGAAAGCAACTCAGCCGGTGAGCACCCGGGCCGAGCCAAGGCTCGAACCCGGGTGGCTAGCTTGCCAACCGCAAGTCTCAGCCACTGAGCTAGGCTCAGTCCTCATGGAAGAACTATTTTGAAAACAATAAAATCGAGTTATCTTTAAATAAAAACTACAACTAAACTCAGCAAAGCTATATTACATTATTCTTAATAAGAAACCATAATAGTTTTGGAAAAATGATATTCTATTCTACTCAAAGGAGCAAATAATCAGGCTTGTCTACTAACAAAATATACATGGCACACCAAACACACGCAGTCAATGATAGTTGGAGTCTTCCAGTTCGCAAGTATATGAACGATGATTAATGCACCAAGTTGAGTTAAATCCCATGGTAAATGCACGATGATACACCACACCTTAAAGCCGCATGTTCTTATGGTAGGAAAAATATATCAAGGCACAAGACACAGTCCAAATCTCTGACGGGGATTTTATTAAAAAAAACTTTTAAGTCTTACCTTGCGTTGGTGAAAATATCGCACCACTGATTAAGCTCAATTTTATTCTAAAACAGAGAACAAGCTAGATTAAAAATAATATTATATTTAAAGCAGATCATCTATTCAATTTTAAAAATGACAATAGAGGATGTTAAATCTGTACACGTGTTACACGTGTATCCAAAGAGTTGGTGTTGGATGTGAGTGCTTAGATGTTAGCGTCTTAACGATCCATTTACCGAAACCATGGCCTATGATCAAAGGTTTAGGGATTTTATTGACTTTGATTAGGTTTCATCCCTAGCCTACCCCAACTTGTTTGAGACAAAAGACTTGTTGCTATTGTGGTGGTCGTTTACACATGCATACGTAGTCACTTACTAGTAAGATATAAATCTGAAAATCCTAGTGGCAAATATTAAATTTCACCATGACTGATACCACATACAGGAAAGGCAAATAAAATATGAACAAGCATTACCTTAAGTAAAGTTTCTGCCATCCTTCAGTCGCTTGCATCTTTGACCAAATGTCTACGCAGTGTATATCCATTTCTCTGGCTAGTTCTATGCATTGACTTGCATATACGCCAGCCATTTCATTTGTCCTTTCAGGGAGCCTCCTCGCATCTTCTCCATATAGTGATCTTGAGAAATAATTTAAAGAATTATCAACGACTAATAAAACCAATATAATGCATTCAATAAACCTTGTGGAAAATGAAACATGTCAGTCACTGCACATAACATGAATGGACAAATAATAAATGAATTCTAATATTTTCTGACTTAATAGCAGGCCCAGATCACTGCCAAGAGCAAACAAGGGCATGTTTGGAGCTTACTGCAGGATTTTGTTTTTGGCTCATAGACAAGCAAATCATTTGCTTTTCTTCATTTTAATTTATTTCTTTCTACGTAAATAAGTCACTAAAGTTGCTAGAAACATGATTCAACAGGACAAATGATGGCAACCGTGCATATCTTTCTCTTCCATGTTCATCAACAGGAGGTGGGGTGATTAGCATAATCACCATGGACTTTGAACAATCCTGCATTGAGATAACATAATCTTTAGATTGGAAACTGATTTTAAGGAATGATAATTGATACTGGCACCAAAAAAGACCTATTGACCAAATACTGCAATTGTAAATATACCTTAGGATGCTTACTTTCAGACACAGACTTAGACTAATTTTTCATAATGATCT
This sequence comes from Rhipidocladum racemiflorum, assembly GCA_036346355.1. Classification (NCBI taxonomy): domain Eukaryota; kingdom Viridiplantae; phylum Streptophyta; class Magnoliopsida; order Poales; family Poaceae; genus Rhipidocladum; species Rhipidocladum racemiflorum. The sequence goes on from CM070570.1 coordinate 61,954,893, forward strand.
CAGATTTCACTATATGACAGATTGGGAGACCGTGAAGCCAATACTGCTGAAATATCGACATTAAAATTTTCTACCCCAACAGTAATAACTAGTTAAAGCAACTTTGATGAGGTAATAACTAATAAGTTAAGAATGACTGGCCATCAACTCTTACATGGAAGTTCCAGAAAATTGTTATATAAATTATCGAGCAAGATGTGAATATTGCTTCGTAATATTCCTCCTAGCCTAGTAATCGCAATAGGGGATCAAGCCATGTATGATCCAAGGCAAGGTGTTGGAATTTGGAGAATAACTGTGTTCATGTGTATCCCATAGGATCCCCACAACCTTTATTTATAGGGTCAATCTCAACCATATTACAACTGAACTCTATCTCTAATTTATCTCCAACTTTGAATCTTATCCTAATACGCTCCGAGTCGCATACGATTTGGACTCTATCTCCAACACTCCCCCTCAAAATGGGCATAAGATACAACTATGGCCATCTTGTTACATAATGCAACACTTCCCCTCAAGACAACAATTTTTACCGAACCGCCAACAAGATGACGAATACCACCATGATGATGTCCACATCCACCTCCAATGTCATGATTGGCACCACCTCCAAAATTGTCATCCTTGCTGTTCGCAACCTCCACAACCGTCATCCTTGCTATTCGCACCACCAACTTTGTGTCCAACACCGTCACACGGACGCAACCTCCAAATGCGTTCACCCGCACTAGCATTGACTATAGTAAACACCATGATCATCACCTCAACCAACATCAAGTCCTTCGCCTTCTTCATCACACCTGCAGTTTTGGTCTCCTCCATCTCTCTACTCACTCGCTTCAAGCCTTGGTCTCCACCTTCTCCTCTACCCCCCAGCATCCACCACCTCTCCCAACATACCCCAGACCACTTTGGCTTCCAACATCTCTCCTCTAACATACCCTGGACCACCTCGATAGCTACCATCAACACCATAACCATAGCCATAACCTCCACTGGTGCTACCACCAACTCCTACTCCCACTACCAATTTCATCATCAACACACACCCAACCTCTGGGCTTGCCACCCAGCACCTCTCTTGCTACCAACTCCACTAAAGCCACATCCTGAGCAATCTTCTCCCCCTGTTCCAGAGCCTATCTACCTTGCCCTAAAACTTCAAGACCAAAACATCCTCAACCATCACCTCTATAGCAAGCTAGGCAACCCAAAAATACTTCCCAGTCTTTTTCCCCCTGCAGAGCACACGTAGCATCACAGCAAACAACGACCAACCCAAAAAAACCACCTTCTACTCTTCCCTCTCTCCAAGCAAGCAATAGCAAAACAACACAACCATAGCCACACAATCACGATCCAAACCCAAGCAACAAATCTCTCTGTTTTTTCATCTTCTTCTTTTTTCCATCCTTTTTCCCTTCTCTTCCTTTTTTTTCTTTGTTCTTTTCTTTTTTTCCCTCCTTTTCTCTCGGCCAAAGCCGACCCGACCTTTTCCCCTTTTTTTTCCCTCCTCTTTTCCTCCGCTCGATCGGCTGCACTCTTCTTCCTTCACTCGGCCGACCGCACCCTCCTCTTCCACCGCTCCGGTCCAAGCTCCTCCGCTTGCTCCCCAGAGTTTGTCGCCGTCCCCAGCCAGATCCGTTTTCCAGCCCCAGCTCACGACCTATGCCGATTGTTCACTTCGACCCTCGCCCTCTGCCACTTGCGGCTGCCGTGGAGGCCATAGCACCAATAGCGGCGGCAGTCTTCCACCTCCGAGCGGATCTGGGAGCCAAGGGTTGCGGCGGCCCGAGTGGTGGCAGATCCGCATGGTGACGGCAGCCCAACTGCCCCGAATGGTGGTAGTGCCCCCGCACAACTCGGCCGACCGCAGCCTGCTCCCGTGCGACACGGCCGCAGCAGACCACATGCGATGGGCCGGTGACAGCCGACGGATCAACTGAATACGACGACGAGATCCGCTTGGCTAAGGTGAGGGTTTACCTCGGGTTAGGGTTTGGGATGGATTGGCTCTAATACCATATTGGAATTTGGGGAATAATTGTGTTTGTGTGTATCGCGTAGGATCCCCACACCCTTTATTTATAGGGTTAATCTCAACCGTATTACAACCAAGCTCTCTCTCTCTAATTTATCTCCAACTCTGAATCCTATCCTAATACTCTCCGAGTCGCATACAACTCGGACTCTATCTCCAACACATATATACCTCTAGGCAGGCGGTGCCTGTCTACCTGTGTAGGATTATAGCTAGTCTGCAATTTCTTACTATGAGAGTTCAAATATCAAAATATAAAGTTTTCCCCATTGTACACGGAAAATTGATTTGAAGCATTTTTTTTATAATGGGCTTCACTACTTGTAAGCCCGAGCACTTGAAATTTTTAAGAAAATAGCAGTCTAAAAAACTAACTTTAAGTTGTTAGCCAAACTATTATTCCCTCCGTTTCGCTAAATCTGTCCATGACCTCGGGAGTATCCATTTCAATATATTTGTCCATTGAGGAAATCTAGAGTGTCGTAAGTAACCGATTCTACACTGCTTAAATGATTTGAAAGTGGTTAAGTGGTTGTGGTATGCCATTTAATAGAGGTACGCATGGTCATTTCTCATTAAGTATTTCGTAGATTTACTACTTCCTTGGTCTATGCATGATGGGCAGTGGACAAATATAGTGAAACAGACAGAATACATGTTTGTGCCACTACACAAACTCTGTATATTTCCAATCTTCAGCTTGCCAGCCATTTAGTAAAATATGTATTACATCAGTGCTCAATGCTAAAGAGAAAAAGGGGCCAACAATAAAGACAGCTCCTTCGTGGTGCTTGAAGGAAATTGTTCTTGAACAACGGATCTAAATCTTAGTTTTAAGGGGCTAAATGCAAATCACAGCGAACAAGCTTATAGAAAAAGCAATGAGCAATATGCCATAGAACCATAATCAGAGTAACGATAATAATAAATATTTGGCAAAGTCGCATCGATGATAAGCCTAAAATGGTTTTCTAAAAACTCAGGTCCATAATAGAAAATAAATTTATATCCGAGAAGCGGATAAAGGAGCTTGGAGATCTGTGCATTTTGACATCGTTATCTGCACATGAACATACTTCATCTATCTAACAGTCATTTCCATTTAACACAAATTTATTGTTCAACAATACAAAATTGTTAACACAAATGTATATGTTCAACAGTACAAACATGTAGAATCATTCCTAAATCGTAAGCGATTGTTTTGATTTTTGTTATCTTGGTTTCAGTTTATCCTAACCCAACAAGATTTTAGATGGTTAAGCTCAAAGACAAGTTAAGTTTAACTAAACCTCGTTCATTTTCCTAAAACTCAAGATCCAGACAACCCCTAATTATGCAAGTAGCATATAAGTTAACCTAGTTCAAATTATGTACAGTGTACACACTTCTTGCAGTATTGTATGTTCTAGAAAATCAGGTTTTAAACATGATCTACAAAATATGTTTGTATTCCCTGCATACAAAAAAAATTATATCACGTCATGTGTAATGACCTCCATAAAAACTTGAAGTGGTTAAGAACATAAAGAAAACAATTTACCTTCAGATGATTAACTATTTTTTTGAGATTCTCTTTATACTCTGCAACTGGAACATGTTGGCGCTCGCTTGTTCTTCCTAAAAGGGCTGCATCATTAGCACCAAAGAATATAGTTGTTGCAAGAGGTGCTAAACCAACCTGCACAGGGAGTGTTCATTTGCCGCACATCAGTCTGTATGTCAGATTATTTAAACTGACCTGGACAAAACCGTATTACCAGGGGAAAGATGTGTTGGATCAAGAACAGAGCCCATCTTGTGTTGTAACCACCATAGCCTCTGACAACAACATCGGCCTGATATACAGAAGATCACCGGATATCACAATACGTCAGGAAACAAAGCAAGAAACGAAAATTATTTGACAGATTGGAAGGATTATGCAAGGGACAAATGTTTTCGCAAGCACCAGGAGACACCAAGAAAGTTATCATCTGGCCAATGGCCCGGTTCTTTAAGCGATTGTTCGAGCAATCAAACGTCGGGATCGAAGTATTCCCAGTTCTACGGGCAAGAAATGCGTGTACGTAAGACAAGGGGAAAAGTCAGAGGATTTGGGGAGGTGTGTACCTTGCGGGAGTAGGTGTCAGCAAGGGCAGCGCCCCAGCCGCCGGGGCGGAAGGACTGCTCGGTGATGGAGTCGCCGAACAGCACCAGCCGTGGGCGCACCATTTCTTGGGTTCCCCCTAGCCAAAAGTGAGAGAAAGGCGTTGTGAAGTTGTGAGGGATTGGATTTGGAGGGACTAAGCCGTACGTCCGTACGGGGGGAGGTGGCAGGGGAATGTAGCAACTACCTGCGGCGTCGACGAGGCAGACGGGAGGGTGGCCGGCCGATGGGGCCGCCGTCGAGGGGCAGGATCCGGGCGTCGTCATGGAGGATGGAGCTTGAATGCTTGATGAGCGACCAGGGAGCTGGATTAGGGGGCAAAATTCATTAAGAGAACGCAAAAGTCCGCATAGATCAGCAGCTTTCATAGTAAGAAACCATTCAGAAATAGTAAGGGAAAAATTGAGAATGGTCATAAATTACAAAAGACTAAAAGATAACACAATAGATTTAATGAATTTTGGCTAAAAGATAACATAAAAGATAACACAATAAATTCAGAAATAGTAAGGGAAAAATTGTTTAGAGCATTTAATGAATTTTGCCCCCTAATCCAGCTCCCTGGCCGCTCATCAAGCATTCAAGCTCCATCCTCCATGACGACGCCCGGATCCTGCCCCTCGACGACGGCTGGTGCTGTTCGGCGACTCCATCACCGAGCAGTCCTTCCGCCCCGGCGGCTGGGGCGCTGCCCTCGCTGACACCTACTCCCGCAAGGTACACACCTCCCCCAATCCTCTGACTTTTCCCCTTGTCTTACGTACACGCATTTCTTGCCCGTAGAACTGGGAATACTTCGATCCCGACGTTTGATTGCTCGAACAATCGCTTAAAGAACCGGGCCATTGGCCAGATGATAACTTTCTTGGTGTCTCCTGGTGCTTGCGAAAACATTTGTCCCTTGCATAATCCTTCCAATCTGTCAAATAATTTTCGTTTCTTGCTTCGTTTCCTGACGTATTGTGATATCCGGTGATCTTCTGTATATCAGACCGATGTTGTTGTCAGAGGCTATGGTGGTTACAACACAAGATGGGCTCTGTTCTTGATCCAACACATCTTTCCCCTGGTAATACGGTTTTGTCCAGGTCAGTTTAAATAATCTGACATACAGACTGATGTGCGGCAAATGAACACTCCCTGTGCAGGTTGGTTTAGCACCTCTTGCAACAACTATATTCTTTGGTGCTAATGATGCATTTGTCCAAACAACCCCAGCACCCCCCATACTATCCCCATGCTGATCCAAATCCATTGCCTACAGTAGATAGAAAACAGAAATATTGGTTCAAATACATGGTTCACATTTCATCGGAATGGCGAAAATGATAATACAAGGTTCACACATTGCATCGGAATGACGAAAATGAAAATACATGGTTCACACAAAACGAAAATGATTAATGGCCTAGGTAGTTTTGACGGTTCTCCCACATTTGATCGGCAAGCGTTTGTCTCTTGTTAACCATAGCTCAATGGTCATTTGCTTGCTCTCTTGCTGTCCTACTGGGGTTAGGAGTCCAAGAATCCTCTGGTAGAATGAAATGGTCTGTTCCTTCAGAAAGAACCCAATTATGAAGGATGCAACTAGCGATGACAACATCAACTTGAGTTGTGAAGGGGAAGAATGGAGTAGCATCATCAAGGACCTTGAACCTCCTCTTGAGTGATCCAAAGGCACGCTCTACTCCTACTCGCAACGAGGAGTGCCTCAAATTGAACAATTCCTTTTCATCTTGAACTGGATTGTTCCCCCACTCATTCAAATGGTACCGCACTCATGGAAAGGTGGCATGAACCAGCATTTGGCCCCATATCCAGCATCAACTAGATAGAATTTTCCTAAAATAGATGAACACGTTAATGATATTGGTCTTTATCAATTTGGTATGAAGATGTACTACCACATTAATTCTATTTACCTTCAGGGACACGTAAGCCATTTTAACGCTCTATCGCATCTGCTAAAACTGTAGCGTCATGAGCTGTTCCTTCCCAACCAGCCAAGATATATGTGAATCGAAGATCAAAGTCTACAGCTGCCAGCACATTTTGAGTAGGAAATGATTTCCTACCACGAAAGGCTGCTTCCATAGACTTATTAACGGAAGCTCTTATATGTGTACCATCAATGGCTCCAATACAATCCTATTTGCTCAAATAAATTAGCAAAAAAAAGTTTAGAAACCACAAACTTAGCTATCATACCTTAAAGTATGGATCCCATCTTGGGTTTCCTGCAATTTTGGTTGGTGTCTCCAATGAAGGTGGCCTAATAAGATCATTTCGTAGCTCGCCTATAGCATGGAGGACATGTCCAAAATAGCGGCTAACTGTTTCACCTGATCTACTAAAATTGGTACCAACTATCCTATTCCTTAGGTTGTGTCCAATTGTGTTCAAGAACATAGCAACTTGCTCCTCAATGCATACATGTATAGTATCGCGGAGCAAATAGCGTTCTCCCAATATTTGGCATAACCTAAAGAAAGGAGCTCTCTGAAGTCTTATCGTCGTAATACAAGTTGTATCATTCTTCCGAATTTTATTATTTAGATAATCTATTCTATTCTTGTCACTTTGCTCTATTGGGCCATACGTAATACGTTGTCTCCTATTACGTATTCTACATCGCACATACAACATCATCATGCAAGCAGCCATATATGCAGCAGCACCACTAATCAACATCTTCCTTCGTCTAAGCTTCCTCTTATCCATCTACAAGTAAATTCATAATCACTATTGGTTCATACGTATGAATAATATTTAACAACATGCTAAAAAATTAATAGTCACTTTGACTGTCCCAATAAAAAGAGATGGAATGAAGATAAATCAATTGGATTTTTGTGATTCAAGTACTTCAGGATAAAAGTGCAAACGAATCTGTTATGTAACTCCCATATAGCACAGTTCACTTCATTGGAGTTATAGCACAGTTCGTTTTTTTGCTACTTTGCAATGGTGTTGTGATCAACCGAATGGAGTAGGCCTAATACAGATTTACAACAATTCATGAAACCAATTCAGATTGATGAATACTCATAGTTCAATACACATCCCAATCAAATACTCAGCCCAATCAGATTTCTACTACCAAATTATCTTCAGTTTACACAAGCATGATAACTTGTATCAGTGAACAGGATTCTCAAGATTGAAAAATTAATATGATAACTTGTCTCAGAATGATGACCAACTCAGATTGATGAATACTCATAGTTCAATACACAGCCCAATCAAATACTCAGCCCAATCAAATACTCAACTACCAAATTATATCCAGATTACACATGATAACTTGTCTCAGATTGGATTTTCTCTCTCTCTCTCTCTTAAATGTAAGCTTCTTTCGACAACCATTGGATTTTTTTTTAGAGATCATAGAACTAATCTAAGGCATTGTTTGAATGAAGTTTGATAATGTTTTTGACCACTACCGTTTTTGCTCCAAGAAATTCCACATGGCTACCAGAATTACGAAGATGGCGTATTTGTTCCAGATTTACTGTAAATGAGCCTAAAATCTTCAAAAATTGTGGTCAAAGAATGCTACCTTGTAAGCATAGCACACATGTTTAGTTTTATTGATTGGACGAGATAGTGATCGACAACCCTACCACATCTATACACATCTCCTTGTTTAATAACAAAAATTACTACTAACCCAGATTTAAACCATAACAGTGGAGACACTGGAAAAACAAAAAGTTCATCCAACCAATTCAGTGTTAACATGATAGAAGATAAAGATGGAAAAACAAAAAGTTCATCCAACACAAACTAGCAATAGCTGTGGATCCATTACCTCGAACAAAAGGGGGAGGGAGAGCAGTACAGGAAGTAGATCCAGCCGTCCCAGCGAGCAGCGCTAGAGGTCGCGGTTGAGGGTGGTGCCGGCGTGCAGATCCACCGGCGAAGAGCATGCGAAGTCACCGGTCCCTGCGGCTGATCCTCATGTCAGATCTGGCTGTGAGGGAACGAGAGGGAAGGGAGAAGGTGAGGCATGCACCTTGGGAGAGCATGCGAGGTCGCCGGGGCCAGGGGGCGGCGGCGTGAGGTCGCGGGACCGGCGGCGTGAGGTTGCGGGACGGGCGGCGTGAGGTCGTGGGAGCGCCACCCCGAGACGAAGACCGGGAGGGAGCGGCGGCTTGACACGAAGACGGCGCGGGAGCGTGGGAGGCGCGGGAGCGGCGGAGGGGCGGGAGCGGCGGCGTGAAGGCGCGAAGTGAGGCCACCCGGAGAGAGGAAGACCGCGGGAGTGGCCCCGAGAGGAAGATTGCGGGGAGAGGAACGGGAACCAGCGCGTCCGGGATGAGATGGTTCAGCCGAATTGGGCGAACGGAACGGTACGGGATATATGGAAGGAATATTTTTAGAATCTGTACCATCTCATCTTGGATGAGATGGTTCTGTACACCCAATCAAACGCATGTACCAAAATATATCCTTTATCATCCCGTTCCGTTCACCCGCGTACCTCCAACCAAACGCACATGGATAAATCTATTATTGTAATTTCATCTATTATGTATTTAGTTCCATTTATGTATAATTCAAGATTGTAAGCAAGTTGGTTATATACCTTTTTTATTTCTGACATACCAGTTGATGTTTCTGCTTTAACATTGTCTATAGTATGCACTATTTCGGGACATTTTATAAAATATTCATTGTGAATAATATTTTATGTACAACCAGTGTCTACTAGTGCTAATATTTTGTAAGTAACATTTGGTTTTAGTTTTATTTTTACTGGGATTCTTATTCCTAATATTTCTTTAAATGGTAATGTAATAATATATTTGTTTTCAAAACTAGTTATAGCTTCTTTTAATTGGAGTATTTTTGGGGTCTTATCATTTTTTAGTGTTCTTATTTGTTCTTTGAACTCAGTGATTTCTTTTTCTCTGTTGTCTTTTGTCTTATTCTTTTTAAGTTCTTCGATTTCTAATTCTAATTTATTTACTCTGTTTTCTAGAATTCTTACTCCACTGGATAGAATTCTTTCATCTGATTCTAATTCTATCTCTTTTCTCCGTTTTTGATTATTTGTTTTCAAGCATTCTAAGTGACGAGTACCCATACCATGGGTACCCCCATCAGCCCGGAAGCACGAACGGGCTGACCTATCACGACGAAAGTCCGGCACCACCGAAAGGTACTTGGGCCGCAAGGAACGAGCCCCGACCTGTGCGGGGCCGACTCTGACGGTCGGCGGACTGGTTCCAAGCGGTCGGCAAGACACGGCCGCCTAATATCGGCTCAAGCTCGCGCCACAAGACAAGCCAGGCCCACGCTGTCGTACCGCTTTGTGCGCAGCTGCCCTCGACATCCGTACAGGGTAGGCGGCTCCTTCCCAAGGTTGTCGAAGAGCCACCGAAGAAGTCAAGCCCCGCCCGCCGTCGCTGGCACACCGCAGAGAGTACGCCCACTCCGAGGCCTAAGCAAAGTCAAGCGCCATTAAAGTCACCAAGGTGACAAGAGCACCACGCAACACGCCACCGACAAGATTACGCAAGATCAGACGCCACGAGCCACCAACCCTACCTCGGGACAGGCGGGGTTGGCCGGACAAGACGTAAAACTGGACACTCAAGACATGCAGACCCCTCTCCTCGTAGTCTTCACAACTCCCGTGTAAACTGCCTCCTCCGTCTATATAAGGAGAGGCAGGGCCCGAGAGGGAGGGGCGCGGAGAAAAGAGAAAACAGTCTCCTAGTAGCCTCGACTCTCTAGCGAAAACCTCAAGGGGATCGGACAGCCGACCGTCCGCCTCGCCTGTACACCCCTTGTCCGTCTCCCAAAGATCAATACATTCACACCGCACGAACTGGAGTAGGGACATTCGGCCCGAACCAGTATACATCTTCTGACTCCTCGAGTCGACCATTCGGGGAGAGGGAGCGCGCGACCCCATCCGACCATAAATTCGTATTGCCGGTCCACGAAACACCAACACTAAGCATACTTGCCTTAAATGAGTTCCTCAGGTAGCCCAATTTTCTTGACTAGGGTAATATTTGTAATATGCACATTTTATATTTTAATCTCCTTTTCCCCTAATCCAATCATGTTCACAATTTGTTTGATCCATCATTTCTATTTTTAATCTGGCTAAGTCATCAATTAAATCTATTTCATCATCGCTCGACTCTACCTCTTCTTAGTTATTTTCTATTTTATCTATTTCTATAACTAAATATATGGATTCATCATCTTTTATTTCAATATCACATACTAATATATTTTCATTTACACTATCTATTATTAAGACTCTTTCTTATTCTACATATTTGCTAGAGTAATCTTTATTTGGACATGTTTTACTTAAATGATCAGGTGAATTGCATATTAAACACCTACATGTTTTACCATAATTCTTTCTAGAAACATATCTTCTTACATTTTGTTTGTGTATGAATGGAGCTTTATTATCTGATCTTTTGAAGAAATATCTTTTTTTTGTTCTTATAGGGTTTCTACTCATATTTGGTGTTCTTTAAGATTTTCTTTTTCTTACCTTTTCTTCTCCACATGTTAGTGGGATTTGTACTATCTTATTACAAAAATTGTAATCAGAATGTTTCATAAATCTTTGAGCTTGTATATGTGTGCATATTTTTCTTAGTTGTTTGAACACAAAGGTTATGGCTTGAGATATATTTATGATTGCTCCTTCAGTTTCTTTTTTATATTCTTCAAATATTATACTTCCTGGTGGATCTGGTAATTTATTGAAATACCTTTCTACAACCCCTCTATTGGCCTAGTTCGTTTCAGCTTCTGGATTATGGATTCTGGATTATGGGAGATGCTGCTTCTGATTATGGGAGAATCGGGTCAAGTCGGCTACAACTTCTAGGTTCCGAACCGAGCCGGTGAGAATCAATAAGAATCAGTGAGAATTAGGTTTCAGCTAGCTTCAGATTCTATATAGAAATCAGCTTCTGATTCTTAGATAAGTTGTCCAGAATCCTCCCGTTCGGCAAATAATCTGCTTTTTTTAAAAGCAGAAGCTGTCCAGAAGCTGAAACGAACGGGGCCATTATATCCTTGTTTGGTTGTAGTTGCATTATATAAATAATGTTGTGAAAATTGTTCTATACCTTTCCATCTAGTTATAATAAGTTTCTCAATTTCTCTCGGTCTTTCATTTTGTAGCGTAGTGTATCTTAATTCTGGATCTTCTGCTATTATGATATTTGAAATTATATTTGCAAAATTATTTGGGTTATTTCCTACCCTTTTTAGTAATTCGTACTCATTAGGATTACCTTCTACCCATTGTTCCCATAGGACTTTTACAGATTCTCCTAGGAATGTTTCTAGATATGTTACATGTCTTCCACTTTGTTTCCCATACTATGTTGATTTTGCATATACTTTTGAACTATTATTCCTTTCCATATACTTATAATATTTGGCCAATCTATTGGGTCATGTGCTTTGCTCCGTCATTTTTATGATTTTGAAATTGCACAGCCTTTTCGAAGTCTCTCCTTTTAGTTCCCATATATCTATACTGTCCTGGAATATAGTTATAAGTATAATCATCTCTTTTTGGAGGCTATCTTCCTGGTATTCTTGTCTGTCTTTCTCTTTCTCCTTCATTTTTGACTGAACTTTCACCATATCTATGTTTCTTTCTTCCATCTATTTCTACTTCCATAGCTTCCATTGCATTATCTAGGTTGTGTAGTCCAACTTCATCTAAAGAATCTATAAAACTATCATATTCTTCTAAGGAGTCTATTAATCCATCTTCTAAAGGGTTTATAAATTCATCTTCATTTACCAACTTATCTTCCTCTTCATAACTTGCTAGATGACATGTTTCATTTTCTTCCCACTTCTTTTCTTCACTTTTACTAGTTTCTTCATATCAGGGATTGGATAATCTCCATAAGGACTATTATACCCTGGCAGCCAGTTTTGGTTGATCATGCACGTCCTTGGATAGTGTCCCCAAGGAGGTCCCTCGGATAGTCTAGCTGGTTGGTCCGCCCGACCGGACTAGGCCTAGTGCTCACCCACGAGCATGTAAGCTCGTCCACGAGCACCCAAGCTCGCCCACGAGCATGCAAGCTCCGAAACATGCAAGGATCAGTCAGAGCTGGGGAAATCCTCGAGCATGATTGGACGATCGTGTTAGCCCCACAACGTCTAAATAACAATAATTACGCCACGATCTAGGGCCATTTCGCCCACAATGGGAATGTGACGAGAATCAAACCTACAGTAGAGGCCATAGTTAATGCAGTAAAACGTGCATTATTTGGTTGCAGTTATTTCAAGGAAAAAATAGGAAGAAAAGAAAGGCCAAGACACAAACACACTGACATACACAAGCCTTCTTGTAAGAGTTCGTCAGCAATAGTGAAACCACTAGACTAGGGTTATTATCTCCGCTGTGGGAGGCCTGAACCAGTATAAACCCTTGTCTATTGTCCGAGTATCATGTCCTAAGAGCATTATTCAGACGCAAACCCTTCACCGAAAAAGGGGCTCTGTTGATCCATCATTCAACAGCTAAGCTCGACGAGGACCTATTTCCCAAACGTCGACAGCTGGCGTCATCCGTGGGGATCACGCCACTAGCAGATCCTTTTGTGAAGAATCCCTGAAGATGCCCAATTCCCAGGACACTCAAGACCTCTGCGTCTTCGATGGCGCCGAGGATGATGACATGTACAATGCCGATGAAGGTGTAGCCAGTGTCGCTGACCTAGAGGGTCACACCGAACCCGGGAGTCTTTCTCAGGTGGCCGTAGAGCGAAAGCGATACCTTCGCTCTCAACGTGATACCCTCATAGATGATGAGGAGTGTGATGGACTCTACGATGGTCTAGACATTCCCAACCATTTCGAGCCCAATCATGAAACTACATCACGAGGAGGCACCATGATGTCACCTTCACGATCCTCGCATTCCCGCGATGTCAACATGGCAGGAGGAGAAGAAGACCCCGAGGTTGAACGCCCCGGGGCTACCCGTCATAACCATTATGAAGTGGCCAGATACCACCTGGAAGCGCCCTAAACAGGACCTTGGCGAGCATCCGTCGTCAAGCTCGTGAAAAACCGAGCACCAGGACTGAAACCCTAGTTCACGAGATTTCCTGTGGGTGTCACACACCGGAGCATTTACGCAATCACCAACCAAGTTCGCCTCCTCTTGTTCCCTATAGCGAGGAGCGACTGCAAGCTCTGGCGGTGGTTGTGCTCAATCTTTAAAATTTCCATGAACAGGTGGACCTGGAAGTGATGGGCGCGGTCATAGCCGAAGACTTGAAAAAACTCACCGCTGACATGAAGATATAAGGTCACGTCGTGACAAAGAAGCCGGGAATATCGACATCACACCCCTGTTCTGAAAAGATGAGAAAGTTGCCTAGAGGGGGGGTGAATAGGCAATTTAAAATTTAAACTAAATTTGTCGCAGCGGAAAGAGTATCGGAACTTCCGGTATTGGATCGGAACTTCCGATTCCAGGTCGGAATGTCCGATCGACTTTTGACACGGACGATTTATAACTGAAAGTAATAAACTTGAGAACAATCTAAGAACGATAAAACGACTAAATAAAGAGACAAGCTTAAGTAAAGAAGACAAAGACGCGGATTTGATCCCGGAGTTCGGATTCTTGAGGGAATCCTACGTCTCCGTTGAGGAAGCTCCAAAGAGCCGGGTCTTTTCCAACCCTTTCCTCCCAAACCTCGGTCACACTTGAGGCTTGGTTCCACTATTTGGTTCCTTTCCTTTCGGAGGCGGAGCCGGCCTTCACAAACTTTTCACGGCAACCCACAATCCTTGGGAGCTCGTGAACGACGCCTAGCCGTCTAGGAGTCCTTCAACCTCCAAGAGTAACAAATGCACGTTGATCGATCTTGGAGGAACACTCTAATGCTCAAGATGGAAGACACTTGCTTGTCACTCTAGCTCCAAATCTCACTTCTAGTCCTCACTCCTTGGATGATCCCTAAGATCAAAGAGGAAGGCTCAAAAGTAGACTAGAGAGGGCTCAAGGTGCACTAGAGTTACGCCAAATAGAGTGTGTAACCCTCAAATGAGAGAGGGTGGGGTATTTATAGTTTCTTGCAAAAACTAGCCGTTATACTCCCACTCAATTTGCATATCGGAACTTCCGATATCAACATCGGAATGTCCGATATGTACAAATAATCGTAACTTCGGCGCACTTTGGTTTGTTACACAAGATGCATCGGAACTTCCGATGTCAACATCGGAACTTCCGATGTTCCCGTAAATGCCCTTGACAAAATGCTTCTAAGTCCACATCGGACTATCCGATATCAACATCGGAACTTCCGACTTAATCATCGGAATGTCCGATCAATATATCGGAATGTCCGATCAATCCAGAGCTCCTTTTCAGGTTAGAACACATCGGAACTTCCGATGTCAAATACCGGAACTTCCGATCTTTACAGAGAGCACCCTAGAAAGCTTTACAACGTATCGGAACTTCCGATCGTAAATATCGGAACTTCCGATACATCTTCCACGCATCGACTGAAGCAAGCATGCACATCGGAATGTCCGGTCACATCGGAACTTCCGATGTAAGATCGGAATGTCCGACTTGAACTTTGATAAAAACACATTCCGGTGCATGCGCGATAACTTAGGGTCTCAATAAGATTTGAAGTAACATTCATCTGAGCATAGAGACTACTCTAGATCATCTACGATGCATCCCTCTTAATAGTACGGCATTCCTACGACACAAAGCATAGAAAAAATTAAATTACGAAGCCGTTTTACTCGCTTGAATTCGTTTGAGGGTTTCCTTCGCATGTAGAGAATCTCACATTTACTCTTTTACCTGTTCACAAACTCATTGAAGACATTAGTCCTTTTAATCGTTTGTCATTAATCAACCAAAACCAAATTAGGGGCCTAGATGCACTTTCAATCTCCCCCTTTTTGGTGATTGATGACAACCCGATTAAAGCTTACAGATAAAAGAATATTAATAGAATTTCGTATTGGTTGAGCTCCCCCTAAAGATGTGCAATGGATAGGAAAACATCGCAAAAGCACAATTTTGAAAGGAAATTTTGCAGGAGCTCCCCCAAAAACGGAGTATATAATGAAATAAGCACTTATGGAAGCTAAATATTGAATAACCATTAATATTAAATCATTCATAGAGACAATCAACCAACGGAGCATAAGTAAAGCATACTATCAAGCGTAACAAGTCCCAAGTTCATATGATAACAAAGTTTGGAAATGAAACTAATCTAATCGAAGGATGATAAAACTGATAAAACGAGGTAAGCTTTCTTTCTCATCTCCCCCTTTGGCATCAAGCACCAGAAAGGAGAACAAGGAGAGAGAGAGAAGACTAGTCCGACTCCTCGGAAGCATCATCAGAGCCGGACTCCTCATCGTCCTCGGACTCATCTGAGGCTGCAGGCGCTGGAGCAAAAGGATCTTCAACCTCCTCATCGCTCTCCTCATCCTCTGAACACTCCAGATTCAGATGCCTCTGAATGTCTTTTAGTCTTTTGGTGTTCTTCTTGTGCTTGCATTGCCCTTGCATAGGACAAAGATGGACTTTAAGGCGGAGAATTGGAGAGGATGATCCTTTGGCCGCAGCAGGAGGAGGAGGCTGTGGAGGAGGAGGCAAAGACCTCTAGTCGAAGCACGCCTAGCGGTGGTGGGGCCTTGATCGCCCTGATCTGTAATCCAGCGTGCCTAGCATCATACTCAAAGTGCTGATGGGTAATGTGCTCAATCATATGCATGATGAAATGAGCATAACCACAACTTCTCTTCGGCTCCTGAGCAGTCAACCGGATCTCATTCCATATGAAATCAAACACATCAAAAGGACGCTGTCCAACTCGCATTCTACTCAGCAGGTTCCTTGTATAAGACAGAATGTGAGAGGCGTCACCTTCCTTGGGAGCCAGCGTCTTCCTGAAAAGCCTGTTGAGACAGGCAAAGAACGGCTTCATGCCTTTTGTGCTTCCTTCCTCAAAGTCTGCATCCTCATCATACAAAAAGTTCAGGTTGGAGGCACCGAGCGAGGCTTCATTGTGAATCTGATCTTTGTCACGGCAGTCAGCTTCGGTGAATCCAAGACAGCGAGCAAAATTGACATAGGAGATCTCATACCAAACTCCTTCTGTCATATCCAATGCAAGGTGGAGACTCTGTCCTCGGAGATATACAAAGTGGAGTAGAAGCGGCGATGATCTCAATATTCCAATCATGCTGAAAACTCATTATTCTCTTAGTCGCTTCTCTCACAAGCCGCAATGACCTCTGTGAAAGTGGCATCATCACCGCGGCCATGTAATCCCACCAACCCATCGCATCGTAATGACTGGATTCTTCCTTGTCAGAATGATAGATTCATAGAAATCCTGCTGAAAGAAAGTCCAGAAGCGATAGTCAGTCGAGAACTGTGCTTCTGCCCTGGGGTTCTGCTCTCTGGCTTCGCGCACTTTGGCGGCTTTTCCTTTATAGTTCATGGGTTTCCTCTTGAGACGAGGATTCCTCTCGCTTGCTCGAGCCTTGGAATTCTTGGAGTGCAGGCTGGTTGAGGTTGAGAAGCTCTCGCCACGCCTTTGCCCTTCCTAGAAGGCAATGGCGCCTCGAGGTACATTCACTGCCTGAGCAGGTGAGGGTCGGATGGAGGGTCACGAATCTGGATGCCTGGTCCTCCATCGCCTCCACCTCTTCCTCTACCCGACCCTTTTGGTTCTTGTTCCTGTTGGAGTCTGCCTTGGCCTTTTGGAGCCCACCACTGCTGGATCTGGTGGGGGCTGAGAGCCACCTTGACTGGGATCCATTGTTCTAAGGACAAGAGCGGAATCGATTAAGCTAATGAGAGAAACAGCATTGGATTGATTTTCATTCTGTTGACATCGGAAGTTCCGATTTCACATCGGAAGTTCCGACATGTGGTCGGAAGTTCCGATATTCTCGATCGGAATGTCCGATGTCTACGGATCTAGATCAACACAACGTTTTCTCAAAAAACAACCGATAGAAAGGAATGATATTTGACAGAATTGAACCAAAGGAATAGATGAACAAGTTCACTGAAACGATTTCTCGAAAAGACGCCCTAGATCCAAAAGGAAAGGATTGAGCCCTAGGGTTTACCTCGCGAAGAACACGGAGAAATCGCGCGGAGATGAGGGTCCTCTTCAAGATGCAATCCTTCCCAAGCGAAGATCGGAAGTTCCGAGAGGTCGAAAACTCCGATAACGGCACAAAGATGAAAAGGGGAAGGAGAGGCTAAAGAGACACGAGGAAAAGGACAAAAGAAAGTGAAAGGGAACGGGCACTTATAAGTGCGGAGCCCACATCGGATGTTCCGATAAAATATCGGAAGTTAGATGTGGAACAACTACCAGACATCGGATAGTCCGATGAATGGATCGGATGTTCCGATGTCTTTGAGTTTTCGACCAACTGAGAAAGATACAAGGATTTTGAGTGAAGTCTGAAAACTCTGAGTCATGTGAACTTAGGGAGGATCATTCCACTTGTCATCAGTAAGCATCCAAGCAATCAAAACTATGATTACAAGTGAATTGATCCGAGATTAAGATCCAACTAAAAGCTTTTGAAATTCACTCAATAACTTTTTCAATCATTTTATTTTGAAATTGAGCTAGTTAGCAGTAATCAATGAGTGCAATCTTTCAAGACACATTCCGATAGTCTAGGATGTTTAGCTCACTTCTAAGCTCGCAAAAGCGTTTCTCATCTAGAGGTTTGGTAAAGATATCGGCCAATTGTTTTTCGGTTCTCACATAGGTAATATCTATGTCTCCCTTCAGAGAGTGATCTCTAAGGAAGTGGTGTCGGATATCTATGTGCTTGGTCCGAGAGTGTTGAACGGGATTGTTGGCTATTTTGATCGCACTCTCATTGTCACAAAAGAGTGGTACCTTTTCCATACAAAAACCAAAATCCTTCAAGGTTTGCCTCATCCATAACAATTGTGCACAACAACTTCCTGCGGCAATGTATTCCGCTTCTGCGGTGGATAAAGCAACTGAATTTTGTTTCTTTGAGGACCAAGACACTAGTGATCTACCTAGAAATTGACAAGTCCCCAAGTGCTATTTCTATCCAATTTACAACCCGCATAATCATCATCAGAATAACCAATCAAATCGAATTTTGATCCTTTAGGATACCAAAGCCCTAAACTAGGTGTGTGAACTAAATATCTAAGAATTCTTTTCACGGCTACTAGGTGGCACTCTCTCGGAGCGGCTTGAAATCTTGCACACATACAAACACTAAGCATAATATCAGGCCTAGATGCACACAGGTAAAGCAATGAACCTATCATGGATCGATATACCTTTTGATCCACAGGATTACCTTCTTCATTTAGACCGAGATGTCCGTTTGTCGTCATGGGTGTATGGATTGGCTTGGCGTTCTCCATGTCAAACTTCTTAAGCATATCTTTGATGTACTTTGTTTGGCATAGGAATGTACCTTCCTTGAGTTGTTTGATTTGAAATCCGAGAAAGAATTTCAATTCACCCATCATAGACATCTCAAATCTCTTCGTCATCAACCTACTAAATTCCTCACAAAAGTCTTTATTAGTAGACCCAAATATAATGTCATCGACATATATTTGGCACACAAATAAATCATTATCAACATATTTTGTGAAGAGAGTAGGGTCGACTTTACCAATTTCGAAACCCTTTTTAATAAGAAAATCCTTAAGACATTCATACCATGCTCTAGGTGCTTGCTTAAGCCCGTAGAGCGCCTTATGGAATTTGTATACATGAGTGGGGTTCTTGTGGTCCTCCATTCCCGGCGGTTGCTCAACATAGACTAATTCGGCGATTGGACCATTTAGGAAAGCACTCTTGACATCCATTTGATAAAGCTTGAAATCATGGTGAGTAGCAAATGCAACCAATATACGAATTGATTCTAATCTAGCAACAGGAGCATAAGTCTCACCAAAATCCAAACCTTCAATTTGAGTGAATCCTTGAGCTACCAACCGAGCTTTATTTCTTGTGACAACTCCGTTCTCGTCTTGTTTGTTGCGGAAGACCCATTTGGTTCCAATCACGTTTTGATTAGGCCTTTCCACTAGTGACCATACTTTGTTTCTAACGAAGTTGTTAAGCTCTTCATGCATAGCCATTATCCAATCCGGATCTCTAAGTGCATCTTCAACCTTCAAAGGTTCCAAAGTAGACACGAAAGAGTAAAATTCGCAAAAGTTAGATACTCTAGAGCGTGTAGTTACCCCCTTTTGGATATCACCGAGGATGTTATCGACGGGGTGATCTCTTTGGATACTTTGATGCACCCTTGGATGTGGCATTTGAGAGACTTGTTGGATTGGTTCAAGGTCTTCATCTTGAGCATCCTCCACGAGTTTGCTTGTACTCCCTTGAGGTATGCCTTGATTTTGAGTTGAAGTGGGAGGCTCCACTTGTGTAGATGAATTGTCTTGATCCACCTTTTCTTGCGGTCTTACTTCACCTATTGCCATCTTCTTGATTGCGATGCTTGGTTCTTCCTCATTTTCTAGCACATTTAAATCAACTTGCTCTACTTGAGAGCCGTTAGATTCATCAAATGTCACGTCTCTCGCTATTTCAACACAACCGGAAGTTTTGTTGAAAACACGATAAGCGTAGGCATTTGATCCATATCCTAGCAAGAAACCTTCATCGATCTTAGGAGCGAATTTGGAGTTCTTAGGCTTCTTGTTTAGGATAAAACATTTACTACCAAAAACTCTGAAATATGAAATGTTTGGTTTGTTACCGGTGAGGAGTTCGTATGCCGTTTTCTTCAATATTTTGTGGAGATATAATCGGTTGATGGCATGACAAGCGGTGTTGACGGCTTCCGCCCAAAATTGATTGGAAACCTTGTATTCATCAAGCATTGTCCTTGCCATCTCGATTAAAGTCCGGTTCTTCCTTTCTACTACTCCATTTTGTTGAGGGGAGTATGGAGCGGAGAACTCATGCTTGATCCCTTCTTCATCAAGGAATTCTTCGACTTGAGTATTCTTGAATTCGCTTCCATTATCGCTTCGAATCTTCTTGATCTTCAACTCGAATTCATTTTGGGCTCTTCTCGCAAACTTCTTGATTATCCCTTGCGTCTCACTTTTCTCTTGCAAAAAGAATGCCCACGTGAAGCGTGAAAAGTCATCAACAATAACTAAACCATACTTGTTACCTCCGATGCTTATATAAGCAACGGGTCCGAAGAGGTCCATGTGTAGAAGCTCCAATGGTTTTGTCGTTGTCATGATATTCTTCGCGGGATGACGCGCTCCAACTTGCTTTCCGGCTTGACAGGCGCTACAAATCCTATTTTTCTCAAACTCAACATTCGTTAGTCCAATGATATGATCACCTTTTAGAAGCTTGTCGAGGTTCCTCATGCCAACATGGGCTAGCTTGGCGATGCCACAACCAACCCATGCTAGACTTTGCCATTAAGCATGTTTGAAGTTTAGCGCTATTTGAGTTGAAATCAACCAAATAGAGCTTACCCTTCAAATATCCTTTAAAAGCAATTGAGAATCGTCTCTTCTAAAGACGGTCACATCAGCATTAGTAAATAGACAGTTGTATCCCATCTCGCAAAGTTGCGACACGGATAGCAAATTGTAATTTAAGGATTTAACTAGAAGAACATTTGAAATGGAATGATCATTAGAAATAGCAATTTTACCTAATCCCATTACCTCACCTTTACCATTATCTCCAAACACAATATTTTCATATTGTGACCCTTTTCATCAAAAGATGAAAACATTTTCTTTTCTCCGGTCATGTGGTTTGTGCAACCACTATCAAGCACCCAACTTGATCCACCGGAGGTATAATCCTACAAGATCACATTAGACTTTGCTTTTAGGTACCCAAATCCTTTTGGGTCCTTGCATGTTAGAGATCAAAACTTTTGGTACCCACACCTTCTTCTTGCTCTTTTCACTAGAGTTGTGGGCACCGACAAAATGAGCAATCACTTTACCACGGTGATTTCTCTTCAACATATAAGAAGCAAAGTGAATAGAATAAGATGCATGATGTTGAGGATGCTTCTTAGATTCTTGCCCGGTCTTGATGACATGTGTGGTGGTCAATGGTTGTTTGTCATTTCCTTTGACAAACTGGATACATTCCTTACCTCTTACCACCACACGGTCATTTCTTTTGCATTCATTTTTATCATATCCAAGCCCTTCTTTATTTTTGTTTCCTCGACCATTTATGGTCTTATATAAGGCATCCTTGGATTGATAAGTTTTCATGCAACCGTACCTTACCAAGGCACTTAGTCTCTCGTTTTCGCTTCTTAATACTTGCATGAATTGGGAGTTAGTAGAGCAAGCATTAACATCAACATTGTAGCAACGAGAGCAACCGTTGCTAGTGGAAGGAATAGATGTTAATTGTGAATCAACAATTGGAGAGCTAATATCATTAAGAGATTCAATTTGCACTTCAAGAGCTTGGAGATTGTTTTCCAGACTTATTACATTCTCTTGAAGCGACTCATTTGAACCCTTAAGCATTTCAATTGAATTATTAGCCAAATCAAACTTTTTGGTTAACAATTCAATAGTCTCCTTTTCTTTAGTGAGAACCTTCTCGAGAGCAAGAGTTTTCTTCTTTTCACAAATTAGCAACTCTTCTTGCTTCTCAAGAGTTTCCTCTTGACTATCTATTCTTTTCAATAGCTTATGAATCTTAGCAATTGCCGATTTGCTCAAATCACAAAATAGAGCATCATCATCATCATCACTCTCTAATTCACTATCACTACTAAGGGTTTTGGTTTTAGCCATTACCTTGCGCCCTTTGGCCATAAGACAAATAGGCGCGTCATGGTCGGAGTCGTTGTCGCTCAATTCCCCGAATAGCGACTTTGTCGGTGGAGTGGCTTCTATGGCGAGGGTGGTGACTCCTTCATCATCAGTGTCGGAGTCGGAGTCGTTTGAATCCCATTCTTCTCCAATGTGAGCTCGCCCCGAGTACTTCTTCTTGTACGTCTTGTTCTTCTTGAGCGGCTCATTCTTCTTGGTCTCATTTGGGTTCTTCTTCTTCTTTGGACAGTCGGCGATGAAGTATCCAACTTCACCGCACTCATAGCAAGCCCTCTTCTCGTTTCTTCTTCTCCTTGACTTGTCATTGAAGTTCTTCTTGTATTTGCTTGACCCGTCATATTTGAGGAACTTTTTGAATTTCCTTACAAATAGAGCCAAGTCTTCTTCGTCTTCGCTCTCATCTTCCTCATCATCACTTGATGTTGATTCTTCCTTCTTACTTGCCTTCAAAGCTATTTGCTTCGGTCTTGAGCTCGAGCTTTGCTTGGCAAGGTTCTTCACTTCTTTTGCTTCTTCTTCCATAAGCTCATGTGAAAGAATCCTTCCGAGCACATCATTTGGAGTGAGCCTCTTGAAGTCTTTTCGCTCTCGTATAAGAGTTACGAGAGTCAAATTCCTTGGAGCAAAGGCTCTTAGCATCCTCTTCACCACGACATGCTCCGTCCATATCCTTGCTTCCAAGCCCTCTAATCTTGTTCACAAGGATCATCAAACGATCATACATTTGTTGAGGCGTCTCATCATCATTCATGACAAATCTCCCCAACTTGCCTTCTAGCAATTCAATCTTTGACTCCCTTACACTCGATGTACCCTCATGTGCAACTTGGAGTGTGTCCCATATCTCTTTGGCTTCTTCCAAGCCATCCACTTTGTTGAATTCCTCGGGACTCAACGCTCCAAGTAACACGCTTGCGGCTTGAGCATTGCGGTGGATGTTTTGCTCTTGTTCTGGCGTGAGCTCCATATCGTCTTCTGGCATATCTAAACCTGTGCAAACAATCTTCCAAACACTAGGATGGAGTGACATCAAATGCATTTTCATCTTGTGCCTCCAAGCGGAATAGTACGTGCCATCGAAAAATGGTGCACGCCCGGAGGGCACAGTAATATAGGAATGCGAAGAAGAAGTATTTAATTTTTCGTAATTAAAAGGAATTTGAGCTCCCTGCGATGACGTTGAGGTGTCACCTTCCTTGGTCTTCGCAGGAGTTCCATGTCCGGCCTTTGGACTATCTTCTTCCCCCGACACGACAACCTTCAATCCGGTGTTGGCCATCACGTTCCTTCAAGCGGTTAGGCCTTCGAGAAGGTTTGGCTCTGATACCAATTGAAAAGATGAGAAAGTTGCCTAGAGGGGGGGGTGAATAGGCAATTTAAAATTTAAACTAAATTTGTCGCATGGAAAGAGTATCGGAACTTAGGTATTGGATCGGAACTTCCGATATAATCGGAACTTCCGATTCCAGGTCGGAATGTCCGATCGACTTTTGACACGGACGATTTATAACTGAAAGTAATAAACTTGAGAACAATCTAAGAACGATAAAACGACTAAATAAAGAGACAAGCTTAAGTAAAGAAGACAAAGACGCGGATTTGATCCCGGAGTTCGGATTCTTGAGGGAATCCTACGTCTCCATTGAGGAAGCTCCAAAGAGCCGGGTCTTTTCCAACCCTTTCCTCCCAAACCTCGGTCACACTTGAGGCTTGGTTCCACTATTTGGTTCCTTTCCTTTCGGAGGCGGAGCCGGCCTTCACAAACTTTTCACGGCAACCCACAATCCTTGGGAGCTCGTGAACGACGCCTAGCCGTCTAGGAGTCCTTCAACCTCCAAGAGTAACAAATGCACGTTGATCGATCTTGGAGGAACACTCTAATGCTCAAGATGGAAGACACTTGCTTGTCACTCTAGCTCCAAATCTCACTTCTAGTCCTCACTCCTTGGATGATCCCTAAGATCAAAGAGGAAGGCTCAAAAGTAGACTAGAGAGGGCTCAAGGTGCACTAGAGTTCTGCCAAATAGAGTGTGTAACCCTCAAATGAGAGAGGGGTGGGGTCTTTATAGTTTCTTGCAAAAACTAGCCGTTATACTCCCACTCAGCTGCATATCGGAACTTCCGATATCAACATCGGAATGTCCGATATGTACAAATAATCAGAACTCGAGCGCACTTTGGCTGTTACACAAGATGCATCGGAACTTCCGATGTCAACATCGGAACTTCCGATGTTCCCAGAAATGCCCTTGACAAAATGCTTCTAAGTCCACATCGGACTATCCGATATCAACATCGGAACTTCCGACTTAATCATCGGAATGTCCGATCAATATATCGGAATGTCCGATCAATCCAGAGAGCTCCCTTTTTTCAGGTTAGAACACATCGGAACTTCCGATGTCAAATACCGGAACTTCCGATCTTTACAGAGAGCACCCTAGAAAGCTTTACAACGTATCGGAACTTTCGATCGTAAATATCGGAACTTCCGATACATCTTCCACGTACCGGACTGAAGCAAGCATGCACATCGGAATGTCCGGTCACATCGGAACTTCCGATGTAAGATCGGAATGTCCGACTTGAACTTTGATAAAAACACATTCCGGTGCATGCGCGATAACTTAGGGTCTCAATAAGATTTGAAGTAACATTCATCTGAGCATAGAGACTACTCTAGATCATCTACGATGCATCCCTCTTAATAGTACGGCATTCCTACGACACAAAGCATAGAAAAAATTAAATTACGAAGCCGTTTTACTCGCTTGAATTCGTTTGAGGGTTTCCTTCGCATGTAGAGAATCTCACATTTACTCTTTTACCTGTTCACAAACTCATTGAAGACATTAGTCCTTTTAATCGTTTGTCATTAATCAACCAAAACCAAATTAGGGGCCTAGATGCACTTTCATGTTCGCTCCCATCACTATTATTCTCGAAGCCTTGCTCGGGAAGGCCTGGGAGGTATGATCGGTACCACGAGGACTCTCATAGCGATTCTTGAGCAACCTTAAGGGGTCAAAGGTATGCTCGTCATGGTCACGGGCATACCGAGCACTCTACCTCAGATCGATCCCCGTCGCGCTGACATCGAGAAGTTTCTCTCGCCTTGGCCCACGTGTCGGAAGTTAGTATAGCGATGATCGTCGTGATCACCATGACCGAAGAAACCACCACGACGCCCCGACTTTCGGATGTCGGGATTTTGCAGCGCCTCTTCATAATGTCTCATGGCCGAGCAAGTTCAAGCCTGGCCACATTGAGAGGTTCAACGGGACTCAAAATCTGGAGGAGTTCCTCTCCATTTACACCACTGCGATTTTAGCAGGTGGAGGTGACTAGGGAGTTATGGTAAACTTCCTACCTACAGTGCTTAACAGAGCTGCTCGGACTTGGCTCTTCAATTAGAAGGAGGGGTCAATTCTCTCTTGAAGGTAACTCAATAGTGCGCTCAGAGTGAATTTCCAGAGCTGCGACACCCGTACAGGCAAAGAATGCGACCTCGAGTGCCTTATCCAGACAGAAGGTGAGCCTTTGCGATAGTTTGTCCAAAGGTTCATTCAATTACGAAATTCGATCCTGAATGTTTCGGATGAAGCAGTCGTCCACGCTTTCAAATTTGGGGTCCGATACATCCGCTTCAAGCAGGATCTGGAGATTTATCCTGATTTAACAGCCAGCGAGCTGTTCCGCATAGCTGATCGGTATGCGAACACCGATGAGGCAATCCAGTGGAAGAAAATGTTGGACGAGGGAAAGCTCCCGCCTCAACCTGGCTTAGAAGGCTCCATGAGTAAAAGAATGTAGGCTCCATGGAGAAAAAGATCAAAAAAAGAAAAAGAGGCCATCTGTGCCGAACATGGTCGCGGTTGTCGAGCACCATCAGCCGCGAGCTTCGCAGCCATAGTAGCGTAAGAATTTCAGCGGAAAAGGCAGGGGTCGACCACACCAACACCGCAACAACTAAGGTCATAACGACCAAGGTGTCCTGTCAAGCAATCATTTCTACTGCTCCATCAGGTGTACAGGCATGACCTCCACAATTGCCGGACCTGGACATTCCGCTTAGAATAGTTCTACAATGACAAAGGCCCCATGCCTACGCTCCCAGAGTAAGGCGAGAACAGTAGGGGCAAAAAGCCCACTGACGACGAAGAGGATATGGACTATCAGAAGCCCCGCAATCATATTGCGGTAATATTCGGGGGCTCCTCATCCTACAAATCTCGTCGGGACCTAAAGGAGGCGGCACAGGAGGTGCATCACGTTACTCAGGTCAAGCCCCCCGTGCAATGGCTCAGGTGGTCCGAGCTGCCCATTACCTTCTCTAAGGATGATTGTCCCCTTGGATTAACTAAGCCCTAGAGGCTTCCAATGGTCGTAAACCCGACCATCGGTAACACCACGGTGGGATGGGTGCTCATCGACTGCGGAAGCTCCTTAGATCTCATATCCGCCAAAGTCTTGGACGAGATGCAAGTCCATCGGTCCAAAATCAAGAACATAGTGGTCCCCTTTTACGGGATCGTTCTGGGCACCTTGGCCAAACCTCTCTGTGTGGAGTACGTGGACCCCGGGTATCTACATGGCAGGCCACAAGGACCAACCAAGAGGGGATGGGCCGAACCAGCTACGTGAGATCGGGCACCATCCGGACTATCATCACCGTACCCAATAAGGAAAGACAGAAGATGGTAACCAACTCTTGTTAAGAAGGATATGATTGTAATCTCAGAGGATAGCGTATCTAGCAGGAAAGATCAGAGATAGAATCTCCACCCTGTTACCGACCGGGATTCTACCATGTAACTGACTCGGACTCTCCCGCCCCTTCCCTATATAAGGGGGGCAGGTGGACCTAAAGAGAAAGGATCAAACTGCTCATAATTCTAGATCACAGGACTAGGGTATTACCTCCATCGCTGAGGGCCTGAATCTGTATAAACCTTTGTCTTGTGTCACCATCGAGTTTGGATCCAGCGCCTAGCCTCGTATTCATTATTGCCGACAACAGACGTCGACAATTGGCGCGCCAGGAGGGGCTTGCGTAAAGATCAATCTCATCAAGCTCGATGGCTTCCTTCAACGGAATCAACGCCACCTTTGCTCCTGGCCAGCTTTTCTATTTCGGGAGCTTGAGCTTCAACGCCGACGAACTCGGCAGGCTCGCTCTTTCAGATTCGGACCAGATCCAATCTGGGAGGGTCTTTAATAGCGCTTTCGTTCTCTCGGACTCGAATCAGATCCGATTTGGGACAGACTCCAACGGTGCTTCTTCCGGACTCCCGTTTTGGTTGGAGAAGGCAGCGGCCATCTACTCACGAGTAGTTCGCCAGATACCCACTTCCTGACTCGGATACGGTGAGAGACCAACCAGGGCGAATCTTGGGTGGTGGGCGATATTAACAATTGCCCACCCGGATTGGATAATCAACTCGGCTTATCTCCTTTCCACTCCTCTGGCTTGGAGACTGAACTGGAGAACAACATGGGGAGTTGCCATGATTTTCGGGAAATTTGCATAATTGAGGATGAACGGAGGCATATCATCTTCGTCGTGGGGCTCAAGAAGCATGCACTCGGTCTTTCCAAACCCGGGCCCGCAACGTCAATGAGGACATCTTGCATGCAAGAATGGGGAGCCAAGCCATTTTTCGCACGCCGCAGCAGAACATCGTTGCCTCCAAGACACTCCTTGACACCTTGGGCCCGATGCTCAAGGCCGATAGCCAGGCCGTCCCAATCATGGCCCAGGTTAAGGCCATGGTGATGGCGGCAGCAATTTAGCACAACCAACGAAATCAGGCGGTGATGACGCTCCATCACACTCATGCAGTCGCTTAGACTGCCAGTAATCGGACCGCTCGCAGTCAGACTGAGCGCAATTGATGCAAGTCCCCTCATGATAAGGACATACGCCTGACCATCCATCGCGACATCCGCCATGACCTTAATACCAGGAGGTGAGAGCGAGAAGATGAAGAGCGGCACCTGCGCAACGACGACTACAAGCGTTTTAGCATCAACCATGACCAAGGCAGTGGCTACCATGACGTCGGCCGAGACAAACGCGACGATCAAAGCATAGATCAAATGGAAGAAGGAAGGGCAGGGATAGCTATTTGATTCTCTGTAGCAAAAGAAATCAACATCGGAAAAAAACTTGGACTCAAGATAGGTAGTTTTTGGCTTCAGAGGGTGTCAGTTTTACCCCATCACCTGGGATGAGAAACAACCATTCACCAAATGATCAACTATTGTGAAAGGCTGTGGGTTGGTCCTCAGGGTTTTCTTCGAGTGGGAAAGGGATCATTTTAGACAAGTCAATCTTAAGAGATCGGCTAAAATACAGTACAGGAATATTTGGATAAACCACAAAGGTCCACCAATGTTTTTGACTGTGAATGATCCCATGACAGAGAGAAAGAGACGACATCTGATCTTGTGCATCATTTGGTAAACTGCCCCCAAGAATAATTTACCAAGTGCAAGCCGATGTCCGTTCACAAGATGTTCGGCTATGGCCTAATATGTTTGAGTTGGGCCAAGAGAAGCTCCATAGAAGAGGAATCGGTCTAGCCACATGGTTAAAAAGGCAACGAGTTCTCGGACACTTGACCAGTTCCTACATTGTTCTCAAGATATTTACCCTAGCCTTCGCCCTTAGCCGATACAAACTTGTAAGTGGGTTTGGTGCTAAAGGCCGATAATTGGTCACCATCCAGCCTTAAACAGCAAAGCTGAGTAACGTTTAAGAGGGTTGGGCCGATGGGTCCAGTTTTAAAAAGTTAGGCGTTGAAAGTATCAAACTAGAAGTAGCAAGACATGGTAATGAGAGGTTCATTTGGGGAAGAATTTGTTAAAGAGAGGGGGAGGCGCTCGGCTATTCCCATATGTTCCCAAATCGGTAATTTTTGAGCTGCTATTCATTGGTACCAACTACGTCACCCCCGCGAATGTGGTCAACCAAGCTCTAAAGCTTTTGCCCCATCTCTCTAAGTTAAATCCTGAGGCGTTCAAAGGCAGTCTTGGGAGCTCATGGTTGATTACAATTGAAGGATCGACTTTACAGGTTGGACCAAGGTAATACTGTGAATTAGCATGAGGCACAGGAATAAATACCTGGTGGGAATCCATTGAGTTGAGCTGAGATTGGAGCTGATGAGAGTTGACAAGCTGACAGCGAAAGGAGCAAGAGATAGTGCGCATGAAAATGATGGGAATGAGGACCTCATATTTATAGAAAGGTAAATCCAGTGGTAAAGGCGGGTAATTTTGGCTGAATTTTACCTCAATTAATGAAAGGAAAGCATACAATCATGCAGTTACGCGGGAAAATCATTACGGTTGGCGCGAAAACCACCGGAAAGTTGGAACAGTAAGACATTGGTACCGGTTGATATTATTAAAGACGATACAAAAGATTGGACCATTAATACCGATCATAAAATATAAAGTCATTGCAGATAGACAACATTCAAATATTAACATTTGCATTAGTTGGAGAATTGTTTACATAATCGACTAGAGCCTTGTGAATTTCAAAAGAAAGGTGCTCAGGAATAGTTAAAACTCTAAGGAGGACAGAAAAAAAGAAGAAAAGAAAAGAAATGAAAGGTGCTCAGGAATCGTTGCAACACTAAAAAAGAAAGAAAAAGAAAAGAAAATCTAATGAAGTTGACGATGCATCCCACTAGGGATGGTGATGGCGCCACTTCCAGAGCTGTTGCTGGAGCTTGATGACTCTTAGAGGGCAACGTCGACAGGAGGGGTTGGTGGAGGCGCTGGCTCGTTGTCTGAGCTGATGGAGATGACGGCGATCATAGCGACCGTGGAGGCGCTACCGACTGATTTTGCTTCTTCTGCAGTGTCGGCTAGGGGAGGATTGGTGGCCTCATTCGTGGGGGCATCTTCTGCGGGAGCAGCAGCTGCATCGATGTCGAGTTCTTCTTGGAGTGTGTGGGCAATAGCCTCATCGGCTACATCCTCCTCCGTGTGCACTTGGGCCAACAATTCTTCTTGAAGAACTGCAGCGATCGCTAAGTCATTTTCTTCAGATGACTCGGAAGAAAAAGAATAATCAAAGGAAGAAGAATGTGATGAGGAAGACATGGTGTAGAGGATGAAGATTTACCATGAGATTGAGTAATGAAATAGCAAATTACTGGGTATTTATAGGGTAAATCGGGCAGTTAAAGCGCCATGTTGTGGAAGACGAAGCATTTTATAAGTAAATGCAGAGGAACACGAAGCAGTTTTGCACGTGGGCGATTGAAGATTTAATGACAACACAGTGTTTCAAGGTGATAGTAATGAAGAAGACGAAGCACTAGAGGCGACGTCTTGCAAGAGCATTTACAGAGTAAAACTTTGAGTCATGTTCAAACATATCCCAAAATTGGGGGCATATGTTAGCACCTAAAATTGGTAATAGAGGGCAAGCCGATATAAATTCGGATTCGGTGCAATGTGTTAGAATCAGAAGGAGTAAGTCGATACGAATTCGGATTCGGCGTTGGAAAGACTGAGTCCGTGAAGAAAGCCGATATGGTTTCGGATTGAAGAATCATGATTATTTAGCATGGAGTATGCTAAAAAGGAAACCGAGGTTGATAGGGGTAAAATCAGAGATTGAGGAAGATACAATCACGCCCAAGATAGCAAGAGGAGATTGAGGTCAATAGAGTGTCTAGAGAGATCGAGAAGAACACGATTAGGCCGAAGATCATAAAAGGGGATGAAGGTCTACGTCGAAGAGGCAGATTCAATTCAACCAAACAACACATTTACTTTTCATCTTCTTTGCATAGGAGTAGATTTTTAGCCTTGTAATCTTTCCTCTATAATCCACTTTGATGCGCATCACCTTTTTTGGAAAGAACAACCTTTACCCCATCTAACCGACTCCATCAGGTTGATTAGATTTACTAATTATGACAATCTGCATGAGCTTGCCTTGGCTGATAAGATCCAGTTCTCATTGAAGATCTAAATCGGTTTCTTAGCCAATTTATTGACAACTCTCATTCTTGCCGATTGCAGGATCAAATTGGCTGGCACGCTTGCAACCCAGGAAGTTGAACCCGGTGTTTGCGTGTGTTGGAAGCTATTAACCCGTCGTCAAGTTTTTAGTGCCAACAACATGCTTCTTCTTCATTTGGTCGTGTGGATCCAGTTTGGAGGAAGGTGTGGAAGCTTGCAGTCCCTTGAAAATCGGAGTGTTTTAGTGGTGTGCTATTCATAATTATATGCCGATCCGACATGGGCAACTCTCAAAAGGAGACACATCGAATGTGTTGGCTTCCGCGAGTGTTGTGGGGAGGATGAAGTGTTCGTTTTGATCTCGGCTAACAAACCCTAACTGCCTCCCGAGAATCCGGAGCCATGATCGGAGGCACTCCAATAGAAAAATTGATGTGGTCCCGAGTCAAAAGTGCGCAAGATTTAAAGGGGAAGCCTGCCTCTCTTTTGATCTATCTGATGATTAAGAAAGGAGAGAGTCAATCCCAAAATCTCTAACCCTAACCGATCCTAAGGCTTGTTGCTTTTACCCAAAGGCCTCACCGTCATCTTCATGGCACCGTTCTTCTTCGACGTCATCACTTTCTCACTGAGCCCAGCCAACCCGAGCTCATGACATTACCGAATCAAGGTTCGTTCTATTTTTATTTTCGCTTTATGTATTCACGGATTAGGCTAGCTAATGTCGAAGAATCCTTAAGAAAAATATAACAATATACTATTTTCTTGGCATATTGTTTGTTGAATGAGAAGACAACAGAAGTTATGAATGCTTCTTCTTCATTTGGTCATGAGGATCCAGTTTGGAGGAAGGTGTGGAAGCTTGCAATCCCTCGAAAATCGGAGTGTTTTGGTGGTGTGTTATTCATAATTATATGCCGATCTGTCATGGGAAACTCTCAAAAGGAGACACGTCGAATGTGTTGGCTTCTGCGAGTGTTGTGGGGAGGATGAAGTGTTGGTTTTGAACTCGGCTAATAAACCCTAACTACCTCCCGAGAATCCAGCATCATGATCGGAGGCGCTCCAATAGAAAAATTGGTGTGGTCCCGAGTCAAAAGTGTGCAAGATTTAAAGGGGAAGCCAGCCTCTCTTTTGATCTATCTGATGATTAAGAAAGGAGAGAGGCAATCGTGAAATCTCTAACCCTAATCAATCCTAAGGCGTGCTGCTTTGACCCCAAAGTCTCACTATTATCTTCATCACCTCACCGGACGCACTCTGAAGCTCACGTCGCTGTTCTTCTCCAACGTCATCATTTCCTCACCGAGCCCAGCCAACCAGAGCTCATGACATCACCGAATCAATGTTCATTCTAATTTTATTTCCACTTTATGTGTTCACTGATTAGGCTAGCTAATGTTTAAGAATCTTTAAACAAAATATAATAATATACTATTTTTTGGCGTATTGTTATATACACACACACATACATACACTTTATGGTATTTCAACTTGCCTAACCTCTCAAAATTTTCAAGCGCCATGGCTGAAATCCAAAATTTCGGCGATATCTTGGAATTTCAGACAAAATCCAAAACTCAAATTTCAACTCCAGTTATTTTTCAACCGCGATTTCTGAGATTTCGGCCGAAATTGCCGAGATCTCGGTCAACTTGAACCGACTGAAAATGGTCAAAATAAGTTGAAAATTTTTGAAATTTTTTGAATCCAATCAAATTTGGCCCACAAAAATTGAAATCCAGTCAAAATGTTCGAGATTTCGGCCGAAATCACCCAAATCTCGTCGAGATTTCCGAGATTACTGTAGCATTTTGAATTTTTTTTTATCCGCATGAGATTAGGAGGGGGGGGCAGTCTGAAATCCGAGATATTAGTTGAGATTTTTAAATTTTCGCTAGAATTTTGAACTATGGCGCCGCCACTGCATACATATAGCAACATATATACTCTCCACTCCCTTATCCACGAGGCGGATCTGAGGCCGGTGCCGTCTTTGCGGCCGGGGCCTAATCTCAAAGCCCATTAATTTTTTTTTTTAAAATGATTAAAAACAGAGACTTAATTTAAGATCAGTTGGTCCAGCCCGGGGCTTGGGCCTGGGCTGGCTCCGCCACTGCTTATCCATCAAGCCAAGCCTCAGCTTCTTTCCATTGACATATAATGCTTGTTTCATACTTTTAGCATAAATCATGAATTAAAGCACAACACTTGGGTCACAACTCACAACTAGGTCGAAAAGAGAATTGTTGGCTGCACAACGATATACCCGTTGTAATGGAAAATCTATATATAGCTTGGTGCGTACAATGTCTACATCCTTATACGATAGATAACCTCCAAAATGCTCAATCTAGAGATTTGTAGCACGGATGGATTACCCTGATTCAGAAAAAAAGTGTGTTATAAGAGCATCTCCAGCAAGGGTCCCTAAAACAGGGTCTCTATTTTGGATTTAGGGATTCCCCATATTTTTTGAGGCCCTGTTTTCAGAGCACAAGTTCAGCAACAGCCCCTAAGTCTCAGCCCCTATTTTATTTTTTCTCCTATTTTGACATATCCGCTATGTATAATCTTCATTTGACACCACTAAAATTTAATCAAAAATATTTGTAATACATAAAACATAAGCATATTAACATTTACAATTTAAAAACATGATATTTCAAATTTAAATTTAAAATTTTCAAAACATAATAAATAGATAAATAGAAACTTCGAACAATGAATCAAACTACGAAGTGCTGTGAATTTCCCACAAATGCTCAATAAGAACATCTCGAAGCATCTCATGTATTTTTTTGTCTTCAATAATAGGGGATAGGAGATGTACTCGTGTCCTTGGGAATTGGGACTGAGGAGGCAAATTTAGGGGCATCCTAATTTTAGAGGCTTGAGTTAGGGCTCCCTGGGAATTGGGGCTGAGGAGGTAAATTTAGGGGCCTTCTAATTTTAGGGGCTTGAGTTGAGGCCCTGCTGGATCTGTTTTTTTTACTACATCCCCTATTTTAAGGTTTAGGGGCTAGTATAGGGGCTCTGCTGGAGATGCTCTAACATGGACAAACATACGGAAGCTTCTCATCAGTGATCTGTACATCATAAATAGAAAAATCTAAGGCATACTACAATTTGAAACCAGTCACATATTTCGTCGAATAATTCAGGGCAAAATGAGTGTGTGAAAGAGGGAACTAACCCACTGATGTTGGCACGGGAGTCCCGAGGAGGCCACGATCATGTTGGTTGAGAGGGAACGGTAGTACATAAGTATTTCACGACAAAGTTTAGATAGCTTTTTGACACCACTTTATGTTTTTCTTTTTCCATTAAAGAAAAAGAAGAGGGGAATGCCTCTATGCAACACCTCCAAGCCTCATTTTTCTATCTCTAAAATTCATTTTGGACAAGTTATATTCTCTTTCAATCGAATTTATGAAACTAACTTCCTTTGTGTACTCAAAAAGTGCGCCAGGTGAGATGAGTCATCTGTCGTACCATGTGAGCTCGACAGAAAGCACTTCTGGCTCAACAGCCACCAATCGAGGACTAGCTCGAAAGGATCCACTCGGTGATTAATTAAGTAGTACGATTAAATTAGTGATTAATTAATAGATTTGATTTTTAATGAGAAAGGGGAGCTTGGTAGGAATCTTGGTGTGGTAGGCGACCCGCCGAGCTTCCGAGCGCGAGCAGACCAGTGAAAATTAAAACTATAAATAATTTTAGAAAGAGGCTATATATTTAAAAAAATGTTCGCACAAGAGCTTAAATAGTAAAAATTTCCAGCACCTCCCGAGAAGTAGGAGTGCTAATGGGTTTGGATCGATCCAGATTTTTGGACTAGGCCGATTCAAAACTATAAATGAATCGAACTCATTTTAGATCCATAGCTATTTAGATTGGAACTAGGCCAGATTGGGTCAGGCTTGGGCTTATGTATTTTGTACTAAATTGGTGTAAGATCATGTTGAATTAATGTAGGGTTGGAGCTCTAATGCTGCTAGTTGTGTATGTAAATGGTTTGGATCAAAGTCCAAGCCTTTTATTTGGGTTTGGATTATAATCCTATTTGTTTTGAAATTAGATTGGATAAATCAGATTTGTGCTGAGCTTTGATCATTAACACATCTACCCAGTAGCAAGAAGAAGACTCAGGAAGCCTTCCATGACAGTTGTCGTGTGTAAACCCTCCGCCGCGTGTCGCCTCTTGGGCCTCACTCTCGCCGGCGTCTAACCGCGCAGCCTCTCCCCATCTCCCAACCGATCCACCGCCTCTCCCCGATGATGACGGCGAGCTCCCCTCCTCTCCCCCCACCCGCCATCTCTACCTCCATCGTCTCCGTCCTATCACCACTCCGCGCATCCCGCCTCCTATTTCGGTCACCACCACCACCACAACTAGCAGCCGCGGCTTCTCTCCATTCGGTGGGCCGTGGCTGCCGTTCTTGGCCCGGCCTCCGCCGCCAAGTAGCCGCCGGCCCCTCGCCACCCTCCTCGGAGCCGCCGCCTCCGTCTCCCCACGGTAATGCCACTGCTGCGCCCCCTTTCCGTTAGCTTGCCGCAGCTTTATATTATGCTCCAATTAATCGCTGTAGGGATGAATGGATGCTGCTTATGTATTGTAGAAGTAGTAGAGAATTATTAAGTAGATGTTTCCTACTGGAACCCAGTGCTGAGGATCTGCTGTTCCAAATGCCAATTTAGGTGTGTGAGACGGCGATGGAGAAGTTTATGTATGTTCCATGTAAATGGGTGGGTTTGAAATGAATTGGGTGCTTGACTAAGGTGGATGATTAGTGGAAAAAAATGTTCCCTTGAGGTGGAGAATTAGTGCGTAGAGGATATGTAGTTGGTGGAATCATTGTGATTTAAACTTTGTTTTACTTGAACCAACAGAAACGCTAGTTTAGAGTTATTGTAAACAAGAAAAAGGCTACCAAATTTAGAAATAAAAGCTCTTTATTCTGTGGTTTTTTTGGTTTCTCAAGGAGCTAAATATGAGGTTCATTTGTACTCAAAATATTAGTTTTGATTTGATACAGAACAATGTAACTTGGACTTGTAAGTTTTGCTGTTTTTTTAATTGGTTTAGCATCTATGGCATACCATTGCACCATATATTTTTAATAGCTAAACATCATACATGCCTACTGTACGAGTGGCAAGCCTGGAGTAGTGGAGTGACTGTTCGCTTTACAATTGTCTGTTATTTGGAAACTTGTTGCTTATTTCCCCATAAGAATGGTCGAATGTACTGTTAAATTGTACTTATTTGCTTTGAATTTTGATTCAACAAATAATTGGGTAATGTTGATGTGTATAGAAGATGGTAGTATTATAAGATATCAGGTATCTTTTTATTAAATTATGTGCCCTTTGGCCTCATATCTGGTTTGCAGATAATTCACAATAGGAACTGATACTACAGTGATCTTCTTTAGACCAAGAATATGTAGGTCTGTCTTGTTTGGCTAACTTGGTAAAGTTTTCACCTTGGAGTAGTCCAGTAGCATAATTTTGGTTCAACTGTTCAAGGAGGATTGGAAAAGTACCTTTCTGTTTTCTCTAAGGAAATACCTTGGAATAACTCCGAATGAGGGCCCCAACCTTATCATTCCTACCCAAAAAAGTTTGTTGCGTAAATTTGAATTCTGAATTTCAGGCTTTATTTTCCTAGGAGATTAAGGTCCTGTTTGGCAGAGCTCCAGATCCTAGTTTCACCTCAGATTTGAAATTTGTAGGTTAAAATAAAGTGAATTAAGTTTATATTTTTATTCTAAAATGTAAACAAGATGACCCACTTAAACACTCTTAATATACCCACAGCTCCAGCTCCACAGATTTGACGGAGCTAGGAATACTTAGCTCCACCAGATCCACGGATCTGGTGGAGCTGGAGCTCTGCCAAACAGGGCCTAAGCCAATATGTCTGAAGATGTACCCATTGGAATTTATCTGGATTCAAACTAAATATATATTTTGTAACTTGTTAGGACTTGTTTAATTCAGATGATCTATAACCCTACAATTGTCCATTCTCACATTAAAATAGGGTCAACAAGCACGTAGTTTTCCAACCATTTGAAGTTACTAAATTCAGACCTGAATAGACCAAAAGTAATGGTACTCATCATCAATTAAACCAATGCTAAACTATCAGTCGCCAGTTGGATAGAAGGGACCATTGTCTTCACAAAGTCACTGAAGTTTGGCTACTCATCATTGTCCAAGGTTGTCCTCATCACCATTGTAAAAGTTGTTGCTAGTAATGGTCGTTGTCATGTTTGTGATCCTTTGAGTTAATTTCTGTGTCACTGTTGCAGTGTTGCTGCATGCAGGAATCTAGTCACCCTATTAACATTTAACAAGCAGATTGGCTACACCCAGCACAGACCTCCCTGTCCACTATTATCTATTATTTTCTTATTTCTGATGAGAACAACACAATCCTAGAGGATCACAATAATTGTGGTTATATATGCTCCTAGTTTGTTGGTCTGATTCACCTGATCGAAACAGGTCTGTTTTCTCTGATGGCTATCCAATTACCAGAATCCATGTGCCATTATAGTGTCATCTAGTTGGTTATATAAAGAAGTCTAAACTAATGAATACTTGAATATAATAGTTCACACGAATAATTGTCATAGGAAAACTGCTAGTAAACATTTTACAAGTACCAGTGCCATTTTGTTATTAACTATTGAACTTACCTCGTCACTTTGCTATGTAAAATCAATTGCTAGTACCCTATGGTTTTCTAGTGTATGACAGTCTCTCTCAAGATTGCAGTTCCTGCTTAATGGGTGCATGCACATGACTAAATGTAATTAATCTCATTTTCCTTTTTGACAGGCTGGCAAGAGAGGTTGTCAAGATTACAGGATAGGGTACGGATATTCTTCGCAGTATTTTTCTGGATGTCATTGTTTTTCTGGGGAAGTGCTTGGGATGGAAGTAATAACTCAGGAGGCAAGAAGCGCCAACGTCGAAAGAAATCCAAGTGAACATGAAGGATTAGCATGCCATTTTTACTGGTATGCAGCTTTCCTATGTTGAAGGACATGATTCGGGAGCGTGGTGAATGTGCAGGTCTGGAAGGCACAGTACGGTGAATGTGTAGCTATGGAAGGTGGTTGCGTTACTTAGTTGCATTTTAGAAAGCTGTGCCTTCTAGGCAAATATTGGATTGTTTTATAGGTCGTATGTTGCCAGTCATTATATACCCGTTTCCTTGATAACAGTAGTGTGATATATAATTACTACTGCAAATAAAATTATATGTTATCCAGTATCCTGAAGATGGTCGTAACTGGTAACTGTTAGGTAGACAAGGTCGTTTTCAGTTCTCAAACGCATATTTCTAGCAATCAAACCATGTTGAATTGGCCTGTCTGGTATTTTCAGTGAGACTTGTAGATTTAAAGCTTCAAACCATGTTATGTGTTTGGACTGTTATAGGTAAGAGCAACCATATTTAAATTGGGATTGTAGAGCCCAAATCAAGATAGAATGTGCACATCTTTTCTTCCATGGAGGCCTAGAAGCCTGTGATGTTCTTACAGTACGTTTGTCACAAATCACTAGGTTCTACTATGTAGTAGGAGCAGATACACACCATATTGGTACAATATAGGGGAAATACACCATGGCATTTATAAAATTACATATGTTGAGACTGCTTGCAGTGCTTGTCAGTTGAGGAGCTGATCTGTTGCCGTAGCTCCGGCCAACGGCCAGCTTGTCGTGGCGGCGGCGGGGGCTTGGCATGCTTCTTGCATGCTTGAGTTGGTGGTGCTTCTTGCTTGTGCGTAATGGCCTAGGCACTTGCTTTGGATAAGGGAGAGAATTACGAAAAAAAAAACAATGGTAACTTCATGACCTGATCACATTTTACGAGCGAAGCAGGATACTGTAGAGCGAGAAAACAGAACCTCTGGATAATAATTTGTAATGTTCCTACCCGTGATCCAAACAAGCTGAGAGGAGAATGGGGTTAAGGAAGAAGATAGCGATCAGAAGAACACAGAAATGGAAGGAATTGGGGAATCGATCGTGTGTATATTTTCTGCCTTCCTTTCCAAGATGTACTTCGCTTTTCTATGGCTAGGTTCCAGCCAAAGCGTTTAAACTCACTCCTGGGCTTAGCTTCCCACTTCTCGGCCCACACGGCCCACGCAGGTATCAACTTACAGTTTGTACGTGGTAGTATCTAAGTACAGTTTATACGTGACAAGTTTATACGTTACATTCCCCCACCCTTAGAAGCT
Organism: Rhipidocladum racemiflorum; assembly: GCA_036346355.1. Classification (NCBI taxonomy): domain Eukaryota; kingdom Viridiplantae; phylum Streptophyta; class Magnoliopsida; order Poales; family Poaceae; genus Rhipidocladum; species Rhipidocladum racemiflorum. Next base: position 61,994,240 of record CM070570.1, read on the forward strand.
GCTTGTCCCCAAGCGGCTGCCAGCGGAAACTGAGAACGAATAGCTTCAGCCGCCTCCCATGTGGACAAGTGCGCTGGCAGAAAGTCCCATTTGATCAACTCTTGAGCATGTGTAGTGCCGCCACGAAGTACCAGCGCCCGATCCAAAACTGCTATCGGCTGTAAGGAAACCTGCGACTCAATATTGATAGAAGCCAAGTCAGCGTCAACCTGCACATCCGGGGCAATATGGCGTTTCAGCTGGGACACGTGAACTACTGGATGAATCTTGCTGGTTGGGGGAAGATCTAACTTGTACGCCACTTCACCAATGCGCTGAAGGATTTTGTAAGGCCCATAAAACCTGAATGCTAACTTCTGATTGTGCCGAGCTGTCACTGAGGTTTGAATGTATGGTTGCAACTTCAGATAAACCATAGCCCCCACCTCAAAGTGGCGCTCAGAACGACGCTTGTCGGCTTGAGATTTCATCCTTTGTTGTGCTCTCAACAGCTATTGCTGGAGAAGCTTAACCAGTAATTCCCTTTCCTTCAACCAACTATCCAGGTTAGGCAATGTGCCAACTCCCATTGGAGAGATGCCAAAATGTCGAGGAGGGTGGCCGTATAGCACTTCAAACGGTGTTCTGCCCAAGGACGAATGGTAATTTGTATTGTACCAGAACTCTGCAAGCGGCAGCCATTTCACCCATTTAGTTGGCCGGGAGTGAACAGAACAGCGGAGGTATCCTTCGAGACACTGGTTGAGTCGCTCTGTTTGGCCATCTGATTGCGGATGATATGCCGAGCTCATATGCAACTTAGTGTCAGTTAATCGAAAGAGCTCTTGCCATAAATTGCTAGTAAAGATTTTGTCCCGATCTGATATGATGATCTGAGGCATACCATGCAGTTTGTATATATGGTTAAGGTACTCCTGAGCCACCTGGAGTGCCGTAAAAGGATGTGCAAGTGCAATAAAATGTCCATACTTGGTGAATTTGTCGATAACCACTAAAATGGCATTGTATTTGTTAGAGGGAGGAAGTCCTTCAATAAAATCTAGGCTCACCACCGTCCATGCCTAATTTGGCACAGGTAACGGCTGCAATAAGCCTGGAAGCTTGATATGCTCTACTTTCGCCTGTTGACAAACTGCACAACTTTGTACAAAGGTACTGATGCTGTTCTTCATGTTGGGCCATGCAAACAGATTCTTGATGCGATGATATGTGGCTTGAATACCCGAGTGTCCCCCAATGCCGCTTTGGTGAAGTGCTTGCATAATGTGGTTCTGGGCCAGAGTGTTGTTACCAATCCAAATTCGACCTTTATATCGAATGACACCATCATGCAATTGAAAATTCTTGTGTTCAGCTCCCGGGAGGCTCAATTCAGTTAACAACTTTTTGGTGTCGGCATCATCTTCATACCCTGCAACCAGATTTTCTATCCAAGAGGGTGTGCTGCAAGAAATGGCATGGATATCTGGTTCACCATCCCGGCGCGATAAGGCATCAGCTGCTGCATTTGAAGTGCCTCTTTTGTACTGAATCGAGTAATCCAGCCCCATGAGTTTGACAAATGCCTTATGTTGAATTCCGGTGCTTAGCCGCTGATCAACCAAATGCATCAGACTCCTATGGTCTGTACGAATGACGAACTTGTTGTGCTGTAAATACGAACGCCATTTATCCACTGCCATGAGAATGGCCAAGCATTCCTTCTCATAAGTGGACAGAGCTTGATTTTTTGCACTTAAGCCTTTACTGAGGAATGCAATTGGATGGTTGTCTTGCATGAGCACCGCTCCAACTCCTTGATTACAAGCATCAGTCTCAATTACAAAGATTTTTGTAAAATATGGTAATGCTAAAACTGGAGCTTGAACCAACGTCTGCTTCAATGTGACGAAAGCCTGGTGGGCATCCGGATTCCAAGAGGACAGTTTACCTTTTTTTTCAGCAAATCAGTTAGTGGCCGGCTAATGAGCCCATAGTGTTTGATGAACTTGCGGTAATAACCCGTAGACCCAAAAATCCTCTTAACTTCTTCAAATTGTGTGGAACCGGCCAATCAACAACAGCTTGGATTTTTGATTTGTCAGTGGAGACTCCATGAATTCCAATCACATGCCCTAAGTACTCTAATTGCTGTTGAGCAAATGAACACTTGGACAACTTGACCACTAGGTCATTCTGATGGAGTAATTGCAGAATCTTTTTCAATAATTCCACATGGTCCTGTAGTGTAGCAGTATACACCAAGATATCATCCATGAAAACAAGTACACCCTTCCTCAAATATGGCTCAAAAATTTGATTCATAATTCCTTGAAATGTTGCGGGGGCATTTGTTAAGCCAAAGGGCATCACCAAAAACTCATACAACCCTTGATGTGTTTTAAATGCCGTTTTATACTCATCACCAGCCGCTACTCTGATCTAATGATATCCCGAGCGGAGATCGAGTTTAGTAAACCAACATGCTCCCGCCAATTCGTCCAAGAGTTCATCCACAATAGGCAGAGGGTGTTTGTTCTTTACTGTAATAGAGTTGAGTTGTCGATAATCAATACAAAGCCGCCAAGTTCCATCCTTCTTTTTCACAAGCAGAACCGGAGAAGCAAAGGGACTGTTACTTCGCCTGATAATCCCAGAACTCAACATCTCTCGCACTTGCCATTCAATCTCATCTTTCTGTTGTGGGGAATGTCGATAGGGCCGCATATTAATTGGTTGCGCCCCTTGCATCAATGGAATGGCATGATCATTTGGACGCATTGGTGGCAAACCTTGAGGCTCCCGAAATACCGAGGCATATTCCTGTAAGACACACTGCACTTTCTGTGGAATATGGTCAATTGCCGGACTAGCTACAGTGAGCACTTCCTGCGTTGAAGGGCTGGAATGTATTGTGACACAGTGCGATATTGATTGGCGCTTGATTTAAGCCCTTCAGTTTGTTAACTCCAATACGTTGGCAGTGAACGGGGGTATCTCTCACTCCTTGTAATGTAATTCTTCTCCCCTTGTACTGAAATTTCATAAGTTTCATATGCCAATCAATCCACATGGGGCTGTGGTCTTCCAGCCAGTCCGCTCCCAAGATGACATCATAGCTGCCCAAGGGTACAATCTTGACTTCCTGTGTGAAGGTATGCCCTTGAATGAATCATTCCAATGATTTTACAATGTGAGTACAACTAAGAGATCCTCCATCTGCTACCAGGTATCGGACTTCTTCTATAATCTGCACTGGAAGTTTGAGTTGCTGTACTAATTGCTCATTGATAAAGGAACTCACTGCACCCGAATCCACCAAAAGAAGTATCTCCTTCTTACCAATCATTCCTGACAATCTTAGGGTGCGCCTCTTTCTGGGTTGGAGATTGGGAGGTGCTGATACTGCCAATAATGCCCCTTCTGGCTCAACCTCTGAGTCGCTACCATCATCACCTCCATTTGAATCAATTTGCAGGGCTTCAAGCAATTCTTTGATAACGTGCAGTGACACCCTATCCGGACAAGTATGGCCTGTTCTACTCCATTTCTCCCCACAAGTAAAACAAAGTCCATTAGTCCGACGATAATCTTTCAGGGCTATTACTTTAGATTCTGAATTTCCACCCTCTTGCTTTTTGGGAATTTCTGTTTTTCTTGTGTCTTCTGTTTTATCCCTTATCTTTAACTTGTCTGAAGGGGAACCCCATTTGTTGAAATTACGCTGTAAATCTACTCGCCCTGAATTTCGTTTCTGCCTCGTTTCTTGCTCTTCTTCGTGCATCAAGGCTAAAGCACTAGCAGTGTCCACATCCGGGGGTCGATGCAGCCAAATAGCTGAGCGAATATTGCTCTGTAACCCATCCAGGTACTCATGCACAAAAAAAATTTCATCCAATGTTGGGTTATATAACCAAAGATGGTATCGGAGTTGCTCAAATTTGTCAGTGTATTCCGCTACTGTCCCTTCTTGTTTTAGAGCCCTCATTTGCCTGCGGTAACTATGGTACTTATCTCGGGTGAACTTGTCATTGACCAGTTGACACAACATACTCCACTCTTCAATCCTTCCGCTGGCTTCCATCTTTTGAAGCCACAGCGCTGCTGAACCAGTAAAGTTCAGAGCAGCAAAGCATGTCTTCAAGCAGTCCTGCACCCCAAATACTTCAAAATACGTCTCACATCTCTCTTGCCACAATCTAGGATTCTCACCATCAAAGCTTGGAAACTCCATTCTGGGCATGGGGTTGTGTCCCCCTCGGTTAGAGGAATATTTCAGAATTTGACACTCAATTCGCAAGCCTTTCGGCTCATTTGGATGACATATGGGACCGTCTGTGTGTATGACAGTGGGCCAGAGTGTCAAATTCCGAAATGCGAATTTTAAAGAGTGTCAAATTCTGAAAACTCCCCTCGGTTAGATGGTATACCTGTGTTTCTGTTCTCTGAACGCCTTTCATCAAACGCCTGAAGGGCTTGGTTCGCCATGGTTGGAGCTCCCATACCCATGGTGCGTGCAGGAGTCCCGAGGATTCCTTTGTAATTCAAATCCTCTCGGCGACCATCAAATCCCATGAAGGAATCGCCCAGGGTCGCTGATGTCGACCCCGCATAGTTGGAAGGTGGAGCTGCCGCCATATGGGATCCTTGAGGACCCGCCACTGCGACCTTCGTTTCCAGTGCTTCCACACGATCCTGGAAACGCCTTTGATTGTCCTTGATTTCCCCCAACGAATCTTGCAAACCCTTGAACTGGTCGCAAAGCGCCTTGAGTAGCGCTGTATTCGCATCACCCTGGGCCTCCACGGCTTCCATCACCTTCTCCACCTTCTCCTCGAACGGAGTCGCTTTCTTCCTCGGCGCTAGAGTGGCCAAGGACGGCTCTTACAGAGATCACAGCTGCGATCACTCACCAAGCCGAGCCAACCAAGGTTCGGGTATTTTACAGAGATCACAGTGCGATCGAAAAAGAACGCAACAGGTTCTCCAACCTTCGCCCAGGAATTTTACAGCTCCAAGCCGAGTGCCTCTCGCGATCGTAGATGGCTCTGATACCAGTTGTAATGTTCCTACCCGTGATCCAAACAAGCTGAGAGGAGAATTGGGTTAAGGAAGAAGATAGCGATCAGAAGAACACAGAAATGGAAGGAATTGGGGAATCGATCGTGTGTATATTTTCTGCCTTCCTTTCCAAGATGTACTTCGCTTTTCTATGGCTAGGTTCCAGCCAAAGCGTTTAAACTCACTCCTGGGCTTAGCTTCCCACTTCTCGGCCCACACGGCCCACGCAGGTATCAACTTACAGTTTGTACGTGGTAGTATCTAAGTACAGTTTATACGTGACAAGTTTATACGTTACATAATTGTGCAAAATATTAACCATGTGGCCAGATGGCTAGGTGTGCGGTATGTACCTAACCTACCAGAGCACCGATTTAGGCCCTGTTTGTTTGCCCTATGGATTATATAATCCAGCTTATATAAGTTAATAGGGAAACAAACAGCCTAGATTATAATCTAGATTATATAATCTAAAGCATGAGATTATAATAATCTATAAGCAGCCATTAGGGTGCTTATATAATCTCAAACTAATAATCCAACACAGTAATAATCCAGGAAAACAAACAACCCACCGGCTTATTTAAAGGTAGCTTATATAATCCAGCTTATATAATCCAACACCAAAAAGCTGGATTATATAAGCTGGAGAAGGAAACAAACAGGGCCTTAAGAGTACACCCGTCTGTGTTTAGTGAGAGCGCATGCCTACGCTTCGTAAGATGATCTTGAGTGTCTTCGATAAATTTTATGTGTATAGAGGGTATGCACATGTATATGTCTGTGGATGGTGTGAATATATTGTGTGTTGAATGTGTGCGTTTGTCTTGTACTCTTAAGAAAGCTCTGAAGCGACGCTTCTTCCTGTTGAGAATGAAATGATTCGCTTCCTTGTTCAGAAAATAGCCCATAAAAGAAGGCTGACATGCTACGGAGGCTGAAGCGTCGCGGTGCGAGGTTTGGGGTGTCCTTCGGGATTGTTTCTCTTGAACGCCATTCTCCTTTTGCGGCTCTCCATTTTCTAATGTTTGCCCTCCTAGCAAATGGCCTTATTGACTAGCTACTGAAATCAACGTAGTCATGAGATATGAGTTGGATTGTCAATTCATCATTCAATCCTTCAATGAAGCGCTCCTACTTCGCCTCATCGGTGGCCACGTCTTCTAGAGCATATCTGGCCAAGTGATTAAACCTGTATAGATATTTCGTCACAGTGCGTCCTCCATGACGCAAGGAACGGAACTCTTTCTTCTCGAGTGCAATGACACTAGTAGGAATGTGAGCTCAACAGAAGGCTCGCACAAACTCATCCCAAGTGATAGCTTGAGCATCCTGTGAGTAACTTGAAAGTTGTCCCACCACTCTGCAGCGGGTCCACTCAGCCGATGAGAAGCGAACAAGACTCGCTCTCGGTCACTGCACTGGATGATGTCCAGCTTCTTCTCAATGGCCCTGAGCTAGTCGTCTGCATCGAGAGGCTCTGCACTACTAGAGAAAACTGGAGACTGGGTCCTCATAAATTCCGGCAACTTGTTCTGCGGGTGATGCTGAGGATTGGCAGCTTGAGCATTCTTATTATTGTTGATACTTTATGCTAGCAGTTGGATAAGCTGATTCTGATTTTCCATCATCTGCTGCCAGGTGGGTCCATCTGCGGGAGGAGGTGGCAATCCTGGTGGGGGGACTGTCGGAGCTGCAATGAGTATTCACCATCTGGCGGTTGACGACAAGATTAGGAAAGAGATGAATAGAGATCTACCCAAAACCCCCCACATAAGAAATAAACTTCGATAAACACCAAATTATTCTTTTTATTGATATAATTTATTTATTGTGGCTGCCACAAAAAATAATAGATAGCTCATAAATTCCTAAAGAAGGGATGGTTTACTCTAAAAGCTTCTAAGGTTTGGTTCTAATTCCTTAGCGTCTACGGGGGAACAAAGTGAGGTCTCACTCCTCAAGGTCGAATGTTGAAGAGACGGCAGAATCGTCACACTGCTTTGCAGGCAGCTGCCTCCTTCGCGTCAGAGCTCGTGGGGCCATGTCCTCTGAAAGTGTAGTGAAGCCTCCCAAACCGTGCTGGCATGGTGATGAGCAAGTTGGCGTAGGGGCCGATGGTTTCTCCTCGTATCGTTCTTCTCCTAGGTAGTAGGCTGGTGGCGTCTGATTTGTAGGTAACGTAGCTAGTACTGAAGAACAAGCGTCTATCCATGGCTTGCGATAAAGTTGACGCTAGCCATCTAAAATTTTGAAAGGAAAGAAGTATTAGTTAAATTCTATTAGGCAGTGAATTAGGATGAGAATAAGATAGCACAGGATGAGAGTAGAAATTTTTAAAATAAGGTTTATTAAATACATCCTTAAAGTCTATAGAAAAGGTGATATGTAGTTATAATAGAAAAAAATGAGCTGAGACTCAAATGTAAACGAACGAATGAAACAAATCTTTATTAATCCTTATGCAAAAGATGGTGGCTGTTCACAAGGAGTAATGACACATCGAAAGAATCATCGTCTAAAATATCTAAAAAGAAAACTAATCCTACTGGGGTCCACGAAACTGGCTCAAGTGAGCCTTCTTGTCACCGGTCCTTCTTTTCTTCGGAGCGGGGACAGGCTCTGAGTACTCTGAAGTCTCTCCCTGAACGGAAGAGCCCTCACTGCCGGCCTTGTATATAGCCAGCTCCTCCTGCACCTTACGAAGTCTCTGCTGGGTCGTCAACAGCTCGTCAAGTGTGTCCTGGTATCTCATCTCCATAGCCTCTGTAAGTGCCATCTATCGACGCAGAATTGTGGAGCTGCTCATCGTGGCAGAGCGGAAGGCACTATAAGAGCTGCACTGATATTTGATGGGGTAGTAGTGAAACTCAGAGGTCCTCAGCTGCACCGATCATAAAGTCTTCCCATTGTCCGTACCGCCTCATGGGCTGCATCCTGGATGCCCATGGCGAAGGTGTCTCGCAACATCGGGGCCTCGTAAATGTGAGAGACAGTCATGCCTTGGTCCTGGGCGTAGATGTGGACCTCTACCCTCCACTGCTCTTGTGCGAACGCCAGTGTTCAGAAGTTATGATAGACGGGTCTATGTGTGAATCTCATAAACCGTGTCATCTCCAACAAGATCCTGGTCCAGCTCTCCATGTACAATCCGTACGAAACCGTAGTCGGAATCTCGGCCATCTACAATTTTGAGAGAGACACGACTTAGAGTTCTATCCTTTATTAAAGATGGGAGACTCTCCGGTCGAAGGGCCTAGCCACGTGTCACCGCGCCGTTTTGCAAAAAAGTCACTCCGTTTCTCCGAATTACGGATAGATCCCTGCGAATTTACGAAAAGATTCTTCGTAATTTTTTTTGTGAGGGCAAGAAAAACTTTTTCGAATCGCATTTGGGTCCCTCGCTCGCTACTTTACGGAAAGGGGCTCCCGTTAAATACAAATCACGGACGAGCCCTTTTCTACTTTTTCAGGATAGCGGTGAGGTCCAAAAATATAACAACCAAGTTTCCGGTTTTTGCATCTAGGTCATTTCTCTGTCTTCCTCGGAAAAAATATTTTCGTCAATAGAAAAATGTGTACTTTTTTTTCAACACGATCTCTAATATTTCTTGAGCCTCCAAAAATGTTGAAAATACATCTAGGTCTATTTTTTCTCCGAAAAAAAACGCAAGATCATTTTTCGTTCATCCGCGCGGCGTGTGCCACACTTGTTGGCCTAGTAAATTTTATAAATAGAAGGGGAAGAGTGAAGAGAGTGTAAGGAGTTAAGGTTTTCAAAAATATTTATCTTTTGAAAATATAGTCCCTAAGTTTAAACCAAACTATAGCTATAACCTACAGTCGATATGACTCTGATATCATTTCTGACGAACCCTGGAAAAACACCTATGAAATTCTTTATGTATTCTGTACTAGTCCAGGAAATGCTCGTACACACAGTAGAAATGAAACAATAGCATATCCATCGTTCTTTATTAATAATAAATATTCAGAGTTACAAATAGAATGGCACGCATGCCAATAATAAATAAATGACTAAATAAAAGCAGCGAAACTGGAGAATAGTGGATATAGCCGAATTAATTTGCCACAGGCAATCGACTGGGGACACGGCCTAGTCTAACTGGTCCTCACCATCATGGTACTCCTCCTCTGAAGCAGTAGATTAAGCAAGGGTGAGTACAAACGTACTTAGCAAATCATACCGGAAAATGCAATATAATGTACGGGCAACAAATGAAGGTTATATGGTTCATTTAAGCACAAAGCAACAGTTTGCTAAATATTTTAAATAATTTTTAAGTGGCATAATTTATAAGGAAACTCAAATCTAAACATTTTTCTTTTTAACTCAAGAATCGCTCCTAGAATAGCTCCTGGAAGTTCAAAAAAAAAATAAAAAGTATTTTTCTAAATTTTTTGAATTATTTTTCTAAAGAAAAATCTAAATTATTGCGCCTGCTGACATCAGCGTCGGAATTTCAGATTTTTGGATTTATTTTTCAAAACAAAACTCGCTTTATGATGTCATAAAGGATTTTTTTTGGGGGCATTTGATCATTTGCCTGAAGTTGATGGGCGTTTGATCATTTGCCTGAAGTTGATAGATGTTTGATCATTTGCCCTACGATGTCTCACTGACATGTGGCCCTAGGACCCGCATGTCAATGACACATCGTAGGGCAAATGATCAAATGCTCATTAACTTTGGACAAATGATCAAATGTCCATCAACTTCAGGGCAAATCATCAAATTTTCCCTGCGTCACCATGGAACAAGACTTCACCACAGGAGGGATCACTACAGTCGCGACGTACTCATGGGCTCACCATTTGGGTCGGCCACCACCGGAGTTCGCCAGTGGCGAGATCCTTTGCCCGTGGCTATCTCCTTCGCTTCACCCATTCCAGCCACCACCGACCTCCACATCCTCACATGCTATTGCAAAAGAGTCAATAGCGTCCTGGAATGCGCTGTGCTTGCCCCGTCGCTGCCGCCTCCCTACCTTGCTCCCTCTATTTAAGCCAGTTCATTACAAAAACAAAACTAGAAGTGTTAGCTGTGATGGGGTAGCTTATTCCACCATTTGGTGTGTTAACTTAATTATGGTTTAACGGGGCTAAAAGACCTTACCAGATTAAGTTAACCCCCCAAACCCAAGGGTGCTTTGCTTTGCGGGTTGAATCCAGTGGCGGAGCCAGGATTTGGGTAAGCCTCGGGCCAAATAAAGACTATTATTATCGTCAAAGACAATGGATATTAAGGTATAACAAAAGTACAACATAATAAATAATTAAAAATAATTTTGAATCGTTGAAATGTTAAGGACGAAATTCAAATTTAAACCTAAATCAATCTATTTTGCATACAATTTGGTACAAAAGCGCAAGTCAAATTATGATACTTTTCAAGCCTAAACAATATATTTAAGTGCATATACAAAAGTAGAAAGAACGATGTTACCTTCTTAACAATAGAGCTGCAAAGCCTTTCAAGGCATGGAGTAGGGTCCAAATTAAGTTTGGACTAGTTACATGTCCGTGCGTTGCTACGAAAAACAAAATTGATAACGAAAAAAAAAATTAAAAAAAAAATTAATTCACAAGATCAAACATCTATCTTTAACGCTTCGTTTCTTGCGAAAGCTGGCTAATTAAAGCAACGCTTCGTTTCTTGCGTAGGGCAATTAAGCAGGGCAATTAAGCAGGGCAATTAAGTAGGGTAATTAAACAGGGCAATTAATGACGTGGGAAGAACGGACCACTGCCACCAAGTGCTGCTTTAGAATAGCAGAGATTACAAGGCATTGATGATGACAGACTCAGCAATCTGAAATATGCAAGAGAAAATTAATGCTTCATTCTGGCCACATCATCAAAAGAGAGTCGTACAAATTGCCATAGTTTAAATAAGCACAATACTTATAGAAAGCAAAGCTTTCGATGCCCTATTATACGGCTGCTTCTCTCGTCATCACCAATCAAGTGTACTTCCTCATGTCTAGTGTACAAATGAAGTAGGCAAGCAAAGGCAGAAAAAATTGTAACAGATGAGTAGATACCTCGTCTAGTGTGTTAAACTATTGATTTATATGCTTAAAAGCAAGAAGTTAAAAGGTAGGTAAAATTAGAGTTGTATGTACTTCCTCATGTTAGCTGATAGACATCATGTAAAATTAGAAGTGATCAATAATTGCACATAATCATTAGAGAAGATAAATTAGCGTCTGTTTAAGAAGTCTGAACTTCATCTAGTGATATCAACTCATATTGGTCCTCCTAATTCCTAATGAAATGATGAAATAATGAGTCTGCAATAGACAATCTTTTCGACCACAACACTTTTACTGCTAGTGAACCACCAAAATTCTCTATCATCCTGACTATGTATTCCAGGTGTAAATTGATGCATCTCCAACATACTGCAACAGTGCAACTCATGATTTCTGAGTGATCCTAACTGTTCTAGTTAAAGATGAAGCATAAAGCTCCTAAAATGTACATCAATTGATCAATATACATACTTCCAACATTCCATACAAGTAAAGAGGTACTTAAAACTTAGCATTTTTGTTTCTCAAATTTCAATATACATATTGGGTAATGGAATGGGTATTATACCTTAATAGCAATAGCTCAACTCTTCGGTCTCCACTGACCCACTCTAGTCTCGATCGGCGAAGCGGCGGCGGCGGCGGCCGGCAGGGGCAGGGCAGGGGCAGCGGCGGCCGACAGCGGGCGGGGAGGCTAACGGCGAGTGGCCGTCGGGCTCGAGCAGCAACGCAAGAGCGCCAAGTGGGCGGGACGAGTCCGTCTGGCGGGACGAGCGCCGGAAGCGAGCACCGAGCGGGGGCGGGGATGGGCGCCGGGGCGAGCGCCGGGCGGGCAGGAGAGGGCGCTGGGCGTGGGAGCAGTCGGGATGCGGGACAACGGGAGGCGGCTACGTGGGCACTGCGGAGAGCGACGGTTTAGGGTTGGCTTTTGTGGGCCAGTGGGCCGAACTGGAATAGGCCTCGGGCCCAATTAAAAATACCTAATATTTTACACTTCTATTTGGGCTAGGCCTCGGGCCCAGGCCCCACTGGCCCGAGGCCTAGCTCCGCCCCTAGTTGAATCCCTAACCCATTTCTTAACCCCAAAATCAAACACTCAAAAATAAAAGTTATCAAAACCCCAAACGGAACCTGGGGCGTTCTACTTTGTTCTCTGGGTCATGTTGTTTCTTTGTTGCCGTGAGTGAAGCAAATCCAATGGAAGATTAATTACACCAAAACATGGAAGAAATTAAAGAAAAACTAGCAAGAACTGGACATGAATGGGTCCCACATCCAGTCAATGTCATCGATCAAGGATGACGTAGAAAAGAGGAGAGGGGATAAATGTGGACAAGTACATATTTGTGCTTCAATCCCTGGTCAGAGAAGGATGTGCCATCTATTAAGCCTGTTGGCCTGGACCTTAACAAAACTATCGTCCGGCACATGGATCTGTTATGTTGGCTGGCTCATGACATTTGGCAGTCTAACATTGCCTTGATCAGCAGCCATGATTGTTTTTGAGAAAGGAAAACGATCAACGACTTAATCGCGATTGTTGCCGAAGCATGCACAAGAGCTTCTTCACCAATCCCTCGTCGTCATTGCCGGTCCTCCTGCTACTCCTGCCTACCTGCCGCCGCATGCATTAGATCTTCGTGTAAATATATGTATATGTATATACTTTTTATTATCAGTACCAAAATTTACATTGAGATAGTATCAAGAGATCCAAAAGTTACGGCCTTCACCCTTTAATTTTTTTTTGTATATCTTGGTATTTCCTCGATATAAATTTTGGTACCTACCAAAAATAATAAAAAGTCTCATACGTATATGTATAATATGTACCCACTGCAACACTGACCAAAATAGATAGCTATCGTGCTGATTGACAAAAGTACCTTCAACTTGCCGGCAAATTGTGTTACGGACCAAGCCTGCTTGCTGTTGCTCTTGCTGTCGTTGTCATCTTTGTAGTTCCTTCTTGATCTCCTGGATTCTTCGCTGTTATGGAAGGGGAAGACAAGCATGGTCACCCTCTTCCAGTTCCAGGCGCCGCCGAAGCAGCTATGCCTGATCTGCAGCCTGCTCCTCACGCGCTCTAGTCGCCGCCGTCCCAACTTATGGTCATCAGCTGCAGGCTGGCCATGACGAACTGTACCAACCTGCACAAAATGAGCATAAATCTATTAATTAATCCTCCGTATATTACGAAAAATTTTTAACAGTGCAGTTGAATTGAACCTATACAGCGGATAGGTACGCACCGTGTTGATGTCGCGACGATGACGAGGAGGCGGCGGCGGCGGCGCCGTTGCGGCGGTGGCCCTCAGCTGTCGCGAGTACTCCAAAAGATCCGCCCGTCGGTTGTGGTATCTGCCATCGTTCGATCCCCGCCGCCGCGCCTCATTACTACCACCAGTTAAATGATGATGGTGGTGGTGGACGTCACGCGACGGGGCCGCCGCCGCGCCGCCGCCGTTCCTTCTCGGGGCCACCACGTAGAACGTCACCAGCACGGCCCTCCCGCTCCCGGACTGCTGCTGCTCATTCCTTCGCTTGTGATGCTTGGCCGTCTTCATCGTAAATGGCAAGTACAGTTGGTCGTCGTGTCGGGCCACGGCACAGAAATATATACTACGTGTAGCTCTGAATACTTCGTGGACAAAATAAGGAGCAGCATACTGCGTTGTTTTTGCTTCGGAGAATTCAAAGGGCCGTGCGTGCAAGGCAGACGGCTGCATCGATCCAGCCTCCGTTCTTGTGATCGAATGGGGATTAATTTGTTTTTTGCGAGGAAATCGAATGGGGATTTGATTGGTCTCGTCTCTGAAACTGCTCTTGCTATACTCCCTCCGTCCCACAAAGAGTGCATTTCTAGGTTTTTTAACACAGATTAGCGTACAAGGTAAGTGACTAATGTGATCCTCATTACTCTGTACACAAGCATGCTGGTGCTTTGGTTTCCACAGGCACTTAAATGAGCATGCATACACTTACAATTGGATCATACGGACTAAAGATACACTATTTATAAAACAAATTTTAAACACTAAAAATGCACTCTTTATAAACAGAGAACCCGCCAAAAGGCACCACCGTACCAGAGCTTAGCTTTCCATGGCACCGAACCCCACTCCAATATGCACACCAGCTGGATTTGGATTCATCTGGTCCTGAAGTTACCTTGTATTGTAATCTCCACCGTTTATGGACTTCACTATTAAATCCCCGTCCGATCCTGTCCGGATTCTGATAGCTCCATTTGCGTCCGCTTTGGATCGCCGTTCGGTTTGACCAGACGATCACACGCTTAGAGCATCTCCAGCAGAGCCCCTAAACTAGCCCCTAAACCTTAAAATAGGGAGTGTAGTAAAAAAAACAGATCCAGCAGGGCCCCAACTCAAGCCCCTAAAATTAGGGGCCTCTAAATTTGCCTCCTCAGCCCCAATTCCCAGGGGGCCCAACTCAAGCCCCTAAAATTAGGAGGCCTCTAAATTTGCCTCCCCAGCCCCAATTCCCAGGGATACGAGTACAACCCATATTATTGAAGATAGGGAAATACATGAGAGGCTTCGAAAATTTTATCATGTTTTGAAAATTTTAAATTTAAATTTGAAATTTCATGTTTTTAAATTGTAAATGTTAATATGCTTATGTTTTATGTATTACAAATATATTTGATTGAATTTTAGTGGTGTCAAATGAAGATTATACATAGCGGATATGTCAAAATAGGAGAAAAAGTAAAATAGGGGCTGAGATTTAGGGGTTGTTGCTGGACTTGTGCTCTGAAAATAGGACCTCAAAAAATAGGGGGAGTCCCTAAATCCAAAATAGGGACCCTGTTTTAGGGGCCTTTGCTGGAGATGCTCTTATCCATACTCTTCACTCTACCCTGGTCACAAATACGTGATCTCTAAAATATAATTTTGATCACATATCATAATATATATATATATATATATATATATATATATATCAAATTTAACAATATTATAATTTATAAAAATATTTTTGAGACAAATATGATGTTATTATTCTAGGGATAATCCATAAACACCGTCTTAAATCGCCTATTTTTCAATTTACCCCATGTATCTTATTTTTGTTACTTTTCCCCGCGCCAACAAGTTAAATTTGCTTGCAAATGCCCTTAGATCGTATGTTCGTACTGTTTTCTCATTGCTTTAATTGTCTTTGACACTTTTTACAATGACTTTCACTAATATAGATCTGGCCTTCCATACTGGCCCATCAGTACCGGTTATGCATTAATCGGGACTGACAATTACATCAGTTCCGGTTCAACGGTCTACTGGTCCAGGGGACACCTAAGTACTGGTTTAATATACCAACCGGTACTGATGGTCTAACATCAGTACTGGTTTGTTACAACTCCCGGTACTAAGCAGCCCTCGACCCAGTAGGCTGCTTAGTGCCGGTTGGTTTAACCAACCGGTATTGATGATCCCACATAAGCACCGGTTGGTGTATTAAATTGGTACTAACACAGTCGACTCATCGTCTCCCGCGCGCGCCCTCTCGATCCCGTCCCGCGCTCCTTTTCGATGACAACTCTTCGTGTTCATCAAAATTGAAGTACTTCGTCTCTTCGTCTTCCGATCCTGGTCACCTATAAAACCATCAGAGTGAGAGAGACATACGAGAGAGACGGGTGAGACATATAGTTAGCCCAATTAAAATGACAGCTCCTTCTCCTTCTTCTCCCTCCCTAGCGCTCCATCACCGCCCCAGAGGGGGAGGAGGAGGAGGAGGAGGAGGAGGAGGAGGCCAAGATCCGCTGGGGGAGCTCGTCGGAGGAGGAGAATGACGACGAAGACGCCATCGACGACGACGATAGCCCCCCTGCAGCGACGACGAGTGGTGGTTTTCGTGATCGCGCCACCCGCCACCCGCTACTATGTATATTATATATATATATATTATAATTAATATATTGTTTTATGCTATAAACTATTGTAATTAATATAATGTTTTATGTTCTACATATAACGTGTTTACCTTCTATTTTCATGTCTTTAGTAGGTTTAGATTGTTTAGAACCGACGGAGGAGTGAAAAATATACCGCGATCTATTTCAATAAAATCATCGCACAATAAATTCAAAATTTCAAAAAAATTATGGAACGTTAAAAAAAACTGTTCAAAAAAAAATTATGCCACAATGAGAGAAAATCGTTCAAAAAAATCGGCTTCGAGAAACAATCAACTGGATGGTGAAAATCAGGAGAAAATCGGTCAAAATCGGAATTTTTTTCTTCAAAATTTAGCGGTTAAACGGCTAGTATTGGGGGGGGGGCACATCAGTACCGGTTGGTCTTTTCAACCGATACTAAGTAGCCTTATTTGAACCTCCTCTTCCCCGCCTCCTCCACAGTCCCCACATTGTGCCCGATCAAGAACACTGCAGCGCCGGCCAAGAGCTTCAAAGAAGAAAGAGGTGCTGCCAAAATTTTAAAATTTTGGTCATTTACTCCAAGCCAAGTTAACCAAGGTTAGTAACATCGTTCCTCACTGCATTTGTTGTAAAATGGAGCTTCTTCTTTCCTTGAAATGTGAAGAAAATTTGATTTTTTTTTCTCATGATTGATTAAAGATTATGAATGTAGAGATCTAGCTCGATCTTTTCATGTAGATTGCAATAACTTGTTGTGTAAGTTTGGAATTTACTTAGATTAGATGTAGCTCGCATTGAAGGTGTGTATCTAGCTCAAATTTAGGTTTTGGTTCCATTAATCGATGAAGAATTTTGAATATAGACTTTGATCTACCAATTCTTTCATTGTAGGTGTGGGTCTAGCTCAAATTTAGGTTTTGGTTCCATCTATCGGTTAGTATTTTGAATGTAGACTGGATCAAATAATCATTATAAATAACTAATAACCTTATTTTATTTTTTGAAAATTATTTCAGTGTGGAATATGTACGGTTTATTATTTCTATTGAGCAAAGAAAAAATAATTGAATTTATATAACAAGATGAAATTTTATCATAAAAAATGAAAAAATATTAAGGAATTTTAAGACATTAGATATATAAAGAACGGTCCTTTTAAAAATATGTAATGAAGTATTGATATTTTAAAAACATTAACTTTTTTAATGAAATTTCACCTAAAATTATTAAATAAACTTAATATTGGTTTAATATGAATTTTGGTAAATGTTCAAAAATTCATTATTGTAAAATAAGCCAACAGCTGCCTTGATGTAATATAATGTAGATGGACCGGCGATGGATGTACATGAACCGACGCTCCCCGGAGATTTTGTAGGGTTTGCAAGTTTTTCTTCGTGCGGCCGATGCATACACAAAGTCAGGCTACATATGTTGTCCATGCATAGATTGCAAGAATGAAAAGGAGTGGCCAAAATCTAGCCACCTTCACTTCCATTTGCTCTCAAGAGGTTTCATGCTAAACTATACCAGTTGGACCAAGCATGGTAAAGAAGAGACTATACGGGAAGATGGTGAAGAAGAAGAAGAAGAGGGGGACAACAATATCCCGAATGCTGGCCAACACAGTTCTTTCGAAGATACATTGGGGGAGTTTGGCGATGATGATCTAGACCAGATGATGCTCGATGGAGACGAAAAGTCCCAGTGCCTGTGAGAGGACCACGAAACACTATTGTACCCAAACTGCCGATAGGGCCACAAAAAATTGCGTACCACACTAGAATTGATGGAATGGAAGGCGACCAATGGATTGTATGATAAGGGATTCGACGAGTTGTTATGCCTCATAAATAAGTTGCTTCCAGAGGGTAACACGCTGCTTGAAACTACGTACGACGCTAAGCAAGTCGTCTGCCCTTTGGGGTTGGAGGTACAGAAGATACATGCATGCCGTAACGATTGTATCCTTTATCGCAGTGGGTACGAGGATTTGGAAACTTGTCCTGTGTGCAAAACTTCGCGGTATAAGACCAGGCGTGATGACCCAAGTGAGGAAGAGGGGCAGCGTAAGAAGAAGAGCCCCCCCGCTAAGGTGGTGTGGTATTTTCCTATAATCCCCCGGTTGAAGCGTTTATTTTGTGAGCAAAGCGCATGCCCAGATGATGCGATGGCACAAAGAAGATCATAAGGACGACAGAAGGCTAAGGCGGGACGGCTCCCAGCAGAGGAAAGTCGATAGAAAATACCCTGACTTTGCTGAGGATGCGAGCAACATAAGGTTTGGGTTGAGTACGGATGAGATGAACCTGTTCAGCGAGGTGAGCAGCAGTCACAGCACTTGGCCTATGACTCTATGTATCTACAACCTTCCTAGTTGGTTGTGTATGAAGCGGAAGTACATTATGATGTCGTTGCTTATCCAAGGGCTGAAGCAACCTGGAAGCGACATCGATGTGTACCTCAAACCGTTGGTTGAAGATCTGCTAACGCTGTGGAAGGATGGTGTACATGTATGGGATGAGTATAAAAGAGAGCACTTCACCCTACGTGCTTTGCTATTCGTAACCATCAACGATTGGCCTGCACTTGGTAACCTGTCGGGCCTATCTATCAAAGAATATAAAGCCTGCATCCAGTGCTTAGAGGATACGGACAGCAAGTATTTGAAAAACTCCCAAAAGGTCGTGTACATGGGCCACCGTAGGTTCCTCCATACGAAGCACCCATTACGAAGGAAGGTTGAGAATTTCGATGGGACAGAAGAGAAACGTAAGAAGCCCCTGCATCGGAGTGGGATACTTGTATTTTATCTGGTAAAGGATCTAAAAATAGTATTCGGAAAGGGTCCCGGTAGAAAATCTGTCCTGACTGAATATGCACATACGAAGCCCATTTGGAAGAAGAAGTCAATATTTTGGGACTTACCTTACTTGAAAGAATTAGAGGTCCGTCACTCACTGGACTTAATGCATATCACGAAGAATGTCTGCATGAACCTGCTAGGCTTCTTAGATATGTACGGCAAATCAAAAGATACACTTCAAGCACGAAAGGACCTGCATCTAGTGGGACTCAGGAACAACCTACATCTGAAAAAGTGAGCGAAAGGACAACATTACCTCCACCCCGCGAGCTACACTCTGAGCAAGGAAGAAAAAAAACATGATTAAGTTATTTAACAGTGTGAAGGTCCCTTCTGGATACTCCTCGAATATAAGGAGACTCATAAACACGAAAGAGAATAAAATCGTACACCTGAAATCCCATGATTGTCACATGTTGATGACACAGTTGCTACCAGTGGCGGTGAGAGGTATTCTGCCGGACTGGGTACGAGGGACAATCATAAAGTTGTGCTCGTTCTTCAACGCGGTGTCGCAGAAGGTCATCGAGCCGAATAACGTATCTAAGCTACAGGATGACGTGGTCGATAGTCTGCTCAGCCTTGAGATGATCTTTCCTCTGTCCTTCTTTGATATTATGGTCCATCTCATGGTCCACATTGTCAAAGAGATTCTCAGACCCGTGTTCCTACATAGTATGTTCCCTTTCGAGAGGTACATGTGTGTCTTAAAGAAGTATGTTCATAACCGGTCTCGTCCAGAAGGCTGCATTGCACATGGTGTTGGCACAGAGGAGGTGATTGGCTTTTGCGTCGATTACATTGATGATCTGAATCCGATTGGCATCCCTGTATCACGCCATGAGGGGAGGCTATGGGGAAAAGGGACTCTAGGGAGAAAAGAATTCTTTAGTGACGATCTATTTTCATTTAAACAAGCACATTTCGCAGTCTTGAAACAAGAAACTGTAGTTGTGACATCCTGAGTTTGTAATTGCCTTTTTAAATGTTAATTATCCCTTGAGAGTTATTTGGATTTCAATTTGGAGTTAATTGTGCTTGGACTTGTTTGTTCGAACTTTTTCATTTTAGTTTTTGCTCCAAAATCTCATTTCGTGTTGCGGTTAGAATTTTCGAGCAACCATAGTTTCCAAACCTTCTTTAGCTATCCTAGAATCCATCCTAAAAGTTTTCGGGAAGGATTCCTAAGTTTCGGAGTTTTTTTGGGAGTTTTAGGGTTTTTACGCTCGGGCGATCTGGCCGCCCTGGCCAGATCGCGGGCCGAGGCGACCGGGCAGGGGGCAGAGCCCTCCCTGCTGCCCGTTGCCCTGGCCACCTCCTCTTTTCTAGAGAGTTCTTCTCATCCTCTCCCTCCCCCAGCTCAGTCTCCCTCTCTCCCTCTCACATCTCCTCTCTCCCTCTAGCTCTCCCTCTCTAGCTCTCTCTCCCATGGAGCTCTCCCCCTCTCTCTCAAGCTGTTCCTCTCTCTAAAACTCTCTCTCTCGTGTTCTTGAGCTCGAGGAGAAGCAAGCCACGGAGGAGATCGCTGTTCTCAAACCATAGCAGCGATCTGTGGTAAGTGGATCGAGTTCTAATCAACTCTGCTGCGATCTGAGTTCTCTCCTCTAGTTCATGTTTCCTTTACTCCTTGTTGTCATAGTTGGAACCCTAGAAACCCTAGTTGTAGTGCTCAGCCTCTAGTTAGCTGAGTTTCTAAACCTAGGTTAGGTGCTAGAGTTCTCTTTAGTGCGAAATCTGAGATCAGAAACCCTAAATACGTTTTTATTGGATATATTTGGTTAAATGTCATTTTCGTAGCTTTTGGAAGTAAACCTTGAAACCATAGTTTCAAAAGCTAGGAAAAGGACACTAGAATATATTCGACGCCGTTAAAGTCCGAGTTTCGCGAAAGGAATCGAGTTTGAATTCGATTCGGGGTGAAAGTCGGAATTTAGCGTGAATTAGGACTCTAGAGCTTCTCGGATTAGAAATTAGGTCAAACGAGGTCGGAACCTCAAGTGGTTTGCATAAATGGGTCCTTACCATCTCCGAGAAGCCATCCATGCAATCGCTGCGAAGTTCCGAAGTCGTTTGTGCGAAAATCCTTTTTCTGGAAAACCTAGTCGACCTGTAGCCACCACTACCGTAGTGGTGACACCGGTACTACCGCTCAGGCCGGCACTACCGACCCTTGCGACCGGTACTGCTGGGCTGTAGGTCGGCACTACCGCTCCCGCAACGCCGGTAGTTATTTTCCAGAGAGGTCCTCTTTTGGGTTCGCTGCCTCCGGTACTACCGACCCTTGAGGCGATCGCTGATCAGAGAGCGGCACTACCGGGAATTGTATGCCGGTACTACCGGTCTCCAGTCCAAGTTTTGGTTTTCGTGAGTCTTTCTCTCTCGTGTTCGCTTATTGGTTGTTGTCCGCTTATTTGAGCTTCTTGCCTTGTTTCCGTTGAATCTTATTCGTTTTCTCGTTGTTTCTTTTGTCGCGCTTTCGTTTAGACGTTGACGCCTCGGGAGCAGTTGGCGAGGATCCGGACTTCGACCCAGAGGACACGCAAAACCAAGAGCAAGCAGGCAAGCACCCCCTTTGAACATATTGCTCCTATAATTGCAAAAGTATTTGATGATTCGCAAAACTATTACGCATGCATATGATTATTACAAGTATTTAAATGGTGGGAAAAAGGTAGTTACCCTAATGGTTGGATGGCTTATCTCAATCCCGTTGTTACCCTAAAATCCTTGAGTAACCCTAGTTTAAGGATAGACGCTATAATAAGTGTCGCCAGGGAATATAAGTCTAATAGTTGCATACGCTTAGCCCAGCCTTGGACTGATTGAATAATGATCAGTGGACTCAGTCAATCAAAGTTTTTCGATACATTATTAGGATTTCGGAAATGATGATTTTGGAAAAATAAAGGCTATGTTGGTAAAAGATGAAAAAGGAAAAGGTGTACAGTGATTTATGCCGGAAGGATGATGGGAGGTCTCGTCTGTGCAATCCTAAGGACTGAACTTGACGCTTTTAACTAAGTCCTTTTGTACAACCACATGTGCTAGTATGGGATAGCCTAAACCCAGTACAGGAGTTGGAATTTGATCTTGCGCTGTGGTAGGTCGAAGTAGTTGGGCAATACCGACGTGCTGGTGTTGCTTAGAATACTCCCTCACCTCGCGCAAGTGTTGGAGACTTTCGTGAAACAACGGTGGATGCTTTACTGAGGGTAAAAGGCACGATGGGGTGTTAGCCATCGTTGGATCCGTGTGGGTGAATCAGGTTTGGAGCTTAAGGTACCCAAACACCTTAATTGGGGGGTACTCTCGCCTGGCCCGGGGGTACTCTGTGTGGGTGTGTGGAGCCCCCACCCAAAGCAAAGAGCGCACATCGCCGGGGCTGACGCAAGACTAAATGCTGACAATTGGAAAAGTTTCGTCACTATCTAGCAAAACGGATACGGTATGTATCGCGTGGCATGGTTGACACGATTGCTAGAGCGTGTCATGTGGGTAAAGTGTGCATTCTCCGCAGAGATTAATCAAACTAATCGATTAGCCGTGCTCACGGTCACGAGCATCTTGGGTATTTGATGTCAAGTATAGTATTTTGGTTTTGATTTTTGAAAAGGATTTGAAATCGGTAGATCTTTTAAATGTTGGGCTGTACCATGCAAAATGTTGAGTCGTTGAACTCAGAGATTGGTTGGACTGGTGAATTGATCAAGCTGGTGGTGATTCTTGATGCCAGGTGATGGTGTGTTGGTTATGTGGAAGGAAATGATTCCTGATGCCATGTGATGGTGGTGTTGGATATGTTGGAGGAATTTGGGAGTTGAATGAAATGTACAATTACATTATGTATTGATTTACTCTCATTTACTAAATGCTTTATAAACTGTGCAGTATTCCAATCTATTAGTCTATTACAAAAATAACTTCAGCTTCATGCAAATCTGAACTAGAATAGCATCCGTCTTCATTGTTTAGCCTGCATTATTATTATACTTGCAAACAATAAAGTCTTGCGAGTACATACATGTACTCACCGTTTGCTCTGAAAATTTGCGTGAGGAGCAGAAGATGCAGGTGAGGAAGAAGGTGACCAGGAGTTCAGTGGCCCAGACGCGGGTGGTGCGTTTGACGGCTAGCGGAGTTAGTTGCTCACCAGTTGCCTGTGGGAATGGAGGCACACCGTGGCCGCTTTACTTTTGTTTCTCTTATGTTTTTCTCTTCAGTTTACTTTAATCCAATTGGCATTTTGTAAACAGAAACAAGTTGTAATATTATTATCTATCGTTGTAATATATTACTTCTGCCCTTAAATTGTGTTCGCTTGGATGTGATACTACCTATCTCAACATGTGACACTAGCCTACTGATCCAGGGACTAGTGGTTATCACATGGTTGCGGGAAGTTCAAATTGGAACCAATTGGATGGCATGTGACCTCATTAGTCGAGTGTCGTGCTGACCAAGTGGTTTCAATCTGAGTCTGTCGTGATGCCGTGATCATTACATTACTGGTTGCGTGATTAACCAGGCCCGCACAATAGTAATGGAGTATCACTGTACCAGGACAGGAGCCCCCACGACATGTGGTATCAGAGCAAGGTTGGTTGGTTCGAAGGAGAACATAGGTAGTAATCGATAGGATTAAGGAAGAGTCTTTTCCCTTAAAAGTTATTTTGATTATGCATTCCTTAATTGTGAAAACATAGAATGCTGATCTTTTCTTTTCTATAGCATCTCTTCTGGTTTTGAGCTTCAAACGGAATTTTCCTCTTATCTTGGCTTTCAAAGTCAGATCTCCAGGGCAAAAGCAAATGGGGTATTCGGTTCGATCTATTTTCCCGATCCTATTCAAAATTTAAGTTAGAATCATTTGGGAAGCTTATCCACTTCAAAAGATAGCTAAGAATTGAGTAATGATAAGGATAAGGCTTAAAATCGTGAGTTTCTTTTATTGATTCGTTGTTGGGTTTTTCCGTTCATTTAATTTCTGTTTATTTCGGATTTCTGTTTGTTGAGGATGTTACTAATCTATTTCCCTTCTTAATCTTAGATGTCTGGACGTTGGGACCCTGCTATTTCACGTCTGCGATTCTGGAGGGCTCAGTTCAGGCTACCCTCTGGGATATGATGCAGCGTGCTGGCTTTCCTGAGCCGCCAGGGTACTTAATCTCACGTGTTGGACTTAGTCCCGCTTTCTCCCTGTATGTGGCTGAAGTTTCCATTCGTGGACGCCACGCAGGGGAGCAAACCCGTCAGTATCATGGTACAGCGCCAAGTCCTCTTGCAGCTCTACTCGATGGAGCATACATTGCAATTTTGAGGCTTCGCTTTGATGTACCGGAGATGGCTCAGTTGTTCCCTGTTTGTCCCTCTCGTGAGCGGGACAGCCAAGAGAACATGTATGTGCCAGATTATCCACTGTTGGATCCTGTGCAGATTTGGCAGACTGGGCTAGTGAGGTCCCTTGATCGATATCTACTTCGTCTCCGTGAAGAACTGTTGCTCGCTCGACGCCGTATCTCTGAGTTAGAGAGTAACATGGCGCCCTTTGTTAGCTATGGTTTCTTTACTACTCGGATGATCTATGGGGAGAATGACGATCTCGAGCCTGCTGAGGAGTTACCCCGTCCTTATGGATCTTATCGTCGGGTCTCTCGCAGTGCCAGGATGTTTGTTCGAGGTAGCATCCGTCGTCGTGTTTCGGCTGTTCGCCCTAGTGCTTCTGTGACTGCCATGCCAGGACATAACCTGCTGTTTGGTGGACGCGAGTACGAGTTGATGTTTCCTGCAGAGTCAAGGACTTCCTCTGTAGTCCCAGGCACCTCGAATGTCCCTGCTGCGAACGGTGGTCGTGTCTAGGATTAGATCCTTATCCTAATAGGTAGTTGGATCTACAGCTTGCTTTTGTTGTAATTACGAGCTGGCGGAAGAAACCTTTTGTTGTAAATACTTTTGTGGAACTAGTGGTAGTTGATGTTGGTGGTGTTGTAAATAACCCCCTGTAGCGCGAAGAGACGTGCTAAGTTATCATCTGTAAACCTATCGCCCTACAATCCTTTCACTGTGATGCATACTTTGAATTTTGTATTGCTATGTGATGGATTGTGCTTGAGTTTCGCAACTGTTGTTCAAAATCCCCGCGTTCTTCAATGGGCTCTTGTGGTACTTGTCTCTAAGTCTTTGTGTCAACAGGATGCCGCCGAAAAGACGTGTTGATCGTTCAGTGATGACCCGGGGTGTTTCTCGGAATAGCCAAGAACCAGCTGTGGCAATGCCGAATCCGGAGCGTCATGATCCACCTTTGGCCAGATCCCGTAGCCAGGGATCCCACCACTCTAATGAGCCAGTAGGTAATCGGGAGGCATCGCTTAGTCGTCACGACGCCCAAAGTGAAGAGTTACCTCCACCTCCGTCAATGGCCCAAGTTCTTGTTATGCAGACCCGCTTGTTGGAGCGGTTGGTGCAGAATTCTGAGAACCTTGGTGCCGCTGCTTATGGTGGTTTGGCAGCAATGCAACCCCAATCAAGGTTGGCCGAGTTCCAGCGAACTTGCCCGCCAAACTTCTCATCAGCGACCGATCCTCTGGATGCAGACGATTGGCTTCGCGATGTCGAAGGTAAACTCGACCTCGTGAGGTGTACTGATGAGGAGAAGGTTCAGTACGCTGCTTACTATCTGCAAGGCGCAGCAGCAGCTTGGTGGGGTAGTATTAAGGCAATTCGTCCACCTGGTCAGGTCATGACTTGGGAAGATTTTAAAGGAGCCTTTCGTGCAGCGCACATTCCTGCTAGTCTAATGGAAATAAAGAAACGAGAGTTCTATGATCTTTGTTAGGGGTCTATGTCAGTGATGGACTATCTGCATAAGTTCAATTATCTGGTCCGTTATGTAGCAGATGAGGTCCCGAGCGAAGCTCGAAAAGTCTCCTTGTTTCGTCAGCATCTCAACGAGGAGATTCGTCATTCGCTTGCACCACTTGACATCCCTAATATGCAAGTGCTTGTGGACAAGGCGATTTGTGTAGAGGACAGCGGCAAGGCAGTTTTGGAGAGCCGGAAGTGTAAGTGGATGGCTCGGAAATCTGCCGGTGCTGGTACTTCGAGACCGCGTTCTGGGCAAACCGTCAGTGCTCAGTCCGTGGCATCGCCGCCTCCACGATCTCAGAGGAACTTTCCCCAACCTGTTCTGTCTGCGGCTCAGCCTTCTGGCTGCGGAGGACAGATTCGTCGAGGGCAGGACAGGATAGCCGCACTCACCTGCTATGCTTGCGGTGAGAAGGGACATATCTCTACTGTTTGTCCGAGCAAATGTCCTGTTGCTGCTCGACCCCAAGTTCCAAGCAGTCCGATTCGCCCGCAAGGTTCTGTAATCGGGTGCGGTGGACACCTAGGAGGGCGTTCTAGCCAAAAAGTAGCCCCGAGTCAAGCCCGTGGTCGACTTAACCTAGTGACCGCGGAGGAGGCCAGTAATGCTCCAGATGTGGTAGTTGGTATGTTTCTCATACACTCAGTACCCACTTTGGTTTTATTTGATTCGGGCGCTTCGCATTCTTTCATTTCTTCAAAGTTTATTATGAAACATAAGGTTGAGACTAACAGATTGCGAGGTCCAATGTTAGTCTATTCTCCTGGTTCGGTTATGCGAGTTGAGCGCATATGCCTTAGAGTACCTATAGTGATCAATGAAGTTCTATTTTTGGGAAATCTGATTCAGATTGATACCCCTGCACTCGATGTTATCCTTGGGATGGATTGGTTATCTCAAAATCAAGGACATATTGATTGCGCAAATCATTCCATTTCTCTGGTGAATTCGGACGGAATCCAGACTAAGTATTGCTCCAGTCGATCAAATGTGCTTAAGGCTTCTCTCCATTCGCTTTCTGTGCCGGAGTTAAGTCAAGTGTCAGTGGTCTGTGAGTATCCGGATGTGTTTCCTGAAGAATTGCCGGGATTGCCCCCAGATCGGGATATGGAGTTTGTTATTGACTTGCTGCACGGAACAACACCATTGTCCAAACGTCCGTATCGGATGCCCTCTGATGAGTTGTTGGAGTTGAAGAAACAACTCAAGGAGCAATTAGCTAAGGGTTTTGTTCGCCCTAATTCATCTCCATGGGGTAGCCCAGTGCTCTTCGTCAAGAAGAAAGATGGTAGTTTACGCATGTGCGTGGACTATCGATCCTTGAATGAAGTCACTATCAAAAATAAGTATCATCTTCCTCGGATTGATGATTTGTTTGATCAATTAAGTGGAGCTCGAGTCTTTTCTGAGATTGACTTGAGACTGGGGTACTTCCAACTCAAGATTCGACCGGAAGATATCCAGAAGACTGCGTTTACTACTCGATATGGTTTGTACGAGTATACAGTAGTTTCTTTTGGACTGACCAATGCACCAGCCACATTCATGAATCTCATGAATAAGGTATTCATGGGATACCTTGATAAATTTATGGTGGTATTCATTGATGACATTCTTATCTATTCTCGGAGGGAGCAGGAGCATGAACTCCATCTGCATTTAGTGCTTGATAAACTGCGTGAACATTAGCTGTATGCC
Source organism: Rhipidocladum racemiflorum (assembly GCA_036346355.1). Classification (NCBI taxonomy): domain Eukaryota; kingdom Viridiplantae; phylum Streptophyta; class Magnoliopsida; order Poales; family Poaceae; genus Rhipidocladum; species Rhipidocladum racemiflorum. Next base: position 62,021,668 of record CM070570.1, read on the forward strand.
AAGTTCAGCAAATGTGAGTTCTGGCTCAAAGAAGTTGCCTTCTTAGGCCACGTTCTCTCCGAAGGAGGTGTTGCTGTTGATCCCAGCAAGGTGAAGGATGTACTTGCCTGGGAATAGCCACGGACTGTTCCCGAAGTCCGCAGTTTTCTTGGGTTAGCCGGGTACTATCGGCGATTCATTGAAAACTTTTCAAAAATTTCCAAGCCGATGACTGAGTTACTCAAGAAGGAGAAGAAGTTTGAGTGGACGTCAGCTTGTGAAGTTAGTTTCCTAGAGTTGAAGCGAAGACTTACGACAGCTCCGATTCTTGTCTTGCCTGATGTGCACAAAAACTTTGACGTATTCTGTGATGCTTCATGTCAGGGTCTTGGTTGTGTGCTAATGCAGGAAGGAAAAGTAGTGGCGTATGCTTCACGCCAACTGAAACCTCATGAAGCCAATTATCCTACTCATGATCTAGAATTGGTTGCCGTAATTCATGCTCTTAAGTTATGGCGTTATTATCTCATCGGAAACCGAACTGAGATATTTACCGACGATAAGAGTCTGAAATACTTTTTCACCCAACCAGATCTAAACTTAAGACAGCGCCGGTGGTTGGAGCTAATCAAGGACTATGATTTGGGAATTCATTATCATCCAGGAAAAGCTAATGTGGTAGCTGATGCCCTCAGTCGCAAGCTACACACTAGTAATACCTTGTCGGGTGTTTGTCAACCCCAGTTGCTGGATGAGTTTCGTAGACTCAACTTGGAGATGGTAGGGGCAGGATTTATGGCTACAATGGCCCTACGACCTGCCCTTGAATCCCAAATTCAGGCTGCTCAGTTGAAAGATGAAGGAGTAGCTGAGATCAAGCGCAAATTGAAAGAAAGCGCATCATCGGAGTTTTCAGAATGAGTTGATGGTCTGATCATGCGTGGACATCAAGTATACATCCCGAATGATCAGGAGATCAAAGAATTGATCTTGAAAGAAGTTCATGAGACTCCGTTGTCAATCCACCCTGGAAGCACTAAAATGTATCAAGATATTCGAAAGAAGTTTTGGTGGCCTGGTATGAAAAGAGATATCGCCGCATACGTCGCCATTTGTGACGTGTGTCAGCGAGTTAAAGCAGAGCACCAACGACCAGCTAGAATGCTTCAACCCTTGAAGATTCTAGAGTGGAAGTGGGATGAGGTCGGAATGGACTTCATCACTGGCCTGCCAAAATCAGCTAATGGCCATGACTCTATTTGGGTAATCATCGACCAGTTAACCAAAGCTGCTCATTTCATACCGGTACGCGTTACCTACAATGGAGCTAAACTTGCAGAACTCTACCTGAACCATATTGTCTGACTACATGGAATTCCTAAAACCATTGTGTTTGACTGTGGACCCCAGTTCACTTCGCGGTTCTGGAAGAATTTGCATGAACTCCTAGGAACTAAGCTGCTCTTCAACACAGCTTACCATCCCCAGATGGATGGATAGACTGAAAGAACAAATCAAGTCCTGGAAGACATGCTCAGAGCTTGTATTCTTTCGTATAACTCGAAGTGGGAAAAGTGTTTAGCATTTGCTGAGTTTTCCTACAATAATAGTTATCAAGCAAGCCTTCAAATGTCTCCGTTTGAAGCACTGTGCGGAAGAAAGTGCCAAACTCCTCTTTTCTGGTCCGAAGTCGGTCAAAGAAAGTTCTTTGGACCCACAGTGATTCAGGAAGCTGAGACGCAAGTCAGGCTAATCCGCGATCGGTTGAAAGAAGCTCAGTCTAGACAAAAGAGCTATGCTGATAATCACCGCCGTGATCTGAGCTTCAGTGTAGAGAATTTTGTCTATCTTAAGGTGTCGCCGTTACGTGGCACGAAGCGATTCCAAGTTTGCGAAAAGTTAGCGCCGAGATACGTCGGTCCGTATCGCATTCTTGCAAGGAAGGGTGAAGTAGCTTATCAGTTGGAGCTTCCACCTCAACTTGCGGATGTGCATGATGTGTTTCATGTCTCTCAGTTGAAGAAGTGTCTTCGAGTTCCTACTGAACTCACTCCTCTGGACGCAATTGGACTACAACCAGATCTTACATATCGTGAATATCCAATTCGCGTTCTGGGCGAAGCTGAACGTCTTACTCGTAATCACGTAATCAAGATGCTTCGAGTTCAGTGGAGTAATCACATCGAAGAAGAAGCAACCTCGGAACGTGAAGATCGTCTTCGATCCGAGTTTCCATCTTTCTTTTCTGAACCCTTGTAATCTCGAGGACGAGATTATTGTAAGGGTGGTAGAACTGTGACATCCTGAGTTTGTAATTGCCTTTTTAAATGTTAATTATCCCTTGAGAGTTATTTGGATTTCAATTTGGAGTTAATTGTGCTTGGACTTGTTTGTTCGATCTTTTTCGTTTTAGTTTTTGCTCCAAAATCTCATTTCGTGATGTGGTTAGAATTTCTGAGCAACCGTAGTTTCCAAACCTTCTTTAGCTATCCAAGAATCCATCCTAAAAGTTTCCGGCAAGGATTCCTAAATTTCGGAGTTTTTGGGTTTTTCTGCCCTGGGCGGCAGTACCGCCGGCCCTAGCCGGTCCTGTCGGTCGAGGCGACCGGGCAGGGGGCAGAGCCCTCCCTGCTGCCCGTTGCCCTGGCCACCTCCTCTTTTCTAGAGAGTTCTTCTCACCCTCTCCCTCCCCCAGCTCAGTCTCCCTCACTCCCTCTCATGTCTCCTATCTCCCTCTAGCTCTCCCTCTCTAGCTCTCTCTCCCATGGAGCTCTCCCCCTCTCTCTCAAGCTGTTCCTCTCTCTAAAACTCTCTCTCTCATGTTCTTGAGCTCGAGGAGAAGCAAGCCACGGAGGAGATCGCTGTTCTCAAACCCTAGTAGCGATCTGTGGTAAGTGGATCGAGTTCTAATCAACTCTGCTGCGATCTGAGTTCTCTCCTCTAGTTCATGTTTCCTTTACTCCTTGTTGTCATAGTTGGAACCCTAGAAACCCTAGTTGTAGTACTCAGCCTCTAGTTAGCTGAGTTTCTAAATCTAGGTTAGGTGCTAGAGTTCTCTTTAGTGCGAAATCTGAGATCAGAAACCCTAAATACGTTTTTATTGGATATATTTGGTTAAATGTCATTTTCGTAGCTTTTGGAAGTAAACCTTGAAACCCTAGTTTCAAAAGCTAGGAAAAGGACACTAGAATATATTCGACGCCGTTAAAGTCCGAGTTTCGCGAAAGGAATCGAGTTTGAATTCGATTCGGGGTGAAAGTCGGAATTTAGCGTGAATTAGGACTCTAGAGCTTCTCGGATTAGAAATTAGGTCAAACGAGGTCGGAACCTCAAGTGGTTTGCATAAATGGGTCCTTACCATCTCCGAGAACCCATCCATGCAATCGCCGCGAAGTTCCGAAGTCGTTTGTGCGAAAATCCTTTTTCTGGAAAACCTAGTCGACCTGTAGCCGGCACTACCGTAGTGGTGAGACCGGTACTGCCGCTCAGGCCGTCACTACCGACCCTTGCGGCCGGCACTACCGACCCTTGCGGCCGGTACTGCCGGGCTGGAGGCCGGCACTACCGCTCCCGCAACACCGATAGTTATTTTCCAGAGAGGTCCTCTTTTGGGTTCGCTGCCTCCGGTACTACCGACCCTTGAGGCAGGTACTGCCGACTGTAGAGCGGCACTATCGGGAATTGTATGCCGGTACTGCCGGTCTCCAGTCCAAGTTTTGGTTTTCGTTTAAGTCTTTCTCTCTCGTGTTCGCTTATTGGTTGTTGTCCGCTTATTTGAGCTTCTTGCCTTGTTTCCGCTGGATCTAATTCGTTTTCTCGTTGTTTCTTTTGTCGCACTTTCATTTAGACGTTGACGCCTCAGGAGCAGTTGGCGAGGATCCGGACTTCGACCCAGAGGACACGCAAAACCAAGAGCAAGCAGGCAAGCACCCCCTTTGAACATATTGCTCCTATAATTGCAAAAGTATTTGATGATTCACAAAACTATTACGCATGCATATGATTATTACAAGTATTTAAATGGTGGGAAAAAGGTAGTTACCGTAATGGTTGGATGGCTTATCTCAATCCCGTTGTTACCCTAAAATCCTTGAGTAACCCTAGTTTAAGGATAGACGCTATAATAAGTGTCGCCAGGGAATATAAGTCTAATAGTTGCATACGCTTAGCCCAGCCTTAGACTGATTGAATAATGATCGGTGGTCTCAGTCAATCAAAATTTTTTGATACGTTAGTAGGATTTCGGAAATGATGATTTTGGAAAAATAAAGGCTATGTTGGTAAAAGATGAAAAAGGAAAAGGTGTACAGTGATTTATGCCAGACGGATGATGGGAGGTCTCGTCTGTGCAATCCTATGGACTAAACTTGACGCTTTTAACTAAGTCCTTTCGTACAACCACATGTGCTAGTATGGGATAGCCTAAACCCAGTACAGGAGTTGGAATTTGATCTTGCGCCGTGGTAGGTCGAAGTAGTTGGGCGACTGCAAGCGTCTTTGGTGTTGCTTAGAATACTCCCTCACCTCGCGCAGGTGTTGGAGACTTTCGTGAAACAACGGTGGATGCTTTGCTGAGGGTAAAAGGCACGATGGGGTGTTAGCCATCGTTGGATCCGTGTGGGTGAACAGGTTTGGAGATTAAGGTACCCAAAGACCTTAATTGGGGGGCACTCTGTGTGGGTGTGTGGAGCCCCCACCCAAAGCAAAGAGCGCACATCGCCGGGTCTGACGCAAGACTAAATGCTGACAATTGGAAAAGTTTCGTCACTATCTAGCAAAACGGATACGGTATGTATCGCGTGGCATGGTTGACATGATTGCTAGAGCGTGTCGTGTGGGTAAAGTGTGCATTCTCTGCAGAGATTAATCAAACTAATCGATTAGCCGTGCTCACGGTCACGAGCATCTTGGGTATTTGATGTCAAGTATAGTATTTTGGTTTTGATTTCTGAAAAGGATTTGAAATTGGTAGATCTTTTAAATGTTGGGCTGTACCATGCAAAATATTGAGTCGTTGAACTCAGAGATTGGTTGGACTGGTGAATTGATCAAGCTGGTGGTGATTCTTGATGCCAGGTGATGGTGTGTTGGTTATGTGGAAGGAAATGATTCCTGATGCCATGTGATGGTGGTGTTGGATATGTTGGAGGAATTTGGGAGTTGAATGAAATGTACAATTACATTATGTATTGATTTACTCTCATTTACTAAATGCTTTATAAACTGTGCAGTATTCCAATCTATTAGTCTATTACAAAAATAACTTCAGCTTCATGCAAATCTGAACTAGAATAGCAACCGTCTTCATTGTTTAGCCTGCATTATTATTATACTTGCAAACAATAAAGTCTTGCGAGTACATACGTGTACTCACCGTTTGCTCTGAAAATTTGCGTGAGGAGCAGAAGATGCAGGTGAGGAAGAAGGTGACCCGGAGTTCAGTGGCCCAGACGCGGGTGGTGCGTTTGACGGCTAGCGGAGTTAGTTGCTCGCCGGTTGCCTATGGGAATGGAGGCACACCGTGGCCGCTTTACTTTTGTTTCTCTTATGTTTTTCTCTTCAGTTTACTTTAAGCCAATCAGCATTTTATAAACAAAAACAAGTTGTAATATTATTATCTATCGTTGTAATATATTAGTTCTGCCCTTAAATTGTGTTCGCTTGGATGTGATACTACCTATCTCAACATGTGACACTAGCCTACTGATCCAGGGACTAGTGGTTATCACATGGTTGCGGGAAGCTGAAATTGGAACCAATTGGATGGCATGTGACCTCATTAGTCGAGTGTCGTGCTGACCAAGTGGTTTCAATCTGAGTCTGTCGTGATGCCGTGATCGTTACGTTACTGGTTGCGTGATTAACCAGGCCCGCGCAACAGTAATGGAGTATCACTGTACCAGGACAAGAGCCCCCACGACAGTAGTGGCTCAGTATATCCATGATCATGAGATGATTCTACGTGACCAATACCCAGAGAAGTCCGAAAAGTGGATCGCACTAGAGCAAATGGATCATTTTGGCAGTTGGTTACACAAGTAACTCATGGCCAACCAGACAGAAAATGAACAGTTGAAACTCTTGGCCCGGGGACCATCCACTACAATCATATCATTCCATGGGTATGAGATAAATGGGTACACATTTTACACGACTGCCCAGGATAGCAAGAGCACCAACCAAAACCACGGCGTCCGTATAGATGCCTTGGACAAAAATGGAAAGATGGACACCTACTATGGTTACATAGAGGAGATCTAGGAGCTCGAGTATGGACCTTTAAAAGTCCCTCTGTTTCGGTGCCAATGGGTCAAACTGACAGCCGTTGAGATCGACGAGTATGGTATGATAACCGTGGACCTCAAGCAAGTGGCCTATAGGGACGAACCGTTCGTGCTCGCCAATGAAGTGACATAGGTATTCTATATGATGGGCATTAACAAAAAACCAAAAAATCAGAAGGACAAGCCTACTAAAAGCAAGAAGCAAAAGACTAGCAGTAGCGATCAGCCAAGGCGACACGTGGTTCTTCCTGGTAAAATAAGGATTGTTGGAGTTGAGGTCATCCCAGACGAAGAAGAGTACAATCAGTTTGACGAGCTACCTCCTTTTATGGTGGATGTAGACATTAGTATCCTGAATGATATAGAGGAATCTCCCTATGTATGACACGATCATAATGATTACTTGTAAAAACAAAGTATGTTAGCAAATAAGTCCAACGTGCTGTATAAACCCGTGTACGAATTATGAATATGTATGGTTATTTTTCTCATTATTCATAAGCGTACTCGCCGTCTTCTTCGGCGTGCCGCTATGCATGGAGTAGAAAAGCTAAACGCAACTTGTTTAGTAGTCTATTACACCCAAAAGAAAGCTAGTTTGGTTGCTTTCAAAGGTGTACTAGCCATCTTCTTCGGCATGCCGCTATCCATTGATTCTGGGAAGATAAAATAATACTTAGTTTTACTTGCTCCAATTTAATTATAGAAAAAGTAAAATCTGAGAAAAGAAGTAAAAGAATTAATAAGAATTAAATACTTATCAAACAAATCTGAAATTTTTATTGCAGGTATACCATATTATAAAAAACCAACTATAAATTTATGAGAAATTTATAGCTCAATTTATATCCTCAAATAAATCAATTACCGAAACTAGAAATTGGAGCAACCCCACTTGTCAGATTTTTAAAAATAAATACTGGATATTTTAACCTATAAATTTTAAAGATGTGAGAGAAGTTTACCAGGAACTTATATTAAAAGTTTAAAAAAAATTGAGATGATTTGACCTGAGAGTTAATTAGTTGTTCAATGCTGTTTGGAGAAAACCAAAAGAATATGTTCATTTCCCTCTGTTCTCTCACTGACCGGTGGACCCCACCTGGAAGAGGGGCCTCAGTACTGGTTGGTTACACTAACCGGTATTGATGTCTCCTAGGGCAATTGTTGGGCTGGGAATTAGTACCGGTTAGTTATACCCACCGGGACTGATGTGGTGGATTCAGTACCGATTAGTTTATGAACCGGTACTGATGCCCCCTCAGCCAGCCCACCAAATGGGGGGTTGTCGTAGCGGACATTAGTACCGGTTGGGGTTATGACCCAATACTGATTGGGGAAATCAGTACCGGTTGGTGTTATTACCCGTTACTGATGGGGGGAATCAGTACCGGTTGGAGTTATGACCCGGTACTGATGCCCACTCATATAGAAATTGGAGCTCCGCTCGACTCCCGCCTCTCTCTCTCGCCACCTCAGTCCAACCTCTCTCTCTCTCTCTCTCTCTCTCGCCGCCGCTCAACCTCCAACCCCCGACATCGAAGACCCCGCGCACGCCGCCGTCCTCCTCGCCTCTGACTCCTCCCGCGCGCGCCGCCGTCTGACTTCGCCTCCGATGACCCCGCCATCCTCCTCGCCTGCACCCCCCACGGTGGCTCCCCTTGCTGTCTCCCCTTCAGTGAGTTCCCTCCCCCCTCACCGTCTCCACCCTAGCTGTCTCCCACTCGACATATCACCCTCGTAGCAATATCGCACTGTGTGTGCTTGTGAAATGAAACTGGTTGATTGATTGTGTGCCATATATTATTCCTTTGTCAAAATAAAAAGGTTGGAATGTGGATGCTGATATTGGCGGTGTACTGATGGAGAAATTTTGGCAGTACTTGTCATGTTTATGATCAACTATGTATATTTGTAGATAGTAGAGAAATTAACATATTTGTGCAAAAAATTAAAATACTTGTGATGTCTATACTGAAATGTTTAATTGCACACAATATCTAGTTAATGCATATTGTGGATACTTTGCGTGCATGCCGAACCAATTAGGGAGTTGAGATAATACATATTGTACATGATGCAAGTATAATGTTGGCAGTTTTACTTCTGAGCTCAAAGATTGTGGATGATAGTTGATATATTTTACAAGTATATTGTGGATGATTATTATTATTGAAATCTTCTCTATGATTTTTTTGGGCTTAAGAAAATGCTCGATGATGATATTGATTTACTCATATTAAGTTTAACATACAACTGTCTATTAATTCTCACATTATTAATAGAGAAAGTATACACCCTCTAGTTAGTTCTTCAACATATTGAAGGGAATATTCCCGAGAGGCAATAATAAATTGTTTATTATCTTATTCCATGTTTATAATAGATGTTTATTTCTCATGCTAAAATTGTATTAACCGGAAACGTTGATACATGTGTGTTTAATAAACAAAAAGGTTCCTAGTAAAGCCTCTCTTTTAAACTAGCTCGTTGATTAACTGATGATCAAGGTTTCCTGATCATGAACATTAGATGTTGTTAATAACGGGGTCACATTATTAGAAGAATGATGTGATGAACACACACCCAAGTTGGTATAGCAAATTCGATCAAGTCATTAAAATTTGTTCTTTGTCTTGAACATATACAAAATAGCTCTTTTCCTTAGACCATGAGATAATGTCAATCACTAACTCCGGAAGAGTACTTTGATGACATCAAACGTCACTCCGTAACACGGTGACTATAAAGATGGATTTGGGTACTATGAAAGTATTAGTTGAGGCTCATGCATCAAGAGTGGGATTTGTCCATCCAGATGACGGAGAGATATACTGGGCCCTCTCGGTGATATCACATTGACATCGCTTGCAAGCACGTGACTAGGTCACAAGAATGTCATATCACGGAACGAGTAAAGAGTACTTGTCGATGCGGGATCGAACTAGGTATAGTTGATACCAATGATCGGATCCCGGATAAGTAATATATCGCGAGACAAAAGGAATTGGTTATGTTGTTTTTTGTTCACACGATCACTAGTTCATCGTTGAGTAAGTGGGAGTCATTATGGATCTCCAGATCCCGCTGATGATTATTGATCAGAGAGGTGTCTTGATCATGTCCATTTTTATTCACGAACCGTAGGGTGACACACTTAAGGTTCATCGACGCTTTTTGAGTGGGTACGGAACACCGGAGAAAAGTTTGGACAGCACCGGAATAGTTTTGGGATATCGGAATAGTTCAAGGGGGTATGTGTTAATTTTTGTTAATTAAAAGAATTAACAAATATTAAAATAACAGAAATAAAATTGTTTATTTATTTAATAGAGAGTCCATTCACATGGAGAGAATGGAGAGTCCACTCACTCCTATAAAAGGGAGGGTGGAGCTCCTCTCTCATGTACTAATCTCCATAACCCTTTGGTTGGTCCTTTCTCCCTCCTCCTGTTTGCTCCACCTTTCAAGCGAGCTTAAGCTAAGCGCCGCTGAAATAGTTTCTCCACCACCACCACTAAGTCGTAGTGTTGTTGGAGTTTCCGTGGATCCTCTACTTCCGCTGCCTACTGGATCGAGGGATTGGAGGTCGCCGTTGTTCCGCACGTGTGACCAAGCACGGAGGCGCCGCCATTTGTGGCGCCATCTTCGCGACTTTGAAGTCGGGCGTGTACCTCTACTTCAACCACGTTTGTTTGCGGGAACGTTATTCCCGCTTTCGGTCTACGAGGGTGAGTCCTTCAAACCGCTTGCATGCATCTCCTAGATATGATCTTGGTGTTTGGTTGCATTCGTAGGAAAAATTTTGTTTTCCATGCTTAGAACCCATCGGTGGTATCAGTGAGCCGTGTCTATGCGTAGATGTTATGTACGGTTAAAACACATATGGATGTGGGCGTTGATGATCATGTTATTGCATACTTTCGTGTTTTTGGATCATGGTGGCATAGTGGGATTTGAAGCGGTCGGACTAACCTTACATGTCCTCGCACATGAGACTTGTTCCACGCTCGACATGCAACTTGCTTTGCATAAGTGGCTTTGCGGGTGTCAGTTTCTCCTACTATAGTCATGATCTAATTTACAACGGTTTGCTAATAATGTTTTTATCACCATTGTGGTTCTTGTTCGTAGGTAAGAACGGTTCTTTCCTAGAAAGCCCAAAACCGCGTAAAATATGAAAGAAAAAAAAATAAATTAGAGGCGTCTAACTTGTTTTTGCAGGGCATGTGATGTGATATGGTCATTGATACAAAGATTGTTGTATGAAATAAGATTTATTGTAAATTTAAACAACTGGCAGGAGCCATTTGGTTGTCTTTTCTTTTATGGCCTGCGTGCTAAGTATATGTCCATGTGATATATTGTAATGGAGGAAGACAATCAAGATGGAAGCACCATGGACCTTGGTGCCACGCCGGTGGAATGATGGAGATCATACCATGACGCACAAGATGGAGATCAAGTGCTAGAAGGACCATATCATATCACATTATTCATACATGTGATGTTAATCTTTTTTATGCATCTTATTTTGCTTGGATGTGATCGCGTCGTTAGCACTATAAGATGATCCCTTCAACTTAATATCAAGATAATAATGTGTTCTTCCATAGTATGCACCGTTAAGAAAGTTCGTCGTTTCGAAGCACCACGTGATGATCGGGTGTGATAGACTCTACGTTCGCATACAACGGGTGTAAGCCAGATTTACACAAGCAAATACTTTGGTTCTACTTGGCGAGCCTAGCATGTACAGACATGGCCTCGGAACACGAACCGAAAGGTAAAGCATGAGTCATATGGATGATATAATGAACATATTGATGTTCGCCTTTGAAACTATGCCGTCTCACGTGATGATCGGTTTCGGTATAGTGAATTTGGTTCGTGTAATCACTAAAGATGACTAGAGGGATGTTGTTTTTGAGTGGGAGTTCTCGTAGTAATTTTGAATTAAACTTGAACTTAATCTATTATGAACTTAGTCTAAGTAACTTTGCAAATACATTGTAGATGGCACCACCTACTTTCAATTTCAACTGTTCATGGAGAAAGAGAAACTAGCCACCAACGGTAGCAACTTTACCAATGGGCCCTTAACTCGAGGATTCTCTCGCCACGCTCAAAGGAGCTATGTGATTGATGCGCCGGGTGCCCCGCCTACCGATGATGCCCCGAGGAGGAGAAAAATGTTTTCTTGACTCGCAAGGAGGACCACAGTTTAGTTCACTGCGGCATTTTGTATGGCCTTGAGCCTGAGCTGCGAAAACGTTTCGAGCACAGCAATGCTTTTGATACAATGGGAGAGTTGAAAATGATTTTCCACACCCATGCCGCAGTAGAGAGTTATGAAGCTTCAGAAAAGTTCTTTAGCTGCATGATGGAGGAAAACAGCTCCGTTAGTGTAACACCCCAAAATTTTGCTTTTCTTAAATTCATGTGTGATTTGGCACTTTGGTGAATTTTTGGAATTTTCTGGAATTTATTTGGGTTTATTTGGAATTTATTTGAATTTATTCCATTTTGAAATAATTAAAGAATTTAATTTTGCAAATAAAATTTTGTTGGAAATATTTTATTCAGTCCAAAATGATTCAAAATATTTTCCGAATTTTCCGAATTTTTAGTCATTTGCTATTTTTAATGAATTAAATGAATTATCGGGAATTATTTTAAATATTAATTGCTTGAAAAGGACCGAGGTCAGTTACTATTCCTCGGTCCGAGTCGGACTGAGTCCGACCAACCTGGATCGAGCCTTTTGATTCGGTCGAACCGTGCGAACTCCAACTTCTAACTCGATCACGCATCGTTGGATCTAGATCAACGGCCAGGCGCGGCGCTCGTCAGCGTCGAGAGCTGCAGGGACACGTCCGACGGGACCGCGTGGACATCCTGGCCGTCGTCCCTCATCCGAATCCGGCCGGTGATCTCGCCGGATCGAAAGCGGGACACTGCTAGGCTTGCTTTCAGCGCAAACGCCGGGGCTATTTAATGCCCGTGAGCGTACCAGGTTCGCCCTTGCCCTCGCGCACAACTTGCCGCCACCTCCGCCGCTGCCTGGCCCGCGATTCCTCGGTTGCTTTTGCGCGCCGCTGGTTTTGTCAGCCATCTCTGGCCGAGCCACCTCCGCGCACCTCAAGTCCCGATTCGTGATCCCTGACCGAGACGCAGGCCCGACCTCTCCTTCGCCGGGATCTACTCTGCGTGGCGCTGGCCCCGTGTCGTCGTCCTCAAGTCCGCCAGACCTGCCAACCAGCGCCATTCGCTGAAAGCTTCGGTCCGCCGCTCGATCACCATCCGAAGCCCGATCACGGTGAGTCCACGCCTCCCCCGAGGCTTTAGAAGACAGTGTTGATCTAGACCGCTTGGATCAAGATCCAACGACCACGACATCGCCACGTGTTGGAAACTCGTTAACCTAGGGTAGATCTAGACGTTGGATCTAGATCTAACGGCCGCGTGATCATGCCACGCAGCCACCGCCGCCAGGCGTTGAGTCATCGATGTCGCCTGCGGCCGGCCGAACCTGGCGTGATCTGCGTGTCAGCGACACGCGGGGCCGCATGTCGCAGTTACCTCGCCCGAGAGCCTCACTGCACGCGTGACTCCATCGACGGGTGGGACCCGCGTGTCGCCTCAGAGCCGTAGGCCGCGCCCACCATGGCGGGCGCCACCGCGGACCGATCCATGGGCCGAGACACGTGGCAAAGACCGAGCATGCCACGTGGCATGATGACGTCATCCGACGCCATCGTGGAGACCGTTCGATGCTGCCGACGCCAGCAGTCACTGTGGACCAATCACAGGCCGACACGTGTCCTGGCGACGCAATAATTAATTTCAAAAGAAAATGATTTATTAATTCAAATAATGATTTCAAATTTAGATTCAAACTTCAAACGCTTATAACTTTTATGCTTTCAACTCCGATTTGAGCGATTCAAATTTCTAAATTTGTATAAAATTGAGATCTACCTAAATATGAATTTTATTTAATTTTTGGACTAAAGTTTTCTCTGTAAAATTATTTAATTGATTATTTAAACTTTAAATAATCATAACTTTTGCGTTTTAACTCCAAATTTGACGATTCCAGTTTCTAAAAATCCAGAAAATTATGTTCTCTCTGTTTATGGATTTTATTTGGAGTTTTGGGATCTTTTTGCATAGTGTTTATTTGTGTATTTGCTATTTTGCACGCCATTTGTGCAGCGCTTGAAGTGCCGGAAGGATTCGAAGGAGAAGTGTTGACCCAGGATCCAACTCAAGACCAAGAGCAAGTGCTTTTTGAAGGCAAGTTGTGCTTTGACCATGTTGATCCTATCTCGAAATCTATTTTGATTTAAACTATTGCATGCTAGTTCAATTAGAAAGATACTTTGCTTAAACATGGGGGTTAGATAAATACCAAATTGTTATATGACACCTTGATTATCTAAGTATGTGCCATGATCCCTTGTCACCCTAGTTGTGGTTTACTAGTTGGACATTATTAAATTGCCAACATGGGTTTAGATCGTTGTAGTATACTGCTTAGACCTGCTACGTGCTCATGACATGATTTTGGACAATCAAATGCTAATATGGACTTAATGATATATTGAACCTGTTTTGGAAAAGTATCATGTGATGTTGATGGCACGTGGTGCATGGTAATCAATCAGTTTGATAAATGATTCGGGCATGTGGCAAGAGTAATCGTGGGTGGGCGTTGTGGCATTGGGAGTGTTGATTTGGTTTTAGGGTAGTCTTGCCCTGGTCACTCTAAGGACTTAACCTTGCAAGCCTTTTGAACCGGGTCATACTTGCAACCACATGGCTGGAATGGGACGGCCCTAGTTGACTAAGTCGCTAAGGACTCACTTGTGGAGCCTCAGGTGTCGCTTACACCGCTTTGTGTGATTGCACGGGGAGCCGATCGTGGGCACGTGGCAGTACCCATCTAATCTGTGTTGGTCCCATACTTCGCCTTGGCTAAGGGAAGGGATGGTGTAGAGCACGCAGGAGAGGACCACCTCGTGTTGTTTGAGGCTTAGAAAGGCTTTGTTACTGAACTCGCCTTTGTGGTGTTTGACTGTATCTTGTGGGTAAAGTGCATAACCTCTGCCAGAGTGTAGAATCTATTTGAATATGTAGTCCACGATGTGATCGACAATGCCTGGAATTACAACAAGGTTAGATTTTCTAAAATAACTTGGATTTGAAAAGTTGGGTTGGTTTAACAATGAAGATGATGGAAATGTGGTTTAGGATGGGGAAAATGTTTACTAAATTTCTGAAAAGTTATTTATGCTTTACTTATTTCTACCGCTCGAATCTACTTTTATTAATGTCAAAGGCACATTTCGCAAATATACCTGAGCTATTCCTTTGTACTAAGCCATGCATATAGTATATTAGCTTGCATTCTGTGCATGACTTGCTTTGAGTACCAAGTACTCACCCTGCCTCAACACAATACCGCAGTTGAAGAGGAGATTACGCGACTTTGGAGGAGGAACTCCAAGAGGACCCGACTACTTAGGGATGCGAGCCCAATCGGTTGCCTCGTGGTATCTTGGATGGCGCCAATAAGTTTATTTGATTTTCCGCTGCTATTGTTTCTCTCTGAATAAGTTTCACTATGAGGCATACATTTTGTAACTTGGCCATAAGGCTCGAGTAACCGATGGCTTGCTATTTAAATAAAGTACTTTATTGGTATCGATTGGTATGATTGTGATATTTACTCGATGTTAAGACTGCGGTGCACTAGCTGCTTCTCGGACTAGTGCTGAATACACAGAGGGTCCGGATTTAAATTCGGGGTCCCGGACGAGGTGGTATCAGAGCCATACTTGACCGTAGGCTCAACTCCTAAGCTAGAATGGTCGTGAGTGAGGATAAAACCTATTTTCTAAAGCTAAAAATTTGTGAAGACAAGAAATGACATCTCACTTATCCCTTCTCTCTTTCTTGTCTCTTGCTGAAATTTTCCCTTACCTTGTCACACTTTAAAATTCCGAGTTCTTACGTAAAGCACTCTTGTGACAGATGGAGGAAGAGTTCAACTACGTTGATCTCGGGAGTTGGTCACTTGAGAACTTTGGCACATGCTACAAACTCGGAGATTTTGAGAAGCCCCAATATCAAGTGGAAGTGATCGCAAGCGATTGATCAAGGCTTGTGACGTGAGGATTGAGGTACTGCTAGGAAAAAGGGCTCAGTGCAATCGCTCGATATAATCGCGACCGCCAGGAGATCTACAATGCAGATGGGTATCCAAGAAGTTTCACGACGAGCAATGCGTACATTACCAAGATCTACGCCAGAGAATTTGAGAGTACGGTGTTCACTGCTACTATCCGCTAAGAGCGATAACCTTCTTGACCCGAAGGAGATTCAGATGAGGATGCCACTTGCCAGCTTGGCACGATTTGTCGTCGCCGTGAGGATGTACTAGATAATACAAGCAAGGAGCTACAGAAGGCCCGCAAGGAGATCACTTACAGAAGAACAGGATGGCGGGAAGCTCAAGAGTATGTGGCACACCTTTCTACGAAGGATTGACGAAGTTGGAGATGACTTTGTACGGACCTCGCACTCCGTAACCAAGATTTCGAGCCACAGGCGAGATCCGGGAGGAGTCAGATCTCGATGAGGACACCGCTTCTTCCGACTACCACAGAGGACACAATTAAGCTGGACATGGCGACGTTTCGCGCCTATGCCACAAGACACCCACGTGCATCGTGGACGTGGAGGTTTTCTCGATGAGTGAGCATAGGTTCTATAGTGAGACTCCTTCGCCGAGTCATAGAATAAAGAGTCACCCTTTAGGCGTTAGACTCGCAGTTAGTTCGATTTGGATTTGCTTTGTTTGTCGAAAGTATGCAGTTATGTGTTGCAAGGCCCTTAGGCATTGTAAGCACCATACCAAGTTATTAATAATAAAGATGGACCTTAAAGTTACCCCTTTCGCCCGCATAAGTTCCATAGTACTTGTCTATTCTTGTTTCCCTCTCATCTCTAAACCTAGAGCAAATCGACGATGGTGAACACCGTGGGAACTTTGAAGCAATGGGAGTGGTTCTCGCCAAATAGAACCCTAATGATAGAGCACCGGCACCGCCAAATGATATGCAGAATTTTGGAGCATTTCTTGTCGCTGACTCGCTTGATGCATGCTATGATGCAACAAATGCAAAGACGCCTGCTCGGGGCCAAAGCTGCTAATCAAGTTAATCGTGACCACGCCAGAATACAAGGCCGTCGAGTTCATGAGGACTCACCCACCCACTTTCTTCCGGGAATGCCAATCCGCTGGAGGCCGGCGATTGGTTAAGATCAATTGAGAGGAAGCTACACATAGCTCAATCGCATAGGAAATGAGAAGGTACTTTACGCTTTCTCATCGGTTGGAAGGGACAATTACCGAATGGTGGGAGAACTTCGTGCCCTTGCAGAGAACCCTCAAGATATCACTTGGGAAGAGTTCACAATTGCATTCCGACTATCACGTGCCTGAAGAATCATGGACCTTAAGAAGAGGAGTTCGTAGCACCAAGCAAGGTAATCACCAAATGGTCGACTACTGAACAAGTTCACACAGCTAGCACGCTACGCACTCGAGGATGTAGCGTGCACAAATCCGGCATACCTCGTTTTATGAAGGGACTTAACTCAGGATTGCAAGTAGGGTTGATCACCCACACCTTTCCTGGATTTCCAAGAGTTGGTGAATAAGGCGCTTATTCTTGAGGACAAGCGCAAGGAACCGGATGAGAACAGAAGCCTTGCAGGATGCAACCAAGGGGCGATCACGTCGAGGAGCGCAACTTAGCGCTTTGAGAGTTGCACCAAATCAATTCTTGATTCCAACCGCAGAGTGCGACAAGGACACCATCCTCAGCACCAAGACCTGCCAGTCAGAACTACCAGGACCCCAGCCCCGCTAGAAACGCTACCCCGTCGGCAAATAAGGAACAGGTGAGACGCTACAACGCAACGAGCCAGACACTTTGCCAACATTGTCCAAAGAAGACAGCAGGAGCGACCCTGGTTCGCTTCAATCTAGGAACCACCCGGCTAGGACGCCAAAGATCAGGAGCCACACCCCAGGCCGTGGTGGAGAGGCCGAGTCAACCATGTCACCAGCAGATGCAGAATGCTACTGACGTCACTGGGTAAGTTACTTGTTAACTCGCACTGCAACGCTTTGTTTGACTCGAGCTTCGATTCGCTTGTTTCGCAAGGCTTTGCTACTAGAAATGATTTAAGGATTGCAAGACTTAAGTGCATGCTTTTAGTTCAAACCACAGTTCCGAACTCCGAACGGAAGTAGGATGTTCGGGTGAGAATACTAATAGATGGAATAGAGTTCCTAGCAAACCTTATAATTTTGGAGACCCAGCACCTTAGATGTTATATTGGGAATGGATTGGTTATCCAAGCACAAGGTCGTATTGATTGTGGACGAAGGACTATCTCGATTGAGAGCCCGGTGTGGGAAGAAAGTGGAATTTCAAGCCACTTTGCAGTTAGAGATGGACAGTTGATGGTTAATAGCATTCAAGGCAAAGATAGAGGATGTCCTTGTGAGTGAATGAGTACCGTGACGTTTTCCCGAGGATCTACCTGGTATGCCAGACGGACATAGAGTTTGTGATAGAGCTTGTCAGGTACAAAGACCGATAGCAAAGAGACCCTATCGGATGTCTACCGAGGAGTTGGTAGAAATGAAGAAACAACTAGAGGAGTTAATGGAGAAAGGATTTATCGTACAAGTTCGTCGCGTGGGGAGCACCGGGCTTTGTTTGTCAAGAAGAAGGACGGGAGTTTCGTGGATGTGCATTGACTACCGTGCACTCAATGAAGTCACCGTGAAGAATAAGTATCCGCTACCCGGGATTGATGATTTGTTTGATCGATTAAGAGGAGCCGAGTTTTCTCCAAGATTGATCTCGAGATCGGGATACCATGGCTGAAGATCCGATCGAGGATATTCCCAAGGCGCATTCTCGCCAAAGATATGGACATTACGAGTTTACTGATTATGTCCTTTGATCGATTTAATGCGCCAGCTTATTTCATGAATATGATGAATAAGGTGTTCATGGAATATTTGGACAAGTTTGTCGTCGTGTTCATAGACGATATCCTAATCTACTCCAAGACGAGAGGATGAACATGCCGAACACTTAAGGCGTAGTTTTGGAAAAGCCGAGGAACAAGAACTTTTTTCGCCAAGTTCAGCAAGTGTGATTTTTGGAAGGACAAGGTGGAGTTTCTTGGACATGTAATGACCGCAGAGGGAGTCGCCAGAGATCCAAGCAAAGTAGAAGCCGTGGTTACATTGGGAGCAACCAAGACTCGTGACCTGCATTCGAGTTCCTTGGAATGGCAGGATATTACCGCCGTTTCATCAAGGCTTTTCGACAATTGCGAAACCTCTTACGCAATTCTGTCAAGAAAAAAGAAGTTTGCATGGACGCCTTGAATGAGAAAGGATTTTCAGAGTCAAGAAGCGATTGACATCAAGACCGTGTTAGTTCTACGGGATGTTGCTCAAAGCTTCGATATTTATTGTGACGATCGCGCCAAGGACTTGGATGTGTCTGATGCGAATGGAAGGGTCGCCGCTATGCATCAAGGCGCTTGAGGCTGCATGAGGAAAATTATCCGACACATGACTTAGAGTTAGCCAGTAGTGCATGCTTTGAAGATATGGCGTCACTATCTCGATTGGAAACAGATGTGAAGTGTATACGGATCATAAGAGTTTTAAGTACATATTCACCTTGATCGGATCTGAATATGAGGCAAAGGAGATGGTTAGAGTTGATCAAGGACTATAATGTTGGAATCCATTACCATCCCGGGAAGGCCAACGTAGTAGCCGATGCTCTGAGTCGGAAAAACCATACCGTGAGTGCGTTGCTAGCCACAAGTCAGGATGAGTTATGTAAGGATTTTCAGAAAATGAAGATTGAGGTTGTACCTAGCGGATTCTTGGCCACATTAGAAGTAAAGCCTACCTTAGAGGATCAGATCCGAGAAGGACAGAAGGATGATGACAAGATCCGCAGGATTAAGTCCATAAAGGAGGAAGGCAAGGCAGAGGACTTCAAATTGGATGAGCAGGGCACGTTGTGGATGAAGGATCGCATTTGTGTGCCTAACAAAAAGGAGTTAAAGCAACTGATTTTGGAAGAAGCCCATGACTCCAAGTACTCAATTCATCCTGGAAGCGCCAAGATGTATCAGGATCTGAAGGAGAGATTCTGGTGGCCGAGTATGAAACGCGTGAAGTTGCCGGGCATGTTGCATTGTGCACGATGCCGAGAGTCAAGGCAAGGCATCGTGAGACCAGCCAGGGATTGCTACAAACCGCCTGAAAATACCTCGAGTGGAAGTGGGAGGAAATCGGAATGGATTTCATTATCGGTTGTCAAAGACTCAAGGAGGTTATGACTCCATATGGGTTATAGTGGATCGCTTGACTAAGGTAGCTCCATTTTATCCCTCGTGAAGACCACTTACTGGAGATAAATTAGCGCACTATACATGATCGATTGTTTGTTTGCACTGAGTGCCAAAGAGGATTGTATCGGATGCAGGTACCCAATTTACCTCAAGATTACGGAATAAGTTGCATGAAGCCATGGGGAACCCGCTTTGAACTTCAAGACAGCTTATCATCCACGAGACGGATAGATGGGACGAAAGAGTCAACCAGATTCTGGAGGATATGTTGAGAGCTTGTGCATTGGCTTATGCTACCTCTTGGGATAAGAGTTTGCCGTATGCCGAGTTTAGTTACAAATAATAGTTATCAGCTAGTTTAGATGTCACCTTTTGAGGCACTTGTATGGTCGACTGTCGGACGCCATTAATTGAATGAGAATGAGCGCCGTGTCTCCGTGTCTTTGGACCTGATATTCTTCAAGAGGTCAAGAGCAGACGCTATGATTAGGGAAAGGTTGAAGATAGCCCAATCTCGACAAAAGAGTTATGCCGACAATCGCCGCCGAGATTTGAGTTTTGGAACCGTAAGACTTTGTTTACCTCGCAGTTACGCCTCGTGGGAGTTAAGAGGTTCCATGCCAAAGGGAAACTTGCACCTCGTTATGTTGGACCATTTAAGATTTTGAGCCGCAGAGGCGAAGTTGCTTATCACCGGAGTTGCCACAATAAGTAGCAGGAGTACATGATGTATTCCATGTGTCCTAGATTGAAGAAGTGTCTCCGAGTTCCTCGAGGAACGCATACTACTGGAGTCAATTGAGTTGCAAGAGGATTTGACTTATAAGGAGTATCCCGTGAGGATTCTAGACACAATGGATCGAGAAACTAGAAACAAGTCAACCCTGCTTCTCAGAGTTCAGTTGGAGCAACCATGAAGAAAGCGGCTTACTTGGGAGCGCGAAGAGGATTTGAAGAAAGAGTTTCCAAACCTATTCCTTTAGTAAGCCTCAATCCTGGGACGAGATTCTATTAAGGGGAGGTTTGTAACACCCCAAAATTTTGCTTTTCTTAAATTCATGTGTGATTTGGCACTTTGGTGAATTTTTGGAATTTTCTTGAATTTATTTGGGTTTATTTGGAATTTATTTGAATTTATTCCATTTTGAAATAATTAAAGAATTTAATTTTGCAAATAAAATTTTGTTGGAAATATTTTATTCGAGTCCAAAATGATCCAAAATATTTTCCGTAATTTTTCTGGAATTTTTTCCGAAGTCATTTGCTATTTTTAATGAATTAAATGAATTATCGGGAATTATTTTAAATATTAATTCGCTGGAAAAGGACCGACGGTGGGTTACTTATTCCTCGGTCCGAAGTCGGACTCGAGTCCGAATTAACCCGATCGGTGCCTTTTGATTCGGCCGAACCGCGCCGAACTCCAACTCTAACCCTCGACTACGCCGCTGATCTAGATCCAACGGCCAGTGCGCGGCGCGTCGCGAGCGTGGACCGTCCGATGCGGGACACGTGGACGGACGGCATCCGGCCGCCGCCTCATCCGACCGAGCCGGTGATCTCCGGCCGTGACCAGCGGGACACGGTTAGGGCTTCGTCAGCAAGAAACGCCGGGGCTATTTAATGCCCGGAGCAGCCCCGAGGTTCGCCTGCCTGCAAGCAGACAACTTGCTACCGCCACTCTCTCGCTGCGCGCTGCGTCCGATTCTCGGCCGGTTGCTTTGCGCCGCGGGGTTTTGGTCACTCTTGCCGCCCGTCGAGCCACCTCCGCCGCACCCAAGTCCCGATTCGCGGATCCCCTGACCGAGACGACCGACTCGACCTCTCCCTTCGCGGATCGATTCGCGGGCGCGTCCGTGTGTCGTCGTCCTCAAGTCGGCCAGACTCAACCAGCGCCGCGCGACTTCGCTGAAGCCTGTCCGCCGCTCGATCACCATCCGACGATCACGGTGAGTCCACGCCTCCTACGAGGCTTTAGAAGACCAGGTTGGATCTAGACCGCTGGATCAAGATCCAACGCCCACGATCGCCACGCGGTTGGAAAGCTGCGTTAACCTAGGGTAGATCTAGACCGCTTGGATCTAGATCTAACGGCCGCGATCATGCCACGTAGCCACCGCCGCGCCGTCGTTGAGTCATCGACAGTGCCGCCCGCGCCGGCACCGTGGCGCGTGTCACCCGATACGGGGCCGCATGTCGCTGCCTTCGCCGAGAGCCTCACCGCGTGCACGTGACTCCATCGACGGTGGGACCCGCTGTCACCTCGTGCCAGCCGTGAGGTCGCGCCCACCATGGGCCGGGCGTCACTGCGGACCCGATCCCATGGGCCGAGACACGTGCGGCAAGACGAGCATGCCACGCGTGGCATGATGACGCCATGTCGACGCCATCGTGGAGACCGTTTTCGGCGTCGACGTCGCAGTCATCGTGGACCAATCACAGGCCGACACGCGGTCCTTGCCGACGCAATAATTAATTTCCAAAAAAGAAAATGATTTATTAATTCAAATAATGATTTCAAATTTAGATTCAAACTTCAAACGCTTATAACTTTATGCTTTCAACTCATTTGAGCGATTCAAATTTCTAAATTTGTATAAAATTGAGATCTACCTAAATATGAATTTTATTTAATTTTTGGACTAAAGTTTTTCTCTGTAAAATTATTTAATTGATTATTTAAACTTTAAATAATCATAATCTTTATGCTTTAACTCCAAATTTGATTTATTCGATTTCTAAAAATCCAAAATTATGTTCTCTCTGTTTATGGATTTTATTTGGAGTTTTGGGATCTTTTTGCATAGTGTTTATTTGTGTATTTGCTATTTGCACGCTTACTGAGTAGACGTTGAAGTGCCTAAGGATTCAAGGAGAAGTGTTGACCTGTGATCCAACTCAAGACCAAGAGCAAGTGCTTTTTGAAGGCAAGTTGTGCTTTGACCATGTTGATCCTATCTCAAATCTATTTTGATTTAAACTATTGCATGCTAGTTCAATTAGAAAGATACTTTGCTTAAACATGGGGTTAGATAAATACCAAATTGTTATATGACACCTTGATTATCTAAGTATGTGCCATGATCCCTTGTCACCCCTAGTTGTGGTTTACTAGTTGGACATTATTAAATTGCCAACATGGGTTTAGATCGTTGTAGTATCTTTGCTTAGACTGCATTGCTCATGACATGATTTTGGACAATCAAATGCTAATATGGACTTAATGATATATTGAACCTGTTTTGGAAAAGTATCATGTGATGTTGATGGCACGTGGTGCATGGTAATCAAGCGGGGTTTGATAAACAGATTTCGACCGGGGCATGTGGCAAGAGTAATCAATTGGGCTTGTGGCATTGGGAGTGTTGATTTGGTTTTCTAGTAGTCTTGCCCTGGTCACTCTAAGTGACTTAACCTTGCAAGCCTTGAACTGGGTCATACTTGCAACCACATGGCTGGAATGGGACGGCCCTAGTTGACTAAGTCGCTAAGGACTCACTTGTGGAGCCTCAGGGTGTCGATTACACCGTTTGTGTGATTGTATGCGGGAGCGTATCGTGGCCGTGGCCAGGTACCCATCTAACTGTGTTGGTCCCATACTTCGCCTTGGCTAAGGGAAGGGATGGTGTAGAGCACGTGACGGAGAGGACCACCGTGTTGTTTGAGGCTTCCGAAAGGCTTGTTACTGAACTCGCCTTTGTGGTGTTTGATCAGTATCTTGTGGGTAAAGTGCATAACCTCTGCAGAGTGTAGAATCTATTTGAATAGCCGAGTCCACTGCATCGACAATGCTCGGGAATTACAGTCAAGGGTTAGATTTTCGAAAATAACTTGATTTGAAAAGTTGGGTTGGTTTAACAATGAAGATGATGGAAATGTGGTTTAGGATGGGGAAAATGTTTACTAAATTTCCTGAAAAGTTATTTATGCTTTACTTATTTCTACCGCTGAATCTACTTTTATTACTCGTCAAAAAGTATTTATCGTAAATATACCTCGAGCTATTCCTTTGTACTAAGCCATGCATATAGTATATTAGCTTGCATTCGTGCAGATGACTTGTCGAGTACCAAGTACTCACCCTTGCCTCAACACAATACCAGTTGAAGAGGAGATTACGCCACCTTTGGAGGAGGAACTCCAAGAGGACCCGACTACTTAGGATGCGAGCCTGATCGGTTGCTGTGGTATACCGGATGGCGCCACGAAGTTTATTTGATTTTCCGCCGCTTATTGTTTCTTCTGAATAAGTTTCGCCATGAGGCATACATTTTGTAACTCTGGCCATATAAGGTCGAGTAAACTTGGTTATTTATTTAAATAAAGTACTTTATTGGTATCGATTGGTATGATTGTGATATTTACCGATGTTAAGACTGTGTGCACTAGCGCGTTCCTGGACTAGTGCTGAATACACAGAGGGTCCGGATTTGCAAATTCGGGGTCCCGACAGTTAGTGAGCACGTACCCAAAATGTCTGGGTACGCCGATAAACTCATAGCTTTGGGAATAACGATCCCCATTGAGCTAGGAATTCATCGTGTTCTCCAGTCTCTACCACCAAGCTACAAGAGCTTTGTGATGAACTACAACATGCAGGGCATGAAGAAGTCTCTCCTCGAAGCTTCAATGCCGAAAAGCTCAAGTAGAGATCAAGAAGGAACATCAAGTGTTGATGGTCCATAAGACCACCAGTTTCAAGAAGAATGGCAAGAAAGGCAAGGCTAAGGGTAACTTCAAGAATAAGGGCAAGTCTGTTGCCACATCTGAGAAGAAGACCAAGGTTGGCCCTAAGTCAGATACTGAATGTTTTTACTGCAAGGGCACTGGGCACTCGAAGCTGCAATCGCCCAAAATATCTGGTGATAAGAAGGACGGGAATGTGAACAAAGGTATATATGATATACATGTTATTGATGTGTACCTTACTAGTACTCGCATGATGGCGCTGGGTATTTGATACCGGTTCGGTTTCTAACATATGTAACTCGAAACAGGATCTAAGGAACAGGCGACAACTAGCAAGGGATGAGGTGATGATGCGCGTCGGCAATGGATCAAAGGTTGATGTGATCGCCGTCGGGACGCTACCTATCCAATTACCATCAGGATTAGTTATGAACCTAAATAATTGTTATTTGGTGCCTGCGTTGAGCATGAACATCATATCTGGATCTTGTTTAATGCGAGACGGTTATTCATTCAAGTCTGAGAACAATGGTTGTTCAATTTATATGAATAATATCTTTTATGGTCATGCACCTGAGAAGAATGGTTTATTTATTTTGAATCTTGATAATAATAATAGTACACATGTTCATAATGTGAATGCCAAAAGAATTAAGTTGAATGATGATATTGCTGCATATATGTGGCATTGCCGCTTATGTCATATTGGTGTTAAACGCATGAAGAAGCTCCATTCTGATGGACTACTAGAATCACTTGATTATGAATCATTTGAGACATGTGAACCATGCCTCATGGGCAAGATGACTAGAACCCCGTTTTTCGGTACAATGGAGCGGGCAACCGACTTATTGGAAATCATACATACCGATGTGTGTGGTCCAATGAGTGTGTCAGCGCGTGGTGGATATCGTTACTTCATTACTTTCATGGATGATTTGAGTAGATATGGATATATTTACTTAATGAAACACAAGTCTGAAACATTTGAAAAGTTAAAAGAATTTAAGAGTGAAGTAGAAAATCATCGTAATAGAAAGATCAAATTTCTACGATCCGATCGTGGAGGAGAGTATCTTAGTTACGAGTTTGGCACACACATGAGACAATGTGGAATAGTTTCACAACTCACTCCTGCTGGAACACCACAGCGTAATGGTGTATCCGAGCATCGTAATCGTACTTTATTGGATATGGTTCGATCTATGATGTCCCTTACAGATTTGCCACTATCATTTTGGGGTCATGCACTAGAAACAGCTGCATTCACTTTAAAATAGGGCACCATCTAAATCCGTTGAAACGACACCGTATGAATTATGGTTTGGCAACAAACCTAAGCTGTTATTTCTAAAAGTTTGGGGATGCGATGTTTATGTGAAGAAACTTTAACCTGATAAACTCGAACCCAAAGCGGAAAAATGCGTCTTCATAGGATACCCTAAAGAAACAATTGGGTACACCTTCTATCATAGATCCGAGGGCAAGGTTTTCGTTGCCAAGAATAGATCCTTTTTGGAGAAAGAGTTTCTCTCGAAAGGTGTGAGTAGTAGGAAGGTAGAACTCAACGAGGTTTTTGAACCTTCTCTTCATAGAATGGCAAGTGCAAGATGGCTGGAAGTTGTTTCGGAGTTGACTTCACCAGATGAAGAGGGAACTAATGATGAGGATCATGAAACTTCGAAAGAGAACACTACCACACCTCGCAGGTCAACAAGAGCACGTAATGCTCCTGATTTTTATGTTTCTACTATGAATGTCATGGTAATTGAGAATGATAACCCTGCGACGTATGATGAAGCGATGATGAGCTCAGATTCCGACAAATGGCTAGAAGCCATGAAATCCGAAATGGGATCCATGTATGAAAACCAAGTATGGACTTTGGTGGACCTACCCAATGACCGTAAGGCCGTTGAGAACAAATGGATTTTCAAAAAGAAAATAGACGCTGATGGTAATGTGACCGTCTATAAAGCTCGACTTATCGCAAAGGGTTTTCGACAAATTCAAGGAGTTGACTACGATGAGACTTTCTCACCCGTAGCGATGCTAAAGTCTGTTAGGATTATGTTAGCAATTGCTGCATTTTTCGATTATGAAATCTGGCAGATGGATGTAAAAACCGCGTTCCTTAATGGAAACATTGAGGAAGAGTTGTATATGTGACGACAATCCATACCTCGGGTACCCCCAGCGGCCCGGAAAGGCGCGTGGGCCGACCCAAGCCGGTCGGGGCCCGAAGGCGTGACCGAGTCTCCGAAATCCCGAGGAAGCGACGGCATTTATTGCGTATCGAGCGTATTAAATGCAGGCCATGATGGCCGTAACCCAGCGGCACAAGTCCCCGACCCCCGCATTAACTACGACGGCCAGCAGCAGAGCAGGGGGAGTCGGCGGCCAGTCCCATCAGCCCGTCACTTTCGAGCAAACACGAGCGCGGAAGACGGACGCCTATAGGGGTAGCATTTTTTCCTTTCCTTTCCAATTTACAGTGTAACCCTCCTCCTCGTCTATATAAGAGGGGGAGGAGCGAGCATGCAGAAGAAAAACGAACGAACAACAAAGAAAGAGAATCAATACAATCCAACTCACACGAACTGGAGTAGGGACGTTCAGCCCGAACCAGTATACATCTTGTGCTCACCCGAGTCAAGCCGTTCGAGGAGAGGGAGCGTGCACCCCCTTCGACCTATACAAATTCACTAGCCGGTGCCCGAAACACCGACAGTTGGCGCGCTAGGTAGGGGCCTGTGCACGCCGTCGCCATTGCTTTCCCACTTAGCTTCCTCGACGGTCCTTTTTTCTTCGACATCGCCATTCCGATAGCATCGATCCGCTTCGGATCTCTCGACTTCGTCACCACCACGGCGGGACAGATAGTCATCGTCCCCGTGCTCCGGCGCCAAACATCCCCTGTGGACCCTGACGCCATCTCCAGCGCCCTCAGTGACCTCCGGCTCGAGGCTCCCGCACGGACCCCGATGCCGGAGCACGCCAAAAGCTCCGTCACCCCAAACGACGCGCAGGGGCATCGAATAGCGGCGGTTGCGCCCGCTGCGGCCTCGCGCTTCATAGCAATGGTCGGCCACGTACCCGACGACAACAATTCGGACAACTCCTCCGGCCACGGCTCTAGCGGAGGAAGAGATAAGAACAGACCGCGCTACCGCGATCCCGACACCGCGGCAGGCGCGAACAACCCCTCCGCTACCCCGGTCACGCCGAAGACTCTCCTCCAACGTACCGAGGAGGACCACCAGACTCGCCACGCCGACCTCCAGCGGCGGCGCGATGAGCTGGAGGTTCAGAAAGCCGAGCTCGATAAGCTCCAAGCTGACCTGGAACAGCATCTACCCGCAACTCTACATGCACCTAGCGGCGCGCGTGCTCGCGCACGTCAAGTTCACCACCAGCTGGCCAAAGGGACCGACGATTCATCGTTTTTTCCACACGCCGGCCAAAACATCGCCGCCGCGGCGATGTTGCTCCGCGGCATCCCCGAGCCAGACGATCCCGCGGCCAAGGCAACCCACCAGAACCTCCGAGGGCTGGTGGAACGAGCAGCCGCACAACACGCGCATGGCTCCGGATCGCAGCGTTCGGGCGCATCTTCGGACGGCCCGCACCGCGACGCTTTCCGGGGCCACCGAAGTGAAGCAAGGGCAGCATCGCTTCCCGAACAACCCCAGACATCACGCACCCCGGCGCGCCAACGCTTGGGCGACGAACGCGACGTTCGTGCCACCCTCCAAGCACGAAGAAGGGCAGGGAACGACCCGGCCCGGTGAAAGTGCATCTAGGCACTTATGTTGTTTTGGTGATTAATGATAAACGATTAATGACAAACGCATGTAATGTCAATCAATGTAATTGTACAAATGCTTAACTTAGTGCTTAACAAATGACAAACCTCTAATATGTTTATATTGTTATAAGACTAACATGTTTATTGCTTAGTTGAATATTAGTCTCATCTATTTTAGAGGAAAATCAATTGGGATGGTTAAGCAAAAATGAGGTATGCAATCTCGGTATTCCTTCCATATTTGTCATTGCATTCTTCTTTAGCAAATGCATATTGAACTCTAAGTAACTTGTTGATTTCATATGTGCACATTGATTCTTGTCATAATTGCTTGTGCATATATATATTCATTTGAGTTCATTATGTGCTTTGTTTTTAATATGCTTGTGTTAACTAGAGTTAAACTGCATTGCTTCATATTGACTTGGTGCATACATGTCTTAGTTGTGTATCTTCTAATGCACCTCTTAGTGAAGTTTAATCTAGAATTGGATCACATTATTTACTCTCATTCCAAATATTGTTTGCACATGTGTAATTCGTGTATATTCTATCATGTGCTTCATTTAAGCAAAGTATGTGGTCCTTGCCATGATTTAATTGATTCTTCATATTGGCAATTATCTCTCTAGTGCAGTTAGATCAATCATATATTCATCATAATGCACTTAGCAGAGAATATTTCTATTGTCAAGTGTTTCCATTCATATTGTGTTTCTTGATATGAAACACTTGTTATTATCAATCTATTCAATATATCTTTTAAGCTTATGGGACTAATATGTTTGCTGAGTGCTTTGATAAGAGTTAGGTCCCAAAGCTGTGTGTATGATGACCAAGATGGTTTGAAGGATGACAATCGAGTCAAAGTCAAATAAGACGGCGGTGTCACCAAGAGCTGAGGACTAAGTCAAGAACGACTTGGCGTGAGGATCGTCTTGGTGATGATCGAGGTCAAGGTCGGAGAAGACGAGAGTCTCATGAGGTGAATCGCGTCGAGGTTGACAAGACGAAGGGCGTCATCAATCTTTGTGGAAGCGTCATCATGCACCGTGCATCCAAGAAGTCGTCATGTAAGCTTAGTGTAAGACTTAGATTTTGTGTTAAATTTGAGTCTAAGGATTGCCGTACTATTAAGAGGGATGCAATCGTTGAAATCACTTAGATAAGTCTCAAGTGCTCAAAAGTGGTCTATCCTTGTCTAAGGTTGAGAAACCCAAGTCACACCGTGTTCACCTAGGTGTAGGTGGGTTGGTGTGAGGGATAGAAGTGTTGGTGGTACCGGAAAGTGAGAATTTGAGGTCTCCTTGTGGATTCTTTGTGCAATCTGATTTTATCCTTTGGGATTTGGGTAGTGAGACCTTGTTAGTTGGATAGCCACCGTTCTTAGCTTTCCGAAAAGTCCGACCACAAATCGAGTCCGGATCAAAAGTTATGCCCGTTTTTTCGGGCTGCTGAGTGCTGCTCGGGAGATCCGGAGTATCCGGACATTTAACCCGGAGTCTCCGGGTTATCCGAGTATCCGGACAATCCGAGTGTCCGGATGATCCGGAGTGTCGGGTTAATTATCCTGAGTCTCGGGTTGACGATTCGGTCCAAACGGCTAGTTTTTGGGGTTCCTCTATTTAAAGCCCCCTTCTTGCCCACTTCAAAGTAGCCGTTGGGGGATGTTTTGCTGGGTATTAGAGGTGTTCTTTGTGAGTGTTTGAGCCCCCAATACTCCTCCCTACTCCTTAGATCTTAGTGATCCCCTTTTGTGAAGGGTTGGGTAGTGGAGAGAGGTGTTTAGATTGAGGATTGATTTGAGGAGTGGAGCTAGTTCCTTGGTGCTTTGAAGTATTCTTCTTAGTGATCTTGAGCTCCCAAAAGCCCCTCTAACCCTAGATCTTAGTGATCCCTTTTGAGTGAAGGTTTGGGTGTGAGAGTGGGTAGTGATCGGATTGAGTTGATTAGTGTGTTGAGCACTTGAGGTGGACTCGAAGTGAGTTCTTCGGGAGCATTTGTTGCTCTTGGAGGTTGAGGTCTCCTAGACGGCTAGGAGTTGCCGGTGAGCTTCCAAGCGTTGTGTGGAAGGCCACCGAAAGTTTGTGAAGGTCCGATTCCGCCTCCGCAAGGAAAGGAATCAAAGAAGTGAAGACCGGCGAGTGCATTGTGCAACACCGGGAGGAAGAGGGTTGAAAGACACCCCGGCTCAAGTGTGACCGAGCCGCCTCAACGGAGACGTAGGATCCCCTCAAGGATCCGAACTTCGGGATAAAATCTTCGTGTCTCCTTCCTTACTTCGGTTTACTCTTTTGCTCATCCACTTAATTTGCTATTGATTCTTGTGATTATATCAATTAGATTGTATCTACTGCATCTATTCTTGCTTATATACTTGATTCATTGCAGTAGAGTAATTTGTATCACTAGAATCAAAGAAGCTCTTCAATTTATTGCTCATACTCTGTTCTGGCCGAACCAGTCAACCCGGAGTATCCGGTACATTGATCCGGAGTATCCGGATATACCGGAGTATCCGGATAATATATCTGGAGTCTCCGGGTTACCTGTCTCGGGCTGAATTATTTATTTTGCAGAATTTAATTATACCAATTGCTTCCGCATTATCTCTGATAGATTAATTTAAATTGGGTATAATTTTGTAATCGCCTATTCACCCCCCCTCTAGGCCGACATCCCGGTCCTTTCAATTGGTATCAGAGCTGAGGTCTCTCATTTTATTAGACTTAACCGTCTAGAGAGTAAGGGATGACGACTAGAGGTTTAGTGCACTCACATGATCCACTTATGCTAGATGGCTCTAATTATGCTTCATGGAAATTAATCATGATTTCTCATTTTAAATCCATGAGCCCCCAAATTTGGTGGATCGTAGATGTCGGCTTTTCATCTCCATTGAATGAAGTTGATCCAACTAACGGAGAGATGAAATGCCTACATCTCGATGCTCAAGCTACTAATGTTTTATTTAATGTTGTGAGCGAAGATATATTTGATGAAATATGCAATCTCAAGAGCGCTCATGATATGTGGACAATGCTTCAAGACAAATATGATGTGTCCACATCATCAAGTGAGGATTGCATTGAGGAACGTATGTCGGTTGATGATTCTTCAACCTCTACATCAAGTGATGATGAACCGACATCACCATCTACCTCCTCTTCCGCCTCAAGCAATGACGACACTCCTATTTGCCTCATGGTAAAGGAGAAGAAGGTATCACACTCATCCAAATCTAAAATTATAGATGATTTAGGTAAGAGTGATGATGATAGTGATACCGACTATGATGGTAGGTTTGGTGATATTAGAGATATATCACTACCTAATATGCTAGCATTGCTTGAAACGGTAGAAAAGCAAGAAGACACTCTCGAGAAGCAAGAGGATTTGCTAATCTTTGAAAAAGAAAGAAATCTTAAACTCGAGAGTGCTCTTGCTAAAGAAAAAGCGAAAAATGAATCTCTTGAGAAGGAGAAAACTAGATATGAGATTTTGAAGGTTGAGTATGATTCACTTCAAAAGAATTATGATGTTCTTAAGGAAAATCATGAAAGTATCCTTCTCAAGGAATTCATTAAGCCTAGAGTAGACATTAGTACTCAATGTGATTTAATTGATATGTCTACCTCTAGCATTGCTTTGCCTTGTTGCTCTAACATTGCTTCTAGTTCCTCTAGTTGTTTAGATGCTAATCTTGTAGAGGAAAACAATGAGCTAAAGGCACAAGTCATTCAATTGGAAAATGACTTGGAGAAGTGCTACAAGGGCAAAGCCGTCCTCGACAAGATCTTGAGCGAGCCTCGGGCACCCCAAGATAGAAGAGGACTTGGATACATCTCCAAGAGGGAGAAGAGCAAGAAGAAGCACAATGCAAGAATGAAGACGATTGTGTGCTTCGGATGCAACAAGAAGGGCCACTTCGCCTCCGTGTGCCCTAATAAAGTGGATAACAAGGCCACAACTCCAACCTTGAGGCAAGCCGGCAAGAAGCAAGACAAGAGGAAGAGACGCTAAAAGCCTACTTGCTTCAATTGTCAGGAAAAAGGGCACATTGGTAAGAATTGCCCTAAAGGTTTAATCCCTAAGCCTATTCATCACTCTAATGATTACTTGCTTAGGAAGGACAAGAATGGCAATTTATTTGCCAAGCTTGTCAAGTCCCCTATGCCTGCTAAAAATGATAATATTCATTTGCATAGGAAGAGTAAGTCTAGAAATGGATTTGCTAAAATTGTTAGGACTCCTAAGCCCACTCAAAGCAATTCCAACAAGTTGCTTAGGAGAAATAACAATAGCAATCAATTTGCTAGACTTGTTAGATCCTCTAAGCTTTTCTATTATGATGATCATCATATGCCTAGAAGGGAGCAAACTAGAAATAGTTTTGCAAAGTATCATTGTCCTCTTAAGCCTTGTTATAAAAACGCCAATCAATTGCTTAGGAGGAACAATTATCGCAAACCTATTGCTAGTTATGTTAGTCAAGTCAATAATGCAAATATTAGGACCATTTGGGTTCCTAAATCTATGGTGACTAACATTAATGGACCCAACAAAGATTGGGTACTAAAAAGTGCCTAAAAGAATTATTAGGTACTAAGAGATGGATTGGACGCTTGGCTTCTCGAGAAGAAAAAGGAACCATCGATTACAATCGGAGCCAAGCATGAAGATAATCAAGACAATCATGAGCCAATGCCATCTCGGTAACAAGTATTTAAATTGATTATATTATTGCTTCTAGCCTTGTGTAGGTTTAGATGCATTAGTATCATGAAAATCGATTTAATTGCTTGTTAGTAGTACTTGCTCTTGTTTTTAGTATTATTCTCTTATTACAATCTTGAGCAAGTTTAAAGTGGCACATTTAGGGGGAGTGATAATTCATATTCATGTGTATCACATCCCTACATGTGCCCATATGTATATAAGTGCATAATATATATTTTCAAAATCAACCTTTTAGTCAAAACTCAAAACTTGTGTACTTACTAGTAATGTTTTGAAAAACTAGTTGAAATTGATATACAAATGTCTTTAAAAATGTTTTCTAAAGGTTTTGGCTTCCCAAAATTCTATTTTGAAAAGAAAATGAGTTTCAAGCTCAAAATCTAGATAGTAGTATCTTGTTTTGGATTTAAACTTATAATTTTCATAGAATTAAAAGTAAAATGATTTTGAAAATAATCTTAAAGCAAAACTCCTAGTGTTGGTCATTCTTAATATCTTTCGTGTTCAAAAGTTTTTCAAAAGACCAACCTAGCAAAAGTTGTTTGCTTTCGAAATTCCCCGAAAATCTTAGTTTGACCTATATCGGTCAAAATATTGCACTTAATGAGTATTGCCATTTGGATCGGATCCTTTGCTATATCTAAGTCCAAAATGGTATTTCAAACTCATACATAAAGTTTCAAATCTCTAACTCTTATCCCATTCTCTTAAGATGGATTTGATTCTTTGTGTTAATTGAATTTGACTTTGTTGGTTTTCATTTGGTTCTTCAAAAGGACCGTCTTTGGACAAAAGTCAAAATCTTGTTTAAAAAGGCCTAAATTTGCAAAAAGATTTGTAAAACTATCCTACTTTGTATTTGAAAGGTTTTACAAACTTTGAAAATAAAAATTCCTTTTCTAGAAAATATTTTGGCCTAAAACAATTTGTGCTTTAACTCAAACATACCTAATATAGAATTTTGGCTTTCAAATCGGATTCTATTGTTTTTATGAGTGGTCATGGCTTCAAAAATGTATTTCAAATCCTTCAAGCCATGAGGGTTCAATTATGGATGAAATCCGAGTTGAAATTGCACTTTGAGGACTTTTCGAGTTTCGATTTCATTTTTATGCCTCAAAGCGTATTTCGCCAAAATTGAGTTAAAAGAAAATTCTTTTAAAGCAAAACTTGTTTCAAAACCTTCAAAATGTCCAAAGTTAGTTCCTTAAAAAATTCAAATCATTTGGACTTCATTTGAATCAAATTTGACAATTTGCAAAAAGTTTCAGTTCAGTCGTGCCAAAGTCGGCACTACCGCACCTGAACGGCGGTAGTACCGGATCCCCTGGCACTACCGGCGTTGTGTGCGCGGTAGTGCCGGTCTGGCAGACAAGACTGAAAATTCTGAAAATTTCGGATTTTCGAATTTGGTTTTGGGATATCTTTAATTTGGTACTTCCTTTTTCAAGAATTCTTTTTGGAAAAAGATTCTTGCAATCCCAAAGCATCTTTTTGCACAAATTCAAATGTTTTTGAAAATATTTGAAGGAGTTTACTAGTGGTATCAGTTTTGAGGAGTTATTTGGTTGCAAGGGGATTTGTTCTTTTCAAGTGGTTTCCTTGTACCCCTTTGCTTGTTCTCAAAATTTTTCAGCTCTGATACCTTTCTAAATCTTTGTGATTTAGATTTTCTTGTGTTTGCATTTGCCCTGTTACCTGTCAGTGTTTATTGCTCTGATACCCTTCAAGCTTATCGATTTTCTTTTAAGTGGTATCATTGGCTAGACAAAACTTGAGCAATTCAAATGCAAAATAGCTCCATGATTCTTTTATTGAATATCTTGAGGAGCGTATTTATGTCAAGTTTTGGGCATTTACATGTTTTCAAGTGGTATCCTCATTTGTTTGACTCTAAAGCTTTCAAGTTGCTCTTTGATACCCTTAAATGGTTAATTGCTCTGATACTCATCGATTCAATCGAATATCTTTTTTCTTTTGGTATCAATATCTTTGTGATTTGATTCAATAAGAAGTATCAAAAGAGCGTTATTCGTTTATCGTGTTTCCAAGGGGTTTCATCTTATATGATTTATCCAATTGGTATCAATGAACTTCAAGTTTCCTACAAGTGGTATATGTTGCCTCTTTGTAGCATTGTTTTGATACCCAAAGTCTTTTGAGTTGGATTCTCCATAAGCTTAAATTGTAAGTTCAATCGCTTAAGAACTCTCTATGTGAGGTTCTTTATGAATTGAAATGCATAAAGAGGAGAAATTTCATTTGAGCATTGTTCGTTAATGAAAATTTCTTTATGCTCTTTCTCGAAAGAAGTTCTTCAAGCATCTCCCTTGAGATAGTTTTTTCAATTGGTGTCTAATTTCTCAAGTGGTATTTGCGTTGGGTTTCTCGCTTAACCCTATTAGGCAAGAGTTTGGATTCTGCAAGAGAATCACGATGTTTATCGTAAAGCCTAATAAAATGAAGTGAGTTATTTGAATTAGTTTCAAATAACCTTCTGATACCTTCCTTTGCTTTGAGCTTTAGTTCTTTCATTTGGTATCTTGGCAACCCTTTCAAGGATGAAAACTAAGTGAGCTTTTTCATTGCTCCAAGCTTCTAAGTGGAGCTTATCTAGCTAAGTTTTCATTTCATTGAAAGTGCATCCTTTGGCTAAGCTCTTTTAGAGACTGGACTTAATTGTATCTTAGCCTCAAAGTGTTTCCTCTTTTGAATGAATTGAAGTTTTATTGCTAAAAGAGGATTTCAAAATTGAATGTGTTTCAATCCTTCTTGTAAGTTAATCTTACAAGATCTTCCTTTGGGTTTTTAAATTTGAAAAATTGCATGCAAAAGGTACTATCATGCTTATCATCTTTATCTTGCATAGTGCATTTAGACATTATCAAACTAACTTGGGTCAAGTTGAAAGATACTTGTTCCCGGAAATCGTGTGCTTGTCTGTTGATGTTCAAAGTTTCGGAAAAGGTGTCAACTTCGACGGTGAGATGAAGGAAAGGAGTGTAGCTCCAAAGTCCGAGGGATCCGAGGCCGTGCGACTTGACCATGACCGATTCGAACATGCAATAGACAAGAACCGACTGAAGGGACGTATTTCTTTCTGGCCATATTTAATAATGTCTTTGTACACCATTATGCTAATTGTCTTAAATTTTAAAATGGTGTAATGTTTATCATGTTAAGTCTTCCAATTGATATCAATTCTTTCAATCATTATGTATTTCAATTGGTAATTAGATTGCTTTGATACTACTTCAATTGCTTATCAATTGGTATCCTCTCATTGTAAATTGCATTTTCTCTCTATTTAAGTGTCATCTAACTTTTTGCCATATTAGTATGATTGGTATGGATGACACCATGCTTAAGGAGGAGGAAATGTAAGTTGAAGAACACATTAGTAAGAGGTATACCTTACTCTTTAAATTGATCATAAGCATGTAATTCACTTCCATACAATGGCTATATGATATTGATAGTTATTATGCTCTGATACACATATTTGCTATATGATCTTTGTCATTTTTGAGCTTCACTTTATCTTGTTAATCATGACAACTTTAAATTTGTTCAATTGGAAATATCAATCACCTAAATCTTGGATATAATTGATATCATATCTTGCCTAGATTTAGGGGGAGCTTAATATCATTGATATCATTGTCTTATTACTAGCTCCTCTGTTTTATTTTGTTCTTCCTAATCCTTTTATTGAGTGTTCAATCTAGAGGGAGAAAATGTTATTCTTTTTGGGATTAATGACAAAGGGGGAGAATTTATGGATTTATCAATTGCCCCCTAATCGATTGACAAAAAGAGGGAGAATATTTGGGGA
The DNA here is from genome assembly GCA_036346355.1 of Rhipidocladum racemiflorum. Lineage (NCBI taxonomy): Eukaryota > Viridiplantae > Streptophyta > Magnoliopsida > Poales > Poaceae > Rhipidocladum > Rhipidocladum racemiflorum. The sequence goes on from CM070570.1 coordinate 62,058,473, forward strand.
GAAATTATGGAGTTATCAAATGCCCAATAATCGATTGACAAAAAGGGACAATGAAAAAGAGGGAGAATATTTGTAAGTATGATCTCTAACTCATTCTCCGTGTTCATTTCAATGCTAAATATCTTTATATTGTCCTTTAGTGCATTTGTTAAATCGTTTGTCATAAATCACCAAAAAGAGGGAGATTGAAAGTGCATCTAGGCACTTATGTTGTTTTGGTGATTAATGATAAACGATTAATGACAAACGCATGTAATGTAAATCAATGTAATTGTACAAATGCTTAACTTAGTGCTTAACAAATGACAAACCTCTAATATGTTTATATTGTTATAAGACTAACACGTTTATTGCTTAGTTGAATATTAGTCTCATCTATTTTAGAGGAAAATCAATTGGGATGGTTAAGCAAAAGTGAGGTATGCAATCTCGGTATTCCTTCCATATTTGTCATTGCATTCTTCTTTAGCAAATGCATATTGAACTCTAAGTAACTTGTTGATTTCATATGTGCACATTGATTCTTGTCATAATTGCTTGTGCATATATATATTCATTTGAGTTCATTATGTGCTTTGTTTTTAATATGCTTGTGTTAACTAGAGTTAAACTGCATTGCTTCATATTGACTTGGTGCATACATGTCTTAGTTGTGTATCTTCTAATGCACCTCTTAGTGAAGTTTAATCTAGAATTGGATCACATTATTTACTCTCATTCCAAATATTGTTTGCACATGTGTAATTCGTGTATATTCTATCATGTGCTTCATTTAAGCAAAGTATGTGGTCCTTGCCATGATTTAATTGATTCTTCATATTGGCAATTATCTCTCTAGTGTAGTTAGATCAATCATATATTCATCATAATGCACTTAGCAGAGAATATTTCTATTGTCAAGTGTTTCCATTCATATTGTGCTTCTTGATATGAAACACTTGTTATTATCAATCTATTCAATATATCTTTTAAGCTTGTGGGACTAATATGTTTGCTGAGTGCTTTGATAAGAGTTAGGTCCCAAAGCTGTGTGTATGATGACCAAGATGGTTTGAAGGATGACAATCGAGTCAAAGTCAATTAAGACGGCGGTGTCACCAAGAGCTGAGGACTAAGTCAAGAACGACTTGGCGTGAGGATCGTCTTGGTGATGATCGAGGTCAAGGTCGGAGAAGACGAGAGTCTCATGAGGTGAATCGCGTCGAGGTTGACAAGACGAAGGGCGTCATCAATCTTTGTGGAAGCGTCATCATGCACCGTGCATCCAAGAAGTCGTCATGTAAGCTTAGTGTAAGACTTAGATTTTGTGTTAAATTTGAGTCTAAGGATTGCCGTACTATTAAGAGGGATGCAATCGTTGAAATCACTTAGATAAGTCTCAAGTGCTCAAAAGTGGTCTATCCTTGTCTAAGGTTGAGAAACCCAAGTGACACCGTGTTCACCTAGGTGTAGGTGGGTTGGTGTGAGGGATAGAAGTGTTGGTGGTACCGGAAAGTGAGAATTTGAGGTCTCCTTATGGATTCTTTGTGCAATCTGATTTTATCCTTTGGGATTTGGGTAGTGAGACCTTGTTAGTTGGATAGCCACCGTTCTTAGCTTTCCGAAAAGTCCGAATTCGCCGAAATCGGAGTCCGGGATCAAAAGTTATGCCCGTTTTCGTCGGGCTGCTGAGTGCTGCCTGGGAGATCCGGAGTATCCGGACATTTAACCCGGAGTCTCCGGGTTATCCGGAGTATCCGGACAATCCGGAGTGTCCGGATGATCCGGAGTGTCCGGGTTAATTATCCGAGTCTCGGGTTGACGATTCGGTCCAAACGGCTAGTTTTTGGGGTTCCTCTATTTAAAGCCCCCTTCTTGCCCACTTCAAAGTAGCCGTTGGGGGATGTTTTGCTGGGTATTAGAGGTGTTCTTTGTGAGTGTTTGAGCCCCCAATACTCCTCCCTACTCCTTAGATCTTAGTGATCCCCTTTTGTGAAGGGTTGGGTAGTGGAGAGAGGTGTTTGGATTGAGGATTGATTTGAGGAGTGGAGCTAGTTCCTTGGTGCTTTGAAGTGTTCTTCTTAGTGATCTTGAGCTCCCAAAAGCCCCTCTAACCCTAGATCTTAGTGATCCCTTTTGAGTGAAGGTTTGGGTGTGAGAGTGGGTAGTGATCGGATTGAGTTGATTAGTGTGTTGAGCACTTGAGGTGGACTCGAAGTGAGTTCTTCGGGAGCATTTGTTGCTCTTGGAGGTTGAGGTCTCCTAGACGGCTAGGAGTTGCCGGTGAGCTTCCAAGCGTTGTGTGGAAGGCCACCGAAAGTTTGTGAAGGTCCGATTCCGCCTCCGCAAGGAAAGGAATCAAAGAAGTGAAGACCGGCGAGTGCATTGTGCAACACCGGAGGAAGAGGGTTGAAAGACACCTGGCTCAAGTGTGACCGAGCCGCCTCAACGGAGACGTAGGATCCCCTCAAGGATCCGAACTTCGGGATAAAATCTTCGTGTCTCCTTCCTTACTTCGGTTTACTCTTTTGCTCATCCACTTAATTTGCTATTGATTCTTGTGATTATATCAATTAGATTGTATCTACTGCATCTATTCTTGCTTATATACTTGATTCATTGCAGTAGAGTAATTTGTATCACTAGAATCAAAGAAGCTCTTCAATTTATTGCTCATACTCTGTTCTGGCCGAACCAGTCAACCCGGAGTATCCGGTACATTGATCCGAAGTATCCGGATAATATATCCGGAGTCTTCGGGTTACCTGTCTCGGGCTGAATTGTTTATTTTGCAGAATTTAATTATACCAATTGCCTCCGCATTATCTCTGATAGATTAATTTAAATTAGGTATAATTTTGTAATCGCCTATTCACCCCCCCTCTAGGCCGACATCCCGGTCCTTTCACCCGGACATACGTCGCCGACAGCGCTCCGCGACGTGACCGCAGCCCGAGCCCCGATGGCCCCGGGCCGAGGGCATTCTGTCAAGGGATTCGCAGCGCGAGGTTCCCTGCCAGGTTCTGAGCGCCGGTCAACATAGCCAAGTACGCGGGGGCCACAAACCCCAGTGTGTGGCTGGAAGATTACCGGCTCGCATGCCGGGCGGGGGGAGCAACAGACGACCTTTTCGTCATCCAGTACCTCCCCATCTACTTGGCGGACTCAGCTCGAGCATGGCTCGAGTACCTGCCCGCCAACATCATCAGGGACTGGGCCGACCTCAAGCACCACTTCGTCGGCAACTTCCAGGGCACCTACATGCGACCAGGAAACTCACGGGACTGAAGGGCTGCGGCGGCCAGGGGAGAACCTCCGGGACTACATCCGACGTTTCTCCCAACAGTGCAACGAGCTTCCTGACATCCGCGACGCCGATGTCGTAGGGGCATTCATCTACGGCACCACCTCCAAAACCCTGGTCCACAAGCTGGGGTGCGCGAAGCCCAGAACCACCAAAGAACTCCTGGACATCGCCACCAACCACGCCTCGGGCGAGGAAGCCGTAGATGTCATCTTCGACAAAGGGAAGTCGAAGCGAGGGACTGGCGCCGAGCCCAGCCCCTCCTCCGACCGCCCCGACAAACGGAAGCGCCACGGCAAACAGGTCCGCGAGGACCGCCTAGTCGCGGCCGTCGACCAGCCGGGGAAGCCGCAAAACCGACAACCCCCCGACCATTTCGAGAAGCTAATGGAGAGTCCGTGTCCGAACCACGGATACCCCGTCAGACATAAGTATCGGGACTGCGAAGTCCTAAAGCGCTTTCTTTCCGGAGCCCCCACGACGCCGCGGGGCAAAGGAAAGAAGCAAGACTCGGCGCCGACCGCCGAGGATAAAGGGGCAGACGCCGGTTTCCCTGAAACCGACGGGTGCCTCATGATCTTTGGCGGGCCGGCAAGCTACGCCGACCGAAGGCAGCTCAAGCTCGCCTGCCGAGAGGTGTTCGCGGCGAACCCTGCCGTACCCAAATACCTTCGATGGTCAGAGTCCCCGATCACCTTTGACCGGACCGACCATCCCGACCACGTCCCGCAGCCAGGGAGGTACCCGCTTGTCATCGACCCCATCGTGGGGACGAAGCGCCTGACCAAGGTGCTCATGGACGGCGGTAGCAGTCTCAACATCCTTTACGTCGAGACCCTCGACGCCATGGGGATCCCCCGCTCGAGTCTCCGACCAAGTAGGGCGCCTTTTCACGGCGTCGTCCCTGGCCAGCAGGCCCACCCGCTCGGGCAGGTCGACCTGCCCGTCACGTTCGGGAGCCCGGCTAACTTCCGCACCGAAACCCTCACCTTCGAGGTCGTGGATTTTTCCGGCTCCTACCACGCCATCTTGGGAAGACCATGCTACGCGAAATTCATGGCGATCCCCAACTACACCTACCTGAAGCTGAAGATGCCCGGGCCGCATGGGGTGATCACCGTAACCACGTCTTTCCAGCTCGCTTACAACTGCGAGAAAGACAGTTGCGAGTTGGCTTCAGCGGTCGTCGCGTCCGCCGAGCTCGCCGGCTTCCGGGCCATGACCCAACAGTCTGCCCCCGACTCCAGCAAGTCCGGGTCGGGCTCCTTCAAGCCCGCCGAGGATACAAAGGCTATCCAGGTCGACCCCGAGGATCCGGCCAAGACCGTTCGGGTCGGGACCACGCTTCCTGCCAAATAGGAAAGCGCGCTCGTCGACTTCCTCCGCGCCAACCGGGACATCTTCGCATGGAGGCCCTCCGACATGCCAGGAATCCCGAGGGAAGTCGCCGAGCACTCTCTGAACGTCCGGTCTGGGTCCAGACCAGTCGCCCAGCGTTTGCGCCGCTTCGACGAAGAAAAGCGCACGGCCATAGGAGAGGAAATCGCTAAGCTCTTGGCTGCAGGGTTCATCAAAGAAGTTCGCCACCCCGAGTGGTTAGCAAACCATGTACTTGTAAAAAAGAAGATTGGGAAATGGAGAATGTGTGTCGACTACACAAGCCTCAACAAGGCATGTCCGAAAGATCCATTCCCTCTGCCCCGCATCGATCAAATGGTGGACTCCACCGCAGGGTGCCAATCCCTGTCCTTCCTGAACGCCTACTCAGGCTATCACCAGATCGCGATGAAGGAAGGCGACCAACTCGCAACCTCCTTCATCACTCCGTACGGCTCGTTCTGTTACGTACCAGTAATGTATGCAAACCTGCCTTTCCGACCAAATCGGCCGCAACGTCGAGGCGTACGTCGATGACATCGTTGTCAAGACCAGGAAGGCCCACGACATCATCGCCGACCTGGAGGAGACTTTTGCGAACCTTGGACGGTTCCGCATCAAGCTCAACCCTGAAAAATGCGTTTTCGGGGTACCCAAAGGAAAGCTACTCGACTTTATCGTCTCCGAGCGCGGCATCGAAGCCAGCCAAGACAAGATCTCCGCGATCTTAAGGATGGGACCGATCAGCAACCTCAAAGGGGCCCAGAGGCTGACAGGATGCCTAGCGGCCTTGAGTCGCTTCACGTCCCGCCTCGGCGAGCGCAGTTTGCCTCTCTACAAACTCTTGAGGAAATCCGACCAGTTCAGCTGGACGAAGGAAGCTCAGGACGCCTTCGACGCGCTAAAGGCTCTCCTGACCTCCCCTCCAGTACTGGTCGCCCCGGCACCAGAAGAACCTCTGCTGCTCTACATTTTCGCCACGACCCAGGTCGTTAGCGCGGCACTTGTCGTAGAGCGAGCAGAGGAGGGACGGGTCCTCAAGGTCCAACGGCCGGTCTACTTCATCAGCGAAGTACTCTCTGAGTCCAAGGCACGGTACCCACAGATGCAGAAGATGCTCTACGCAGTTCTGATCACAAAAAGAAAGCTGGTACACTACTTCAACCAGCACCACGTCTCCGTAGTGACTTCCCTCCCACTCGGCGAGGTCGTCCACAACCGCGACGCCTCCGGGAGGATTGCCAAGTGGGCACTCGAGCTCAACGGGCACGACATATCGTATGTCCCTCGGACCGCCGTAAAATCTCAAGTTCTAGCCGACTTCGTCGCCGAGTGGACCAAAGCCCAGGCACCGCCTCCGCTTGAAGACCCTGAGTACTGGACGATGTACTTCGACGGGTCCTTCACCAAAAACGGAGCCGGAGCCGGGGTCGTCATTGTTTCCCCGCTCGAAAACAAGCTCCAGTACGCCATCCGGCTGCTTTTTGACGCAACCAACAACGTCGCCGAGTACGAGGCCCTCGTTACCGGTCTCCGCATCGCCGCCGACCTCGGAGCCCTGCGGCTATACGTGCATGGCGACTCAAAACTGGTCATCGACCAAGTCATGAAGGCCGCGGAACCTCGCGACAGTCGGATGGCGGCCTATTGTCAAGAGGTACGCAAACTGGAGCAGAAATTCAAGGGATTTGAGCTCCATCATAGCTACAGACGGAACAACGGTGAGGCCGACCATCTGGCCAATCTTGCCTCTGGCAGAGGACCGGTCCCACCGGGGATTTTCATCCTTGACCTACACCAAGCATCCATCCGACCCGATCGTCCAGACGATCGGACGGACGACCCGCCGAAAGCACCTCCGCCAATCGGCCAGCAACCAGGAGCTGAGCTGGTCAAGCCAGGCTGCAATGTCCTGATGACCAGCACCGATTGGAGGAAACCCTTCATCGATCGGCTGACCGACGGTTCCCTCCCCGACAACCCAACCGAGGCCCGCCGCCTCGCACGACGGGCAAAGTCCTTTGTACTGGTCGGTGACGACCTCTGCAGAAGGAGCCCCTCCGGGATCCTCCAGAAGTGTATTCCGGCCGACCAGGGAAGAGAACTGCTCCACGACATCCACGGCGGAGTCTGCGGACACCACGCTGGGTCGCGGAACCTGGTCGGGAAAGCCTTCCGACAAGGCTTCTACTGGCTAACTGCCGTGGCCGACTCTGAACGAATCGTCCGGACATGCGAAGGGTGCCAATTCTTCGCTCGGCAAACTCATCTCCCAGCGCAAGCTCTCCAAACGATCCCTATTACCTGGCCCTTCGCCGTTTGGGGACTCGACCTGGTCGGCCCCTTCAAGAAAGCGCCCGGGGGCTTCACCCACCTACTGGTTGCAATGGACAAGTTCACCAAGTGGATAGAAGCTAAGCCGATCACGACCATCACTTCAGCACAGGCGGCGGACTTCATCCGCAATATCGTCTACCGGTTTGGAGTCCCGAACTCCATCATCACTGACAACGGGACGCAATTCACAGGAAAGGAGTTTCTCAAGCTCTGCGACAGTTTCAACATTCGCGTGGATTGGGCAGCCGTTGCCCATCCACGGAGCAACGGCCAAGTCGAACGCGCGAACGGCATGATCCTCCAAGGGCTCAAACCGCGGATCTTCAACCGATTGAAGAGGTACGCGGGACGTTGGGCGGCCGAGGTGCCTCCCGTACTTTGGAGCCTGCGGACCACCCCAACCCGATCGACCGGATTCACGCCATTCTTCTTGGCATTCGGAGCCGAGGCCATCTTACCAATCGACTTGGACTACGGCGCCCCGAGGGTTCAAGCCTTCAACGAGACCCGGGGGCTCGAATCTCAGCAAGACGCTGTCGAGCGGCTCGATGAAACGCGGGATATCGCCATCATCCGCTCAGCCAAGTACCAGCAGGCACTGCGACGCTACCACGACCGCAAGGTTAGAGGGCGAGCATTCAACGTAGGCGACCTGGTTCTGCGCCAGGTTCAGTCCAACAAAGACAAGCATAAGCTCTCCCCTCCTTGGGAGGGCCCCTTCACTGTAGTAGAAGTCCTTCGACCCGGCACTTACCGGCTCAAGGATCCCGATGGCAACACCTTGTCCAACGCCTGGAATATTGAAAAGCTAAGACGATTCTACCCTTAATCCTTTTTTCCTTTTACCTCGTTTATTACATGTTCACATTTTCTCACCCCAAGCGGACCGACCCTCGGTCGGGTCTATGCGTAGCGTTTCTGCCCTAACCTTGCCCGCTCAGGTCGGCATCCCGTCTAACCGCCGTCATTCACCTGTTCGTTCGATCTTTCTCTCCCGACCCGAGTGCCACGGCCCACGCCCCGACGGCTACGGTTGCGAAGTGGTATTTCGCTAAGGAGAAAAGAAACCGAGCAGGATAATGCACAGTTACTCAGGGGCCAATCCGACGAACAAGGTCGGGGTACGAACGCTCGTGTTAAACCTTTTTGCCTACTTTTTGGAAAACACTGGAGCATGTCGATCACTGGTCGGATGGTCCCCACAGACCCAAGAACAATGATCCCAGCACGTTTTTACCAGTAAAAAACTGAAAAGTAGCGAAAGGCGTATACAAAACTTCTAAAAATCCGAACACCTTTATTTCTTCAGATTCAACGGCATTTACATTCTTTAGAAACGAGAAAGTCTAAAATCAAAAGTTTATCTCATTTAAGGGTCTTCCCCGCCTCGGTGGATCTCCGGACTTATCGTCCCTCTCCAAGCGCGGCTTCGGCTTCCCACACAATTTTTGCCGCAACGCACAGTAGAAACTGGTCGGGTCGCCGAAATCCGCAACAGGAGAGCCCCGATCTGCCCGGACGCGCCGTCGAGAATCGGCGGCCCCCTGCGCCCCCCTGTGTGACCTCTATGGTTCCCGGGGGAGCTTGGGGCCCGCCACAGAGGGATCCACCGTCGGAGAAGTGTACGGCAGCACGATCGGGGCGATCGACAGCACGTCCATCGGCGCAGGCCTGGATGTCGCGGTGGACTCCAGGCTCCCGGAAGGAGAAGGGGCACGGGGGGGGGGGACGGCGTCCTGTTCCCCCAATCGCTCGGGCGCTCGCAACGGCGGCTCCCTCAGCTCGACGACCGCAGCCTGCCGCTCCCGCTCCTCCTCCTCCGCCTCCCGCTCCAGCAACTCCCAATCAACCCCGTCGTCCAACGGGGCCGCCACTACGAGACGGCCGGCTCGTCGCTCCAACTCCTCCTCGTCCTCAGCCTCTTGTTCAAAGGCGTCCCAGTCGATCTCATCGGTCGGTGGGTTCTCGTCCTTAGAGTGGGGTTGGGAGGGCGAGGCAGCCATGGAAGCAAGTCAGTAGCAGGTCTCAATATCGCTGGATAAAGTCCCAGCGCCCACCGTCCGCCTATTTATAGGCGATCCGTAGCCAGACGAAGCGATGCGCTGGGGGTACCCGCCAGCACTTACTGCAGCTGCGCCTTTTCGAAGCTGATGGCGTGGAAGCCGAAGCATCAAAGCCAACGGTGCGAAAACCGAAGCACCGCCAAATCTCCGCGTTGAACAAAAACGCCTCGAGAACCTCGCCAGTCGCAAGGAAAGATAAGTGAATATCCTCTTTTCCCGCACTCGTTATTATTCCTTCAAGTGGCGCGCGGCGGTAACAACCAAACCGCCTCGCACCACTCGGGGCTACAAGAGTCCCGTGGGTCGGTGACACGACCAATCACCAGGTCCCCCCGAAACGGCCAAACTTTCGACCAAAAAGTACTACGGCCTACGCCCCGACGGCTACGGTTGCGAAATAGTACTTAACGGAAGAAGGAAGTGCCCAAGCGGAGCGACCTACGATTGATCGGGAACACCCCTCCCACGGTCGCACTAACCGATCGACATGTTCTTGAGCGTTCTCTTGTTTCCCCGACTCCCTAACTTTGTAATGCGCACACCAACCTACGCCCGACCCCTGTGGTCCCCAAGGCAATGGACGGTAATAGTGTCCATCACAAACAAAGGGCGCGGAAAACAAGCGCGAAGCAAAACACATGCCAGTTCCTTACAAACCTAGGAAGAGCAAAGAAAACTGTTTAATCTCTCTCTCTTTCTATCGCTCATCTATGGAGGACGTCAGTCGGGGAAATCTGGTCGGCAATCGCCCTGGCGTGCGGTTCGACTCGAAGCTCCAAGGCGTCGATTTCCTCCTCAGACCGGTTTGCGGCGACCCCGCTACTGACGGTATCCAGGTCGATACCGTCGTAGTAGGAGAGCGTACAAACCAGTGCCGAGGTAGCCCCAAGAGCAGTGCCGGTCGCCACCGAAGCCTCCACGTGGTCGGAGACGCGGGCCAGGGTACTTTCCAGCGAGCTCGAGCCTGGTTGAGAGCCCACCGGCCCCAGCAGCCGATCACGGATCTCCCGGTCGACCGATCGCAATGATGTCAGCTCGACCCGATCCTCCTCCGACAACTGCTGCATGGATAGGGCCATGTCGCGCGACGCAACAGCTTCGTCACGCGCCGCGACCGCCTCGTCACGCGCCTCCTCCGCCACCTTCCGTGCCTCCGTGGCGCCCCCGAGGTTCTTCTGCAACTCTGCAACAAGGCCAGTGGAATCGGGAAGCCACGGCGAAGCAACCCAAAGATTGAGGACGCTAGAGCTAAGGCGCTTACCCGACACGGAGTCAGTCATGCCGCGGAGGCCCTCCTTGGCTTGTACCCGAATCGCCCGATTGCGCTCGACCTGCCCTAAAGCAGCGTCGCGCTCGATAGCCACGTCCTGGGCAAGCTTCCCAGCCGCTTCAAGCTCCCTGCTGAGACAAGCGGCATTCAACTCAGCATCCCCCTTCGCCCGGTCTGCCTCCGCCAAGAGAGACTCAAGACCAGACACCTTCTCGCTCAAGCCCGCCGCTGGCGCTCCCGAGCGGGCGTCTTTGCGTCCACACTCTCTTGGCGGGCTCGCGCGCCGACCGCTTCGCGGTCCAAGGCACTCCGAGCCTCCGATAGTTCGGAGCGCAGCCGGTCGCACTCCAACTCGGCAGACGACCCCCGCTGGCTCTGAACCCGGATGTACCCGGACTTGAACGCCGACCGGGTCTTCAGGTTCTAGGGACAAAAGATACCCGTCAGCCCTCAACCCGACCAACAAAAAGGGTAAGCACGCAACGGTACAGGCAGATTACCTCAACTCTCCGAAGGGCCTCCCCAGAGACAACCCCCAGCCTTGAGTTGAAGGACTGGAGTGTAGCTGACAGCACCTCGCGGACCCGATCTGCTTCGGCCGTAACCTGCTGACAGATCTCTCCGACCGTGGTCCACTCGTCCCCCTCTGCCTCATCATCCAGAACCACCGGCGACGAGCCTGGTAAGACCAGCGGTGGGATAGGAACGCTCCTGCCACATCTTCGAAACGCTAAAACGATGGCGGCAGCAGGAAGCTGGTAAAACACCTCTCTCCCGTCTCTCTCCCTCTTTCGATCTCTCTCCCGTCGCAGGTAAAAGCGAGGGCAGCCACAACTCCTCCCATCCTCCCTTATGTATGAGAAGCGGACCGGCGGGAGTCGAGCGGACGCAGGTCAAGCCAACCGCCCCACACCACGAAAAGCGACACGTTTCGCCACCTAGCCACGTCGCTGTAAGTACGCCGGCTACCAATCCCCCACTACGCGTTAAAAGCTGTCAGAAAACCGCAGGGAGAACAGGCGCCACCTCAAAAGGCGCTCCCAGCGTCCTCTCGGTCTCTACCTGCGGGTCGTCCCAGAGACGCAATCGTCAACGCCAAAGGCCCACTGAGCCACCGAGGCCCCAGGGCCTCCCAGACCTCGACAAGACCGCACCTGAGGCCCGGCCTAACGCTGAGGGATCCAAAAACCGGTCGCAAAACGAATCCGGCTCCACCACAGCAAAAAACGAGCAAGGGGTGAGGACGAGGCGAGCCCCCAGCGGCCCCCTAGTTGGGTCGGCGGACGACCCAATCGCCTTAACTCGCGTCCGGGACCATACCTCACGCTCTCCCGCGGAGCCCGTCGACGGGCGGCAGGCAGCTGCACCCTGGGTTGGCGAACGATCCAAGGTCCGATACGGGATCGAGTAAGGAAAGGTTCTTTATGGATCGCCCCCAAGTGGGGTCGGACACCCGCGCCGGGATCGTCCGCTAGGGGACCCCCCTCGCGAGGGGGGCCTCCAGGTTCCACCCGGATCACCCGCTTGCAGCTCCACGAGGGCGGCGCTCGAGCCAGCGAAGGCAAGCGCGCGTCTCTCACCCCCTCCAGGTCCCACACCTGCGGACGGGGCGTAAGCGTGGGACAGGCAGCGAATCTCTCCATCCACTAGCGAACTCACCAGACGATGTCCCGGGTCGGCCGCGATTCGCCCAGCTCCGGCGTAAAATGAGTCACTCTGACCTGCCCCGCTCCGACCCAGCGCAAGCGTGCCCACCGCGACCACGACGAGGAGATAAACGCGCGGGTCCCACCAAACGAGCCGGTCGGGGCCCCACTACGTGGCTCACCAAGCGGCCGTAACCCCGACACGCTCTCCGACCGGTAGCGGGGCTTGGGTTACACTCACGGTGCGCTCGCGCGCACCCGGTCGAAGTTTCTTCCCGACCAGCTCCGGTCGGGCTTCCCGGCACGGCAAAACGCCGGTCAAACAACTATAACCCCCCAACCTGCTCTCCGACCAGCTCGGGGGCTCAGAACTACACCAGCCGGTGCGCTCGCGCACCCGGTCGAAGTTTCTTCCCGACCAGCTCCGGTCGGGCTTCCCGACACGGCAAAGCATCAAGGCGTGACCCCCCGACCTGCTCTCCGACCAGTTTGGGGGCTCGGGGGCTACTGACGACAATCCATATCTCGGGTACCCCCAGCGGCCCGGAAAGGCGCGTGGGCCGACCCAAGCCGGTCGGGGCCCGAAGGCGTGACCGAGTCTCCGAAATCCCGAGGAAGCGACGGCATTTATTGCGTATCGAGCGTATTAAATGTAGGCCATGATGGCCGTAACCCAGCGGCACAAGTCCCCGACCCCTGCATTAACTACGACCAAGAAGAGAGGGGGAGTCGGCGGCCAGTCCCATCAGCCCGTCACTTTCGAGCAAACACGAGCGCGGAAGACGGACGCCTATAGGGGTAGCCTTTTTTCCTTTCCTTTCCAATTTACAGTGTAACCCTCCTCCTCGCCTATATAAAAGGGGGAGGAGCGAGCATGCAGAAGAAAAACGAACGAACAACAAAGAAAGAGAATCAATACAATCCAACTCACACGAACTGGAGTAGGGACGTTCAGCCCGAACCAGTATACATCTTGTGCTCACCCGAGTCAAGCCGTTCGAGGAGAGGGAGCGTGCACCCCCTTCGACCTATACAAATTCACTAGCCGGTGCCCGAAACACCGACAATATGATACAACCCAAAGGTTTTGTTGATACTAAGGATGCTGATAAGGTATGCAAACTTCAGCGATCCATTTATGGACTGAAGTAAGCATCACGAAGTTGGAATCTCCGTTTTGATGAGGTAATCAAAGGTTTTGGATTTGTCCAAACTTACGGAGAAGCTTGTATTTACAAGAAAGTGAGTGGCAGCTCTATAGCATTTCTGATATTATATGTGGATGACATATTGTTGATTGGAAATGATATAGAACTTTTGAAAAGCGTAAAAGATTACTTAAACATTAAGTTTTCAATGAAGGACCTTGGTGAAGCAGCGTATATTTTAGGCATCAAAATCTATAGAGATAGATCGAGACGCTTGATTGGGTTATCGCAAAGTACATACCTTGACAAGATTCTAAAGAAGTTTAGAATGGACGAAAGTAAGAAAGGGTTCTTACCTATGTTGCAAGGCAAGACGTTGAGTAAGACTCAGAGTCCAGCTATAGCAGAAGATAGAGAAGTAATGAATAAGATTCCCTATGCTTCAGCCATAGGCTCTATCATGTATGCTATGTTGTGTACAAGACCGGATGTGGCACATGCTATTAGTTTGACTAGCGGTACCAATCTGATCCAGGTTTGGAACAACTGGACAGCGGTCAAGAATATCTTTAAGTACTTAAGAAGAACTAAGGATATGTTTCTCATATATGGTGGTGAAGAAGAGCTCGTCGCAAAATGTTACGTCGACGCTTAGTTTCGACATCGATCCGGATGACTCTAAGTCACAAACCGGGTATATTTTTGAAATGAATGGAGGAGCAGTGAGCTGGAGGAGTTCCAAGCAACTGTGGTGGCGGGATCTTCAACAGAGGCGGAATATGTTGCCGCTTGAAGCGTAGCGAGAAGCGCTTTGGATGAAGATGTTCATATCCGAACTGGGTGTGGTTCCGAGTGCGTTGGACCCAATGGTTATCTATTATGATAACAATGGTGCCATAGCCAATGCTAAAGAACCAAGGTCACACAAGAATTCCAAGCATATTAAGCGCCGGTTTCACTCCATCCGTGAACATGTCAAGGATGGCGATGTAAAGATTTGCAAAGTGCACACGGATCTGAATGTGGCAGACGCGTTGACTAAAGCTCTCCCAAGGGCAAAACATGATCGACACGAACTCAATGGGTGTTAGATTCATCACAATGTAATCTAGATTATTGACTCTAGTGCAAGTGGGAGATCAAGGGAATATGCCCGAGAGGCAATAATAAATTGTTTATTATCTTATTCCATGTTTATAATAGATGTTTATTTCTCATGCTAAAATTGTATTAACCGGAAACGTTGATACATGTGTGTTTAATAAACAAAAAGGTTCCTAGTAAAGCCTCTCTTTTAAACTAGCTCGTTGATTAGCGATGATCAAGGTTTCACGATCATGAACATTGGATGTTGTTAATAACGGGGTCACATTATTAGAAGAATGATGTGATGAACACACACCCAAGTTGGTATAGCAAATTCGATCAAGTCATTAAAGTTTGTTGCTGTACTGAACATATATAAAATAGCTCTTTTCCTTAGACCATGAGATAATGTCAATCACTAACTCCGGAAGAGTACTTTGATGACATCAAACGTCACTCCGTAACACGGTGACTATAAAGATGGATTTGGGTACTATGAAAGTATTAGTTGAGGCTCATGCATCAAGAGTGGGATTTGTCCATCCAAATGACGGAGAGATATACTCTGGGCCCTCTCGGTGATATCACATTGACATCGCTTGCAAGCACGTGACTAGGTCACAAGAATGTCATATCACGGAACGAGTAAAGAGTACTTGTCGGTAACGGGATCGAACTAGGTATAGTTGATACCAATGATCGGATCCCGGATAAGTAATATATCGCGAGACAAAAGGAATTGGTTATGTTGTTTTTTGTTCACACGATCATTAGTTCATCGTTGAGTAAGTGGGAGTCATTATGGATCTCCAGATCCCGCTGATGATTATTGATCAGAGAGGTGTCTTGATCATGTCCATTTTTATTCACGAACCGTAGGGTGACACACTTAAGGTTCATCGACGCTTTTTGAGTGGGTACGGAACACCGGAGAAAAGTTTGGACAGCACCGGAATAGTTTTGCGATATCGGAATAGTTCAAGGGGGTATGTGTTAATTTTTGTTAATTAAAAGAATTAACAAATATTAAAATAACAGAAATAAAATTGTTTATTTATTTAATGGAGAGTCCATTCACATGGAGAGAATGGAGAGTCCATTCACATGGAGAGAATGGAGAGTCCACTCACTCCTATAAAAGGGAGGGTGGAGCTCCTCTCTCATGTACTAATCTCCATAACCCTTTGGTTGGTCCTTTCTCCCTCCTCCTGCTGTTCCACCTTTCAAGCAGTAGCTTAAGCGAAGCGCTGCTGAAATAGTTTCTCCACCACCACCACTAAGTTGTAGTGTTGTTGGAGTTTCTCGTGGATCCTCTACTTCCGCTGCCCCGCTAGATCGAGGGATTGGAGGTCGTCGTTGTTCTGTACGTGTGACCAAGTACGGAGGCGCTGCCGTTTGTGGCGCTCATCTTCGCGGCTTTGAAGTCGGGCGTGTACCTCTACTTCAACCACGTTTGTTTGCGGGAACGTTATTCCCGCTTTCGGTCTACGAGGGTGAGTCCTTCTGAAACCGTTTGCATGTATCTCCTAGATATGATCTTGGTGTTTGTTTGCATTCGTAGGAAATATTTTATTTTCCATGCTTAGAACCCATCACATATTAGTACCAATAATGATAGCATCTTGTTAGTTCTTCAACATATTAGTACTAATAATGATAGCTTCTTGTTAATTCTTCAACATATGCATCGAGATGTATATGTATATGCCAATTTTATTGCAAATTTGAATTTTGAGATGTATATGTATACACAATTTTATTGCAAATTTGAAGTCTGAGATGTATATGTATATGCCAATTTTATTGCAAATTTGAATTTTGAGATGTATATGTATATCCCAATTTTATAGCAAATTTGAAGTCTGAGATGTATATGTATATCCCAATTTTATTGCAAATTTGAAGTCTGAGATGTATATGTATATGCCAATTTTATTGCAAAAAATATAAAGATTTTTATTTACTACACTGTTTCGTGCTTTCGGTATTACCGATGCTTTCACCCCATAAATAATGGTCCAAATTATCATAAAAATTTCTAAAAAATATATTAGCTGTAACACAAACCAATATAAGGTGTATACCACTCCCACTGCCGATTGAAGCGTGAATCATGATGCGGTTCCAATAGTGAGAAAATGTGACTTATGGATAATTTCCCTTCGTGATGATAACGTGTTATGAAACTAATCGTTCACTCACACCAATCGACGGCACGCCAATGCAAGCATACGAACAGAAGAAGAAGCACACCATATAAGGAGAAAATCTCTCTTTTTATTAGATTGATTGATTTCTGTACAAGGCAATGCCCTATATATACAGTGGAGGACCCCTGAAGATTAATTCGGATTCACCCACCATGTATAGAGTCCTTCTCTCCGGGGATAATGATTCTATCTATATCATAACAAGAACAAACCAAGCAACTTGTAGCAACTTAAATCCATTTTATCATTTTAGTCGTAAGTCATAACAAATCTATTAAATGGGTACAACAAATTATTCACGCTATAAAAATGGAACAATTAATTGAATGGTCGCAAGTTAACTAACTAAGCAAACTATCATTACGTGGCTCACTTTAATTAGACGACTCTATGTAATTTAGCCTGCGTGAGCCTTACTCGCATTCACAACTCAAACTGCCGCGGCCGCCTCCATTGCATGAAACCCACGGCCAGATCGAGACACCGTCGTCTCCACTAGCTGCAAACCACACCACTCCGCCGCTGCGCCGGCACCGGCGCCACGACTACCTCCTTCGCCGCCGCGCCAAGCCCCTTCTCGTCCCTACCGTCATGGGCCATCTTTCCGCCCAGGAACATCTCGACGGCGCTCGCAGCGGGACCGAAGACGTCCGCCTGCCACGAGGCACGCTCCGCGCCTGCGTCCTTCCCCTTGCCGACCTTCAGCGTGAGAACCCTGGTGACGTCGAGGCGGCGGAGGCTCCAACCGGGGATACCGCGGAGCCGGTGGATCTTCTGCAGCTGGTAGCACGCCAGCCTGCACGTGTTCACCTTGATCTTGTCGACGGCCGCCGCGAGGAGCAGCGCGCGCAGCTCGTCGTTTCCCTCCAGCTCCCCCGCAGCCTCCATCCCGAGGTAGGTGTCCATCTCCGGCACGCCTATGGACCTCCGGATCCCCCGGGAGTAATCCGCGTCCGGCCGGAAGAGTTCCCGTACCTCGCGGACGAGCCCTAGCTCCACCATGCAGTCAACGCGGTCGCGGACGTACCGGTGCAACACCGGGAGGTCGGCGTCCACCCAGAGGAAGAAGCAGTCGTACCGCCCGCGGAAGCCCGGCTCGCCGTCCAGCAGCGCCTCGAGGTACCTGTTCGAGCCCCCCGCGATGATCGGCACGCGGCCCCTCGCGATGACGGACTCCACAGCCCGCTTGGCGTCTCTGCGGAAGTCCGCGACGGTGTAGTCGGCGTCGGGATGCACCCCGCCGATGAGGTGGTGGGGCACGCCGGCGCCCTCGTCGGCGGTGACCTTGTTGGTTACGACGTCGAGGCCGTCGTGGACCTGAATCTTGTCCGAGTTGACGACCTCGCCGCCGAACCGCAGCGCGAGGTCAATAGCCAGCTTGGACTTGCCGGTGGCCGTGGCGCCCATCACCACCACCAACTTGCCCTTGCCGGCGCCGGTGCTCGGTGTCGCATTAACGCCCTCCATGGATATGCAGAAGCCTCGGTGAGACGTTTAATCGCTGCGTGCATGAAAGATGAAACCTGAGATGCATAATTAACGTACGTGAGATGCCTTTCTATTTATAGTAGTTGTACTCCTGCTATCACTGTCGTGCAGCTGTGCATGACTGCATCGCACGTGTGGGTTTTTTATTCAACCGTCGTTCATCACTCGCTACAGTAAATTTGTTTATGGGATTATAATGTTTTCTTCGTAGCCCTAATAAATATACAGTTTTACATTGTTCGTCTAATATATATATTAAAAATAGTGTTTAAAGATAATAATTAGAGGATAATCTAGTTATTTTTAATATCTTATTGATTTATATGTTAAGAAAAAGTATAACTTATAAATTTAGACGGAGCGAATAACATTTCATTCATGGGTGAAATTGTCTCTGTCCACCTACTTTTTATTGGACTTGAATTTATAACCTCGGCATCTCCATCGTCATCTGAACATCTGAACCCTTTGCGTAGATATCGAAAGCCTGACCGTTGACAATTAGAACGGTGAGTACGACTGCCATCGTCTTGTTGCAATTCAACGACGAAGAACGTACGGAGGTACGACTTGGCTCGCACGTGTATCTTTTGACAAATATTCGTGCGTACGTGCGAACGTGTCAACTGTGGCGTACGTCAGTAGGGGTGTTTGTCTCCCGGACTGGTGAGGCAGCTGCTGGTTGCCGGGAAACTTCGGTCGCCATTGAGAAACTAAAACAGAGAAGGTATTTGTTGCATGCAGGAGAAGACCTAGCGCCGGTCGTTGACTAGTCTCGTGTAAAAGGCCGACAGGGAAGGAAATTTTGGTTCCTAGCTTAGATCTAGAACGCATTGGAGGCCAGTGTCGATCGTGTGTTTGACGTGGCCGGTCATAGATAGATGGGAACGCAAATGGTAGATCTAGAACGCATTGCATGCAAATGGCGTATGCAAAAGAAAAATAGAGAAGATACTTTATATGTGCAGAACAAAAATAGAGAAGATACTTTGTATGCAGAAGAAAAATAGAGAAGATCGATGCCTAATGTTACTGTGATTTCTTTTGTTTATGGCAGACGGCCGGTGCAGCGTCTTAAAGGCAAAGAGACTAAGAGGATATCAAAGGTGCTCTAGTCTATTTGTATATATACACTCTTTGCATACGCCACTGGGTAGTGATCTAGTTGAGAACTGGAATAGAATGCATAGGGCCGCTGGCACTCAAGGTTGTGTTTGGCTCTGGGTTCTAGGGTTTCGTCTGTGTCTAGGAGTAGGTCCTTGTTGGTCGATCGGCCCGTGTTTTGGCTCATAGACACAAGTGGCATAATATGAAGTTGTACATGAAATAAATAGAGTTTGCTTCGTACTATACAACTAACAGTTTGTCTCTAATAGCTATTAATATGCCTCCAAAAACATTTGTTTATAAATAGATTTGAATTAATTGTATAGTCCTATTTTTGCTGTCAGCATGCATGCTATGTAGCATATATAGCAAATTCATGTAGTAGTAGCTGGTAAATTAACACCGAAAAGGATGCGGCTAGAAGTCGAAGAGTCAATCCACTAGATGAACAAACCAAAGCTGGAGTCAATATTCAACCTAAAAAAAGTATGCATTGCATGTCTGCATGGCTTGGGCCAAAAGTTTAGTGATTTTTTTTTTTCATATCTAGAATTCTAGATTGCATATATATAGCTCAGAAAAAGTCACATGGACGATGTCCTCTATGACCATAATTAAGAGGAAGCACCTAATTTTGATAGGCAAAATAATTAGCCACATTGGCAAAATTGGAAAAAGTCAAGACACAAAAATCTCACTACTATAAATTGCCAAATCTCCGAGGGTTTGCTTAATACATACGAACAAAAGTTCCCAAGGGTCAACACTCGAGAAAGATACACACGGGTCATCACGCTTGGTTAGTTTGACCTTCCAAGTGTCTGTGTTTCTCACAAACCACACGGGAGTTGGGATACATCTTACATGTCGCTCCATGTTTCTAGTTTGACTCTCAGGAAACAGACTATGAATGATTTTTAATTGTTTCTGCATCTCATGTCAAGTTTCCTAACTATAACTCTTTTCTACCTACCGGTTCAATGCTTGTGTTCTACTGTATACGGACTAAAAAAAGTCCGTATTACACCCGCGTATTGAGCCGATATAGGGGTGAAAATGGATCGGATACGGATAGATAATGGCTTTAGCATATTTGTTTTCATATTTTTTTTCTCGGATGCGGATACGGATAGTCCGGATATGAATACGAATATGGATAATGTCGAATACAGATACGGATCGATTACGAATCAAATCGGATACGGTTACAAATATTTATTGGAACATGATAACCCCTTAGATTGTACATAAAAATCAACAAAAACACATAACTAATTGATTTGATCAAAATATTATTGAAAATTGAATAAAGATAAGCATTTTCATTCACTTAGACAATAGTTAGATACCATGTCACAAACAAAATTATGTAAGACTTAGTTCATCACACATATACGATTAGTTCATCATATATGGAGATCAAAACACAAAATAAAGGTGATCCTTGCTCAGAGACATAAATGGAAACAAACACAGAACACACTAAACGTTTGATAATACATAGATACCATGTCTTTAGAAAAAATATATGACACTTACATGTAATGACCCAAGATTTGTATTCTTTTTAAATTATATTGAAAATAATAAATTATGTATTTATGAGTTTTTATAAATTTTTAGCTACTTATTTAAAATATTTTTCTATTAATGACAAGAGTGTTGGAATTTTTGAGAAAATTTAAAATCTGACGTTGCACTTGATCTTGGCGACGGCGGCCCAAGATGTGAAGGCAACGACGGGCTCGGAGCAAGGTTGTCATTGGCGGCGGTGTCGGGGGCAGCCGGTGTGACGTACCGCGGGATCTGTGAGGCAGCGGGCCAGGAGGGAGGTGGTGGTCGAAGTAGTGCCGCGGTGGTGGTTGCGATTCAAGAGCGCGGCAGGGGATTTGGAATCAGTTTGTTTGGGTTTTTTTTTATTGATTTAAAAACCAAAAAGTAAAAGTCGAAATAAATAGAAGGCTTTTTAACCGGGTTTTAAAAAAAGCCTAAAAGCTCTATATAACTATAAGCTAAAAGCTAATCAAAAGAGATTTTTTTTATTTTTGGGGATTGAAAATAAATATTTACCATTGAAGTTCTAAAATATTTACCCACCAAATGCCATCGCATATAAACTCGAAAATCCTTCCCGTCTCCTTGTTTCTCTTCCTCCTCCCTCTCTCCCCTGTGCGACATGGCTCACTCCGCCGGATCCGTCCCTAGTCTCCTCCCTCCCGTGCCTTCACTGGCCTCCTCCCTTCTCCCTCCTCCACCAACCAGGATCCAGTGTGGCATGGGTGGAGGCGGTCAGACCCGAGCATGGAGTGGCGAGAGGCAGCACGAGGCAGTCAAACTAAAGCATGGAGCGGCGGGAGGCGGTAGGATCTGGACTTGCGGGGGTGGAGGCAAACGGATCCGGCCATAGCGCGGCGGGAGGCGGTCGGATAGCCGGTGGAGTGGCCGGACCCGAGAGTGGAGCGGCAGGAGGTAGCAGGAGGTGGATAAAACAGTCTGTGATGTGGTGTACCTTATCACAGACGGTTCGTGGTTCAAACCGTCTGTGATAAGGAAATCATCACAGACTGTTCATAGATAAAACCGTCAGTGATGTGCCTTGGACTCATCACAGACGGTGTGTTTTTAAAAACCGTCAGTGGTGAGGGTTTGTATAGTAGTGAGTAGGCATTCGGATTGAGCGAAGGATGATGGATGGATTATTAACAACCATTCTAATTTTTGCTTTTTTTATTTTGCACTTTAATCAAAGATGATTGTTTGTATGAACAATTATAATGGTAGTATGAATTGTGAATTTTGATATTCAGTTTTAATGATTGCTATGTGTTCATCGATATCATGTTTACTTAAAACTGAAATTATGCAATAAGAGTATTATGGATATTTCGTGCCAATAAACCAACCCAACATAAGTCAGTCTCCCAAATAGATTGACTTGGCTTAAAAGCATACAACTTTTAAGTTATTTAAGCCAAAAAGTTGGATTTAAGTTATAAGCCAAAAAGTTTAAGATAAAACAAACATGGCCTTAGTATTGGTATTAGGGTTCAATTAAAGGGAGAGGAAGAATCGGGGCGCAGTTCACTACTACAAAATGATACATCACTATCGCTTCATCTGTGTCGGTTCCAAACTTTTGACTAAAAAACCGATTGTGATACGTGTATGTCATTCGTAAATTTTGGTAATAGGTTATCACAATCGGTTCTGAGAAAGAACCGATTGTGATAAGAATCATCATCACAATCGGTTCTTTCTATGAACCGATTGTGATAACCCATTTCCTCATCACAATCGGTTCTGAAAAAGAACCGATTGTGATGATATACCACTTATCACAATCGGTTCTGAGAAAGAACCGATTGTGATGATGGACTTATCACAATCGGTTCTGAGAAAGAACCGATTGTGATAAGTCCATCATCACAATTGGTTCTTTCTCAGAACCGATTGTGATAACTCCGCTTCTAATCACAATCGGTTCTTTCTAGGAACCGATTGTAATGAAGACCTTTATCACAATCGGTTCTTTTTCAGAACCGATTGTGATGAGACTCGCAAGGTTTATATCCTCTCGGGATGAACTCTCCTCTGTTGTTGGTGTTCTAGAGCAAAAAATAACCGTCGCCACCCCGAAAAATAGAACATACTCTTGTTGAAACTTAGACTTGTGGGAGAAAAATCTGAAATCCTTAAGGATGTGTGTTAAGAGGGTAAGTTGAAGCCCCAGCTTGAGAAGATTTCCCCTCTATTTTCTCTCAGTTGAGGTTTTTAGCATATTTATAAGCAAGCACTTAGTGGTGACGACGACACACATGGAACAAATTACATGCGTGTAGATCATTAAAGAGGGTTGTATTGTAAATAAAGTTGTAAGATTCCCATGTCTAATTGAGACAAGCTAATGCCATTTCAAGGGTAAAGTACCAGCAAAGTAAAAGTACAAACTTGCCAACTTGTTAACTTGCTGTTGAACCTATTTTAGTTAAAATATACAGGACAATACTTCCATAAGGAAGGAAAGGGAAGAATTTTTCCACTCAACGCATAATTATTAGTAATTACTTGCACATTCTTTCCACTCCATCCAAGAACAACACATAATTCCAAACAATTATTAAAACAATATCAAGAATAATACCGGCACTACTAGTCCTTTTATATTGCAGTTGGTTTCAATTAAAACTGACACTACTAATCAAACCTATTGCTTTTTGTGAAGGCAATGAAAGGAATGCATTTCAATAGCATATATACAGAAAGTTTAGCAAAGTGGAGACCGACTCGGCTTGAACTTAAATTAGATGGAAAATAGAATTAAAGGTGTGGTGGACACCACATCACAATCGGTTCTAGCTGAGAACCGATTGTGATGAGGGGTGTGATCACAATCGGTTCTATCTCAGAACCGATTGTGATGAGGGTGGTCATCACAATCGGTTCCTATTGAGAACCGATTGTGATGAGGGGTGTGATCACAATCGGTTCTATCTCAGAACCGATTGTGATGACACCCTCATCACAATCGGTTTTAGCTCAGAACCGATTGTGATGAGGGTGGTCATCACAATCGGTTCCTACTCAGAACCGATTGTGATAAGGGGTCCCTCATCACAATCGGTTCTCAACTTGAACCGATTGTGATAACGGTGTCATTACAATCGGTTCTTGTTCAGAACCGATTGTGATGTGCTCGTGACCACCAAAGTGAAAATTGGACGCCAAAGTGAAAATTGGGCGTCATAATAAAATTGGACACTTAGTTAAATTTTGGAGCACCCAAGTCAGAGTAAATTCGAAGTATAAGAATACTAACATTAGTGTTCGGGTGCTTGCTTTGTGGGGTTAAGGGGAGGGAGACGCGTTATATTTTCAAATGCTATCATACCAACAATACGGTACTAAATTGGACACTTAGTTAAATTTTGTAGCACCCAAGTCAGAGTAAATTCGAAGTATAAGAATACTAACATTAGTGTTCGGGTGCTTGCTTTGTGGGGTTAAGGGGAGGGAGACGCGTTATATTTTCAAATGCTATCATACCAACACTACGGTACTAAATTGGACACTTAGTTAAATTTTGTAGCACCCAAGTCAGAGTAAATTCGAAGTATAAGAATACTAACATTAGTGTTCGGGTGCTTGCTTTGTGGGGTTAAGGGGAGGGAGACGCGTTATATTTTCAAATGCTATCATACCAACAATACGGTACTAAATTGTACACTTAGTTAAATTTTGTAGCACCCAAGTCAGAGTAAATTCGAAGTATAAGAATACTAACATTAGTGTTCGGGTGCTTGCTTTGTGGGGTTAAGGGGAGGGAGACGCGTTATATTTTCAAATGCTATCATACCAACAATACGGTACTAAATTGGACACTTAGTTAAATTTTGTAGCACCCAAGTCAGAGTAAATTCGAAGTATAAGAATACTAACATTAGTGTTCGGGTGCTTGCTTTGTGGGGTTAAGGGGAGGGAGACGCGTTATATTTTCAAATGCTATCATACCAACACTACGGTACTAAATTGGACACTTAGTTAAATTTTGTAGCACCCAAGTCAGAGTAAATTCGAAGTATAAGAATACTAACATTAGTGTTCGGTGCTTGCTTTGTGGGGTTAAGGGAGGAGACGCGTTATATTTTCAAATGCTATCATACCAACACTACGGTACTAAATTGGACACTTAGTTAAATTTTGTAGCACCCAAGTCAGAGTAAATTCGAAGTATAAGAATACTAACATTAGTGTTCGGGTGCTTGCTTTGTGGGGTTAAGGGGAGGGAGACGCGTTATATTTTTAAATGCTATCATACCAACACTACGGTACTAAATTGGACACTTAGTTAAATTTTGTAGCACCCAAGTCAGAGTAAATTCGAAGTAGAAGAATACTAACATTAGTGTTCGGGTGCTTGCTTTGTGGGGTTAAGGGGAGGGAGACGCGTTATATTTTCAAATGCTATCATACCAACACTACGGTACTAAATTGGGCACTTAGTTAAATTTTGTAGCACCCAAGTCAGAGTAAATTCGAAGTATAAGAATACTAACATTAGTGTTCGGGTGCTTGCTTTGTGGGGTTAAGGGGAGGGAGACGCGTTATATTTTCAAATGCTATCATACCAACACTACGGTACTAAATTGGACACTTAGTTAAATTTTGTAGCACCCAAGTCAGAGTAAATTCGAAGTATAAGAATACTAACATTAGTGTTCGGGTGCTTGCTTTGTGGGGTTAAGGGGAGGGAGACGCGTTATATTTTCAAATGCTATCATAACAACACTACGTTACTAGATCATATAAGAACTCTGAAGTTAAGCGTGCTTGGGTGAGAGTAGTACTAGGATGGGTGACCTCTCGGGAAGTGCTCGCATTTGCATTAAAATTGGTGGCAAAACTCATTAGTTAAACGTGCTTAGGCAAGGGTAGTACTAACTAGGATGTCTCATTAGTTAAGCGTGCTTAGGCAAGGGTAGTACTAACTAGGATGGGTGAGGGTGACCTCCTGGGGAAATCTCTTCGTTTTGTGTTAAAACCGTCATAACAATGTTTAATAGTGATAACCGATTGTGATGAGGGGGTCATCACAATCGGTTCTAGCATAGAAGAACCGATTGTGATGAGGGGCTTATCACAATCGGTTCTTCGCAAGAACCGATTGTGATGACCCCCTCATCACAATCGGGGAGAAAACCGATTGTGATAGCTATTCTTCATTGCAATCGTTGGACTTTCTATCGCCACCAAAACCGATTGTGATGACGAAAAAGAACCGATTCTAATGTGTATTCTTGTAGTAGTGGTTGCTGCCGTGATAAAACCAAGAAGGAATTGCACGGCGCGAGACTGATAGCCTACCTAATGGCGGGGCGTGTTGTTTTCTTCTATATGTACCAAGCTAGCTAGATCTAAACAAAGCATCTTCAATTCTCTCTTTACCAAGCTAACTACATCTTGAATATAATGTAATTAGAACCAATTACTAACATTAGATCACTAAGAACAAAAAGATCTACAATCACTCATCCAAATCTACGGTCTACTTTCACCAAATCGCCTCACAGACACCCTCACCTCAAAGGCAGATCTAGAACGCTAAAAACCTAAGTGGGTCTGGGTTCTATATTATATATTAACAGAAAATATCATAGACGGTTTGCTGAAAAACCATCTGTGATAATCTGATATCACAGACAGTTGTAAAGTATCATAATGTTTTATGTAAGAACCCGACGGTTCATGGTACAAACCGTTTATGAAGTATCATAGATGGTATCAGCTTATCACAGATGGTTCTTAACATATTCAGTAACTTAGACGGTCACAATACAGAATCGTTTGTGATAAAACGTCTAATATAGATATTTCTGTAGTAGTGAACGCAGAGGAAACTAATAGAGAGGTGCTTCTATGCTCTTCTTTTTTAAAATTGTACAAATATTAAAGCATGAATGAAGGGTAGATGAGGATTATTTACCCCTTCGTTTGCTACAAGATTTGTGCAACTTGTATTAGGAGGGAAAGCATAGAAGCACCTCTCAACTAATATTCACCGACTCCTACTTTTAAGTGGTGTATATAGAGAGGTAATGAAAATAGATAAGAAAAAGAAGACAACAAAACATTCCAAATATGTAAATCGAGAGAATAATTAAATTCTTCGACTCACCTCTAGTGATGAGGAGATGGAGAGTGAACTACTAAGTACTTCGGTTTGGTGTAAAGTTTATTTGCCCCCTGAGCTCCTGTTGTACTCCTGGCAGGAGAGAATGGTGCTCCCCATTATATAGTACTTCGGCATGCATGGTGTGCTGTTTTGCACCATCCACTCTTTGCAAAACAGCAACACAAATAGTAAGTTAAGCCTTTTGTGCTTGCACTTGACAAGAGTGCGCATCGGTTTGTTGCCTGATTAATTAAACTAATCACTCTCAGAGTGGCCACCAATGATGACAATAGATGACACTTGCATGAAATATTCAATATACATGATAATTAATGAACTTCAGACGAAAAAATGTTCGATAATATGTGCTGACGTTCCATATGTGAAAAAGGCAGGGGCTTTCCAGCATCCAGACTGCGAGAACAAGTAAAAACCGTGGGAAGAAATGGGTGGCTCGCAGCACCGACGACGACCGTCCGCCGGAGCTACGTACCTTTCTTTCCTGCCGGTGTCGGCCGGCTTTCATCATGACCGACTACCACTTACTAAAGAAACGTAAATAAAATGCTCCGACACTCTCCTGTCAGTTTGCTAGTGCTATTTCTATTGTTTGTTGGAGTTAGGATATCGTACCTGAGACCGTGTTGACTGTGTTGCATATGTAGTCGCAATCCTGGCACCGATCGAACTGATCGATTCATTCTAATATTTGTTTAGCCATGTTTAGTTTGTTAATTGATGTGCTTTGTAGATCATAGCGAGGAGCTAGCTAGCACAACGTAGTTTTCTTCGTTCTGGCTGACGTGCCATCTTTTCTTAAGGCTAGTTATTACTTAATGTGCCATGTATTTATGTCGAATGTTACGTGGGTGTGCCAGCTCTCTTGATGTGTGTCATATATATATATACTAGTTACATGCCCGTGTGTTGCTACGAAAAATAAAATTGATAACGAAAAATAAAGATTAAAAAATAAAAAAAATTATTTCACAAGATCAAACATCTATCTTTAACGCTTCGTTTCTTGCGAAAGCTGGCTAATTAAAGTAACGCTTCGTTTCTTGCGTAGAGCAATTAAGCAGGGCAATTAAGCGGCAATTAATGACGTGGGGAGAACGGACCACTGCCACCAAGTGCTGCTTTAGAATAGTATATATATATATATATATATATATATATATATATATATATATATATATATATATATATGAAGCCTTTTCGTACTCTTGGTAGTACGTACTTCCATCTCTAGTATACCACTTAAACGAATATGTTATACTTCTTTATTATTTTTAGTATACTCTAATAATAATTGTAAGATACTACAATGCGATATTGTTGCAAAAAATTCATCGAATTCCTTTATTTTTTGCTGTATACCCTTTTCCATATGTAAAAATAGTATATAAACAATTTATACTATAAAGGGCGGACTTTGGTAAATTTGTCATGGAACTCACTTTAGAGTATCTTATAATAAGTATTATAGTATACTCAAAATGATAAAGATGTATAACAACATCATCTAAGCGGTATATTGAGAGTGGGAGTACGTACTCTGAGGGGTATAGAACCAATTTCCTCTATATATATGTGTGTGTTACACTGATTAGGAAGTTGTTTTCAACCAAATAGAGGTAGGGAGTACATGCACTTGAGAGTATAACAGGATAATATATTAACACCCCTACTCACGAAGAAAACCGAGCCCAGCCAGCCCCCCCACGTGTCACCTGGATTTTTGCGAAAAGCTCCCCGGGTTTTCCCGAAATTACGATCAGGTCCTTACGCGATTTTACGTGAGAGCAAAATTTTTTTCTCGGTTCGCGTTTAGGTCCCTGATTTGCCATTTTACATGGAGGACCTCCCGTTAAGTACGAATCGCGAGCGAACCCTTTCCTAATTTTTCAGAATAGCGAACAGGTCCAAAATTATAACAAATAGGTTCTCGCGCTTTACGTTCGGGTCATTTCTCCGTTTTGTCCGAAAAAAATGTTTTCGTGATCCGTTTTTTCTCCAGAGCATGCTAAAAATATTTTCGGTAGCCGTTTTCCAAAAAAAAAAATTGGAAAACCGTTTCCTTTCTCCGTTTTGCCCAAAAAAATGTTTTCGTGATCCGTTTTCCCTCCGGAGCATGGGGAAAATGTTTTCGGTGGCTATTTCCCCTAAAAAAAATGGGAGACTGTTTCCTTTCTCCGTTTTGCCCGAAAAAAAATATTTTCGTGATTCGTTTTTTCCGGAGCATGGGAAAAATGTTTTCGTTGTCCGTTTTTTCCAAAAAAAAATGGAAAACCGTTCCCTTTCTCTGTTTTGCCCAGAAAAAATGTTTTCGTGATCCGTTTTTCCTCCGAAGCATGAGGAAAATGTTTTCGGTGGCTATTTCCCCAACAAAAAAATGTGAGACCGTTTTTTTTCTCCGTTTTGCCCGAAAAAAATATTTTCGTGATCCGTTCTTTCTTCGGAGCATGAGGAAAATGTTTTCGTTAGTCGTTTCCCAAAAAAAATGAAAATTCGTTTTTCGTCCGTCGTTTCTCCACTTTTTTCCCGTTTTTCCTCATTTTTCACGAGAAAATAAGCGCATATGGTATTAAACTCGGCATCTAAAATTTGTTTTGCGGCTCGATCTCTAATATTTTTTAAGACATGTATTATTGCCTGTTGACCGCATAGGGTGTTAAACTCGGCGTCTATAGCTTTTTTTTGCGGTTTAGGATCTAATATTTCTCAGAACATGTATTATTCTTTTCCCCCAAAAAAAGAGCCGTTGTTTCGCTGGTTCGTCGACGGTTCTTACCTAGCGTATTTTTTCCAAGAAATACCCAAGCGAACAAAAAAAAACTCAGATATTCCTACCTTTTTTTAGAGATAAAAACTTGGATCAAATTTACATTGCCAGTAATGGAGCGCATAACTCTCACTAGTATGTGTATATATATATATATATATATATATATATATATATATATATATATATATATATATAGAGAGAGAGAGAGAGAGAGAGAGAGAGAGAGAGAGAGAGAGAGAGATTTTGATGGCGTATGTGTTGAGTATGATGTTAGACTAGCAACATCATCTAAAACATACCTAAGGATCAATTGTAGCTCTAGACTAGTTTAGAGTCGATTTTCTTCTTGCCCCATTTATATGTTTTATAGTTTTGATCTTATTTTAGAACTTGATCAAAAGAAGTTTGATTTTTCCAATGTACGCCAAATTTTGTTTCTTATTCTAATTTTACATCATTTTTGGTTTTTTTTTCTTTCTAATCTTATCATTTTTGGAATCTCAATTGATATGGTTCTTTTTTGTTTGGTTTAGCGCTATAAAGAAATCACATTTTCCCGTCTCCAGTTTTATCAGTAGTTTCCAGTTAGAAAATCCATCACAATCAATTTCTGTTCTTTCTAGACGTGGTAGTAACGAATTAGCAATACTACAATCCGTCCTACATTTAGTTGCGACGGCACTGGAGCTCGCCTCCAATGGCAGATCCCCCATAACGTTGTTTCTATCAATGGTAAAGCTGCACATATTATTTCATTTATTTGCAGGGGGAAAAAACGCTGTTCGTTAGTCGGCAGTTATCCCTACAGCCCTGTAGGCTGTAGTCAAGTCAGCCTTGCATTGCATCATGGCGAAAGATCGTTTTCACATCAGGAACGTCACACAAACAGAAGAAACGCATGTGCAGCCACCGACGCCAAAACCTCATCCACAATTCAGTATTACCTGTTTGTCTTCAAACAGCCGGCATTCGGCTTTTATTGAATGAATCATACATGCATCTTCAATTTCAGCAGACTGCTGCTAAAGAGATTTGAAGAATCAAAACCATATTACCTAAAGTAAATGAGAAAAAAGGCAGCAGCATCTGTTACCCTCGGTTCGTGGGAACATAAATTACAGGGAAGACTGCAATATATATACTCTGCATTCCAGAAGAGCTGATTCTGCCGACCACAAATTACACTAGCAGATTACAGCATCAAGTAGGAAACTGCATGTAATAGGAGACTGTAATTCAAACCGGTTGACACGGCCTTGCTTGATTTCTGAAGGAGATAACATGCGGTCAGGAAGCTATTGACAGCGTATTCTTGACATACATGCCTCTACACCTATTGTTAGTTCTGCACAGATTGCATCAGTCTTCGTTCCTGCTCCACTGCACAATAACAGAATCTTGGCATGTGAGATTACTTCAATCGAGGTTGGATCTCTGATAGTTGGGCATTAATATAACGATCATTCCAAATAACTTTTAAGGAAATGATGAATAGAAGCAAGACATGACTCATGATAACCTTCAAGAAAAAAAAATGCAATTATATCTTGGTAGGTAGAACCATGCATGTAAAGAAAAAGTTGCTCAATTGAACATCAGAAGTAGTGAACTGACAGTTACTAAGGCAGAGTTTTATGCAAGAAGATTTGACATGTGAACAAAATAGAGAAAAATCTAGCATTAGCAACTTTAATGAGGTTTCAGAATTTATTCAGCGAGCCATGAACTAGGAAAAAGTTGTGCCAGCAAGTGCAAAACAGAAAACTTCCTGAAAGAGCTAGATATCTCCGAGCAATAAAGGGAAAATAATCCTAAACGATCTTCTAGACCTCTACTAAGCAAAAATTTGGTAAGCCTATATGTGCAGCATTGTTTGCTCTTCACTGCAATCAACGCAAAGAAATGCTCAAGTATATGCGGATGTCCTGCAACCAGTTTTGTGCAAAAGTTCTAACATAATATTTTTCAGCAATGATTTCACAATGGTGCAGCATGTCAACTGGACCAAATATAAATAACTTCTTATTTACTGCATATGTTTACTGATAACTAGGAGAAATAGAACAGATGAAAATGTCAGTCAAAGTAGAACCATGACTACAAGGACTACTAACAGAAGACTATCACACTTGTCAAGGAACCAGTAAGAAACCAGCAACAAACACAGTGAAAACCATGTATAACATATTGAATATTCTAAAGCAGAACTTTAGTTGCACAGTACAATGCTATCTTTTCTGAGAAAACAATGGCTTGACTATAAAGCAACTATACAAGGAATCAACATTTAGAAAACCTATTGAAGGTTAAAATCTAGCACTGCACTTAACAACTGCATTATTAATTATTATTCAAAGTTCAAGTGTGTTGTTCCACCATTTTCAGGATTCTTTTTATCACAAACTAGTAGACAGATATCTAGGTTGGGATCCATAACATTGTGCAATCATAACTACAAGGTACAGTTTCCAACTGAAATTAACAGAGATGAACCGAAGCTACAAAGGAATTACCAACTGTGATACTAAGTTACTATTGCTTGGAAAGCAAGATACTGTTCAGTTGTAGTACAAAAAGAGCTATTAGCATTTTTACCTTGCAGAGATTTCTCAAAGTTCATCAGCTGGGACATAAAGCCCTCATTAGGACCTACTTGAG
The DNA here is from genome assembly GCA_036346355.1 of Rhipidocladum racemiflorum. Classification (NCBI taxonomy): domain Eukaryota; kingdom Viridiplantae; phylum Streptophyta; class Magnoliopsida; order Poales; family Poaceae; genus Rhipidocladum; species Rhipidocladum racemiflorum. The sequence goes on from CM070570.1 coordinate 62,090,603, forward strand.
GCCGTTTACTTCTAACCAGTGACATGGCACTTTCCAGGCTCATCTTATGCTTCTTCATGAGATATGCAATAACAACTGTGACACTGGACATTTAGACAAAAATCACTTTATAACGAAACAAAAAATAATGATAATGTCACATATCTTTTAAGAAATCAAAACATTATATATGATACATCCATAGACTAAGAAATATGTAATTGAGTAAATTGCATGGTGAGTCACCGGAGTTTGATGACCTACTTGAACCTGCCAGACAAGTGTGAGGACCCACAATGCAGTTGTCTTAGGAAAGGCGAATCGAACAACATTTCAAGGATTTTACTAATAGCCACAAGCAATTTATCAAATCCAGTATACGTAGGACAATGGATGAAAGTTTTGGTATTTGTGTAGGCCATTCTGGGGTAGGTAGCACATAAGGTCTTCATTATTAAGCAGACATCCAGACATAGTAGATGCCTTATCCAAACATAAAATATATTAAAATCCATTATAAACCCTTCAGGTTTGTTGCTAAAATGCCTTCGGCTTTACCAAATAGCCTCCTAAAGCGAGTGAATAACCTACATTACACTGGAACTTCTGCTGATTGGTGTACAATTATTGGGCACTGTGCACAGCTCTCAAATGGTGGTACCTAGGGGTGCAAACGGAGCGGATACGGACGGATTTTGTTCATCCCGTATCCTATTTCAAATTTTTTCTCGGATACATAATCGGATACGGACAGTGCCGGATTCAAATACGAATACGGATTACTTCCGTCACGAATACGGAGCGAATACAGGTCATTCCGGATACGGTTAGTCTCGGTCACGAATAGTTAGTCGGATAATGCGTGAAAGCAGAAACCATATATGTCACATATATTAGGATCAATCAACCATACACAAAACTTTACTATAACTTTCAAGACATGTAAGTGTTTCATTTTCAATAATAGTTGCATTCCCTACATAAGAATAATATACAATCAAGTACAATTCCAATCAACATATGCACTTATATGATGTAGCGCATCCAACTTCAATCAACTGTTTTGTAGTGCAATTATAAGAGCTTGCTCCAGAAAGTAGTGCAATTATATAACAACTTGCTCACATTATATCACAGGCTCACAACAGCATCATGTTTCACATTATATTACAACTTGCCTAATCAGATAGCACATAACCAACACGTAACATCTAAAATACAGCTAGCAAGCACTGTAATTCAAATATACACATTATGAACAATATTGCAAGGGTATCGGGTCGGATATTTACCAGGTATTTGGTTGGATATTTACCGGATATCGGATCGGATATTGCCTTCCCATATCCTAACCCATATTACATGAGATTTTTCGGATACGGATCGGATATTGTTCTTCCCATATCATAACCCATATTACATCGGATTTTTCAGATACGAATACGGATAACATCGGTACGGATTTTTTTCGAATACAGTATCGGATCGGTCGGGAAATATCCGCTCCGTTTGCACCCCTAGTGGTACCCCTTTAGATACATATGGGTTGACTAATAGAGCCTATATGTACCACCAGCAACCACGGCGGAAGCAAGATACGTATTTTGATTATTTCAGTGGTGCTGGTAACATTGTTACCACTAATGTTGAAGATACTGAATACATTATGCTGAAACCAATCATGATCATCACAATACCTAGTTTTCTAGTGTTGTATGAAACAGCACACCTTGCTTCATATTGCTTAACTTGACTGAAGTATTACTGTTTCAGTATATCAAACTATTCAACTAGGCTATTTCCTTACTACTTGCTTACTGAATGTGACAGTTTACATTTAAAGATGTGCATTTACCTCTAAATTCAAATTTGAAAATATTATCTTATTTTTCAATACCGCAATATCATGTCCATATCATATCATATCACACCATGTTTCACCTGCATTCACTCTACTAAATTTCTAAGCTTTCGCTTTAGTATATATGAGAAAACAAAATCCATTTCTAATTATGACTGGGTTGCTGATAATATAACTGTGATAAAACATTCCAAAATGGTTGACACCAAACAACTCATAGGGGAAGAAATATTACCTCCGTGACCGCCCTGCAAAGCAATGAACTAACACGTTGCCACTGGTGCTCATACCTTCATCTATGAAAGTAAAGCATTCACCGAAATGTTTTACCAAATCAGTGTCTGAGCTGTCAAGTACTGTATCAATAAAGAAGATTGAAAAAATCACATGGAAGCTTGGATAACAACAGAAAACCTCACAGGTAGACACATTGATAAAGATTAAAAAAATCTTTCGGTCAAAAAAAAAAAGATTGAAAAAATCACCAAGACAAAGTCAATATTTGAATGTTCCAGGCATGATTTTTTAGAAGAGTAAATTTCATCCATGCCATCGCAATCTTCATGGAGTTGAAAAATACCATCGTAACCGGAACTCACATCGAAATACCATCACAAGGACAAAAAAAAACTGGAAAATGTCATCGCCCTCACGTTTTCCGTTCATGGGCTCCATTAACATCCATTCTGGTGAGAGAAAATTTCATAAATGACAGTTTAGTCCCTTTTGCCTTCTTCCTCTCTACACTTTCTCCCTCCTTGATTCCTTCAATCTGGATGAGATAAGGATGGGAGAGGATAGAATAGAATGACAGGTGGGACCATCCATAATAAAATAAAAAGAAAGAAAGAAAAAGGAAGAAATAATGAGGGCAGGATGGTCATTTCGCACCCTGGTAGATTGATGGTGATGGCATTTTCTAGAATTTTGGTCCTGTGCAATGGTATTGGGAAGCTAACCTCCTTTGTGATGGTATTTTCCAACTCCGCGATAATTGCGATGCACGATGGTATTTCCCAACTCCGCAAAAATTGCGATTGCATGGAGCAAATATAATATGTATAGAATGTCAAACCAAAGTTCATACACATCCATTTTCATTGGACCCAATAAGCAACAAAATTGGCTAATAAGTCTAGCATACTTATGAGAAATTGTCAGCATTTTTAAATTGGATAAGAAAGCTCATAAGGCAAATTATAGCTGGTAAATCACAGGTAAGAATTAAGGAAATAAAGCTGCAGATATGGTACCCTCGATCTTCTTGTAGGTAAATTCAGCTGGAAAGGCAGGATTCAGTGATCTGGCAACAATCAATATATGGGTGATGTTCAAGGTCTTCAGAACCTCCTTGTTCAGTGCTGCCCCAACAGAGCCCAAGTAGAGGCCCTACAAGGGGTATCAAGATAATCAATGAAATTCAACACCTAGACCTTTTTCAAGAAACATTATATGTATTAATGTATAATGCAAGTATATTGCCACCTGATCCATTTGTCTTTACAAGTCCTCTTGAATTATGCAATCGAGGGGCTCATATTACTGAACTGAACTTATTACTTGTATGTTCTCCATGCAGCTAATAAACAGAGCTTAAGTTGAGATCAACTGGTGGATTTTCATCCTCCATTAAACAAGAAACAACGCTCATTCTTCTATGCCCTATCCCATTCCCACAAGTTTCCACCATCCAATAGAACTCCAATTCTAGGGTGGCTAAAAGAAACAACGAAACGCACAGCTTCTCTGTTCTCTACTCAATTCTCCAATTCCAGTTCCAAACAACTATCATTTGCACGAATAGGACCACCATCCATCACGTAGCCTTTCAGAAATTACAAGGTTCCTTCTTCCCCCATAACACAATCTCGATCAACGAATCCTACCTGATATCGTCGTACCACGAACCCCCAAGGGCCCAACCGTGCTCCAAACATCGGATCATGGCAACACATGAACCAGACCAAGCCATCAGCATCGTCCGTTGCCTAGCCCATCCATCTCTGGATCGCGCAACCCCCCAAAAAAAAAAAGAAGGAAAAGGAAAAGAAACGACACGCATCGGGTAATCAGATCAAGAACCTGGTCGACGGGACAGGGGGTGTTGTCGGCCTTGCGGTACCGCGCGGTGCAGAAGCCCTGCATCAGCGCCATGAGCACCCTGGCCTGCTGCTGCTCGTACTCGTCCCTCTCCTGCTCGTCCTTCTCCGCAGCTTGCCCAGCCTCCGGCATCGACATCGCCAACGCTTCTTCCCTCCCTCCCTCCTCTCGGCGTCCTCGCAGGGGATCGGATTGGGTAAATGGTGGGGTGATTTCTCTTTGCTATCCTTTCCCCGATGATTGGGGAGCTGTGGTTGACCAAATAGGGGATGGGAATGGAGGCGAGGACGAGCAGCGAGGAGGCCGGCGGATCCCTACGTGGTGGGGTTTTTGCCATACATATTGTTACAAAAATGTGTGCACATTATCGTACAAATAAAAGCTAATTAAACTAGTATAACGTACTGTTGTGAAATATTCTATTTCATAAATATTTTCCTAACGGACATCTAGAAATTTGTAGAAAAAACCTCACGGATTACTATACTAACCAGGATAGAAAGCCCTATTAAATTAATTTACATCCATATATGATTTGCAAAAAAAATACAATTTGCATCCTGTCCCGCTGTATAAGTGGAGGATATAGATAGGGTTGTATACGGTTTTACTGAACTAAAAAATCGAATTCAACCGGTCAACTCGGTTTGATCGGTATGTTAGGGGAAAAAAATATATTTTTTTTAGATACGGTTTTTGGTCAAGGCTGTATGTAAGTCGAAATAAACTTAATACCGAAATTAAAAAATATATGCATAATTAGATAAAGTAATGGTTAAATGTGTATACAATACGGTTTCACATGGAAATAATATTACTAGATTTATCAAAGTAATAATCAAATGTGTGTAATAATTTTTCTAACGTATAATTAGATAGAGTAATGGTCAAATGTGTGTATTAAAAACCGCATCGATGTCTAAAACGAATAATTTTTTTTTCGAATTTTCTGGCCAGGGGCTCTGGCAATCACTATAGAAGAAGAAAAACAACAGCCGGGCTACAAACGCACGCACACACACCCACGCACACACACACGCGCTGCCCCGACTCACGCGCGCCCGGGCGAGACCAACGCTCGAACCCGGGCGGGCTGCTCGCTCCCAAGCGCAGCAAGCCAACCGAGCTGCTCGCTTGGCCGCAAAAAAAAAACGAATAATTCATGTTAGTTTGGTAAATATAGTATTCATGATACCGAATCGAAATATTACGGTATTTACCGATATCGAATTGAAGTTTCATTTGATATATTTGGTATCACATTTCAATTACCGTATTGGAAAGAAACCATATTTACCAAACCGTATTCACATTTCAATTAAACCATATTTACCAAACCGTATTCGTATGCACGGCCCTGAGCATAGGATCACATTTCACAAAAGAAAATACCAGGAAAGATGATAAGAGTGACGGCTCTATATCTTATATTTTTATTCTAATCTCCTGTTTATACAATCTCAGTTGATAACAACGGCCGCTTTGATACGTGACGCATACAAGCGTAAAAAATAGGTTACGGACGTAATGTAGATGCTTAGGGGCCAATGATTGACCATTTGTAGGGTTTACAATGCAAGCCCTGATCGAAATTACTCGGCTAAATCAAATTTTCAGAATTAAGACTCTTAGCAAAATTCTAAGTGCTAAGTCTAAGTCATTAACTAGCATAAGTCATGACCACTAGTATGCGGAAACCGAGCGTTAGACACTAACCCGAAATTGAAGATGAAGCCATTAGGTCGTCGGTTGCTCGGTAGAAGTCCTTGGGCGATGATGATAATGGAGCACCGAGATCCACTCGGTGGGGTTAGGGCCTTCAGCAGCCTTAGCGACAACCCTTGATCGAATGGGTGTAGGGGTAGAGGATGAACTCGTGATTATGTTCTTGACAATACGAGTGCAAATCTCTCCCTATTTATTTGACACTGGCTGATGGGACCAAAACCAATCGTGGCATGGAGTGCTCCCGGTCAGAGCGCGTATACAGTGGGCCTTAGATCCGAAAATTTCGGAGTTCTGTTAGTCCACAGCCGAGATCACCACTAACATTCTCCCACTTGATCGAATGGCTAATAACATAAGTCCATACTCAATAGAACAGCATACCAAGATAAAGTATTACAGCGATTAATAAATGCACCACTGAAACTCCAGTATCTCTAGTATACAATTCTACCTCAATAGAATAATTACTTATTCTTAACGGGAGCTGTTTACTTCTTATGGTCCTTTTTTTTTCAAATTAGAGGCTTTTCAATAAACTCATGCCGGCAACATGCTCTCGAAAGAGACTGGGTGGTAAACATTTAGTAAGCGGATCCTCAAGCATAGACTTAGTACCTATATGCTTGACATCAATTGTCTGATCCTGGATTCTATCTTTCACAACATGATACTTAATGTCAATATGTTTGGAGCACCACTTGACTTGCTGTTACTTGAATAGAAGACTGCGGCCTTATTATCGCAGTATACTATCAGTGGTTTAGATATATTGTCTACCACTCTTAGTACGGGAATAAAGTTCTTAAGCCATACCGTCTGCCCGGTAGCCTCATAACATGCCACAAATTTAGCCTGCATCGTTGATGATGCAATAAGTGATTATTTGGAGCTTTTTCAAGAAATGGCTCTTCCCACAAGTGTGAAGATATAATCTGATGTGGATTTCTTAGTATCTACACAACCTACAAAATCAGCATCTGAATAACCCACAACCTCAAGGTTATCAGACTTCTTATATGTAAGCATGTAGTGCTTAGTGCCTTGCAAATAACGCAAGGCTTTCTTAACGGCTTTCCAGTAGTCCAACCCTGGATTTGATTGATATCAGCCAAGCATCTCGGTTACGAATGCTAAATCAGGGAGAGTACAAACTTGAGCATACATAATGCTTCCGACAGCTGAAGCGTAAGGAATCCCCTGTATCTGATCAGTTTCTAATTGATTTCTTAGACATTGGAATGTTCCAAATTTATTGCCCTCAACAATAGGAGCAGGCGTGGCAGAGCAGTTATGCATATTATATCTCTTAGGCACTCTGTCAATGTATGCCTTTTGGGATAGGCCTAATATCCCTTTAGATCTATCTCGGTGAATCTCAATGCCCAAAACATAAGAGGCATCACCAAGATCCTTCATGTCAAAATTAGCGGAAAGAAATCTTTTGGTCTGATATAGCATATCCTAATCGCTGCTGGCCAATAAGATATCATCTACATAAAGCACTAAGATGGTAAATTTGCTCCCCTTAATCTTAATGTATATGCAATTGTCCACATCATTTTTTTTGAAACCGAAATTTTTTATGGTCTCATCGAACTTAAGGTACCATTGTCTAGATGTCTGATTTAGTCCATAGATGGATTTCTTAAGTCTGCATCCCATATGTTCCTTACCTTCCATGACAAAACCTTCCAGTTGAGCCATGTAAACATCCTCATGCAAGTCACCATTAAGGAACACAGTTTTAACATCCATCTAATGTAGCTCTAAATCATAATGAGCAACAAGCGCCATGACAATTCTTAGTGAATCTTTTTTTGAGACGGGAGAGAAAGTATCAATATAATCAATCCCCTCTATTTGTGTAAACCCTTTTGCTACAAGCATTGCCTTGAATCTTTCGACATTCCCTTTAAAGTCATGCTTAGTTTTGTAGACCCATCTACAGCCTACTGTCTTGACTCCATCAGAAATTTCTACTAGATCCCAGACGTCGCTAATGCTCATAGACTTTATTTCATCCTGCATGGCCTCAAGCCACTTGGATGAATCCTTAGTCATCACAGCCTCATTAAATGATGCGGGAGCATCTACCTTTCCCTATGTCACATGCATCTTCATTCATGTATACAACATAATCATTAGGAATGGTAGATCTTCTTTCCCGCTGTGATCTCCTTAGTGGTTCATTAGTTGTCACCGGGGACTGTTGAGGCTCATCATTAGGTGATGTACTGTTGATAGCTGAATCCTCAGGTGGGGGCTCAATTCCAAGATTCTCAACTGGAGGCATGACTATATGAGGTACAGGAATAATAGCCTCTTAGATTATCGGTAATGGTACATAAGTCCGAACTTCCTCAAGGTCTATTTTCCTAGCCTCTGAGCTCCCACTGATTTCATCATTCTCTAAGAATACAGCATGACGGGTTTTCACAAATTTAGTGATATGATTTGGACAATAAAATCGATATCCCTTAGACCTTTCAGGATATCCAATAAAATGGCAATTTATTGTCTTAGGATCCAATTTTCCAATGTGTGGATTAAAGACTTTAGCTTCAGCAGGACAACCTCACACACGTAAATACTTTAAACTTGCTTTCCTTCCAGTCCATAATTAATAAGGGGTTTTAAGGACTGGTTTACTAGGAACCCGATTTAGTATATGTGCAGCTGTCTTTAATGCTTTCATCCACAAATTAACTGGTAAATTGTAGTAACTCATCATGCTACGCACCATATCCATAAGGGTGCGGTTGAACCTTTCAGCTACTCCATTTTGTTGAGGTTCACCAGGTGTGGAATATTGGGTTATTATGCCATTTTCTGAAAGAAACTTAGCGAATGGACCAGGAATTTGTCCATAAGGAGCATGTCTCTCATAATATTCTCCTCCACGATCTGATCTCACTACTTTAATCTTTAAATTATGCTGATTTTCGACTTCAGCCTTAAATATTTTAAACTTATCAAGTGATTCAGATCGATCGTGAATGGGGAAAATATAGTAATAACGGGAGAAGTCATCAGTAAATGTGATAAAGGAGTTATACCCATCTACTGAAGTACACGAAAAGGTCCACATATATATCAGTGTGGATTAATTCTAAGATTCATGTGCTTCGTGTGGCTCCTTTCTTAATTTGTTTTACATATTTCCCTTTAATGCAATCAATACAATGATCTGAGTCAGAGAGTCTAGAGGATGGAGTATCTCTTCCTTAATGAGACGTTCCATTCTTCCCATCAAAATGTCCTCATCACCTAGACTTCTCTTTCGCTTATTGGTGGTATCACACACATTCATTGATACATGAGATTCAGAAAAAATGAAGCATATAGAGTTTGTCTCGTCGAATCGCGAAACCAACATTATTAGATTTAAAACTCACAATGCTTTTATTGTTCCCAAAGATACAAGTGTATCCATCATGATCTAATAAAGAAACTGAAATGAGGTTTCTCCTCACACTAGGAACAGAAACGACATTATTCAAAAGAAGAGTGAAGCCACTATCTAATACTAATGATGCCAACGGCTTCAACTTCAACCTCTTTTCCATTAGCGACTCTAAGGCTTCGCTCCCCCTTTCTTACCGTCTTCACGGTAAGGAATCCCTGCAATGAATTAGAAATGTGCACAGTGGCACCTGAGTCAATCCACTAGGTATTAGGGGGGAAATCAGCAAAAAGGGTTTCATCAATAAAGGAAATTTCATCATTGCCCTTTTTAGCAAGCCATTTCATAAAGCCCGCACAGTCTTTCTGAATGTGCCCATCCTTTTTACAAAAGCGGCATTTGATGGTGCTTCCTGAAGAGGAAACATCATTGGCCTTAGGGCTCTTTTGTACTCCCTTGCCATTTTCAGGCTTAGGAGAAAAATGCAGCTTTTTTTTGGATTTGAAATCCCCTTGAAATTTCCTTTTGTTTTGATCGACAAGGTTTACATAATCATTTCTTTTGGCCTTAAGTCTTTCTTCCTCTTGCACGCATATGGCAATTAGCTCGCTTATTGTCCACTTCTCCTTCTGAGTATTATAATTTATTTTAAAAGGTCCAAACTCAGAAGGTAAAGAAATCATAATGAAATGGACAAGAAAGCCCTCAGAAATGGCCATATCCATGCCTTTGAGCTTAGCAGCCATATCAGTCATCATCATGATATGTTCTCTTACGCCGCTAGTCCCATCATACTTAGAGGTAAGAATTTTCATAATCAGTGTACTGGCGTATACTTTTGAGGAGCCTTTAAACTACTCCTTGACTAAGATCAAGTACGTTTTGGCATCATCAGATTCAGGAATTGCTCCCCTAATTCCAACCAAAATTGTGCTCTTCATAATCATGAGCGACATACAGTTGGACCTTTCCCATTTTTCTGCCAAAGCATCATAATTCCTTTTCTTTTCATCAAAATCCTGCGCATCAGGTGCAGGAGGTATGGGAGCAGCCTCTCGTAAGGCATAATCAAGGTCCATCACTCCCAGGATGATCTGGACCCTTTCCTTCCAAGAGGGGAAGCTTGTCCCATTAAGTTGCTCTATGTTGTTTAGGCCACCAGCAACATTGGATGTATTCATCGCTGAAAAGAAAATACCATCAGTAAACAGTGTTTAAATAATGTCATACATGTAATTAACCCTACCTTGGTCTGATTAATTTCATGATAATGACAGGAAATTAAATAGTTCTAACTCGCATCACCGTTGGGCAGAAACGAAAAAGAACTAAAATTATCTTATGGGTGACACATGTTCATAAACAACGTTGATCGGTATATGATCATGGTCATGGCATAATCCCAATTTCAAACATAATAATCTCCAATTAAAACTTCTCGTTGGTTCCATTTTAATTAGAGACATCATTTAGGAATAAACATCATCATCACATGATTTAATTTGCTCAAAAATTAATCTAAATATTAATGTCCAGAATCATAAAATTATGCCCAAGAAACAACAATTGAATAATACTTATAGGTAAAGTTAAAAGGACTAATATTATTGGAATCTGAAAAGCTTAACGATTAAACAAACGGCCAAGAATTGACAGCCCAACAAAACGGGCTGCTGGCCCAGAAGAGAAGTAGGCCTGGCCGCCCAACTGAGTGACCACAATCCACAGGCGCGACCTCGGCCCGAAGAGCGACCACGGCGCAGGAGATGTGAGATCAGAGCCGTCGATCGGAACGAGCAGCTTGTATTGACTCAACTCAGAACAAAACCGACGCAATCGGCAAACCCTAACCCTAACGGCCAAAAAACCTGATTTCTCTGCACGATCGAGCGAGAGAGTGGTGGCTGAGGGGCGAGCTCCCGGTGGCAGCACGCGTGCACGGCGCGTTGCGGTGAGCTGATGCCGACATACGTCCTCCCGAGGGGAAGCGAAGCGGCGCGTCGTCGGGCAAGGAGGCCATGGCGACGCCTAGAAGCCACAACGTCGACCCTCGGTGCCGGCGAGCTCGGGTAAGCCCCGAAACCCTTTAGAGCTATTTGCTTGATTGATTTGGGATTTTAACAATTTGGGTTCGGATCTGATGGGGATTTTGGGGCTAGGGTTCGAATTCGTTCTTATCCCCTCCTTCTTCATGCTAGCCGAGCCAAAAGGAACCCCAGATTAACCTTAATCGAGACTAATTAGTCCTAATTCGAGCCAAATTAATACTAAACCGATGAATCAAGAACCGAAATTGGGCTTAATAGGATCAAGAAATAGACTAACCTGGCTCTGACCAAATGTTAGCAACATTCTAAGTGCTAAGTCTAAGTCATCAACTAGCCTAAGTCATGATCACTAGTATGCGGAAACTAAGCGTTAGACACTAACCCGGGATTGAAGATGAAGCCATTAGGTCGTCGGTTGCTCTGTATAAGTCCTTGCGTGATGATGATAATGAAGCACCGAGATCCACTTGGTGTGGTTAGGGCCTTCGGCAGCCTCAGCGACAACCCTTGATCGGATGAGTGTAGGGGTAGAGGAAGAACTCATGATTATGTTCTTGACAATACGAGTGCAGATCTCTCCCTATTTATTTGACGCTAGCTGACGGGACCAAAACCAATCGTGGCATGGAGTGCTCCCGATCAGAGCGCGTATACAATGGGCTTTAGATCCGAAAATTTCGGAGTTCTGTTAGTCCACAGCCGAGATCACCACTAACAAAGACACCATCTTTCCGGTTCTTTTGATTAGAACAATACATGATATCAATGCTGTGACGGACCGCCTTTTTAGGGGCAGTGCGAGAACTCACAACAGTTACCCAGGAAGACTAACTGTTGGAAAACAAGAGTACAATTACCTGGCAAAAGCCAATTCAACTCTTTTTATTCAATATAGGGCCTAACGGCCAGGGTTTTTACAAAAGAGGGCGCAGGCCCTAATAACTTTATAAGCAAAACACCGCACAGTGCAGTCCTCGAGCAAAAGACCAAGACCTCAAAACCAACAAAATCGCCATCTACTGGACTGAACGCCTCCAGCCTTCTTCAAACTCGAAGGGCTCTGGGGATTGCAAGGGTGAGTACTGAGTACTCAACAAGTCGACGAACCACTCGAATACTATATGCAGGGGTATTCCAAAGGAAGGAACTAGGGTTTAAGTATCTGGATGCAGTTTTATTTTCCAATTCATTTTACATTTGAAGTACAAACCATAAATAATAGCTAGGGGGTTTTCACAAGTCCACAACACTTAACCAACTTCTTCCAAAATCACCAAACAGTAACTTGAGCTTGGTTACGGGTATCACCCTTACCAAACTTAACTTCATTAACCTAAGCACGCGATTCGAATACCATCAAGATTAACTCCGCAGAGGTGCTCAGCTTTACCACACAAGATATCAACGAATCGCTACTCAAGGTGCAACCAGAATATGCGCTTGGCCGAGATGATCACAGCAATTGCTAACCATTCCTCGTTGTTTTAGTTGTTAACCGATAGTACCGCTACCTTGACTCAGTGGTCCCCATTAGCGCTTCATCGCTGTGAGAATCCAAGAATGTCGCAAGGACCATTCCTGCTCCACCCTCCCAGGCACTTCCTCGCCAGAAGGTTCGGCCCTATTCTCTTCCAAGAGAATAGTAGCCACCAAAAGAATCCAATTTTAGGTTCAGAATGATTAATTTATTTGAGCTTATGTCTGATACTAGTCTCACACCACCAACCCGTGGTTGAGCGATACTTAAGTTGTTTACTTTGCTCAAGGGGGTTGTTAACCTACACTCACAAAGATCAAGCCTTCATCCGCAAACCCGATCCTAAGATCCTATAATACCGCCACCAAACAAACCAAGGCATTAATCATCACCGTGGATCTGAGTTACATCCACTCCGGATTTATCCGATTCTCGCCCCCAAATCGTAGCACTTTCACAAACATCCGAACCGTAGATTCAAAGATTTTATTTCCATTTTCAAAAGCATTTGAGCTTAACTACAAGATTAATAATAACTAACTTAACAGGTACTAGTAATCATCTAGGTTACAAAGGATTTAACTGGTCTAATAATTTCAAGGAGGTTTCATGATCAATTCGCATGATTACCTAGGTATCATGTCATTCCAAAATAATTGCCTAATAATTCAACATACAAGAAAATAATGCGATACAAAGTAATTACTTAAGTAATACATGGCATGTTTGGGATCAACATGATCAAGGGTGTACTTGGCTTGCCTTGCTCACCGACGGATCGGGCCGAATCGCAGAGGAAGTAGTCGTCGTGGCCTCCGCTGATTCAACGCCTCGCTCCGAACTTCTCCGACCGCGTCGCTCGAATAGCCCGCCCAGTGGATCGCTCTAATTGTCCAACGCCTGGATCTAGCGCTAAAAGAACGAACGACAAATAAAGAAACGAAACGAGAAGAACCAAAACGAAAACGAATCGAAACCGAACCGGCCAGAGAGGCTAATTGGGCAATTCGGAATTTTGGGAACTCCGTTGAGGAACTGAGGGCATTTTTTGACTCGTGATCAAACGGGTTCGGATAGTGTCTTTGGAAAGTTTCGGGTCTCGAATTTTTCGGGAATTTTTGGGAGTTTTTCGAATTTAAACGAATTTTTCGGATTTAACATTAATTAAAATCCGAAAATGCGTTATCGCTTCCAGTTTAATCGGGCCACTGGGAGAGATGGGCCTGGCCCACTTGACAAAGAAGCGCGCGAAGGCGAAGTGGCGCGGCCTGAGGAGGAGAGAGGCCAACCCGCCAAAAGCTGGACAGGTCAAGGCTCCACAAGGATTCGCCCAAACCGAAAAACGAAAACTAAACAAATCAAAAGCAAAATCAAACTCAAATTCAAATTCCAAATTCAAAACTTGAACTCGAATTCGATTTAACTCCAAATCAAATTCATTTTGAATTTTTGGGTTGTTTCAACCTAATTTACTTAAAACAAATCTCGCCCCCGAGATTTATTCCTCCCGGGAGAAAGGTTGGGAAACTATCACAGAACCGATTCTTTTTCCCAAGGGTCCTTCGAGTGTGTGATCCTCCCACAAGACTCCTGAACTGATAATCTCAAACTCAGCCTTTTCTTCCTAACTTCCATGATCTTGACTGATCTTTCTGGAACCATAAGGCAAGTTCGATTCTTTGACAAGACTTGATCCGATCGGCTGAAATGTCTCTTCAATGGGAAATCAATCATATCAGGAACTCGACAAATCTCGAATCGGCCGTGACTCAGATGCCACTCCTCCGATTCGTAGAAACCTGGTATGGTTCACCTTGTTAGGCTTAGCTTTCTTCTTTATCCAAACGGTGGCCGACTTAATCGAATCACTCCTAGACAACGGGTTCTCCGATCCGCTAGCTAATGTCCTTCTTCAAAGATAACTCTTCCGTCAGATCACATCACCCTCAAACTTTCTCGACAACTCTCACATGAATCTCAGATTGCAAATAGGTCAGTGGTCCAAAGCCATTTTTATTTAGTCTTTATCCAAATTAAAAGGGGCCGACACTTCTTCCGTAAGGGGTTCCAAGGGTATCATATCCAGATCGACTGGCAAATCGAGGTCAGACCGAGATTCAAGTGACGGCAATAATCGTTCACTCGTCCTATGTGCTAGAGCGCAGCTCTCAACACTTCCTTTAGATTTCATGCTTTTTTCCGCTTGTCTATCCGGGTCAAGGTGGTGTATGGTGTTGAAGCTCAAATCTGTCCTTGTAGCCTTATGCACTTTCTCAACATTGGCCAAACTAGCTCATCAACTGATTTAGTGGGGCTCTTTGTGGGTCGTTGATCCGAGTTGAATCTAATTCGCCAACTTGTCCTTTCAAGATCTGCCGATTTGGTACGAGGTAAGCTTTATTCTCGTCAATCCATAAATGATGTTCTATCTGCCAACTCCGAAGCTTTTTAGGTAACCTAGTGGCAAGGTTTTCCTTTCATTCATTCCCACATGGCACCGTAAGTGATCGCGGGCTATCTCGATCGCCGCTTTGGTGGTCCACTCATCCGTCTGACACTGCAAGCATCCATCCACGTGTTTGTTCACATCTTCCTTCATTTTTTTCCCCTTCTCAATCTTGGTGCATTCTCGCACTCGGGCACCGAATCGCTTAGGCAGTGAACTTTTACTTCAAAATCAATCCTCTTATATCCTTATTATCCTGAATACTCGTGAAATTAGGCTATGATCGCTTAATTCCGTGTATCTCTTCCGCTTCTCCTGGTTTCTTGTCTCGCCTCAGCCGACCGGATCTCGACTTTCCTAAACCGGGCCGCTCGTGGAAAATCTCGCTACACTTCTCGACATCGGCCGTTCAATCGCCATAACTCGACTTAGCCGTGGGGATGCTCTTCCTTGAGCTAAGTGATAGCATGCCCTTCGCTTTAAGGCGCCCATCACACTAGTTCTTTCTCATGGATGGTACTCAACTCCTGAGTCGCAATCTTTACTTGACTCCCATCCATTTTTCTTTCATCCCTTTAGTCTTTTTCTAAAACGTGAATGGTCGAGGCCGATCATATCATGTGTCAGTCATCTTCCTCATACGGCTTGAGCTGGCCATAAAACATCCTCAATCATCCTTTTATCCTCAGACGCACACTTGTCGATCCTTTCTTCTTAGTAATCGAAATCTGCACGAGTCTTGGTTTGGGTCTCCGGGAGTATATGGCATCGGTGCCGACGTTGAATTTTGCTTCGGATTCTTGGAAATTGTCTCACTTTCTATGTCCATCTAGGGGTCAGTACTACTTGAGAGGTCGAGTCTCAGTGTTTGGTTATCTCAAGAATCTTTTGACTGAACTTCTGGCCACACTATTCTCGTAAAAACTTCTAACTCATATTTGACGTTGATTCCATCTCCATAACCTGCCTCCACATCGATCCATTTTACTCCACTTAGCGAGGTTGTTACTTAGGAAAATGGTTTTATCCAACCAAAGTTCATCTAGAGAATCTGGCGCAAGTTTGTGTTCTCTAATTTTTTTTTCTAAACACTACAATGAACTCGCCCATATACTCCATATACTTGGTTCATTGGGTTTATGAAATATGCTGTATTCTCGCGAGTCCAAAGAGAATCCATTCCAACTCTTGTGGTCCATACCGCTTAGCAATCATGTCTTCTACCGTCCGGTTATCTGACTTTCAATCGACGGTATCTTGTTCTTGATTCCAATTGAGAATCCTTTGGCTTCCTTTAATCAAGGTCAATGTGTCATTACTGAGGCAACTTATACTTGTCCCCGAATCATGGGTGTGTTGTCTAATCCGGAGTGTGGTAGGCGTTGATGTGACCTTGACTCTTTATAATCCTCTCGTCCTTTTGTTTCATCATTTCGACCGATATTCCTTGGTGTCACTGCTTTCGTGGTAATGATCCATCTCGACCTTATGTCCTAATAATCAATTCCTCTTCCGAATGATATTCAGATTATCCTTTGTCCACAATCCATCTCTAGACTTAGTTTTTGGATTGCCTCCAAGCCGTACTTAATCTTAACTATTATTCGACTTTGATTCCGACACTTGTAGCTTCCGCGCTTCAGAATCGATGTTATGTCCATTTTAAGACTGCTTTCCCTTTCTTGGAATCCTTGTTCCATCTCCATCTTTTAGGGACGGTTATAGGGAAGCAATCTGATTTAATCCAAAGAGGTCATCGCTTCTTTGTTCCCATTCACACGCTTCATGTGTCAAACAACCGCTTTATTCCAAAAATATTGCTCGCACTACATGCCGGATAGCAAGTTGGTCCTAATCTTGATCCCTGGATCTCCATATCCAAGTTGTTACATTCAAGTCTAGCTTATTAGTCTACTCCCGTGGCTTGGAATCTCTGTGGAGTGGTGACGGGTACAGTGGCAAATTGTTGCCGTTTCCTTTGGCGAGACACGGTTGATTCTCCCTTGACGGTCTCAAGTAAGCCTGACAATTTGACCGCTTGGGTTTCTTTGACTCAATCGTAAATTTTGGTATCTCGTGTTTGGGATTGTTGCTGATGAGACACCGACGATCCGCTGGTGGGGCCGAGGCCGACGCCTCGTGATCTCGGTTATCGCAGCTTGGTAGGTCCTTCAGGCAAGATTGTCGATGTGTCCGGGTCGGCCCACAATGAAACATCCTCAAATCTTTTGGGGACAATCTCCACATAGTGGTTCTATTGCATTTATAGCACTTCACTGCTTTGGGCCGAGTGGCTACGGTGTTGATCGCTTCTTCTTATTACTGCTTTTGTTGGGGAATCCATGAGCTAGAGCCGGGTCCTTTCTCCGATCCGTGGAAGTCTCAGATTCCATGCCTCGGAGTTTTCTTCTTCTTTTTCATTCTTTCCAATTCATTCCGGCTTTTTTGATTGTTATCCATCCGCCCATTACAAAATGATGTGTCCTTGATGGCTAAGGTGTGGAATTTCAAGCTTTTCCGTAATCCTTCCAAGAATTCTCATCTCTTTAGCTTGAATGTCCATCCCATGAAATATCATCGCAAGGTAGCCTGACGCAGTGCAAGACATCCCACTACTCAGATTTCTTCTCTTTCGTCTGCATTTCCTTTGTGTGTCTCTTGAGGTTCGCCAACTAGCCGCTCCAAGATCCCTTCTAATAACTGTGTGGTGCCTTTCATTGTTGTCTGCTTTCTTTCCATTGCATGCTAGTATTTGAGCTTAGGTTGACTGGGTGATTTATCATTCTTTATTATCGCCGAATCGCCATGCAGAACTCGATCCAAAATCGCCATGGTCTTATTCTCGCTTTTCTCTTTTCTTGGCCCGCAGCAGGCTTTGGGGTAAAGCAAGGTAAGTAAGATTTAGAACATGAGGTAATGAGAGACCGAGTAGGTGAGAAGCAAGATGAAAGGAGAAGAATTAGTGGAATTTGGCCGGAAGGTATAAGGATACTTAATACAAACAATTTAGCAGAGAGATAGAAAACATAGTTTTATACATAGACTGTTTTACAATACCGTCATAAGGTATCCAAAACAATCTATTTTACACTACCAAAAGACCTACAGGAAAAGGGCACAACCTCTACGACTAACGATCTAACTACTGCCGACGGCATCACCTCCAAGCCAAGTAAGATCGACGAGGATTTTGAAATTTAGACTATGCATCTAAACTTTTTAAAACAAAACCGAGAGGAACAAAAACTCTAAAGAAGATAAGGTAGCAGGGGAAGGACGAGAAGCAATAATACTTATATTTCGAAATTCATTTTGTTTGTAAGCTGGAAATAATTTTGTAAAACTTTCCTATACAAACCTAAGGTCTTAATCTATGGTCAAGCCAAGGCTCTGATACCACTTGTGACGGACCGCCTTTTTAGGGCAAAGAGAACTCACAACGCTACTCAAAGAAGACTAACTGTTGGAAAACAAGAGTACAATTACCCGCAAAAGCCAATTCAACTCTTTTATTCAATATAGGGGCCTAACGGCCAGGGTTTTTACAAAAGAGGGCGCAGCAGGCCTCTAATAACTTACAAGAAAAACACCGCACAGCAGGCCTCGAGCAAAAGACCAAGACCTCAAACCAACAAAATCGCCATCTACTGACTCGAACGCTCCAAATTTTCTTCAAACTCAAAGTGGCCTGGGATTGCAAGGGTGAGTACTGGAGTACTCAACAAGTCGCATTTTAACCATCAATACTATATGCAGGGTATTCCAAAGGAAGGAACTAGGTTTAAGTTATCCGGATGCAAGGTTATTTTCCAATTCATTTTACATTTGAAGTACAAAACCATAAATAATAGCTAGGGGGTTTTCACAAGTCCACAACACTTAACCAACTTTCCAAAATCACCAAACAAGAATTTGAGCTTGGTTACTGTATCACCCCGCTCAAACTTAACTTCATTAACCGGAAGTACTACAGATTCGAATACCACATCAAGATTAACTCGGCAGAGGTGCTCGCTTACCCACAAGATATCAACGATCACATCGCTACTCACAGCAACTAGAATACATGGGCCGAGATGATCACAAAGAATTGCTAACCATTCCTCGTTGTTTTAGTTGTTAACCGATAGTACCGCTTACCTTGGACTCGTGGTCCCCATTAGCGCTTTCACCGCTGTGAGAACTAAGAATGTCACAAGGACCATTCCTGCTCCACTCCTCCGTGCACTTCCTCGCCAGAAGGTTCGTCCCTATTCTCTCTGCAGAATAGTAGCCACCAAAAGAATCCAATTTTAGGTTCGTGAATGATTAATTTGTCGAGCTATGTTTGATACTAGTCTCACGACTAACCCGACTGTGGTTGAGCTTGATACTTAAGTTGTTTACTTTGCTCAAGGGGGTTGTTAACCTTACACCGCACAAAGATCAAGCCTTCATCCAAGAACCCGATCCAGATCCCATAATACCGGCCACCAAACAAACCAAGGCATTAATCATCACCGGATCGGAGTTACATCCACCTGGATTTATCCGATTCTGTCCCCAAATCAGAAAGCACTTTCACAAAACATCCTAATCAGTAGATTCGGCAAAGCATTTTATTTCCATTTTCAAAAGCATTTGAGCTAACTACAAGATTAATAATAACTAACTTAACAGGTACTAGTAATCATCTAGGGTTACAAAGGATTTAATCTGTCAATAATTTCAAGGAGGTTTCATGATCAATTCGGCATTACCTAGGTATCATGTCATTCCAAAATAACGGTTTTCAATAATTCAACATACAAAGAAAATAATGCGATACAAAGTAATTACTAAGTAATACATGGCATGTTTGGGATCAACATGATCAAGGGTGTACGGCTTGCCTTGCTCGCGATGACGGATCGGGTCTGAATCGCAGAGGAAGTAGTTGCGCTCGGCCTCCGCTTCCAACGTCGCCTCCGAACTTCTCCGGATCCGCCGCTTCTCGAATACCCGCCTGGATCAAGTTTCCTAATTGTCCAACGCCTGGATCTAGCGAAAAGAACGAACGACAAATAAAGAAACGAAACGAGAAGAACCAAAACGAAAACGAATCGGAAACCTAACCGGCCGAGAGAGGGGCGAATTGGGCAATTCGAATTTTGGGAACTCCGTTGAGGAACGAGGGCATTTTTTGGACTCAAGGATCGAAACGGTTCCTTGATAGTGTCTTTGGAAAGTTTCGGGGTCTCTGGAATTTTTCGGAATTTTGGGAGTTTTTCGAATTTTAACGAATTTTTCGGATTTAACATTAATTAAAACTGAAAATGCGCTTTTATCGCTTCCAGTGCCGAATCGGGCTTCATTACTGGGAGATGGGCCGGCCCACTTGGCCAGCGGGCTGCGCTGGGCAAGAAGGGGCGCGGCGTGGGCCGGAGGAGGAGAGAGGCCAACGGGCCAAAAGCGGATAATAGGCCGAAGGCCCACAAGGATTCGGCCCAAAACCGAAAAAACGAAAACCAGAAACAAATCAAAAGCAAAATCAAACTCAAATTCAAATTCCAAATTCAAAACTTGAACCTGAAATTCGATTTAACTCCAAATCAAATTCATTTTGAATTTTTGGGTTGTTTCAAATGCCATGAGCAACAATGATGTTTCATAATATAAACCATCTGTACCCAGGGTAGCATTTCTTTTCATGTATCTAATGATGCTTAGATTGTCATCCTTCTGTTGGTACCTCAAGCAAACGTTCATCTTGCATTTTATTGCGTTGGACATGGTGAGGTAGAAGAAGTGAAGCAGGAAGCAATGTCTTGATTATTATTTTGAATCACTCGCTGATGGTCTGTGATATAATAAACCATATGATTTTGCCTCCTCCTTCTAATATCTGCATCGTGGAGGAAACAATCCGGAGGTGTTTCTGTCTCCGTGAAGAGCCCAATTCTTTCTGCATATCTGCCTATAGTATTCACCGATTCTATTTGTGATCCCATGTTGAGTTCTAAGATTTTCTTCAATGGTGTGACTGTAGGGATTAGGAGGTAAGGCCTGAAGATTAACTATTTCACTTTTTCGAAGTGTTGAAGCTGATAGTTTAAAGATCTTTTGTTCCTTTTAGACCATTTTGAAAAGCTGATCACTTGGTCAAAGCAGAAGTAGGGTGTCAGTCTTTTCGTCGCAATCAAAAAAATTGGCCATCTATTTGGTCCATTTGGCTTGAAACCAAACACGCGCCTAGCTATTTTGCCAAATATTTGGCAACTACTATGGTTGCAATCCAAACAGATGCGGATCGAGCCTCCTAGTGAGACCAATCCAAACAGATGCTAATCTTTCACGATGACCGAATGGTAACAATCCTGATAATCAATTCAATTGCGCAGCTTTAGAGATTAGCATGCATGCATGGGCTGCATGGAAAGGAAAGAATGGGGCATCTAGGAGATGCTGGGTATGCTCCAGTATCCTCAAAATTTTTAAAAATATTACAACATCATCTTTTAACATATTAAATTTATTGATTAAATTGGATTTGATTTTGATAGTTTGGGATTTTTAGACTTTGGAACTATTCGTATTGTATTTTTTAGCAAATTTTAAATATATATGTTAGATTCGTTTATAATACTTTAAAATTATTGTGTAAGACTATAGAATTATACATATTAAACGTGCACCGCCGCTGGAAGGGGGCTCGAGTGCACGCATGCAATCACATGGTGTGGCCAAGAAAAAAATATTAATTTCAATGCGATACAAGGAAAGAGAAACGCGGCTGAAATCAATGGTTATTCGGTCGCATGCAGCAAGAAGGAAAGAAGAACGGGAATCCGAATATGGTTCCTTTTCTTTGAGGGTGCATTCGGTTGGTAGAATTTGTTGGGAAATTATCTGGCCCACGAAGGTCCACAATGGTCTCTTTGTCGAAACTCTAGTAGTAGGCTATAAAAACAGTAGTAGGCTATAAAAGGAGGAGGGGTCTCCCCATTGTACAAGCATTTGAAAAGAAATAATAGATCAATATCCATCCCTCCACATTGTGTCTCTCTTTGTTCATAATTTAGATTTGTTTGGGGAACCCTGGACTACACTTGGTAGCAAGATTCCTCAACACGTTATCAGCACGAAGTTCTAACGAACAACGAGGCAGATAAAAAAGGTAGAAAACGGTAACTGATCTACGTACGTTTCTTTTGAATCTTTGAATCTTCTCCTTGAATCACCTTGAATGCATCTACAAGTAAACACTACCGTTGCTGACTTGAAGTCGCCAGCATGAAGCCGATCAGAGTGTTACACTGGCTGTCGCAAATTTGAAATCGCCAGCATTACGCCGATCAGTCAGATGATGAAACTTGTTATGAATTTTTTTTGTTTTGTGTTTTTTTTTCTAAACTACGCATGAAGCACGCCGCATGAAGCGACACCACCGCGGTATGAACCACCGACCACTGCCGCGTCAGGAAGCGTTGCACCCCGCATCCATGCAGGCGTGCAAGGCAGTTTTCGCATGCATGCATCCCCTTATTGATTGGCAATTGAATTAGCAGTTTTTGCATGCATGCATCCCCTTCATTATTAGCAGATTGAAAAGTACCCGTGCGTGCTCTAGTGCATGCTGATTTGCTTGATATAAAGTAGAGCGGTTGATGCGCGCTGTGCATGCGACGTTTGCGGCAGCACCCAACCTGCAAAGGTCGTGGCTTATGCCCGAGTGCCCCTATGGCTATGGCGCCATACCGTCCCCCCATCGTGCGCATCCCCGATGTAAAAAAATTAATAAAGCTAGTTAGTGCATGTTGGCGAGAGCTTTGGTCGCATCCACAGCGTGTCGGATGTTTGCCTCGTCGTTAGGCAAACCGTAACATGTGTACTGCGCTACATGCGTTGCATGCATGCATATGTTTTGCATTAGGAAAAAATAAATAAAAACTGTCAAGCGCATGCTGCTGCTAGGATTCTAGTAGCTATGACGTTCTAGCCAAGCGACCATGCTGACAGATTGCGTTTAAGACTTTAAGCACATAAATGATCAACTTGGAAAAGCTTGTACAAAAGAGCTACAAAGGGCGCATGCTACAGTTTTTTTTAAGCTTCTTTTACTATTTTTATGAATATTTATGAATTTTTTATTTTTTATTTTCTTTAGTTTACTGAAAAATCTTGAGAATTTAAGTATGTATTTCTGTATAAATCTAGTAACCACTCTCTACTAGATTGCACGTAGTAATCTAATGAAAGAATATTGTGAATATGCAAATGTCTAGCATTGTGAACCGTGAATTTGAAGAACTGGCCCCGCATGGTCAGAACTATATCATATGGACATCAGATGTGAAGATCGTGCTTGGGAGCGACAAGCTCCGAGCTACTATCGGCTTAGGGTCCTTGAATAACGAACAACCTACTACCGAACAAAACGATCAAGCTTTACACTTCCTCAGGCATCACCTCTCAACTACTTTGAAAAATAATATATGGTTGAGGGGAGTGCGCTTGAGCTATGGACTGCACTCCAGAAGCAGTTCGAGAAGCTCAAGTACACCATCTTGCCCCAAGCACAGCAAGATTGGGTTCGCCTGAGGTTTACAGATTACAGAACAGTGGTCGAGTACAATTCTAGCTTGCACAGAATTTGTACCAATCTCTCTCTATGTGGCAAGAAGATCACTGATAAGTAGAAGATTGAGAAAACTGTTTCCACCTTCCACCCCTGTGCTATTCAGAGTGTATGCAACTATCGTCAGGACACATACAAGGAATATTATGAACTAATTGATGTTATGCAAGTTGCAGTGTCACAAGATGATGTTCTTCATAAGAACTTCGTCTCATAGCCACTTGGAAGAGGCATTGGTACAGAAGTCAATGCCAATAGCTACAAGGTGAAGAAACCCACTTAGAGGAAGAGGGGCAAGAAAGGTGAAAAAGAGAAACATTCGGCTAAGGGAAAGTCTAATGCCCAAGTGAAGCGGAATGGTAAGGAGAAGCCACCCGCTAAGCTGTATGGACAGCAAAACTAGACATGCTTCAGGTATGGTACTTGGGGACATTGGTCAAAGATATATCGGGAACCCATGGATGTCATCAATGTATTTTAGGCCAAAAAGAAGGCAAAAGACAATGCACCATCAAAGGCACATTTCACCAAGGTAGGCAATGATGATGCCATGGATGAGAACACCCCACTTGCATCGTCCTCTCAGTCTAGCCTAGACATAGATGCGGCAGCCAAGCTCATGAAAAATAAAGAGAAAACATCTATTGATGACATAGAGGCAGAAGTAAATGCATTCTTTACGGATTCTATTTAATGCATGAATCGCACTATTAGCATTTTTTTAGATTGTGGTTGTTAGTGAACTTTGAATAATGGATTGTAACCTCTGGAAGAGCATAAACTTATTTCTCATGAATGGATATATAGTTTATTCTTTATTCCAGTATTCTATCTTTACAAGCAATATTTGAATCATTTTGCAACTACCCGATTGGAATTCTATTTGTTTAGAAACTGTATAGTGCTCAAATGGAGGAGATATGCATTATTGATAGTGGCATAACAAATGCCATCTTAAAAGAGTCTAAATACTTCTAGTTGATCACGAAGAATGCTGGTAGGATACTACAATTGCAGGCAGCGATTCATATATAATAGGCTTTGAAAGAGCCACGATTATATTACCAATAAGTATTACTTTGGTAATCGAACAAGCCCTCTTGTACCCTGAATCAACACGAACTCTCTTGAGTTTTAAAGACATCTGCACCAATGGGTTTCACGTAGAAACAAATGAAGAAAATGGCAAATAATTTTTATGCATTGTGAAGCATGCAGAATGTGGAAATATGATTTTATAAAAATGTCCCTCATATGAATCTGGGTTGTACTACACGAGAATCAATGCACCAGTAGTGTATACTTCTCTAAAGACTGTTTTTAGAAGCTCTGAGCTATTTTCTCTATGACATTGTAGATTGGGCCACCTTGGTCTTAGAATGATGGAAATATAGTGAACAACTCGCAAGGTCATGACATTAATGTCAAAAATTTCCGAAATCATGAAGATTTTGTGTGCCCCGCATGCGTCATTGGGAAATTAATAACTAGACCATCTGTTATGAAAGTGCAAAATAAAATCCCTGCATTCCTGGAACGCATCCAGGGGGATATTTGTGGCCAATTCAGCCCTTATCAGGGCTGTTTCGGTACTTCATAGTGCTCATTGATGCTTCCTTAAAATGGTCGCATGTATGTTTGCTGTCCACAAGAAACCATGCTTTTGCAAAGCTGGTCTCGCAGATCATCAGAATTAAGAACACCTTTCCTAATCATCGTGTGAAGTCCACTAGAATGAATAATATCGGCAAATTTACTTCCAAGGCATTTGATGATTATTGCACAGCAATAGGAATAGCCGTTGAGCTCTCTGTGCCGCACGTCCATACGCAAAATGGATTAGCCGAAGCACTAATAAAAACAATTAAATTTATAGCACAGCCGCTTTTGCTAAGTTGTAACTTGCCCAACACTTGTTGGGGACACGTAGTCCTGCATGCAGTAGCACTCATCAATTTTAGACCATTGGCCTACAATATCCATTCATCTATGTAGCTAGTGCAGGGGTCATCCCGAAAATTTCTCATCTTAGAAAGTTTGGATGCATGGTATATGTATCTATACCGCCCCCACAGTGTACTGGAATGGGCCCTCTCCGCAAGTCTGGGATATACGTTGGTTATGAGAGTGCATCCATAATCAGGTATTTGGAACCCACAACTGGAGATTTGCATACAGCCCGATTCACTGATTGCATCTTTGATGAGGATCGTTTCCCGTCATTAAGGGGAGGAAATCAACCTTTGTATGAAAAATGCTGGAAAATCATATGGCATTCCACTGGGATCCCCGCTCATGACCCTCACACTAAGAAGCAAATCAAGAAGTCCAGAAGATAATTGGTTTGCAGAACCTAGCAAATGAACTGCCTGATCATTTTTCTGATATGAAGAGCGTGGTTAAGTTGCATGTACCTACTTGAAATGCACAAGAGAGGGTTAAAATACCAAAGAAAGTAGAAGGTATCCCTCATCCTATTCAGAGGTTTCAAAGAAAAAGAATGGGAAATCAGGCTTCTCAAACCCATGTACCCGGAGACATCTAGAGAAAAAAGGGCAAGAGGACTTACCACAGTCAATCACGAAAATGCCCCAAAATAATAAGGGGAGCCAGTTGAGCTGGCACTAGAAAGAAGCCTATGGAAAAGGCAATTCCAGATCTAAACCTTACATTGCAGGAAGCCGCCGGAAATAATATGCACACACACATAGGCGATAAAAACTAAAGGAACTTGCTCTGTGATGAAAAATTGTAGAGAAGAGCAAGTAGAAGTGTAAGAGGAAGCACCTATAACATCCCAATTTTTGCTTTTATTGAATTTATCAAGTTATTTGAATTTTTTGGAATTTATTTGGATTTGTTTGGATTTAATTTGAATTAAGTCTATTATTAGATAATTTAAATATTTGAAAATTACATATAAAGTTTTTTTAGAAATATTTTATTTGATTCCAAAATGTCTCAAAATAATTTTCATAATTTTTCTGGAATTTTTCTTACATTTTTGTTATTTTTCTTGCATTATTTGAATTTCTAGAAATTACTTTAATTAGAAAATCTGGAAAATTCACAAAACCCTACTGGGCCAGGCCCACTTGAATTTGGGCCTAGCCCATGTGCGCCAGTCCTCGAAGCCAAGCCCAACCCACGCCAAAATCCATCCAAAACCTAACCCTAATGCGGCGACTGTTGGATTGAGATCCAACGGCCGTTATTCATCCACGTGCGCGCACGAAGATAATCGTTGGATCTGTGTCGCATGAAGGGACATGATTGCTCCACGTCGGCTTAGCTATGTTGCCGTCGGAGTCCACTGTCGCAACGAACTCACCGCGGTTTCCGGGTTGTTCACGGACGCCTAGACGCAATAAATAGGTTCCTCGTGTTTAGCGCCTCGTGCTACATGTTTTGACCTAGGTCTCCATGCCAGAGCCACCGCCAATCACATGGCTCACCATAGTTCTTAGGAGCGCCACCGTAGTTTCTGCCATTTTCCGTCAATGTCGTTGCACCTCCGCCGTTTTTAGCGGCCAGTTCTGAGTCCGTCGCTATGAGACGAATCCAGCGCAATAGCTCACATCGCCAAAGAGAGCCTTGAATGTCGTTGGTCTCATCTTCGTCCTCAAGTCCGTCCGGCCTTCAACGTCGAGCTTCGTCGGGATCTTGCAAACACTCTGAGCCGTCTGATCCAGATCCAACGGTACAGTTAAGGCCACGTAGAGGTGTCTTTGTGCCATAAATCAGGTCTAATCCGCACTGTTAGATTTTAGATGGATGGCTTAGATTAGATTGCGTTGGGTGATTTAGATCTGTTCATATCCGTTGGATCTGAAGTGGAAGGTGTGCATTGAGCCATGTAGTTTTGTAGTAGCGCGAGTTAGATCCAATCTCAACTGTTCGTTTGATTGGACGGTCTAGATCGAGCCACGCAGCAACACCGGAGTGTGCCATGTAGTTCCCCAACACTGGCATTTAGATTTGATCTCCACCGTTGAATTTGAATGGAGGGTACAGATCTAATCGTGCTTTGGTCTAGTAAGGAGTCGCCACGTGTGCACGTGGTTTACGAAGCGCTGAGCCTTGCGCGCCAGTTGTTGCTGACGTCAGCAAGGATGTCAACGATGACGTCATCACGCGGGCACCACATGTCAGCGACCGTTGAATCCTGTAGACCGGGTCCACGGTGCACCCGAGTTGACCGTGGACCAAGTCTGTAGACCAAGGCTACGTGTCGTGCCATGATTGGTCCACGTGGCAGGTGACGTCATGCTGATGCAATAATTCCGAGTTTCCAGCATAAAAATAATTCGATAGAATTTGATTTTGATGCTAACATCATTATTCCGAATTTCCAATAGGAAAATAAATGAGATAATTCGGTTTATTCTTTTTAATATTATTTCAATCTTTGAATTGCTATAACTTTTGCGTTTGAACTCCGATTGAGGTGATTCTAGAGCCTAAAAATTTGTAAAATTGTGCTCTATTTTATTATAAATTTTATTTAATTTTAGGAGTTACGTTGCTCTCTTTTTTTAGATATTTATTGTTTATTTATTCATTACGCGTAGAGTTGAATTGCCCGAAGGCTTCGAGGGTGAGGTGTTGACTCAAGAAGAAGGTCCAGAGCTTAACCAAGACCTTTTCCAAGGCAAGTTGTGCTTTGACCATATTGATCCCATTTTTAAAACTATGTTGATTTAAATTATTACATGCTAGTTTAATTAAAATGCTTTCAATTAATTCTGGGAGTAGCTATGCAACCTAATTTATGTATGCCACCTTGTCTATAATAATTGTATGCCATGAATTATTTGTCACCCTAGGTTGTAGAATAATAGTTGGACCCTATTGTACTTGCCAACATGGGTTAATAGATCGTATGTAGTAGATCTCAATTTTATAAAAATTTAGAAATTGAAATCGCTCAAATCGGAGTTAAAATGCAAAAGTTACAAGCGTTTGAAGTTCGAAAATTCAATTAAACGAATAAACCGAATTATTTCATTTATTTTTCTACTGAAAAATCTCATTTATGACGTCAGCGTGGAATTTGAATTTCCACTGAATTATTTTTCTATTGAAAAATCGAATTATGACGTCAGCGGGTCCATGGACTAGGTCCACGCTTCGAGTTCGGTTCACCGTGGACCCGGTCCACGGGTACATGTCTCACTGACATGTGGGACCCCTCGGATGTCGCGCTTGGCCACATGGTACTGACACGCGGGCCCCACCATGACGTCAGCGTGACGTCACAGATGATGTCACCGCACGGTGGGCAAAGCCACTAACATGCGGGCTCGGTGGCGCCACGCGTGGCGTGGCGGCGAGTGACGCCCGCTCGACCACGCCCGGTTCGCACGGACACGTGGTGCAATCTGGGCCATTGGTTTGAAATCCAACGGTCCAGATCAGATCTAATTCCGCACGTTGCGGTGCAACGCGGTTGATCTGGACCGTACGACTTAGATCGGACGGTTGAGATCCGATCGGGTTTCACCGCGTCAAGGGGTGACGTGGCATGTCCCGGGCGGCGACGCGTGGCTCAACCTACACCGTTCGATCTCGATCAAACGGTTGAGACCACATCTAACGCTACAACGCGGTTAACGCTAACCATACGATCTAGATCTAACGGCTGAGATCTAATCTAGGCACGGTGCAGTTTACGGCTACGTGGCTTAATCTAAGCCGTTGGATCTAGATCCAACGGTTGGGATTAGATCTAAAAATCGAAATGTGAAATCGCACGGGGTGACGTGGACGAACCTGGGCCGTGCGATGAAGATCTAACGGCGGAGAAGCTTCGCGGGTTCGGCGATGTCCACGGCGGAGCTTGGCAGTCGGAGACGAAGACGATGACGAGCCCGACGGCGTTGCGGGCGTGCTCCGGCGAAGTGGATGGTACCCTCCGACGCATCTCGTCGCGACGGATCCGGATCTGGGCTTGTTCCCGGCGGAGACAGCGAAAAACCGCGGCGGCGCGCGCAACCAACTACGACGAGCGATTGCGGGCGAGTGGCGGCGGCTTAAGCACGGTGACCTAGGGCTACGAGTGCGCACGGAAGAGGAGAACACGTTGGCAGCGGCGGCGCTATAAATAGGGGTCTCGGCTTCCGTGAAATCCGCGGAAACTGAGGCCCACTCGGCGGCGCTGGAATCCGACGGGGATTCGGACTGGGCGACGTGGCGCAATCATGACCGTTGGATCAAGATCCGACGGTCACGCGTTTTAGGGTTCGGCTGGCTCGGGTCGGGCTTGAGTCCGGTTCGAGTCAGACTCGAGTCAGACTCGGGTCAGACCCGGTCGGATGAACAGTACTAACCCACTCGGCTATTTTTCAGGGATTTAATATTTGAAAATAATTCTAGTAATTCAAATAATTCGAGAAAAATAGCAAAATAATCAGAAAAATTCTGGAAAATACTTTAAGACATTTTGGACTCAAAAAAAATATTTCCAACCAAAATTTATTTGAAACTTTTATTTATTTAATTATTTCAAAAGGAAATAAATTCTAATTAAATCCAAATAAATTCCATAAAATTCCAAAAATTCTCAAAAGTGTAAAATTTCATTTAAATTCATGAAAAGCAAAAACTGGGGTGTTACAGTTTTAAACAAAACCCGATCAACCCGATGCAACGGGCCTTCATACGCCGGACTTGATCGCTCCGTTTCCACCTCTTCGAGCATCCAACCTGAACCGAAAACCATGAGCACCTCAAGCCCATTTCCATGACGTCCAAGTGATCCCAGTTTGAGCCCAACCATCTCGTCGGCATCCTCGACCGCTCCAGACCTCGGTTCTCCCAACCTAGTCTCGGTACTCACCAACGACCACAACTGCCTCAATAACCTGTACCACAAGGACCAAACCATTTTTCAAATTCCAAAATACACTCTTACCTTTTTCTTCCTGCATGTTAGTCCAGATTTATCATAAATTCAAACATGCAATTCCATGTCAAATCAAACTCAAACATGAGCACACCTTGCTCAAATAAAGTCAAATACTCATCACAAATATGGATAGACCTCCACATGGTCCTTCAAGAGTCACCCTCGGCAGGCAGTATGGAATCACTTACGTTGCAGGATAAGGCGCTCCCTTCGGTGGACGTAAACATGGTGTTCGCCCTACCAGCCGAGTTCAGAGCTCGGGCCACGGCAGCCCTGGAATCCTGTGCACAGCTGTGCCTAGGGTCCCAAGAAGTAGTCTTCAAAAAGCCTCAAGAAGACCGTCGGCACCTGAAACAACTTGAAAGATCAGAGGGGGGTGAATGATCCCAAAATAAAACTTCCCCCTCCTACTGGACAAATAATATCCAACTGAAACCTCTTTTGCAAGGAATAAAGATCCTGGAGCAAAAACTCTCTCCTAGGGTGAAAGAGAAAATATGTGATCTAGGCTTGCTCGTGGGATTTTGAAGATCAAGATGAACTTGGATATCTTCCCACAAGTCACAGCAAGCTAGAGGTCACAAAGAAACTCATCAAAACATGATCAAACAAGGATTCATCAATGGAGGCATAAAAGAAAATGTAACTTTACGATTTATTGTTACTCGTGGGGATTCAATGATCAAGATGAACTTGGATATACTCCCACTAGTCACAGCAACCTAGAGTATTCAAGAATCAACCCAAAGACTCGATCTACAAATATTTCTTCATTTAAGCTCAAGAGATCGGTTTCTCGCGAAAACTTGAAGAGTTGCCTAGAGGATTGGGATATGATCTAAGTGAAGATTCATCCAATCAATCTCTCATCCTTGTCAATAAAAACCAGAAGCAAGTAGAAGGAGGGGAGGCAAATCCAACTTGCGGAATTTAAATTGCGAGAACGTAAAGACTGAATTTAAATTGTGTAATGTAAAGACTGAATTTAAATTGCGTAATGTAAATACATAATGTAAATGTGGAACTTAAATTCAGAGTGGAGAAAATGTTTTTGTATTTCTTTTCTTTGGAAGTTTTTACAAAGCCTCACTTCATGTGGGCAAAGCTCAAAGGAGCACCAAAAACTTCTCTCAAAACTGCACCAGGAGAGGCTACCCCTACCCCTCTATTTATAGTATTCTAGGATCAATTCCCACCCTTGGATGTCTTGCTTCAATCCTAAGCTAACTTCCAAGGGTCAAGATTTAATCCCACACTTCTACACACATGGGTTGAACTGATCCTGTCTTACACATGCTTTCCCAAAGTACCTTTAAGTGATCAGTCCAATAACCCTCTCACATGCTAACTTGACCACTACTTTAGCTCTAAAGACCAACAACTCTCTAGTCTTCTATACCTAAAAAGCCTCAAGCTTAGCAGACACTTTGTCTCCTTGTCTCCTTGGACTGCATTGGTTCCATTTCCGGCGATCTCCGGCCATCTTGAACCTCCGGCACCTCTTGCCTAGTTCCAGCCTCCCTTCGCCTCACCATGACCTCCAAACAGAGCCCTGCATCCACCACAAACAAGGAAAACACATCACATAGCATTGCTCAAGAATAATATGTAATTTTTCATCAAAACTCATCAGAACACGAAGCATCTGCGACAAACCTATTTTTTTAGTCCAGCGTCACTCACGAAGGACCATATGACGGACCAAATAATTGGTCCGGCGTACATGGGAACTCAACCCTGGATTTTGTAGTTCACGTCGGACCAAACATTTGGTCCGGCGTAACTAACGACGGACCAAATAATTGGTCTGGCGTACACGTCGAACTCTCGGTTAATTGAAAAACTTGGTCCGACGCAAAAACCTTAAATTCACGTTCATGGCGAACTAAATAAAAATGGTTCGATGTACATGATGACCAAACCCTAGAAATCGTTGTTCACGACGGACCGAATAATTGGTCCGGTGTCACTTACGACGGACCAAACAATTGGTCCGGCGCATATGAAACAGGTCATTTTTAACTTTGGCCCGACGCAAATGGGAAACTTACTGTTTCTTGGTTCCTTTGGTCCGGCGCAAACATGTCATATCTAACCTTGGTTCGGCGCAAATGAGAAACTTACTGTTTCTTGGTTTCTTTGGTCCGGAGCAAAACAAAGTGCTTTCAATTTAAAATCCATTTCAAATCCAAATCAAATCAAACTCAAACCTGAGCAACTCAAGCTCAAAACAAGTCAAATACTCATCACAAACAAGGATGGACCTCACATGGTCCTTCACCACTATACCTAAAAGGGCACATCGACGGCAAGCCGATAACCAGGATGCTGGTGGACGGAGGCACGATCATCAACTTGATGCTATACTTGACGTGTAGGAAGCTGGGTAAGTCTGATGAAGATCTCATCAAGACCAATATGGTCCTGAATGATTTTACAGGAGATCCCATGGAGGCCAGAGGCGTCATGGTAACTGAACTGACAGTCAGCAACAAAACGTTGCCGACCGCCTTCTTCATAGTAGACGCCAAGGGGAGCTACAGTATGCTGCTAGGAAGAGATTGGATCCACGCCAACTGCTGCATCCCATCCACCATGCATCAGAAACTAATACAATGGAACAGCGATGCAATCGAGGTGGTGGAGGCCAACACATCAGCTCACGTTGCCATGGCCAATCCTGATGCGAATTGGCCGCACGAAGAAGCTATATGCATCTCAGGCAGAGCACTAGAAGACTGTCACTTCGTTTGCATTAATGATGCTGGAATCAGTCCGATCAGCGTAAAACCCAGCACGGTTGATCGGACGAGCGAAATCCTACGGCGATGGAAACCAGTCTGAGCGTGAAGACATTACAAGAGAAAGCGAGGAGTTATCGGCACGCAACCGATAATCTCGAAGCTATCGGGGATTTCGAAGACGATGAAAGGCTCGGGCAGGGGTTCACTTCAGCCGATCCGTTAGAAGAAGTAGACATAGGAGACGGAGATCAGAAAAGGCCAACCTTCGTCAATGCTAGGTTGTGCGCTGAGTATAAAGGAAAACTTGTAAAATTATTAAAAGAATATAAAGATTGCTTCGCTTGGGAGTACCATGAGATGACGGGCTTAAGCCGACAACTTGTCGAGCATCGGTTACCGATAAAATCCGGGTATCGGCCATTTAAACAGCCACCTAGGCGATTTAATCCGGCAATATACAACAAGGTCAAAGAAGAAATAGAATGATTACTAGAAGCCAAGTTCATCAGACCGTGTCGGTATGCTGAATGGGTTTTCAACATCGTTCCGGTAACGAAGAAGAACTGAAAACTTAGGGTACGTGTTGACTTCAGGGATATAAACAAGGCTACCCCTAAGGATGAATACCCAATGCCTATAGCCTATATGCTCATTGATGCCGCATTTGGGCATAAGATCATTAGTTTCCTTGATGGGAACGCAGGGTATAATCAAATATTCATGGCTGAAGTCGATGTCCACAAGATAGCCTTCCGATGCCCTGGGGCGTTAGGGTTGTTTGAGTGGGTTGTCATGACGTTCGGATTGAAGAATGCTGGAGCCACCTACCAAAGGGCCATGAATCTGATGTTTCATGAGCTAATCAGCCTCATCGTGGAGATATACATCGACGACGTGGTAGTAAAGTCGGCAGGGGATCAACAACATCTGGCCGACTTGGAAGAAGTGTTCAAGAAGACACAAATGGACGGCTTGAAGATGAATCCGATGAAATGTGTGTTTGGGGTATCGGCTGGACAATTCCTCGGGTTCATGGTGCATGAAAGAAGGATAAAAGTAAACCAGGAGTGAGTCAGAGCTATAACCGATACACAGCTGCCGAAGAACAAGAAAGATTTGCAAAAATTGACCTATAAAATCAATTATTTAAGGCGCTTCATTTCAAACTTATCTGGTCGGATCAACGAATTCACCCCACTGCTAAGAATAAAAGAAAACCAAGAGTTCGTGTGGGGAGAAGAACAACAAAAAGCATTTGACAATATCAAGAGGTATTTGTCGAAGCCCCCCAGTGTTGATAGCACCACAAAAAGGCGTGCTGTTCAGACTATACATATCGGCAGAAGAAACAACTATCGAGGCAGTCCTAATGCAAGAAGTGTAGGGAAAAGAGCAGCCAATATTATACCTGAGTCGACGATTGATAGATGCAGAAACCAGGTATCTGGCGGTCGAGAAACTCTTCTTATCCCTCTACTTCACATGCACGAAGCTAAGAAATTACATATTGGCATCAACGTGCATGGTCGTAGGTAAGACCGATGTTATCAAATATATGTTGTCTGCCTCCATAATGAAAGGATGAGTCAGAAAGTGGGCCTATAGACTCACTGAGTTCGACTTGACGTTCGAATTGGCCAAAGCTGTAAGAGGGCAAGTAGTGGCCAATTTCATTGCAGATCATGCTCCCACTTATGGGCTAGTAAGCCTTGCCCCCTAGCTATTTTATTTCGACGGATTGGTCTACAAGGAAGGGGTTGGTATCGGAGTGGTCCTGGTATCCCCCAAAGAGTGTCACTTTGAGTTCGCCTTCAGGCTAAAACACCAATGCTCAAACAATTAGGCTGAGTACGAAGCTTTGGTCAGAGGCTTATGCATGCTGCACAGTGTTGGGGCAGACTCCGTTGAAGCCTACGGCGATTCGCTGCTCGTAGTCCAGCAAGTGCGAGGGAAATTTAACTGTCATGATGAAATCCTGAACAAATACTTGGCGCGGTGTCGCGAATTGATCAAAGATTTCAGCTCTTTCACAATCGGCCACATACCCCGAGAAGAAAACGGCCGGGCTAATGCATTAGCACAGCAAGCATCAGGCTATATGCCCCTTGATCGGCTAACCGAATGTGAGCCGATTGAAAAAGTAGTAATGTGCCTGACGACATTCGACTAGCACGAGAAGATTGCGGCCTACTTGACGGATCCTTCAACCAAGATGGATGTAAAAACCAAGCAACAAGCGGTGAGGTACGTACTGATCGATAATATCTTGTATTATCAGACGCTGGAGGGATTGCTTCTCTGTTGTCTCAATACCGAGGAAGCGAAAACGATGATGGGAGAAGTCCACGAAGGAATCTGTGGAACACATCAGTCGGCCCATAAAATGAAGTGGTTATTAATACGCTCTGGTTATTATTGGCCGGCGATGCTAGAAGATTGCTTCCGATATTATAAAGGGTGCCAAGATTGTCAGAGGTTTGGAAACTTGCAGAATGCACCCGCTGCAGCCCTGCACCCAGTAGTGAAGCCGTGGCCGTTCTGCGGAAGGGGCATTAACATAATCGGATAGATCTACCCAGCCTCAAAGGGCACAAATTCATCTTGGATGCCCTGGATTACTTTTCCAAATGGGTCGAAGCTATCCCGTTGAACAAAGTCACAAGTACGAAAGTAATAGCATTCGTCTGGGAACACATTTTTTATCGGTTCGGAGTCCCGCAAACTATTACAACCGATCAAGGCACCGTGTTCATGTCTGAGGCATTCCAAAGCTTTGCCCGAGGCCTAGGGATCAGGATGCTGAATTCCTCGCCGTACTACGCTCAGGCCAATGGGCAGGCTGAGTCATCGAACAAAACGTTGATCAAGTTAATTCAAAGAAAGATCGCTGACAAACCCAGAGGATGGCACACAACGTTGGCCGATGCATTGTGGGCATACAGAGTATCGTGCCACGGAGTCACCAAAGTATCCCTGTATCAGTTGGTATATGGGCAAGAAGCGGTACTGCCGATAGAAATCAGCATAAGTTCACTCAGGACAACCAAACAAGACGTTGTATCGGCTGAGGATTACAGAAACACGCTAGCCGATAATCTAGAGGATCTAACAGAACTACGGCTTAAAATGCTGGAGCAGATCCAGAAGAACAAGGCTAGGGTGGTAAGAGAGTACAACAAAAAGGTGGTGCCTAAGTCGTTTGAAGAGGGTGATCTAGTATGGAAGACTATCCTGCCGGTCGGAACAAAAAACAGTAAGTACGGGAAGTGGGTACCGACATGGGAAGGCCTGTATAAAATTAGCCGACCAATGCAAGGCAATTCATACATATTGGAGACCTTAAAAGGGAAGCCGTTCGCCAAGGCCATCAATGGGAAGTACTTGAAAAGGTACCATCCCAGTATATGGATTGGGTCCTGATAGAAAAGTATAGCAAGAACGACTAACGACAGCCAAGAGCGAGAAAAGCCAAATTAACTCGATGTGGTTAATTACGGCTGCATGACCGACACGTCACATCAACTAGGAACACAAAAAGGATGATAAAGAAATAACGTTTGTCCAAGGATAAGAAGTTCCAAACAAGTGTTCAACTACATCATTCAAATAAGAGGAAGAATGTTGTCAGCAGCAGCTTCCGCAGCTTGACATACACTCGTAATCAAGGCTTCGTTGTCCGACTCACTGCCCGAGAAAGGTACGATCGCCTTGGCCTTAGCCTTAACCAACTGGAAGGTCATCACAAGCTCAGTATGACGCACCTGAAGGTCTGCCTGGGCTGAGCCGATGGCACGATCGACATCGGCAAGGCGAGCTTCAGCTTCGACCAAAGCCTGCTTCAAGCGAACGATCTCGTTGACCAAAGCAGCCCTCGACGGCGCTAAGGCTTTGGCCAAAGACACCACGTCATCAAAGTCGGCCTTCTTCCATTTCCCTGTGGCCACTAAAGCATCAAGCTCAATGCGCTCTCTTGCAACCTCCTCTCGCCGATTATGACGCCCTAGTGCCTGCTGGACAATATCCTTTTTTGAGAAAAACTGGTGCAGGTCATGGAACCTATCCATGGTCGCCGTAGAAAGGCAGGGGACACGTCAGCAAGAAGGGCAGCTATTGGCGGGAAGGCATCCAGAACTTCCGGCCCCGATCGCACCAGCAATCAGTGGAGCTGCTTCAACTTATCTCGGTGAGGTGAGGACACAGATGGAAGTCCTAATTCCGCCTGAGATGGTTGATGGACGGCAGACACTATGGGAACTATAGCAGTTGTCGGAGCCTTGCCAAGAGAGAAACCAAGCTCTTCTGGGGTAAACCCGAGGAGGGTGCTAGCCAATAGTTGAGAAATGGGTATTGGTTAGAACTAGAGATCTTGAAGAGAGACGACAAAATAGAAGGATAGCTCGACACCGGGAGGTGAACTCGGAGGGTGGATGGTATCTGAAAGCTCCGGAGCAGAGGAACTACCGGCCAGATCTGACAGATCGGCCACAAGAGGCAGCGTTACTTCTTCCATAGCGACCCCAGCAGCAGCGACAGTACCACCCTCCTCCACGGCGACAATTCCAACAACCTCGGCAACCGCAGTGGTCCCCACATCAGCAGGATCAGCCGAATCTTCAACGATGACCTCCTTTGGGAAATCGGCAGCCATGCCCGTGGGGGCATTGTGAGCCACAGCAAGGTGAGCCTCAAGCGCCGCATCCCCTATGATTAGTTACACGAAGATACAAACGTCAAGAAAAGTCGAGCGTAGATTCAACAACAAGGGAAGCGGATACCTGAAGCGCTGGCGCGGGGGGCACAATAGCTGGTGGAGACACAGGAGATGTGGTGTTGGCGAGTCTTCTGCGCCCAGCAAGCCTCTTCTTCAGAGCTGAAGCAGGAAAATAGGATAGGCCATAGGCAAAGAGTGACTTGACAAATCAGTAAGGAAACGAGACGCTCACTAGGCCTGATAGGGTCTACACCAGTAGGAGGGAATACTGGCTAGGCTACTCCAACCCTCGAAGGAGAACCGCCTCTTGGCATGTCGGCCGATTTCCTCTTTTGCCAGGAAGGAGCCGGCACCCGTCCGCGGCCCCTTTTCTTGATATCCTTCAAGGTAGGAGAACCAAGGCCGACATTGGTGCAACCGATAATGTTGTCATAAAACTTAATGACCCCACCACTGGCAGAAACAATCGGCCGTGTATCTTCAACGTCCTGAGAAATAGACAGCAAAAGGAGTCAATAAAAGAACATGACAAGGACATGCCAAGAAGGGAGCAGTCTTTCGTGTACCTCTGAACCCGGGGGGAGAGGACGAGACTCATCGAAGCGGTGGAGCATCTCATCCAAAGGGGCAAGGAAAAGATGGCGCTCTATTCCTCCCACAAACGGGTAAAAGCCACGGTAGTCCGGCCAGCAAGGATGATTCGAGGATGAGATCGATCAGCAACTCTTCGCCTAGGTCCAGCGCGATGCTCACATCAAGGGAACATCCGAGCTCTTCCCGCTCATGAAGCCTGTTAAATAGCACCAGTCGAGGAGGTAGTAGCCCGAACCCCAATTGTTTGGCACAGATGGACGGATGGTAATATTAGTAAGAAGGCTTCTATGTGCGGCTTGAAGAGCTAAGGCCGACTGAAAAGATACCCGGGAAAATAATGTGCCTAAAACAATCATCATCAGGGTTGTCCGGTCGGCAGCAACCAGGGCGCTCGTACTCCAAATCATCAATCTACCGGTACGAAAAGAAGTCCGAAAGGGGGATGCTCTCGGTCTCATAAAAATAAGAAAAGAACCTAGTAAAGGACGCAACATCGAGCTTTCGGTCTCTCGTCAAGACTTGAGACAAAGCCTCTCCATATGATCGGCAGCGCCTAAAGGACGGCTCCTCATCCTCCGGTGAGTCCTCGCAGGGGAATCGAAGTTCCAAAGAAGGAGTGAACCCGAAGGGGCACTGAAATTGGGCCATCAGCCAGAGTTGGAAAAACTAGAGAGGCCCTCCCTGGTGACCAACGGTGTGAGAAGTGGCTGCACCATTCAACTTCGAAGTAATAAGGTGCATTGTTCGGTAAACTGCACCCAGCAGAAGCTTCCCCATGGCCATATCCTTGCCCACTACCAGAGCTTCAACCAGAGCTTGGAAACTATTGGTAGGACCCAAGGTAGCACCACAGAAAAGAAACCTATACAACCACATGTTCAGGAAAGCTGTGTGCTCGCGAGGTTCCACCGGACTTGACGATTGGCTATATTCTCTGATATATTGGGACCAACCGATCTTGGTCGATAGTCGGTGAGTAGTGGCCGCCTCGAAGGCGTGAAACTGATGACCCGTCGGCTTGAGACCGGTGAGAACCACCACGTCCATCAAAGTCGGACCAAAGAATCCAGGGCGAAAGGAGAAGGTGTTGAAGGCGTCTGACCAGAAGTAGGAAGCCGCGGCTATCAAAGATTCATCTCTACACATGCCCGATAGAGAAAGGCTGATGCAATCGGCTATCTCCCATGCTTCTTAGTCCGCTCTCCTGCTGCTGGCTACCCTGTTGTACCAAGTTCTCCAACCCTTGATCCCGACGGGCTAGGCTCTGAAGTTATCTTTCCACCCCCATTAGATTGTGGCCGGCGGCGTTCAGGGGGATCCTCATGACTTCCTTGTTAATAAAATCGGTCAGATCTTCACTTCCCTAAGGACTGAGCAAGAATTAGCTATCCGTCTCGAGGACCTAAACCAGGATCATCGAGCGATAATCGGCCATCTACAAGAAAAAGGAGCAATCTAAAGACGGCGAAATCATATTGGACCGATGATCGACACAAAAGGGACTTACAGTCACAAAATCTGAGGATAGATTGCCGGAAGTATCCAAGACGAACGGTGAGAAAAAGACCAAACCAACGAACGATCCCCGAGCAAGAGAACACTCAATAGTCATTGGTCGGATGAGGAATGATGCATTCGAAAGAGAAGAATGTCACAAGAACAGGAGTATGGAAGGAAAAAAGGGACAACTATATAAAGCAAATGACTCCTTGTCCAAAATGGTTCCGAGCCTCACGCCCCAAGTTTCGCACCCACTAAGCGAGCAGTTGGTGGGACACGACGTACTGAGGAAAAGGCTGCAGGGCAGTTAATGAGGAGAGATAAAAGCGCAGCATGCCCATTAATCGGTGCACATCGGAAAGAACAACTAGCAGTGTGTTGGTCAGTTCAAGTCGTATCGACCGACAGATAGTATCTTCACCCGGCACGCAACGAGTCGATCGATTCTTTGCATCATGCTAAGTTGTCAGTATCATTGGTGATATCAAGAAGCTGATACCGAAAAAATGATGAAAACCGAAAAGCAAGTATGAAGACAGATGAAAGTCGATGATTGAAAAAGGATTAACACTAATCAAATATCGACACTTTGTATTGAAAGTCGGTTACATCATCGGCTAAAGAGCAGGTAAAACATTTACAATATTAGCTACAGAGGGTAAACAACCATGATTGAAGGAAAAATTACAAAAGGGAGGTGCCATCCTTATAAATAAATGAAAAAGGGAAAGGGAAAGGGAAAGCACAACAATTCCCAAGCAAAGATGCTAAGGAATTGTCGCAATTCTAAAAAAAAAGAGAGAAGACCTAGTGAAGTCGACGACGGTTCCCACCAGGAACGTCACCTGCACTTGAACTGCTGCTGGAATTTGATGACTCCAGGAGGGCAGCATCGACAGTGGGTGCTGGTGAAGGCGCCGACGCATCATCGGCTGGAGGAAGATCAGTGGCTCCCGGGGCGACCTCCGTAGTGGTAGCATCTGCGCCGGCATCAGGTTCCATGGATTCCGCAAGAAGAGGGGCGGCTGCTGCAGGGTCGTCGGCAACATCAGCGTCAAACTCCTCCTGGAGGACGCAGGCGATGGCTTCATCATCGACCACTTCTTCTTCGGTGCGAACCTCGGCCGATAACTCTTCTTGGAGAGCAGAGGCAATGGATGAGTCGTCGTCCGACGATGAGTAGTAACCGGAGGAAGAGTCAGAAGGAGAAGAAGACATGGCACAGATGGAGGAGATTACTTCGAGGCGATGCGGTGAATTACGGTTTACCTGGTACTTATAGGGTAAAGCGAGCAGCTGAATCGCCATGGCATGAAGAACGAAGCGTCCTTCGAGTAAATGCTGGTGGATACGAAGCGATTCGGCACGGGAAAAATTATGGTGCGGCGTCTCGAGGAAATAACTGCCAGGGCGAAGGAACGATGAAGATGACAACCTGTTGAGGCACTAACGGCTGATTTTTGGGACATGCCCATGCATATCCCAAAAATGGGGGGCATATGTTAGCACCCAAAAATGAGCGTCCGAGACGGGTGCGATCTTGGTGTGAGTCTGAAGCGACCGGCATGAACCAGGTTGGCAAAGGGCGACGGACAGATGATTTAGGAGGTTGCGATCATATGGTAACACATGGATAGGAAGGAAAGACCAAAGCCAATACGACCTGGACCAAATACGATCATGCCCAATATGGAAGGAAGAATTCGAGGCCAGTACAAGTGGATGGAGAGACCGAGGCAAATACGACCAGGCTTGAGGAT
Organism: Rhipidocladum racemiflorum; assembly: GCA_036346355.1. Taxonomy (NCBI): domain Eukaryota; kingdom Viridiplantae; phylum Streptophyta; class Magnoliopsida; order Poales; family Poaceae; genus Rhipidocladum; species Rhipidocladum racemiflorum. The sequence goes on from CM070570.1 coordinate 62,132,457, forward strand.
TATAAAAGGAGACCGACGAGCTACATCAAAGGAGACACACATCCAAACAACCAATCAATCAATTACTTTACTTTTCAGCATTAGGAGTAGTCATTTTAGTCTTGTAATCTTTCCTCCTGTAATACACATTGATCAACACAAGTTGCGCATCGCTAGTTGTTGGTCTCTGTTGCATTGCACCCTGCCAAGCTCTACTCTCTTCCTGATATTGCTGCGCATCGCCTTTTTCAGGAAGAGTAGGCTTTTACCCTATTTGATCATCTCGCAAGGGTTGGTCAGATCTATCGAAACCCCCCGATCTATGCTGGTTCGCTTCGGACTAATTAAGATCGACCCACCGATAGGCCCCCCGACCATTCTCCCGATCGATCGTGTTGGGGAACACGTCTCTTGCCGATTGCATCATCAAATCGGCCGGCACGCCCATAGAATCTGAACCCGGCATTCTCGTGTGTTGGCAGCGATTGACCCATCATCAAGTGTTTTGACGCCAACACGGTGGCATGCGTCACTTGCGTCTTGCCAACTTCTTGGACTTGATACCAAGAGTGAGGTCCCCGGTGTTGCCCGACAGCTGCTTGATCGCAGCCACTGCGGCCTCGAGGGCGACCTTCTCCTGTCAAAAAGAACAAAGAAAAAAGTCAAAAAACACTTGGGATGATGTTCCTCGAGCATGATTCGCTCTGGACGATGTTCCCCGAGCATGGTTCGCTTGGGATGATGTTCCCCAAGCATGGTTTGCTCATCTACTTATCGCCTCGCCTCGCTCGAGCACGTTGCTCGGGACCTGGCGGTTGACCTCGAGCTCCTTGCCTTTAGGGTGTCAAAAATCTCGGCGACCCACTTCTAGACCCAGCTCTTGCTCGGAGCTACATTTCGACCAAGGAAAGGCGTAAGTACGAGCAAGCTAATTCAAGAAAGCACAAAGTAAAATAGCTCGATCTTGGACTTACCTGAGTCGGATTCCTCGGGTGAAGTCTTGCCACCCGGTGATCTCGAAGAAGGGGTGCCCCCTCCTCCTGAGGGGCGCCACCTAGTTCCTGAGGAAGCCTTGATCAGTGAGCCCCAAGTTGGTGAGCTCGCTGATCGTCATGAGCACCTGTTCCTCTTCGTCCTACATAGGAGGGCGGGGTGTCTCGATGCTCAGAGCCACCACTCCGGTATAGCAGAGGGAACTCCCCTCTGCCTTCTTTAGATAAACCAGCCGTCGGCCCAACCCGACACCAAGTCCTTGAGCGTGAAGCTCGGGAACCCGTATGGTTGGTTAGACCAAAGGCAGAAATAGATGCAACGAGCAGGAGTGGTCGTGCCAGTGCGGAACAAAGAGTAAAAATGGAAAAAAAAAGATTGATCATGGGCAAGACGCCCACGTATCCCTCGCAAAGGTTAGAGAAGACTGCCAAGACAAGGACAGAGTAGGGGTTGAGGTTAGAAATATCACATTCGCAATGTGCGAGCACCGATTCGAGGAACTCACTCTCAGACATCCGAAGCCCGTTGATAGAGTACAACTCGCAGGAGACGATCTCTCCCTCTTGCGGCTCTGGTGCCTGCTCATCGCCGGCCACCCACCACGAGTTCTTGTCGAGGTATCCGAGCCTCACGAGCATCTGGAGCCTCTGCTCGTTTGTCCTGCTCACGCAGAACTTTGCCATTAGTTTCGAGAGAAGAATGAAGATGAGCGAAAAAGCATGGGACTTGAAGGATTTCTTAAGTTTCAAGTGCGAGATGTGGGTGAAAGGGTTCCCTGGCCGTCTCTTAAATACATGGCTTGGATCTCTAGAGCCTTGAATGCAAAATGTGAACGAAGAGTTTCCCGCCGCCAGACTCGAGAAGCCATAAGGGCACAGGGACAGGTGAAGAGTTTCTCACCACTCCCGAGTCGACGCGTGGATGTACAATTTCTCGAAATAATGGTGCGGTTCCCACAAAAACTGCCCGCATCACGACTGCCAGGCTTCTCCAAGAAGGAACCGCAACACTTTTTACATTCTCTTACCCGAGCTCCCCTTGGTTGGGTGCCGAGCTGAATGATCGGTCTTTCCAACTGTGCTCGTTAGCTAGCGGGATATGCTCGGATACTGCAGCAGTGCTTCGCTGCAAGATTCCAATCCCTCCGTTGAGTCAGTAGGCTCAAGAGGAAGACCCCGCCATGTAGTTATCCACTTGAGCCTCGGGGGCTAGCTGTCGGGGATTAGATAATTCAGTACCATAGTACCACGACAGCCGGTTTTCAGCTGACCATGCGTACCCTCGGATGATGTTCTCGAGGATGACCCATGAGCATGATTTGACTGGTCAGTCCGTCCGATCGGCCTAGGCTCATCATTCAGCCTCAAGCATCGTGCTCGAGGCCCGAGCATACATGCTCGGCCAGGACCAAACGCGCTTGGCCCAAGATCGTTTGCGAGACGTATGGTCGGAAGGTCGTATTCAATAGTAACGCCCGAGTAGCACTAATCACACCACGATGCGGTGCCATTACACCCACGATGGGAATGTGGCGTAAATCAAGCCTTCGGTTACAGCCACAATCGATGCAGTCAAATACTCATTATTCGACTGTAATTTTGTTAGATATTCTTGTAAGCTACAAATACCTCCTATGCATGTAAGCAGAGAGAGGCCGGAAAAACAATTAGGAAGGTTAGACACGCACGAGTACCATCTGACACAACCAGCAATACCATCCTCACTGGAGTAGCTAGGGTTATTATCTCCTCATCGAGAGGCCCGAACCAGTATAAACCTCTGTGTCCATCCTCCGGGTATCTTGAGCCAATCGAGCATTCTTCGTACACAATCCCTTCATTGAAAAAAGGGACCATGTTTATCCCTTAATCAACAAGTAAGCTCGGTAGGGACCCGTTTCCCAATCGTCGACACCATGAGTCTACAAGATTAATCCTCTTAGCCATGTGATGATCAATACAAGATCAAGTCAACTTGCAAACCTCCATTGCAAGCCCTATTCACATACTCTAGGATCCCGGGCTCATGGACCTCCCGTTTATTTGCACAACAAATTTACAAATAATAATTAAACCATTTTATGTTTGAGCATTCTATTTTTGCAACACATGCAAAAACCTAGCTCCAAGCAAACTCCAAATGATACGCAAGTAAATGAGCTATCTAATTACAACACTTGCAATTTTCTAGCTCCATGCAACCACAATAAAACCAAATTGTTTGAGCATCCTTGTTCTGCAACACATGCAAAACATAGCTCCAAGCAACCACAATAAAACAAAATTGATTGAGCACTCTCGTTTTGCAACACATGCAAAACCAATCTCCAAGCAATTATAATAAAACAAATTGCTTGAGCATCCACATTTTGCAACACATGCAAAACTTAGCTCTAAGCAACGCCAAATAATCTCAAATGCATGATCTCTCTATTTGCAACACATGCAAACCTCTAGCTCCATGCATACCACTAAAACAAAAAATTGCTTTAGCTCTCTTCTTTTACAACACATGCAAAACTTAGCTCCAAGCAATACCAATTCAAATAAAAAATTAATTTGAGAAACAAGCATGAACTTCAATATTTGCAACACATGCAAAATATGAACTTCATGCAAAAGCCAACGCATGAGCTTATCCAATTTGCAACACATGCAAATCAAAACTCTATGCGAAAAACCAATGCATATGCTTCTCCTATTTGCAACACATGCAAATCAAGGCATTATGCAAAAATCGATGACGAACTTCACCCATTTGCAACACATGCCAAATGGTTAGCTCCATGCAAAAACCAAATAAGAATGTTGAGCCTGAGTGAACAACTGGATTGAGTTCACCAACTCATGATGAAGCTCAAGAAAATGATTCAACCCCTCTTAATAGTACGACATCTATCTACAACAAGACTCTCTATCTAGTTATACTTTACTGCATGCGAGCGATCCCCTCTAGGGCTTTAAAGATCTTCAATCCTTCTTCTCTCCAGAATCGTCACCCGACTCTTTCTTCTTGTTGATGAACCTTCTCTTCTCTTCGGGGTCTTCTCTTGTCTCCTATCGACACATGATGGTGCCCATTGACAACAATTGCTTGAAGCCTATTAATTAATGGTTACGGCTTTTGAGACGCCAGTCATAATGCGGCCCATGTAACGAAGAGACACGTCAAATGTTTCGGTCAAAGTTACTGTTGATCACGTAAATAACTACTCGACCTGAATTAGGTCGGATGAATGCTAAGCATCACCAGCTCAGCAATGGCCCGACCTAGAAACCTTTCCTGGTCAAGCTATAACGTCTTTTACCATATCGACTTGGATATAAATCAGCCCGACCAGGCTCTGATCGGACAAATCCTTTGCGCAAAGATAATGTGCAGAAGAAGCTCTCTCTAATAGGTACAGACAACTGCTTGGAAGTTACTTCCTGCGAAGAGGCGCCTCTCTAACGAAAAGCCACCTTTTCGAGGAAAGACACCTTTTGACCAAGCGATACCTTCTGACGGGAAGACACCTCTCCGAAGATGAAAACTGACATCCCTTCAATGCTATAAATATGCTACTCCTGCCAAGATTAGAGATAGGTTCAGATATGCTTTAGATATTCAAAGTGTTCACAAAGATTAATACGTTCAATAGATTGACAGGTATTGATGAAGTCTGTACTTTGTAAAGAAGAACCCCATAATCCAATACAATTTCCATCCATTTTCTGTTCTTTCAATGTCATTTTCAAAGATAGGCAACCCAAATTATAATCGTAAGCTCGGTCTAGGGACCCCCCAAGTCCTGAACATCAACAATTGGCGCTGAAAGGAGGGCCTTCGTTTTGATTGAATATTGCAAAAGGTAATGTGCAGTCGTTGCAGGCCATGGATGAGGAAAACTCGTTTGATCTCGTCGATTGCTCACACCTCACCGCTGATGACTACTTGGAAGAAGAGGAATGTAAGTGTGATTTCTACTCCGAGTATATTTCAGAAGCGGAGGCGTCCAAGTTGGCAGCATCATCCGATCAAGATAAGGCCACATCATGAGCACCGATTCCTGAGGACCAATCAAGAAAACAGAGTGACTCTATGCCTGCCCTTGTCTCAGAGGCAAAGAACCAAGGCACATGCCCTATGGAAGTCGATAATGAACAAATTCATCAAAACAACAATGACTTCCATGAAAGCTCATCTTCAGAGGATTTCCTCTGAAGTCTCAAACTTGATTATACTCCATCATCATCCTCCGATGAGAAAATATTTACCCCGGCACTCAAATCTAAAATCCGCATTTGTGCGGTTACGATGGGGGCAAATGAGCAACGAGGGGAGTGTGAATAGCGCAAAACTCAAGAAAAATCCGCCCAAGAGCAACACGAGAATCTCGCAGTTGCCAAGCAAAAGGCCATGGAAGAGGCAAGACACCTCTACCATGACAGCCACCAGGAACATCGTGTAGGTTGGACCCGTTGGGAAGTCGTCCCCGATCAGCCTTTCCAATCACGCCCCAGGTTCCTAGGACGATGGTAAGAGACAAACATTGTTTCAAATAGTCCACAGGAAACTCCTGTGGAAAGGATTCACATTATCACTAATGCAATACTAAGTCAACCTGCGGATGGAGATAGTGTACCTCTTAGAAGATCCTTAGCTGCTACAGATGTGAAGAGTAAATATCCGTCTATGAGGAATTTGAGAGATTCCCGTGCGGAACAATCCTCTTCCGATCGATGTCAACAAAGTACTGACCGTCAACAAAAGAAAATTATACAATAGAGAAGCGCTTTTGACAAGCTTGGCCTAGGTGAAAATATTAATCATGGTCAGCGGGTGGCGATGAGAAGGTAATTGGCCAATTATTTACCGATTGTTTTAAAAGGGTCTGCAAGAACTTGGTTGTTCAATCAACAAAAAGGATCCATTTATAGTTAGGAAAATTTGCGCTATGCCATTTTAAATAATTTTAAAAGCTGTTACAAGAAACATGGAAAAGAAGATGACTTACATCGTCTTCGTCAAACCTCTGATGATAATCTATGTCAGTTTATTAAAAGGTTTGTAGAGGTCTGTAACACGATCCCTAATATATCTAATGACTTTGTGATTCATGCTTTTAAGAAGGTTGTACGCTACAAGTGTGACACTACGGAATGTTGTGACTTTATGAAATGTGAAATTTGAGAGTAAAACTTTACGGTATGAGGTTAATTCGTGTTTTGGGCCTTTCGGGAGGGAAAATGGGCCGTCCGGGGAAAGTTTTGGGCTTGGGGGAGCCTCGTGGGCTTGGGGGAACCTCCTGGGCTGGAGGTGGAAGGCCTAAGGCCCAAGTGGGGGCAGGTTTAGGGCAGCACCCTGCTGCCCATGCGCCTCCCTCTCCTTTCTCCCCTCCTAGCCGCCGCCCCCTCCCACCTCCATGCCGTGCGCCCCCTCTCCTCCTCCCCCTTGCGCCACCACCCCTCCCCTCTCCTCTCCACCCTCCTTGCTGGCCTAGGAGAGCTCCTCACCTCACCACCCCGCTGTTCTCTCCATCGGGAAGCTCCGCGATGAGGAGATCCGGTTGTTTCAGCGCGAGGAAGAAGATCGAGGGAACCGGGAGGAGAAGCTTCGACGTTCATCGTTCGTCGGGCGAAGGTATGGCTATGGGTAATCCTAGGGGTTGTCCTAGGTGCTGTGCTAGAGGTTGTTTTGATGCTTTTAGATCGAGAGGTGCTACTATGATTGGGTAGAATGGATGAAAACTAGAGATTGCATAGTGTTCTGCTTCGGGCAGATTGGGCACAGGACCTAGGGTTTAAGTTTTCGCAATTTTAGACTCGGAATTTGGTCGGCCGCCTGTTAAGAAAGTTGTAGATAACTTCAATACATTTAATTGGACACCAAGAAAGTCCAATTCTGCCTAGCCGTTTGAAAGTTATGATTGTTTTACCGAACGTGTTCAAATCTGTGACGTGATTGGTTCAGATCGGGTTGATCTGTAGATTAGGCAATTTTAGAGGCCGAATCAGCTTTTCCCAATACTTAGAGAAAGCTAGGAAATTTCCTAAGCTTCAAGATGATGTACTTGTTTAATTAATTTGGAGACCTAGAACTCAAGTTATGCTAGTTTGAAGCCTGCTGTCCCGGGGGACAGATTCTCTGTTTTTTGCTTTGGGAGTAGTTTGCGAAGTCGGGGTAGATGAGCGATTGTGTACTGTTTTGTGGGCGCGGTTTGAGTGTGTGGTATCTATGTGCAGGTGGTGTGACCCCGGGAGTGCACTCATCCTCTCGCCAATCCGTCGCCCGCGGTTAAGGCAAGTGTATTGGAATGGGTAGCGTGTTGTATGTTGCTAGTCTTGAATAGATGCAAATTGTTTTCATGATATGCTATCTTGCCATGATATGATGAAAATGGTATGTTATGATGCTATGCAATGACTAGTTGTTTATGTTTATGGCATATGTTGCATACATGGCATGAAAACTGGCCCGGTCGGTGAGAAAGTCATAACTAATCCGGTAAGGTCGGTGAGAAAGTTATGACTAATTCGGAGCGCCATTAAGTAAGCCCTACCTCGTGATTCCATCCACGGTGGTGAATGGAAGCGAGGAGTAGGCACCCTCCATCTACGGGATGGGAGGGGAAAGAGGGTGCACGTCGACGGGTGTGCACTCGGCAATACCGGTATGTGCTTCAAGGAGACATGTGCATTGCATTGCATTGCATTCATGATGATGATGATGAGATGTGTATGATGAGATTTGGACCTAATTATGATGCTAAGCATGATGTACAGCGATGTTAACATTGAACTGTTCTTTATGCTCCATTGCAATATTCTTGCTGAGTGATGAACTCACGCTTGTGTTTTATGTTGTTTTTAGGTACCATGAAACCGGCATGCGGGAAAGGGCATTAGCTACACTTCTACACGTAGCTTCACACTTAATAGACAGTCTAATCATTTGGAGTCATGATAATAAGAATAGTGCCATGAAACTTGGTGTATGGCTTGGTTTTAAGCTTAAGTTCATCGTTTGATTCGTTATAATTTGTGGAATGGTTGAATTCCTTATTTTAGACATAACTGATGCTATATCAATTGTTATTTTAGTTTTAGATGTCTCTTATCATGCTATATCATGCCTTATTATTACAGTTGCTTCGATTCATGGAAAAACAAAGGAGATGCTGCCGAAATTTTCGGATTTAACATTTGCACCTTTGCTGTAATTTATCTTTATTTGTGGTATTTAGATGTTGATTAGTCTATGTTTGGTAACATTCAGGCATACTAGATGCCGGGGTGTTACAGTTGGTATCAGAGCGGGCTTCAGGTCTGTGGAATGTGAATGTAGTAATTTACTTTAGAGTAAACTAAAATATTGACTTGGAAAAGTAGAAACATGGCATAGGTCTACTTGTTAAAATTTGGCTTTAGGGCAATAACCTTAAAATCTGAAATAGTTTGGTTAACTAATTTAAAACTTGACACACTCTGATACACAGTAGGAAGGGTATGGGTATCGATGCTATCCGCTTAAATATTGTATTTAAGCTTTGATGTTAAATGCGGCATTTTGATGATGCATGATGTTACATTTATGAAAGTATTGATTGAGGTGCTATATGTTTGATAAAGTGAGGTTGTGGTGCCGAAGGGTTTCGGTTAGCTTCTTTAGTTCGTAGTAAAGTTGTGTGGAGTTTCGGTGTGGCCGGTGAGAGCCATCACCAAAAGACTATTAACCTCCCGTAGGGAGAGTGCTTATCCTTTCTGTCGTAGACCGGGTAGTTGGTTGGAGTTGATTAGAAGAGTTGATGGTGGATCCTTTTGGATTTCTTTTACCGTTCTAACGATCGGTTTGGGTTGGTTTCTGTGGTTTTTAGTGATTGGAAACCAAGGAAAGGTGCTTGGTGTTGAGTTTTCGCTGATGGTATTTCGACGTTTTTCTTGGTTTTGCCTTCTTTGGTTGAAGACAAAGAAGAAGAGTTTAGTGCTATGCCTATTTCGGATTGCCATCTCAATTTTGGCTTCCGGTTTTGTTGATTGCTTTACGGAGAAAGCTCTCGATTTATTCTTATGTTTGTCTTTCTCCGGGATTAGCAGAGTTTGTGGTGTTGTGCCAGACCTGGTGGTTAGGGCTGAAGTATGTGTCTTTTGTAAGAGTAAGGGGGATGTTTGATCTCATCATTTGACTTGGTTGGGAGATCATCCTTGCAAACCCGTTTGCTTCGTGGAAGTTTGGAGTTTGGTGTTTAGGCTTTATCTGAAGAGGATTTGGTTGATCGTTTGGTTTTCCCTCTTGCATCCATCTTCTTTCGTGGAAGTTGTTGATCTTAAGATGGAGTAGCTGCATGTTAGCATTTGGGAATTTAAAGAGTTGACTTTTCTTGTGTTTTATGTTTGAGTTTTCTGGAAAGAAAGGTGTTTTTTGTGGGTGTTCTTTTCTTGAGAAACTGTGGATTTCTTAAGAGTGGAGTGCGTGACCCACGTAGATGTTCAAGAAGTTAAGTGTATGTCGAGGAGTTAGAGTTTTCAGATGATGTGGGTCATTGATTCTGTTAAAGTGATTGTGTTGGTTGTTTAAAGACAACCTAAACTATTGTGTTGATAGAGATGATGAATCGAGATGATAGATGATCCAAAGTGAAAGTTGATTAGTGTTTTATGCAAAGCGTTGTGAGTTATGGGAGTTGTCGGAGGTTAGAGATTAGTAAGTGTTGAGTGCGGTTGAGAAGGTCTAGAAATTTTCTGGGTGACAAATTAGTATAGTAAGGTTATGGTGTAAAGACTTGAGGATTGTTGGGTTTGTTGTTTAGGGGTCAAGTAAGCGGTGAATCGGCAAAATGACTTAATTGATGGGTAATCAAAGAATAGGGATATGGAATGATTGTAGGAAAGGTTGAAATTGTCCTTGACAGATGTCTGTTTGGGATCCGTAGTTATGAAAGATGCCTAATGGAGATTGTATTGAGTGGTTAGACTTATTCTTTGGGTGAATGAACTAGGGATATTGAGTAAGTACCTTATGGCTTGTGCGAGAGGCATTTGTTGTTTATGCCAAAATAAGTGATGAAGAGATGTGTTTTAAGCTTGGGATAAACAGTTGTATGAACGATGAGTCATAGTGGTTGGTAGACCAAAAGAAGAAGTTGGCGTGAGTCTTATGTTGATGTAACTATTAAGTTCATTGTGCTGAAGTTGTGAGAACGTGGTTCTCCTTGTTGATTGTTATAAGATAGACATGGATAGAGTTTGTTGATCATATGACTGGTGGTGGGTACATGATTAGTAGGAAGTGTTTTTATCAAGATTAGATGTTGTAACTTGTGTTCAACAGTGTTGGACTTCTCAGGTTTTGGTGATTATGAAATCCTTAATGGCTAAGAGTATTGGAATGCGAAAAATGGGGGGATTCGAGTCGAACCTTCTTTTAAAGGTTTACGGATTTAAATGAATGTATAAACTTTCTGGGAGTGCCTGCCCTTTTGTTAAGGCATCTTGATTAGTGTGCAATAGATCTCCCCTGAGTAAGTGGCATCTTGTCAAGTTACGAATTTGACTTCGATGATTGGAAATATGGATGAAAGAGTAGTTTTGGAAGTAATTGGCTGATGGATTCCTAAATATTGTATGTTATTGAGTCATGCCAATCTTTGGTTTGGCAAATTTATTTAGCTTAGGCTATGAGTATGGATTTTCACCCAAGAGTTTTGAGTGGATCGCGCTCTTTCGCGTTCAACTGAATTATCTTTGGAAACCATATCTAAATGAAGTAACTGGATATGGTGGGTTGTGTTGGAAACCCTGGAGTTAGGCACTTAACTTGTAACTCTATTGTGACTAGAGTTGACTTTATTTGGAAAATGTGTGCGGTGTTTGCAAGTGCTCTAAAAAGGTGGATCTTATGAATGTTTCATGAGCGATTTTGCTGGTGAAGTGTTTCTTTTGGGAATGAGTCTCCCTTTTTCCTTGAAAGAATTTGTAGCGATTGTGGGTGCAAATGTTTGATTTGAGAATTGATGTTCTCTTCTGAAATATTGACTTTGGTTAAAATGCGATGTTTATCATAAAAGAGTTGATGAGCCAGGTCGGTGAGAAAGTCATATATGAATATATGACTAATCCGGAGTGCTCTTGAAAAGTTTGCATTCATGTCATGAATTGAGGTTTCCATTGCTCTCTAGCATGAAAAGAAAGAATGGATAAATGCTGGTATTTTGGTTATGTTGTAAGATGATTGAGTTTCCTTTTCTCTTTGAGAGTTATTGTGGCAGTTGTGGATTCTTGGGTGTGATTTGAGAATCGGTTTCTCTTCCAAATGTGATTTTGGTTAAGATGACAAGTTTGGCTTTGGTGAAAGTGAGTTGAGTTGTATTTGGTTGTTAAGAATTTATGTCAAACATTTGAGTGAAGTCTCTCCCTTTTGGTTGAGTGCTCCCCGATGCGAAATGTATCGCATTGATTTGAGATTGGAGTTTTTCCTTTGCGACTTGACTTAGGAAAAGAAATAGAGTGATCTTTCGATGTTGTCAAATCTTTGTTCCAATGTGATTTGTGGCGTTTTGGGATTCGAGTGATGAATGTGGTTCATCCGGCTAGAGGGAGTTGCTTTTGTTGGCAATCTCATTTGGGATATGAATAGAAATGCTTATGGAATTGTTGAGTATATTGGAGGAATATACTCATGGGCTTGGTTGTTTTTGAGTGTGAATATGTGAGGGCGAGACCCTCTTAGGAAAAGAACCAATGGTGGTTTGGTAATAATTTCCAGCCCTAGCTTGGGCTAGGCGTAGAACTATGGTTGTGGTTTAAAGGATGGTCATGATGGAGGTTATAGATGTCGTGGTTTAAATTTTGTTGAGAGTACCGTTTGGTGGTAGTGAAGGTTATAGAAATTGTGATGTAAAATGTTCTGCCATGAACATTGTCTTAGTTAGTGTCCTTGGGTATGAGATATGCCCGAAAGATGATAGAATAAAAAAAAATGTAGCATAGTTTGTGTTTGGAAAGGAAATTATTATTGATGTGGACTATGTATGTAAATGACATTGGTTAATTGTTGTTCTTTGTGAAAAAGGTCAAATAATTGGAAGAGATGGGATATTATGTAATTGATTCTTTGGGGGTTCTCATTTAGAACCCCCAGTTATTAATAAGACACCGTTGGTGACTTGTTGGTAGAGAGGTTGTTAAAGGAGATGTGATTCGCTTTCCTTGTGTCATCTTAAGTTTAATGAGATGTGGTAGATAGGTGGAGAATTGAAATTAAGGTTATGTGAATGAAGTTGAAAAGGGAACTTGTTCTGAGTTCATCAGGTTGGTTGTGATAATAGTATGAATTGTTTGATGTGAGGATTTGGGCGTAATAATTTGACTAAGCCCTTTAGTGGGTGAAATCGAGGACTTCGGTTGACTTTCGCTAATATTAATGGGAATTGAAATGAAGGTGGAACCGTGAGAGGTTGCCCTTAGTTGAGCTAAATCAACACTTTCTCGCTAAGTGTTGGTTTTGGGAACTTGTTTGTCGTTTGTTCCGGTTTGAGTCCTTGCGTGAATGTTTTGTGTTGCAAAGAAGTCTTTTGTCCCATGGGGACTTTGTTGTTGTTTTTGGTGTGTCTTGGATTCTAGGTCGAATCCTGTTGAAGGGGGGGAGAATGTGACACTACGGAATGCCGTGACTTTATAAAATGTGAAATTTGAGAGTAAAACTTTACGATATGAGGTTAATTCGTGTTTTGGGCCTTCCGGGAGGGAAAATGGGCCGTCCGGGGGAAGTTTTGGGCTTGGGGAGCCTCGTGGGCTTGGGGGAACCTCTTGGGCAGGATGTGGAAGGCCTAAGGCCCAAGTGGGGGCATGTTTAGGGTAGCACCGTGCTGCCCATGCGCCCTAGCTCCCCCCCATGCGCCCCCCTCCCCTTTCTCCCCTCCTAGCCGCCGCCCCCTCCCACCTCCATGCCGTGCGCCCCCTCTCCTCCTCCCCCTTGCACCACCACCCCTCCCCTCTCCTCTCCACCCTCCTTGCTGGCCTAGGAGAGCTCCTCACCTCACCACTCCGCTGTTCTCTCCATCGGGAAGATCCGCGACGAGCAGATCCGGCGGTTTCGACGCGAGGAAGAAGATCGGAGGAACCGGGAGGAGAAGCTTCGACGTTCATCGTTCGTCGGATGAAGGTATGGCTATGGGTAATCCTTGGGGTTGTCCTAGGTGTTGTGCTAGAGGTTGTTTTCATGATTTTAGATCGAGAGGTGGTGTTGCGATTGGGTAGAATGGATGAAAACTAGAGATTGCATAGTGTTCTGCTTCGGGCAGATTGGGCACACGACCTAGGGTTTGAGTTTTCGCAATTTTAGACTCGGAATTTGGTCGGCCGCCTGTTAAGAAAGTTGTAGATAACTTCAATACATTTAATTGGACACCAAGAAAGTCCAATTCTGCCCAGCTGTTTGAAAGTTATGATTGTTTAACGAACATGTTCAAATCTGTGACGTGATTGGGACAGATCGGGTTGATCTGTAGATTACGCAATTTTAGAGGCCGAATCAGCTTTTACCAATACTTATAAAAAGCTAGGAAATTTCCTAAGGTTTGCGATGATGTACTTGTTTACTTAATTTGGAGACCTAGAACTCAAGTTATGCTAGTTTGAAGCCTGCTGTCCCGAGGGACAGATTTTTTGTTTTTCCGCTTTGGGAGTAGTTTGCGAAGTCGGGGTAGATGAGCGATTGTGTACTTTTTTGTGGGCACGGTTTGAGTGTGTGGTATCTATGTGCAGGTGGTGTGACCCCAGGAGTGCACTCATCGTCTCGCCAATCCGTTGCCCGCGGTTAAGGCAAGTGTATTGGAATGGGTAGTGTGTTGTATGTTGCTAGTTTTGAATAGATGCAAATTGTTTTCATGATATGCTATCTTGCCATGATTAGTGTTTGCCCATGATATTATGAAAATGGTATGTTATGATGCTATGCAATGACTAGTTGTTTATGTTTATGGCATATGTTGCATACATGGCATGAAAACTGGCCCGGTCGGTGAGAAAGTCATAACTAATCCGGTAAGGTCGGTGAGAGTTATGACTAATCCAGAGCGCCATTAAGTAAGTCCTACCTCGTGATTCCATCCACGGTGGTGAATGGAAGCGGGGAGTAGGCACTCTCCATCTACGGGATGGGAGGGGAAAGAGGGTGCACGCCGACGGGTGTGCACTCGGCAATACCGGTATGTGCTTCAAGGAGACATGTGTATTGCATTGCATTCATGATGATGGTGATGAGATGTGTATGATGAGATTTGGACCTGATTATGATGCTAAGCATGATGTATAGCGATGTTAACATTGAACTATTCTTTATGCTCCATTGCAATATACTTGCTGAGTGATGAACTCACGCTTGTGTTTTATGTTGTTTTTAGGTACCATGAAACCGGCATGCGGGAAAGGGCATTAGCTACACTTCTACACGTAGCTTCACACTTAATAGACAGTTTAATCATTTGGAGTCATGATAATAAGAATAGTGCCATGAAACTTGGTATATGGATTGGTTTTTATCTTAAGTTCATCGTTTGATTCGTTATAATTTGTGGAATGGTTGAATTCCTTATTTTAGACATAAGTGATGCTATTTCATTTGTTATTGCCGTTTTAGATGTCTCTTATCATGCTATATCATGCCTTATTATTACTGTTGCTTCAATCATGGAAAAACAAAGGAGATGCTGCCGAAATTTTCGGATTTAACATTTGCACCTTTGCTGTAATTTCTCTTTATTTGTGGTATTTAGATGTTGATTAGTCTATGTTTGGTAACATTCAGGCATACTAGATGCCGGGGTGTTACAACAAGCGCTTCACAGAAGACTTAAACATTCACCCGCCGTCCACCATATCAAAACTTTTCGATATGGCATATCGATACTCAGATGTTCATGAAGTGGTTGAATGGAACCGTATGGTCGATAAAGGCCATACGCCCCCACAGCTAGGTCTGATGGTTTCTAAAGGTAATAAATCGAAGAAATCTTCTACACCTGAAGACAAAAAGAATAAAACTAAGAAAAAAAGGGAAAAAGATATCTCAAAGAGAGATTGCGAGCATTGTAGAACGACCTTTTTATTCCAAGGATAAACAACCTTGGAAGAAGAAGCCTGGTCAGACCAATGACCAGCCCAATCCTAGAGCTTCTACCTTAAACAATGTGAATGGAAAATGATCTCTTCTGCATAGTGCACCAGGACATGACCTGCACAATTGCCGAATATTGCTAAGGCGCACAGAAGATTTTACTCTAGCAAGGGTCCAATGTTGACTTTGCCAGAAGGGAGAAGCGTAAAAGATGCAGATGGTGATGTGGCTATGGGATACTAAAAGCCCGACCACCACGTCAATATGACCTATGGTGGATCATTTGCATATGCCTCAAAACGGAAATTCAAATGTGCTTACTGAGAGGTAAACAACATCAGTTCTGACCTGGAAAGTCAGAACTACCGAGATGGTCAGATGTTACAGTGGCATTTAGCAAGGACGACTGTTTGAAAGGTACTTCTACTTCTCGAAAACTCCCTTTGGTTGTGTCTTCTAATATTAATGACGGATCGTGATGGTGATGAGAGGGGGGTGAATGATCCCAAATAAAATTTCCACCCACTCAAAGTACTCCAAGCAATCCCGCAAGGAAACTGGTGCTCCTCAAATTTGCAAAACCCGCAAAAACCGGAATTACTAAACAACTATGTGTACCCCTAGCTTGCATGGATGAGAGCCATGAAACATGTGAAGGATTTTTCAATCACAATCCTTGTTATCAAATGTCCAAACAAGGAGGAATAAATTCAAATACTTTTTTCTAAAAGAGATCAAGCCAAATCACAAAAGTCTCTTTTAGAAAAGCAAAAACAGATTTTTCAGGAATTGTCCTCATTTGGAGCAGGTGGTTGGTGGACTTATGTTGCTCTAAAATTTTTACGAATTTTACAACCTGTGAGAAGATGAGTATTGAAACACTCCACCAAAAATCACCTCAAAAAGCCACGTAGAAAAATCAGGAAACATCAAGAACTACAGATAGTCAGGAACATCGATCAGGAAGTTTGGGGCTCAGTTTTCACCTCATAACTCCCAAACGGTGCAACCAGTGGACTCCAAATGTTTTCCACAAATGTATATATGAGTCACACACCGCTTCCAATAATAATAAATCAAAAATATTTTTTTCCATATTTTTCTAAAAATCGAACACTGACTGCGGCGCGAAGAACAAATTCAGGACAGATTTGCAATCTTAATATAAACTTGATCTCTAGTCTATCCTAGGGTGCAAGAGAGATGTAAAGCCAAATAAGCACCCTCAAGACATCCTTGATCAACCGCATTTAGAAGGAGAAGAGGCAAATCCAAATCGCGAGAAAGTAAATTGCGGGAAGATAAATGCTGAATTTAATTTGCGTAAAGTAAAGACAAAATGTAAATGCGCAATTTAAATTCACAAGAATAGTAAAGATAGTCTTTGTATTTTCTGGATGGAGTGTTTACAAAGCCTCACTTTATGTGGGCAAAGCTCAAAGGAGCAACTCAAACCCTCAAGTGAGGGAGGGCACCCCTCCCACTCTATTTATACTACTCTTGGGCCACCTACCACCCTTGGATGAGTCCCTAACCCTAGAGCACTTCACCAAGGGCTGGGATTAACCCACTAACACAACCATGCAAGGGCAATGCAAAACCCACACACATAATGGTTTTTCTTGCACGGTTTTCAAAGCATACTGCCGAGACCCACTAACCTATCAACTAGACCGTGATCCAACGGCCCTCATCGATCCTCGCGGCATCTAGCTAGTATCATTGTCTTTCCTTGTCTTCTTTGACTTGCTCGGACTCCATCTTCGATCATTTTCCGGCGATCTTCGATCGTTTGGACCTTCGGCACTCCTCACCTACTCCCGGTCATCTTGCGCCTCACCATGACCTAGCACCGTCGTCCTGCAACCATCAAAGATAAGGAAAACCAATCACATAACATTGTCCAACAATAATATGCAATAATCATTTCTCATTCATCAGTTGGTTCTACCGCTAGCCACAGGCCAGTAGTACCACAAGAAGCTAATACAACTCAAATTGCTTCCTTTTGAATTCCAATTCAAATCAAACTCAAACATGAGCACACCTTGCTCAAATAAAGTCAAATACTCATCACAAATTTGGATGGACCTCCACATGGTCCTTCAATCTCCCCCTGATGAGTATATTGACAAACCACACAAAAGGCATAATTTTGAGTTTAAAAATAAAAGAAGAAAAGCAATGTGGTTGCAAAAATTCATATTTGGTCCAATTAAAAGAGAAAGAAAGCTTTTGACCAAATAGATGAGAAGATTTTCACAGCTCAACACAAGAAAGAACAATTTTTCGACAAGAGCTCCAAAAATCAAGAAATCTCTCAAAAATCTCAATATTACTCGTGATCCAAATGCAAGGACAATTGTTCAACATAATCATGAGAGCAATTTTTGGATGAAATGCCTTTTCTACGTTTTCTCCCCCTTTTGGCAGTATAGGCATCAAGAGAGCAATTTTTGGATGAAATGCAACCTAAAAGAGCTTTGAGGATTATGCAAGTGACCACTTAGACAAAGTATGACACCAAGCTATTCAAGTTCAGATTATGTCATCCTAAGTCATATCCAATGGCATATTTGAATTTTTTCTAACTGGCTCAAAAGAAGTTATGTTACTTTGCATGATTTCAACAATAGCAATACTTAGCATAATTTCAAGACTAGAAGCAATGCCAACCTAAAAAGCAAATGGATATACTAGAGTTCAACCTAGCCAACACTTTGGGAAGCTACAAGACCATTAGAGAACCCTCATGCTCAATGTAACATCCCAAAATTTGGGTTTTCAAAAAAATTTGGTTTAGTTTAGCTTCCCAAAAATTTTCATTGATTTTCTCGCGTTTATAAAGCTTGATTTGAATTTTCTAAAAGATAAAACAATTTAATTTGATTATTTTATATTTTAAATAAAATTTATTTAATTTTATTTGAGTTCCTTGTGCTTCAAGAAATTCTTTTGTAATTTTTGACATTTTTCGGAGATTTATTGGATTTATTCGGAATCGATTTGTATTAAGCCCTATTATTGAAATTAATTAATTATTTGGAAAATTTTATATAAAGTTTTGTTGCAAATATTTTATTTGTGTTCAAAATGTCTCAAAATATTTTTGAGAATTTTTCTGGTACTTTTATTGCCCTAAATGATTTATTTGAATTTTTAGAATTATTTTAATTCAAAAATTCCTGGAAAATCTGAATTACTTTTGGGCCAAATCTCTTCCTTCTCTCCCATGCCAGGCCACCCTGGCCTTTTTCCCGCCTTCGGCCCGCTCCGCTACTGGCCGACGCGCCGCTTCGCCCGCTCACTCACAAGGCCAATGACGCGCTTGCTCAAAGAAATGATCGCCCACTGGCCACGTGCCGCGGCGCCACCTAAGCCGCATCCTCGCCGCCTCACCGCAGATCGCCGATCCGACGCCTGAGGAAGTGCCACGTCGCCCCCGAGCCCGAGACGCCCACCAATTGCTCGGTTAAATGCCCAATTCGACCCAAACTCCTCCAAACTTGATTTTTCTTGACCTAGCCACCTCCCCTAACCTTTGTAGACCTACCATGACCCTCTCCCACGTCCTCAACCTCAGATTAATCTCCCGAAACATCCGAGCCGCCGTCGAGAAGTCTGAACGTTGCCCGACGATGGCCGAACTTCGGAGCCGCATCCAGGGTAGATCGTCGACTCTTTTCAAGATCCGTCTTTGCCATGGTGAGATTTGATGTCCCATCTGTATACCCTCCAAATTTCAGCCAATTTGGCCCAAGGAATCAAAAGTTATGGCCGTTTCAATCTCGAATCTTGCCGAGGTCATATCTCTCTCAATTTTTCGAGTTTGACCGTGAAATTTTTTGTGTAGACTCCTGGGGATGTTCTCTACGTGATACACATCTTGCCTCATGGTTTTGCTCTCTGTATTTTGTGCAGAAAAATATTTTCTCCGATCAGACTACGATCAGACTGCGTTTCAGACAACGACAATCATCCTCGCGCGTTCCCCGCTGTTCCATAAGGTAAAACTCCGAGCCACCTATGTCACGGTGTTCCTCTTGGTCCCATCTAGCTCTCGGTCAAAGTTCGTTAAGTTCCGATCTTTATTCTAGAAGTTATGGCAAAGTTTAGATCCGAAACCCGTTAACCGGCAGTTTGGGATTAATCCGGAGGGGCGCCGCAAAATCCACCTATACAGTTGAGTTCGTCTCGCCGCGTTCTATGTGGTAGACATTCCCCCTTTTCCATCCCGTCCTCCGGAATTTTTTTTTATATATTTAGGCCGTCCTTTAGCCGTCGCCGCGCGCCGGCTATTTTAGCTCGCTCCGGCCGTGTTCTCGCATCCGGTGGATCATCATGTACTATTTTGGACCATCCTTAGAATTTTTTTGGTCTCCGTTTGCCGTCGGAGCCCGATTCTGGCCTAAAACCTCTTTTTCGGCTTAACCCGTTGTTGCCGGTTCGCGTTTCGGTTGGCCGTCCTTGGTAGCGTTTTGTCGCGGCCATGTCGTTGCACCGACGGCCGATACCTTATTTCATGCACATCTTGCCATCGCTTTGCGTTCGCCGTTAACGTTTCGTTGTTAACGTTTCGCCGTTAACGTTCCTCCGTTAACGTTTCACCGTTAATGCTCCGCCGTTAACGTCCGTCGTTAACATTTCGCTGTTAACGTTTCGCCGTTAACGTTCCGCTGTTAAAGCTTCATCGTTAACGCTTGGCTCTCATCGCTTCGTTGTCATCGTATGCGTGCATTCATGCACAGATCCTAGTGCGATGCCTTCATCTTCTCTATCTTCATGATGTGAGCCTAGCCTCATCATCATGTCATCTTCTAAGTCGAATCAAAACCCTAACCTAAGACTGGTTCGATGAACTAACTTCATCGTGAGCCGCGTTGTTATCTTTGCAATCTTTCCCGTTGTTTCAATCGTAGTAAGACACTTGTCTTGTCTTATCCCTGAAAACCTAATCTGCCATTAATCGAGGATTCATTCGTGGACTTGGTCGATAGACCATTGGCCATCTGTCATACCCCTATGCCCGATCTATCCGTCTCTCTTTTGTTTGACTGTGTCTGTTCGGTCAACAAAAGTTAACTTCGAGAATCAGTTTAGTTCATTGTGAACTAACATATCCTTATGTACCCGATCTATAGATCGAGAGCCCATATGTCACTATCTGTCCAATCAAGATAATAACTTCAGAAGAAATATTCTTCGGAATATTTTCTTTCTTTCCCAGTTATTAGTCTTTCCCTTTTCGGTGTTTTCCCGAAAGCCCGTTCTCTTTTGTTAACTCTTCGATCTAATCCGTTCGAGTTCCCAAATCCTTCTAAGTCGTTGTGCCCAATGTTATTCGTTCTTAATTTGGAGTTTACTTGATTTATATTTTGAGTTAGTTTGTATTTGCTTCTTCTTTAATCGTTAGACGCGTCGTCCGGAAGTCGCTCGAAGGAGCTGAAGATCGAGAAAGTGGAAGTTGAAGATCGAGGACCAAGAATCAAAGATAAAGAGTTAAGAACAGTAAAAGATGCAAGGGCCAGGCAAGTTGTGCTTTGACCGTGTTGATCCCATTTTCGAAAATTATGTTGTTTCAAATTATTGTGTGCTAGTTGAATATAAACTGATTTCAATTAATTTGGGATTAGATATTTAACCTACTTGTTATTGCCACCTTGTCTATAATAGTTGTACGCCATGATTCATTTGTCACCCTAGGTTTGTTGATTAATAGTTGGTAGCTAAATACTTTGCCAACAAGGGTTATTTAGATCGTCAGTAGTTTGCTTAGCCATGCAACGTACCTTTGACATCATTTTGGAAATACAAAAGCTCAATATTGACTAATGGAATATGCAATGTATTTTGGAACGGTGTGATGTGTTGCCGACATGATGAGGTTGATATGTGGAGGTCTTTGTACTTCTTCAACGATGTTGAGTTGTTGTTAGCATTGTGTTGTGCAATAATCAACTGGGGTGATAAAATGATTTAGACCGGGGCAAGTGGCAAGATTATGATCTGGTGGGCCAAGTGTGGCACTGGGAAGGTTGATTTGGTTCTTCGGGTAGTCTAGCCCTGGTCGCCCTAAGGACTTCACCTTGCAAGCCTTTGGACTGAGTCAACCATACAACCACATGACTGAAGTGGGACGGTCCTAGTTGAGTAAGTTACTAATAACTTGCATGTGGTACCTCGGGGTGTCAACTACATCTTTTGTGTAGCTTGAAGGGGGAGCGTACCAGGGCTGCGGCATGGTACCCGTCCAACGGTATGTCGGTCCCATACTTCGCCTCTGTTAAGGAAAGGGATGGTGTATGGCAAAAACCGAAGAGGTTCACTTGTGTAGTTAGAAGTTTTCGAAAGGTTTTGTTATGATCACTCATTCGCATACTCTTGTATGGCGATTCACGGCTGACGTGGTGAGTTGATTGTATCTTGTGGGTAAAGTGTATAACCTCTGCAGAGTGTAAAATCTATTCGAATAGCCATGTCCGCGGTATTGGACATGCTCGGGGATTACAGTCAAGGGTTAGCTTTTCTTAAAATTGAACTTGGGCTTGGAGGCAGTTTGCCTGTGGAAAAGTGATAACTGTTTAAGGATATAGAATGGTTTACTTGTGAAACAATTATGAAATTTATTACTATTGTTATTTGTTTTACCGCTTTACAATCTATTATGAATATTTGTAAATGCTGTTTATTGCAAAATAACCCCTTCAGCCTGTCATTTGGAATAAGCCATGCATATAGCTATTAGACTTGCATTCTGTGCATGACTTGCTGAGTGCTTTATGTACTCACCCCTTGCAAACAAACAATCACCAGTGAGCAGAAGTCTACATCGTCGAAGAAGGCGATTATCTAGGAGTTTAACCACGTCAGTTGCCTGTGGCGTATTGATGGGATTCACCGTTGTTCTTCGTTCCGCTGCTGTTTATTTGGAGTTGAAGCCGTCAAGGTTTCGGAAATTTAAGGTTGACCTTAAGGTCGTTCAATAGTTTATATTCTATTATTGAGTTACTTTTATTATTCCGCTGTGTATTATTGTGATATTCATCTATGTTGAGACTGTGTGCACTAGCATGATCCTGGACTAGTGCAGAATACACAGAGGATCCAGAATTGCATATTCAGGTCCCGACACTCAAACATATCTTTAAATGCAAATTTTTAGATTAATGCTCACAAAGCGGTTCAAAGAGTTAGGCCTAGTGAAGCACATTGTCGACTAGGAGCCATCTACAAATGCTTCCTAAGCTTCACTTTCCTTCACAAACCTTTGAGGTGTAGAGAGTTTATCCTTGTGAAACACAACCTCGACTAGGAGCCATCGACATAGGTCTCCTAGGCATCACTCTCTTCCTCTAGTCTATTTTGCATTTTTCAATTTTATTGACTCAAGCCATATTCAACCATCTCAAGTAAGAAGCTTAAAAGAGTGGTTTTGGTCATACACAATTCATTCCAAGTTCATCCCAAGTGCAATGGGAAGCAGTCTCGAGAATGGAAAGTGTTGGGTTCAGTTTTAGCACAAATAAGTCAATTTTTATCATTTTAGCACTTAGATTTATAAGTATGTTGAGGATTCTAGAATGAAACAGTATAGCTAACCTAAGTTGCTCTAGGGACTCTAGTAGAAACCCACTATTTCACTAAACATGGCATAAGCATCTAGTGAAGAAATATAGCAAGTAAAAGCTAAGTTTCATCAAGTTTTCAAGGATGATCAATTTTAAATGTTGGCTAGTTTAAACATGATACACCAGATTAGATATGACGTAGACTAGCAAGGATCTTCATGAAAGTAGCTAGGTGCAACATATCATAAATTTATCAATTGCATAAAATACAAAGCTTGGAAATGGAAACAAGTCTATATGCAATGTAAGAAAGTCAGTTCCAAACTCCACCTCAACAAGTGAGTCAATTTTAAGCACAAATCTGAATCAAGTTGAGTTATTAGCAATTTTGAATTCCAAGAGAAAGAATTAAACTCAACTGAAACCAGAAACCAAAATGAGAAGAGGAAAAGTAGAAACTGACAATTGGGTGATCTAAGAGCATAGAAAAGATGGTAGAGACCATTAAGCTCAAACTCGCTCTAACCTACTCCATATGACTTACAAAGGAAAACTAGCTCTCAAACTCTAGCCCAGGAGTAAATACAGACCCTGTCTACCCAGGGGGCCCAACACCTGCTAGAACTACAAGACTATGAGTGAGCTCAACCGAGAAGAAGAGAATAACATCCTAAAGCATAAGATGAGAGGTCCATGCCGAAGCATGCCAGAAGTCTAGGTGAAGTGGACTCAACCAAATGAAAAACAGATACTTAGAAGAAATTGAAAGAAAATGCTAAATATGCACATATAAACATATAATACACATCAGCTCCCCCTCAAGATATGCCATATGGGCTCATAATCCCAAGCTCCCCTCTCAAGCCAACTGCTGGTCACTCTCCACAAACTGGAGCACTATGTCACACTTCTCCACATGGTCTCTAAGGAAGTGATACCGAATATCAATGTGCTTGGTCCGAGAATGCTGCACTGGGTTCTTAGCAATGTGAATGGCAGACGTGTTATCACAGAAAAGTGGAACACAATCTGCTGCTAACCCAAAATCCCGCAAGGTCGATCTCATCCAAAGAACCTGGCTACAGCAACTGGCTGCAGGAACATATTCGGCCTCAGCGTTGAACTGTGCAACACCGGACTGCTTCCTAGAGGACCAAGAAACAAGAGAATTGCTAATGAATTGGAAAGTGCTAGATGTGCTTTTTCTATTTATCCTACAGCCAGCAAAGTCTGCATCGAAAAAGGCTCGAAGGGATAGACAGGAGGAGGAAGAGTACCAGATACCATAATCAATGGTAGCTCGAAGGTACCTGAAGATGCGCTTCACTGCCTGGCGGTGAGAGGCACAAGGAGAAGCCTGAAATCGAGCACAAAGACATATAGAGAAGTGTATGCTAGGTCTCTAAGTAGTGAGATACAAGAGGGAACTAATCATGCTCCAGAACTAGTGAGATTGAGAGTTCAAAGACTCAGTATTGAGGAAGATAAGAGCAAATCTGGGAACCCAATACTGAGTGACACGACGAGCAAAAGTACCCGTCACAAAGGCAAAAGACTGGACTCTAGTATCTCTTTGAGGCTCAACTCTCACAAGCTTAGAAACAGCTCCTGTAGGACGTCTAGGAGCAAGTGTGTGGCTGGTATGCCAACGTGCAAAGGTCGGACCATCCAAATGTTGCTTCCCAGACCTCCAGCTGGACAAGGCAAACTCAAGCCGCTAATATCTACCTCGATGGGAAGAACGAGGAATACCATGAGGATGGCGGAAAGACTGACTCGGGATAGCTCCGGGGCAAAAACCAGAGGTAGAAGCCTAAAAACCAAGCCCCGTACGCTGTCCAAAAAAAGCAGACTCTCTAGCATGTATATCCTGTCTAGAAGCAGTGTGTGCATTAGGATCACTCCGAGTCTGGGGATGACCCTGAATACCTCTAAGAGCGCAAACACGCTCACGTCAAATGATCTTAGCGTGTCTGAAATAGAACTCGGCCATATGTCCATCCTTTTGACAGAAGGTGCATGTATACTTTGCTTTACTAGAGGCAGAAGCTGCAGGAAGATCAACCTTCATATCAGAAGTCCCTTGGACAGTCCCAGCTGACTGGAACATAGTGGTCCTCGTCTGTGGAGCAACCACATTCTCTCTACTCTTGGAAGCATGCATAACTGTAGGCAGATGCGCCTGTGCGTGCTCCAAGTAGTCAAATCCTAGACCCTGATTAAATCTGCTAATCTTGAACTGGTCTAGGATGAGATTGATCTTCTTCTTGCATCCTAGAAATCTCTCGAGAGTGCTCATGAGGTACTCACAATCTCGAAAGAAAGAGGCACATGAAGAATAGGAGGAAGAAGTAGAAGAAAAGCCAGAAGAAGAATGATCAGTACGTGCAAATCTCTCCCTAAGTACAGCTGCCTCA
The DNA here is from genome assembly GCA_036346355.1 of Rhipidocladum racemiflorum. Lineage (NCBI taxonomy): Eukaryota > Viridiplantae > Streptophyta > Magnoliopsida > Poales > Poaceae > Rhipidocladum > Rhipidocladum racemiflorum. Next base: position 62,157,508 of record CM070570.1, read on the forward strand.
ACCTTGAGAGCCTCACAAGAAATGCAAGGGACATTCTTAACCGTAACAATCTGGGCCTCTAGGTTCTTCCTAAGCTCAACTTGGATTTTATCCTAGTCCCCTCAATCTCAGCACATCGTAAGCAACCATTATGTGACTTAACTAGTAAGTCCTTAGCAAGTTGAGCACACTTGACATTCAAAGCTTCATTATCAAGTTTCAGTTGCTTACAGTCGTCACATGAGCTGACTAGGTCCTTAGAAGCATGCAATTCAAGTTCATCATTTCTTAGCAGAAGCTTCCTAAGGTGTGAGCTCATGTCATCAATTTCAGCAAGTAGCTTAGGGCAGTTATTACAAAAAGCACTTGTGTGAGCATGAAGAAGGCTAGCATCAACAGGAATATCAATAGTAACAGAACTAGCATTCTTCGACCTAAGATCCTCAAGCTCAGTAAGCACACTATCATGCAGGATCCTTAGGTTTTCTAGCTCCACAAGCACAACATCACAAGTGTACAGCTATCAAGTCTCAAGAGGAACATGATTTAAGTGAAGCTAACTCCCAAGACAAGGTACATACTTCCTTCTCTAACTCCATACACCTAGCTCTAGATCTAGCATGAAGTTTTTCCAGCTTGTAGAAAGCATCATTGAGCTGGTCATAGGAAGGTACCTCATCCGTGTCGCTGTACAGCTCGGAGTTGCTGACTTCAGTGACGTTTGCATGGAAGTGGAAGTGCTCAATGCTGTTATCATGAAGCTCAACACTTGTGGAGCTAAACACGAGGCAGACGAAGTTGAAAGTACATGCAGGTTAGCATGATGCACATGATGGTTATGATCCAACCTTCTAGAGATAAGCCGCAAAGGCCAACTCGAAATTCACATCGAGTGCCAACATTGAAAAGCGACAAACCGATCCTAGAGGAGACTAGGAAAGGCCAACATGAGCAACACACTTACCTGCAACTCTTGCCGTGAGTGGGCACCTCAAGGAAAAACGAGGTCCACTACTTGCGCACGGTGGAGATGATGCCTCGGGACAACTCATGGACTAAGAATCGAACTAAGAGAGGACAAGTCCACAAGATGATCCAAATCCACTCCACTAGGTAGTAATAACATCCTCATGCTAGCCTTAACCGACTCATGCCATGAGAAAGGAAAAAAGCACCTAATAGCATCATCGCATAGACATGACACATGGAATCGACACAAGAGGGCAAAGAACCACAAAATCTCCATCATTCCCGCCAACAAGGTCAAGCACAATCAAAATAGGGAAATCACCTGGACAAGCAAACAAAACACCTAAACTACCCAGCGAGAACACCTAGAAGAAATTCAACTCTAAATATAAGGGTGAATGCAAGGCAGAAGATGTAGAAAATGAGGCAATGCACATGTGAATGATGCTAACATGATAATCAATGTATACATAGCATCAATAGACAAGAATAAGCAAGCATAGCCTTAAAACTACTACCACTATGAGCAGTTATTGACAATTAAGCATAGAACTAGGCCACAAGTATGAAAACAACAAGATATGGCTTTAGCTAAAATTAACTGCACTAGAGAGAGATCAAACCCTAGATCAAAGCAATTATTACCAATAGAGCACAAACTAGAGCATTTGACATGATATCAATATGGATTTAGCTCTAGCCAAAATTAATTGCATAATGGAGAGGAGAATGCAAGCAATGCCTTCATATGATACAAATAAAATTCTAGCCAATGACCTAAGCAATTGCCGACTACAAAAGTAATACAATCAAACATATGTAGATAGTCAACACAAGTCATATGGCAAGAATGGCATGATAGCAGAATTAATTTTCGACCTAGGCATGCAAGCATCAATATGTAAACATCATCACTGGTAGGCAAGGCATCAAGAATAACCAGTGGTAAAAGAACAACCTAGTATATCTATCAAGCACAAAGGGAGACAAGTCGCTAGGTTCTCACATCACTTACCATGACGATGCAGATAGTCCATAGGAGTCGATTATGATAAATGAAGAGAACCATCGCCAAGCTTGAAAAAGTCCATAATAGTCACCGGCTCTCGGATCGGTGAAGATCCCAAAAGAGAGCAAAATCGGCTCTGATACCAATTCGGAGGGGGGGTGAATGATCCCAAATAAAATTCCCCCCATTCAAAGTACTCCAAGCAATCCCGCAAGGAAACTGGTGCTCCTCAAATTCGAAAACCCCCACAAAACCGGAACGACTAGACAACTATGTGTACCCCTAGCTTGCATGTATGAGAGCCATGAACATGGGAAGGATTTTTCAATCACAATCCTGGTTGTCAAGCGTCCAAACAAATAGGAATCAATACAAATACTTCTTTTCTAAAAAGATCAAGTCAAATCACAAAAGTCTCTTTTAGAAAAGCAAAAACAGATTTTTTAGGAATTGTCCTCATTTGGAGTAGGTGGTTGGTGGACTTATGTTGCTCTAAATTTTTTGCGAATTTTACACCCTACGAGCAGATGAGTCTTGAAACACTCCACCAAAAATCACCTCAAAAATCCACGTAGAAAAATCAGGAAAAATCAAGAACTACAGATAGTCAGGAAGTTTGGGGCTCGGTTTTCACCTCATAGCTCCCAAATGGTGCAACCAGTGGACTTCAAAATTTTTCCACAGGTGGATATATGAGTCACACACCTTTTACAGCAAGAATACAACAGGAGTTGTTTCCTACCATCTTGCTGATTGCTAGCTTGGGAGAGCCCTAAGAACCTGCCCTAAATCATCCCCCGGGGATAAAGGCATTAACTTCCCTCGATCCGAGGACAAAACATTCCCTAGCAAGAAAAGGTAAAAGACTTGAGCTGCCAAAGGACAAGAAGGCAATAGATCGTGGATATTGACTCCATTGCTAGATGGAGGCTGCCACTGGACTGTTCCCATGGGGAACAGCAATGGAGTCAATATCAAAATGATTTTTCTATATTTTTCTAAAAATCGAACCCTAACTGCTGTGCGAAGAACAAGTTCATGACAGATTTGCAATCTTGATATAAACTTGATCTCTAGTCTATCCTAGGGTGCAAGAGAGATATAAAACTAAATGAGCACCCTCAAGACATCCTTGATCAACCATACTTAGAAGGAGAAGAGGCAAATCCAAATCGCGAGAAAGTAAATTGCGGGATTTAAATGCGGAAAGGTAAATGCTGAATTTAAATTGCGTAAAGTAAAGACATAATATAAATGCACAAATTAAATTCACAAGAATAGTAAAGATAGTCTTTGTATTTTCTGTATGGAGGGTTTACAAAGCCTCACTTCACGTGGGCAAAGCTCAAAGGAGCAACTCAAACCCTCAATTGAGGGAGGGCACCCCTCCCCCTCTATTTATACTACTCTTGGGCCACCTACCACCCTTGGATGAGTCCCTAACCCTAGAGCACTCCACCAAGGGCTAGGATTAACCCACTCACACAACCATGCAAGGGCAACCCAAAACCCACACATAATTGTTTTTCTTGCACGGTTTTCAAAGCATACTACCGAGACCCGCTAACCTATCAACTAGACCGTGATCCAACAGCTCTCATCGATCCTCGCGGCATCTAGCTAGTATCATCATCTTTCCTTGTCTTCTTTGACTTGCTCGGACTCCATCTCCGATCATCTTCCGGCGATCTTCGATTGTTTGGACCTCCGGCGCACCTCACCTACTCCCGGTCATCCTACGCCTCACCATGACGTAGCACCGTCGTCCTGCAACCATCAAAGATAAGGAAAACAAATAACATAGCAATGTCCAACAATAATATGCAATAATCATTTCTCATTCACCAGTTGGTTCTACCGCCAACCATAGGCCGGTAGTACCACAAGAAGCTAGCATAACTCAAATTGTTTTCTTTTGAATTCCAATTCAAATCAAACTCAAACATGAGCACACCTTGCTGAAATAAAGTCAAATACTCATCACAAATATGGATGGACCTCCACATAGTCCTTCAATTAGTAATTGTAAGGTAGGAAGAATTTTAGTAGATGGATGGAGTTCGTTAGACTTACTTTTCATTAATACCCTTGACGAAATGCAAATCCCTCATTCTAAGATCCGACCAGTAACAAGTCCATTTTTTGAAATTTCTCTCGGTCCTTCGGCAACTCCAATTGAGCAGGTTGTATTACCTGTCACTTTTGGAGATGCCAGAAATTCTAGAACTGAGTTGATTTCATTCGAAGTTGTTGACTTTATGTCAACATATAACGCTATTTTGGGTAGACCTACGCTCATTAAGTTTATAACGGTTATTCATCATGCCTATCAGAGTATAAAAATACTTGGTCCGAAAGGCGTGATAAGTGTACAAGGTGATTTGAATACTGCATTAAACTTAAAATTGTCAATCAACAACCATTAAGAGATACTAATGATGCAGGACAGCCTTGTAGAAGTGAAAGCTCCATACGAAATGCAAATCAAAACTCCATACGAAAAACCAATGCATAAGCTTCTCCTATTTACAACACATGCAAATCAAGGCATTATGCAAAAATCGATGCACGAGTTTCACCCGTTCATAGCACTTGCCAAATAGTTAGCTCCATACAAAAACCAAATAAGAAGGTTGAGTTTGAGTGAACAACTGGATTGAGTTCACCAACTCATGATGAAGCTCAAGCAAATGACACAACCCCTCTTAATAGTACGACATCTATCTATAACTAAACTCTCTATCTAGTTATACCTTGCCGCACACGACCGATCCCCTTTGTGGGTTTAATGTCTTCAATTTTCTTATCACCAAAATCATCACCCGACTCTTTCATCTTGTTCATCAATTCTTGATGAACCTTCTCTTCTCTTCGGGATCTTCTCTTATCGCCTATCAACACATAATGGTGCTCATGTCCCGTTTCATCATCTTAACCATCTTTGGACTAAACTGTAACTCCAAGTATTGGAATTTCAGTCGGTGAGCACGAGCCCCTGTTGTAGGCAATTTCATAGATTTGTGGACCTATCTGTGAGTGTTGGGGATTGATTTAGGTGTGTGGGAGGGGTTTTCTGAAATTTTTTTCCTAATCCCTCCCCCACCTGGTTTTCTTCCCCCCCCCTCTTGTTTCTTTCACTCGGTAGTAGCCAGCTCCCACTTCGGTTTCTCCTCCCCCCATTAGCTCTTCTCCAATGGCAGCAGCTCCCCAGCCTCCATGGCGCCTCCTCACCTGCAGCAAGCCTCCATTGGCATCCTCCAAGCCAGCTCCTCCCCTCCATTGGCGTCCTCCCTTGCAGTAGCAGCTCCCCAAGGTGCCCAACCGAGCTCCCCTTGGTGCAGCAGCAGCAAACCCCCTTCTTCCTCCTTGTAGGTGAGTGGGTTTGGGGTTTGGGGTTGTTCTTGCTGTGGTATTAGAGGTCCTAGCTGGTTGCCATGGCTATAGGGTACCTAGATTTGGAAATTTTGGAGGGAAACTAGCTCTAGAATAGAGGGAACACTGTGCTGTTTTTCGAGCTGAGTTTTCCCCTCTGCTGGAGCTGCGGTTTGGGCAAGATATATTCATCTCATGAATCATTGGATGTAGAAGAAGTAGTAGCTTATCCTTTGCCCTTTAATTGAAGCACAAGAACACTAAATTATATTAAGCCATTTGAAAGTTATGATATTTTTAATGCAGGCTGTCCAGATTGTGTTCTTATTGTACCCGAAGTGTTCATATGCTATTTAGGGCTAGTTGCAGCTCGAATTAGACTTTCCATTTGCCTAGATAAACCTATTAAATTTCCTGTAGATTAATAAAATATATTTTTTTGGTTGATTTGGGTTCTAGAATCAAAAGTTATGATAGTTTCAAGTTGCTATCCCGAAATGTGAGTTTGCTAAAATATTCAGAAAAGTAACTGAGTATTTGGAGCACGATTTGAGGGCCTTTAAGATAGCTCCTAGTTGAATGGATTTATGATAACTGAATCTTATCCTCTTGTGGTTGTTTAGAGTATAAGAACTCGAATTTTGGTTCAACCATTTGAAAGTTATGCTCGAATTGCCATCTGTTGTTTAAGTTTTGAACTAGTAGCAGTATCAAATTTGTTCTGTGATTTAGGGTAAGTTAGAAGCCGAATTGGAATTTCTAATTGCCTAGAGATAGATGGGAAATTTGATGTAGATGCTGAAAATGTCTTCATTTGCTTAATTTGAAGTTGTATAGCAATAGTTATGATATGGCGAAGTGAGCTATTCAAGCTAGTTGTTGTCTGAAATTCAGAGATTTGGAGCTGTTTTAGGGTAGTGAGTAGAAGTGTTGTTTGTTGTTGTTGTTGACTATAGAATGTGTGAAAATGAGTATGCAATGTGTTTCTCAGGTGGTGTGGCTTCGGGAGTGGCTTCATCTTCCCGCCACTCCACTCCTCGCGGTTGAAGGCAAGTGTATAGTAATTAAATGATGTGTTGCCATGGTTTTTCGCTCTTGAATGTGATTAAACTAGAATGAATGGAAATTCATGGATGTAAGAATTTGCTATGTTTATGTATTTGGTTATGGCTAGGTTATGCATTTGGGTATGGCTAAGTTGTGCATTTGGTTATGGCTATGTTTATGCACTTGGTTGTGGCAATGCAGTAATGTTAGAAATGAATGTAATTTGCAATTTATTTGTGTCAATTGCATCTGTGCATTCATAATGGGAGAGGCGACCCATTCTGATGCGGGCCTTTGTGTTTACATGTAGTGAACACGAAAGTCCTACCTCGTAGTCCCATTCATCGAGGTGAATGGGATCGATATAGTAAGAGTAGGCCCCTCCACGGGATGGAAGGGAATGACGGTGCACACTGACGGGTGTGCACTCGGCAATACCAGTATGTGCAACGAAAAGTGCATTCATGAGCATGCATGTCGTATTGCATCCTAATGATGATTTTTGAGTTAAATGGAAATGTGTAGAGTTGGGATAGAATCGTGGACTCATCCAAAGAGGTTTAATGGGGTATGTGTGAGTTCGTGGACTCATACAAGGAGGTTAAATGAGGTATGTATAGGAATTAAGCATTGAAGTGAAAGAGGTAAGTGGGTTGATATTATCATTTATGTATTTGCTGATTTGAATAAGAAATATGATCGTGCTGTTGATTTAAATGCATTAAATGGTTATGTGTTACACTTTGTTGAGTCTTTGGACTCACGTTTGTTTTTTTAATGTTTTTAGGTACTCTGAGGACAGCTCGCCGGGACGGGAAATAGCTTCACTTCACTCACTTTATGACATGTACAAATAATAGTTTGAAAGAATGATCCATATTGATAACTAGTGATGGATCTTTGCAGTAGTGTGCTTGTGGTTTAATCTTCTTGTCGGTTCGCAATTAATTTATTCATGTTATGGTTATTGTAATCTTCGTTGGTGCGGCGATTAGTCATTGTTAAATGTGGTTGTATGGTCATTGTTAAATTAATTGCTAGAATGTTTCTTTTGGATGACTAGTTGTTTATGCTTGTGATGTTATAATTGTGATCTCTTTGCCTGCTGAGTGGATGTCCATTTAGGAGGGGAGATCTTGTAGTTTTTTTTGTAAAATTTGGATAGGTTTTGGTAGCACTTTGGGCACGTGTGGTGCCGGGGTGTTACAGTTGGTATCAGAGCGGGCTTTAGGTCTGTGGCATGTGAATGTAGCAAATTACTCTATAGTAAACTAAAATGTGACTTGGAAAGGTAGAAACATGGCATAGGTTTCTACTCTTTAAAATTTGGCCATAGGGCAATAACTTCAAAATCTGAAATAGTGTGGTTAATTAATTTAAAACTTGACACACTCTGATGCACAATAGGAAAGGGGTATGGGTATCATTGCATTACGCTTAAATGTTGTATTTAAGCTTTGATATTGAATGCTAAATTTGATGATGCCTATTGCTTTGATTATGAAAAAATTATTCGAATCAATATGTTTATGTGTCTGGGTTAAGCCAAAAGGTTTCAGCCTTATTCTCTTGGCCGTGTTAAGGGCCTTGTGGTGGGTGTGGCCGGTTAGAGCCACACCTGGAGGTTTACGAACCTCTTGTAGGTGAGAGCCGTCATCTTTTGCGGTAGAGTTTCGGGAGTGGATGGAGAATGGTTATTTCTTTTGGTTTTATTGGTTGGAATTAAAGAGAAAGGGGTTGGTGATGAATCCTGCTGAATTTCTATTTCTACCGTTTTGATGTTTAGTTTGGTTGGCGGTTTTGCGGAGAAAAGTATTGTGTTGTTCTCTTGTTGTCATTCCTTGAGTTCAAGAGAGCTTATTGAAGTTTTGATGTAAACCTTAAGGCGTGTGGATTTAAGTGTTAGGACTTTACCGAGAAAAGGATTTGGTGGATCACTTGGTTTTCCTTTTTGTGAAAAAATGTCCTTGTATCCTTCTTCCTTTATGGAAGTTGTAAATCTTAAGATTTAGTTGAAGAGCTTTTGCTTGCCAGAGTCTGAAAATTTGAGAGTCGAGTTCTCTTAAGATTTGTGGTTGGGTCTTTCCGGTGTTTATCGGTGTTCATTCATGCTTAAGAGCTATGGTTTTATTTAAAGGTTGGGGTCACATTCTGCTTGTCAAGGGTAGGTGACCCACGAGGATGTTTAGAAACTTTAAGTCTGTGATGGGTAGTTGGAACATTGAGATGAAGTAAATTACTAATTCAGTTAAAGTGAATTTGTTGGTTGTTTAAAGACAACCTAAATTATTGTGTTGATAGAGAAAAATTAATCGAGATGGTAAGTGATCTAAAGTGAAAATTGATTAGTGTTTTATGCAAAGTGTTGTGAGTCATGGAATAATTGGAAGTTCGAAATTTATAATAGTGATCACGATTGAGAAGGTATAGAATCTTCTAATTGATGAATTTATTATAGCAAGGTGATGGTGTAAAGCACCGGAGTATGATGGTATACAGACATGAGGATTGTTGGTTTATGTTGTTTATGGGTCAATTAAACTATAGATTGATAAAATGACTTGATCGATGTGTAATCAAAGAATAGGGATATGGAATGATCATATGAAAGGTTAAGTTTATCCTTGACAAATGTCTGTTTGGGATCCGTATTTATGAAATATGACTAGTGGAGATTGTATCACGTGGTTAGAATTATTTGTTGGTTGAATGAACTGGGGATATTGAATATGTGACTTAGGGATTGTACAAAAGGTATTTGTTGATTATGCCGAAATAAATATTGTAGAGATGTGTTTTAAGCTTGGAATAAACAATTGTATGAATGACGGTTCATACTAGTTAGTAGACCAAAAGAAAATGATGACACACGTCTGATGTCGAAATAACTGATAAGTTATTTGTGTTGAAGAAGGACGTGGTTCTCCTTGTTAATTGTCATGAGAAAGATTAGGTTTAAGGGTTTAATAATAATATGACTAGTGGTGGTTATATGAATAGGAGAAGGAGATTAAAGGAAGATTGGGTTTTGAAACTTCTGCTTAAACCTGTTGGACTTTTCAGGACTTGGTGAATATGAAGTTCTTAATGGCTAAGAGTATTGGAATGCTAGAAATGGTGGGATTCGAGTTGAACCTTCTTTTAAAAGTTTACGAATTCAATTGATTGTATGATTTTCTGGGAGTGCATGCCTCTTGGTTAATCCGATTTGTGTGCAATAGAAATTCTTTAGATTGGTTTGCATTTTTGTCAAGTTGCGGACTAGGCTTTGATAATTGAAAATGAGGACGAAAGAGTAGTTTTGAAAGTAATCGGTTGATGGATTCTGGAATAATGTATTTCATTGAATCAAGCCAATCTTTGGTTTTGGCTAAGTGTTTAGCTTATGTTATGAATATGGGATTTATACTCAAAAGTGTATGAGTGGATCGCGCTCTTTAGCGCGCAAACCGAATTATCTTTGGAATCGGTAATTAGAAGGGGACAAATAGACATAATGGATTGTGTTGGGAACTCTTGAGTTAGAAATATTTGTAACTCTATTGTGACTAGAGTTGGATTTAATTGAAAAGCGTGTGTGGTGTTTGCGAGTGTTTCGAAATGTGAATCTTATGAATGTTTCATAAGTGACTTTGATGATGAACTGTTTTCTGTTGGGAATGAGTTTTCCTTTCTCTTTGAGAGAATATGTGACGGTTGTGGGTACAAATGTTTGACTTGAGAATCAATTTTCTCTTCCAAAATGTTGATTTTGGTTAAAATGAGAGGTTCTGCTTTGGTGAAAGCGAATGGAGTTGTTTCTTGGTTATTATGAGAGCTTCTGTCAACGATTTGTGTGGGGTTTCTCTTTGTTGGTGTTTCGTGCACCGGCAATACGAATTTGTGGTCGGATGGGGTCGCGCGCTCCCTCTCCCCGAATGGTCGACTCAAGGAGTCAGATGATGTATACTGGTTCGGGCTGAACGTCCCTACTCCAGTTCGCTCGGTGTGGGTGTATTGATCTTAGGGCGATGAACAAGAGGAATACAAGCGAGGCAGGGAGTCGGCCGACCGATCCCCTGGTGTTTTCGCTAGGGAGTTGTGGCTACCTAGAAGACTGTCTTTTCCATCGCCCCTCCCTCTCGCCCCGCCTCCTTATATAGATGGAGGAGGCAGTTACACGGAGTTTGGGAAAACTACGAGGAAGGGGCCCGCAAGCGTCTCAAGTCCCGGTTTCGCCTTGTCTGACCGACCCTGCCGTCCCGAGGCAGGTTGGTGGCTCTGTGATGAGCCGTCTTGCGTAGTGTTGTGCGGATGACGTATCGCGTGGTGCTCTGTCGGCCTCGGTGGCTTTAATGGCGCTTGACTTTGCCTTGGCCTCGGAGTGGGCGATTCTTTGCGGTGTGCGGCGATGGGGCGGGCTTGACTTCTTTGGTGGCTCCTCGACAGTCTTGGGAAGGAGCCGTCGCTCTGACGGACGCCAGGGACGCCGCGCACAAGGTGTCGACACCGGCGTGGCTCTGGCTCGCGAGTGGAGCTTGTCGACCGTGAGCTTTAATATCAAAGCGGTCGGAGCCCGCCGACCGCCTAGGGTCGGTCTGCATAGGTCGGGTTCGCTCTCCGCGGCCCAAGTGCCTTTCGCGATCTTGGCTGGCCTTCGCCGTGGTAGGTCACCCGCTCGCTTCCGGGCTGATGGGGTACCCATGGTACGTACTGCCAAGACTTCGTGCCAGCCCCAGCGGGTCGGAGAGCGATCGGGGTTAGCTACCGAGGTCGGCGGCTAGGCTCGGCGCACGCTTGGGAGCCGCGCCAGCTTAAAGAGCCCGGTGCAGCCCGGCAGGTAGCTTCGAGCCGGTCGAGAGCCGGTCGGGGTTTTAGCTGGCGGTGGCGGCCGTCGGGAGGGTCGCGGTCGGGCGCGATCGCTTGAGTCGCCGCGCTAGCCAAGAAAGGACCGGGCGAAGCGCACCGTGGTGTAGCCTCGAGCCCCCGAGCGGCTGAGAGCGGCCGGGGTTTAGCTTGCCGGACTCGCAGCCACGCTGCTCGTGGGCCTTTAGAGTCGGTTGCTGAGCGAACGACGTTACCTTCGTCGGTTTGAACGCCGTGCTCGTGGCGAGCTTTGTCCGGGCAATCCGAATGGGACCTTGGCGATCTCCCTCGAGGGGGATCGTTTCCAAGCGGACGTAGCTCCCGGCGTGGGCGTCCGACCCGCTGTGGGGTGTTCCATAAAAACCTTTCCTTACTCATCCCGGGTCGGGCTGCCGGGTCGTCCGCCGACCCGGAGCGCGGCTGGCCGCCACTCATCGATGAGTTCCACGGGAGAGTGTGAGGTATGGTCTCGGATGCGGGCCACAGTGATTGGGTCGTCCGCCGACCCATCTGGAGGCCCTCTGGGGGCTCACTGCGACCCACCCCTCACTTTTTTTTACGTGTTGGGGCGGCTTTCATTCCGGTGGCCGATTCGGCCTTCGTAACCCTCGGCCTGCAGTCGGGCCTCGGCGCGAGCCATGAGGCCGCTTGCTCTCCGAGGCAGCGGCGGTGGGCCGTTTTCATACCTTTCTTGGCATGGGGCGCCCGGCTTGCGGCCGGCGGGCTCGCGATCTTTGCGCGGCGGCGCGAGGGCGGTCTGTCGGAGCTTGATTAATGTTTAGTAGGATTTAAATGGGTGGCACGTTCACGGAGTAGTGGGCGTGGTGGCGGTCGACGGTTGAGCGGCATCGGTCCGCGTGAGGCGTTGGTTGGCGCGAGGCGCGTCATTCGCCAGCGCCTATAAAGGAAGGAGAGGCGGCGCGGAGGAGCAAATCCTCTGCCGCGTCCTTTGCAAAAAGAAAAGGAGAGAAAACGCAAGGAGAAGAAAGCTTCTGCCGTCGCTGCGTCCTCCGCTCCCTACGCTCATTCGGGATGTCGCCGACCCGCACTGGCCGCGGGTCGCTACCTCGGCTTGGAGAGGAAGGAGCTCTTCCCCGCGCCTCGATCCGGGCGGTGGCGGGTCGGACCGAGGTCCCCGAACTGGGAGACGGCGAGATAATCGCGCTGGCGGCCGTCTACGAGCGGGGTTTCGGCCTCCCACTCCACCCGTACGTCCGGGGGTTGCTGCACTACCACGGGGGGGGGAAGTTCATCACCTGAACCTGAACGGAGCCCTCCACATCGCGGTCTTCATGACGCAGGCGAGGCCTTTCGGGATCGAGCCCCACCGGGGCTCTGGCGCCACTTCTTCTTAGCGAGGCCGCCGTCGGATGCCACCGGTCCTCCTCGGCGCTCTGGCGATCCAAGCTGAACCACCGCAGGTCGCCCCACGCCGATGTGAAGCCGCCGACGCCCAACCGGTGGTGGCGCCGAGTGGTTCTACGTCCGGAACATCGGCAACAAAGGTTCCCGCCCTTCGGTGGGAATTTACCGACGCCGCATCCTTGCTGGACTGGGGTCGACATGAGGGACCGGCGAAGGTGGATGAGATCCTGGTAAGCTCGCGGACTGAAGCGGCGGGGTTTGACGGCAAGGCGGTCTCAAGACGTTCATGGAGAGCGCGATCCAACCCCTCAAGGATCGCCGCGCCCCATGTTTGAGTACATCGGACCGACCGACCCGCAAGGTCGTCGGAGCGGAGCTTCCGTCGGAGGTCCTCGCGTGTGGCTGCGGTTTCCGTCGCGGAGATACCGAGCTGGCCGGGCGAGGCGCCGCTCCGTTTTCGGCGCAGAATCCGCAGAACTTGGTACGCCTGGTGGCTCCGTTTGCTTTTGCTTCGCTCTGTTTCTTCGCCCCCTTACCCGAGCGTTCTTGCAGGGGCTTGGTGGCCTGATCTCCCGTCCCTTGCTTCCGGGGGAAAAGGAGGCGAGAGCGGTCGTGCGCCTCGCAACGGAGCAGCGCGACGCCGCCCTCCAGGCGAAGAAGGCGGCCACGAAGGAGGGGAAGAGGAAAGAGCGCGCGGACCGGTCACAAGACGGGCGAGGAGGTCTCTCGACGAGACTTTGAGTGACGGCGATGAAGAGTCGCCGCTCAGCGAGGGGAGCGGTTGGCGGAGGCGACTCGGCGGCCGCGACGCGGTTCGGCCACGAGGCCGGCGACCGTGGTTCTTCGGAAAAGCTGCGCGCGCAGGTATATCTGAAGATGTGCAGACCCCTCACGCCTCCTCGCAGGGAGTCCAAAGAAAGAGGGCTCGTCAGTGCCGGCTGCTCGCTCCTCTCGGTAAGTGACTTACGTGCCCCGATTTGGTCCTCTCGGTGCTTCTTCCTTCGCAATTCGACCGATCAGCCGTGGCGCAGGGGCTCACCACTGGAGGGCGCTGAGTCCTACTTCGGCGGTGAGGAACCGCACCCTTCCGCTCCCTTCTGCGGGGGGCGCGGCGGCGGTAGTCGGGAGCGGGGTCGCCGGATCGCTCGCGCGTGGTCTGTTGTTGAGGGGACTCTGCCGGAGGGGGGAGCGCCGGGGCCGTTGCCGGCCCCTACAATGCAGGAGGAAGCTCCGGTGGGCGCGCTTCCGCCCGCACCGTTGTCTGGTGAGACCGGTGAGGTCCCGCCGCCACCCGGGGGAGCGCCGGGACCGCTACCGTCCGCAGCATCGACGGGAGACATTCTGCCGTCCTTGCCTTCCCCCGCAGTGCCGATCGTGGGGGTCGGCGCGACTGCGCCGGGGAAGTATCGATTTGGCGGCGTTCGCGACACCGGCGGACGAGTCCCGCCGCCCGCCGGGGGCCACCACTGCCGGCGGTCCAAGTGTTGCCGGAGGGCGCAACCGGCCGCAGACTCTTCGCAGCGGGGAGGTCGGCAGGCGTATTCTGCCGACCGCTGCCGACTTGGCCCCGACCCGGCCGAGGGGCCCGCTCGTTCCGACGACGCAGGCGTAACGCCGCGATTGGAATGCTTTGGAGGTGGAGATGGGGAGGATCCATGCCGACGCTTGCTCGCGCCGTTGATGCCGCCCAGGCGAAAGTCCATTGCTCAGAGTCCCGCCGGCGGACGGTAAGTCCGACGGGATTTGTCTTTCGTGCATCTCTCGGCCGAAACGGAGATCGACCGGGCGGTATTTGCGCGCTTGACATCCCGGCGGTGGACAAGTCGATGTTCCTACGGCATTTGCACACCGGGAGTGCCATAGGGAAGAGCCGCCGACGCCCGAGGGCCTTGTTGCCGAGCAAGGAAGGGCCGCCACGGTGGTCGGTCATCGGGGAAGTCACCGAAGCCTTGCGGGAGGCTCAATGACTTGTGGAGTCGTTGGACCGTCCGAGGAGAGAAGGCCAGTCGGCCCTGGCGGATGCCGAAGCGGCCAAGACCTTGGCGGTCCACGCTGAAGGATCCGCTGGGCAGAGGCCACCTCTTCCGAGAGGAATGCGAGTCGGTCCGTCAGGGAGGCCGACCACCTTTCGCGCGAGCGGGATCTTGCTCGGGGAGCGGCGAATGTAGGAGCTGCCATCGCGCTGGCGTCCGTCCGGGAAGCGCGTGCCAAGGTCGAGGAGGAACTTCGCGCCAAAGAGGCCTCCGTGGCCGGTGAGTAGTTCAACCCCTTGGGAGCCACTACAACGGGCATCTTCTGACGCCGTTTTTTGTCCCTGCAGAGCTGCGAAAAAGCCTTAGCGACGCGCTGGAGTCGCGACGGGTGGCGGTGGAGCAACGGGATGCGGCGGTCGCGTCCCGTGACTCGGCCCTTATGGACAAGAGGGTGGCGGAGAGGGATGCGGCCGATACGACGGCCGGTGACGATCCTTCATGTGGGCATCCAGGCCGCTCATGCGGCCGGTTGTTCGGGCTTACTCGGGCCCAGCGCCATTCCTGCCATACTTGGGTGGGTTCCTGAGCGCGTCGAGGCATCGGTGCGGGAAGCGGCGGTGCTTGGCGCTTCCTCGGCCCTGGTCAACACCGTCTCTTATTATGATGGCGTCGACCTTGAGGCGGTTGGGAGCGGCGTTGCTTGGCCAAGCGACGAAGAAGTCGACGCATTCATGGCCCGGGTCGATCCGTGCGCCCAAGAGATTGCCCGCCGTATCTCGCCGTGAGAAATCCTCCATCGGAAGGAGGGAGATGATTAGTTTCCTTATTTTTTGCCCTTTTTTTTGCGGCGCATGTAATGAACATGATTGCCCTGACCGAGTTCGATGCGTCGGGTTGCTTTAAGTTATCTTGCCCGCTTACCCGTGCTTCCTCTGTGAATTTGGGCAATCTTACGATCAGAGCCTGGGGCCGCAGGGTGCCTCAAAGCGTAGGTGTTGCTTCAACTCCGCTCGAAGAGATCACGGATAGGACAAGCTACCTAGAGCGCTCGCTTGCGTGGAGGAGAGGTGCCTGGCCTGACCGCCTCTTCGCGAAGCCTCCGCTCGATCGGTTGGAACGCCGACCTGAGTGAGGGTGCTTCGACCGTCCCTAGCGTCTCTTGCTCGTAGGACTTGTTTCCCCAGAGTGCCACTTCGGCCGTAGTCAGCGAGGCGAGGGCCGTAGTACTTTGGGCCAGGGAAATAGCCACGAGGTAGATAGCTCGATCGGTCGAGTACGGCTTAGGTTAGCGACTGCACGCTTTTAACGACGACCGGTCGTTCGCCTGGTCGATCAAGCTATCTTCCGCTCGGGCAACTTTCCTTTTTGCGCGAAATGCTACTCGGGAGCCGCAGCTGTCTGGGGCTTAAGTTGTAGCATTCGGTTTAAGGGGGTCGCCACGAGGGAGATTGTTTGATCGGTCGACTGTCCGACCTAAATCGAAAGGCTCCATCCGACCGCTACTGGCCCTTTGCTCAAGTAGCCTTCCTTCTGCGCAAAGTGCTACCTCGGAGTCGTAGCCGTGGGGGCGTGGGCCGTAGCATTTTGGGTTTGAAGAGGTTACTATGAGGAGGGTAGTCCGGTCGGAGTGGTTACCGGTCATCGATTTAGGTCGCTGACCTCTGAGGTCGCAGGGCAGCCCCCGAGTGGTGCGCGGGGACTGAGGGTGCAGTCGCCACGCACCGCTTGAGTCCGCACAAGATTTTTTTTGAAGAGGATTTAAGTTTTCTTTGGAGATAAGGGCGGATTAACTCGCCTGGGGGATCGTGCTGGTTTCGGAACTGATGTTGGGCGCTTCGTCTTCTGCGCCGTTGCGCGACCCCAAGGCGCTTCGTCTTCCGCTCCTCCCGCACTGTTTTGGCTATAAAAGGAGAGGCGCCGGTGCGCTCGCTGCTTTGGCAAGGACCGCAACCAAACGAACTCTCCCTGTGCGCCATGGCGGACCACAACACTCACCGCGAGAAGTGGTCGCCCATCGTGCCTGGCCGCAGGAGGTGGCGGAGGCCGAGGTGAAGTCGCTCGTGAGGACGCACGGCGTCCGGCGTCCTCGTCGTATGCTCTCGACTTCGGAAGTGAGGGCACCGAGTGCGGAGCGGTGGCTCGGGGACGTCCGCGCGAGTTCTACTGGGGCGACACCAAGATCGTGAACGAGGCGTTCGTTCTTGGTTGGGGCGATGTTCCTCCATGAATAAATAAAGTGCTTCTTTGCTCCTGTTTCTTTTTCTTCTTCGAGGATTTTGCGCTTGTGATTTGCAGTGATCCGTAGTCTTTGGGATCGTAACGGATCCGGTGTTGGAGGCGGTTGCGCCCCTTGTTCTTTCGGTTTCTTCGTGCCTTCCCACCTTGGTGGCTTCTCCTCGCCGCGCAGAATGTATGTTTGTTATCGGAATGGGACGGCCCGACTCCATCTGTAGGTCGGTTGTCCTTGCATTCGTGGTCTTTGCGATGGGCAGAGTACTACTTCGGGACCTCGGCTTTCGGGGCGGAGGTCGTAGTACTTGCAGTAGGTAAAAGACGAGAGAGAGAGAGAGAGCACTCGGTCGGTCTTCCGAGAGTCGCGGCTTCCTCCACTCAAGTATTTGTCGAGTGGTAACAAAGAGGGGAGAGGTTGACTATGAATAGAACTTTCTCAGCTTCTCTATGTTCCACGCATTAGTCACGAGATTTCCTTTAAGCGTCCTTGAGGCGGAAGGTGCTTGGGCGGAGGACTTCCGCGACGGGTGAAGGGGCCCTCGAGGGGAGAGCTTGTGCCTCCTCTTCGCGGATTGGACTTGACGCTTGACACTAAGTCGTCGACTTGAATGAAGCGGCCGCGGACCCGTCGTCAGTGGTAGCGACATGGCGCTGCGATATTTAGCCGATCAGAAGATCGCGACATCTCGAGCTTCGTCCGAGTTGGTCGAGGTCATCTCTTGTTCCTTGGTCCCCGTCGCCGTAGTTCGCACTCTTGGCACACCGTACTCAAGGTCGGTCGGGAGGATGACCTCTGCTCCGAACACCAAAAGAAAGGTGTGAACCCTGGCCGATCGGGTTGGCGTGGTTCGTAGACTCCAAAGAACGGGCGGTAGCTTCGGTGGCCAAATCGCCGAATTTCTTCGGCCGATCAAGATTCGCGCTTGAGTCCTTGGAGGATCATGCCGTTGGCTCGCTCGGCTTTGGCCGTTGGCGGGTGCGCCATCGCTACTACCGATCGACTTCGGATATTGAAGTCGCCGCAGAACTCGAGGAACTCCTTCCTCGTGAACTGCGTCCGTTGTCGGTGATGATGGAGTTGGGCACCCGGCGGTAGACAATATCGCGGAAGAAGCTCGCTGCGCCCGATGTGATCTTTGCCAATGGCTTGGCTTCGATCCACTTTGTGAACTTGTCCACGCGGCGAGTAAGTGAGTGAAGCCCCGGTGCCTTCTTGAAGGGCCCGACCAGATCGAGCCCCAAACCGCGAAGGGCCACGTGATGGGGATTGTCTGCAGGGCTTTGCGAGCAGAAGGTGCGTCTGCTGGCGAAGAATTGGCATCCTTCGCAAAGTGCGGACGATTTGGGTCGTGATCTGCTACGTCGGCAAGAGAAACCTTGTCGGAAGGCTTTTCCTACCAGGGACCGTGGCGCGCATGGTGCCCGCACACCCCGTCGTGGATGTCCAGGCGAAGGTGCTTCCCTTGGTCGGTGAACGCACGAAGGATTCTGGACGGGCTCCTTTTGTAGAGGGCGCCTTCGACCAGAACGAAGGACTTAGCCCGCCGAGCGAGGCACCGAGCCTCGATGGTATCGGCGGGGAGCAACCCGTTCGTCAATCGATCGACAAACGGTTGGCTCCAGTCGGTTTCGACGCTCAGGACGCCCAAGTCCGACCCAGGCGGGTGAGCATCTGGCCGAAGATCATTGGGAGCGCCCGCCGGAAGTCGGTGGCGCCAAAGACTCGGGTCGGCGGATTGATGGGTCAGCCGAGGTCGGAAACGAAGATTCCGTGGGGAACCGGCCTCTTCGGAGGCGAGGTTGGCGAGAGTCGGCTTCACCGTTATAAGCGTCGGTAGTCGTGATGGAGCTCGAAACCCTTGAACTTCTCCTCGAGCTTGCGGACCTCCAGCGAGGGCGGCCATCCGGCGCCACGGGGCTCGGTGGCTTTCATCACTTGGTCGACGACCAGCTTGGAGTCGCCGTGAACGAGCCGTCGTGGCGCCAGTGTCGGCGGCGATCCGAAGGCCATTGACGAGGGCTTCGTACTCGGCGACATTGTTGGTGGCGTCGAAGAGTAGGCGGATGGCATACCGGAGCTTGTTGCCGAGTGGGGAGATGATGACGACCCCCGCGCCGGCCCCATTCTTGGTGTAAGACCCATCGAAGTACATCGTCCAGTACTCCGGGTCCTCGACCACCGTAGGGACTTGCGCCTCGGTCCACTCGGCGACAAAGTCTGCCAAGACCTGGGACTTGATCGCCATCCTGGGGACGTACGATATATCGAGGCCATTGAGCTCGAGAGCCCATTTGGCGATTCTTCCGGTAGCGTCGCGGTTGTGGACGACCTCTCCGAGTGGTGAGGAGGTCACCACGGAGATGGGGTGTCGATCGAAGTAATGGGCAAGCTTCCTCTTGGTAATGAGCACTGAGTACAAAGAACTTCGTATCCGGGGATATCGGACCTTTGTTTGGAGAGCACCTCGGCCGAAGTAGACCGGCCTCTGCACCTTGAAGACGCGGCCTTCCTCCGCTTCGCTCCACAACAAGTGCCGCTACCGACGACTGAGTCGTGGCGGCGATGTAGAGGAGCAAAAGCTCCTGCGCTCCGGGCGACCAGACCGGAGGTGAGGTCGAAAAGGCCTTTAGTCGACTAAAGGCTTCCCGAGCTTCGTGGGTCCAGGTGAAAAGCGGCCTGGACTTCTTCATCGGCTTGTAGAGTGGCATCCCGCGTTAGGCGGGATAAGAAGCGGCTTAGTGTCGCGAGGCACCCATCGACCTCCGAACTCCCAGATTGTTGATTGGCCCCATCCTTGCGATAGCGGAGATCTTATCACGGTTGGCCCGATGCCGCCACGGAGACGATGAATCCCAGCAGCTTGCCCTTGGGGACCCCGAAGACGCATTTCTCGGGGTTGAGCTTTATGCGAAACCGTCGGAGGTTCGCAAAAGTCTCCTCCAGGTCGGCGATGAGGTCATCGACCTTCCTGGTTTTGACAACGATGTCATCGACGTAGGCTTCGATGTTACGGCCAATTTGGTCTGAAAAACACGCCTGCATACACCGTTGGTATGTGGCGCCTGCGTTTTTCAGACCAAAAGGCATCGTGACGTAACAGTACGAGCCGTACGGGGTGATGAAGGAGGTCGCGAGCTGATCGGACTCCTTCATCGCAATTTGGTGGTAGCCGAGTAGGCATCCAAAAGAAAGGGACTCGCACCGGCGGTGGAGTCCACGACCGGTCGATGCGAGGTAATGGGAGCGGATCTTTCTGACAGGCCTTGTTGAGGCTCGTGTAGTCAACACACATTCTCCATTGCCCGACTTTTTCTTTACAAGGACGGGATTGGTGAGCCACTCGGGGTGACGTACCTCCTTACAAAGCCTGGCCAAAAGTTTGGCGATCTCTTCCCCAATGGCCTCGACGCTTTTCTTCGTCGAAACAACAGAGTGGCGTGGGCGGCTAGTCCTGATCTCGGTCGAATGTTCAGGGAGTGCTCGGCGACCTCCTTTGGAACCCTTGGCATGTCCGAGGGTCTCCAAGCGAAAACGTCTCGGTTTGCTCGGAGGAAGTCGATGAGCGCGCCTTCCTATTTGGCGGTGAGGGCGGCCCCGACCCGCACGATCTTGGTGGGGTCTTCAAGATCAACAGCGGCCTCCTTCGTATCCTCCGCGGACTTGAAGGAGCTAGGCCCCGACTTGCTGGAGTCGGGGGCGGATTCGGGGGCCTTCTCCTGGAGTTGGGCGAGCTCGGCGGAAGCGACGACCGCTGAGGCCAACTCGCAGCTGCTTCGCTCGCAGTTGTAGGCGAGCTGGAAGGATGCGGCCACGGTGATGACACCTTGCGGCCTTGGCATCTTCAGCTTGAGACAGGTGTAGTTGGGGACTGCCATGAACTTCGCGTAGCAAGGTCGTCCCAGGATGGCGTGGTAGGAGCCGGGAAAGTCCACAACCTCGAAAGTGAGGCTCGGTCGCGGAAGTTGTCAGGGCTCGAAGGTGACGGACACGGTGACTGTCAGGGGTGGGCCTGTTGACCCGTGACGCCGTGGAAAGGCGCCTTGCTCGGCGGAGGGCTGAGCGAGGACTCCAGTGGCATCCAGGGTCTCAACATACATGATGTTGAGATCGCCGCCGATCCATGAGCACCTTGGTCAGGCGCTTCGTCCCCACGATGGGGTCGACGACGAGCGGGTAGCGTCCCGGGTGCGGGATGTGGTCGGGGTGGTCGGTCCGATCGAAGGCGATCGGGCACTCCGACCACCTTAAGTAGGTGGGCACGGCGGGGTAGCCGTGTGAACCTCTCGGTGGCGAAGCTTCAACGTCGCTTGTCGGCATAGCACTCGCCCCTCCGAAGATCATGAGGCGCCGCCGAGTGTGGGAACTCGTCGGTGGCTCATCGCCCTTTGCCCCGGCGTCGGATGAGGTCGCGCTTCTTCCCTTACCCGCGATGTCGTGGGGTTTCCGAGAGAGAAACCTCTTCAAGACTTCGCAGTCCCGATACTTGTGTTTGACGGATAGTCGTGGTTCTAGACACGGACTATCCATCGGTTTCTCGAATCGGTCAAGGCGTCTGCCGCCTGCTTGTTTGGCAGTCGGTCGGCGGCGGCGACCATTCGGCCAGCGACCTGCTTCCCCTTCCGCTTCCTTTTGTCGAGGCGGTCGGAGAGTGCCGCCCCGAGGTAGCTGTTTTGTGGCCGTCTTTCTTTGAAGATGGCCCCTGACGGCCTCCTCGCCGAGGCGTGATTAGTGGCGATATCGAGGAGCTCCTTGGTGGTCCGGGGTTTCGCCTGACCAGCTTGTGGACCAGGGCCTGCGACGTGGTGTCGTAGATGAACGCCGACGACGTCGGCGTCGCGGATGTCGGGGAGCTCGTTGCCTTGTTGGGAGAAGCGGCGGATGTACTTCTCGGAGGGTTTCCTACCGCCGCTTGCAGCTCTTCAGTCCCAGGAGTTGCCAGGCGTTTGTAGGTGCCACTGGAAGTTCCCGACGAAAGGTTCGTCGGGTCGGCCCGGTGGATGGTGTCTGGCGGTACTCGAGCCAGGCTCGAGCTGAGTTATAAGGTAGATGGGGAGATACTGGATGACGAAGGAGTCGTCTGTTGCCCCCCCAGCTCGGCAGGCGAGCCGATAGTCTTCTAGCCAGACACTGGGGTTGGTGGCCCCTGTGTACTTGGCTATGTTAGTCGGGGCCCGGAACCAGGTCGGGAAGTCGGCGTTGCGGATGAGGCGGGTGAACGCACGCAGCCCGGGACCGTCGAATCCCGGTCGAATGGTTGCGTCGCTCGCTATCGGCGACCGCGCGAGGGCGCATCGGTAGCTCTCCTTCGCGCCTCGAGGGTGGTGCGAAGATCATACTTGTCCCCCAGGCGGTGGTGCACCGGGGTGTATGATGCCTGGGGGAGCTCGTGGAGCGGGGTCGTCTTGGCTGGGCTCCGCCGGCCCTGTGAGGAGGAGTGGCCCAGGCGGCCCGAAGTGGCGCCCGTCCGTCGGGAGCCGGAACCTTGGGCGGCCGAACGACAAGACGTTCTACCGCCCCGGAGGTTCTCGATAGGTGGCCTTGGCTCGGCTCCGTTGGCTCAGAAGCCCTCTGAGCAAAGATTGCCGCCCGCAATGTTCGGTTGGCGTGAGGAAGAACGGAAGTTCGTTCGTCTCCTCACCAATCGGCCGATGCACTGACGCCACAAGGCCGGAGGCGAGTGGTGGGTTAGGGCCGATGGCGCTCGGCTACCGAGCTTATCGAGCTCGGCCTTTTGGGCCTCTAGCTCCTCTCGCCGGCGGGTCGGCGTTGTAGGTGCTGTCGTCGCCTTCTCGCCGGATTCCCCGCCGCTTCGTCGCGGGAGGCGGGTCCCGAGGGTAGCGGGGTGGAGGGCGGTTCCTGGCACCGTCATGTTGCACTCGCGGAGTACGCCTGCGGTGGATACTCTGTCGGAGCCGGAGCCGTGGCTGGAGGAATCCGCCAAAGGTCGTGGAGGGAAGCCGCAGAAGTCGCCATGGCCACGAGTTGAGAACCCGTGGAGGGTGGAACCGCCGCCGCCGCCTCGTAGGCGGCGCCGCCAGAGCAGCGTGCCATGACGGGCCCGCCGCCCATCGGGGCCTCGAGGCGGAGGTTGGTGAGACATCAAAGAATCCGCATCCAGGCTTGCGGAGGACGCCCGGTCCCGGATGGCAGCGGGAATGAGAACAAGCTCTCCCGCCGTGGTGACGATGAAATCGAGGGTGCCGAAGCGGATCCAGCCCCTCGACATCGGTGAATCGTGGTGGGAGGAGGCCATCAGGGAGGAGAATGGGAATCCGAAGATGAGGATGTCGGTGAAGACGCGCGAGGACCCCTACCTGGCGCGCCAACTGTCGGTGTTTCGTGCACCGGCAATACGAATTTGTGGTCGGATGGGGTCGCGCGCTCCCTCTCCCCGAATGGTCGACTCAAGGAGTCAGATGATGTATACTGGTTCGGTGAACGTCCCTACTCGATTCGCTCGGTGTGGGTGTATTGATCTTAGGGCGATGAACAAGAGGAATACAAGCGAGGCGGAGTCGAGCCGACCGATCCCACAGTGTTTTCGCTTAGGAGTTGTGGCTACCTAGAAGACTGTCTTTTCCATCGCCCCTCCCTCTCGGCCCCGCCTCCCTTATATAGGCGGAGGAGGCAGGTTACACGGAGTTTGGGAAAACTATGAGGAAGGGGCTGCGGCGTCTCGAAGTCTGGTTTCTGTCTTGTCCGACCAGGCCCCTGCCGTCGGAGGCAGGTTGGTGGCTCGTGATGAGCCATCTTGCGTAGTGTTATGCGGATGACGTATCGCGTGGTGCTCTGTCGGCCTCGGTGGCTTTAATGGCGCTTGACTTTGCCTTGGCCTCGGAGTGGGCGTATTCTTCTGCGGTGTGCGAGGCGATGGGGCGAGGCTTGACTTCTTCGGTGGCTCCTCTGACAGTCTTGGGAAGGAGCCGTCTGCCTTGGTACGGACGCCGGGGGACGCTGCGCACAAGGCAAATTGTCGACACGGCGTGGAGCCCCTCCGGCTCGCTGGTGGAGCTTCGACCGTGAGCTTTAATATCAAGCGGTCGAGCCGCCCGACCGTCTAGGTCGGTCTGCATAGGTCGGGTTCGCTTCTCCGGCCCCAAGTGCCTTTCGCGATCTTTGGGCCTTCGCCGTGGTAGGTCAGCCCGTTCGCGTTTCCGGGCTGATGGGGGTACCCATGGTACGGGTACTCGTCACTCTTCTAATTTGAGATACTCCACGATGCGAATTTTATCGCATTGATTTGAAAATGATAAAAAAAGTGGTTTAAGTGATGTAAGAGATTTGAATTCTCCTTTGCGATTTGGCATAGGAAAAGAAGAAGATGAGTGATCATTAGACGTTGTTGAGTTCTTTCCAAAGTCACTTACATAATTGTATTTGGGCACTAGTACTGGGATTGTTAAAGGATGGCCGTAGAGCCATAGTTCTGATCTAAACCCTGAAAAGATTTGTCGAATTCAAAGTTACCCGGATTGAAAAGAATCAGCTAATACAGTTAAGAAACAACAACCTCCAGATAGTGTGGTAGGCTTGCCACGAGAATTAAAGTCTCAAGGTACTAGAAGCCCCAAACGTAAATCAAGTCAGTTGAACCTCAGGCAAATACTGAATACCAGTTTATTCAAACCGGCCATTCAAGATTTATTGAGCGTCAGGCAAGAGGCCATGCCAGCAAGTTTTGAAAAGATTAGCCGAACATCGGAGACCAATTGGAATGCTATAACTCTTGCAGGTTTTGATTGGAAATGGGAAGAAAGAAGAAGGGATTTCACCATTGAACCCCTTGGAACTAAGTCCGGATATGATTCTTTCTAAGGGGGGTAGTGTGGACAGGTTGACAAAAGTTGCACACTTTGTTCCGTGGAAGACAACCCATTTTGGTGATAGACTCGCAGAACTTTGCGTGGTTAAGACAGTGCATTTTCATTGTGTGCCCAAGGAGATCGTGTCAGATCGAGGGTACGAATTTGAATTCCAGGGTTGCTCACCATCCCCATACCGATGGCCAGACAGAGAGAATAAATCAAATAGTGGAAGATATGTTGAAAGCTTGGGCTTTAACAAAGGTTCTTGGGGTCGGTAATTACCAGATGCAGAGTTGTTTTACAACAACAGCCCCGTCAAATTGGACGATGGCGCCTTTTGCAGCTCTGTATGTAAGAAAAGGTAGAATACTCTTGTATTGGAAAGAGACAGATTGTGGACAAATCAGTAGACCTGATATTCTGAAAGAAGCCGAAGAGCAGGTCAGACAGATCCGTGTAAATCTAAAGACTGCCCAGTCGAGATAGAAGAGCTATGCTGATAACCGCCATCAGGAATCAAGTGTAGCACAGTGCCGAGCAGCAGAGGCCATTTGAAGAGATGGAATTGAAAGGAGACATGTCATGTCCGGAGTATCCCGCCAGCATTTTAGATGAAGCCGAGCACCGAACTCGAAGGCGTGTGACCAAGTTCTGTGAGGTTCAGGGGAGCAGTCATTCTGAGAAGAAAAGTTACCTGGGAGCGTGAGGAAGATCTACGAGCAGAGTTTCCCGATCTCTTTCTTTCTCCGTCCGAATCTCGGGGACGAGATTCTTTCTAAGGGGGGTAGGTTTGTAACGCCCTAGTTTTGCTTTCTGGAGAAAATCTAATTTAAATTAATTAAATTCAAAAATACAGAGTTTCCTTGGTGTTTATATTAACCTGGCATCCTTTCCCATCCAAAATCGGGATTCAATTCCCTTCTGTTCGAAAAATCGAATTTCCAGATTCTCGTCGGTACCCGAAATTTCACCCGAGTCCAAAAATACTCCAAAAATCCCGAAACCATTTCAATTATGTCCCAAATATTCCTAAATGATTTTAGGAACCATTCCCCGGATTTTTGAACCTTCGTTCCTATTTTATCTCGCGCGGCTTTTGTTTAATGCCTGCGATCCGCGCCTGAATATTTAATTTCACAAAAATCATCCAAATTCCACGAAACCAATTTTATTGGGTCCCAAATATTCTAAAATGGCTCTAGGAATTTTTCTGGAATTTTTAGACCATTTTTCCTAATTTTTCTCTAGGGCGAATCATTTAAGTAAAGGAGGGCCAACCGGAGCTTGCCACGTGTCAATGAACAGTACCCTTCTTCAACCTTGGGCTGAGCAAGTTACAGAGAAGCTCAAGCTCTCTCCAATGGAGGTTCTCTCTCTTGATTCCACCATAACTCCCTCAAATCAACTCCAAATCGCGAAGCGTCGGTTCCGTTGGATTCGTAGTGTCGATCTCTTGCTATTCCCCATCATCACTCGCCGCCAACCTCGCCGGAAACAGCCCCATTCAAGAAAAACCGAAATACACTTAGTCGCCATTAACTCGGCTGTTTCTACTCCAAACGGCACACCACCACCTCCTTTCTCTCCGTATAAGAACCCCCGTCCCGGTGGTATGAGCCTCCTTTGGCCTCTCCCCTTCGTTCATCCACTAGATCGAGAAAACCGACGTCGGGTGCACTTTTTCGGTGTTCTTTGCGTTCTTGCCTGTAGATCTCTCTCCGGTGAGCCATTCTTCGTACCACTTGGTTCCTTGTGACCGTGGATGAGTATAGAGTCTAACCCTTCAATCGGTTTTAGGTTGCATAAAAGTTTGGAGGCGAATTTTGAGTTTTTGTTCTTTTGGCCGGAGCTCCGTTCATCGCGAAATTCATCGCCTCCGGTGAGAATCAACTCAATTCTTTTCTCCTATGTATTCCTAAGGTTGTAATCTAGAGATCCCATGCTTTGTTTGGGTCAAATCCGTGCAAAAATGAGAAAAAAAAATCAAGTTTTGGTAGAAGTTTTGGGGTCTCTGTTGTTTGGAAGCCTCTGTGATGTTGTTCTGTGCGTGAGGGCTCGCCGCCGGCCGCCGCTCGCAGCCGCCGCCGCCCGCCACCGCGTGCAGCTTGGCCAGGCTGCCGGCCGCCGCCGCGCCGCGCCGCTTCGCGCCCCGATGGCCGCCTCTGGCCACGCTACGCCCCGCCAAGCGCTGCGCCACCCTCTCCTGCAGGCGAGTGCACGCGCTTCGTCGCCGCCCGCCGCCGCCCGCCCCCTCGCCGCGCCGCCCACCCCCACACCCCCAAGCTTTTCTCTCTCATCCATGGCTTCCTTCACCATGGCATGAACCAAGGCTTGGAGAAGAAGCCTCCTCCACAATGACATGTGGGGCCCACCCTCCATAGACACAAGCCCATTTCCAAAATTGAGAAAAGGAAAAGAAAATAGAAAAGGAATATTCCAGGGAATATTCCCCTGTTTTCCATTTTTCTGATTTTCCAAACTTCGGATGCTCATAACTTCGCCGTCCGGACTCCGATTGACTCCGTTCAATTTCCTAAATTCATCTAAAATCAAGATCTACCTGCCAGTACTACTTTTGTAATTTTTGGATTTTATTTATTTTATTTTATTTATTTATTGCCTCGATTTGCGCGTAGCCAGGGACCCCGACGCGACCGCCGACCCCGCCGCTGAATTTTCTTCGTTCGACGACCTACCCGCGACCGAGGCAAGTCTCCTTGACGCATGTTGATCCTATGCTTTCTAAATGTTTTACCATGTTTTACAAATTGCATCGTTATTTATATTAAAGAATGATTTTAACGTTAGGTTGTTAGTTATACCTGTTGTCCATCCCCCCTTGATATTGTTATTCATGATCCTTTGTCGCCCTAGTATAGTAATCCACCAATATAAATGTTTTTGGGAAAACAATCTTTGACTAGGGGAATGACTGCTTGGGAGGCCTTTTCGATGGAATCCCTAGTATGGAGTGTACATGGGAAATAGATGAATAGTAGTGATGATATGAGGGTTGGTGATAGGAAATGGATATATGAATGGTGATCATCGAATATTGTAACATTGGATTGTGGTAGTAACTCACATTATAATGGGTTGGGGGAATTTTTGGAGGAGGTATGATATTGTGGAGTATGCATGATGGATTAGATGGATCATTACATGTAGATAACATGTTGACTTGGATTTCTTGGTTTGATAAAATAATAGCAAAAGGAGAATCAGAGTTAGTTGGATTATTAGCATCTATTGGGGATTATTATTAACGGACTGATTAAGAAATAGATGATTATGGAAATATAGATATGTGATAATCATTTATGGAGAATTGTGAATAATGTGGAATATGTGTGATTTATTTATTTGACTTAGTATCGGTGGGAAGGGAACTACTATTGACGATGAATTGGTACAATCCTAAGTTTTATGAAGTAATATTTTGTGGTTTAGTAAAGGATGATAGTGTGTATTCTTGGTGGATTAAAGTAGATGATTTAGAGGTGATAATGTGAAGGATTAAATACATACCCCTATGAAGTATTATCGGTGGATTGTATCCTAGATGACTAGAGATGATATTGTGAAGTATTCCCGGTGGTTTAAATGGGTGAGTTATGAAATATTCTTAGTGGATGATAAGATCGATTGCTATATGAGTGATGGATAAATAAATAATACAAGTTAGAGTTCAAGGGAAAGATTACATATCCAACCATGATTGTGGGTTAATATAATTTTGGAGTTATGATAGTACCATGATGTACTTACCACTTGTTGGATACTGTATTGACTTGGATTATTCATATGATTGTACCATTATGGCAATTTAAGGATTATTGGAGAATTAAAAAATTGATTATAAGGATTGTAACCAAACCTGGGGGTTTGTATTTTATAAAATAAACTATTGGTGGAATAGAATAGTTCGGTAGAAATGCTTAGACTCGCAAATGGTCAGTATTCACCTATGGGTGGGAATTTCAATTATCTCCTGAAACCTTGTGTTGAAAGTTATAGGCAAGGAGTATTGCCGTTGGTTTGCAAAATAAAAATAAAATGAAAAATGGTTTGGACTTGGGCGGAATGGTTTGTTTGGCGGGTGCGGATATAGCACTAGTTTTCATGGTGCAAGTACCGCCCCAAGTCAATTAAGGACCGACGCTTATGACTGTCTCCATTCTAAGCATAACCGTACAACCACATGTCAAAGTGGGCACGACCTGGCTGAATAATTTGTAGAAACCTAACTTAGACTCACCAAACGGTGGAATGTGAACGCCGGATAGAGGCATTGTTGTTGTTTTTCTCACATGGTGCAAGAGGGGGCTTCTGTACTGGGTGGATATAACCCTAACAGTGGTGAAACCTCAGCGGGTGGGTCAGGTTAGGCGTATACATTGTAAAGGCCTTGTCATGATATCCCTGCCGGCACACCTAAGGAAGTGTGCTAATAGCTTGGCATCAAGGGAATATCATGTCTTGTGGGTAAAGTTGTACACCTCTGCAGAGTTAAAACTATTCGAATAGCCGTGCCTGCGGTCAAAGGCAAAGCTTGCTAAATGCTTTCATACTGGTAGACTTTGGTTTTCGATTTCAAACTAAACGATGGTTTGTTTTGGGATCCGAGAGCGGTTAGAACTCTCGGGTGTGCTTCTGGCGGCTAAAGCCAGGTAGGTGGAAGGAACCTGATTTTGTGAACCGTGGCAGATAGAGCCATGTTGATGGATTGAACCCTGATTTTGTTGAGATGTGGCGGATAGAGCCTGTATATTAGTGAGTGGTTGTTAGAACCTTCACTGCAATATTACATAATTCAATTATTAAAAAGAATTGCTCAAATATGCTTTGTGAAACTTATTAACAAGTATGATTTGATGAAACTTGGCTTTATGCAAAAGAACCATATTAAGCCATCCTTGGATAGCCTACATTGTGCATATTTCCCAGACTTGCTGAGTACTTTATGTACTCACGTGCTACTTTCTAATCCTATCTCAGAAGTGAAAGAAGCTGTCCAAGATTTCCAACGACTAGGACGCGCTCCCCACTCGATTGCCTGTGGGCATTTGGATGGGTCGCCTTAGTGTTTTCGTCTTCCGCTGTAGTTGTTCAAGTTGTTCTGCCTGTTCAGGCCATAATGGTAAACCTTGACCATAAGGTCTTTGCTTTTATTTGGTGTTATTCTTATTTAGTTATATGTATTCGTGATATGGTTGTTGATTCATCACTGTTTGACTGTGTGTACTAGCTACTGATCTGGGACTAGTACAGAAATACACAAAGGACTCTGGATAGTCGATCCGGGGGCCTACACAGCAACGGCTCCCCAAGGCGCCCAACCGAGCTCCCCTAGGTGCAGCAGCAGAAACCCCCCTTCTACCTCCTTGTAGGTGAGTGGGTTTGGGGTTATTCTTGCTGTGGTATTGGAGGTCCTAGTTGGTTGCTATGGCTTTAGGGTACCTAGATTTGGAAATTTTGGAGGGAAACTAGCTCTAGAATGGAGGAAACACTGTGGTCTTTTTTGAGCTGAGTTTTCCCCTCTGTTGAACTCAAATTTTGGTTTAACCATTTGAAAGTTATGCTTGAATTGCAATCTGCTGTTCAAGTTTTGAACTAGTAGCAGTATCAATTTTGTTCTGTGATTTAGGGCAAGTTGGCAGCCGAATTGGAATTTCTAATTGCCTAGAGATAGATGGGAAATTTGATGTAGATGCTGAAAATGTCTTCATTTGCTTAATTTGAAGTTGTATAGCAATAGTTATGCTATGGCGAAGTGAGCTATCCAAACTAGTTGTTGTTTGAAATTCAAAGATTTGGGGCTGTTTTGTGGTAGTGTAGAAGTGTTGTTTGTTGTTGTTGTTGACTATAGAATGTGTGAAAATGAGTACGCAATGTGTTTTTCAGGTGGTGTGGCTTCGGGAGTGGCTTCATCTTCCCACCACTCCACTCCTCGCAGTTGAAGGCAAGTGTATAGTAATTAAATGATGTGTTGCCATGGTTTTTCGCTCTTGAATGTGATTAGACTAGAATGAATAGAAATTCATGGATGTAAGAATTTGCTATGTTTATGTATTTGGTTATAGCTAAGTTTATGCACTTGGTTGTGGCAATGCAGTAATGTTAGAAATGAATGTAATTTGCAATTTATTTTTGTCAATTGCATCTGTGCATTCATAATGGGAGAGGTGACCCATTCTGATGCGGGCCCCTGTGTTCACATGTAGTGAACACGAAAGTCCTACCTTGTAGTCCCATTCATCGAGGTGAATGGGAGTGAGATAGTAAGAGTAGGCCCCTCCACGGGATGGAAGGGAATAAAGGTGTACACCGATGGGTGTGCACTCAGCAATACCAGTATGTGCAAAGAAAAGTGCATTCATGAGCATGCATGTCGCATTGCATCCTAATGATGATTTTTGAGTTAAATGGAAATGTGTAGAGTTGGGATAGAATCGTAGACTCATCCAAAGAGATTTAATGGAGTATGTGTGAGTTCGTGGACTCATACAAGGAGGTTAAATGAGGTATGTGTAGGAATTAAGCATTGAAGTGAAAGAGGTAAGTGGGTTGATATCATCATTTATGTATTTGCTGATTTGAATAAGAAATATGATCATGCTGTTGATTTAAATGCGTTAAATGGTTGTGTTACACTTTGCTGAGTCTTTGGACTCACATTTGTTTGTTTAATGTTTTTAGGTACTCTGAGGACAGCTCGCCGGGACGGGAAATAGCTTCACTTCACTCACTTCATAATATGTACAAATTATAGTTTGAAAGAATGATCCATATTGATAACTAGTGATGGATCTTTGCAGTAGTGTGCTTGTGGTTATGGTTTAATCTTCTTGTCGGTTCGCAGTTAATTTATTCATGTTATGGTTATTGTAATATTCGTTGGTGCAGCGATTAGTAATTGTTAAATGTGGTTGTATGGTCATTGTTAAATTAACTGCTAGAATGTTTTTTGGGATGACTAGTTGTTTTTGCTTTTGATGTTATAATTGTGATCTCTTTGCTTGCTGAGTGGATGTCCATTTAGCAGTGGAGATCTTGCAGTTTTTTTGAAAAATTTGGATAGGTTTTGGTAGCACTTTGAGCACGTGTGTGTGACATCATGGAATGTGACATTATAGATTTCGGCATTTTGGTATGACTTTTTATCATGTCTTTGGGCTTTTCAGAGGTTTTTGGGCCGTTCCGGGAGGGTTTGGGCCTTCCCAGGAGGACTTGGACCTAGAAGGTCGAGTTATGGGCCGGCAGTGGGGGGTTTTTGGGCCCATGAGGGGGGGGGAACCAGCAGCCCTAACCCTGGGGACGCCCCCACCTCCTCCCCCATGCGCCCCCCACTCTCCCTCTCACCTCCTAGGGCCGGCCACCCTTCCCCCCTTGCGCCCTCACCTCAATGCGCCCCCCACTAGGGTTTCCCCTCCCTAGCCGCCACCCTCCCCTCCCCTAGCAGCCCCTCACCTCTCCTTCCCCAGTGTTCGTCGCTCTCTCGCTCGGTGGATCGTCGGCTCGGAGTTCTCCGACGATCCGCTGCGGTTCCGGAGGGAGGAGCGGTCGGAAGAAAGGGATGTTTTCGTCGTCGTTCGGTTCTTCTTGAAGAGGTAACGAATTGTGGTTTCCTTGGGGTTATTTAGGTGCTGCTAGATGGGGTATTTCATGCCTTAGATCCATGTTTAGGTTCTGTAATTAGAGGTATAGATTCGTTTAGTAGATCTGTTTCGCGCAGTAGCCTCGGCTAATTCCGGATAGTCGACTTCGGTCGCAGTTTTCGGGTTTTTAGAGTCGGAATTTGGTCAGCCGCCTGTTGAGAAAGTTGTATATAATCGCAAAACCTTTCAATGAAGACCAAGAACGCTTAATTCTATCCATCCGTTTAAAAGTTATGGCTATTTTACCGAACATTGTCAAAACTGTGATGTGATTGGGACAGATCGTGTTGATCTGTAGATTAGTTAATTTTAGAGGTCGAATAAGTTTTTCCCAATACTTAGAAAAAGCTAGGAAATTTCCTAAGCTTCGAGAAAATGTATTTGTTTGTCTGATTTGGAGTCGTTAAGCCCTAGTTATGGTCTTCCAAAGGCCGCTGTCCTATTGGACATATTCTCTGTTTTTGGGTATTGGGAGTAGATCGCGAAGTCGGTATAACTAAGTGTTCTTGTGTGCATGTGGTTGAGTGTATTGAACCTTTGTGCAGGTGGTGTGACCCCGGGAGTGCCGTCATCGTCTCACCATGCTGTCTCACGAGGGTGAAGGCAAGTGTGTTGTGATGGATTGTGATTGGTTGTTTTATGGTATTGTGATTGACATGTTATACTAGCATGGTAGGAGTGAAATTTTGCTTTGCCATATGAGTAGTTGTTTGATGAATGGATTAATGGTATGAATGAGATTATGCAAATGCTATTAATGATTGAATGTGGTACATTATCATGGAATTTGCATCATTGCATTCATAAAAGGAATAGGCGTCCCATTCTGATGTGGGCCTCTGTGTTCACACGTAGTGGACACAAAAGTCCTACCTCGTAGTCCCTTACACGTGGTTGTACGGGAGCGGGTCAGTAAGAGTAGGCACCCTCCATCTACGGGATGGAAGGGGAAAGAGGGTGCACACCGACGGGTGTGCACTCGGCAATACCGGTATGTGCTTCAAGGAGACATGTGCATTGCATTGCATATATGATGATAATGAGATGTACTCAATGTGGGTATGACATGCTTATGATGTTGAATATGATGTTAATGAGATGTATTCAATGTGGATATGACATGATTATGATGTTGAATATTATCCTTATTGAGATGTATTCAATGTGGATATGCCATGCTAATGATGTTGAATATGAGGTGTAGTGATAATGGTATTAAAAACTGTGTTACTTGTTCCATTGCAATATGCTTGCTGAGTGATGAACTCACGCTTGTGTTTTATGATGTTTTTAGGTACCATGAAACCGTCATGCGGGAAAGGGGAATAGCAGCACTTCTTCACGTAGCTTTATTCACCTAGACAACTACACATTCTTATTTGTAGTTGTAATGATTATCTTAATGTGCTAAGCTTGGATTAGGCTATCGTATGTGCTTGATTTTAATGTTCTCATCATATTCGTTCATGAACATTAAAGTTTATGTTATGGGCTTGAAATGATACTTTATCTCCTGCTAGTGCTGTTTTAGATGTCATCTATTATGCTATTATGATGTGATAATGTTATTGTTGCCTCAAACCATGCAAAAACAAGGGAAGTGCTGCCGAAATTTCGGTTAAAGCATTTACGCCCTTGCTGTAATTTAATCTTAATTGTGGTATTTAGTTGCTGTTATTGCTATGTTTGGTGACATTCAGAGCATACTAGATGCCGGGGTGTTACAGTGTGGTGCCAGGGTGTTACAGTAACCTATCATTCTCATCTTATGAAAATAGGTAGTCCTAGACACATGGTTGTCTCAATCATCCTTGCATTCCATTAACACATAATGGATGCCTCCACGATCGATTGAGCACAACTTAAATCAATTTGATTGTGTCTTGAGTACACCGATGCAACTAATGCTTTGTTATAGTCAAGAACTGTCGATTATCGTTAATCGATCACAAGAACACCATCAACATATGATGAAATGTTATTTGATGATTAAATGCCAATAAACCTCAATTTAAATTTTCATTTAAAATTATATCAGTGTATACAACTACACAAATTTTCATGTACTCATATTGATGGTATGTAATGATCCATAATATATGGAATATTTAGAAATGATCAATACAGTAATCCATCAACTATAGAATAAACTCCACAAGGATATATGCATACATATAATTGATATTGAATAAATATGCACATATTCTATTATGATTGCATTGGAGTTTACCCTATATTACCATGAGCATAGAACAACTAGGCAATTCAAATATATACACAAGGTTTTGTTTCAATGTCTTGATCCTTTATATGTGGCAATAAGAAATAGATCAATACAATAAAACATCAATTTAGAGTATGAACTCCCCATAGATATGTGCATCCATATAATATATGGATTGGCGACATGATGCACATCTTAGAGGTTGAAACAATGGAAGAATTCATTCGTTAACTTGAAACCAATGCATGCAATAAGATGAT
Organism: Rhipidocladum racemiflorum; assembly: GCA_036346355.1. NCBI lineage: Eukaryota > Viridiplantae > Streptophyta > Magnoliopsida > Poales > Poaceae > Rhipidocladum > Rhipidocladum racemiflorum. The sequence continues at coordinate 62,192,247 of CM070570.1, forward strand.
AATATGAATTAGAGTATATACATTGGGTTTTCCATTTTCCTTTCAAATTGGAGACTATTAAACATAAGCTCAATAAATATGGCAGTCTCATATAGGGATGCAAATGGGCCGGCCCTAGGGTCACATTTGACCCACTCTAGTTTATTTGTTTGCACTAAAACTTAAAAGGTGGACTAAAAATTAAGTTTTTAGTGCAAATAAATAAACTAGAATGGGTCAAAGAAGACCCTAGGGTCGGCCCATTTGCATCCCTAGTCTCATAAATATTAGATATGGCATTAAACAATGATTAAGCATTGATCTAACACTAATCACTAGAACCAATGAAACTTGAACTTACACACATGCATATCCAGATAATCCAACCCACCAATATCCGGATTATCCGTATCCAACATATATTGAGCTACCAAACCCATATCCGTATCCGACTAGAAAAATCCGTATCCTTATACGATACGATACGATACTATCTGGCATATTCGGTCCGACAAGACCAAAAATTATCCGGATCAGTCAAAAACTATTCGATCCGTTTTTATTCCTATTGTATTCTCAGTCAGGTAGGAGATATTTTTTGTAAATTCATTTGCATGCAACTAGATTTGCAAAAATGATGCGTCGGGAGCTTAACAAAAAAGTTAAGAACTCAATGTGTGCACTGACGTATCCAGTTGAATTTGGATGCTATGGACCTGTTTGGTTAATAGGTGAAGGATCATCTAGGATAGAACTGTGCCTGAGATGGATTGGTGATGGATGGATCAATCTTGGTACCATGTTTGGTTTGATTTGCACATTCTGGATTAGTTAGTCCAGGATTGATGAGTTTGCTGTTTGGTTAAGCCTGTTTGATGAGTCGCAGGTGAAGGCCAAATGGTTGGAGCATAAAACTTACCTGGAGCACATAATTGATAATATAACCTTATGCATTATACAGGTGAAGGCCAAATGGACTGCAGCTACTATAACCTTATACTACAATGATAATTGTTGCTAACCTGAACGGCTAAAACAAGACAGTTTTAAGCAACATTGTTTCCTGAACATCTCCACACCACAAGACAACATTGCCAACATTGCCTCATGTCGCAGTTGAGTTTCCTGAAGACACAGAAAACATTGCCAACATTGTTTCCTGAACATCTCCACACCACAAGACACAGCCAAATGTGGACTAACCAATGTAGGAGAAGACAAAAGCCCTGAGAACAAAACTTGGTGCCTAATCCTGTCATGATCCACGAATTGCATGTTCTTGTAACTGGAGGCTTGGATTTTCGCTCAGCTTCCCATTGTGATATGACAGTTCAATGCACAGAGATTAACTGAAAGTATGGGATTATTTTGATTTGTATGGATGAACAGAGCTTGATCAACTGAACAGTTAGGTTTGGAGTTTATGGGTACACCGGTAGAGTAGAGAGACAAATTAAGATTTAGAACCATCAGAGAAAATTTTGCACTGGAAAATAAAATAGAAAAACTATGTCATGTCCTGATGAATAGAAGATTATCTGAATCGTTTCTCTGCTCAAAGATCAAGCAAAGACACAACGAAAACCACACTCACCATCAGAGGTATTTTCCTGGAATAGTTCTGAATTAACGGAAAGGGCATCCAGCCCCATTCATTATGAAATAATTCATCAAATGAAATTTGCAAAAAAAAAAATAAAAAAAAATCGAACTTGTTAGGATTGTCACAATTAACAATTCTCGCCTATCTCGTTGTAAGAATGGTAGATCTACTACAGAAATTGGCGGTTTGTCGCCTTGTTCTTGCGCAGATCACATTCGCCAAATTTTGAACGGCGATGAACACCAGGATTCTGACTAAACTGGCCTAATCATTTGCACATGCAACATCAACAAATAACACAGAGGAACTGAAGGTAATAATAAATAATTCTGGTAGATATCATAATTAACAAGATCTATGTGAATTTTCTTACAACCATTTTTTTTGCTTTTAACTTCCATCCGGTAACAACCTCTTCAATTCTACAGCTACAAATTCTCCTTCACACAAAACCATCAAAAAAATAAAACAAAACACACATAAAAACAACACCTTATTTATACAAAGAATTATAATTTATACCATGGCCGCGGATACAAAAGGAAGCCAAGAACTCGAATAACTCTCCAAGAAATCAACCAAACCAAGAAGGCCAAAATAAATTACGGACAGATCGCAGCATCACCACGCCTGAATCCGCTTCTTGAGCGGCAGCGCCGGGAATACGGCGGAGAGGTCACGGGGAGAGGGGGAGGGCCTTTGTCTTCTCCTACATTGGTTAGTCCACATCTGGCCCGCGGGGAGAGGGGGAGGAGGCGGCGCGCCCCGCGGGGAGAGGAGGAGGAGGCGGCAGCGCTAGGGCACGGAGATGGGTGAAGCGAAGGAGAAGCGATGCGATGGACGAACGAAGGACGAACGGGTTTCTTGTATTCGCGATGGACGGAGAGAGCTGTCGAGTTTTGCTACGGTGGGATGGATCGAACTGGGACGGCTCTGTACCGCTGGATACAACCAAACAAAAAACATACCTATCCTGGATGGATCCAACCGGGACGCACCAACCAAACACCTCCTATATGTTTGGATACGGATTGGATTAATTTGGATATATCCATCCATTAGCGTACTCGGGAGGCTGGCCCGCTCGGTGCAGGCTGCGCGCATGCAAGGTGGGACCGTGGGGGTGCGATGGTTTACCATTTTACCCTAGTGAGTCCTGCCCGCCGACGTCTCCAGTCTCCTGCCCTCAGATCTCCTCCTCCGAGCAGTAAGCCCGGCGGAGCCCAGGTCGCCGAAAGGTAGGGCAGCCTTCTCCCTCCTCTGCTTCCCTGTTGTCTCTCCCCCATCCGTGGTTCTCCCCCTTCTCCCCCCACGAGATTTTGCTTGATTTTGCGCTTCCCCTCTGCTGTTGTGAGCGTACTGGTTGTAGCCTTGTAGAAAACGAGTATACCTGCTATTTTTGGATTCAACATTTGTGCCTGGTTTCTGCCGAGTTGTGTAGATCTGGGCCAGATCGGGTATTTTTGCTATGTGGTAGTTCTGAATCCTCTTGGATCTTGTTAGAGAACTGTGTTTTTAACCTGGTGGTAACAAGAAATTAGCATGAACCTATGTAGATGAACTAAATGTGACACAAGAAAGAGGTGATAACTTAATCTGGTACTGGCCTATGAACCCGTACATTCTACTAGTTTAGTCCATTTGTTGGTGTTTTGTCTTTGCACACCAATGTGCAATTGCAGACACCGATCTCACTCGCCTCCTTGAAGCAGTCAAGGAAGGAGAACATCAACGTTGCCTCGCGTTCGTTGGCTGTACTCACTCGGTGTTGTAACATGGTTCTGAGCTTATAAGAGCATGCGCAGCGTGGGAATCTGGTGGAGGGAGAAGGAGATGCTGTACTGCCGACTGCAGCGAATTCTGGTGGAGGGACCAAGGAGGGAAGGGTGGCCAAGCGCGGTACAGGTTCCAGGTGAGGCGTTGTGGTGGACGTGGCCGCCTGTTAGATGGCTCGCACGGAGTTGTTCACCCGCATCGGCATGCTGAGGAGGTGTTGTGGTGGACGCCGTCGCTGCCTGAAGCCACCGTTGCCACTTCCTGGAGCTGCTGCCAAAATCACCCATCACGGTTGAAGAAATCGCCGCCTTCAGATCTGCCACTGGGAGCTCTGGTATCACTGCCGGATCTGAGCTCCCGTCATCGAATCCAGCACCTGCCATCGCTGCCTCTAGGAGCCATAACCGCGGGATCTGAGCCTCGATGCCGGCTGCCTTTGCCGCTCCTGTTCCAGTGCTCTCTGTCGCCATGGAAGCCGCTGCTCTAGGGAGTTGAACCAGGAGGGGAGGAGGTGTCGGGAGTATCGGAAGGGGGTCGCTGTTGGGAGGGGATGAGGTGTTGGAGTTTTGGAGGGGGATGATGCCGTCGAGGTGGGATCAATTGGGGAGTGGAACGATGCCGCCATTGTCGGGAAGTTTTCATTTTTTTTCGAGCGTGGGTCCCACTGACCGGTACCAAACATTGTGGCATTTCTTGCTAAGCTAGACCCCTCACATGGGTCCCACCTTGGTACCCCTTGAGGTGTCTATACATTGTGGATGCTCTAAGATGCTAGTTATTAGCTATGGGAATATAAGATGTGGTATGAATGATGGAGTGCTAATGCTTTGTTTGTTACTAAAAACCCCGAGTGTTTTGACCAACATTCGTCATTATACAATGCTAATCTTTGAATAACGAGCATAAAAACCTTGGCATTTCCATGTTTGGTTTATTAGTTTGATTATCACTTTTTTTCTCTGTATTGCACAGGTGGAAGGTTTTGTTTTACTTAAGAAATACTGTCAGTGTGAGATAATAACATATAGGGCTAGAAGTTGAGGCAAGTATAATCGTAAGATGCACTACGCTGCTACAATATGTACACCTTCTAGGATATATTAATGATGTGAACTCTATTTTTCTTCAGTCAATTGCAGTATTCTGGAAAGAGATGTATTTTTTTCTGCACTGCTAGTTTTTTTAGTTGGATATGCAACGATAAAACCTTTTCTTGAATCATTAGAGTTGATAGATAACCAATGTAATGGAAGATAATATGAAATTTGGGCATTTTGACAGTACATGTATGTAAACTTCAATTGCTCAGTGCAGTTACAATATAAGTTAGTGACTTGTGCAAGTACTATCGAGCTATTTCTAGGTAAACCGCGAAAATCCCTTTTTGCTATTTTTGAAAGGTAGCATTGTTCATCTATAGTAAAGTCACACTTTATGTAAATATTGTCTAATGTACATATAGGTTCTTTTCGAGTAAAGGGTGGCTGAGGCTAAAGAATATCTGGATGTGCTTGACTTTTTGGACTAGCTGCTTGTGAAGGGTGTCTGATATAGACCATCCAAAATTCAGCACCAGGGATCTGGGAGCGACCTACCCCAAAGTGCAGAGTTCGCTCCTTTTCTGGTAACAAGGAGGGTAAACTCTTATTCCATCATGATGGAAGTTGACATGGAGAATGGAAGGTTGTATCAGGAGAGACCAAGAACATTTTCTACAGTACGAAGCAAATCATCTATACCACTGGTATGGCCTGTTGCTAGGCTTTCTTCACCCTTTACATACATATATGTACTTAATAGTTACTAGGAAGAGGATCAATTTAACTTTCATCCTTTAATGCATCTTGCTTACCTTGTGTGCACATTTCTTTTTGGTGTGCTAGTATATGCAATTTTATGGGAGATGGGGAGCCATTTTTCCTAATATCATGTTAGTGTGAATGGTCCATATTCTGTCTAAATATTCACACTATTTTTTCTTACAATGTTATGTATCGAAGTATATACCAAACAACAATTCGGCATACTACTGATCGCTGCATCATGACTTCTCCATCTCTCCTCTGCTTTACCTATATTTACTCTTTAGAAATTTATTCTCTTAACTACATAAAGCTATTTATGTTTAACAATAAGGTTATTCAGCCCAAAACTTCAATATGTATTACACTCTGTTTTATTTATTTTTTCTTGAAGTTGTTAGGGGAATTGAAATTATTCGAACTGAAGTAGATTAGATAACACAGGTTGATATGTTTGATTTTAGTCGTTTTCATCTAGATGTGCATAATTTATGTTTGAAAGCTCTTATAAGCTTTATGTATGATTGTATGAATGTTTTCCATTTTGGAGATTCCAATGAATAAAATTTTCTTGAAGTGATTAACATTTCTGCTGATAGATTGGTAGAATTTATTTAGCATGACATGAGCAATAGTTGAGTTTTTTTTTTGCATCTCATTTAGTTGCCATTTTGGTTTACTGCAGGTCTTCCGTATGTTGATGAGGATAAATCCCCGTGCCTTCACTGTTCTTCTTCTTTTGGTCTTCAGTGGTGTGTTCTATGTAGGAGCCAGTACATCACCAATTGTGGTCTTTGTGTTCTTTATATGTATTCTCAGTTTATTCTTCTCTCTCTACCTCGCAAAGTGGGTTCTTTCCAAGGATGAAGGACCTCCAGAAATGTCTGAGGTATTAAAAATGCTTCTGTTCAGCTTGCTGAGGATATACCAGTGTCTTCATTTTTCTATATCTTCACTGCACCATTTTGTTTTTCTTCGTTCTTGTAACTTGCTGTATAACTATATCTACAAATTGCTGTATACCGCTATTGCTATACATCTTTTGCCTTTTGCAGTTAACCATGTGTCCACACCAACCAAGCCAACTAGAAATGTGCTTGTTTCATCCTGCAGCTTTAGATTTGATTGTTCGATCTTCTATTTTTATGTTGATGTTTGACAAGTGATGCTAGATCATGAATAGGACTTTCATTACGTTTTAGATGCCCAGGATCGCTCGTTAGGCCATCCCTGTATGTGTTGGTGCGGGTTGCAGAATGGTGTTTAGCTGGGAGACTATGTATGGATGCTGCACAGTTCAATGCAAATTGAGAACATATCCCACATCATTTGCATGCTACCAAATTAGGAAGATCACACTGTCTAGCACGTGCCCATTCACTACTTTCAGTTGATTACTATTGAATAGCTCATTCAGGGATATAAAAACACCCTTTTAGCAATATAAGGTATTAAGGTAGTGAGAAGTGAGCCATACAAAATATCGGCTTATTTGTCTAACCAACTAAACAAATCAGCCAGTGTCCACTTAGAATAAGCACGCCTGGGTGCATGTCTTTTGGTATGTGAACTTCAGGCAACCATATTGCCCCATTGTGCATGCAATCTTCCATAAAGAAGTTGAACTTGGGCATCTGAGCTGTCCTGTTGTGCATTGGCTTTATGTTACTATGTTATTGTCATTTTGGCATGTATGAAGCAACACGGTTTCTATGACTTAGTGATGTTGCTAATAAATGAATTTCAGCTATGTAAATAATTTCATTTGGACTGGATATGGATTGTCATGTTGTAGCCTACATCCATGTTGCCCCTTTTGGAGGTTCTGATTTCCTATGTTTTATTCATACATCTACTGTTTTTGAGTTCTGTATAGTATTATCTCGTTCTTGACCTCATTTTTGCTATATGTTTTATTGAGTTAGTGTCTTCTCCCTGTTCAGATATCTGATGCCATAAGAGATGGCGCTGAAGGATTCTTTAGGACACAGTATGGAACTATTTCTAAAATGGCTTTTATCCTGGCACTTGTCATCCTTGGCATTTATCTCTTTCGCACTACCACCCCACAGCAGGAGGCATCTGGTCTAGGAAGGTGATTTCCCACTGTTATTCTGATACATTAAATCATATCCATCTTTTGACATCTCATGAATCTCATGGCTACACAGGACAACATCTGCGTATATTACGGTTGCTGCCTTTCTCCTTGGAGCTTTATGTTCTGGAATAGCTGGATTTGTTGGGATGTGGGTTTCTGTACGTGCAAATGTTAGAGTTTCAAGTGCCGCTCGGCGCTCTGCGAGGGAAGCATTGCAGGTTTTGTTTTGCATCCTTGATGTATTATCTTTCATGTGTTTCCCCTTCTACGATAGTTTCATTGTTACTAATTTCTTGAAACAGATTGCTGTCCGTGCTGGTGGCTTCTCAGCCATTATGGTTGTTGGCATGGCTGTATTTGGTGTGGCAATACTCTACGCAGCATTTTATGTTTGGCTTGGAGTAGATTCACCTGGTTCAATGAAGGTTACAGACTGTAAGTATCTTTTAAACCTAATACTTTGAAAACCTGGATCAGATGGAACCGTGCTCAAATTGCCATCTGAGCTATATGGCCTGGTGTACAAGGTCAAAGATCACTAAAGTGGTTTGTATATCAATTTTTCTTGTTAAACTAGTGGATGGTGATAACTGACAATTCTATTTACCCAATGTTGATTAGGGAAAAGTGCTTTCTCTCTCTCTCTCTTAACTTTGACCTCTGGTTCATTAGGGCTAACTTTTTCAAAGGAGCTGTTTTAGTCTGTCAACTTTGATACCTGGTCCTAGAGAAGCCATCTATCTCACTGACAGGTGGGGCTGGGCCCAAATGTCAGTGACGCGACTTACTAAATTTAATATCACCTGTTCTTTTTTATTTGATGTTATTGACTTTTTGCAGTATCCAAGATGTGGCCTTGACCGTACTTTTACAACTCTATATTATTTAAAATTAATATGAATATGATATTATGAAAATACTTTGAACAACAAATCTAGTGTTATAGTTTTCATATGGCCAATCTAGATAGTTTCAAACACATTGGCGGTCAAAATTTTAAAGTTGGACCGTGCAGATTCTAAGACAACAAATAAAAAATGGATGTAGTAATTATTTATTTGGAAGGACCATAATGGAACCAACACTGAAAGTTTGAGGGAACAAATTAGCTCATTTGAAAAGTTTAGGTCCTAAATAGGTAGGAGGCGAAAGTTAGGACCCAGGCCTAAATAGCGCTGTTCCAGATTAATTATACTAACTGATCCACTGGTGATGTGCTTGTAGTTGCAAATGTGCAATTAGTATTTTTTTTATGCAAAAGGAACACCATTCGTGTTGCTAATTTTATGATTTTGTGTAGTGCCTCTTCTCCTTGTGGGGTATGGTTTTGGTGCGTCGTTTGTTGCCCTTTTTGCTCAGTTGGGTGGTGGGATATACACCAAAGCTGCTGATGTTGGAGCTGATCTTGTTGGAAAAGTTGAGCAGGGAATACCAGAAGATGATCCTCGTAATCCTGCTGTCATTGCTGACTTGGTATTGATGTTTCTTTAATAAAATTTGGAATATTTTTTATATTTTTAATCAAAAATGGTTGATATTTTGTTCATTGAATACACATAGACATAAGTTGTGATATTCAGTATTTATGTGCTTCTAAGTTTTCAGCATTGTTGCCCAAGGCTTGGTAGAATTCTGAAGTTTAGTATATGCAGTTTCAATGATTCAATATTTGTTGCCTGTGCTGGATACAAGTATTTCTTTGCTCACAGCTTATTATCTGGTTGTAGTTAGCCTTATTTGATCTGTTGCTACTATGTATGCTTTTATAATAAAATAAAGCTACTCAGGTTGGTGACAATGTTGGAGATTGCGCTGCCCGAGGTGCTGATCTTTTTGAGAGCATATCAGCAGAAATTATTAGTGCAATGATACTTGGAGGAACAATGGTGCAACGCTGCAAAATTGAAGGTAAGTCTCTTTCTCTTTTTCTTCTCAGGCAAGATCTCTGATTGGAATGTCAAGTGACATTGTTTTTGTTTTTCTTCAATATGGATGTATATTGTGGTCAATAAGAACACTGGCCACAGGTTGTTGCTAATATGGAGAATATAATAAATTTCTTTTAACCTAATTATGTGATGAATTAATCTTTGGATGAATCTCTATGCATGGTCTGGGCTCGGTTTTGAATAAAATTGAGAATCACTTGTCCTTTTTGGGTCATAACATTCCTTGTAATAGCACTGGTTTATAATCAGGATTGTTTACTATTGCAGATCCCTCTGGTTTTATTCTGTTTCCTCTTGTTGTCCATTCATTTGATCTGGTGGTGTCATCAGTTGGAATACTCTCAATTCGGGGGACACGTGACACTGGCTTAATATCTCCTATTGAAGATCCGATGGCAATTATGCAGAAAGGCTATTCTGTTACTATACTGCTTGCCGTTGTTACCTTTGGAGTGGTAAGTCTAATTGTTTTGGTGAATAGTTCTTGTTTGATTGTGTTGTATTACCGCTTGCAGTAACAGTTCTACTGTTATGTCATTACTCCATTTGTTACTCATTTATTTCCAAGGACTGTACATAGAAATTTTTTTGTGGTCACAATATGCAAAATGAGTCTATAGTGTAGTTTGTTGAAGTTCTTTAATGCACTATTCTCATTAGCATGGTCTAAGTACCTTTCTATGTATGTATTCTATTATACACTAAAAATTGATAACATGGTTAAATGCTATTAGGAAAAAAGAGAAACATTGTAGGTATTCTCAAAATAGAAAATTCTAGTCCTCAATCTCGTAATTACGACTAATCCATATCATTGGATGTAAACCAAGAATGTTTAAATTAATAAGATACTAAGATAAGAAAAAACTGTAAACCATACAAACAATTCTCCCAACACGCAGTGAGCACAGGCTATGTTGATGGTGTCGCGCGATATACTGATATCCTTTTATGCCCAGTAAAACTCTACCTTTACATCCTTTTTTCCCCTGTAGTTATTTTTTGATTATTTAACTGTGTAAAATTTCCAGTCTACTCGTTGGCTCCTGTACACTGAACAAGCACCTTCTGCATGGCTCAATTTTGCCTTGTGTGGCTTGGTGGGCATCATCACAGCATATGCTTTTGTTTGGATTTCCAAGTATTACACAGATTATAAACATGAGCCAGTCCGCCTTTTGGCTCATTCAAGTTCCACAGGACATGGAACTAATATTATTGCTGGGGTAAGTTTGGGATTGGAATCAACAGCCTTACCGGTGCTAGTGATAAGTGTAGCCATTATATCAGCATTTTGGTTAGGCCAGACCTCTGGCTTGGTGGATGAGTCTGGGAACCCAACTGGTGGTCTTTTTGGGACAGCTGTAGCTACAATGGGGATGCTTAGCACAGCGGCATATGTTCTCACCATGGACATGTTTGGTCCTATAGCTGACAATGCTGGTGGTATTGTGGAGATGAGTCAGCAGGTATGTAATTTCACCTGTACAATTTTTAAGCACTCAAAACTGTTTTTTCTTCCCATAATGTACTATAAAATAAATTTTAACATTTAATTGTGGCTCGTGTTTATACTTGGCTTTGGCTTTTCTATGTTGATCTTAACCTTGATTGAGTAAATTCTGCAGCCTGAAAGTGTTAGAGAAATTACTGACATTCTAGATGCTGTGGGCAACACAACGAAAGCCACTACAAAGGGATTTGCTATAGGGTCAGCAGCACTGGCTTCCTTTCTCCTGTTCAGCGCATATATGGATGAAGTAGCTGCTTTTGCACAATTGCCATTCAAAGAGGTATATATTACTTAAGATTCATGGAATACTGAATTTATGTGCTCATAACATATACGATGGTCTTACACTCTACATGACGGATTGCAGGTTGACATAGCAGTCCCAGAGGTTTTTGTTGGTGGTTTACTAGGCTCGATGCTTATATTTCTGTTTAGTGCATGGGCTTGTTCAGCTGTTGGCAAAACTGCACAGGAAGTTGTTAATGAGGTCAGGAGACAATTCATTGAGAGGCCTGGCATTATGGTGAGTACATGCTTATCATTAAGTTCTTTAGTTTTCTATGCCTGGAAAAACTAATGCTAACTTCTAAAGATAATATCATCCAGGACTACAAAGAGAAGCCTGATTATGGTCGTTGTGTTGCAATTGTGGCATCTGCATCCTTGAGAGAAATGATAAGGCCAGGGGCTTTAGCAATTATATCACCCATGGCCATTGGTTAGTTTTTATAGATGTGAGAATTGTGTCATTCTTTTTCTGGTGTTTGGTGCTTTTTGAAATCTGATTTACATGGTTTGCAGGCTTTATCTTCCGGATTTTGGGCCACGCTACTGGCCAGCCTCTTCTTGGAGCTAAAGTTGTAGCCGCTATGCTTATGTTCGCGACTGTTGCTGGTATTCTCATGGCGCTCTTCTTGAACACTGCTGGCGGTGCCTGGGATAATGCTAAGAAGTACATCGAGACTGGTGCTCTTGGTGGCAAAGGCAGCGAGTCTCACAAGGCTGCAGTTACTGGTGATACGTAAGTTTCTCAGTTATATGCTGCTGCTGCTTTCAATATTCTATTGATTTCTATTTTGGGATTGGCTTCGTGAACTTTCTGCCGTTGATCAACATGGTAAATAGTAATAGTTTTTTCTATAAATAAGTTTCTGTTATTGGGCCTTGTAATATTTTGCTGATTCTGAATGATCATGCGATCTGATGTATGGGACACGGTTAATAGGAGTGTGTGATGCTGCAGGGTTGGAGATCCATTTAAAGACACGGCGGGACCTTCGCTTCATGTTCTTATTAAGATGCTTGCTACAATCACATTAGTCATGGCTCCAATATTTTTGTGATTAACCATACATCAAGCTTGCCATTGACCCTGCGGAGAAGTATCTATGGGTCTTGTAGATGAGGTACTTACGTGTGTGGGATGTAATGATTCACATTTGGTATTATTTTGCCCGGTTGAATGAGAGAATCAGTGCCGTCCATTACTCCATTTTTGTAGTGTCCATACTTTAACTCTTGCTCTTGAACAAATGACGCAAACGTTGGAGAATATATTGTGACAGATTAGAAGGGCTGTTAAAATGCCTGGCTTATTCACACAAATCTCCTAATTATTTCAGTTTACATTTAACTTCTGCCCCAAATATCATCTCATAAAATAGCAGGATCAGAACTCTCGATGCAATTTTACAGCACTGTTCATATGCTGGATACTCGTTAATTTTTTGTTGAAGAGTTACTCTTTTACGGTTTTGCGGAAATCAAAGCTGTTGTAACAGCGATGCCAACTTTGACTGGGCTGGTTAAGGTGAGCTCTAGACAGCTAGCTTCAAGACATCTGTTCGGGCTGATAACTATGGTCCAGTTCGTTTTAGCTTCTGGACTGAATTTTGGATTATGAGAGAAGTTCTGGATTGGATCGGTAAGAATTAGTGAGAATCAGGTTTCAAACTGATTCTGATTCTATGTAGAGAGCTGTTTCTGATTTTTGAAGTTGTCCAGAATTCTCTCATTTGATAAATAATCCGTATTTTTTTAACAAAATCTGTGCAGAAACTAAAACGAACAGGGTCTAGTTATTGACCCCGTTATAAACAGTTTGGTATAGAATACCCAGGCATTACAAGAAGCACCTTTAACGAAATTCAAATCGCAGCCAGGTCCCTGGAGAACTTCCCTGGCTGGCGAAGATGAAAATTGAAGGCAGAGGAACTTGGAGATTGTTGGCGAGAGCCGTTGACCAGTAACTGTAGATGTAGACATCGTCGTCGACACAACAAGAAACTGGTCCATCTTCTGCCATGGACCGAAGATAAGTAGGGCCCCCCCAGCCATGTTGAATCACACTTGGGTGGGTGAAGAAGAGCAGATCCAGATCTAAATCTCGGAGATTTTCGATCTGAAATCTAACCAGAGAAAATAAGTGGGAAGGAGACTGCCGGAGCTGAGCATGACGTTGAGGAAGAATGGTCGGCAGCGAGATCCCAGAGCTATAAGTTGGCGATCAACGCACATGAATTATAACGAGAAGGCACAAAATTGAATTACCATGAGAAAAAAAAACATTCTAAAATATGATTTGAGTCTTAAAACAGAAGCTCAAAATATGTTCTGATCCGTCCAACGGCGTGCTTACCTTTGTATGTTTGCATCGTAATACTTCTTATCCGCAGGGAGAAAAGGAGAGGTCCTGAATCACTAGATGATAGGGGCATCACTAAACATAAGGTTATATATAAAACTGCGCAATCGTTATTGTACTATAATGATAGTATAACGATATATTTTTAAAAACAAGAAAATCAGAAGAATCTTTCTCTCTGTTCACTACCATTCTGTGTCTTCGACTTCTATCAATTTCTTTTTCTTCTTTAATGACATGTATGTCCATCCAAAAGTCCAACCTCTCGATCGGCTTCTCTTAGGAGCTGATGGTAATTGGGTGTGATGTATTCAACTTCATAGTATTTTTCAATCCAATCAGTCCTCAGTAGGGGTGAAACCGGGTCGGATACGGGCGGATATTGCTTGTCCCGTATCCTAACCCATATTTTTTTTCCGGATTCGGAGTCGAATACGGATGTCCTGATCTGGATCTAAATCGGATTATTCAGATTCTGGATACTGAGCGGATACACTGATTCGTCGGATCGGATATCATAATCTGATAGTAGTATAATACATAATTGTGTACGTAAAAGAAAGAATGAAGCATTAATCTTACAACATTAGCTTCAAGTCATAATTATTTCAACGTTAAAAAAGTAGTATAGTTAGAGGTGCAAATGGGTCGGATACAAGGAGAGAGATCGAGACAAAGAAAACAGAGAACAAGGGGAGCTCTTCCATCAAACTTAACCTTACGGAATAAATTCTTGGACATATTAAATAGTGTTGAATTGTCACATTCTGACAAACTGAAGATAGACTTCTCTCATAATGAGGACTACTCGGATTTGTTTGCTATGCTTCAATTTAGCGACTCAACTAATTCCAGTAATTTGAATAGAAAAGATGGTTATCAAATAAGTTGAACAAATCAATTTAGGTAAAAGCATTATGTCATCACTCTATTTGTTTGTTGATAGATTTGTTAAAGTTCACTCTTAATAACAAAGTAGTGTTTTTTAGTGCCAATATCAAACAACTACTCTATCTATCCAATATTGAACCAAATTAATGGAAGAATAACTAATTTTATCCGGATATTCGGGTCGGATATTTACCGGATATCGGGTCGGATATTGCTCTTCCCATATCCTAACCCATATTACATGAGATTTTTCGGATACGGATCGGATATTGCTCTTCCCATATCCTAACCCATATTACACCGGATTTTCCGGATACGGATACGGATAACATCGGTACGGATTTTAAACGGATTCGGTATCGGATCGGGCGGATATTTCCTGTCCCGTTTTCACCCCTAGTCCTCAGTCCTATCATAGTTGTTTTCATCTTTAATCTTATATAATTTCTTTAATATCAGTAGTAGTAGGTTGCTTCTCATCTCCGAACGTGACAAAATAGTTGTTACTCTCTAGATATTGAGGGCTTGTTTGGGGAGCTTAGCTTCAGCTGTGCTTCGGCTTTGGAAGAACAGCGCACCCCCCCCAATAGGCGCTTTTGACCCTGCTTCGCCTCTCAAAGCCACCGCAAAAGCTCCCTCAAAGCCGCAGCCCCTTGAGAGATACTTTACCCACTTCGGTCGTGCTTCACTCGGTCTCGCCCCACTTCGCCTCCACCCGATCACGGCTTGCCGTCACCTGCCCAATCTCGCCTCCTCCGTCTAGTCTCGCCTCCGCCTAATCTCGGCGCCTCCGCCTGATCTCGCATCTGCCTGCTCTCGCCCCACCGAGCCCACCACGGTCGCCTCCCAATCCAGCCCCGTCGCCGCCGAGCCCCACCAATCGGTGGCCGCCTCCTCCCTACCCGGTCCTTCTTGTGGCCGACGCCCTCCTCCTGAGCCGTCGCCACCCTCCCGTTGCTCCCGGCCATGACGCCCGTCCCGATCCTCTCAAAAAGCTAGAAAAGCTATAGCTGGTTTGCCAAACGGCCTCTGCAGAAAAGCTACAGCCGCCAATTACCCCTGCTTTACAGCCCAACAGCTTTTAGCACAACCGCAGCCCCCCTGTAAGTTCAAACTCCAATGGTTTTGGTAATTGGTTTTAGATTAATGCTTAATCCTTGTTCAATGACAAATCTAATCTTTTTTTAGACTAACATATTTATTGAACTTATTTTTAGTAGTCTTATATTTAGATGGAAAATAGAAAACCCAAGGTATATACTTGTATTCATTTTAGTATCTTATTGCATACTTTGGATTCAAGTTAAAGTATAGATTCCTCCATTGTAATAATCTCAAAATGTGCATTATATTTCTCTTTCCATATATACATGGATGCACATATCTAGGGGAGTTTATAATTTAACTTGAAGTTTCATTAGTATTGATCTATTTCACCTTGCCACATATCAAAAATCAATATTTTGAAACTAATCCTTGAGTATATATATTACTCTTTCCTAATTTTAGTATACTCATGGTAATATAGATGAAACTCTAATGCAATCAAAATTGAATATGTGCATATTATTTCAAATCAAATTATATGTATGTACATATCTATGTTGAGTTTATTCTATAGTTGATGGTCTAAATAAGTATTGATCCATTTCCATTCCAATCAAATATATTGGAACATTACTTAAAACCGTCAAAATGAGTATATGAAAACTTGTGTAGTTATTATATACTCATATCTATTTAAATAAAAATTTAAATTGAGTTCATTTGTCTTATTAATCATTAAAGAACACTTCATCATGTGTTGATGGTGTTCCTTGATTCATTAAGGATAAATGGATAGCTCTTGAGTATAACAAAGCATTACTTGCATCGGTGTACTCAAGGCATATTTAATTCATTCAAATTGATTAGGGTTGTGCACAATTGATCTTTGAGGCATCCATTATGTGCTAATGGAGTGCATAGATGATTAGGACAATCATGTGTCTTAGACTAACTATTTTCATAAGATGAGAATGATATGTTAAGTTCAAATGGTTGAGATAGAGAATTAAGAAGTAGGATGCCATTACGTGTTGATGGGCATCAAGAGCAGACCCGAAGAGGAGAAGAAAAGAAGAAATTCATCAAGAGTTGATAAACAAGAAGAGGAGATGGATTGCGATCCCGGGAGAGAAGAATATGATTGAAGATCATTAAAGCCCCAAAGGTAATCGCATGTGACAAAGTATAACTAAATAGGCTAAGGATGTTTTTTAGTCTTTGTGTCTAGTTTTAGCGCCATACTATTAAGATGGGTTGAGTCCTTTGCTTAAGCTTTATCATGTGTTGATGAACTCAATCTGGTTCACTCTAGCTCACTCTCTTTCGAGTTAGTGTTTCTGCATGGAGCTAACTATTTGGCATGTGTTGCAAATGGGTGAAGCTCATGCATTGGTTTTTGCATGATGCTTCGATTTGCATGTGTTCCAAATAGGAGAATCTCATGCTTATTTCTTATTAAATCTTATTTGATTTGGTTGCTTAGAGCTAAAGATTTGCATATGTTGCAAATAGAGGGCTTAAGCATTTGAGTTTATTTTGGATGTTACACAAAGCTATAGATTTGCATGTGTTGCAAAAAGGAGATAGTTTATGTATTTTAGTTAAGTTGGCTTTTGCATGGAACTAAGAGAGTTGCATGTGTTGCAAATAAAGAGTTCATGCAAGTTGCTATAAATTGGTTTAATTGCTATGTGCAAATGTGACCTCCTCCACAAACTCACACAATTATGACTCACACTTAGCTCAAGAATCAACTAGAGAGGATGCAACGCATGCAACCTCCTCCACAAACTCACACAAGAGGTGGAACACTCCACAAGTGTAGCAACCATGCCCTCTCCCCCCATGGGTCCTTTTATAGCCCCCCCCACACACACAAAATCTAGCCGTTGTGGGGCAAAACGGGCAAAGCTCAGCAAATCCTGCAATACCGCCCTCTGGGCTCCGGTAGTGCCTGCCTCGACCTTCAACAGTTAGCAAACAGCTATAATCCCTACACTACCACAGGCAAAGGGCGGTACAGCTGAACCTCTGGCAGTACCACTCCTTGAGCCCGGTAGTGCCTGCCCGAGGCTTGGGCACAAAAACAAGCATACTAGAAAATAACTACCGGTGTCTTAGGGCTGGTAATGCCTGCTGAACGGCAGTACCGCCCCCATAAGCAGTACTATCGCTCCTAGCACATCGGTAGTACCGTCCTCAGGAGAAAATTTAGATTTTTGATAAAATCTTTTCTCCAAACTTTTAAAGATTGATTCTTTGAGCCATGTGATGATCAACGCATGATCAAGCCTGTTTGCAAACACATTGCAAACCCTATTCATATGCTCTAAAGAATCACAATTAAACTCTTCAACTTATTTGCAAAATACATTTCGTAAATAAACCAAGAACCTATGGATTCAATTCTCTTAGCCATGAGGTGACCAACACATAATCACGGCACTTTGCAAATACATTGCAAATGCCCTCTTCGCATGCTTTAGGATCGATACCCATAACCTTTCGCCCATTTGCAAATAGCAAATAAACCATTTCAAGGTAACTTGCATGAACTCTCCATATTTGCAACACATGCAAATCTCTTAGTTCTGTGCACAAGTCAAGCAACCAATTTGCTTGAGCATTCTCTTTTTGCAACACATGTAAATCATTGCTCCAAGTAAAACCAAATTAATAAATGCATGAGATCTCTATTTGCAACACATGCAAATCTCTAGCTTCATGCAACCAATTAAGCCAAGGTATATATTTTTGAAACACATGCAAATCTATGGCTTTATGCAACAGTTAAATCTATACTAATATTAAAAGTACGAGTTAGCAGGTTGATACACTAAATCTACACCATCCAACAAGGGAGATCCAATGGCTGAAATTATGAGTTGGATCCTTCCCCGAATTTATTCCTTGCGCATAGAAAAGCATGCAGTGCATTAATTACCTCAAGTAATTAGCGCTGGTGAGCATGCAGTACTTGGCCAATGCAGTAATTAGCGCATGCAGTACTTGGCCAATGAGTAATTAGCGCTGGTGACGAGGAGACTCCAAATTTAAGCTCATGAGTTATTAGCCCTAAATACCACTACTGCCTCTCTTTGATCTTTGCAAAAAAGATTATGCGCATACATTGATTACCTCATGAGCAATCTGTTGGTCATCCGTTTGTTTATACAATTTTGGATCACTTTTCATGGCGTGTATCAATCTGTTGGTCATCCGTTGCAAGGCACGAGCACCTTACTAGTTAACTTAATTGCTTGAGCTCTTTCTATTTGTAACACATGCAAATCTCTAGCTCCAAACAAATCACAAATTAAACTCAAATGCATGAGCTCTCTATTTGCAATACATGCAAATCTCTAGCTCAATGCATACCACTTAAACCAAATTGCTTAGGCTCTCTCTTTTTGCAACACATACAAAACTTAGCACTGAGCAATACCACTTCAAATAAGATTTGATTGAAAAGCAACCATGAGCTACTTTATTTGCAACAAATACAAATACTTAGCTCATGCAAGAACCAAGCATGAGCTACCATAATTACAACACATGCAGAAATGAAATTCATGTAAAACCAAAGCATAAACTTCTCCCATTTGCAACACATGCAAATCAAAAGCATTATGCTAAAACTAATACATAAGCTTCTTCCATTTGCAACACATGCAAATCAAAGCATTATGCTAAAACAATACAAGAGACTGAGCTTGAGTGAAACACGAGTTGAGTTCATCAACACATGATGAAGCTCAAACTAAGAGACTCGACACCTCTTAATAGTACGGTAATCTAGCTAGACCCTCTAGCCTATCTAGTTATACCTTCGCCGCGAGCGATCCCCTTTGGGGCTTTTGATTTGCAATCAACTCTTCTTCTCCTCCCGAGATCGCAATCCATCTTCTTGATGAACCTTTTCATTCCTTTTCCTTTCTTCTCTCTTCAAGATCTTCTCTTAACACCTATCAACACATGATGCGTCCTTATCCCAATTCATCATCTCAGCTATGTGGACTAAATCTATTTCAAACACTAAAAATATTAGTCCAAAATATAGTTGGCTCAATCATCTATCGCACTCCATTAACATATAATGGATGGCTCTAGGATTGATTGAGCACAACCCTAATCAATTTGAATGAAATAGTTGTGTCTTAAATACACCAATGCAACTAATAATTTGTTATACTCAAGAACTATCGATTATCCTTTAATCAATCATAGGAACACCATCTACATATGATGAAATGTTCTTTGATGATTAAGAGACAATCGACCTCAATTTAAATTGATATGAATATATATTAACTACACAAGTTTTCATATACTCATGTTGATGGCAAGTAATGATCCATAATATGTAGAATATATGAAAAATGATTAATACTCTAAACCATCAACTATGAAATAAACTCCACAAGTATACGTGCATACAAATAATTTACTTGAATCAATATGTAGATATTCAATTTGATTACATTAGAGTTTATCCTAAGATACCATGAGCATACTACAATTAGGCATGTTAAATATATACTAAAGGTATTGTTTCAATGTCTTGATCCTTTGTATAGGGCAATAAGAACTAGACCAATACAATTGAAATATCACGTGAAATTACAAACTCCCCCTAGATATGCACATCCATGTAATATATGGATTAGAGAAACATGATCGATGCACATTTTGAGGTTAATGTAATGGAGGAATTCATACTTTAACTTGAATCCAAAGTATGCGATAAGTAATAGAATAAATACGAGGCATACCTTGGGTTTTTTTTTATCCAAATACGAGATTATTAACAATAAGCCCAATAAACATGTAAGTCTTATTAAGAATTAGTTTATCATTAAACAATAATTAAACACTTATATTAAACCAATCACCAAAACTAATGAAAACTTGAACTTACAACTACCCTAATCCGTTTTTTTGGCTTCACCACTTATGGAGGGCTACATGCTTCTAGCTTCTAGTGATGAGGAAGCCTCCTGTTTGGAATGGTTTTCGGTTTCGATAAAGCTACAGTTGGTTAAGGAACTGTCTCAAACAGGATTTAAGTATCCTATATGATTTTCGAGTTCTAAAAATTAAATCTATAACTTTGGTATCCTTAGAAACCTATGATATATGTTTTCGCAAAAAAGCGTATAAAATTAGAAATAATTGTTGATATGTCCTCATTTGTTTTGCTATTGATTATTTGTCCCGTGATATTTCACTAATATGTGAACCCGAAGATCACATGTCAGTGAGATATACAGGACAAATAATCAATTACACCAACTAAAATGAGGCAAATTATCAATTCTCCTATAAAATTATATATATATATATATATATATATATATATATATATATATATATATATCAATAAACAAATAATCAATTACATCTGCTGTCTCTCCAGAGAAGAAGAGGGAAAGAAATTCTATTTCCTGCCCGTGCTATCGTTATCCCCCACGAACCCGAAGTCGCCCACCCAAGACCAGGATTCCCTACTCCCTTATCCACCGCACCCTAGCAGCGAGCGAAGCACGCAGGAAGGCGGCAATGGCGGCAACAAACGACGTGGAGGTCGTCGACTTCGACTCCGACGACGACGACCTCATGGACGACGATGCTCCCGAGAATAACCCCGCCCCCGCCCCGCGCCTCCGCTCCACCATCGCCGCCGGCGGGGATGGCTCCGCCGCAGCCGCCGCGCGCAAGACCAAGGGCCGCGGGTTCCGCGAGGAGCCTTCCTCCTCACGCCCCCTCGCCGGCCGCGCCGACTTTGACTCCCTGGGCTCCGATGACGGCCCCGGACCTCTCAGATGTACGCTCCTTCCGCCTTTCGATCTCGCCCTCATTAGCTTCTTCCTGTGAAGGTTTTCTTTTGGGCCGATTCGGTCGTGACCCGTGACGGTTGGTTTCGATATGATCTTGCTGAGTTGAAGCGCATACCGCAATCTTGGTGTTTCGATTTGTTGGGGGTTTTTTTTGTGTCCTGGTTACTTCGTAGGTTCCTAGTGCCTGTCCTGAGCTATTTGGTGGGAAACATTTCTGCTTTCTTGGGTGATTTGGTAGCAAGAGACCGCATATTAGGGATCCGAACGGATCTCTAAATTTGTCCAGTGCTGGTACATACAACCGAGATGCGCATATTAGGGTTCTCAATTGATGCGGGGGGTCCCTTGGTGCTGGTTGTTTTGAGCAGCACATCTTCGTCAATTTGAGTAACAATTTGAGGCATATGAGTAGCAGGGAGGTCGAAGTGTCTAAAAGGTATGCTCTTGGCTGCTAAACTATGGCATGTGCCTTTGTAGGGTACCAGGGCTCCGATTTGAAGAATTTGATGTGCTAATGTTATTGCTCGAGTACCTATTGTAATTATTAATTTTGTAACTAGCTGTGGATAATTGTTATTTTCATTGATTCTGGATTCAGATAATTAGATCTGCAAGTTTTAAATTGTTAATTAGATCTGCAAGTTTTAAATTGTTCTTGTTTGATTAGGTTTTATAATTCTTATTTTGCTCGTTGATGTCAATAATTGCTATTCGTTCAACTATTTGAATACAGAAGTTTGGTGTTTTGGTTGGATGTGAGAATTGTGTTGCGCCAATTTTTTTTGTAATCTGGGGGTTGCGAAAATTGGATATTATCTTCACTTCCATTGAAGATGTTTTTGTTAGGGATAGAAATCAGCGAGCTTGTGGAAAGTGTTTTGAGGAAAATATTTTTAAGATTTGGCGTTTGTGGGAGTAGGCACTAGGTAGACTTAATGATAAAAACTGGCTCTTTATATTGTGCTGTTTGAGAAACAATTTGGAGGCAAAATACGCTATATTGATCAAATAGTTAGCTGTATTCTTGGTCTGGTGATTACATGTTGGGGGTCCTGGCTCTACACAATTTGTGACTGATAATTGATCACTTAGTTGCAGATTTATGGCTTGTACTTGTGGGTTATGTTTCCTCAGGGCTTCTGACCTTAAGGAGATTATAGTTATTCTGATCTTGAGTTGCATGCAGTTTTGTTAGGTTAGAATATAGTAATCTGCTTATCTTGAGAGTTTACTAATCCGAGATTTTGATTTCTGGTGTTATTTAGTGCCTCTTTTCGTCAATTGTGGAGGTAAAGCTCTTACATAGTAGTTGTTTTGATAGCCTTACATGTGAGCAGGGCTCATGCATAGTTATTGTCGTAAAGTCGAATCTAAGTTGACATGCTACCGACTTGCCAATTAGTCGCGACTAGTCCTTGACTAGTCCACAACTACTTGCTGGTTGCTTCTACTAGCTGCCTTCTACCACCACTACTTGCTGCTGCTACTACTGCCTGCTATTACCGACTACCTACTACTGCCTACTGCTATTACTGCCTGCTACTACCTACTACCTTCCTCCCCCCCCCCCCCCCCTCCCTTTCCAACTTCACCTGTTCTCCATGGCACCAAGTTGACAGGCTAAGTCGCCCGACTAATTGCCATTAGTCGTCGACTTGGATTCCAAGTCGCTCGACTATGCAACTAGTCGAGTCGAGGTCCTCTAGTCGTTATAGCAGACTGACTTTGCGACTAATCGTCGATTAGTCGCGGACTTGATAACAGTGGGCTCATGAGAATCTTATTGTTCAATTTAAATTTGAGCATTTCCTTGATCCCATAATATCATTTTTCTTGTAATTTGGAGCTTCTTGACTATAGTTTCTAGATTTTTTGATTGTTGAAAGTTGATTTCGGCTTGAAATTTGGTCATGCTAGTGATGACATGCACTGTTAGCCTGTAACCATTTTCAGTCATTAGTTCATTGCATGCATTGTGTATTTCCTGTATATATTAATGAGATTGTCAGTAAGCATGTTTTTTTTACATTTGTGTTGAGCTGTGGAGGTTTCAAAACTGAGAAGGATGTGTTGTCTTCATTAGCTGCATCCTGCTGGTAGTCAACTGTTATCATCTTTCAGCATGTTGGATTTAAAATATTGTCCGAGGCATTATGATCGGCTTTTTATTGATGTGAATGTCTGGATGCACACCATTTCTGTTTAGGTGAAAATTAGGACTTGTACATGAAATCTGGAGACTGTCTTAATTTTAGATGTTTCACCAGGCTCCCTTAGGCTATTTTTTCTGTGGTGGTTGATTTTCAGTAAGTGGTCTGAGAGCCTTGATGCATATGTTATATGTCAAGTATTTATTGTCAATTTTTAACCTCTTCCTTCTCCAACTTTTCTTAGTTTTATCTTTATTCGGTGAAAAATCATTTATGTCCTCCAATTGCACGAAAATGATTTGGATCTTTTTAAAAAAACTTGTGTGTGCTATTTTTAAATTGCACAATACCATGCCATCCACTATGTTCTTGTGCTATTTGAAAGGCAGTTTACTAACTCTAATCAATTCATTTCACATTGCACTTTGTAAACTACAATTTTAATGAAGGGTTACCCATACGATAAGGAACAAGCACTTATGTTGCCGCCCTTGACTAAATTTATTTTCTTGTCAAAGTTCACATATACTTCCCTTTTTGTCTTTGACTTTCGTAGCTATTGAGGGGTGGATTATTCTGGTTACTGGCGTTCATGAAGAAGCACAGGAGGACGATCTCCATAATGCTTTTCGGGAGTTTGGGCAAATCAAGAACTTGCATTTGAATTTAGATCGTCGTACTGGATTTGTCAAGGCAAGCCTCCCTGTTCATATTCATAATATTTTTATGCCTTTCATAGCTGCTTTTTGTAAATTTCTCAGATTGCTCTATTCCTTAGATCGTTAACAAATGGAAATCTAAGCAAAAATTGAATATGTAAAAGGTTATATACAGGAAGCATAAGCACTTTCTTTGAAAATAAAGTTGATTTGTTTTTTCAAACAAGTGTTTTTGAGAAATACAATTACCTTGTTTGCTTCTTAATATATTGAAGGTTACATTTTTTGCCTTGGATTATTGCAATTTATCTTGAGTTTAGGGAATGAATGCGTGCTTTGAACTTGTCATATTGACGTTGAGCAAATTGACAAATAACAATATTTAAAAATTATAGTAATACAAGGATTTACATCTTCCTTATATGTGCCTTTTTTTTTGAAGAATGGGAGTTGGTATTTCTAATTAAACTGAGTGGCGTTGTACTTGGTCTAGTACCTAGTATTAAAAAATAAAAGTAGTGAAAGAATAAACTATTTAGTTATCAATGAGATGCAAAAGTACCTTGGATGCAAAAGCTCTGAAATTGCATGAAGCAAAGGCTGCTTTAAGATAGTTTAATAATTTTTGGGTTTGGTTGGATGATTTATTTCTTAGAAATAACTTTTGCTAAAACATGTTCTAATAGAGTTTTTGTCAAAACTTATTTTATGTTGTTGGTTGTTATGGCTGCATGTAAGACTTTCTTGTTTGAGTATCAAAAACAGGATTTTGGTGTTAACCTCTTTTCAGTTTTACGACAGCTTGATTTTTTATTTTGGTTTTAGAGAATAGAGATAATGCAAAAAGGAAAGTTTTAGGTGGGCACCAAAGGTTATTAAGTCGTGAAATCGAGTCAAGTTGCCCCTCTAGCAACTTGTCGACTAGTTGACCGACTAGCCGCGACTAGTCCCCAAACTAAGAAGTATGTTAACAGGGCATGTTATATGCTACAAAGTTATATACTAATTTGTAGCAACAATTAAACACATACATATTGTAAAGCATGAAATGAAGAGAGAAACAAAATGAGCATGCTGATGAGTTGATGGCTTGTTTTGATTCCAACATATCTTGAGGTACTAGTAGTAATTAAGTTTTAAAGAAAGCACAAAGCAGAATAGTTGGCACAATAGAGATAAGTAGGTACCTGTAATGTACTAGTAGAGTAGTCAGTCAGCACAATAGTGCATAGCAGAGCAGAGTGGATCAGCGGAGCAGCCCAATACGTAGCGGATCGAGAGAAAGGAGGGGGGAGGGGAGCGGAGCGGAGCAGAGTAGGGGAGGAAGGATAGGAGGGGGGAGCAGAGTAGAGGGGAGGAGTGGATACACTGACCAGCGATGGGCAGACGGTAGCGATGATGGTAGAGACGGAGACAGCTTGGCGACGAGCTGAGGCAACGATATGCTTTTCTGCAAACGGTGTTGTGGCTATTGGCTGCGAACGAGTGGCGGTGGACAGGTTGCGGCTAGGGCTCTGCTTTGCTAGATCTGGAGTCCGGAGGCGGCTAGGGCTCTGCTCTGCTCAATTTACTAGGGTTTAGCTACTCGAAGTCTCCAACTGGTATATATGGCCCTATTTGGCATGGCTGTAGCTTTTATGAGAAGCTTTCGGTTGGGCTGCATGGCTGAAGGGTTGCATGACTGAACGGTTCGGCTGAAGAGTTTGGTGTTTGGCAGCCTGGCTTTTAGGTGGGAGAGGTGCGGGTGGGGAATGGGGGTGAGGGGTGGGGTTTGGGATTTTATACCTGGTAGGAGGGGGGAATTTTCTTCAATTCTAGGTGGGAGGGGTGCGGGTGGGGAATGGTGGTGAGGGGTGGCAATGTCAAAGCCCCCACTCACCGAAGCCTTGGGAAGCTATCGCAGGTCAGCTTTCAGCTTCTTCTAACACAAATGGACTGCTGGCTTTTGGCTTCTGGTTGCGGAGACAGCTTCTGGTTTTCAAAGGGAAGAAGCCGAAGCTGAAACCGTTCGAAATAGGGTCTATGTGTTACATCTCCATCTGAACATGGGCCAAGTTGCATGGCTAGCAATGCACGACTAGTCGGTGCTGGTTGCCGAAGCGATTAGTCGTCCTGCCGCCTGACTAGTTGTTCCAGTCAAGTCGAGCAAGTCTAGTCCTAATCGTGGATTAGTCGATGACTTGATAACATTTGTGGGCACTCCAAATTTAATATAGCTAAGTTTGAATATGTAACTGTTACATATGTACTTTAGGGAAAAGGCTACACCCACAGGAGATGATCCTGCCCTGCTGACCCAAATTAAAAAGGCTTGGCATGGCTGAACTCGATTAGATAAGTGCCCAAGCTAGTTTCTATCTATATTTATCCAAGCTATATAGTTTCCATAACTGATAGGAGTTTGGTTTTATTATAGCTATAGAAGAAATAAAGTAAGTCTTCCCCAGCTAATTGTTCTCCCCTAAACAGCTAGTCTATCTATATTTATCCAAGCTATATAGTTTCCATAACTGATAGGAGCTTGGTTTTATTATAGCTATAGAAGAAATAAAGTAAGTCTTCCCCAGCTAATTCTTCTCCCCTAAACAGCAAAAATCGAAATGGCTGGAAAGGTAGATCCCCCTCCACCCCCACCTCCAGCATAACTATGATCGCAGATCTCTCTGGGAATGCTGGATCCCCCTCCAGGAATTCTGCATCCAACCATAATGAACTAAACGTCGAGAAGCAAACATCCCCTAAGGCCCTGTTTGGAAGCAAAGCTTTTTAAAGTATTGACACCTCTCACTCTCTACACCAGCACCAAAAGCCCAAAACTCCACTTTGAGTAGAGTTTTCAATACTCCAAATATACCATGGTATTGGCAATACCATGGTTTTCAAAACAGAGTTTTTTGGGTTGCTTCCAAACACCATATTGCCAAAAATACCATGGTATTCTCCAAAACCATGATTTTGCCTAGAAACTATGAAAATACTTTGTTGCCAAACAAGCCCTAAGTCTACTATCTTACACATGCAATTTACACATACTGGTATTGGTTTCCTGAGTTGTTGGCATCTCTTGAGCTCTCAATATCTATTATTACTCACAATGCATTGTTGCCTTTTGTGGCAGCTTAGATTTGGTTAAGTGTTTGTGGTGTGTGTTTCTGCTACATAAGTAAACAAATGCCCATTTTTTGTGCGTAAATGGGGAAGCAAAACATGAATGCATGTCCTACATAATTTCTGGTGAACTATCATCACTCTTGAAACTGGAAAATACACAAAGTAGATTTTTTTTCTCTATACAAACTGTGGCCAATTTGATCAATTTTCTCATGAAAGAAGACGTATCGAATATAACTATTCCTTTTTCACTTATGTAGGGATATGCTTTGATTGAATATGAGAACTTCGAGGAAGCCAAGGCTGCAATAAAAGCAATGGATGGAACTGAGCTTGTTACACAGATAATAAATGTTGACTGGGCATTTAATAATGGCCCTGTCAAGCGAAGAAATGTTCGCAGGAGGTATGTCTTTCTCATCTTGTACTCAGTTGTTCTGTTTATTTCTTGTGACCTTGAAATTGGAAGGAAATTATAGGATGTGAATGTGATGCTCTCAACATAAAGGTTTTCAGCCAAGAACTTGCAATGCAACCCATTTATCTAATTCATGTACAGCATGCTACATTTTCTTTTCCGTTTCATTTGGCTTCTTGGTAGGACAATTAGGAAGTTCTATTATCAAGTTTTCGCAAAGTTTGATTATTAGTTTGTCATATATTTGTGGCCATGATTAATTTTGTGTTCATGGTGATGCAGATTTCATATATACTCCTGTTTTCCTGCACCAGCTGTTCTTGGTCGGTGATCATACTGTTGCTAAACACATAATTTTTTTTGTTTCTGTTCTTTTTGCAGATCAAGGAGCCCACCCAGGAGGAGATACTGAGGTTGTTTCCCCAGCATGTTATTGGTTGCGATTGCATGCAATATGGTGGGGGTTTGAGGCTTTGCTTTGCTGATTTCATGAGTAGTTCGGGGCATATTCTTTTGCTTCGATACTACCTACGACGGTTGTATTGCATTCCCCTCTCTCCCTCCCTTTCCTGGATGCTTTTGTTGCAACATGATACTGGAATTTTAGACTCGGGATTGTAACTATGAAATATGGTACTCTGGAATGGATGTTTGAGCTTTTGTGTTACTGAATATTAAGTATTGCATTGCCTTTACCCCTTATTTTTTTCTAACCTATTTGGATTTGAGCCAAACTGAGCGTATAAAATATCTGAGAAATGAGCTAATTTGAATCGCTGAACAGCGTGAAGTTGCTTGTCGTGTCATGCTAGTGTACTTGCATTTCTACATGTCTGCAACTGGTTTCAACTTTGAACTTAATGCAGATCGTACGGTCATATTCAGCTTCAGTACCACCGATGCTAGCAGACGTAATATTCGTCGGAATTAAATTGGAATCTAGTTAGCTTTTGCAATGGCTAATGCGAAGATATCCTCTGTTTTCTCGAACAAGGGTTAAATAAAGCATGTGCTGATGGGCTGATCCGTCTTTGAAGCATGAAAGGTTGAAGCAACCAAGAGGAAGGGATTTCATATGTGAAGTCAAGGCGATGGAGCAGCCAAGGCTCACGACATGCTTCAACCATGAGGAAGGGATTTCATATGTGAAGTCAAGGCGATGGAGCAGCCAAG
This sequence comes from Rhipidocladum racemiflorum, assembly GCA_036346355.1. NCBI lineage: Eukaryota > Viridiplantae > Streptophyta > Magnoliopsida > Poales > Poaceae > Rhipidocladum > Rhipidocladum racemiflorum. The sequence goes on from CM070570.1 coordinate 62,220,900, forward strand.
GCTCACGACATGCTTCAACCATGAGGAAGGGATTTCATATGTGAAGCATGGCTCTGGGTGAATTCATGCATACCTCCCAGTTAAGCTTTGAGTTTGTCAGGATCACGATCCGACCCAATGTAAAATTGTAAATACAACATAATGGTCCAGATCGTAACGATTTTTAGGACAAAACGATAACACACTACAGTCTTAGGAATCCTAATCCTATCAACACGGAAACGATCCTGCTGGGTCCCAGACCTGGCAAGCTTGTTCCCAATCCTCCGCAAGGAAAGAACTTGGCCCTCTGGCATTTGTTTTTTTTTTCTTCATATTTGGCCGGTGCGAACGAAATTGCAAAAATAGTATCTTTCCTAGTCGCAGAAGCAGCGGCAAGTGATAAGTATTACCTGTCGTGCTTCGTTACCGTAGCAGTGGCTAGTCCCACCGCAATAGCTCTGACCAACACGACAGGTGGGGGCCCACCAGTTGGTTCCTACTGTGCTAGGGTACCGAGGTAGGTCCTATTGCGGTGCCACAGTGTGGCAAGATGGTGGACCCACCTGCAATAATTAATTCAATCTAGTTTATTTATTTTATTTAGTTAATCGACGTGGGTTCGAAATTAGCAAGTATTCTATTATGTGTTCAACTGCAGTAATATTTTCCTTCACGTAAGTATACCACAATTGCCCTTTCCGTCCTTTGTCGAATAACCGAGGAGTACCAGATATGTGTGTCCGATTTGGACTCCAATGTGGCATTTTCATGAGTAAGTAGTTTTGAAATAATAGTTAACCATTAAAGAGAGAATTTGATGAGTTTGTTGTATACATGTAGGGAGGATGATTAATGATTTTTGTTTGAACAAACATTTGAAGCCTGACATAATACTTCATAATAAAGGTGTGAATTAAGTGGTCAGGTTTGGTGGGGTGCATATGTTTGTCTCGCTACTCATGGCAACATGCACGAACCAAGAATCCAAACTATAGCTGAGATATATGTGCACCTTTTGGAATAGAAAACACTGGAGAGATGGAAAGAAGTTAGGCTTGCGATCATACATTCTATGCGTTAGGGTCCATCGGTGTCTTTCCCTTAGAGTTTTCTGCGGGTGTAGGCCTTGGACTTCTTCCAATTACTTATGTTACCATTCCACCCAAAAGTCATCTTCTTGGTCCAACTTAGACTTGTTCTAATCTGAAATAAGCTCACCTTTAGCATCGGCATCAGGGACATCGCTACCTTTCCATTGTATTCCGCTCTCTTGGCCTTTCCCTTATCCTTCAGGGTGTAAGGTTTCTAACGGGTGAAGTTCTCAAGCACAACATGGTATTTTAACATGTATTTTTGCTGGATGAAAGCCTTGTCATACTTCTCCTGCTTGTCGATTCATTGGAAGAAGTAGCATTGCTTCCACGATTGGGATTATGCATGGATGATGTTAGCGATATGTAAAATGCAACATGCAATGTGAAATATCAACATGTGACATTCAATTACGCGGATATTCCCGCACACGTAGTGCGCCCGGGCCGCAGTCTAGATGTGTGGATTGAATAATCCATGTGGGATTACTTATTCGCACTGTGGGCGTGAAAACTCTAGTGGTAAAGGTGTTAGTGTTATGCCCTTGAGGCAATCATATGGATGATTGTAACATGACTATGTTTATGAATAATAATATGATTATTGGTCCAATGAATGTATATCATTCTTTTGATCAACAAGTGTGTGACTTGTTTATGAAGCTCTTTACTTATTGATATAATTCGATAAATATCTCTGATCGGATATCATCGTATAGGACAACGATGAATAGATCAGCACATGTATTGTTCGATGATCATGTTTCATAGATCATAGGATATAGAGATATCATCAATACATTGTGGACGCATGTTGAAGAACATGGGTTAGATAGACCCACAATGGGACACTGCGAGAATGTTACGTTCTTATGTGTCATCAGTGTATCTCATACATAGTAGATGTATGATCCTTAGACCTGAGATTGTCATATTTCCTACATGTGTAATAGTTTACCTTGGGGTTACCAAACACTATTTCCTAACTGGATAGTTATAAAGGTAGCTTTCATGTTTACTATGAAACATGCAGAGGGAAGTGAGCAGTCGAGATGGAATTTGCCACTCCAATGTAATGGAGATATATGTCTAGGCCACTCGTGTGATATGATTAAGGAAGTGCATGGCCATGCCGTGATTGAGAAGTCAATCACAACTTATTAATATATCACGGATACGAGAGATGGATTGAACTGTCAAAGGATGACATGCTTCTCGCCTTGAGTTCGATCTTCATATAATTTGGCAAAGGGATTATTACATCAGTATTTTAATCATATGCGTTTGGGAGTTGGCATGCTCGCAAGGAGCCGCTATCTGACTATTGGATTAGAAAAGGGTTTTCGAATCCATGTCCAAATGCGCATGAACCTCTGGTCACACACTTAACTGGGCCGACGCATCAATTCGGATTGGATCCGTAATTAATGGACCTTGTGGGCTTAGCGCATAGATGGGCCCTGACTGCCTAGGGTTTCACCTCGTGACTATATAAGGAGGGGAGGAGGCTGGACGCAGATGACTTTCGTCTTGATTTAGAGGTGTTTCGCCATAAACCCTAGCCACCTCCTCTCGTTGCCCCTGCCGAGCGACCCGGTGCTTACACACCGACGCACGGCGTTCCATCCCCGGACGTGTGGACTGCTGTGGTGACGCTGCTGCTACTGCGGCGTGGAGAGGACGATCCGCAGCGAGGACGATCCGTGGCGAGGACGATCCGCGGCGACGATCCGCAGCGAGGACGATCCGCGGCGACGATCCGCAGCGAGGACGATCCACGGTGAGGACGATCCACGCCGAGAACGATCCATTACAACGACGTGCGAAGGATTCCGCAACTGCGCGTCTAGTGGTAATAGATCTATGATCCCCTTCTTGCGAGTAGCTTTTCTGGTTTACGGTAGAAATTTTAATTTGTGCTAGAGTAGCATACCGCGTTCCCCAACAGTGGTATTAGAGCCATCTCGTGTAGATTCGTGATCTAGATGTTGCACATATGGTATGTGAGGATAGTAGATTGGATCTATTACATGTTCAACCGATTCATGTGATGGATTGGTGGAGGCAACCGTCGATGAGATCGATCGGTTTAGGGTTTGAGGAAAGTGCAAACCGAATCAATCTTGATTTGGGTGAGTTCGTTCATGGTACGACGTTGCCCTTACTGGTCGGGTTACCGCCATCAGGGTTCACGAATCGCAACCATATGGGACCAAGCCAATCAGATTGAATCGGATTAGGTCAATCTGATTGATCCGTGGAGATTTTGAGAGCGTTTTCTTTTAACAGAACACATGCCTCTGAAAAAAATTTCCAAGGGCGCTGCCCTCGACCCGCCCGCTGACCGGCCAGCGGGATCGCCGCCAGGGGCGCTGCCCCTTGAACCCCGCCTTGGGCGCTGCCCCTTGGAACCCCGCCAGGGGCGCTGCCCCTTGGAACCCCAATGTCGTAGAATCTATTTTGTTTAACTCGTTTTTGCAGGATGTTGTGTGAAATAGTATGGCCTATGTGTATGTGACGCATGTAATATTTACATGGCCTGCGTGCCGTGTCAAGCCATAAGGCTATTTCATTATCAAAAAGTTGTATAACGACCTGCGTGTCGACTTGTGATGCTTGGAACCTTTATGTAAAATTCATTATCAAAAGTTGTAAGGAGTTGCATCTACAATAATGAAGATGGTGGCATCGAGCATGATGGATAGGTGGACAATCAAGCAAGATGGCTAAGTGAATAGGCAACCATGATGATGGAGATCATAATGCTAAGGGCCATGCTATTTCACAGCTTAATTTTGATTTTATGTGGATGTGTGTTTAATCCTTGCTATTTTCTTTATGCTCATTGCATGTGATGCCATGTTCATAGTAGATATTGTTCATCCCCATAGTTATAAAATTTTTTAAATCAAATATGTCCATCCAATTGTTGCACCCATCAAGAATTTAGATCATTATTGATATGGCTGCCAAAGTAGTATATCAATGACTATCTTAATAGATGATAGGGATGTGTTGGACACATCACACATAACAATGGTTGATTTAATTGAGCTATCAAAACGGTTTTGGGCTTAAGGACATAAGTGGTTGGAATATGATTTTAGTAATGAAGGAATGGATACAAGACGATTGGTGTCTAGGAAAACACACATGAGGCTAGGTTTCTTAATTGGCACCCAAAAACGGGAAGTGCTCCCTCCCTCATGTGAGCCCTAGGGGCAAGTTGACCTGGCCATGACTCAAGTTGACAGAGGCATTCATTACTTGTTTTCATGCTCAACCAACAAGAGTTACATAAGATGTAATTAGTAAAGATGTTGCTTACCTATGTCATTAGATTTCTAGCAGTGATGCCAAAGCTCACTAGTGTTTGATGAATATGGATCTTGAATACTCACCATGTGTCCATAAAGGGGGCACATGATAGGAGTTTCTTTTGTTAAAATGTTTAATAAAAGGTATTACATAAACATAGTGCTTAGAAACTTTGCATGTTTTTGTTGTAGTTCAATGGCACCTCCTGCTTCTCATACTACTGCACTGGTTTTGCTTTGAGATCGGTTTTGGAAAGAGAAAAACTAAATGGAACAAATTTTGTTGATTGGTATCGCAACTTGAGAATTGTTCTCAAGCATGAAAAAAAGGAGTATGTTCTAGAGAATCCAATCCCTGATGAACCGGCTGAAAATGCTCCTCGAAATTTGAAGGTTGATTATGAAAAACATGTTAATGCCTCCGTGGAGGTCAACTGTCTCATGCTTGTCACCATGGACTCTGAGCTGCAAAAGCAATATGAGGACCAGGATGCTTACAATATGATTGTGGGCTTGAAGGGCATGTTTGGGAACCAAGCAAGGGCTGAGAGGTATGGTATCTCAAAGCTTCTGTTTGCTTGTAAGTTGGCTGAAGGCAGTCCGGTCAGCCCACATGTAATCAAGATGATTGGCTACATTGGGAGATTGGAAAAGCTTGAGTTTCCCCTTAGCATTGGTCGGCTCTGAGGCGTAATTCTCGATCTACGCCTCAGAGCTTTGAGCCATTCATTATGAATTTTCATATGAATAGTATGGAGAAGAGCCTGACCGAGCTACATGGGATGCTCAAGGCTGCCGAGGAAAGCATTAAGAAGAAACCCAATCATGTGATAATGGTTCAGAAGACAACTGCCTTCAAAAAGAGGAAAGCTAAGGCTTGGGGAAAGGGAAAAGGCAAGGGCAAGGCTCAAGATGAGATCACGAGCCTCAAAACTAAGCTTCAGAAGCTCAAAGTCGGCCCTCAACCCGAAACCCAGTGCTTCTATTGCAAGAAGTCAGGACATTGGAAACGGAACTGCGAGAAGTACCTAGCAGATAAAAAGAATGGGAGTGTGACTTCCACTTCAGGTATTAATGTTATAGAAATTAATCTTGCTACTTCTTATTCCAGCTCTTGGGTATATACCGGATCGGTTGCTCACATTTGCAATTCGATGCAGGGGCTCACAAAGAGTAGAGACTTGGCAAAAGGAGAAGTGGATATTCGCGTGGGGAATAAAGCAAGAGTTGCTGGTCTTGTCGTTGGCACCTACCCATTGCATTTGCCTTCAGGATTAGTTTTAGAACTTAATAATTGTTATTTTGTTCTATCTTTGAGTAGAAACATTATTTCATCTTCCTGTTTGGAACATGAAGGTTATGAATTCAGAATAAAGAACTTTGTTTGTTCAATATTTTTGAATGATATGTATTATGGTCGTTGTCCCATGGTGGATGGGTTATACGTCCTTGAACTCAAAGAAAAACATGTCTATAACATTAATATCAAAAGACCTCGACCAAATGATTTGAACCCTACCTTCTTATGGCATTGTCGCTTGGGTCACATAAATGAGAAGCGCATGAAGAAGCTCCATGGTGATGGACTTCTCACCTCATTTGATTTTGAATCATTTGAAACATGTGAGTCTTGTTTACTTGGCAAGATGACAAAACCCCTTTCACGAGGTTTTAGTGAGAGGGCGAGTGAATTGTTGGCCCTAGTACATACAGATGTATGTGGACCAATGAGCTCGATTGCTAGAGGCGGGTTTCAAGATTTCTGTAACTTTTATCGATGACTTTAGTAGATATGGATATATCTATTTAATGAGGCATAAGTCTGAAACCTTTGAAAGGTTCAAAGAGTTTCAGAACGAAGTACAAAATCAACTTGGCAAATCAATAAAACACTTACGATCAGATCGTGGTGGCGAATACTTGAGCCAAGAGTTTGGTGATCATCTAAAGCAATGTGGAATCATTCCACAACTTACTCCGCCAGGAACGCCTCAATGGAATGGCGTATCCGAACGACGGAATCAAACTTTATTGGATATGGTTCGGTCAATGATGAGCCAAACAGATCTGCCATTATCCTTCTGGGGGTTCGCTCTAGAGACAGCTGCGTTCACATTAAATAGGGTCCCATCAAATTCCGTTGAGAAGACACCATATGAGATATGGACTGGGAGAAGTCCCATGTTGTCATTTCTCAAGATATGTGGATATGAGGCTTACGTAAAACATTTGCAATCAGATAAACTCGCACCTAAATAAGAAAAATGCTTCTTTGTGGGGTATCCTAAAGAAACAAAAGGATATTACTTTTACAAAAGAAACGAGAACAAAGTTTTTGTTGCTCGAAATGGTGTCTTTTTGGAGAAAGAGTTTCTTTCAAAAGAAATCAGTGGGAGTGATGTGCATCTCGATGAAGTTCGAGAATCACATGAACATGTTCAAATCACATCGAACCATCACATGATGTACAAAATGTTGTACAACCTGTGGAAGAGACACCACCCCACGTAGGTCGGTAAGGCAGCATCATGAACCTATAAGATATGGACATGACGTATTATTGTTGGACAATGATTAGCCCACGACTTATGAAGAATACATGATGGACCCAAACTCCGAAAAATGGCTTGGAGCCATGAGATCCGAAATTCAATCCATGCATGACAATCAAGTTTGGAACTTGGTCGATCCTCCTGATGGTGTAAAAACCATAGAATGCAATTGGATTTTCAAGAAGAAGACAGACGTAGATGGAAATGTTCAGATCTATAAGGCACGGTTGGTGGCAAAGGGTTTCAAACAAGTTCAAGGAATTGACTATGATGAAACTTTCTCACCGGTAGCCATGCTCAAGTCTGTCCGGATCATTTTAGCAATTGCTGCATATTTCGATTATGAAATATGGTAGATGGATGTCAAAACAGCTTTCCTTAATGGGAATCTATCTGAGGATGTATACATGATACAACCTGAGGGTTTTGTTGATCCTAAAAATGCTAAACAGATATGCAAGCTTCAGAGATCCATTTATGGGTTAAAGCAAACATCTCGGAGTTGGAACATTCGTTTTGATGAAGTGGTCAAAGGATTTGGCTTTATCAAAAATGAAGAAGAGCCTTGTGTTTACAAGAAGGCTAGTGGGAGCGCACTTGTGTTTCTGATCTTGTATGTGGATGACATATTATTGATCGGGAAAGATATTCCTATGCTTGAAGACGTTAAGACTTCGTTGAAAAGGAGTTTCTCAATGAAGGACTTGGGAGAAGCATGTTATATCTTGGGCATAAAGATCTATAGAGATAGATCAAAAAGGTTGATTGGATTAAGCCAGGAAATGTACATTGACAAAGTATTGAAAAGGTTCAATATGCATGAATCTAAGAGAGGTTTCATGCCAATGTCACATGGCATCGGGCCTAAGCAAGAATCAGTGTCCTTCGACAACTGATGAGCGAGACAGGATGAGCAAGATTCCATATGCTTCGACTATTGGATCTATCATGTATGCCATGATCTGTACGCGCCCATATGTCTCATATGCTCTAAGTGTCACAAGTAGATACCAAGCGGATCCCGGTGATGGTCATTGGATAGCCGTGAAAAACATCCTAAAGTACTTGAGAAGAACTAAGGGTATGTTCCTAGTCTTTGGAGGTGAGGAAGAACTGGTTGTAAAAGGTTACACCGATGCAAGCTTCCAAACTGACAAAGATGATTTTCGATCACAATCCGGTTTCGTGTTTACACTAAATGGAGGAGCAGTAAGCTGGAAGAGTTCCAAGCAAAGCACGGTGTCTGATTCTACGACAGAAGCGGAGTACATTGCGGCTTCGGATGCCGCAAAAGAAGCTGTATGGATAAAAAAGTTTATCTCAGAGCTTGGTGTGGTCGCTAGTGCCTCTAGTCCAATGGACATCTATTGCGATAATAGTGGTGCCATTGCACAAGCAAAAGAGCCTAGATCACATCAGAAGTCCAAACATATACTCCGACGCTATCACCTTATTCGCGAGATTGTGGATAGAGGTGACGTGAAGATATGTAAAGTACATACGGAAGCCAATGTGGCTGATCCATTAACAAAGCCATTGCCACAGCCTAAGCATGAGGCGCACACGAGATCTATTGGTATTAGATACTTAATTGATTGACTCAAGTGCAAGTGGGAGATTGTTAGTGTTATGCCCTTGAGGCAATCATATGGATGATTGTAACATGACTATGTTTATGAATAATAATATGATTATTGGTCCAATGAATGTATATCATTCTTTTGATCAACAAGTGTGTGACTTGTTTATGAAGCTCTTTACTTATTGATATAATTCGATAAATATCTCTGATCGAATATCATCGTATAGGACAACGATGAATAGATCAGCACATGTATTGTTCGATGATCATGTTTCATAGATCATAGGATATAGAGATATCATCAATACATTGTGGACGCATGTTGAAGAACATGGGTTAGATAGACCCACAATGGGACACTGCGAGAATGTTACGTTCTTATGTGTCATCAGTGTATCTCATACATAGTAGATGTATGATCCTTAGACCTGAGATTGTCATATTTCCTACATGTGTAATAGTTTACCTTGGGGTTACCAAACACTATTTCCTAACTGGATAGTTATAAAGGTAGCTTTCATGTTTACTATGAAACATGCAGAGGGAAGTGAGCAGTCGAGATGGAATTTGCCACTCCAATGTAATGGAGATATATGTCTAGGCCACTCGTGTGATATGATTAAGGAAGTGCATGGCCATGCCGTGATTGAGAAGTCAATCACAACTTATTAATATATCACGGATACGAGAGATGGATTGAACTGTCAAAGGATGACATGCTTCTCGCCTTGAGTTCGATCTTCATATAATTTGGCAAAGGGATTATTACATCAGTATTTTAATCATATGCGTTTGGGAGTTGGCATGCTCTGCAAGGAGCCGCTACCGACTATTGGATTAGAAAAGGGTTTTCCGAATCCATGTCCAAATGCGCATGAACCTACAGGGTCACACACTTAACGGGCTGGGACGCATCAATTCGGATTGGATCCGTAATTAATGGACCTCGTGGGCTTAGCGCGTAGATGGGCCTTGACTGCTTGGGGTTTCACCTCGTGGCTATATAAGGAGGGGAGGAGGCTGGACGCAGGACAGACTTTCGTGCGGTTTAGAGGTGTTTCGCCATAAACCCTAGCCACCTCCTCTCGTTGCCCCTGCCGAGCGACCCGGTGCTTGCACACCGACACACGGCGTTCCATCCCCGGACGTGTGGACTGCTGTGGTGACGCTGCTGCTACTGCGGCGTGGAGAGGACGATCCGCAGCGAGGACGATCCGCGGCGACGATCCGCAGCGAGGACGATCCACGGCGAGGACGATCCACGCCGAGAACGATCCATTACAACGACGTGCGAAGGATTCCGCAACTGCGCGTCTAGTGGTAATAGATCTATGATCCCCTTCTTGCGAGTAGCTTTTCTGGTTTGCGATAGAAATTTTAATTTGTGCTAGAGTAGCATACCGCGTTCCCCAACAAAAGGTCCATCCTTGCGAGAGATATCATGGTAGGTTCCTGCCTTCTTGGCAACCCACTTCCATTTCCGAAACATCTCTATGTAGTTCGACATCCCTAACCCTGATAGAGCAACCTCCTCTACCTCTCTTCTCTTTCCCCATTTTTGAAATTAAGTCGAGCAGAGTGCTAGCTGTGGTGGTGGAGATTGCCTCATTTTTTTAGTTGGTTACTGTGTAGTATTACGTGAGTAAATTTTAGCAAATAAAAGTGCACTCACGACTGTGAGAAGGAATCTTTGGGCATAAGAAAGGTCAGCGAGTTGTCAAATCACTATAAAAAGGCAGTGTGAGTTGTCAAGTTAGTGAGAAACGCTGGTGCGCATTTTCAATGCACTGAGAAAAGCTAATGCGGGTTGTCAAGTCATTCAGAAGAGCTGATGCGTGCTATCAATGCATTGAGAAAACCAGTGTGATTTGTCAAGTCACTGAGAAAAGTTGATGTGTGTTGACAATGCACTGAGAAAAGCCAGTGTGGTTGAAAATTCACTAGGAAAAGTTGGTGCGTGTTTTCAACTCAGTCTAAAAAGGTGCCATAGTAGGTATGGTCTATTTTGTGGTAAATATCGATGGAGTTACATGGCATGTAGATTTGTTTTAGTGTATATGAAAGACCATGTGGAGGTCTATGCTTGTTAGCGATGAGTTATTGACTTTGTTTGAGCATGTGGTGCTTGATTTTGAGTTTGATTTGAATTCAATTTTCAAATTGAAGTAATTTGAGGTGTGTTTGGCCTAGGTGGCACTACCGGCCCTGGGGGTGGTAGCTCCGACCGACAGCACTATCGGCCCCTGGGCGGCAGTTGTGCCAGCCCTCGGTAGCTATTTTCTTTGGTTAAGTTGACTAGCACTACTGGCCATGGGTGGCAGTAGCATTGGGGTCACGGTACTATCGGGCCCCCAGATGGTGGTAGTTATTTACCAGAGAGGTTTGTCATTTTGAAATTTCAAATTCAATTTGATAACTGGAATATGAAACTTATTTTTGGAAAATGGTGTCATGTGTTGTCACACAATAATATTGAGTTGTTGATGGCATGTGCTGCACAATAATCAACTGGGGTGGTAAATGATTTAGATTGGGGCAAGTGGCAAGAGGTTGTGTGCCATGGTGGGCATATGTTGCATTGAGTTGGTATATTGATATGAGAGTGACTGTTAGATGGTTACTATGAGTGATTGGAAGTCTTGCCTCAGTCAATTAAGGAATTAACCTTGCAAGCCATTGAACTGGGCTAACCATGCAACCACATGTCTGTTGTGGCTAGACCTAACTAAGTTACCGAATCTTGACATGTGATGTTTCAAGATGATAACCAAACTGTGTGTGCGGCGGCTAAGGGGAAGGTATGTCACCGTAGCCACATATTTTATCCAATGATAAGTCCTTCCTATTCTTCTGCTTTGTGTGAAGGAAGGAATAGCGAGTTCAGGATTATCAGGAAGGTCTATGTTTGGATGGAGTTTCTGAAAGGTTTTATTATGATCTTCTTAGTTGCACGTCGAAGGGTACGTGTAACGGCCAATATTATAAAATTCATCATATCTTGTGAGTAAAGTATATAATCTCTACAGGGTGTCAAACCTATTCAAACAACTGTGTCCTCGGTATAGGACAATGCTCGAGAATTTCAAACAAGGGTTATATTTTATGAATAAAACTTGCGAAGGGAGGCTGTGTACCAATGGAAATAATAAAATTGGTTTAGGGCTGTGTGCCAATTTACTTTGAGAAATAACTGAGAAATTTACTATTATTTCTATTTGCTTTACTGTCTTTCAATCTATTAATTGTATTCAATAGAAAATACTGCTTTACTGCAAAATAGCCATGACATTTGGAATAAGTCTTGCATGTAGTTATAATAGACTTATATTCTGTGCACAAGTTGTTGAGTGCTTTATGTACTCACTCTTACCTCAACAAATCCATCAGTTGAAGAGGAGAGTATACCTGCATTGGAGGAGTTTTACAAGAACGTGAGTGTCAAGGAGTCAAACCTTGTCAGATGCCTTCGCATGTTGATGGGATTCACCGATGTTTCATTTTCGCTGCTATTTATTTTCTTAGTGTTATGCCCATGAGGCCTAATAAGTGTAAGGTTGACCTTAAAGTCATTCAACTATCTCTTATTCAATAAATTAGTCTTTTATTATGTTTTCACTATGTATGATTGTGATATTATACCTATATTGCAATTGTGTGCACTAGCGTGATCCTGGACTAGTGCAGACTACACATAGGGTTTGGATTTACAAATCTGGGGTCTAACACCATGGCAGAGATTGGTCAATTGGTGGTAGGATCTATTAGTGAAGTCCAAACTATCTCATGACTCACCCTGGGTGTACGGCTCCATTATATATATATATGAGAAGACGAGATGGCTTGTCTTGAGCCAATAATCTTCATCTGGCCCACACTTCTCAGACAAGCTGTGCGGTGCTATATCAGCCATGAATTGTGCAGTCCATGACATCAAAATATGTCATCCTCGTGCAAAGTCTTGAACTCGTTGTGAAACTCAGGATACACTCATTGTTGTATCTCTCTGGCCCATCCCAACTGGCTAGCTATCCAATCGGTATCCATGTTGGGTCATCCATGGGGTCATCATCGTCGCCGTAGAACTATGCCTCCAAGGGTAGGGGTGCACAAGCACTCAAAAGTACAATCGCCCAACGGGGAAGTGCTCCCATGACCACAACTATAGTAACTCTTCTGTGAAGCATCACACAAACCCGGTATATGGCGTAGAGTATTGTCAAACCAAAACTCAGTTGTGGCACCTCTCTAAGCTGGGCATTGACCAATAAGTCAGCAAGGTGGATATATCTAGGGTACACTCATTCTCCCTTCATAATAGGAAACAACCTAACCCAAACAAGAACAACAAGTAAGCTACTAGGTGGGGTCCTGACAACATACTCTATCGCAATAGCTGGGCAACACATGTACCCATATGAATGTGGCACACCTGCAATGTTGTGTGGAATGCCATGCCCAAATCTGTGCTGCATATGCACCTTCTAGTCATGGGATTTCACTAGCGAAACCATTGCAAGACCCCGGATAGGTAGATCGGTAAGCATGGCAACATCATTTAGAGTGACGGTCATGTCTCTCCACTGGAAGTGGAACGTGTGGGTCTCCAACCCCCATCAATTGACAAGCACGACAACAATGGCATGTTTAAGGAAAAGAAGTGCCCTATGTGCATCATGCTTACTATGGGTAGCAACTCAAACTCCCAAAGAAATGGAATATACCACTTGTCGAGAGGCCAATGCTCTCTAGGGCCCTTGAAAACAAATGATTGCGGCCCACACCACTCAACCATGCATGACTACGATGCTGCCCATCACAAGATTGGTCCAATAATGTAGGCTCCTCTCTACTCGCATCACCGTCCATTTCCTAGAGAAGACAATGAAATGTCATTCCTGCCATATAACTCAAAAGTAAATATGAAAAAAATAATAAAAAAAGAGATAAAATCATTGGCAATTGGTGCAACAACAAATAGCATTAAGAGTACATGGACAAGTTACAACTGTAAACATCATACAATTATAAATAATAGGTCCAACCAAAAATAACATTAGCACGAGGTACACTTAATAACTACTATGAGACATACCCCACACATTAACATGCCATCCCGTATGGCTCATCGTGGACAACACCCTCCCTCCCCGTAGAACACAAAAAATCTTTAATATCTGCCATCATGTACCTAACATAATAATTTAGGTAAACGGTCTCTAGCAATAGCGCATGCTCCTGTTGGACTCGAGACTAATGATTTCGGATTCTCTATGCATTCTACACTAGTCTAGGATCAGGTAGTGTACACAATTATCACAAAGATGAATTACCATCCATAAAAGTGCATTTATTTAAGTAATAAACGTATGGGCCTCATGACCAAGTTTACATCAACAACCTATAGGCTAGACATAAATATAAAGCACAAGAAAAGTTGAAGTAGTAGTGGTGTCGACGTTTGCTGTCGGCAATATTTATATGGGGCTATATGCTGGATCCAAACTCGATGGTAACACAAGACAAGGGTTTAGACAGGTTCAGGCCCTCAACGGTGGAGGTAATACCCTAGTCTAGTGTTCTGGGATTATGAGTGGTATGTATCTCACATATTGTGTGTTGCTTGCGCTGTTGTGTTTTTCTGTGCCTTATTTTGCCTTCTACCTCATGCCCCCTTTATGTAGACAGGGGGATGAGGGATTCCTAGTCGGTTACAGGGTGGATTCCTAATCAGTTACATGATAGATATTCTATCCCCAGAATATAATCGTATCATTCCTAACAATAGTTAGTTACCATCTTTTGTTCTCTCTTGTAGGGCACGATGGTGAGAGTCCAAACAACTCCTGATCCCCCACGACCGTCTTGGGACACCCCCTCTTGATGGGCCCTTGCGGCCTGTTATGTAGGTACCAGGGGTCCACATACTCCACAAGTGGGTGTAGCAAATTTGCCATAGGCAATAAATTGGGCTAACGGCTTCTCTGTTGTACTTATTGTCATCAGCAAAGGCTTCAATCTCTAAACAACTATGGAACAAGAGTGGGTACATAGAGTACTAAAAAAGTTACAAAGAAAATGCAATATTAATGCAAGGGTAATATCAATGGCAGGCATAGTGGAGTTATTTAAGCGTAAAAACAACAATCAACATTTAAACAAAATAAACAATGTAAAAGCATAATTTAATATAATTAATTAAAAATTGAGTTTTAAACATTTAATGATAGAGTTTGTGTAGGATAACCTCCTAACACTTAACTAAGAAGGGTTACCCATCCAATTTTTCCATATGGAAATCCATCCATGCCACAAATCAATTTTGTAAACCATTTTTTGGAAAAAAGGCTAATCCGTGAATGACCTCACTTGGCATGCCCATAATTGTTGACAGGGCTATTCGAATAGTTTTACACTATGTAAGATTGTACAGTTTTACCCATAAGATATGATCAGCTTATAATGTCCGCCTAACAAACTTTCATAGATGTGTGAATAAGATGATCATAACAAGGCCTTTACAATACGCCATCCTAATGCAATCCCGCCTCATAAGGTTTCACCTCCACGTAGAATTGACCTACTCCATAGCCCCCTCTTACGCCGTGTGGAGATATATACCATCACGACACCCACATTGCACTAAATTGCACAATCAACACTGGGACACCCACATTGCACTAAATTGCACAGTCAACATTGGGACATTGTAAATTAGTTGGCCAGGTTTATCTCGTGCTAGACATGTGGTAGTACGAAAAGGTTTTGCAATTGCATCTCGTATACCGGTCCTTAATTGATTTAGGCAAGCTTTCCAATAAACCAAGATCTCGTGCATAACCTGCACCCACCTGAAAACCACTCACTCAAGTCTAAACCATTTTTCATTTTATTTTGCAAATCATTTTATAGCTTTCCATCGCAATAACCTTTCCATGGTTAAATTAATTATAATATCAAATAATTTTCATTTGGTAAATTTCAAATCCAATCTAAGTTTAGGTCTAAGCATGGCTAAGAAATTTCCTACAAACCAAAGTAGTCAATACTATATTAATACACCAACTAGTAATATTCATCTAGAGTAACCAAGGTGTAATGACTTCAATGTCAAAGGTGGCTAAAACAATTAGCACTTAACATTTAAAATTGGAATCAAAGTACATTGAATTAAGCATGCACAGTCAATTAAAACAACATAATTTATTTGCAAATTGGGATTAACATAGTCAAAGTGTGTAACTTGCCATGCTCCTCATATGACTGGTCGCCAAAGTCCTCGTAAATCTCCGGAGGTCAGTATCTAATTGCTAAAATAGCTAAATTCAAACAAATTTCAAATAAACTCTATATAAAACTTGGTATCAGATGTTATTTAGGATTTTAGATGAATTTAGGAAAAATAAAGGGGCAAAATGGAGTTAGGATGAAGGAGAACAGGCTTCCAAATGATTAATTCAAGAGAGAGAGAGAGAGAGAGAGAGAGAGAGAGAGAGAGACTATTTGAGATTTTCTGACTTTATTCTATTCTTATTTGTAAAGGAAATTCAAAGTTATTGCATCATGATATGGGCAAGATTTTGAATTTTAAAACTGAGCCGAATTAATGGTCCTGAGGTCTATGGAATAGGGTCCACGAAATATGCTTGGGTCTATGATGGATTGAGTTCACAAGCTCCCACCTGGGCACGAATAGACGTGAGATGCTGACACAGTGTCGATGTGGCAATGACATGGCAGCAGTGGAGGCAATGGCACATGGGGACCGAGGGTCACCGGTGAATAGCAACGGGACTATGTCTAATGAGGTAGGGAAAAAGAGAGGGAAGGTTGGGGAGTTCATTCACCGAAAGCAGGTGATCCGGGTGGACAGAGGTGACGGGCGGCGAGGTTAAAGTGGCAGCGCAGCTTTGGATTCTTGTGACGTCTAGGTTTGGCAATGTTCAGAGGTAGAGAAGGGGTGGAGATGTTGACATCGATGCGACGAAGCTCCTGGTGGTGATAGCATGATGAAAGATAACAGAGGTGCGGAAGAATTGGGTGGAAGTAGTCGCACCTTCTCCGTGCGCTACCTGCATGTTAATATAGGCGACCAAACGCGCAGAGAGATTACATCATGCAACAACCGGAGAATCTTATCCATAGATAGCTTAATAACTAATTACAACAAACCTAGTCTTGTCTAACTATTGCTAGCTATCCTGGACCGACTCCAACACAGGTTGTTGCGATTACATATCGTAGAGTACAAGGAAACGTGTTTATCTTACAGCCCCCCTCAATCACAATCGTGCTAGGTTGAGATTGTGCTTGAAGTTTTCCAATTGTCGTGTAGGAAGTGCTTTGGTGAAACCATCTGCAATTTGATCTCCTGAAGGAACAAAATCAATCTCTAGTAATTTTCGTGAAACTCGTTCTCGTACAAAATGATAATCAACCTCAATATGCTTAGTTCGTGCATGAAAAACAGGATTTGCAGAGAGATACTTAGCTCCAATATTGTCACACCAAATCTTGGCAGTACGTGGAGAATCAACACCAAGTTCTTGTAGAAGTGTTTGAATCCACATTATCTCTGCTGTTGCATTAGCCACAGCCTTATATTCTGCTTCTGTACTTGACCTCGACACAGTAGGTTGTTTGCGTGCACTCCATGACACTAGGTTGGAGCCTGAGAACACAGCAAAACCTCCTGTAGATCTTCTATCATCAAGGCAACCTGCCCAATCTGCATCTGAGAACCCACTGACCAGAAGAGAACTAGACTTCTCAATTCTTAGTCCAGTCTTGATTGACTGTTTTAGATATCTTAAAATTCTCTTCACAGCAGCCCAGTGAATCATTGTGGGACTATGCAAGAACTGACACACTTTATTAACAGGAAAAGCAAGATCAGGCCTTGTAAGAGTCAAGTACTGAAGGGCACCAACTATGCTTCTATATTGTGTTGCATCATTTGGTCCTAAAGGAGTACCTTCAGAAGCAGAGAGCTTCTCATTAACTGCTAGTGGCGTTGCTACTATCTTACAGTCGATCATACCCACTCTTTTTAATAAGTCAGAGGCATACTTCTCTTGAGTCGAGATTATACCATTGTGTATGTGATTCACTTCAATTCCCAAGAAATAGTTAAGTTTCCCCAGATCCTTGAGTGCAAATTCCTGACCAAGTTGATGTAACAGAGCTTTGGTGGCATCATGTGTTGAGCTAGCAACTATTATGTCATCCACATATATTAATACAAATATAGTTACTCCCCCTTTATTGAAGAAAAACAAAGATGTATCTGCCTTTGAAGAGTTAAACCCAAGACTCTGCAACTTGACACAGTCTAGAATACCAGGCACGTGGGGCCTATTTCAGGCCATATAAAGCTTTATCCAATTTACACACATGATTAATTTTAGTTTTGTCCTCATAGCCTGGTGGTTGTTTCATGTATACCTCTTCTTCTAGGTAACCATGTAAAAAGGCATTTTGAACATCTAGCTACCGAAGATTCCATCCTCTAGAAACGGCTATAGAGAGCACTATTCTGATGGTGGCTGACTTGACAACTGGACTAAAAGTATCTTCATAATCTATGCCATATCTTTGTTTAAAACCTTTTGCAACCAATCTGGCCTTATACCTATCTAGGCTCCCATCAGCTTTGCGTTTGATCTTGTAGACCCATTTGCAGTCTATTATGTTTCTACCTTTCTGTGGTGGAACTAAATGCCAAGTTTTATTTTGTACTAATGCATCATATTCAGCATCCATTGCAGACTTCCAATTTTTATCTCCTAGAGCTTCTTCTAAACATTGTGGTTCACCAGACAGAGCTAAGAAACCATACCGAACAGTGCCATCACTATATACCTTGGGTTTCCTGACACCAGCCTGAAGCCTGGTGTGTGGTCGCTGTGACATTGTTTCAGTGGATGGAATTGTTCCTTCTGTAGAAGGTCCGGGCACCTGTGTATGTGAGTCTTCAGTCTCGTCGTCCACAGGTAACACAGGGGTATGCGTCGCACCTATCGACACGTCCGCCGCAGAAGGACTGCCTCCCACAGCCACGGCAGGCGTGGACGAGCCTGAAAGCGTGGCGCCATCCTGCTGGTGATTGGACGTGTCGAGGTCGGACACGGAGATGCGATGTTCGGAGGATGGCGCTGGAGTGTGTCCTGGTACCGTACGAACAGGAACGACGCCGGAGGTATCCTGTGAATCATTAGTATCTGCAGAAGAGTCGTTAGTAGCAGGAGCATTAATCAAAGGATCAACTATCCATTCATCCCCAGAGTGCATCGAACTAGGAGGAATCAGAGCCGGTGTTAAAAGGAGAATATCATATTTCAGTCTTGCGCTAGCATTAGGGTGCAGCTTGGAAAAGGGAAAAACTTCTTCATCAAAAACAACATCACGGGAAATGTATATGCGCCCATTTGCAACATCAAGGCATTTGAATCCTTTATGCAAATTGCTATAGCCAAGAAAGGCGCATTCTTTGGAGTGAAATTGGAGCTTATGCTGGTTATAAGGGCGTAAATTGGGCCAACACGCACAACCAAAGATGCGTAGAGACGAATATTCAGGTTTGGCATGAAATAAACGTTCTAGGGGTGTCTCATAAGAGATAACTTTGCTTGGAGTGCGATTGATGAGAAATGTAGCTGCGAGAAAAGCTTCATCCCAAAATTTAAGTGGCATAGATGCTTGAGCAAGAAGAGATAGGCCAACCTCTACAATGTGTCTATGTTTTCTCTCAGCAGAACCATTTTGCTGATGAGCATAGGGGCAAGATACATGGTGAGATATGCCCACCTTTGTAAAAAAGGAATGAAGTTTCTCATATTCTCCTCCCCAATCAGTTTGCACAGTGATGATTTTCCGATCAAAGAGCCTCTCGACAAGTTTTTGAAACTCATGAAATTTTTGAAAAACTTCAGACTTGAACTTAAGAAGATAAATCGAAGTAAACTTGCTGAAATCATCAATAAAACTCACATAGTATTTGTATCTACCAACAGAATCGGGTGCAGGCCCCCAAACATCTAAAAACACAAGTTCTAAGGGATGACTTGAAACACTGGAAGACTTTGGATAGGGTAACTGGTGGCTTTTGGCCTGTTGGCAAGCACCACACACAGACTCTTTATTGGACTCAACTTGACATGGGAGATTAAAACTACTAATGATTTTTTGAACGATGGGAGCTGAAGGATGACCAAGGCGGCTATGCCATCTATCAAAAGACGGTTTGCTGACTCCAAAAACTTGCTTTGTGGAAGATGAAGCTGATGGCAGAGGATACAGCCCTTTGTAGCATCTCCCTTTAAGGAGTGTGCTCCTCGTGTCCCGATCCTTTATCAAGAAGAAATTAGGATGAAACTCAAGAAAAACATTATTATCTGTAGTAAGTCGATGAACGGATATAAGATTCTTTGTGGCTTGTGGAACATGTAAAACATGATTTAGATCAAGATTACGGATCTGGGTATGAATAGTAGTTTTACCAATATGATTAATGTCCATACCTGCTCCATTTGCCGTATGAATTTGATCACTGCCGTTGTATTTTTCCCTGAAGGACAACTTGTCCAATTCTCTTGTTAAATGATCAGTAGCTCCCGTGTCCGTGTACCAATTTGTGTCTACAGTATAGGAGCTTGTAGTAGTAGCAGCAACATGCTTAGAATCAGGGACAACATTCTCATCATATCTATGCCAGCATCGATCTGCAGTGTGCCCAACCTTGAAGCAGACTTGACAGAGAGGTTTGTCTGTGTTGTTGTTGCGTGTATAGTTACTTCCCTGTCGAGGAAAGTTATTGTTGCTGGAATTATTGGAGCGGCAGCCACGTTGTAGTGGGACACTGGTGCCTCTTCCTCCACGACCGCCACGTCCTGTACGCCCGGCGCCGCTGCGTCCCCGCCGGTTCGCGACGTTGGCTAAGGATCCGGATGAGTAGCTGTTGTTCCGCAGTTCTATCCGAGTCTCGAAGGCAAGCATCTGAGAGTAGAGCTCGCTTACTGAGATTAGATCAGAACGAGCGAGAACCGCAGACACCAGCGAGTCATATTCATCATCTAAACCAGTGAGGATGTATTCCACTAGTTCATCGTCTTCAAGGGGCCGTCCTGCTGCAGCCATCTCATCACCGAGAGAGCGCATCTTCCCAACGTATTCAGTCACGGTCATGTTTCCTTTGTGGGTGGTGGAAAGAGCCAGGCGTGTGTTCACCGCTCGTGCTCTTCTCTGCGATGAGAACATCGCCTCGATGGTACGCCATGCCTCTGTTGCAGTGTGTTTGGTGGAGATCTGAGTCAAGACTTCCTTTGATACGGAGGCAAACAGAAAACTAAGGACCTGTTGATCCGAAGCCAGCCAATCTTCGTAAGCAGGGTTGGTGACCTTGATGGTTTTGTCACCATCCTTCCCATCGAGCTCAGCAGCAGGCGCTATGGCCTTGCCGGTGAGATAGCCTTCTAGACGAGCACCGCGCACGGTAGCGATGATCTGAGCCTTCCATGTCGCATGGTTGTGTTTGGTAAGTTTTTCTGAAACTGGGTGGGTGACCATGGAGGCAAGTCCAGATGTGGAGGAGCTGCCGGCCATGTTTGTGGATTGGATCTAACAAGGCTCTGATACCATGAAAGATAACAGAGGTGCGGAAGAATTGGGTGGAAGTAGTCGCACCTTCTCTGTGCGCTACCTGCGTGTTAATATAGGCGACCAAACGCACAGAGAGATTACATCATGCAACAACCGGAGAATCTTATCCATAGATAGCTTAACAACTAATTACAACAAACCTAGTCTTGTCTAACTATTGCTAGCTATCCTGGACCGACTCCAACATAGGTTGTTGCGATTACATATCGTAGAGTACAAGGAAACGTGTTTATCTTACAGGCGACAGTCGCTTTACTGGGAAAATCTCTCCGAAGAGCTCATCGAAGCTCAGAGGAGAGGAGGGAGGTGGGTGTTGTGGTTTGGCGAGATGCAGTGCTGGGGAGTGGCTTTTGTAGGCTTAGGAAGGGGATAAGGTATGAGGAATTTGTGCCGGACATCACGATGGAGGAAATGGCGGAGGGGTAGGAAAAGGAAGGTGCGAGTGTGGAGAAGGAAGGTTTCATGTGCATGATGTGCGGGCAAGAAGGAAGAGGGAAATGAAAGAGATCATGGGCTTCCAGCAGTAGAGGCAGTGACGCGATCTCCTCCGGCTATGACGCAGCGGTGGTAGTGCCACGAGGGAGAGAGGGAGAGGGCTAAGCGTGGTCGTTGGGCGGAGTGGGCTGGCTCGACACGGAGAAGAAAGAGGAAAATGAGGTGGCATTGGTGGGCTAGGAAAAGGGAAATGGGCTAAGGGAAGGGTTTAGACCCAAGAGAATTAACGAAAATGAAATTGGATTTTTGAATTTGGATGACACAAAAAATTCAAATATGGTCAAAAAAACCAAATACGACCCAAAATTTTAGGAAATTTCACATAAATTCCTGAGGGTGTTTTGAACTCAATAAAATTTTTCCAACTTTAATTTGGTTTCTATTTTTGCACAACAATATTTTAAATTTTAGTAAAACTAGAAAAGTCTTTTTAAAAATCCAAAAAAATTGGGAAAACTTTTCAAATATCTGAAAATTCAAGAAAATAATATTTTTAATATTTGAATATATTAATCAAAATTTAGGATGTTATAACTCTAGAGGACAGTGCGCTCGAGGTAGAGGGAGGTAGAGGGGGAGCTGACGGGTGGCGGGCACGAGGGAGCTGACCCAGCGGGAGAAAGGATTCTCAATCGCGCAATCGTATGCATCAGTGAATGCTAGTGTGTAATGAACGCATTAGTGAATGCTAGTGTGTCCAGCATCCATTAGTGAAAATTGCATTAGTGAACACCAAGTATTAGTGAATTTCTAAAAGGCATTAGTGAATTTCTAAAAAGACATTAGTGCATTCCTAAAAGACATAAGTGATCTGATTGCTTTGAAAAGCAATTTTTTTTTGAAATAATTCTTTTTTATTTGTGAATTACAAAAATATACCCTAATTTTTTTTTGCAAAAATGGCCATCTGTCGTGCCACATGGCAGCGACCGGGTGCAATGTGGCATTTTTTATTTTCCCATTTAATTCAATCTTTTAATTCAATATTTTATATCTTTTGCTAGGAAGCTCCAAATCTAATGAAATAAATTTCTAAATTTGTATTAAGCTATAGAGATTCAGATTATACAATAAAAACTAATATGTTCTATGTAGATATAAATTGTTTGAATCAAATTTACTTAAAGACCCTTTTATGAATTATGAAGAAACTATGCAAACCATGGCTCCAAAAATCATGAAATAAATATCACTTGTTTTGTGGGTCTTAGATGGCCCATTTTTGTAAAAATAGTTAGGAATGAACTCAGTTGAATAAACCAAATGACTATAACAAGCCTGTCTTGCATGCAACATCAACTAGTTAAAATTTGGAACAAATGAACATGAAATTTGGTAAAACCAGTTTTGTTGTGTTCCTGGGGTTATGTTTAGCCATGGTATGCATTATTTTTTGTCTAGCCAAAGTTTCAATACTAGAATAGCTCGAATAGTCATAACTTCCGCAAACAAACTCAAAGTTTGATGGAACCAAGTCTTAGGTCATTTAAAAGTGGTATCCTTCCTATTTATGCAAAAATGTATCACATGCACGAAATTTAGAATTTAATCTATTAAAGACCCTAATGCTCTTTTATATGAAAATCACCGTGAATAAAAATGAAATGTCGCGAGACTAACTTTAAAACACTCTTAGAGGTACCTCCTACCAGTGTCTGAAGAATAATTTAATAATCCTTTAAGGTGCAGCCGCAAACTTAGAAGAAAACCGAACTGTTATCATGTAAATTTCAGAAACACAAGCCTTTTCGGTAGCCTGTAAAATATCATATTTAAATGTAACTTTTAGGAAGAATGAACCAGATTTACTCTTTGATATATGACTACCATATTCTAGAAAAATATTTAATTTATACCTTCCTTTGCATCTAAATTCTACTAGTGCAATAACCCTAAGTATTATAGTCGACAACAACTCATATTATGAATAGTTAAGCCCAGGAAAACTTTAGCGAAAGTATTTAAGTCATAAGGATCACTATGAAAAGCACGTAGATGCATCTCCCTCCCTCTCTTTCTCTTTCTTTCTCTTCGGCGTCACTGTTCCCTCCCTCTCTTTCTTCTCTCAGCCGCCGCTCCTCTCTCTCTCCCTCCCTCCCTCCCTCTCTTTCTCCCCGGCGCCCCCACTCCCTCCCTCTCTTTCTCTCTCTCATGGGGCGGTCGCAGCACGGTGGGCGACAAGCCTCTTAGTCGCGCCACCGTGGCGCGATTGATCCCAGTCGCTGCCATGTGGCGCGACAGATGGCCAATTTTGTATAAAAAAAATATTCGCGATATATTTTTAAATTTCATGAATAAAAATAATTATTTATAAAAAAATTCAATATCTGAGCCGATCCAAATGTACATGTTTTTGACATCTTCGTTGCGACGTCAAGGCGTATTGGTGTATTGGTGTATTGGTGTCTACGTTCCGGATTGTGCCACATATAATGAGATTGAACGGAAATGGAGTTTATTAGAAATTTCTACTGAAGTATCTGTAAAGTTTAATGAAAACTTTAAGGTGTACTTACTCATCCATATGAGCCTTGCTGCTTCACACCTCCCACGAGATGCTGTAAAAATGTGCCATCTTGTACCTCACTTCTGGTTACAGAAGTGGAAACTGTAAATCCTGTAACTAATGAAACAAAATTCTTTTTAATTCCTCCGATTACATCCCGTCAGTTCTTTAAAGCCGCCGTTTCGTACAAAACCATATGACAAGCATGACATGCTTGTGCAGTGGCAAGCATGATTTGGTATTGAAGTCACTCCAGTGTCATGTTAAGAACGTGGTGCAAGTATAACTAGAAATGCTAACGCGGCGGCACGCCGCGTGAGGGAATTTATGTGATTAATCCAGTAATGATAAAATCGTTGAAATGAAGGAGTGAGTTTGAGCTGTTGTTGCTGTTGTTGTATATCATCCAAACGAGCGGTGATGTTCTGTAAAATTACGCTATGCGTTTGTGCAAAAAAGCACGCGTTGCCTATAGTTTGGCTGGCCGGTTTGCCGCTAAACGTTTTTGGATTGATGTCGATGAGTTAGATTTATTCTTCTTTTTTTGAGTTTTTCCGCACGAATAAAAAGCAAATTTCATTTTTCGGTGGGAAATAGATTGAGAGGGAAAAATAGACGAAAAAATAAAACAGGATGTATATTTTTGCCTCTTTTAGTTTTTTCCCCGCGCGAATAAAAAGCAAATTCCGGGGATGAAAAAACAGGGAAAAGAGTATTTTTTTTTTCTATCTATCTGAGCTTTTTTCGCATGAATAAAAAGCAATTTCCGGGTAAAAAATGAACCGGAACATAAAAAGGACCAAGATGTATATTTTATAGGTCTTTTAAAAAAAATCACGGACCTTTTTGGAAAAATCAGGATCCATATGCAATTTTAGAAAAATACAGGGGTTTTCTTGCAAAAAAAAACGCCACGCGCCAGCCCGCAGGAGGCCAACACGTGGCGCGCGCGGATGCTAGCGGCAGCCTGCCACGCGTCGCGCCGAAAAAATGCCTCGGCCGCGCGTCTGCGAGGGTTCGATCCCGTGTCGCCCGAGCGGGAGGTAACGGCGTTACCGTTGCGCCACGAGCGCCGCTTGGGCGAGAGGAGGCAGCGCGGGTTCCTTTTATCCTCAGTTTGGCTGAGCGCAACGTGGCGCGATCTCAGCCGCTCGCGCGCACAATCGGACGGCTGGGAATTGACGGGTGACGTGGCCACCCGGACTGGGCAGGAAACCTTTGGCTAATGTTTTATTGAGTACTTGGAGGCTTCTAGAATAATCTAAAATTTGGAAAAGCTATACATTATTTACGAAATCATGTAGAACAAATTAAATATGTTGTAATTATTAATTAATGGCAAAGTTAATAAATATCTAGAGCTATTATTTTTGTTAAGTTTCAAGGTAAGACATTTACTTGGAATTTTTTTTAAATAATGCACTTTTTAAATAATTTTACAAAAAAATAATATGCCAAAAATATTACAAAAATATACTTCTGTCGCTATTTGAAATTGCTACAGATCGACAGTCGCCAATCCGCCAATTGGATTGGCGACGGATGCCTGCTCCATCGCTGATTGAATTAGCCGATAGATTGTTTACTCATGGATTCATTTAGCCAACAAAGCTAAGGTTTTTGTCACAAAAAAAATAGTGACAAAATCCTGTCGCTAATTTATTTGACAACAGAGCTTCTGTTATTAATTGAAATGGCGACAAAGCATATGTCACCAATTGAAATGGAGATGGGGTATATTTTTGTAATTTTTTCGATGTATTATTTTTGTAAAATTATTTAAAAAGTGTATTATTTTTAAAAAAATCCATTTCCTTGTATGCCCAAGGTCATTTCACTCACCGAAGATCCAGGGGCATGTATTTCTATTTATAGTGTACGTAATTACTTCTCACTCAACATAAAAAAATCTTCCAAATATTGAATAATAGATGTTATGAAATTGGGGAGGATGAGCTACCAGCCTGGACATAATTCTTTTTGAGAAAAATGGGCAGAGCTCTACCGGAACAAAGAGAGTCTTACACCCAAAATAGTATAAAGAAAAGCTGAAATAAAAAAAACCGAAGCAACACCCATACAACCAAAGCAACACCGAAAAGGAGAAAATTAACACCGGCCTAACAACAAAACCATACAGACATACAACTAAACAGTAGACAACTGGACGACTAGACAGCAACAAATATTCTAGGAATCAGTTTTTCTCTAAACATAGATCATTTTTATTCGAAATATATATGAACCATGTAGCAAGTATAAAGTTATCAGACATACATACAGTTTCTTAATAGAAAGAACTACTTATATGGCGAAGCTTCTGATGGAGGGAGGCAAGGTGATCATACTTACGATCAGTGGCGGACCCAGGAATTTTTTAGAGCCCGGGCACGCTTAAAGAAGGATAACAAGTTCGAAGCTATTTAAATTTTAGTTGCTAACTTTTTATACAATTTAGGATGTTTTTTACAAGACGCTAGTAAAGCTTGTAGATTCAGGCTCTATATTTTCGTTTCTGATTTAAAAATTGTACTTACCAGGTTGCGTGAACATGAGATTTAAATGTTTGTTATATAGGTTGAGCCCGGGCCCGGGCCCGGGCTAGCCGGGCCTTGGGTCCGCCCCTGCTTACGATGGCTATCCTTGCATGTTTCATGATTCTTTCACAGTGTAAGTGCACAACAAACAATCAGATGAACTAGGAAAGTGAGCGCGGCGGCACGCCGCGCACGCGAACGGGCGAAATTTTTTTTGCTGTTATTTCGGAGAAAAACGGAACACGAAAACTTTTTTTCCGGGAAAAACAAGGAAAAATGAACCACGAAAGCATTTTTTTGGGGGCGAAACGGAAAAGTTTTTTGGAGGAAAACGAAGAAGCGAAAACATTTTTCCGTAGAAAACGAGTAAAAGCGGGCCTCAAAACATTTTTCACGGAAAAATGACGGACTAAATACAAATTCCCAATTCGTTTTTGAAAAGCGGGGACGAAAACATTTTTCGTATGCTCGGAGGAAAACGGATCACGAAAACATTTTTCGCGGGCAAAGCGGAGGATTTCTCCGAGCAAAACGGAGAAAGTTTTTTTTTTTTAAAACGGCAACGGAAACATTTTTCCATGCTCCGGAGGAAAACGGATCACTTAACGGGGGCGAAAACATTTTTCGTATGCTCGGAGGAAAAGCGGATCACGAAAACATTTTTCGCGGGCAAAGCGGAGGATTTTTCCGAGCAAAGCGGAGAAAGTTTTTTTGGCGTAAAACGCGAAAACATTTTTCCATGCTCCGGAGGAAAAACGGATCACGAACGGGGGACGAAAAAATTTTTCGTATGCTCCGGAGGGACAACGGATCACGAAAACATTTTTCGGGCAAACGGAGGATTTTTCCGAGCAAAGCGGAGAAAGTTTTTTTTTGCGAAAACGGGCAACGAAAACATTTTTTCCATGCTCCGGAGGAAAACGGATCACGAAAACATTTTTTTCGGGCAAAACGGAGCAAGGACCCAAACGTAAAGTGCAGGGACCTATTTGTTATAATTTTGGACCCATTCCCTATTTTGAAAAATAAGAAAAGGGCTCGTTCGTTATTCGCATTTATTGGAGGGTCTCTCTGCAAAATACCGGATGAGGGACCTAAACGCGAACCGGTAAAATTTATTTTTCTCTCACAGAAAATTACCCAGGGACCTCTACGTAATTTCGAAGAAATTGAGGACCTTTTCGCGAAATTAGGAGAGAGAAGGGGGAGGACGCGTGGGGGGTCTCTGCGTGCGGCAATCCTCCCGGAAGTAATGGAGGTATAATTCTGATAGTTATTGGTTGTTTCAAAATGATTTGGTCGCTTACAAACCCGTCTCGAAGAACTACTAACATTATGAGATGTACTCATCTTGTGTGGTCGCCTGCTTACCCTTAGTTTTTTTTTCCCATTTAGAAACCTTGTAGTTATCGGACTGTCTTTTTTGGAAGTACTAGTAAGATGTCCGTGCGTTGCAATGGAATTTCAAAAGAGAATAATACATAATTATAATGCAGGATCCTAAACCATACAATAAATCAATTTTCTGTAACACACATATCAAACAAAATATATCTTTGTAAGCTAGTAAATAAATCAAATCATTTATATTGAGTTGTCCTGCAGATTTAAAACTATAGGTTAGCAAGGCAATAGTGACTCATCTACTGGACCTTGGGCCCCTACTATTCTAGCCCAAGGCTTGACAGACTCACCATCACCACCAACTCATTCTTATAATAGTTAAGATAAGCCAACGGTAACCTTTAGCCTCTGCGCTGGAGGCGCCTGTGTTTTGTCCAGAATGTGCATTGTGGGCTAGATCCGGTGGATCCCACGCAACAATGACATGGATTAAATGCCAATCATTAGGATAGTGGTGAAACCATAGTGCATTACATGTGGTTACCTCATTGCTCCATTCGTATTTGAATAGATGTTATTTTAGGTTTTTACACTTCTACCAAGACACATTTACAAATAGACTGTATTACTTCTCTTTATTATATATTTAGATGGTGTGTCTTATCCTAGTCCATAGTGGTAAATGATATTAGAAATAGCTAAAAGGGATGGGTATATTAAAAAATGGTAAAAAAGTTAGCTTTAAATTATAAAATGACATGTATTTAAAAATAAAATATAAAAGCTAGAATGGCATGTATACGAGAACGGAGGGAGTAGACCGGACAGTTTCTTTCTGTTATGAGATAATCTCCTAACCGTACTCGGTTAGGAGTCTATCTCTTATTATGTGGGCGAATCCGAACTCCCCTTGTGGGGACTGCTATATATATACCGGGTGCTTCCCATTGTAATCTATGATTGATCAATAAAGAAGAGAGAGTTCCACCCTATATCTTGCGTTCCCTGTTCATGTGTTCTTGTTGATTGCCGGTGTTCAACGTGGGGAATAACTCATTTTACAATACGTTATCAGCACGAAGCTCTGCCAGAGAAAAGCTCGAAGCCAAAGTCGCCATCTGCCCGGTCGACTTCCACCCGATGGCATGAAGCCAAAGGCCCAGCTCTTGGCGCAGCAACAGCGGCCGGACTACCGCCGGTGGCTAGTCGGACTTCCGCCGAGGCCATCTATTCATTACGTATCGCCATGGACCACGGCGTCGAAGTGACCGGCGCAAAGATGTCCGCTTCATGCACGACAGTGCAAGTAGCACTGAAAATCCATCCAATTGCAGTTAGCTAGATTCGATTGAGAAGCTATGCCACTGTACGTCATGCATGGTTACCCAGGGCCTGTGCCTAGCTGACACAAATCTGAGTACACTATTGGATGCATTTTTGGCTATTCAATTAATTTGGTTTTGTCGGTTCTAACCACGTATCAACTTGTGATCTCGTCTCCGAGTGCATGGTCATGTCAAGGTAAAGTAGCGCATCGCTCCGAAAGTCGCCGCGCTCCTCCGATTGGCACGCACGCAGTGCCGCCGGCCTGCTCCGACCGAGCACGCCCGCCGCTGCTTTCGCCCGCCGCGCAGCTCGCCCGGCATGACGCGCCTACCCGCGACCTGCCGTTGCTGCTTCCATGGCCTCTGGCGCTTCATCCGGCTGCCGCCGCCACCAAGCGCCCGAAGACGCGCTTCCCCGGTTGTCGCCTTCGCCCGCCGGTCCGAGCGCGCCTACAGGCTGCAGTAGTTGGCCCCACCGCCTGGTCGCCGGCACCCAGCCGATCGGATACCGCAATAAGCGAAGGATCATCGACAACAACGAACGACTACTACCGGCGATTGATCGTCCAATCCGATCTACAATCAACTCGTCATCACGCCGGCATCCACTCGGATTGCCGAAAAAGTCCTACGCGACTCTATCCTACGCGATAGCCAACACTTCCGGCATCAAGAAAGTAAGTCGAAAATCCTGCAGATTGTTTCGCCAGATTTTAGATCTAATCTAATGTTTAGATCGTACTGTTCATCATCATGTTGAAAAAAAATTGGCATGACGGCCAGAAGCCGCCTCTGCCACCTCGGCCCTGCCGCCGGCCATCGCGCGCACTGGTCGCCGCCGCCACCGGCCGAGGTTCTGCCGTCTTGCCGCCGCCGGCTGTTGTGGCCGCCCGACGAAGGGCCGCGCCTCGGCCCCGCAAACCGCCGCCTGGCCGTTGCGCACGAAGCGCCGTCGGTCTGCCGCGTCGGCCCCGTCGGTTTGCATAATTTGCTAGAAAATTATGAGAATATTTTGTTCATGCCTTGAATCTGGTTTTAATTTTCCTTAGCATTATGTCATGTTGATTTTTGCTGAAATTTAAAATTTCCTGTTGTAAAGTAATTCTGAAAATTGTTTGAAAATTAGCAGAAATTATGAAAAATGCTAGGAAAATTCCAGAATTTCTCATATAGCTTTTATGAGAACTTGAGTGGATGGGATTTGATTTCGGTAATGAATAAACAGATATGAGACAATTGGTGTCTAGGAAAACACACATGAGGCTTGGTTATTTAATTGGCGCTCGGAAACGGGAAGTGCTCCCTCCCTCATGTGAGCCCTAGGGGCATGTTGACCTGGCCATGAGTCAAATTGACGGAGATATTCATTACTCGTTTTTGCTCCCAACCAATAAGAATTACATGAGCTGAAATTAGACTTATGCCAAGTTTAATTAATGTTGGAACTTATTTTCTGTTATTTAGTAATGCTGAAAATTGCTAAACACTAGAAAAATTCTGGAAAAAGTGTGATAATTATCTACTGAATAGATATAGACCAAAACTTTATTGATTAAATGAAGATGCATGCAATATAGTATTTTACCTGTAGTAAAATCTCGTATTGCTTGCATACAGGATATGTCCTATATTGCAAAAAGGGAATTTGTTGTGCTTGCCCTGGATGGCAGTAATTACCTCACTTGGGCAATGGATGCCAAAATCAACCTAACAGCTCGAGGACTTGGAGCTGCTATTGTTCGGCCTGAAGCCGGTACAATCGAAGTGCCTGAACCCGCAAAATGCTCCGCTTTACATTTCCTGATGCACCATCTTCATTCGGACCTAAAGGCTGAATACTTGATGAAGGAGGAACCGCTGGTATTGTGGAATTCCCTGAAGGAACGCTACAACCAGCAAAGATCCATGTTGTTGCCAGAAGCACAACGTGAATGGACCCTCCTACGCTTTCAGGATTTCAAATCTGTGGCAGCTTATAATTCTGCAATGCACAAATTGGTCGCTAAAATTGACTTTTTGTAACCAGAAAGTTACTGAAGCTGAAAAGATTGACAAACCTTGTACACTTTCCACCCCAACATGATGATACTACAACATAAGTACCGTCATGCAAAGTACAAGAAGTACTCTGAGCTTATTAGTGTTCTGCTAGAAGCAGAAAAACATGATGAACTCCAGATGAAGAATCATCATGCAAATACTAATGGTAGCCAAGCAATGCCTAAAGCACATGCTACCGCTCAGCAGGCGAGTAGTAGCCATGGCCGCGGAAAAGGCCAAATGTACAAGGGGAATAAAGGAAGAATGACAGAAATCAAAAGGGAAAGGCAAATCCCAATGGAACGGTAAAGGGAAGAGTACAGGAACCTTCCAGAAGCAAGGTCCAGCCAATAAAGCACCCGACTCTCAAACATGCTTTAGGTGTGATTGCGTTGGCCATTGGTCACGAAATTGTCGCACCCCAAAGCATTTGGCAGAACTTTACATGAAATCCACTGGGAGATTCCTAAAGAATCAAGAAAAGAAGGTTGAGGCACACTACACCGCTCTACCAGATGTTGAGCAAGACGGTGTAAAGAAAGAAGATAATGTCACTAACCCTACAACCGAGTTCAAGGAAAGCCTTCTCGGATATAGTGACTCGCCCATGGATGAGGATGACCTCCTCGACACTGAGCTTATGGAGCTCCAGAAAGATACCAATGTTTCCCAGAAGATGGAACATGACTTGTATGGAGATCTGGAATAGTCTCCCTACACCCCTTTTGCTATATGTCGCATTTCCATTAGTTGAGCCTCCTTAAGAGCCTCATCAGTTTGAATAATTATGTTCCTGCATGAACATTTGGTCTATGCTCCTGTTGAGCAATTATCAGTGATAATTAAATAAAGTGTTTTCCAGAATATTTTGTGCTATGCTTATTTGATTATTATACTATGCAACCTGAAGTTGGTATTGCGATAACAACCCAGAAATATTTAAAGATCTTGTAGATTGACTGGGTAATCTTGAGTTGAATATTTTGAGAAAATAATTAGTAATTCTGCTGGCCATAGCATAAAGACTTTTCCTAGACCTGACGATTTCTTATGCCCTGCTGTGCTATAGGAAAACTTATGGTTAGATCCTTTAACTTATAAGAATCACTGAATTTTCTGGAGAAAATTCAAAGTGATATATACCTAATATCCACACATTAGAATGACCTTGCAGAGTCATTATTAAAGGAATAAGATTTATTGCTTGACCACTTTGCAGAATAGTAGGCTACCCACCGCCGCTAGCTACGCAAGGTCGCACACCGCGATATTAATTCAACTCAAATCAATCAGATATAATGGAATTTCCCGCTATGGATAGTGCATGGAAGGAAAATAAGTATTTCCCATCTGCAAAAATTTGGTTATGTTGTATACATGCCAATCTCTCCACCACAGCATACCGCCATGGGACCTCACCAGAAGTTGAGGGTTTGTACATGGTTCGGTATACTGATTGTACTAAGGACATATTTCGGCATTAGGGGAAGATAAGTACCACATTAAAGAATACCGAGTCCTTAGATCCACGCACTAAAGAGACCGAACTTGAAGTTCGAAAAGTAATAAATCTGCAACAAGTAAGCTAAGAATCTGCCAAATACCTTCACTGATCATAAGGTAGTGGAAAGATCTCATATACCTGCAGTATATGCACCTGAAAGAGTGAAAATATCCTAGAAGGGTATTGAACCCACTCTTAACCCTCATGATAAATTGAGGGGGAGGCCTCCAGGTGCACGGGACTCAATTCCGCGGAGACGTCTGCAGAAAAGGAGAACCAAATAAATGAGAACACTACCCATGATAGTGGAAGAAGCTCAACCTGATGTTGAGAAAATCCCTGAAGTGAGCCATCTAGAAGATGGTAACATCCCTGAAGTGATCCATCTTGGAGATGATAACCCCAGCATATATTTGTGCACACAATTCAACGCTGGGAAGTCGGAACACCCAGACTTCATCGTTGTGGGAAATCACGAGAAGCTGGAAGAAATTGATAAAGAGACATCCCTGGAGTGATGCAGGAGAAATATATATGAAGAAAGACTACAATTGTCGACATATTTTGCCTCTAAAAATTGCTAAAATCTGGATCCAGAACCAAAGTCCATGGTAGAGTGCCAGAAGCGCTCATCTAGGTTCACCTGAAAAAACAATTGAGGTAGCGCTCGCTTAATGAGAGGAAAGTTCTTGGTCCTGTTGACAGAACATTTCCTGAAATATTCCCTGTAGGATCAAATGGATTTTTCATCCTGAAGAGATATAAAAATATCCAGGTGGTGAGATATAAAGCGAGGCTTGTAGCACAAGGGTTTTAGCAGAGACCCATCATCAATTACGATGAAATATGTTCTCCTGAAATAAGTGGAATGTGATGTGACACTGGGTGTCCCGATCTTTCGATGAGAATGATAACTTTCGATTTGGGAGGAGACGACTTTGACGATCCGACTACAACGTACAACGACGATGCGCCTTAGCAATCGTTAAACCAACTCCAGAGGGTTATTGACCTTGCCGTGGGCACGATCAACCTGATCACGAAGATCAATTCCTGCAAGCAATCGAAGAACAAGCAAGAACAAGGCAAAAGCAATCTAAAATTTCAAATATAGATGAAGTATTGAAAAGTTGGGGTTCCGATACAAGGAGCTTGTTAGGCGGCCGTTGAGCACGTCTAAAAGACTCAAAATAGTAGCAAAAGGCTAAACTATCAAATAACCAAAACCCAAGTTATTTTCGGGGACTCCCTAGCTATTTATATGAGAAATAGGAGGCCAAAACCAGGCTTGGGGCGTCCAAAACACTTCCATGGCCGAATAGGACTCTTATTCCTAGTTTGACTCGGATTTGGAAAGATGACCGAACTTGTTTTGCAGATTCCCGTTGACTCGTAAGGAATTTGGAGATGGGGCCGGATCCGTTGGAAAGAGGACGTCGAAACCTTTCAAACCAGTACTCATAGACCTCAAACACCCTTGTGGATCAAAAGTTATGGTCGTTTGAAGTTGATGCTGTCCCGGAGGCCGAATCCGAGTTGAACTTGTTTTGCAGATTCCCGTTGACTCGTAAGGAATTTGGAGGTGGGGCCAGATCCGTTGGAAAGAGGACGTCGAAACCTTTCAAACCAGTACTCATAGACCTCAAAAACCATTGTGGACCAAAAGTTATGGTCGTTTGAAGTTGGTGCTGTCCCAGAGGCCGAATCCGAGTTGAACTTGTGCACCGGAAGAATTGGCTTCATGCTTGACGTTTGGGAGTCCTTCTCCTGGTTCCTAAGGACAATAAAATCATCAAAAGGATTAAATAGCATTCCATTCATTAAATTATTTGTATGCAACCCGAGGAACGCATTCACCTGGTAATTGAATTGACGTGCGCGAGCTCGAGTAATTGGCCCTTGTATTATATTGTTGGCTTCAATTGGGTTTGTAGGCATGGCCGTATGCATGGTAGTGATGTCCTCATCATCCTCCCCTTCTTGCATTTGAGTCGTCCTCGACTCAAGTTCATCATCTTCTCCCAAGTTTGTCTTAAGATCTGATAATTCATTTGACGGGCTCGAGCTCGAGTAAATGGTCCTTGAACCGACGAAGATGTAGAAGGATGGCCAAGGTGGGGGTCGATAAAGCCATGTAGATGGAGCCATCGTAGTAGTTGTATACTTAAGTAGAGTATGCTGTGAAGTGTCGCCAACTTAATGGTCTGGCCAAGGTGGGGTCGATGAAACCATGCAGTTGATATAACTGTAGCAATACTTGGTGATGACCATATGTATGCTGTGTTAGTTCTGTCCATGATGAGCATGGTCTCATCATCCTCCCTTTCTTGAAGTGGAGTCGTCCTCGACTCCATCATATTGTCCTGTGAAATGTTAGTAATGACAGGAAACAAAGCAATATGCACATTTGCAATGAAATCAATGGATCGAGAATTTCTATCAACCGTATCCTCCCTTTCTTGAAAACTATCATGTGACTTGTGAATGCAACCAAATGTACTTGGTCTGACATGATTAGTGATATGGCAATTATTAAATTGATGACATTGTTGCATTGCAAACGGAGGTTTAAAATCTGAACAAATGTAAACTCGATGTGCTTTATACTCTCCTTTCTCACTATTTTTGCCAATAACATAAAAGATGTTTCGTGATAACCATGACAAATCAGAATGTACAAAAAGGCTCTCCTCTAAATAATTCAGATCACATGGAACATCAAATTCAATGTAGCCTAATGTATATAAAGAAGACATCAATTTCAACTCATCATTTTCGCTTGTGATGTGAATGACATGTTTGTTTTCAGCATAAGTGTCTAGTGTGTTAACAAAAGTGACATGTCCATTTGCTATTTGTGTCATGGATATAAGTGAAGTATTATCACACAACTCTTCTTTATCACAAGAAATAGCAAGCAAATCATCTTGTAACAAAGCAAAATCAACAATTGGTTCCACTATTAGTTGCTCTATGATAGCATGATTTGTGGATAGTTTTAGCTCTTCAAAATTATTTTCTCCATGTGTAAAGTCCATACCTGTTATATTACCTTGTAAGTTCTCATCAGCTGTTGTAGGTGTTTCTTCAACTATTATCTCTTCACTTACACATGGGGTAGTACTGATCAGTTCTTTCTCCATATGCACTTCTACATCATTCTCTCGATGGTGCTCACTTTTCTGCAAAATGTTAGCTACAAAAGAAGGTGCAACAATGGGCGCCTCAAATGAAGCTAATGATTCTTTCAAGGATTCAGCAAGCATATTTTCAACTCTACAAGCACATACAACCAATTCGAAAGAGAACTATATGTTTCATCAATAAGAGCATCCTGAATTTCTTGATTAAGTCCACGTATGAACCTAAGCTCTGTTGCTTCTTCACCTTCAACTAAACCACAACGCAACAAATGATTTTGCAATCGTTCATAGTATTCCTTAATGCACTTATTTCCTTGTTTCAAGCATTGGAGTCTAGTATACAAAAATTCAGAATGATATTCAGGAACATAATCAATTCTCATAAGTCTTTTCATGGCCTTCCAATTTTCAGGTTTTCTCTCTTTTCTACAAATATGTTTCCACCATGTTAATGCATATTCATTTAGCACACTAGCAAAGAATCCTAATCTTTTCATTTTCAGACAAATCATACTTGCCAAATTCTTTTGTCTACTGCTATCTCCCAATTAATATAGGCATCAGGATCATAATGACCGTTAAAAGGTGGAATGGCGAATTTAACCTTATCTAGGAATCATCATCAACATGTACCGAGCATGTAGTATGCCATTTTTGTTGCTTAGAAGATGAGGTGGAGGACTGAAGTTCGGGGCAGTACTGCAAGCTTATCAAGTCTAGACAAAATAGTAGCAAGATTAGTGTTTGCAACTCCTCGAGCGGTCTCGATAGACCGAAGGCGGTCTTCTTGCATCAACATACTAGCAACAATTCCCTTTGCGCGTGGAGAGTGATGCATCGAATCCTCATCACCTAACATGGTTAGTAGAAGAAAAGAAAACAATATAACAAGTATAATGTTCCTATCAACTACAAGGAGGTGGTGGCAATTCTCTCAACATTCAAGCCTATAACCAAAGCTCTTACAAGTTCTTACATGCAGCAGGTGTTGACGGCCGTTGGCGTGGTCAAAAGTTCTCCGAAGCTTGGATAAAGCGATTGCCAAGGGACCGAACAAATGTACGAGGTTGGATGTGGAGCTTGGATAGGCAATATTTATTTCCTATGCAATCTGATAATTCTAGTTATTGTAATGATAAGTAATGATCCAAACTAGAATTCACAAGCCCTAGTTGCCGATCTCAAAGATATAAGTGAATTTGAAGGCAACACACACGTAAAGATAATGGCACTTGTGCAATCAAGGAATGAGCTATGAAACATAAGTGATGCACCAAAAGCTCTATTGCACAAGTCGTAGAGAGACGCTAACTTATTGATTTGAGAAAGTAAAAAGGGCACAAGATTGCTCACTAATTAATAAATTGCACAACCTAAAAGTAACGAACACAAATTAGGGTTTTGCTCAATATAGTGCGACCGGCCACAATTTTCTTTTTCTTTTTCTTTTCCCTTTTTTTGTTTTTGGCCTTTTGGCTCTTTCTCTTTTCTCTCTTTTGGTGACTTTCGGCCAACACTAGTACGAACAAAAAGTTTTGGAATCCCTAACTTGGTGTCACAAGATAAGATGATATGATAACTGAAGATTGTGCAATGTATCAAGTAGAGCAGCCCTAAGCAATATCAACAAGCTAGTCTCAAATAGGATCGAAGTGTTCACAAAGGATGAATTGGTTCCCAAAGGTAGGTGTACTGATGTTTTTCTAGGGCAGCAAACTTGTCGCCTAGATTAATGTTTGAAGATCACCGAATTTGATTGATTGACAGTGGAAGGAATTGCAGCTTATATCCTCAGCTTTCATTAGAGTGCAAGAATACAAAAATCCGAGTTCGTATGTGAAAGTTATGCTTGAAATACTAAACTGGACAGAATTGAAGGATTGAAGCTACGCGAAGGAAAGGAAAGATCAGCAACTAAAACATGGACTCTAATGGATCAAAACCTAACAAAACTCACTAAAATAACAGATTAAAACTAAAGGTTGAATTTTTGTGGAGTAGTTTTCAATTTAGGACAGAAATCAAAAACTAACCTAAGGCACTGATATTCTCACCGATCAACTGAAGCTCTGATACCACTTGATGTGACACTGGGTGTCCCGATCTTTCGATGAGAATGATAAATTTCGATTTGGGAGGAGACGACTTTGACGATCCGACTACAACGTACAACGACGATGCGCCTTAGCAATCGTTAAACCAACTCCAGAGGGTTATTGACCTTGCCGTGGGCACGATCAACCTGATCACGAAGATCAATTCCTGCAAGCAATCGAAGAACAAGCAAGAACAAGGCAAAAGCAATCTAAAATTTCAAATATAGATGAAGTATTGAAAAGTTGGGGTTCCGATACAAGGAGCTTGTTAGGCGGCCGTTGAGCACGTCTAAAAGACTCAAAATAGTAGCAAAAGGCTAAACTATCAAATAACCAAAACCCAAGTTATTTTCGGGGACTCCCTAGCTATTTATATGAGAAATAGGAGGCCAAAACCAGGCTTGGGGCGTCCAAAACACTTCCATGGCCGAATAGGACTCTTATTCCTAGTTTGACTCGGATTTGGAAAGATGACCGAACTTGTTTTGCAGATTCCCGTTGACTCGTAAGGAATTTGGAGATGGGGCCGGATCCGTTGGAAAGAGGACGTCGAAACCTTTCAAACCAGTACTCATAGACCTCAAACACCCTTGTGGATCAAAAAGTTATGGTCGTTTGAAGTTGATTCTGTCCCCGAGGCCGAATACGAGTTGAAATTTTTTTGCAGATTACCGTTGAAAAGTAAGGAAATTTGAGGTGGGGCCAGATCCGTTGGAAAGAGGACGTCGAAACCTTTCAAATCAGTACTCATAGACCTCAAAAACCATTGTGGACCAAAAGTTATGGTCGTTTGAAGTTGGTGCTGTCCCAGAGGCCGAATCCGAGTTGAACTTGTGCACCGGAAGAATTGGCTTCATGCTTGACGTTTGGGAGTCCTTCTCCTGGTTCCTAAGGATAATAAAATCATCAAAAGGATTAAATAGCATTCCATTCATTAAATTATTTGTATGCAACCCGAGGAACGCATTCACCTGGTAATTGAATTGACGTGCGCGAGCTCGAGTAATTGGCCCTTGTATTATATTGTTGGCTTCAATTGGGTTTGTAGGCATGGCCGTATGCATGGTAGTGATGTCCTCATCAGAATGGCGTTCCGAAATTTAATTTTGATGGCAGCAAGCTTAAGCTTTTGATGAATGTAGTGACCACATATTTATATGGGTCACTGAATACAGATTCAAATAGTCGATAAGGATGTGGTACAATCTACTTAGTAAATTCCTCCTGAAGAAGGAATATGGTCCCTGTAGGAATAATTGTCCCTGTAGAGATTATACCTTTGTAAGCAAGCCTCACGAGAATGCGTTTGGCTAAGACGTGTAATCAACCATGTCCTGAAGTCATGTGGTATGAATACTGTCGATACCCCTATTATTATCTATGAAGATAATACCGCTTGTGTTGCACAATTGCAATTGGGTTATGGAAAGATCAATATCACGAAGCATATTGCTCCTAAGTTCTTTTATCCCCACGAACTCCAGAAGAATGGTGAGATAAAAATTAATGCAAACTAAGTCGTGTGAAAATCTAGCAGATTTATTCACAAATCCTTGCCAAAATCCACTTTCCAAAGTATTGATGGTAATGGAATGGGACAACTTAAAGATTTGCATAGTTCAGGAGAAGTAAATCTCTGAACCATAATCCCTTTGCGTGATCCCGAAGATCATAAGTTGTACTCTTTTCCCTTTTGTGAGTTTTCCTGATGTTTCTCACATAAAGGTTTTAATGAGGCAACAAATGCAACATAAAGAGCGAGTGCGATGTACTCTTTTCTCCATCTCCTTTTTCCCACTGGGTTTTTGAGTGGAGTTTTTAACGAGACATATGCATTACGCGGTATTCGCCCAAGGGGAAGTGTTATGAGATAATCTC
Organism: Rhipidocladum racemiflorum; assembly: GCA_036346355.1. Taxonomy (NCBI): domain Eukaryota; kingdom Viridiplantae; phylum Streptophyta; class Magnoliopsida; order Poales; family Poaceae; genus Rhipidocladum; species Rhipidocladum racemiflorum. Next base: position 62,260,946 of record CM070570.1, read on the forward strand.
CTAACCGTATTCGGTTAGGAGTCTATCTCTTATTATGTGGGCGAATCCGAACTCCCCTTGTGGGGACTGCTATATATATACCGGGTGCCTCTCATTGTAATCTATGATTGATCAATAAAGAAGAGAGAGCTCCACCCTAAATCTTGCGTTCCCTGTTCATGTGTTCTTGTTGATTGCCGGTGTTCAACGTGGGGAACAACTCATTTTACAATACTTTCCACTTTGTTTTGGCTAGGTGACATGTACGACTTGCGGTGCACTCGGACCGTAGCAGGTGAAGGCAACCTAGAGGGACTACGGATGAAAACAGCTCTCGTAGGAATAGGGATGGCAATTTTATCCATGAATTTAGTTACCCGTGGGTACCCAACCCGATAAGGACGAGTGCGGTTAGTACTTTAGATTTATGAGTTTTCGGGTTTAGGTAACTGATAAGATCATAGAATGGGCGTGGGTGCCAATTTGTATCCATGGGTACTCGATGGATATCCTAGACATGTGAACCCACATATATATATATATATATATACTAGTTATATGCCCGTGCGCTGCTACGAAAAACAAAATTGATAACAAAAAATAAAGATTAAAAAAAAAACTATTTCATAAGATCAAACATCTATCTTTAACGCTTCGTTTCTTGCAAAAGCTGGCTAATTAAAGCAACGCTTCGTTTCTTACGTAGGGCAATTAAGTAGGGCAATTAAGCAGGGCAATTAATGTGACGTGGGAAGAAACTCTCACTTTATATAGTAGAGATATATATATATATATACACACATATATATACATATACATATATATACATATACATATATAGAGGATTGCTAGTGTACTATCGATAGTACAGATCCTCCGTGCTATAGCGCTGTGTTTGCAAAATTCGAAGACGAAGTTGTTGATCCAAACCGTGCATTATGTTCATCTCATTGAAATCTCACTACCCACCAAATTTTATATTTTTTGAATTTTTTTCTCCTATTTATTTTGTATTTTTCAAAACCAGCTTCATTGGACGCCCCACAACTAATTAGATCGTGGATTTTGAAAAATACAAAATAAATAGGAGAAAAAAATCAAAAATATAAAATTTTGTGGGTAGTGAGATTTCAATGAGATGAACATAATGCACGGTTTGGGTCAACAATTTCGTCTTCGAATTTTGCAAGCACAACGCTATAGCACGGAGGATCTGTACTATCGATAGTACACTAGCAATATATATATATATATATATATATATATATATTAAAGAACCCTAACTACACTTCGGACCTTCGGCAATTCGACTGACCATTCGGCACATTCCCCTAATCTCTCGGTAGTTCAGCTGGCCACTTGGCCCATTTAGCCGATCCCCTACTCCTAATTCCCCTGCCCCACGCCGCCGCACCCGCAATCTCCATTCCAATTTCCCGATCAGCATTGCCCACCTCGATGGCTCAATCCCGATCTCCTCCATCTCTGTTGCCACTGCCACGACTACCGCCTCTGCCGATCAGGCCCCCTTCACCCCCTCTCCCATCCGCCCCGCCACCTCCCTCCACCCCTCTGCCCTGCCTGAGGTGTGCATGACGAACACCCGACACTAGCCACTCTTAAGGGAGTTGAGCTCTTCTTGGAGAGTGGTGCTTGAGGGCGACGCAGGGAGGGGCACACGGCAATCGACCTTAGAGCCAACGGCTTGGAGCGCATCGGTGAGCTACGGGATGATGTGGATGGCGTAGTAGTCGGCGTCCTCGTAGAGGACAGTGGCGTGGCACCAGTGCCAGGAGCCAACGACGGCGGTGACAACCTGTATCTGCACTTGTTGGCAATGGCGGAGGTAGGATTTTAGGCAAGGTTGGTCTAATTTTTTTTTAAAAAAATATGTAACAGGCCAATATATTTATAAATATAGAATGTATCAAAAACATAATACGAAAATAATAAGGTTTTACAATAGTTCAGAGAATATTACCGTACTACTTCTTCTTGTCAGACTTACGCCTTCTAATGGCTATGAAAGTCTTGATTATATCATCTTCATCCACTTTGAAGAACATATCTCGCTCAATGAAGATGACTAGACAATCATCTAAAAGACTATCACCCATCCTATTTCTGAACTTATTTTTAACAAATTTCATTGTAGAAAATATGAATCACTGAATGACTAGACCGAAGCATTGGTTGAGCCGTGACCCAACAGTAACAACTACTAGCTCCGCCCGTGCTTATTGGTGAAGGAGAGCACGGGCTACCACGGTGACAACGAGGGTTTAGCCTACTCGGTTGAACCACAACTAGATAGGTCAATTCAGCCGAAAATTATATTACAATAGGTGTGGTGTCCTACAGCAAAGTGTCGAATTTTCTGTAGTATGTTTCAGTAAAAACATAAATTTTTAATGTTCCACGGTAAATGCCACAAAATTAAAATGTCATGCAGCAAATTTTACCAACAAAGAACGGTAGGAGTAGATTGCCAATAGGGATTTTTTATCCAGTCTCCATCATTACGTAAAAACAATGTTGGTTACCTAGAGCGTGGGTTTCTCCATATGAGAAATCTCATTGTGGTTTATTTGGCAGGCATTTTTTATCCAGTCTCCATCATTAGGTAAAATAATTTGCAGATTCTGAATCGTAGGGACAGGGATCAAATACAATCCCTATAGGGACTGCAACTTAAGACTCCACAGGCGTTCACGCAACCACGACGAACTCCGTCTAGAACGCACACGAACACACTATGCATATGGGAAAGCTCTTGCGGCAACGAACGCCTTTTCTGCCTTTTTCTATTAGCTGCTCTTCCTCAAACACAGCAATTACATGACTATAAATAGTCTCGCTTACATGCACATAGCAGCAACAGCCTGCCCGAGTTTATGCGCTCGTACACGATCTGCACTTCTGCATGAGCCACCCACTCATGCGAGTCTTACGCTTGTACGCGCGTGAACCGGTCCTCAGCCTGCAAGCCACGCATCAACGTGCTCCACTAGATGTGCATGAAACTAGCTCCACTAATTACCTAGTCAATTAACTCCTACATGTATGCAACACACGCATACACTACTCCACCTACATGACACACATGCATGGCTTACAGACTCCAAAGCAACGTATTTAGCAATCAAGATTACGACTAACATCCGATCGAGTAAGCGAACGGCTTAGATCGTTCGAATCCATTTGCTACAGTGACCGCTACGGTGCCATTTTTCTACAGTGCTTTTAGATCAATCTGAACCGTCTCTTTTCGATCCAACGGCCCGCTCGCAACTGCTTAAATTGCAGTTTCTTAAGGACTGCATGGGAACCGTGTCCGAATCCCGGTAACATCATTTCAGAAGAAAAAAATCACTTCTGATAGGAGACATAGATTAACAATTAATATCCATGCTTTCACCAAAGTGATAGACATATTTGCATAAGTTAAATAGGGTACCATAGTGATAGACATATTTGTGTAAGTTAAACAGGATACTCCATACATAAAGGCCTTATTATGCAATACAAACAGTAGAAAAATAAATGACGGCGAACATAGTGATGGCCTTAGTACCCTCGGACATTCCATGTCCAGCAATGCAAGCTACTTCGTATATTATCATGATCTAAAAGAATTGTGGAAGACAAATCTTCATCGTCTTATTATCTCTTGCTCAATCTCTTTGTTGGGATGGAGTTCTCCTCTGTAGTTGCTTTTGTTCTGATCGACGTCAAGCACAATCTCTTCTTCTTCTCGCTGGGATGCGCTCCTTCTTCACTAGGGATCTTTATCAGATCTCTATCAAGCACAACTCTCTTCTTGTTGGGATGCTCTCCATCTTTGTTGTCCTTCTAGTGGATTGTGGAGTATAGGCAAGGTTTCAAATTTTGTTTTCGGACTCTATCTCGAGAGGGACCGAAATCCGAAATTTCAGCGAGATTCGAAAATTTCAAACAAAATTCGAATGAAATTTAAAAACCAAAATTTAAATCTTTTTTTTAACCGAGAAATCCGATGTAAGGTACAAGAGGGAATGTAAAATGGGACTCTATACTGTATAGGTAGGTTGCTCTCAATGGTCATATTCAAAGGGTAAGGTACAAGAGGGAAAGTAAAATGGAACTCTTTGGTCCAAGCCATTAAATGGGGTAGCCGTCTTGGTAATTTTATCTAAGGAGTTCATGATGTAACAGAAAACAAAGCCTCAAACAACAAAGTGAACATTAACTGAACCTTGGGAAGAAATGTGCAAATATCACCTTGGAATCATAGAGTGACAGTTAAAAAAACACTTTCAAATAGGAATTAAGGACAGTTGTAAATTGACCAATATGTCCCTATTTAGTTAACTTGTGTCCTTGTTTTATTGTGTTTGCATACCTCCGATCGAATAGTCCGGGGTCGCCTAATAGATCTAAAGTGGAGAACAGAGTGAGAGAGAGTGAGACACAAATATAAGGAGGAACAGATATGCTATTCTTTATTGCTTGTTTCTGTGTACAATGGGGTGACCCCCTGCCTCCTATTTATAACCTACGGCTAGGGTTTGGTAAGAGTTCATATGGGCCTTCATGGGCCGAGTTTCCTAACACTCCCCCTTGGACTCTTTACCGCGAGATGCATATGCCTCATCAAAACTCCAGAAAAACCCAGTGGGAAAAATACTTGGAGAAAGAGTACATAGCATATGCTTGATGTGTTGCACGAATTGCCTCATCAAAACCTTATGTAAGAAAACTTCAATAAAAAACTTAGTAAGGAAAAAGAGTATAATCCACCCAACTTCAATGTTAATCTTCTAGATTCACGTTGGGTACTCAAACTTCATGTTTGAGATTTATATAGGAGTATGTGAAAATTCTCCCCATGAAATATGCACTTCTCTAAGTCTCATCATCCCGATTCCTCTAACGCATCTTTCAAAGAAAGATGCCGGGAGTGACTTAGTGAATAAATCTGCGAGATTTTCACACGATTTAGTATGCAGTATCTTGACCTCGTTCATCTTATGCATTTCATGAGCATAAAAGAATTTGAGGGTTGATATGCTTTGTGAGGTTACTTTTCACAATCCCATTTGCACTTGTGCATTATCTTCATAGATGATAGTGGGGGTTTGTTCCATGTTCAAGCCACATGACTTCTGGATGTGGTGAACCATTCTTCGAAGCCATGCACATTCTCGGTAGGCTTCATACAAGGCAATGATTTTCGAGTGGTTTGTCAACGTCTAAACAAGTGTCTGCTTAGACGACTTCCAAGAAATTGCAGTTCCACCACAAAGGAAAATATACCTGGTTTGTGACTTGCCAGTATATAGGTCCGATAGGTACCCAGCATCGGCATAGCCAACCAAATTCAATTCAAGGTTTCTTCTATAGAACAAGCCGACTCTTTGCTTCCTTGGAGGTAATGAAAGATGTCCTTCACCCCTTTCCAATGCCTTTTGGTGGGTTCTGCACTGTACCTTGCTAGCAAATTCACGGCGAACACGATGTCCGGCCTAGTGCTATTCGCAAGATACATGAGTATTCACAAGGTACATGAGCGCTCCATTTGCACTCAAATATGGGAATTCCGCTCCTAGGACTTCCTCCCCCTCTTCTCTAGGCCTGTATGGATCTAGGTCTGCTTGGAGTGACCTTCCGACCATTAGGGTCTTTGCAGGGTATGCCTTTTCAAAATCAAATCTCTCCAACACTTTCTGCGTGTAGGATGATTGGTGTACTGTCGAGCCCGGAATTTGAGTTCCGAACACTCTGTGTGACACACCAGTCTAGGATCACGCTGGTGCTCACAGATACAACAGAGATGAATACCATTACACATACACAGCGAAAATATTAATAATAAAGTATTCAACTCATATAAAAAATCGTTAAGACCTTAAGGTCAACCTTACAATATTAAGCCACGCAGGGCTGAGTTCAGAGTAAACAAATAAAATAGCAGCGGAATGAAAATTATTCGTGGCGCCTCAGTATGCCACAGGCAACTGACTTGGCTTGCCCCTAGTTGTTCGCCTCTCCGTTCTGCTCCTCATCATTGGCTTGCAAATCCTCTTCTTCTGGTGTTGTGATTTTTGAAGGGGTGAGTACATTGGTACTCAACAAGCTATGCACAAAATGCAACCTAATATACTACATGCCAGGCTTATTCCAATGGAATGGCTTAACTGGGTTATTTTGCAGTGAGCAGCATTTAACAAGTAACATAAATAGTTTCGAAAGCGGTAAAAACAAATAATGTAACAGGGACTTTTCCAGAAATTAAGTAAAAGTATTCCCACATCCTAATACATACTTCCATCTACTTCATCTTTTATCCCAACCACATTTTTAATAAAGTCTAACCCTTGACTGTAATCCCCGAGCAATGTCCAATACCGTGGACTCGGCTATTCGAATAGTTTGTACACTCTGCAGAGGGTATACACTTTACCCACACGATATAGTTAAACACCACATGGGCGAGTAACCATAACAAAGTCTTTCCGAAACCTCTATCCTCGCATGCGTACCTCCCGGTATAGTTCCCGCTGTCCCTTCCCTTTTGCGGAGCGGAAGTACAGGGTCAACGTATACCGTTGAAGAGATGTAAGACCAATCGGTAAACACTACACCCTTCTTTCCACATTTACAGATACAAAAACCACCTGAGGTCTCACATGCTAAGACTTCGGAATCGTACTCAACTAGGTCTGTCCCACTCCAGACATGTGGTTGTATGTTAGGCCCAGTTCAAAGGTTTGCAAGGTTAAGTCCTTAGGTTGACTGTGGCAAGACTACCCAAAGTTCACAAAACCAAATTCAACAACATCTCTCCCATGTGCCACATCGCCCCCCCCCATTGATCACTTGCCACTTGCCACAGTCTAAACCATTTTCCCACCCAGTTGGTTATCATGCATCATGTGCCAACAACTTACCAACAACACATGTCACATTCTTTCAAAACAGGTTCCATAGTTCAATAGTCAGTATTCAGCATATTTCCAAATCGGTGTCATTAGTTCGAATGGCATGGCTAAGCAGAACTACCACGTTCTAATTACCCCATTCTGGTGATTAGTATTAACCAGTATATAATCCAATCTAGGGTGACAAATGGTTTATTGGCATACAAGTATTATGGACAAGGTGACAATATCAAGTGGTATTTATCTAATCCCAAATTATTTAAACACATTATAATTAAATTAGCATGCATAATTTAAAACAAAGTAATATTTAGAAACATGGGAACAAAATGGTCAAAGCATAACTTGCCTTCAAAGATTAGCTGGTGTTGGTCTAGATCCTGATCTTGAGCTGGCTCCTCGAAATCGACACCCTCACACAGTTCGACGTCTACGCATAACAATTAAAGAACCAAATAAACACGAAAAACAACATACAAACACACATTTAGAAAATGCTACAAATCAAACTAGTTTGGAATTTCACGAAAACTTCCAGATAATTAGTTTAGCATTTTCTAAGATTTATAAAATTGATTTTGACATTTTTGGACGTGTAGTTTACGAGCTACAAAATTCATACCTTTGGACTTATCGTGAATAATTTAATAGTATAGATTTGATTATAAAATTTCAGAAAAATTAGCGTAGCTAGATATTAATATTTACTAATTAACAAAATTTGTTGCAAGCGATTCGAACTTAGAACGAATTTTTAGTGAAAAAGACAAATTTCGAAAATTTGAAGAAGAGACACGTACAAATGACTTTCTGTTCTTCACTGCATGGCACTATTCCACGTTGTATACATGTATTCTCTTGTTCGGTGGCTACGTGAGAAAAACCGAATCAGCATATAAATTTCGTATTTAAATACGTATACTTCCTAAGACAACCGTATAAATGCATATAGAAAATTTATACTTGCGAATCGGCCGAATACACATATGCAGATCCGACGAATAAATCCACACGTATACATACTGCTAGCATCTAATAACAGAGAGTACCGAAACAATATGCTACGATATATATTTTTACATGCGTAGCAACCGAATATATCTACGCGCGACTATATCTACACGTGAATCGACCAAGTATACTACACGTAGACATGTATAGGCGTAGGCTACAGAATACATCCACCTAACCTATACGTATATATACTAACATATATATACACGTCGACAGGATCAATCGATCAATAGAGGTAGAGTGCGCGCCAAAGAAATAAAAAGGTACCGATCGACGACGGGCAATAGCGCGGATCGTCGACGCGGAAGAAGGCCAGGTCGGAGAGTGCGCCGACAACGATAACGGCGGCGATGAGGAACCAAGCTCTCTGCAGCGTTCCCGGCCGAACAGCTATGTGGAGGAGATGAAATGGACGTGGTTCACACAGGGGAAAAATGAGACCGGTTGGGAAGGCAAGAAGAAACTTAAGGTGCTGATGGTGCAAGATTAAAAACTGAGGAAAGAAGAAAAGCAGAAGAAACGGCTGCAATGGGAAACGGCAAGAAAATGGAAGGCTTCATGCTCAGGGAATGGTTGGCAGAGGAAACGTAGGGAATGAAGGGGCATTTCACGCATGCATGAGTGAACAGAGAGACACGTACATTACTAGCTGGCCCGGGCATGCATGAATGAAGGAGCCGACTGGGAACGGCAACGGCTGAAATCAAGGGTAAAAACGTGAATGTATTCTGTTAGGAAACCAGTTGTCGTATCCTATATGGACTCTTCCTTATCTCTAAGCAGAACCGCTATATATAGGAGGCAGGGGGTCACCCCATTGTACACAAGCATACAAAATAATAAAGCAGACCCGTTCCTCCTCATATTGTGTCTCTCGCCCTCTCTCTCTGTTCTCCAGTTTAGATCTATTAGGCAACCCCGGACTATTCGATAGCGAGGTTGTCTAACACGTTATCAGCACGAAGCTCTACCGCAGGAACAGATTGAAAGGTGAGAAAAAGACAAGAAGCGAAGGATCGTCGACTACAACGAACATTTGCTACCGGCGATTGATCGCTCGATCCGATCTGCAATCAAATCGCCCTCAAGCCGGCATCCACTCGGATTGCCGAAAGAAAAGTCTTACGCGACTCCATCCTACGCGATAGTCTATCGGAGAATAGATTGAAAAGAAAACTGCGATTTGCAGATGTAGCACAAAGCTACCATTCAAAGAAACAACAGTATGGCTTGAAGCCATTGCTACCGTTTGGCATGAAGCCAATGAAGACGAAACAACAGCCAAAATACATCTCTGCGAAGGCTCGAAACCGCGCTAGTATGGAACCGACCATTGAAGCGCTGAAGGTCTGGCCGCTGTGCTCGAAGCACGACTTCCGGCCGCCACCGGGACTTGCGCACGAAGCGCGTTGCCGCGCGTCAAGCCACTGCCCCGTCGGGGCCGTCACCGCATCGGGGGCCGCTGCCGCGTCGGAAAAGCGCCGGCTGCCGCGCCGAGCCAACGTTGCCCGTATTTGCCCGCCAAGCCTGGCGCTTCTGCCTGTCGCTATTGCGCTTGCCGCACAGAGCCCGGCCGCCTACCGCGCATCACGCTGAAGCCGGGCGGTAGCCGGGCCGTCACCGTCTTGGCAGCGCGCGCTGCGCTCTTGGCGCTGTTGGCGCTGACTGCCGGCCTTCGGCGCGCCGTGTCGGCAGCGAAGCCACCTTGATGGCGCCTATTGTCGTCGCGCCTGGCTTGACCCGGTCGGCAAGTCCAACACGCAAGTCCTGAAGTGGCGTACTGAAGGTACTGGACTAGAAGTCCTGAAGGTACTGGACTAGAAGTCCTGAAGGTATTGGACTAGAAGTCCATCACGTAACATGAAGTCTTGAAGGTACTGGACTAGAAGTCCATCACGCAAGTCCAACACGCAGTACAAAGCGGCGGGCCCGAACAAACTCCAAACCGAATTGGAGTTCGGCTGAATGGCGCACATGGCCTGCAGGTCCACTAGTAACAGAGGACATGTTTGTTCGGTTTGGAAATAAAAAGTCCACTAGTATATTGGACATGAAGTCCAGGGTAAAGAAGACATGAAGCTCGGACATGGAGTCCAATATAAACATGGACTTGAACCAATTGATGCAATCAGTAGTGATTGAAGCCGACTGGACCCAATGCCTCGTTCGACTAGCCTTGACGGCCTGCGTCGCCACCCGCGCATCGAATCACTGCCACGCCTGGCCGCGTTGCTGCTGACGCTCCACCGCCTGGACGCCGCAACTAGCTGGCCCTTTTCCAGCTCCCACGAGCACGGCCGCCACGCCCGCGCCTGTCCCGTGCGCTGATGATGCACATGGAACGGACAAAAGCTGGACTCCAATCAATGGACACGAAGTCCAGTAATTAATGGACATAAAAGTCCAACGTGAAGTGGACTTGAAGTCTAAAATCCCTATTCTGGTTTTGCACCTTTTTGGCGCACGGGGGGCATGGAGAAATTACCCCTTTGCCCCCCCATTATTTATTCTATTTTGTATTATTTTCCTTTTCTGAAAATTAATTACAGAATTCAGAAAATTGAATAGGAATTCAGAAAATTAAAGAAAATTCTGAAAATAGCTAGAAAAATATGAAAAAAAAATTCTAGAAAAATCCAGAAAATTTATTGGCTTTGTTTTAATTTGTACTTAGCCTTATTTTCTGCATTTATGAATATTTTGCATGAATTTTTGCAATAATTGCCTTGTTTAGAATATCGAAAATTCCTGAGAATTTATTTTTCGCATTTATGAATTTATGAATTATGCAATTATTGTTTATTCTGAATTCATGAATTGTGCAATTATTGTTCTGTTCTATGCATTGTATTTATTGCTTTCATATAATTTATTATGAAATTTAAGCACGCCGCACGAAGCGGCCACCGTCGCGCCAAGAAGGCCGACGTGCATGGAACTGAATGCACCGCGAGGATGAAGCCGCGTTAAACCGATCGCACGAAGCCGATCATATATATGCACGAAGCATATTTATGAATCTTGCAGTTATGAATCATGTATTTATGAACTTTGTACTCATGAATGCTGCATTTATGAATCTTGTACTTATGAATATTGCATTTATCTTGTATTTATGAATTTCGCAATTATTGCTTTCTTTTAATTTACTGGAAATTCATGAGGATTTAATTATGCATCTGGCAGCCACTTCCTATTAGATTGCACGCAATGATCTAATAGAAGAACCTTGTGAATATGAAAATGTCTGGCATTGTCAAACGTGAGTTTTGAAAGAACTGGCCTGAATGGTCAGAATTATCTCACATAGACATCAGATTGCATAATGAATTGCAAGCTTTAGAAGAGCATTTTCTCTCATGAATGAATAAGCAGTTTATTATTTATTTGCAAGCATTGATTGTATTACTTTGCCACTGTCTGATTAGAATTATATTTCTTTTCATATAGAAACTGTGTAGCACCCAAATAGAGGAGATATGTATTGTTGATAGTAGCACAACAAATACCATCTTAAGAGAGTCGAATACTTCCAGACGATCACGAAGAACGTTGGAAGGATTACGACAATCGCAGGAAGCGATACGCATATAATAGGCTCAGGAAGAGCCACAATTATATTGCCAATGGGTACAACTTTGGTAATTGAAGAAGCCATCTTGTACCCTGAATCAACTTGCACTCTCTTAAGATTCAAAGATATCCGCGCCAATGGGTTTCACGTAGAAACCAATGAAGAAAATAGCAAAGAGCATTTGTGCATTGTGAAGCACGCGGAATATGGAAAAATGGTACTAGAAAAATATCCCTCATATGAATCTGGGTTGTACTACACGATAATCAATGCACACACAGTGTATACTTATTTGAAGACTGTATTTAGAAGCTCTGAATTATTTTTGTTATGGCATTGTATATTTAGGTCATCCTGGTCTTAGATTGATGAAAAATATAGTTAACAACTCACAAGGTCATGGCATTAATGTTAAAAATTTTCCGAATCACGAAGATTTTGTGTGCCATGTATGTGCCACCGGGAAATTAATAACAAAACCCTATGTTATGAAAGTGCAACATGAAATCCCTGCATTCCTGGAACGCATTCAGGGGGATATTTGCGGCCCGATTCAGCCCTTGTCAGGGCCGTTTCGATACTTTATGGTGCTCATTGATGCTTCCTCGAAATGGTCGCATACATGTTTGCTGTCAACAAGGAATCATGAATTCGCAAAGCTGATCTCGCAGATCATCAGAATTAAGAATGCTTTTCCTGATCATCGCGTGAAGTCCATTCGAATGGACAATGCCAGTGAACTTACTCCCAAGGCATTTGATGATTATTGTACAGCAACTAGAATAACTGTTGAGCACTCTGTACCGCACGTCCATACGCAAAATGGACTAGCTGAAGCACTAATAAAGAGGATTAACTTCATAGCCCGACTGCTCTTGCAGAGTTGTAACTTGCCCAACACTTGTTGGGGACACGCATGATCTCGCACGCAAGAAGACTCATCAATTTCCGACCATCGGCCTACAACATCCATTCACCTATGCAATAAGTGCAAAGGGTCATCCCGAAGATTTCCCATCTTAGAAAATTTGGTTGTTTTGGTATATGTACCTATACCACCCCACAGCGGACTGCAATGGGCCCTCTCCGTAAGTCTGGGATATACGTTGGTTATGAAATTGCATCCATAATCAGGTGTTTGGAACCCTTGACTGGAGACTTGCATACAGCCCGATTCGCTGACTGTATTTTTGAGGAGGATCTTTTTCCCGTCATTAGGGGGAGAGAATCAACCATTGAATGAAAAATACCGGGAAATCATATGGCATTCCATTGGGATCCCCGCGCATGACCCTCGCACTACTGAAGCGAATCAAGAAGTCAAGAAGACAATCGATTTGCAGAATTTAGCAAATGAACTGCCTGATCATTTTTGTGATCTGAAGAGCGTGGTTAAGTCGCATATACCAGCAAGAAATGCACCAGAGAGGGTGGAAATACCAAAGAAAGCAGAAGTATCCCTCGTCCTGTTCAGAGGCCTCATAGAAAAAGAACAGGAAATCTGGCTTCTCAAACCCAAAGTACCCGGAGACGTCTGGGGAAAAATAGGCAAGAGGACTTACCACAGCCAATCACAAAAATGCCCCAAAGCAAGAAGGGGAGCCAGTTGAGACCTGGCATTGGAAAGAAGCCTGTGGAAAATGCAATTCCATATTTGAATCTTCCATTGGAAGAAGCCGCCGGAAATAATGTGTGCGCACACATTGGCGGAGAAAAACTAAAGGAACTTGCTCTTGAAATGGGAAATAGCAATGAAGAGCAAGTAGAAGTGCATGAAGCACACCATGACGAAATGGCCATAAATTTTGTAATAATAGGAGAATCTATGAAAAGAACAACAACCATTGCAAGGCTTGTTGTTCAAGGTTTCACTCAACGTCCTAGGGTTGATTATGAAGAAACCTATTCTCCGGTCATGGGTGAAATTACCTTTAGATACTTGATCTCAATGGCAGTCAACTTGAAGTTGAAAATGAAGCTAATGGATGTTGTCACAGCATATTTGTATGGAAACTTGGATTCGGAGATATACATGAAAGTACTGAAAGATATCCCTATCCCGAACCAAGACAGAGCAAACAGAAACCTATACAGTGTGAAATTGGAGAAATCTTGTAAATTTTGAAGCAGTCGGGAAAAATGTGGTACAATCGCTTGAGTGACTTTCTTTGCAAGAAAGGCTACACGAACATCGAAGATTGTCCATGTGTGTTTATACAACGATTCTCGAATGGATTTTGTATAATCTCCGTCTATGTAGATGACTTGAACATCATTGGGACGGATGAAGAAATTGAAGAAGCATGCACATACTTGAAGTCTGAATTTGAAGTGAAAGACTTGGGTAAAACCAAGTTCTGTTTAGGCTTGCAGCTTGAACATGTCCAAGGCGGAATCTTGGTACACCAATCTTCCTACACGCAGAAAGTGTTGGAGAGATTTGGTTTTGAGAAGGCATACCCCGCAAAGACCCCAATGGTCGGAAGGTCACTCCAAGCAGACCTAGACCCATACAGGCCTAGAGAAGAGGGGGAGGAAGTCCTGGGAGCGGAGTTACCATATTTGAATGCAATTGGAGCACTCATGTACCTTGCGAATAGCACTAGGCCGGACATTGAGTTCGTCGTGAATTTGCTAGCATGGTACAATGCAGAACCCACCAAAAGGCATTGAAAAGGGGTTAAGGACGTCTTCCGTTACCTCCAAGGAAGCAAAGATCTCGGTTTGTTCTATAGAAGGAACAATGAATTGAATTTGGTTGGCTATGCCGATGCTGGGTACCTATCAGACCCGCATACTGGTAAATCACAAACCGGGTATGTTTTCCTTTGCGGTGGAACATCAATTTCGTGGAAGTCGTCTAAGCAGACTCTTGTCTCGACGTCGACAAACCACTCAGAAATAATTGCCTTGTATGAAGCATCTCGAGAATGTGCATGGCTTCGAAGAATGGTTCACCACATCCAGAAGTCATGTGGTTTGAACATGGAACAAACCCCCACTATTATCTATGAAGATAATGCAGCTTGTGTTGCTCAAATGCAAATGGGATATGTGAAGAGTAACCTCACAAAGCATATCAACCCCAAGTTCTTTTATGCGCATGAAATGCATAAGATGAACGAGATAAAGATACTGCATACTAAGTCGTGTGAAAATCTCGCAGATTTATTCACTAAGTCACTCCCAGCATCTTCCTTTGAAAGATGTGTTAAATGAATTGGGATGATGAGGCTTAGAGCAGTGCAGATTTCAGGGGGAGAATTTTCACATACTCCTACATAAATCTCGAACATGAAGTTTGAGTACCCAACGTTAATCTTGAAGATTAACATTGAAGTTTGGGTGGATTGTACTCTTTTCCTTAAGTAAGTTTTTCATTGAAGTTTTCTTACGTAAGGTTTTTGATGAGGCAATCCGTGCAACACAACAAGCGTGTGCTATGTACTCTTTCTCCAATTATTTTTCCCACTAGATTTTTATGGAGTTTTAATGAGGCATATGCATCTCGCAGTGAAGAGTCCAAGGGGGAGTGTTAGTTGTCGTATCCTATATGGACTCTTCCTTATCTCTAAGCAGAACCGCTATATACAGGAGGCAGGGGGTCACCCCATTGTACACAAGCATACAGAATAATAAAGCAGACCTCGTTCCTCCTCATATTGTGTCTCTCGCCCTCTCTCTCTGTTCTCCAGTTTAGATCTATTAGGCAACCCCGGACTATTCGATAGCGAGGTTGTCTAACATATTCCACCATTATTGCTGCTGCATGCATTCGGAAGGATGAATGAAATGACGAGCTCCTAATTGCATGCACTTGGATACGTCCGAGCATCTCCAAGAGGGGCCCTAAATATGGCCCTAACTTGAATTATAGGGCTTTTAGGAGACAAGATCAACTCCAGCAAGGACCCTAAATTGTTAAAATTTATCAAATTGTTTAAGGGCCCCTAGGAGAGTAGCTATATTTAGCAACTCTGTGATTGAGCCCTATCTTCAT
This sequence comes from Rhipidocladum racemiflorum, assembly GCA_036346355.1. NCBI lineage: Eukaryota > Viridiplantae > Streptophyta > Magnoliopsida > Poales > Poaceae > Rhipidocladum > Rhipidocladum racemiflorum. Next base: position 62,276,433 of record CM070570.1, read on the forward strand.
TGAGTTTTAGGGTCTAATTACTGAAATGAATATTTCATTGGAGCCCCAAATCTAATTAGTTGGGGTCCTAAATTAAAATTTAAGGCTCATTTTTAGGGCCCTCTCTTGGAGATGCTCTAAAGAGAAAAAATGGCTAGAATGGAAAAGGCAAGAACAGGTATTGTTAGTTTCCCATGCGTGAGAGTTTCCCATAATGCTTCATACGTGGAGAAAAGGAAATGGAACCGGCCAGGACGTAGTGCATTGCTAGGATGCATACACGTATATACATTGTAAAGATATGTTGAAAAAAAAATAATGGAGAGGTTCTAAAATCTGAAAAAATACTCTAAAATACTAGGGACTAGTTGGAGCTTAACAAAGTTGGTTTCGCGATTTTTCGACGTGTAGATTTTTCGCAGAAATTCTTTTAGCAAACTCAGACACCTGTACAGACTTTTGTAAAATCAACGACTTAGATTATAAAACATGTTTTTCGAAAATATTTGAAGCGAACACTCTCGACTACCAACTATCTTAATTATCAACAAAATTTTAAATTTTACACTTATACAAAAATGCTTGATCTTTATTTAATACGATTAGTTCAATGAGCGTGAATCCGACTTACTCGCGAGGCTTCCAAGTAGATTCCGAAAAATTACAAATAATCCCAGAACCACACTACATATATTAAAAGAAATTTTTGGGACATTACATGTACCATGATTCCACCTTAAACATGTTCAAGCTGCAAGCCTAAACAGAACTTAGTTTTACCCAAGTCTTTCATTTCAAACTCAGACTTCAAGTATGAGCATGCTTCTTCAATTTCTTCATCCGTCCCAATGATGTTTAAGTCATCTACATAGACGGAGATTATACAAAATCCTTTCGGGGATCGTTGTATAAACACACAGGGACAATCTTCGTTGTTCGTGTAACCTTTCTTGCAAATAAAGTCACTTAAGCTATTGTACCACATTCTTCCTGATTGCTTCAGTCCATACAGTGATTTCTCCAATTTCACACTGTATAGATTTCTGTTTGCTCTGTCTTGGTTCGAGATAGGGATACCTTCCGGTACTTTCATGTATATATCCGAATCCAAGTTTCCATACAAGTATGCTGTGACAACATCCATTAGCTTCATTCTCAACTTCAAGTTGACTGCCATTGAGATCAAATATCTAAAGGTAATTCCTCCCATGATCGGAGAATAGGTTTCTTCATAATCAACCCCAGGACGTTGAGTGAAACCTTGAGCGACAAGCCTTGCCTTATACCTTACAATTTCGTTGTTTTCATTCCTCTTCCGAACAAAAACCCATTTGTGACCTACAGGGTTTGTATGGGGAGGCGTGCGGCACATAGACCCAAACACCTCTCTTTTGTTCAGAGAGACTAACTCTGCAACAATTGCCTTCTTCCATTCTTCCCAATCGAGCCTTTTCTTGCACTCTGCGAGAGATGCAGGCTCGGGATCATGATCAATGATCGTGGCAATCTTCTTTGCAAAGTATGCATCGACATTGGCTGTTGCTCTATTCATGGATTCTCCCGTTATTACAAAGTTTATGGCCATTTCGTCATGGAGTGCTTCATGCACTTCTACTTGCTCTTCACTGCTATTTCCTATTGTAGGAGCAAGTTCTTTTAGTTTTTCATCACTAATGTGTGCGCACACATTATTTTCGACGGCTTCTTCCAATGAAAGATTCAGATCTGGAATTCCTTTTCCACGAGCTTATTTCCAGTGCCAGGTCTCAACTGACTCCCCTTCTTGCTTTGGGGCATTTTCGTGATTGGCTGTGGTAAGTCCTCTTACCCAGTTTTCCCCAGACGTCTCCGGGTACTTTGGGTTTGACAAGCCAGATTTCCTATTCTTTTTCTTTGAGGCCTCTGAACAGGATGAGGGATACCTTCTGCTTTCTTTGGTATTTCAACCCTCTCTAGTGCATTTTTTGCTGGTACATGCGACTTAACCACGCTCTTCAGATCGCAAAAATGATCAGGCCGTTCATTTGCTAAATTCTGCAAATCAATTATCTTCTAGACTTCTTGATTTGCTTCATTAGTACGAGGGTCATGCGCGGGGATCTCAGCGGAATATCATATTATTTCCCAGCATTTTTCATCCAATGGTTGATTCTCTCCCCCTAATGACGGGAAACGGTCCTCGTCAAAGATGCAATCAGCGAATCGGGCTGTATAGGTCTCCAGTCATGGGTTCTAAATACCTGATTATGGATGCACTCTCATAACCAACGTATATCCCAGACTTGCGGAGAGGGCCTATTGCAGTCCACTAGGGGTGGTATAGGTACATATACCATACAACCGAATGTTCTAAGATGGGAAATCTTCGGGATGACCCCTTGCACTAATTGCATAGGTGAATGGATGTTGTAGGCCGATGGTCTATAGTTGATGAGTGCTGCTGCGTATAGGACTGCGTGTCCCCAACAAGTGTTGGGCAAGTTACAATTTTGCAAGAGCGGTCAGGATATGAACTTAATCCTCTTTATGAGTGCTTTAGCTAGTCCATTTTGCATATGGACGTGCGGTACAGAGTGCTCAACAGTTATTCCAACTGCTGTGCAATAATCATCAAATGCCTTGGAAGTAAATTCGCCGGCATTATCCATTCGAATGAACTTCATGCGATGATCAGGAAAAGCATTCTTAATTCTGATGATCTACGAGATCAGCTTTGCGAATGCATGATTCCTTGTTGACAGCAAACATACGTGCGACCATTTCGAGGAAGCATCAATGAGCACCATAAAATATCGAAACAACCCTGACAAGGGCTGCATCGGCCGCCAATATCACCCTGAATACGTTCCAGGAATGCAGGGATTTCATTTTGCACTTTCATAACAGAGGGTCTAATTATTAATTTCCCGGTGACACATGCATGGCACACAAAATCTCCATGATTCGAAATTTTTTTAACATTAATGCCATGACCTTGTGAGTTGTTAACTATATTTCTCATCATTCTAAGACCAGGATGACCTAATCTATAATGCCACAAAGAAAATAATTCAGAGCTTCTAAAGACAGTCTTCAAAGAAGTATACACTGCGGGTGCATTGATTCTCGTGTAGTACAACCTATATTCATATGAGAGACATTTTTCTAATACCATTTTTTCATATTCCGTGTGCTTCACAATGCACAAGTGTTCTTTGCCATTTTCTTCATTGGATTCTACATGAAACTCATTGGCGCGGATATCTTTAAAACCTAAGAGAGTGCGTGTTGATTCAAGGTACAAAAGGGCTTCTTCAATTACCAAAGTTGTACCCGTTAACAATATAATTATGGCTCTTTCGAAGCCTATTATATGTGTATCGTTGTCTGCGATTTTCATAATCCTTCCAGCGTTCTTTGTGATCGTCTGGAAGTATTTCGACTCTCTTAAGATGGTATTTGTTGTGCCACTATCAACAATGCATATTTTCTCCATTGGGCGCTACACGATTTCTAGATAAAAAAGAAATATAATTCTAATCAGACAGTGACAAAGTAATTCAAATATTGCTTGCAAATATAGAATACTGGAATGAAGAATAAACTTCATATTCATTCACGAGGAAAAAAATGCACTTCTAGAGTTTACAATTCATTATTCAAAATTAACTAACAACTACTGTTATGTAGTCCGCAAACTTTAGGCGAACCCAATCTTGCTGTGCTTGGAGCAAGATGGTGGGCTTGAGTTTCTCAAACCGTTTCTGAAGTGCAGTCCATAACTCAAGTGCACTCACCTCAGCCATGTATTCATTCTTCAGAGTGGCTGAAAAGTGATGCCTGAGAAAGGGCAAAGTTTGATCGTTTTGCTCGGCATTAGGTTGCGCATCCTTCGAAGACCCTAAGCCGGTGGCAGCTTGGAGCTTCTTGCTCACAAGTATGATCTTTGCATTTGATGCCCATGTGAGATAGTTCTGACCATGTGGGGCCAGTTGTTCCAACTCACGATTCACAATTTCAGATATCTACATGTTTACAAAATTTCGTCATTAGATTACTGCCTTTAATCTAATAAAAGACTGGTTGTAAAATTCATAAAATGCATAATTAATTTCTCATGAATTCCAGCAAACTAAAAGAAAACAATAATTGCAAAATTCATAAATACAAGATTCATAAATATTCATAAAGATTCATAAGTACAGCTTCGTGCATGTATGTGATCGGCTTTGTGCATGCGATCAGATTCATTCACGTGATTGGCTTCATGCAATCAGCTTCTTGCATGTAAGCAGATTCATGTGCACGATTGACTTCGTGCGATTGGTGTCATGCGCGCGATTGGATTCATGCGCATGATCGGCTTCGTGCGATCGGCTTCATGCGCGTCATCGGATTCATGCGCGCGATCAGTTTCATGCGATCAGATTCATGCGCGCGATCGGCTTCATGTGTGCCGCACGGCGCTGCTTCGTGCGCGCGTTGCAATTTATGAAATAAAAAAATAATTGCACAATTTATAAACATATTCATAAATGCAAGAAATAATGCTAAGAAAATTAGAAATCAGAGCCAAATAATTTTCTAACAATTTTCCATATTTTCTGATTATTTTATTCAATTTTTTGAATTTCTAATGCATTTTCGGAAAAGAATAATAAAATAAATTGAATAAATATGGGGTGGGGGGCAAAGGGGTAATTTCCCCTTGCCCCCGTGCCTTATCCGTTTCTTAACTAGCTGCCATGGCTTCAAGTGCAGAATGGGAAAAGAAAAAAAACCAGTGGCGCGTGGCAAAGGCGACAGGCAGTGGCAGCGGCGAGCCGATCGGCGAGCGGCTAGGCGGAAGCGAGGCCGACGGCCAGCCGTAATGGCGCGCCAATGTGACGCGATCGGCCTTGGCCAGCGAGCAGTCGATGTGGTGGCCGGCGTGACTGAGTAGCGGCCCAGGCCGGCGAGGGGAGGCTGGTCGGGCGGAGCGCCGAGCGGTGCGGCAGGCAAGAAAATCACTGGCGACACTACGGGCCGGGCCGACCGTGCGCAAAAAACGAAGCGCCAGCACGACGCGAGGAGGGCGAAGCGCCGTGCGGTGGCTGCTGCACGCGCGCCAAGGTAGAAGGTGGAAGGTGTCGGGGCAGCGGCCGGGTTTGGGAGCCGTGGGGGCTGGCGAGCGCGGCGGCGACGACTTCGTGCCGTGCAGCGGAGCCCGGCCAGCGAGCCGAGGCAGTGGTTCTACGGGGAGGCTGGCCGGTGGCGACGCATGGCTTCGAGCCATGTACTGCAGCTTCGTGAACGGTGTACTGTAGCGCATGCATATTGGAGATCTATACTGTAACTAGGGATGAAAACGGAGCGGATTCGGTCGGATAGTGACATTTCCATATCCGCTCACATTTTTCTCACCCGGATGCGGATACGGATACGGATAGTTGAAAAACGGATCGGATATTGAATCGATATCGGATAATAATAAAACGGATAGTAATCGGAGTCGGATCGAAAACGAAAATGAAACCGAATATTTAGTCGGATAATATGTAAACGTCAAAACACAAGTTTCAACACAGAATATCCTTGCTGTAACCTGGCAAACGGCATGCCATAAATGAGCAACAAGTCATTGTACACTGCTATAATTTCAATAGACAAGCAGATAAGTAATAGCGAGCACAAGTCATTCATGGATTAATGGACAAAATTAAAATTAGTTCAAGAACCTACCGCCATGAATAACTTCCATACATTCTAATCACTAGTCAGTTCATGTAGAAATACACCACCATATGTCAATAAATTCCAAATCTAGCCAAGTCCTACACATCACAACAAAAATGAGGCCAAATCCAACACATATTCCTACAAAATTTCATTTGATTTACACATGATCAAAAGAAGGAGAGAGGGCAAGAGGAGGGGAAAGTTTGGCCTTACCTTCGTCGAGCAGCGGCCAAGTGTGTCTAGTAGGATCAGCGCTAAGAAGGGAACAAGGTTTGGCGGCCCATGGGAGCGAAGTCGGCGACTAGCGGCAATGGCGGCGCATCGGTGGGCCGATCTGGCGGAGGCGATAGTGGGCGGCGCCGTCTGGTGGTAGGGGCGGGGAGGTTTGGAGGCGGAGGTGGGGTGGCGCGCCCGATGGGCGAGATGCGGAGATCTGGCGGTGGGGCGGTGGCGGTGAGCGAGGAGGGTTGGAGCCTAGGCGGAGACTAGGGATTTGGCGTCACGGCAATTTGGGGAGTCGTGTACTCGCGTCGGCCACCGATGTCCACACTCCACGATCCACAGCGTGCGATTTGGGGAAGCGGTGCGTTGGAGACTTGGAGTCTTGGACCGCTTGGCGCTTGGGCCTTAGGGTGGGCTGCACTCAAGCACTCGACATCAACCGGCGGCACCAAAGACTGCTCGACCTCTGAGTATACGGATATCCGGCATCCGGATATCCGTATCCGCTCCGTATCCGTCGGATATCTCCTCTCCCATATCCGCTCCGTATCCGTCTGCCCCGATTCGGATAATTATCCGTATCCGTATCCGTATCCGTATCCGTCGGATGTCAGATTCTTTTGCCATTTTCCTAAAAACGGATATCGGATACGGATACGGTCCGGATATTATCCGCTCCGTTTTCACCCCTAACTGTAACTTCATGTACTATAGGTCACCGTGTAGCTTCGTGCTACAAACTGCAAAATTATTGCGTATTGTAGCTTCATGCCACAACTTGTATCCGTAGCTTCTTGCCACGTAGAAAGCGTAGATTGGAAGCATACATATATTTACACGAGTGATTAGATTCAATCCTCGCATCTCACCTTTTCTCACCTTTCAATATATTCACCGGTAGAGCTTCATGCTAATAACGTGTTAGACAACCTCGCTATCGAATAGTCTGGGGTGCCTAATAGATCTAAAGTGGAGAACAGAGCGAGAGAGAGCGAGACACAAATATGATGAGGAACGGATCTGTTATTCTTTATTGCTTGTTTCTGCGTACAATGGGGTGACCCCATGCCTCCTATTTATAACCTACAGCTAGGGTTTCGATAAAAGTCCATATGGGCCTTCATGGGCTGAGTTTCCTAACAGGAACCACCCACAAAGGAAATGAGCTGCAGTTAGCCAACAATATTCCCTCGTTCAAGTTTATAAAGCTATTTCTTTTTAGCATATAGACCAAAAAAATATTAAAAATAACTAAATTATTTGTAATGGTTATCACCAAGCACTGTATCGCATGCATGTAGAGATATAAAGGAAATGTGGATATTTATTAGGGGTATAGTGGGAATATCATACTAATTTTGTATTAGAATATGAAATACGTTCTATATTTATAAATAAAATCATTCAAAAAATACGTCTTATAAACTTGGATGGAGTATTTCATGAAAATGTTGGTTGTCTAGATCGTAAGTTTCTCCTTATGAGCCGTATCATTGTGGTTTACTTGGCAGGCATTCTTGGTCCTGTTTTAGCCATCGTCCATCATTATGTAAAATAATTTTCAGATGGAGAGTTCTGATGACACCATTTTAGAAAAAAAAATCACTTCTGGTAGGTTCCCACTGGTTCCTGCAAAGCTGGCTATATTGTGTTTTCAGCCGATAGTTCAGCATTGACAACACTACAACTACCAGCTTCCCCAAAGAGGAAACACCAGAGGGTCAGGATCAGTAATTCAGGAATAGCCGATCCTTTGGTGAAAAGTATCACATGTGTGATAGCGATGACTACTCCAAACTAAGTCCTGTTGGAGTAAATAAATTTATCTCTTTCTTCTTCTTGCTAAGGAAATCATAATTTTCCAAACAGTGATTTCTTTTGCTACCAGGAAGCCAACAATTATCCTCATCTCTCATTTCTGGAGTTAGCAACTGACAGTGCTAGTATGTTCGACATGACATTCGAACTTTTCAAGTTGTACCTTGCTCCAAGTGTTTTATCTGTCAGTCTTCATTGCAAGAATCAGACTTTCCTCCCATCATATGAATTTTACCATCATTCGGTATACGTGCGCCAGCTCGGCTTTGGACATGTTATCCCAAGCCTCCCTTTGCTTATTCTAGTAAATCCAAGGGAGAGAATCCGCAAAGTAGTCAATGCAATTACAGTTTTGAGTATAGCTGATGAGCTTCAACTCCAGAGCCATCCCAGATTTATTCTTCATAACCAATGCTCGTTGGACTTCATTGCATGATGGAGTGAAATATCATCGGCAATTTTTCCTGAGGAGTTATCTTTACCTGTGCTCATATCTAGTTTTTGTCTTGGGCTACCCGAGCCATCTTCATCTTCTGAGTCGAGCACTAGCTCGTCGAGCGATGTAGATTCCCAGGGATATACTAACACAAGCCTAGTCGATATTGCTGGTGAGGTACTCAACCGACGTAGAGTCTTTGTACTAACCTTTGTTATTTCATTGCTCGTATTCTAATTAGCTTTTCTTTGTTGCTTTAGACCAAGACATCCGACAAGAGACTCCTAGAGGACCCATCCGACGTTGTCCTAGCGAGCAAAAGGCCACGCTCAACGGGAAAAGTGGCTTTGTCCGGCTACACATCAAGATCTCTTGGCCTCTAGCCTCCTTCACTCTCTGATTTGGAGAAGAAATAGACAAGTTAGTTTGCTATATCGGCTATAACATACAGTTTTCTTTCCTCTTGCAAGTTCTTAAAACCAATATTCTTTTCAGAGCCAATGCAAAGCCATCCCTACAAAAAGACTACAAAGAGGAAGGGAAAGCCGAGCCAATCGGCTCAAGAGAAATCGGCCGAAAGCACCCCTCACGCCTTGACGGCGGAACAGGTAACCATTTATTTCTGCTTTCCAAGGTTCTTAGCAAGATTATATGGCTAACAATCCTTTTTGCTGCGCAGCAACTGCCCTCTCCTCTGCCGCCTGCTCCTCTAGTAGATGTCGAACCATCTGCATGAATTGGTAGCCTCCCCCCTCCTGCCTCTCAGCCGACATCGACATCCTCCAAGCCATCATCAAGCTGACTACCTCTCTCGGTAAACTGCTAGGCTTTGACTTTTTCGACATTGAGGAGAAACAAGACCATATTTCGATGGCTATCGACAAGATCGTCAAGGAGGCAGAAGGTGCATCGACTCAAGTTATGGCTACTCCGGGCTCCAAGGATTCGCTGCAATAGCTTTTCAGCTTGCTTCATAGTTCATCGGCTGCCCTTGTGGACAACTCTCAACTTATCAGGGACTTGATGGACCGCGTGAAAGCCGACCTTCAATGGGAAGCTTGTGTAGCCCTTCTTGCGGGTTTGCTTCCTGGACGATAAAAGACAGTCTATCCAGGAGGCACACACCAGGATCAAGCTCCGATCGGCTCAGAAAGAGGACAAATAGCTCCTGGGCCAACTTGTAGCCGATACTAAAACAAAGAAGGCCCGATATGATGAAATCCTCCAAGAGCTCAAGGCTGCCAAGAAGAATCTTGATGAGCTTGAATCGACCAAGAAGTCCTTGGAGGAGAGCCTGGCCAAGATCAAGATCCAGATGGGCGACTCTGAAGAGGTAGCAACACGTTCTGCTTTAGCGGCCAAGACTCAAAAAACTTTACATACTGAAGCAATGAACGCAGCCCAAGCCCAATCAGCCAAAGTTGTCGATGTTCCCGTGTCTCATCAATAAGATGAAGACATCATCTACTAGTCGGAACAGATTATCGCCATGGCCCTCGCTGCACTCATGGGTCTGGGTGTTGATTTAAAATTTTAAATTCCTGATTGGTATCCGATTGTACCGAACTATGTCTTGCATTTGACACTCCTGTCTGAATTCTGGTCTGAATTAAACATAAGTGTTGAGTCGGCTTGTTTACTAGATTCTATTTTGTGATTCTCTTTGTTTTGCTAAGGATGATGTACGTCATCGGCCATATAACCGTAATCAAGTATGCTGAGTTAATTCGGCCATTCCAATCAACTAATGCGAACTGCCTGACTGCATCAAGTCGATTTTAAGCATCCTAGGACCCTATCTATATACTAGGGTAATATTTCTTCAGATATTTCCCGTTAATCGCTTTAGTGAACAGTACTCTGTCGAATGTCTCCAGAATGTAAGAGTTACCGTGGACCAGTCGACTAATCTTATACGGCCCATCCCACGTCAGAGACCATTTCCCATATCAGCTATCTTTTGTTCCAACGGGCAAAATGGTTTTCCATACCAAGTCATTCTCCTCAAATGAGTTTGACACAACTTTCTTATTGTACGCCCTTGCGACCCTAGTTTTGTTCTTCTGAATTCGCTATAGCGTTTTCAGCCTTAACTCCATCAACTCTTCTAAGCTATTGGCTAGTAAGACTTTATAATCCTGAGCCACGTATCTTGCTTGGCAGTCCTTAGCGAATTTATACAGATTTCTATTGACAAAACTGCTTCTTGCCCATACACTAGCTGATAAGGTGACAATTTAGTGACCCCATGGAAAGAAATCCGATACGACCATAACGCATCGGCCAACATTGTATGCCAGCTTCTGGGTTTATCATCGATTTTCCTTTTAATTAATTTAATCAAAGTCTTATTCGACGACTCAGCTTGCCTGTTTGTCTGCGCATAATAAGGTGATGAGTTTAGCAATCTGATCCCAAAGCTTCTGGCAAAACTCTGAAATGCTTCAGACATGAACACAATGCCTTGATCGGTCGTGATTATCTGCGGGATTCCAAATTGATAGACAATATGTTCATGCGCAAAGGCTATTGCTTCTGTACTCGTAACTTTCTTCAACGGGATTGCGTCAACCTACTTAGAGAAGTAATCGGCCGCATCCAATGTAAACTTATGCCCTTTATTCGAGATAGGATATGTCTAACCGATTATGTCTATACCCCATCCTCTGAATGGCCAAGGCTTTATAATCGGGTGCGGGGTTGCTGCAGGCACATTTTGTATGTTCCCAAACTTCTGGCAATCTTGGCATTCTTTGTAATATCGTAAGCAATCCTCCAACATCGTCACCCAATAATAACTTATGCGCCTCAACAACCACCACTTCATCTTGTGAGCCGATTGATGTGTCCCACAAATTCCCTCATGGACTTCCCCCATTGCCATCTTTGCTTCTTCGGTATTGAGACATCGCAACAACAAACCTTCCAGAGTCCGATAATACAGGGTATTATCGAGCATGACATACCTCATGGCTTGTCTTTTGACCTTCATGTCAGCCGGCTTTGAGGGATCCGTCAGATAAACCGATATCTTTGAGCGCCAATCGGCTATATCTGAACACATCACTGTTTTCTCAAATTGGTTTGTAATCAATCGATTGATCTAAGACTTTATACCCCAATGCCTGTTGTGCTAATGCATTAGCCCGACTGTTTTGCTCCCGGGGTATATGGTCAATTAAAAAAGTGCCAAAGACTCGATGAGCTCTTGTCGGAAGATAATGATGCTTGTGTTGCGCAAATGTAAATGTCATATGTAAAGAGCAATATCATAAAGCATTTTGCCCCTAAATTTTTCTATCCTCATGAACTCCAAAAGAATGGTGAGGTAAAAATAATGCAAACTAAATTATGTGAAAATCTAACAGATTTATTCACAAAATCTTTGTCAAAATCTACTTTCCAAAAGTGCATTAATGGCATTGGAATAAGATAACAGAGATTTGCAAAGTTCAGGGGGAGTAAATCCCTGAACCATGATCCCTTTGCATGTTCATGAAGATCATATTTTATCCTGAAGATTATAAGTTGTGCTCTTTTCCTTTTAGTGAGTTTTTCTGAAGTTTCTCACATGAAGGTTTTTAATGAGGCAACTAGTGTAACATGTAGTGTGAGTGCAATGTACTCATTTCTCCACTCCTTTTTTCCCACTGGGTTTTTGAGAGGAGTTTTTAATGAGACATATGCATTACGCGGTATTCTACTAAGGGGGTGTTGTGAAACAGATAGAATCCTAGTCCATATTTAGAAGGATTCTATCTATTCGTGGATGAATCCGAATTCATCTCCATGGTGTTTCTTCTATATATTAAGCATTGCCTTGTATAGAAAAATCTATCTAATAAAGAAAGAGTACTTTGCCCCATTATACTTTGTGTGCACCATGTTCTTGCTTGTGTAATCTCGTTGACGTACTGTTGATTGATGCAGTGAACGACTATGTTTACCAAAAATTATAAATCTCGAGTGAACTTCACGCAGGAATCATCGTATTATTTACATGTAACTCTTAAATTCTAAAACTACGGTTAGAATTACCCTTTTTTTCTTGTAGCTACGAATTAATGTACTTGTAAATGCTTTGTTCGGGTTATCTATCGTGAGTCGCCTTGGTGAAAAGCTACAACGACCAGTGTGCTTGCGGATATTAATCTGTATGCATATCTAACGTCAACATGGAGTAGGGTAGGGCCAGAGAAGGAGTACGATGGTGGAGATAGATAGCAAAGAGGATCAACGAGAACTGAAAGACAGAGTCGAGGCCTCAAGGGATGAAGTTACATGGGGTGACCCTCTTGGCTATATTTTGGGCCCATTTATCGGCACTAAAAATTTTATAAGGAGGAAAAGGGAAGCGAACGAAGGTATCATCATATCTGATCACTATCACTAACGTTTTTTAAGCAGTAGTATCTCTACTATTCTAAAGCAGCACTTGGTGGCAGTGGTCCGTTCTTCCCACGTCATTAATTGCCGCTTAATTGCCCTACGCAAGAAACGAAGCGTTGCTTTAATTAGCCAGCTTTCGCAAAAAAACGAAGCGTTAAAGATAGATGTTTGATCTTGTGAAATAATTTTTTTTATTTTTTAATCTTTATTTTTCGTTATCAATTTTGTTTTTCGTAGCAACGCACGGGCATGTAACTAGTATAAGTATATATTAGAGGTGGCCACATGGGCTATACTTTTGTGGCCAGCCCGAGGCATAGTGGCACAGCCAGGTTCAAAGCCCGATCCGACATGAAGTGGGTCATGCCGGGCCGGTATGTTACTGTTCCTCGAGCCGTGCCGAGCACGGGACTAGGCACAGAGGCGGCACGTCGACATGGGAGGCACGGCGGCATGCTCCCGCACGGTGGCTCTGCCATGTGCCCGCGGCAGGGTGGGGCGTGGGGGAGAGGAGCGGGAGGTTACCTGCCGAGGTTGCTAACACTACCTCCGCTGATGCCACCAACCGCCCCGCCATCGCGTGGTCGCGTCGCCTTGCCGTGCCTGTGGTCGCACCGCCTTACAATGGCGTGCCACGATCGTGTTGCTTTGCCGGCCCCATCGTGTCCACCCACCATGTCCTCACCAGAGAAGGGGAAGGGGACGGTGTGGCACCATGCATCCGCCCGCCGTGCCCGCGCGCCACCTGTCGAGGCCACGCTACCTTGACTCCCGCGCCGTGGCCTCACCGTGCCGTCCTGTGGCATTGCCTTGCCACGGAGTGGCCTCGCCTCCTGCGACTCCTGGCCGAAAATGAGGTTGGTTAGGTTGACATTGGGTGAGATCTGGTCAGCGAGCAAGTCGAGCGTGATGTTCATCAGCATGGTCTGGTCATCGCCGACCTCGTCGTCAGGCATGTACACCACGGTGATCGTCTCCCCCATGTAGTAGAAGTACATCTCGCTCCAGGCGAACCTGAATGAGGCTAGGTTGGGGTTCTTGATGGAGATGTCAGCATTGAGCGTGGTGGTCACAGACACGGGGTGCCGCTTCATGCCGAAGTCGCTGTCGATGTCCTCCAGCGTGACGCGGTTCATGCCCCATGTTGTGGCCTCGCCATGATTGCCGTGGTGGGGAGGGGAGGCCGATCGGGCTAGAGGGGAGGCAGATCAGTGCGGATGGGAGGCAAATTTGGCCAAAGTGGAGGACGATCAGTGTGGAGGGGAGGCCGAGCGGCCGCGCAAGGAAAAAGAGAGAGATGGGGGGAAAGAGACTAGAGAGAGAGAGGGAAAAAGGAGGGGGCGCGGGTCACGGCGGGAAAAAAAGAGGGAGAGAGGGAAAAGTGAGGAAAATGAGAAAATATGTGAAAAAAATAGGAAAAGGGGAAGGAGAAAGCCAGCGTGTATTGGAGCAACGGGCAGAATGAGCATTGATATGATCCTGTCCCGTGTGACTGGGGTTCTCGATGATTTGACTTTACATAGATGACAACCCGACTAACTTGGGTTGTGCTTGGGCCAATTCGGCATAGAAAAATCCATTTCAGATATAAACCTAACCCATTAAAAATAATAACCAGGCCATATATCTTCCTCCTCCTACTCCTCTTTACCTCTCCCACGATAATGTTGTCGACCCCTCTTATCATATTATGTGCTCGTACCACTGTCTCCATAGAAGTCATCCACTGCCATCAATAGTGCGTCCGTCTTTTGTGTCCATGCTATTGTCTCCACCAACACTGTCTTCACCTCTCACCCGCCCGCACCACCAACCCCTCTTCTATGCCCACGCTGTTGTCTCCACTGCAGCCGTCTGACGCCACTGATGGTGTGTCCTTCTCCCGTGCCTGCACTACCATCTCCACTGATGACATATTCACCTCTCCCACAACTCCATGCTACCGACACCTCTTTTGCACCCGCACCGCCGTCGATGCCGTGTCCCTCTTCCGTGCTCGCATCGTCTTCACTTCTCTCACACCCACTTCGCCAAACCCTCTTTCATGCCCGAGCCTTCGTCTCCAACATTACCGTCCGCCATCATCTATGACTCCCTCGTAGGCCAGCCATGCTCATGCCTACCCGCCACAAATACTGCCTTGTGTGCTATGAGGCTGTGCTTGGAACTTATCGGTGGCTAGTGGTGTTGACAATATTTGTGTCTATTACCTCAGCTATGTGCTTCACGTGTACTTTCCTCTCATTGTAATACATGAAGCACAAATGGGCCATGCCTCGGCTCGCCGAAGGCGAGCCAGGCTGGCACGGCAATGCACAATGGGCCATCGCGACCCAGCACGGTTTATGCACGAAGCACAAAGGGCCCATGTGGCAGCGGCCAGCATGATGCCCACCTCCTCTAGTATATATAGATACAATTAGTGGTGGGCACTGGGCCATACTTTTTTGGGCCAGCCTGAGGCACGGAGTGCACAGCCTAATCCAAGCCCGACCCGACACGTAAGAGGGCGGTGCCATGCCAGCCTGACACTGTAGCTCGAGCCATGGCGAGCCAGGCAACTCGGGCACGACGGGCGACACTACCCAGCTTGGCTGTTTGGTCTGGGTCCGTGATGCATGCCAGCCCATTGGCACGGAGCCACTGCCGTGGCCCGCGGCAACCGTTGCTGCTGTTGCACCTTGGTCGCCCGTGCCTCGCCCACAGCGCCGTGCCCCCGTCGCTCACCACCTCACCCTCCAGGCCACACAGCGCCTTGCCCGCCACGTCGCCCGCCTCGCCCACCATTCCGCCCTCTGACGGAGGGGAGGAGGGAGCCAGAGCCGGAGGGGAGACAGGAGATGGAGGGGAGGAGGGAGGCGGTGGGGGAGGGAGGCAGTGGGGAGGCCGAACTCCGGAGGAGCACGAGCGTGCAACATCGCCTGGGAGGCTGGGAAACTTGGAGTCGGGAGGGGAGGATCAGAGGAGATTGCCAAGGCCCGAGGAGAGCATGGGAAAAGAGGAAAGAGAGAGAGAGAGAGAGAGAGAGAGAGAGAGGGGAAAAGAGGGAGAGAGAGAGAGGAGGGAAAAAAGAGAGGGAAGTTGAAAATTGATACGTTCGTGAATCATGATTCGTCTGCCTGATTTCATTCTATGTGGGGCGCGGCTGTGTCTGCATTTCAATTAAAATGACACAATGCAACGTAAAGCGACACGACGCGACGTAAAGTGATGCGAAACCACGTAAAGTGATCCCACGTGACGTAAAGCAATGCGACACAACGTAAAGTGACTCGATTCCAGTGCAACATTGTGCCCGTGCCTGCTTTTCAAATTTTGAATGATCATTTGCTTGCTAATCACTATAAAATCTGCCCGAGCTCTCTCATTCTACAACATCTCACTCGCTCTCTCTATTTTCGCTCAGAACACCCTGCTCGCACTCTCATTTGTTTAGCATATTCTGCAATATCCCGCTTGCTCTATTTTTTTGCTCTTCCTCCACGAAACAAAATGTTTCGCAAGAGCAGGAGAGCACGCCCTCGCTCTCCAAGTCCCTCTCGCTGGGATGAAGAGATCGATCTGCGCCAACTCTCCCCCAGCATGGGAGACTATGGCATGGATGACTGTCATCTAGACGGTACACACGGTATCAAGGATGCCTCGTACATTCCAGATGCACCGAACTCCGATGCCGTTGCATCGGTGTATCTGGGATGGGCGTCGGTATCAGCACCGAGCTCGAATGTTGCTACATTGATGTAACCAGGACGGACGTCCATATCCGGCACTCGACAGGTGTGGTGCTGGCAACACATGGATAGAACCGTCAAAATTGTGGACGGATGTGATGTAGTGTATGCTATTTGCAACTACTGTCAAAGTTAAATTGTCTGCATGTGCATGTGGTATAACAGGTCATCTGAAGAGACATGCAGAGACAGATCAACTTCAACACCGATGGTTCGGTAAGTACGTGAGTATACAACGCCGATGTAGCTAGACACGAAATTGCACTTATATAGTTACGGAGGATCTTCCACTTAGAATGGGTGAGAGCTCTAATTTTGAAAGAATGGTGAAACGTGGTTTTTGCCTCCAATACCAACATGTTAGTAGAAGAACAACTGCACGTGACATTTATAAAATGTTTACAAATAAACTATAAATGTTAAAATAGACTTTCATGGTAGCTAGTTTTTCCTTTGCCTTAACATCAGATATATAGACTTCCTCACATCAAAGAGCAACTTATATTAGTGTTGTTGCGCATTACTTAGACGACAACTACGTAATAAACAAAGGGTTATAGGGTTTAGGCCAATCTCCGAGTCACACATCGGAGAGGCTGTCGCTAACCATGTACATGAGGTTATTACCGACTTTAAAAATATAAAGTAGAGTTATTTCCATCACTGGATAACATACGCAATGCTATCCAGTTTGTTAACGATTCATTTGTAAGGTTTGCACAGTTCTCAAAGTACTGCAGGGCCAACAATAAGGAACCAAGAAGATTCAACCTTAATTTGAAGGTTAGATGGAACTCGACGTATATTATGCTGGAACGGTGTAAGGGCTACGAGCATATTATCACTGTCTTCGTCAACTGCAACAATGGTGAGCCGTTGGTTACTGAAGTAGATTGCCAAATTGCCGGTTATTTTCATAATTTTTTAGAAACTTTTTATAATGTAGCTAAAGATTTATCCGTTGCGTAATACCCAACTCCTTCCTTAGTCATTGAGTGGCTTTGGACTATTGCTAATGCTTTTAAAAAATATAGAGATAATTATATTTTACATCCTATTATAGAACCAATGGAGAAAAATTTTTAAAATATTTTCAAGCTCTTCCACATCTTTGCTGTTTTGCTACTATTTTGGATTCTCAGAGAAATTTTCTGACTTGCAGGGCGTCTTCCACAGAATAGGTGAGGCATTCGATCTTGATTTCTCTGATACCTATACTCATATTTATAATGACTTTTTTTAGAGTTTTCGATAAATATAATGATAAGTTTGGCACCAGAAGTGAAGCAAGAAGATCTATCTCAACAACGCAATAAACACGAGGTAATTCGACCGCTTTAAATATATGGAAGAAGCTAAAATGCAAAGCATTTGGCTCGTCTTCCTAATCGTTGAGCAGATCAACATGGAATCCATGAGTAGAGCTCAACCGCTACCTCGATACGCCTTTCGTGGAGACCGACTTTAACATGGATGAGGAAAATCAACTCAACTTGTTCTTATGGTGGAAGAATAACCAACGTATTTATCCCGTGCTATCCCATTTTGCAAGGGACATATTTACGGTTTCGGTGTCCACTGTCTCATCGAAAGCCACTTTCAGTTTGGTGGGGAGAGTACTTGAGTCGAGGAGGTCGTCTCTCAAACCTGAGATGGTTTGAGGCAATTACATGCCTAAAGGATTGGGAGCGTGCAGAAAACATGAAAAAACATGAGCCTGAGGATCCAGAGATCATGAAAGCGGTAATCGACTTTGACAATCTCAATACGATCATGCCCGAGATGGAAAGAAGAGTTCAAAGCCGGTACAGAGCGGATGACGAGACCGAGGTAGACACGATCAGGCTCGAGGGCTATAAAAGGAGGACGACAGACTGCGTCAAAAAACACACACACATCAAACCAACCAATCAATACCTTTCTTTTCCTTTGCATTAGGAGTAGACACATAGCTTTTAATCTTTTTTCCTGTAATACACGTTGATCAATACAAGTTGCGCATCGCCGGTTATTAATCTTTGCTGCATTACGCCCTATCAGGTCCTGCTTTCTCTCCGATCTTGTTGCGCATCGCCTTTTTCGGGAGAAGTAGCCTTTATCCCCATCTGATCGGCTCGTAGAGTTGATCAGATTTATCAGTTACCTGATCCGTATTGGTTTGCTTCAAAACCGGCTAAGATCAAACCGTTACCAGGCCTCAGATCGGTTCCTTGATCGATCTTCATGGAGAACACGTCTCTCTTGCTGATTGCGAGATCAAATCGATTGGCACGTTAGCGAACCAAGTTTGAACCCGACGTTCTCGTATGTTAATGACGATCAACCCTTCGTCAAGATTTTTGCGTCAACAACTTCACCACTAACCTAGTAGTCTACAACGTTGTTTTATAATTTTTTAAAAAAGAAGGCTCGCTGGATTAAAAGCTAAACCCAACGGGGAAGCGGCAAGAACACAAAGGCAGACGACCTTCGGATCCGCTTCCATGGCCTCCGCTTCTCTCCTCTTCTCCCTCGTTCTCCTCGTCCTCCTCCTCCCAGCCTCGAACGCCATCTACTGCGACGAGGACGACTGCTACGACCTCCTCGGGTATCATCACCCCCTTCTTCCCTTCCCTCCCCTAGTCCCCTCCATTCTTTTCTTGGTTTCTTGGCACCTCTCTCAAATCACCCCACGGCGCAGGGTTAAGCAGGACGCGAACGCGTCAGAGATCAGGAAGTCCTACTACAAGCTTTCCCTCAAACAGTGAGTTCCTTCCTTCCTTCCTCGGTTCTTGTCCGCAGCTCGTCCAATTCAACCCGATGCGACGCCGACCCGTTTCTTGGAATGTGTTGTGTGCTGTGCAGCCACCCGGACAAGAACCCCGATCCGGAGTCGCGAAAGCTGTTCGTCAAGATCGCCAATGCTTACGAGGTCTGGACTGGGCAGTTCTTGCGTAAAGTTTGCATCTCCTGCTGGCAATGACTGAACCATTTTTGTCACCCAAGATCTGTTGTTTAATTCCATATGTTGGGTGCCGATTTATGTATGATTGCTAACGTTCACCAAGATATTTATGAATTTCATCCATTAATGTTGTGCAATTCGGTGCAGCAACTACATTCTTTTTAAGAAACGAGTTTGATGCAGTTGATGCTTTGAGTCTACCTGATCTAAAAGGCCATCTAAAATGCCACCCGCGATGGTATACACTGGTTAAACTATGAAACCTGTAGTTGGAGCTCATCGAACTTTCTGCCATGAATGGTAGTTTTCCACTTTGTGGTTTGATCGAACAAACCATTCGCCTGACTGAGCATTGCTGCTATCCGTTAGTAATTATCAACATAGTTTATTCTGGTCCATGGTGAGGCACAAGAGCTGAGGTTATGATGATCATTTTGTTAAGGCTGCACAAGGAATTGCCATCTCAGGGTAAATAGCTGTCAAAATAATTGTAAATTGCATGTCATGTTTGTCAAGTTGTTCAGATGGCATTACCCTTTTTCATTGTGGTTGACCCAGATAACTTGTGCAAAATTTGCATTTTCTTCCTGATATGGAGTGGTAATATGCATTGAATCTTTTATCTTGCATTATAAAATTGAGTTATTTTACCATTTAGGCTATTAATCGTATTAAGAGTTTCTCTTGTGAAGAACATTGCTGTTGACTACTATTTTCTTCTTGCCCTGCTCTATGCTGCCGCTATTTTTCTAATTTTCCTCTTTCAATTGTTATTTGGCTCTTGAGTTAGTCTACCTTTTTGATCAATCAGATTCTAAAAGATGAATCAACTAGGGAGCAGTATGACTATGCTATTGCACATCCAGAGGAGGTAAACCTGCAATCCTTATTTTCTTACACTGAAAAAGGGCGAATTGTCTGGCTTCAGTGCTTTACCATGCCATTAAGCATTTTCTGTTTTCTTTCAATTTATTTAGAAAACGCTGACTTACTGGAGTATTTTCCAACTTTTCACATTTCATGGCCATTTTTTTATTTGTTTTGTGCCAACCACAGACATGGCAATTAGATATGAATTAATTGAGGTGTATCTACTAGATGTTTGTGCCAAAGGTTTCTGAACAAGGAACTTAATGTGCCACAAAGAATAGTATAGTGTCTTAAGTTTTACCTCAAGCTTGACACAATATTAGAAGAAAAGATACCTACACTGCAGTTTAATGAATGTGTTTTGAATTGTGGATCAGCCCATAGTTTTTTTTCCTAAATGGACTTTGAGGTTATTTCTGTCCTTTAACCCCTTAATGTTGTACCACTGAATGAGGGATCTCCCTAACTCCAAGCATGAATATAGTAATAAAATGAAAAAAATGACATGGTGGACATTTTACCTTCAATTTTGTAATGTGCAATGCAAGTGAAACACATGCCCTTTTGTTTGTGTTACAGATAGATGTTGGTACTTACATATGAGAAATGGCTGTAAAGAGCGTAGACTGTAAGCTGGGGGAGGGGGATCAGAGATACTGATCAGGAGGCATTGACATTGTGAAACATATATTTGCACATTCTGACAAAAAATTACACGAAACTGTTTCGGCATGATTTCAGCTTAAAATACACTATCCAACATTCACCTTTATTAAACAACACTTTTAGTTTCTTATTGTCTTCACCGAGGCAAGCATCTCCTGATTTTCCAGATTGATTTGCACAATATGGAGTGAATTCGTTTCACAATCGACTGGAATCTGATAATGCAAAATAGATGGACTTAATTTTAAAATTTTTACAGTACCACAGAAATTATTTCCATCCTTGAGAAACACCTACCAAAATGTAACACTCCAAAAGAAAATTACTGTTGTAACTTATATTTTTTTAAAAATGCCTAACTCTAACCGAAAAAACGTACTTTTATGTCTCTATTTAGTGTGTTCGATAGTTGGAGTGCATATGTATTTTGTCTCCATTTTTCTTATTGGCGTATGGCTACAAAATTTATTTATGCCTTCTTGAATACTGTAAGAAAGGCTAATTGTTTGATTATGCAGATATTAGATGGGAAAAAAGTGACGTGCATGAAACACAAGTTGTACTTATGAGTATGATGCAAAGATAGTAGACTATTAACATAGCAAAGGAAATCATTGATACAAATTACTCCATTTCTCCATAAGATATCGCATAGTCTCTATTCATAGTAATTTATTTGATAGATCTGAACAAGGTCAAATTTTCCATGTTAGACTTTTTGCTAATTTCGGTAAGGTTAAGTGACATTCTTTTTGCCTCTTAGTCGGTTGTCATGTTGTGATGTTTGTCCTTTCCGCCTGAACACTATTAACTACTGATTGCCATTTGCCAATTGTTTGTGTTATTTATTTATTTTCTTCATTTCAGGTCTTTTACAACACTGCTCAGTATTATAGAGCATATTATGGACATAAAACGGTTCGATTTTTCTATCAATTTTTTTTAGCAATGTTCTGCATAATTTCTATACTACCACCACTAATTGCTCCAACTGTTTGTGATAGGATCCACGTGCTGTGTTGATTGGCCTGCTTGTAATTGTTTCAGCATTTCAATACATAAACCAGTTGGCAAGGTATAATCAGGTATGGATATGGCATAAAAAAAGGGCAAGAGATAAGATTGTGGAATTTTAAGCTGTGGTTCTGATTTGCTGTTTGTGAACCAAATGTTCAACTTGTTTAGTAGATGTTTACTAACTATTAATCTTAAAGATCAACCAAGCAATTTTTACCTCCTATCCATAATATTGCTTTCAAAAGAATGAATGTAGTTATTCAGGAATTGCACTCATTACTGTTGTGCAAGTTCACCTTTTCATTACACTTCAATTTTCTTTTTGAGAGGGACTCCACCTTTTTTTTCTTAAAACTCTTTACCATCTCAGTGGTTGCAGCATTTAAACCCTTACCATATGTGCACATTTTTAGTCTCACAAATTCTCAATCTACTAGCTTGACTTAATTTTGTGTAATTATATACATAATGCTACTACTTTGCTTTAGTTTGTGTACTTTTTTAGTATCACAAATGCTCAGTGTACCGATTGCCCTCTCTCAGTGTTGTATATAAACTAAAACTATGATCCTGAGGAAGGTAAGAATTGCTACTTAATTATTAGTCAGTGCTCTATTTGTCTATTAGGTAGGCTATATGATATATATACTGTATGAGATCTGATATTTTAAAGCAATCTTTTTTTTTTTGCTAATCAATATTGGTTTGAAGGAATCATATTTTTGTCTGGAAAGCTTTGAAATTAGAGAACTGTGTCTTAAACATTATTTGTTTTATGTCATTGAATATCAGCATAAAACATAAGATTCTGTATCCTTTTCTCCATTTTAATAATAGAAAGACAACAAAAATGCCTTAGCATAACAATAGTATATGTTTTTTTTGTTAACAACAGTACAAACACTGAAACTGTGATGCTCTTGTTGCAGGCCATAACAAGTGTCAAGCAAACTCCTGCTTACAAAAATAGGTTAAAAGCGTTGGAGTTTGAACGAACTGGGGGAATTGGAAGCAAAAAGAAGGGTCACAAGCAGATGGATAAGTACGAATGACATCCAATAAGCTTGTTTGAGGCCGAATTGTCTTATCTGAAAATTTCAAGGCTGATTTGGTTCCCACTGCCAGTTCCGTTTGTAGTTTACTTCCAAACGAGATCTCAAAGTTTAAAATCTTGTGTGTTGTCTACATGATGTTGGAATATTTCAACAACCTCGATAGATTCCTTTGCCCTTTTAGTCTCTTTTTCCTTTTTGAAACTGCATCTGCATGTTTTAGAAAGATGCATTCTGTTATCATGTTGCAATTCTGGAAGAAACTGTTGGGTCTTCCCTTTTCAATATAATTCATGTTGCAATTCTGTCGTAGTATTAAAGATGTTTCCTAATGACATAGTCTTTCACATATCACTTGCACTGGTTTACCGTGACTGGCTATAACATCTTTGTTCATCATGTAGGAAGGTCTAAGAGCTTTATTTCTCATGTAGGAAGGTTGAAGAAGAGCTTAGTAATGAAGTCGATTTGCAGATACAGGGAGTTGAGAAACCCTCTGTGTGGAGTCTCTATGGTGTCCAATTTACACTTTTGCCTTATTCCATTGGCAAGGTCAGTGTATCCTTTCGAAATTTCTATGTTTTGAACTGAATAAATTGCGAAGGACCCACCTATAGTTTCAACTTTTTGCAAGCACCTGCATGTGCTATGAAAATTTGACCGGAAGCATACTGAAATTTATTGCATAACTTTTTTGTGGCAGGTGCTCACTTGGGAAATTTGTTGGTTTTGGAGATACCGGGTAAAGAAATTACCGTACGCATGGGAGGATGCTTGCTACTTGACTCAGACTTCCCTTAAAATACCTGCTAATACATGGCAAAATATTGGTAATTACTGTTAGACAATATCCTTGTATATGTTTGTTAGCCTTGTATAGATATTCTTATATAGGTTTTCCATCTATATCCTTATGTATGTGTGTGTGTGTTGTGTGTGTGTGTGTATATATATATACACATATATACTGGTCTATTGGCCTCATGTTGAATACAAGTGCTATTCATAACATGGTATCAAAGCAAAGGGTTTAGGGTTAGGTTCCTCACCAGCGTTGCACTTGCGCCCCTTTTTTTGGCGGCTCTTCCCGTCGCCTCTTCTCTGGCCGACGTTCGTCCACTGTTGGCCATCTCTAGCAAGGACCGGGCCTTGGCTTCCGCGATCCCGTCTTGGCCGGTCGACCGTGCGCCTGCCGGATTGTCGCGCTGCTCGTCGCCGTGCAGTCTCCGGCTCGCCTAGTCCGTGGAGAAGACCTAGCCGATGGCTTCACCCGTGTCGTCCGCTGCAGCTGGCAGATCCGAAGCCCCAAGTCGACTTCGTCTACCACGCTCGCCGCCACTTCGACTGCCGCCGCCCCGGGTTTCCTCTCCCGCCTCGGCCTCCTCACAGATCCGCGCTGGCGCCCCGACTCCGGCGATCTTGACTCTTCCGCGTCGTCGTGTGGCCGCCTGGAGCCCGCCGCCTCTGGTCTCCCGCCGACTTGCAGGCGCCCCGCTTCCGTGCACGCTGACGCGCGGCTTCAATCCCCACGCCGGCGCCGTTCTTGTCTTCCTCCAGCCGCCCGTGAGGACCCTCTCGCTCGGATTTCACGCTTGTGGAGCTCACATTGGCCTGGTTCACGTCCGGGATTGAAGAGGACTTCAAGTCCGGGCAGTCTCCAGTGAAGGGATAAGAAGACTGGTTCACATCCGTGAGACAAAAAAAAATCTCATCATCTTCAGGCTCGTCTTCGGGCACAGTCTTTGTTCCTCGCTGCCTAGTCATTTATGATGGTCTCAATTATCGAGGCTGGGTTCTCCATATGCGCCTTCACATGCGCGATCAACGTCTCTGGGAGTTTCTTTCTAGCGAGCTACCTTGTCCGCCTCGTCCTGCTTCTCCTGCCACACCTGTTATTCTTAAGGAGCCAAATGATGCTGCTCGACAGAAAGTGTCTGATGATTATGTTGATGCTGTGGAGTCTTTTCAGACTCAGTTCGTTGCTTACAAGACATGGATTGATGAAGATGCTCGTGCCTCTGCTATTTTGGTGGCCAGCATGGAGATGCATCTCACTGGTGACATTGTCACTGTCTTTGGCACAGTTGATGTGGGTGCATCTTCGCGATCGCTATGAGCTTGCCGGCGACTCTCTGTACCTTGCTGTTGTGCGACAGGAGCAGTCACTGCAGCAGGGTGATTCTACTGTGGATGAGTTTTATGCGCAGTTGTCTTCGGTGTGGCGTCAGCTTTGATTCTCTAAGTTCGGAGGTTTGCTGCACTTGCCAGTGCTGTCAGTGTTAGCACTCTCATTTGGAGCTTCGTCGCATCTACGACTTCTTGACACGTCTTCGGGCTAAATTTGAGCAGATTCGTGCCCAGCTGCTTGCTCGTCATCCTCGTGTGACCCTGTTGGAGGCCCTTGCAGCTATTCGTATTGAGGAGACTCGCCTTTGTGGCGCATGTCTGCTAGTGTCTCCTTCAGTCTTGGCGGTGCCTTGTTCTACTCTATCAGTGGCACCTACTCCAGTTTCAGCTAACTGGGGGTGGAGGTCTTCACTGCACCTACTGCGATAAGAATGGACATGTGGAGCAGTTCTGCTACCTACTGCGATAAGAACGGACATGTGGAGCAGTTCTGCTATCGGAAGAAGAAGGATCTTGCTCGTCAAAGTGGCTGTCCTCCTAAGGGCACTGGAGGCTCAAGCGTCTCCTCTCAGTGGACTCCTCCTCAACGGACTTCTGCTGACTCTGACTCCACACTCAGGAGATTTTTATGCTCCTACGTCGCATGGCTGCCTCTCCAATGACAGGTTTTGCTACTCAGTCTTCTAATGAGAAACCACCTTTCTCATCAAGTATAACACCATGGATGCTTGACTTTGGAGCTTCTTTTTATATGACATCTGATCCCACGAGTCTATTCCATCAGTCCTCTTGCTGCTCCCATCACTGTACATACTGTAGATGGTACCTCTCTTTCTGTTGCAGGACGAGGTACTCTTTTGTCTTCCTCTTTTCATATTTCTGCTGTTTCTCATGTTCCCAAACTGACCCTGCAGTTCATATCCGCTGGCCAGCTTACTGATCATGGCTGTCGTGTTATCCTTAATTCTGACTCTTGTTGTGTTCAGGATCGCCGCACGGGAGCTCTGGTTGGGACTGGCCCTCGGCGCCATGACTCTCAGAGCTTGACTGGCTTTGTCTTCCTTCCGCTGCCTCTGCTAGTCTCTCTGTTTCCTCCACTGCTTCAGCATTTGTTACATCTTCTACCGGGTCTTTTACTCAGTAGCATCACCGTTTGGGACATCTTTGTGGTTCGCGTCTGTCTTCTTTAGTTCGTCGTGGCCTTTTACGCTCTGTGTCTGATGATGTCTCTTTACATTGTACGGGCTGTAAGCTTGGCAAACAGCTACAACTCCCCTATCCTTCGAGTGAGTCTGTGTCCCAGTGTCCTTTTGATCTTGTTCATTCTGATGTTTGGGGTCGGCTCCTTTTGTTTCAAAAGGAGGTCATAAATATTATATTCTTTTTATAGATGATTTTTCTTGCCACACTTGGATATACTTTATGTCCTCTCGTAGTGAGGTTCTATTCATCTATAAGACTTTTGCCACTATGATTCACACTCAGTTTGATTCTCCCATTCGTGTTCTTCGTGCTGACTCGGCAGGGGAGTATCTGTCAGGAGCTCTTCGAGCTTTTCTTGCTACGCAGGGCACTCTCTTAAGTTTTCATGTCCTGGTGCTCATGCTCAGAATGGTGTGGCTGAGCGCAAACATCGTCATCTTCTTGAGACAGCTCGTGCTCTTATGCTTGCTTCCGTTGTTCCACCTCACTTCTGGGTTGAGGCTGTTTCCACTGCCACCTACTTGATCAATATCCAACCTTCTTCTGCTCTTAAGGGTGGGATTCCAGTGGAACGTCTTTGTGGCATGCCTTCTGATTATTCTGGACTTCGCCTTCTTGGGTGTGTGTATGCTGTTCTTCTAGCACCTTGTGAACGCACCAAGCTAACTGCTCAGTCTGTTGAGTGCGACTTTCTGGGATACAATGCTGAGCATAAGGGATATCGTTGTTGGGATCCTGTTGGCCGACGGATGCGGATCTCACGAGATGTCACTTTTGATGAATCTCGTCCCTTCTACCCTCGTTCTTCTTCCTCTCAAACATCTCTTGTTGAGCCACTGTCTTTCCTGATTTTTCCTGATACTCCAGTTGTCACTTTTCCTCTTTCATAATCGGTGTCTCCTTTATCGCCGGTTTCTTCACCACTGACCTCTCCTCCAGAGTTTTCTTCAGATGTTGCTCTTTCCTATCCTCTATACTACAATCGTCGTCCGCACGATGAGGAATCTTCTGATGTGCCATCGTCTTCACCTGATGAGTCACCTTCTTCAGTGTTTGCTCTTCGTTATGCTCTTCGCGATCGACAGTCTATTCGGCCTCCTGAGCGTATTGGCTTTGTTGGTGCAGCTCTGGCCGAGCTGACTTCTTATCGTGATGCTGTTATTCATCAGGAATGGCAGCATGCGATGGTGGAAGAGCTTGCCTCCCTTGAGCGCACTGGCACGTGGGATCTTGTACCACTTCCTCCACGTGTCCGTCCCATTACATGCAAGTGGGTTTATAAGATTAAGACTTGCTCTGATGGTTTTCTTGAGTGCTACAAGGCTCGTCTTGTGGCGCGTGGTTTCCAGCAGGAGCATGGTCGTGATTATGATGAGACTTTTGCACCTGTGGCTCACATGACCACTGTTCGCACTCTACTTGCTATGATCTTTGTCCGTGAGTGGTTCATCTCTCAACTTGATGTCAAGAATGCCTTTCTTAATGGTGAGCTGCGTGAGGAGGTCTATATGCAGCCACCACCGGGGTATTTAGTTCCTGAGGGCATAGTTTGTCGGCTTAATCTCTCTCTTTATGGGCTTAAGCAAACCCCTCGTGCTTGGTTTGAGCGTTTTTCTTCTGTGATCACTGCAGTTGGTTTTTCTACTAGAGCTCATGATCCTGCGCACTTTGTTCACACACCTTCTCGAGGTCGAACTCTTCTCCTTCTATATGTTGATGACATGATCATCATTGGAGATGATTCTTAGTATATTGCCTTTGTAAAGGCTCGTCTTAGTGAGCAATTTCTTATGTCCGATCTAGGTCCTCTTCGATACTTTCTTGTGATTGAGGTTTCTTCTACATCTGAGGGTTTCTCTCTCCCAAGAGAAGTATATCCAGGATCTTCTTGATCGTGCTTCTCTCATTGATCAACGTACAGCTGAGACTCCTATGGAGCTCAATGTTCACCTTCGATCTACTGATTGTGAACCTCTTGAGGATCCTACTCGCTATCGCCATCTTGTTGGGAGTCTTGTTTACCTTGGTGTCACTTGTCCTGACATTTCGTATCCCGTCCATATCTTGAGTCAGTTCGTTTCTGCTCCCACTCAGCTCCACTATAGTCATCATCTTCGTGTTCTACGTATCTTTGTGAAACTATCTCTCGACGTCTTTTCTTTCCACGCTCCAGCTCTTTACAGCTCCAGGCATACTCTGATGCTACCTGGGCTAGTGATCACACTGATCGCTGGTCTCTTTCTGCTTACAGTGTTTTTCTTGGTGGTTCTCTCATTGCTTGGAAGACTAAGAAGCAGACATCAGTTTCTCGTTCGAGTGCTGAGGCTAAGTTGCGGGCTATGGTTCTTTTGACAGCAGAGGTTACTTGGCTATGATAGCTACTTGAGGATTTTGGTGTTTCTGTTTCTACACCAACTCCTCTTTTATCTAACAGTATAGGAGCTATTAGCATTGCTCGAGATCTAGTGAAGCATGAGCTCACCAAGCATATCGGTGTTGATGCTTCTTATATGCGGTCACAGGTACAGAATCAGGTTGTGGCTCTTCAGTATGTGTCTTAGGAGTTTCAGTTGGCTGATTTTTTCACGAAGATACAAACTAGAACTCAACATAACTTTTATCTCTCCAAACTCAGTGGTATCCTTGTATATAGTTTGTTAGCCTTGTATAGATATTGCCTTATATAGGG
This sequence comes from Rhipidocladum racemiflorum, assembly GCA_036346355.1. Lineage (NCBI taxonomy): Eukaryota > Viridiplantae > Streptophyta > Magnoliopsida > Poales > Poaceae > Rhipidocladum > Rhipidocladum racemiflorum. The sequence goes on from CM070570.1 coordinate 62,305,273, forward strand.
CTTTCCATCTATACCCTTATGTATGTATATGTACTGGCCTATTGGCCTCGTGTTGAATACAAGTGCTATTCATAACAATTACCACTTTTAGTAATGTGTAGGACTTTAGGTGTCTTTGTTATACCAATTTACTTTTAGTTTAGCACTGTTTTGGGGATCTGAAGCATTCTCTGCATGCTTTGGGGATCTGAAGTGTTTTGTCCTGTGCATGTTTTGGGCTGGTAAGCACCCAGAATTTTAACCGCTTGTCAGCAATGAAAGTTTATCTTTTTTTTTGGAACAAAAAATATTCTAAAATGCCTTTTGGACATGTATCAGAGCTGTGTTGGCATTTCCAACACGATGTTCGACACTGATAATGCTTGGAGGAGTATTCATTCAATGTGGTGCAACAATGTAGTTCTAGCAGTAAACTACTACCTCTGTTCTTTTACTAGTCGTTTTGGATATCGACACGGTCTCCGATACACACTTTTGACCATTATCTTGTCTAGTTATATGTTAGTAAAAATTATTAAAAATACAATGATATGAAAGTATTTTTGATGACCAATCTAGTGATATCATTTTCATGTGACAAATCCTAATACTTATGTCCATATTAAGGGTTAAAAGTTTTAAAAGGTTGACTGTTTTATCTAAAACGGCATCTAAGAAAGAGCGGAAGGAGTAGTTGACAGAAAAAAGTTTCCATGCATGCTCATGTTTACTGCCAAATGCCAATGGTCCGTTGCCTCACTGGTTGAACCATATAGTTGGGCCCAACTTGCTTGCTCTTTGTAGTGTTTCCGATCAAGTGCGCTGTTAACTTAGTTAAAACACTGGAATTCTTTTGCATTGCCAGAATGATCATGGCTTCTTTTTCCCTGTATCTTGTTTCAGATGAGTCTAGGAAGGAGAATCTTGTCATGAAGCGCCTTTGGGAGAAGAGTAACATGGAGATGTACATTGCGGAGATGAGAAAGCAATCAAAGCGTAGAAGATAGCTGCCGCTCATTATTGACTGAAGATTACGAGAAGCGGTTGTTTAACAACACCACATGTAGGACCATACTGGAGTGAAAAGGCATTCATAATTCAGGCTAGTTTATCGACCGCTAAACGAGGAAAATCACCAAATACAGTTGATCTTCCAACTGGTCATCGCGAGGTGATCTTCCCAAGTGCCATGGTGCCGAACAAAGATGCAGAGCAAATGAACAATCCTGTAACCCTGTGAACAAATTATAAGCACATCGTTGACTGTGGAGGTTGATTCCATAATACATTGAATATTTTTTTCTTTTTTTCCCACGTAAGCTCCAATCTATTTGGAATCGATACAGAAGAACATCTATACATGTGTAATGGAAACTTAACCGGAGTTGAAGAAGTCATTGTTTCTGGGTTGTGCCAACGGGTTCGAAATAGTTCATTTGTTTGTGGGATATGCTAGAAGTGTCCCTGCTTCTATCAAAATAACTTGAGTGCTAAAAACGTCTGTTAAGACCTGATTTACTAAGCAAACAGGCAAATACTCCCACCGCTTCGCTTGTAAGGCCCCTTTCTGTTTTGGAATCTTGTTGCAAATCATAGAGCTTCAATATATGTCTTTGTTTAATTATTTTTTCTAAGCGCTTGTGATGAGCGCATTTGCACAAACCATCGCATCTCTTCTTTCTAAAGCACTTGATGGAACGGTAGTATAATCATTCTCTTTGGTAAATCTGTCCCTTGTCAAAATTTGCCTTGTAAAAACAATGGAGCTGTTGATAACTTACACATCATGTATGCTCCATGTAACATCCCAAATTTGTTTCTTGTGAGTCTATAATCTCGAAGCAAAGGAAGGGGTAAATAATCCATCTACTCTTCATTCATATTTTAATATTTATACAATTTTAAAAAGAAAAGTATTAAAGCACCTCTCATTTTAACTTAACTAGTAAAGTGCCCGTGCGTTGCAACGGATCCTAAATAGATGATGACACCACAAGTTTTAAACTCTTAAAAACAAAAAAAAAACGATAATTTAAAACTTGAGCTATCACTTATTTGAGATCCGTTACTGAAGAACCACTGAACAAGAGAATGCAAGGAAATGCAAATAAGGCTAGACAAATAGCAAATAACTATGGAATTCCTCACCTACTGGACTTTGAACCCCTACTGTTCTGACCCAAGAACGATCTGGCAGACTCACCGTCACCTCCAACTCATTCTTATAATAGTTAAGATATATCACCTACACACATCCAATTAATGTATATTGCATCTACCATCGGTCACGCACAGTCGTTTGCTCTATATACACCACTCGAAAAAATTCATTACTGAGCAAGAAATAAAAGCTGCCGTTCCTATTTCGCTGCAAGAGCCGTGACGAGGTGTGGAAACAGTACCCACAGCAGTGAAAAAACATCGATCTCTTCACCCGCGCTGCTCCTGAAAACTCGAGACGAACCAAAAAGAAAAAAAAACTCGGGTCAAAACGCATCATTCGCATGCATGGCTGCATGCAATTCATAGTGACAGCACACATGCATGTAATCACCAGGGTTGCAAACGATGCAACGGATATTTAATATGGATACAAAATTTACGCTCACACACATATGAACCAGAAATTAATTAATTCCGAAAATTAAAAATGGCAGTAGTAGTAACTGATGAAGCGGTAATTAGTGAGTCAATCATATACTCCCTCCAGGTGCAAAAAAGAAGTCGTTTTGGACATCGACACGGTCTTCAAAACACAATTTTGATCGTTAATTTTTATTATAATATATTTATAAAACTCAATAAAATTATAATATTATGAAAGTACTTCTCGAGACAAGTCTACACATATAATTTTTATGTATATAATTTAAATATTTTAAAATATATCGATAGTCAAAGTTTTAGAAGTTTGACCATCACTATGTCCAAAACGACATCTTTTTTGCACCTGGAGGGAGTAGTAGTGGAGTACTCTTGTATTATTTTGTTCTTATCCTTGGCTTGAAGAGACGCATAAATACGCTCCACCTGGGTAACAGTAATAGTCAAAAAGCTTCCCCTCTCCATCACTCAATAATTACGGCGGTTACGTAGTCTAAAACATTGGGCATCAGTGTACTATTCATCTAAATAAGATGCCCGTGCGTTGCAACGGTATCTACATTTTGAACGGCTGTCCTGCTATTACGATAATATGAAACAAGAAAATATGTTGTAATACCTTATACAGTAGGACACTATTGAAGCAGTATTTCTATATTTCTATGTAAATGAAGCGTTACGACGTGTTTCTTCTTGCTGAGTGGTTAATTAATTAAAGAGGTGGGTAATTAAAGAATGGTCTTGTGTGCTGTCTTCCATCCACACCTGGAGTGGTTAATTAAAGAGGTGGGTAATTAAAGAATGGCAGAACTTGTAATTTTGATGAAATGACTTGAGAAGAAACTCTCACTTTATATAGTAGAGATTGGAAGTTCTATGTAAATGAAGCGTTCTGACGCTTCGTTTCTTGTGCCTGGAGTGGTTAATTAATTAAAGAGGTGGGTAATTAAAGAATGGTCTTGTGTGTTGTCTTCCATCCACACCTGGAGTGGTTAATTAAAGAGGTGGGTAATTAAAGAATGGCAGAACTTGTAATTTTGATGAAATGACTTGGAAAGAAACTCTCACTTTATATAGTAGAGATTCATCTAAATAAGGTGCCCGTGCGTTGCAACGGTATCTACATTTTGAACGGCTGTCCTGCTATTACGATAACATGAAACAAGAAAATATGTTGTGCAAATAATACCTTATACTGATGAGACCTTTGTTGAAGCGATATTTTTATATTTCTATGTAAATGAAGCGTTACGACGCTTTCTTCTTGCGCTGAGTGGTTAATTAATTAAAGAGGTGGGTAATTAAAGAATGGTCTTGTGTCTTGTCTTCCATCCACACACAGGTGGTTAATTAAAGAGGTGGGTAATTAAAGAATGGCAGAACTTGTAATTTTGATGAAATGACTTGGGAAGAAACTCTCACTTTATATAGTAGAGATTTGTGCTAATTAGGCATAATAAGCCAAGTATTGGGTGTATAGGTTCGGGTCTCACTATAGTTGTGAAACAAAACCGAGTCTTTTCACGAGAGAGAAAAAAGGCAGCCATCTTTGTAACGCGTTTCACCCGGAATGATTTTTTTTTTAAAAAAAGAAAGGATATTCAATGATCTCACCAAAACCAAGCGTACATCATGTAATTCTTTCAGGATCCTATTAGATGAAAAAACCCGGGTGATTCACTATGTGAGACCCCGGATTGGCTATCCGAAATCTCCTATGTATTTCTGTACTAGTCCCAGATCAATAGCTAGTACACACAGTCAGACAGTGAAGAATCATTACTGAACAGAATGAAAGGTTATAATAAACATAAAGTATCAGCCACATAGCTATTATTACATCACTCGGTCATATGACCAGAGTTCACGACAGCGGAAATAAAAGCAACAAGAGATAAAACCCATAAAACTCCACAAGCGATGACTAGGAACGCGCGCTTAGTTGTCTTGGCGATCTTCAAAGAACTCCTCATCATAGAACTCACCGTCTTTGGCTGCATCCTGGTAGTTTTCTGAGGACAACATTTGTGTAGCATATGAGTACAAAAGTACTTAGCAAGTCTGGAAAAGTATGCACATGTAGGGCTTTCCAAGGAATGCTTATTGTGGTTCTTTTGCATAAAGCCAAGTTTCATCAAACCATACTTAGTAATAATTTTCATAAAGCACATTTTAACAATTATTTTAGCAATTGAAGTATTTAATAGTTTAGTGAAGGTTCTATCCACCATCACCAGTATAAAGGCTCTGTCCGCCACATTTTAAAAGATTATGGTAATCCAATTCATGACTCTATCCGTCATGATCAAAACAGGTTCCATCTACCTGGTTGGCTCAATCCACGAATTAAACATCCGAGAGTTCTAACCACTCCCGAAGCCTAAAACAAAACCTTATTTATTTTCAAAACCAAAACCAAAGACTACCAGTATGAAAGCATTCTTTGCTTTGCCTCTGACCGTAGGCACGGCTATTCGAATAGTTTTAACTCTGCAAAGGTGTACAACTTTACCCACAAGACATGATATTCTCTTAGTGCCAAGTACTATTAACACACTTCCTTTGGTGTGTCGGCAGAGATATCATGACAAGGCCTTTACAATGTATACGCCTAACCCGACCCACCCGCTGAGGTTTCACCGCTGTTAGGGAGTACAACTTGCCTCTATCGGCACCCACATTCCACCAACTGGCGAGTCTAAGTTATGTTTTTACAAATTATTCAGCCAGGTCGTACCTATTCTAGACATGTGGTTGTACGGTAATGCTTAGAATGAGAACAGTCATAAGTGTCGGTTCTTAATTGACTTGGGGCGGTACTTGCACAAACCAGGACCAATGCACTATCTACACCCGCCAGACAACCCATTCCGCCCAAGTCCAAACCATTTTCATTTTCATTTTCATTTTTATTTTTCAGAAACAGTAGCAAATACTTTACAATAAATCTCAAATCACAATTTAAATCATAGTTTTAATATAATCTCACCCGTAGGTCATTTTAATCAATTTTGTGCATTAAGCATATCTACCGTTCTAATCAACAAATTGTTAGTGTTATGCCCTTGAGGCAGTCATATGGATGATTGTAACATGACTATGTTTATGAATAATAATATGATTATTGGTCCAATGAATGTATATCATTGTTTTGATCAACAAGTGTGTGACTTGTTTATGAAGCTCTTTACTTATTGATATAATTCGATAAATATTTCTGATCGGATATCATCGTATAGGACAACGATGAATAGATCAGCACATGTATTGTTCGATGATCATGTTTCATAGATTATGGGATATGGAGATATCATCAACACATTGTGGACGCATGTTGAAGAACATGGGTTAGATAGACCCACAATGGGACACTGCGAGAATGTTACGTTCTTATGTGTCATCAGTGTATCTCATACATAGTAGATGTATGATCCTTAGACCTGAGATTGTCATATTCCCTACATGTGTAATAGTTTACCTTGGGGTTACCAAACACTATTTCCTAACTGGATAGTTATAAAGGTAGCTTTCATGTTTACTATGAAACATGCAGAGGGAAGTGAGCAGTCGAGATGGAATTTGCCACTCCAATGTAACGGAGATATATGTCTAGGCCACTCGTGTGATATGATTAAGGAAGTGCATGGCCATGCCGTGATTGAGAAGTCAATCACAACTTATTAATATATCACGGATACGAGAGATGGATTGAGCTGTCAAAGGATGACATACTTGCGCCTTGAGTTCGATCTTCATATAGTTTGGCAAAGGGATTATTACATCGATTACTTTAATCATATGCGTTTGGGAGTTGGCATGCTCTGCAAGGAGCCGCTACCGACTATTGGATTAGAAAAGGGTTTTCGAATCCATGTCCAAATGCGCATGAACCTCTGAGGTCACACACTTAGCAGTGGGCGCATCAATTCGGATTGGATCCGTAATTAATGGACCTCGTGGGCTTAAGCGGCGTAGATGGGCCCTGGCGCCTAGGGTTTCACCTCGTGGCTATATAAGGAGGAGGAGGAGGCTGGGCCTTGAGCAGACTTTCGTGCGGTTTAGAGGTGTTTCACCAGAAACCCTAGCCACCTCCTCTCGTTGCCCCTGCCGAGCAACCCGGTGCTTGCACACCGACGCACGGCGTTCCATCCCCGGACGTGTGGACTGCTGTGGTGACGCTGCTGCTACTGCGGCGTGGAGAGGACGATCCGTGGCGAGGACGATCCGCGGTGACGATCCGCAGCGAGGACGATCCACGGTGAGGACGATCCACGCCGAGAACGATCCACTACAACGACGTGCGAAGGATTCCGCAACAGCGCGTCTAGTGGTAATAGATCTATGATCCCCTTCTTGCGAGTAGCTTTTCTGGTTTGCGGTAGAAATTTTAATTTGTGCTAGAGTAGCATACCGCGTTCCCCAACACAAATGTCACAATATGAATTAGGCATGACATAACAAAAGGTCCTAGGGTTACAAATAAACATGGATATCAATATTCAAGAAGATAACAACAATTCGGATTAACTAGTAGTTTATATTTGACATACGATGATAAAGATAGCAATGCACGCGATAAAACATTGTAAAACGTTTGCAAACATAGGATCAAAATGCGTCAAGGAGACTTGCCTTCAGTAGCGGCGAAGGTCTCGAAGCCTTGAAGTTTGGCGGCTGGGTCGGCGGACTCGGCGGGATCCTCAGCTACGCGCAAAACGGTACAACGAATAAAAAATAATAAAATAAATAAAATCCAACAATTATAAAAATTATACTAGCAGGTAGATCTTGAATTTAGATGAATTTAGAAATCTGAACGGAGTGAATCGGAGTTACGATGGAAAAGAACGAGCGTTTCGAAGTTGGATTGGAAAGAAAATCAAGAAAAAGAAGAAATATTACTGTAGCTACAGTAAAGATCGACTCTACAGTAACCAAAGCTCCAGAACCGAACAATATGAACTAGGGTTTTGGGAAGGGATGGCGGGATGGAAGAAGGTAAGCCCCGGAAAGGTCTCGACGATGCGAATCCAATGGTAGTGTCGGATCTTGAAGAGGATTACCAGAGACGATGAATTTGACGACGAACGGCGATTCGGCCGTAGCGATTCAAACTCGAAATTCGGATTCAAACTTTGAGGAAACCTGAAATTGATTGAGGGGTTATGATATTGACATCCATGCGCACACAATGGATCAAACGGAATCGAGTTTGACTCACCGGAGCGAGAGATAGGATGGCAAATGCGAAGAACGACGGTGGAGGTCGCCAGTTTTCGCAATCTCCCGGGCAAGCGATGAGGAGGGGCAAAATAAGAGTGATAGCACAGGGAAGAGGACTCCACCACGAAGCTTTGAGAGGTGGAACCGTGCGAATTGGAGTTGAAACGGCCGAGTTATTGCCATAATTGCAATTTTTGTTTTTTGGTCTAATGTACCGTTTCTGTTGTGATTGAAGACGAATGGACAGTGGGAACGTGTTCTCCTCGTCAATATCTTTCCAACGCAACCAGCGGATCGTGATTTGGAGCTTTAATAAGGAAGTTATGATGAATTAAAGAGAGAGCACCATGGAAGAGAGAGAGATGAGTTTCCTCTTTAGAAACTGATCGTTCGAGAAGATGACGCTACAGTGTTTGACACGTGGCGACTCCTCATTGGCCGGTGAATAGTGAAAACAATGACGCGCGAGATAAAATAGTAAAAACGGTCTAAACATCCCAAAAAAATTCCTAAAAATTTTAGGGAATATTTGAAACCCAATAAAATAGGTTTCATGGAATTTGGATGAAATTTGGAATTTAGAAAATTCCGGGACGATAAAAGGACATTTAACGTAAGGCCGTGAGCGATAAAATACTAGAGGGTTTCCAAAAATCGTGGGAAAAATTCCCAAAATGTTTTTGGAATATTTGGAACCTAATGCAATAGGTTTCGGGATTTTCAGAGCATTTTGGATCTCGGGTGGAATTTCAGGTACGGACCGGAATCTGGAAATTCGACTTTTCGGACGAAGGAAGATTGAACTCCAATTTCAGAAGGATAGAGATGCCAGGTTAATTTAAACATCAAGGGAAATCCAAATTTTGAATTTAATTAGTTTAAATTAGATTTTGACAGAAGACCGAAATTAGGGATGTTACAAATGATGTAACACTGGGTGTCCCGATCTTTCGATGAGAATGATAACCTTCGATTTGGGAGTCCTTCTCCTTGGTTCCTAAGGACAATAAAATCATCACAAGGATTAAATAGCATTCCATTCATTAAATTATTTGTATGCAACCCGAGGAACGCATTCACCTGGTAATTGAATTGACGTGCGCGAGCTCGAGTAATTGGCCCTTGTATTACATTGTTGGCTTCAATTGGGTTTGTAGGCATGGCCGTATGCATGGTAGTGATGTCCTCATCATCCTCCCCTTCTTGCATTTGAGTCGTCCTCGACTCAAGTTCATCATCTTCTCCCAAGTTTGTCTTTAGATCTGATAATTCATTTGACGGGCTCGAGCTCGAGTCAATGGTCCTTGAACCGATGAAGATGTAGAAGGATGGCCAAGGTGGGGGTCGATAAAGCCATGCAGATGGAGCCATCGTAGTAGTTGTATACGAAGTAGAGGATGCCGTGAAGTGTCGCCAACTTAATGGTCCTGGCCAAGGTGGGGGTCGATGAAACCATGCAGTTGATATAACTGTAGCAATACTTGGTGATGACCATATGTATGCAGTGTTAGTTCTGTCCATGATGAGCATGGTCTCATCATCCTCCCTTTCTTAAAGTGGAGTTGTCCTCGACTCCATCATATTGTCCTGTGAAATGTTAGTAATGACAGGAAACAAAGCAATATGCACATTTGCAATGAAATCAATGGATCGAGAATTTCTATCAACCGTATCCTCCCTTTCTTGAAAACTATCATGTGACTTGTGAATGGAACCAAATGTACTTGGTCTGACATGATTAGTGATATGGCAATTATTAAATTGATGACATTGTTGCATTGCAAACGGAGGTTTAAAATCTGAACAAATGTAAACTCGATGTGCTTTATACTCTCCTTTCTCACTATTTTTGCCAATAACATAAAAGATATTTCGTGATAACCATGACAAATCAGAATGTACAAAAAGGCTCTCTAAATAATTCAGATCACACGGAACATCAAATTCAATGTAGCCTAATGTATATAAAGAAGACATCAATTTCAACTCATCATTTTCGCTTGTGATGTGAATGACATGTTTGTTTTCAGCATAAGTGTCTAGTGTGTTAACAAAAGTGACATGTCCATTTGCTAGTTGTGTCATGAATATAAGTGAAGTATTATCACACAACTCTTCTTTATCACAAGAAATAGCAAGCAAATCATCTTGTAACAAAGCAAAATCAGCAATTGGTTCCACTATTAGTTGCTCTACGATAGCATGATTTGTGGATAGTTTTAGCTCTTCAAAATTATTTTCTCCATGTGTAAAGTCCATACCTGTTATATTACCTTGTAAGTTCTCATCAATTTGTTGTAGGTGTTTCTTCAACTATTATCTCTTCACTTACACATGGGGTAGTATCTTGAGATTCTTTCTCCATATGCACTTCTACATCATTCTCTCGATGGTGCTCACTTTTCTGCAAAATGTTAGCTACAAAAGAAGGTGCAACAATGGGCGCCTCAAATGAAGCTAATGATTCTTTCAAGGATTCAGCAAGCATATTTTCAACTCTACAAGCATATACAACCAATTCTGAAAGAGAACTATATGTTTCATCAATAAGAGCATCCTGAATTTCTTGATTAAGTCCACGTATGAACCTAAGCTCTGTTGCTTCTTCACCTTCAACTAAACCACAACGCAACAAACAATTTTGCAATCGTTCATAGTATTCCTTAACGCACTTATTTCCTTGTTTCAAGCATTGGAGTCTAGTATACAAAAATTCAGAATGATATTCAGGAACATAATCAATTCTCATAAGTCTTTTCATGGCCTTCCAATTTTCAGGTTTTCTCTCTTTTCTACAAATATGTTTCCACCATGTTAATGCATATTCATTTAGCACACTAGCAACAATCCTAATCTTTTCATTTTCAGACAAATCATACTTGCCAAATTCTTTGTCTCTGCTATCTCCCAATTAATATAGGCATCAGGATCATAATGACCATTAAAAGGTGGAATGGCGAATTTAACCTTATCTAGGGAATCATCATCAACATGTACACGAGCATGTAGTATGCCATTTTGTTGCTTAGAAGATGAGGTGGAGGACTGGAAGTTCCGGGGGCAGTACCTGCAAGCTTATCAAGTCTAGACAAAATAGTAGCAAGATTAGTGTTAGCAACTCCCTGAGCGGTCTCGATAGACCGAAGGCGGTCTTCTTGCATCCACATTCTAGCAACAATTCCCTTTGCGCGTAGAGAGTGATGCATCGAATCCTCATCACCTAACATGGTTAGTAGAAGAAAAGAAAACAATATAACAAGTATAATGTTCCTATCAACTACAAGGAGGTGGTGGCAATTCTCTCAACATTCAAGCCTATAACCAAAGCTCTTACAAGTTCTTACATGCAGCAGGTGTTGACGGCCGTTGGCGTGGTCAAAAGTTCTCCGAAGCTTGGATAAAGCGATTGCCAAGGGACCGAACAAATGTACGAGGTTGGATGTGGAGCTTGGATAGGCAATATTTATTTCCTATGCAATCTGATAATTCTAGTTATTGTAATGATAAGTAATGATCCAAACTAGAATTCACAAGCCCTAGTTGCCGATCTCAAAGATATAAGTGAATTTGAAGGCAACACACACGCAAAGATAATGGCACTTGTGCAATCAAGGAATGAGCTATAAAATATAAGTGATGCACCAAAAGCTCTATTGCACAAGTCGTAGAGAGATGCTAACTTATTGCTTTGAGAAAGTAAAAAGGGCACAAGATTGCTCACTAATTAATAAATTGCACAACCTAAAAGTAACGAACACAAATTAGGGTTTTGCTCAATATAGTGCGACCGGCCACAATTTTCTTTTTCTTTTTCTTTTTCCTTTTTTTTGTTTTTGGCCTTTTGGCTCTTTCTCTTTTCTCTCTTTTGGTGACTTTCGGCCAACACTAGTATGAACAAAGTTTTGGAATCCCTAACTCGGTGTCACAAGATAATATGATATGATAACTGAAGATTGTGCAATGTATCAAGTAGAGCAGCCCTAAGCAATATCAACAAGCTAGTCTCAAATAGGATCAAAGTGTTCACAAAGGATGAATTGGTTCCCAAAGGTAGGTGTACTGATGTTTTTCTTGGGCAGCAAACTTGTCGCCTAGATTAATGTTTGAAGATCACCGAATTTGATTGATTGACAGTGGAAGGAAATGAAGCTTATATCCTCAGCTTTCATTACAGTGCAACAACACAAAAATCCGAGTTCGTATGTGAAAGTTATGCTCGAAACACCAAACTGGACAGAATTGAAGGATTGAAGCTACGCGAAGGAAAAGAAAGATCAGCAACTAAAACATGGACTCTAATGGATCAAAACCTAACAAAACTCACTAAAATAACAGATTGAAACTAAAGGTTTAATTTTTGTGGAGTAATTTTCAATTTAGGACAGAAATCAAAAACTAACCTAAGGCACTGATATTCTCACCGATCAACTGAAGCTCTGATACCACTTGATGTAACACTGGGTGTCCCGATCTTTCGATGAGAATGATAACCTTCGATTTGGGAGTCCTTCTCCTTGGTTCCTAAGGACAATAAAATCATCACAAGGATTAAATAGCATTCCATTCATTAAATTATTTGTATGCAACCCGAGGAACGCATTCACCTGGTAATTGAATTGACGTGCGCGAGCTCGAGTAATTGGCCCTTGTATTACATTGTTGGCTTCAATTGGGTTTGTAGGCATGGCCGTATGCATGGTAGTGATGTCCTCATCATCCTCCCCTTCTTGCATTTGAGTCGTCCTCGACTCAAGTTCATCATCTTCTCCCAAGTTTGTCTTTAGATCTGATAATTCATTTGACGGGCTCGAGCTCGAGTCAATGGTCCTTGAACCGATGAAGATGTAGAAGGATGGCCAAGGTGGGGGTCGATAAAGCCATGCAGATGGAGCCATCGTAGTAGTTGTATACGAAGTAGAGGATGCCGTGAAGTGTCGCCAACTTAATGGTTCTGGCCAAGGTGGGGGTCGATGAAACCATGCAGTTGATATAACTATAGCAATACTTGGTGATGACCATATGTATGCAGTGTTAGTTCTGTCCATGATGAGCATGGTCTCATCAACAAACCTACCCCCTTAGAGAGAATCTCGTACCCGAGATTCGGACGGAGAAAGAAAAAGATCGGGAAGCTTGGCTCGAAGATCCTCTTCTCGCTCCCAGGTGGCTTCCTTCTCTGAATGATTGCTCCACTGCACTTTACAAAACTTGATCACTCGGCTTCGGGTTCGACGCTCAGCTTTATCCAAAATTTTGACTGGATACTCGAGATACGACAAATCTTCTTTCAACTCCTTCTCTTCATACGGCATTTGATGCTCGGGTACTCTGAGACATTTCTTCAGCTGAGAGACGTGAAAGACATCATGCACAACTAACAGCTACGGAGGTAACTCCAACTTATATGCAACTTCTCCTCTTCTAGCAACCACTGGAAATGGACCGATGTAGCGGGGTGCTAACTTCCCACCAACTTTGAATCGACGCATTCCCTTAAGAGGTGAAACTTTCAGGTACACATGATCACCAGGTTTAAAGCTTAGTTCCTGGCGATGATTGTCCGCATAACTTTTTTGTCTCGATTGGGCAGTTTTCAGATTATCGCGGATCCGTTTAACTTGCTCCTCAACTTCCTTTAAGATATCATGTCCAAGAATCTATCCTCCCTCGGTTTCTTTCCAATACAACGGTGTTCGGCATTTTCTCCCGTACAGAGCTTCAAAGGGTGCCATCTTCAGACTCGACTGATAACTGTTGTTGTATGAAAATTTTGCATAGGGTAAATTCTGATCCCAAGAACCTTTATAAGTCAAGGCACAAGCTCTCAACATATCTTCTAGGATTTGATTTATCCTTTTCGTCTGGCCGTCCGTCTGGGGATGGTAGGCAGTACTAAAGTTTAAATTCGTGCTCAAAACCTCATGCAACTTTTGCCAAAACCTTGAGGTAAACTGAGAACCTCGATCGGACACGATCTTCTTTGGCACACCATGCACACACACAATTTTGGCCATATATAGTTCTACGAGCTTATCACCAGAACAAGTTATCTTCACAGGAATGAAATGGGCAACTTTAGTTAATCTGTCCACAATGACCCAAATAGAATCATATCCGGACTTAGTCCTGGGAAGGCCTGTGATGAAATCCATCCCTATTTCTTCCCATTTCCAAATAGGAACTTGCAAAGGTTGCAACAGACCGGCTGGTCTTTGATGTTCTGCTTTCACCAGCTGGCAAACATCACTACGAGCCACGAAGTCAGCAACTTCTCTTTTCAGATTGGACCACCAATACTTCTCCTTCAACTCCGAGTACATCTTGGTACTTCCCGGGTGAATGGAGTAAACAGAATCATGAGCTTCCTTCAAAATTACATCTTTGACCTCCTTTTGGTCAGGGACTACTATTCTTTTCCCAAACCAAACAGTACCCTTCTCATCTTCAGAAAATCTAGGGTATTTTCCTTTCCTTATTTCATCCTTTAGGGCTGTAACACCATTATCATTCTTTTGAGCCTCTCTGATCTGATCTTATAAAGTTGATTGCACTTCAACATTAAAAATACAACCTTCATTCACCAATTCCAAATTCAGACGATGAATCTCTTCATACAGTGCTGGCTGACTTTCTTGAACCATTATATTGTTATAGTAGCTCTTCCTGCTCAAGGCATCTGCAACAACATTAGCTTTTCCCAGGTGGTAATGGATACCGATATTATAATCTTTTACCAGTTCTAACCATCTTCTCAGCCTCAAATTGAGATCTGACTGCGTGAAAATGTATTTCAAACATCTATTGTCGATCAAATAGTGCCTCCAAATCTTAAGGGCATGCACAACTACGGCTAACTCCAAGTCATGGGTTGGGTAGTTTTCTTCATGGGGTCGCAATTGTCTTGAAGCATAAGCTATCACCTTTCCTTCTTGCATCAACACACATCTAAGACCTTGCTTTGAGGCATCACAGTAAACCTCAAAATCCTTATGGATATCTGGCAGAACAAGCACGGGCGCTGAAGTTAACTTCTTCTTCAATTCCTGAAAACTCTGCTCACAAGATTTGGTCCACTCAAACTTCTTCTCCTTCTTAAGAAGCTGGGTGAGAGGTCTTGCTATCCTTGAGAATCCTTCAATGAATCGCCGATAGTAGCCTGCTAATCCAAGGAAACTTCTGTTGTCCAGGACTGACTTAGGTTGCTTCCAATCCAAAACGTCCTTTACTTTTGCAGGGTCTACTGCTACTCCTCCAGCAGAAACAACATGACCTAAGCAAGAAACTTCTTTCAACCAAAAGTCACACTTGCTGAATTTAGCATACAACTGATGCTCTCATAACTTTTCTAAGACTACCCTCAGATGGTCTTTGTCGGCGTATTCTACTCCAGGGTGCCCACTACACTTGAGTAAAGCCGCCCAGCGGACAGGTGGCGACCAGGCCACGCCGCTGGCGGTCAGCACGATGATCGCCCAGCGGGCACATGGCGTCCAGCCATGCCACTGGCGGTCAGTGAAGGTGGTCGCCAGGCGGACGCACGACGCCCAGTCCGCACCACTGGCGCTCAGCTCCCGATGCCACCTAGTAACCTGTGCCGCCACACAGAAGGTCAAAGACATTTAATGCGTGTCGTGCGCATTAAATGGGGGAAATGAAGGCCACAGCATGGCGGCGCGTGTTCCCAACGCGCGCCATTATTACGAGTGACGTCATGATGCAATTTCCCACCCCGGCAGAGCGGGCGGAGCCGGCAGGCGCGGGGCCCGAAGCAGGGGAGAGGATGGCTGTGCCAGGGCATTAAGTGCGCTGCAAGAACAGTGACAGGTGCATTAAATGCTGTATGACATTGTAATGAGTATGGCGCATTAATGTAAGTCCCCCATGCGCCCCAGCTGGTCCAAGTATAAAAGTCAGCTGGGGTGCATGGGAGGAATGGGTTCTATCCTTTTGGCTGGATCATTTAGGTTGGAAAACATTTTCCGGGTGAAGGATTTTAGCCTCCCCCAAGAACACAAGTAAGAACACCCGGATAGGACTAGGGCTATTACTCTGAGGAGGGCCCGAACCTGGATAAAACATTAGCGTCTTCTTGCAAGCTTCGACGGATCCCCTTTCTCCGTCTCTCGAGCGATCTCCACGAAAGCCCCCTGTTTGAACTTCATATACACCCAATCCGGAGGTGTCTGTTGGCTCATACGCTGACAGTCTTCATGTTCTTTTCTGCTCTTGGAATAGACAAGAATGTCATCAATGAAGACTACAACGAACTTGTCCAAATACTCCATGAACACCTTATTCATCAAATTCATGAAATAGAAAGGGGCATTGGTTAATCCGAATGACATCGCTGTAAACTCGAACAGTCCATATCGGGTAGTGAAAGCTGTCTTCGGGATATCTTCTTTCCTTATCTTAAGCTGATGATATCCTGATCTCGAATCTATTTTGGAAAAGACTTGAGCTCCTTTCAACTGATCGAACATATCATCTATCCGAGGCAACGGATACTTGTTCTTTATTGTGACCTCATTCAAGGAGCGGTAATCTATGCACATCCTCAGACTACCATCATTCTTCTTTATGAAGATTACCGGTGATCCCCAAGGTGAAGAACTTGGTCTAATAAATCATTTCTCCTGTAGTTCTGCAATTTGCTTCTTCATTTCTACTAACTCATTGGCAGGTAGCCGGTAAGGCCTTTTCGAGATCGGAGCTGTACCAGGTACTAGCTCGATTATGAACTCAATGCCCCGATCTGGTGGCATACCAGGCAGATCTTCTGGAAATACATCCGGGTATTCATTCACTATAGGCACATTTTCCAATGATGTACCTTTCAAACGGTTCAGGGTACTACCCCCTTAGAGGAAAGATTAGACAGGAATTCCACTCGAATTCCCTCAGGGCTGGTAAGAGAGATTGCTCTACTACACAGTCTATCTGACCCTTGTACTTGGTTAACCAATCCATTCCAAGGATTACTTCTATACCCTTAGTATCCAACAAAATTAAGTTCGCTAGGAACTTTACCCCTTCTATAATTATATCCATTTTGGGCAAATAGTAGTTGTTCTTAGTTCTTTACCAGGGGATTGAACTAATAAAGTGTTTCTTAACTGAACTGTATCCCAACCATGCTTTCTAACCAAGTATTCTGATATGAAATAATGTGTTGCACCAGAATCAAACAGAACTGAAGCAGGTACCGAGTTGACAAAGAACTTACCATAGACCACATCCGGTGCGTCCTGAACTTCCTCAGCTGTGATGTGGTTCACACGTCCTCTTCCGACAGTCTGAGGGATACGCGGAGTCTGCGGTGTACCTCTCCCTTGAGCTGGTGCTGGGGCGTAAGGTGTGTAGTCCCAGGTTGAACCGCATCTGAGGTCACAGTCGACGCTTACGGGGGCGATTCTTGGCATAATGTCCCATTTCTCTGCAGTTAAAGCATTGAATGCCTGCAGTAGCTGTGTTGCTCTTCTGGGCTTGATTTCCAGTATTGCCAACATGGGCTTGTCCAAATGGACGAGGAGTTGAGGCTGGGGTTCTGGCAGCACTAGATGCAGCTGGCCTGCTGGGCTGAGACTGAAAGAAACGGGGCCTAGAATTGCTAGCACCACGCTGAGCTTGAAACATCATTTTTCTCTTCCTAGACTCGAAGAGTTGGCGCTGAGCATCTTCTTGAATCAAAGCCTAAGTGCATAAACTCTGCAGAGTGTAAAATCTATTCGAATAGCCGTGTCCGCGGCATTAGACATTACTCGGGAATTACAGTCAAGGGGTAGACTTTCATGAAAATAACTTGGCTTTGGAAAATGCTTGGGTTTGGAATGATGGATTGGACTTAGGATTGGAAAATGCTTTACTTGTGCAATCATTGTGAAAGTACTCTATTTATTATTGTTTTACTGCTTTGCAATCTATTACTATATTTACACATGTTGCTTTACTGCAAATGATCCTGTTAGCCTATCCTTTGTAATAAATCATGCATGTAGAATATTAGACTGCATTCTGTGCATGACTTGCTGAGTACCAAGTACTCACCCCTTGCAACCACACAACACCAGTTGAAGAAGAAGCGACGCCAGAACTGGAGGAGGAGTTCCAGGAGGAGACGTCTAACTAGGGAGCGAGCCCAGTCAGTTGCCTGTGATATACTGGAAGGCGCCACGAAGTTATCTTGTTTTTCCACTGTTGTTATCTCTTTTAATAAGTCTTCGCCTTGCGAGGCGTATCTTTGTAACTTGACCAAAGGGTCGAGCAACCAGTTTGGTTAGTTAATTAAAGTACTTTATTAATTCGCTGAGTATGATTGTGATATGTACCGATGTTGAGACTGTGTGCACTAGCGTGATCCTGGACTAGTTCTGAATACACAGAGGATCCGGATTTGCATATTCGGGTCCCGATAATGGACCGGCTGACGCAAGCATGATGCAATAAATCGATTTTCCTTTAGAAAAATAATTTGACCGAAATTCAAATTCGGTGCTGACGTCAGCTGACGTTATAATTCCGATTTTTCAATAGAAAAATTAATGAAATAATTCGGTTTATTCTTTTTATTTTATTTCCAAACTTCAAACGGCCATAACTTTTGCATTTTAACTCCGATTGAGGCGATTCCAGTTTCTAAATTTTTGTAAAATTGAGCTCTATTTAATGCTAAATTTTATTTAATTTTTGGATATGAGTTTTTCTCTATTTTTATTTATTTATTGTTTATTTATCCGCTTCGCGTATACGTTGAATTGCCCGAAGGCTTCGAAGGAGAGGTCTTGACCCAGGACCAAGAACAAGAACATGACCTTTTCCAAGACAAGTTATGCTTTGACCATATTACTTTTGGAAACTATGTTGATTTGAATTATTGCATGCTAGTTTAATTAAAAATGCTTTTAAATAATTCGGGAAATAGCTATACGACCTACTTCTTGTATGCCACCTTGTCTATAATAATTGTATGCCATGAATCATTTGTCACCCTGGATTATGGAATATTAGTTGGACACTAATAATTTGTCAACATGGGTTAAATAGATCGTATATAGTATGCTTAGCCTTTCAACGTGTCGATGACATCATTTGGAATATTAAATGTTAATGTTGACCTAATGAGATAAGGAACGTGTTTACAAAATTTGTGACGTGTTATTGATGATGTTGATGGCACGTGGTGCATGGTAATCAACGGGGTGATAAAATGATTTAGACTGAGGCAAGTGGCAAGATTGTTTACGGTGGGCCAAGAGTGGCACATGGGAGGTCGTATTTGGTTTTGCTGATTTGAATACTTGAGAATTCTTTGGGTAGTCTTGCCTCGGTCACACTAAGGACTTAACCATGCAAGAATTTGAAGTGAGTCTTGTCGGCATTTTTTATGATAGGATCTTCCCGCGAGGGAGGTTTTAGTTCGGTTTGGGGGTGTGCTTAGTGGAGACAACTCGATCGCTTCTCCCTGCCGTCCCGGAGAAGATAAACAATAGACACACTTGATTTTCCTAGGTTCGGGCCCCCAAGATGGGTAATAGCCCTACGTCCTGCCTTAAGCCTTTGTTACCCTTGAAAAAATGAGTTTCCCTCTCGGAACCTCCGTCTCCCTCAACCGGACCCCGATCGAGGGTTTTCTATCTTCCTACGATCTCACCTTGCGTTCTTTCACCATCCGCCCCCCTTTCCCATGCACCAAACCGCCCTTATATACCCCTGGCCGGTTTGGGCAAGTGGGGGGACTAAATTATGCCGCTACGCGGCTCATTAATTACATTTCATTAATGCCATCCCATCTTGGGGCCTCCTTCTTTGTGCCGCTACACCACGAGCCGTCAGGGCTGTGCGCTTCCCATGACAGGTCAGATGTGGTACGTCAGGGAAAGGGTTTGTCGCCATGCCCCGCATTAAATGCCCTGACACCATGCCCCATAGGAGGCTTTTGGGCGAAGCCTTCTTCAGCTTTACGTCCCGTGACGCCACGTGGGCCTCCTCGCCCCTTTTCTTTCTTTCTTTTTTTTAAGGGCGGAGAGAGTACCCTGGTGTAGAATATCCCGACAAGTCTAACATACAGCCACAAGTCTAGAATGGGACAGACCTAGCTGATTAATTTGTGATGTCTAATCTTCGGTGCTGTCGTGGTGGTGTGGGTTCCGGGTGTACGGATGGAAACTCACATGGCGCAAGAGGGGGGCCCTGATTGTGGTAACCAGTCCCTTTAGTGTTGAAAACTTAGCTGGCAGTACTGGGTCTAGAAGGAGCATTGTAAAGGCTTTGTTACGGTCACTCGCCTTGGTGGTGTTTGATTGTATCATGTGGGTAAAGTGTATAACCTCTGCAGAGTGTACAACCTATTCGAATAGTTGAGTCCACTGTATTGGACATTGCTCGGTGATTACAATCAAGGGTTAGACTTTCATAAAAATAACTTTACTTGAGAAATTGTTTACGAAGGTATTATTGTTATTACTGTTTTACTGCTTTCAATCTACTATTGTTATTTATGAATGTTGCTTTACTGCAAATAAACCTCTTAGCCTATCCTTTGTAATAAGCCATGCATATAGAATATTAGACTGTATTCTATGCATGACTTGCTGAGTGCTTTAAGTACTCACCCTTGCCACCACACAAACACCAGTTGAGGAAGAATCAACGCCAGCACTGGAGGAGGAGTTCCAGGAGGAGCTGACGAACTAGGGAGCGAGCCCAGTCAGTTGCCTGTGGCATATTGGTTGGCTCCACAAGTTTAATTATCTTTTCACTGCAAGTTTATTCATTTAAGACTTAAGCCCTGCGAGGCGTACTTTTGTAACTTGACCATAAGGTTGAGCAACCTGTTATATTTCCCTTTGAATAAAGTACTTACTATTTCGTTGAGTATGATTGTGGTATTTACCGATGTTGAGACTGTGTGCACTAGCGTGATCCTAGACTAGTGCTGAATACACAGAGGGTCCGGATTTGCATATTCGGATCCCGACAGAGGTAGTATCAGAGCCATACTAACTGTAGGACTTACCCTTAGTTAGAGTGGTCGTAGTGAGGACAAAATTATTTTCTAAAGTTAAAATTTGCCAAGATGAAGAATGAACTCTTGACTTATCCCCACTCTCTTGTTCATACCCCTTGCTGAATTTTTCTTGTTCTCACTTTGTTGTAAAATGTTGAAGTTCTTACGAGAGTGTCTCTTGGCATATGAAGATGATCCGGACTTACGGTGAGCATGAGGGAGGCTATGTCCCTGATCTTTGGAGGATGCTCCAGGTGCTGGGAGGGTTCGATCGACCCATCTACAAAGCCCATACTTGGATGGCAGGCGGGAAGGTCCGGGGTATGGTGATCAAGATTACCATCTACGCCCGAGAGAAGATGAAGGCCAGTCGCCCATTCAACTATAGTGTAACACCCCAGCACCACACGTGCCTTGAATGTTACGCCCTCAATTAACCACTAGCACAAGACACTAGAATAATTTAGCAAAACAAGTTAACATACTTAGCAACTTACCGAAATTATTAGAATTTCGGCAGCACCTCCCCTAAAACTAGGACATCCACTCAGCAGACAAAAGACAGCATTTAACATAACAACCTAATAAGCAACTAAAAGTAACCAACCAAGCACAAACATGGGTCATGGTATCAACTACTCGCTATGACCCAACTAAGCACATAAACAACTACCACAAATTTATTACAAGACATGAATTCACTAAGATTAGAAGCGACACGATAGTATGAAACTAAGGTGATTCAACACGTTTTCGTGCCACTACTCCCATCCATGCATGTCGGCTTCAAGGTACCTACAAACAATAAACAAGTAAGTGTGAGTTCGAAACTCAGCAAAGTGCATTAAAAGGGTAGAATCTTAATCTTTTAACAACCGAGAATAATAATGGAACAATTTTTCCTCCTAATTGAACCCAACAAGTACCTAGAATCATAATTACCACCGCCAATCATCGCATTTCACTTTGTAACTCGATTTTGACGGGATCTAAACTTCGATTAATACACATACCTCAATCTATAACCTCGGATGAGTCCACGACTCGATCCATTCTCAACCTGTCTATTGCCATCGACTCAGAGATAATCAATTACCATTCATTATTAGTATTATCTTGCAATGCGACAGGCATACTCAATAATGAACAACTCAGAGCATAAGCATATAATTTTGTCACAATCAACACATTGACCCATACTCGTCTTTTCCATGCTATGCAATGCACTTATGATTTCATGCTCAACATGCACCTTTCATTGCTCATACCGGTATGGCTAAGGGAACACCCGTCTATGTTCACCCTCTACCTCCATCCCGTGGAGGTGCCTAGTCTTACTGTCTCGCTCCCATCCACCTCGATGGATGGGACTACGAGGTAGGACTTACTATGGGGCGCTCCGGATTAGTCATAACTTTCACACCGACCTCACCGGATTAGTTATGACTTTCTCACCGACCTGGCCCATGCAATTACTTGGATATGAATGAGAATGATGCCATGTTTCTCATCCTATACTTTACACATTCACTTAACCATATATCAATACCTTTCATCCCATAAGCTTTTCATATCCATCGTATAAGCAAGTATGATCCAACAACAACAGTAAGAAAAGGAACAGGTTATTAAGTTTTAACGTTAAATATCACCAATTCGTCCTACTGTTCTACATGCACTTGCAAATAACATGAATACTAAATAAAAGAAAATGTAACCTTTGTTCCTTTCCCACAACCGTATAGTCATAACCAAATGCATAAGCATATAACCCTGAAACATAAATCATGTCTTGCAGCCATACATGGAAATACAAAACCTGAAATAATCCAACACACTTCTACAAGCATGCAATGCATTATGCACTTAAATCGTAATTATGAATAAGCATATGGCCATTGGGACGCATTCACACAATACACTTGCCTTTAACCTCGGCGATAACTAACGTTCGATTTGCCGTAATAGAGACCTCCGACCCTAGAGAAATAAAACAATACTCAAAATCCGTTCCTCATGTGAATAATGCCACTATTTCGGCGACAAAACTCTAGTGATAAGTGTTACTCCCTATCCCAATAATACAAACGCTAGCATCATTGATCAACAGTTATTCATTTAGACTTACAGAATTACCATCTCATAGCTATCTAGCTTAACTTCAACATGGATAGATTCAGCAATAGTATATAATCAAATTGCCACATCATCTACATATGTTTTTTTTCTGTGAGATTAGGAAACTAGCCACTATCTATTAACGTTAATTGCATACATGCTACATTCAGGAATGTAGCGGCACTTGGGAGCAAAGAAATGCAGGGTAGCCCTTAATGTAAAGTCAATTAGTTAGCCTAGTACTCACAAAACTCATTAAATCATTGCCCACCATAGTAGAAACAACCTTTAGACAGGGTCATATACTATTATTAAGATAATGAATTCTTGTGCTTTCCCACAGAGCAGAACCAGCAGCATGAGCAATAACCAAAGCATCATCCATCCAGTTGGTAGCAAAGCACTGATTAACTCTTTTAATCTCCAACTACCAAAGAATGTTGAATACTTTAGCCAATGGATGATGGATCAGATGGCACATCACTCCTAGCTCTATCTGTTGACCATAGATAGGCATACATTCTTGCCATTTATACCTAAACAAGGACTTTGCTACACCAGGAAAAATCCTTCTAGACATTTCAACAAACATCTAGCATGCACTAAGAAACTAACACCTCCATTTGCATTTGCTTGAGTACTCACCCATGGAAGGAGGCAAGAGGGAGGAGGCACTCGGCCGGAGCTGGGAGGAGTCACCGGCTGGAGGAGCTCGCCGTCGGCCGGAGGGGCAGTGCTGTTGTTGCTGCTACTGGAAGAACCGGAGGGAGGGAGCAGAGGCGGCGCCGATAGCTGGGGACCAGGGGCGGCGCCAGCAACAGGGGAAGGAGCAGGGAGGGCGTGCACTAGCTAGGAGGACGGGGAGCCAGGGGTGGCGGCGTTGCCAACCGGGAGCAGGGAGGGTGGCGCGCCGCTCGGGAGCAAGGGGAGCTCCGGGCGAGGGAGGTGTCGGGAGGATGGATTGAGGAGGGAGGCGTCGGGTGGATGGACTGAGGAGCTAGCCAATTGAGTAGTGAGGGAGTGGAGAGATAGATCCCATCAGGAGGGGGAAAAGAAATCTTTTAAGGTAAGGAACTTTTCTCCACACCCACTCCTCGAATCCCTCAGATTTCTAGCAGGACACCCAAACGTCCGGACCGGGAAACCCCAAAATCTTGGATAACCACATCGCGATATTACATACACCGTGAGGAGATCCACGTTTGAGGCAGGCATCCAGAAGATGTTACGCATCGCGATGAGGAGGATTGCGTGAGACCATGCAAAGGAGTTGCAACAGTCTGTGTTTCGCTTCCATCCCCAAAAGGGGGTGATATGAGTGCACCCATCGACTCAGAGGGTGATGCCACCATCGTACACCTTGCACGATTCGCCGTTGCACAGGATGCGATGATGGATCACACTGCCAAGGAGTTGGATGACACGTACACCGCCCTGGAGAGTGCGGAGCAGAGGTTTCTAGAGTACATAGCCATGGCCGAGCAGAGGATCGGGGAGCTCGAGGAGGCTCTCTACAACCGTGGCCATGAGGAAGCCCAGCCTGGAGAGGAGGACCCCGAGGAGGTGCAGCCAGAGCCGGAGCCTAAGTCGGAGCAGCAGCCAGCGCCAAAGTTGGAGGAGGATGTTGCTTTGTCGACCACAGCTGTTGTTGGACACGGAGATCGCTTCGCGCCGATGCCGCCACACCGCCCAAGTGTCTACCAGGATGTTCCCATTCAGGTGGATCGATGAGTGAGCATTCTAGGCTTAGTGGTTGAGACTCAAGGTTGAGTCGCGTCTTAGAATAATAAGAGTCGCCCTTTAGGCATTAGATTCCAGTGTGTTAGTTTGATTTGGATTTCCTTACTTGCTGAGTGTGCAGTATGTGTTGCAAAGCCCTTAGGCACTGTAAGAAACCGTACCAAGTTATTATTGAATAATTAATAAAGTTTGGATTTCGAGTTACACCTTTTACCCCGCATAAGTTTCTCTATTACTTGTCTATTCTTGTTTCCCTCTCATCTCTAAACCTCGGAGTACTCAATAGATGGTGAACACTCGTGGCAACAATGAAGGAAGTGGAAGTGGTTCTTGCCCCACAGGAAATCCCAATGATGGAATACCTGCGCCCCAACCAGTACCTCCAGTTGACATGCAGAACTTTGGAGCTTTCCTTGTCACTCAAACACAGTTGATGCATGCTATGATGCAACAGATGCAGTAGATTACTGCTCAAGCTGCTGCCATTCAAAATAATCAGGTCAATCAAGGACAGCGTTCGAATTCAAGACTGTCTGAGTTCATGAGGACCCATTCACCCACCTTTTCTGGGAATGCAAATCCACTGGAGGCAGATGACTGGCTGAGATCGATAGAGAGAAAGCTGCACATTACTAGTGCACTAGGAATGAGGGTACTTTATGCCTCTCATTAGCTGGAAGGAACTGCAGCTGAATGGTGGGAGAATTTCTGCGCTTCACAGGAAAATCCCCAGGAGATCACTTGGGAGGATTTTATTGTTGCCTTTCATCAGTACCATGTGCTCGAGGGAATTATGGACTTAAAGAAGGAGGAGTTTAGAGCTTTGAAGCAAGGCAGCCAGTCAGTGGTTGATTATCTGAACAAGTTCGCCCAGTTAGCTCGCTACGCTCCTGAAGACGTAGTGACAGACAAGGCCAGAAAACTCGCTTCATGAAGGGACTGAACTCAGGACTGCAGGTGGGACTGATTACCCATACATTTCCTAATTTCTAGGAGCTGGTGAATAAGGCTCTTATCCTTGAAGACAAGCGTAAAGAACTAGATGATAACCGGAAGCGTCGGAAGGCACAACAGGGAGCTCGGCCAAGAGCACAGAGGATGAGGGTTGCACCCAACCAGTTTTTCAGGTTTCAGCCCAGGAATGTGGTCAAGACACCGTCGCTAGTACCAAGGCCTGCCGATCAGAATTACCAGACAACAGCGCCAGCTGGCAATGCAACTGTAGGGAATCAGCAAGCAACAGTGAGGCGTTGCTACAGCTGCAATGAACTAGGGCACTTCGCTAATCAGTGTCCGAAGCGAGGAGGAGGTGTGACGCCAGTTCGCTTCAATCTTGGAACGACGCCTGCAAGGACACCCGCACCAGGAGGAAACCGTGGAACTAATTAGGCTAGAGCCACACCCCAAGTTACAGTGAGAGGTCGAATCAACCACATCACCGCCAACACAGTCCAGAATACAACAGACGTCATACTGGGTAAGTTACTGGTTAACTCAGTACCTGCAATAGTTTTGTTTGATTCTGGAGCTTCACATTCTTTTATATCTCAGAATTTTGCTGTTGAAAATGGGTTAAGAATGGTGAACCTTAGACATGTGTTGCTAGTTCAATCCCCTGGATCAGAACTCCGATCTAATGTAGGATGTTCTGGGGTAAAGTTAGTAATAAATGGGGTAGAGTTCCTAGTGAACCTTATCATATTGGATACCTAGACCCTAGATGTTATACTAGAAATGGGTTGGTTGGCCAAGCACAAGGTTGTGTTAGACTGTGGACGAAGAGTCATATCAATCGAAAGCCCAGATGGCAAAAAGGTGGAGTTTCAAGCAACCGTCGTTCGTGATGGACAGCTGATGATCAATAGCGTGAAGACAGTCAACATAGAAGATGTACCAGTGGTCAGTAAGTACCTGGATGTTTTTCCTAAAGATTTACTCGGTATGTCGCCGGACAGAGACATTGAGTTCGTGATCGAGTTAGTATCTGGTACAGCCCCAATAGCCAAGAGACCTTATCGGATGTCTACCGATGAGTTAGTAGAGATGAAGAAGTAGATCGAAGATTTATTGGAGAAAGGATTTATAAGACCCAGTTCGTCGCCGTGGGGAGCGCTAGTCCTATTCATCATGAAAAAGGATGAGAGTTTTCGGATGTGTATCGATTATCGTGCACTCAATGATGTGACGATAAAGAATAAATATCCGTTACCCAGGATCGATGACTTGTTTGATCAGTTGAGAGGAGTTGGAGTTTTCTCCAAGATTGACCTGCGATCAGGGTATCATCAGTTGAAGATTCGATCAGAAGATGTACCGAAGACCACATTTTCATCGAGATAAGTACATTATGATTTTACAGTCATGTCCTTTGGTCTGATGAATGCGCCAGCATACTTTATGAATATGATGAATAAGGTTTTCATGGAGTACTTAGATAAGTTTGTTGTTGTGTTTATTGACGACATTTTGGTCTACTCCAAGACAAAAGAAGCACATGCCAAACATCTGAGGCTAGTTCTGGAGAAGTTGCGAGAACATCAGTTATTTGCTAAGTTTAGCAAATGTGATTTTTGGAAAAGTGGATGGAATTTTTTGGACATGTAATGACTGCCGAGGGAGTTGCCGTGGACTCGAGCAAGATAGAAGCAGTATTGCATTGGAAGCAACCGAAGACGGTGACTCAGGTTCATAGTTTCCTTGGAATGGCAGGATGTTACCGTCGATTCATCGAGGGATTCTCAACGATTGCCAAACCCCTTACGCAATTGTTGAAGAAGGAGAAGAAGTTTGCATGGACGCCAGAGTGTGAGAGGAGTTTTCAGGAGCTGAAAAAGCATTTGACATCCGCACTAGTGTTAGTCTTACCGGATGTGCATCCGAGTTTTGATATTTACTATGATGCATCGCGTCAAGGACTTGGATGCGTGTTGATGCAGAATAGGAAGGTAGTTGCTTATGCATCGAGGCAGTTAAGGCCGCATGAGGAGAATTACCCGACGCATGACATGGAGTTAGCTGTCGTAGTGCATGCTTTGAAGTTATGACGTCACTATCTCATTGGGAATAGATGTGAAGTTTATACGCACCATAAGAGCCTTAAATATATCTTCACTCAGTCGGATCTAAATATGAGGCAGAGGAGATGGTTGGAATTAATTAAGGATTATAATGCCGGAATCCATTACCATCCCAACAAGGCTAATATAGTTGCCGATGCCTTGAGTCGTAAGAGCCATAGAGTGAATATGCTAATGGCAGAAAGTTAGGTTGAGCTATGCAAGGATTTTCAAAAAATAAAGTTGGAAATGGTACCTGAAGGATTTCTGGCTGCATTAGAAGTGAAGCCTACCTTAGAAGACCAGATCAGGGTAGGACAAAAGGATGAAGACAAGATAAAGAGAATTAAGTCTCAACATAGATGAAATATCACAACTACACATCGGAATAATAAAAGTAACTCAATTATTGAATATAAAGCTGTTGAACGACCTTATGGTCAACCTTACATTGGTGAGGCCTTCATGGCTTCAACTCCAAATAAATAATCAGCAGCGGAATGAAGAACGTCGGTGATTCCCATCAATATGCCACAGGCAACTGACAAGGTTCGACTCCTAGATATTCGCCTCTTCACGGAACTCCTCCCTCTTCGAAGATGTAGACTTCTCTTCAACTGGTGATTGTTTGTTGCAAGGGGTGAGTACATAAAGCACTCAGCAAGTCATGCACAGAATGCAAGTCTAATAACTACATGCATAGCTTATTCCAAATGAATAGCTAAGTGGTTATTTTACAATAAACAGCATTCGCAATTATTCATAATATATTGTAAAGCAGTAAAACAAATAATAACAGTAATACGTTTCATAGTTGTTTCACAAGTAAACCATTCCACATCCTTAACCAATTGTCAATTTTCCACAGGCAACCTGCCTTCAAGCCCAAGCTCAATTTTATGAAAATCTAACACTTGACTGTAATCCTTGTGTGACACTACGGAATGACGGTGTGAGTCATTTTCGATTTCGGCATTAAGGTATGGCTAAGGTATCATGTTTTGGGCCTTCCGGGGGGGAAAATGGGCCTTCCAGGGAAATTTTGGGCTTGGGGGAAGCATCGTGGGCTTGGGGAAACCTCGTGGGCCGGAGGTGGGAGGCCTTTGGCCCAAGTGGGAGAGGGATTAGGGCAGCAAGGCTGCTGCCCCATGCGCCCCCTCCCCTCTTTGTGCCTCCACCCACCTCCTCCAACCCTAGCCGCCGCCCCCCCCCCACCACCACTCCCCTTTGGCGCCTCCACCCTTCCCCATCCTCCCCACCACCTCTAGTCGGCCCTAGGCGAGCTCCACCCCCACCCCTTGCTGCCACGCTCTTCCTCGCTGTTGCCCTCGCCTTTGGGGAGCTCCACGATGAGAGGATCCGGCGAGATTGGCGCATGGAGGAAGATCGGGCGATCGGGAGGAGTTTTCGTCGGTTCGTCGTTCGTCGGGCTAAGGTATGGTGATGGGACATCTTTGGGGTGGATTAGGTGCTGTGCTAGAGGAGGTTTTGGTGTTATTAGATCAAAAGGTTGTGCTGCAACTAGTTAGAATTGATGAAATCTAGAGTTGTCATGGTCTTCTGTTTCGGGCAGATTGGACGTCCTACCTATGGTTTGGGTTTTTGCAATTTTATATTCAGAATTTGGTTGTCCGCCTGTTGAGAAAGTTGTAGGTAATTTCAATACCTTTCAGTGGACACCAAGAACGTGAAATTACAATCAGCCGTTTGAAAGTTATGGCTGTTTTACCAAACGTGTTCAAAACTGTGACGTGGTTGGGACAGATCGTGTTGATCTGTAGATTAGTCAATTTTAGAGGCCGAATCAGTTTTACCCAATACTTAGAAAAAGCTAGGAAATTTCCTAAGCTATGATAAAATGTATTCGTTTACTTAATTTGGAGTATTAGAACTCAAGTTATGCTAGTTGGAATCCCGCTGTCCCGTCGGGACAGATTCTCTTTTTTCGGGTTTTAGGGGTGGTTTGCGGAGTCGGGTTAGGGGATCGTTCTTGTACTATTTTGTGGGCACGTTTTGAGTGTGTGGTACCTATGTGCAGGTGGTGTGACCCCGGGAGTGCCCTCAACCTCTCGCCAATCCGTCGCCCACGGTTGAAGGCAAGTGTATTGGAATGGGTTCGGGTTGTATGATTGCTAGACTTGCTTTGGTGCAATATGATTACACGATACGCTATCTTGCCATGATTGATGTTTTCCTATGCTATGATGAATATGGTTTTATATATTTGTTATGAAATCATTGTATTAAATGTTTATGTGAGATTATACATGTTCATGTCATATGTGCATTCATAATGGAAGAGGCGATCCATTCTGATGCGGGCCTCTGTGTTCACACGTAGTGAACACGAAAGACCTACCTCGTAGTCCCATCCACGGTTGTGTATGGGAGCGAGTCAGTAAGAGTAGGCACCCTCCATCTACGGGCTGGAAGGGGAAGAGGGTGCACACCGACGGGTGTGCACTCGGCAATACCGGTATGTGCTTCACGGAGACATGTACATTGCATTGCATACATGGATAATGATGTTATGAGATGAATACCATGCGAATGTGAAATACTTATGATGTCAATTATGAGATGTACACATGGTGTTATTGAAATCTGTTCCTTTGATTCATTGCAATACACTTTACTGAGTGATGAACTCACGCTTGTGTTTATGATGTTTTTAGGTACCATGACACCGGCATGCAGGAAAGGGGCTTAGCGGCACTTCATCACTTAATTTCCGCACAATTAGACAATATTTACTTTTCGGAGTTGTGATAATAAATTTAGTGTTATGAAACTAGGATTATGATTTGTTCGTGTGTTTGTTTGCATCCATTGCTTCGTTTTAGTTCATGGAGTGGTTTAAATTCGTTATGTTAGACTTAAATTGCTGCTATGTCACCTGTTATTGCTATTTTAGATGCTTTCCATTATGATATATCTTGAGATATTCTTGTTGTTGCTCCGTACCATGGAAAAACAAAGGAGATGCTGCCGAAATTTTTCAGTTTAGCATTTGCGCCCTTGCTGTAATTTATCCTAATTTGTGATATTTAGATGCTTCTTATACTATATTTGGTGACATCCAGGGCATACTAGATGCCGGGGTGTTACACCTTGAGCATTGTCCAATACCGCGGACACGGCAATTCGAATAGTTTTGACACTCTGCAGAGGTTATACACTTTACCCACAAGATATAATCAGCTCACCACGTCAGCCGTGAATCACCATACAAGAGTATGTGAATGAGCGATCATAACAAAGCCTTTACAATACTCCTTCTAGACCCAGTACTGCCCGCTAAAGTTTCAATTCTGAAGGGACTGGTTACCACACTCAGGCCCCCCTCTTGCACCATGTGAGTCCACCAGTACACCTGGGTCTCACACCACCACGACAGTACCGAAATCTAGACATCACAAATTAATCAGCTAGGTCTGTCCTATTCCAGACTTGTGGTTTGTATGTTAGACTCAGTTCAAATTCTTGCAAGGTTAAGTCTTTAAATGACCGAGGCAAGACTTCCAACATTCAAATGGCACACAGCCCTCACGACCACTCATCACCCATTGCCACACAGGCCCACTAGTTCCATGCCACTTTCCCCCGTCAAAATCATTTCCCACCCCAGTTGATTATTGTGCAACACATGCCAACAATAACTCAACATCCATGTAGACCCACACAGGCTTCTACATATCAACATCATCATGTGGCATCATCACACTAACTCGAAATACATTCATAGTCCATTAATCAGTATTATGTTTGCATTCCAAAATTATGTCAATAGCACGAAGCATGGCTAAGAAACTACTGATGGTCTAATTAACCCATGTTGGCAAATTATTAATGTCCAACTAGTAAACCACAATCTACGGTAACAAAATGATTTAGGGCATACAATTAATTAATCAAGGTGGCATAAATTCAAGTGGGTTGTAGCTAATCCCAAATTAACTTAAATAATTTTACTTTAAACTAGCATGCAATAATTTAAAACAACATAAGTTTCACAAATGGGATCAACATGGTGAAAGCACAACTTGCCTGGCACTTATTATTTTTACTGATCTTTACTCTTTATCTTTGATTCTGGATATTCGATCTACAATCTCCACTTTCTTGATCCTCAGCTCCTTTGAATGACTTCCGGACGATGCGTCTAATGATTATAGAAAAAGCAAATACAAACAACTCAAAAGATAAATCGAATAAACTCCAAATTGAAGACGGATAGTATTGGATCAAAAGGACTTAGATGAATTTAGGAACTTGAACGGATTAAACCAGAGATTCAGACAAAAGAGAACGGGCTTTCGGAAAATACACCGAAAAGGGAAAGACTAATAACTGAGAAAAAAAGAATAATATTCCAAACAATATTTCTCCCGAAGTTATTATCTTGATTGGACAGACAATGACATATGGGCTCTCGATCTATAGACCGGGTCCATAAAGATATGTTAGTTCACAATGAACTAAGCTGATGCTTGATGTTGACTGAACAGATACACAGTCAATCAAAAGAAAGATAGATTGATAGATTAGATATGGGCACAAGAGTATGACATATGGCCAATGGTCTATCGACCAAGTCCACGAATAATTTCCAGGTCAATGGCAGATTAGATTTGTAGGGATAACACATGGACAAGTGGGATCGACATCCATTGTGATTCGGTATGGGATTCAGTCATACATCGATGAAGAGACTTGACGATGACAAGGCGGTGATGATATGATTACTATGTAGCGATGACGATATGGAATAAAATAGAGCACAAATGTTTCTTTACTATGGTTGACTCAATGAGAAATATCGCAATGACAACAACACGGCTCATGATGAACTCAGTCCATCGAACTAGTCTTAGGTTATGGTTTTGGTTCGACTTTGTAGATGATATGAAGATGAGGCTAGGTGCGCATCTGATGGGACTAGGTTACAACATGGCAATAAAGAAGGTAATCATATTGCACTAGGGATTTTGCTTGCATGCGCGCATGTGACGATAGCGAAGCGATGAGAGCAAAGTGATGACAACGAAACTTTGATAGGACACTCATGAAATAACAAGATGTCGACCGTCGGTACAGTGATATGGCAGCGAGGTTAAGCATGGCTCAAGAATGATCTGTGGGCTGCAGGGATCACATGTCACGATGCATCGTCAACGACAAAATAGATCTAGGGTTAGGTTAGGGTTTGAGCGAAATGACTCATAGATAGATCTACTTGGCATAGAGATATGATGGGTAGGGTTGGCTCTGCGATAAAATGCTACCAAGGATGGCTAACCGAAACACAAACCGATAACAAAAGAAACTAGATCGACAGACGACGGTTAGGTACTAGATTGTGACATTGATGGCAACTGGAGACCAAATGAACTCTAAAGATGGGAAAAACTGGGAATGATGTCCTACTAGACAAGATGACACAGCCATGAGAAACTAATATGGTTGGCGGCAAAAGACGGTGCGTGGCGGCGACAAAAGTCGATGGCTAACTAATGTTAAAATTTTTGGAGGATGGAACATCAAAGTGGAAGTGAGCACCGCATAGAATATGACGAGACGAACTCAACGGTACAGGTGGATTTGGCGGAGACCCATCGGATATATCACAAACTACCGATGAACGGCTTCTAAAGCTAATAGATCAAACGGTCATAACTATTAAAATAATGCATAAAACCTAACCAAATTTTACAGAGAACTATATGGAACCCTAAGGCACAATGTGACGCTAACGGATCTGAGTTTTACCTTCTGGACCAACGGGGAACGCACGGCGAAATTTCCTGCTGTTTGAACATAGTCTAATATGGAAAGATTGAATTTTCTGCGCAAATCCCATGGACAAAACTTTGAGTTAGGGTGAGCACCATGTAGAGGACATCAAGGTGAGTCTGCATTAAAATTTTCATGGTCAAATTCACTAAAACGAAGGAGAACAGGTGACGGCAAGATTTGAGATTGAAACAGCCGTAACTTTTGATTCCTTAGGTGAAACTGCACCAAATTTGGAAGAGAGATAGGTGGGAGTATGTGACTCAACGTGACATGAGCGGATTTTGGAAAAACTCACCGAGATGACGGGGACGCGACGCCAAGTTCGGCCAACGTGGGGCCGCGCTCCGGAGGGACATGGCGGTGGCTCTAGGGTTTTGGGATGTGCTCTGGTGGTTGAGGACGTGTGGGAGGGGTCTTGGCACTCTTAGATAGGCTTGGGAGCTGGGCCATGAAAGGAAAAACGAAGAAAAACGGATTCGGATAAAAAAACATCACATATCAAACACTTGGTGCGCAATGAACAGTGCTGGGTCACGACCTTTTTCCAGCGACTTTCCAATAAAAATAATTCCAAAAATTAAACTAATTCATTTAGGGCAAACAAATACTAGAAAAATTCTAAAAAAATCTATAAAATATTTTGAGATATTTTGAACTCAAATAAAATATTTTTAGCAGAACTTTATTTAAACTTTTGAAATATTTAATTACTTTAAATAAAAGGCTTAGTTTAAATTAATTCCAAATAATTTCAAATAAATTGCAGAAATTTCCAAAAATTCAATTAACTCAATAAATTCAAGAAAAGCAAAAATTGGGATGTTACACCTACCTACCTCACAACCCCAAATCCTATAGCTACGGGAAGAAGTCGAGTAACCTAAAAAGATCGCATCAGCAGAACACGACTCAAACTTATCTAGGTTCGCAGACTTCAAGAAAAAGCACTTGCAGCCAAAAACATGAAAATGAGAAACACTGGGCTTTCGCCCATGTCTCAACTTATAAGAAGTGCGGTGCAAGTATGCCCTCAGAAAAACTCTATTAAAAACATGGTATGCAGTAGCTACAACCTCAACCCAAAACTCCTAGGAGTGTTGTACTCATCTAGCATCATATGGAGGAGAGAAGTGATGATCTATGCCTAACTCCTTATAGAAGCTACTAAAGTAGTAGTTCTTGAATTTCATGTCATTGTCATTGAGAATCGCTCGTAAGGCATCTGGGAACTCAATGGACAACCTACGGACCAATAAAAAAACAAAGATGCACCTCGAAAAATCATCAACAATGACAAAGATGTACCACTTCAATCCTGTTGACTACACTCTACCTAGACCAATAGTGTCCATATTTAAAAGTTTTCATGGTGCATCAGCCTTCACAAAGGTGACTGGGGGAGTAGTAATCATCTTGCCATGAAGACAAGGAGAGCAAACCAAATATTTAACCATCTTGAGTTTGGGTAAACCACGAATGAGATCGTGGCTGCTAACTTGGGTGAAATGATCAAAGCCAATATGACCAAGTTTCATATGCCAGAAGGAGAGATCACGGGACTCTAAGGCAATTAAACAACGAAGAGAGTCTCTAAAAGAAGAAGAAAAATCAACATGAAAGACCCTCAAATGTAGAAATCCTGCAAATCAACTCTCTAGAACAATCGAGTATGCTACAGGCACTACTCTTAAAGCTTACCTCAAAATCACCATCGATAAGCTGAGAAACAGAAAGCAAGTTGTATTGCAGCTTACTCACTATGGCAACGTCCTTAAGAATAAAATTATCATTAATAC
This sequence comes from Rhipidocladum racemiflorum, assembly GCA_036346355.1. Classification (NCBI taxonomy): domain Eukaryota; kingdom Viridiplantae; phylum Streptophyta; class Magnoliopsida; order Poales; family Poaceae; genus Rhipidocladum; species Rhipidocladum racemiflorum. The sequence goes on from CM070570.1 coordinate 62,340,591, forward strand.
ATACAGCACCTTTAGCGATGAATCTATCTAACAAAGCATCTCCAAAGATGATCAACTCATCACTCGGAGCTCGGACGAGGGAAGAGAACCAACGAGAGCCTCCGATCATTTGGTGAGAACAGCCGGAGTCTACGATCCAAACATGTCTCTTCCTGGTCCTATGAACCTGAATCAAAGAGGGCAGAAAGCAAATAACTCAGTACTATAACATATCAGTACAAATCTAGGAACCCAATACTGAGTCACCCAAGCAAAAGAAGCAGACATAGGAGCAAAAGAATGAAACCTAGCATCTTTCCATGACTTTACTCTCAAAAATCTAGTATCAGCTCTAGCAGGTCGTTTGGGAGCTGGTGCTAGGATGGTCCACCGGCTAACAAAAGCCGGACCATCCCAGTGATGATGCCTAGACCTCCTACTAGAGGAAGAAAACTCACACCGCTGATATTCACCTCAATGGAAGAAATGAGGAATATCATGAGGATGGTGGAAAGACTGACTATGAATAGATTTGGGACTGAAACCAAATGAAACAGCCTAAAAATCAAGCTCCAGACGCTGTCCAAAAACAAGAGACCCTCTAAACTGTCTATCCTGTCTAGAAGCAGTGTGTGCCTTAGGAGCACTCAGAGTTTAGGAATGACCCTGAATATCCCTAAGGGCATGAACATGCTCATGCTGAATGATCTTGGTGCATTTAAAATAAAAATCAGCAAGATGTCCATCCTTCTGACAGAAGGTGTATGTATACTTCACCTTGGAGGCTGAAGTAGCAGGAGGAGCACCCTTCTCAACAAAGATCGTATGGATAGTCCCAGCTAATCTGAACATAGTGGTGCTCGTCCGAGGAGCAATCACAATCTCTCCACCCTTGGAGGCATGCAAAACTGTAGGCAGATGCGCTCGTGCATGCTCTAAGTAGTCAAATCCTAAACCCTGATTAAATATGATAATCTTAGATTGGTTTAGGATGAGATTGAGTTTCTTATTGCCTCCTACAAATTTCTCAAGGGTGTTCATGAGGTACTCACACACCCAAAAAGCGCAGCAAAGGAAGAACAGGGGGAAGAAGTGGAAGAAGAGCAAGAAGAGGAAGATCGAATAGCACATGCATGTCTCTCCCTATGCACGGCTGCCTCAATCTTGAGGGCCTTACATGAACATAGGGGGCATTTCTAATCCTAACAACCTAGGCCTCTAACTTCTTCCCAAGCTCGACTTGGATCAAGGGACACAGCGGGATGGGCGAGCGGCGCGAGATAGCGATGGAGGCGGGTGCCGGAGCAGGAGAGCGGCCGGCGTGGGAGAAGGCAGGCGACGTGATGTGGGGGAGAGAGGGGAGCAGGTTGGGGCACGGTTGGCGCGGCGGAGGGGACGGCCGGGAGGCGCGGCGGGTGAAAGTGCATCTAGGCCCCTAAATTTGTTTTGGTTGATTAATGACAAACGATTAAAGGGACTAATGTATTCAATAAGCTTGTGAACAGGTAAAAGTTCCAAAATGAGATCACCTACATGCGAAGGATACCCTCAAACAAGATTACGCGAGTAAAACAGCATTATGCTTTTGCTTTCTATGTTTTTGAGTCATAGGAATGCCGTACTATTAAGGGGGATGCATCGTAAATGATCTAGGCTAGTCTCTATGCTCAAATGAATGTCACTTTAATTCTTTTAGAGACTCTAAGTCACCGCACATGCACCAGAATTTAGTTTCCTTAAAAGTCAAGTCGGACATTCCGATCTCACATCGGAAGTTCCGATGTTGCCAGACATTCCGATGTGCATATGTACTTAAATCCGATGCGTGGAAACTGGGTCGGACATTCCGATATATTTGGATTGGAAGTTCCGATACATGTTTGACACCTTCCAGGATGCTCTCTGTAAAGATCGGAAGTTCCGATGTTTATGATCGGAAGTTCCGATGTGTTCAATCCTGAAAAAGGGAGCTCTCTGGAAATATCGGACACTCCGATATTTTAGATCGGACATTCCGATGATACATCGGAAGTTCCGATAAAGAAATCGGACATTCCGATATGGACTTAGAACCTTTTTTTTTGCTAAGGTATCTTTTTGAGAACATCGTAAGTTCCAATGTCAACATCGGAAGTTCCGATGCATCTCGTTTCGACCGTTGAAGTGCGCTTGAGTTCTGAAAGTATACACATATCGGACATTCCGATGTTCTGATCGGAAGTTCCGATATGTGGCTGAGTGCGGGGATAATGGCTAGTTTTTGCAAGATTCTATAAATACCCCACTCCTCTTCCTTTGGAAGGTTACACACTCTCATTGGCAGAACTCTAGAGCACTTTGAGCCTTTTCTAGTCATTTCTTGAGCCCTCCTCTTTGATCTTAGGGATCATCTAGAGAGTGAGGACTAGAAGTGTGATCTAGAGCTTGAGTAAAAAGCGAGTGTCATTCATCTTAAGCATTAGAGTGTTCCTCCAAGATCGATCAACGGTGAATTTGTTACTCTTGGAGGTTGAAGGACTCCTAGACGATTAGGCGTCACTCACGAGCTCTCAAAGGTTGTGGGACGCCGTGAGAAGTTTGTGAAGGCCGGCTCCGCCTCCGAAAGGAAAGGAACCAATAGTGAAACCAAGCCTCAAGTGCGACCGAGGTTTGGGAGGAAAAGGGTTGGAAGAGACCCGGCTCTTTGGAGCCTCCTCAACGGAGACGTAGGATTCTCTCAAGAATCCGAACTCTGGGATCAAATCTTTGTCTCTCTGCTTGATTCGTTTTTGTACATTTTGTTGTGGCCCTTATATACTTGCTAATATCTCTATCTAACTTCTTCTAAGTTCGTAGATTACTCTTGTCGCTTGTGGCACTTGGTAGGAGGTCCCCCTTGTCAAAGTCTATCGGACATTCCGAACAAGTATCGGAAGTTCCGATTAAGTCGGAAGTTCCGATCCTACACCGGAAGTTCCAATACTCTTTCCGCTGCGACGTTTTTAGTTTTAATTTTAAATCGCCTATTCACCCCCCCCTCTAGGCTTGTTAACCTCTTTTCAGCGGGGACACGACGGGAGTAGCTGGCGACGACGACGTGAGCAGGCGGCCGGTGGACGGTCGGCGGTGGCGTGGGCCATGGCGCAGGCCACGGAGGTGGGCTACGCGGCAGGGGAGTGGGCTGGAGGCTGGCGAGAGGAGCTGGGTCGAAACGGCCCAAAAGCAAAATCAGGTAAATTCAAGTAAACCGAATTCAAATTTAATTTCCTTTTGAAATTTTTGAGGTTATTTCCACCTACCCCACTTAAAATAAATCTTGTCCCCAAGATTTACTTCTCTTGGGGGGGGAAGGTTGGAAAAATTCTGCTACAGTTCCGATTCCTTTTTCTAAGTGGTTTCTTCCAAGGTGTGATTCTTCCACGACACCCAGCAAACCTTGACATTCTTGTTTTTGAGTTCCCTCACAATTGCCTCAACAATTCGAACTGGTTCCTCATGACATGTCAAATCACTCTGTAGATCTATCCCTTTCCAATGATACTTGATTTGACGGCTGACGGAGGCACTTCCTCAACTATGACACGTAGAACACATTATGTACTCTGGGCAATTTTGGATTCAGCTGTAGTTTGTAGGCCAGTTCTCCAAGCCTATCTGTAATAGGATATGGCCCAATATACCTAGGTGCCAACTTTCCCTTGATCTGGAATCTGCGGACTGGCTTAAATGGAGTTACTTTCAGATAAACAAAATCATCGACTTGGTAACCAATGCATTTTCTTCTTGTAATCGCGTAACTCTTCTGTCGTCCTTGAGCAGTTCTTAAATTCTTTTTGATAATCTTCACATGAGCTTCAGCATCATGAACCAGTTGTGGTCCAAAGAGTTGTCTCTTTCCTATCTCTGTCCAATTTAGAGAGGTTCTGCACTTTCCTCCATAAAGAGCTTCAAATGGTGACATATCTAAACTGGCTTGGTAACTGTTGTTATATGAAAATTCTGCAAACGGCAGGCAGGTAGTCCAAGAGGCTCCGTAGGTTAGGCCGTAGGCCCTCAACATGTCCTCTAGAATCTGGTTTACCCTTTCTGTCTGTTCGTCTGTCTGAGGGTGATAGGCTGTGCTGAAATTCAAGTATGTCCCCATAGCTTCATGCAAACTTTCCCAGAACTTCGAGGTGAACTAGGCTCCTCGGTCTGACACAATCTTTTTGGGGACTCCGTGTAGCCTTACAATTTGAGTCAAGTATAGTTCTGCCAGCTTGTCCTTTCCGAATGTCTATTTGATAGGTATAAAATGAGCCACTTTTGTTAGTCTGTCGGTTATAACCCAAATGACGTCAAATCCTTGCTGAGTCTTGGGGAATCCCATAATAAAATCCATTCCGGTATCCTCCCACTTCCAATCTGGTACCGGAAGTGGTTGTAGCAAACCGACAGTCTTTTGATGGTCTATCTTAACTTTTCGACATACGTCGCAACACACGACATGCTCGGCTACTTCTTTATTCATACCCTTCCACCAGTGTTCCCTTTTTAAGTCCTGATACATCTTTGTGCTTCCAGGATGCATTGAAAACTATGAGGAGTGAGGTTCTATCAAAATTAATCCTTTTATCTCCTTACTGTCAGGAACACATATACGGTTGCGAAACCGCATTATGCCCTGCTCATCCTCTGAAAATTCTGATGGGTTAACTTTATTCATCAAATTATTTATTAAATATTACTATCTAGTAACTCTTACCGAGCTTATTTGAGTCGAGTTTGAGCTTGAGTGTTTTTTATTGTTGAAAAGTCTTAAATTGTTTGTACCAAGTCAAGCTCGAGCCTGGGTCCAGACTCAAACCCCAACTCGAGCTCAACTTTTTACCAAGCTCAAACCTAGGAGCCCGAGCTCACTCAAGCTCGGCCCATTTACAGGTCTACTTGCGCCCATGCTCCGATAAATTCCTAGTGTCGATAGGGGATACACGTGTATGTGACTCGTGTGTGTGGTGTGTATTGAATGTATACGTCCACTTTGTACTGTTAAAAAAATAAAATAAGGGGTAAAAAAGGAACTTCCGTAGACAATGGAACGTAACTATTGTATTTTTGTGTCCATACGGGTTGCTTTCTCCTACCGAACGTTCTCCTACAGGCAAACTAGGACTTGCTCCTTCCGATTCTAAATTGTAGAAGAAACAGCCGCAGCTGCTATGTCGACCATTCCCCAGCATTTCTCCCAGAGCTCCTCCAGTACTGCTAGCATGAACTTTCAGTGCCTTATCACCCTAAAGGCCCTCACTGAGGTAGTATCGTCTTCTATTCTAAAAATAAATGTTTCATAATGTCATTTAGCAGGGACACTTCTTTGCTGTGCTATTTCAGCAGCCACACCCTTTTTTTTTGTGTATGTTTATTGAGCTGAATAGCTTATTACCCTTACAAATTCGAAACCCTCGGTTACATATACTGTTATGGCAGCTAAATGAAAGATTGGGCCAATTCAACCTCCAAACCAGCTGCACCATTTTTTAGAGTAAATTTCACAAAACTTAAATTTTTTTAAAAAAAACTATCAAAAAACTACATATTTTAGCTTATATTTCACAAAACTACAGATTTTTAGGAGAACTTTTGTCACAAAATCACAAGTTTTAAAATTAACACAAAACTACAAGTTTTAGAATTAACAGACAGTATATTCCCACATGGTAGCCTCATGCGGTCCCCATTTTCCATTTCACTCGCGCGAGGCTGCTATGTGGGCTCACACCATCAAACCTGTTACAAGAAACAATTAATTCTAAACCAATAGTTTTTGATATAGAAGCTAAAACCTATAATTTTCTAGTAGTTTGTACAAAAAAAATATGTGAAATTTACTATTTTTTACAAGTTACAAAATAAGTTTGTCTACCTGGACTGAAAGGTTAAAGCCAACATCATATTTGTACAATCCTCTCAGAAAATTCCATTTGTAAATCTTATAGGGTCAGCGAACATGACATTGGTTTACCGGCCGCTGTCACAGTTAGTAAAATTCGCTCAGAAAGTATATCTTATGCATATAATCTAACTAATCAACTTAAATGAATTTATGTACAAGGTTAAATTAAAAAGGAGAAGATATTCAGTAGTAGGCAGGTACAAATATTCAACAAGTACTGTAATTCGGCTTTGCAAATGCAACAGATTCTGGAAGGGTGAAAGATGCACATAGCATCCATTTTCCAGGAGCAACAAGCCGTACTCTGTGCATTTCAACGTCGGCCACATTCTCCCGCAATGCTAAATTTATCCTCTGCAATTTTGGGCATGTGTGTTAATTTGGTTAATAGAGTTAAACAAAGAAATGGTTACAATAAAAAGGAATAATGTTTTGATACCACATCACTTTTACCTCATGCAAATCATATTCAGGATCCTCCGATTTGGAGAATCCATACACGTGGATCTTTGGCATGACACAAGGTTGTCCCGTTTGTCTGTTTCTTAAGATCCCTCTGAAGGCATCTAGGGGAAAAAAAAAGAGAGAACAAAATCATAAGCGTATTTATCTCATTAGAATGAATAATTACAGTTTTTTCAAACCATCTGGGTCTGGGAAAATATTAAAGGGTTTTGATAAGTTTCATCCGGATGTTTTCTTTAGCAACCATCATCCAAATTCCTGGCCATTGGATTTGCTTTCAGATCGATGCACGCCCCCCCCCCCCTGGAATTCGAGGTGGGTTGATCCTACAGATGTGTGTTTTGATCGTACGGTCCAAAGTTTAGATGTTTTTTAGAACAAAAACATCCGGATGATGCCTATACACTCCCAATATTAAAAAGGGACGTTAACTTTGATGAGAGCATTTCGAACATTATCTCATCTTATCTGACACAAAATAATATGAGAAGTGTTCTAAAAAAGGGATATATGCATCTACTATCGCTGCTTAGTGTGGAATGCCTTGTGCCGGATCAACTCGTTTTGGAATAGGCTCATCTGACATATTCAGTGTAAAGATCTCGTGCAAATATAGTTGTTTGATTTAGGAAAAAGTCCACTTTAGAACCTTAAACACTGGCCTTGGTTCAATTTTCAACCTTGAACCCTGAAACCATCTGGTTCAGGACCTTAAACTAACGAAACCGTCTACTTTACCCACTCCACCCAAACCAGGGTTGTTTTGATTTGATGTGGCATCCCACTAGGTAAGTCTACATTAATGGGGCATCCTAATCAGCATAAACAAATAAGAAAAGAGTAAATAGTATTTGTAGGCCCCATCAGTTCCACATGTCACACTAAACCCCTCTTCTTTCCTCCTCCTCCTCCTCCTCCTCCTCCTCTCTCTTCCATCTCTGCTCAAGACTGAGCACCAGCCGGGCTCGGCTCTGCCACCCACCTCCACGGTGGCGAGCATGTTCTTGTCGGTGATGAAGAGGTCCCTGACTCCACCCTCCTCGCTGCTTAAACAGCAGCAGCGCAACTAGCTTCTTTTCATCCCCCTTTCAACCTCCCCAAGTCTGTCATGCCATTGCTGAGCTCCGTCGTCTCATTGCAACCCTATCACGTTAGAGAAGAACCACATTACCGATTGGTACTGTGCGTAGTTGGTCGAGCCGAACCAACTAGTACAATCTGACCCGAGTCCGACCTAGTACTAGTGCTTGCGTGTTCTCTTTGCTGATGTTGACTAAAAAACCGCCGCCGCATCCTGAGATTCCAACTCCTGGCCGGATAAAACAACTTGAAAAATTCAAAATGCTACGGTCATCTCGTAAATCTCGGTGAGATTTTGGTTAATTTGACTGGATTTCATGTTTTTTGGACCGGATTTGGGGTCAGGACTATCCACAAAAATTTTCTAACATAGCTTGAACCATTTTTCGCTTAGTTGAAATTTATATAGCATCAATAATGTGCACTATAATTGAAAAATTGAGAACCCTAATATTTTTTAAAGGAAAGATGATTGTAATAACGATACGCAACAAGATATTTCAAATCTCAAACAGCAAACACAATTATTTTGGAGTTCTTACCTCTAGATTATCACAACAGTAGCACTATCAGAATTTTTGAAAATTCCTCAAACTTGATCATCATCTCAAAATTTTATGGGAATATTAGTGATGCGTTAGGACCATCCATAAAAATTTTCTAACGTTGTTTGAACCATTTTTTCATTCGGTTCAAATTTGCTAGTAAGGCTTTTATCAGGACAGTAGCACTGTCAGAATTTTTAAAAATTCCTTAGGCCTGATCATCATCTGAAAATTTTATGAGAACATTAATGACGTGTCTAGACCATCCACAAAAAAATTTAAATTTTTCTAATGTGGTTTGAACGATTTTTCGTTCGGTTGAAATTTGCCGAGATCTCGGCAATTTCGGCCGAGATCTCAAAAATCCCAATCCATAAAAATTCTTTTTTTGGATTTTGTCCGAAATTCCGAGATCTCGCCGGGATTACGGTCCCCTCCGAGATACAATCCGAAACCGAAATTTGAAACCTTGGTTCGAGGTCCTGAATCAATGGTTTCAAAGTTCAAACCAAGGTCAGGGTTAAGGGTTGAAACGTGGAGTTTTTCCTTTAATTTAATCTCTCTGGAATGAATTCGAGCAAATTTCCCATACAACCCTTTAGATACTTATGACTCCAGAACCAACAATCAAACATAACCCTCTTAAGATGGACTGTTTTTAGGATGCGGACCTTTCAGAAGTCAAACAGCCCCCTACCTATCTCACCTAAATATTTGCTCTGTTTTTTCCTTTTTCCTTCTATCATTCTTGTTATAGCCTCACTTTGTAATTAGGTAGTGAGCTACAGCCACCGGAGGTAGGAATTTGAACCTGACAGTAGAACAGTGCAAACTAGTGTGCATTTTAATCAAAAAAGAAATAACCCAAGAAGATAAGGAAAAGGAGCACGGGAGGAAACATAGGACAGTCCTGCATATGATGCTATGTATAAACCACAAAAGTTCATACCACATCTTAAAGTAAGTTTCACCCAGGAAAAAGAAGAAAAACACTAAAGCCAATCCAGCTATGAACATCCATTAATATCTAGTCGAGCAAAGAGTACCACTCAAGAGGAAAATAGCTAAGTAACTATTCAGAAAAGTATACTCACCTAAAAATTCAGCAGCATCCTTGGGCAAATTCATTACTAATTGTGTCACTGGATGCACATGTTGGCTTGAGTACATTGCAGTAACAAACCTTCTAGCATCCATGTTAAATACCTGGTTTAACAAAAAGATTATTAGCAAATTTTACTTAAAATTCATGCAGGCGCAAAAAAGACTAAACATCAAATTGCCCCACTCGCATGCAGAAGGCCAATATAAGCACAAGAATATTGATTGCAATAGTATATTTCCATAGATAATGCAAGCTTTGGGAATGTTACAACGTAACTTGCTTCATAAATTTATACTAAATACATTATATCTCCACTCAAATACTTTTTTTGCCTGGACAACAGAAGTCTTTGACAGTACCTTCAACTCGTTTATGATATCTACATTCTATATTAAAATCTAGAAGCAGTTGTAGATATGGAATAACAAAAGAAATGTGTGGGTGCTATCTTGCAAATTCCGAAGTTTGATAGGCAATTACCTCAATTTTTCTCTCAAGTTTGTTAAGAACAATGTTTCTTTCAAGATACTCAACTGCAGTTGGGTTTAGGTCATTTGCATAAACATATTTGACTTTTTTCACAGCTGAAATTGCTATTGGACCGACACCAGAGAACACATCACCTGCACCAGGATGCAACAACCAACAGTTGGTTGTGTTAGGGACAGAAGTAAGGTTAAATAAAAAATTGCTCAGTTTAGCAAAAAAGTCAACTTCAAAACATGACTAGCAACATTAAAAATCGTCGACAACTGCTCTACAGTGTGATTAACTATGCATACATCATTAGGGTCAGTGAGAACAGTGTAGACCATCCTTGGAGCTCCATCATGTTACATCATGGAATTATGAAATTCTAAGTTGTTCAGCAAACACAAACCAATACTGAGTCAAGTGATTGCCAGAGTACTTACCACAGTTGGTGAGTTTGGTGATTCCTATTCGGCACATTGGTTTGTTAACAGAACTTAATCATGATCACTAGTATGCTTGTAGATAGATTATCACAGCTAAAATATGTTTTTACAATGGTGGCAGCAAAGGTACTGTACTATATATGCATGGGCAGAGAAGAACTGCGGGAAAAATGGTATGTTGATGTCAAATATCTTGTTTTAGGTATGTAGACAGTTCCCAGTACTTGCATACAATACTTTCAACATCAAGAACCAAAGCAATGTTTTGTGTAACCTTTGACCATAGCTCCTTATAGCTATTGCTCTAAATTTAATGAATCACTAGATACCAAAAGGAATAGGACTAAAGCAAAATACACACCTGCCCTGATTACACATGCAACAAAATCATCTAATTTCAAAAAGTGCAGAGCTGGAACTTACAAACAACATCAGAATTTTTAAAGATACTGTTGACAAGCCTCTGCCTTTCTGTTGCTAATCTAGAATTCCAATAGCTGCACCAGCACCAGATCATCAATAGTCATTCATATCGAAAAGGAAAACATCATAGGATAGGAATCACACAAACAGTTGAGCAATCAAGGAGTACTTAAGAGAAAACCTACTTGATTTTAGAAACCAGACAGGCCCAAAAGAATCAAGATTAAAGCATCAGGTTTTCACTTTTCAGATTCAGAATTTGTGTTCAACAGCATAGAGCATTGTGTTTTCGGCGTCTTTGTCTTCACTCTTCAAGCAAAGTTGAACCCATACTTTGTAAAGGATACTTTGACCGGTTGATCCAGACACCCTTTTCCTCAACAATATGGAATACAAATCTCTCCCCAACATAATCTAAAATTAAGTTGCTAGTTTTATCTAAAAAAACCATAATTTAAAATTCCTTTTAATTCAAGCTATATCATTTGCTAATAGTCATGCTTCATGAATGATGATGCATTCTGAACCAGGCAAGATGTTAATATGCAAGCTGGTGAAGCATCTCTTACTACTGTCGATATTTATGAAACGGTTGAGCAATCAATTTGTTTGAAAATCATCTCTTGTGAAACAAGTTCTTTATAAGTATTTAATTTGTTTGATACCCAGCCAGCCAGCGCAGTTTGGCCCAGCAAGGCCTGGTACTTATTGAAATTAGTCCCATGTGGGAAGTACAGGATAAGAAAGTGCCAATCATGGTTATCACGGCGCCCCGGCGAGGCGAGTCGCCTCCAGGGCGCCTAGACGCCTAGGCAACAGTTAGGCAACCAAACGAAATGCAGTAGCAAATATAGTAATATACTAAAATACTGAAGCAGCATCCACAAAAGATCCCTATATCTATCACATAAAAGAAAACCACAGCAGCCACAAATGATCCTCACCACCACTCGCTTGGCAGTCGGGACTCGCTAGCTTCCTCTTTGCCTCCTCCCTCCAAGGCACCAGAGTCCAGATCTCCCTCCCTCCCTCGGGCCTCAACCGTCGATGGCCCACCCCAGCCTCGGAGGCAACGCCAGTGAGCGGCCCCTCGGCACCCCTCCGACCCCGACAAGGAGATCTGATCCGATCCAATCCAAATTGCATGGATTTCTTCAAGTCCATCCTTGTTGAGCTCGACCCCGACCTGGCCTCGCTGCCGCCGGAGCTGGAACCTGCCGGATCCACCTCGTCCCCGCCCGCTGCTCCCACCGAATCCACCTCGTCCCCTACCACCAGGACCTCGCCGAGTTCGCCACCGCCCGCTACTGCCACTAGATCTGCCGCCGCCCGCACTGCAAGACCGAGGCGCTCTGAGACACCACCGCCCGGAACATCCCTTTATCCTAGGCGACCGCTCAGGCGATGGCAGTCGATGCCTAGTCGACCGAGCAACGCCTGACATGGCTAGGCGGGCGACTTGCCGCCGCAAGGCGAGGCGAGCCCCCCTGGCGGTCCGTGCTCGACGACTGGACGCTCAAGCGGCGACTAGGCGTAGCCTAGGTGACATCGTGATAACCATGGTGCCAATATGGTAATAATTCAGGCTAACCCTTTTGGTTTGGTGAAGCGTGGACAACTGTTATTGCGTTTGTTCATGAGGCACTAAAACTTGCTTGATTTTGCATGTGTTAGTAGAAATTCACTCCTTACATAGTTGCATGCTTTAATACTATCTTCGCTGAAAAATATGACATGTTGGACATTGCACGTTCTCCAACATGTCACTTTTGAGCATCACTTTTTTAATTATATGTTAATAAAATTATTAAATCGGTATAAATGAATATATTTTTCACAACGAATCTAATTGTATCAGTTACACCTGACCAATCTAATTATAGCTTTCTATATATTAGTGGTCAAAGCTACAGAAGTTTGACTGCATGTTTTCTAAAATGTCATGTATTTTTGAACAGGAGTACTAACAAACCATCATGATGGGCTTGGGAGTTGGGAATGCTAAGTGTTTGACATTTCCAATTCAAACACTAGGCATATCCATGATATTTGATTTATAATGGTTGCAAGTATACCTTGTCCCTTTCAAGTTGTGAAAGATGATGTAGAGCATTGATGGCTTCATGACTTCATTCATATGTGTGAAGCATTGAAACACATGTATATATGTATAGAAGGTTCATGCATCTGGCATCCAGTATATAAGGATGTCATGTAACATGATTTCAGGCAAGCAAGAAGAATCAATCTATTCTGCCAAAAAAAGAAGAATTAATCTTTCTCTCCAGTTATTATCCCTCTCCTCAAGAAAACTCTAATCCCCTTCAGCCATGCTATCCCGGCCCTCCACTGTACGCTAGTTACCCCTTCATGAACTATGTCCGTGACAACTCGAGATTTTTTTTTCAGTCTCATATACATAGATAACAAGATTCCTATTACAATTGTTTTAGAGCTTTCAACACAACCATTTTCCATGAGCATATGTTATGGTTAGGGGTGGGCATTTTTACACTGAACCGAATAAACAAAACCAAACCGAATAAAAAAACCGAAATTCTTTGTTTGTTCAGTTTTTGGCGATCGGCTCGGTTTTTATTTTTGCTATGTTCGGTTCGGTTTTCTACTCCAAGAAACCGATTAGACCGAATATATCAAACAATAGGGCACTGATGCATGTAAGTTCCCTACGCATGTGTGGGCCAAGGCCCAAGGCCCACCCTCACCCTCTCATCGATCTCATTCTCTCGATCTCACTCGCTGACTTGCACGACCGGCATTCCCAACCCTAGCTACCGTGCTAGCCACAGGCTTCCACCGCAACAGCCACATATTAGCGATGTCTCCGCAACCAGACGGCGGTGGCTCTACTACAGCAATGCAGATCGGCCGGGAGTTCCTGCAGCAAAGCGGCACTCATCCAGTACAAAGCAAAAGCAGCATAGTCCATCATGGCCATCCTTGTTGAGCTCATGTTAGTTAATTTTCCTTCAGTCTAGCCGACTTTGGATGGATTATTTGGGGATTTCTTAAAAAGGTTTGTTTAATGGGGATTTGTTAGGTTGGATAAACAACTACTATGTATTGGTATTGTGCTATGTACTTCAGTACTTATGAGTTAGCATGTCAGTGTCCAGCATTTGGCAATTGAGTTATCATGTCAGTGTTGAGTACTGACTACAGTCAGTGTATAAACCGAACCGGTATATTTCAGTTTATTTGGTTCGGTGTACTGTTTTACTCTGGTTAATTCAGTTGGTAACTTCACAAAACAGAAATAAATGTAAACTGAATAAACCGGACCGAAGAAACCATATAAACCGAATGCCCGCCCATAGTTATGGCCAGAGTAAATATTGTAACGCCCTAGCCCAAATTTCGCTCAATGCCTTAGCCCACCGTATTGAATTCACCCCCCTTAAGGACTGACGCCCTCGGCAGCATATCATATACACGGTAAACGCCTAGAACCACCCCTCGGTACATGTCTGTGTCCCGTGCCAGCACATATGCCATGCGGTGTCCACTCCTGGCTCACACGCGCCATTGTCCCACACGTGCGCATGCAGCGAAGGTTGATGCTTTGATACCATCTATAACACCATAACCCAAATTTTGCTCCATGTCCTAGCCCACCGTGGGGCGGACCCGCACACGCATAGCACATAACACCCCGCTTACACTTTCATCCTCGCTTCGTGTAAAAGGGTTAACCTGGAGGTACTATGTTTGGATGCAACATGCATTATATACTAATACAACTCACTTTAGACAAGTAATGTGGGACTAATCCCACCACCACTCCACATTGGTATTACAATTACAAATATTTAGGTAGTGTACTCTTGACAGGAACTAAAATTTCATCTAGAAGTAGTTTTATGAAATCATGTAACAGGTCAAACGTTTGCTTTTGTGGAATCTTTTCTTTTATTTCTATATTTTGTTCTTAATGACATTTTTGCATCAGCTAGCAGGATTTTTTTTTTCCATTTTTCGACAACTATGCATTTTTTAAACAAACTATGGTCTATTGGTGCTACCAATTGGAACAATGGACATTTCAGGCACAGGATTACAGCTACAAAGCTATCTGGATAACAGAAATTTGGAATTTGATCAAGGTTTGACTATATTGATCAATGATCACTACGAATAAAAAGGAAAATACAGGATAGGGCTTTTGTTAAAGAATTGTTACTAGAAAAAAAGGTTATTTGACAGCCAGTGAACTATGGCACAGTAACACATCGTCAAAATTGAAGGCCTAGCATAAATTACAAATGAACATGTATGTTTGTGTACTAACACCGAAAATAAGATTTTCTGGTGATTTTATGATGACAAATAATCCGAAATGGTGTCAGAACAAATACAAGGTGGTAAGAATAAGAACATACACTGTCGCAAGATCAACTTGAAAACGAAGACCACTCTCAATGACTGTCGTAACAAGGGAATCATGACCAGCCAAGAGTTCAAGTTGCATAGTCCTGTAATCATTTTGAATAGCATCAGTCTTATTGACAACAGTTTGGATCTTTGGCTTATTTTTGTCTAGTACCACCTGCATTTCAAATCACTTTGTATTAGAATTCTATAAAACATACTCAATATAAGGTTGGGAAAGCAACATATTTTGTAATCAGATATTACCTGAGCTATAAGTTTCTTGTAAGGTAAGTGCTCATCCCTCAAGTTCAAGTGGGCAATATGCCCTACTGTCTCAAAGCCTGTAGGAATCGTTATTCCTTCAGGAAGTAATGCCTCTAAAATCTACACAAGATAAGCTGAGCATCAAAATAGTTAAACAACACAAAGTGCAGAACAACAAAGAGCGCAGTGCATAAAGCTGTCGATAAATTATTTCATGTGCACCACTGTTTATTGACATATCTGATGGGATGCACAAGTGATGGTGTGCTAACACACTAATATAGTCCTCAAGCTCCCAGAACATCTAATTGAATCTCTAAACACTTTCAAGTGAAGTTTATAGATATCTCCGCCACAATGCATTAGCTTCTAAACAGAAAACAAATGTTGCAAACTTGCAGTATGTGTAGCAAAATCTCTACTAATCAAGGTTATTAAAGCGATAAGGCAAAACGATGCAAATCACCACCTTTTTACCGCCAAAGCACTTAAGGCATGCGGCGAGGCGACGCCATACACACATCCTAACCTAGTATAGCAGCATAATTGAGAGCATTGAGCAGTAGCGAGTAGCACACCAACATAGTAACACACAATCCTCAGTCGATATTTCTCCTTAGTCCTCAATACATATATATATATATATAGAGAGAGAGAGAGAGAGGATGGCTAGAATACTATCGATAGCAAAGTGAACTTGTACTACCCACGTTCTAAGCCGTCCGATCACACAACGTATGGTCCAGATGAATCAAGGTGGAAGGATGTATTCGCGAAAGAGGAATCAATGTGGGGGGTTTTGTGTAAAATGGTTTAAGTGACCTTCCACCTTGATTCATCCGGACCATACGTTGTGCGATCGAACGGCTTAGAACGTGGGTAGTACAAGTTCACTTTGCTATCGATAGTATTCTAGCCCTCCCTCCCCCCCTCCCCCTCCCCCCCCCCTCCCTCCCTCCCTCCCTCCCTACTAACAAGTTTGAACTGAAATTCAACCTAGAGTTTCCTTTTTTGATGGTAGTTTGATTGTAGGTATGTGCTGATTTTATATATAAATCAGCAAAGAATATAATCTAAATTCGTTCAAATCTTTGAATTCGAGTATATTTTTTCAAAGATATGTGTTTCATTTGAATTGTAATAGATGGGTATATACCCTAAAACTAAAAAACTTGAAAAATATACCCAAATTTGACGTGAATTTGCGTATTTGAAATCATGGTGCCCAGGCATCACTTCACCATGGTGCCCCATTCCGCCGTCCTATATATATATCCTCATTCGGACATTCCTCAGTCGGTCAGTCCTCAATCCTCATCGGCATACTGCAGATGAGGGAAGGTAGATAGAGGGGGAGTAGAGCAACTGTAGGACAGAGGGAAGGGGGAGGCTGGCAGGGGAGACGAGAGGATAAGGACTAGAGGAGAGAGGCGAATTTGGACTCTAGAGACGAGGGGGAGGCCGCTGGGGGAGACGAGGGGAGGGGAATGGAGAGAAGCCGGCGGTGACGGGGAACCGTACCTGATGGCTGGATCTGGCCTCTAGAGCAAAGGAGGCGGCTGTGCCAGAGCAAAGGAGGCCCGCGTCGGAGTAGAGGAGGCAGCGGCGCGGGGATGTGCGACGGGTGGCTGCGCTAGTGTGCTAGGTTTTCCATGTCGCTCCCTGCCTCCCTCTCAGTCCAATTGTGTTGTGGCTAGCCTAGTATGTGTATTACCCTCTTGGCGTCTTCCTCACTCAGCGCAAGTATGGCGTTCACCTCAGGCCGCCACAACACCATACAACACCATGATCATAAGGCGGACGCCATACCCTTCTCTGGAAAGGCAACATCGTGGCGCAGCCCCCCTAGACTGCCTTACCACTTAAGCAACGCTTAAACAACGATTTAATAACCATGCTACTACTAAAAGGAGTTAGTGAGTGGTATGTTAGCCCCCTCCACTAAGAAAATTGGTATCGACAAGTGGGCCTATCAATCTCTCATCCGCGAGTTTGTCTCTTTCTCCACATACGCGTCCAAGTTCCCCCTATTCTCTCAAGTCAATTCGTCTAATGAACCACAAACCAATAATGAACCCATCAAGATTTCCTTATCATGGGATTTCTGGCCTCTCATCCACATCTAATCTCACTCCTAATCTCCTTTCTCATGATGACAGTAGCAGGCAGCTATCAGGAGAGCGTGTTACGGCAGCTAGGGAGACCAAGGGGCACACGGAGCCAGCCGCACTAGGTCGATAGCAAGCTGGGGGCGCACACAACGCAAGCGCAAAATGCTGGCACGGCATGCCGAATGATAGCATGGCCAGCATAGGGGCTTGCGGTAAGATTCGGGCCCATCTCTCTCTCTCTCTAAGTGTGCATGTCATGTTTGTATTCAGTTGGATAATGGATTAGCTCTTGATAGGCTAAACATTGTGAATATTATGCCGGACTCTTTCAATTTTGATTGAATAATACAAAAGCTAGCATGCATTAACTCATTAACCCATGGTTGGGTTGTCATTGGATCCGGTGCATGGGGCATGGATCTAAGTTTTTGTGAATGTGCAAGAGGCAAGCAAGCAGTTGGTGCTTGGAAGCCAAGGCTCAACAACAAGCTCATAGGGGCCTTCGTCGACTACGCTCATGGGAGCCTTCAGCTACTGCGCTCATGGTGACCACAGCTGGCAGCGGCAGTAAGGCCATAGGCATGACAGAGTCGGTAGGCAATGGGGCCCAGTATCGTGTTGTTAAACGCTAGTACAATTGTATGCTCTCCAGTCATCATGTCACGTGCACGTTGGGTGCTAAGGTGATGGAAGAATTGGAACCATCGATATGGGGGTGATAGATCAAGACACTACAAGTGGCCAAGTCATCACACAGTCGCGGATGAGCGCCGGTCAGACTGGTTGCGGGCCCACCCAAGATTAATTGTTTCTTTCCTTAACTTAGATGATGCTAGATTTTTGTTTGCCGGTTTTTTTTTGCTACATCAGTGGAGGGAGAGGTATAGACCAAGCATGGTGGTGTGATTGTGCCAAGACAGAACTCGACCGAGCGCCATGGCAGACAATGGAGAAACATAGGTTAGTCCTGGGACGGCGGATCAATGTGCTAAGAAATATGGATTTTTATTCGTAGCAATGCATGTCATACGATTTCTTTGATCCATAGCAATGTAGGTAATACGATTTCTTTCATCCGTAGCAATGCAGGTAATACGATTTCTTTCATCCATAGCTATGTAGGTAATACGAGTAGAGGCATGACACGCCAACACCAGCTAGGGTGAAGCTCGGCCGAGCACAACAGCAGAGCCAAATTCATGGAGCAGGTTGAGCCCGATGACAACTCCAAGTGTTGGGCTAATATGATTTTTTTATCTGTAGCACAGGCATTCAACTAGTGTTAGTAATACAATATTTTATAGGTGGGAGCCATCTGACCATATCTTTTGTCTTGTTAATACCGAATCTGAGTATCTGACCATACCAGCAGAGTAGAAACGGACCCACATGTTACGCTAAATCAATCTAACCTGGACAGATAGGGGTGCAATCGGATCGGATAGTTTCCGACCGACCGACCGACCGGATAGTTTCGGATCGGATTCGGATAATTTTTTCGGATAGTTCTCGGATTCGGATTCGGATTCGGATATTTTGTATCGGATTCGGATTCGGATTCGGTAGATTACTATCCGTCGGATCGGTATATTCCGATTTTTTTTCGGATATATCCGAACCAACCCATTCGGATATCCGGAAATTCAGCCTATGAGCAACCGGCCATTCGGCCTATGAGCAACAAAGCAAGCCACTGGGCTAATGGCCCATATGCTATTAGGTCCTCCCCCTCAGCAACCCTCACGCCGAGTCGACGGCGGACCTCTCGCCGGAGAAGGTCGAGCTCCTCAAGAAGGCGTTCGACGGCCTCACCGCGCCATTCGCCGGCCTTGTCTCGGAAACCTGCGCCGCCGCCTCCGGCGAAGCTGCCGCCTCGTTCCGGTCCAACGCCTCCGGCGTGTCCGACATCGACTGTTTCTGGCAGATGCAACGCCCCTGCTGCCGCCTCATCGTCTACCGCAGCTGCCCCAAGGCCGAGCCGCGAGTGTTCCCGCTCCTCACCGAGCTCTTCGCCAAGCCGCGATCCCCGGCCTTCTCTGCCCGACGACGTCCCAAACTCCACTTCCGTCGAGTCCTTCACGCCCGCACTGCAGTGGCTCGACAAGCAGCCCAAGAGGTCGGTCATTTGCCCGTGAAGTTATGTAATTGAGTTGTTTTAGGATAACGTGTGGTACATTGATGAAATAAGATGCTAACGAGCCTTTTATTTTTAGAGTGGAAGCGACTAGACAATGATACATCGTTGTAATAGTATAGTAATAAGTTTTATGTAGTTTCAAGGAGTTTTACAAATACAATGTTATCATGGTATTATTTATGTATTGTTCTATGTTTCGTAACTTTTCGTGATAAAATAACTTGTTAGACTGATAATCTTGTTGTATGCTAAACTCATACAATTGGTTAATCAGTGCTATATATCATATATGTGCTTTATGTATTATCTGTTTTCGCGTGTTATCCGAGAAAAATTATCCGGTACCGTATCGATTTCGATCCATATTCGATTCGAATCCGTGACCGATATTATCCGTGCCGTATTCGTATCCGGCACTATCCGAATTCGATTCCGAATCCGACAAAAAATATGGTTTAGGATATGGAAAGAGTGATATCCGACCGAATCCGAGCCGATTGCACCCCTATGGACAGATTTATTTTTTTGCTTGAATCCTGAATTTCCAAAGGCAGTGTTACCTGGATGGTACACAAGTTTTAGATACCAACACAAATTAGAGGTCTCAGAAAACAGGTTCCAAAAGTTAAGGTATTAGAATTCAAGAGTTCGAAATCAATAGAGTACATTAAAAACATATTATGCTAAATTTCCATCAATTTCTAATTAAGATGATTTATACTAAAGAACAAAAAGTTCTTCGCAAGGACAAAAAGGTTTACTTCATTAGTAAACTAGGTGTCCTAAGAAAGTATCGGCTGCTTGTGACATGTCAAACAAGGCAAATAGTCCTGCCAGGTCTAGGTAACACTGCCCATAGAACCTAATTTTATAGCTCTATATTTGTTTGCCTGTAGAGCAAGTTTGTGAGTATTAGCTTGCATTTATTAAAATTATGTGAATTCTATTGAAAAATGAGACACAACACTCGTCTTAAGCTGGTTAGGAGTGTTGACCCTGACAAAAACCGTATTGCATTTTGGGAAGGTTTGAAAAATTAGATTTGTATAAGAATGCTAACAATTCTTCAATAAGAAATTTATAATAAATGATATTTCTGATTTTCGGATCAAAAATAAAAGTACAGAACTATGGTACCTCATTCATTGGCCAGTAATCATAGAACAAGGTTAGCTGACATTGTACAAGCTCATAGGCAGAAGATCCATCCTGTTTGGTTTCATGGTTTAACACTACCTGGAAATTTAAATAATTAAAACCAGTAAACAAATCTCCATTCGAATAAAGTAAGGTGAATAGGTACAAACAGGGAACAGATTACTACGTGTACAAATTAATTACACAGCCAGAAGAAATTCGTAGAAATAAAAGGTTAAATTCGTAGAAGAAAAAGGTTAAATTGTTGTTCGAACCCAAGAATAACATGCTCAGTCCATGTCTAGTCAACAACAACAGGAGCACACTGGAAGAGAAAAGGTATAGAAATAAGATACTACATCATTTCTTCGAATCTCCTCTTGATAAAACATTTCTGTGCAGCTCCCTAAAGCCTTGAAGTTGATTTTGCAAATAAAAAGGTCCTTCTTGGGTTCGAATCAAGTATGGTCGTGACAGCTAGGAATTGAGCATTTAGCTTCAATTTCAAAGATGCTACAAGTGCGGTCTTCCTCAATTGGTCTTGAAAAGAGTATTTTGCAAGCAGCAATGACTGATCTAGATTGTTGTTATCAATGTCAGGCAAAGTGCTGAATACTTTACCACCCACACACGCTCCCCCAATCTTCTTTCAATCATAATTATATCTGTTAACAGACGCTGGGTGACTCCACCAACGGACTCCTTCTTCTTCGCCATGACTTCGCCCACGCCCGCCTTCGGCGCCCGCGCTCTGCGCTCGTAGCACGCCCTCGCCCGCACTCTGTGCGCATGACGGCCGAGTCCACCGGACCTCACCCGTCCGTAACCAACTTCTAGTTTAGCTGCCGTACCATGTACGTCCATGTAATCGAGCCGTGTATATAAACACACGAATAGCTAATACAAAAGATAGTTGCTCCATTTCTTTCATGGTATCAGTGACCGGATAGATCCCTCATCCGTCTCGCTCTACTTTCCGCTGCCATGGACAACTCGCCTACTCACTCCTCCACCTCCTCCGGCTCTCTTGCCGACGGCGGCGCACCTCTGCAGCCGGCGTCGTCCCAAGTCCTTCAGGCCGTCAACATTCGCTCCCACGTCCCCGTCACACTCGACGTCGACGAGGCCAACTACAGTCAATGGCGGTGCTTCTTCGACTCCGTCCTCGGCAAGTTTGGCCTTGAGACTCACGTCCGCTCCCCCACGCCGACGACGGACCGCGACGCCGAGTGGCGCATGGCGGATCACTGCGTCGTGAACTGGATCTACACCACCATGTCCAAGAGCGTGTTCGACATCGTCCACAAACCTCGGATCTCCTCCTTCACCCTCTGGGCGGCCGTTGAAGGCCTCTTCCGCGACAACGAACTTCAGCACGCTTAACCAACTTCTAGTTTAGCTGCCGTACCATGTACGTCCATGTAATCGAGCCGTGTATATAAACACACGAATAGCTAATACAAAAGATAGTTGCTCCATTTCTTTCAATATCTTCACAAAATCACTCAACCAGGAAACTGTCCCTAAGCCACCTTTCTATATTCAACGAGTGCTATTATGAAAGGCACCAGAAATCACCACCTTGATGGCCTCCGGGAGCTCGTCGACCCTCCTCCTGGCGTAGCTCTCGTCCAGCAGAAGCAGCCGGGTGGGACCCCCTCTCCACGCGCCCCTCCCGAAGCCCTCCTCCCCGACCAATCCCTTCCATTCGTCGCCGTCCTCCCCTCCCTCCCCTAGCACCTCAACCACGTACACCTTGTCTTTATTACACTTGGTGTCACCGTCGCCGTCTCCTCCCTTCTTCTCTCTGCGCTTCCTCGCGGCGGGCCGCGACATCCTGGCGAGGTTGGGGAACTGCACGAAGCCGCGGGCATTGAACTCGCGGGCCAGCTTCTCGCGGCGCGCCACCGCGGTCGGCGGGGAGGAGGAGGGGGAGGTGGGCTGGGGAGGCGAGGGGTGGAGGAGGCCGTGGCCGTCGTCGTTGGGTAAGCGGGCGATGTTGCGGACGCGGGGCCAGTTGAGGAGGTGACCGCGGAGGCGGCGCTCGAGGTTCGCGCAGGCAGCGGCGGGGACGCGGAGGGCGGCGAGGTCGAAGGTTCGGGCGAAGGAGAGGGGGAAATCGGGTTGGCTCAGCGGGGGCCGGCCGCGGCGGAGCGAGGGGCCGTGGAGGGGAGATTGGGGAGGTGGCGTTTGGGTGGCCTGTGAGCAGGAGGAGGTGGAGGAGAGCCGTTTGAGGTGTAGTCGGAGGAGGAGGCGGCTGGAGGGGGGGTGGCGGAGGCGAGGGAGTACGTGGTGGGGCTGGAGGTGGAGGAGCGGCGGCGCCATGAAACGGGAGGTGAAGCAGAGAGGAGGACGGCACCTCACTCTGCTGCCGCCATGGAAGCTGGTGCGATTCGATTCTTGTGCATCGAAGGGGATTAGGCTGCTCTTCTTTCCTTGGGCCGGGATGCCGGATTGAATTCTCGGCTGGAAATCCGCGGATCGATAATTCCGGTTACCTGTGTTTCGGTAAAAAAAAAGGCCAAAATTTTGATTTTTTTTTTTCATGGAAACGAAGAATCAAAAAGAAAATGGTAGCTTGAAGTGTAGAAACCCACAGCCTCAGACCTCTGGAGCAATCCTCTAACCACTAGACTACCTCAACACTTGTGAATAGATGCTACTTGCAATTTCTTTTATATCTTTCAAAATTCAAATTAAAAGTAAAAATGTGAAAAATATTCTCCAACCAAGGAAATCGAGAATTCAATGCATGGCCCCCAACATTCCATGCGTACAATGAGAATAAGCATACAATATAAGTGTGGTCAACTCCCATCTCAGATGTAGTCGAAATCTAAAATTTCGGTAAAATCTCAGAATTTCGGACAAAATTAAAAAAAAATTCAGTATTTTTAGGGTGGCAAAATAGAAATTTCGACCAAAATCATTGAAATTTTGATCCTTTTGAACTCCATGTAAAATGGTCTCCCGAGACTAGGAAAAAATCATGTAACTCTCATAGGCATGAATTAGGATAGCTGAGTGGTTTAAGGTGTCATCTCACCTCCAAGAGGTCCCGGGTTCAAATCTCACTCAAAACTTTATTTTTAGATTTTGGATGCTTTACCTGTGGTCCAAAAAAAACTTGTCTTGATCCGGAATCGGACCCTAAACCTCTCGAGAGAGAGAGAGAGAGAGACCTCGAGTCGGCTACCCGAAATCTCCTGTGTATTTATGTACTAGTCACAGTGTTGTATCATAACCGAACAGAACGAAATATAATAGATTAAACAATAAGTACCAGCCCAAAAGGCCATTATTACATAACGTGGTCACACGACCAAAGTTCAGCAACAGCGGAAACAAATAGCAAAAACATAAAGCCCAAAAGACACCACATGCGACGACTAGGAGCGCGCGCTTAGTTATCTTGGTGATCTTCAACAAACTCCTCGGCATAGAACTCACATTCTTCAACTGCGTCTTGGAAATTCTCTGATGACAAAATGTTGTGTAGCACATGAGTACAAAAGTACTCAGCAAGTCTGGAAAATTATACAACATGTAAGGCTTCCCAAGAAAGTATTATTATGGTTCTTTTGCATAAAACCAAGTTTCATCAAACTATACTTAATAATTTTTACAAAGCATATTTTAGCAATTATTTTAACAATTGAAATTATTTAATACTCTAGCGAAAGTTCTATCCACCATCACTAGTATACTGGCTCTATCCGCTCAGTTTTAAAAGATTAATGTAATCCAACTCATGACTCCATCCGTCATGATCAAAACAGGTTCCAACTACCTGATTGGCTCGATCCGCCAAATAAACATCCAAGAGTTCTAACCACTCCCAGATCCCAAAACAAGACATCAGTTATTTTTAAATCCAAAACCAAGTCTACCAGTATGAAAGTATTCTTCGCTTTGCCCTTAACCGTAGGCACTGCTATTCGAATAGTTTTACCCTCTACAGAGGTGTACAGCTTTACCCACAAGACATGATCGTCTCTTGTTGCCATGCAATTAACACACTTCCTTTGGTGTGTCGGTAGAGAGATCATGACAAGGCCTTTACAATGTATACATCTAACCCGACCCACCAGCTGAGGTTTCACCGTTGTTAGGGTTAAATCTACCCAGTACAAAAGCCCCCTCTTGCGCCGTGTGGGAAAATACGACTTGCCTCCATCCGGCACCCACATTCCACCATCTGGTGAGTCTAAGTTAAACTTCTACAAATTATTTAACCAGGTCGTACCCATTATAGACTTGTGGTTGCACGGTAATGCTTAAAATGGATAATCATAAGGGTCGATCCTTAATTGACTTGGGGCGGTGCTTGCATAATGAAAATTAGTGCTCTATCCGCACCCGCCCGACATTCCATTCCGCCCAAGTACAAACCATTTTTCAATTTATTTTTATTTTACAAAAACAGTAGCAAATACTTTGCTATAATTCTCAAATTATACTTGAAACCATAATTTTGAAGAGATTCCACCCATGGGTCATTTTAACCAATTTTGCAACTAAGCACATCTATCGTTCTAATCATCATATGTCACAATATAAATTAAGCATGACATATTATAGTATCCTAGGGTTACAAGTAAACATGGATATCAACAATAAGGGAGATGACAGCAATTCGAAATAACTAACAATCTATATTTGACATACATGTATAAAGATATCAATGCAAGTTGTAAAACACTGTAAAACATTTGTAAAACGTGGGATCAACATGCGTCACGGGGACTTGCCTTCAGTCGCAGCGAGAGTCTCGAAGTCTTGAGGTTTGGCGACGGCGTCGGCAGTTCCGGCGAGTTCTTCGGCTACACGCAAAACGGTACAACCAAATAAATAAAATAAAATAAGATAACTCCAAAAAATTACAAAATTTATACTGGCAGGTAGATCTTGAATTTAGATGAATTTAGGAATGTGAACGGATCATTTTGGAGTTCGGATGAAAAAGATATAAGCGTTTAAATTCTAAAAATCCTAGAAATTGGAAAATTGAAGAATATTCCAGAGAATCTTCTTTTTCCTGATTTCTGATTTTCTTTGGTCTCTATGACATGACACGCGGGGCCCATCTGTCACTGGGTGTGCCCTTCTTCCTCCATGGACAAGAACAGAGGAGTGTGCCGGCGATGGGAGGGCGTCGGCGAAGCGGTGGGATTGGCGATGCGGCGACGCTGGGCGACGCGGCCGGAGGCGAGCCGGGCGGTGGCGATGGAGCGGCCTGGACCGAGCGGCCAGCGACGAGGTGTGACCGGCGGGGAAGCCGGCTAGCCGCTGGTTAGCTCGCCGTGAGGCCGGTGGCGTCCACGCGGCGGCGGCCGGCCGGGCGAGGCGCACGGCGCGAGCACGGCTTGGCGGCGGGGAGCGGCGGCCGAGGTATGGGAGAGGGGCGGCGCGGCGAGGGGAAGGTGTAGGACAAGGTGGCCGGCGGCGGGGATGGCCGGAGTTGGCGCGGCCACAGGGGTGTTACACTACATGAGTGCTTGCCTTGCTATTCGTTGTAGCCGACAAGGTCGGAGTCGTAGCCTGGAGTAGTCAATGACGTCGGGGTTATCGTCGAGTACACAATCCATCTCGTTAACGGTAGCGTCAGCTATGTCAGGTTTTACTCGTCGTATCACGAGAACATAGCAAGTAATAAACTCCAACGAGGCAAAAAGAATACAAATAGAGGAATCAAATAACAAATTATCACATAAAGCAAGGATGATTTAGGGTTAGGGTTTTGGTTTTAAGATTTTATGTGTACGCGTTATATTGTCTTTTCACCTTTATTTCTTACTAGCAGTTTAGATTACGTTATGACGTTGTGACTTATGTTCTATGATTTGTTTATTCATGTAACATCCTCAGTTTCGCTTTCTGGAGAAAAATCTAATTTAAATTAATTAAATTCAAAAATTGGAGTTTCCTTGGTGTTTATGTTAACCTGGCATCCTTTCCCATCCAAAAATCGGGATTCAATTCCCTTCCGTTCGAAAAATCGAAGTTCCAGATTCCCGCCGGTACCCGAAATTTCACCCGAGTCCAAAAATGCTCCAAAAATCCCAAAATCACTTCAATTAGGTCCCAAATATTCCAAAATGATTTTTGGAATGATTCCCTGGATTTTTCGACCTTCGCTCCTATTTTATCTCGCGCGGCTTTTGTTTAATGCCCGCTATTCGCGCCTGAATATTTAATTCCACAAATTTCATCCAAATTCCGCGAAACCAATTTTATTGGGTTCCAAATATTCTAAAATGGTTCTAGGAATTTTTAGACCATTTTTCCTAATTTTCCCTAGGGCAGTTCATTTACGTAACTCCTGGCCAATCACGCGCTGCCACGTGGTGCGCACTGTTCATCTTCCACCTCCTGCCATTGGAAAGAGCAGAGAAGCTCCAAGTCTTCCCATGGCTAGTGTTCTTCCTTCAAATACCCATATCTCCTCCAATAATGACCCAAATCAATCATGGCCGGATCCGTTGGAAGCACAACGACGTTCTCTCTCCATTCCTCACCATCAATAGCCCGGGATCTCGCCGGAATTGAAACCGTCGGCCAAAAACCAAAATGGCTTTAAATGACATTTACTCGGCTGTTTCAACTCCAAACGACGTGTTTCCACCTCCCATATCTCCGTGTGGACGTCCTCTTCCTGATGGTAGCCCTCACTCCTTGCCTCTTCCGCTCGTTCATCCGCTAGATCAAGAAAACCGGCGCCGGGTCGCCATTTTCGGAGTTCTTCGAGTTCATCCTTGTTCCTCCCTCTCCGGTGGGTCATTCTCAACTCCGGTTGGTTCCTTGTGACCGTGGGGAAGTCTAGAGTCTAATCTTTCAATCAATTTTAGGATCCCTCAAGATTTGGAGACGAATTTTGCGTTTTTGTCATTTCGGCCGGAGCTCTGTTCTTCGCCAAATTCGTCGTCTCCGGTGAGTTTTGATCCAATTCCTTGCTCCTATAGGTCCCTTAGGATGTCCTCTAGATGATCCATGAATTTATTTGGCCAAGTTTCATGCGAATTTGTGCGAAAATTTGGATTTTGGAGACAAGTTAGGGCTCTCTGTTTCTTGTGCCCGTGCATGCGTGGCCGCCGACCCCACCATCGCCGGCCCTCCGGCGACCTCGCCGGCGTCGCGCTCTGCCAAACCCTACCGACCACCTCGCCGGCTGCGTGCTCCTGGCCGCGCCGGCCGCCGCTGACTCCAACCGACCACGCCTCACGCGCGCCAGCGGTGCCTCCGCGCCCTCGCCTTGCGCGCCGCCGCCGCCGCAGCCGTCTGCGCCTCGCGCCCGCCTCCGCGCCGCTCGGCTTGCCGGCCAGTAGCTCCCTCATGGCGCCCCTTGAGCTTCCCCTTGCTCTGTTTCTCCATGAATGGAGCCAATGAAGAAGAAGCCATGGGTCTATGACCACATGGCCCCACATGTCAAAGATTAAAAGCCATCCCAAAAATCAGAAAAATAGAAAAGGAATATTCCGCGGAATATTCCCTCGTTTTCCAATTTTCCAATTTTCGAACTTCGGAAGCTCATAACTTTTTCGTCCGAACTCCGATTGACTCCGTTCAAATTCCTAAATTCATCTAAAATCAATACCTACCTGCAAGTACTACTTTTGTAATTTTTGGATTTTATTTATTTTTTTGTATTTATTTGTTGTCTCGTTTTGCGCGTAGCCGAGGACCCCGCCGAGACCGCCAACCCCGCCGCCGGACTTCCCGAGTTCGACGACCTCGCCGCGACTGAAGGCAAGTCTCCTTGACGCATGTTGAACCGATGTTTATAAATGTGCTTTAAATGTTTTATAAACTTGCATGCTATGTTTATCATCGTATGTCAAATATAAGGGAATAGTTAATCCGATTTGTGAATACCTCCTTTGTTATTGACATCCATGTTACTTGTAACCCTATGACATTTGCTAGGCCATGTTTACACTTATATGGTATCCTTTGTGAAATAGTACGGTAGAATTGCTTACGACCAATATTGATGAAAACAACCCATGGGTGGGAATTATACAAAAATGATGATTTCAAGTCTGGTTTGGAAATGGTTATCTGGTTTTGGTACTGTTTTTCTAAAATAAAAAGAAAAGGAAAAATGGTTTGGACTTGGGCGGAATGGAATGTCGGGTGGGTGCGAATGGAGCACTAGTGGCATTGTGCAAGTGCCGCCCCAAGTCAATTAATGACCGACGCTTGTGATTGTCCATTCTAAGCATAACCGTACTACCACATGTCTATAATGGTACGACCTGGCTAACTAATTTGTAGAAACCTAACTTAGACTCACCACACGGTGGAATGTGAGTGCCGGATAGAGGCAAAGTTGTTTTTCTCACACGGCACAAGAGGGGGCTTCTGTACTGGGTGGCTAGAACCCTAACAGCGGTGAAACCTCAGCGGGTGGGCCAGGTTAGGCGTATACATTGTAACGGCCTTGTCATGATCTCTCTGCCGGCACACCAAAGGAAGTGTGTTAATAGCTTGGCATCAAGAGACGATCATGTCTTGTGGGTAAAGTTGTACACCTCTGCAGAGTTAAAACTATTCGAATAGCCGTGCCTACTGTCAAAGGCAAAGCAAGAAATGCTTTCATATTGGTAGACTTTGGTTTTGGTTTAAAAAAAACTAAATGGTGTTGGTTTTGGGATTCGGGAGTGGTTAGAACTCTCGGATGTGTAAGGGCGGATTGAGCCAACAAGGTGGATAGAACCTGTTTTATACTTTGACGGAAGGAGTCATTTGTGATTAAACTTGATCTTTTAAAAGTTGGCGGTTAGAGCCTTTATATTGGTGATGGTGGATAGAACCTTCACCGCAATATTAAATAATTCAATTGCTAAAATAATTGTTAAAATGTGCTTTATAACAATTATACTTAAGTATGGTTGAATAAAATTTGGCTTTGTGCAAAAGAGCCCTATTAAGCTTCCTTTGGAAAGCCCCTCATACACATACTTTCCCCGACTTGCTGAGTACTTTTGTACTCACATGCTATACATCTTGTCCTCATCAGAGAACTACCAGGATGCAGCCGAGGACGGTGAGTTCTACACCGAAGACTTCGATGAAGAGTGCCAGGATAACTAGTCGCGCTTCTTGTCGTCGCCTGTGGCATTTTTGGTGTTCGCTTGTTGTCGTTTTTGCTTTCGCTATCGTGTCTCCGGTCTCGGGACTGAGTATTGTAATAAGTGGCCTTGTGGCCCGTACTTTATGATTTATGTTACAATTTCGTTATGTTCGGCAATGACGTATCACTGTTGACTGTGTGTACTAGCTACTGATCTGGGACTAGTACGGAAAATACACAGGATATTTCGGATAGCTGATCCGGGGTCTCACAATTCATATCTTACGAATTCAAGAAGCTAAGATTGTTCTTTGTGACTTAAGTGCTTTAGCTAAAGACCAATCTACGCTTAACTAATGATAACATGTGTTGCCGATAACCATAATACTTAGGGTTTTTGCTCTAATAGGATTTAGATGCAAAGCATGATGTAAATTAGATATTTTCTCAAAATATGGTAGTCCATATACAAAAGAGCAATTCTAGGCTGTTCATCCTAAAATTCTCATTTAAACGAGATATTCTACAAGCTGCTGAAAAGGCTTAAGCGTTACTAAAGTCTACACGATAACACTTTAGTTTTCGTTTTATATTTGCGGCTACATCTTAAGGGATTATTTAACCGTTCTTTAGGTACGGGTAGGGGATGTCCCTAATAGTGTTTTAAAGTTAGTTCCACCGGTTTTAATATTTACTTATGAAGGTTATTAATATTTTAGTTTGTATGGAAGATGAAAATTATTATAAACTTTATTCAAATTGGATCCTTTTATCGACTAATACAGTCTCGAGCTGTAGGAATGTTTTAAGACTAGTTTAACATGATTGACTATTTATTTATGATATTTTACTAGTTACATGCCCGTGCGTTGCTACGAAAAACAAAATTGATAATGAAAAATAAAGATTGAAAAATAAAAAAAATATTTCACAAAATCAAACATCTATCTTTAACGCTTCGTTTCTTGCGAAAGCTGGCTAATTAAAGCAACGCTTCGTTTCTTGCGTAGGGCAATTAAGCAGGGCAATTAAGTAGGGCAATTAAGCAGGGCAATTAAGCAGGGCAATTAAGCGGCAATTAATGACGTGGGAAGAACGGACCACTGCCACCAAGTACTGCTTTAGAATAGTAGAGATTTAAATGCGTTTGTTTATATTTTGATTCCTTAAGTATGTATGAAAGTATATTTCCGCTAGAGAAGTGCAAACTATGATTTCTCATAATAATTTCAATTATATTAGATAATCTGGTCCTATAAAGCTTTTAAGAATTATTCTTCCATGTATTAACATTTATTTGCAGATATTCTTTACATTTTTCATTTGTACATGGAGAGCAAGGTTATTAAAGGATTCGACTTAGACTAAATTAAACATTAATTATTCGTGCAAGATTAAATGGTCTAAACCTACAGATTTTATATGGAGTGTCCTATTTGTATTCTCCTGTAATTACGTTTTAACTATACTTCATTCACAAATGTATTAAGAACAATGTTATATACGAACTTGTTTCAAATTACTTCAAATGAGAAATATTCCGCACAGCAGGGGTACCACAATATTAACATAGTTTTAAGAATTGTTATCTCTATATTTTAAATTTATTTATAACTCTTTATAGTTTATTTAAGTTTAAAAGATTGAAACTTAATCAATTTATGATTTCAATGCAAACTAATTTCAAATTTAAATATTTCTACATAAAAGGGTCATTTATGGTATGAGGAGTCTAACAATTTATTTCATTAGATTTGGAGTTCATTTATACAAATTTTGTATTCAACATGTTTTTGGCCCTTTTCTTTAAATTTGAAATTTAAATTTATACATAGGTCAAACTTAAAATCTTTTTGTACAATATCAATGTACATGATTTCACTTAATTTTGGAAACTCATTTGGTTGGATTTGGAGTTATATTGCCTCCTATAAAGGAAAACGCATTTCGGTTGTTTGGTTCTGTGACTCGCACTGGCTGACATGAAGGCCCACCACGCAGTGAGGAAAACAGAGGAGGCGCTAGGAATCAACGGCGGCGGAGCTTCGGTTGGTCTCCGGTCCGGGCGAGCACATGATGGGCCAGAGCCCAACGAGGCGCACCGGAGGGTGGTCTTCATGCTGGCCGACGGTGACCGGAATACGGCTCTCACCGAGGCCCTGCTGCGGCAATAAGGGCGGTCAGCCGGAGAGGTAGGAGGAGGAAGGCCCGAGCTCAGGCGAGGCATGTAGTAGCATCAGTGATGCACGACGATCCCCTATTGCCACTCTGTTTGACCGGATGATGGCCGGAGTGAGTCATCACCATTCGACCGGGCTTAGACCATCTCCAACCGTGTCCTTTCCACTCTCCTTTTCCCTCCACGAAGGGATTTTCATTCACTTCAGTGCTCCAACAAATTCTCTTCAGCATTCCTTTTGTGAAGAGATTCTCTCTCCCATTCCCTCTAGCAAGGGATTCTCTCTCCTTTCCCTGTACAATTTTCTTTAAATGGAATCTGTTGGAGATGAGGGAAAATAAAGGAAATGGAAATGAGTAAAGGGAATAGGGAAGTGAGAGAAAGGGAGAGAGGAAGTGACATGGTTAAAGAAGACGACTTCGGTGGCGGCAGTAGTACGATGGAGGAGGACTCGAATGGAGCTAAGAATTGGGAGTAGGAGTAGATAGCGATGGCCCCTGTGAAATTAATTAGCGTTTGTTGCTCTATTAGGCTTTGGTTCACCAAATCGGAGGATTCGGCCTGAATTGGGAACTCGCCAGCGTTAGGGAATAATGGAACGAGCAGCTCGTCGTGGCAGCGCATGGATGAAGAGGAGCTCGTCGTGATCGGTCCTGGGGTGATGAACACATGCGTGAGGACACGGGACATTGGTGGCGCGACGTGGCCTGTCCAGAGAGAAGGAGCTTCGGCGGTGCTGCATGGAAAGGATGAGGCTACGGCTACGGCAGTGAAGGGATAAGCTGGCTGGTGAAAATGCTTCGTCGTGGCAGCTTGAGGAAGGTATGCACAGCGGCGCGTGGTCTCAGTCGTGGCAGTGTAATCAATTATCAGTAATGAAATAACCTCAAAAATTCAAAATATGGTTTCATTCGACTTTTTTTTTTTTTAGTTAATTCGAGTTTTTGCCGTTTTTGGAAAGTTTCGCCGCCAGTGCGCCTTCCCTTTTTGGTAAAACCGCCTCCTCTTCTCAAGACGCCCGCCCGCTGGCCGCCTCCCGCCGCGCCGCGAGTGCGCCAAGACTTGTGCATCGTCCCCTGCGAATCTCTGCCATGGCAGAGCTGCCGCCGCCCGTGCGCCTGCTCCGCCGTCACCTCGCCGCAACCCTAGCCCCGTAGGGCACTCCACCTCCCGCCGTGCACCGCCCCGTGCCCCACGCCGCGCGCCAGGCCTGCCACCTCGCCCGTGCCGCCTCCGCCGCCATGATTCGGCCGAGGACCTTGGGCTTCCCCTCACCCGGCTATTTAAGCCTTCCCCGGCAGCCATTTATGGCTCACCGAGCTCACAACTCTTTCCTCTCTCATTCCCCCTCTCTCACTCGCTCTCCCGTGCCCTCCTGTGCCCACTCCACGAGCACCTCCTTCCTCTCCGGCCAAGCACCGCCGCCAGCCTTCACCGCCGCCGCTCGGTCTCCCCCGAACCACGCCCTAGACCTGGGGTGAGCCCCTCTCCGTTTTCCCCAAAAATCCCAGTGCTCCGGTGCCCTGAAACGCGAGATCGGCTTCGTCTTCTTCGGCTCCGGCGACTAGCGCCGCCCGACTTCGGCCAAGACGCCTCCGCCGGCAACCGAGCCCCAAGTCGGCCTCCCCTCCGCGCCCGCATGGCCAGCCGCTCCAGCGCACGCACGCGAGCTCACGCTGATCGGCGTCGGCGCTCCACCACCGTCGGGCTGAAAGTCACTGCGCCGGGCCCGCTTGTCAGTGCAGCCTAGCCGCAGAAACGGGCCGGCCCAGTGGCCTTCTCCCGCGCGCGCCAAGCCCAGGACGAATTCGGTCTCGGTGCGGCCCAAGAGGAACAGTGCTTTTTCCTTTTTTTTCTTTTCGGTTTTAAATTTCCAAAATTCGATTTAATCCGTTTAAAAATCCAAAAATACCCAAATATACTTTTCCGAACCATTTCGAGATGCTGAGTCCGAAAATGGTCTCCGTTTGGCCAAACCAAGTCCAGAAAATTCCAAAAAAGCCCCTCCAAACCATTTTTGGCCTATTTTCTCTCTCTTTGTTTTCTCTTTTCTTTTCTCTTCTTTCTTTTTGCATTAATTATTTATTGTTTATCTTATGGTGAATGTTTACGCTAGAGCAAGCGTCTGGCGATACCCGGCCAGGAGGCGAGGCGTGCAGAACAGGAACCTGACCCACGTGAAGCAGAGTACGACTACACCGACTCCGAGCTAGGAAACCCCTCCGCCTCGCAAGGCAAGCTATACTCCATTGATCATTTTGAACCCAATATTTCCTAGAATAATTAGCAGTTATTTTCTACCGCATTATTTCCGAACTATATGTTGAAATATCACAAAGCGGGTATGTTCGAATGACATGATAGCTAGTTAACGCCAAAAAGGCTCATGGAATTTCCTTGAAAAATATTGAATACTAATAATCCTTTGTAACCCTAGGAAAATACTATTGTCAGTATTCGGCTGGATATTACTACTGTATTTTATTCACCGTTTTAATGAAAAATGAAATGTTGATGGAACTTGGATTTGGAATGTTTATGAAACGTTGCGGTCTGGGGGACAGTATTGGGCTAACCACCGGGTGGGTGTTAGTCTAATCCCCGGCCAAGGACCCATATCAAGGTATGAGCGGATGGGGGTACACTGGGTACCAGGGGCTGTGGAATGTAATGATTTGGTATGTGACAGGATAAGGATTTACAACCTTGGGCAAAGTAAATAACTTAAGAACTCGTTCAACCACAGGTTGGGCCAGTCAACTACGTTGGCTCGACTCAACGTAGCTAACATTGTACTTTCCCCGGAATACCTATAGGACCAGGGTTACCTTCCCGGTGTGGGAGATGGTCCGCGATTATGGGGGTGAAACGGAAATGTGCACAAGGAAAGTGTGACATTCCGGGATCACAACGGTAGGTGTCCATAGCAGGCGGGATCGCGAACTCCACTCTGGCCAGTGGGGACCCCGGGTTAATGTGGACCGAAACTCTACCGGATAGGGGCTAAAGGGGAAAGATCCAACGAAAAGCTATGATAACCTCGATCCGGCCGCATGCATAAAAGTTGCATGTTAATCGCGTGGCATTAACGATCGTGGAATCTTGTGGGTAAAGCTGAACACCTCTGCAGAGTGAATTAAATGGTATTCGAATACGCCGTGCTTCCGGTCAATGAAGCTGAGTTAAATGGGGTGACTCCCGAACCTGAGCTCAAGTAGTTTTTGATTAACAAGTGTGGAAGTATATAACTTTGGAAACCCCCTTTATTCTTATTATTATGGTTTGTGTTTCAAATGAAATATTAAGTATTATGAAAACTTGCATCCACCAAATGAGACATACAGCTATCTCTTGTTATCCTTTGCATGTGGGAATTAGGTTTCACTGTGTGGCTTGTTGAGTACGTTGTAGTACTCACTCTTGCTTAATTAACCTATTTTAGAGTATCAAGATGCGGGAGAATTCCAAGAAGTCGTAGATGGCGACACCGTGTGGTTTTAGTCTCGATCTTCGCTCAACTGCCTGTGGAGATTCTTTTGTGATGTAAAGACTATGATTTGTGCTTGCCGCACTACTGTAAACTCTGGTCGTTAGGCCTTATTTTGCTTAAAACTATTGCTTCTGGATGTTAACCTGGTAATGTACATTTGGTTCCCTGCGGTTAATCTTCCTGGGTAGCCGTAGCGGTAATTAAGCGGCCTCCCTAAATAGGGATGGTCCGTCACAAGTGGTATCAGAACCTAGGTTTGACCGTAGATTGAGACCCTAGATTGGCTTAAAGATCTTTTACAGAAAAATTAATTAAACTTATAAACAAAATGAGTTGTGAAAATATAAGTATTATTGCTGTCTCCTTCTACCTATTTCTACCTCAACCCTCCTAGAGTTCTTATTTCCGGTTTTGTTTTAATAATTCCCCTTCTTAACTTACTTTAAATTTTACGTTGATCGCAGATGGTTCATCGTACCTACCCGGACCCGAGTGTTTTTGGAGGATGGGCCGATCTGCTATGGAGAATGATGCAGCAGGTGGGAGCAGAGGATGAGCACCGTCCCGAGTTCCATACACAAGAGATGCTCTAAGATGAATTCCGTTGTCAATGGATGGCATGGGTCGAACTACAGCCCCTACCACTCCGCCCTGGCGTCCCTCGTCGGTTTGTGGGGAGACGACTTTACGAGTCTGCAACAATTCAGGATGCCGCCCGCCAAGCAGTGCACTATCTTCGAGGCCACTTCGAAAGAGAATTTGTTGACGACCAATTTCAACTGATCCCCCAGATATGCGAAGCGCCCCAAGGACTTGGCATCTCCTTTCCTCTTGAGGAGACAGACCCGAGGATCGAGGAGACCTCTGACTACGTGCTACTAATGGAACGCCAGTACAACCGTGTGCTTCGAGAGAATAAGGAACAACATGAGCATCTACATCAGATGTGGGATCTGGTGGATCAACAGGAGAACCAGCTAAACCAGCTTCAAGCCCAGGTGGACCAACTGGTCAATCAGATGATGCAGATCGATCTTATTCAGCAGCCAGTCGGGCCCCCGGTAGAGGAACCCTCGGTGGATGGACCTTCAATGGTGGTCGACGAACCGCCACCCCCAGATGTCACCATGGAGGATGAGGAGGACCCGGAAGAACGCTTCTTCTACGGCCCCGACGAAGGATGGATCCCTTAGATTGTCAAGATCGTTAAGATTAGATGTAAACCCCTCTTTATGTATTAGAGCTACCTTTTGGTATTGTAAAATAGGTGGTGCCCTACCTTAAAATGGTATGGCGTACAACCTATGGTTTGTATGCAAACTATTATCCCTACCCTTGTATTTTGGTTGCAGTAATGTATCGGAATTAATCCTATCTAATTCAAAGGATTCTCCCTCCCTTTCATCTAAACCCTCATCTGTTCATTTTAACCTTATCTAAAAATCTTAACTCCCGCTTACCTTTCACTTCCCTTAAAACACTGCTGCAGGCCGAAAAGATAATCGGAAACAACCATGGTGAGACCAAATTTACGAGGAAACAACAGCGAAGAAGGCAACTCCAAAGCTGAACAGGCCAGTATGGCCCAAGTTTTGGCTATGATGGAACATAACAGATATGAGGCAGAGAGACATCAGACCCAGCTAATGGAAAGAGTCTTAGAATAGCTAGCAGCAAGGCCTCAAGGACACCCTCAGGGCAACCACAATGGACAAGAAGGCCATATTGGAGGGACAAAGTGGTCCGATTTCCAGAAATCTCGACCACCTATCTTTTCAACACCAACAGAACCATTAGCCGCGGACGACTGGATCCGTGATATTAAGAGAAAACTAGAAACCATCCAATGCACAGACAAAGAGCAAGTGCTATTTGCCTCGCACCAGCTACAGGGACAAGCAGCGGCCTGGTGGATGAATTTTCAAGCCACCAAGAACGAGCAGGATATCCCATGGCTCGAATTTGAGGAAGCATTCCGCAAAGTTCACATCCCGACTGGACTAATGGCCTCCAAGAGAAGAGAGTTCCTAGCCCTCCGGCAGGGAGGTAGGACCGTTATGGAATATCTCCAACAGTTCAATCAGCTAGCCCGCTACGCACCAAACGAAGTGGACACTGAAGCCAAGAAAATGGAAAGATTCTCTGAAGGTTTACAGAAGAATTTAAAATTCCATATCGCAGCCCTAGAATTTAGGGACCTGGCAACTATGGTTGACAAGTTGACGATGATAGAGGAAGCTAGAAACGACTTGGAAGACACTCGGAAAAGGAGAGCCCAGCAGATAAGGTTCCAGGTTCCCAACCAACTCAGAGGCAGAGCTCCAGCCCCCATACCCGCTTTTCCTTCTAAGAGACAAGCAGTAGGAGGATCCCGGCCAGTTCCTGCTCAAAGCCAGCCAGGAGTAGTAAAATGTTTCAAGTGTGGTGGAAATCATTACTCCAATAACTGCACCAAGAAGACTACGGGTTGTTATCACTGTGGTCAGGAGGGACACTTCAAACAGAATTGCCCGAGAAAGAATCAGCCAGCTGAGGTGGCCAGATCACAAGTGACAGCAGCTTCAGGAAATCGTCAACCAGCAGCCTACCGACCGCAACCACAGCAACAGGGTATGCTACAAGGCAGAGCACCCGCAAGAAGGGAAGGGAGCTCCAACCCGAACAACTCCAGAAACTTCCAAGGCAGGATCAACCACATGTCAGCTGAGGACGCTGCAGCCGCCACCGACGTGATTATCGGTAAATTTCGAATCTAATCTCAGATGGCTTTGATATTATTTGATCCTGGAGCAACCCACTCTTTTATTTCGATGGCTTTCGCATGCAAGCATGGTTTTCCGTACTTGCCGTTACAAAATCCTTGTGCGTTTCAAACGCCGGGCAGTAGATTAATGGCTCGATATAAGAGCGAGAAGTTAGAAATAGTACTTCAAGGAGTCACGTTTACCGCTGAGCTATTGTTGTTAGAAATAAACGGACTGGGCGTCATCCTGGGGATGGATTGGCTGTCCAAACATAAAGCAACATTGGATTGTGAAAAGAAGTTGGTAACAGTTATCAACAATAAGGGACAATGGGTAACTGTAAGGACCAACCCCGATTTAGAAAAGGGCAAAAGAAGAAGCCTTGATGCCATAACCCCAACCATAGATCAAGTACCCATTGTTCGGGAATACCCATATGTTTTTCCAGAAGAATTACCAGGAAGACCCCCAGACAGGAGCATAGAGTTAGCCATAGAACTGGTACTAGGAACAGTACCCCTCACCAAGCGCCAATACCCAATGTCGGCAATGGAATTAAGAGAACTCAAGAAGCAACTGGACGAATTACTGGAAAAGGAATTTATCCGATCAAGCATATCACCATGGTCCTTTCCAGTCCTATTCGTCCCTAAGAAAGATGGAGGTGTAAGACTCTGCGTGGATTACAGAGCACTGAACGCCGCAACCATAAAGAATAAGTATCCCTTACCTCGGATTGACGACTTATTCGATCAACTCAAAGGAGCTAGGATTTTCTCGAAGATAGACTTAAGGACCGGATACTATCAGCTGAAAGTCAGAGAACAGGACAGAGAAAAGACAGCGTTTACCACCAGATAAGGACTGTATGAGTTCACAGTGGTCCCATTCGGACTCACAAACGCCCCAGCATATTTTATGAACTTGATGAATCAAGTATGCATGGACTACCTAGACCGATTCATCGTAGTGTTCCTAGATGACATACTGGTTTACTCAAAGACGGAAGAAGAGCATCAAGAGCATTTGCATCTGATTCTAGAGAGACTCAGGGAACATCAATTATATGCCAAGTTCTCCAAATGTGACTTTTGGATGAGAGAAATTGCATTTCTGGGACACATCATCACCGAAGAGGGAGTGAAAGTGGATCCAACAAAGGTAGAAGCAGTGATGGAATGGAAGCAACCCACGTCGGTAAAGGAAATCAGAAGTTTCCTAGGACTAGCTGGATATTACCGAAGGTTTATTGAAGGTTTTTCCAAAATTTCCAAGCCTCTAACCCAGCTTCTCAAAAAAGATAAACCTTACCGATGGACCGAAGAATGTGAGAAGAGTTTCCAGACTTTGAAGACAAAATTAACCTCAGCACCAGTACTTGTACTTCCTGACCCAAGTAGGGAGTTTCAAATTTACTGCGACGCATCGAAACAAGGATTAGGCTGTGTTCTGATGCAAGACAGGAAGGTAATTGCTTATGCTTCTCGACAATTAAGACCACATGAAGAGAACTACCCAACTCATGACATGGAATTAGCTTCGGTGGTGCATGCACTTAAGATCTGGAGGCATTACCTATCGGGAAATCACTACGACGTATTCACAGATCACAAAAGCTTGAAGTATGTGTTCACTCAACCGAACCTGAATATCAGACAAAGAAGATGGTTAGAACTAATCAATGATTTCGACTTCGAGATACAATACCACCCCGGAAAGGCTAACGTAGTAGCAGACGCATTAAGTAGAAAATCATGCCACCACATAGCCAAGACAACAGACATCTCACAACAGCTACAATTTGAAATGGAACGGCTGAACCTGCAGATAGTTGAGAAAGGATTTTTAGCCTCCATTACAATTCAGTCAGACCTACTCAGTCAAATCAAAACAGCTCAACAAGAAGATGAAGAAATCCAGCGATACCACAAAGAAGTGAATACAAACGGTCCGTCGGAATTCTCGGAAGATGGACAAGGCATATTACGATTCCGTGATCGTGTATGTGTTCCCAATAATAAAGATATAAGAGGATTGATTTTGACTAAAGCTCACTCATCTCAGCTCACCATGCACCCAGGCAGTACGAAGATGTACAATGATTTGAAGAGTGAATATTGGTGGAAAGGCATGAAGAAAGAGATATCTGAACACGTACTGTGTTGTGACGTATGCCGTAAGGTTAAGATCGATCATCAGAAAACCGCTGGAATGTTACAACCCCTACCTATTCCTGAGTGGAAGTGGGATGAGATCGAAATGGACTTTATCACAGGATTACCCAAAGCACAACAAGGATTTGATTCCGTATGGGTAATAATTGACAGACTGACTAAAGTAGCCCATTTCATACCAGTCAAGCAGACCTATGGCAAGGATAAGCTATCAGAGCTATACCTGACGCAAATAGTCAGATTGCATGGGATTCCCAAAAAGATTGTGTCAGACCGAGGAGCTCAATTCACATCAAAATTTTGGAAGAGTCTACATGAAGCCATGGGAACAAACCTGAACATCAAGACAAAGATACCATCCCAGGTGATGGAGCCATGACGAAAGGGTCAACCAGATACTGGAAGATATGTTGAGAGCCTGCGCCCTGACATACGGAGCGTCTTGGGTCACTTGCTTACCATTTGCAGAATTTTTCTACAATAACAGTTATCAGGCCAGTCTACAAATGGCACCATTTGAAGCACTTTATGGGAGAAAATGTAGGACCCCACTAAACTGGACTGAGGTGGGAGAAAAACAGTTATTAGGGCCACAGATTGTTCATGATGCAGAAGCCCATGTAAGGATCATCAGAGAAAACTTAAAGATAGCACAAGGACGACAAAAGAACTATGCAGACATAAGACGAAAAGACATCAGTTATCAAGTTGGAGATTTTGTTTATTTGAAGGTAACGCCATTTAAACCTGTGCATAGATTTCAGATCAAAGGAAAATTAGCACCAAGATATGTTGGGCCATATAAGATCATAAGCCGAATTGGAGAGGTAGCCTACAAACTGCAGTTGAGTCCTGAATTATCACAAGTACACAACGTATTCCATGTGTCACAATTAAGAAAGTGTCTTCGACAACACACAGAACAAGTACCGTTAGAGGAGATTGATCTACAAAATAATCTGACCTATACAGAGGAACCTGTCAGGATTATCGAGACAGTTGAAAGGAAACTTCGAAACAAAGATGTCAGAGTCTGCCGGGTATTGTGGAAGAATCACACGCTCACAGAAACCACATGAGAAAAGGAGTCGGAATTGCAGCAGAATTTTCCCAACCTCTTTCCCCAGGCGGAATGAATCTCGGGGACGAGATTTATTTTAAGGGGGTTAGGTTGAAATAACCTCAAAAATTCAAAATATGGTTTCATTCGACTTTTCTTTTTTTTTTGAGTTAATTCGAGTTTTTGCCGTTTCTGGAAAGTTTCGCCGCCAGTGCGCCTTCCCTTTTTGGCAAAACAGCCTCCCCTCTTCCCGCCCGCCCGCGCGAAGCCGCCTCCCGCCCACGTGAAGCAGAGTACGACTACACCGACTCCAAGCTAGGAAACCCCTCCGCCTCGCAAGGCAAGCCATACTCCATTGATCATTTTGAACCCAATATTTCCTAGAATAATTAGCAGTTATTTTCTACCGCATTATTTCCGAACTATATGTTGAAATATCACAAAGCGGGTATGTTCGAATGACATGATAGCTAGTTAACGCCAAAAAGGCTCATGGAACTTCCTTGAAAAATATTGAATACTAATAATCCTTTGTAACCCTAGGAAAATACTATTGTCAGTATTCGGCTGGATATTACTACTGTATTTTATTCACCATTTTAATGAAAAATGAAATGTTGATGGAACTTGGATCTAGAATGTTTATGAAACGTTGCGGTCTGGGGGACAGTATTGGGCTAACCACCGGGTGGGTGTTAGTCTGATCCCCGGCCAAGGACCCATATCAAGGTATGAGCGGATGGGGGTACACTGGGTACCAGGGGCTGTGGAATGTAATGATTTGGTCTGTGACAGGATAAGGATTTACAACCTTGGGCAAAGTAAATAACTTAAGAACTCGTTCAACCACAGGTTGGGCCGGTCAACTACGTTGGCTCGACTCAACGTAGCTAACATTGTACTTTCCCCGGAATACCTATAGGAGCAGGGTTACCTTCCCGGTGTGGGAGATGGTCCGCGATTATGGGGGTGAAACGGAAATGTGCACAAGGATAGTGTGACATTCCGGGATCACAACGGTAGGTGTCCGCAGCAGGCGGGATCGCGAACTCCACTCTGGCCAGTGGGGACCCCGGGTTAATGTGGACCGAAACTCTACCGGATAAGGGCTAAAGGGGAAAGATCCAACGAAAAGCTATGATAACCTCGATCCGGCCGCATGCATAAAATTTGCATGTTAATCGCGTGGCATTAACGATCGTGGAATCTTGTGGGTAAAGCTGAACACCTCTGCAGAGTGAATTAAATGGTATTCGAATACGCCGTGCTTCCGGTCAATGAAGCTGAGTTAAATGGGGTGACTCCCGAACCTGAGCTCAAGTAGTTTTTGATTAACAAGTATGGAAGTATATAACTTTGGAAACCCCCTTTATTCTTATTATTATGGTTGTGTTTCAAATGAAATATTAAGTATTATGAAAACTTGCAT
Organism: Rhipidocladum racemiflorum; assembly: GCA_036346355.1. Taxonomy (NCBI): domain Eukaryota; kingdom Viridiplantae; phylum Streptophyta; class Magnoliopsida; order Poales; family Poaceae; genus Rhipidocladum; species Rhipidocladum racemiflorum. Next base: position 62,383,206 of record CM070570.1, read on the forward strand.
CCACCAAATGAGACATACAACTATCTCTTGTTATCCTTTGCATGTGGGAATTAGGTTTCACTGTGTGGCTTGTTGAGTACGTTGTAGTACTCACTCTTGCTTAATTAACCTATTTTAGAGTATCAAGATGCGAGATAATTCCAAGAAGTCGTAGATGGCGACACTGTGTGGTTTTAGTCTCGATCTTCGCTCAACTGCCTGTGGAGATTCTTTTGTGATGTAAAGACTATGATTTGTGCTTGCCGCACTACTGTAAACTCTGGTCGTTAGGCCTTATTTTGCTTAAAACTGTTGCTTCTGGATGTTAACTTGGTAATGTACATTTGGTTCCCTGCGGTTAATCTTCCTAGGTAGCCGTAGCGGTAATTAAGCGGCCTCTAAAAAGGGACGGTCCGTCACAAGTAACGTCTTGCGACGGCAAGAAGAGCAAAAATTGTTAAAATGCCACTCTTAACAAGTGGCTTCGCTAAAAATGTCATTCCGCTGTCGGTGACATGTGAGATCATCTGTATCTATAATAGTGAGTCAGAGTAGCATTTTAGTGATGCCATTTATTAAAAGTGGCATATATGCCAATATCCGGGCAGAAGATGGGCAAAGTCGGTGCAGCATCTTGCTGTGCTCATACGGTGCGAGTTTGCCCCCATATGGCAGCTTATTAACTAGTTAGCATATCATTGCCGTGGCAAGAATTGGCAGGGGCGAGTCAGTGTTTGGCTTGATAGAAGACAAGGTGTGCATGTGCCAAGTGCTGGGAAGTTGCACACGGCGCTGAAAAGGAGGACAAGACACCATTCTTTATTCGTTCTGACAGATAAGGTCTGCCCAATTTAATTGGGCTGCTATTCTCTGTCTAGGATCATTAGTAATTTTTGTGTGTGATCCAATATAATTTATTTTTATTATCCAATAAAAATTTAAGTAAAAATCTTGATTCCAAATCAAATTTTTATGCCATTTTAAAATTTTAATAATTTTTTTTCTATTTTTGAAAGATGATGTTACAATAACTAGCTTCTATTATCCTCTTGTGCATCTCTAACTTTGAATGAGTGCTGGCTTCTTTGCTTTGTTGCTTGGTTTCTTGATTGCTTCTTTACGACCACGCTCCGTGGGTTTATATTGTTTTGTCCTCCGTGAGATGGCTGAGAACTAATCGAGGCCTAAGAACACAAGGAGACGTTGGGTACCCGAAGATCTTACTGAAGAACTCACAAACCACCGAGTGGATTATCAATTCAGCAAAAGGGGAAAAGAATGGGGATTTCACCTTATCAGAAAAGGGAGGAACTTCCCCTGATTTAAAGGAGCACGAAGGAGGGAGGAGGAGCAGCAATCGCTATCGGGAAGGCTGCATCACGCCGCCCCCACGCGTGAGCCGTGGTGGGAGACGCGGTCGCCGGCCGTTGCCCCTTGTGCCTTGCACGCCTGGTCCCCTGCTCGGTGTGGTGGTAGGGCATTGTTTCGATGCCTTCTCCTAGCCGAGTGGCCAGTTGTGCTGGTTCGGCCACATGGCCCGGGCCAGCCTAGTTGGCCTTTCCTGAAATTTGGGGATAAAACCCAAATCTAACAACAGAGTTCATGGCTTGTATAAGAATTGTTGTACCAGAGGCCCCGTTTTTGTTCTTTATTGATGTTTGCTATCTGTCTATATGAATTTCACAGTTATGGAAAGAACTAATATTGCTATTTGTTCTTTATTGATGTTTGCTATCTGTTTAATATTGATGTTTGCTATCTGTCTAATATGAATTTCACAGTTATGGAAAGAATTAATATTCGAATTCCATAGTCATGGAAAGAATTAAGATAAATCTAGGAGGAGGACAAATTCAAACAACAAAATGATGAATCATTTACCTGGAGCCTTGTAGATAGATGCCCCGGCAGTCCAAGTGGCGTGTCAGCAAGGGCAAGGGCAAGGGCATCAACGCGCGCGACGGCAAGTCGGCAACTAGTCGAACGGGGCGGCTAAAAGCATCAAGTCATCGCTTAATGCTTTACGTACGTACCCACCAGCTCATCTTTCCTTTTGGACGGACGTTTTCGTGGCAACGGTCCAGACACGATGCAACTCAGTCGAACGCGGCGGCTAAAAGCATCAAGATTCATCGCATAATTAATGCTTTACATACGTACCCACCAGCTCACCATCTTCCCTTTTGGATGTTTTCTTTGCAACAGCCGCTTCAGTCATTAGCAAAAGCATTGTGGACTGTACTGTCCTAGAATGCACGCAGTAAAACAAACCGACGAGTAATTAACCGGCTCTCTATGTGAAGCCCACATGGCGATGCCGTTCGGTGAGATCAATCTGGCGGCTATATAAACCGTGCAATGCAGTATGGCATCAAGCAAGCAGGCACCCAATTGCACAGAGCAGCTTAGATCGATATCCCAAGTGCGAGTTTGGAGATGCAAAGCGCTGCGACGACCGCCTTCTCCTTGAAAGCACGGCAGTGCAACTTAAGCTGCCATCGTCTCGCAGCCGCCGCCGCCGCCGCATCAAGACTACCGACCGGACGACGTCCGAGTGTCTCATGGTGGCGGCGGCAGCCGCCGCACGCCGCGCTGCAACGCCGTCAAGCACAGCAACCTGCAGCAGGAACGACAGAAGATGAGATTGTTGACGATCGCTTGACCAAAAACCCTTGCGGTTTCCTCCCTTGTGTATGGGGAGATTTCTTCCTTCACCACTCCAACACAGTAGCTTCCTCCCAACAACAGGTTGATCCATTCCCTTCTCTTTGCTGCCTAGCTATATAATGTTTTCGTTTCTCGAGATGTTTGTACCTGTATATATACTTAGTAATTCGTTATCTTTTAAGGAATTATTATCAGATTTGTATCCACACGGTCCACTAACAGAAACAGTAGTTTGAACCTTGCTCGTGCAATCCTCTTCCATCGACCGGATAAGATTCACATTAGGTTTGATCTATGTGAAAGAGTGAGAAAAAGATAAAAGAGGAGAGAAGAGATTTAGCACGTCCCTTGTGTGCCTGCGCGCTATGTTGCTCGCGTCCCTGCCTAGCTAACAAGCTCAGCTGCATATGATTCATTGATCACGTGTTGATATGCTCACTTAAAGTATTGTTGTAAGCAGACATGGATGGGACAAGCAGACAAACTGAAAGAAGAAGTGGCGAAAATGATAACAAGTTCGACTACTTGTAGCCTGCTCGAGAGGCTACATCTCATCGATGCATTAGACCGACTTTGCGTAAATCATTTTTTTGAAGAGGAGATTAATCTTATGTTAACTCAAATTAACAGTGCCATTGACAGTGACTGCGATCTTCATACGGTTGCTTTGAGGTTTTATCTACTTCGTAAACATGGATACAAGGTTTCACCAGGTAATACAAGTCCAATTCGGAATAATTATGTACTCGAGGATGTTATCAGACTAACTAGTGGAATTTCCTGCGCAATTGCGCTGCTACATATTACAACATATTATATTCATTATAAATCTCCAATTTTTGAAAATATATGTATATTTGTTATATAATTGTAGTGGTCCTAGATATCTATATATAATAAACGCGCACCGTTATAATCTAGCCATATTAAAATAAGTGACATAGATCCTCTAGTGTACAAATTATCTGGATTTGTCATGTGGAAATTAATGATATTAGTAGATTTGTCATCTAAACTAATTTAATATTGTTAACATGTAATTTTTTCAGTACTTTACACCTAACCTTTCCGGTATTAATTTCCGGTATTAATATGGTACTAGCAATTATATGTCTTTGTAGCTTTGACATCACTGATTGACAAATTCGATCTTCATGTTACAGATGTGTTTGCGAGGTTCAAGGATGGAGAGGCAAGTTTTGCAGCGCACACTCCAGAGGAAGTACTGAGCCTTTACAATGCTGCACATTTCAGGACCCACGGAGAGGCAATACTTGACCAAGCTATATTGTTCAGCCAAAAGTGTTTAGAATCAACGTTGCCCTATCTTGAAGGATCATTAGCACGTGAAATAAAATGTGCGCTTGAGATGCCCCTCCCTAGAAGGGTTGCAATTTACGAGGCAAATTATTACATCTCCACATATGAGAATGACGCAACAGTGCATGAAATGGTATTGCAACTTGCAAAGTTGAACCTCAATCTTATGCAACTCCAATATCAACAAGAGTTGAAAATCATTACGAGGTGAAGTGACCACTGTTATTTCAATTTCTGTTCCATGATTAACTTTCAACTGAAAAAGAGTGCCAATACTAATCAATCTGAAAAATGGTATTTCCATATTTTAAATTTATATTCCTTTAACGAATTTTCCTTTTATGTTTTTAAGACACCCCTAATAAAAAACAATGTTTCATTAATGTACAGGTGGTGGAAGGGTCTACAAGTTGAATCGAGGCTCCCATTTGCGCGAGATAGAATTGTGGAGTGCTATTTGTGGATGTTAGGAGTATATTTTGAACCAAGTCATTCACGAGGCCGAATAATATTAACAATGGTTATTTCCATTGCGATCATCTTGGACGATATTTTTGATTCCTATGGAACTAGAGAAGAGTGTGAATTGTTTACCAAGTGTATAGAAAGGTTTGTATTGCTTTTCCTAAGGAGAAAGATTTTTATTCTCATTTTCATGAAAAATGAAGTCTTTTTTTTACGGAGAGCTTCAAAAATAAATAATAAAGCAAAAAAAGTAAAGCTATTTTCAGCTCTAAAGCATCATCTTCTTTTCTTTGATCCAAATAATTTGAATGCCGACCCAAATTTGGGCACTGGGCAGCAGCGTTGGCGTGGCCGCGTGGCAAGTGTGGAGCCCAATGCAATTAGACTAGGGCAAAAAATATATTGGTTTGCAATGGAACGTATAAAAATTTATGATTTTCTCAAAGGCATGTACAAATTAAATTTTCCTTTAAAATATTAGCTTAACTAGCAAGGTAGCTCACACACTTGCGCATGCATCATTCTTAAATTATATTTAAATGACTAGGCAAATATGTTATTCTACTTTTTAGAAAATAGATCGTTGCAGAACTCCATTGTGATATTTTGATAATATATATTAAGGATAGAATACATTCAATCCGTTTCACAATACTTGTCACACTACATGTGATCTAAACTTTCTTCTCAAAATACTTGCATAGCAAAAAGTAAACGAACATAACATAACATTTTTCATTTATATTATTATCATCTCTTAATTTCATTATTGCAGTGCTTAACTCTTTCTTTCAGTACTTCTTTTAGTGCACGTCACATTGCTGATATCGGTATAGCCGAGTGAACAACTGTCGATGTATCACTATCTTAATCTCTTTATTCTGTGGAGGTCCACCAAATAAAGAGTCAGAATATTTTTTCATAAATTTTTAGCTTATTCTATATTTTCTTAGTGACTGTAAAAAATCTGAATCGACATTTATTACATAATAGTTAGTAATATACACACACAAACCGAAATCAAATTCCTTACCTTATTTTATTAGGTTAACATATTTTTGAAATTTTAATTCTGAATTAATTTTTTTATATTTTGTCAATTATTATCGAATTAAAAAATAATCTCTAATTTCCTTTTATTCTTCTTCTTCTGCTATTTTTATTGTTATTTTTTATTTAATTTTTACTTTTAATTTTTAATTTAGAGTTAAATCAAATGGCTAATTTCCTTTTGTTGTTTATTTCGAATTTAAGTCAATTTCCATTGTTATTTTTATTTAATTTTGTATATCAATTTTATATCATTATTCATATAAAAATCCAATGGCTGATTTTTATTTCAAATTTGAGCTACATACATGTTTTAAGTTGGAGTTACGTATGAAAGTTAAATGATTGATTTCCTTTTAATTTTTTTTTAATTTTTTGTTTTTTTTCTATTGTACTCGATATAGATTCTTTCTTCTAATATAAGTCATTGGTTTTATATTTATTTTTTATTTAGTTTTAAATATTAGTTTTAGGTTATATTTGATATACAAAACCAATGGCTAATTGTCACCTAATTTTATTCCGAATTTTAGCTCTGTTTGGATTTTAATTTGAAGCATGTGAAAATCAAAATTTGTTGTTATTTTTATTTAATTTTGAATATTGGTTTTAGGTTAAATTTATATACATATCCAACTTATAATGTTCATCTAATGTTTATTCCGTATTTCAGCTATGTACATGTTTTAATTTGGAGTTTGTATGAATATCAAATATCTAGTTTATTTTTATTTTTTATTCTAAATTTATGTTATTTTTATTGTTCTTGGCATGGATCTTCTGTTAAAATTTTATGTTTTCATTCTGGATTTTTTTTATTATCCAAGTGCTAATTTTTATCTAATTTTATTCATAATTTACCTACTATGGGTTTTAATTAATTTGGTGTTCATATGAAAATCAATTGGCTAATTTTTTAATTTTATTCCAAATTTTTATTATTATTTATTATACCTGTCATGGACTCTTTCTTGTAATCTAAAATAATAACATCCAATGACTACTACAGTTTAGCTTAGTTAGGGTCCACTGGATTAAGGGCCAAATATTTTGTTTTTTGTGAGAATTTTTTTTATTATATTCTTATTTTTAACAAAAGATCTGATGACGATTGTAATTAGGGTTCGGCATGTTATGGGCTAGATATTTTACTTTTTTCTAAGAATTTATAGACTATTTTTATTTTTTTCTTAGCAATTTCTCATGAGCTTTTAATATATAATAGATTCTTTTTTTTTTGCGAGAAACATAAAATGTTGACTCAATAAAAAGTTTGACAGTGGAAGGCAAATAGAGATTTTCCTGCAACGTGGGAACGGCACTTTTTTCTCATCCTTGAGAAAACCCTCTAGCAATGGTCATTAATTTGTGCCCTTTTTTTGTTGAATATTAACTACCATACTTGTGAAGAGAATGCCGTCCAACCAGGACACCCACGTGTCCGCCGGCGTTTTGCGAAAAGGCCCTCGGTTTCTTCAGAATTACGTTCAGGTCCTTGCGCGATTTCATGTGAGAGGGAGATATTTTTTTTGTTTCGCGTTTAGGTCCCTGGTTTGGCGTTTTGCGGTGAGGATCTCCCGTAAAGTACAAATCGCGCGCAAGCCCTTTCCTATTTTTTCAAAATAGCGAACAGGTTCAAAATTATAACAAATAGGTCCTCGCGCTTTACGTTCGGGTCCTTTCTCCGTTTTGTCCGAAAAAAATATTTTCGGGATCCGTTTTTTCTCCAGAGCATGCGAAAAATATTTTCGGCAGCCGTTTTCCCAAAAAAAAAAATGTAAAACCGTTTCCTTTCTCCGTTTTGCCCGAAAAAAATGTTTTCGTGATCAGTTTTCCTCCGTTTTGCCCAAAAAAATGTTTTCGTGATCAGTTTTCCCTCCAGGGCATGGGGGAAATGTTTTCAGTGGCTATTTCCCTAAAAAAAAATTAGGAGACCGTTTCCTTTATCCGTTTTGCCCGGAAAAAAAAATCGTCATCTGATTTTTCTCCGGAGCATGGGAAAAATGTTTTCGTTGCCCGTTTTTCCAAAACAAAAAATATGGAAAACCGTTCCCTTTCTCCGTTTTGCCCCGAAAAAATGTTTTCGTGATCCGTTTTTCCTCCGGAGCATGGGGAAGATGTTTTCGGTGGCTATTTCCCCACAAAAAAATATGGAAAACCGTTTTCTTTCTTCGTTTTGCCTTAAAAAATTATTTTCGTGAACCGTTTTTTCTCCGGAACATGGAAAAAATGTTTTCGTTGGCCGTTTCCCCCCAAAAAAAATGTAAATTCGTTTTTTGTCCGTCGTTTTTCCGTTTTTTCCCGCTTTTCCTCATTTTTGGATCAAATTTCGCACGGCGCGGCGGAGCGCGCGGCTCTCACTAGTTATATATACAGGGCGTATTTGCCCACAGCACATAGACCAAGGAGCCGAAGAAGGTGACTAGGCTACCTTTCGTAAATGCTTCTTAATCACTTTAACCATAGCAAGTACAATAGTAAAGTCTACTCCAGACTAAATAGTAAGTTAAAAGCTAGCTTGTATAATAACTGTCTCTAAAAGTTGTCTCTAAATGCTGTATAATAACTATCTCTTTTCTCTTGTACATAAATGATCTACATATGCTTCATGCAAAGTAGGCTACTAAATAAGAGCCAGCTCTTTTCTCTCTCTTCTTTTCTCACTCCTTCACACACTACTATAGAGAACCTCATCTGTGTCGGTTCGAAAACCGACATTAGTGTCGGTTTTGAACCGGCTACAATGTACCGACAGTAATAATCGGAGATTATCAGTGTCGGTTTTCAAACCGACACTAATAAGACTATTTATGTCGGTTTTTGGCTAGAACCGACACAGATAATATTATTTGTGTCGGTTTTTGACCAGAACCGACACAAATAATATGATTATTTGTGTCGGTTTTTGGCCAGAACCGACACAAATAGTATGATAAAAATATATCTGCTATTATGTTAGATTTGGTAACTCCATGCCACGCATTAACCTCACATAGTCCATAGTAGTATGTGCTCTCGTCTAAGCACACTTAATTTCGAAGTTCTAACAGAATCGAGTGGATTTAACTTCCCGAGAGGTCACCCATCCTAGAACCACTCTCACCCAAACACGCTTAACTTCGAAGTTCTTACAGGATCCAATGCTTTAGTGCTGGTGTGATCGCATGTGACATAGGACACATTCTTCTCCTCTTAACCTTGCAGTGTATCCGAAAATTAATTTTAATGTTCTCATATTCCAAACATGGTTTGAGATATATTTTAGTGTTGTCGTACTTCAAAACGGGTACAAAACTTCGGAAGCCGTTTTGAGGTCTTAAACGAAGTTTTTTTAAATTCTTTTGCCACGCTCGCACTCACACAAGTAAATAATTGAAAGACCTACTGATTTTCAAATAGTGCTTCTCGTTATCTTTCTAACAAGCCAAAGAACGCGTCAATCGGAGTTACGAGTCAAAAGTTATGGCCGTTTTACTATCACACAGAGACGGGAACTATTTGTGTCGGTTTTTGGCTAAAACCGACACAAATAATATTATTTGTATCGATTTTTGTTTAGAACCGACACAAATAATAGGAAGATTATTTGTGTCGGTTTTTAGCTAGAACCGACACATAAAATTGGATTATTTGTGTCGGTTTTTGGCTAGAACCGACACAAATAATAGGACTACTATTAGTGTCGGTTTTTGGTTAGAACCGACACAAATAATGCATTATTTGTGTTGGTTTTTGGCTAGAACCGACACAAATAATGCATTATTTGTGTTAGTTTTTGGCTAGAATCGACACAAATAATGCATTATTTGTGTCGGTTTTTAGCTAGAACCGACACAAATAGTCTTTCTACTATTTTAAGTTTTAGAACCGACACAAAAACTTTATTTGTGTCGGTTCCAAAAAAACCAACACTAATTTACCGACACTTATTAGGTGTTTTGTAGTAGTGACATAGAACAAAACTGATATGTAGAAACTAAAAACCGGCTGAGATGGTCTTATTGTACACGCCCTAATCCCTCCTTGCCATTTGATGTATGCATGGCCCCTAAACAATTCTTTTCTCACGCGCAGTAAACATAAGTAGTCTACATGCAAGCATGCACTTTCCTTGCTTGCAAGCATTTCTATTGGAATAGTGCACAACTGTGGGCATTGAGCAAATTTAACAGGGGTATAAGAGGAAGACGATGCTTGGTATACGTGTGCGTCCTATGTATATAAATCAACAATATTTAAGGAAAAGTATGTCATATAAATCAACTAAGCGAATAATATTTTTAAGATCATATATATAGATAATGTGTGTGTGTGGCTGTGTACGAAAAAATTCCTGGAGTTGAATTTCCTAGCTAGACAGTAATCATTCCTTGATATATGCAATGTCGGCGAAAATTTTATCGAATGGAAGTTCAACCGGCTCACGAATAATTAAGCATTTAACAGATTTCAATCATTATGCGAATATAATTAATGGGAATTTACTTCCTTCAATTCATTGTGAGAAGTTTGTTTTGGCTATTACTTTGTAGTAAATTTTGAGCTATATGTATTTTACCAATGCAGAGATCAAAAGGTTAATATATTCTTCTATTATCTAAAAAAATTAATGAGAATTTATTCATTTCCAGTTGGGATCAAAGTGGTGCCGAAGATCTCCCAGAGTGCATGCAATTTGCGTTGGGAAAAATTTTGGACAGCTATCAAACCATCGAGCATCAACTATCACCGGAGGAGAAATACCGTATGACCTACCTCAAAAACTTTGTGAGTCACCTTTTTCCTGCGTATGTCACGTATTTATATCCCTGGGAAAGTACAAAAAATCCGTTGAAGACAACAAGTATAAATGAGTATTTTAAATTCACTTACGGGGTATTTCAGATGTGGAAGTAACCACTCTCAAAAGTAGAATTTATACCCCGTAAGTGAATTTAAAATACTCATTTATACTTGTTGTCTTCAATTTGCAGACAATAGATCTTGTTAGGAATTTCAATAGGGAGGTGAAAATGCTTGAAGAAAGCTACGTCCCAAAATCCGTTGAAGAGCACCTGCAGGTTTCACTAAGGAGTGGCGGGTGTCACCTGCTGGCCTGCGCTTCGTTCGTTGGAATGGATGGTACGGTAACCAAGGATTCTTTCGATTGGGTTTCCACCATGCCTAAAATGGTGCAGGCGCTTTGCATAATTCTGAGACTAGTAGATGATCTCGCGACATACGAGGTAATTAATTAACGCTCGTTTCTGCTCACTCATTAGTTCATATATACTGAGTACTGACTGGGCCTTGAATGTGTGCATCTTAGGGCATCTGCAATGGTGCCACTTCAGCTTACTATAAGGGTGCCAATTTAGCATTTTGCTTAGGTGGATGAGAGAAAAAGAAAAGAGAGATATAGACTGACTACTAATTTATAGTCAGGCTATAGCTGATTCCAAGGTATTTATCACCTCTGACATATGGGCTCATATTTAATTTTGTAGACAATGCTATAGCTAGTCCATAGGAGAGGTTGTCTATTAGCCATTTATAGATGATATGTACATTTTTTATAGCTAGTAGTTGACTACACCATTGCAGATGCCTAATAGCTATAAAAAATGTACATGTCATCTATAGATGGCTAATAGACAACCTCTCCAATGGACTAGCTATAGCATTGTCTACAAAATTAAATATGGGCCCATATGTCAGAGGTGATAAATACCTTGGAATCAGCTATAGCCTGACTATAAGTTAGTAGTCAGTCTATATCTCTCTCTTCTTTTTTTCTCATCCACCTAAGCAAAATGCTAAGTTGGCATCCTTATAGTAATTAAGCTGAAGTGGCACTATTGCAGATGCCCTTATAATATAGAGATGAAAAGATATAGTCTTATATTATCTAATAAAAGGTTAATACTGGGCGTTTGAAGCCTGCTGGCAAATGCATGCGTAATTAGCATTTTAATTTGGACATTATAAAGCTACGTACGTGATTTGGCAATGCCGAGGGGATATTCAGGGAAGCTTAGATACCGATACATATGCGGCGGGATTTGGCAGTGACGACGGTCTCCTCTTCTTAACAAAGTGCGTACTAATCACGTGTATGCAGCGGCAGCAAATGACGCCTCATGTTGCTTCGACAATCGACAGCTACATGGAACAATACAATGTCCCGGTTGAAATGGCGCGCGAGAAGATCACGGAGCTGAAAGAGGAAACATGGAAAGATGTTAATGGCGAGTGGTTGGAGGCTGACAATACCCATCCGAAGAAGCTACTAGAGGCCATATTCAACCTGACGAGAACGATGGAGTTCTTCTATAACCAAGACGACAACTTAACAAACAGCCACAACCTAAAGGATACCATACGCTCGTTATTCGTGGAGCCTTTCACAATCATCTAGTACAGGCAAATAAAATTCTCACTTTCCAATAAAAGGGATGAGCTCATCCACCGTACCTACACTATTGTGATTTAATTTGGAGTTCTATGTTTGGTGTGCATGTTGAATGTACTTTTGTAAAAATGCTGTCTCGACTCTCGATCATGCAGACCTACTGTACATGCTTGTAAGTTCCTACTTCATTTTAGTGTTACTATGAGTTGCTTAATTAATCATTTATTTGCATACCCTTATAGACAGCTGACATATACCATTATACATGCTCTGAGACTCTCTCCTTGTGCTCGGCACTTGCAGGATTTGGCCGTGTCTCCCTGCGTTGCGTGAAACGATGAGAAGTTAAAAACGATTTCCTCTCTCGTGACCAAATTGGAGTAATTTGGATGGCCTTAACATCATCGTAATCTCCTGCTTATTAAATCATGGAGACGGTCTAATTAGAGGACATTGGAGTATCAAAACATTCGCACGGAAGCGCAAATAAAAATACTGATATAGCGATAACGTGAGAAGATAATATCAGCATTTAGAAAAACCTGCAGGCCCAACCGCGTAATTCAAGCTTTTATTTTCTAACGTGAGAAGATAACGTGAGAAGAGATGAATAATTCAATCTCTGTCCTTTGACAGCCGACCAAGAAACCAAATCAATGAGTGGTTAAATCCAATTACAATTTTTGAAAATTTTTTACTTAAGTTCATGGGTAAGTTTCACTACTACAGAACCGGCCTTCACAACCGGTCTATCACAAGCGGTTAGGTGCGCACCGCTTGTGAAGTCCCGTGCCACAAGCGGTTCGTGGGCAACGGACGGGAGGGGGTCTCTAGAAGCGGTTCTTAACACGAACCCCTTCTGGAGTCTCCTCTCTAGAAGCGGTTCGTGTTTAGAACCGCTTCTAGAGGTCTAATGGGGGCTCCAGAAGCGGTTTGTGTGTAGAACCGCTTGTAGAGCCCCCCTCCCGCCCAGCGCATTTAAACTCTGTTTTCCTCCCCGAGCTCGCACAGGACATCACAGTGGTGGGCCGAGAGCTGTTCATGGCGAGGTTCTGCCAAAATTTTGAATTGAGGCTATTAGATCCGAATTAATTGTTCTAAGGTGAGTAATATGTTGCTGACATCCTTCTCACCTAGATATTGATGTTTTTTGTGCATTGGATGTTGAGAAATTATGTTTTGTTGGCTTATATTTTTGTTCTTAAGGTGATATATACGATTTGGTGTATGAAATGAAATTCAATAAATGTGAAACGATGAAAAATTACAAACGTGTGGAAGAGAAAAGATTTGTATGAAAATGTAACAATTAGTTAGTTTTATTTTTAAAAAAGCAGGAGGATTAGAAATAATTAGTTGGCTTTAGTGAAAAGAACACAGAATGATTAAAAAATACAAAACTATTAGTCATAGTTAGCTTTAATAGGATATTGTGATAGATGTTGTTATTATTTTTATTTGTGTAGATGAATCGGCAATGGATGTACAATGCAGACCGTCGGTCAAGAGAGTTCCGAGATGGCATGAAGGAGTTTCTCGACGCGGCCGTTGCATTCTTGCCTCCAGGAAGCTTCATACGTTGTCCGTGCGTAGACTGCAAGAATGAGAAGGAGCATTCGAGCGATGGATGGTTATGAGGCATGTGATCACGAGAGGTTTCATGGCAAACTATACTGCTGGACCCACCATGGCGAAACAAAGGCGATTCGACAGAAGGCGATGAAGAAGAAGAAGAAGAGGAAGATAGAGCCAACAGTATGTCGGACACCACTCAATACGGGTCCGTGGAAGATACACTCGATGAGTTTGGCGATGATGAGCTAGAACAGATGCTCCGTGACGGAGAGGGAGAGTTCACAGAGGAAAGACAATACAAGAAATTTGAGCATGGTAGAGGACCACCGAATCGCTTTGTACCCAAACTGCGCAGGGGCCACAAAAAGCTGCGTACTACTGGAACTCATGCAATGGAAGGCCACACACGGTGTGTCAGACAAGGGATTCAATGGTTTGTTATCACTCGTAAAGAGGTTGCTTCAGGAAGGTAACACTCTACCAGAATCTACGTATGAAGCGAAGCGAGTCCTCTGCCCTTTAGGATTGCAAGTGCGGAAGATACATGCATGTCCTAACGATTGTACCTGTATCGCAATGAGTATGCCGATTTGGTGGTGCATCCAGCAATGCGAAGAATCCGTATAAGGCGCAGCGTGACGATTTATCTGTGTGAATTAGATGGGAATCGTATTTAAGAAGAGAACTCAAAGAAAAGTATTGTGGTATTTCCCTGTGATACCCCGGTTGAAGCGTCTGTTTGCTAACGAAGGTCATGCCAAGATGATGCGTTGGCATGAGGAAGAGCGTAAGGAAGACGGGATGCTTAGACACCCCGCAGATGGCTCACGATGGCGGAAAGTCGATCGGGCTTACGAACTTTGCAAATGAGGTCGAAACATAAGGTTTGGGTTGAGCACCGATGGGATGAATCCTTTCGGTCGATTGAGCAGCATCCATAGCACCTGGCTGTGACACTTTGCATCTATAACATTCCTCCATGGTGTGCATGAAGCGGGAGTACATCATGATGCCATTATTGATCGAAGGCCCGAAGCAACCTGGAAACGACATAGATGTCTACCTGAAACCATTGGTTGAAGACCTTGTGAAGTTGTGGGAGGATGGTGTACGGGTTTGGGATGAGTACAAAAGAGAGTATTTCAACTGCGTGCATTGTTGTTTGTAACAATCAACGATTGGCCTGCGCTGGTAACCTCTCCGCCAAAGCGTGAAAGGGTTTAAAGCTCGCACCCTGTGCATAAATGAAACGGACTGCATGTACCTCAAAAACTCTCGGAAGTGTGTGTACATGGGCCACCGCAGGTTTCTTCCTAGAAGTCATGCTTTGAGGTGGAAAGGAAGTAAATTTAACGGGTAACAGAATTCGTGGTAAGCCTCAAAGATCGTAATGGGCGACTTGTGTTTGCTATGGTAAAAGATCTGAAAGTAGTATTTGGGAAGGGTCGTGGAAGCATACTGCGTCTTAACGAGGATGGTCATGCACCCGCATGGAAGAAGAAATCAATATTTTGGGACCTGCCGTATTGGGAGGTTTTGGAGGTTCGTCACTCGCTGGACTTCATGCACATCACGAAGAATGTTTGTTTGAACCTGCTAGGCTACATAGATATGTACGGCAAATCGAAAGATACACTGCAAGCTCGGAAGGACCTTGAAGACATGGAGGTGAGGAGTGACCTACATCCGAAAAACAAAGAAGGGACAAAACAACTTTATCTACATCCTGCGAGCTACACTCCAAGCAAAGAAGAGAAAAAGCATGATTGAGTGTTTGAACAGTGTGAAGGTCCTTTACGGATATTCCTCAAATGTAAAGAAACTCGTAAACACGAAGAGAACAAACTCCAAGGCCTAAAATCCCATGATCGCCTTGTGTTGATGACACCTGATTGCTCCCAGTAGCTATCAGAGGTATACTGCCCGAGTGGGTGCGGGGGACAATCACGAAGCTATGTTTATTCTTCAATGCCATTTCGCAGAAAGTCGTTGAACCAGCTAAAATGCCTAAGTTGGAGGCTGATGTGGTACAAAGTTTGGTTAACCTCGAGATGATTTTTCCTCCTGCATTCTTTGATATCATGGTTCATCTCACCGTTCACCTTGTCAAGGAGATAGGTATCCTCGGACCAGTGTATCTGCACAATATGTTCCCTTTCGAGAGGTACATGAGTGTCCTCAAGAAATACGTTCGTAACCGTTCGCGTCCCGAAGGGTGCATTGCCGAGGGCTACATGACGGAGGAGGTGATAGAGTTTTGTGTTGATTACATGAATGATGTAAATCCTATCGGCGTCCCCATATCACGACACGAGGGGAGGCTACGGGGCAAAGGGACAATAGGAAGGCAAGCAGTTGCATGCAACGATCTTGTTGCATTCAAGCAAGCACATTTCACTGTTCTGAAGCAATCCACCATAGTCGCCCCCTATGTCATTCAGCACAAGAGTGTCCTACGCCACGAGTTCACAGGGAAGACAGAGAGTTGGATAACCCTGAAGCACATGGATTCTTTCGGCAGCTGGCTACAGAAGTACATCCTTGAGGAAGGGTCAAATGATGAACTATTGCAACGCTTGGCCCGGGGACCATCACAAGAAATCGGGACATTCAAGGGGTATGAGATCAATGGTTACACATTCTACACCAGATCCCAGGATAACAGGAGCACCAACCAGAACAGCGGCGTCCGTATAGACGCCGAAGACAACAGTGGCATGTTCGACACATATTACGGTTTCATAGAAGACATATGGGAGCTCGACTATGGACCTCTCAAGGTCCCTCTATTTAAGTGCCAATGGGTCAAGCTGAGGACAAACGGTGTGAAGGTCGACAAATACGGCATGACAACTGTGGATCTCACAGAAGTCGGCTATAGGCGCGAACCGTTTGTTCTCGCGAACGATGTGATTCAGGTCTTCTATGTAATGGACATGTCAAGCAAACCTAAAAATCGAAAGGGCAAGCAAAAGGTAATGTCAAAGCGACATGTAGTTCTCCAAGGCAAATGACGGATTGTAGGAGTTGAGGACGTCACCGATGAGGAAGAGTATGGTCAGTTCGACGAGCTCCCTCCTTTTACAGTTGATGTTGAAATAAACGTCCTGCGTGACAGTGATGTCGATGCTCCTTACATACGTCACGATCATAAAGAAGGAACAATTGTAAAGACGAAGACTTAAGATGTACTACTTGTATACATTATGGCTGGCGAAACATTCCTTGTACATTATTCCATATGATCATGTTGATATGTTGATGTTTAACATTGCTTGTACATATGATGTTTTAAAAAAAATGAAACAATAAAATAGAAACACTTAAAAAAAACGTAAAAATCGCATACAAACACTTAAAAAAAATAAAACCATCGAATACAAACACTTTTAAAAAAAGAAATACAAACACTTAAAAAAAGAAAGGGAAAAAAAAGAAATACAAGCACTTTTAAAAAAAATATTGTATACTTAAAACAATGCAGTGCCTTCTAAGGTTAACAACAATTCTCCTCTCCCCCTTGGCTAGCGCGGGCGCTTGAGTGCGGGCTTGTGCCCAGAGGTTGGGTGTTCGAGCCCCACTAGCGCCCCGCGGGCCTTTCTTTTTTTTTTAAACCCCACTACAAGCGGTTCTTAGTACCAACCGCTTGTAGTGGGGTCCTCTACAAGCGGTTGGTATTACGAACCGCTTGTAGAAGTACCTGTACAAGCGGTTCGCAAGACCAACCACTTGTAGAAATGGGTGAGCCGGTAGGGTACTTGCAGTCGGGGTATATATGATTTCATCCCACATTTATGTTGTATGTGTGTTTGACAATATATAAGTATTCTATATATGATTTCATCCGACATTTATGTTGTATGTGTGTTTGACAATATGTAAGTATTGTATATATGATTTCATCCCACATTTATGTTGTATGTGTGTTTGACAATGTATAAGTATTGTATATATGATTTCATCCCACATTTATGTTGTATGTGTGTTTGACAATATGTAAGTATTGTATATATGATTTCATCCCACATTTATGTTGTATGTGTGTTTGACAATATGTAAGTATTCTATATATGATTTCATCCCACATTTATGTTGTATGTGTGTTTGACTATATATAAGTATTGTATATATGATTTCATGCCCACATTTATGTTATATGTATGTTTGAGAATATATAAGTATTTTATATATGATTACATGCCCACTTTAGATGGCGACACCAAGGCGTGGTGACCCGAATTTCGACAATGAGGAAAATATGATGTTTGAGACAATTGCGCTGGGTACCATCTTAGGCCTGGATGAGGCTGTTAACACCGGTGCATTGTCGATGATGAAATTTGTGCTGCATGCTTGGCGAGGATATCCGGCACAACAGCGAGGTATACTCTTAACCATTATGAAATCACCGTAAACATGTTAATTATTCTAACATGTGTTTGTGTATCCACCGGTACATCATCGGCCACCCGGTCGGAATTAACCGAGGACCTAACAAGAAGCCTTCGACCAAGTATGTGATAACCGAGGCTCAACGACGGAGTCTGGTAGCCCCATCTGCAATTGGCCCTTTCAACAATGCTTGCGGCTACCACGTGAGGGATCACGTCCCAATCAAGATCGAGAAATGGACCGAAGTCCTGCAGCCTACCAAGGAATTGCTGCGGAATGATATGAAGGAAAATTTCACTTTTCGGATGGGTACGAGCAGAAGGCCAAGGGATGGGCTTTGAAGAAGATGGCAACTTCCTTTCAGCAGTGGAAGTCGTCCCTCACCCGCAAGTACATCGACAGAGGAGAAAGGCCAGACTTCAATCAATTTCCTAAGCTGGCAGATCATTGGGAGGCTTTCGAGGAATACAAGCTATCCGATGCAGGACAGGCCGCGAGAGAGAAAAACAAGGTGAATGCCCAGAAGAAGAAATACCACCACCATCTCGGCACCGGTGGTTACATTAAGGCTGCGAAGAAATGGGACAAGCGGGAAGAGGAACTTCGGCAGGAGATTGTACACAGGCGAGGATTGGGAGCCCCGCCTGCGCAACTGGTTCTTGGGTCACGGGGGCCAACTTGCAGATGACGGTAGCTTGGTGATGGCACCGACAGTCCAAGAAGTTGGTCAAAGGATTGTACAAGCCATCGATCAATCTCGGTCAGGGTCCTTCATGACGGACAGGGAGAATGACGAGCTAACATATGCCCTTCAAAACCCTGAGCACCCGGGACGGACACGAGGATTCGGAAAGATACCGTGGAGGCACGGATTTGCCAAAGACGCAAGCAGTTACAGGAACCGGGACAGAAGGAAGAGGAGAGATCAGGGTAGAGTGAGCCGTTTGGAGGACGAGCTTAGAGCTACAAAGGCTTCCATCCCTGATTTGATCGCGCAACAAGTGTCCGAAGCATTAACCGAGACGGCTTCAGGAGGTAGTGTTCAAGGGGCGCCGGCACCGTGATCGATCCGAGCGCCAAAAAAAGAGCAGCTTGGCGTCCGCCGTGGGCTCCTGGCGTATGACCCGCAGTCCGTTATCCCGTGGGCGATATCAAGGTTCGCCGCCAGTGCGAGCTACACATTGATATGCGTAACCTGTCCTACAAGGTGGCTTACGGCATGGCTTATCCGGTGGAGGTGGGCCAGACGTTCCACTTCAATCAGATACCCTCCGGATACTCTAAGGTCACGTTGGAAGAGGTGGTGGGGGGCTTCGAAGATCTCTTGCTCGAGATTGCCGGGGCGACAGCGTGACCAAGCTTGGACAGGCCCTCCACGGCACATTCATCCTCCGGCGCAAAAGTACATCATATTTCCAGATGGTGTGGAGGTCACATCAACGAGAGAGGCCCCGCAGCTTTGAGCCGATTGCGACATCAAGCACACCTCCTCCACATCGACAACCCACGACTCCTCCAATGTCGCTGCACGCAAAGCTTCTCCGGTGGTCCAGACACGCCTCCTCCACCTCTGCTCCAGCATCGGATGCTCCGGCACCTCCCGCTCCAAAGACTCTCCCGCTCCAAAGATCTCCCGAGGAAGAAGCTCCCTTCGTATGAGGGATCCCGCAGCGGCACCTCCTCCCACGAAGTCGGCATCAAGCGGGACGAGAGAATATTGAAGGAACCGCCAAAGAGGCCATATGATCTCGACAAATGAGGAGCTATCAATTACCGTGAAGACGGATGTGGCCAGCAGCTTGCGCCAACGAAGCCCGGCGCCCAACGTTAAAATAGATAAAAATTGTGAAGCACTTTCGGTCATGCGAACGGCGCCACCGCTGTGACGACCGACTACGAAAGGACAATAAGAAAGGCTACAAGGAAAAATACACGGGCTTCGTCGGCAAAGAAGAAGAAGAAAGTGGAAGATGAGCAGTCTTTGAGCAATTGAGGATCCAAGATTTCTTGAAGGAGGCAGGATGGAATCAATAGACCAGGATCTTCCACCGCACCAATCAGATGGAAGTATGAGTTGGGCAAACCGCTAATTGATCCAAAAGATATAAAAGATCTCCCAACCAAGATGCGTCAAATGCATGAATGTTATATGGAAAGGGCATCTAAAGGAGAGAAAATGTTCCACCTCATTTCTCAAGATACGCATTTCTTCCGCGGAGACAGGCGTAAATATGGCTGCAATTCGAGGACTTGTACCATGTGTACCAAACAGACGCCATCGACGTGTCCTTCATGTCTTCTTTGGTGTCTGTAAGTATTGATCTTCTAAGTTTACCGCTTGCTTCCTCTCGTACCACAAAATCGAAAATCTAATTAACTTAGTTATCCCTTCTTATGTAGAATAGAGATACAACGATGTAGAAGAGTGGGCATACTGAGAACATTGGTTTCATCGACCAGAGGTTGTCAACGAGAAAATCGGTCATTCGAGCAAGAAAGACCGGAAGTTGAGGCATACATTTTGCGTGCATTATTGAAACAAAGACTACAAACCGCATATACCGCCCTTCAACTTCATGTACGTGTTCTCACAAACCTCTTGTTCTTGTATTTCTTAAGCCATTGATAGTACGACTAGCTGCTTACGCGCTTCTTGGAATATACGAATAGGTTTCACTGGATCCTTCTAGTCATCGAGCTTGACAACAGCAGGATTATAGTTTATGACTCAAGAAGGAATCCAATCAGCAAATACCAATGGTTCATTGACATCCTCAACAAAACATTTGGAAAGTTCCAGAAGAAGCATAAAGGAGAATTCAAGAAAGAATTCGAAGTCATAGTGAGCACTCAGGTACGTACTACAAAAACAATTATTAATATAAATGCACCATATCAGTTCTTCATCTGATATTATGAAATTTCTCCCTGTCAAGGTTAAACGCCAAATGGCTGGAAACAACTTATGTGGCTACTACGTGTTCCACTATATTCAAAGTTTTATTCATGTCGATGCGCTGGAACATTATGCCGAAGTTCGTATATGCATGTCAATTTGTTAGCTACAACTTACATTTTAATTAATCGCATGTGATCGGATATTTATATACTTCCCGCTTAATCAATTGTCAGCCCAACATCGATGAGCATGTTAGCGTGCTCGCTTCACCGAAAGCGCGCGCACTCCAAGAACAACTCATCGGCTTCATTGTCGACGAGGTTGTATCTCCAAATGGCGAGTTCCACGTAAGGCTTGGTCCATCGTTGAACACAGCTGAATTGATGATGACATCGACGTCGACCAAGGACTTGACTGACGCATGCAAGAAGAACTGAGTTCGATAATCATTTTTTTAATCATTAAAACTTGTAAACGTCGATAGCGTGTATGTACTTGTCCATTTGTTACACTGTTAAGGCGGGTTTTTTTTACTGAGCTAGCTTGTGAACATGTGTATGAGTGAGCATATGTAATATATATTTAATTGCGCAGAAAACTCCTCCACTCATATTTCATTTTATGGTCAAAAACGATATACAAAAACACTGAAAGAACATATTCTATAATACATATAATTGAAAAATCTCTCCACAAGCGGTTGGTGACTCCAACTGCTTCTGGAGTGCTTGCTCTCCACAAGTGGTTGGTAACTCCAACCGCTTCGGGAGTGTGCTGTCCACAAGCGGTTTGTAACACGAACCGCTTGTGGAGGCCCCCACGTGGCGGCTCCACTGGCCTTCCTGGACACCTTCCCAACCGCTTCTGCTGCCACAACACAAGCGGTTTGTGCAAGCGCTTGTGATATCGGGCGGGTATCACACACGGTTGCTTAGAAGCGGTTATAAAACCGCTTCTGAAAGGGGTTACGACCCGCTTGTAGTAGCCGGTTCTGTAGTAGTGTTTCCTACAATAAATAAAAATTTGGGGTGAGAATTCCTTATAGATTAATTCTAAAATTCTAACAAGAGAGACTGTTCAATCTTTTATTTTCTATAAATGATTTATTTGAAGGTGCAAATTGAGTTAATATTTTTTGAAACTTTTTGGAATGACTTAAGTAATCTTGCATAAAACTTTCAAATTTAATACTTAAGTAGTTATTTTCTAATAAATCTTTTAAGCCAAATTGCAGAATTTAAATTTTTAAATTTTTAATTTTGAAAAGGCATTAAATGTATTATTAATTTTTAAAATTTTAAAAAAGGTAATTCTTGATCTCGGGAGTGTGTGGAAAAATTTTTAGCTAAAGATAAGTTAGATAAAATTTTGTAAAAGTCTTTCTTTGCACTGCTTGTGGTCAAAACACATTAATTAAAACATATTTTCTTTAATTAATTGTGTTCACGTGAATTTTGACTGCATGGAGTGTTTCCTGGGATTTATAATAATTTAATAATAATTTTATAAATTTTTATTAAGATTTTACTTTTACGTTGTTACTTTTATCTTTTTACTAAATCAATTTAAATGACATTTTCAATAAAGAAAATCTCCAAAACGATAAAGAAAATCAGAAAATGCCAAATTTACGTGTTGGAATTTTATTTTCTATTTTATTAAAATTTGGGATATTACACTAGCTTTCCAGATCGACCATAAAATTATTGCAGCACCAACAAGTACGATCCAACGATTAGATTTGTAAAAGCTACTGATCCAGGTTCAGACAAGTGCTCAACAACTCGATGGCATGGGCTGGGCCGCAGAGAGGCGATGGGTGGATAGTGTTAGGAAACGGATTCGTATCCGATATGGACTCTTCCTTATCTCTAAGCAGAACCACTATATATAGGAGGCAGGGGGTCACCCCATTGTATTATCTGAGAATAATAAAGCAGACCAGCTCCTCCTCATATTGTGTCTCGCCTCTCTCTCTATTCTCCACTTGAGATCTATTAGGCAACCCGGACTATTCGATAGCGAGGTTGTCTAACACGTTATCGACCAGCTCTGGGAGAAAGATTGAAAGGTGAGAAAAAGAGAAGAAGCGAAGGATCATCGACGACGACGAACGTCTACTACCGGCGATTGATCGCCCGATCCGATCTGCAATCAACTCGCCATCAAGCCGGCATCCACTCGGATTGCCGAAAGAAAAGTCCTACGCGACTCTATCCTACGCGATAGCCTACCGAAGAATAGATTGAAAAGGTGAGAATGAGGATTAATCTAATCGCTCGTTTTGAATCTATGTATGCATCTAATCTACGTGGCACGAAGCTACGATACTCAGCAATCTTTGAAGTTCGTAGCACGAAGCTACATAGCTATCTCATATGAAGCTACAATACATTGAATCGACCGGCGTCGCCGCCGCTGCGGCGCACAAAGACGCCACGCCTCGGTGCTTGCAACGCCGCCGCTGAATTGCACGCCGCTATCGACGCCAAAAGGCACGGCCGCTAAACTCAGCGTCGCCGACCTGCCGGTGCTTGCCCGCGCCATATAGTGACTCACCGCGTCACCCTACATGCCCGCGGCCACGGCTGCGTCGTCGACGCCGCCACGGCCAGCGACGGTCGCTTCCCGCACGGCCGCCCGACCACGCAAATTGAAGGACATGCATGCGGGTGGCGGGCGTAAATGAATTACTTCATGCGAAACCATTTCATACGCAGGTGGATGCAACCACGCAACCAAATTGAAAGCCTGGCTTGCTTGCTTGCATTCCATGCTTAGCCTTATGTGCTTGCTTACATTCCATGCTTAATTGCATTCTATGCATGCGATTGATTTTTTCGCGCGGCTCCTCGGCGTACGCGCGCCGCAGAGCACGCGACAGCGTCGTTCCGTGGCCGAGCTAGCCGACCGCTGCGTCGCATGAAGCGCGTTCTTTGCCAGCCGCCGATGCCGCCGGCCCGACACGCACTTTCCGCAATCTGGGGCAGCGCCTAATCTGCGACTGAAGCGCGCATCAGGCGGACGCCGCTGCGTCGGACGTGGCTGGCGCTGGCCACGCCTGGCGCTTCTCGCCAGCCGCGTCTACGCACATGAAGGCCGGGTGCGCCGCGCCGCCTGGCGCCGAGCCGTCGCCACGCAGCGCGCCGCGTCGGTCGGGCGTCGCCGCGGCGTTAACGCGCGCGCCGCCAGCTACCACGGCAACGACGCGCCAACTCCCGCCGGCCACACGCTTAGTGGCCGGCGGCCGTTTTGGCTGCCATGCCAAGGCCGCAAGAAGATGTTGCGCCCTGCTCGCGCTACGCTCTAGCGTCGGTACCGCCGCCGTCTGCCACTAAGCGCCGCCCGACTTGCTGAAGGCCGCTGGCAAAGATCGCCTCTCCGAATTGCGCCTAGCGAGCCCGGTACCGGATCACTGCACTATCGGCGCCGCGCCGCGCTGCACAGGGCCGGACGGACCCTGCCGCTCCATTGAATGGAGTTCAAGCTCTGGACATGAAGTCCACTAAGAATCAAAGGACTTGATGTCCTAAACGGGCTTGAAAAGGAAAGCGGATTGAAGCAGTGGTTCTTGCAAGATGTGGGGGGAAATTACCCCTACCCCTGGTCGAACTCAAATTTCGAGTTTTTATTTCCAAAAATCAGTTAAATAATTCAGACGATTAATAATTCGGAAAATAATTATAAAATCCTGAAAAATAGCTGAAAAATCGAAAATTGTATGGCTCTGCTTTTAATTTGTACTTAGCCTTATTTTACGTATTTATGAATATTTGCATGAATTTTTGCAATAATTGCCTGTTTAGAATATCGGAAATTCACGAGAATTTATTTTCGAATTTATGAATTTATGAATTATGTCATGTTGATATTTGATGAAATTCAATTTCTTGTACGATAAGAATTGAAAATTGCTTGGAAATTAGAGAATTATGAAAAGTGCTAGGAAAATTTGAGAATATTTCATATGGCATAAAATGAGAACATGAGTGGTTGGGATTTGATTTTGGTAATGAATAAACAGATATGAGACAATTGGTGTCTAGGAAAACACACATGAGGCTTGGTTCTTTAATTGGCGCTGGGAAACGGGAAGTGCTCCCTCCCTCATGTGAGCCCTAGGGCAGTTGACCTGGCCAAGAGTCAAATTGACAGAGATATTCATTACTGTTTCGTTCGAGCCAACAAGAATTATATAAGTTGTAATTAGACTTATGCCATGTTTAATTCATGTTGCAATTTATTTTACGTTATCAAGTGATCTTTGGAAAATTGCTGTATAATTAACCAGAAAATTGCCAAATACTAAGAAAAATTCGGAAATTTCTGAGAATTTATTTCGCATTTATGAAATTATGAATTGTGCAATTATTGTTTATTACGAATACGTGTATATATGAATCTCACTTATGAATCCATCTATGAATCTTGTATTTATGAATCTTGAAATTATTGCTTTCTTTTAGTTTACTGGAAATTCATGAGAATTTAATTATGCAATTATGAATCTTGCAACCACTCCCTATTAGATTACACGAAGTAATCTAATGAAAAGAATCTTTTGAATATGCAAATACCTGGCATTATTAAATGTGAGTTTGAAGAACTGACCCCGAAAGGTCAGAACTATCTCACATGGGCATCAGGTTCGAAGAGCATACATTTTCTTTTCTCATGAATCGAATTGCAATTTATTCTTTATTCCAGTATTCTTTATTTGTAAGCAATATTTGAATCACTTTGCCACTATATGATTAGAATTATTTTTTTTCTTTTCATCTAGAAATCGTGTAGCGCCCAATGGAGGAAATATGCATTGTTGATAGTGGCACAACAAATACCATCTTAAGAGAGTCGAAATACTTCCAGACGATCACGAAGAACGCTGGAAGGATTACGACTATCGCAGAAGCGACATATAATAGGCTCGGAAGAGCCACAATTATATTGCCAATGGGTACAACTTTGGTAATTGACGAAGCCCTCTTGTACCCTGAATCAACCCGCACTCTCTTAAGTTTCAAAGATATCCGCGCCAATGGGTTTCACGAGAAAACCAATGAAGAAAATGGCAAAGAACACTTGTGCATAGTGAAGCACGGAATATGGAAAGATGGTACTAGAAAAATGTCCCTCATATGAATCACGGGTTGTACTACACGAAAATCAATGCACACGCGGTTATACTTCTTTGAAGACGTCTTTAGAAGCTGAATTATTTGCTTTATGGCATTGTAGATTAGGTCATCCTGGTCTTAGATTGATGAGAAATATAGTTAACAACTCACAAGGTCATGGCATTAATGTTAAGAATTTCCCGAATCACGAAGATTTTGTGTGCCATGCATGTGCCAACGGAAATTAATAACTAGACCCTCTGTTATGAAAGTGCAACATGAAATCCCTGCATTCTGGGCATTCGGGGGATATTTGCGTCGATTCAGCCTTGTCGGGCCGTTCGATACTTTATGGTGCTCATTGATGCTTTCCTCGAAATGGTCGCATACATGTTTGCCGTCAACAAGGAATCATGCATTCGCAAAGTTGATCTCATGAGATCATCGAATTAAGAATGCTTTTCACGATCATCGCATGAAGTCCATTCGATTGGACAATGCCGCTAATTTACTTCAAGGCATTTGATGATTATTGTACAAAGAACGGGAATAAGCTGTTGAGCACTCTTGTACAAGCCGTCCATACGCAAAATGGGCTAGCCAAGCACTAATAAAGAGGATTAAGTTCATTGCCGGATCAGCTCTTGCAGAGTTGTAACTTGCCCAACACTTGTTGGGGACACGCAGTGATCTGCAGCAGCACTCATCAATTATAGACCATCGGCCTACAACATCCATTCACCAATGCAATTAGTGCAAGGGGTCATCAGAAGATTTCCCATCTTAGAAAATTTGGTTGTATGGTATATGTACCTATACCACCCCCATTGGCGATTTGCAATGGGCCCTCTCCGCAAGTAGGATATACGCTGGTTATGAGAGTGCATCCATAATCAGGTATTTGGAACCCATATTTCGGAGACTTGCACACGGCCCGATTCGTGATTGCATCTTTGACGAGGACCATTTCAGTCATTAGGGGAAGAATCAACCATTGGATGAAAAATGCCGGAAATAGTATGGCATTCCACTGGGATCCCCGCACATGATCCTCGCACTAATGAAGCAAATCAAGAAGTCGGAAGATAATTGATTTGCGAATTTAGCAAATGAACTCGCCTGATCATTTTTGTGATCTCAAGAGCGTGGTTAAGTCGCATGTACCAATAAAGAAATGCACCGAGAGGGTGGAAATACCAA
Source organism: Rhipidocladum racemiflorum (assembly GCA_036346355.1). Lineage (NCBI taxonomy): Eukaryota > Viridiplantae > Streptophyta > Magnoliopsida > Poales > Poaceae > Rhipidocladum > Rhipidocladum racemiflorum. Next base: position 62,410,261 of record CM070570.1, read on the forward strand.
AGAAAGCGAAGGTATCCTCATCCTGTTCGGAGAGGCCTCAAAGAAAAAGAACAGGAGATCGGCTTCTCAAACCCAAAGTACCCGGAGACGTCCTGGGAAAAGCAGAGGACTTACCCTGACCAATCACAAAAGTGCCCCGAAGCAAGAAGGGGAGCCGAGTTGAGACCTGGCAATCGGAAAGAAGCTTTGTGGAAAAGGCAATTCCAGATCTGAACCTTCCATTGGAAGAGCCCGGAAATAATGTGTCTTTGACATGTGACGGAGAAAACTAAAGGAACTTGCTCTAGAATTGGAAATAGCAATGAAGAGCAAGTAGAAGTGCACGGGCACCCCATGATGAAATGGCCATAAACTTTGTAATAACAGGAGAATCAATGAATAGAGCAAGCCAATGTCGATGCATACTTTGCAAAGAAGATTGCCACGATCATTAATCATGATCCGAGCCGCATCTCGCAGAGTGCAAGAAAAGGCTCGATTGGGAAGATGGAAGAAGGCAATCACATGAGAGTTAGTCTCTCGAACAAAAGAGAGGTGTTTGGGCTCGTGTGCATGACGCCCCCCATATAAACCCGTGAGGGTCACAAATGGGTTTTTGTTCGCAAGAGAAACGAAAACAATGAAGTTGTAAGGTACAAGGCAAGGCTTGTCGCTTCAAGGTTTCACTCAACGTCCTGGGGTTGATTATGGAAAACCTATTCTCCGGTCATGGGTGGAATTACCTTTAGATACTTGATCTCAATGGCGTCAACTTGAAGTTGAGAATGAAGCTAATGGATGTTGTCACAAAGACATATTTGTATGGAAACTTGGATTAGGAGATTTATATGAAAGTACCGGGAAGGTATCCCTATCCCGAACCAAGACAGAGCAAAACGAGAAACCCATACTAAAGTGTGAAATTGGAGAAATCCTTGTATGGGCTAAAAACGATCAGGAAGAATGTGGTACAATCGTTTGAGTGACTTTCTCGCAAGAAAGGCTACACGAGCAGCGAAGATTGTCCATGTGTATTTATACAACGATCCACTAATGGATTTTGTATAATCTCCGTCTATGTAGATGACTTGAACATCATTGGGACGGATGAGGAAATTGAAGAAGCATGCACATACTTGAAATCTGAGTTTGAAATGAAAGACTTGGGTAAAACCAAGTTCTGTTTAGGCTTCTCAGCTTGAACATGTCCAAGGCGGAATCTTGGTACACCAAGCATCCTACACTAAAAGTGTTGGAGAGATTTGGCTTTGAAAAGGCATACCCATAAAGACCCCAATGGCCTGGAAGGTCACTCCAAGCAGACCTAGACCGTCATGTGCCTAAAGAAGAGGAGGAAGTCCTGGGAGCGGAATTTATACTTGAGTGCAATTGGAGCGCTCATGTACCTGCGGAATAGCACAAGGCCGGACAATGCGTTCGACGAGAATTTGCTAGCGCGGTACAGTGCAGAACCCACCAAAAGGCATTGGAAAGGGGTGAAGGACATCTTCCGTTACCTTCAAGGAAGCAAAGACCACGGCTTGTTTTACAGAAGAAACAATGAATTGAATTTAGTTAGCTACTGGCCGTCTTTGGGTACCTATCGGACCCGTGATAATCGGCAAGTCACAAATCGGGTATGTTTTCCTTTGCGTTGGAACAGCAATTTCTTGAAGTCGTCCTAAGCGGACTCTTGTCTCGGCGTCCGACTAACCACTCGAAATCATTGCATTGTATGAAGCCTCTCGGGAATGTGCATGGCTTCGAAGAATGGTTCACCACATCCGAAGTCATGTAGTGCGAACATGGAACAAACCCCCACTATTATCTATGAAGATAATGCGGCTTGTGTTGCACAAGTACAAATGGATATGTGAAGAGTAACCTTACAAAGCATATCAACCCCAAGTTCTTTTATGCCTGTGAAATGCATAAGATGAACGAGATAAAGATCTTGCATACTAAGTGGTGTGAAAATCTCATGATTTATTCACTAAGTCACTCCCGACATCTTCCTTTGAAAGATGTGTTAGAGGAATCGGGATGTTGAGGCTTAGAGAAGTGCAGATTTCAGGGGGAGAATTTTCACATACTCTACATAAATCTCAAACATGAAGTTTGAGTACCCAACGTAAATCTTGAAGATTAACATTGAAGTTTGGGTGGATTGTACTCTTTTCATAAGTAAGTTTTTCGTTGAAGTTTTCTTACATAAGGTTTTGATGAGCAATCGTGCAACACAGAAGCGTATGCTATGTACTCTTTCTCCAATTATTTTTCCCAATCGGGTTTTTATGGAGTTTTAATGAGGCATATGCATCTCGCAGTGAAGAGTCCAAGGGGAGTGTTAGGAAGCTGATTAGTATCAGATAGTGGACTCTTCCTTATCTCTAAGCAGAACCGCTATATATAGGAAGGTGGGGTCACCCCATTGTACGTACATCTGAGAATAATAAAAGCAGACCCGTTCCTCCTCATATTGTGTCTCTCGCCCTCTCTCTCTATTCTCCACTTGAGATCTATTAGGCAACCCCGGACTATTCGATAGCGAGGTTGTCTAACAGATAGCAACCAGACGATAAGGGCGGGATGCCAGGAGCGGTGATGGCACGTTGCGTGAGATGCGGTAGGGCAGACCAGCGGGCGGCGGAGGCTGTGGTCTCTACCTCTCTAGTCTGTGGAGTGGAGGGCTGGAGGCTGACTAGTGGCTAGGGTTTGTGGAGAACTACAGATGCATATTCGGATTTCCCTACTAGTATTTGGGATAGACCTCGGGCCTGGGCCCTTATGGCCAGGCCCAGCTCCGTCCTTGTAATTGATGATCTGTGCAGTGTGCTCGACCCTTGTGATGTTCATCCTGGTAGTGATGGATGAGCACGTCATGCATGTCTGGGCTATCGCCATCGGCCGTTTGCCTCCAATGCAGTGCATATGTGGCAGCCATATCTAGCGGCGGTGCTGAACTCAAGCCGATAAGGTCCTTGGTGTTATATACAACCTTTGTAACCTCGGCTGGCCATGGCAGCCCAAGCCGTGTGTTCATTGACAACGATGCAAGGCCATGGCTGGCAGTATCAAGTCATCACGTCACCTTTGCTTTGGGTGCTGAATGTTGCTGGTAACCCTATATAGTTGTAACTTGTAAAACACTTTATATTCCACACCTGCCTAGGTGAGCCGTATTTCGGAGACAAAATCCCTTTTAAGGGGATAGGATGAAAGGACTCGCCCATCTAAATACTTAGCAAATGAAGAATTAAGGTGAGATTATCCGAATTGCAAGAATTAACTATCTTAATTATTCAAGAGTAAACCTCACCAGATAAATTGAAATGAGTACATTACAGACATTAAATCTTTGCACATTCATAAATCAAATCTAGTACTTGGATAATTAAAAGATTAATAATGATAAAAAAATTTAGAAAATCTCAAATAAAACAAACTAATCTCTTTCATTATCAAAAAATATTAATTACATAAAGTTGATAAGTACTCAAACTAAATAATACAATTTTAAGTTTAGATTACAACTCAGTTGAAATACTACATAAAGAATACAAGCCACATATATACAAATTGTACATTGGAATCTCAAACAAATTATTAATTACAACAACTGAAGTACAAGAAAAAAGTTTACAAATGATTTATCACTAAAATCCTGATGACCTTCAAAGAATACCAGAAATTGTTAGTCATCATAAACATAAATAGAGGTAAACACAAGAAATTAAAAGCTAATCTAATTGCCGTGAGACCCAATTGTGAATAGATCATGCTCCTCAAGATAATTGATCCGTCTATGGCTAGATCGACACCTCTTGTTAATTTACGGTATTGTCATTCGGCAAAAATATACAAACCTGATAGAAATTGTGGGTAACCAAAGCTACATAAAAATAGTGCCCCAAATTATCAATTCACTGTAGGAGGGGATAAGAAGCCCTTTTTCGAGCTGAACACCCCATCCATCCTACCACATTGCTCTCACACACAAGTCACCAAAGGAGCATATTTCCTTTTGGATGGATCATTACCAGACATATGTTTTTTTTAATTCTAATAGTGCTACTGTACTTTGTATATGCTCTTCTATTTTTTATTTTCTAGGGGCAATAAATGAAGTTTAATATTTTTAAAATTTTTTGTGTGAGGTTCTAAGGCAATGCTAATAATTTTATAAAATTTTTAGATAATGATCAGAGAACTGTGTATTTTTTAAAAAAATTCTAACAGTGTTACTATCTTTGTATATGTAGTTCTATTTTTGATTTGCGCAATAAATTATCTCTAATATTTCTAAAAATTTTAGTACATTGTCCTTGGGAACTATATGGTAACATTAAAATTTTAGAGTATGATCAATCTTGTAATTTTTTATAAAAATTTGACAGTATCTCTATTCCTTTTCATTAATTATTATTTTTGATTTTATAGAAGCAATAAATGAATTAAAAAATTGTTAAAATTTCTATTATGTTGTTTCCATATTGTCGACGATCTGTTTCGCCGGCAATAAGATTTCTGATTCTAGGGGATTTGTGCGTGATCTGAGCTTGATGGTAACACAGGATGCGGGGGCAATCTGTTTTAGACAGGTTCAGGCTCTCTCGGAGGAGATAATACCCTAGTCCTGTGTTCTTGGATATATTGTCTGTGTCCTCTTTTTCTCCCTCCTCCCCTTATATGCTGGGGGGAGAATACATGATAGTTGGGCGCCACCGGGCCCTGAACATGGTGGCCTGGACGACATGTCCCTTGTCCTTATCCGCCTTCACGCTCTACGTCCCGGAGAGGTGGTTATGCTTTCTCCGACCCACGCCTGCCGCCTTGTCAGGTTCCAGCATCCGCAGTTCTCGGGCGGTGTCGATCGCAGGCTTTGTTCTGGCGGGTTGTTAGGGCGGGCGCTAAGCTTCCTTGAAGGATCAGAGTTGTCTTGGGGAGCAAGTCGAAGGTCTCCTCTGGGCCCGTCGTGGTGCTTCGGGCTTTGGGCTTTCTATTCCGCTGTCGAGGCCAGGGCTGGGTGTAGGCCCCTCTTGCGGGACCCTGTCTCGACATCCCACAAGAGCCCCCAAGTGCTTTAGGATCGACTTTCCGTCAGTTACTCTGTCATGAGTATCATGCGGAGAGAGATCATAAAGAACTTGTAGTATGAAGCCACCGTGGTTGGTTAGCTCGAGGTGAGTAGTACCCGCGCCCGTTCACGGTCGCGGCGCAACCGGCTTGTCGCTCGGTGACCCTCATGGGGCATACCTTGGTCTTTTGGCTCGTGGGTCGAGTGGTACCGCGCCCGTTTACGGTGCGCGTGACAGCCGGCTTGTCTCTCGGTGACCCTCATGGGGCATACCTTGGTCCTTTTGGCTCGTGGGTCGAGTGGTACCAGCGCCCGTTCTGGTCTTGCTGCAACCGGCTAGTCGCTCGGTGACCCTCATGGGGCATACCTTGGTCTTTTGGCTCGGGGCGGGCGGTACCAGCGCCCCGTTCTGATCTTGTGGCGGCCGCTTGTCGCTTCTACCGACCCTCATGGGGCATACCTTGGTCCTTTTGGCTCGTGGGTCGAGTGGTACCCGCGCTTCACGGTCTTGTGGCGGCCGGCTTGTCGCTCGGTGACCCTCATGGGGCATACCTTGGTCCTTTGGCTCGTGGGTCGAGTGGTACCCGCCGCTTACGGTCTTGTGACAGCCGGCTAGTCGCTGGTGACCCTTATGGGGCATACCTTGGTCTTTTGGCTCGGGGCGGCGGTACCAGCGCCCGTTCTGATGCACGGCTGGCTTGTCGCTTCGGTGACCCTCATGGGGCATACCTTGGTCATACAGAGTAATGCCTCGTGTTCGCTTACTGCCAAGACCGCTTTAGACCCTCATGGGGCGCATTCTCAAGACCGTGTTGGTTGTAGATCCTCCCGCGACACCCAATCGCATTGTGAGATAGCGACCAGCAATTGACCCCAAATTATGGGGCGTGCCGTCGGAGGATGTTCGGAAAGTGCCCAGCCCCAAGCTTCCGTGGCGGCCGGCGTTCAGGCCCGTCGTGGGGCGCACTTTATCCCAAACTTTGGACCAGATTTGACACCTAGCCGCGTTTTGCGCGACGCAGCTATTGGCCCGTCATGGGGCGTGCCTGATCCGCCCAGACTGAACAGAGGGCCCTCGCTTCTTCCCACCGTAAGGTGGAAATTGGGGCCCATTTCTTATAAGTCGAAGGGACCTCGCCGAGCAACGGCCTCCTTGCACCTTCCCCACCACGGCTGCGAAACCTTCAAACCTCCTTTGGCGATTTAGGGTTTCTGGTTTCGCGCCCTTGGCTTGCGGCGGTTCTTCCCACCAGGTCTTCTTCTTCGCAATGTCTTCTTCCTCGTCATCGGAGGGTAGCACCGACCCTGCGGCGGCAGGGTGGGAGACTTCCATCACGACGACGTGCCGCTTGGAGGGGATGGTCGCCGCCGGCGTCCTCCCTCCGCTGGAGTTGATCTCCGCCCGTCCCGCCGCATGTGACCCTTACCCCACACCTCTAGAGAATGAGATTGTGGTGTTTGAGTCCTTCTTCTGGCGGGGATTTAGCATTCCTGGGAGCGCCTTCTTCCGGGGGCTCCTCCACTTCTACGAAATCGAGTTGATCAATTTGAACCCCAACTCGATTCTTCACATTGCCATCTTCGTCCAGCTCTGCGAGGCGTATCTTGGGATACGTCCTCATTTGGATTTGTTCCGTTCCTTCTTCTGGCTGAAACCTCATCTCGACCGGGCCGCTCCCAACGTCGTTGGGGCGCTGGCTCGGCTGCGGGAGGGCTCAAGAAGCGATTTTGTCGTTCCTCTCAAGACCTCCCTCAAAGGTTGGAGGCGGGAGTGGTTCTATTGCGCCAATGTTGATCCTTTCCTCGCCCCCTTTGCCGGCCGCGCTCCTAAAGCTTCCCGATGCTGGAGCGACGCCCCAGACGGAGGAGGTTTGGCGCAAATCGAAGCCTCGGCATTGATTGACGATCCAAGAACCGAGGGTCGACAGTCCCGGATCGCGATCGCTTTTGTGAAGCGCCGAGTGCAGCCCTTGAAGGAGAGAGTCCATTTGGGGTTCCAATACAACGGGCCTCTGGACCCCACGCGGGAGTCGGACGTGGCCCTGTCGATGGAGGCGCTGGCAGCATGAGTAGTTGATCTCTTCGTGCCTGGCACAATCATCACCAACAGGGGCTGCCCTCATAAATTTTCGATGGCAAGGCCTCCCCCTCCTGTGAGTGCACTGTTCTCTCGAAAGGCTGTTCCATGATTTCTTTGACTGATGTGTGACTCAAACTGGGTGCGATGGTTCCTTTTTTCAGGATCGCGTCCCTTCCTTTTCTCGACGCCCGGTTGTCGGCCTCTCTCGGCTAAAACACGCTCAGGCGAAGCGAGTGGCTGACACCTCGGTCGACGAGCTGCGCCGGGAGTCGGCAGAGGAGGTCGCCGGTCTTTCGTCAGCCGGGCCTTCGACCTCTGGTGCACCCGGATCGCAAAGCGCGGGGCCACAGCCTTCTCGAGGGCAGCCCCACTGCAGCGCTAACTTCCCTCCGAGTGGTGCTGGGTCTCGGATGAGACCTGGGATGAAATTCAAGAAATCCAAAAGGTATTCTTTTGGGCGATCCTTGACTTTTTGTTACCGCCTGTGCTGAGGTGTTTCTCTTTTTGCTGATGCAGGACTCCTACTACGGACGTCCCGGCGGCGAGGTCTCCTGAAAAGGAGCCCCAGGCGGAGGCTAGGTCGCCGTTGCCGCCGACTGCCGGGGTGTCGCCACCGGGTGTCGGCGGCCCAACGGTCGAACCATCCGGTGGTCCGTCTGCCGACGAGATCGACCCGGCACCGTCTCCTGGAGTGGAGGAAGTGCCTCGAGAGCCTCCGCCGCTCGGTCCTCTGCCGAAGCCCCCGAATCGGACCGTACGGTGGGAAGGGGGTTCCGACTGGAAAGGGATGGAAGAAGACGACGAGATGGAGAGAGCGGCTCGGACGGAGCTTTATGAGCTCACCGTCCGGTGTAGCACGCTCGTCAGGGTGAGCTTCTTGTCTTCAATCTGTTGCCTGCTGACTTCTCCCTGAGATTCTGCCCTGTTACCTAGGACATGGGGGAGCGCTCGGAGCAAAGGTCGCGGTTTTTCCAGAAGGTGCTCCCGAAGCTCAAGGAGCGAAGCGATGCAGGACAAGCTCAGCGAGATCAGCGCGGATAGATGGAAAGAAGTCCACGAGCTTGAGGCGAGTGTATGACGATCCGGAGGAGAAGACGAAGCTTGAGCATATGCTCGAAGGTGAGATTCTCCTCGATTCGGCTTTGATGTCTTTTGGATGGTTGGAGAGGATGATGACACTCGTGTTTAGAGCGCGACTCGACCGCTGGCCGAGCCGAGGGCCCGACCGAGGCTTCAGAGATTTCTGGCCTCGGCTCGAGTCGCCTTGGAAAGGATGCAGTGAGCCGAAGGGTAAATTTATTTGACTTGGGTTGAACATACTTGGCGTCGGGTGTGCTCTTGATGGGCGTTTGACTTTGTTGCAGAGTGCAAGGAGAAGATGGCCGCCGCCGACCAGTGGCCGGACTGAATCAAGGCGTCGTCATGAGCGCCCTGCACCTTCTGCGTATTGACAGGAGTCACGCCGGCCAGGGGGACGATGCTGTTCCACTTCTCACTGAGGAGCCGACAGGATCGAGCTACGCCAAAGAGTCCGCAGCAATGAGTGCGAACCAGGCATTGGCGGTGGTCAAGTCTCATTATCCGAGAGTTGACCTCGAAGGCTGTGAAAGAAGGCTTTGCTCGTGATGAAGACAAGGCCAACGCGCTCCTCGAAGAGGTGTCCTGCATCGCAGCCTTGTTGGAGAATCTAGAATTCTGACTTCGATGTGGGCCTTGATGCCGAGTGCTCGCCCTCCTTGTTTGAAATATTGTGTCTTCTTACTTCAATATGATTTGCCTGTATTGTCTTCCGCTGAGTGGTCTTCAGACCTCTTCCACTTTCTTCTTTGGCTGAGTTGTTAGAATATATGCCCGCAGCCTTTTGGATCCTGTTGCGCCTTTCCGGGTGAGTTTCAGCCAACTGGTATGGCTCCCAAACGCCAGGGCCTTGGCCCGTGGCTTTCTTGCCCCAGACACGCTTTTCCGAGAGGCTGGCGTGCAGCTCTCGAGCGTCGGGACTTACGTTGTGGCCACCTGGCTGAGTGGTTTAGCCCCCAGGCTTGCATCGCTTGCTAGCTCTCCAGCCCCCGGGCTTTTTCGCTTAATTTGGTATAATTGAGCGAGAAAGCCGAACGAGCTTGAACTGCTTACGACACGTGTCTGGTGAAATTCTCCTTGATTTTGTTCAATGCGCTGATCTTCTTTGGTATTCGCACTGCCGCTTTGTTTTTCGCGCCTCGTTGATTGCGAGGCGGCGCATTTGATTGCCTTTGGAGACGCTTCGATTTCCGGGGCTGGGGTGGCTTATAAATAGGGCGTCACCGCTGATGAGCGATCGCCCGTTTCCCCTTTGCCTCGTCCTTCTTCTTCCTCTTCCAGTTTTCTTCCATGTCTAATACGTGGAGGTTCGTTGGCCCATACGCGGCATTCTTTCGCCAGCGATTCTTCGGGATGTTGCACAATTGGGTGGAGGCGGAGTCTTGGGAAGACCTCGACTTTGCCACACTGGAGGCGGAGGAGGAGGAAGGAGCGGCGAGGGACGCCGCTGCCGTGGCCACCTTGCTGGAGGCCGCACCGGGGCTCCACGAGGTGGCGGATATCATCCTCGAGATGGTTGGTCGCGATCGCCGCGACGACCTTGCCGTCAGGGCCCTCGTCCGCCTTATACCACCCTTGTGGGTGGTTGAGGACGAGATTCTGGCGGCTTTGGGTCGCGTGGGTCGCGTCTAACTCGAACGATCTCGCCTGTGCCTCTCGCCAAATGGCCAAGAAGCACCAAAGACAAGACCAAAGATCAGCATAAGGCACCAAAGAAGACTAAAGCATCAAAGACTGAGTTTTTTTTTTTTTTTTAGCGCGAGAAAAAGAAAAAAGAAAGTCAGTAATGTAAATTATCAACATTACGGAATGAAATGCGAAATTTTACTCCAGTCCATGCCATCATGTTTAATCCGAGTTTAGCGGTTCCGCCTGATCAACTTATTCTAGTCAGTTGCTCGATTACCCGACAGCGGCGGGGCTCGAGCTTTTGACGGTTAGAAATTCGCGATCAGGCGAATCTCGGTTAAATTCGCGCCGCTGCAATTGCAGTCCCGTGTGGTTAGTGCTTTCTACCCGTTCCGTTGCAGCGCTGGTATAAACCGCCGAGGCTTTGTGCTCATCGCGGCTTGTTATTTCCGTGCATTCTATATCGGCGCTACACGGTCGGGTAATAACCACTCGGGGCTAGCATTACACAGAACTTCAGAAAATAAGGCGGACCACTATTTTATTTAATGTGTAAGAGTGGGATACGTAACTCATGCGTAGAAGCGACGGAGTTGTTCGGCGTTCCAAGTATTCGCCAGAACCTCGCCGTCTTCTCGATGCAGTCGATAAGCACTGGCCGGTCGTCTTACGCACAATGTACGGACCTTCCCAAATTGGAGAGAGCTTGTGCTCGCTTTTTGGTTCCTCCTCGGGACCAGGATCTCCTTACGAAAAGGTTCTACTTCGACGTTGCGAGAGTGGTAGCGCCAGAAGTCCCTGGAGGTACTTAGCCGATCAAGGGCGGCAACGCTCCGAGCCTCCTCGAGTTGATCAAGCTCCACCATTCGGCTTCCCTCGGACTCGGCCGTTGTAATTCCGAACCCTCGGGATTCGAATCGGCTCGGTCGGCAGAACCGCCTCGCGCCATAGACCAGGAAAAAGGGGTTTGGCGGTCGCTCGGTGGGAGTGGTTCTGAGTCCCAGAGTACCGACGGTAGCTCCTTCACCCATCGAGCAGCGTATGGTTTGAGGCGGTCGAAGATCCTGGCCTTGAGGCCTTGGAGGACCAGGCCGATTAGCTCGCTCAACCTGCCCATTGCTTCGTGGGTGAGCCACCGAGGCGGCAGATCTTGATCCCGACGCCTTCGCACCATTCTTGGAATTCTTCGCTCCTGAATTGGGTGCCGTTGTCCGTGATGATCCGGTTGGGCACTCGAATCGACCACAATATCTTGGAAGAACTCCTTGGCCTTAAGCTGCGATGATAGTGACGACCGGCTTGGCTTCGATCCACTTGGTGAACTTGTCAATGGCCACTAAGAGGTAAGCGAAACCGCCTTGAGCCTTCTTGAGCGGGCCCACTAAGTCGAGCCCCAGCATCGCGAAAGGCCAAGAAATGGGTATAGTCTGTAGCTCTGTCTTCGGCAAGTGTGTCATCTTGCATAGAATTGTCAGCCCTCGCAGGTTCGAACTATCTCCTTGGCATCCGTTACCGCCGTTGGCCAGAAGAAACCCTGTCGGTAGGCTTTCCCAACCAAGGCGCTTGATGCCGCGTGATGGCCACACATCCCCGAATGGATTTCTTGGAGCAGCTCTCTTCCCGCTTGTCCCGAAATGCACCGCCTGAGGACACCCGAGGCACTTTTTCGGAAGAGCTCGTCGCCCACCACCACGTAGGATTTGGCTTGCTCGGGAGGCGCTTTGCCAGAGTGGTGGCTTCCGGAGTTTGTCCTTCAGGAGGTAATCAAGGTACTGGGGTAGTCGATCTGGATCGATGAGCGGGACCCGATTCAGGACCCTCGCTTGGCTTTTGCCGTTTTGTAACGGTTGGCTCGTGAAGATCCTGTACGAAGATATCACTCGGGACATCTGCCCGAGTGGCTCCCATCTTAGCCAGCTCGTCTGCTGCCTCATTGTTGCGGCGGAGGACATGAACCAGCTCCAGACCGTCAAACTTGCCTTCCAATTCTCGGACTTGCTGGCAGTATGCCGCCATGTTCTGATCCACGCACGACCAGTCCTTCTGTACTTGATTCACCACCAATCGAGTCGCCTCGAACCGCCAGCCGTCGGATTCCGAGTGATGTGGCGATACGAAGCCCATGGATGAGGGCCTCGTACTCCGCGGCATTATTTGAGGCCGGGAAGTGAATCTGAAGGACATACTTCAACCTGTCGCCCTTAGGCGAGATAAGGAGGATTCCCGCCCCTGCTCCACCAAGCATGAGAGATCCGTCGAAGTGCATGACCCAATATTCTGGCTCTTCTTCGGTGCAGGGAGTCTGGGATTCGGTCCACTCGGCCGTGAAGTCAGCCAAAGCCTGGGACTTGACGGCGGTGCGCGGCTTGAACGAGATGTCGAAAGCTCCAAGCTCGGCTGCCCACTTTGAAATTCTTCCAGTAGCTTCCCGATTGCGGAGGACCTCTCCCACGGGGAAAGAAGTGACTACTGAAATCGAATGTCCTTGGAAATAATGCTTCAGCTTCCGTGACGAGATCAAAATGGCGTCTGGCCTTCGGATTTGAGGATATCTTGTCTTGGATTCGCCAAGATTTCCGACAAAATAAATCGGCGTTGCACGCCGTGGCGGTGTCCAGATTCCTCCCGCTCCACAACTATCACGGCACTTACTACATGAGATGTTGCCGCTAGGTAGAGCAGAAGAGGTTCACCTGGCGCTGGCGAGACTAAGACTGGGGGAGTGGAGAGAAACACCTTGAGTTCCTCGAAGGCCTGCTGAGCATCTGCTGGCCCAATCAAAGCGATCTTGCTTCTTAAGGAGCTTGAAGAAAGGCATTCCCCGGACTCCCAACCGTGAGATAAACCTGCCAAGCGCTACCATGCATCCGGTGAGCTTTTGGACCTCCTTTTGGCTGGTAGGCGGGACCATTTTCATGATGGCTCCAATTTTCTCCGGGTTCGGCTCGATCCCACGATGGGAGACGATGAACCCGAGTAGCTTCCCGGAAGAAACTCCGAAAACACATTTCTCGGGGTTTAGCCTCATCCGGAACGCCCTTAGACTTACGAACGTCTCGGCGGATCGGAGATAAGGCTATCTTGTGTCTGCGTTTTCACTACCACATCATCCACATAAGCTTCCACATTGCGCCCGGTGATGGTGAAAACACACCGCACGGGCGCTGGGTACGTTGCGCGGCATTCTTGAGCCCGAGCGGCATGGTGATATAGCAATATGCTCCGAATGGAGTGATAAACGAAGTCTTCTCGCGATCTTCCTCTCGGCGGATTTGATGATAGCCTGAATAGGCGCCCGAAAGTCGAGTAGCCGAGATCCGGCGGTGGAGTCTACCACCCGATCAATACGAGGGAGACCAAAGGGATCTTTCGGACAAGCCTTGTTGAGGTCGGTGTAATCAACACACATGCGCCTACTTTTATTCTTCTTACGGGCGAGTACAGGTTCGCCAACGATCGGGATGATACACTTCTTTGATGAAAGCTGCGGCTAGCGGCTTTGTGATCTCCTCTCGATGGCTTCTCGGCGATCTTGAGCGAACCGTCGTAACCTTTGCTTGACGGGCCTGGCGGATTGGTTTACATTCGATGCGTGCTCGATCACCTCCCTGGGACCGGGCATGTCGGACGGCTTCCAGGCAAAGACGCCTTGGTTTGCCCGCGAAAGGTGACGAGCGCGTCTTCCTATTCATCCCCGAGCCTTGTCCCGATCGAGACGGCTCGCGCCGGATCGGACGGGTCGAGGAGAATCCTTTTGGTGCCTTCCTCGGGGCCGATCCCGGAGTTTTGCGGCTTGCGGGTAGGGATACTACCTTCCGGCTTGTTGAAATCCGCCTCTTGACGAATCCTTTCCCGTCCGCCGGCGCCTCCGAGAGACTCGGCCATTTCGCAACTCTCTCTCGCCGCAAGAGAAAGATCGCTTAACATCGCGCGTAGAGTGATAATACCACTCGGACGGCATCTTCAAAGATCGATCTGGCGTAGTGGGGCACCGCCATGAACTTGGCGGTATTTGGTCTCCCCAAGATGGCGTGATACGCTGTCGCGAAGTCTGCCACCTCGAAGCTAAGGCTCTCAGTCCGGTAGTTGTCCCTTGCGCCGAACGTGACGGGTAGAGTGATTTGTCCAAGTGGTATCGCCGACGTTCTGGGTATCACTCCATGAAAAGGCGACGACCCGCGTTTGAGGTCGACCGCGGGATTCCCATATCGCCGTAAAGTGTCTTCACGAAGAGGACGTTGAGCCCACTCCCACCGTCAATCAACACCCTTTTGAGCTTGATGTCGCGGACAACGGCGCCAAGACCGGTGGGTATCTGCCGGGGAATGGGACGCGATCTGGGTGATCCGTGCGGTCGTAAGTTATTGCGACCTCGGACCACCGGATATATCGGGGGGTCTCCGGCTCTACTGCACAGATGTCCCGAGCGGTGAGCTTTTGCTTCCGCTTGGACTCATATGCGGCCGAACCCCCGAATATGTAGTTAAGCTCGAGGTCGACTCGGACCTTGTCGGCGGCGTGACCACTCGGACCTTGTCCAGCCTGCCTCTTGCTCTCGCGGGCGAACCTCTTTAGGGTGAAGCAGTCCTTGGCGGCATGCCTCCCCTTCGGATGGAAAGGGCAGAGTGAGTTCATAACCTTATCATATCCATCCTCTTTGAGAGCGCGAGGATGAGTCGGTGTAGCGACTGCCACCAGCTCTTCGCCCTTGCGCTTCTTTTCTTTCCGCCGAGGGGGTTCAGACTGATCCTTCCCCTCATCACGCCGTTCCGCCAGAGCCTCGGAGGCTGAAGCGTAACGGTCCGCTAGGGCGAACAGCTCCCGGACCGACGTGGGTGGCTTCCGGGACATCTTCTTGATGAGGTCGGGGTCGCTGACTCCTTTCTGGAAGGCAGCTATCACAACCGCGTCTGTGACGTCCCGAACGGTGCTTTTCCTGTTCATGAAGCGCTTGACGAACTCCCGGAGGGATTCGTTCCTCCTTTGGTGTAGCTGGTATAGGTCCCAAGGGGTGCCTGGGCGCTCGTAAGTGCCTTGGAAATTTGAGATGAACTGCTCACACAGATCTCCCCAGGAATCTATAGAGTTATTTGGAAGTCCAGTGAGCCATGCTTGGGCCAGGCGAGAGGGTAACGGCGGTGTAGTTTGCCATTACTTTCGATCTCCCACGGCCCCCGATCGCTGTGAGCATATACTTGTAGCCAAGCCTCCGGGTCCCTCTCACCGTCGAACCTAGTGATGCCTTTAGGATTAAATCCATCAGGCCAAACCACTCGGCGTAGGTGAGGGGTAAACGCGCGAACCCCTTCGATGACCCCGCGATACCCCCCGGGAGGTGATCGACGCGGAGGGGATCGCGCTTGGCGTGCCAGCGGCCTCGCGGAAGGATGCCGTAGCGCTCATATTCGTCAGCTTGACGGCGTTGTTCCTCCTTTTCTCGGTCGCGGCGCCTGGCGTCGAGGTCTGAACGGAGGTCGCGGCTGATGCTGTGTCACAAGTCGTCTCCGCGGGGTAGAACATGATGTGTCTGGCGGGCTTCCCGACTTGACCGGCTGCTGGCTGTCTAGGTCCTCGCCGGACCACGTGACAGCTCCTTCGCCGGCTGGTCGGTTTGGGCATGCTGGATAGCTGCCGCCGTCACCATGGCCTTTACTTGGGCCATGATCGGGCAATCGATCATCCGCCTCAAAGATAGGGGTCGGGTATCCAGGAGTGTCTTGGAGGCGACGATATTCTGGCGTGGGTACGAAAACAGCCTGGTCCCCATCTTGGCTTGCAGAATGTCTTCATTGACAGTGGCGCGGTCTCGAGAGCACGCGCCGCCAGCGTCAGGCTCGATCCACTCGGCCTCCTTCCAAATCGGCGGCGACTGAGGTGTCGAAGCGCTGCTGCGAATCTGCCCGCGAGCCTTCGATTACACAGACTCTACGGAAATTCCAGCAGCTCTCTAGGCTTTCTTCTGACTCGGCCGCTGAGGTGGGTGAGTCTGGAGAAGACAAACCTAGGCGCTCGGGGGTGCCGAGTGGCTTGGCGGTGAGAACCCCCACCCTTCGTGCCTCGGCGTCCTCGAGCCCGACTCCGCGGCTGGAACGGGGCTTCGGATCCCCGCTCGGTACTTTAGGGTACGAGACAGGGGGACCTTCCGATCGGCGCGGAAGTCGTGACGGTGGATCGCCGGAAACCTCACCGCGCTGTAGCGCGGTTCCCTTAGAGAGAGAAAGGCTTCCGAAGTCGTTGGAGATGAAGGTCAGGCTTCCGAAACGGAAGACCTGGCCCGGGAAGAAGACTGTGGAGACTTCGCTCGTCGCAGCCATCAAGCTTGACGAAGATCTTGACACAAGTCCCCTACCTGGCGCACCAACTGTCGACGATCTGTTTCGTCGGCAATAAGATTTGTGATTCTAGGGGATTTGTGCGTGATCTGAGCTTGATGGTAACACAGATCTTGAGGGCAATCTGTTTTAGACAGTTCGGGCTCTCTCGGAGGAGATAATACCCTAGTCCTGTGTTCTTGGATATATTGTCTGCGGTCCTCTTTTTCTCCCTCCTCCCCTTATATCTTTGGGGAGAATACATGATAGTTGGGCGCCACCGGCCCTGAACATGGTGGCCTGGGCGACATGTCCCTTGTCCTTATCCGCCTTCACGCCTACGTCCGGAGAGGTGGTTATGCTTTCTCCGACTCCACGCTGCCGCCTTGTCGTTCCAAAGATCCGCAGTTCGCGGTGTCGGCTGCAGGCTTTGTTCCTGGCGGGTTGTTAGGGCGGGGCGCGAAGCTTCCTTGAAGGATCAGGAGTTGTCTTGGGGAGCAAGTCGAAGGTCTCCTCTGGGCCCGTCGTGGTGCTTCTGGGCTTTGGGCTTTCTATTCCGCCTGTCAGGCCCAGTTGGGTGTAGGCCCCTCTTGCGGGACCCCTGTCTCTGACATCCCACACATATTAATTGTGATTTATTCATATTTTTTGCATATTTTTTCCAATTTTTTTGTAATCTTTTAAATTTACCTTGAGTGTGCAAAAAATCGAACAAAATCACTCGAAAATCAAAAATAAAAAATCAAACAAAATAGGTAAAAATTGATCATTTTTTGATTTTTTTTTCATCGTTGTCTGACTGTCAAGTTCAAAATTTTTAGCTTCGAATTCTTTCGATTTCTAACGATTTTTGTGATCAAATTGTGATATTGTGAACCCTGGTTGAGATGTTAGCTCTAGCTTACGTCCTAACAGCAGCGTTATGTTCATTGTAGTACTACTAAACTAGTTTCCATAAAAAGGTTAGCACGAATAGACTTTCTTTCAAAGAGGATACATCAACCTTGGTTTAGGCCCTGTTTGGTACGGTTCCATATTCTAGTAGAAACGGAAATGGTTCCAGATTCTTCGTAGAAACATTTTAGGTTGGATTCTGTGAATCGGGTGGAACTGGGTTGAGACCGATTCAACCACGGTGTGGAAAAAGAAGAAACAATCTAAGGAGAATCGTTCTGAGCTTTAGCACGTTTGGTTGGGTTTCTTCCAGAATCTAGTAGAAACGGTCATGTTCCAAGTTATCAAACGGGGTTTTAATCTGTCAACTATCTCCGGACTCCGTACTCATCGAGAAGCAATCAACTAGGGCCGGCCGTTTCTAGAATTCTATTTTACAATTGATTTGTCAATGTAAAATGTCACTATAAATGAACCTATAATGACGAGTGTATGTTCCACGTTTGCGCTTAAGATATATATTAATTAGCCGTCCGCATGGCTAGCTAGCATCAGGGTTTCAGTTAACGTTTACTCGAAATCGAATTTCAAAAATTGGCAAAATCAAACAAAAAAATGGTCGAAAACCGTCAAAACTCGAATAGTTTGAAAATTCAATTTGTTTGAAAAAAAATTCAATAATCATGATATTTGGTCGATATTCCTCGATAATCGCAATATTTTCCTCGAAAATCAATCGATCATGCGAACTTCCTCGTTGGTCGATTTTTTGAGCGATTTTCGGTCGATATACCTCGATAATCGGTTGATATGCCTCGATAATCGTGATATTCACGTTGCACAATTTTTTTTTGTTTTTTTGAATTCAACCATTTTACCGACCGGTATCTTATATCATACCGGCCGATTTTCGACGATATTTGGAACTCTGGCTAGCATACGAGCTGGCGGCACGCGTGTTAATTTCACGTGGGTACCATTTTTTAAAGGGAGAGGCAGGAGCACAGCTGTTTGAACCAAGTGTAACACCCCGGCATTTAATATGCCCGAATGGTACCAAACATATACTAAGCAACCTCTAAATACCACAATTACAAGTAAATTACAGTAAAGGCACTAATGCTAAAAACCGAAATTTCGGCAGCATCTCCTTTGTTTTAACATGAATTGAAGGAACAACAATATCATAGCAATATATAGCAATATGAGAGGCATCTAAAATAGCAATAATTAAAGGCATGATAGCAATATAAGTCTAATTCCAAGCATTCAATGTCTCCATGAGCCAAACGAACAATAAGACTCTCATAACGCAAAACTAAACCATAAATCAATAAGCATCACACTTAGTTATTATCAAGACCCCATTTGAATGACTTGTGGGAACAAATGAATGAAGCTACGTGTAGAGGTGTGACTATTCCCCTTTCCCTCATGCCGGTCTCATGGTACCTAAAAACAACAAGAAAACACAAGTGTGAGTTCAACACTCAACAAGTATATTGCAATGGTACAAAAGAACAATTACATGGCTACAACAACTCACATCATGTCTATCATCTCATTCATGATCACATATCATTATCATCATCATTATGTATGCAATGCGATGCGATGCTCATGTCTCCTTGGAAACTCATACCGGTATGGTTGAGTACACACCCGTCGGTGTGCACCCTCTCCCCCCTTCCATCCCAAAGATGGAGGGTGCCTACTCCTCGCTTCCATACACCACGGTGGATGGAATCACGATGTAGGACTTACTCATTGGCTCTCCGGAATAGTCATAACTTTCTCACCGACCTTCCCCGGACTAGTTATGACTTTCTCACCGCCCGGGCCATGTATGCAAACATGCCAACATCATAATAACTTGTACATTAACACATGGCATCATAGCATAATAAGCATATTCATCATGTCAATGGCAATCATTAAAGCATGGCATGTGAACATATCATATATTCCATTTCAATCTCAACCAATCTAGCAAACTTCAACCCGCTACCCATTCCAATACACTTGCCTCAACCACGGGCGACGGATTGGCGAGAAGTAGAAGGCACTCCCGGGGTCACACCACCTGCACATAGGTACCACACACTCACAAAAATGTCCACAAAACAGTACGCAAACGCTCTTCTACCCCGACATCGCAAACTACTCGCAAAACCCAAAAACAGAGGTTCTGTCCCGTCGGGACAGCACCCTTCCAAAAGGAATAACTCGGGTTCTAAGACTCCGAATAAATTAAACGAGTACATCCTCGCGTAGCTTAGGAAATTTCCTAACTTTTTCTAAGTATACGGAAAGAATGATTCGGACTCTAAAGTGGTTTAATCTACAGAATACCGTGATATGTTCCAATCACGTCATAGTTTTTAACACGTTCGGTAAAACGAGCATAACTTTCAAAAGGCTGGGCGGAATTGGACGTTCTTTATACCCAATGAAAGGTATTGAAGGTACCTACAACTTCTTCAATAGGCGGACGACCAAAATCCGACTCTAAATTGGTGAAAACCCAAACCCTAGGTCGACTGCTCATGCTGCCCGAAACAGAGAACGTGGCAAACTCAAGATTCCATCTATTCTACCCAACTACAGAACCACCAATTGATCTAAAAACATGATAATAACCCTTATAACAGTACCTAGACCAACCCCAAGGATTCCCATGGCCATACCTTCGCCCGCGCACGAAAACCCAACGGATCTCCTCCCGGTTCGCGCGATCTCCTTCCTCGCTCCAAATCCATCGGATCTCCTAGTCGCGGAGTGCTCCAATGGACGGATCTTCGAGGTGTTGAGGTGGAGAACTCCCCTAGGGGCAGCAAGGGAGGTGGAGAGGTGGTGGAGGGGTGGTGGCGCAATGGGGAGAGGTGGTGGGGGGTGCGGCTAGGAGGAGGAAGGTGTGGGGCGGCTAGGGCAAAAAGAGGGGGGTGGGGCGCACATATGGGCAGGAGGAGGCCCCCAAACAGGACTCCTACTCCTAAATGGACTCAAACTCCTCCCCACCAAGGCCCACGACCCTTTCCCTTAGGCCCAAACTCCCCCGGAAAGGCCCAAACTCCCGGAAACGGCCCGGAAACCCAAATAAACCTCATACCGTATGGTTTCAACCTCCAATTCCATATTTCATAATGTTTTTGACCTCAACATTCACATTATATAAGGTTACGACACTCCGTGGTGTCACACCAAGATTTGGCACGCATGGAAAGTATCGTCTGAACTCAAATATGGAAAGTTTAACACGTGCAATGGAAAGGATAAGCCGTAACCAAACAAGGAATCCGTTGCCAAAAAGGAAAAGATATAGGATCAAAGTCGATATGGATCTAGTCACCGTATCCACGCAGGACTCGGATCGGCAGGAGCATATAAAAGGGGTGGACCGGGAGAAGAGAGAGGGATCAACCAACCAAACAACACAACCCTATTTATAATTTTCTGTTCCTCTAGTTTTCGTAGCAATCTTTCCTCTGTAAGTTATCGATATCAATAAAAGTTGCACATCGCCGATTTGTTGCTCTCGTCGACTTGTTTTTCAGGTTTGATCTGCTTTGCTTGTTGCGCATCGCCTTTCAAAATCGATCTTGCCTCACCTTTGGATTAGCCGTAATTGGCTGATCTAAGTTTTCCCCCTAATCGGCTTCTTGCCGACTGGTGTCGAGCCGATAATCTTTTTGCTTATCGGCTTTATTTGATTTACGATTTCTACCTTGTCAATTACATGTCAAATTGACTGGCACGCTCCAAACCCGGCGTTTATCTTGTGTGTTCGAAGCTAAGAATCCTGCTTCACGTTTTTAGCGCGAACATATTTTGACACGCCCAGTGGGACCGGAGGAAGTCGATCATGTCGTCGACTGGAAAGTCTACAGCTACCACCGACATCAATGCAGATGCAATAATCACGCTAACACTAGCCGATTTAACTCCTGAGCAGCAAAAAGAAATTGAGGATCGGAAGGCAGCAATGGAGGAGATGATGTTGAAGTGCTTCCAAAAAACACGGCGCGGAGTCACTCAAAAGGTTGCACTTCCAACTATCAATTCTATCGGCGATCCCCCTGCTGACCCGGTAAGCCGATATATACTCGGCCAGGCTGATTTATCCAGTATGATTGAGCAGTCGGTACATCATGCGGTGATCAATCAATCATCGGCCTAGTCTCCACGCTAAAATCGATGATCGAAAATAGCGTTAAAACTATTGCTCAGGAGTTGGCCGTATCGGGGAGTCTGTTATACCCGTTACAATCCCTACCAACGTACCCAGTATACTCAATACCACCAAATACAAACACAGTAAACGCGTCAACTCCAATACCTCTAATGATGCCGACCCAACCTACTGTGTTAAAACCTAGCACTCATGTAGACGGAGTTGCACATTATCACGGGCACACAGATGGGGCTAAGCTGAACACAAACTTACCCAACGTACCCTCGGCCAGTGGGTTCGGACAATTGGCTTCTCGACCGATTGAAACCGGCAAAGTTCCTCAATTCCAAGGGACTACGCCCAGAAACCAAGCACCACACAAAGTGGTCTCATATGTGAACTTTTTCTACCCGTACCTGAAGTATCGGCTGTAAGAAATAACGATTATGACCAATTACCCAGGCATCATGTGACGCGGTTCGGCCGACAGCTAGAGTTTGCACTCGGGGGGCAGGGCGTATGCTATGATAACTGGCCAGGTCATGTAGCACCACAAGCCGATAATGTCAATTGGGCAGAGCAAATCACTGCTGTATTAAGGGAGCAGTTTGGTTTGCAGCCCAGGGGGAGGGTCATCGGATATAGGAAACCATACCAGATTACATCGACCGCATGGCTTACCCGCATAACTATAGGATACCAGACTTTGCAAAGTTTTCGGGCGAAGATTCCGTAACCACTTTAGAACATGTCGGATGATTTATTGCTCAATGCGGCGAAGCAGCCCAGTCCAATGGATTAAAAATTAGATTGTTTCCGTTGTCCTTGTCAGGAACAGCGTTTACATGGTTCACTAATTTACTACCAAATTCGGTCCACGTTTGGAACGATTTGGAAAGCTGATTTCACGAATACTTCTTCTCTGGGACCACTGAACTAAGGAATTCTGATCTAAGTTCGGTCAGGCAGAAATTCGGCGAGTCCGTTTCCGGTTACATTAGGAGGTTCAGAGACGTGCGAAATAGATGCTTTAGTGTTATGTTACCTGGTGACCAATTGGCCGATTTGGCGTTTCAAGGGTTAATTCCGCCTCTAAAAGAAAAATTTGCGGGGCAGGAATTCACCGACTTGGGCCATTTGCTCCATCGTTTATCAGCACAAGAAAGACGATATTCAGATAAAGGGTCGGCACAAGAAAGCCGATATTCAGATAAAGGGTTTAAGGATAAGTTTAGGGCAAATAATAGTGAAAAGGGTAAAGTAAATATGGTCGAGTGCAGTTCAAACGAAACGTCCGAAGACGATGAAGCGGATGTAAATATAGCCGAGTGGACTAAGGGTCAAAAAAAGCCACTCGTTTGCTCTTGGCTTAAACCAACGAAGAACAAAACGGAGGTTAAATATTCCTTTGATGTGTCAAAATGCGATAGGATGTTTGATTTGTTGTTGCAGGAGAAACTTATAAAATTACCATAAGGGCATGTCATTCCATCGGCTGATGAGATCAAAAAACAAAGATATTGCAAGTGGCATCATTCTTTTTCACACAATACTAACGATTGTAATATTTTTTGGAAACAAATTCAATCGGCTATTGCTGATGGACGATTGAAGTTTGCGGATGAATCGGCTATGCAGATAGATGTGAATCCTTTCCAAATTAACATGGTTCAATGCTCAGGGAAAGGGAAAGGACCTATGGAAGAGGATGGCAAGCCGACATAGAAAGTTGATGTCCGATCCAGCACTGATGGGGATGAAACAGTGCAGATCACCATCGGCTGAATACAAATAAAAGCCGACCGGAGTGGTCGAAGCTCAAGGACCGTGAGACCAAAGGGAGAATTAGAGATCGGAAAATGGCACAAGGCAGAAAAAACTCCACCAAGAAGACCCAACCTCAAACCGAAACCAACTTTCTCCCAACTCCTTGAAAAATATGAAAAGATAAGCTACCGGCGGCAAAGTTACCGTCGGCCAGGCTACTTCCACCGGCCAAATACCTATCGGTCAAGCGAGTACTATCGGCCGAATAGCTATTATCGGCCAAGAGTGAGGAAGAGGCTCATTGGCAATGTCCCTTCTAGCAGTTTTGCTGGGAAAAGAGGATGACCTTACCCACAGTACAGACATGTCCCATGCAACACCCAATCCGGGATCAGTCAAACCAATCGACCAAAGATAGGTTGTCCAGGCCAGCACGTGACCGGCTAGGGTCAGTAAACAGAAGGCCAGTCCATGAGAGATTGTCAATGCCAGAACGAGGCGAATCCTCCAAGACCTCAAAACACCAATTTACGACACTACCGCCGAACCAGAATCTAGCGACGAAGTAAGCAATCTGGCTGGAAAAATCCGAAGGCCGATTGAACCGATGCCGAGGTGGTGTCCCTCGGGTCTTAGCAAGTCACAGCGCAGACGCCTCCAACAGCTAAAGACACTAGAAGAAAGGAGAGCCAAAGCAGAAAGGGAAAGAGATCGGGTTTTCAATAAACTACGGCCAATACCAGCCAAAAGACAAGAATGGAAGAAGAAAGATCAAACCGATAGTGATTCAGATCAATCGGTTGATTCCGGATCTCCAATGATTAGAGACGACACACCACCAATGAACATCAACATTGTATTTACATTGCCTGCGGAATTCAAGGCGAAATTTGAATCGGTAGGGTGTTCTTGATTATGCCTTGGTGCACAGGACACCGTATTCGAGAAGCGTCAGGACATGCATCGGCACTTAAAGCCGTTGTACCTCAAAGGGTATATCAATGGCCGACCGATATCGAGGATGTTAGTCGATGGCGGAGCAACAGTAAACCTAATGCCTTTAAGCACCTTCAAGAAGTTGGGTAAAGCCGATGAGGATCTGATCAAAACCAACATGGTGTTAAATGATTTCACAGGAGATCCCACCGAAGCAAAGGGTGTAATGATGACAGAGTTGACAGTCGGTAATAAAAAGCTGCCGACCGCATTCTTTGTGATCGAAACTAAAAGCAATTACAGCGTGCTTCTCAGACAAGATTGGATCCACGCTAATTTCTGCATTCTATCGACTATGCATCAAAGACTAGTGCAATGGGATAATGACGAGGTTGAAGTTGCGTCGGTCGATACATCGGCTCATATCGCCATGGCCATCCCTGATACTAACTGGCAACACGAGGAAGCCGAATGCATATCAGGAAAATTTTTGGACTATTGCGATTTCATCTGCATTGGGAAATCAGGTTTAAGGTCGATCAGCGTCAGACCCAATACGTTTGATCAGACGGACGAAGTTGTGAGAAGATGGAGTCCAAAACAATAGCGAAATTATAGGAAAGGATAAGGAGCTATCGGCGAGAAGTAGAATACGAAGAAGCTATCGAAGACTTCGAAGAAGAAAGACGAGGGCAAGGATTCACCTCCGCCGATTTGTTCGAAGAGGTCGACATTGGAAAAGGCGATAGGAAAAGACCAACTTATGTAAGTGCTAAACTAGATCCAGAATATAAAGCAAAGTTGGTCGAAATACTCAGAAAATATAGGGATTGTTTTGCATGGGAATACTACGAGATGCCGGGTTTAAACCGATAGCTTGTCGAGCATCGGCTACCCATAAAGGTTGGGTATCGGCCATTTAAACAATACCAAAGGCGATTTAATCCTACACTATACGATGCCATAAAGGAAGAGATAGAGCGATTGCTAGAGGCCAAGTTTATTATGCCTTGCCGATACACTGAGTGGGTCTCAAATATCGTTCCCGTAAAAAAGAAAAACGGTAAGCTACGAGTATGTGTGGATTTTAGAGATTTGAATAAAGCTACGCCAAAAGACGAGTACCCGATGCCAATAGCCGATATGCTTATCGATGCTGCATCCGGAAATAAAATCATAAGCTTCCTCGATGGGAATGCCGGATATAACCAAATATTTATGGCTGAAGCCGATATACCCAAAACAGCCTTTAGGTGCCCAGGGGCTTTGGGGCTCTACGAATGGACCGTCATGACATTCGGCTTGAAGAACGCTG
The DNA here is from genome assembly GCA_036346355.1 of Rhipidocladum racemiflorum. NCBI lineage: Eukaryota > Viridiplantae > Streptophyta > Magnoliopsida > Poales > Poaceae > Rhipidocladum > Rhipidocladum racemiflorum. The sequence continues at coordinate 62,435,497 of CM070570.1, forward strand.
GGGCCACGTACCAACGTGCTATGAACCATATTTTCCACAACTTAATCGGCCATACTGTAGAAATTTATATTGACGATGTTGTCGTGAAATCAAAAGAAGATTGGCAACACTTAACCGATTTGGAAAAGATGTTTGAGAGCACAAGGGCGCATGGACTGAAGATGAATCCGCTCAAATGTGCTTTTGGGGTATCGGCTGGACAATTTCTCGGGTTTACAGTACATGAAAAAGGGATTGAAGTAAATCAGGAAAAAGTTAAGGCCATAGCCAATACTAAGTCACCGACAAATAAGAAAGAGCTACAAATCCTAATCGGCAAGATCAATTACCTGCGACGCTTCGTTTCAAATTTGTCTGGACAGATTCACGCCTTCACCCCATTACTGAAGCTAAAGGACAACCAAGAATTTGTGTGGGGAGCCGATCAGCAGAAAGCCTTTGATGATATAAAAAGTTATCTGATGAAACCCCCGGTGTTGATTGCACCAAAGAATGGTGTACCCTTAAGGTTGTACATATCAGCTGAGGAAGAAGCAGTAGGAGCGGTTCTAACGCAAGAAGCCAACGGTAAGGAACATACTATATTTTATTTAAGTCGACGGCTTCTAGATACTGAAACCAGGTACCCCATGGTGGAAAAATTATGTTTATCCCTGTACTTCGCATGCACGAAATTAAGACACTACGTATTGGCATCTACGTGCATCATAATGTGCAAAACCGATGTTATTAAATACATGCTGTCAGCACCGATCCTGCGAGAACGACTTGGAAAATGGGCGTATGCTTTAATTGAATTCGACCTAACTTATGAATCGGCTAAAGCTGTCAAAGGACAGGTCGTGGCTGATTTCATTAGAGGGAGTAGTACCCTAACTGGGATGGCCGATGTCGCTCCTTGGCAACTATTCTTTGACGGATCGGTATGCCAAGGAGGCGAAGGCATCGGCATAGTGTTGATCTCCCCAAAGGGGCAGATGTTCGAATTCACATATCGGCTTAATAGCCGATGCTCTAATAACCTAGCAGAATACGAAGCGCTACTCAGAGGACTGCAACTATTGGAAAGCGTAGGGATAAGCGATGTAAAAGCCTTCGAAGATTCTTTGCTGATTGTGCAACAGGTCAAAGGGGAGTTTCGATGTAATGATGACATGATGAAATGATACCTACAACAATGTCTTCAGATCATAGAATCGTTCACAACATTCTCCATCGAGCATATTCTCAGGGAATCGAACGACAGAGCTAACTTGTTGGCACAAAAAGCGTCGGGATATAAGAGCGATGTCCCGCATAGGGTGACCGAGTCTATTGACAATGCAGTAATGTGCACCCTACCGATTGGAGGACAGAAATAAGAGACTACTTGTTAGATCTATCTAAGCCGACTGAGCGAAAAGTCCGGCGAAAAGCGTTGAAGTACGTTGTACTGGAGGACACATTATATTTCCGAACCATAGAGGGTTTGTTGCTAAGGTGCCTAGGGACTGAGGAAGCTAAAGTAGCAATGGGAGAAGTCCATGAAGGGATTTGTGGTTCACATCAATCGGCTCACAAAATGAAATGGATACTAAGACAGACATGATACTTTTGGCCAACGATGTTGGAAGACTGCTTCAAGTATTACAGAGGATGCCAGACATGTCAAAAGTTTTGTAACATACAGTCAGTACCAGCATCGACTTTACACCCAATTATCAAACCATGGCCGTTTAGGGGATAGGGCATAGACATAATCGGCCAAATATTCCCAACATCCAGCAAAGGTCACAAGTTTATTCTCGCGGCAACAGACTATTTTTCAAAATGGGTTGAAGCCATACCTCTCAAAAAAGTCACTAGCGCGGAATTGATCGACTTTGTTAACGAACATATCATTAATCGGTTTGGAATCCCGCAAACGATCACAACCGATCAAGGGACAGTATTCATGTCTAGGGAATTCCAAAACTTTGCAAAAAGCTTGGGTATCAAACTACTCAATTCTTCACCCTATTACGCTCAGGCTAATGGACAAGCCGAGTCGTCAAATAAGGCGTTGATAAAGCTGATAAAAAGGAAAGTTGAAGAAAAGCCGAGAAATTGGCACTCAACGCTATCGGAAGCCTTATGGGCCTATCGGCTATCTTACCATGGGTCGACTAAGCTGTCGCCTTTTCAACTAGTATATGGACAAGAAGCTGTTCTGCCTGTAGAAATCAACGTCGACTCGGTCAGAATATCCAAGCAGGGTGAGTTATCGGCCGATGAGTACAATGTAGGATCGAAGTATACGAATATAGCAATCAGAGGGGGGGTGAATGATTGTGCGGAAGCTAAAACCAAATTCTTGACCTATTAAAAGTTCACCCCAAAACAGAACCAAATAATTGCCTCGTTTTCGACAAAAACAGAAAGACAGAGGTTTGGTAAAATGATAATTCCTAGAGATCCAACCGTCGAAATGATCTGAAATTTGGACACAAGAAACTAGATTCCAATACGAATTGAACCCAAAAAGAATCAGCTCGATCGGACTTACGGATCAAAAGTTATGAGCTTCGCAAGCTTGCTGTTTCAGAACTTGACGAGAATCAATCTAATCAAAACTTCAAGATTAAACAAGATCTTCAAAAGATTAATCAACTAGACTTTGAGAAACTCTAAATCAATACCCTAGAACAGTTTTTGATGGATCAAATCAAGAAGAAACTCAACGATCAAAAACCAATCTAGAATTAGAACAAGCATGCAAACAAGAACCAAAACAGAAAACACTGTAGCGACGTGGTTACTGTAGCACGCAAAAATCTTGGAAGAATTTATCTTTATTTCTTGTCTAAAATACTCTCATCAAAAGAGTACAAACCCTAAAACCAAGCTTAAAGCTTGATGCGCTCAGCTCTCCTTGGTGCGTTTCAACAGGAGACCCCCACCTATTTAAAGCACCAACCCACAAGGAGTTCTGAATACGATTCCTATTCCCTAGAAGGAATCCGTATCCAACACAACTCTCCTTGGCCGAGTACAACTCTTGCACGCGTATGGCAACCCTACCATACTCACGTGTCTAACACTTTGCACGCGTATGGCCACCTGCCATACTCACGTGACTAACACTTTGCACGCGAATGACCTCCTGCCATTCTCACGTGACTAACCATTCTTCATGTGCACCATTCTCTTAGCCCGAACGTCCCGCATGACATCCTTGACCACCAAGACCTCAGTTCCTCCTGAACCTAGTCCCGAACCTCAGTTCTTCCATGAACCTAGTTCCGGTCCCGTCATCGACCACATTCGTCTTCGAGCAATACCTGCACATGAACAAACCACAAAACAAATCCGAGCACAAGTCCACGACTTGACTCACATCAATCCATGCAACTACTCACATGAGCATTGCATAAAGTCCACTTCAAAACACACATCATGAAATCATCACAAATATCATAATCTCAAGGTCAAACCATTTCAATTCTTGCAAAACATCCAAACTGAGCAAAACACGTTCACAACGGACAAGAAATAAAAACCCTAGAAAAAGTCCATTCACGACGGACAAGAAATCTCTGTCCGGCGTACATGTGAAACTTTCAGTTCCAAGAAGAAAACATTCCGGTGAAAACACGTTCACAACGGACCCAAAAACTTTATGCATTGTATATGCAAAATCAATCCTCAAAAGCCGTTCACGATGGACCCAAAAACTTTGTCCGTCGTACATGCGTAGCTCTTGGATTCTTGGAAAATAGGGTTTGGCTCATGCGCTCAAAATCATGTTCACGACGGACACAAAAACTTTGTCCGTTGTACATAGGAGAAAGAGGTTGTCAAAAAGCATGTTTACAAAGGACCAAGAAAGTTTGTCCGTCGTAGATGGGAAACTTACTGTTTTCTTTAGGATTGGTCCGGCGCCAAGGCAAAACTTACTGTTTCTTGTCAATTGTCAAAACACATGAACAAACACATTTTGCAAATCCAAATCTAAGTTAATTTTTCAGTTCAAAGCCAATTTTTCAGCACATGATTTCACAATCTCCCCCTTGATGAAAACATTGGCAACACCACTTAGAATTGAACATTTGGCATTCACTTAACAAAAGATTTTAAAATCCAAAGAATCAAAGACCAAGGTAAGAAAACACAGAATTTCCCCCTTTGACCAAAATGGCAAAACAAAATCTCCCCCTGAGAAGGAACATGTGTGTGAATGTGCAATGTGCCCAAAAATTCAAAATTCTCCAAACTTCTCAAATTTCCAAAAACAACTCCAATTACCAAAAACAACTCCCCCTTATTCTTCTCCCTCTTTTTCCTTAAACTTTTCAACGATTTTCAAATTTCTCCCCCTTTGACAATGGATTCATCAAGAGTACAAAAGAGAGAACATGTTCAAAATTTTTCTGAAACAATGATTCACAATAAGAAACAAGGGAGTGCCAAGATAGGAGAAAATGAGCTCATTCGATCATATAACCTTATATATCACATAATATGCAAAATACATGATCTTGAAGTGATTTTAACAAGTTATGGAATGACATGCATCTCAACCTCAATTCAGTCAACTATAGCCAAGTACTAAGCAAGACCTTAGTAGAAGAACAAAGGCTCAAAGTTGAAGCAAATAACAAATCAGGGCGAGCAAGTAGTTTCAACTCCAATCTAGTGGACCAATTTAAGCTTTAAACAAGAATTGCATGTGGCATGCTTGAAGCATACTTCTTTTATTTTCTAGGAGTGGCATGCTTGAAGCATACATCTTATCTTTGAGGGAATGGCATGCTTGAAGCATACATCTTATCTTTTTAGGGAAAGCAAGCCTGAAGCACATAACTTGAAGCTTTTTCTTTTAACAACCCTTTTTATTGATTCCTTTTTGCTTTTCTTTTTCTTTGATTGTAAACATGCAAAAATGATTAAAAGGTCTTATGAAAGAGTAAAGCTGAAAATACACTTGCTCCATAGCCCAAATTTGTCAAGAAAATTCAATAACAAGCCTAGAAGAGTAAGATATCACAGAGTATTTAGCTATAGATAATCAGTCCAGGGAATTCCGCAATGTCATTTTTAGTTCAAGTGAGACAATTTAGATTATCATATATTAGCTCAATTATATAGTATATAAAGAAATATGATAAAGTGAGCTCATCAAGTGAAAGAACTTGGCAAAGAAACTCCCCCTCAAAACAAACCCATTGGATGAACAATCCCAAGTTCTCCCCGAATAAAAGCAAAACGAGAAGAAGACAAAGGTTTTGTGAAAATGTCTGCCAATTGATGTTCAGTATCCACATGATGAAGCACAATGTTGCCTTTTTCAACATGATCTCTAAGAAAGTGAAATCTGATGTCAATGTGTTTTGTTCTAAAGTGTTGCACGGGGTTCTTAGCAATGCAAATTGCACTAGTGTTATCACACAAAAGAGGAACACTATCCAAATTAACCCCATAATCTTTAAGTGTAGCTACTATCCAAAGAATTTGAGAACAACAACTAGCAGACCACATATTCAGATTCGATTGATTGTGCAACAGAAGATTGCTTTCTAGATGACCATGCAATGAGAGAATTTCCCAAGAAGTGACATGAACCAGAAGTGCTTTTCCTATCAATTCTACATCCTCCAAAATCAGCATCGAAAAGATCTCAAACTAATGCATGAGGAAGCAGAAAGCCAAATGCCAAAATCTTGAGTTCCATGAAGATACCTGAAAATCCTTTTGACAGCTTGTCGATGTGAAGCACGTGGGGAAGCTTGAAAACGAGCACACAAGCATACAGCAAATTGTATATCCGGCTTTGATGCAGTGAGGTACAAAAGTGAACCTATCATGCTTCTATATTCCTTTTGATCAACCTGCTCACCATCTTCATCAGGGTCAAGTGCGCAAGTGCTCTCCATGGGTGTCATGATCGGCTTGATGTTTTCCATTCCAAAGCGATGTAGCAAGTCTTTCGTGTATTTGCTTTGATGTACAAAAGTACCATCCTTCGTTTGCTTGATTTGAAATCCCAAAAAGTATGTCAACTCACCCATCATACTCATCTCAAACTCCTTCCTCATTGTTTCTGAAAACTCAGACACTAAAACATGAGATGAACCACCAAAGATAATATCATCAACATAAATCTGAACGAATAGTTGATCATTGCCTTGCTTGAGTAAAAAGAGAGTTTTGTCAACCTTTCCCATTAAAAAGCCCTTTTCAAGTAAAAAGGTTTTTAGCCTATCATACCATGCTCTAGGGGCTTGTTTCAAACCATACAAAGCTTTTGTTAGTTTAAACACATGATTTGGAAACTTTGGATTTTCAAAACCAGGTGGTTGCTTGACATAAACCTCCTCATTTATGTAGCCATTGAGAAAAGCACTTTTCACATCCATTTGATACAATTTGAAACCTTTGGATGCAGCAAAAGCTAAAAGGATTCTAATGGCTTCAATTCTAGCAACAGGAGCAAAGGTTTCATCAAAATCTAAGCCTTCAATTTGAGTGTAACCTTGAGCAACCAATCTAGCCTTGTTTCTAACAACAACACCATCCTCACTTTGTTTATTTTTGAAAACCCATCTAGTTCCAATAACATTAAAATCTGGAGGAGGTGAGACAAGTTTCCAAACTTTATTTCGTTCAAAATTCTCTATTTCTTCATGCATGGCATTGATCCAAGATTCGTCAGATAATGCATGAGATATATCTTTGGGTTCAAAAGAAGCAACTAAAGCGGAATGAGCATGAGTGTCGAATGAATAAACCTGGATCGAGTGACTCTCTCATTTAGGTCTCCAATCATTTGTTCAGATGGATGCATTTTTGAATGTACAAGGGAGCATTGGCTTTTGAGACTTCTCCTTCTCCTTCTTCATTTTGAGCATGTACAGATGATGTTGTAGCTTGAGGATGGTTAGCTTGTAGGTGATGTAGTAGTAGGTGCCAAAGGTGCTACTGACTTGTTGTGCATTAGAAATAGTCAAGACCTCATCTTCAACATCATCAATATCTACAAAGATTTTCTCCCCCTGAACAAATTCGAAAGAACATCAAACACTTGGACTAGTGCCTGGACTAGCCTCATCAAAATTAACTTCACAAGTTTCCACAATTTTGTAAGTAAACAAAACAAGAACACGATAGCCACGAGTATGAGCAGGATATCCAAGGAAAAAGCCATCCATTGATCTAGCTTCAAATTTATCAAGATTTCCAGATTTCAAGACAAAGCATTTGCATCCAAAAACCTAAAGTGAGAAACAGTAGGCCTGTGTACAAACCGAAGATCATATGGAGTCTTACAAAATTTTGATATCAAAAAAAAACTGTATGAAACATAACATGCGATTGAAATCGCTTCACCCAAAAGTTTCTAGGAGTGTGATGTTCATCTAACATGGTTCTAGCCATCTCAACCAATGTTCTGTTTTCCTTTCAACTACACCATTCTGTTGAGGCACTCTAGGTGATGAAAATTGATGATCAATTCCTTTTGATTACAAAAGTGATTAAAAGAAGCATTTTTGAATTCAGTTCCATTATCACTTCTAATAGCTTTGAGAGCTCCTGGATGATCAATAGAAAGCCTAAGAACAAGACTTCTAAAATGACTAAAAGCCTCATCCTTAGATGCCATGAAGTATACCCAAGAGTATCTAGAAAAATCATCAACAATCACAAGCACATACCATTTGCCTCCAAAGGATTGAACTCGAGATGGTCCAACTGTATCAAGATGTAGAAGCTGTCTGGAGCGTTTGTCATCACCATGGTAAGAGGTGGATGTGAACCTGCAATCATCTTACCATGTCTACAAGAAGAACATACTAGATTGCTATCACTCTTAAGCTTAGGCAAGCCACGTATAAGATCTAAACCACTTACACGAGTAAGATGATCAAAACCAACATGACCAAGTCTACGATGCCAAAAGAATAAATCTTTAGAAACATTGGCGATTAGACACCTATGCTTAGAAGAAGGTGATGCATCAAAATCAGCTTTAAAGACTCTTCCAAAACGAGAAATTTTGAACACAAGATCACCTGAAGCATCTAGCACTTTGCATTCATTTTTCTTAAAGCTTATCTCAAGATCTTCATCAAGCATTTGTGAGACAGAAAGCAAGTTATATTTCAAATTTTCAACAAGAGCCACATCTTTGAACATAAACTTGTCACTTACCTTTATTGTACCTTTTGCCACAACAGAAGAGGAAGAAGCATCTCCAAAAGTAACACTTTCAAAGACGAGATGCACGAGTGAGGAGGAGAACCAATTCTTATTACTGGGACATGTGGCGTGAGCATCCGGAATCCACTAGCCATATGTTCTCCTTCCTCGCGAGAAGCCTACATAGCAATAAAACATGTCGAGGTCTCAAGATCGGGGTTAGGAATGAGATTTTTGGGAATCCAAAGATCGAGACACACGACGCTGTGATGAGGCACAACACGATAATTTTTATGCACAAAATCAGATTTGCCTTTTCCCATGTTTGTAGGAACAGAAGGTGTTTTCATCACTCTAGGCGCATAAAAATGTGCTTTGCTGAAATTTGACCTAGCCTTAGTTCTCTCCTTCTTTTCTTTGTTTGGCTAGTCTAAAGCAAAAATCTATTAAGTGTCCATCTCTACCACAATGAATGCAAGTGTACTTGACATGATGTTTAGCTTTAACAGTAAAAGCACATTTTGCATTCATCATAGTAGAAGATAAAAACCACAGATTGAAAAGCAATTTTCTTAGGCTCATTAGATAACTCAATTTTGCAAGGAGCACGAACAACGGTCTGAGGTTTAGTTTCATATGTGGCATAAGGATCAAAACCTAAACCTCTCTTGTTTGTGCTAACCTTAGATTGATCCAAAATCATGTTCAACTTCTTCTTGCCATTAGTGAAACGTTCCAAAGAATTTTGCAAGTAATCAACTTTCTTAGCAAGAGTTAAACAATTATTGCAGGGAACATCTACTTTTCCTTTTTGCTTGCGACAAGTTGAGCACGAGAGAATTTCATGTGAAAGCAGATTATCAGTTAATTGAGAAACCCTAGCATTTGCATCTTTCAATTTTAATTCAAGAGTTGAGCATTTAGAACAAGAAGTTGAACTATGCAAATCATCGATTGGAACAGCTAGCATGTACAACATGTTTCTCATTTTTCTCATTTAGATGCAACAAAAGAGCATGTTCTTTCCTAAGCAAGGTGAGCTCATTGTAAATTAAGTCACATGATTTGCAAGTATCATCACTAGGAATCAAAGTCTTAAGTCTAGCAATTTCAGCATTCAATGATTCAATAATGAAATCATGTTTCTTAATTTTCTTATCACGTTTGTCAAGCAATTTTCCAAGACGAGCAACAGTAATAGCTAATTCATCATAAGAGGGATCTACCTCATTGAAGTCGCTGTCGTGGTCGTCCTCGGTGAAGCTATCCTTGCTGCTTGCCATGAGACATAATCCTATCAAATCATGCTTGCTTGGAGTTGCATCATCTTCGCTGCTCTCCGAGTCCACATCGCTCAAATTGACTTGTTCAAGAGCGGAAAGAACTCGGTGAACCACCTTGCGGTTGATGAAGCTCTTCTTCTTTCTATCATTTGACGAGAACCTTTTCTTCTCATTCCTTCTGTCGTTGTCCTTCTCCTCCTTTGATGTTTTTCCTGCAAGCTTAGGACAATTTGTGCGAATATGGTTGAGGTCACCACACTCATAGCATCTTGGAGGACCACCTCTCTTTCTCATTCTTACATTCTGCAAAGCTTTGTTAAAGCGAGAAGAGAGTAGTGCCAGATCTTCTTCAGGAAACTCTTCAAGTTGCTCATCTGTTAAAGAAGATATGGAAGACAAGGCAAAGCTAGAAGAAGAATTTGCATTTGTCATGTTAGGGTTAGAGATCAAAGCAATTGATTTAATGTTACCCTTCCTGGCAAGAACATCCAATTCATGAGTTTTCAACTTAGAGTAAAGAACATCTAATGTGAGTGTGCTCATGGTAGTAGATTCTTGTATAGATGTTACTTTCATCTCCCACACTGACATGTCCAAAGCACTAAGCAATTGTCGAGCATTTTCAGCATCGGTGTAGCTAACTCCAACAAAGACGTAGATTGCTAAGAATTTTATTGAAACGTGCAAAGAAGTCATCTACAGATTCACTAGGTTTCATCTCAAAGCATGTATTCTTTTTTTTAAATATCTTGACGAACCTCTTTGACAGTGTTAGAACCCTCATGGTAATCACAAAGAGATTTCCATACCTCATATGCGGATCGAAGATGAACCACACGATCAAAGTCGCTGCGTCCCAAGCCTTGGATGATCAAGTTGCGCGCCTTGCTATTTGCTTCAACATGTGTGCGATTGGTGTCGTTGACGTTGTCGTTTGCAGGGACTTCATATGGCTTGTAGACTTTCTCCCAAATTGTGAAGCCCTGTGCTTGGATGAACGCCTCCATCTTGGCCTTCCAAAACTGAAAATCAACACCATCGAACACACATGGTTTTGTCGAATAACGATCCATTGATCTAATCACCGGTTAAGATAGATTAGAGAAACCTTGCTCTGATACCACTTGTAGGATCGAAGTATACGAATATAGCAATCAGAGGGGGGGTGAATGATTGTGCGGAAGCTAAAACCAAATTCTTGACCTATTAAAAGTTCACCCCAAAACAGAACCAAATAATTGCCTCGTTTTCGACAAAAACAGAAAGACAGAGGTTTGGTAAAATGAGAATTCCCGGAGATCCAACCGTCGAAACGATCTGAAATTTGGACACAAGAAACTAGATTCCAATACGAATTGAACCCAAAAAGAATTAGCTCGATCGGACTTACGGATCAAAAGTTATGAGCTTCGCAAGATTGCTGTTTCAGAACTTGACGAGAATAAATCTAATCAAAACTTCAAGATTAAACAAGATCTTCAAAAGATTAATCAACTAGACTTTGAGAAACTCTAAATCAATACCCTAGAACAGTTTTTGATGGATCAAATCAAGAAGAAACTCAACGATCAAAAACCAATCTAGAATTAGAACAAGCATGCAAACAAGAACCAAAACAGAAACACCAGAGCGACGTGGTTATCAGAGCATAAAAATCTTGGAAGAATTTATCTTTATTTCTTGTCTAAAATACTCTCATCAAAAGAGTACAAACCCTAAAACCAAGCTTAAAGCTTGATGCGCTCAGCTCTCCTTGGTGCGTTTCAACAGGAGACCCCCCACCTATTTAAAGCACCAACCCACAAGGAGTTCTGAATACGATTCCTATTCCCTAGAAGGAACTGTATCCAACACAACTCTCCTTGGCCGAGTACAACTCTTGCACGCGTATGGCAACCCTACCATACTCACGTGTCTAACACTTTGCACGCGTATGGCCAACTGCCATACTCACGTGACTAACACTTTGCACGCGAATGACCTCCTGTCATTCTCACGTGACTAACCATTCTTCATGTGCACCATTCTCTTAGCCCGAACGTCCCGCATGACATCCTTGACCACCAAGACCTCAGTTCCTCCTGAACCTAGTCCCGAACCTCAGTTCTTCCATGAACCTAGTTCCGGTCCCGTCATCGACCACATTCGTCTTCGAGCAATACCTGCACATGAACAAACCACAAAACAAATCCGAGCACAAGTCCACGACTTGACTCACATCAATCCATGCAACTACTCACATGAGCATTGCATAAAGTCCACTTCAAAACACACATCATGAAATCATCACAAATATCATAATCTCAAGGTCAAACCATTTCAATTCTTGCAAAACATCCAAACTGAGCAAAACACGTTCACAACGGACAAGAAATAAAAACCCTAGAAAAAGTCCATTCACGACGGACAAGAAATCTCTGTCCGGCGTACATGTGAAACTCTCAGTTCCAAGAAGAAAACATTCCGGTGAAAACACGTTCACAACGGACCCAAAAACTTTGTCTGTTGTATATGCAAAATCAATCCTCAAAAAGCCGTTCACGACAGACCCAAAAACTTTGTCCGTCGTACATGCGTAGCTTACTGGATTCTTGGAAAATAGGGTTTGGCTCATGCGCTCAAAATCATGTTCACGACGGACACAAAAACTTTGTCCGTTGTACATAGGAGAAAGAGGTTGTCAAAAAGCATGTTTACAAAGGACCAAGAAAGTTTGTCCGTCGTAGATGGGAAACTTACTGTTTTCTTTAGGATTGGTCCGGCGCCAAGGCAAAACTTACTGTTTCTTATCAATTGTCAAAACACATGAACAAACACATTTTGCAAATCCAAATCTAAGTTAATTTTTCAGTTCAAAGCCAATTTTTCAGCACATGATTTCACATACAAGCATCTGATGCTTGACAACTTGGATGACTTGGCGGAATTAAGGCTGATTACGTTAAATCAGCTTAAAAAGAACAAGGAAAGAGTCGCCATGTGTTATAACAAAAAAGTAATGCCGAAGTCCTTCAGTGAAGCCGATTTGGTTTGGAAGACAGTATTGCCAGTCGGGTCTAAAGATAGCCGATTCGGTAAATGGTCTCCAACGTGGGAAGGGCCATATAAAATAAATCGGTTAATCGACGGTAACTCGTATGTACTTGAAACTCTCGAGGGATACGTATTACCAAAGGCAATCAACGGAAAATACGTAAAACCATACTATCCTAGCGTATGGATCGGAGCATAAGTACATCAAGACAGTATGCACACCTAGGGGATAAGTTAAAACATTAAAACAATCGGCTACTAAAGCCGATGGTAAGGCCAAGTTTACAACCACAGTGCAAAGACACCCAAAACATCCAACCACAAGTCTCAAACAATCAGTCAGCCTAAAAAACTATTACAACCCAGACCTGGGCAGATGAGCTCCAAGACCCGACAGAGCTTCCGCCGCCTTGCCAATGATCTTCTGGACATTATCCACGACGCGTTGATCGTCAGCTGCACTCCCAGGAACAGTTTTTATCTTGGCTCATTGCTTCTTGACTTGGACTATCACATCACCTAGGGCACGTTTTTGATCTGACAAAGATGAAGCCAACGCGGTGAGGTGCGTTTTACAATCGGCCAGCTGCTGGGTGACCTTGGCCAGTTGCTCCTCCAGAGATTTCTTTGCAGACTCAAGTTCCTGGATTTGTGCTTTGGCCGATTTGAAGCTAGAGGCATCCTGATCAAACTGTTGCTTTTTGGTTTTCGCATAGGCCACCAGCTTGTCGGTTTTCGCATCGGCCACCAGCTTGTCCAAGGTATCTTGGTCGGTTTGTTGTGCAGCTCGCTGGGCTATCCTAGCCTTCGTAGCTTCAACCGCCTCCCTCTGGGTATCCAAGTAGCAGACATCCAAAAGGGCCCGCATGGCTCCTAGGGGAGATCGGCTTCAACTGCAGCCATCGTTGTCCTCAAGGGCTGTGTGTCGACCAGGAGCGGAGCCTCAGGCTTCATGACCTCATTGAAAAGGTGATTGAGCCACTCTTGCATGCCCCGTGCTGAGGTCATGGCAGCCGCATCAATAATCATGCGGACATCGGCTGGGTAGTCATCTGTGGCTATCACCTTCGGGTCATAGAGGTCGTCTAAGGAAAAGCCCAATAGATCGGCCGGGTCTGCCAACGATGCTGGGGAAGCGGGCGTAGAAGTCGTCGGGGGCAGTATCACTGGAAGCGTTGGAGATAGAGATGGCGGGATGGCCGATGATGCACCTTGTATGTCGGCCAGGACACCAGCCGTTTGCGCCGACGGTGATGGCTGATGCAAGAAGAATGTAAGTATCAAACACGGGAACTAGTAAAAGGCATGAATAAGAAATTTACCCCAGTAGCTGGCCGAGTTGGAGAATGGTCAGCACTGCGCTCTGCGGGCCGTGGGGATCTTCTTGCCCTTGACTTTGTGTAACACCCCGGCATTTAATATGCCTCAATGCTACCAAACGTAAGCTAAACAACATCTAAATACCAAGGATTAAGGTAAATTACAGCAAAGGAGTAAATGCTAAAACCCGAGATTTTGGCAGCATCTCCTTTGTTTTAACATGATTTGAAGGAGCAACAACAATATAGCAATATAAGGCAATATGAGAGAAAACTAAAATAGCAATAATTAAAGACTTAACATCAATATAAGTCTATTTTTTGGCATTTAATGTCTCCAAGAGCCAAACGAACAATAAGACTCTCATAAGCAAAGCTAAACCTTAAAACAATAATCATCACACGCAATTTATTATCAAACACTAATTGAATGACTTGTGGAATCAACTGAATGAAGCTACGTGTGTAAGTGTGACTAGTTCCCTTCCCTGCATGCCGGTCTCATGGTACCTAAAACAACAAGAAAACACAAGCGTGAGTTCAAAACTCAGCAAGCATATTGCAATGGTACAACAAGAACAATTTCACGGCAATAACATCTCACATCATGTAAACCATCTCATTCATGATCACATATCATTATGTATGCAATGCGGTTCTATGCTCATGTCTCCGTGGAAACTCATACCGGTATGGTTGAGTACACACCCGTCGGTGTGCATCCTCTCCCCCCTTCCATCCCGAAGATGGAAGGTGCCTACTCCTCGCTTCCGTTCACCGCGGTGAATGGAATCACGATGTAGGACTTACTCATTGGCTCTCCGGATTAGTCATAACTTTCTCACCGACCTTCCCCGGACTAGTTATGACTTTCTCACCGCCCGAGCCATGTAACATGCCATGTATGCAAATATACCAACAACATAATTAACTTGTACATTAACACATGGCATCATAACGTACTAAGCATACTCAACATATCATTGGCAATCATTAAAGCATGGCAAGTGTTCATATCATATATTCAATCTTCATCTAGTCTGAACTAGCAACCTACAAACCGCTATCCATTACAATACATTTGCCTCAACCACGGGCGACGGATTGGCGAGAAGTAGTAGGCCCTCCCGGGGTCACACCACCTGTACATAGGGACCACACACTCACAATCAAGCCCACAAAACAGTACGCAAACCCTCATCTACCCCGACATTGCCAACTACTCGCAAAACCCGAAAACAGCGGTTCTGTCCCGTCGGGACAGCAGCCTTCCAAAAGGCATAACTTGAGTTCTGGGACTCCGAATCAATTAAACGAGTACATCCTCGCGTAGCTTAGGAAATTTCCCAACTTTTTCTAGGTATAGGGAAAGACTGATTCGGACTCTAAAGTTGTTTAATCTACAAAATACCGTTCTCTGTTCCAATCACATCACAGATTTTAACACGCTCGGTAAAACAGCCATAACTTTCAAACGGCTGGGCGGAATTGGACTTTCTTTATATTCAATGAAAGATAATGAAATTATCTACAACTTCTTCAACAGCCGTACGACCAAAATCCGACTCTAAATTGGCGAAAATCTAAGCCCTAGGTCGACTGCTCATGCTACCCGAAACAGAGAACGTGGCAACTTCTAGATTTCATCTAATATACTCAAATCCAGCATCACCAATTGATCTAAAAACTTGATAAACACCCTTAGAACAGTACCTAGACCAACCCCAAGGATTCCCATGGCCATACCTTTGCCCGACACACGAAAACTGAAAGGATCTCCTCCCGGTTCGCTCCTCGCTTTATTGGATGGATCCTCGAGGTGCAGGGGTGGGGAGGCTACCCTAGGGCAGCAAGGGGGTGGAGGAGAGGTGTTGGAGAGGTGGGGAGCAATGGGGGCAAGGGGAAGGGGCACACCGCCACAAGGGGAGAGGAGAGGAGGTGGGGCGGCTAGGGCAAGGGAGGAGGAGGTGGGGGCGCACAAAGGAGGGGGTGGGGCGCATGGCAGCAGGGGGAGCCCCCTTTTTAACATCCCAAACAGGATTCCTAATCCTAAATGGACTCATACTCCATCCCACCAAAGCCCACAACCCTTTCCCCTAGGCCCAAAACTCCCCGGAAAGGCCCAAACTCCCAGAAACGCTATTAAACCTCCTACCATATGGTTTTAACCTCCAATACCATATTTCCTAAAGTTTTTGACCTTAACATTCACATTAAATAATGTCACACCATTCCGTAGTGTCACATTCTTCCCCCCTTCAACTGGATTCGACCCCGAATCCGAGACACACCCCTTCGCAAACAACCAAATCAAAGGGAGTTATGGTTCACGCCTCAGAACCCGCTTAGAAGCCCCTGCGATTTGCACCAGCCAGCACTCTGAGGCAAGGAGCTAAGGATCAAAGACTGACAGCTCTAAAGATAACTCATAATCAAAACTTGCGAGATCTTTACTCAACATTGAAACACAAAGTACTCACACACGGTCTCAGCACGATCCCAAGCGATAAGATAAGTCCTCAAACAGCCCACAAAAGAAAACGGTCTCATACTTCTCGTTCTAAGCATTCCTTGGCACTGAAGTGCCCGATCTGTAACACCCCAGCTTCTACTAAGCCCAGAATGTCACCAAACATAGACCATAACACATTTAATAACATAATTTAAAGTAAATTACAGCAAGTAATCATTTAGAATAATTGAAAATTTTGACAGCATCTACTTTGTTTTTGCATGAAACTTAACAACATAATCATCATATCAATAAGTAGGATAAACAAGACCTTCACACGCAGCGATAATGATAACCAATCATCAATTAAAACATCAATAGGCATCGCTAGCAAAAGAATAAGCATCAATTTAAATCTAGGAAGATATAACGATTCACTCCATAGCCCCACATGATACACATGGGGGAAACAACCAAACATTAAGACCATAAACTAATGATTATTGCAATGTCTCCAAAACAGGTGAATTAGCTAGATTATGATGCTACGTGGAGGAGTGTAGCTAAATCCCTTTCCCGCGTGCCAATTTCATGGTACCTAAAGAAACAAACAACGAAAAACACAAGCGTGAGTTCAAAACTCAGCAAGGTGTAATATAATGAATCGACAAGGATCAAAACAACAAACCATCATACCAGTCTCACAGTTATACCACAACACATCATACTTGACATTATACACACTCTTTAAAACAACATGATAATCATTTCATGAACACCTCATGAGTACTCTCATCATTAATTCATAAACTTCTTCATTCATGTATATCATTCATGCAATGCAATGCACATGTCTCCTGGAATTCTCATACCGGTATGGTTGAGTGCACACCCGTCGGCATGCACCCTTTTCCCCTTCCATCCCGAAGATGGAGGGTGCCTATCACTCGCTTCCATTCACCGCGGTGGATGGAATCACGATGTAGGTCTTACTCAAAAGTTTAGCCCCGGACTAGTCATAACAGTTCTCACCGACCCTACCGGAATAGTTATGACTTATCTCACCGGCCGGCCATGAAAATATGCCATGCATGCAAAATGGACAGCAATGTATACACAAATAGAAATATTGCATATCAACACATGGCATCTCAACATGTAGGACCGTATTCAACCATCGATGGTGCCCATTCACAACATAGCATGTAAATCACTTATCATCATCAAGCATTTTAATCATGGCATGAAGACATCATATCATCGACAATATTTAAAACATGGCATAAGGACATCATATCAATTATAACATGTAGTTCATGGCAAGACAGCATGTTATCTATCCCAAACACTATCAAGCAATTCTAGCAACACGTATAATGTTCAATCCACACAACACACTTGCCTTCAACCGCGGGCAACGGAGTGACGAGAGGTTGAGGACACTCCCGAAAGCACACCACCTGCAAACACGTGCCACACACTTAATTCGACTCCTCAAAACAGTACCCACTACACCTAATACGCTAAATACTCCAAAACCCCGAAATCACAGATTTTGCCCCGTTCTGGACAGCGGCTTCGAAAAATCATAACTTGAGTTCTAGAACTCCAAATTGAATAAACGAGTACATCCTCGCATAGCTTAGGAAATTTCCCAACTTTTTCTAGTTATAGGTAAAGACTGATTCGGACTCTAATGTTGTTTAATCTAATGTTGAACACGAACTGTCTCAATCTCGTCACAGATTTGACAGCGCTCGGTAAAACAGGCATAACTTCCAAACGGCTGGGAGAAATTTCAATTTCTTTATATGCACTGAAATATATTGAAATTATCTACAACTTCCTAGAAGTCCGTACGGTCAGATTCGAACTCTAAATTAGTTTAATCTAATGTTGAACACAGACTGTCCCAACCTCGACACAGATTGGACAGCGCCCACCAAAACGGCCATAACTTTCAGACCGTAACTCCAAAAATTCTCAAAAAAATACACAAAATAGTTCTTGACGATACCTACAACTTCTTCAACAGGAGGTCGGCCAAATTACGAATCTAAAATTGCGAAATCGCACCCCCTAAAACGGACTCCAAATCTGCCGAAACTGAGTACAATACGAACTCTAGTTCTTTTCAGATCTACTCCATGGCAGCACGTCCTCTTGATCTAACAACTCCAAATCTACCATGAGAACAACACCTAGACCTTCCCCAAGGTTTCCCCATGGACATACCTTAGTCCGACGAACGACGAACACGAAGAATGCCTCTCGATCGCCCGATCTCGCTCCCACGCGTCGTGGCCACCGGTTCTCCTCGTCGCGGATCCTCCTACCGGCGAGGGCAGCACCATGGCGTGGCATGGCAGCGAGGGGGACGCAGCAAGGGCACGTGGTGGAGCAAGGGGAGGCGCAAGGGTGAGGGAGGGGTGGCGGCTAGGGAGGAGGAGGCAATGGGGTGGAGGAAACAAGTGGGGCTAGGGCTAGGAGGACTTGTTTGGGGCGCAGGTAGGGCTAGGGCAGCAGTTTTGCTGTCCTAGACCACCTCCAAAAGGCCCAAATATGTCCCACCTTCGGCCCATATGGACCCCCCAAGGCCCGAACTCCCCCGGAAGGCCCAATTCCCCTCCGGAAAGGCCCAAAATCCCCCGGAAAGGCCCACACTTGCAGAAACGGCGCAAAAACATGTTACAAGAGTCGTACCTTATGGCCGAGATCGAAAATGACTCATACCGTCATTCCGTAGTATCACACGATCCCTTTAACTCATGCTATTCTCCAGAAAAACACGGTACCAACCTCCCTTCTGTGGTTCCTTGTACTCAAGACGACGCGGAACATGAGAGACACAACGCTCTAAGATTACCATCAGTACGAACAACCTACTTTATATCCAGGATCCGTAAGACTCGCGTAACAGAAACGACCGAACGTTCCTCTGCGGTTGACACAACTCGCTTCTTGCCCAACGACAAAAGATCCAATATACTTCAAAAGGAAAAGCGATCACTAGCAACCACCAAGTGGTCCATTAACAATTTGGTCAGCAACAACACAATTCTCCAAGAAGGTTTGCATTGAGTCATACACAACCTTCCACTCAATGGACCACGATAAAGAGTACAATCATTGAGTGAGCTCAACCATAATCATGAACCCAATTGGTCCACCTACAACAACTCAAACCCCAAAGCGCTAAAACCACTTTGGAAAGGATCCGGCAACATCCAAAGAGCACACATTTCATTTTTTTTCTAAGCCAAATCGCAACAAAAACTCAAACTTCTAACACCACAGCCAAAATACCACAAATTATTCATTCTTTCCTTTCATACTAGGAAGCAAGGGAAATCTCGTTTCATGACATGAATGCACATTCTTCAAGAGCACTTCGGATTAGTCATATCTCCATATATGACTTTCTCACCGACCTGACTCAACGACTCTTTTATCATTTAACATCTAAAAACGATGTCCTGTTTACTTTTCACCATTTCTTCATCATGTAACAACACTACCGAAAAGTCATTCACATAACGACTTCTTTCTCGGTATCTCATGAATAAATCTCGAATAACATCGAGAGTTGCGCTAATTCATATAAACTATGACGGCAGCATAGATAACAGTTAAAGCACCACATCATATCAGAACCCACCAACGACAGATAGCTAAACTTGCAAAACATCGCCTTTTAACCAAAATCACCATTTTGGAAAAGAACATCGACTCCAAAGTCAAACATCTGCACAAACAACCGCCATAAATTTTCTCAAAGAGAAAGGGAAACTTATTTTCAAAAGAGAACACTTCACTAACAACATCGCCGATGAAACATCCACAAAACCACCTTTTGAAGCACTTGCAAACTCTACATAGATTTTTTCCAAATAACTCCAACTCTAGCAAAGAAAAGATTACAAATTAAACCTCGTGAGTTTTCCAACATAACCCTCTATGTCCATTTGTTTCCTTTAAAATTTATTCCAAAAGATAATTCAGGGCGAACGCGAAAGGGCGCGATCCACTCAAAAACTTTTAGGGTGTAAATCCATACTCATAGCACCAACTAAACAAATTAGCCAGAACCAAATATTTGCACCAATTTCTACGAGTTTTAGGGAAACTCTGAAACACAGCATATGGAACACCTTGACCGAAAACCCTTCAACCAAAATGGCAAACAACCAAACCAATCCAAAAGCTTTTAAACACAAGCTCAGCATAAAAAGAACCATCTCTAGTACTCCACTACGCTTTCCATAAAAGACTTCAATAATCAATATCTACTCCCTGAGGAGCCCCAACACAATTCAACCAAAAGCTTCACAACAAATTCTTCCTCTAGTTACCATTCCCAACACTTTTAATTAGGGTTTATGATGCTTATCAAAAAGGCACCCAACCAAGACTACATTGACATGATCCCCACGGATCACCAACACATAATACATCTTATTCTAAATTTGAAACATAGCACTTCAACAGATTCTTAAGCATGATCAACGTATCAATTTTATACCATCCATACATCAACATCTTGACGATTAAAACTCATTCAATCAATAAAATGACTTCAACAAATAAGTATTATCTCTACACGATAAAATTCATAACTATGATTCTAAGACATACATTCATTAAGGATAAAATTCTACATCAGGTTAATTATCCAAAGCTCACTCCATCGCAACATGTTAAAATTTTCCTCTATTTTAACCATGGTTTTCCAACGAGTAATCTAATGATTACCACCACTACTTAGTCATCAATAAAAACAAATGGGCATAATCATCAACCAACAACATTACTTTTAGCTACCCTATACATAGGTGATAACAAAATTACCACCACCCAACATACCCCAACTATTTAAAATAGATTGAATACTAGCATTAACACTGCTCTTAACAACATCATGAACAATAAGTCTTATGTCTTCTCAATTGATATCAATACTAACATTGTAGAGACACAGCGCATACTTCCAAATATACTAGTAGTTTGCAACAACGTAAATAGCAACTCTAATCAACTTCCAAATTAAAGTCACTAGGCAAAGACGATTAAATTTCTCTATTAATCCATTAGATTAGAACATCTTTAAACAACCAGCAAAGATTCTTTAACAATAACGGCAGTCTACATCATCTTAATGTTTTAACTATGCATCAGGGTTTAAAACTTTAAACATAATCGAGGGTCCTAAGCACTTTTAAAGCAAAGCAACAGATTCTAAGCATGTACATTAACACATTTACTCATTCTCGCTAAGAGTAAACTACAACACTAGTAGTCTATTTATTCTCAAGCTAGAGATGACAACCGCATTGAATTGTTTCAACTCACAAATTAACTTAACAATACGTCATCCCATAAACCGCATTGGTACATGCTACATAACATGCTAAACAACAATTCTTACTAGGGACCAACGATTTCAGTCAAAAGACTACTTGCTTTGTTTGCAGCATTTTAGTTTTAAAGCTCACCCCAAATTCATAAGGAAACTTGACTCTCAAAATTGCAATGAGACAAACCCACACTTGGTCATGCAAAAGGAATTTTCCAAAACACTTTTCAATCTCAAAGACTCCCACAAGAGGGAACCAAGCGATCAAATAAACCTTTGCGGACAAAGGCACAAAACATAAATCGACACAACTTAACTTTTTGCACACGCTTCAATAACTTCTTTTAAACTCAGAGTAAGACACACAAGAACCACAACTATACTTTTCTTTGCAAGGCAACCAACAAAACCGGTGTCAAAGCCAAAAGGCGACTAAAAAGGCGCAATGCTAAATTCCTCTTCTTCGTCTTCAACCAAGGAAGATAAAACCAAAAAAACACCGCATACGAAACGATCCGCGAAAATCCAATACCAAATACTTTTCTTTTGGTTTCCATCAACTAAAACCAAGAAAACCAACCAAGACCGACCACAGAACAATAAAGAACATACGAAGGAATCCACCACCAAACTCTTCTATTTGACTCCAGTCAACTCCCCGATCTACGACAGAAAGGGTAAGCATTCTTCTCCTACAGGGGTTAATAGTTCTTCGGTGATGGCGCTAACCGGCCACACCGTCAAACCTCACCCTTACTATGAAACAAAAAGAGGTGACCGAACCCTTCGGCACCACAACCCCACTCTATCACAACAACAAGAGCAATTCAATCATTTATCTCATTGACATAGCAACATGCATTGTCAAATGAAGCATTCAACATCAAAGCTTAAATACAATATTTAAGCGTAAAGAAACGATACCCATACCCTTTTCCTACTGTGCATCCATGTGTGTCAAATTTTAAATTAGTTATACCACTTTTGCAAGTTTTAATGTTGCTATCCTATGACAAAATTTTAGTTAAAACCTAAGCCATGTTTCTAAGTTATTCCACATCACATTTTAGTTGTACCCTATAGCATGACACTAAAAATACACATTCCAAGGACCTACAGCCCGCTCTGATACCAACTGTAACACCCCGGCATTTAATATGCCTGAATGCTACCAAACGTAAGCTAAACAACATCTAAATACCAAGAATTAAGGTAAATTACAGAAAAGGAGTAAATACTAAAACCCGAGATTTCGGCAGCATCTCCTTTGTTTTAACATGATTTGAAGGAGCAACAACAATATAGCAATATAAGGCAATATGAGAGACAACTAAAACAGCAATAATTAAAGACTTAACATCAATATAAGTCTACTTTTCAGCATTTAATGTCTCCAAGAGCCAAATGAACAATAAGACTCTCATAAGCAAAGCTAAACCTTAAAGCAATAATCATCACACGCAATTTATTATCAAACACTAATTGAATGACTTGTGGAATCAACTGAATGAAGCTACGTGTGTAAGTGTGACTAGTTCCCTTCCCCGCATGCCGGTCTCATGGTACCTAAAACAACAAGAAAACACAAGCGTGAGTTCAAAACTCAGCAAGCATATTGCAATGGTACAACAAGAACAATTTCACGGCAATAACATCTCACATCATGTAAACCATCTCATTCATGATCACATATCATTATGTATGCAATGCGGTGCTATGCTCATGTCTCCGTGGAAACTCATACCGGTATGGTTGAGTACACACCCGTCGGTGTGCACCCTCTCCCCCCTTCCATCCCGAAGATGGAGGGTGCCTACTCCTCGCTTCCGTTCACCGCGGTGAATGGAATCACGATGTAGGACTTACTCATTGGCTCTCCGGATTAGTCATAACTTTCTCACCGACCTTCCCCGGACTAGTTATGACTTTCTCACCGCCCGGGCCATGTAACATGCCATGTATGCAAATATGCCAACAACATAATTAACTTGTACATTAACACATGGCATCATAACGTAGTAAGCATACTCAACATATCATTGGCAATCATTAAAGCATGGCAAGTGTCCATATCATATATTCAATCTTCATCTAGTCTGAACTAGCAACCTACAAACCGCTATCCATTACAATACACTTGCCTCAACCATGGGCGACGGATTGGCGAGAAGTAGTACGCTCTCCCGGGGTCACACCACCTGCACATAGGGACCACACACTCACAATAAAGCCCACAAAACAGTACGCAAACCCTCATCTACCCCGACATTGCCAACTACTCGCAAAACCCGAAAACAGCGGTTCTGTCCCGTTGGGACAGCAGCCTTCCAAAAGGCATAACTTGAGTTCTGGGACTCCGAATCAATTAAACGAGTACATCCTCGCGTAGCTTAGGAAATTTTCCAACTTTTTCTAGGTATAGGGAAAGACTGATTCGGACTCTAAAGTTGTTTAATCTACAAAATACCGTGATCTATTCCAATCACATCACAGATTTTAACACGCTCGGTAAAACAACCATAACTTTCAAACGGCTGGGCGGAATTGGACGTTCTTTATATCCACTGAAAGATAATGAAATTATATACAACTTCTTCAACAGCCGTATGACCAAAATCCGACTCTAAATTGGCGAAAACCTAAGACCTAGGTCGACTGCTCATGCTACCCGAAATAGAGAACGTGGCAACTTCTAGATTTCATCTAATCTACTCAAATCCAGCACCACCAATTGATCTAAAAACTTGATAAACACCCTTAGAACAGTACCTAGACCAACCCCAAGGATTCCCATGGCCATACCTTTGCCCAACGCACGAAAACTGAAAGGATCTCCTCCCGGTTCGCTCCTCGCTCCCATGGCCATAACCAGAACTCTCACTTGCACTATTGGTAGGGTCTACCGTCGGCTCATGAAAATTAGGAAGAAACAAGGAGATGATAGCCCACTAGTGTGAGAAAGGACCCGATCGACGGGAATTGAGGAAGAAGTGTGGTAATTCCAGTATTTGAAGGTCATCGGCCAGTTCAAGAACAATTTTTGCGGCTGTTTGATTGGTTACGCGGGATCGGGGTTCAATGCGGTCAAGCAGGGAAAAGCAGGGGATGGTTTGTTCGAAGCCTAGTTGACGAGCGTAAACGGAAGGGTGATAGAACTCGCACGATGGCTGGAAAGTTCGGTTCCTGGTATTCAAGCCGACATGGAATATGCAAGGGGAGATGAAAAGTTTGTGGAGATCCAGGGTCGACTGGGCATTTGGGAACTGTCGGCGTCTAGGGATAGGAAGGAAGGCCACGGGTTATCGGCCGCCTCAACGTAACTAAAGAAATCCCGCTGGCCAAAGGTAGACCGGTCCAAGGTCCGAAAGAAGTTTAGATATTTGTGCAGACCGGCCGGGGTAGTTTTTAGCTCGCCAGCAGAGCACATTATGAATTTTTCCTCAAAAGATCGGCTAGCTCGATACTGGCGGTTTGAGGTCTCATGATAGTCTTCCCGTGGGAAGGCCGATTTGCCTAATGGATCAGAAAGGATAGATCGGCTAAACATGCAGTAGAGCCAGATTTGGATAAACCATAGGGGTCCCCCTACATTACCTACTACGTGGTCGGCGAAACCAGAGAAAAGCCGACTGCGGATGACATGCATCATCTGGTATACAGCCCCTAAAAAGATTTTTCCTAATGAAAGCCTACGACCCTCCACCAATTGTTCTGCTATGAGTTGGTAAGTTTGGGTGGGACCTAGAGAGGCTCCGCAAAAAAGATATCGGTCGAGCCAGAGGTTAAGGAAAGCAATATGTTCATCGTCCGATACCAGCCCATTAACCTTGTTATTGTTTTGGATGTATTTCCGCCACCCTTCCCCTTTGGATCGGATCAATTTGTATGAAGGCTTCCCACTAAAAGCCGATATTTGGTCACCATCTGGCCGAAGACAGCAAAGCTCAGCGACATCAAGGAGGGTTGGGCCGATGGGACCGGTGGGGAAAAGAAAGGCATTGAAGGAATCAGACCAAAAGTAACATGCTGTGGCCACTAGCGGTTCGTTGGCCTCGGGATCGGCTAAACTTAAGGGAAGACTTTCGGCTATGCCCATTCGTTCCCACTCTGCTCTCTTTTGAGACGACACCCTAATATACCAGGATCTCCACCCTTTCAAGACTGTGGGCCAGGATCTGAAACTTTTCCCCCATTCCTTTACATTATACCCCACAGCCGACAAGGGGAGCCTAGGGATTTCCTGGTTGATCACGGAATCGGCTTCTACAGATCCTATGGGCCCAAGGAAATATTGATCCACGCTCTGAGAGATTGGTATAAATACCTGGATTGTGTCCATTTCGGCTGATTATGGAGAGGTCAAGACTTGGATGAATGAACGAAGGAAGCCGACTGTTGAAGATTCGAGAGCTTGAAGGCGTGAAAATGGCCGTGGGGGACCCGCATATTTATACTGCAGTGAAAAATGGTGAAAGGGCGGGAACGGTTTTAGCATTAAAAACGAACAGAGATTTTTACGGCGCCATTAATGGGGCAGTTATCGAGAAAATCTTCCTCCACAAGCCGACTGGGAAGAAAAGCCGATACGATTTTTGGAAGACAACACGTTATCTTCCAAAAATAGGGGGCATATGTTTGCACCGAGATTTGGCATGCATGGAAAGTATCGGCCGAACTCAAATATGAAAATTTTGACACGTGCAATGGAAAGGATAAGCCGTAACCAAACAAGGAATCCGTTGCCAAAAAGGAAAAGATATCGGATCAAAGCTGATACGGATCTAGTCGCCGTATCCACGCAGGACTTGGATCGGTAGGAGCATATAAAATGGGTGGACCGGGAGAAGTGAGAGGGATCAACCAACCAAACAACACAACCCTATTTACAATTTTCTGTTCCTCTAGTTTTCGTAGCAATCTTTCCTCTGTAAGTCATCGAGATCAATAAAAGTTGCGCATCACCGATTTGTTGCTCTCGTCGACTTGTTTTTCAGGTTCGATCTGCTTTGCTTGTTGCGCATCACCTTTCAAAGTCGATCTTGCCTCACCTTTGGATTAGCTGTAATTGGTTGATCCAAGTTATCCCCCTAATCAGCTTCTTGCCGACTGATGTCAAGCCGATAATCTTTTTGCTTATCGGTTTTATTTGATTTACGATTTCTAACTTGTCAATTACAGGTCAAATTGACTGGCACACTCGGGAGATTAGCATATATGCCACTTTCAACAAGTGGCATCGCTAAAATGCCACTCTGGCCCACTGTCATAGACACAGATGGTCCCACATGTCAACGACAGCGGAGTGACATTTTTAGCGAAACCACTTGTTAGGAGTGGCATTTTATCAATTTTTTCGTTTGTCTTGTGTGTTCGAAACTAAGAATCCTGCTTCACGTTTTTAGCACGAACAACAGCCTAATTCCTAATTCATTTAAGCAGAGAATGAAATCAAATCACGTGGGTACATTTAACTAATCAAACGAAGCTTGTTTTCCCCCCTTTGCGATCAAGCTTTGAACTTTGTGATTCATGGCCTGTATAAGAATTTCTGTAGCAGAGGCCTTCGTTTTTGTTCTTTATTAATTTATGTTAATTTGCTATCTATCCGATATTTATTCGTTGCAACAGTCCAGCATGTGCATCACGCGTTCACGCCTGTAACAGGCCTGCATGTCCTTCAAATTACAACAGTGATGATCTACACAGTACACGCCCCTTCTCTGTTCGACGTACGTTTTCGTTGCAACTCGATTGGTCGGAGCCTGAAAATAGCCGACCAAGGCAGCACCGGAGAGTATATTCAACACGACGACGAGAACACGGTGGTAAGCTCGGATCTGTCGGCGAAGCGAACGGTACGGCACGGTGGTACAAGCTGCACAAATCTTGAAGCAAGCGAAGGGATAAGTAATCCCCATCTACCCTTATTAATGCTTTAATATTTATGCAACTTTAAAAAAGAAGAGCACAAAAGCGCCTCTCACGGATTATTTATAGAACGCAAGGGTTTTAGACAGTTTTTCACTATTAAAAACTGTCATCTACATAAAATTAGAAGCTGTCGCGGCCTCTCTGCCGAGACGAGTGGCACTCCCCTCCACCCCAGGTCCCTTCGCCCAAGCTTCACCTGCCGGCTGCTGCCCCTTCGCCCGAGGTCCCTTCGCTTATGCCCGAGGTCCTTCCGCCGCGGCCTCTGGTCGTCGGCAACCCTCCTGCGTCGCCACTCGAAGCTGTTCCCCGCTGGATGGATGGATTGCAGAGGAAATCCTTATCAACAATCAGGATTGCCAAATAGTTATAGATGATTTTTGTCACGTTAGCTACCTCATCATCCCTCACAGCTACGCTGACCCAGTTAAGAGAAGTAATAATAGATAAGAACGGATATTTGAGGGACAGATTCCATACAGTACTGGAGATCAGAGACGAAAATTAGACTGATAAAAGTTGAGCGACCACAAATGAACCTTTTCCTTAAAAAAAATTCACACCCATTATCCCACATGTTTGCTATGATTTGAGTTGATCTCTTGTCTGCCAACGAGCAATGCTTCCTTATTTCAAAACTTCACATGAACAAGGTATTTCACCAATACATCACACTAATAAAATCAACTGGTGATTTGTGATACAGATGAATCTGGCCCGTTCCAACCAATCAATTTGTGGATAGACAATACCTTTTTCGTAATTATTAAACTAGTTAAACTTGACGTTCAAAAAATTTCAAACTTTTTCGTACGCAATACATATGAAAAATACTAATTTTAGATCATAGTACCTAGGCACTATGGTGTCCATGCCATAGGAAGCCTCTTTTCTATTCCAGTAGTAGTTACTTTCTATACCATATCTCACAATGTAGAGAGTATCTCGTGTAACGAATAATATGTATGTGTAGTATATGAGTATATATGACCATCTAGGTGATATGCATATTCTCTAGACACACTTCTTTTTATATGTGAATACGAAGGTATTTGCAAAATACGTTAAAAATTATACACTCTTGTAATTTTTTTTATGTATACCACATTGGAGTACTGTTTACACCAAAATTTGGCATGTGTGGATAATATCGGCCCAAGTTGAGATGGAAGGTGCGATGCAGTTAAAATTTTATTGTATCCCGTAACCAACATGGATTCGGCTGAAGAGAGTTTGAGTCGGAACCGATGCGGGTTCAGTTACCGTATCCAGGGAGGACTCGGATCGACTAAAGCAATATAAAGAGGAGCAGATTAGGAAGGAGGCATCAATCAATCAGCGTATCAACCAACCATTACACTTTGTTTTACGTTTTTCTAGTTTCGTAGCAATATTCGCTTGATCGGACAAATGAAGTCATCAGAAGATGGAGTCCAAAGCAATAGGAAAATAGCAGGAGAAGGCGAGAAGCTATCGGCAAGAAGAATACGAAGAAGCTATCGAAGACTTCGAGGAAGAAAGACGAGGGCAAGGCTTCACCTCTGTCGATTTGCTTGAAGAAGTTGACATCGGAAGAGACGATAGAAAAAGACCAACATTTGTGAGTGCTAGGTTAGACCCAAACTATAAAGCAAAGTTGGTCGAGATACTTAGAAAATACAGAGATTGCTTGCATGGGAATATTATGAGATGCCAGGATTAAGCCGACAGCTGGTTGAGCATCGGCTACCAATAAAGACTGAATATCGGCCATTTAAACAATATCCTAGGCGGTTTAACCCCACTCTATACGATGCTATAAAAGAAGAGGTAGAACGATTATTAGAGGCCAAGTTTATCAGGCTCTGCCGATATGCGGAGTGGGTCTTGAATATCGTTCCCGTGAGAAAGAAGAACGGTAAGCTCCGGGTTTGCGTGGATTTTAGGGATTTAAACAAAGCCACACCAAAGGATGAATACCCGATGCCAATAGCCGATATGCTTATCGATGCTGCGTCCGGAAACAAAATCATACGTTTCCTTGACGGTAACGCTGGTTATAACCAAATATTCATGGCTGAAACCGATATACCCAAAACGGCCTTTAGATGCCTGGGTGCTCTAGGGTTATACGAATGGACCGTCATGACATTCGGCTTGAGAAACGCAGGGGCTACCTACCAACGTGCCATGAACCACATCTTTCACAATCTGATCGGCCACACTGTGGAAATTTACATTGATGATGTTGTCGTTAAATCAAAAGAGGATTGGCAGCATCTGGCCGACCTGGAAAAAATGTTTGAGAGTACAAGGGCACATGGATTAAAGATGAACCCACTCAAATGCGCTTTCGGAGTATCGGCCGGGCAATTTCTCGGGTTTACTGTACATGAAAAAGGGATTAAGGTAAACCAAGCCAAAGTTAAGGCCATAGCCGATACAAAACCGCCGACAAATAAGAAAGAGCTGCAAATATTGATCGGCAAGATCAATTATCTGCGACGCTTTATCTCAAATTTGTCCTGGCAAATTCGTGCCTTCACCCCACTACTTAAGTTGAAAAACAACCAAGAGTTTGTATGGGGAACCGATCAGCAGAAAGCTTTTGAAGATATAAAGGGTTATCTAATGAAGCCACCGGTGTTGGTCGCTCCAAAGAAAGGCTTACCCTTTAGGCTGTACGTATCGGCCGAGGAGGAGGCAATAGGGGCAGTCCTAACACAAGAAGTCGATGGCAAGGAGCACACCATATTCTACCTAAGCCGACGACTTCTGGATGCTGAAATCAGGTATCCTATGTTGGAAAAATTATGTTTATCGTTGTATTTTGCATGCACAAAATTAAGACATTACATGTTGGCATCAACATGTATCGTGGTGTGCAAAAGTGATGTTATTAAGTACATACTGTCAGCACCAATACCGTGAGGTCGACTCAGAAAATGGGCATATGCCTTAATCGAGTTCGACCTAATTTACAAATCGGCTAAAGCTATCAAAGGGCAGGCTGTGGCCGATTTTATCACAGGAAGCAAAACCCTAGCCGAGATGGTTGAAATTTTCCCTTGGCGCCTATACTTCGACAGTTCGGTATGCCAAGAAGGTGGGGGCATCGGCGTAGTACTGATGTCTCCCAAAGGGCAGATCTTTAAGTTCGCGTATCGGCTTAATAGCCGATGCTCTAATAATCAAGCTGAATACGAGGCTCTACTCAGAGGATTGCAGTTACTGGAAAGCATAGGGGTGGATGATGTTAAGGCCTCCAGAGATTCTTGCTGGTGGTACAATAGATTAAAGGAGAGTATCAATGCAACGATGACGTACTCAGACAGTACCTGCGACAGTGCCTTCAAATTATTGAGTCGTTCACCACATTCTCTATCAACCACATTCCCAGAGAATCGAACGACCAAGCTAACTTGTTGGCGCAGAAAGCATCAGGGTATAAAAACGATGATGTGCAATGGGTCACTGTAACATCCTCAGTTTCGCCTTTTGGAGAAAAATCTAATTTAAATTAATTAAATTCAAAACTTGGAGTTTCCTTGGTGTTTATATTAACCTAGCATCCTTTCCCATCCAAAATCGGGATTTAATTCCCTGCCGTTCAAAAAATCGAATTTCCAGATTCCCGCCGGTACCCGAAATTTCACCCGAGTCAAAAAATGCTCCAAAAATCCCGAAACCACTTCAATTAGGTCCCAAATATTCCAAAAGGATTTTTGGAATGATTCCCCGGATTTTTGGACCTTCGCTCCTATTTTATCTCGCGCGGCTTTTGTTTAATGCCCGCAATTCGCGCCTGAATATTCAATTCCACAAACTTCATCCAAATTCCGCGAAACCAATTTTATTGGGTTCCAAATATTCCAAAATGGTTCTAGGATTTTTTCCGAGATTTTTAGACCATTTTTACTAATTTTTCTCTAGGGTGATTCCTTTACGTAATTCTCGGCCAATCCCGCGCTGCCACGTGGCGTGAACAGTGTCATCCCCTACCTCTTGCCATGGAAGAACAGAGAAGGAGCTCAAGCTTGCCTCCCATGGCTATCTCTCTCTTTAAATGTTCATATCTCCTTCAATACAACTCCAAATCGTGAACTGTCAAGACCGTTGAATCCGTAGCGACGTCCTCTCTCCATTCCTCACCATCAATAGCCTGGGATCTCGCCGGAATTTGCACGAACGACCAAAAACCGAAATTGCTTTAATTGACATTAACTCGGCCGTTTCAACTTTGTTCCGCGCGATTCCACTTCCATTCTCTCCGTTTAAGAGTCCCCTTCCCGGTAGTATGATCCTCCTTTAGCTTCTCCCACTCGGTCATCCGCTAGAACATGAAAATCGGTGCCGGGACACTTTGTTGGGCGTTCATCGTGTTCTTGGCCGTAGATCTCTCTCCGGTGGGTCATTCTCAACTCCAGTTGGTTCTTTGTGACCGTGAGGAGGTCTAGCATCTAATCTTTCAATCAATTTTAGGATCCCTCAAGTTTTGGAGACGAATTTCGCGTTTTTGTCGGTTCGGCCGGAGCTCCGTTCGTCGCCAAATTCGTCATCTCCGGTGAGTTTGGATCCAATTCCTTGCTCCTCTAGGTCCATTAGGATGTCCTCTAGATGATCTAGCAATTTATTTTGCCAAGTTCCGTTCAAAATTTGGTCTAAAAATCGGATTTCGGAAGCAAAAACGTGCTCTCTGTTCTTTGGATTGGGCTCTGCTCGTTTTGCGCGTCGTGGCGTGCGCCGCCGGCGCTGCCGCGCCGCCGCTGCCGCTGCGCCGCTTCGATCTGCGCGTCTGGCTGCGGCGCCATGTTGCCCGTGCCGCCGTCTGCCGGCCGCCGGCTTCCGGGCCCGCCGGCTGCGCCACGCCATACGCTAAGATCGCAAGACGCTGCACAAGCCGCTGCGTCGACCACCGCCGCCGATCGCCGCCCTGCCGTCGCTGCCCGTCGGGCAGCCCTCCAAGCTCCCTCATACCTCCCATGGCCATGGGCAAAGGCTTGAAGAAAGCCTCCACCCAATGACAGGTGGGGCCCACCTGCCATAGACACCAAACAAAACCCAAAAATTCAGAAAAAGAAAGCCTCCGCGGAATATTCCCTGTTTTCCAATTTTCCAAAATTCAAACTTCGGAAGCTCATATCTTCTCCATCCGAACTCCGATTTACTCCGTTCAAATTTCTAAATTCATCTAAAATCAAGATCTACCTGCCAGTACTACTTTTATAATTTTTTGGATTTTATTTATTTTCTTGTATTTATTTGTTGTCTCGTTTTGCGCGTAGCCGAGGACTCCGACGCGACCGCCGACCCCGCCGCCGGGCTTTCATCGTTCGACGACCTCACCGCGACCGAAGGAAAGTCTCCTTGACGCATGTTGAACCGACATTTATAAATATTTTTTAAATGTTTTATAAACTTGCATGCTATGTTTTATCGTATGTCAAATATAAGTGTAAAGTTAATCCGAATTGTGATTACCTCCTTTGTTATCGACATTCATGTTATTTGTAACCCTAGGACATTTGCTATGCCATGTTTATGCTTATATGGTACCCTTTGTGCAATAGTACGGTAGAATTGCTTAGGACCATTATCGGTAAAAACAACCCATGGGTGGGATTACTCGAAAATAATGATTTCAAGTGTGATTTGGAAATAATTATTATGACCTTGGTACTGTTTTTCTAAAATAAAAAGAAAAGGAAAAATGGTTTGGACTTGGGCGGATTGGATTGTCGGGTGGGTGCGAATGGAGCACTAGTTGTCTTGTGCAAGTGCCGTCCCAAGTCAATTAAGGACCGACGCTTGTGATTGTCCATTCTAAGCATAACCGTACTACCACATGTCTATAATGGTACGACCTGGCTAACTAATTTGTACAAACCTAACTTAGACTCACCACCCGTGGAATGTGAGTGCCGGATAGAGGCAATGTCGTTTTTCTCACACGGCGCAAGAGGGGGCTTCTGTACTGGGTGGCTAGAACCCTAACAGCGGTGAAACCTCAGCGGGTGGGTCGGGTTAGGTGGATACATTGTAACGGCCTTGTCATGATCTCTCTGCCAGCACACCAAAGGAAGTGTGTTAATAGCTTGGCATCAAGAGCTGATCATGTCTTGTGGGTAAAGTTGTACACCTCTGCAGAGTTAAAACTATTCGAATAGCCGTGCCTACGGTCAAGGGCAAAGCAAAGAATGCTTTCATATTGGTAGACTTTGGTTTTGGTTTTAAAACTAAATGGTGTTGGTTTTGGGGTTCGAGAGTGGTTAGAACTCTCGAATGTGTAACGGCGGATTGAGCCATCCAGGTGGAAAGAACATGTTTTATGCCTTGACAGAAGGAGTCATTGTGATTAACCTTGATCTTTTAAAGTTGGCGGTTAGAGCCTTATATTAGTGATGGTGGATAGAACCTTCACTGCAATATTAAATAATTCAATTGTTAAAATAATTGTGAAAATGTGCTTTATGACAATTATACTTAAGTATGGTTTAATAAAATTTGGCTTTGTGCAAAAGAACCCTGTTAAGCTTCCTTTGGAAAGCCCCTCATATACATACTTTCCCCGACTTGCTGAGTACTTTCGTACTCATGTGCTACACAACTTGTCATCATTAGAGAACTACCAAGACACAGCCGAAGATGGTGAGTTCTACCCCGAAGAGTTCGAGGAGGATTGCCAGGATAACTAATCGCGCTTCTAGTCGTCGCCTGTGGCGTTTTGGTGCTCGCTTGTTTTTGCTTTTGGTTTCCGCTGTCGTGTCTCCGGTCTTTTGACCGAGTATTGTAATAAGCGACCATGTGGCCCATACTTTATTATTTACGTTACAATTTCGTCATGTTCGACAATGAAGTATCACTGTTGACTGTGTGTACTAGCTACTGATCTGGGACTAGTACGGAAATACACAGTAGATTTCGGATAGCTGATCCGGGGTCTCACAGTCACCGAGTCAATTGACAATGCAGTCATGTGCGCCCATCCCATCGATTGGAGAACAGAAATAAAGGATTATTTACTAAATCTTTCTAAGCTGACTGAACGGAAAGTTCGGCGAAAGGCCTTGAAGTATGTAATACTGGAGGATACCTTGTATTTTCGAACCATGGAGGGTATGCTGCTGAGATGTTTAGGGACCGAAGAAGCCAAGGTTGCAATGGGGGAGGTTCACGAAGGGATTTGTGGGTCGCATCAATCGGCTTACAAAATGAAATGGATGCTAAGACAAACCGAATACTTTTGGCCAACAATGTTGGAAGACTGCTTCAAGTATTACAGAGGATGCCAGACATGCCAAAAGTTTGGGAACATACAGTCGTTGCCAGCATCGGCTTTACACCCAATCGTCAAACCGTGGCCGTTTAGAGGATGGGGTATGGATATAATCGGTCAAATATACCCGGCATCTAGCAAGGGCCACAAGTTTATCCTCGCGGCAACAGACTATTTCTCAAAATGGGTGGAAGCCATACCCCTCAAAAAGGTCACTAGCACGGAACTAATCGGCTTTGTTAATGAACACATCGTCCATCGGTTTGGAATTCCCCAGACAATCACAACTGACCAGGGGACGGTGTTTACGTCCAAAGAATTCCAAGAGTTTGCCAAAAGCCTAGGCATCAAGTTGCTCAATTCCTCACCTTACTACGCTCAGGCTAATGGATGGGCCGAGTCATCGAACAAAACAATAATAAAATTAATAAAATGGAAAATTGAAGAAAAGCCGAGAAATTGGCACTCGGTGCTGTCAGAAGCCGTGTGGGCATATCGGCTATCATACCATGGATCAACCAAATTACCACCATTCCAGCTGGTGTATGGACAGGAAGCAGTTTTACCTATTGAAATCAATATCGGCTCAAACAGGGTGTCTAGACAAGACAGTTTAACAGCCGATGAATACAAAGAGTTGATGCTTGATAACTTGGACGATCTAGCGGAGATAAGTCTAGCCACGTTGGATCGGCTTAAAAGAAATAAGGAAAAAGTCGCTCGGGTATATAACAAAAGAGTCGTGGCTAAAACATTCAACGAAGCCGACTTAGTTTGGAAAACCATACTGCCGATCGGATCCAAAGATAATCGATTCGGCAAGTGGTCGCCAACATGGGAAGGGCCTTACAAAGTGAATTGGTCGATCGATGGGAACTCATACATACTTGGGACCTTAGAAGGAATCCTTCTACCTAAAGCGATCAATGGAAAATATTTGAAAGCATACTATCCTAGCGTTTGGATCGGATCCTAATTACAAAAGCAGAATTGGTTAAAATCCGATTACAAAAACACCTACATAAGAAAAAAGATCGATTAAACAGCCGATCAGATTACATCATCCAAAAACACTTTACATCACACTGTATCCAAGAAACAAGTTTTAAAGCAGCATTAAGGATTACAGCCCTGATCCGGGCAAATGGGCTGCTAAGCCCGACAATGCTCCCGCAGCTTTGGCAATAACATCCTGGAAGTTATCCACGATACGCTTATCATCGGCTGCGCTACTAGGGACAGATGTTATCTTGGCCGATTGTTGCTTGACTTCAGCTACAACCCCACCAACAGCGCGCTTCTGATCAGTCAAGGATGAGGCCGACGCGGTAAGGTGCAATTGATGATCGGCTAGCTGTTGAGTGACTTTGGCCAGCTGCTCCTCCAGGGATTTCTTTACAGTTTCCAAATCTTGGAACTTCGCTTTAGCCGATTTATAGTTGGCCATATCCTTATCAAACTGGTGTTTCTTGGCCTTTGCGTCAGCTACCAACTTTTCCAGGATGGCCTGGTCCTCTTGCTGCGCAACCCGCTGGGCTATTCTCTCCTTGGCAGCTGCGATCGTCTCCCTCTGGGCGTCTAGGTAACAGACGTCCAGAAGGGCCCTCATGACTTCTGGGGGCAGGTCGGCTTCCACCGCAGCCATAGCCGTCCTCATGGGCTGCGTGTCGGCTAGGAGCCAGGCTTCAAGCTGCATGACTTCGTTAAAAAGGTGGTTGAGCCTCTCTTGCATTCCTGGTGCGGAAGTCACGGCAGACGATACTTCTGCAGCTGCGTTGATTATCAATTGAACGTCGGCTGGGTAGTTATCGGTAGCCAGGATCTCGGGGTCGCCCAATTCATCCAGACTAAAGCCCAGAAGGTCAGCAGGGTCAGCCAGATCAGGTGAGGCAGGTGCGAGTCCTGATGATGATGGCACGATAATAGGGGCCGGAACCGACGGCGGCGGCGCCGAAGTGCCCTGGATATCGACCAGGACACCAGCCACTTGTACAGAAGGCAACGGCTGATGCAGAGGAAAATAGTATCAAATGGATGGATAAAATCAAAAATATAATCAAAGAAATTCTACCTCTGTGGTCGACTGGCTCGGAGAGTGATGGGCACTTAGCTCTGTGGGCCTTGGAGGTTTCTTCACCTTTGATTTTGTCTTAGTCCTCTCTAAAGACAACAGATAGGGCAAGGAAGTATAAAGGAAGAGTACGAGAGGGAAAAGCCGACTTCTAAAAACGAGTCGGAAACTTACTTGCAGGGCGTCTGCTCTGGGCAAGCTCTGACAAAGATGGGCTCCGGACACCAAGGGTGCCCGAAGTATAGCCGGTGAGGGCGGTCGATTGGCCCGATCTCCTCTGATGACCACTGGCAGGGGCAACCGCGGGGTCAGATGCTTGCCCGACAGTATCCTTCTCGACCTGGTATCAGGGGGAATGCGACAATTGTTAAAGCCGATATATAAAAAAAAGAAGGAAACAAAAACCCATCAAAAGGAAAATACCTCTTCGGCTAGCGAAGAGTTGGTATAACCGGAACTGTCACTAGTACTATTAGAGGGGTCTACCGTCGGCTCACGAAAGTCGGGAAGAAATAAGGAGATAATAGCCGACGGAAGTCTATCCAACAGAAGGGCCTCCACTATAGACGCCCACCATTGTGAAAAGGTAACCGACCGACGAGTGTTGTGGAAAAAATGAGGCAACTCTATAATTTGTAGTTCATCGGCCAGCTCGAGGACAATCTCCGTGGCCACTTGATTGGTCGCCCGAGATCGGGGTTCAACGCGATCAAGCAATGGGAAACTCAGAATAGTTTGGCCAAAGCCCAATTGACGGGCATAAACAGTGGGATGATAGAATTCATATGACGGAGGGAAGGTCCGATTCCTGGTGTATAAGTCGACATGGAGAATACAGGGAGAAAAAGTCGGTAAAGATCTAAGGTGGATTGAGGCATTTCAGAGCTATCAACAGCCAAGGATAGGAAAGATGGCCAAGGAATATCGGCTGTATCAGTATAACTAAAGAAATCTTGTTGACCAAAGGAGGATTGGTCCAGATTCAGAAAGAAGGATAGATATTTGTGTAGACCAGTTGGGGTAATTTTTAGCTCACCAGCAGAGCACATTATAAACTTCTCCCCATAAGATTGGCTGGCTCGATATTGAGGGGCTGAAGTTTCAGGATAGTCTTCTCGTGGAAAGGCCGAAGTACCTTGAGGATTGGAAAGGATTGATCGGCTAAATAAGCAGTAAAGCCAAATCTGTACAAACCAAAGAGGACCTCCCACATTCCCCACCACGTGACTGGCAAAACCAGAGAAAAGCCAACTGCGAATGATATGCATCATTTGGTATACGACTCCTAAGAATATTTTTCCAAGCGAGAGCCGACGGCCGTTCACCAGTCGCTCCGCTGTCAATTTGAATGTTTGGGTAGGGCCTAGGGAGGCTCCGCAGAAGAGATACCGATCGAGCCAGAGATTGAGAAAAGCAATATGTTCTTCATCCGATACAAGCCCATTGATCTTGTTATTTTTTCGAATGTATTTTTGCCACCATTCCCCTTTGGACCGGATCAGTTTGTGTGAGGGTTTTCCGCTGAAAGCCGATACTTGTTCTCCATCCGGTGGAAGGCAGCAAAGTTCGGCAACATCAAGGAGGGTGGGGCCGATAGGACCAGTAGGAAAAAGAAAGGTGTTGAAGGAATCGGACCAGAAATAGCATGTTGTAGCTACCATAGGTTCATTGGCTTCGGGGTCGGCCAAACTTAAGGGAATACATTCAGCTATACCCATGCGCTCCCACTATGCTCTTTTCTGAGCTGATACCCTAATATACCAAGATCTCCATCCTTTCAGAGGAGTAGGCCAGGCTCTAAAGCTCTTTCCCCATTCCTTCACGTTATATTCATTGGCCGATAAAGGAAGTCTAGGGATTTCATCATTTATCACTGCATCGGATCCTGTCTTACCTATCGGTCCTAAGAAAAATTGATCGTTGCTGCCAGGGATTGGGATGAATACCTGGGAAGGATCATTACAGTCGATTTCGAGGAGGCCAAGGAAGGACAAAGAAAGCCGATTGCTGAAGGAGTGAGAGCTTGAAGGCGTGAAAATGACCGTAGGGGGATCCGCATATTTATACTGCGGTGAGAAAAGGTGAACATACGGGAACAATTTTTTCATTTAAAACGTACTGAGATTATTACGGCGCAGTTAATGGGGTAGTTCTCAAGAAAGATTCTCTCACAAGCCGATATGGAGGAAAAGCCGATAGAATTTTTGGAAGACAACAAGTTATCTTCCAAAAACAGGGGGCATATGTTTACACCAAAATTTGGCATGTGTGGATAATATCGGCCCAAGTTGAGATGGAAGGTGCGATGCAGTTAAAATTTTATTGTATCCCGTAACCAACATGGATTCGGCTGAAGAGAGTTTGAGTCGGAACCGATGCGGGTTCAGTTACCGTATCCAGGGAGGACTCGGATCGACTAAAGCAATATAAAGAGGAGCATATCAGGAAGGAGGCATCAAGCAATCAGCGTATCAACCAACCATTACACTTTGTTTTACGTTTTTCTAGTTTCGTAGCAATATTTCCTCTGTAAGCCGTCGAGATCAATAAAGAGTTGCGCATCGCCAATTTGTTGTTCTTGTCGGCTTGATTCCAGGTTCGATCCACTTTGCTTGTTGCGCATCGCCTTTCAAAGTCGATCTGCCTTTGCCCTCTGATTAGCCTTAATCGGCTAGTCTAGTTATCTCCTTATCGGCCCTTAGCCGATCGGTGTCAAGCCGATAGTCGTCACTATCGGCTGCTTGGATTCACGTTTTTCGCTACCTTGTCAATTTCAGGTCAAATTGACTGGCACGCTCTCAAATCCGGCGTTTGTCTTGTGTGTTTGAGACAAGA
This sequence comes from Rhipidocladum racemiflorum, assembly GCA_036346355.1. Lineage (NCBI taxonomy): Eukaryota > Viridiplantae > Streptophyta > Magnoliopsida > Poales > Poaceae > Rhipidocladum > Rhipidocladum racemiflorum. The sequence continues at coordinate 62,475,180 of CM070570.1, forward strand.
AACCCTACTTCACGTTTTTTTTGCGCAAGCAAGTACGTATCTTATAATTAGTATATGCGTGTACCCAAAATGCTCAAGGAGTATTTCAAATTCGTTTAGGTGCATGGTACATCAGAGGTGGAAGTAATTAAATACACCTGGAAGTAATTTACTAAGTAGTTCAAATAAGTTTGAGTTAAAATTCAAACAAGAGTTTTTATGCAAACCATATTAGTCACTCAGTCATTAGCAAAGCATTGTGGATCGACTCACTGTCCTAGAATGCATGCAGTTTGAAACAAACCGACAGTATGTAAGAAATTAAGGTCAGAAGCGACTAGAATTCGGACGACTGAAGTAAGTAAAATCATCGGACGCCTCGAGTCAGATCTTACTTAAAGATGTCTATCTTGGCCATTGGATCTCGAACAACCAAAAATTGGTTGGGACTTGGGAGCTTCTAATTTCACAGCCGTCTCCCTTGTAGCGCCCCCCGACACAACACCCTCCTCGTCTCCCTCCCCCCAACCCAACACACTCAGCATCTTGGAAAACTTCACGATGGATTTGAAAACTTCACGGACAAGATATCAAATAACATGTCCTGGAACTCAGCTTATCTTTTTACGGAAGTATCCTTGTTTTAATTGGTAAGGCTAAGCTTGGACAACTGAAAGGACCCTCCTATAGCAGTTCGTGAACGCAATAACATAGCTTTTTATAATTTACTACAGCTGTTTGTAGCAATGTTACACTATGATATGGTTTCTTACGTGCAACAGTCTTCGGATCGGATCAGGAGTACGTGATATAAAGTATGAGCGTGCACAATCTTAAAAATAAAGAAGATGAATCTCATAGAGAAACAAAAATAGCAATGTTGGTCCTAAAAACAAAAAGGATGAATCTCGTAGAGATAACCAAAATAATGACGTTGAAACAACCACAAAGATAGAGAAGATTTATCGAAGCCGACCGCAAATTCTTTAAGCATAACCTCAAAAGAGTATTGCTCTCTTACAACCCTATCAAAACTTTAGACCATCACATTCATGCCATATACAAGAAATTAGTGCTAAAGAATAACCTAACTAGCATCTATCCTCTCGTGCACCTCTAGTTTTGAATGAGTGGCTTCTTTGATTTGTTGCTTGGTTGCTTGATTGCTTCTTTATGACCGCGCTCCGTGGGTTTATATAGCATCTCAGTACTTCAAAAGAATGTAGAAATTCTACTTCAAAATAAAGTAGGAGTTATTATCCTATTAACATTCATCTAAGACTTTTTATAGCATACTTTTTAGAATTGTAAAAAAATTATACGAGTCATGGACTAAACATCAGGCTTTCTATGTAAAGCCCACATGGCGATGCCGTTCAGTGAGCTCAATCTGGCGGCTATATAAACCGTGCAATGCAGTATGCCATCAAGCAAGCAGGCACTCAATTGCACAGAGCTAGGATGGAATTGGTACGGATATTTTCCGACCGACCGACCGACCGAATTGATTTGGATGATGATTTGGATAGTTTCATAGATATCCAGTTGATTTCTCGGATAAGGATATGGATACAGATAATTTACATGGATACGGATACGGATATGGAACACTGATTATCCGATGGATACGGAATATCCGATTTTTTGTTCGGATAATATCCGAATATGACATACGGATATTATCCGAATAACACGTTTCAGAATAACACATTAACAATGTAACATGTTTCATCGCTTTAGACTGGGTCTGCATTGGATGACAAGATATAATGTGTTCATGTGTGCTAGATGCTAATTTGGAGATATTTGGGTGAAGGTGGTACAGAAATTGGCAAGTGGCGTTTCAGGAGGGCTACATAGGATTCAGCAGCATATGCCAGCTGCAAATTATTTGGTTCAATTATTGCAATGGGGTACATTGTTACTCGCAGAGTCACATGTATGACAAGCTAGGGATAAAAAGGCAAAAAAAAAGACATACAAATATATTTCTTTTCGAATTTGTAATTTAAATATGGACCGATTTTGGAAAAAAAACTAAAATTGGATTTTAAAATATCCGACTAATATTATTCGTATCCATGTTGATTCCGATCCGTATTCGATCTGTATTCGTAACCGATATTATCCTGTATAATTCGTATCCGATTCTGTATTCGACACTATTCGTATTCGATTCTGTATTCGATAAAAAATACGGATACGAATATGAATAGGGCGATATTCGACCGTATCCGATCCGATCACATCCCTACACAGAGCAGCTTAGATCGATATCCCGAGTGCGAGTATGGAGATGCAAAGCGCTGTGACGACCGCCTTCTCCTTGAAAGCACGGCAGTGCAACTTAAGCTGCCATCGTCTCGCCTTCTCTGAGTTCAGTACAGGGACTATTTTAGCCTGCCACTGCCAGTTCCATTCATTGCTTTGTTAATTATTATGTCTTAGTTGGAGTTGCAATCTATAAGGTAGTTATTCACTTAGACTCATTCTTGATACTACTAAATTTTCTAAGCTGGAATTGCAATCTACAAGATAGTTGGACACTTCAACTCATTCAGTCATTCTTGATAATACTAATTTTTTTGGCAGGATGAAACCCGGAATTGAAAGTGCAAGTGCTAGTGTTTGCAATAATGTTGAAGAGTCATCTACTACCCCTGTTACTGCAGGCATATCTGTGCCTAGTGCAGCTAGTACCGTTGAAATGGAACAAGGTAAAAATGAATCTAATGTTTGTGATGGAAGTGCCCCGCCTTCAAAGAAGCAGAAGAAGTCTACCTCTAAAGTTTGGCTATACTATGACAAGGTTGATGTGACAAATATAAAACCAAATAGTGTTAAGGTGCTGGAAACATGGGCAAATTGCAAGAGATGTGATTACAAAGGTCTAGCACAGGGCAATTTTGGAATCATTTAGAGAACAAGCATGGAATGAAGCAAGGCAAACAAAAGCAGCACTCAGAAGACACAGAAGATGGTACTGTTGTTGTGGAAACATACATGTATGATTCAGAAGTTAGCTTAAAAAAGTGGCATTTGGCTATTGCTATGCATGAGTATCCTTTTAATATGGTTAAACATCAGTATTTTGTTGACTTTATCAATTCCTTGCGTCCTAGTTTTTCATTTAATTGCCGCAACACTACAAGGAACAAAATAATGGAAATATTTGTGGAGGAAAAGAAGAAGCTATATAATTTGTTTAACTCTATGTCATGCCGCTTTTCTTGTACCATGAACATGTGGACTTCAAATCAAAATAAAGGGTACATGTGCATAACTGTGCATTGGATAGATTTAAATTGGAATATGCAGAAAAGAATAATCAAATTCATGCATGTGAAAGGAAGCCATACTGGGCAGAATCTAGCCAATGAGTTTGTCAAAGGTGTGATGGCCATGAACCTTGCAAAGAAATTATTTTCTCTTACTCTAGACAATGCATCCTCTAATGATAAATGTGTGAAACAAATTATTCCAATTCTCAGCAAGGATGCTTCTTTGATCTGTGATGGAGTCTTTTTTCATGTAAGATGTTTGTGTCATATATTGAACCTTGTTGCTCAAGATGGCTTAAAAGCAATTGCACCATCAGTCCATAACATTAGAGATACGGTTGCAATTGTGAAAAATTCTCCATTATAGTGGGAAGAATTTCAAAAGTGTGCATTAGAATGTGAGTTGGATGTCAATAAAGGTCTTTCATTAGATGTTGCAACAAGATGGAACTCCACTTTTCATATGTTGAATAATGCTTTGTATTTTAAAAGAGCTTTTGAAAGGCTGATATTCTTGAATGAGAGCAAATATGGGAGGTGTGCTCCAACACAAGAAGATTGGGATAGGGCAAAATATCTAACAAAGTGTTTGCTGAAATTTACTGATGCCACAAACCTCTTCTCTGGACATTCCTATCCAATAACTAATCTCTTTTGGTGGAAATTTTGTGACATAAAGTTAGCAATTGGAGAATGGGTTCTTGACTGTGATGAAAATATTTCTACCATGGCAAAGGCAATGCAGGCAAAATATGAGAAGTATTGGGACAAATCCAATATAGCTCTTGCAGTGGCATGCTTTCTTGACCCAAGATATAAGAGGAAGCTAATGGAGTATTTTATGAGAAAAATTTATCATGAGAGGTATGAGTATGAGCACGAACTTAATAAGTTCATGAATGTTCTTAACCAATTATTCCATGATTACAAGTCTAGCTCTAGCACACATGAGGAGTCAACAATACAACCTAGTGGTAGTAGGGGTTCTCAGTCATGCATTGTTGATAAAGAGATTGAAGACTTTCTGTATGAAGGTGTCTTAAGCCATATAGAGGACACTGAACTTGAGGTATACATGAATGAATCACCATTAAAATTTGTTGATACTGATAATGTCAAATTTAATGTATTGGGATGGTGGAGGGACAAACAAGGGCCTTTTCCTATTCTCTCACGGTTAGCACGTGATGTGTTATCGGTTCAAGTTTCAACGGTTGCTTCAGAATCAGCTTTTAGTGCCAGTGACCGTGTTGTTGATCCATTCCATAGTAGATTAGAGCCTGATGTTGTCGAAGCTCTAATTTGTACTAAGGATTGGACATTTGCTTTAAACCAAAGTAAGAATAAGATGTTTGGTTAATATATTATGCATTCATGTGATCACTCATTTTAACTTACTAATTTTCACTTGTCTTTGTAAAATGTGAGGTTGTGCAAACTATGAGACAAAGAAGATTCCAACACTAATGGATAATTTTGACCTAGAGGAGGCAAAGGCAAAACATATAGAGGTTTGTGTAACTGAGTATTAATTGATGCTGCAAAACCATTTTTTTTTCTTGTTGTGCTAATTCATATTCCTATAGGATGACATGATTGACTCTGGGGTAATTGAGTGATAACTGTTTAGTGCTGACTGGATAGATGTAAACTTGCAAAGGTTTGTTTACAAATTACAACTTTACATGGGCAATTTCTTACATAATAGGTTTTTGATAATCTATTGTAATTTGCAAGTCTAAGTTCTTAACTTGTTGATGCATTTGTTGTTGCAGTGAACAAGCAAGTGAATTACATCTTGTGGTTGGAACAAGCAAGTGAAAGACAGGTTTACAACTTTTGGGTGCGAGCAAGCAAGTGAAATATAATTCCTTTTGGACTTTGGTTGCTATTCCAGTATTAACATATTGCATTGCAGGTGCTAATGTATGTCAGTATGTGGTTATGGCTATGTGTAGTTGTGCAAATAGGAGGCAATATTGTCTACTGCTTACTGCTTCCTTAGTTGCTTTGTTTGTGTTGTCTTGACTCTTGAGTCCTGAACTCAACTATTGTAATATTGTTTACTGTTTAGTGTCTATTACTATACTAGAAACTAAGAAGTTGGAACTTTGAACTTGAACCATGTCCATGAGATGACATGATAACATAGTCCTATGTGCTGACTGCTGAAGAGATTGCTTGCAAATGGAAGGAAGTATGCGCTGGTTTCTGAATCCATCCATTCACAACCTCTCTTTTCTTCCAACGATCCCTGCATTGTATCTTCCTTACAGTTGCCCGTTTGATATTTTGACCAGAATCTAGCTAATAGCTGGATATTCAATGGTTAGATCTTGGTCATGCACTCATGTGTCAAGCTACGTGTCATTTTAGTCTTAATTAGTGGATTGCTGATTCAGTTTGGCGAGTGTAGAAATTTCTTTAGATCTTGTTGTGATAATTGCTTGATACGCTTTCGAAGGGTACAGCCATCCAGCCATAACAAAGCGACAGAAAAAGCACCTATTCGACAAAGTAAATCATCCAGAAAAGAGGAACTGTAATGGGGTACATTGTTACTCACAGGTATGACAAGCTAGGGATAAAAAGGCAAAAAAAAGACATACAAATATGTTTCAATTATGCATGAAAGCAACGGTTGTGATGCAAGAAATATCCACGTTCGGGTAAGTCTGGACATGGTCGAGGTACTTGAACACCGCAGCATCACTATTGTACAGCCCTGCTCAAGAGCCCACAGAAGTATAGCACCTAGCTTTCTTTGGTTGAAGTTCTCTACCTACCTCCTGCACCAACTTAAATACCAGTTGGAATTTAAATGAAATTCTCAAATTTTTGATTGATCTTTCTCCTAATTTTCAATTTAAATTTAGAAATTTTGAATTTGTACTAATTTAATAATATTCGTGCACAAATTTTTAATTTTTGACATTTTCTTATTTTTTAAAATTCCTAATTTTGAATTTAAATTTGGACCGATTTTGGAAAAAAACTGAAATTGGATTTTAAAATATCCGACTAATATTATTCGTATCCATGTTGATTCCGATCCGTATTTGATCTGTATTCGTAACAGATATTATCCTGTATAATTCGTATTCGATTCTGTATTCGATAAAAAATACGAATACGGATACGAATAGGACGATATTCAACCATATCCGATCTGATATTTTGATCCCATATTTGCAAATGTGTTTACAATGCTTTATAAACATGCATCGCTATCTTTATCATTGTATGTCAAATATAACTGATTAGTTAATCCCAATTGCGATTACCTGCTTGATTATTGTTATCCATGCTTAATTGTAACCCTAGGATTCTTTGTTATGTCATGACTATCTTATAATGTGACATTTGTTGATTAGACCGGTAGATATGCTTAGTGCTCGAATTGATGAAAATGACCCATGGGTGGGATTATACAAGAGTTATGGTTTAAAGTGTGATTTGAAAATTATTATAAAGTATTGGTACTGTTTTTCCAAAATAAAAAGAAAAAGGGAAAAGGATTTGGACTTGGGCGGATTGGAATGTCGGGTGGGTGCGGATTGAGCACTAGCGTCCATTGTGCAAGTACCGCCCCAAGTCAATTAAGGACCGACGCTTATGACTGTCCATTCTAAGCATAACCGTACTACCACATGTCTAACATGGTACGACCTGGCTAAATAATTTGTAGAAACCTAAACTTAGACTCGCTAGTTGGTGGAATGTGGGTGCCAGATAGAGGCAAGTTGTACTCCCCACACGGCGCAAGAGGGGGTTTCTGTACTGGGTAGATAGAACCCTAACAGCGGTGAAACCTCAATGGGTGAGTCGGGTTAGGCGTATACATTGTAAAGGCCTTGTCATGATCTCTCTGCCGGCACACCAAAGGAAGTGTGTTAATCCGGAGGCATTAAGAGATGATCATGTCTTGTGGGTAAAGCTGTACACCTCTGCAGAGTTAAAACTATTCGAATAGCCGTGCCTAAAGTCAAGGGCAAAGCAAAGAATGCTTTCATACTGGTAGACTTTGGTTTTGGTTTTGAAAATAAATGATGTTTTGGGATTTGGGAGTGGTTAGAACTCTCGGATGATTAATTGGCGGATTGAGCCAACCAGGTAGATGGAACCTGTTTTTATGTCATGATGGCTAGAGTCATGTGTGGAAAATTTTGATCTTTTAAACTGTGGCAGATAGAGCCCTTATACTAGTGATGGTGGATAGAACCTTCACTGAGATATTACATAATTCAATTGTTAAAAATAATTGCTAAAATATGCTTTATGAAATTTATTATTAAGTATGGTTTGATGAAACTTGGCTTTATGCAAAAGAACCATAATCAGCCTTTCTCGGAAAGCCCCACATGTGCATAATTTCCCAGACTTGCTGAGTACTCTTGTACTCACGTGCTACATAAACTGTTGTCATCAGAGAACTATCAGGACGCCGCTGAAGACGGTGAGTTCTACGCTGAGGAGTTTGCGGAAGATCGCCAGGAAAACTAGTCGCGTGTCTTGTCGTCGCCTGTGGTGTTCGTTGGGTTTCGCTTTTTGTCGTTTTTATTCCGCTGATGTGACTCTGGTCATGCGATCGAGTGTTGTAATAAGACACCTTGTGGCTAATACTTTATATTTATGTTACAATTTTGTTATGTTCGGCAATGATGTATCACCGCTGTTATGTGCAGCTAACCATCGATCCTAACCAATGCAAAATACACGTAAGATTTCGGATAGCTGATCCGGGGTCTCACATCAGCCCAACCCAGAACGCGCGTTAGTTGTCTCGTTTCTCTGGCCGCCCATGACCCTCTCTCTTCTTCTTCGACTCCGTCGGCCGGGAACGTTCTCGCCTTCCCACGCCGGTCCTAGGGGGTCCCGACAGCGCTCGAGCACCCAAGAAAGAACCAAACGCATCAAACAACCTGCCAGGGTTCCTCAGGATTTCAAATCTCCGTTCAATCTAGCCAGAGTTCTCCATCCCCCTGAAGTACAACTACCACGAACGAGCGCCAAATCAAACAAGCACAGGAATGGAATCACATCTAACCAAGCACGGATCAACAAGGGAAACGCAAGAGGATCTCGCGCAAGAAAGGGTGCGTGCTAAGACGTATATATAATCTACAAATCATTCAAGATTAGAAGAAGATTTATAGCTGACATAGCCAAGAAGATCAAGCAGATTCTTGTAGGGGAGGAGGCAAGAGGAAGAAGAGCTCCTACCTTCTCGGATGCTTGTTTATCCTCCTACTCCGCACAGATATTTCGAGGTGGGGGAGTTCCGACTTTTTCTTTCTTTTTGTTTTCTCTCTCACAATTACCCCCTCTGTCACTTTTATAAGATTTATCTTATAAATAATTTTATTTATAGATATAAATTTTGCTTATAAATTTAATGAATTTTTTTCTGTACATTAATTTATTCTTTCTCAACAATATGTATTTATTCATTATCACCTATATAAAGTATATCTTTTATCTTTTAAGATAATTAAATGATGCCATCTAAGTCATATTCTCTAATACTTTTTTTAATTTCAACGTGATCTTAATTTTTATGTAAACTTAAAATACATTTTATACAAATAAATGAAGAAGTATAAAATAATTGCTCCTGAGATGAGAATATGAGATCCCCAGTGAACTGATGGCCGTTTATCTTGGATCGCGTCGTGCGGAGTTTTTGGCGGTCGAGAGGAGGCATCAACGGAACGGAAACGTTACCTCTTGCTTGTGTCGTGTACACGCGTCCACGCCACGGAGGCAGAGGAAAGTGGGCCCTTGCTGCTTCAGATTCCAGGAGCTCCTTATGTGAGGTCCAGCGACCAGCGGCCATGCCGAGCGGGCCGATGATAAGGGAAAACCAGTGTATTGGGTTGGTGACAAGGGAAACTAGTGCATTGGGTCAGACACAAGGGAAAATCGAGTATTGTGCCGGCAACATGGGAAAACCGGTATATTGGGCTGGATACAAGGGAAAACCTGTGTTTTTGGGCCGGGAGTCCTTTGTAACCATCCACTCTTTTTTTCTTGGGTTTTGATAAGTTTCATCCGGATGTTTTCTTTATCAACCATCATCTAAATTTCTGGCCATTGGATTTGCTTTCAGATCGATGCACATGCCCCCTGAATTCGAGGTGGATTGATCCTACGGATGTGTGTTTTGATCGTACGGTCCAAGTTTGGATGTTTTTTAAGACAAAAACATCCGGATGATGCCTATACACTCCCTTCTTGCTTTTCCTGTGGGGCTCATCCTAGTAGTGATGGACGAGCACGTCGTGCGTGTCTGGACTATCGCCGTCGGCCGCTTGCCTCCAATGCAGTGCATATGTGGCAGCCATCTCTGGCGGCGGCGCCGGACTCAAGCCGGCAAGGCCCCTGGTGTTACAGACAACCTTTGGAACTTCGGCCGGCCATGGTAGCCCAAGACGGCAAGGTCCCTGGTGTTACAGACAACCTTTGGAACCTCGGCTGGCCATGGGAGCTCAAGCCGTGTGCTCATTGACATCGATGCAAGGCCATGGCTGGTAGGGATGGCAAAATTACCCGTGGGTTCGGGTATCCGTGGGTACCCGACCCGATGGGTTCGGGTATGGGTTTGATTTCAGACCCGCGGGTTTCAAATTTCGGGTTCGGGTTTGGGTTCGGGTTCGGTTCTGCACCCGTGGGTACCCGAATTAATTAATATAAATTAAAAATAATGGAAAGTTAATTCAAGATTTTCAAGCATCATTTGAGATGTAAGATGCGGTAACTTTCATGATTATATACACCATATATTTTTCCTTTAAACATAGAAATTACAAATGAATTGATTGACAATTGATGGTTGAAAATTTGATTGCGAGGTGAATTTAATTTTGGGTTCGGGTACCCGTTCGGGTTCGGGTACCCATCGGGTTCAGGTATGGGCGTGGGTATGTACCCGTGAGAGATTTCGGGTATGAATTTCGGGTTTCGGGTTCGGGTCTGCGAGAGGTCTACCCGCCCATACCCGCCCGATTGCCATCCCTAATGGCTGGCGGTATCAAGTCGTCGCCTCACCTTCTGTTTGGGTGCTGAATGTTGCTGATAACTCTAGGCAGTTGTAGCTTGTAGTACACTTTATATTCGTTTTCAGTATAAGCAGGAACAATTTGTCTAAAAAACCTAATGTATTTGAAGTAAAACAATTAAATGACATTACTTTTGTTTGTTTCAATCCAATTCAAGTAGCATTTCTGCTATAGATTTTTTTTCGCTTCTTTTTTATATGAGGCTTCTCTATCTTGCTTGATAATACAACAATTAAAATTTCAGATCATGAACCAACTGCGCATGCAAAAATTCTAAAATCCATGTAATGTTGAGGCAAAGCCTTTCTTTGTAGTACGAGAATTTGGGTTCCATTGCAACGCACATGCACTAGACTATGTAAGATAAAATTGATGTTCATTTAATGTCTAATTTAGGATCACGTTTAAGATATGTATCATACTTTTTTAGTATTATGTTCCAACACACAAACACCTTACTAGTAAATAAAAACATTGCGGATTTATTCCTTCGGTCCTGTTTTGTTCCAATTTGGGTGGATCTTCTGTCGGCCAACTTGAAGTACTTACTGCTAGAAATTGGGCCTCTAAGTAAAGGCTCATGAATAGGGGTGCTAATGAGCTTGGATCGGACCAAACTTTGGACTAGATCGGTCCAAAACCACAAATGGATTGGACTCATTTTAGATTCATAGCTATTTGGATTAGATCTAGGCCAAATTAGGTCAGGCTTTGACCTATGTATTTTTGTACTGAATTGATGTAGGGTCATGTTGAATGGATGTAGGGTTGAAGTTATAGTGTTGTTAGTTGTGCATGCAACGGACAGGAGGGCGACATTTGCAGTTCAGGGAGGCGTTTGGGGAGGGGCCGGCGTTGGGAGCGGGAGGGGCTGGGTCGGGCGAGGCGAGCCACTGGCTGCCGCCATCCGTCTTGGCGGCAGGCGTGGGGCGGGGCGAGACGGAGTGACCAGGCGCCGACGCCTAGCTGCCGCCGTCCCATGTGGCGGCAGCCAGGGCTCCCGCCGTGCCGGCCGGCGGCCGCCGCACCGTGTGGCGGCAACGGTGGTATTTTTGCAATTTTGTTGACATGTTGTATATTTTTGAAATTTTGTATTACACTTTGTATATTTCGGCATTTTTTCCCTGTTATTTGTGCATGTAAATGGCTTGGATCAAGGTCTAAGCCTTTATTTGGGCCTGGATTGAATATAGACGTATTAGTTTTGAATTTGAATTTGATTAGATCAAAGAAACAATTTTAAACTTGTACTTGTGCTGGGCTTTGGCCCATTAACACCCCATGAATTCCAATACATAACATGATTTATATCATACATTTTATAATGTAAAGCACTTGTCATCCCATAAAATAGGTGACAAATGGCACGAGAGGGACTAGCAAAACTCACACGCACGCATGCACGTGTATGTGTTTTTTCGAGTGAGAATCGTGTGACTAGAAGCTCGCGACGCGCGACTGTGAGCGTGACTCGCCATTCACCTCTTGACCTTGTTTATCTCTTTCGTATATGATTAAAACGAGATCAGTCGTGGACGTGACGAGGCAGTCCACGTCTTAACCATGTCTATCTCTGTAGGATCGAAGTATACGAATATAGCAATCAGAGGGGGGTGAATGATTGTGCGGAAGCTAAAACAAAATTCTTGATGTGAATGATTGTGCGGAAGCTAAAACAAAATTCTTGATCTATTAAAAGTTCACCCCAAAACAGAGCCAAATAATTGCCTTGTTTTTGACAAAAACAGAATGACAAAGGTTCGGTAAAACTCGAATTCCTGGAGATCCAACCGTCGGCTCGATCTGAAATTTCGACACAAGAAAATAGATTCTAACACGCATTGAACCCAAAAAGAATCAGCTCGATCGGACTTACAGATCAAAAGTTATGAACCTCGCAAACTTGCTGTGACAGAAGATGACGAGAATTGATCTAACGTAAACTTGAAGGTTTAACAGAAACGACAAAAGTTTAATCAACTAAACTTAGAGAAACCCTAAATCAATTCTCTAGAAAGGTTTTGATGGATCAAATCAAGATAAAACTCAAAGAACAAAAACCAATCTAGAAAAGAACAAGCATGTAAACAAGAACCAAAACAGGAAACACTGTAGCAACGCGGTTACTGTAGCACGCAAGGATCTAGAAAAATTGATCTTTATTTTTTTTGTCTAAAGTACTCTCATCAAAAGAGTACAAACCCTAAAACTGAGCTTGAGGCTCTCAATGCGCTCAGCTCCGATTGATGCCCTTCAACAGGAGACACCCCTCCTATTTAAATGAGCAAAACACAAGGAAATCTGAATACAATTCCTAATCTAGAAGGAGTATGTATTCAACACAACTCCTCTTGGCCCAACCTGGCCGAGTATAACTCTTGCACGCGTATGGCAACCCTACCATACTCACGTGACTAACACTTTGCACGCGTATGGCCACCTGCCATACTCACGTGACTAACACTTTGCACGCGAATGACCTCCTGCCATTCTCACGTGACTAACCATTCTTCATGTGCACCATTCTCTTAGCCCGAACGTCCCGCATGACATCCTTGACCACCAAGACCTCAGTTCCTCCTGAACCTAGTCCCGAACCTCAGCTCCTCCATGAACCTAGTTCCGGTCCCGTCATCGACCACGTTCGTCTTCGAGCAATACCTGCACATGAACAAACCACAAGACAATTCCGAGCACAAGTCCACGACTTGACTCACATCAATCCATGCAAATACTCACACGAGCATTGCATAAAGTCCACTTCAAGCATCATGAAATTCTCACAAATTTCATAATCTCAAAAACAAATCAAACACAATTCCAATTTTGCTCAAAACCCTAATCGAGCAAAAACGCATTCACGACGGACCAAAAAATATGGTCCGGCGTACACATGAAAAAGTCACTCAAAAAACCATTCACGACGGACCAACAAAATCGGTCCGGTGTACAAGTGAAAGTCTCGGTTTCAAGAAGAAATCATTCCGGCGAAAACACGTTCACAACAGACTAAAAGAAATCGATCCGTCGTACATGCAAATCAATCCTCAAACGCCCGTTCACGACTAACCAAAGAAATTGGTCAAGCGTACATGCAAAACTTCTTTGGTTTCTTGGAAAATTGAGTTCGGCTCATGAGCTCAAAAGCACGTCCACGACAGACCCAAAAACTTGGTCCGACGTACATGCAAAACTTACTGGTTTCTTGGAAAATTGAGTTCGGCTCATGAGCTCAAAAGCACGTCCACGCATGCACCCAAAACTTGGTCCGACGTACATGGGAAAAAGAGGTTGCGAAAAACATGTTTACAACGGACCAACAAAATTGGTCCATCGCATTACATCTGAAAAGCGATCTGGCGCTTGAGATGGGGAACTTCTTTGTTTCTTGAGAGCTTGATTCGTGCAAAAGCGAAACCATCGCTTTCTTGTCAAATTGTCAAACACATGCACAAGCACATTTTGCAAAACCAATTCTAAGTTAATTTTTCAGTTCAGAGCCAATTTTTCAGCACATGATTTCACAATCTCCCCCTTGATGAAAACATTGGCAACACCACTTAGAATTGAACATTTGGCATTCACTTTACAAAAGATTTTGAAATCCAAAGGATCAAAGACCAAAGTAAGAAAACACAGAATTCCCCCTTTGACCAAAAAGCAAAACAAAAACTCCCCCTGAGAAGGAAAATGTGTGTGAATGTGCAATGTGCCCAAAAATTTCAAAAATTCTCCAAACTTCTCCCAAAATTCTCAAATTTCCAAAAACAACTCCCCCTTTTTCTTCTCCCCCTTTTTCTTAAACTTTTCAACGATTCCCAAATTTCTCCCCCTTTGACAATGGATTCATCAAGAGTACAAAAGAGAGAACATGTTCAAAATTTTTCCTGTAGCAAAGATTTCACAAGGAGAAACAAGGGAGTGCCAAGATAGGAAAAGATGAGCTCATTCGATCATATAACCTTATATATCACATAACATGCAAAATACATGATCTTGATGTGATTTTAGCAAGTTAGGGAATGACATGCATCTCAACCTCAATTCAGTGAACTATAGCCAAGTACTAAGCAAAACCTTTATTAGAAAAACAAAGGCTCAAAGTTGAAGCAAATAACAAATCAGGGCGAGCAAGTAGTTTCAACTCCAATCTAATGGACCAATTTAATCTTTAAACAAGATTGCATGTGGCATGCTTGAAGCATACTTCTTTTATTTCCTTGGAGTGGCATGCTTGAAGCATACATCTTGTCTTTTGAGGGAATGGCATGCTTGAAGCATACATCTTATCTTTTAGGGAAAGCATCCTGAAGCTCATAACTTGAGGCTTTTGCTTTTAACAACCCTTTTTTATTGATTCCCTTTTCTTTTCATTTTTCTTTGATTATAAATATGCAAAAGTGATTAAAAGGTCTTATGAAAGAGTAAATTTGAAACCACACTTGCTTCATAGCCCAAATTTGTCAAGAGGATTCAATATCAAGCCTAGAAGAGTGAGATATCACAGAGTATTTAGCTATAGGCAATCAGTCCATGGAATTCCACAATGTCATTTTTAGTTCAAGTGAGACAATTATATTATCATATATTAGCTCAATTACATAACATATAAAGAAATATGATAAAGTGAGCTTATCAAGTGAAAGAACTTGGCAAGGAAACTCCCCCTCAAAACAAACCCATTGGATGAACAATCCCAAGTTCTCCCCGAATAAAAGCAAAACGAGAAGAAGACAAAAGTTTTGTGAAAATGTCTGCCAATTGATGTTCAGTATCCACATGATGAAGCACAATGTTGCCTTTTTCAACATGATCTCTAAGAAAGTGAAATCTGATGTCAATGTGTTTTGTTCTAGAGTGTTGCACGGGGTTCTTAGAAATGCAAATTGCACTAGTGTTGTCACACAAAAGAGGAACACTATCCAAATTAACCCCATAATCTTTAAGTGTAGCTACTATCCAAAGAATTTGAGAACAACAACTAGCAAAGACCACATATTCAGATTCAATGATTGATTGTGCAACAGAAGATTGTTTTCTAGATGACCATGCAATAAGAGAATTGCCCAAGAAATGACATGTACCAGATGTACTTTTTCTATCAATTCTACATCCTCCAAAATCAGCATCAGAAAAGGCTCTTAAACTAATGCATGAGGAAGCAGAAAGCCAAATGCCAAAATCTTGAGTTCCATGAAGATACCTGAAAATTTGCTTGACAGCTTGTCGATGTGAAGCACGTGGGGAAGCTTGAAAACGAGCACACAAGCACACAGCAAATTGTATATCCGGCCTTGATGCAGTGAGGTACAAAAGTGAACCTATCATGCTTCTATATTCCTTTTGATCAACCGGCTCACCATCTTCATCCGGATCAAGTGTGCAAGCGCTCTCCATGGGTGTCATGATCGGTTTGCTGTTTTCCATCCCAAATCTATGCAACAAGTCTTTTGTGTATTTGCTTTGATGCACAAAAGTACCATCCCAAATCTATGCAACAAGTCTTTTGTGTATTTGCTTTGATGCACAAAAGTACCATCCTTTGTTTGCTTGATTTGAAATCCCAAAAAGTATGTCAACTTACCCATCATACTCATCTCAAACTCCTTCCTCATTGTTTCTGAAAACTCAGATACTAAAACATGAGAGGAACCACCAAAGATAATATCATCAACATAAATCTGAACGAATAGTTGATCATTGCCTTGCTTGAGTAAAAAGAGAGTTTTGTCAACCTTTCCCATTGAAAACCCCCTTTCAAGTAAAAAGGTTTTTAGCCTATCATACCATGCTCTAGGGGCTTGTTTCAAACCATACAAAGCTTTTGATAGTTTGAACACATGATTTGGAAACTTTGGATTTTCAAAACCAGGTGGTTGCTTGACAAAAACCTCCTCATTTATGTAGCCATTAAGAAAAGCACTTTTCACATCCATTTGATACAATTTGAAACCTTTGGATGCAGCAAATGCTAAAAGGATTCTAATGGCTTCAATTCTAGCAACAGGAGCAAAGGTTTCATCAAAATTTAAGCCTTCAATTTGAGTGTAACCTTGAGCAACCAATCTAGCCTTGTTTCTAACAACAACACCATCCTCACTTTGTTTATTTTTGAAAACCCATCTAGTTCCAATAACATTAAAATCAGGAGGTGGTGAGACAAGTTTCCGAACTTTATTTCGTTCAAAATTCTCTAATTCTTCATGCATGGCATTGATCCAAGATTCGTCAGATAATGCATGAGATATATCTTTGGGTTCAAAAGAAGCAACTAAAGCAGAATGAGCATGAGTGTCAGAATGAATAAACCTGGATCGAGTGACTCTCTCATTTAGGTCTCCAATCATTTGTTCAGATAGATGCATTTTTTGAATGTGCAAGGGAGCATTGGCTTTTGAGACTTCTCCTTCTTCATTTTCAGCATTTACAGATGATGTTGTAGCTTGAGGATGGTTAGCTGTAGGTGATGTAGTAGTAGGTGCCAAAGGTGCTACAGCTTGTTGTGCATTAGGAAGAGTCAATACCTCATCTTCATCATCATCATTATCTTCAAAGATTTTCTCCCCCTGAACATATGCGTCTGTACCTGCATCACTTAGACTAGTGCCTGGACTAGACTCATCAAAAGTAACTTCACAAGTTTCCACAATTTTGTTAGTCTCCGAAATAAGCACACGATAGCATCGAGTATGAGCAGGATATCCAAGAAAAATGCCATCAGTTGATCTAGCTTCAAATTTATCAAGATTTCCAGATTTTAAGACAAAACATTTGCATCCAAAAACTCGAAACTGAGAAACAGAAGGTCTATGTCCAAACCGAAGCTCATATGGAGTCTTACCCAATTTTGATCTCAGAAACGCACGGTTTGAAACATAACAAGCAGTTGAAATCACTTCAGCCCAAAAATTTCTAGGAGTGTGATGCTCATCTAGCATAGTTCTAGCCATTTCAACTAACGTTCTATTTTTCCTTTCAACTACACCATTTTGTTGAGGCACTCTAGGAGATGAAAATTGATGATCAATTCCTTTTTCAGCACAAAAGAGATCAAAGGAAGCATTTTTGAATTCAGTTCCATTATCACTTCTAATAGCTTTGAGAGCTCCTGGATGGTCAATAGAAAGCCTAAGAACAAGACTTCTAAAATGACTAAAAGCCTCATCCTTAGATGCCATAAAATACACCCAAGAGTATCTAGAAAAATCATCAACAATCACAAGCACATACCGTTTGCCTCCAAAGGATTGAACTCGAGATGGTCCAACTGTATCAAGATGTAGAAGCTGTTCTGGAGCGTTTGTCATCACCATGGTAAGAGGTGGATGTGAACCTGCAATCATCTTACCATGTCTACAAGAAGAACATACTAGATTGCTATCACCCTTAAGCTTAGGCAAGCCACGTATGAGATCTAAACCACTTACACGAGTAAGATGATCAAAACCAACATGACCAAGTCTACGATGCCAAAAGAATAAATCTTTAGAAACATTGGCAATTAGACACCTATGCTTAGAAGAAGGTGATGCATCAAAATCAGCTTTAAATACTCTACGAAAATGAGAAATTTTGAACACAAGATCACCTGAAGCATCTAGCACTTTGCATTCATTTTTCTTAAAGCTTATCTCAAGATCTTCATCAAGCATTTGTGAGACAGAAAGCAAGTTATATTTCAAATTTTCAACAAGAGCCACATCTTTGAACATAAACTTGTCACTTACTTTTATTGTACCTTTTGCCACAACAGAAGAGGAAGAAGCATCTCCAAAAGTAACACTTTCAGCACGAGATGCACGAGTGAGGGAGGAGAACCAATTTTTATTACCGAACATGTGGCGTGAGCATCCGGAATCCACTAGCCATATGTTCTCCTTCCTCGCGCGAGAAGCCTACATAGCAAAACATGTCGAGGTCTCAGTACTGGGGTTAGAACTCAGATTTTTGGGAATCCAGTACTGAGACACACGACGCAACAAAGTAGGCACAACACGAGTATTCTTATGCATAAAATCAGATTTGCCCTTTCTCGTGTCTTTAGCAACAAAAGGTGTTTGCTTCACCCTAGGCACATAATGAGAAATGAAACGTGCCTGTTTGAAATTAGACCTAGCCTTAGTCCTTTCTTTCTTTTCTTGTTTGGCTAGTCTAAAGCAAAAATCTACTAGATGTCCATCTCTACCACAATGAGTGCAAGTGTACTTAACATGAGGTTTTGCTTTAACAGTAGAAGCACATTTTGCATTCATCATAGTAGAAGAAAGAAAACCAGCAGATTTAAAAGCAATCTTTTTACGTTCATTGAGAATCTTAATTTTGTCATTGCGAGGAGCATGAACAACAGTGCAAGGTTTAGTTTCAAATGACGTATGAAGATCAAAACCTAAACCTTTCTTGTTTGAGCTAACCTTAGATTGATCCAAAATCACATTTAATCTTTTCTTGCCATTAGTGAATCGTTCCAAAGAACTTTGCAAGTAATCAACTTTCTTGGCAAGAGTTAAACAATTATTGCAAAGATTATCAACCTTCTCTTTACATTTCACGACAAGTAGAGCATGAAAGAACCTCATGTGTAAGCAGATTATCAGTTATTTGAGAAACCCTAGCATTTGCATCTTTTAACTTCAATTCAAGAGTTGAGCATTTAGAACAAGAAGTCGAACCATGCAATTCATCAGTGGAACAGGTAGCATTTTTAACACGTTTCTCATTTTTCTCATTTAGATGTAACAGAAGAGCATGTTCTTTCCTAAGCAAGGTGAGCTCATTGTAAATTAAGTCACATGATTTGCAAGTATCATCATCAGGAATCAAGGTCTTAAGTCTAGCAATTTCAGCATTCAATGACTCCACAAGAATATCATGTTTCTTAATTTTTCTATCACGTTTGTCAAGCAATTTTTCAAGACGAGCAACAGCAATAGCTAATTCATCATAAGAAGGATCTACCTCATTGAAGTCGCTGTCTTGATCGTCCTCGGTGAATCTATCCTTGCTGCTTGCAATGAGACACAACCCTGTCAAGTCATGTTTGCTTGGAGTTGCATCGTCCTCGCTGCTCTCCGAGTCCACATCGCTCAAATTGACTTGTTCAAGAGCGGAAAGAACTCGATTACCACTTTGCGGTTGATGAAGCTCTTCTTTTTCCTGTCGTTTGAAGAGAACCTTTTCTTCTCATATCTTCTGTCGTTGTCCTTCTCCTCCTTTGATGTTTTACCTGCAAGCTTTGGACAATTTGATCTCATGTGGTTGAGATCACCACACTCGTAACACCTTGGAGGACCACCTCTTTTTCTCATTCTCACATTCTGCAAGGCTTTATTAAAACGAGAAGAGAGTAGTGCCAAGTCTTCTTTAGGAAATTCTTCAATTTGCTCATCTGTTAAAGAAGACAAGGAGGACAGGGCAAAGCTAGAAGAAGAATTTGCATTTGACATGTTAGGGTTAGAGATCAAAGCAATTGATTTAATATTACCTTTCCTTGCAAGAACATCCAACTCATGAGTTTTCAATTTAGAATACAGAACATCTAATGTAAGTGTACTCATGACAGTAGATTCTCTAATGGATGTAACTTTCATCTCCCAAATAGACATGTCTAAAGCACCAAGCAATTGTCTAGCATTAGCAGCATCATCAAAGCTAACTCCAACAGCACGAAGATTACTAAGAATTTTATTGAAACGTGCAAAGAAGTCATCTAGCGACTCACCGGGTTTCATCTCAAATCGCATGTATTCTTTTTTGTAAAGATCTTGACGAACCTCTTTAATAGTGTTAGAACCCTCATGGTAATCACAAAGAGATTTCCATACCTCATATGCGGATTTGAGATGGATCACACGGTCAAAGTCGCAGCGTCCCAAACCTTGGATAATCAAGTTGCGCGCCTTGTTGTTTGCTTCAACACGTGTGCGATTGGTGTCGTTGACGTTGTCGTTTGCAGGGACTTCATATGGCTTGTAGACCTTCTCCCAAATTGTGAAGCCTTGTGCTTGGATGAACGCCTCCATCTTGGCCTTCCAAAACTGAAAATCAACACCATCGAACACACATGGTTTTGTCGAATAACGAGCCATTAATCTAATCACCGGTTAAGATAGATTAGAAAAACCTTGCTCTGATACCACTTGTAGGATCGAAGTATACGAATATAGCAATCAGAGGGGGGGTGAATGATTGTGCGGAAGCTAAACCAAAATTCTTGATCTATTAAAAGTTCACCCCAAAACAGAACCAAATAATTGCCTTGTTTTCGACAAAAACAGAATGACAGAGGTTCGGTAAAACGCGAATTCCCGGAGATCCAACCATCGGCTCAATCTGAAATTTGGACACAAGAAACTAGATTCTGACACGCATCGAACCCAAAAAGAATCAGCTCGATCGGACTTACAGATCAAAAGTTATGAACCTCGCAAACTTGCTGTGACAGAAGATGACGAGAATTGATCTAACGTAAACTTGAAGGTTTAACAGAAACGACAAAAGTTTAATCAACTAAACTTAGAGAAACCCTAAATCAATTCTCTAGAAAGGTTTTGATGGATCAAATCAAGATAAAACTCAAAGAACAAAAACCAATCTAGAAAAGAACAAGCATGTAAACAAGAACCAAAACATGAAACACTGTAGCAACGCGGTTACTGTAGCACGCAAGGATCTAGAAGAATTGATCTTTATTTCTTTTGTCTAAAGTACTCTCATCAAAAGAGTACAAACCCTAAAACTGAGCTTGAGGCTCTCAATGCGCTCAGCTCCGATTGATGCCCTCAACAGGAGACACCCCTCCTATTTAAATGAGCAAAACACAAGGAGTTCTGAATACAATTCCTAATCTAGAAGGAGTATGTATTCAACACAACTCCTCTTGGCCCAACCTGGCCGAGTACAACTCTTGCACGCGTATGGCAACCCTACCATACTCACGTGACTAACACTTTGCACGCGTATGGCCACCTGCCATACTCACGTGACTAACACTTTGCACGCGAATGACCTCCTGCCATTCTCACGTGACTAACCATTCTTCATGTGCACCATTCTCTTAGCCCGAACGTCCCGCATGACATCCTTGACCACCAAGACCTCAGTTCCTCCCTGAACCTAGTCCCGAACCTCAGCTCCTCCATGAACCTAGTTCCGGTCCAGTCATCGACCACGTTCGTCTTCGAGCAATACCTGCACATGAACAAACCACAAGACAATTCCGAGCACAAGTCCACGACTTGACTCACATCAATCCATGCAAATACTCACACGAGCATTGCATAAAGTCCACTTCAAGCATCATGAAATTCTCACAAATTTCATAATCTCAAAAACAAATCAAACACAATTCTAATTTTGCTCAAAACCCTAATCGAGCAAAAACGCATTCACGACGGACCAAAAAATATGGTCCGGCGTACACATGAAAAAGTCACTCAAAAAACCATTCACGACGGACCAACAAAATCGGTCCGGTGTACAAGTGAAAGTCTCGGTTTTAAGAAGAAATCATTCCAGCGAAAACACGATCACGACAGACTAAAAGAAATCAGTCCATCGTACATGTGAAATCAATCCTCAAAAAGCCGTTCACGACTGACCAAAGAAATTGGTCCGACGTACATGCAAAACTTACTGGTTTCTTGAAAAATTGAGTTCGGCTCATGAGCTCAAAAGCACGTCCACGACAGACCCAAAAACTTGGTCCGACGTACATGGGAAAAAGAGGTTGCCAAAAACATGTTTACAACAGACCAACAAAATTGGTCCGTCGTACATACGAAAAACGATCTGGCGCAGATGGGGAACTTACTGTTTCTTGAGAGCTTGGTCCGGTGCAAAAGCAAAACTTACTTTTTTTTGTCAAATTGTCAAACACATGCACAAGCACATTTTGCAAAACCAATTGTAAGTTAATTTTTCAGTTCAAAGCCAATTTTTCAGCACATTATTTCACAATCTCTTTTTTTTATCAGGTTTATTAAAGCGAGATCGGTCAATTAGAGCGGATTAAGTACTGATTAATCATATTTGAATGTCCTTTAATTCGGGTAAACTTCAACAGTTTCTAGAGGGTTAATGTTGTGTCCTTGGCTCCTTGTAAGGGCCTAAAGACATCCAAAATGAGAACCGAATTCTTCCTCCCTTATTCTTCCTCCTCACTTTCCTCTCTTCCTCCTCCTTTCCGGATAGCTATGCTATTGTATTAAGATGTTGGACTGCATCGATCCTTCTCCTCAGCATGCGTCGGGAAGGAGGGTGAGCAGATATGTCTAAATCATTCATAGATAGAACTTTGCACGGAGCAACAATAAGGTTTCTGGGTAGTGTAACTACGCGAATGCTTAATTCTTCCATCAATATTATTGTAAATTGTTCGTATGATCGATTGTCTATCTTGCATACTTCTATTCTTGAATATTTTTAGATAATGGAAGCTTTTATTATCTCTCGATCTCTGCATCGTGAGATGCACACAACCTATTATTTATTACAAAGTTACGATCAAAAAGCCATAAAAAGATTCAACTAAATAATGGTGGGAGTTGCAACAAGCCATAAAGTCTCAATCCGCACATAGTCTGTTATTAAATCATCACCCATGCTTGCTTAAGAGATCCCTGAGTACAATCTCCAGTGATATGCATGCTGACAACATCATCTCTCGAGTCTCTAGATGTTGCAGCATAGACCTCAATTCTTGTAACACCCCGGCATTTAATATGCCTGAATGCTACCAAACATAAGCTAAACAACATCTAAATACCACAATTAAACATAAATTCCAGCAAAGGCGCACATGCTAAAAACCGAGATTTCGGCAGCGTCTCCTTTGTTTTAACATGATTTGAAGGAGCAACATAGTAAAGCAATATAAGGCAATATGAGAGACAGCTAAAACAGCAATAATTAAAGACTTAACGACAATATAAGACTATTTTCAAGCACTTAATGTCTCCAAGAGTCAAACGAACAATAAAACTCTCATATAGCAAAGCTAAACCTTAAAGCAATAATCACCACACGCAGTTTATTATCAAAACTAATTGAATGACTTGTGGAATCAAATGAGTGAAGCTACGTGCGGACGTGTGACTATTTTCCTTCCCCGCATGCCAGTCTCATGGTACCTAAAACAACAAGAAAACACAAGCGTAAGTTCAAAACTCAGCAAGCATATTGCAATGGTACAACAAGAACAATTACATAGCAATAATATCTCACATCATGTAAACCATCTCATTCATGCTCACATATCATCATCATCATCATTATGTATGCAGTGCAATGCGATGCTCATGTCTCCTTGAAAACTCATACCGGTATGGTTGAGTGCACACCCGTCGGTATGCACCCTCTCCCCCCTTCCATCCCGAAGATGGAGGGTGCCTACTCCTCGCTTTCGTTCACCGCGGTGAATGGAATCACGATGTAGGACTTACTCATTGGCTCTCCGGAATAGTCATAACTTTCTCACCGACCTTCCCCGGATTAGTTATGACTTTCTCACCGCCCGGGCCATGTAACATGCCATGTATGCAAATATGCCAACATCATAATAA
This sequence comes from Rhipidocladum racemiflorum, assembly GCA_036346355.1. NCBI lineage: Eukaryota > Viridiplantae > Streptophyta > Magnoliopsida > Poales > Poaceae > Rhipidocladum > Rhipidocladum racemiflorum. The sequence goes on from CM070570.1 coordinate 62,499,057, forward strand.
ACTTGTACATTAACACATGGCATCATAGCATACTCATCATATCATAGGCAATCATTAAAGCATGGCAAGTGATCATATCATATAATCAAGTTCATCTAGTCTCAACTAGCAACCTACAAACCGCTATCCATTACAATACACTTGCCTCAACCACGGGCAACGGATTGGCGGGAAGTAGAAGGCACTCCCGGGGTTGCACCACCTGCACATAGGTACCACACACTCACAACCATGTCCACAAAACATTACGCAAACCCTCATCTACCCCGACATTGCCAACTACTCGCAAAACCCAAAAACAGAGGTTCTGTCCCGTCGGGACAGCAGCCTTCCAAAAGGCATAACTTGGGTTCTGGGACTCCGAATCAATTAAACGAGTACATCCTCGCATAGCTTAGGAAATTTCCTAACTTTTTCTAAGTATACAGAAAGACTGATTCGGAATCTAAAGTTGTTTAATCTACAAAATACCGTGGTCTGTTCCAATCACATCACAGATTTTAATACGCTCGGCAAAACAAGCATAACTTTCGAATGGCTGGGTGGAATTTAAAGTTCTTTATACCCACTGAAAGGTATTGAAATTACCTACATGTTCTTCAACAGCCGTACGACCAAATTCCGACTCTAAATTGGCGAAAAACCAAACCCTATGTCGACTGCTCATGCTGCCCGAAACAGAGAACGTGGCATTTTCTAGATCTAATCCAATCTACTCAATTCCAGCACCACCAATTGATCTAAAAACATGATAATGACTCTTAGAACAGTACCTAGCCCAACCCCAAGGAGTCCTATGGCCATACCTTCGCCCGACGCACGAAAACCCACTAGATCTCCTCCCGGATCGCTCCTCGCTCCTCGCTCCTCGCTCCAACGGATGGATCTTCGAGGTGCAGGGGTGGGGAGGCTACCCTAGGGCAGCAAGGGGGTGGAGGAGAGGTGGTGGAGATGTGGGGAGCAAAGGGCAAAGGAGGGGGGCGCACGGCCAAAAGGGGGGGGAAGAGGAGGTGGGGCGGCTAGGGCCAAGGGGGGGGGGTGTGGGCGCACAACGGGGGGATGGGGGCGCACTAAGGGCAGGGAAACCCCCTTTTACCAGCCCTAAACATGATTCCTAATCCTAAATGGACTCATACTCCATCCCACCAAAGCCCACAACCCCTTCTTTTAGGCCCAAACTCCCCCGGAAAGCCCCAAACTCCCGAAAACGGCCTGGAAACGCAATTAAACCTCCTACCATACGGTTTTAACCTCCAATACCATATTTCATAATGTTTTTGAGCTCAACATTCATTTTTTATAAGGTTACGACACTCCGTGGTGTCACATTCTTCCCCCCTTCAACAGGATTCGACCTCGAATCTAAAACGCACCAAAACGCAACCCAGCAAAACCAAAGATAGCTAGGTTTCACATCACATACCTGAGGCGAAAAAATCGGGATACTTCTCGCGCATGCGAGACTCCAGCTCCCAAGTCGCCTCTCTCTCGGTCTGATGTGACCACAAGACTTTGACAAACTTGAGCGTCCTATTCTTCATCACTCGCTCCGAAGTTCCCAGAATTTCCACAGGACGGGACTCGAAGGTGAGGTTCTGCTCAAACACTAATGGTTCCAACGGAACCACCAATTCCGGATCATGCAAGTATTTCCTCAATATCGAGACATGGAACACATTATGCACACCTTAAATGGATTCCGGTAGCTCCAGACGATCGGCCAGCTTACCAACTCGGGTGATGATAGGAAATGTCCCAACATACCTCGGACTGAGCTTTCCCTTGGTGCCAAATCGAACCACACCCTTGGTGGGAGATACTCGCAAGAGTACGCTATCACCCACCTCAAACTCCAAATCTCGCCTCCTAACATCAGCATAGCTTTTCTGTCGACTTTGCGCTGCAAGAAGACTCTGCCGTACCTCCTCCACGCGATCAACAGTCTGCTGAACCCAATATAGTCCAAGAACTGCTCTCTCGCCCACAGCATCCCAACACAGCGGTGATCTGCACTTCCGGCCATACAGTACCTCATAGGGAGCAGCCCGGATGCTGGAATGATAGCTGTTATTATACGCAAACTCTGCCAATGGCAAATGATCTTCGTAGCTACCTTTCCAAGCCATCACACAGGCCCTGAGCATGTCCTCCAAAGTCTGGATGGTACGCTCAGACTGCCCATCCGTCTGAGGGTGGAAAGCGATTACTAAAGCGGTTGTGTACCCAAAGCACTCTGCAAACTCTCCCAGAATTTTGATACAAATTTCACATCCCGATCAGAGATAATGGTCTTGGGTACACCATGCGATCTCACAATCTCCCGCACATAGATGGGAGCCAAATCGCTCATTGAATTGGTAGTGCGGATAGGAATGAAATGCGCAGACTTGCTGAGACGGTCCACCACAACCCAAATGACATCCTTCCTCGTGGAGTACGAGGTAGGCCAACCACGAAATCCATGGAGATGTCATCCCATGGCCACACAGAATCTCCAATGGTCGCAGAGACTAGCGGGACGCTTATGCTCACCTTGATCTTCCGACAAATCCCACAAGACGCCACATACTTGGAAATATCCACTCTCATCCTTTTCCACGAGAAATTCTTTTTCAAGTCCTCAGTACATCTTGGTCTCCCAGGATGGACCGTGTACTGGTGCGATGAGCCTCTTTCAGAATATCCTCTTTCACTTGGGATTTACGAGGTATGCCTGACGACCACTGAAACCTCGAGCTCCCGCATCATCAACAGTAAAGTCTCAGTCTTGCCATCCTCAAGGCGTGTCCTCACTCTTTGGAGCAAGCGGTCACGCTCCTGTGCCTCCCTTTGCACACGCAGAATCGGCCCGACTCAAGAATCAATTGAGTTTTAGCTTGCACGGTCCCATAAGCGAGAGGAGACTCCCAATCGCTCAAAATCAGCAACAAGACAATCAACGACAGGGGGCATTGTCTTGCATCGAGAGCGTCGACCACCACATTTGCCTTACCGGAGGGTACTAGATAGTGAGGTCATACTCCTTTATCAATTCCTGCCACCTCCTCTGCCTCAAGTTCAAATCTTTCTGAGTAAAGATGTACTTGAGGTTCTTGTGATCAGTGAAGATATCACAAGACTCGCCATACTGAGTAATGCCTCCATATCTTCGGTGCAAACACCACGGCTAGCTCAAGATCATGCGTGGGATAGTTACGCTCATGCTTTTTCAAACGCCTCGATGCGTAAGCAATCACCTTGCCATCTTGCATGAGCACACAACCAAGTCCCAAGCGAGAAGCATCGAGAATAAACAGTGAAGCGCTTCCAGGCTCGGGAAGGGTAAGAATAGGAGCGATCACTAACTTCTCCTTCAAAGTGCGAATCTGTGCTCACACTCTGCGATCCACTGGAATTTCATCCCCTTACAGTCGGTGCGAAAGTGGCTTGGCAATGATAGAGAAATCTGCACAAAACGCCGATAGTAGCCCGGCTAACACAAGGAAACTACGCACCTCTTTGACATTGGAAGGCCTCTTCCAATCCAAGGCTCTTGATACTTTGCTAGGATCTACGGATATGCCCTCTGGATTGATGATGTGGTCAAGAAAACCCACTTCGGAATCAGAACTCGCACTTTTTCAGCCTTAGCAAAGAACCGATTCTCCCTCAAGGTGCTCGGACAAGCCTCAAATGCCGCTCATGCTCCTCTTGATTTAGAGTAAACGAATGTCATCGATGAACACTACCACAAACTCATCAAGGTACTTGTGTAGCATCTTGTTCATCGCCTCCATAAAGACAGCAGGAGCATTAGTTAGTCCAAAAGACATAACTTTAAATTCATAATGCCCATACCTAGTGGAGAAAGCAGTCTTCTCAATGTCCTGCTCCATCACACGGATCTGATTGTACCCCAACTGAAGATCAATCTTGGAGAACACCTTTGCTCCCTTCAGTTGGTCAAACAGATCCTCAATGCGAGCAAAGGATACTTGTTCTTGATCGTCACTTGATTAAGAGCACGATAATCAATGCACATGCGCCAACTTCCATCCTTCTTGAGGCGAAGAGCAGGTGCTCCCCATGGCGAAACGCTACGCCGAATAAAGCCTTTGGCCAACAGATCCTCCAACTGCTTTTTCAACTCGTCTTCAAAAGGACGAGCCAAGCGGTATGGAGAGATAGAAATAGGTCGAGTGCCAAGAACAAGATCGATACGGAACTCCACATTCCTCACAGGAGGTAAACCAGGCAACTCGTTAGGGAACACATCAACAAACTCCTTCACTACAGGAATCTCCTCAATGGAAACTGAAGAAGATGGCTTTTCTGACATAGCCATGAGGAAACTCAACTGCCTCAAACGGCGACCAGAAAACAGACTAGCCAAAGCAAAGACGGAACTGGAGGGTATACCACCCTGAAAGGTCAACTCTACCCCTGACGGGGCCTGCAAGGCAACCGTCTTCGAAACTCTTGAGATCTTGGCACTGCATCGATGCAGCCAGTCCATGCCCAAAATGACATCAAAAGGAGCCAAGCTGGATCACCATAAGATTGGCGAAGAAAACCTGCGTCATCAATGGCAATGGTGCAACCCGGGCAAACCAAGGAACTAGCAATCAAACCCCAGGAGAACCGACTAACACGGACTCGAGAAATCCATTTGAACTCCCAACTTAGCTCTACTAGCAAACTCGGATGACACAAAAGAATAGGATGCTGCGGAATCAAACAGAACAAAGGCATCAACGGAATCCACGAGCGAGTACCTAAAACCACCTCTGGATGCCCGTGACTGACTGGCGGTCGGCAAAGCGTACACTCACTCTGGTGGCGCCGGGACGATGAGCCCCAACACCCGGTGATGCCCCAACAAAGGCTGGGGCGAGGAGGCAAGCGAGGAGGAGCAGATGGCTGCGGGCACGATAAGGCTTTGGTGGCGCCACGCAAAGGGCGGTGAGAAGCGTGAGTAGCCATCATGTGACCGAACCTCTGGAAGACGCCGCCGAGTGGGAGGAGAAGGCATCGTCTCCCACTTGATGATGCTCTTGGGATTCATCCGGCAGACTCGTCCCCATGTGGCCGGGCTTGCCACGGTGGTTGCAACTCCCGGTCCAACCACACTCTGAGCACGGTGCTCACCACCGCTTGAAACACATCATGCCCTCGCCGGGCACAGACGACAATTGCTCGCGAGGAAGGCGACCGAGGCGGCCTCATCCTAGCCCACGAGGAGGAGCCCTGTCCTCGCTTGAACTTCTTGAAGGTGGGTCGAGAAGACCCACCTCCTCCACCAAAGGTCCTCTTCGCCCCCGCTGGGCCGCAGGAACCCCGAACCACCCGGGTTACGCCTATCCCAGAGAGCTCCAACTCAAGCTCCATGCCCTTCGCTGCTCCACCACGGAGGCGAGAAGTCACGAGGATCGCCCCATGACAACTACGAACTCCTGGTTGAGGCCTCTACGGAACCTCCTTGCCTTCTCCGATCGTCGGTTTGCCACAGCCAAAGACGAAGCGCACCACGCTGTTGAATTCCACCTCATACTCTGCCATCGACCTCTTTCCTGGGAAAGAGTCGCCGAGTATGCTCCATCCGCTCAAGGAAAGACTGCAGGTAGAACTTGGCTCAAGGCGAGCCACAAAGTCCTCCCAGGTGATCGGACCAAGATCGAGGGCTCTAGCAGCCAGAACCCCCTCCCACCAGATATCAACTTAGCCCTTCAGCTGAAAAGCCACAAAGCGAGCCCTCTGAACCGAGGTCAACTCTAGGACCTCAAACTGCCTCTCCATGTACCTCAGCCAATCTGCGGACTGGATCGGCGTGCCCGCTCCGTCAAAAGTGTCAAACCGGAGGGACATCCACTCCCGGAGACTCATCCTCGGCTCCGGCCTGGCCAGAGGCAACAAGCTGGGGCGGCTGCGAGGAGGCACAACAGGGGCTGCCCTTGGCACTGGCGGGCGCAGCTCTGAATCTCCCTCTGCAGAGCTGGACTAAATCCGCATTGGCGGCAGTACCTCCGCCGATCAGTGCCGAGAGCTCCTCTGTGTTGGCACATGAGCATTGAGCGGCGCTACCACCGACTACGGACTCAGCAACTCTCTGGGAACCTCGCCCCTGGCCTCCACGGCCTCTACCCCTAGGCATGGCTGCTACAGACCGACAACCGTCCGATCACATAACCATAACACAACATCATATAATCAAGAACACATAGACATAATCTTCATTAAATAATCAAGCGCAATGCAATGATGAACCAAAACCCCAACCTACTGTGCAACCAAGTGTGTCAAAATTTTAAATTACTTATTCCACTTTTGCAAGTTTTAATGTTGCTATCCTATGACAAAGTTTTAGTTAGAACCTAAGCCATGTTTCTAAGTTATTCCACATCATATTTAGTTGCAACCTAAGGTATGACCCTAAAATACATATTCCAAGGACCTACAACCTCGCTCTGATACCAACTGTAACACCCCGGCATTTAATATGCCTGAATGCTACCAAACATAAGCTAAACAACATCTAAATACCATAATTAAACATAAATTCCAGCAAAGGCGCACATGCTAAAAACCGAGATTTCGGCAGCATCTCCTTTGTTTTAACATGATTTGAAGGAGCAACATAGTAAAGCAATATAAGGCAATATGAGAGACAGCTAAAACAGCAATAATTAAAGACTTAACGACAATATAAGTCTATTTTCAAGCACTAAATGTCTCCAAGAGTCAAACGAACAATAAAACTCTCATATAGCAAAGCTAAACCTTAAAGCAATAATCACCACACGCAGTTTATTATCAAAACTAATTGAATGACTTGTGGAATCAAATGAGTGAAGCTACGTGCGGACGTGTGACTATTTCCCTTCCCCGCATGCCGGTCTCATGGTACCTAAAACAACAAGAAAACACAAGCGTGAGTTCAAAACTCAGCAAGCATATTACAATGGTACAACAAGAACAATTACATAGCAATAATATCTCACATCATGTAAACCATCTCATTCATGCTCACATATCATCATCATCATCATTATGTATGCAGTGCAATGCAATGCTCATGTCTCCTTGGAAACTCATACCGGTATGGTTGAGTGCACACCCGTCGGTATGCACCCTCTCCCCCCTTCCATCCCGAAGATGGAGGATGCCTACTCCTCGCTTCCGTTCACCGCGGTGAATGGAATCACGATGTAGGACTTACTCATTGGCTCTCCGGAATAGTCATAACTTTCTCACCGACCTTCCCCGGATTAGTTATGACTTTCTCACCGCCCGGGCCATGTAACATGCCATGTATGCAAATATGCCAACATCATAATAAACTTGTACATTAACACATGGCATCATAGCATACTCATCATATCATAGGCAATCATTAAAGCATGGCAAGTGATCATATCATATAATCAAGTTCATCTAATCTCAACTAGCAACCTACAAACCGTTATCCATTACAATACACTTGCCTCAACCACGGGCAACGGATTGGCGGGAAGTAGAAGGCACTCCCGGGGTCGCACCACCTGCACATAGGTACCACACACTCACAATCATGTCCACAAAACAGTACGCAAACCCTCATCTACCCCGACATTGCCAACTACTCGCAAAACCCAAAAACAGAGGTTCTGTCCCGTCGGGACAGCAGCCTTCCAAAAGGCATAACTTGGGTTCTAGGACTCCGAATCAATTAAACGAGTATATCCTCGCGTAGCTTAGGAAATTTTCTAACTTTTTCTAAGTATACAGAAAGACTGATTCGGACTCTAAAGTTGTTTAATCTACAAAATACCGTGATCTGTTCCAATCACGTCACAGATTTTAATACGCTCGGTAAAACAAGCATAACTTTCAAACGGCTGGGCGGAATTTAAAGTTCTTTATACCCACTGAAAGGTATTGACATTACCTACAACTTCTTCAACAGTCGTACGACCAAATTCCGATTCTAAATTGGCGAAAAATCAAACCCTAGGTCGACTGCTCATGCTGCCCGAAACAGAGAACGTGGTAACTTCTAGATCTAATCCAATCTACTCAATTCTAGCACTACCAATTGATCTAAAAACATGATAATAACTCTTAGAACAGTACCTAGCCTAACCCCAAGGGGTCCCATGGATATACCTTTGCCCGACGCACGAAAACCTACTAGATCTCCTCCCGGATCGCTCCTCGCTCCAACGGATGGATCTTCGAGGTGCAGGGGTGGGGAGGCTACCCTAGGGCAGTAAGGGGGTGGAGGAGAGGTGGTGGAGAGGTGGGGAGCAAAGGGCAAAGGAGGGGGGCGCACGGCCAAAAGGGGGGGAAGAGGAGGTGGGGCGGCTAGGGCCAAGGGGGGGGGGTGTGGGCGCACAATGGGGGGATGGGGGCGCACTAAGGGCAGGGGAACCCCCTTTTACCAGCCCCAAATATGATTCCTAATCCTAAATGGACTCATACTCCATCCCACCAAAGCCCACAACCCCTTCTTTTAGGTCCAAACTCCTCCGGAAAGGCCCAAACTCCCGGAAACGGCCTGGAAACGCAATTAAACCTCCTACCATATGGTTTTAACCTCCAATACCATATTTTATAATGTTTTTGAGCTCAACATTCACTTTTTATAAGGTTACGACACTCCGTGGTGTCACAATTCTTGAATTTAATTGTAGTACAAATATGATTTACCTGCTATGTCAGTTATAAGTTTTGCATCACTATAATTTTGTGATATACGCCTCCTGTTAATACTTGGAATTAAAATATTGCCCACGTTTTTCCAGAAGAGCACGCAAAAGATGATATTTCGCTGATCAAACTAACAGAACCAACTTGTCACTGCGAAACAGATGAATCCAGCCGGTTGCAATCAATCAACTGATAAACAGAATATATTTAGGCGTATAGGCCAATACAAACCAAGCCAATAACGCACACGTTAAAAGTATAGATACAAAGATTACGCTGATAATCTCCGATTATTACTGTCGGTACATCTATGTCGGTTCGAAACCAACATTAGGTTTGAAAACCGACACTAATGTTGGTTTCGAACCGACACAGATGAGGTTCTCTGTAGTAGTGCGCAGAAATATGCATATTCATTCGTGTTATGTGTTGTGACGTTATTAGCTCTAGCATACGTACGTACGTCCTAATAGCAGCGTCATGTGTTCTTGTCTAGTACTAAACTAGTTTCCCTAGAAAGGTTAGCGCAAATAGAATAGATCCGTTCTTTCGTAGATCCTTTCTTTCGAAGAAGATACATTAACCTGCTTGGCTTAATTAATCTGTCAAGACTTCCTCCGGACTTTGCGTACTCCTCGAAAAGCAATCAACTAGGGCCGCCATGTTTCTAGAACTCTATTTTGCAACTGATTTGTCAATATAAAATGTCAATATAAATGAACTTATATAATAATGAGTGTATGTTCCACGTTTGGGCTTAAGATATATTAATTAGCCGTCCACATCGCCACCTAGCATACAGAGCTGTCGGCACGCGTGTTAATTTCACGTGGATACAATTTTTGAAGAGAAATTTTAGCATAAAATATGTAGTAGAAATCATATGTAACCGTTGATTTGTTAAGGATGTTTCTACTACTCTACTACCAGATGAAATATAAATAAACTCTAGTTAATCTGATCTATTGAATCGAAAAGAATGAACGGTTTCTTTTTAGAAGGGAGAGGCAGGAGAACAGCCTAATTCCTAATTCATTTAATCCCGTGGGTACAATTAACTAATCAAATGAAGCTTGTTTTTTCCCTTTGCGATCAAACTTTGAACTTTGTGATTCATGGCCTGTATAAGAATTTCTGTACCAGAGGCCATCGTTTTTGTTCTTTATTAATTGATGTTTGATATCTATCCAATAGGAATTACATAGTTATGGAAAAAAAATTAATATTCAAATTCCACAGTTATAAAAATAATTAACATAAATCAAGGAGGGGGACAAATTTAAACAGCAAAATGATGAATCATTTACCTGGAGCATGATTAGTGAAATTGATTTAGGGGTTTTGAAGAGAAGGTAACAAGATAAGCGACAAAAATTAGACTGATAAAAGTTGAGCGACCACAAATGAACCTTTTCCTTAGAGAAATTCACACCCATTATCCCACATGCATGTTTGCTATGATTTGAGTGGATCTCTTGTCTGCCAACCAGCAATGCTTCCTTATTTCAAAACATCACATGAACATGGTATTTCACCAATACATCACACTAATTAAACCAAACTGGTGATTTGTGATAGAGATGAATCTGGCCCGTTCCAATTAATCAATTTATGGATAGACAATACATATGCACTTGTTTGAACTAATTATTAAACTAGTTAAACTCGACGTCTAAAAAATTTCAAACTTTTCGTACGTAATACATATGAAAAATACTAATTTTAGATCATAGTGCCTAGGCACTATAGTGTTCATACCATAGGAAGCCTCTTTTCTACTCTCGGTAGTAATTACTTTTTACACCATATCTCACAATATAGAGTATCTCGTGTAACAAATGATATGTATATGTAGTATATGAGTATATATGACAATCAAGGTGGTATGCATATTCTTTAGACATACTTCTTTTTATATGCGAATACGGAGGTATCTTATACTTTTTTTTATGTACACCACATTGGAGTACGTATCTTATAATTAGTATATGAGTGTACCTAAAATACTCAAGCAGTATTTCAAATTTGTTTAAGTGGTACATTATAGGTGGAAGTAAATACACCCGGGAGTAGAAGGCTATATATATATATATATATATATATATATATATATATATATAGAGAGAGAGAGAGAGAGGATTGCTAATGTGCTATCGATAGCACAGATCCTCCGTGCTATAGCGCTGTATTTGCAAAATTCAAAGACGAAACTATTGATCCAAACCGTGCATTCTGTTCATCTCATTGAAATCTCACTACCCACCAAATTTTATATATTTTGAACTTTTTCTCCTATTTATTTTGTATTTTTTAATATCTACGATCTAATTAGTTGTGGGGCGTCCAATGAAGCTGGTTTTGAACAATACAAAATAAATAGGAGAAAAAGTTAAAAAATATATATAAAATTTGGTGGGTAGTGAGATTTCAATGAGATGAACAGAATGCATGGTTTGGATCAACAGTTTCGTCTTCGAATTTTGCAAACACAGCGCTATAGCACGGAGGATCTGTGCTATCGATAGCACACTAGCAATCCTCTCTCTCTCTCTCTCTATATATATATATATATATATATATATATATATATATATATATATATATATATGTCTTTGCTGTACTTATAGGAGTACATACTCTCACTTCCAATACACTACTTAAACGAACGTGTTATACTTTTTTATTATTTTCACTTTACTTAAATAATAATTCTAAGATACTCCAATGTGATATGGTTGATAAAAATTTCATCGAAGTCCTTCATTTTTGCTATATTCTATTTTTTATATGTAAAAGCAATATATATACAAATTATGCTATAAAAAATGGACTTTGTTGGAATTTTTCATGTAACTCACTTTGAAATATCTTATAATCATTATTAGAGTATGCTCAAAAGGATAAAGAAGTATAATTTTTTTTGTTTAAGCGGTATATGAGAAGTGGAAGTACGTAATATAGGAATATGGAGCCATTTTCATATATGTACATATGTACATATATATATATATATATATATATATATATATATATATATATATACATATACATATATATATATAACTTGGCCACCATGGTGGCTAGGCACTATGATCTAAAACAAGTATTTCTTCTATGTTTCGCACGCGAAAAAGTTTGAAAATTTTGGGCTGTCGAGTTTAACTAATTTACTAAGTAGTTCAAATACACCCTCCTCGTCTCCCTCCCCCCAATCCGACACACTCCTCAGCATCTTGGAAAACTTCACCATGGATTTGAAAATTTTACTTCGAATTTGGAAAGCTTTCAACTACGTAGTTTCAACTCCTTGATTGATACCGTGCACCATTTGAACTCCGACCGCAGTCGTGTATTCATATGTTCCTCGTGTGCAAGATTAACGGACAAGATGTCAATGTTGTCCTGGAAACTCAGCTTGTCTTTTTACGGAAGTATTGTGTTTTAATTGGTAAGGCTAGAGAAATTTTATGGTGGATTAATATACTTGTAGTATAAAATATGTAGTAAAAATCATATCTAACCGTTGATTTGTACAGGGTGTTCCTATTACTCTACTACCAGGTGTAGTATAAGTAAACTTAGTTAATCTGATCCATTGGATCGATAAGAATGAACGGTTCATATTTAATTTATTGTACCGTAAAACAGCAGTTCGTGAACGCAAAAACATAGCTTTTTATCATTTACTACAGCTGTTTGTTGCAGGCTCTCTTGTCAAGCTCACCTGGCGATGTCGTTCAGTGAGATCAATCAGCTGGCGGCTATATAAACCGGGCAATGCAGTATACCATCAAGCAAGGCATGCAATTGCAGAGCACAGCTTAGATATATCCCAAGTGCGAGTTTGGAGGTGCAAAGCGCTGTGATGGCCGCCTTCTCCTTGAAAGCACGACACTGCAACTTAAGCTTCCACCGTCTCGCAGCCGCCGCCGCGGCTGCATCAAGACCGACCGGACGATGTCCGAGTGTCTCATGGCGGCGGCGGCGGCGGCCGCCCCACGCCGCGCTGCAGTGCCGTCAAGCGCAGCAACTTGAAGCAGGAACGACACAAGACGAGATTGTTGACGATCGCTTGACCAAAACCCCTTGCGGTTTCCTCCCTTGTGTATGGGGAGATTTCTTCCTTCGCCACTCCAACACAGTAGCTTCCTCCCAACGACAGGTGGATCGATCCCCTGCCCTTTATAATATTTGAGCAGTGCTTCTATGCTCTTCCTTCCGGTACAAATTGCACAAATCTTAAAGCAAACGAAGGGGTAAGTAGTCACTATCTACCCTTCATTCATGCTTTAATAGTTGTGCAACTTTTAAATGGACCAAGCTTCCGCAATTTCCGAATCACCCTGTAGAATGGTTTTTCGAGATGTTTGTACCTGTATGTAAATATACTTAGTAATTCCTTATCTTTTAAGGAATTATTATCAGATTTGTATTATTATGTTCTATTCATCTTGCCTTCGTGTATTCTTGCGACAATCATCGTGCATTGCTAGATAAACAAATTAATATGTACTACTTATTAAGACCTCCCTATCAATATTTTAATTACCTCCCCTGATTTTTAGTCGACTGTATACGATCTGCAGAGAAGGGTTATCATTAGAACGACTTTCATGCAACTTCTAGATCCTGCTTCCGATCCGGTTGGTCGATATCCTTAATCCACGCTATATCTTAGTGCGGACAAACAATTAGGTGTAATAATAAAACCTATGTTAATTTTGGCACTAAATCAATATAGAAAAAAGAAACAAATTATATATATGTACTTCACAATTCAATCTAACTATATGTAAAGTTTGAAGTTCAAATTCAATATATGTTAAGAGCAATAAAATGTGAAAAATCTGACAAATGATAGATAAAAAGTAAAAGGGGAAAATATATTTACAATAAATACATTTTTGAGCTTGAGGTTGAAGTAGTTTAAAATGGTCTCGAGTAGGGGTTGTCTATTAATCAAAAGTGAATGCCTGGGCTATTGGATGAAGATTTAACCACTTATCACTTCCCTCATTTTCTGTATAAATTCACCCCTATGAAAAAGACTTAAATAAATAATTATTCTAACATAAATAAAAAAGAAAATTATGTTTGTTGAATATATAATCAATTCCCTTCAGATATATAAATAAATAGGACAAAAAATGCTGCAAAGCTTTGCTAAAATTGCACGTTACAAAACACTTCAATTTTACGCTTGGTATTGTGCAATTTTAAGTAACTGAAAAATAAACAAAATTGAGGTGACTGAAAATTAGCAAAAGTGATATTCAAAACACCGGTAATTGCAGAAAGGTTCCAATTGGCCACAAATAGATTTACATGCAATGCATATAAGGGCATGTAAAATAAGGCCACCTCAGCTGTCTCATAGTCTGTACACATCAGCTTTGGTCTATATGGAAGAGTGGGAAAAAAGAAGAAAGAAGAGAGCTGACTCTTATTTAGTAGCCAGCTTTGCTTAGAGGTATGGTAGATTATTTATGATAGTTATTGTAAAGCATCTAGAGACAACTTTTAGAGATAGTTATTGTACGAGCTTGCTTTTAATTTACTATTAGCCTACAGTAGATTTTGTTGTTCTACTTGCTCTAAATGTGAAGATAGTTATTGTACGAGCTTGCTTTTAATTTACTATTAGCCTATAGTAGAGTTTGCTGATTTACTTGCTCGAAATGTGAAAAGTTATTATGTCTTCTGTGTTGTATTGTGCTGCCGGCGGCCGCACACTTAATTATGTCGGTGACTGCAATAAGGTTTAACTTGTTGATATGCTCACTTAAAGAATTGTTGTAAGCAGACATGGATGGTGCAAGCAGACAAACTGAAAGAAGAAGTGGCAAAAATGATAACAAGTTCGACTACTCATAGCCTGCTCGAGAGCCTACATCTCATCGATGCATTGGACCGTCTTTGCATAAATCATCTTTTTGAAGAGGAGATTAATCTTATGTTAACTCAAATTAACAATGCCAATGTCAGTGACTGCGATCTTCATACGGTTGCTTTGAGGTTTTATCTACTCCGTAAACATGGATACAAGGTTTCACCAGGTAAGATAGGTCTAATTCGGAATAATTATGTACTTGAGGATGTTATCAGACTAACTAGTGGAATTTCTCACGCAATTGCGCTGCTACATATTGCAACATATTATATTCATTATAAATCTCCAAAATTTTGAAAATATATGTGTATTTGCTATATAATTGTAGTGGTCGTAGATGAACGCGCACCGTTATAATTTAGCAATATCAAAATAAGTGACATAGATCCTCAGTGCATGTACAAATTTTCTGGATTTGTTATGTGGAAATGATATTAGTAGATTTGTCATCTAAAATAATTTAATTTTATCAACATATAATTTTTTTTCAGTATTTTACACCCCACCTTTACGGTATTAATATGGTGCCATTAATGATATCTCTTTGTAGCTTTGACATCACTGATTGACAAATTCGATCCTCATGCACAGATGTGTTTGCGAGGTTTAAGGATGGAAAGGGAAGTTTTGCAGCCAACACTCCAGAGGAAATACTGAGCCTTTACAATGCTGCACATTTTAGGACCCATGGAGAGGCAATACTTGACGAAGCTATATTGTTCACCCAAGAGTGTTTAGAATCAATGTTGCCCTATCTTGAAGGATCATTAGCACATGAAATAAAATATGCACTTGAGATGCCCCTCCCTAGAAGGGTTGCAATTTACGAGGCAAATTATTACATCTCCACATATGAGAAAGAGGCAACAGTGCATCAAATGGTATTGCAACTTGCAAAGTTGAACTTCAACCTTATGCAACTCCATTATCAACAAGAGTTGAAAATCATTACGAGGTGAAGTGACCACTGTTATTTCAATTTATGTTCCATGATTAACATTCAAATGAAAAAAGAGTGCCGATACTAATCAATCTGAAAAATGGTATTTCCATATTTTAAATTTATATCCCTTTAACGAATTTTCCTTTTATGTTTTTAAGACACCCCTAATAAAAAACAATGTTTCATTAATGTACAGGTGGTGGAAGGATCTACAAGTTGAATCGAGGCTCCCATTTGCGCGAGATAGAATTGTGGAGTGCTATTTGTGGATGTTAGGAGTATATTTCGAACAAAGTCATTCACGAGGCCGAATAATATTAACAATGGTTATTTCCATTCTAACCATGGTTGACGATATTTTTGATTCCTATGGAACTCGAGAAGAGTGTGAATTGTTTACCAAGTGTATAGAAAGGTTTGTATTGCTTTTCCTAAGGAGAAAGATTTTTATTCTCATTTCACTAAAATTGAGGTCTTTTTTTTTTTACAAAGAGCTACAAAAAGAAATAATAAAGCAAAAAGAGTAAAGCTATTTTCAGCTCTAAAGCATCATCTTATTTTCTTTGACCCAAATAGTTTGAGTGCTAACCAAAAATTCGGCACTGGGCAGCAGCCACACGTGGCAAGTGTAGAGCCCAGTGCAATCATAGCCCCGTTCGTTTCAGCTTCTGCTTTAAAAAAAATAGATTATTTATCGAACGGGAGGATTCTGGACAGCTTCTCTGAGAATCAGAAGCTACCTTCTATATAGAATCAGAATCTTATTCTCACTGGCCTAGTCTAGATCCTAAAAGTCATAGCCGACTCGACCCGATTCTCTCATAATCAGAAGCAGCTTCTCACATAATCCAGAATCCATAATCTTGAAGTTAAAGTGAACTGGGCCCATAATGGGGCACAAAATATATTAGTATGCTATGGAACATATAAAAATTTATGTTTTCTTCAAAGGCATGTACAAATTAAATTTTCCTTTAACATATTAACTTAACTAGCAAGGTAGCTCACACACTTGCGTATGCATCATTCTTAAAGCATATTTAAATGACTAGGCAAATATGTGATTCTACTTTTTTTTTAGAAAATAGATCATTGCAGAATTCCATTGTGATATTTTGATAAAATATATTAAGGATAGAATATATTCAATCCATTTCACAATACTCGTCACACCACATGTGATATAAACTTTCTTCTCAAAATACTTGCATAGCAAAACAGTAAATGAACATAACATAATATTTTTCATTTATATTATCATCTCTTAATTTCATTATTGCGGTGCATGCTTAGCTCTTTCTTTCAATACTTCTTTTAGTGCACGTCACATTGCTGATACCGGTATAGCCGAGTGAACAACTATCGATGTATCACTATCTTAATCTCTTTATTCTATGGAGGTCCACCAAATAAAGAGTTAGAATATTTTTTTAATAAAATTTTTAGCTTATTCTATATTTTCTTAGTGACTGTAAAAAATCTGAATCGACGTTATTACATAATAGTTAGTAATATACACACACAAACCCAAATCAAATTTCTTACCTTATTTTATTTATTTATTTCTTAAATTAACATATTTTTGAAATTTTAATTCAGAATTTTTTTTCTATTTCTCACTTATTATCAAATTAAAAAATAATCCCTAATTTCCTTTTATTATTATTCTTCAACAATTTTTGTTGTTATTTTTTATTTAATTTTGAATTTTAATTTTTAGTTTAGAGTTAAAATCAAATGGCTAATTTCCTTTTGTTGTTTATTTTGAATTTATGTCAATTTCTATTGTTATTTTTATTTAATTTTGTATATCATTTTTATATTATAATTCATATAAATGTTCAATTGCTAGTTTTTATTTCCTTTTATTTAGAGTTAGGTATGAAAGTTAAATAATTGGTTTCCTTTTAATTTTGTATTTCAATTTTTTTTCTATTGTACTCGATATAGATTCTTTCTTCTAAGATAAGTCACTAATTTTATTGTTATTTTTTATTGTATTTAGCATGAATCTTCTTTCAAAAATTTTTGTTTTCATTCCTAAGTTTTTTTATTGTCCAAGTGCTAATTTTTATCTAATTTTATTCATAATTTTAGCTACTACGGGTTTTAATTTGGTGTTCATATGAAAATCAAATGTCTATTTTCGTTTATTTTTATTCCAAATTATTATTATTTTTAATTATGCTTGTCATGGATTCTTTCTTGTAATCCAAAATAATAACATCCAATGACTACTGCAGTTTAGCTTAGTTAGGGTCCGCTAGATTAAGAGTCAAATATTTTATTATTTTTGAGAATTTTTTATTATATTCCTATTTTATCAAAAGATTCGATGACGAATGTAACTAGGGTCCATTAGGTTATGGGCTAGATGTTTTACTTTTTTTTAAAGAATTTATAGAATATTTTTCTTTTTTTTCTTAGCAACTTCTCATGAGCTTTTAATATATAATAGATGAAGACGATGCAAGCATGGTGCACAACTTTGGGCATTGAGCAAATTTAACAGGGGTATTAGACGAAGACGATGCTTCGGTATACGTGTGCGTCCTATATAAATCAACAATATTCAAAGAAAAATATATCATATAAATCAACTAAGCGAATAATATTTTTAAGATCATATATATATATATATATATATATCATTCCTTGATATATGCAATGTCGGTGAAAATTTTATCGAATGGAAGTTCAAAAGGCTCATTTGTCTTGACGAATAATTAAGCATTGAACAGATTTCAATCATTATGGGTATATAATTAATGGGAATTTGCTTCCTTCAATTCATTGTGAGAAGTTTGTTTTGGCTATAACTTTGTAATAAATTTTGAGCTGTATGTATTTTACCGATACAGAGATCGGAAGGTTAATATATTCTTTTATTATCTAAAAAAATTAATGGGAATTTATTCATTTCCAGTTGGGATCAAAGTGGTGCCGAAGATCTCCCAGAGTGCATGCAATTTGCGTTGGGAAAAATTTTGGACAGCTATCAAACCATCGAGCATCAACTATCACCGCAGGAGAAATACCGTATGACCTACCTCAGAAACTTTGTGAGTCACCTTTTTCCGTCTGCGTATGTCACGTATTTATATCCCCTGGAAAGTATCATAACCCCCCCCCATCCAACCCATGCCACACACACACACATACATATATATATATATACATATATATATATACATATATACATATATACATATATATATATACATATGTATGCATTTTACTTTCGGGAGTGGTTACTTTTTTCAAAAATTTCACTTTTAGGGTATATACTCATCTGTTACAATTCAAATGAAACACATACCTTTGAAAAATATACTCGAACTCGAAGATTTAAACGAATTTAGATCACATACTTTGTTGATTCATATATAAAATCAGCACATACCTACAATCAAACTACTATCGAAAAAAAACTAGTTTGAATTTCAGTTTAAATCAGTTTAAACTTGTTAGTAAACTGGTTAAACTCAACTTCCTATAAATTTCAAAGATTTTCAAATGTAAATACATGGAAAAAATACCCGTTTTAGATCATAGCGTTTAGGCACCATGGTGCTTCAGCTAATTGTACTATATATAAAATACATTCTACTCCTGGAGTAGTTACTTCCACGTCTAAAATATCAATAAACGTATTTCTATATGTATGTAAGTATGTATATTTTTGCGATCATTCCATTAGTAGAGTTGCATGTAAGCTTAATGCTATCTACACAAATATGTTTTAAATGTATTTCTCTCTATATATACTTGTTGTCTTCAATTCGCAGAAAGTAGATCTTGTTAGGAATTTCAATAGGGAGGTGAAAATGCTTGAAGAAAGCTACGTCCCAAAATCCGTTGAAGAGCACCTGCAGGTTTCACAGAGGAGTGGCGGGTGTTATCTGCTGTCTTGCGCTTCGTTCGTTGGAATGGATGGTACGGCAACCAAGGATTCTTTCGATTGGGTTTCCACCATGCCTAAAATGGTGCAGGCGCTGTGCACAATTCTGAGACTAGCAGATGATCTCGAGTCATACGAGGTAATAAATTAACGCTCGTTTCTGCTCACTCATTAGTTCATACTGACTGGGTCTTTGAAGCCTACGTACTCTCTCCGTCCCATAAAGAGTGTATTTTTAGTTTTTTTTAAGATATATTAGTGTGCAAGGTAAATGACTAATGTGACTCTCATTACTCCATGCATAAGCGTGCTGGTGCTTTGGTTTCCACCGGCACTTAAATGCGCATGTATACATTTACAGCTCTGTATGCAGAAGATTAGTGGGATATTACTCCACGCCAAGTCACTAAGCATGCAAAGGAGCAATTTTTTTTTCAAATCTTGAAGTGGAGTTATGGGAATTAATGGCCTTTGGGTGGGCCCTACGAACTAAAAATGCATTCTTTGTGGGACAAATTTTGAACACTAGAAATGCATTCTTTGTGGGACAGAGGGAGTACTGGCAAATGCATAATTACGATTTCAATTTGGACTGTGAGTTTTGCATTGCAACACGTTATGAAGCTACAGTAGTTTCTTTTACCACGTACTCTCTTCTTCATTTTTATATGACGTATTTTGATTTTACATAAGGATTAAGATCGTGTTGAAATTGAGAAATATATGAAAGAAAATAACTTAGATGTCCTCACTTAATTGTCTTGGAAGATAAAAGATATATTTTATGTGGATAGTAATGAATAAATATATATGGTTGAGAGAAAATAAATAAAGATATTGAAGGAAAGGTCTCATTAAATATACATGCAAGCTTTATGTTTGTGAATAAGATCGTTCAAAAAATAAGTTTTATAAAAGTGAACGGAGGGATTATATATTTAACTAAGTACGTACTAATTGTGTATGCAGCGGGAGCAAATGACGCCTCATGTTGCTTCGACAATCGACAGCTACATGAAACAGTACAATGTCTCAATTGAAATGGCACGGGAGAAGATGAAGGAGCTGAAAGAGGAAACATGGAAAGATGTTAATGGCGAGTGGTTGAAGCCTGATAATACCCATCCGAAGAAGTTACTGGAGGCGATATTCAACCTGGCGAGAACGATGGAGTTCTTCTATAACCAAGATGACAACTTCACAAACAGTCACAACCTGAAGGATACCATTCGCTCGTTATTCGTGGAGCCCTTCACAATCATCTAGCAACCATAAGTAGAGTTCTCACTTTCCAATAAAAGGGATGAGCTAGCTATCTCATCCACCGTACCTACGCTATTGTGATTTAGTTTGGAGTTCTATGTTTGGTGTGTGTTGAATACTTTTGTACAAAGTATTCAACACACCTACTGTGCTTGTAAGTTCGTACTTCATTTTGGTGTTACTATGAGTTGCTTAATTAATCATTTATTTGCTTGCAAAATTCAGCGGCCCTTGTGGTCGGCATTTGCAGGATTTGGCCGTCTCTGCTTAGCAGGGTGGCCTGTGGAGACGCTCATCGTTGATGTGCACCAGGGTTAACCAAAACCGTTTTCGAATTGAAAATCGAGGTCTCGGCAGTGCAGGTTTAACGCGAAAATCGAATGAAAATCGTCAAAAACCGAAGAGTTTCGAAACCGAGCCTTTGAAAAAAGATTCAAAACAAATTCAAAGAAAAAACGAAAATCGCTCGGTTTTTTCCAAAAACCGATCGGTGAGTTGAACCTTTTGGGCGACCGGTTTTTGGAGCGGTTTTCGTCGATTTTTGTCGAAAACCGCTCGATTTTCACTTGTTTTTGACGGTTTACATCGCATAAATTTTTAATTTTTTTTGAATTGAACCTGTTTATCGATCGGTTTAGGATTTTGAACCGGCTCGATATGGTCGAATACCGTAGTTTTCGATGGTTTTGTGAACCCTGATGTGCACCAGCTCCCATTATTAAGAGTAACTATGGAAAATCAAATATCACGTTATTTTCTTTTGCTTTACATGAGAATTCATGACACAAAGCTTTATGATGATTTGGGATTGCAAAGGGGTGGATACATAAAGCACTCTACAAGTTGTGCACAGAATGCAAATCTATTAACTATTCCAAATGAATGGTTGACATAGTTATTTTGCATAAAGCAATAATTTATAAAAGATTAACAGATATAGATTGAAATGATTGTAAATCAAATATTATTACTAATTAACTTTTTCATTAGTTTCTCAAGATTTACTGGCACACAACCTAACCAATTTCGTCATCATTTCCAATGGCGGTGGCAAATTCTAGTGCAATCACCCTCGAATCCCCCAGGCACTTCAACATCTACGTGTAATGAGCAAATAAATAATAAATATAAAAAATAGAAAGCAAATAAGACTCCAAAAATTAAATAAAATTCACCATTAAATAGAGATTGATTTTACAAATCTTTAGGCTCTGAAACCACCTTAATCAAAGTTCGTATAAGGGAGAACGAGCTACTACGGAAAGTTGACCATTAGTCTATGGTGACGCAAGCGTTGACGTCGCGGCTGACGTCAGTAGGCACGCAATGCGAAACGATAGACACGCGGGTCAATCTCAGCTGTTCGTTTGATCGAACGTCGGTGATCACACGATGGTTGAACAGCTGTAGGACACACGACAGACTCTGGTTGGGCCCCTATGCGGCATGATCTGGATCGTTCATGGGTGATCCGATAGTCACTTTTGCAATGGTGAGAGCATCTACGTGGCACATCCCAACGGGTGACGCGTGGCAAGGTCTAAAGCACATGATACCGATCTAACGACCACGATTAGTCATGAAGGATAGCGGCGCAAGTCGACGAAGGTTCATCGGACTTGGGGACGATGACCCTTCGCGTGGTGTTCAATGCCTTCTCGGATGACACGATGTGGTGGGATCGATGTGACTCCTCACCAGGAACTCGAATCCGGCCTCGTTCATGAAAGAGACAACGAGACGACGAAGCTCCAACTAGAACAAGACAGCGGTGCAGCTTGAAACTTCGGCGAGCAATTCCCGTGTGAAGACAGTGGCTCGGGCGTGGCTTCATAGGGCAATAAAGGTGGCACATTCTAGTGCAATCAATGAGTGC
This sequence comes from Rhipidocladum racemiflorum, assembly GCA_036346355.1. NCBI lineage: Eukaryota > Viridiplantae > Streptophyta > Magnoliopsida > Poales > Poaceae > Rhipidocladum > Rhipidocladum racemiflorum. The sequence continues at coordinate 62,521,594 of CM070570.1, forward strand.
GGCAACTGCCTTAAATAGGCCCTTGACGACCGTGTCCGTCGCAAGATACAAGGCATACGTAATGGCCGCGAAGGAGTCCGGCGAGATCACGACAAACGACGTGGCTCGATCCTATCCGCACACATGCCACGCAATCGATGGCTCCTATTGCTAGGGTGTAACATCCCCAATTTCGATCTTTTGCCAAAAACTAATTTAAATTAATTAAATTAAAATTTTGGTTTTTATTCGGTGTTCTAATTAACCTGGCATCCATATCATTCCGAAATTGGAGTTCAATCCTTCGCAGTCCGCAAAGTCGAATTTTCAAATTCCGGTCCTTACCTGAAATTCCACCTGAGTTCCAAAATGCTCCAAAAATCCCGAAACCTATTGCATTAGGTTTTGAATATTCGAAAACATTTTTGAGAATTTTTCCAAGAGTTTTAGAATCCCTTTGGTATTTTATCTCTCGCGGCCTTTCGTCTAATCCATTAAATTCATCCTAGAATTGTCTAAATTCCAAAACTTATCCAAATTCAGTGAAACCAATTTTATTGGGTTCCAAATATTCCCTGGTATTTTTAGGAATTTTTCCAAGATTTTTAGATTATTTTTACTATTTTATCCCGCGTGCATTTGCTTCTTTTTTTCTCGGCTAATGAGGAGTCGCCACGTGGCATGTATTGTACACCCTTCTTCTTCCCTCGGTTGGAAATGTTACAGAGAGCAACTCTTAAGCTCCATTCATGGCGCCTCCACTTTGATTGCTCATAACTCCCTCATCAAAGCTCCAAATCACGAACAGCCGGATCCGTTGCGAAGAGGGAGACGAGAAGAACTCATTCCCCATGACCATTCATCTTCAATCACGTCAGAAATGGCTCAATCAACAAAAAACCGAAATGAGGTTAAATGGAGATTACTCGGCCGTTTCTCCACGGCACCACCACTTCTCAAATCTTCGTCCTAGAGCACTCTACCCCGTGCTCACTTCCTTCCATAGCCATCCTTCTCCATTTCGCCAGAATCAAACAAAGACCGACACCAGTTGTCCTCCGTTGACACCACTGTGTCATATTTTGTTCCGGTGAGCCAAACTCAATTCCGATTGCGTCATCGTGTTCGCGTCGTCGCCACGAGCAAAAGCCCTCAATCGATTTCACTTTTCGTTGCAGGAGGGCGATGAATTTCGCGGTTGAAATTTCCGTTTGGAGCTCAGTTTTTCGTCAATTACTTTTGATCCGGTGAGTTTCTCTCAAATCCGACACCATCGTTGGATTCGCGTTGTCGAAACCTTTCCGAACCTCACCATTCTCAACTCCGCCACCCCTCCCCCCAACAAATCCCTTGTCTAAACCTTATTTTCGGTCACGTTCTGTTCTGGAGGCCAAAAACACCGTAGTTTCGGCAAAAACACTGTAGCTACAGTACCAGGTCGATGCTACAGTACCAGATCAGTGATGCTACAATACCATTTCTCTTTTTCCTTGATTTTCTTTCCAATCCAACTTTGAAACACTCATTCTCTTCTGTCGTAACTCCGAATCGAGTGATTCAAATTCCTAAATTCATCTAAAATCACCCTCTATTTGCCAGTATTATTTTTATAATTTTTAGATTTATTTTATTTTATTTATTTGTTGCTCCGTTTTGCCGCTGTCGTCGCCGAAGAAAGTTTAGTCTAGCAGAGCGACGTGTCTCTCCTCGTTAGCAAAGGCAAGTCTCCTTGACGCATGTTGATCCCATGATTTATAAATGTTTTACACTGTTTTACAAATTGCATTGCTATTTATATAAAAGGATGATGTTAACATTAGGATGTTAGTTATACCTGTTGTTTTTGCCTCCTTGATATTGTTGTCCATGATCTTTTGTCGTCCTAGTACAGTAATTCACCATAATAAATATTTTTGGGAAAATATTCTTTGATTAGGAGAATAATTCTTTGATTGACATTTGAATGGAACATATTAGTATAGAATGTAAATTGGAGCTAGAACCCAACTTAATTAGAGATTACATGAATATTAGTGTTGATGGGGATTATTAATTATGAAATTGATCTATGAACGTTGAGGATTGAAATATTGTGAAGTTGGATTGTGATAGTAGTTCACATTGTAATGGATTGGGGAAATTTTTGGAAGATGTATGGTATTGTGAAGTATTCACGATGGACTAAATAGATCATTGCAAGTAAATAATATGTTGTGGGGACCCATCCCCGGGATTCCATTGATTCACTCGGTGGCATCACACAGCCCAAGTAAATCAAGAGAATCTTGAGCGGCACGCATATACGCCCGTGTTGGTCCCAGGAAAGTTCACCAACACGCGCGACAACGCATAACAGTTTGGATCATATCTCACACAATAACGGGAATTTAAACATTTATATTACATGCCAAAAGTGATCTGATGAGTTCACAACGACATACACATAGAGTTTTACATTAACAAGCAATGCGGAAATAAACATAAACGATAAAGTGTTATCCAAATAGAGAATGCCCTAACCTCGTGCAACCGGTCAAGGGGTTAAGAACGACCCTCTACACATTATCATCGGAGGCGTCAGCCCGGTAAGGATCCACGGGCGACGTCTCAACCTCACCTACAGTAATTGACAATCCAGTTGAGTACAAAAGGTGTACTCGCACAATAGGATAGATTATGCATTGAACCCTACTTACATGAGGTTGATTCACCAAGGAAGGCAATAGGTAATTTCATCATAAAGCAACATTTGAGTAAAATCATAGACACTTATAGATTGAAATTTGCTGTTTGATAAACATTTGCAAAATCTTGATACATAAAGTAATTGTAATCATTCCAAGTCCTTTTTCATACCTCCAAGCATTTCCGAGACACGAGTCTGACGCTCGCGCTCATCACACCCACGGATACTCCAATACCCGTGAGTCTCCTTCCACGAGTACTCCGATACTTGTGAAGTTCCTCCCATGAGTACTCTAATACTCACGAGATTTTTCCCACACCATCCATCTTACCCGGTACTTAATACTCGCCAAGTGACTGACAAATTAAGCATCGTCCTTAACCATGGACGCGGCTATTCGAATAGTTTAACTCTGCAGAGGTACGACTTTACCCACACGACACGCCACACTCATAAGCCCAGCTATTAGCACAATTCCTTTGATGTGCCGGCCGAGGTAAACGTGAAAAAACCATTTTCCAGTATGCATGGTAGTGTATTTAAACCACCCGGGTGACTGTGACCCTTGATCGCGCGTGCTCGGTGACCTGTGTGTGTGTGTGGATCAAGGAGTACACCCATTACTGAACATCCATGACGCCACAACGTCAAGGGATTTCGAAGGACATTCCCCAACACTCCGCAAAGTTTGGGGAATTCCCGCGGACCTTCCTTGACGCTCACAACTCTCATGGAACTCCGAGTGCACGTGGTTTAAACACCCCTAGTCATACACAAGTACTTGGCTAAGCCGGCCCCATAAACGGCGTGTGGTTCGCACGATAGTTCTGAAAAGATGTGATAATTGCCTAGGGGGGTGAATAGGCTAATTAAAATTTTAGACAATTTAAAGCAGCGGAAAAAGGACGGATATTCCGATCCAGTATCGGAACTTCCGATATCTTTGGAACTTCCGTAATCAAATCGGAATATCCGATTAACACTGAACAAGTGGATTCAAGATTAGGACAAGCAATTTAAACTACTTGCTCTCAGCAACTAATATGAGCATCAAAGTACCACAGGACTAATGAGACAATAAGTGACAAGAGAGAACACAACAATTTGTTTCCCGGAGTTCGGATCCTTGAGGGGATCAGACGCTCTCGCTGGAGGAGGCTCCCAAGGAGCCGGGTCTCTTCCAACCCTTTCCTCACAAACCTCGATCACACTTGAGGCTTGATTCCACTATTGATCCTTTCCTTTCTGAGGCGGAGCCGGCCTTCACAAACTTCTCACGGCGCCCCACAATCGTTTGGGGCTCGTGGAGCGACGCCAGCCATCTAGGAGTCCTTCAACCTCCAAGAGTAATGAATGCACTTGATTCTCGATCTTGAGAGGTCCTCTAATTTCTCAAGATGAATGACAACTTAGCTCTTTAACTCACAACCACACTTGACAATTCCTCACTCACCAAATGATCCCTAAGATCAAGGAGGAGGATGGCTCAAGATTGCTCTAGAGAGTGCTCAAGAAGCTCAAGTGCTCAGCTTAAGCAAGTGTGTAACCTACAAATGGAGAGGGAGAGGGGTATTTATAGATTTGGTTCAAAACTAGCCGTTACTCCTCGTGACTCACCGCACATCGGAATATCCGAACCAACCTTCGAACTTCCAAAGAGTGAAAACTACCGTAACTTGACAAGCTTCCAACGGTGCCGAAATTACATGCATCTGAATGTCCGATATCAGCTTCGAACATCCGAAGTGACACCTGCAGAGAGGGAACCAAGCTAAACAATACTAAGTTCACATCGGAATGTCCGATATAAAATATCGGAACATCCTAAACAAAAACAGAGAGTTCCCAAATCGAAAACAACCACTTCTAACTTTCAAGATGCAACTTCTGACAGTCCAAACTAGACAGAGAGCACCTTTCACAAGATAGCACACATCGGACCTTCCGATACCCAAGATCTAACATCCGGGTTAACAGAGAGCTCCCAAACTAAAAACTCAATGTATCGGAACATCCGACACAATACATCGGAATGTCCGACTCCTAACAACACAACGGACTAAAGCACAACTACACTTCGAACTTTCAAACATCGGAATGTCCGATACAATATCGGAACATCCGACTGAACCTTAAACAAACCTCATTCAAGCGAGAGGACACTACTAACTCTTTGAGAGACTAGACAAAGTTCATCTTGAGCAAGAAGACCATCTCTAGATCAATTTCAATGCACCCCTCTTAATAGTACGGCATTCCTATGACTCAACAGATTAAAATTAAAAGCTCAAATACTATTTTTCTTACTCAACTCCACTAGGGGATACTTCATGGACATAGACGATCTCTTCTTGAAACTCTTACCTGTTCATGAACTAGTTGAACACATTAGACTCTTTAATCGTTTGTCATTAATCATCCAAAACAATTTTAGGGAGCCTAGATGCACTTTCAAGTTCTTAAAGAGATGTCACCAGGATTCAATCCTTAAGGTCCTTAGCCAACCTTTCTACTCATTATCCACAATTCCAACCAACATCATCATAATCATTCTTGATCATTGCGACCGATGAACTAAGTCCATCTATCGCGGTTTCTAACGATCATTCTAAGCCTGGCTAAGCAATGTGTGTGAACCCATAAGTAATAATTAACCCAACCACCTAAGGCGACAATGGAAATTCGAAGAAACATGGCAAGGTGAATATCACATCCATAAAGCATTAACTAGCCATTCTACCCAACATAGGGATAATCTGAAAGTAAGCATGCAACTTGTAAAAGTATCCGCAAAACATAATTGCAAATAATGGGAATGATATGTTCAAGGATTAAGGTATAGATTTGGTGCCTTGCTGCTCGTCCAGGGCGTCGAAGATGATATCATACTCCGGGTTGTCCTCCGAAGCGTCGACACCTAACGAGAAAATCCAATTTCAAAGAACACCAATTAAGAACCAAACAATTAACAACACGAGAACATGCTCAATCATGCATGAGATGCATCATGATTATACTTCTAATACTAGCATGCATACGAGAAGCATTTTATCTAATTGGGTCCGGAGTATTTGAGCTAACCCGGAGTATCCGGGTTGACCTTCTCGGACCTCTAGTGCTGACTAGCCCGGAGTATCCATGTTTAACCCAGGAGTATCCGAGTTATCCGGGTTGAAACCCTGGAGTATCCGGGATGGGTTCCTCGGTTCAGTTCTTTGTTTCGTACTGACGCATCTGGAGTGTCCGGGCCAATGTCCGGACTATCCGGACTGGCTGTTTTGTCCGAAAATGACTATTGCACAAGGGGCTCCTACATTACAAAAAGGTGACTTAGGGTGGAACCTTACCACTTCTAGGGTGTTCTTGTACTTGGTGGGAGGCCGGTTCATCGACGGGACGAGGAATGGCTTCGCGGAATTGCTCGTTGTGCTTTCCTCCGGTATCAACTCCTCCTCTTCGCTCCCAGGAAAAATGCCTTCACTTCGGGTGCTTGCAGCAGCTTCTACTCCTCCTCAAGCTAGCAAACTATCATGCACGGCCCGATCGTCGACGGAAACAGGATTTTCATGGGGGAGGAGATGAATGAGTCCCAAGTGACACATTTTCAGCACAAGGAGGGGCAAAACTTGATTAGAAATTACCTAATACTTGGAGCATCAACAATCCATTTGGATGGATTTGAAGCTCTTGATCTTAGCTTCAAGATGGTATAACATGCACAAGCTAAAACTGAATTTTTGGTGGAGATTTGTGGGGATGAAATGAAGGTGGTGGAAGTCCTCTTGCTCTCTCCCCTTGAGCAGGAATTGCTGGTTGAATGGGAGCATGAAAATGGGTTGAAGGAGATCCCAAGGTGAGAAAAAGGCTTATATATGGTTGCCCCTCCATCCCTTACATGTGGGGCTTGGTCCCACATGCCATGGAGGGGTAAGAAAGTGGGTAAGGAGTAGGTAAGGTGAGAAAAGGTAGATTAGGTGTGCAGAATTTTCCTCTCTCTCTTACTAGTGGGGTCCTCATGTCATTGACTCATGGTGGGTGAAGTTTAGGTATAAATAGTAGCAGTTTTACCAAGGGTCATGAACATTATAATTTCATACTTATTTATCTAAAATGATGTTAGCATCTATATAACCCTAATTAAGTGTTGATCATGCCACTAATATGAATGATATGAGCATGCCATGCACAAATTAGCTTTTACACAACTTTGGGCTGTCACAAAACCTACCCCCCTTAAAGAGAATCTCGACCTCGAGATTGATTTGCGTCAGTGAAGAGATGAGGGTACTCAGCTCGAATGTGATCTTCACACTCCCATGTAGCCTCATCGGGAGTATGGTTACTCCATTGAACCTTGAAGAATTTGATGGTGTGATTCCGAGTGACACGCTCTCGCTCGTTAAGAATGCAAACTGGATATTCCTTGTATGACAAATCGGGTTGCAATTCGAGAGGTAGCTTCGATTGGAACACGGAGGCATTTCTTCAGTTGAGAGACATGAAAGACGTCATGTACCTCGGAGAGGGAAGGTGGAAGTTCCAATTGATATGCCACCGCTCCTCGCTTTGCTACGATTCGGAAGGGTCCGATGTAGCGAGGTGCTAGCTTTCCTTTAACTTGGAAACGGCGAATTCCCTTCATCGAAGAAACCTTGAGGTAGACATAGTCATTCACCTCGAAAGTTAAAGCACGACGACGGCGATCAGCATAGCTCTTTTAACGAGACAGCGCTGTCCGCAATCGTTCTTGGATCATCTGTACTCGCTCTTCTGCCTCGGCGACCAAGTCTGGGCTAAAGATGGGTCTTTCACTAGATTCGGACCAATTGAGTGGAGTTCTACAAGATCTCCCTTAAAGAGCTTCAAAAGGCAACATTTGAAGACTAGCTTGATAGCTATTGTTGTAGGAAAACTCCACGAGTGGCAAGCACTTCTCCCAATCCTTGTCGTATGTGAGGGCACAACCCCTAAGCATATCCTCGAGGATTTGGTTCACTCTCTCAGCTTGTCCATCAGTTTGGGGATGATAGGAAGTGCTGAATGAAAGTCGAGTTCCCATGGCTTTGTGAAGACATTGCCAGAAATGCGAGGTAAACTGGGTACCCCTATCTGATACAATTCTTTTGGGAACACCATGTAAAGACACAATCCGAGAGAGATACAACTCCGCTAGCTTGCTTACGGTGTCGGTAACCTTGACAGGAAGAAAATGAGCAGTTTTGGTCAATCGGTCAACAATCACCCAAAGAGTTGAAACCTTTTTGCGTCTTAGGCAATCAGGTGATGAAATCCATGTTGATTTCTTCCCATTTCCACAAAGGAATTGGTAGCGGTTGGAGTGTACCGGCTGAACGCAAATGGTCGGCTTTCACCCTTTGGCATATGTCACACTCGACGATATACCGGGCGATTTCTCGCTTCATCCGGGTCCACCAAAGTCTCGGCTTAAGATCTTGGTACATTTTTGTGCTCCTGGGATGAATAGAGAATGAGGAGTTATGAGCTTCATTGAGAATGGATTGCTTCAACTCCTTGCAATTCGGCACTACCAAACGGGTGCCAAACCATAAGGCACATTGAGGGTCTTTAGTGAAGCAAATAGCTTTTCCTTGCGTGATATTGGCTCGAATAAGTGCCATGCCTTTGTCCTTCTTTTGAGCTTCTTTAATCTGGTCCAAGGGGTTAGATTTGATCTCAAGGATAGCTAGGAATCCCTTACTCACCACTTCTAATCCGAGTCTTCGGAATTCAGCTCACATTGCCTCCGATTCCGGTTCCGCCGAAATGCAATTGCATTGCGATTTTCGGCTCAAGGCATCAGCAACGACATTGGTTTTTCCGGGATGATAATGGAGTCCCATGTCGTAGTCTTTGATCAATTTGAGCCACCTTCTTTGCCTCAAATTTAGATCGGATTGAGTGAATATGTACTTCAGGCTCTTGTGATCAGTGTAGATTTTGCAACGATTACCGATGAGGTAATGTCACCAAATTTTTAGAGCATGCACCACAGCTGCTAGCTCTAAGTCATGGGTTGGATAATTCATCTCATGTGGCCTCAATTGTCTGGATGCATATGCCACCACTCGGCCTCCTTGCATAAGTACACAACCGAGTTCGAGGCGTGATGCATCGCAATATATGTCGAAGGCCTTATGAACATCCGGCAGCACTAAGACGGGTGCGGTGGTTAAGCGATCCTTCAACAGTTGGAAACTCGCTTCACACTCTGCTGACCATAAAAACTTATTTTCCTTCTTCAAAATTTCGGTCAGTGGGTTCGCAATCTTGGAGAAGTTATCCATGAACCGGTGGTAGTAACCCACAAGTCCGAGAAAACTCCGAACCTCTGTGACGGTCTTCAGCTGGCCCCAGTTAAGTACTGAATGTACTTTGCTCGGGTCAACCGCAATGCCACCTTCTGATAGCACATGGCCTAAGAAAGCAACCTCCTTTAGCCAAAATTCACACTTGATGAATTTCGCGTACAATCGGTGTTCTCGCAACTTCTCCAGAATAGTCCGAAGGTGTACTTCATGTTCTTTTTCAAATTTGGAGTAGACGAGGATGTCTTCAATGAAGATGACAACAAAATTGTCAAGGTACTCCATGAAAACTGAATTAATGAGACTCATGAAATAGGCCAGTGCATTGGTCAAGCCGAAAGACATGACGATATACTCGTATAGGCCATAACGAATAGAGAATGCTGTCTTCGGAATGTCTCCCGTCCTGATTTTGATTTGATGGTAGCCTGACCTCAAATCAATCTTGGAGAATATACAGGCTTTGTTCATTTGATCGAACAAATCGTCAATCCGAGGGAGTGGATACTTGTTCTTGACCGTTACTTCATTCAACGGATGGTAGTCAACACACATCCGCAAACTGTTATCCTTCTTCTTCACAAGCACTGGGAATCCCCAGGGTGAGGAGCTCGGTCGAATGAAGCCCTTCTCTTGCTGCTCCGCGAGTTGTTTCTTCAATTCGATCAACTCATTCGGAGGCATCCGGTATGGACGTTTAGAAATTGGAGCCGTTCCGGGCAGTAATTCAATAACAAATTCCACTTCTCGGTCTAGCGGCATTCCCGGTAGTTCTTCTGGAAAGACTTCAGGATAGTCGCCTACCACTGGTACATCACTTATCTCGAGAAATGGCTCATCCCTCAAGGCATAGAGATGAGTTGAATTAGAACTGGACGCAAAGACGACTTGCTCGCCGCTTGCACTAGTGAGGGAGATGGATCTTTGTGCACAGTTGATGCATCCTTGATGCTTGGAAAACCAATCCATCCCAAGAATGACTTCAATTCCCTCCGTCTTGATCACGATCAAGTCAGCTAGAAATTCTACCCCAGTAATTCAATGCTAACTCCCCAGCAAATTTGATCGGTTCTCAACTCCGATCCTAGCGCTCTAATGAGAAGAGGCGGATGCATTGGTTGGATAGAAAACCCATTATGAGTAGCAAACCCTTCTTTGATGAATGAGTGCGATGCTCCAGAATCAAATAATGCAGTAGCTGGGTAGGAGTTGATAAGAAGCGTACCCAACACCACATCCGGTGCATCCTGAGCTTCCTCGACGGTGACGTGGTTGATGCGACCACGTTGTTGTTGGTCCCAGGGATTCCATTGATTCACTCGGTGGCATCACACAGCCCAAGTAAATCAAGAGAATCTCGAGCGGCCCGCATATATGCCCGTGTTGGTCCCAGGAAAGTTCACCAACACGCGCGACAACGCATAACAGTTTGGATCATATCTCACACAATAACGGGAATTTAAACATTTATATTACATGCCAAAAGTGATACAGTAGTTCACAACGACATACACATAGAGTTTTACATTAACAAGTAGCGGAAATAAACATAAACGACAAAAGTGTTTTCCAGCGTAGTATGCCCCAACCCTCAGGCAACCGGCTGGGGGTTAAGAACGACCCTCTACACGTTATCATCGGAGGCGTCAGCCCGGTAAGGATCCACGTGTGACGTCTCAACCTCACCTGCAGTAATGGACAATCCGGTTGAGTACAAAAGGTGTACTCGCACAATAGGATAGATTATGCATTGAACCCTACTTACATAAGGTTGATTCACCAAGGAAGGCAATAGGTAATTTCAGCATAAAGCAACATTTGAGTAAAATCATAGACACATATAGATTGAAATTTGCTGTTTGGTAAACATTTGCAAAATCTTGATACATAAAGTAATTGTGATCATTCCAAGTCCTTTTACATGCCTCCAAGCATTTCCGAGACACGAGTCTGACGCTTGCGCTCATCACACTCATGGATACTCCAATACCCGTGAGTCTCCTTCCACGAGTACTCCGATACTCGTGAAGTTCCTCCCATGAGTACTCCAATGCTCACGAGACTTTTCCCACACCATCAATCTTACCCGGTCCTTAATACTCGCCAAGTGACTGACAAATTAAGCATCGTCCTTAACCATGGACGCGGCTATTCGAATAGTTTAACTCTGCAGAGGTATGACTTTACCCACACGACACGCCACACTCGTAAGCCCAGCTATTAGCACAAGTCCTTTGATGTGCCGGCCGAGGTAAACATGACAAAACTATTTTCCAGTATGCATGGTAGTGTATTTAAACCAACCGAGTGACTGTGACCCTTGATCTCACGTGCTCGGTGACCTGTGTGTGTGTGGATCAAGGAGTACACCCGTTACTGAACATCCATGACGCCACAACATCAAGGGATTTCGAAGGACATTCCCCAACACTCCTCAAAGTTTGGGGAATTCCCGCGGACCTTCCTTGACGCTCACAACGCTCAAGGAACTCCGAGTGCATGTGGTTTAAACACCCCTAGTCATACACAAGTACTTGGCTAAGCCGGCCCCATAAACGGCGTGTGGTTCGCACGATAGTTACTTAAAGAGATGTGTGAATCATGTGATGAAAAATTGGCTTGATTTTGTGCTGAAAAATTGGTTAGGATTAATCTTGCAAAATTGCTTGCATGAAGGACCAAACATTCAAACATCCAAAAACAGAGACTTTGCATTTGCGCCAGACCAAATATCCAAAAACAGTGAGTTTCGCATGTATGACGAACCAAACTTTTTGGTCTGTCATAAACGTGATTTTGATGCTTTTACGCTTGTTCAAGAAATCGCGTTTTTCCCATGTATGACAAACCAAATTTTTTGGTCTGTCATACACATGCTTTTGGCGACCTCATTTTTCCCATGTATGACAAACCAAATTTTTTGGTCTGTCATACACATGCTTTTGGCAACCTTGTTTTTCCCATGTATGACAAACCAATTTTTTTGGTCTGTCATACACATGCTTTTGGCGACCTCGTTTTTTCCATGTATGACAAACCAAATTTTTTGGTCTGTCATACACATGCTTTTGGCGACCTTGTTTTTCCCATGTATGACAAACCAAATTTTTTGGTCTGTCATACACATGTTTTTGGCAACCTCGTTTTTTCCATGTACGACAGACCAAATTTTTTGGTATGTCGTAAATGTGCTTCTGAAGGTTTTTGCGCGGGACCAAGTTCTTAAAAACAGTAAGTTTTACATGTACGCCGGACCAAATTTTTTGGTCCGTCGTGAATGCATTTTTGCTCGATTAGGGTTTTGAGCAAACTTGAAATTGAGTTTTTGGTTTGACCTTGAGATAATGAAATTGGTGAGAATTTCATGATGCTTGTTTTGAAGTGGACTTTATGCAATGCTCGTGTGAGTATTTGCATGAACTAATGTTGAGTCAAGTCGCGGACTTGTGCTCGGATTTGTTTTATGGTTTGTTCATGTGCAGGTATTGCTCGAAGACGAACGTGGTCGATGACGGGACCGGAACTAGGTTCATGGAGGAGCTGAGGTTCGGGACTAGGTTTAGGGAGGAACTGAGGTCTTGGTGGTCAAGGATGTCATGCGGGACGTTCGGGCTAAGAGAATGGTGCACATGAAGAATGGTTAGTCACGTGAGAATGGCAGGAGGTCATTCGCGTGCAAAGTGTTAGTCACGTGAGTATGGCAGGTGGCCATACGCGTGCAAAGTGTTAGTCACGTGAGTATGGTAGGGTTGCCATACGCGTGCAAGAGTTGTACTTGGCCAGGTTGGGCCAAGAGGAGTTGTATACATACTCTTTCTAGATTAGAAATTGTATTCAGAACTCCTTGTGTTTTGCTCCTTTAAATAGGAGGGGTGTCTCCTGTTGAAGGGCATCAAGCAGAGCTGAGCGCATTGAGAGCTTGAGCTAAGTTTTTAGGATTTGTACTCTTTTGATGAGAGTACTTTAGACAAAAGAAATAAAGATCAATTCTTCCAGATCCTTGCGTGCTACAGTAACCGCATTGCTACAGTGTCTCTGTTTTGGTTTTTGGTTGCATGCTTGTTCTGGTTCTAGATTGGTTTTTGTTCTTTGAGGTTCATCTTGATTTGATCCATCAAAACCTTTCTAGAGAATTGATTTAGGGTTTCTATAAGTTTAGTTGATTAAACTTTTGTCGTTCTTGTTTAATCTTGAAGTTTTGGTTAGATTAATTTTCGTCATCTTCTGTCACAGCAAGCTTACGAGGTTTATAACTTTTGATTCGTAAGTCCGATCGAGCTGATTCTTTTTGGGTTCGATTCGTATTGGAATCTAGTTTCTCGTGTCCAAATTTCAGATCAATCTAACGGTTGGATCTTTGGGAATTCTTGTTTTACCGAACCTCTATCATTCTGTTTTTGTCGAATACGAGGCAATTATTTGGTTCTATTTTGGGGTGAACTTTTAGTAGATCAAAAAATTTGTTTTAGCTTCCGCACAATCATTCACCCCCCCCTCTGATTGCTATATTCGTATACTTCGATCCTACAAGATGTCACCAGGATTCAATCCTTAAGGTCCTTAGCCAACCTTTCTACTCATTATCCATAATTCCAACCAACATCATCATAATCATTCTTGATCATTGCGGCCGATGAACTAAGTCCATCTATAGAGGTTTCTAACGATCATTCTAAGCCGGGCTAAGCAATGTGTACAAACCCATAAGTAAAAATTAACCCAACCACCTAAGGCGACAATGGAAATTCGAAGGAACATGGCAAGGTGGATATCACATCCATAAGGCATTAACTAGCCATTCTACCCAACATAGGGATAATCTGAAAGTAAGCATGCAACTTGTAAAAGTATCCGCAAAAAATAATTGCAAATAACGGGAATGATATGTTCAAGGATTAAGGTATAGATTTGGTGCCTTGCTGCTCGTCTGGGGCGTCGAAGATGATATCGTACTCCGGGTTGTCCTCCGAAGCGTCGACACCTAACGAGAAAATCCAATTTCAAAGAACACCAATTAAGAACCAAACAATGAACAACACGAGAACATGCTCAATCATGCATGAGATGCATCATGATTATACTTCTAATACTAGCATGCATACGAGAAGCATTTTATCTAATTGGGTCCGGAGTATCCGAGCTTTAACCCGGAGTACCTGGGTTGACCTTCTCGGTCCTCTAGTGCTGACTAACATGGAGTATCCGGGTTTAACCCCGGAGTATCCGGGTTATCCGGACTATCCGGGTTGAAACCCCGGAGTATCCGGGCTGGGTTCCTCGGTTTAGTTCTTTGTTTCGACCTGACGCATCCGGAGTGTCCGGGCCAATGTCCGGACTATCCGGACTGGTTGTTTTGTCCGAAAATGACTATTGCACAAAGAGCTCCTACATTCCAAAAAGGTGACTTAGGGTGGAACCTTACCTCTTCTAGGGTGTTCTTGTACTTGGTGGGAGGCTCGTTCGTCGATGGGACGAGGAATGGCTTCGCAGAATTGCTCGTTGTGCTTTCCTCTGGTATCAACTCCTCCTCTTCGCTCTCGAGAACAATGCCTTCACTCTGGGTGCTTGCAGCAGCTTCTACTCCTCCTCCTCAAGCTAGCAAACTATCAGGCACGGCCCGATCGTTGACGGAAACAGGATTTTCATGGGGGAGGAGATGAATGAGTCCCAAGTGACACATTTTCAGCACAAGGAGGGGCAAAACTTGATTAGAACTTACCTAATATTTCGAGCATCAACAATTGACGAGTACTTATACCATGGGTACCCCCAACTGCCCAAAAAGGCAGTCGGGCCGCCCTAGGCCTAACTTCGGCTGAAGGCCTCGCTGGGCCGCAAGGGACACTCATCCCCGACCAAGCCAGCCGGGGTTTGGTCCGACCCCTATAGGTCGGACACCTCGATGGCACCAGGCTAGCCGAGGCCGACTCCGCCCAAGGGGAACTCGGCATCCACGTTTGTGACCGGGCGCCTTCCCAACAAACACGACGGCTCAGAGCGACGATACGTGGGCAGGTGGCTCCCCTGCAAGAAAGACACCAAAGTCAAGACACCGGTCACGTCGCCCAGACGGGCGCAGCAGACGGACGCGCACCCTCCCGAGACGGCGCCAGAGTCAAAGCCCTACCTCAGCATCTAGCAGATGTGCAACGGTAGGTATGCCACTTCCCAACGGGGCAAAAAACCACGCCGCCCAGTGTGTCTACCGACCCACCACAGGACGGATAGGCACCGGTCAATCGCTGCAGACCAGGACTCCCAGGCTAGGGACACTCCATCCTTTTCTTTTTCTCTTTCTAGACCCCCCATGTCGCCTGCCCCCTCCGGCTATATAAAGAGAGGCAGGGCCCTCAAGAGAGAGGACGAATCGACCGATATAGGGCCTCTTTTTCCTCCTAAGGCAAAAAAGGCTTGTAACCTCACAACCGAAAGCAATACAGAACCACGCACGAACTGGAGTAGGGACATTCGGCCCGAACCAGTATACATCTTGGGCTCCTTGAGTCAGGCCATTCGATGAGCGGAGGCGCGTGACCCCTCTAGACTTACAAATCGTATTACCGGGACTCGAAACCATGACAGTTGGCACGCCAGGTTGGGACCTACGCGCGTCGACATCGTCTCCCAGTTCATCTCCTCGATAGCTTCTTCCGTCAGCGGCGACTCACCAACGGCGAGGGGCTGGATCCGCTTCGGCGCCCTCGACTTCATCGCCACTTCGGCAGGAGAGCTCATGCTCGTCCCCACCGTATTCCGAGACCAGGCGTCCACCAGGAGCCTGGATACCATCGCTGATGTCCTCGACAACCTTCGGCTCGAGGCCCCCATACAGGCCTCGACGCCGGGGCACGTCGCGGGCCACGCTTCCCCCGGCGGACGCACCTCGACACCCACGGGCTCACGACTCGTGGCGATGGCCGGTTATGTACCGACGTCCATCCACGACTTGCTGGAGGACTACTCCAGCCGTGGCTCTAGCTCCGATAAGGAGCATGTCGTGGGCAGATCACACTCCCGCAAGTGCAACATGGCGGGCGTCACGGACCTGCCCGCGATCCCCGTCACTCCTGGAACTCTCCTCCCACGCACCGAAGCGCAGGAGGCAAAGCATCGGCGCGAAAGCTCCGAGCGCCTCCTGGTTCGTCACGCCGAGCTCCAACAGCAACGCGATGAGGTGGAGGCCTGCAGGGCTGAGCTCGACAAACTCCAGGCCGACCTAGAGCGGCATCAGCCTGAGCCCCCGCTCGCATCCGGCGCGCTCGCGCGCCCCACGTACACCACCAGCTTCCCGAGGGGTCGGACGGGCTTCCCTTCTTCCCCCATGCAAGCCAAAACGTCGCCGCAGCTGCGATGCTGCTCCGCGGGCTCCAAGAGCCGACAGACCCTGAGGCCAAGGTCACATACCGAAACCTCCAGGGGCTGATGGAACGTGCTGCCACCCAGCACATACAATGCTCCGGCTCCCACCACTCGAGTGTATCCTCAAGTCGCCCGGGTCCTTCATCCTCGCGGGGTCAACAAAGCCCGGCAAGGGCGGTGCAGCAACTCGAGCAGCCCCAGGCGTCACGCACTCCGGTGCGCCATCGCCTGAGGGACAACCGCGACGTCCGTGCCACCCTCAAGGCGTGGAGAAGAGCGGTTGACGTGGCAGCCCAGTCACACGCTAGGGACAGCGGATGGCGCGACGACCGCGGTCTGAGCCCCGATGGCCCAGGACCACGGGCGTTCGGTCGCGCCATCCACAACGTAGACTTCCCGGCCAGATTCCGGGCCCCAGTCAACATAGCCAAGTACACTGGGGCGACAAACCCCAGTGTCTGGCTAGAAGACTATCGGCTCGCCTGCCGGGCGGGGGGCGCTGTTGATGGTTTCTTCATCATCCAGTACCTCCCCATTTACCTCGCGGACTCTGCTCGAGCCTGGCTCGAATACTTGCCCATGAACACCATCAGGAGTTTGATGGAGCTGACGAACCTCTTCGTCGGAAACTTCCAGGGCATGTACAAACGCCCTGGCAACTCCTGGGACCTGAAGAGCTGCAAACAGCAGCCAGGGGAGACCCTTCGGGACTACATCCGGCGTTTCTCCCAGCAGTGCAATGAGCTCCCTGACGTTCGTGATGCCGACGTCATCGGGGCGTTCATCTACGGCCACTTGCAGGGCCTTGGTACATAAACTGGGCTGTACGAAGCCCAGGATCACCAAGGAGCTCCTTGACATTGCCACCAACCACGCCTCCGGCGAAGAAGCTGTGGGGGCCATCTTCAACGAGAAGAAGGCCAAGCGAGCGCCCGGCGACGAAGTCGGCGCCACCTCCGACCGCTCCGACAAGCGGAGGCAGAAGGGGAAGCAAGGCCGCATGGTCGCCGCCGCCGACCGCCCTGCCAAGCATCAGGCTCGGCAGGCGCCCGACCACTTCGAAAAGTTGATGGATAGCCTGTGTCCGAACCACGGCTACCCCGTCAAGCACAAGTACCGGGACTGCGAAGTCCTGAAACGCTTCCTCTCGGGGAACCCCACGATGCCGCGGGGCAAAGGGAAGAAGCGTGACCCAACTCCAGATGCCGGGGGCAAGGAGGAGGCAGGCGACGAGTTCCTGGAACTCGACGGCTGCCTCATGATTTTCGGTGGACCAGCGTCCTACGCCGACAAGCGGCGGCTCAAGCTCGCCTTCTGCGAGGTCCACACTGTGACCCCTGCCGTACCCAGCTACCTCCGGTGGTCGGAGTCCCCGATCACGCTCGATCCGACCGACCACCCCGATCATGTCCCGAAGCCGGGACGCTACCCGCTCATCGTCGACCCCATCGTAGGGCCGAAGCGCCTAACCAAGGCGCTCATGGACGGCGGCAGCGGCCTCAACATCCTGTATGTTGAGACCTTCGACGCCATGGGGGTCCCTCGCTCAAGTCTCCGACGGAGCAAGGCGCCCTTCCACGGCGTCGTCCCGGGCCAACAGGCCCATTCGCTCGGGCAAGTCGACCTGCCCGTCACCTTCGGGGGCCCGGACAACTTCCGCACCGAAAACCTCACCTTCGAGGTTGTGGATTTTCCTGGCTCCTACCACGCCATCTTGGGGGGGCCGTGCTACGCCAAGTTCATGGCAATCCCCAACTACATTTACCTGAAGCTGAAGATGCCGGGACCACGGGGAGTCATCACCGTGGCTTCGTCTTTTCAACTCGCCTACAACTGCGAACAAAGCAGTTGCAAGCTGGCCTCGGCGGTCATCGCGTCCGCTGAGCTCACCAACCTCCACGCGAGGGTCTCCATCTCCACCCCCGACTCCAGCAAGTCCGGGCCAAGCACCTTCAAGTTCGCCGAGGATACGAAGGATGTCGCGGTCAATCCCGAGGATCCCGCGAAAACCATGCGGGTCGGAGCCGCCCTCCTCCCCAAATAGGAAAGCGCGCTCGTCGACTTCCTCCGAGCCAATCGGGATGTCTTCGCATGGAAGCCTTCTGACATGCCGAGGATCCCGAGGGAGGTCGCCGAGCACTCCTTGAACATTCGACCAGGCTCGAGGCCGGTCACCCAACGCCTGCGCCGCTTTGACGACGAGAAGCGCAAGGCCATTGGGGAGGAGATCGCCAAACTTTTGGCCGCAGGGTTTGTGAAAGAAGTGCGCCACCCCGAGTGGCTGGCAAACCCTGTCCTTATAAAAAAGAAAAATGGGCAATGGAGGATGTGTGTTGACTACACAAGCCTGAACAAAGGCGTGTCCCAAAGACCCTTTTCCATTGCCCCGCATCGACCAAGTCGTCGACTCAACCGCCGAGTGCGAGTCCCTGTCCTTCTTGGATGCCTACTCAGGCTACCACCAGATAGTAATGAAGGAGTCCGACCAGCTCGCGACTTCCTTCATCACTCCATTTGGCTCGTTCTGTTACCTAACGATGCCATTTGGTCTGAAGAATGCGGGCGCTACATACCAACGATGTATGCAAACGTGTTTCATCGACCAAATAGGCCGTAACATCGAGGCGTACATCGATGACATCGTTGTCAAGACAAGGAAGGTCGACGACCTCGTCGCCGACTTGGAAGAAACCTTCGCGAACCTCCGACGGTTCCGCATAAAGATCAACCCCGAGAAGTGTGTTTTCGGGGTCCCCAAGGGAAAGCTGCTCGGCTTCATCATCTCCGAGCGTGGCATCGAGGCCAACCAGGAGAAGATCTCTGCCATCATGAGGATGGGCCCGATCGGCAACCTGAAGGGAGTCCAAAGGCTGACGGGATGCCTTGCGGCCCTAAGCCGCTTTGTCTCCCACCTCGACGAACGTGGGATGCCGCTCTACAAGCTGCTCAAGAAATCCCAACAGTTCACTTGGACGCAGGAAGCCCAGGGAGCCCTCAGTCGGCTGAAGGCTTTCCTAACCTCCCCCTCGGTGCTGGTCGCCCCAGCGCCAGGAGAACCGCTCCTCCTCTACATCGCCGCCACGACCCAGGTCGTCAGCGCGGCGCTAGTCGTGGAGCGGGCAGAAGAAGGCCGTGTGCTCAAAGTACAACAGCCGGTCTACTTCATCAGTGAAGTACTCTCCGAGACTAAAGGCCGGTACCCACAGGTACAGAAGTTGTTGTACGCGGTGCTCATCACGAAGAGGAAGCTGCTCCACTATTTCAACCGACATCCCGTCTTCGTGGTGACCTCCTCACCACTCGGTGAGATCGTCCACAACCGAGACGCCTCAGGGAGGATAGCCAAGTGGACGCTCGAGCTCAACGGCCACGACGTATCGTACGTTCCTAGAACGGCGATCAAGTCACAAGTCCTGGCCGACTTCATCGCCAAGTGGACCGAGGCACAGGAGCCACCTGCCCTCGAAGATCCCGAGTACTGGACGATGTACTTCGATGGGTCCTACACCAAGAACGGAGCAGGGGTTGGAGTCGTCATCATCTCCCCGCTCAGAAACAAGCTTCAATACGCCATCCGACTACTCTTCGACGCGACCAACAACGTCGCCGAGTATGAAGCCCTCGTCAATGGTCTTCGGATCACCGCCGACCTTGGCGCCCGACGACTCTACGTACACGGTGACTCCAAGCTCATCGTCGACTAAGTCATGAAGGCCACGGAGCCGCGCGACGCTCGCATGGCGGCCTACTGCTCGGAAGTGCGCAAGCTCAGGGAAAGGTTCAAAGGTTTCGAACTTCACCATAGCTACAGACGCTACAACAGTGAGGCTGACTCCCTGGCCAACCTCGCCTCCAGCAAGGCACCAGTTCCCCCGGGAATCTTCGTCTCCGACCTCCACAAACCCTCCATCCGGTTGGACGCGACGATTGAGGACACATCCGACCCCCTGAAAGCGACCGCTCCGACCGCCAAACGGTCAGACGCGGGCCCGCCTGGGTCGGACCGTAATGTGTTCGCAACCGATTCCGAATGGAGGAGCCTTTCGTCGACCGATTGACTGATGGATCACTCCCCGCCGACCCGACCGAGGCCCGACGCCTCGCCATACGGGCGAAGTCCTTTGTCCTGATCGAAAAGGACCTGTACAAGAGGAGCCCTTCTAGAGTCCTCCAAAAATGCATCCCAGCCGACCAAGGGAGGCAGCTGCTGCTCGACGTCCACGGCGGAATCTGCGGTCAACATGCCGCACCACGATCCCTCGTAGGGAAGGCCTTCCGTCAAGGCTTCTACTGGCCGACTGCCGTCGCTGACGCCGAGCAAATAGTGCGCACCTGCGAAGGATGCCAGTTCTTCGCCCGGCAGACGCACCTTCCAGCACAAGCCCTACAGACGATCCCCATCACGTGGCCGTTCGCGGTCTGGGGACTCGATCTAGTCAGGCCCTTTAGAAAGGCGCCCGGGGGCTTCACCCATCTGCTTGTCGCGGTGGACAAATTCACCAAGTGGATAGAGGATAAACCAGTCTCGACCATCACGTCAGCACAGGCGGCCAACTTCTTCCACGACATCGTTTATCAGTTCGGAGTCCCGAACTCTATCATCACCGACAACGGAACGCAGTTCACGGGGAAGGAGTTCCTCGAGTTCTGCGACGACTTCAACGTCCACATCGACTGGGCAGCGGTGGCTCATCCTCGAGCCAACGACCAGGCCGAGCGGGCAAACGGTATGATTCTCCAAGGGCTTAAGCCGCGAATCTTCAGTCGACTGAAGAACTTCGCGGGGCGATGGGTGGACGAGTTGCCCTCTATCCTCTGGAGCCTGTGAACCACGTCGACTCGGTCGACCGGGTTTACACCGTTCTTCATGGTGTTCGGTGCCGAAGCTGTCCTGCCCACCGACCTGGAGTACGGTGCCCCAAGACTCCAGGCCTTCAACGAGGCACGGGGGCTCGAGTCACAACAGGATGCCATCGACTAGCTCGACGAGGCACGTGACGTAGCAGTCCTCCAATCGGCCAAGTATCAGCAGACACTACGGCGGTACCACAGTCGCCAGATTCATGGTCGGTCCTTCAACATCGGCGACCTGGTCCTGCGCCAAGTCCAGTCCAACAAGGGAAGGCACAAGCTTTCTCCGCCGTGGGAAGGCCCGTTCGCCGTCGCTGAGATCATTCGACCAAGCACTTTCCGACTCAAGGACGCAGATGGCAATTTCATCCCCAACGCGTGGAATATCGAAAAACTGAGGCGATTCTACCCATGAGGCTTTTCCGTCCACGCGCCACCTGGAAACACAAGATTATTGGCTTGCGCAGGAATGTTGACACTCCGATCCACGTCCACCCACCGAGGTTCCTAAAGGCTACGGTCGCCGAGTGAACCGCGCAACAAGCAAGCAAATGCAAAAAAGAGCAAGGGGCAACTTCCCAGCGAAGCGAAGACTTTATTTCGTCCAAAAATATTTACATCACGGGGGCGGTAGAGGCCTACCGTAACATCACGCCCCCCAAGCCGAGCCATACACCTCGTGGCGGCTCCGCACGACCGCCACGACTGTGAACCTGACCTCATAGAGGCGGGGGACGCCATGGATAAGCGCGTCAACCTGCGCAGTGTCCTGCCTGACCCAAACGGCCTCCATCGCCTCCGAGATCATCCTCCACGCCTCCACCACGGAGTACCTCGCCTGCCAACCGAAAGGCTGGAGATCCGCCATAAAGAAGGGAAGGGGAGCGAAGCAAGAAAAGGGGGGAGGCGAGTGGTTGCATTTGCTAACGCACCCCTCGCCCCTGTTATACCCAAAGGCGCGCAAGACGAGGAGAGTCGTGATAAATGCAGGGGCCAGAAGCCGAAGCAACGCTGCACCAATTCCAACAAGACTTGACTACTCGAAAGTTAAGACATTTCAATCCGAACTTCTTCTCGATTTTCATATTTTTCTCCTCCGCCCTGTCTCCCAAACTTAAGCGCTGCATGACGACCACAGCTTGGTCGCCATGCACCGCTCGGGGGCTACCAGTCCTTAGGGCACACATAGCCCGGTACCCCGGCCGGTTATCGGATTTTCCCAGGCGTAACCCTCTCGACCCGAGCACTACGGCCTACGCCCCAGCGGCTACGGTTGCCAAGTAGTATCTCGCGGAAGAAGGAAGTACCTGTGCGGACCAATTCGTAGTCGGTCGGAAACACTCCTTTCCCGTGTGAGCACAAGCAAACACTTCGCTCCTGGGCTTGTGCCCCTCTTTTCGCACTTCGCCCGAAAGTGTCAGCACGCCAGCCTACGCCCGGCCCCTACGGTCGCCAGGGCTACGGTTGCCAAGTGTTCGTCACAGCAGGCAAGTACAAATAGACGGGCAAACTAATGGTCTGCCAGGTCGGTCGAATCGACAGTAAACTGTAGTCCGTTATATACTAAAGTTTATTGCAACTCTGCACTTCGCCTTTCTCGCGCTCGCAAGGGTCGGTGACCCAACCGGTCGTCGAATTTCCCATAGCGGTGACCCTCTCAACCCGAGTGCTACGGCCTACGCCCCAGCTGCTATGGTTGCTAAGTAGAGCTTCGCGGAAGAAGGAAGTGCCCGTGCGGAACAGTTCACGGTCGGTCGGGAACACTACTTACCCCTGCAAGCACGAGACTGGTAGCCAGCTCTCACACTTGCACGGGTCGACGACGCGGCCAACTACTGGACTTCCCCCTAGTGGTAACCCTCTCGACCCGAGTGCCATGGCCTACGCCCCAGCGGCTATGGTTCCTAAGTAGCGCTTCGCGGGAGAAGGAAGTGCCCGTGCGGGACAATCCATAGTTGCCCGGAACCCCCCTTCTCCGTGCAAGCACGAGTAAGTGTTTTGCGCTTGAGCTCTTGTTTCTTTTTACGCTTGGCTAAAGAGTGTCGGCACGCCAACCTACGCCCGACCCCTACGGTCCCCGGGGCTATGGTTGCCGAGTGTTCGTCACAGCAAGCAAGCGCAAAAAGACAAATCGAACTCATGGTCGATCCGACCGGCCAAGCCCATTGAAACTTTAGTTCATTACGCACTAAAGTCACTAGACTAAAAATAAAAAATTGTCTAACTCTTTTCCTGCTATTGGTGGAGGGTATCTTGCGACGATATCCGGCTGGCGTCGGAGTAGAAAACAGCAAAGATGGGGGACATACCCCAAAAGAGCGGCACCAAGCTACAAAAACTAGCCCTAGCACCGGAACCTTGCTAAAGGCATCCGGGCACCCGCGCCAACTATGGCAACGTCGAGCTACGACCTAAAACTAGCGCACAAATGGTCGCACTCCCCCACAAGATGGAGTTGGGACTCACCAGCTAAGTTGGCCGAACTCCGACCAAGCCAACCAGTCGGGAATGTGCTCCCCCGGCGACGAAGACTCTATTCTTCCTGCGCTTCCCCTAAAAATGGTAACGCTCTGACCTACGCTCTAGCGATCCTAATGGTTCACGATAGCGGCAGTCATTTAGCAAGCGATCGCCACACAAAAGGGGGAGGGGATAAAACTCAAAGGAGGCAGCTCGCCCCCTCCGGCCAACCACCGAAATTTACATATAAGGTATATTGTCCACAAAAGAGAAGGGGGGAGGAAAATGCAAGAAGAAGTAAAATTCATCGGCCGCCTAGGAGGACCTTACTGTGAGGCATCGCCCTCCGAGCTGTCGCCGCCTGCGACGTCACCTGCCCCCAGGGGATCCACACGCAGTCGCCCCTCCAACCCAGCCAGGGCCTCCGCCGCCCTGGTGAGATGGAAAGCGTACAGGGCCATGGTACGCTCCAGGGGGCGCCCAGCCGCACCCCCAACGGCTCCAAGCTCCTGGCCATACTTTCGTAGGCCGGGCGAAGCATGGCGACGAGGTCGGCGCGCGCCCTGAACAGCTCCCACTCAGCGGCCTGGGCCCGAGCCCGTAGGGCCGCCGCCTCCTCCTCCTGAGCTGCGCTCCCTGCTGCCTGAGCGTTCAACGAGGCTTGCAACCTCGCCAATACCACCAACAGGTTGGCCGCCTGGGCCCTTGCCGCGGCGAGCCCGTCGTGAGCAGGCGGAGGATCGCGGGGAGTAGCGCCAGAACCCCCCACCAGAACGGCCGGCGCGGGCGCCACGGGCGGCAAGCCTGGGTCCTGGCGAGGAGCGCTGAAAGGAGAGGAAGAAGTGAGTCACCGTCAGCAAGGGAAGGAACGAACCCGTCCAGAAGACAAAATGATAAAGACTCATGTTGCGGAGGTGGAGGAACCGGCGCCGACGCGGAGCTTCTTGGGGTCCGAACCCCGGGAGCCCCCGGCACCTGGCCGCTTCCCGGCCCTCCGATCGCCGGCATCATCGCCGCCGCTCGCCATCGACTAATCAAATACCCTTCGAAACCGGAACGAAGACCAAGCGACAAAGGCGGGGGAGCGAACTCGAACTGGCCGGGCGTGGCCATCTTCGCTCCCCTCCCATGGTATGTATATGCATGTACGGGGGGGAGAACCGCGCAAACGTCGTCGCTTCGGCTCCCCCCACATCGCATTAAAATTGTGACAAGACGGCGGGAGGCGGAAAGGCGTCGCTTCAAACGAAGCACCGCACAACCCCTCGACTTCAACTCCCAGGTCGGGCCAGCCGTACCGCCGCCAACAAGAGAAGCTTGACGGGCCGCCAAGACTACAAAAAGACTAGAGGCCCAACGGCTCACTCCTGATAGCGGTCGTCACCAACTTCCAACCAGAAGCTAAGCATCCAGACGCTGGAAGCCCAGCCGAAGGAGTCCAGATGACCGCTTCGACCGAGTAACCCCCCGACCGGCTCTTCGACCCGCTTGGGGACTCGGGGGCTACACCCACCGGGGGCGCTTGCGCCCACCCGGACAGAAACAACAAACTAGGTGCGCCCGCACGCACTTGGTCAGGTCCGCTGATCGTAACCCCCGACCGCTTCGACCCGCTGGCCTCTGGTTAAGAACTACACTCGGTGCGCCGCACTGACGTAAACAACCGACTAGGTGCGCCCGCACGCACTTGGTCGGGT
Source organism: Rhipidocladum racemiflorum (assembly GCA_036346355.1). Taxonomy (NCBI): domain Eukaryota; kingdom Viridiplantae; phylum Streptophyta; class Magnoliopsida; order Poales; family Poaceae; genus Rhipidocladum; species Rhipidocladum racemiflorum. The sequence continues at coordinate 62,546,952 of CM070570.1, forward strand.
CCGCTTCGACCGGGTAACCCCCCGACCAGCTCTTCGACCCGCTCGGGGGCTACACCCACCAGGTGCGCTCGCGCGCACCAGGTCAAGACGACCGACGGACCTCGCTCAATCAAGTCTTCACCAACCCAGGGTAAACCCCCAAGCATCTCTTACGAACTCGCTCGGGGGCTCGGGGGCTACTGACGAGTACTTATACCATGGGTACCCCCAGCGGCCCAAGAATGCAATCGGGCCGCCCCAGGCCCAACTTCGGCCGAAGGCCTCACCGGGCCACAAGGGACACTCATCCCCGACCAAGCCAGCCAGGGTTTGGTCCGACCCCCGTAGGTCGGACACCTCGATGGCACCAGGCGAGCCGAGGCCGACTCCGCCCAAGGGGAACTCGGCATCCCCGCCTGTGACCGGCCGCCTGCCCAACGGACATGACGGCTCAGAGCGACTATACGTGGGCAAGTGGCTCCCCTGCAAGAAAGACACCAAAGACAAGACACTGGTCACGTCACCCAGACGGACGCGCACCTTCCCAAGACGGCGCCAGAGTCGAAGCCCTACCTCAGCATCTGGCAGATGTGCAGGGGTAGGTACGCCACTTCCCAACGGGGCAAAAAACCACGCCGCCCAGTGTGTCTACCGACCCACCACAGGACGGATAGGCACCGGTCAATCGCTGGAGACCAGGACTCCCAGGCTAGGGACACTCCATCCTTTTCTTTTTCTCTTTCTAGACCCCCATGTCGCCTGCCCCCTCTGGCTATATAAAGGGAGGCAGAGCCCTCAAGAGAGAGGACGAATCGACCGATATAGGGCCTCTTTTCCTCCTAAGGCAAAAAAAGGCTTGTAACCTCACAACCGAAAGCAATACAGAACCATGCACGAACTGGAGTAGGGATATTCGGCCCGAACCATTATACATCTTGGGCTCCTTGAGTCAGGCCATTCGAGGAGTGGGGGCGCACGACCCCTCTAGACTTACAAATCGTATTGCTGGGACTCGAAACCCCGACAACAATCCATTTGGATGGATTTGAAGCTCTTGATCTTAGCTTCAAGATGGTATAACATGCATAAGCTAAAACTGAATTTTTGGTGGAGATTTGTGGGGATGAAATGAAGGTGGTGGAAGTCCTCTTGCTCTCTCCCCTTGAGCAGGAATTGCTGGTTGAATGGGAGCAGGAAAATGGGTTGAAGGAGATCCCAAGGTGAGAAAAAGGCTTATATATGGTTGCCCCTCCGTCCCTTACATGTGGGGCTTGGTCCCACATGCCATGGAGGGGTAAGAAAGTGGGTAAGGAGTAGGTAAGGTGAGAAAAGGTAGATTAGGTGTGCAGAATTTTCCTCTCTCTCTTACTAGTGGGGTCCTCATGTCATTGACTCATGGTGGGTGAAGTTTAGGTATAAATAGTAGCAGTTTTACCAAGGGTCATGAACATTATAATTTCATACTTATTTATCTAAAATGATGTTAGCATCTATATAACCCTAATTAAGTGTTGATCATGCCACTAATATGAATGATATGAGCATGTCATGCACAAATTAGCTATTACACAATTTTGGGCGGTCACATATGTTGAATTGGATTTTTGGGTTGATAAAATAGTATCAAATGAGAATCAGAGTTAGTTGGATTATTAGTGTTTGTTGGGAATTATTATTAACGTACTGTTAAGAAATAGATGATTATGGAAATATAGATATGTTATAATCATTTATGGAGAATTGTGAATAATGCAGAATATGTATGGTTTATTTAGTTAACTTGGTATCAGTGTGAATGGAAACTACTATTGACGATGAATTAATAAAATCTTAGTTTTATGGAATAATATTTGGTGGTTTAGTAAATGATAATATTACGTATTCTTGGTGGATTAAAGCAGATGATTTAGAGGCGATAATGTGAAGGATTAAATATATGATATTATGAAGTATTATTGGTGGATTGTATTCTAGATGATTAGAGATGATATTGTGAAGTATTCTCGGTGGTTAGTACATGATTTTGTGAAATATTCTTAGTAGATGATAAGATTGATCGCCGTATGAATGATGGATAAATTAATAATACAAGTTATAGTTTAAGGGAAATATTTCATATACAATGATAATTGTAGCTTAACATGGTTTTGGAGTCATGAGTGCACTTGATATAGACTCTACTTGTTGGATAATAGATTGAATTGGATTATTTATATCATTGTGGGATTATGGCAATTTAATGATTATTGGGGATTACAAAATTGATTATAAGGATTGTAATCAACAATGTGATTTGTAGTTTATAAAATAAACTATTGGTGGAATAGAATAGTTCAGTAGAAATGCTTAGACTCGCAATCGGTCAGTATGCACTTATGGGCGGGAATTTCTTATAACTTTTGGAAACTTGTATTGAAAATTATAGGCAAAAAGTATTGCCATTGGTTTACAAAATAAAAACAAAACAAAATGATTTAGACTTGGGCGGAATGGTTTGTCTGGAGGGTGCGGATAGAGCACTGGTCTTGGTTTGTGCAAGTACCGCCTCAAGTTAATTAAGGACCGACGCTTATGACTGTCCATTCTAAGCATAACCGTACAATCACATGTCAAAGTGGACACGACCTGGCTGAATAATTTGTAGAAACCTAACTTAGACTCACTAGTTGGTGGAATGTGAGTGCCGGATAGAGGCAAGACTGTTTTCTCACACGACGCAAGAGGGGGCTTCTATACTAGGTGGATAGAACCCTAACAGCGGTGAAACCTCAGCGGGTGGGTCGGGTTAGGCGTATACATTGTAAAGGCCTTGTCATGATATCTCTGCCAACACACCTAAGGAAGTGTGCTAATAGCTTGGCATCAAGAGAATATCATGTCTTGTGGGTAAAGCTCTACACCTCTACAGAGTGAAAAACTATTCGAATAGCTGTGCCTACGGTCAAGGGTACACGAAGAATGCTTTCATACTGGTAGACTTTGTTTTTATTTTAAAAACTGATGTTTTGGGGTCTGGGAGTGGTTAGAACTCTCAGATGTGCTTCTGGCGGCTAGAGCTAGGTAGGTGGATTGAACCTGTTTTTGTGAACCATGGCAGACAGAGCCATGTGGATGGATTGAATCCTGATCTTTTTGAGATATGACGGGTAGAGCCTGTATACTAGTGATTGGTGGCTAGAACTTTCACTATAATTATAAATAATTTCAAATGTATAAATAATTATAAAAATGGCTTTGTGAAAAATATTACATGTAAAGTTTGTGAAAGTATTGCTTTGTGCAAAGGAACCATAAAAAACCATCCTTGGATTACCCTGCATTATGCATTTTTTTCCAGACTTACTGAGTACTTTATGTACCCACATGCTACATTTTAAACATGTCCCAGAAGTGAAGGAAGCCGTCAAAGGAGATTCCAAGGACTAGGACGCGTACCCCACTCGATTGTCTGTGGGCATATGGATGGGTCACCACTTGGTGTTATCGTCTTCCGCTGTAGTTATTCAAGTTGTTCAGCCTATAAAGGCAGTAATGGTAAACCTCGACCATAAGGTCTTTGCTTTGATTTGGTGTTATTATTACTTGGTTATATGTAATCATGATATGATTGTTGATTCATCACTGTTTGACTGTGTGTATTAGCTACTGATCTGAGACTAGTATAGAAATACACAGGGGATTCCGGATAGCCGATCCGGGGGCCTACATAGGGTAACTCAAATAAAATATTTTTAACAAAACTTTATTTGAACTTTTTAAATTCTTTAATACTTTTAACAAAAGGTTTAATTCAAATAAATTCAAATAAATTCCAAAAAAATTCAAAAGGCATAATGGATTCAAGAAATGCAAATTTTGGGATGTTATAAGCTTCTCATTCTCATCAAATGAATTTGGAACATTTTGCTTTTGTGGCTTGTAGCACACTATTTTTTTTCAAATCTAGCTTCGTGCAAACTTATTTGCAAAGTTAGTTATGTCCTTAACCGCAGAAGCAGTGGCAGACTATGGGTGTTTGGTTACCTGCACAATCCTAGCTTGTTTCGTATGAGTCATCCAGCTAGCCTTGGCCTGACTGAGTGGATGCAAGTTATGTTGTTTGGTTGCTTGTTTGTGCATCTTACGGGTATGCATTAGAGAGAAGTCCAATTTATGTGTTTTCTTCATCCTGTATGAGTGGGTGCAATTACATCCACCTGGCCAGGATGAATAGGAAACCAAATATGTGTCTAACAGATACAGTTGCATCCACTCATGCGATTCAGACACCATGTAGTCAACCAAACACACCCTATATGTATTGCTTATCGTGCTCCCGTACTATAGCAGCACAATCCATCATGGGCAGGCAAGACGGGCCAGAGTTGCCTATGCGCCCACCCTGAAAATCGGTATGCATGTTCCAAGAGATGAGAAGAAGAAAAATGTCTACTCTTTTAGGCCTTGTTTGGGTGGACCAGTTTTTGCCAGGATCCATATGGATGGGTCAGGATTTTAGGTTAAAGAGGAGTACGCCACGTCAACTTCTTTAAAAAAAAGCCCCTTGTTTTTCCAAAAATTGCAAAAAAAAAAAAGGACCGCTGTTTTCCCATAATTTGCAAAGGATCCTCCGCCTCCAATTTTGCAGAAAAAAAAGACCTCGGGGTTCCCAAAAATTTGCAAAGGATCCTGCGCCAACTCTTTTGCAGAAAAGGCAACGTGGGTCTGGAAAATTGCTAACGAAACCCTCGACCGGCTCGTTCGCAATAAAACCCTCGCGGTTCTGTAAATTTTTGTCCAAACATGACCCGCGCCCTTTTGCATCAAAACCCTCGGACACAGAATTTTCACAGTAAAGCCCAACTATTTCTCGGCTGGAGGCACCCTGCTCTCTTCATGATTTGTTGGTCGATCCCCCGTCAGAGGGAGCCGATTTCGCTGGCGGAGACGAAGCCGGTGGTGGGGATCGTGGCGTCGAACAAGATGCAGAAGTCGGCGGTGGACCACCTCTTTCACCACAAGATGTACAACCGCTACGTCAAGCGCACCTCCAAGTTCATGGCGCGCGATGAGGCCCCCTCACTTCGTTCTAATCTCTTTTTATTGTGAGTTGTGATGCTTCATCGTTCGAATAGCCTGCTATTACGACCCATTTCGGCATCTTTCTGGTCGGGGTTTATATCAAAGCCCGAATAATTAATCACATGGATTCTTCTCTTTGTTGAATCCGTCGCTGATGCGCTCATAGTTGAAGCAATGTCAACTTAACTTTTATAATTCTTGGACAAGCTTTCCATTCAGGATTGCTAATTGGGGGTAGTTCAATAATCTTTAGCTAATTTTAGGCCCGTTACGAAATCAGTTGGATCTCAGGACATGCAATATTCTCCAGGTCGGCTATGCATCCTAAGCATAGAAACAACTGAATGCCAAGGCCACTGCGATGTTGACATGTATTGTCATCGTCTTGGCTGTTGATTGAGGTCTGGTAGATGGTGACTGTATGATTACCAGCGACGACACTTGATCCAGGAGCATGGTTGTTACGGCGATAAGGCGAGGTGAGGTGACTCACCACCTCCACAACTTTTAAGCGATAAAACGTGCGGCGAGGCGACGCCATACACACATTCTAATATAGTATGGCGGCAATTTTGTAGCACATGCATACCTTGATATAGCACTATACTTTTTCTAATTGCTCTTCTCCCATGTAGCATCCATATCCCTTGCAAGCTCCAACATCCCTTACTACTGTTAGTACTATTGTCTAGGGTCTACTGCTACTGTGTATTTGTACTAAACAGTAAACACCACTACTACTAAGCAGCAACCAACGAAGCACAGCATAGGACAACACATCAGCCAAGCACATTATTTTATTTGTATTTACATTATTATTTTCTTTATATATATTATTATATTTTATATTATTATTTATTTATTCATTCTTTTAGCGATTTATTCATCATTTCTTTATGTGTGTGTGTATATATATGATTTTTTTTTCTCAGGTCGGCCCATCTTCCCAGCCCATTCAGCCCGGCTGGCTCCCCATTTCTCCCAACCCTAATCTCTCTCTCTCCCTCATCCATTTCCAGCCGCCGCCCTTGATCCCCTTCTCCTGCTCCCTCGCTCGCGTCGCCTTCTCCCTCACGCCCGAGCACCGCCGCCGCCGATCTGCCTCTTCCAGCTTCCCCTCTCTCTTGCGCCGCCCTTCTCCCCGATCCACTCCACCGCCGCACTCTGTCCTCCGCCACCTCCCTTAGCGCCGCCGCCTTCCCTCGGCCGAGCCCCGTGCCATCGCTGGCCTTCGGCCTTTCTCCACCGGGCGCCGCCCTCCTCTCAGCCGTCGGCTCCCCCCCCCCCACTCTCTCTCTCTCTCCGATGCCGGCACCGAGCACCTCCCCGGCCGCCTCACGGACGCCACAACCGTAAGGCGGACGCCATACCAAGCTCCGGCAAGCGACGGCGTGGCGACCTCCTCCAGACCGCCTTAGCGATTAATCGACGCTTAAGCGTCGCTTAATGGACGCCTTAACAACCATGTCCAGGAGCATTAATATTTGCCCTTCTCCTTGCATGACTGCTTACCAACTGGTGCCGGCATGGTCTAATTCATTTCTCTGTGAGAATGTTGCCAAGCAGTACTATCTTGAGCCTTTTCTGTTCTTGCCCCTAGGCCACTTGTTCTACTTATACTAGGCCCCTAGGCCATTTGTTCTACTTATACTAGTGTGTTCTACTTTTCTATTCTTGCCCCTAGGCCACTTGTTATACTACTTTTCTGTTAGAATTTCGGTCTTCCAGCGGTTTTTTCGGTTTCGATATTGTTAACCCTGGCTCCATCTTTGTTAAAATCAGTTCATGTGATCTGCTCAATTATGTTTGCTTTAGGCCTTCAGAGATCCACATCACCAAGTGACCAGATTTACAAGAGGCTTGTCCAACTCTGTACCGTAGAAGAATTGCTGTTTTCCTCTACATTATGACGATACATAATTGATCTGCTCAATTATGTTTGCTTTAGGCCCTCAGAGATCCACATCACCAAGTGACCAGGTTTACAAGAGGCTTGTCCAACTCTGTACCGTAGTAAGAATTGCTATTTTCCTTTACATTATGACGATCAAGACTTCTTTTAGAGAAAAAAATAGTTTGGTGATTCCTCATTTGTTTTCTGTCAAATGTATTAATGAGCTTGTGTCCTAGTTTATGTTCTGTTTATCTGCTTACTGGAACCGAATGTTCCTTCTTATAGACTACATTAATTTTCTTCTCCAAGAACAAATTTCTGATAATGGTTGGATAATATCTCCTCAGGTTAGACTGGATCCTTCTAGGCCCTTGAGCAAAAATAAGCATCGGGTTGTTGCTGAGATTCTTCGGAGGGTTAAGGTGTATGTCCCATTATTTGCAGCAACAGCTTCTAGTGAACGTGGTGCCACAACTCAACAGGCTGAAGCTGCCACCAAATCATCCACCTGAAATTCCTCTGAGGTGAAGAATCATCTGCCATTTGGTTTTCTCTGTCTGTTCATTTCCTTGTGGATGCAATGTTTAATCCGGATTCCACGAGTAAAAAATTTATGACCCTCGAATTTGAGGAAATAGGTGTATATCAAATCTCTTCGGAAAAGAGTACTAAAAAAGAGAGGGAGAAAGAAACATGCACTGATTAATGTTTCAATATTGAATCACACCTCATGCAAAGCGACCAAACTAGTACTATAAAATCACAAAAAAAAAAAAACCCAGAATATCTAGTTAGTTGTGATCCACGTCATACAATGGTTGTTTGCAATGGAAATTGGAGGTGGAGTTGGCCCCGCTGTCTAAAACCAGAATATCTAGAGCAGAGAAAGTTATTAGTTCAACAGTGGGCAGCGACAGCAAAGCTAAACATTTGCATTAGTAGAGTGGTGATGCATATGATAAAAAAAAGTGTTTTGCTATTACTGCTTTACCGGTGACACTTTTGCTTGTGGTGAACACGCTTTTGTCAAACCAAATGTTTCACCATAAATTACTGCATAAGACTTCCATGAGCCATCTAATTCGCATCCACAACAACAATAACAATAATTCGCATCCACAACAAAAATAATTCGCATCCACAACAACAATACTGTTAGGAAACGGATTCGTATCCTGTTAGGAAACAGATTCGTATCCGATATGGACTCTTCCTTATCTCTAAGCAGAACCGCTATATATAGGAGGCAGGGGGTCACCCCATTGTACATAGAAGCATACAGAATAATAAAGCAGGCCCGTTCCTCCTCATATTGTGTCTCTCTTTCTCCCTGTCTATTCTCCACTTGAGATCTATTAGGCAACCCCGGACTATTCGATAGCGAGGTTGTCTAACACGTTATCAGCACGAAGCTCTACCCGGAGAATAGACAGGGAGAAAGAGAGACACAATATGAGGAGGAACGGGCCTGCTTTATTATTCTGTATGCTTCTATGTACAATGGGGTGACCTCGCCTCCTATATATAGCTGTTCTGCTTAGAGATAAGGAAGAGTCCATATCGGATACTAATCTGCTTTCCTAACAGGATACTTAATCTGCTTCCTAACACTCCCCTTGGACTCTTCACCGCGAGATGCATATGCCTCATTAAAACTCCATAAAACCCAAAGGGGAAAAATAATTGGAGAAAGAGTACATAGCACACGCTGTCGTGTTGCACGGATTGCCTCATCAAAACCTTACGTAAGAAAACTTCAATGAAAAACTTACTTAAGGAAAAAGAGTACAATCCACCCAAACTTCAATGTTAATCTTCAAGATTTACGTTGGGTACTCAAACTTCATGTTTGAGATTTATGTAGGAGTATGTGAAAAATCTCCCTCGAAATCTGCACTTCTCTAAGCCTCATCATCCTCGATTCCTCTAATACATCTTTCAAAGGAAGATGCCGGAGTGACTTAGTGAATAAATCATGAGATTTTCACACGACTTAGTATGCAGTATCTTTATCTCGTTCATCTTATGCATTTCATGAGCATAAAAGAACTTGGGGTTTGATATGCTTTGTAAGGTTACTCTTCACATATCACATTTGTACTTGTGCAACACAAGCTGCATTATCTTCATAGATAATAGTGGGGGTTTGTTCCTGTTAGGAAACGGATTCGTATCCTGTTAGGAAACAGATTCGTATCCGATATGGACTCTTCCTTATCTCTAAGCAGAACCGCTATATATAGGAGGCAGGGGGTCACCCCATTGTACATAGAAGCATACAGAATAATAAAGCAGGCCCGTTCCTCCTCATATTGTGTCTCTCTTTCTCCCTGTCTATTCTCCACTTGAGATCTATTAGGCAACCCCGGACTATTCGATAGCGAGGTTGTCTAACACGTTATCAGCACGAAGCTCTACCCGGAGAATAGATTGAAAGGTGAGGAAGGTGAGCAACGGGGATTGAATCTAATCGCCCGTTTGTTGTTGCATCTACGTAGCACGGTTACGGTGACAAGAATACATAGTACGTAAGTACTTGGCACGAAGCCATCTTCCGATTTGTCGCGCACGGCCGCCGCATTGCCGTGATTATCGCGACGGCATTGCATTGCCGCGCTGGCCGCTGCCGCCCGCTTGCGTCGAGTGACTTGCGCCGCCACGCCCGCCGGCTCGCCATGTCCTGTCGACTGGCTCGTCTGCTCAATCTGTCGCGCGCACAAGAAACTGGCATCGATGGCGTTGCCGCGCCCGATCGCTCCGCAGTTCCCCAGCCACCAGCTTGAAGCTGGCTTGAAATCCGATCGCCGTTTGCTGGCACTTCACCGAGCGCCGCTTCGGACCCCATGTGGAGCCGCGCCCGCCGACAGCTTGAAGCTGTCCTGTCCGGCCCGTGCTGCCTGACCGCACTCTACCAACGGAAAAAAACAATAGAACCTCAGGACTTGAAGTCCTGTAAAAATCCAACCAGCAAACTGATCGGACCCGTGCTGCCAAGATCCATCTGGCGCACGGGAGGCGATTTTCCTTTTTTTTGGTTTTCCCGCCTCGGTTCTGAACTTCATCCACTCAAGCACACGAAGTGCAGCAACCGTGTGGCCCGCAGCAGCCGTAGCCGAGCCCGCACGCAGCCGTCGCAGATGAGCCCGCACGCAGCCGCCACCGGCCTTGAAGTCCATGTGCGCATGAGCCGCATGAGCTCAGACTTGAATCTGACCAAATGCGAAAGAATCTAGACATGAAGTCCTTGTATCCAACAGAACATGGTGGACATGAAGACTAGGAACTTCATTATGGTTTTGAAACCAAATCGGCACCTACCGCACGCTGGTCGACCTGATTGTTTCTTGCGCCCACGCTACCGGATTGGCCCCACGTCCGGCCTCCACGCAAAGGCTATTTTTTTCTCTTCTTATACGGCTTTCGGACATGAAGTCCAGGAGGCATGAACGATTGGACATAGTCCATTCAATAATCTGGCAACAAGTTCACGTGGACCTGAGCAAAGATTCAAATGCATATTGAAGTTCGGTTGGGTCACAAAGAGGGGGCAAAATTACCGCTTTACCCACAGGTTTTCCTTTTATTCTTCCTGCCTTCTTTCCGTAAAATTATTAGAAACTCGTAAATTGATTAGAAAATTCCGTAAATTACGAAAATTGCCGTAAAAATATGAAAATAGCTAGAAAATTCCAGAAAATTGTTTTAGCAATCGGTTTAATTTTCTTAGCCTAATTTTCTGTATTTATGAATATTTGCATGAATTTTTGCAATAATTGCCTGTTTAGAATATCGGAAATTCCTGAGAATTTATTTTCCGAATTTATGAATTTATGAATTATGTCATGTTGATATTTGATGAAATTCAATTTCCTGTTGTACAAGAATTTAAAATTGCTTGGAAATTAGCAGAAATTATGAAAAGTGCTAGGAAAATTTCAGAATATTTCATATGGCATAAAATGAGAACATGAGTGGTTGGGATTTGATTTTGGTAATGAATAAACAGATATGAGACAATTGGTGTCTAGGAAAACACACATGAGGCTTGGTTCTTTAATTGGCACTTAAACGGGAAGTGCTCCCTCCTCATGTGAGCCCTAGGGGCAGGTTGACCTGCCAAGAGTCAAATTGACAGAGATATTCATTACCTGTTTTTCGTTCGACCAACAAGAATTATATAAGTTGTAATTAGACTTATGCCATGATTAATTCTTGTTGCAATTTATTTTCTCACATCAAGTGATCTTTGGAAAATTATCAGTATGATTAACGAGAAAATTGCCAAATACTAAGAAAATTCGGAAATTTCGAGAATTTATTTCCGCATTTATGAATTTATGAATTGTGCAATTATTGTTTATTCTCGAATTTATGAATTGTGCAATTATTGTTTATTCTGAATTTATGAATTGTGCAATTATTGTTCGCTCCATGCATTGTATAATTTATTATGAAATTCAAGCACGCCAAGACTAAGCGTCATCGTCGCGCCAGGAAGGCCGACGCCGCATGGAACTGGACGCACCACGCCGCATGAAGCCGCGTTAAAATCGATCGACGAAGCCGATCGTGCATATGAATCGATCGCTTTGCACGGCGATCACCTACATGCACGTAGTTGTATTTCTGAATATTTATGAATCTGTGTATATATGAATCTTGCACTTATGAATGTTGTATTTATAAATCTGAATCTTGCATTTATCTTGTATCTATGAATCCCGTACTTATGAATCATGTATTTATGAATCTTGCAATTATTATTTTCTTTTAGTTTGCTGGAAAATCATGAGAATTCAATTATGCATTTCATTGAATCTAGCAGCCATTTCCTATTAGATTGCACGCAATAATCTAATGGAAGAACCTTATGAATGTGCAAAGGTGTGGCATTATCTAACGTGAGTTTTTGAAAAACTGACATGAATTGTCATAATTATCTCACATAGACATCAGATTGCATAATGAATAGTAAGCCCTCGAAGAGCATACTTTTCTCATGAATAGAATTGCAATTTACTCTTTATTCCAGTATTCTTTACTTGCAAGCAATGTTTGAATTACTTTGCCACTGTCAGATTAGAATTATATTTCTTTTCATCTAGAAATCGTGTAGCACCCAATGGAGGAAATATGCATTGTTGATAGTGGCACAACAAATACCATCTTAAGAGAGTCGAAATACTTCCAGACGATCACGAAGAAACATTTGGAAGGATTACGACAATCGCAGGAAGCGATACGCATATAATAGGCTCAGAAGAGCCACAATTATATTGCCAATGGGTACAACTTTGGTAATTGAAGAAGCCCTCTTGTACCTGAATCAACTCGCACTCTCTTAAGTTTCAAAGATATCCGCGCCAATGGGTTTCACGTAGAAACCAATGAACAAAATGGCAAAGAACACTTGTGCATTGTGAAGCACGCGGAATATGGAAAGATGGTACTAGAAAAATGTCCTCATATGAATCTGGGTTGTACTACACGAAAAATCAATGCACACGCAGTTATATACTTCTTTGAAGATTTGTCTTTAGAAGCTCACGAATTATTTGCTTTATGGCATTGTAGATTAGGTCATCACAGTGCGAGATTGATGAAAAATATAGTTAACAACTCACAAGGTCATGGCATTAATGTTAAGAATTTCCCGAATCACGAAGATTTTGTGTGCCATGCATGTGCCACCGGAAATTAATAACTAGACCCTCTGTTATGAAAGTACAACATGAAATCCTGCATTCTGGAACGCATTCAGGGGGATATTTGCGGTCGATTCAGCCCTTGTCGGGCCGTTCGATACTTTATGGTGCTCGTTGATGCTTCCTCGAAATGGTCGCATACATGTTTTTACGTCAACAAGGAATCATGCATTCGCAAAGCGATCTCGAGATCATCGTAATTAAGAATGCTTTTCACGATCATCGCGTGAAGTCCATTCGAATGGACAATGCCGGTGAATTCACTTCAAGGCATTTGATGATTATTGCACAAAGAACGGGAATAATCGTTGAGCACTCTGCATCGCACGTCCATACGCAAAATGGGCTAGTCAAGCACTAATAAAGAGGATTAAGTTCATTGCCGCATCGCTCTTGCAGAGTTGTAACTTGCCCAACACTTGTTGGGGACACGCAGATCTGCACGCAGCAGAAGACTCATCAATTATAGACCGTCGGCCTACAACATCCATTCAACTATGCAACTAGTGCAATGGGTCATCTGAAGATTTGAATGAATGGTATATGTACCTATACCACCCCACAATGAATCGCAATGGGCCCTCTCCGCAAGTCCGGGATATACGTTGGTTATGAGAATGCATCCATAATCAGGTATTTGGAACCCACGATCGAGATTTGCATCTGACCCAATTCGGATTGCATTTTTTGACGAGGATCGCTTTCCCGTCATTAGGGGGAGGAAATGAACCATTGGATGAAAAATGCCGGAAAATCATATGGCATTCCATTGGGATTCCCGTGCATGACCTCGCACTAATGAAGCAAATCATGAAGTCAAGAAGACAATCGATTTGCAGAATTTAGCAAATGAACTGCCTGATCATTTTTGTGATCTGAAGAGCGTGGTTAAGTCGCATATACCAGCAAGAAATGCACCAGAGAGGGTGGAAATACCAAAGAAAGCAGAAGGTATCCCTCATCCTCGTTGAGGCCTCAAATAAAAAGAACAGAAAATCTGGCTTCTCAAACCCAAAGTACCCGGAGACGTCTGGGGAAAAATGGGCAAGAGTACTTACCATAGCCAATCACAAAAATGCCCCAAAGCAAGAAGGGGAGCCAGTTGAGACCTGCAGCTGGAAAGAAGCCTGTGGGAAAAGGCAATTCCATATTTGAATCTTCCATTGGAAGAAGCCGCCGGAAATAATGTGTGCGCACACATTGGCGGAGAAAAACTAAAGGAACTTGCTCCTGGAATGGGAAATAGCAATGAAGAGCAAGTAGAAGTGCATGAAGCACACCATGACGAAATGGCCATAAATTTTGTAATAATAGGAGAATCTATGAAAAGAGCAACAACCATTGCAAGGCTTGTTGTTCAAGGTTTCACTCAACGTCCTGGGGTTGATTATGAAGAAACCTATTCTCCGGTCATGGGAGGAATTACCTTTAGATATTTGATCTCAATGGCAGTCAACTTGAAGTTGAGAATGAAGCTAATGGATGTTGTCACAGCATACTTGTATGGAAACTTGGATTCGGAGATATACATGAAAGTACCGGAAGGTATCCCTATCCCGAACCAAGACAGAGCAAACAGAAACCTATACAGTGTGAAATTGGAGAAATCACTGTATGGGCTGAAGCAGTCAGGAAGAATGTGGTACAATCGCTTAAGTGACTTTCTTTGCAAGAAAGGCTACACGAACAGCAAAGATTGTCCATGTGTGTTTATACAACGATCCCCGAATGGATTTTGTATAATCTCCGTCTATATAGATGACTTGAACATCATTGGGACGGATGAAGAAATTGAAGAAGCATGCACATACTTGAAATCTGAGTTTGAAATGAAAGACTTGGGTAAAACCAAGTTCTGTTTAGGCTTGCAGCTTGAACATGTCCAAGGCGGAATCTTGGTACACCAATCTTCCTACACGCAGAAAGTATTGGAGAAATTTGGTTTTGAAAAGGCATACCCACTTAAAGACCCCAACGGCCTAAGGTCACTCCAAGCAGACCTAGACCCGTACAGGCCTAAAGAAGAGGGGGAGGAAGTCCTGGGAGCGGAATTCCCATACTTGAGTGCAATTGGAGCACTCATGTACCTTGCGAATAGCATTAGGCCGGACATTGCGTTCGCCGTGAATTTGCTAGCACGGTACAGTGCAGAACCCACCAAAAGGCATTGGAAACGGGTGAAGGACATCTTCCGTTACCTTCAGGGAAGCAAAGACCTCGGCTTGTTTCTGAAGAAACAATGAATTGAATTTAGTTGGCTACGCCGATGCTGGGTACCTATCGGACCCGCATACTGGCAAGTCACAAACTGGGTATGTTTTCCTTTGCGGTGGAACAGCAATTTCTTGGAAGTCGTCTAAGCAGACTCTTGTGAATGAAGCCTCTCGGGAATGTGCATGGCTTCGAAGAATGGTTCACCACATCCAGAAGTCATGTGGCCTGAACATGGAACAAACCCCCACTATTATCTATGAAGATAATGCAGCTTGTGTTGCACAAGTACAAATGTGATATGTGAAGAGTAACCTTACAAAGCATATCAAACCCCAAGTTCTTTTATGCTCATGAAATGCATAAGATGAACGAGATAAAGATACTGCATACTAAGTCGTGTGAAAATCTCGCATTTATTCACTAAGTCACTCCGGCATCTTCCTTTGAAAGATGTATTAGAGGAATCAGGATGATGAGGCTTAGAGAAGTGCAGATTTCAGGGGAGATTTTTCACATACTCTACATAAATCTCAAACATGAAGTTTGAGTACCCAACGTAAATCTTGAAGATTAACATTGAAGTTTGGGTGGATTGTACTCTTTTCCTTAAGTAAGTTTTTCATTGAAGTTTTCTTACATAAGGTTTTTGATGAGGCAATCCGTGCAACACACGACAGCGTGTGCTATGTACTCTTTCTCCAATTATTTTTCCCACTGGGTTTTTATGGAGTTTTAATGAGGCATATGCATCTCGCAGTGAAGAGTCCAAGGGGGAGTGTTAGGAAACGGATTCGTATCCTGTTAGGAAACAGATTCGTATCCGATATGGACTCTTCCTTATCTCTAAGCAGAACCGCTATATATAGGAGGCAGGGGGTCACCCCATTGTACATAGAAGCATACAGAATAATAAAGCAGGCCCGTTCCTCCTCATATTGTGTCTCTCTTTCTCCCTGTCTATTCTCCACTTGAGATCTATTAGGCAACCCCGGACTATTCGATAGCGAGGTTGTCTAACAAATACTATGTCTCAACTAAAGTAAACGACGAAAACAATAATCAGGTGACTGCACACGTGCGTAACTGATCGACTCCTTGTCGGGCGAGCAGCCACCATTATTCGATCTTCTCATCTTAAGGCAAAAGGGACAGCTTCAGGTCTCAGCATTTGTAATGTCTGAAACTAAAGGGTTGAACATGTGTGAGAAAGCATCCTTCCGAAAAGGGTAAGAGATACTGTATACTTAGTGGAAAAAGAGTAAGAGATCAAATGTTTCTTTGCCAGAAAAAGATTGAATGATTTGTAATTTGGTAATAATGATTAATACCTCTCTTTCATTATATTGAGAAACACGGTGATAAGAAGATAAAGATTTCAATCCTCAATATAAACTCTGGGATGGCTGGGATGGATGTTTGCTTCGTTCCTGATAGCAACAGCAGCAGCCTTGGTATCAGAATATTCGACACCCTCCTTGTAAAGCCAAACTTTTGCTTCTTTGAGACTCGGGAGTGATGGAATAAGTCTTGGTCCTGTGTGGGCAGCTTTTGACTAGCCTTTAGGGCAGCTTTTAGGCAGCTTTTGACTAGCTTTTGGGCAGCCTTTAGGGCAGCTTTTAGGCAGCTTTTGACTAGCTTTTGGGCAGTCTTTGTGGGCAGCCTTTAGACTAGCTTTAGCAACCTTTAGACTAGTGTTAGCATACATTGCGTCACACAAAGACTATAAATATGGCACTTGCCCAACCCCTTAGGGTGGCAATGGCACTTGTATGAGCAATAAAATTCAGAAAATTGCCCCAACTCCGTGTGTCATCCTCTCTCTCGATGATAGTAAGAATAGTGCTACTAACAAGTGGTATCAGAGCCGTTCTTTCTTGCAGCATAAACATCTCTTGCTCATCTCCTTCCCACGCTCCTCCTCGCTCTCGCCAGCGGCGATACACAACATTTCGCTCACCCTTCATCTTACGAACGAATGAGCAAAGAAATGTTCGAGGCAGCTTCTTCCCCTAGCAGCAGCCCCCCACTAGCGCGCCATGTCGGAAGACGATCTCGGCGCTTCGGCGCAGCCTTGGCGAGAGGCCGGTTGTCAAGGCAGAGATCGGCGAGCAGCAGCGATAAGAGACCGCAGCTGACGGCGCAAGGGCGGCAAAACTAGCGGCAGTGGAACCGCGGCAAGGGCGAAAGTGGAAGCAAGCGGCAATGGCGGATGCGGCAGCAGGCGGCGGCAGAGCTCAAGGCTCGCGGCGAGAGCTCAGCGGCTACACTCGGCCACCGACGGCGGCACCGACGTGGGGCTCAAGCGAGGAAGGCACATGAGCGGCGGCGCGTAGTTGGGCTGTTGCGCACCCCCATGAGCACGGTGGGAGCCCAGACAGGCGCAGACGCGCCGGCAGAGCTGAAAGGACCAACGATGTCGCCTAGAGGGGGGGTGAATAGGCGGATTTAAAATTTACGCAGCGGAATAAAATGGGCCGAGCTGGTCAACCCGGAGTCTCCGGGTTTTGGTCCGGATACTCCGGCTTGTCCGGAGTGTCCGGTATAGAGTCCGGACTCTCCGGGTTAGCTGGCTCGGGAGCGCAATAAAAACTACTCTAGCAAGCACAAAAAGCTACTAGAAAGTGAAAGCAAGAACAACCTAGAACAATTGCTAGATAGGATTTGAATTCAAGTTAAGCAAAGAGCTAGATCTAACTTTACAAATTCAAATCCAAATAAGCAAGACTAGGAAGTAAAAGAGAGAGCGAGAGACGCGATTTTTCACCGAAGTTCAGATTCTTGAAGGGAATCCTACGTCTCCGTTGAGGTGGCTCGGTCACATTTGAGCCGGGGTCTCTTTCAACCCGCTTTCCTCCCGGTGTTGCACAAATGCACTCGCCGGCTTCACTTCTTGTCTCTTCCCTTTCGGAGGCGAGACTTGCCTTCACAAACAACCGGGGCTCACCACACGCGTCGGTAGCTCCCGGTGACTCCTAGCCGTCTAGGAGACCTTCAACCTCCAAGAGAAATAGCACCACGAAGAATCGCTTGGAGGATGAACTAGTGCTCAACAAGATGAAATGAATGCACTTTGCACTTTTCTTCTTCCTCTCCTCACCAAAAAGATCAACAACCAAATTAATTGGTGGGAGGAAGTGGGGGCTCTATTGAATGCTTAGAGATGGTTAGGAATGGCTTGAATGCTGCTATGAATGAGCTCAATAGAGATCCTAGCCGTTGGAGTGGAGTGGAGGCTTTAAATACTCTTTTTGAAAACTAGCCACATTACTCCGTTTTTGAACAGGCGGAGTGTCCGGACAAACAACCCGAGACTCGGGTTATCCGAGACTCGGACCAAATGTCGGATACTCGGACCACCGAAACAAAGCAACCGAGAGGTCCAACCCGGAGACTCGGACCAAATGTCGGACACTCGGATTGAATCCGAGACTCGGACAAAATGTCGGATACTCCCGGGTTACCTAAGCAGTTTCAAATTGAAACTTTTCAAAACCAAGAGTAGGAGTGCTAAAGTGAGATGCAAGACTTGATGTTGAGCACATGCACATCCTAAAATCGATTTCTCGTCATACCCTCTTAATAGTACGGCTATCCTTAAGACACAATTGAATAAAAGATTACAACTTTGGTCTTGATGCCGTCCTTTTGATTTTAAGAAGTCGTGGGGGTGTCCAATGTCATTCCAAACTTCGATATAATCTCGATATCTGCAATATTCTTGGATAAAACATTAGATCTCTTTAATTGTGTCGTCATTAATCACCAAAACAATTTGAGGGGCCTAGATGCACTTTCAATCTCCCCCTTTTTGGTGAATTGATGACAACACAATTAATTAGCAAATAAAAATAACGAGAACAAGACTTAGGCATAAGATAAATAAGAGGAGCTCCCCCTAAATGTGTGCATTAGAGGAATTGAAAGGGAACGAATGCACATATTTACCGAGAGAAAACTGAGAGCTCCCCCTCAAACACAGCTACCGAGAATACAATACAAGTAACTGAAAGTAATCCATGCATAAAAATAAGCATTAAAGACATTACATGGAATAGACAGAGTTCACAATACTAAATAAACAAATAAATGAAGCAACACAAGCAAGTCCACACGCGACAGACGGAAAGATAAAGAGTCCACGACAAAGACAACGCTAAAGATCACTCCCCCTTTGGCATCAAGACACCAAAAAAGGAAGACACAGGAAATCACTCGTCATCTCCGTCGTCGGAGGCCTCATACTCAGAGCCCTCATTGTCTGCCGACGCTACCAGCGCTGGAGGAGCAGAGGAGGAAGCAATCCCAAACAGGACATCGGCCAGTGGCGCTGCTACTCTCCTCGGAGGACCGGAAGAGTCGCTGGATCGATCGCCGCCATTGTGGCGGCGGATGCCGCGAATGTCTTGACCATTCTTCTTGATCTGCCGACTCATCACCTTCTCGCCTGGTGGAGATGTCGCGGCAAAGAAGAAAGACATGCTTGAGCATCCTCGAAGAGGCCGCTCGGGACCTCGACCGCTTTCGGAAGGAGGATCGGAGGCACACCGGAGCAGAGCAGAGGTAGAGCTCAAGCACGTCCTCTGCGAGTTCTAGTAGCATGACCAGGAGCAGCTTGAGGGGCTGGAGTAGACTTAGGGCGGACCTTGTAAGAAAGATGCTCCTCATCTCGACAAACTTCACCCACTCCTTGAAGAGATCAAGGTCATCACGAAAGGTGCATAGCTGCAATCGGCCATGTTGCTCTGCGGCTCGCCTCATTGTTTCCCACAAGAAATCGACAATGTCAAAAGGTCGGTGCTCTCAACGAGGTGAAACAGCGAGTTCCTACCATAGGAACTGATAGCGAAGCATCTCCTTCCTTTGGCGAAAGAGTGACTCTCAACATCTGTTGAGCACAAATGGTATGTCCTTTAGACCCTTGATGGTCCCAAGCTGTGAAGCTCTCGGAAGTGTCATACAAAGCCTCAATTTGCTCAGGAGTCATCACTTTCTTCTCATGAAGCTTTGGACTGGCATTGTATCTGAGGTTGAGCACTCTGGCAAATCTCTTCTTGCTAGCCACATACCATATCTTGTCGGTCATCCACCAAATGGCCTCATCATTCTTGTCAAAGTACAAGGTGGCATAAAGCGCATGATGATCTCATTGTTCGATCATACTTGTATGCCATGATGTTCTTGATCTGATGCAGCTCGCAAATCTGAATGATCTCAGTGAAGACTGGATTGCCTGCTGCAGCCATGTACTCCCAGTCAATTGTCTTCATGCGAACCACTGGGTGCTCAAGTGGGTATAGGACCGTCTCATAGAAATCTGACTGAAACCGGTTCCAAAACCGGCGGTCCACATACTCATCCTGGTGGAGCTCCAAAGGATCTTTCTTTCTGTGCTCCACAATGGCTTTCCCTTTACCAGGTCCAGTCTGGTAGTCAATTACTCTCATTGGATTTACGGACATTGGATAGTTCCACACGGGCTTGGTCTTGATCAGAGGACCAATGAAGTGCCCAGAAGTACGGAACTGGCTTCTTTTCTGATCACGAAGCCTGGCATGGGTATCAGCTGGATGCTCATCTGGATCAGGAGCTTGCTGAGGTGGAGGAGACAGGACAGTCTTGACCACTGAAGGCGGCTGGCCTCGAGGTCTGGAAACGAGTCTTTTGACCACTCCAATTCTCTGCCTTTTCTGCGGAGGCTGCTGAGGCTGTGGAGGAGATGAAGGGTTTCGTAGCATGGAAAACAAAAATTTTTCCTACGATTGCAACCAAACACCAAGATCATATCTAGGAGATGCAAGTAAACGGTTTCAGAAGGACTCACCCTCGTAGACCGAAAGCGGGAATAACGTTCCCGCAAACAAACGTGGTTGATGTAGAGGTACACTCCCGACTTCAAAGTCGCGAAGATGAGCGCCACAAACGGCAGCGCCTCCGTACTTGGTCACACGTACGGATCAACGATGACCTCCAATCCTCGTTCGGTGGGCAGCGGAAGTAGAGGATCCACGGAAACTCCGGCAACACTACGACTTAGTGGTGGTGGTGGAGAAACTATCTCGGCGGCTTCGCTTAAGCTCTTTGCTTGAAAAATGGATCAACAGGAGGAGGGAGAAAGGACCAACCAAAGGGTCAAAATGGATGAACACCAAAGAGAGGAGCTCCTCCCTCCCTTTTATAGGAGGAGGAGGAGGCTAGGCCAAGGGGTGGCCGGCGCATGGGGCTGCCCCTTGCCCTCCCTCTCTTCATGTGAGTGATCTCTCCACTCACTTTAAAACATCCCACTTTGGTTTCCATTAAAACCCCACTCAAGAAATGAAAGGTTTTCTCCCATAAATAAATAAAACATTTTTATTTCAGATATTTTAATATTTGTTAATTCTTTTAATTAACAAACATTAACATATACCCCCTTTAACTATTCCGATATCCGAAACTATTCCGCGATACTCGAAATAGTCCCCTCAGATCGCCCATACTTTTCTCCGGTGTTTCGTATCCACTCAAATGCATCGATGAACCTTAAGTGTGTCACCCTACGGTTCGTGAATAAAATGGACATGATTGAGACACCTCTCGGATCAATAATCATCGGCGGGATCCGGAGATCCATAATGACTCCCATTCACTCAACGATGAACTAGTGATCGCGTAAACCGTAAACGACATAACCAATTCCTTTTGTCTCACGATATTTTACTTGTCCGGATCCGATCATCGATTATCAACTATACCTAGTTCGATCCGTTACCGACAAGTACTCTTTACTCGTTCCGTGATATAACATTCTTGTGACCTAGTCACATGCTTGCAAGCGATGTCAATGTGATATCACCGAGAGGGCCCAGTATATCTCTCGTCATCCGGATGGACAAATCCCACTCTTGATGCATGAGCCTCAACTAATACTTTCATAGTACCCAAATCCATCTTTATAGTCACCGTGTTACGGAGTGACGTTTGATGTCATCAAAGTACTCTTCGGAATTAGTGATTGACATCATCTCATGGTATAAGGAAAAAGGGCTATTTACGTATGTGTTTGATACAGCAACAAACTAAATGACTTGATCGTATTTGCTATACCAACTTGGGTGTTTGTTCATCATATCATTCTTCTAATGACATGACCCCGTTATTAACAACATCCAATGTTCATGATCGTGAAACCTTGATCATCGGTTAATCAACGAGCTAGTTTAAAAGAGGCTTTACTAGGAACCCTTTTGTTTATTAAACACACATGTATTAACGTTTCCGATTAATACAATTTTAGCATGAGAAATAAACATCTATTATAAACATGGAATATGATAATAAACAATTTATTATTGCCTCTCGGGCATATTCCCTTGATCTCCCACTTGCACTAGAGTCAATAATCTAGATTACATTGTGATGATTCTAACACCCATTGAGTTACGGTGCTGATCATGTTTTGCCCTTGGGAGAGCTTTAGTCAACGAGTCCGCCTTACATTCGTATCCGTGTGTACTTTGCAAATCTTTATATCGCCATCTTTGACATGTTCACGGATGGAGTGAAACCGCGCTTAATATGCTTGGAATTCTTGTGTGACCTTGGTTCTTTAGCATTGGCTATGGCACCATTGTTGTCACAATAGATAACCATCGGGTCCAACGCACTCGGAACCACACCTAGTTCGGATATGAACATCTTCATCCAAACCGCTTCTGTGGCCTTACGAAGCGACAATATATTCCGCCTCTGTTGAAGATCCCGCCACCACAGATTGCTTGGAACTTCTCCAGCTCACTGCTCCTCCATTCATTTCAAAAATGTACCCAGATTGAGACTTAGAGTCATCAGGATCAGTGTCAAAGCTAGCGTCGACGTAACATTTTGCGACGAGCTCTTCTTCACCACCATATATGAGAAACATATCTTTAGTTCTTCTTAAGTACTTAAAGATATTCTTGACCGCCCAGTGTTCAAAACCTGGATCAGGTAGTACACCGCTAGTCAAACTAATAGCATGTGCCACATCCGGTCTTGTACACAACATAGCAAACATGATAGAGCCTATGGTGAAGCATAGGGAATCTTATTCATTACTTCTCTATCTTCTGGTATTTGGACTCGAGTCTTACTCAACGTCTTGCCTTGCATCATAGGTAAGAACCCTTTCTTACTTTCGTCCATTCTAAACTTCTTTAGAATCTTGTCAAGATATGTACTTTGTGATAGCCCAATCAAGCGTCTCGATCTATCTCTATAGATTTTGATGCCTAAAATATATGCCGCTTCACCAAGGTCCTTCATTGAAAACTTCTTGCTTAAGTAGTCTTTACGCTTTTCAAAAGTTCTATATCATTTCCAATCAACAATATGTCATCCACATATAATATCGAAATGCTATAGAGCTACCACTCACTTTCTTGTAAACACAAGATTCTCCGTGAGGTTTGGACAAATCCAAAACCTTTGATTACCTCATCAAAACGGAGATTCCAACCGTGATGCTTGCTTCACCATAAATGGATCGCTGAAGTTTGCATACCTTATCAGCATCCTTAGGATCAACAAAACCTTTGGGTTGTATCATATACAACTCTTCCTCAATATTTCCATTAAGGAACGCGGTTTTTACATCCATCTGCCAAATTTCATAATCGAAAAATGCAGCAATTGCTAACATAATCCTAACAGACTTTAGCATCGCTACGGGTGAGAAAGTCTCATCGTAGTCAACTCCTTGAATTTGTCGAAAACCCTTTGCGACAAGTCGAGCTTTATAGACGGTCACATTACCATCAGCGTCTATTTTCTTTTTGAAAATCCATTTGTTCTCAACGGCCTTACGGTCATTGGGTAGGTCCACCAAAGTCCATACTTGGTTTTCATACATGGATCCCATTTCGGATTTCATGGCTTCTAGCCATTTGTCGGAATCTGGGCTCATCATCGCTTCATCATACGTCGCAGGGTCATCATTCTCAACTACCATGACATTCATAGTAGGAACATAAAAGTCAGGAGCATTATGCGCTCTTGTTGACCTGCGAGGTGCGGTAGTGTTCTCTTTCGGAGTTTCATGATCCTTATCATTAGTTCCCTCTTCATTTGGTGAAGTCAACTCCGAAACAACTTCCGGCGCTGCTGCACTTGCCATTCCATGAAGAGAAGGTTCAACAACCTCGTCGAGTTCTACCTTCCTACTACTCACACCTTTTGAGAGAAACTCTTTCTCCAAAAAGGATCCATTCTTGGCAACGAAAACCTTGCCCTCAGATCTGTGATAGAAGGTGTACCCAATTGTTTCTTTAGGGTATCCTATGAAGACGCATTTTTCCGCTTTGGGTTCGAGTTTATCAGGTTGAAGTTTCTTCACATAAACATCGCATCCCCAAACTTTTAGAAATGACAGCTTAGGTTTGTTGCCAAACCATAATTCATACGGTGTCATTTCAACGGATTTAGATGGTGCCCTATTTAAAGTGAATGCATCTGTTTCTAGTGCATGACCCCAAAATGAAAGTGGCAAATCTGTAAGGGACATCATAGATCGAACCATATCCAATAAAGTACGATTACGACGCTCGGATACACCATTACGCTGTGGTGTTCCAGCAGGAGTGAGTTGTGAAACTATTCCACATTGTCTCATGTGTGTGCCAAATTGTAACTCAAGATACTCTCCTCCACGATCAGATCGTAGAAATTTGATCTTTACATTACGATGATTTTCTACTTCACTCACGAAATTCTTTGAACTTTTCAAATGTTTCAGACTTGTGTTTCATTAAGTAAATATATCCATATCTACTCAAATCATCCGTGAAAGTAACGGCGTAACGATATCTACCACGCTACCGACACACTCATTGGACCACACACATCGGTATGTATGATTTCCAATAAGTCGGTTGCCCGCTCCATTGTCTGGAAAACGGGTTCTAGTCATCTTGCCCATGAGGCATGGTTCACATGTCTCAAATGATTCATAATCAAGTGATTCTAATAGTCCATCGAATGGAGCTTCTTCATGCGTTTAACACCAATATGACATAAGCGGCAATGCCACATATATGCGGCAATATCATCATTCAACTTAATTCTTTTGGCATTCACATTATGAACATGTGTACTATTATCAAGATTCAAAATAAATAAACCATTCTTTTCGTGCATGACCATAAAAGATATTATTCATATAAATTGAACAACCATTGTTCTCGGACTTGAATGAATAACCGTCTCGCATTAAACAAGATCCAGATATGATGTTCATGCTCAACGCAGGCACCAAATAACAATTATTTAGGTTCATAACTAACTCGATGGTAATTGGATAGGTAGCGTTCGACGGCGATCACATCAACCTTTGATCCATTGCCGACGCGCGCATTATCACCTCATCCCTTGCTAGTTGTCGCTTTGTTCCTTAGCTCTTGTTTCGAAAGTTACATATGTTAGCAACCGAACCGGTATCAAATACCCAGCGCCATCATGCGAGTACTAGTAAGGTACACATCAATAACATGTATATCATATATACCTTTGTTCACATTCCCGTCCTTCTTATCGGCCAGATATTTTGGGCGATTGCGCTCAAAGGCTCAAAGGTTCTTGGCAAGAAAAACATTCAAGATATCGACTTAGGGCCAGCCTTGGTTTTCTTCTCGATGTGGCAAATGCAGACTTGCCCTTCTTCTTGAAGTTACCCTTTGCCTTGCCTTTCTTCTTGAAATCGATAGTCTTTTGGACCATCAACACTTGATGTTCCTTCTTGATCTCCACTTCAGCGATTTTCAGCATTGTGAAGCTCTGGGGAGAGACTTCTTCATGCCCTGCATGTTGTAGTTCATCACAAAGCTCTTATAGCTTGGTGGCAGAGATCGGAGAACACGATGAATTCCTAGCTCATTGGGAATCGTTATTCCCAAAGCTATGAGTTTATCTGGCGTACCAGACATTTTGAGTACATGCTCACTAACGGAGCTGTTTTCCTCCATCATGCAGCTAAAGAACTTTTCAAGCTTCATAACTCTCTACTGCAGCATGGGTGTCAAAAATCAATTTTAACTCTCCCATTGTATCAAAAGCATTGCTTTGTTCTCAAACGTTGCAGCTCAGGCTCAAGGCCATACAAAATGCCGCATGATGAACTAAACTGTGGTCCTCCTTGCGTAGTCAAGAAAACATTTTTCTCCTCCTCGGGGCATCATCAGGCGGGTCACCTAGCGGTGCTTCTA
This sequence comes from Rhipidocladum racemiflorum, assembly GCA_036346355.1. Taxonomy (NCBI): domain Eukaryota; kingdom Viridiplantae; phylum Streptophyta; class Magnoliopsida; order Poales; family Poaceae; genus Rhipidocladum; species Rhipidocladum racemiflorum. The sequence goes on from CM070570.1 coordinate 62,573,018, forward strand.
GCACATAGCTCCTTTGAGCAGCGAGGAGAATCCTCAGTTAAGGGCCCAGCTTGGTAAAGTTGCTACCATTGGTGGCTAGTTTCTCTTTCTCCATGAACAGATTGAAATTGAAAATAGGGGTGCCATCTACAACATATTTGCAAAGTTATTTAGACTAAGTTCATAATAGATTAAGTTCAATGTTAATTCAAAATTAATACGAGAACTCCCACTCAAAAACAACATCCTCTAGTCATCTTTAGTGATTACATGAACCAAATTCACTATATCAAACCGATCATCACGTGAGACGGCATAGTTTCAAAGGCGAACATCAATATGTTCATCATATCATCCATATGACTCATGCTTTACCTTTCGGTTCGTGTTCGAGGCCATGTCTCGTACATGCTAGGCTCGCCAAGTAGAACCAAAGTATTTGCATGTGTAAATCGCTTACACCCGTTGTATCACGAGCGTAGAGTCTATCACACCCGATCATCACGTGGTGCTTCGAAACGACGAACTTTCTTAACGGTGCATACTATGGAAGAACACATTATTATCTTGATATTAATTTGGAGGGATCATCTTATAGTGCTATCGACGTGATCATAATCAAGCAAAATAAGATGCATAAAAGGATTAACATCACATGCATGAATAAAGTGATATGATATGGTCCTTTCAAAGACTTGATCTCCATCTTGTGCGACATGGTATGATCTTCATCATTCCACCGGCATGGCACCAAGGTCCATGATGCTGCCATCTTGATTGTCTTCCTCCATTACAATATATCACATGGACATATATATTTAGCACGCAGGCCATGAAAGAAATAAGAACAACCAAATGGCTCCTGCCGGTTGTTTAAATTTACAATAAATTTCATTTCATACAACAATCTTTGTATCAATGACCATATCACATCACAAGCCCTGCAAAAACAAGTTAGACGCCTCTAATTTATTTTTGCATATTTTACGTGGTTTTGGGCTTTCTAGGAAAAACTGTTCTTACCTACGAACAAGAACCACAACGGTGATAAAAACATTATTAGCAAACCGTTGTAAATTAGATCATGACTATAGTAGGAGAAACTGACACCCGCAAAGCCACTTATGCAATACTAGTTGCATGTCGAGCGTGGAACAAGTCTCATGTGCGAGGACATGTAAGGTTAGTCCGGGCCGCTTCAAATCCCACTATGCCACCATGATCCAAAATACACGAAAGTATGCAATAACATGATTATCAACGCCCACATCCACATGTGTTTTAAACCGTACAAAACATCTACACATAAACCTGGCTCTGATACCACTGAAGGCTTTCGTAGCATGGAAAACAAAAATTTTTCCTACGATTGCAACCAAACACCAAGATCATATCTAGGAGATGCAAGTAAACGGTTTCAGAAGGACTCACCCTCGTAGACCGAAAGCGGGAATAACGTTCCCGCAAACAAACGTGGTTGATGTAGAGGTACACTCCCGACTTCAAAGTCGCGAAGATGAGCGCCACAAACGGCAGCGCCCGCATTTGGTCACACGTGCGGATCAACGATGACCTCCAATCCTCGTTCCAGCGGGCAGCGAAGTAGAGGATCCACGGAAACTCCAGCAACACTACGACTTAGTGGTGGTGGTGGAGAAACTATCTCAAGAGCGCCGCTTAAGCTACCGCTTGAAAAATGGATCAACAGGAGGAGGGAGAAAGGACCAACCAAAGGGTCAAAATGGATGAACACCAAAGAGAGGAGCTCCTCCTCCCTTTTATAGGAGGAGGAGGAGGCTAGGCCAAGGGGTGGCCGGCGCATGGGGCTGCCCCTTGCCCTCCTCTCTTCATGTGAGTGATCTCTCCACTCACTTTAAAACATCCCACTTTGGTTTCCATTAAAACCCCACTCAAGAAATGAAAGGTTTTCTCCCATAAATAAATAAAACATTTTTATTTCAGATATTTTAATATTTGTTAATTCTTTTAATTAACAAACATTAACATATACCCCCTTTAACTATTCCGATATCCCGAAACTATTCCGCGATACTCGAAATAGTCACATCTTATCCATACTTTTCTCCGGTGTTTCGTATCCACTCAAATGCATCGATGAACCTTAAGTGTGTCACCCTACGGTTCGTGAATAAAATGGACATGATTGAGACACCTCTCGGATCAATAATCATCGGCGGGATCCGGAGATCCATAATGACTCCCATTCACTCAACGATGAACTAGTGATCGCGTAAACCGTAAACGACATAACCAATTCCTTTTGTCTCACGATATTTTACTTGTCAGGGATCCGATCATCGGTATCAACTATACCTAGTTCGATCCGTTACCGACAAGTACTCTTTACTCGTTCCGTGATATAACATTCTTGTGACCTAGTCACATGCTTGCAAGCGATGTCAATGTGATATCACCGAGAGGGCCTGAGTATATCTCTCCGTCATCACGGATGGACAAATCCCACTCTTGATGCATGAGCCTCAACTAATACTTTCATAGTACCCAAATCCATCTTTATAGTCACCGTGGTTACGAGTGACGTTTGATGTCATCAAAGTACTCTTAGGAATTAGTGATTGACATCATCTCATGGTCTAAGGAAAAAGGGCTATTTCGTATGTGTTTGATACAAAGCAACAAACTAAATGACTTGATCGTATTTGCTATACCAACTTGGGTGTTTGTTCATCATATCATTCTTCTAATGACATGACCCCGTTATTAACAACATCCAATGTTCATGATCAGGAAACCTTGATCATCAGTTAATCAACGAGCTAGTTTAAAAAGAGGCTTTACTAGGAACCCTTTTGTTTATTAAACACACATGTATTAACGTTTCCGATTAATACAATTTTAGCATGAGAAATAAACATCTATTATAAACATGGAATATGATAATAAACAATTTATTATTGCCTCTCGGGCATATTCCCTTGATCTCCCACTTGCACTAGAGTCAATAATCTAGATTACATTGTGATGATTCTAACACCCATTGAGTTCTGGTGCTGATCATGTTTTGCCCTTGGGAGAGCTTTAGTCAACGAGTCTGCCACATTCAGATCCGTGTGTACTTTGCAAATCTTTATATCGCCATCTTTGACATGTTCACGGATGGAGTGAAACCGGCGCTTAATATGCTTGGAATTCTTGTGTGACCTTGGTTCTTTAGCATTGGCTATGGCACCATTGTTGTCACAATAGATAACCATCGGGTCCAACGCACTCGGAACCACACCTAGTTAGGATATGAACATCTTCATCCAAACCGCTTCTGTGCTGTACGCAAGCGACAATATATTCCGCCTCTGTTGAAGATCCTGCCACCACAGATTGCTTGGAACTTCTCCACTCACTGCTCCTCCATTCATTTCAAAAATGTATCCAGATTGAGACTCAGAGTCATCCGGATCGAGTGTCAAAGCTAGCGCCGACGTAACATTTTGCGACGCGAGCTCTTCTTCACCACCATATATGAGAAACATATCTTTAGTTCTTCTTAAGTACTTAAAGATATTCTTGACCGCCATCCGGTGTTCAAAACTGGATCGACTGGTACACTGCTAGTCAAACTAATAGCATGTGCCACATCCGGTCTTGTACACAACATAGCATACATGATAGAGCCTATGGCTGAAGCATAGGGAATCTTATTCATTACTTCTCTATCTTCTGCTGTAGCTGGACTCCGAGTCTTACTCAACGTCTTGCCTTGCATCATAGGTAAGAACCCTTTCTTACTTTCGTCCATTCTAAACTTCTTTAGAATCTTGTCAAGATATGTACTTTGTGATAGCCCAATCAAGCGTCTCGATCTATCTCTATAGATTTTGATGCCTAAAATATATGCCGCTTCACCAAGATCCTTCATTGAAAACTTACTGTTTAAGTAGTCTTTTACGCTTTTCAAAAGTTCTATATCATTTCCAATCAACAATATGTCATCCACATATAATATCAGAAATGCTATAGAGCTACCACTCACTTTCTTGTAAACACAAGATTCTCCGTGAGGTTTGGACAAATCCAAAACCTTTGATTACCTCATCAAAACGGAGATTCCAACTTCGTGATGCTTGCTTGATCCATAAATGGATCGCTGAAGTTTGCATACCTTATCAAGATCCTTAGGATCAACAAAACCTTTGGGTTGTATCATATACAACTCTTCCTCAATATTTCCATTAAGGAACGCGGTTTTACATCCATCCGCCAAATTTCATAATCGAAAAAATGCAGCAATTGCTAACATAATCCTAACAGACTTTAGCATCGCTACGGGTGAGAAAGTCTCATCGTAGTCAACTCCTTGAATTTGTCGAAACCCTTTGCGACAAGTCGAGCTTTATAGACGGTCACATTACCATCAGCGTCTATTTTCTTTTGAAAATCCATTTGTTCTCAACGGCCTTACGGTCATTGGGTAGGTCCACCAAAGTCCATACTTGGTTTTCATACATGGATCCCATTTCGGATTTCATGGCTTCTAGCCATTTGTCGGAATCTGGGCTCATCATCGCTTCATCATACGTCGCAGGGTCATCATTCTCAACTACCATGACATTCATAGTAGGAACATAAAAGTCGGGGAGCATTATGCGCTCTTGTTGACTGCGAGGTGCGGTAGTGTTCTCTTTCTGAGTTTCATGATCCTTATCATTAGTTCCCTCTTCATTTGGTGAAGTCAACTCCGAAACAACTTCCAAGGCCGCTGCACTTGCCATTCCATGAAGAGAAGGTTCAACAACCTCGTCGAGTTCTACCTTCCTACTACTCACACCTTTTGAGAGAAACTCTTTCTCCAAAAAGGATCCATTCTTGGCAACGAAAACCTTGCCCTCAGATCTGTGATAGAAGGTGTACCCAATTGTTTCTTTAGGGTATCCTATGAAGACGCATTTTTCCGCTTTGGGTTCGAGTTTATCTGTTTGAATTTTCTTCTCATAAACATCGCATCCCCAAACTTTTAGAAATGATAGCTTAGGTTTGTTGCCAAACCATAATTCATACGGTGTCATTTCAACGGATTTAGATGGTGCCCTATTTAAAGTGAATGCAGCTGTTTCTAGTGCATGACCCCAAAATGAAAGTGGCAAATCTGTAAGGGACATCATAGATCGAACCATATCCAATAAAAATGCGATTACGGCCTTTCGGATACACCATTCTGTTGTGGTGTTCCAGCAGGAGTGAGTTGTGAAACTATTCCACATTGTCTCATGTGTGTGCCAAATTCGTAACTAAGATACTCTCCTCCACGATCGGATCGTAGAAATTTGATCTTTTACATTACGATGATTTTCTACTTCACTCTGAAATTCTTTGAACTTTTCAAATGTTTCAGACTTGTGTTTCATTAAGTAAATATATCCATATCTACTCAAATCATCCGTGAAAGTAACGAAGTAACGATATCCACCACGCGCTGACACACTCATTGGACCACACACATCGGTATGTATGATTTTGAGTCGCAGAGGCGAAGTTGCTTATCAGCTGGAGTTGCCACAGTCGTTAGCAGGAGTGCATGACGTATTCCATGTGTCCCAGTTGAAGAAGTGTCTCCGAGTTCCTAAGGAACAGACACCGCTAGAGTCAATTGAGTTGCAAGAGGATTTGACTTATAAGGAGCATCCCGTGAAGATTTTAGACACAATGGATCGAGAAACTAGAAACAAGTCAACCCGTTTTTGTAGAGTTCAGTGGAGCAACCATGAAGAAAGCGAAGCGACTTGGGAGCGCGAAGAGGATTTGAAGAAAGAGTTTCCAAACCTATTCCTTTAGTAAGCCCTGAATCTCGGGACGAGATTCTATTAAGGGGAGGTTTGTAACACCCCAAAATTTTCTTTTCTTAAATTCATGTGTGATTGGCACTTTGGTGAATTTTGGAATTTTCGGAATTTATTTGGATTTATTTGGAATTTATTTGAATTTATTCCATTTTGAAATAATTAAAGAATTTGATTTTGCAAATAAAATTTTGTTGGAAATATTTTATTTGAGTCCAAAATGATCCAAAATATTTTCGAATTTTTCTGAATTTTTCAGTCATTTGCTATTTTTAATGAATTAAATGAATTACTGGGAATTATTTTAAGTATTAAATCGCTGGAAAATCCGAGTCGGTTACTGTTCATCCGATCGAAGCCCGAGTCGGACTCGAAGTTCGAGTCCGACTGAGCCACGTGGTCGAGCCGAACTCCGCTCGCGAACCCTAGTTACGCCGATCGTTGGATCAAGATCCAACGGCTGTGATTGGCGCCCACGCCGCCCCTAGTCGACCGAGTCGAACCCGCTCGCGTTCGCGTCGCGATCGTGGGCCGTCCGTCGTGCCGTGGGACGGCTAGGATTGAGCCGCGTCGCCTCGCCGTGTCCGGAAGCCGGACTCGCCCGCCTGCATCGCCTCGCCATGGAAACCGTGCGCGATCTCGACGTCCGAGCCAGATTTAAGGCGTGAGTGCGTGCCCGAGGATCACCGCCACCGCGGCGCACCTTTGCCCTAGCCGCCGCCACTCGGAGAGCTCCTCCGTGCTCACGATTCTCGCCGGAGTTGATTAGGGTTAATTTAGGGTTTTGGCGTTGCTCGCCGCCCGTCCCACCGGTCTCCGTCGTGTTGGTGGCTGATCCGAGACCGCAAGGACGCAGGCGCGCCTGGGAGTAGCGATCACTTCACCGGAGACGCCCTCAAGCGCCGTGTGGGAGGTCGCCTTCCCGGAAACTCCGACGGAGCAGCGCCGCCATAACACCATCGTCAACCCGAAGCACGTCAATCGTCTGATCGAAATCCAACGATCCAGGTGAGCCACGTGTAACCAAAACCTCGGAACCCAGATCGGATCTCGACCGTTGGATTAAGATCCAACGGCCCACGATCGCCACGCCCGCTTCCAACACATGAGCCTAGATCCAATCCGAGCCGTCGGATTTCAAACCAACGGCCAGGATAGCGCCACGTGTACTCTAGGCTGCACAGACACTCGGAGCGTGGCGGCGTGTCTCGACCGCACGAGGGCCGCGTTGAGGCCATAGCGTCGGCCGCCGCGCCCGCGCCGATGAGCCCAAGCCGGCCGACAAGTGGGGTCCGTGATGTCGGTGACACGGTCCGGTGGACCAGGATTCACCGTGGACCAAGCCGCGTCTGCGGCGCCTACCCACAAAGATAAGACGACACGTGTCATCAACCGGGTGATGCCACGTGGCATGATGACGTCATGCTGACGTCATCGTAGGAGCCGTTCGGTGCTGACGTCAGCAAAACACTGTGGACCAATCAGAGGCTGCCACGTGTCCATGCTGACGCAATAATTAATTTCCAAAAAAGAAAATGATTTATTAATTCGAAATATTGATTCAAATTTAGATTCAAACTTCAAACGCTTATAACTTTTGCGTTTCAACTCCGATTTGAGTGATTCAAATTTCTAAATTTGTATAAAATTGAGATCTACCTAAGTATGAATTTTATTTAATTTTTGGACTAAAGTTTTTCTCTGTAAAATTATTTAATTGATTATTTAAACTTTAAATAATCATAACTTTTGCGTTTTAACTCCGAATTTGACGATTCCAGTTTCTAAAAATCCACAAAATTATGTTCTCTCTGTTTATGGATTTTATTTGGAGTTTTGGGATGTTTTTGCCTAGTGTTTATTTGTGTATTTGCTATTTGCACGCTTTACGAGTAGACGTTGAAGTGCCGGAAGGATTCGAAGGAGAAGTATTGGCTCAGGATCCAACTCAAGACCAAGAGCAAGTACTTTTTGAAGGCAAGTTGTGCTTTGACCATGTTGATCCTATTTCGAAATCTATTTTGATTTAAACTATTGCATGCTAGTTCAATTAGAAAAAAATACTTTGTTTAAACATGGGGGTTAGATAAGTACCAATTTGCTGTATGACACCTTGATTATCTAAGTATGTGCCATGATCCCTTGTCACCCTAGTTGTGGATTACTAGTTGGACATTATTAACTTGCCAACACGGGTTTAGACCATTTGTAGTATACTGCTTAGACCTGCTACGTGCTCATAACATGATTTTGGATAATTAAATGTTAATATTGACTTAATGATATATTGAACCTGTTTTGGAAAAGTATCATGTGATGTTGATGGCACGTGGTGCATGGTAATCAACTGGGGTTTGATAAACAGTTTTCGACCGGGGCATGTGGCAAGAGTAATCAGGTGGGCCAGTGTGGCGTTGGGAATGTTGATTTGGTTCTTCGGGTAGTCTTGCCCTGGTCACTCTAAGGACTTAACCTTGCAAGCCTTTGAACTGGGTCATACTTGCAACCACATGGCTGGAATGGGACGGCCCTAGTTGACTAAGTCGCTAAGGACTCACTTGTGGAGCCTCAGGGTGTCAATTACACCGCTTGTGTGATTGTACGGGGAGCGATCGTGGCTGTGGCCAGATACCCATCTAACGGTGTGTTGGTCCCATACTTCGCCTTGGCTAAGGGAAGGGATGGTGTAGAGCACGAACCTGAGAGGACCACCGTGTTGTTTGAGGCTTAGAAAGGCTTTGTTACTGAACTCGCCTTTGTGGTGTTTGACTGTATCTTGTGGGTAAAGTGCATAACCTCTGCAGAGTGTAGAATCTATTTAAATAGCCGAGTCCACGGTACTGGACAATGCTCGGGAATTACAGTCAAGGGTTAGATTTTCTGAAAATAACCTGGATTTGAAAGGTTGGTCTGGTTTAAGAATAAAGATGATGGTAATGTGGTTTAGGATGGGGAAAATGTTTATTAAAACTTATTGAAAAGTTATTTACGCTTTACTTATTTCTACTGCTTTCGAATCTACTTATATTACTTTTCGAATGTCAAGCATCGCAAATATACCTTGAGCTATTCCTTTGTACCAAGCCATGCATATAGTATATTAGCTTGCATTCTGTGCATGACTTGTCGAGTACCAAGTACTCACCCTTGCCTCAACACAACATCAGTTGAAGAGGAGACTACGCCACTTTGGAGGAGGAACTCCAAGAGGATCCGTCTACTTAGGGAAGCGAGCCCGGTCGATTGCCTGGTATATCTTGGATGGCGCCACGGGTTATTTGATTTTCATTTGCTATTATTTCTCTTTTAATAAGTTTCGCCTTGCGAGGCATACATTTGTAATTTGACCATAAGGTCGAGCAACCAGTTTGGTTACTTAAATAAAGTACTTTATTGGTATCGAGTGGTATGATTGTGATATTTACCAATGTTAAGACTGTGTGCACTAGCGCGTTCCTGGACTAGTGCTGAATACACAGAGGGTCCGGATTTGCAAATTCGGGGTCCCGACAATGGAGGAGGAGGTGGAGGAGTCCAAGAACCCTAGGAGCGTGAGAGGTGCACGGGAGAGGGAGAGGGAGAGGCGCCCGGTGCAAAAAGGAATAAAAAGAAACCGCGCGGGATTGGGGGGACTTAAACCGTCCGCCCCAACCCGGAGACTCCGGGATTTCAGACCGGAGACTCGGCCAACTCCGGATAGTCCGGACAAATAGTCCTGAGACTCGGATTAAATACTGGACGATCCGGGTTGCCCAAATTTCGGTTAGGAATTAGACACGACGAAGGATAGCTCAAGGAATTTTGCGGAGCGAGAGAGAGAAAGATTCCTAAGATGTCAACTTGATATATGACCAGCGAACAATAAAGCAAACAAGCTATGGTCACATATCAATGACAAGATCAGAGGATTAAGAGCCAAAAACATTGAATAAAATCAAAGAAAAAGATGACTAAGGTTTTGAAATTCATTTTTCATTCACCAAACAATATGTGAGCACATGTCAAGCCACGTTACGAGAGTCTAAGATATTTAGTCCACTTCTCAATTCACAGAACCTTTTCGCCAAGGGGCTTGGTAAAGATATCGGCTAATTGATCATTTGTACTCACATGTTGGATATCAATTTCGCCTTTGGTTGCGTGGTCTCTTAGGAAATGATGGCGAATATCAATGTGTTTTGTTCGGGAGTGTTGGACAGGATTGTTGGCAATTTTTATGGCACTCTCATTGTCACACAAAAGTGGAACGCTTTTGTAGGAAAGGCCATAATCACTCAAGGTTTGTCTCATCCAAAGAACATGGGCACAACAACTCCAGTGGCTATGTATCTCGGCCGGCGATGGATAGGGCTACGGAATTTTGTTTCTTGGAAGACCACGAGACTAGGGACCTACCCAAGAATTGGCAGGTTCCTGAGGTACTCTTTCTGTCCACTTTGCAACCGGCATAATCCGCATCGGAATAGCCAATGAGTTCAAAGGAGGATCCTTTCGGATACCAAAGTCCGAAATGAGGAGTGTGCACTAAGTATCTCAAGATTCTCTTAACGGCCACCATGTGGCACTCTTTTGGAGCGGCTTGAAAACGTGCACACATACAAACGCTAAGCATGATATCGGGCCTAGATGCACAAAGGTAAAGGAGAGAACCGATCATCGAACGATATACCTTTTGGATGACCGGTTTACCTTCTTTGTCGAGGTCTAGATGCCCGTTGGCCTGCATAGGCGTCCTTATAGGCTTGGCGTCCTCCATTCCGAACTTCTTGAGCATGTCCTTGATGTACTTCGTTTGACAAATGAAAGTTCCTTCCTTGAGTTGTTTAACTTGGAATCCGAGGAAGAACTTCAACTCACCCATCATGGACATCTCAAACCTTTTGGTCATAATCTTGCTAAACTCTTTACACAAATGTTCATTAGTAGATCCAAATATAATGTCATCGACATATATTTGGCACACAAATAAATCATTATCAATGTGTTTAGTAAAGAGAGTAGGATCGGCCTTTCCGACTACAAAACCTTGTCCCAGAAGGAAGTCTCGAAGACATTCGAACCATGCCCTTGGAGCTTGCTTAAGTCCATAGAGTGCCTTGTGAAGGTAGTAGACGTGGTTCGGATGTCTTGGATCTTCAAATCCGGGTGGTTGCTCAACGTAGACCATCTCGGAAAGTGGTCCATTTAAGAAGGCGCTCTTCACGTCCATTTGATACAGCTTGAAATCATGGTGAGTAGCAAAGGCAAGTAATATTCTAATAGATTCAAGCCTAGCTACTGGAGCATATGTTTCATCGAAATCCAAACCTTCTATTTGAGTGTACCCTTGAGCAACCAAACGTGCTTTGTTCCTAGTCACGATTCCGTTCTCGTCTTGCTTGTTCCGGAAGACCCACTTTGTGCCGATCACGTTTTGATTTGGTCTTTGAACAAGCTCCCAAACTTGATTTCTCTTGAAATTGTTGAGCTCCTCTTGCATGGCCATCACCCAATCCGGATCATCAAGCGCTTCTTCTACCTTAAGAGGCTCAAGAGAGGAAACAAACGAGTAAAATTCACAAAAATTTGCAACTCGAGATCTAGTAGATACTCCCTTGTGAATGTCTCCAAGTATATTGTCGACCGGATGATCTCGTTGAATACTTTGATGAACTCTTGGGTGAGGAACGGTTGAATTTGGAGCTTGGATAGGTTCTTGGTCTTGGGATGCATTCGAACCATCTTGGGCTTGATTGGACGAGGAGGGAATGTCGCCCGAGCCTGACCCATCCGGAGACTCCGGTATTGGACCCGGAGACTCTGGACTAATCCGGACACTCCGGGTTTCAGGCCGGAGACTCCGGGTTGGGGAGCTCGGGTGAGATTCCAAGTTTTGAGGTCTTACCTCCCCGATTGCCATTTTCTTGATAGCTTCACAAGGAGGTTCTTCCCTGTCAATCACAACACGATCAACTTGTTCTACTTGAGAACCATTAGTTTCATCAAAAGTCACGTCACGCGAGATTTCAACGACACCGGTGGTATTGTTGAAAACTCGGTACGCGTAAGCATTGGTTCCATAACCAAGTAAGAAACCTTCATCTACTTTAGGAGCGAATTTAGAAGACTTAGCCTTTTTATTGAGGATATAGCATTTGCTCCCAAAGACTCGAAAGTAGGAGACATTTGGTTTCTTCCAGTGAGCAACTCAGACGCTGCCTTCTTCAAGATCTTGTGGAGGTAGAGGCGGTTGGAGCTGTGGCATGCGGTGTTGATTGCTTCCGCCCAAAAGCTATCGGAAACCTTGTACTCGTCGAGCATTGTCCGCGCCATCTCGATGAGGGTTCGATTCTTCCTCTCAGCTACCCCATTTTGTTGAGGAGAATAGGGAGCCGAGAATTCGTGCTTGATTCCTTCCTCATCAAGAAATTCCTCCACGCCAATATTCTTGAACTCGGTGCCGTTGTCGCTCCGAATTCTCTTAATCTTTACTTCAAACTCGTTTTGAGCTCTTCTCATGAATTTCTTTAAAGTCACTTGGACTTCTCCTTTGTCATGCAAAAAGAACACCCAAGTGAATCGAGAAAAATCATCAACAATGACTAAACCATACTTACTTCCCCCGATGCTTATGTAGGCGACCGGACCAAAAAGATCCATATGAAGCATTTCCAAAGGTCTTGTGGTCGTCATCACATTCTTGGCGGGATGAGAGGCACCGACTTGCTTGCCGGCTTGACAAGCGCTACAAATCCTATCTTTCTCAAAGACAACATTGGTTAGTCCGAGAATGTGGTTGCCTTTAATGAGTTTGTGAAGATTCCTCATACCAACATGGGCCAACCGGCGATGCCAAAGCCAACCCATGCTAGATTTAGCCATTAAGCACGTTTCAAGATTAAGTCTATCCGTATTGAAGTCTACGAGATAGAGCTTACCCTTCAAACGCCCTTTAAAGGCTATTGAACCGTCAAGCCTCTTAATGACATCCACACCCTTTTCATTAAACAAACAATTATAGCCCGCTTCACATAATTGTGCAACGGACAATAGATTGTAGCTTAATGAATCAACAAGCAAAACATTATTTAATTGAAAATTGCTTGAGATAGAAATTTTACCCAATCCAATTACTTCTCCTTTTCCATTGTCTCCAAAGACAATGCTTTCACTGTTTGATCCATTTGAGTCCAATTGAGCGAACATTGCCTTTTCTCCGGTCATGTGGTGCGTACATCCGCTATCCAAAATCCAACTCGTTCCACCGGAGATATAGGCCTACAAAATGACATTTAGTTTTTGCTCTTTGGTACCCAAACTTGGTTAGGTCCACGCACGTTAGTGACAAGCGATTTAGGGACCCAAATAGAACGAACACAAGGAGCATTCTTCGACTACGCCCAACATGATAAGCAACTACACGAATCGAGGTTAGTCTTTTAAGCACATAAGAAGCAAAGAACTCGGAGTGAGCTTTGTGCTTGGATGTTCCTTCGCCTTTTACAAAGTGAATGGGCTTGCTTAAAGGAGCAACAACAATGTTGCTCTTTTGCCCTTTGGCGGAACATACCCAAGCCCTTGCCTCTTAGGATTACCTTGGCGCTAATGAGATACTCCTCTAAACCTTTGCTTGCCTTGTAGGACTTTTGAAGTCCATCTTCAAGCATCACCTTAAGCTTCTCATTTTCATGAGCTAAGACTTTCAAAGTCTCACGGTTAGTAGCACAAGTAGCAACATCAACATTAAAGCATCTAAGCGCAAACCGTTGCTCGTCGAGGGTAGTGAAATATTGGAGTTGTTGATTGAGGTAGAAGCTTTATTCGAGAGATCAACAAGCTTCACTTCAAGAGCCTTGCAAGCATCCTTTGCTTTTGCAAGTTGCTCTAAGAGTGAAGCATTGGTGATCTCAAGACTAATTGTTTCATTTTTGGTCAAATTTGAACTTTTGACCAAATCCTCATTTTTCTTCTTTTCAAAGGCTAAGCTCTTCTCTAGTTCAAGGTTCTTCTCCTTTTCAAAAATAAGGAGATCTTCTTGAGCTTCGAGAATGGCTTCCTTTTGCTCAACAACCTCCTCCAATCTTTCAATATCCTTAAGTAGCAAGTCTAATTTTTTAACATCAAAATCATCCATAGACTTAAATGCTACCTCTTCTTCATCACTAGCATCATCACAATCATCTAAGCTATAATCAACAATGGAATGAGTAGTGCTCTTAGATGATACCTTGTGCCCTTTTGCCATAAGGCACATTGGAGCATCTCCTTCGCCGTCGCTTAAGTCGTCAAAGAGACTCTTTGACTTTGTCGGTGGAGTGGCAATGGCGACGGTGGCAAGTCCTTCTTCGTTGTCGGAGTTGGAATCGGACTCGGAGTCGGAGTCGGAGTTCCACTCCTTGCCAATGTATGCATGACCCTTGCCTTTGTACTTCTTGCTCTTGTCCTTGTCCTTCTTCTTGAACTTGTCTTTCTTGTAGGGCTTTTCTTCCTTCTTCTCTTTGTGTGGGCACTCGGCAATGAAATGACCGGGTTCCCCACACTCATAGCACTTTCTTGAGGAGTGACGCCCTCTTGACTTGTTGCCATAGTTCTTGGAGTGACTACCCGGCTTGTAGCCCTTCTTCTTCAAGAACTTGTTGAATCTTCTTACGAGCAAGGCCATGTCTTCATTTGTCAAGGGGCCGCTTGACTCTTCTTCATCGCTTGAGCTCTCTTCGGCTTCTTGCACCACCTTGACGGCCTTCAAGGCGATGCCCTTCTTCTTGCCGGACTTGAGCTCCTCCACCACTTCCGCTTCCTTCACCATCATCTCATCCGTCATCAACCGGCCAATCACATCATGAGGAGTGAGAGTATCGAAGTTTGGCCGGTCGCGGATTAGTTGTACAAGATTGCGGTTGGTGGGGGTGATCACTCGAAGGATGATCTTGACAATAGCTTTGTCGGTGAGTTCGGTGCTTCCAAGTCCTTTTGCTTGATTTACTAGCAACATCAAGCGATCAAACATCTTTGTGTAAGTTTCTCCTTCTTCAAGTGTGAATCGGCTCAATTCTCCAATGATGAGCTCTATTTTCGATTCACGGACACTTGATACTCCTTCATGAGTTACCATTAATCTTTCCCAAATGTCCTTGGCATTGTCAAGGCCATCGACCAGTTGAACTCTGAGTCGCCAAAGCATTGAACAAGGCATTGTGGCCAAGTCGTTGAAGTGTTGAGCTTTGTCTTCTTCGGAGGTGAGATTGTTGGGGTTTGCGGGCTTGAAACCTGTTTCAACAATCTTCCAAATACACGGATGAAGTGATCTCAAATGCATCTTCATCTTATGTTTCCATGCCGCATACCGAGTGCCATCGAAGTGAGGCGCTCGACCGGACGAGACGGAAACATAGGATGAGGAGTTTGAGACTCCAAAGGAGGAATAATCTAATGGAATAGCAACCCCGATACCGGAACCCGAGGCTTTCTCTTGGCCATGGGTTTCGGTAACCTTCTCTATGTCCGACATCTTTGATTCTCCAAGCGGTTAAGCCAAAATAAAGGAGATTTGGCTCTGATACCAATTGAAAGGACCAACGATGTCGCCTAGAGGGGGGGTGAATAGGCGGATTTAAAATTTACGCAGCGGAATAAAATGGGCCGAGCTGGTCAACCCGGAGTCTCCGGGTTTTGGTCCGGATACTCCGGCTTGTCCGGAGTGTCCGGTATAGAGTCCGGACTCTCCGGGTTAGCTGGCTCGGGAGCGCAATAAAAACTACTCTAGCAAGCACAAAAAGCTACTAGAAAGTGAAAGCAAGAACAACCTAGAACAATTGCTAGATAGGATTTGAATTCAAGTTAAGCAAAGAGCTAGATCTAACTTTACAAATTCAAATCCAAATAAGCAAGACTAGGAAGTAAAAGAGAGAGCGAGAGACGCGATTTTTCACCGAAGTTCAGATTCTTGAAGGGAATCCTACGTCTCCGTTGAGGTGGCTCGGTCACACTTGAGCCGGGGTCTCTTTCAACCCGCTTTCCTCCCGGGTGTTGCACAAATGCACTCACGGCTTCACTTCTTGTCTCTTCCCTTCGGAGGCGAGACTCGCCTTCACAAACAACCGGGGCTCACCACACGCGTCGGTAGCTCCCGGTGACTCCTAGCCGTCTAGGAGACCTTCAACCTCCAAGAGAAATAGCACCACGAAGAATCGCTTGGAGGATGAACTAGTGCTCAACAAGATGAAATGAATGCACTTTGCACTTATCTTCTTCCTCTCCTCACCAAAAGATCAACAACCAAATTAATTGGTGGGAGGAAGTGGGGCTCTATTGAATGCTTAGAGATGGTTAGGAATGGCTTGAATGCTGCTATGAATGAGCTCAATAGAGATCCTAGCCGCTGGAGTGGAGTGGAGGCTTTAAATACTCTTTTTGAAAACTAGCCGTTACTCCTGCTTTTTGAACAGGCCGGAGTGTCCGGACAAACAACCCGGAGACTCCGGGTTATCCGGAGACTCCGGACCAAATGTCCGGATACTCCGGACCAGCTGGAAACAAAGCAACCGAGAGGTCCAACCCGGAGACTCCGGACCAAATGTCCGGACACTCCGGATTGAATCCGGAGACTCCGGACAAAATGTCCGGATACTCCGGGTTACCCAGAACGGTTTCAAATTGAAACTTTTCAAAACCAAGAGTAGGAGTGCTAAAGTGAGATGCAAGACTTGATGTTGAGCACATGCACATCCTAAAATCGATTTCTCGTCATACCCTCTTAATAGTACGGCTATCCTTAAGACACAATTGAATAAAAGATTACAACTTTGGTCTTGATGCCGTCCTTTTGATTTTAAGAAGTCGTGGGGGTGTCCAATGTCATTCCAAACTTCGATATAATCTCGATATCTGCAATATTCTTGGATAAAACATTAGATCTCTTTAATTGTGTCGTCATTAATCACCAAAACAATTTGAGGGGCCTAGATGCACTTTCAAGAGCTCCGGGCGGGGACGAGCGCGGTGGTGACCGCGCTCCTGGCAGAGGCGGCGGCTGGGCTGACGGAGATCGTGGCCCTTACAGGCGGCGCGGCTCTCCCTCCCCGGACCGATACCATGGCCACCGCGGGACCCAGGCCATTATCAGGGACATTGGCCCCGGTAGTGGGTGGCCTACCCTCACCAAGACCAACTATGTCGAGTGGGTCGCGGTGATAAGGATAAGGCTCCAGGTGCGGCACATGTGGGAGGCAGTCCGGTACGGCGACGTCGACTACGACGAGGATCGACGGGCGCTGGATGCCCTCATCGCCGCAGTCCGGTCCGAGATGCAGTTCACGCTTTCCAAGAAGCGGACTGCCAAGGAGGCTTGGGATGCCATCGCCGCAAGACGCATCGGCAAATGATCGAGCCCGCAAGACCACACTGCAGGCACTTCGCAAGGAGTGGGAGAACCTGGCCTTCAGGCCAGGTGAGGATGTTGATGATTTTGCTCTCCGCCTTAACACTCTACTACAGAAGATGGTGCAGTTCGGTGACAACACCTACGATGAGGAGAGAGCCGTCGAGAAGCTCCTCCGTTGCATCCCCGAGAAGTACAAGCAGATCGCTCGCTCAATCGAGTCTCTATTGGACCTCTCCACGATGTCGATCGAAGAGGCAATAGGTCATCGACAGCGACGAACCACAGCCTCTCTCGGGGCCTATCACCATTGGCGGGAAGTTACATCTCACTCGGGAACAGTGGGAGGCTAGCCAGGGTGACGGGAAGAAGGGGGAGTCCTCTGCCGCGACAGGCGGTCGCAAGCACGCCAAGCCGCGCAAGGCGCGCGGACGCGTCCAGGCTGGGGGGCGAGGACGTGCCAAGGGTGACACCCGCGGAGGCGCCCAGGGCGGCGCCGCCGGCAACCAAAGGCCGGCATGAGACGACTCCTACCACAACTGTGGCAAGTTTGGCCATTGGGCCAAGGAGTGTCGCCAGCCACGACGTGGCCAGGCCCACGTCGCACAGGTGGAGGAAGAAGAGCCAGCTCTGCTCCTGGCACACGCAAGCATCGAGCTATCTCCAGCGGCATCGGCCGCAGCGAATCTCCTCCACCTTGATGAGCCGAGAGCACACGCCTTTCTTGGCGACAGCTCCAGCAGTGACAAGATTGACGGGTGGTATCTCGACACTGGCGCTACCAATCACATGACCGGTCGACGGGAGTTCTTCACCGAGCTTGACTCCAACGTTCGAGGCTCCGTCAAGTTTGGGGACGCCTCCAGCGTGGAGATCCAGGGCGTCGGCTCCGTCATCCTCACCGCCAAGTCTGGTGAGCACAGGCTGCTCACCGGAGTCTACTACATCCCCGCGTTGAGGAACTCTATCATCAGCTTGGGACAGCTGGATGAGAATGGTTCGGGTGTGCTAGTAAAGAACGGAGTCATGAGGATTTGGGATCGCCATCGTCGCCTTCTTGCCAAGGTAACCAGAGGCACCAATCGACTCTACATCCTCAACGTGCAGGTGGCACAACCCCTCTGCCTCGCCGCTCGTCGGGACGACGAGGCGTGGCAGTGGCACGAGCGCTTCGGACACCTTCACTTCGAGGCTCTGAAGCGACTCAGTGCCAAGGAGATGGTACGAGGCCTGCCGTGTCTCGACCACGTGGAGCAGTTCTGCGACATCTGCGTAACGACGAAGCAGAGGCGGCTCCCCTTTCCCCAGCAGTCGAACTTTCGAGCCAAGGAGCGGCTCGAGCTCGCATGAGGACCTGTGGTGGCTTCGGTGACACCGCCACACCGGAGGACGACGCTACTTCCTGCTGCTCGTCCGACGACCTCACCCGCTACATGTGGGAAACGGTCCTCGCGGCAAGGGAGAGGCATGCGGAAGCTATCAGCGACGACGCTGCCGCGAGGCAGAGCGGCCGCAAGCTGCGTGTGCTGCGCACTGACAACGGCGGCGAATTCACGGCGGCTGAGTTCGCATCGTATTGCGCGGATGAGGGCATTCAGCGCCACTATTCCGCGCCGTACAGCCCGCAGCAGAATGGCGTCGTCGAGCGACGTAATCAGACGGTTGTGGGGATGGCTCGGGCCCTCCTCAAGCAGAGGGGGATGCCAGCTATTCTCTGGGGAGAAAGCGATGGTAGCGGCAGTCTACATCCTCAACCGCTCGCCCACCAAGGCTCTCAACGGTAGGACGCCGTACGAGGCCTGGCACGGACGCAAGCCGGCGGTCTCTCACCTACGGGTTTTCGGCTGCCTCGCGTTCGCCAAGGAGCTTGGACATGTTGGCAAGCTCGATGACAGGAGCACTCCGGGAGTGTTTATCAGTTACGCGGAGGGCTCGAAGGCCTACCGCATTCTTGACCCAAAGACACAGCGTGTGCGCACGGCGCGCGACGTTGCGTTCGACGAAGGGCGAGGATGGGCGTGGGACAAGGCAGTTGACAACGGCTCGACTCCGACGTACGACGACTTCACTATTGAGTACGTCCACTTCGAAGGAGCTGGGGGAGTAGGCAGCTCCTCTTCGCCGAACGCGCCTACCCCAGTCCCCGAACCCCCACTGACTCCGGCGCCCGCCACTCCAGCACCAACGGTCACACCTCCAGGCACATTCTCTCTGACTCCAGCTCGTGTCGAGCACAGCCCGGTGGAGTTCGTTACTCCACTCTCCCACGACGAGGAGCGCATCGACGCGTACCACGACGGCGAGCCGTTGCGGTATCGTACGATGGAGGACCTTCTCGGCGACCAACCCGTGCCGGGACTGGTGTCTCACGATCTGGAGGCGTAGTTGCATCTTGCGTGCGACGATGGTGAGCCTCGGTCTTTCGCAGAGGCCGAAAGACACGCAGCATGGCGTGCCGCGATGTAGACGGAGATGGACGCGGTTAAGAAGAACCGCACCTGGGAGCTTGCCGATCTTCCCCGTGGTCACCGCGCGATCACCCTTAAGTGGGTGTTCAAGCTGAAGAGGGATGAAGCTGGCGCCATTGTCAAACACAAGGCTCGCTTGGTGGCACGTGGTTTCGTGCAGCAGGAGGGGATCGACTTCGACGATGCCTTCGCCCCCGTAGCACGGTTGGAACTGCGGCGACTCCTGACCGGCCGCTCGGGAAGGTGGCGTGTTCACCACATGGACGTCAAGTCGGCATTTCTAAACGGTGATTTGAAGGAAGAGGTCTACGTGCGCCAGCCGCCGGGATTTGCGATCCCCGGCAAGGAGGGCAAGGTGTTGCGTTTGCACAAGGCTCTCTATGGCTTGCGGCAGGCACCAAGGGCATGGAATGCCAAGTTAGATTCCACGCTCAAGGGGATGGGCCTCGAGCAAAGCTCGCACGAGGCGGCCATCTACCGGCGGGGCAATGGAGGAAATGCCCTGCTGGTGGGTGTCTACGTCGACGACTTGGTGATCACCAGCACCAAGGATGCGGAGGTGGCGGTATTCAAAGAAGAAATGAAGGCCACCTTCCAAATGAGTGACCTGGGGCTTCTCTCCTTCTACTTGGGGATCGAGGTGCACCAGGACGACTCCGGGATGTCACTTCAACAGACTGCTTACGCCAGGCGCGTCGTTGAGCTAGCTGGGCTCACTGATTGCAACCCGGCTCCCACTCCGATGGAGGAGAGGCTGAAGCTGAGCCGCGATAGCACAACAAAGGAGGTGGACGCTACACAGTACCGGCGCCTTGTGGGGAGCCTTCGCTACCTCACCCACACACGGCCGGACTTGGCATTCTCCGTCGGCTACGTTAGCCGGTTCATGCAGCGACCGACAACGGAGCACCAAGAGCTGTGAAGAGAATCATCCGCTACGCTATGGGGACTCTCGATCACGGTCTCCACTACCCGAGGTGCCCTGGGAGGCACACTTCGCCTGCACGGCGACAGCGACCACGCCGGGCGACAAGTTGACACCAAAGAAGAGCACGAGCGGATGCTCTTCTTCCTAGGCAAGTGTCTCGCTTACCGGCAATCGGCCAAACAGCAGGTGGTGGCCCTCGCCCAAATTGTGGAGGCCGAGTACATAGCGGCCTCCACCTTCGCAACTCAGGCTCTCGGCTCGCCTCGACCGCTTGGTGATCTCATTGGCGTAAACACCAAGACGGTGGAGCTCAGGGTAGACAGCAAGTCCGCTCTAGCCCTGGCAAAGAACCCCGTTTTTCATGAACGGAGCAAGCACATCCGGGTGAGATATCATTTCATCCGAAGCTGTTTGGAGGAAGGAAGCATCAAGGCAAGATACATCAACACCAAGGACCAGCTTGCGGACCTGCTCACCAAGCCCCTTGGGAGGATCAAGTTTCTTGAGCTACGCTCCAGGACCGGGATGGTCCAACTTTCCCACAAGACGACAGACAAGACTTAGGGGGAGAATGATGGAATAAGTCTTGGTCCTGTGTGGGCAGCTTTTGACTAGCCTTTAGGGCAGCTTTTAGGCAGCTTTTGACTAGCTTTTGGGCAGCCTTTAGGGCAGCTTTCAGGCAGCTTTTGACTAGCTTTTGGGCAGCCTTTAGACTAGCTTTAGCAACCTTTAGACTAGTGTTAGCATATGCTGCGCCAGCAGCTATAAATATGGCACTTGCCCAACCCCTTAGGGTGGCAATGGCACTTGTATGAGCAATAAAATTCAGAAAATTGCCCCAACTCCGTGTGTCATCCTCTCTCTCGATGATAGTAAGAATAGTGCTACTAACAGGGAGATGCCCAATGCCTAAATAGAAGTCATGGGGTTTTGCCATTGCCACGTGGAATGGCAGCTTAAGCGTCGCAAGCTTTGGCATGGCCCCTTCCTTGAACGAAAGGTATACTCCACCGCTCCATTCGCTGCAAACGAGAACAAACTCCTTCAGACTTGGGAATCCAATGCCTTGGATTGTAAGCCGTTCTTTTGGATCTGGTTCCAACCATAACTCCAGAAAGAGTAGGTTTCGGAGCTCCCCGAGTGCGTGCTGATCTTCGTCTCGTACCTCGCTTAAATTGATAGCCAGGTAAGCCAGGTTGGTTAGACCTGGCTGGATCCACTTTTGAACATTCGGGAAGTAGTAGTCAGTGCCTACAGATGTTGAGAACCAAATAAAAAAACTTTATTATCTATGAAAGTGGCATGAGACAATGAAGCAACTAAATTAATGGCTGCATCAATCCTTTAAACCTTATTAGTGCTACTGAGATGATATGACAAAGCAAAATAGAATGTCCTGAAGGAAGCTTAGTTGCTTTCTGTAATAACCACCGAGATCAGACGCACAAACTAAACAATCCAGCAGGTATGTCCCTAGCCTCCTTTCAACACTTCACTTTGGTTTGTATAATCTTAACTATTATAAGAATGAGTTGGTGGTGATAGTGAGTCTGCGAGACTATTCTTCGGCCAGAACAGTAAGGGTCCAAGGCCTAGTAGGTGAGTCACTATTGCTTTGCTAACCTATAGTTGTAAATCTGCAGGACAACTCAATTTTGATGATTTGATTTATTTACTAGCTTACAAAGATATGTTTTGCTTGATATGTGTGTTACAGAAAATTGATTTATTGTATGGTTTAGGATCCTGCATTATAATTATGTATTATTTTCTTTTGAAATTCCGTTGCAACGCACGGGCATCTTACTAGTACAACTAAAGACAAAAAATATTAGCCTTCCTCAAAAGCATATCACTAAACTAAACACTAAGAAACATTACAGAACACTAACGGTACCTAAATTAGTAGATCGGAGAGAAAAGAACACCAAGAAATAGTATAGGACAATAACGGTACCTAAATTAGTAGATCAGAGAGAAAAGAAATTGCATTGAAAAGAAAAGAACATATAACAATTGGCCCTAACCAAAGAAACATGAAACATAATTTAAACCTCTTTTGCCCCTTGAGGTCGCAACTGTATCACAATGTTACTGCCCACCAGCACATTACAAACCTTGGTTACCTAATTACCTCTTGTCATGACTCGTGAGCAGTGAAAAATCCAGACCAAACACATGTATCCTCAATGCAATAGAACACAATCCGGCCAACATGGGCAGGCAAACACAAACGGCTAGTTTTTTTTTTCTACTAAGCAAGCCAGTTAATAGAGTCGGTAGCTCAACAATGAAGCTAATTACATCAGTTTGAGTTTTATGTAAATTTAGGATGAGATTTGTACTCGTATTGTAGCACAAGAGAATCTGTACTCAGTCACTTACTAAGGATGTGTTTGGTTGATGGGATGAGGCTGAATGGGATGGGATGAGGCTGTACCATTTGGTTCCATTATTTTGGGTGAATTGGATGGTTCAGCACCTAGAGGAAATATTCCTTAAATTTGTATCGCTTGATCTAGGATGAGATGGTTCTATTCAAGCAACCAAATGCATTAATAACTTTTTTTAAACCATCTCATACATATACCACTTGGTACAAGCAACCAAACGCACCACGAAACACACTTACATTTGCCCAAACTTGGTGCTCTGCTCGATCTGCAGGTCATGTACCACCTCAAGCTCTCCTCCCACATATCCTGGGTCTGGCTAGGCAGCGAGATGTGGTCCATGCTCCAGTTTTGCAGCCCCTCGCAGCCGGCGACACCCCAAGGTTTTACACCCCTCGCAGTCCATGATAGGATATGGACACCCCAAGGTTTCACGGATTCCTTGCGCTTTAAGAGTAGTAATATTCCAAAAAGCACAGGGAACCTTGTGCAAAATAGGTTCACACAAAAGCTAAGGGTTCACGGATTCCTACTGCTTCAAGAGTAGTAATATTCCGAAAACCACAAGGATCTTTTTGCAAAATAGGTTAACACAAAAGCTAAGGGCTTGCAGGTTCCTTCTACTTTAAGAGTAGTAGTAACATTTCAAGAATCACAAGGACGTTTTTGCAAAATAGGTGTACACAAAAGCTAAGATCAGCTGGTTCGACCAAAACCTTGCCGCAATTTTGGAATTCATGGGGACTGTTTCGCAAAGACGACCTGAGGCTCACGGATTGCTTCTGCTTTAAAAGTAGCGATAACATTCGTAATTAAAATAGCTTTAGTGGCTAAAGTCGCACAATTGTTCAAATTTGAAGATCTACCGTGATGATACTGCCAAAGTCTGGCACCGGCACCGGCACCGGCACCGGTCAACAAAACTTACCATCGGCAAATTTTTAAAGGTACTGGCAAAGTCTGGCAGTAAAGCATGGACAACCAACAATGCGGTCGCTTTTTCCATGAAAAAATGTTAACACTACCAACCATGAAACCACCATCAAACAATTTTCATGTTCGGCGTAACCAACTGATCATTCAGGATACAGCTGATATCAACTCTTGAACCTAACACTACGGCTGACGTTTGGATTGATGCCGGACATTTCACCTCCATACGGACCGGAGGGCTTCTTAATGTCGCGCACTTGACCTTTCCGCTTAACAAGCTTGGTTTGATGCTTAACCTGAACAATCACACACGAAATGAGTTCATTCGGAATGATGGTCCACGCAGCTCAACTGTTTCATATATATTATGTTACTTACCCTGTATTTCTTCCGTGGATTCTTAACTTTCTTATTTCTGGAGCGAGTCAATCCCCGATTCTTCTCAATCTGCACAAGTTTGATTTGTTTGGAATATACATATAAGAAAACTGAAAAATGCAATAGGTGGTAAGATTCACTTTGGCGAGGGAGGATTAACCTGGTATGAAATCTTCCTTTTGCCATCTCCTTCAATTTCTTCATCCAGTTGTTTTGTACCAGGAGTTCTGTCACGAGGAAGAAATAAGTACTGGCATGACATTTACTAAAAGCACCTTATCATCTTTATGTGACTTTATTGGTGGAGCTTACAGTGAGTACTTCTGTTCCTTGCTCAAGAGTTTTTCAGTCCTCTGCCTTTTTACATCCTTATAAAAATCATCCTCAGATTCTGATGGTTCATGATTATCATCACTGACATCTTCTTCATTGAATTGGTTAAGTTTCTCTTCTGTGTAGTCATTATCTACTGGCAACTCATCATCGTCAAGCGTATTAGCTCCTAATCTTGCAAGAACACGGAGCTCATGCTTTCGCCGTCTTTCACCAATATCATCTCGCTTTGGAAGGTCATCATCACCAGAAACAAACTAGCAATGGCCAGAAATGAGAAGGGTTAGTAGCAGCTACAACTGTCATAACCACAAATAACAAACAAAGGCATATGACGACTGATAGAAATCACAACCGAAGCAGAGGTGCATGTTAAATGATTGATTTAAGCTTGTACAAAAGAACTTGGTGGTGGGAACCACATACCATAAAGGCTGCTAAAGAAATATCACGAGCAATTATAAACAACTATAACTCAATTAAATATTTCAGACAATATCTTTGATAAGACAAGGGTAAGTACGCTTTCCGTTCCCAAGACTATTAAAGGCAATTTTATGCACTTGAAGGCAGATGTTATTGTGTTAAATGACACATCATAGCACACAGGTTATTCTGGAACACCACAGCTAGATTACAGGCATGAACCAACAATTTGACAAAAAGAAGTTCAATATTGTAGGCTATAAGTAAATAACTATTCTAGGTACCTTGAGATAACAAGGTTTCTAAGGCTAAAAGAACAGAACTAGAGACCAATTGTTCTGTCCTAGCACAATTCATCGCTGCTGTGCTTTAAAAAGGATAGCATTTCTTCATTCACAACTAGGGACCAATTGTTCTGTCCTAGTCTTGTCAAAATTCCAATTCCCATCTGCAATATGCAAAGTAGTACTACACTAGAGACATCCAGAAGCCTCAGGATAAATCTGTGAAATACGTCCACTTTCCAACTAACCAAACAATTCCTAGGAATTTTGCAAATCATTCTGGATACAATGATGTTTCAGGTATTACAATATGAAATTATGTTCAGTTTGTACCGACTGATAATAGTTATAAGTTATAACATGCGTGGGTGTACGGATTTAAATGCTATCACATATGCCCAATTCAAGGATGGCCACAGGAAATAGTTTTAATACAATTAGGGTTTCTGTCGAATCTACTATAAGCAACAGTACATGGCTAGAGAATTGGCCAGTGTTACTCGAACACCCGTGTCCAAAAAAATTTGCCGAATCGGACACCTCGAATCCGAGTCAGATTCTGGCACCCGTGTCTGATTCCGAGTAGCATTTCCCGTATCCATTTTTTTTTGCTGAATTGGACATCTGAATCCGAATCGGATTCCGATTCCCATGTCCTTGTCCAAGTAACGCTAGAATCGGCCCCCTTTTTTTTTGCAAAAACTGGTTCAGCCAAAGTTGTGATTTTTACTTGGATATGTTCGAAGAAAATTATGAAACAATATGTTCTGATGAAACAAACAACTTGAAAAGCAGCAGAAGTTGACCACAACTCTGGCTAGTATCTAGTATAGTACCTCCAGCAAGACTTCAGGTTCAGTGAGCTCGATCCTACCCTGTGCAGAAAATCCTGGGACCAGTGGTTACCAAGTATGTTGCGGCGGTTTAGACCAGTGGTTACCAAGTATGTTGCGGCGGTTTACTCATGTGGACCAGGGATAAATAATTACTGTCCCATTTACAAAATGTGTGCAGAGATTGATGACAACTTGGTCAAAGTCAGGATGTTTGAGTCTTTACACATCAGCAATTTATAATAAAAAAAAATACAGTCTTTGTGATTTGGGACCTAAATGAATGTAAATATTTTTGTTTCTATAATTTTGCAGTTACAAGTTTCTATTTCCACCATCTACATAACACAATATGGTCAAACAGACGGGCACACTTTTAATCATTCACGCTTACATATTATCACAAGATATTTAGAGTATGCATTAGTCGAAAAAGAAACCAGCTAAATATAATGCTATCCAACAGAAACAGAAAACCAGTAGCAGAACAGTGTGCATCTTTATACCTTGTTTTTATTTGATTTAGCTGCAGCTACCAGGAGCTTGCTAGGTTTGATCACATGACTATTCTGCACTTCATCGTCAAAGTCATCCAAAGTCTGCAGGTCTCCTCTAAGCATTCACAAAAGATATTGTTAGAACCATAAAGAAAATGAAAATTTATAATGTAATACAACAAATAGATGACATAGCTAATAGCTCACCTATTATTAGTTGTCCTGGTGTTTGGCAACTTCTCTGGTTTCAACCGCATCAAATTATACAGCCCTTTTTCCTTTAACCTCTCCTCAAGGTTTGCTCTAACTTTCAACATTTCTAGGCTTTGCAAGCCCATATACTCGTCCTGCAATATTAATTCAGCTTTTAAGCATTTACGCTCTGATTTAACTGAAAATTAAAACATAATTGAACTATGGAAGTATTCTTAGCAGTTCAACCTTGCACTTCCTTTCGGTAATTTCATGGTGATTATTATTATTAGAAGGCTCATTCTTTGTTAAATCAGCGACTTCAGCACCCTGAATTATTGTCATCATGAGTTATCGGAATACCTTGATTATTAATTAATAACCTAATAAAGTAGTAGCAATGCTTGTTTTACTTTATCAGGTGCTAGTAAATTGCTAGATTTGCCCTCCGCTTTGTCTAGAGCAACTATCTTATCCTTTGCATGCATGGTGCTGCTATCAGGCATAAAATCGTCATTAATGTCCTCTTTCTGCCTTGGAAGATTTATATTGAACTGGTTCATCTGTGAAAAAGAGAAGACATTTAATCTCTCTCATATTCTTTATAGCTTTTTAATCAACTATAGCAAGAAAATAGCAAGGGTATAGAAAACATATGTTTTTTTTACCATATTCTTGGTCTCTACAAGACGAGCAATCACAGGATGATCCTGCACGGGCAATCCCTCGGCCTTCATAAGGAGGTAGAAAGTAATAGCTTGACAATGAACCAGCAGACAAGCTCGCTTCACTTCCAAAGGCTGCATTCTACCCTTATCCTTGCCTTGCCCAGTTGTCACCTGCAAAACAGAGTCTATTATCACAAGGGCAACTAGAGCTAAACTGAAAAGAAATAATCAGAAAGACCACCGATCAAATAAAATAGCTCACAAGAATTAATGTCCGATTAGCAAGCTTTATTGTAATCTTCAGAAGAATATAGTGAAGAAACAAATGCAAAAGAACATAATGAAGCATTTCCACGGCAAGAATGGACTGGGTGCATACACACTGAATGCCTAATAGAGTACCGGAGGGTAAATATCATTAGTCAGTGTGAACCGATTGTGCGACAAGGCGATGTGCACAGCAAAGGCACAAGAGGTGGTTACACATGGCAAGGGCACTAGATGAAATAGATGTAGGTACATTTTGTTTTTTTCCTTCAAAATAGAAAATTAGAAGTAACTAAAAGGCTCTACATTCATTAATTTAATAGATAAGTCATTTAGGAATTTCATTACTTAGCAAGTAACATTCTTTTTAGTTTCTTTTTGTCGTAACACAATGAAGAAAATTTTGGCCTGTCACATATATATGATTCTGTTTGTCCACTAAATTTGTACTTCTGCTGAATTGTGAATAACATATAGGCATCAAGCATAGTAAGCCAAGAAGGATAGAACTATAAAAGATTATAAGCATCATGCATAGTGAGCCAAAAATATTTAAGCTTCAACCATCAGAGTTTTCTTACATGGAAGTAAAATGTCCAAATTATACAATGTTTCAATGAATACCACTGGAATCAGAAACAAGCACGTGGACTGAGCAGTGAGCGTAACTATAAATTACCTCACTGGTGACTGGTCCTATTGCCCTCAGTTCTTCATGGGCCTCATTTAGCTCAGACAATAATCCAACCAGTTCAGGAGCAGAACTGCATTAAATTTAATATGCAGATGTAATCATGGATCAGCACGGAGATACATAACAACAATCTCACTTCTAGTAGCACAGAGATACAAGCACTGAAGCACTACAAATCTTAATGTTTAGGTATTTGACAAGGCTACTCAGGCAAGGTTCATTCAAGGCGAGCCAACAGAAAATGGGGCGATATTGCTCAATGCCATCACAAACATAACAGGGTTGGAAAATAGCGTTCAATGTCATTGACATGTGGCCCCGGATCCCCACTTGTAAACCACACATTGGATGGTATTTCCCAATTTATACCACTTTGCGATGGTATAGAGCCAATTTATACCACCCTCAAGGCATCAACATAATACCACTGATTATTATTCACTCACGAAACACATTCTGTAATAAGCATCGGCTTTGTCAACAAATTACAAATAAATTTGATATTTTAAAAGCAGAATAAAAGGTAGACCTGTATAGTAAACCCATTTTCTCATCTCTTGACAGGACAGAAAAGTCTTTCATTTTCGCAGAGCTTTCAAAAGAGGACACCTCATGAGGAACTTTGACTTGATGGTTGGATGCCTGCTAGTCAATGTGGAACAACAGTATACAAAAATTATTCTCTGTTAGCTTCATATTCAATTGTGCATCAATAAACATGTGTTACCAAAGTACTAGTGAAATGAATTTTAGTTTATGTAATCAACAGTGCATCCATAGTAAGCAGTCAGCAAGTAAATTGTAATAAACAACAGAATTCTTGTTGTTAAAGAAAACAAAATTAGTCACAAATGTGAAATCCTATAATACTATACAATTGGTCCCCATTAACAGCAGTTAAAGCTATTTCTTAATTTTGTGTGCATCCGCAGCACACCTTTAATTAGTTATCAAATAGTAAAAGATGTCCAGGGAAAAGTTTGGATGATGCTCAAAGCCATTCTCTGTGTTAAAGCAAACAAGAAACTATAACAAGAAAACAAAATTCAGGCAATCACCTTCATGGCTTTATCCTCTTCATCACTTTCACCATCTTCTAATCCAAAATCTTTCATTGACAGCTTTTTCTTCTCATTTTGGATCCTTTGTAACTCTTCATAGTCCTCATCCTCACCAGAGTGTTCACCAGCATCATAGTATGCATTCTTTCCTCTACCCCAGATGCTTTTATCTTTCACATCTTCCTCAAGTTCGTCCATGCTGTCATCACCTCCAGCAATTTGTTTCACTGCCCTCTCTGCTCTTTTTACTGTACAAACACGTTAGGTTATGAATATGGAAGCACCCTATATCAGAAGAAACAAGTACAACTAAACAAACGGTGCAATAGTTTTCCCATTAACTTCTCAAACACAATAATGTAAATAATAAAAACCAAGCCAAAAGTATATGCCAAGGCATCCTGTCGGCTGACGGCAGACACTGAGGCAGTTTGACCAGGTCATAGGACTTAGGCGAGCGCCTGGAGGGGGAAAACCCTTGAAGGGTAGGGTTTCACATGAGAGGAGGGGAGAGAAAACAGATCAGGGCGCTGAGGCTTTGAGTAAGGCTGGGGACATGCCGTGCTGCCCCTCTCTAGCTCACTTCCACCGCCACAGCCGCCTCCCTCCGGCTAATGTCCATCGCCATCATTGCTGTAAGAAGAAGCTCACTACCTCCTTGCAGCTTGTCGCTGTCGGCCTCGACAGTCTTGGGCTCTTCGTCGCATTCCACTCCCCACCGCTGCCACCACCATTGAGGTCACCTCAACTCAGGTTAGTCTCCTTCTCCATCCTTTCTTCTTCTCCCTTTGCTCTGCTCTGCTCTGCTTGTGCGATCCCTCTTGCTCTCTACTCTGATATGCTCTGCTCTGCTTGTGCGATCCCTCTTGCTCTCTACTCTGATATGCTCTGCTCTTGCACGGCTTCTTGCTCTCCATTTTCATGTTCTGCCCTGCTTTGCTTTGCCCTTTGCTCTCTATGTTCTTGCTCTCTACTCTGCTTCTTTGCTCGCTGCTTCTTGCTCTCTTCTTTTTCCTCTACTTGTGGTGTGTTTATGAGTATTACATGAGCTATATCTATATGTATTTAACTCTCAGCCATATAAGGTATTTTTTTATTATCACCGTCTAACTCTCCATGGCGTGCACCTAGGCGTCCTGGCGCCCCATGCTCGCAGCGACTTGCCAGAGCGACGTGACAACCTAGGGTGCAATAACAAAATTCCGAAACTAGAACAACCAAAAAAAGTAACCTGAAAGTGATTATAACAAAATTGGAGGTAAACGTGTAATGAGATCTAATAGCAACGGTTGCCATGCCTTTTAAGGAAGTTGACACAGGGAATGTAAAAATGAAATAAGTGGTCAGCATGTAGAACTCTCTAAAGAGATGAAATGTTGTAATCCCACTCAAGAAATACAGTGTTGCAGCCCACCCCATTTGAAGTGTCCAACAAATTTTTTATCACGCATAACACGCATTTTCGATCAGGGAATTCTAGTAAAAAAATTTCAAATAATTAGTCCAGTAGGATTCGAGACACAGAAAAATCGTCTGGCTGTTTTAAGGATATAGAATCAGATGATTCTGATTCCATGAGTAGATCATCAAGCAATGACCATAATTGGGAAGCTGCTCAGTGCTCACCAAAATAAGTGCTAACCATCACAGCCTAGCCAACGAGGAGCAAACTTCTTGTAGAAAGAAGCCCATCATCATGTGAGGCATTGCAAAATGTGATTCAATTAGTGGTGCCAAATAAAAGTCAAAGCATTTCTTGTTCAAGTCCTCAGCTCAGCAAGTCTTGAATGAATGTGCAAAATACTTCATAAATGCTCAAAGCTCAGCGTCAAAATGGTGCACAAACCAAAAGTAAGATATTTAAATTACTCATATCATCTAGGTCCAAACAGAATTTGCAAGTCCATCAACAAGCACTTGTTTGCTCTATAAAACCCTCAAAATATTACCAAATAAATAATTCAAATGTTGGGGAAAAAGGATCTAAAACATCAAACACCTTTCCACAAAGATAGGGCAAACAATAAAATGCATCAAGAAATTGAAGAAGAAACAAATAGTAATTTGAACTATCTTGCAAATATCCAAGCCAGCTATGCTACCTGCTGGGTAAACTTGAGCACTTGAGCTCAAAAATAGAATTCGGTGATCATCAAATGATTCTTCTTGCACAATGGAATGAATGTCAGCAAAGAGGTGAACCAATATTACCTAAAATAACCTTTACATTGGCATCAAACATTATGTGTGTCAACTCAGTGCAACAGCTTGCCCACAGACCACAATAAAAGTATAACTAGCATGGTTCACTTCTAACAATTCATTAAATTGTGTTGATGCCAGTATGCCACAATAATGTATTCATATCAGTCCGTCACAGCAAGTTTGCTAACTGCATAGTAGCCTGCCTACAATGATATTAGGCAAATATAGCATTTATTACTTAAACTTACATTTTGCAATATATCCTTTGTCCCATTCATCATAATTAGCTTTGCCCATGTCACCATCCTCATCTCCTTCAGTGCCATCAGTTTCATCATCGGAAATACCCTAAAAGGTAAAGGTAATAATAAAGATGATAAAAGATGTCAAACAGACAGAAGATAAAATGATTGCAGCTAATTAATTACGCAATAAAAAAGACTGCTAACTACAGAACAGGCTACAACTTATCTTTCTGCCAAGAACAAGAACAGGGTGCACCATTATGGTACAACTCATGATTCACTTATTGCCATTCCAATTACTGGCCTGGCTTAGCACAAAGGCTGGAAAGATGGTAAAGTAATGTACAAAGGACCATCATAGACCATAACTGGAATATATATCTGATGCAATAATACCCCCTATTAGTTTGGTGGTCACGATAGCATTTACTTTTGCAGGACACCTATAGCACTGCAAAACAAACTATGGCCCTGTTTGGTACGGTTCTAGATTCTAGTAGAAACGGAAACGGTTCTAGATTCTTGGTAGAAACGTTTCAAGTAGAATCAGAATCACTGTCTGGAAACCGTTTGGCTAGCTGTCTGGATTCTGTGAATCGGCGTGGAACGGGTGGTTGGGTTTCTCCCAGATTCTAGTAGAAACGGCCCGGTTCCAAGTTGCCAAACAGGGCCTATAATTCCTCTCTAAAGGAAAAGACGGTTGTCCTTGAAGAATAGTTAGCAATAACTTTTATTGTAAAAAAATGATTATTATTCCATCAATCCTGATAGATACCATAGGTAGATCTTCCAATTTTGTAATATCAGCTAACGTACAGCATACATTGTTTCTTGTCCTAGCATCACAGTTTGAAAATGGCAATTCTCTGCCTTGACAACGTGCTGCCTTGCACGATAATTTGTACTTCCGGACCCTTCACACCCCGAGGAATCCAAAAGAACAGGACCAGGAAGGAGCACAAAAATTACCTCAAGATCGAACACGGGCTGCTCCAAATCATCCTCGACGGACTCCCTCGCTGAAACCAAGCAAAACGATTAAAAAAAATGTTGAGTGAATTGCAGGCAGGGCAACGAACCAAATCGAAATTCCCCACGGCACGAGAAATTCGCAGCACTGACCGTCGTCGGCGTCGAGGGGGATCACGTCCCGCTGCTTGTGGACTGCGAAGCCAACACGCATGCGTCAGATACTCAGATACAAGCAGCTTATAGTAGCAACCACACGCACGCTATTCAACTCTAAGAGGAGAGCATGGTGGGGTTTCTTTCCCCCTTGCCTTACAGGCGTCAATCTCGTCGTCGTCGGAGTCGGACATTGCCGCTGGCTCGTTGGTCCGCTTGGACTTGGGGAGACCCCGCGCCGGTGGCCGCCGCGGGGTCGCCCTGGGCCTCTTCACCATGTCGGGGCGGTGGATCGACCTCGGTACTCGACCACTGGCGTACCGTGGGCTTGGTCGATGAGGAGGGGAGGCGGCTTTCTGCGCGGCAGCTGGTCTGTGGGCGCGGTCGGGAACTCGGGGTCGAGGTCGCCGCTTCGGGTCGGCCGGTGGGGGCGCGGTCGGGCCGTCGGGGTCGCTGTCGACGGGAGATCGGGGATGGCGGATCTCCGGTCGCCGGATGCCGATCTGGGTCGAGGACGACGGGAGATCGGGGTCGGGGATCGGGGTCGGGCCAGACGGGGGCTTGCGGCTTGGGGACGGCTAGGGTTTCTGGGTGAGCTGGGAATAACGAGTTGATCGTATTGGTACGTTAGACCCCTAAAACAGGGTCCCTATTTTGAATTTAGGAACCCTTTATTTTTGGCGTACTGTTTCAGAAAGATGTTTCAAAGAATAAATTCCTAAATCTCAGCCCCTATTTTACTTTTTCTCCTATTTTGACATATCCGCTATGTATAATCTTCATTTGACACCACTAAAATTCAATCAAAAATATTTGTAATACATAAAACATAAGCATATTAACATTTACAATTTAAAAACATGATATTTAAAATTTAAATTTAAAATTTTCAAAACATGATAAAATTTTCGAAGCCTCTCATGTATTTCCCTATCTTCAATAATAGGGGTTGTACTCGTGTCCCTGGAAATTAGGGCTGAGGAGGCAAATTTAGAGGCCTCCTAATTTTAGGGGCTTGAGTAGGGGCCCTATGGGAATTAAATTTGAGGAGGCAAATTTAGGGGCCCCCTAATTTTAGGGGCTTGAGTTGGGGCTCTGCTGGATCTGTTTTTTTTACTACACTCCCTATTTTAAGGTTTAGGGGCTGGTTTAGGGGCTTTGCTGGAGATGCTCTTAGGAGCAAAATCTCTTTAATATCATCTCTACTATTCTAAAGCAGCACTTGGTGGCAGTGGTCCGTTCTTCCCACGTCATTAATTGCCACTTAATTGCCCTGCTTAATTGCCCTACGCAAGAAACGAAGCGTTGCTTTAATTAGCCAGCTTTCGCAAGAAACGAAGCGTTAAAGATAGATGTTTGATCTTGTGAAATAATTTTTTTATTTTTTTATTTTTATTTTTCGTTATCAATTTTGTTTTCCGTAGCAACGCACGAGCATGTAACTAGTATTATATGAATTGTCTTGTTCCTGTAAAACCTGTAAGACTATCTCCATCAATTTTCCTTCATTCCATTCTCTTCCATATTTTCTTCTCCATATTCATTCCCTTTATTTCTTACCATCTCCAGCAACATCCCCTCAAAGGATTTATTTTTTTATTTTTATTTTTCGTTATCAATTTTGTTTTCCGTAGCAACGCACGAGCATGTAACTAGTATTATATGAATTGTCTTGTTCCTGTAAAACCTGTAAGACTATCTCCATCAATTTTCCTTCATTCCATTCTCTTCCATATTTTCTTCTCCATATTCATTCCCTTTATTTCTTACCATCTCCAGCAACATCCCCTCAAAGGATTTGTGAAGAGATTGGAGAGAGAATCATTTTCTAAAGGGATTCACTGTTTGAATCCCTTCTGAAGGGAATCCGCTGGAGCACTTGGGATCTGTTCGCGAAGGGATTTAAAGGGGAAGGGAAGCTGCTGGAGATAGTCTAACTTGTTGTGAAAGACACAGATAAAACAGCAGTTATGTTAACAGGTAATAACAGTTTCTTAAACGGTTTCTTAAACGCTGTGGTGTGTTTTTTTCGACGCAATTGTTTTTCTGAAAACTTCACTTTAGCACAAAGCAAGTCTGACCGTTGTTTTCATGTAAATTGAGGTAGGTTGTTATCGTTTTTTACTAATAGTCTGTAAATATGTGAACATATTTGTTTAAGTAAGTAAAGAAGTGGAAAGCATATTAAATTGAGCTATTGTAAAGCTGGTATGCTAAGTTAATATGACACGGCCTGAAATATTAGAAGGAAGCATAGTGCGCTGAAAAAAAATTGATGGAATAGAAATTAGATTAGAAGTATATACAGCAGGGACTGCATAGCTTTTTGATTAGGTCGGCTGCGCAAATTAGAAGCATAATACTAACGTAGTGTATTTGCAATGTAGAGATAATAACTATATGAAAAGTAAGAAATTTATATAGGTAGTAAAGTTAAGGTCCTGAAGTGTTTAACACATCACCTCTATAATTTGTGTAGGAAAGCAGAGGAAAAGACAAATAAACAGGTCTAACATATAACTACTGCGGAGCTAAATGAGATGAACATGAGTAAATATGAGATGATCGTATTGGTCGGTTAGGCATAAAATATCTCTAATATCGTATTATATGAACAGGCCTATTTTTAAAAAATCTGTAACTTGTTGTGAAAAGTGCAAATAAGACAGTGGCTATGTTAATAGGGAATAATAATTCATTAGACAACTAGCTACATGCCCGTGCGTTGCTACGAAAAACAAAATTGATAACGAAAAATAAAGATTAAAAAATAAAAAAAATTATTTTACAAGATCAAACATCTATCTTTAACGCTTCGTTTCTTGTGAAAGCTGGCTAATTAAAGCAACGTTTCGTTTCTTGAGTAGGGCAATTAAGCAGGGCAATTAAGTAGAGCAATTAAACAGGGCAATTAATGACGTGTAGAATGGACCACTGCCACCAAGTGGTGCTTTAGAATAGTAGAGATATATTAAATGGTGCGTTTTTTGTAGGCAAATCATTTTTCTGGAAACTTCACTTGAGTATAAAGCAAGCTTCAGCGTCGTTTTGATATATATTGAGCTAGGCTGTTGTGCTTTTTTTGTTGGTAGTCTATAAATTTGTGAACATATGTGGTTAACTACGTAAAGAAGTAGAAAGCGTATTAAATCGAGCTGCTGCAAAATTATCATCCTAGGTAAATATGGCATAGCGTGAAATATTAGAAGGAATCACAGTGTGCTGTGAAGAAATCGATGGGGTAGGAATTAGATTAGAAGCATATAGAGCAAGCACTACGTACATAGCTTTTCCATCAACTGGGTTTTAATGTAGTGGTAATGTGCAAGACGATATTTTTTTATGGTTGCGGTAACTGAGAAGAATAGAACAGCTTTTGCTAAGATAATAATAAATCTAATTAGCTGAAGAGTGGCAATAGTATTCCATAGTCTGAATCCTAATTTGTTTTCTGGAAATTGATAATCATATAATGTGGAGCACTTCGTGGTATAGCATGACAGCAGCTAATGGTAGAAAGACATGTTGATGAAATTCAAATTCGTAAGAAGGAAGCTATATTGTATAGCTTAAACAGAGGAAATAGGATGGAGCGCAAAGACATCCGTATAGCGTTGGAGACAGGTGTGTCAAAACAACAATAGAAATTATCCCTCCATTACATCTGGGAGGTTTCAAGCCTCCTCAAGCCTCCACCTCACCTCCTCCAATTTTCCGAAAAAGTCCATCTAGTCCTCCAAATCGCGAATAGGTCCTTCTGAATTACAAAGAGGTCATTTGCAATTTTCTGTGAGGGGAAGAAAATCGCGTCGATATCGCGTTTAGGTCTCTCGTTCGTTAATTTGCTGGAAAAAGCTCCTGTTAAATACAAATCACGAACGAGCCCTTTTCTAATTATTCAAGATAGCGGTCAGGTCCAAAAAAATTGCGAACAGGTCCCTGATTTTTACATCTAGGTCCTTTCTCCGTTTTCTCCGAAAAAAATATTTTCGTTAGCAGAAAGATGTGTACTTTTTTCGGCTCGGTCACTAAGGTTTCTCGGACCTCCAAAAATTCAAAAAATACGTCTAGGTCTACTTTTTCTCCGGGAAAAAAACGTAGAGTTATTTTTCATTCACGTGCGCGGCGTGCGCATTTAAAAATACGCCTAGATCTATTTTTTCTCCAGAAAATAATTTTTGCTCCAAAAAATAAAGCAAAATCGTATTTTTTTTACGACTCGGTCTCTAAGGTTTCTTGAGCCTCCAAAAATTTGGAAAATACGTCTATGTCTACTTTTTCTCGAAAAAAAACGAAGAGTTATTTTTCGTTCACGCGCGCAGCATGCGCATTTTAAAATACGTAGATCTATTTTTTCTCCAAAAAAAACGCAAAATCATTTTCGGTTCACGCGCGTGGTGTGCGCCGCGTACTTTTCCCCTAGTGCGGTCTCTAAGGTTTCACGAGCCTACAAAAAATTTAAAAATACGTTTAGATCTATTTTTTCTCCATAAAAAAACGCAAAATCATTTCTCGTTCACGCGCGCGGCATGCGCCGCGATTACGTCCTAGTTGTTAATAAGGTGAGTAAAGTAGAAGCATACGCAGATAGCAATAATAGCTAGAGCTATGAAGCAAACATCAGCTGATAGAAACAGTAAGCAGCAAACAGTGTAGGCATAAAGATCAGTACAAGCCGATGACAATGCGACGGGTTGCTTGCCACACCAAATAGCTCGGCGGAGAGGCTGCATAGAAGAATCGGAATCAGAACCCATAGAAACGGATAAAGAGGGGGGGAGTAAGGCCACAACAGCAAGATTAGGCGAACAAGAGGGTCGAACTGCACAGCAGCGACGAGCACAGAAGCCTAAATTTGAGCACGAAAGCTCAAATTGTAAATACAGACAAAGAAGTCTGTAAACAGCAGGGGGTGGATTCGATGCTCTCCATGGTAGGGGGAGGAAGCACCGGAGCGTGAGCGAGGCGGCACAGGGCATGACGCACGGCGGGGAAGGCAACAGATGCGGCAAGGGGATGAATGGACCCGTGATGAAGCGCGAGGCATCGGGAGGAGAAAGAGCGAAACGCAAAACCTCTCGGCGCAGGAACTTCCCCAGAAACTTCTAGTCCTCCGCCTCGTCTTCCAAGTAACAAAAATTGCGTACTACATGCTCAGATACTTGTTGATGATGATCCCCTAGGTAAGGTTACATTCCACCTTTTAATGGACAATATGATCATGATGCCTATGTTAATTGGGAGATAGCAGTAGACAAATAATTTAGCAAGTATGATTTGTCTGAAAATGAAAAGATTAGGATTGCTGCTAGTGTGCTAAAGGAATATGCATTAACATGGTGGAAACATATTTGTAGAAAAGAGAGAAAACCTGAAAATTAGAAGACCATGGAAAGACTTATGAGAATTGACTATGTTCCTGAATATCATATTGAATTTTTGTATATTAGACTCCAATGCTTGAAACAAGGAAATAAGTGCGTTAAGGAATACTATGAACGATTGCAAAATCATTTGTTGCGTTGTGGTTTAGTTGAAGGTGAAGAAGCAACAGAGCTTAGGTTCATACGTGGACTCAATCAAGAAATCCAAGATGCTCTTGTTGATGAAACATATAGTTCTCTTTCAGAATTGGTTGTATGTGCTTGTAGAGTTGAAAAAAATGCTTACCGAATCCGTGAAAGAATCATTAGCTTCATTTGATGTGCCCATTGTTGCACCTTCTTTTGTAGCTAACATTTTGCAGAAAAGTGAGCACAATCGAGAGAATGATGTAAAAGAGCATATGAAGAAAGAAACGATCAGTACTACCCCATGTGTAAGTGAAGAGATAATAGTTGAAGAAACGCCTACAACAGCTGATGAGAACTTACAAGGTAATGTAACAGGTATAGACTTTACACATGGAGAAAATAATTTTGAAGAGCTAAAACTATCCACAAATCATGCTATCGTAGAGCAACTATTAGTGGAACAAATTGTTGATTTTGCTTTGTTACAAGATGATTTGCTTGCTATTTCTTGTGATAAAGAAGAGTTATGTGATAATACTTCACTTATATCCATGACACAACTAGCGAATGGACATGTCACTTTTGTTAACACACTAGACACTTATGCTGAAAATAAACATGTCATTCACCTCACATGCGAAAATGATGAGTT
Organism: Rhipidocladum racemiflorum; assembly: GCA_036346355.1. NCBI lineage: Eukaryota > Viridiplantae > Streptophyta > Magnoliopsida > Poales > Poaceae > Rhipidocladum > Rhipidocladum racemiflorum. Next base: position 62,612,261 of record CM070570.1, read on the forward strand.
GAAATTGATGTCTTCTTTAGATACATTAGGTTACATTGAATTTGATTGTCCATGTGATCTGAATTATTTAGAGGAGAGACTTTTTGTACATTCTGATTTATCCTGGTTATCGCGAAATATTTTCCATGTTATTGACAAAAATAGTGAGAAAGGAGAGTATAAAGCGCATCGAGTTTACATTTGTTCAAATTTTAAACCTCCGCTTGTTATGCAACAATGTCATCAATTTGATAAGTGCCATATCACTAATCATGTCATATCAAGTACTTTTGGTTCAACCTACAAGTCACATGATTGTTTTCAAGAAATGGAGTATATGATTGATATATAGAGATTCTCGATCCATTGATTTGATTGCAAATGTGCATGTTGCTTTGTTTCCTGTCGCTCCTAACATTTTCCAGGACAATATGATGGAGTTGAGGACGACTCCACTTCAAGAAAGGGAGGATGATGAGACAATGCTCATCATGGACAGAACTAACACTTCATACATATGGTCATCACCAAGTGTTGCTGCAATTATATCAACTGCATGATTTCATCGACCCCCACCTTGGCTAGGACCATTAAGTTGGCGACACTTCACGACATCCTCTACTTCGTATACATCTACTACGATGGCTCTATCTGCATGGCTTTATCGACCCCCATCTTGACCATCCTTCTACATCTTCGTCGGTTCAAGAACCATTGACTCGAGCTCAAGCACGTCAACTCAATTATCAAATCTAAAGCCATACTTAGGAGAAGATGATGAACTTGAGTCGAGGACGACTCAAATGCAAGAAGGGTAGGATGATGAGGACATCACTACCAAGTATACGGCCATGCCTACAAACCCAATTGAAACCAACAATGTAATACAAAGGCCAATTACTCGAGCTCGCGCACGTCAATTCAATTACAAGGTGAATGCGTTCCTCGGATTGCATACAAATAATTTAATGAATGGAATGCTATTTAATCCTTATGATTATTTTATTGTCCTTAGGAACCAAGGAGAAGGACTCCCAAACGTCAAGCATGAAGCCAATTCTTCCGGTGCACAAGTTCAACTTGGATTCGGCCTTCGGGACAACACCAACTTAAAACGACCATAACTTTTGATCCACAATGGTGTTTGGGGTCTATGAGTACTGGTTTGAAAGGTTTCGTCGTCCTCTTTCCAATGGATCCGGCCTCATGTCAAAATTCCTTACGAGTCAACGGGAATCTACAAAACAAGTTCGGTCATCTTTCCAAATCCGAGTCAAACTAGGAATAGGAGTCCTACTCGGCCATGGATGTGTTTTGGACGCCCCTAGCACGGTTTTGGCCTCATATATCTCCTATATATAGCTAGGGATCCCCCAAAATAACTTGGGTTTTGGTTATTTGATAGTTTAGCCTTTTGTTACTATTTTGAGTCTTTTAGACGTGCTCAACAGCCGCCTAACAAGCTCCTTGTATCGGAACCCCAACTTTTCAATACTTCATTTATATTTGCAATTTTAGATTGCTTTTGCCTTGTTATTCGATTGTTTGCAGGAATTATTTTCATGATCAGGTTGATCGTGCCCACGGCAAGGTCAATAACCCTCTGGAGTTGGTTTAGCGATTGCTAAGGCGCATCATCGTTGTACGTTGTAGCCGAATCGTCAAAGTCGTCTCCACCCAAATCGAAGGTTATCATTCTCATCGAAAGATCGGGACACCCAGTGTTACATGAAAAAACAATGGAGCTTGAACTTACACACATGAGGCAAAACGTTCGCTGTGAGCGTATTTATCAATCACGGCTGGCCTAGGTGCCATACCAAGATGATTCAGTACCCAGCGGGCAACATCCCAACTATGATTGTAGTTGGCAAGCATGATGTAACATTGGGTGTCCCGATCTTTCGATGAGAATGATAACCTTCGATTTGGGTGGAGACGACTTTGACGATCCGACTACAACGTACAATGACGATGCGCCTTAGCAATCGCTAAACCAACTCCAGATGGTTATTGACCTTGCCGTGGGCACGATCAAACTGATCACGAAGATCAATTCCTGCAAGCAATCGAAGAACAAGCAAGAACAAGGCAAAAGCAATCTAAAATTGCAAATATAGATGAAGTATTGAAAAAGTTAGGGTTCCGATACAAGGAGCTTGTTAGGCGGCCGTTGAGCACGTCTAAAAGACTCAAAATAGAAGCAAAAGGCTAAACTATCAAATAACCAAAACTCAAGTTATTTTGGGGGACTACCTAGCTATATATAGGAGAAATAGGAGGCCAAAACCAGGCTAGGGGCGTCCAAACCACATCCATGGTCGAGTAGGACTCCTATTTCTAGTTTGACTCTGATTTGGAAAGATGACCGAACTTGTTTTGCAGATTCCCGTTGACTCGTAGAGAATTTGGAGGTGGGGCCAGATCCGTTGGAAAGAGGACGTCGAAACCTTTCAAACCAGTACTCATAGACCTCAAACACCCTTGTGGATCAAAAGTTATGGTCATTTTAAGTTGGTGCTGTCCCGGAGGCCGAATCCGAGTTGAACTTGTGCACCGGAAGAATTGGCTTCATGCTTGACGTTTGGGAGTCCTTCTCCTTGGTTCCTAAGGACAATAAAATCATCAGAAGGATTAAATAGCATTCCGTTCATTAAATTATTTGTATGCAACTCGAGGAACGCATTCACCTGGCAATTGAATTGACATGTGCGAGCTCGAGTAATTGGCATTTGTATTACATTGTTGGCTTCAATTGGGTTTGTAGGCATGGCCGCATCAATGGTAGTGATGTCCTCATCAAAGCACCCCAGCTAGGGATGAAAACGGTACGAAAACGGTTGGTAAATGACTGTTCCGTTTTCGTTTCCACATTTTTTACCGGTAACGAAAACGAAATCGGAAACCCCATAAATAGATATGGAAACAGATAGTGACAGAAACGAATGCCGAATGGAACGGAGTGGATACGGAAACGAAAGCGGAAAATTCCAAAAGAACAAAGTAGAGAATTGCAATATACATGACCACAAGAATAATGTAGCCCATTCCACCTCCAAGGTGGACACAAGAATAGTGTTATATTCACTAGTATCACTAGAAAATTTTTGTCAAGTTTGTCAGCTGAAGTCACATTTTTTGCTCCCATATCAGACCATCATGTCCTCATCAACATAATTATCATTGATATCCTCTTGTTCCACCAACTACAAAGCTTTAACACCTTAAAATTTGTATATTATTATTCGATGTTCATTTATGATTTTCTAAGATTTATCTTGGATTTTCTGGAGTTTATAAATATCATTTTACTATTTTTAGATTTATAAAATTAATTTATTTATAAGAAATAAAAAAAATTATGCTAAAAATAATTTTTCTAAGTTCAAAATGTTCCAAAGTATTTTTGAGAATTTTTTTCAAAATTTTTGAACTAAATTTAATATTTTATATAAAACCATTTGTATTTATGAAATTATTTTAATTCAAAAATAAATATAAACTCTCCCTTCTCATTTTTGGTCCAAGCCCATTTCCCTTTCAAGCTCATTTCTGTTTTTAGTTTCCGGTTTCATTTATATGGAATTTCCGTTTTTGTTTCCGTTTTCGCTAGAATTGGCTCTCCCGTTTCCATTTTCGTTTCCGACAAAAAATTTACGTTTCTGTTTTTGTACCGGTATTTTCCGTTTCTGTTTCTGAATAAGGGCTTCCGTTTTCATTTTTTCTTTAGAACGGTCGGAAACTTTCTGTTCCGTTTTGACCCCTAACCACAGCGGATCCAGGTGCGGTACTAGGCCGATTCTGCTCCCAGGGAGCAACATGCCAACTCTGATCGTATTTGGCAAGCACCACAGCTGATCCATGTGCAGTACCAAGCCAGTTCTACACCCAAGGGGCAACATACCAATTATGATTGTAGTTGGCAAACACCACAACTACCATTGGCTAATACAACCGCTTGGGCCGATCAAATAACCATAATGTTGCATGATCAATTTGGCATACAGCCAAAAGGAAGGTTTACTGGATATCGAAAGCCGTATCCTAATCATATTGATGAAATACCATATCCTAACAATTTCAAAGTCCTTGATCTTACGAAATTTTTGGGAGACGATTGCACCACCACCTTGGAGCATATTGGTCGCTTCATTGCGCAATGCGGAGAAGCAGCCCACTCTGATGGTTTAAGCGTGAAATTGTTCCTACTATCTCTATTAGAGGTGGATTTTATGTGGTTTACCACATTACCCCCAAATTCGATCAACACTTGGACCGATTTGGAAAGCCGATTCCACGAATAATTGTATTGTGGAAGTTTAGAGCTTAGGATTTCAAATCTAAGCTCTGTCCAACAAAAGTCGGGGGAATCAGAAAATGATTATGTTAAGAGATTCAGGAAAGTGAGAAATTGGTGTTTTAGTATTACCTTGCCTGATAATCAGTTGGCCGATTCAGCTTTCCAGGGGTTGATACCCCCATTAAAAGAAAAATTCAGCGAGTAGGAATTCACTTACTTAAGTTATCTCTTGTACCGAGTATCGGCTCAAGAAAGACGCTTCTCCGATAATGAGGGCTTCGAAGATGAATTCATGAATAACAAAGACCAGATACAATCGGCTATAGAGGTGGCTGGTTAAAATTTGCAGAAGAGCTGACGATGCAGTTGGACACTAATCCTTTTTCTATAAACATGGTCCACTGTTCTAAATAAGAAGAAAAAGTCGATACAAAAGCTAAAACCAACTTTCTCCCAGTTATTGGCTAAGTACGAAAGAATGCATAACAGATTGCAGCGAAGCCCTTCGCGATGGATAGCCAATACATATAAGCTAGATGGCCCTAAAAGAGCTTACCAACAGTGCCCTTTTTGGCAATTCTGCTAGGAGAGAGTAGGGATGAAAACGGATCGGATACGGACGGATAATGGCTCTACCATATTTGTTTTCATATTTTTCTCAGATTCGGATACAAATACGGATAGTCCGGATATGAATACGAATATGAATACATATAATGTCGAATATAGATACGGATCGAATACAAATCGAATCGGATACGGTTACGAATAATTATCGGAACATGATAATCCCTTAGATTGTATATAAAAAAATCAACGAAAACACATAACTAGTTGATTTGATTAAAACATTATTGAAAATTGAATAAATATAAGCATTTTCATTCAATTAGACAATAGTTAAATACCATGTTGCAAACAAAATTATGTAAGACTTAGTTCATCACGTACATACGATTAATTCATTATACATGTAGATCAAAACACAAAATAAAGGTGATCCTTGCATGTTAAATTATTTTTAAAATAATAAATTATGTATTTTATGAGTTTTTATGCATTTTAGCTACTTATTTAAAATATTTTCCTATTAAAGACAATAATTTTTAAGGTTTTTTAGAAAATTTAAAATATGATAATTTTTTTTAAAAAAATTTATAGACCATGTTAGGAATTTTATCAAAAAATTTCATAATTTTTTGAGCTAGTTTGCTAATTTTAATAATTAAAACTTGATTTATGGATTCATTAAATTAGAAAACAATTTAACATTTAGTAACCTTTTTGGGTCAAAAGAGTAGCTTGGCCCAGCCCATATGTATATCCGAATATCCGATCCATCACTATCCGGATTATCCGAATCCGTATCCGTATCCGATGGATAGTGAGCTACTGAATCCGTATCCGTCATAAAATATACGTATCCGTATCTGATCCGATACTATCCGACAAATATCTGATCCGACAGAATCTATATCCAAAAATTATCCGAATCGGTCGGAAACTATCCGATCCGTTTTCATCCCTAGGAGAGAGGGTTAGTGTTGCCTTCAATTTTCTCATGTCTAATGCAACATCACCCACATGGGTACCAAGATGACAGGCAATGGATATCGGTTAAAGATAGAATTACTAAGACGATCTAGGTGAAGAAACAAGTGGATCAGAGCAAGGGGTCTAGTTCTTCGGCTAACATGGTCAATGAAGGGATTTCTAAGCTAATCTTGGGGAAAAATAGGCCGAATATGCTGATGGGTCCAACTATTCAGCTAATATGGATTTGGTGGGCAAGATACGAGGGCCGATCCAACCAAAGCCTATATGGTGTCCTTTAGGTCTAAGTTGATCCCATCAAAGAAGACTTCAACGGTTATGGACCAAGAGTTGAGGGAGGCAAAATAGGAAAAAGAGAGGGACAAAAGCTTTAATGAGCTTTGTCTGATCAAGCCTGTCAAGAAGGAATAGAGGAAGAAGAAATCAATAACGAATACTTGAAAAAGTATCACCCAAGTATCTGGGTTAGATCTTGATCGACTAAAATTCAAATCATTACTATCAACTATGAATATACGAGTTGGTCGATTACTGATCTGAAAGCCAAATTAACTCGATGCAGTTAAATTTGGGTTGTGATAAAAAACTATGGCCGATGAAAATCATTTCCCTTAGCATGAAATGACTCCACATAAATTGGCTTTTATAGCCGATGAATTATCCTTATAATAAACATCGTTCGGTAGGAGATACTGGAGAAACCTTAGCCGACTGTTCTTTGACCACTTGAAGGCATGAAGTCAAAGAAAATTGAAGTCCAAGAAATAGGGCTGAAGCCGATTGTGGTAAGTTTTGGTAGATTTATATTGTTTCCCAAAAATAGGGGGCATATGTTGACACCAGAATTTGGCAAGTATAGACGATTTAGAAAGATGGAGTTCAATATGGATAGAGTCTTAGCCAATATCGGCTAAAAGAGTAATTTATGTCCTAGAAGTTGAGGCCGATACATATCGAAGATACGATCGGCTTAAGTGCTATTGTTGACACCAAGATTTGGCAGTGTAACCGATTTAGGAAAATAAGGTTAAACATGGATAGAGTCTTAGCCAATATCGGATTAGAGAGAAGTTTATCTTTTGGATGTTGAGGCCAATATGACCCATTTGTTTGTAAAAATTGGAGGATGATACAATTGGCCTAAGTGCTATATAAGAGGTCTAGATGCGAGAAGAACAAATGCCTAGAGCCAATCATCTGCTTTATTTACTTTTCATTGATTAGGAGTAGTTTTATGACTTGTTGGTGCAAAATTCAATGGTATATACATTTCTTACAAAGAACTTAACAATACTCAGAAGGTAATTACTATGCTTATGTTCACTACCTTGCATACTTGATAAAAACTCACTTGAAGTGATTTTTTATTTATTCTGTCTTTCTTTTCTTGAGGCGAGCCTAAATGCAATTCAAAATGTTTTAGTATGGCATATTGTGTGTTAAATGCAGCTGTTATTTAGTGAAAAGCTCCCATCTGTGTACTTCACATGTTTATGGACATCTAAGAATGTTTTAAGGGAATATGAATTCATATACCAAATACAAAACATCCTAGGGAAAGTTTGGCGGACTCTAAATAATTTATGTGTAGCATGTCTGGTATATGTAATCAGATCAGTATATGAATTCATATAGCAAATACAAAACATCCTGGGGAAAGTTTGGCGGACTCTAAATAATTTATGTGTAGCATGTCCGATGTTGTTTCTCATGATTAAGATGAGTATATGTTAATTTCTAGACCCAACTTTTATTACTTGTACCTTTGCATGCTACCTCAAGAAAAGAGAGCATGCACCTTATATAATTATATAAAATCCAACCAATTTTTGTATAATCTCAGCCTTTACCTAATCAAAGTTGCTCTAAAATTCATACATGTTTTTATTTAAGATGACACAAAAGGACACCTATTTGATTATTTCCAATGATTTAGGATTTTCTGCTCACGTTACTTGCTTGCAAATAAGAAAAACCTGCATACCTCTCTTGCATTTTCTGCTTCTGTTGTTTGAAATATGCGAGAATATTCCAGAACAACTTGGTATCCAAGTTAAGCGCACGCAAATTTATATGATAAGCCGTGAACCATGATTTGGAGCGCCTACAAAGAATGCCCCAAAGTGGGTTCATATTATTCCAACAAAATTTCAAATTTTGGCTTGTTGATTTTCAGATTTTCGAACATTTTCCAGCAAAAGCCAACAAAGATTGCTAATTTACTGCTTCTTGGAAAAAATGATGTTGATGTGTTGGTTCTGTGTAGGTTACTGACAGCAGAAAGCCAGGAACATAGAATCAATCTGTAGATCAATTTCCCTTTGAGACGCTCTCAGAATGATAATAGGATTATCTGGTAAGTTTAGATTGGACACTCTTTCAGGGCTTAATCCGTCTTCTCTCAACATGTGCAAGTGGGTCGCTGTTGGCAGCCAAAACTCTTCTTCTTCTTGGAATTAGAGGAACTCTTAAAGATTCTTTCAGATTCTGGTTTAACTGCTGGAATATCAGTCTCCTCAACTTTGTCAAGGCCTGCTGATCAGGTAATTATGTCTATCACGGGTATTACTGTGCTACCAATCAGTGGCGAAGCCAGGACTAAATTAGAGGGGAGGCTAAGCTTGTGAAATCATGTGATAAAAAATTGGCTTAATGATGAATTTGGTATTGCAAAGTGGTTGTTCTCATGGCATGTGTGGTGCATGTGCATATGCTGTTTCAGATAATTATTTGATATGCTTGGGATAACATGGTAATTGTTTTGCTTGATGCAATGCGCTCATGTGAGTGGTTGCATGGGCTGATCTTGAGTCAAGTCGTGGACTTGTGCTCGTACACGGTTGTGTGTTTGTTCATGTGCAGGTGTTACTTGAGGTCGAACGTGGTCAATGATGGGACCGGAACTAGGTTCATGGAGGAACTGAGGTTCGGGACTAGGTTCAGGGAGGAATCGAGGTCTTGGTGGTCGAGGATGTCATGCGGGGCATTCGGACTAGAGAACGGTGCACGTGGTTGCTAGTGAGTCACGTGAGTACGGCAGGTGGGCCGTACGCGTGCAGTTGTATTCGTTTTGAGGTAGTTTGCATGTATTGGGCCATGTTGGGCCAAGTGGACATGCATGCGAACTCTTCTAGGGTTTTCTTATAAATAGGGGGAGGTGTCCCCTGTTTATTGTGAGCGGTGGATTAGGGTTAGTGCTCTTTTGTTTGGAGTACTGTAACCAGACTAGCCAGAAGAAGTAAAAATTAGATTCCTTCTTTGCCGAGCCGTACAAAAATAAAACAGCGGCGGCGTGCGTGCTTCTGTTCTTCGCCCGTCCTACGCGCGTTAGGCGACTGGCCAGCTTTGCTTGCAGCAACGGCGGCCAGAGAGAAGCTAGAAGCAATTCGAGCGCTATAGTAATTAGCAGCGCAATGCTTCTCGCGTGAACGAATCAAGCGCCACAGTAATCAACGGAGCTCCGACGGGTGCAGCAACCAGGAACGTGAGCCATCCATGCATGCGTCGGTACTGCACAACTCAAGGCGTGCTTGAAGAGTCAAAAGTAATCTTGCATCGAAGTCTTATACTGGACTTGATCATATACGCTGATTCCGGTACGTTGTTGTTTGCCCCGTTACTGCAATCGATAGAACCAAATCATCTCAGGCATATGCAACCACATCCAAAGCAAATGTGCCACAGCATTCAATCTGCACAGCTGCTACAGTATTTCGTGATTACTGTAGCAACAGGAAGGGCATACGTGATTTTCCACGAAAAAAAACAAGGTAAGTTAATTGCTATTGCACTTCTGATTTCGATCTAGATTGATTCATTATTTCTTCATGATAATTTTGATTTGATCTATTCCAAACCTTCCTAGGGCATCAAGTTAGTGATCTAAAAAGTTTGATTGGTTAATTCCTTATAAATTTTGTTTAATTACGAAATTAGGGTTTAATCTATTTTCGGTTTTATTGAAACAGTGAACTTACAAAGCTTGTAACTTTTGATCCGTAGATCCGATTGAGTCGATTCTTCTTGGTTTAGTTTCTAAATTGAATCTAGTTTCTCCAGTAAAAATTTCACATCAATCTGACGGTTGGATCTTCAGGAATTAGCATTTTAGTGAGCTTCTATCAATCTGTTTTTGCTTAAAATCGAAGCAATTATTTGATTCCGAATTAGGATGAATTTTTAGTAGATCAAAATTTTGATTTTAGCTTCCGCGCAATCATTCACCCCCCCTCTGATTGCTATACTAGTATATATCGATCCTACAAAGCTAAACATTTCAACTACTAGTAAAAGCCAAATTCATACATAAATAACCATCAAGTGAAACAAAGTAGAAGATTATAAGATACTCACATAAATGAAGTTGGTAGGCACACTAGCTATGAGTTGGATTTGGAGGCAACAGGCAAGCACACTCTACGGGTTTTCATCCTTTAAAAGCAGTCTATAATTGCTTCATCATCAATAGATTTGAATATTGTTTTCTCGGTGTAGCACACCATTAAGTCATTGAGCCAATCATCGGAGACTTTGTTGCGCAAATCAGTCTTGATAACCTTCATTGCCGAAAAAAATCCTTTCAACAGAAGCAGTTGACACAGGAAGTATCAGTGTTAGTTCAATAAGACGATAGACCAATGGAAATATTTTATGCTTTCCAAGTTGAACCATCTTTTATGCTAGCGTGGCAACATCATTGCATTCATGCAATTCCACACTTCTCCTGACATTGAGAATATAGATTTGGATGGCGTCGGCGGGATGGGGATTTGGATTTTGGAGTGGTGGAGAGGATTAGGGCTGGAGACCGACCGAGACTCGCAAGCTAGCACGCTACGCACCAGAAGATGTGGCCACATATGAAGCCAAGCAGGAGAGATTCCTAGATGGACTCAATGACGAGTTGTCAATTCAATTGATTTCCCACGACTACTCCGACTTCGAACAATTGGTTAACAAGGCACTTCGCCAGGAAGGCAAGCACTTGGAAATGGAGAACCGCAAGCGAAGAATGACTACCCAACGGTTCAATCCTGGAGCTTTCCCTAAAACTCGGATAAATTCATCGTCGTCTCCCAAGTTTGAGCTGACAGAAGTAACCAAGAAGCCAGTAATGGTGAACCATTCCAACAGCATGGCAATCAACAAAGTAGATCAAGGAGGGCCAACACAGCAAAATTCAAAACCCCAGTCCAAAGTCACATGTTACGAGTGCCATGGAATTGGACACTTCGCTAGAAATTGCCCCAAGAAGCAGCAGAATGCAAGTCCAAACGTGAACAACTCCGAAGCCTTTCGCAATGCAGCAAGGAAGCCACAGAACTATGGCAAAGGACTCCTGAACAATATCAAGGCTCAAGACTTGCAGCATGGTACGTTTGAGAAATAAGTTGAAGGATCTATAACCTATTCTCTTGCCAGCCTTTTCGAATCTCGGGGTCGAGATTCTTTTTAAGGGGGGTAGATTTGTGACGCCCTGATCCTCCGCGCCCGCAACCGCCGCCCAACGGCCAGCTCCGCCCTTCCCGCCTTGGCCGCCGCCAACCACCGCCCGCCATTCTCGCGGCCGTTTCGGCCACCGCGCCGCCTCCTCGCCCTATTTAAACCCCGAGGACCCCTCTCCTCGTGCTCCCCTCTCCTCTCCCTCCGCCCCTTCTCCCGCCGCGCCGCGCCGTCTTCCTTAGCTCCGGTGAGCCCGAAGCCGCGCCGTCCAGCTCGCCTCCCCCTCGGCTCGCTGAGTCCGCCGCCATCTCGCCTTGCGCCGCCGCCGCCCTTCTTCCTCCGCCCGGCGGGTGGTCGCCGCGCCCGCGCCGCCTCTACACCTACGCCGCGCGCACGCAGCGCGTGCGTGCGCATGGTCCACGCCGTGCGTGTGGACCCGGTCCGCGCCCGGGCGGCCCCACCCGTCAGCCGGTTTTAAAAAGAAAAAAAAGGTTTTTAAAAATCCTTTATGACGTCATAAAGCTGTTTTCTTTTTAAAAATATTTCAAAAATCGGATTTTGTGCGCTGACGTCAGCAATGCGCAGTAATTCGATTTTCTTTATAAAAATAATTCCAGAAAACCCATTTTATTCGTTTTTAAACTTCCGAGAGCCCGTTTTCACCCGTTCGAACTCCGTTTAGCTCCGTTCTTCCTCCTAAATTCATTAAAAACCTTAAATTTCAGTTTAGAGCTAGTTTGAAATTCAATTTGTGTTTATTTGAATTCGTTTGGATTTTATTTGAATTTGGGTGCTTTTTACGCGTAGATTACGGAGAGTCCGAGGAGTTCCCGAACGACGATTTCGAGCAGCAACTCGTCGAACCAGGCAAGTCACACCCCCTTGACCATGTTGCTCCAGTTTATGAACTTGTATGTTGTATTTAAAATTACTGCATGCTTATTTGTTATAGACATTAATTTCCGACCTAGTTTTAAAAGATAGATATGACCATGATTGATGTGCCACCCTTGACATTTAAATTCCGATATCCTTGTAACCTTAGGAAAAATATGATTTATGACTATGGTAATATTTAGACATTGCTTAAATATGCTTAGAACTGAACTTAGGAAGTTTTGGAGAATTTTATGCCAAAATGATGACATGTTCAAATGGAAACTTATGATGATCAATGTTAATAATAGTGTGGAGATAGTATGGTTAAAATGAAAATAACTTAGACCGGGCGAGAATTGGTTGGAAAGTGGTGAGGTCATGGTTCTGGGTTTGTGGACAGTCTCGCCTAGTCAATTAAGGACCGGTCTGAGTCTCGCTGAATGTAAAGCTGAAAGGACCAACGATGTCGCCTAGAGGGGGGGGTGAATAGGCGGATTTAAAAAAATACAGCGGAATTAAAACTGGCCGAGCAGGTCAACCCGGAATCTCCGGGTTTTGGTCCGGATACTCCGGCTTGTCCGGATACTCCGGTATTGGATACCGGAGTCTCCGTGTTGGGCGGCTCGGGAGCGCAACACAAGTTACTCAAACTTGCACGAATTACTACTAAAAGTAAATAACAATAGCAACCTAGAACAAGTGCTAGAATGGATTTGAATTAAAGTTAGACAAAGCGCTAGATCTAGGTTTTACGGAGACAAATCCACACAAGCAACACAAGCAAATAAAGAGAGAGCGAGAGAAGCGATTTTTCACCGAAGTTCGGATTCTTGAAGGGAATCCTACATCTCCGTTGAGGTGGCTCAGTCACACTTGAGCCGGGGTCTCTTTCAACCCGCTTTCCTCCCGGTGTTGCACAAATGCACTCGCCGGCTTCACTTCTTGTCTCTTCCCTTTCGGAGGCGAGACACGCCTTCACAAACGACCGGGGCTCACCACACGCGTTGGTAGCTCCCGGTGACTCCTAGCCGTCTAGGAGACCTTCAACCTCCAAGAGTAATAACACCACGAAGAATCGCTTATAGGATGAACTAGTGCTCAACAACTAGAAATGAATGCACCTAGCACTTTGCTTCTTCCTCTCCTCACCAAAATGGATCAACAACCAAATCTAATGGTGGGAGGAAGTATGAGCTCTATTGAATGCTTGGAAGAGGTTAGAAGTGGCTTGAATGCTGCAATGAATGAGCTCAATCCAAAACCTAGCCGTTGGGAGAGAGTGGGGGCTTTAAATACTCAGTTCAAAAACTAGCCGTTACTCTTGTTTTTGTACAGGCCAGAGTGTCCGGATAAATAACCCGGAGACTCCGGACACAATGTCCGGATACTCCGGACAATCTGGAATAAAAGTGGCCGAGGGGTCCAACCCGGAGACTCCGTACATATTGTCCGGATACTCCGGATTGAATCCGGACACTCCGGACAGAATGTCCGGACTCTCCGAGTTTAGGGGCTCGGTTTGAATTCCAGATTTTGGAAAATGCAAGTGTTTGTGTGCTAGTTTGAATGCAAGTTTTGATGTTGAGCATATGCACATCCTCAAATCGATTTTCCGTCGCATCCTCTTAATAGTACGGCTATCCTTAAGACTCAAAGCAATATAAAAATTACAAGTCTTCGTCTTGATGCCGTTTTCTCGAAATTTGACGCGCTTAGGACCGTCCAATCTTATTCCGAGCTTGATGTGATCTCGATAACTGCATTATTCTTAGTTGAAGCATTAGATCACATTAATTGTGTCATCATTAATCACCAAAATAAAATGAGGGGCCTAGATGCACTTTCAATCTCCCCCTTTTTGGTGAATTGATGACAACACAATTAATAGCAAATAAAATGATATGAAATTGACTTTAGCAATTCAAATAAAAAGTGGAGCTCCCCCTAAATGTGTGCATTAGAAGTATTGATTGGAATCAAATGCACATATTTAACGAGAAATAACCGAGAGCTCCCCCTTAAACATTGCATCCGAGAATACATCACAAATAACTGAAAGTAATCCATGCAAAAGATAAGCATAAAGTCATAACATGGATAACGAGGAATAACAGAGTTCACGACAAACAAAATAAGCAACAAGAGAAAACAACACAAGACAAGTCCACAGGCGACAACGAAGGATAAAAGAGACAACTAAACGACAACGCTAAAGATATCACTCCCCCTTTGGCATCAAGACACCAAAAGAGGAGGAACACGAGAAATCACTCGTCGTCGCCCTCGTCGTCAGACGCTGAGTACTCGCTGCCGGGGTCATCTCCAGGAGGAGGAGGAGGAGGAGAAGAGGTGATGCCGAAAAGCTGATCTGCAGAGGTGGCATCGCTACTCTCCTCGGAAGACCCGGAGGAGTCGCTAGGAGAGACTGCCTCGCCATTGTGGCGGCGGATGCTGCGAATGTCCTGACCATTCTTCTTTATCTGCCTGCTCATCACCTTCTGCCTGGTGGAGATGTCACGGCACAGACAGAAGACATGCTTCAACATCCTCTGGAGCACGCTACTCGGAACCTCGCATCGCCGTAAGGGGTGGCGGGAGGCACAGCAGAGCGAGAGCGAAGTAGAACTTCGGCGCGGCTGCGTCGAGTCCTAGGAGCAGCGAGACCAGGCGGCGAGAGCAATTTGGAAGCGATCGGAGGGCGAACCTTGTAAGAAAGGTGCTCCTCGTCACGACAAACTTGAGACCACCGACGGAAGTGATCAAAGCCATCACAAAAGGAGCGTAGCTGCGGTGGCCATGTTGCTCTGCGCATTCTCGCCTCATCGTCTCCCGGATGAAGTCAATAATGTCAAACGGATGAGTGCGCTCAACGAGGTGGTACAAGAGGTTCCTTCCATAGGCCCGATGGTAGAAGCATCTCCTCCTTGGGCCAAAGAGTGACCCTCGGCATCCTGTTGAGGACCGCAGTACATCCTTGAGACCCTTGATGGTCCCCACTGTGAAACTCCTAGAAGTGTCATATAAGGACTCGATCTGCTCAGGAGTCGAACCTTCTTCTCATGAAGCTTGATTTGTCATTGTACCGAAAGTGAGGACTCTAGCAAATCTCTTCTTGTTGGCCTTGTACCACACCCTGTCGAGTCATCCACCGATGTCATCCTCAGTCTTGTCAAAGTAGAGGGTGGCAAAGAACTGCATAACTGCCTCTCATTGTTCCAATCATACTTGAAGGACATGATGTCCTTGACCTCATGCGACTCACAGATCTCAAGAATCGGCGAAATCGGATGCTCGGCACTGCCATGTACTCCCAGTCAATAGTCTTCATCCCGACCACTTTGGGTGCTCAAGAGGGTAGAGGACCGTCTCATAGAAGTTCGACTGAAACCGGTTCCGAGAACCGGCGGTCCACATACTCATCCCGATGGAAATCGAGCGGATCTTTCTTTCTTTGCTCAACTATAGCCTTGCCCTTGCCGTAACTCGTCCCGTAGTCAATCACTCTCATGGGGTTAATCGGCATGGGGTACCTCCATACTGAGCTTGGCTTTGGCCAAGGGGCCAATGAAATGACACGAAGCACGGAATTCCCTTCTCTTCGATCCCTCACCTAGCATGAGTATCTGCAGGTGCTCATCTGGATCGGTGAGGTAGAGGAGGAGACCGAGCCTGTGGGTCGAGGCCGAGGCCGCCGGCCGAGGCAGGTGAGCTTGAGGCTGGGAGGAGGATTGGACAAGAGGCTGCGGAGCAGATGACGTCCCAATCCTCAGCGCACCCCTTCCCCTGGAGGTGGGCTGCTTTGCCACGGCGTGACGCGACCTCTTGGGCGCCGGACGAGCAGACGGAGAACTGGAGGGACTGTCCGGAGACAGAGAGTCCCTAGGAAGATCACCACCACCACCAGCTGAAGACCCCTGAGAAGGATCCATCTGACCAGACAAAGCGAGGGAAAAAGATTAGCCGCGAGGCGACTTGAATTTCAAAGAATAACACAATCTGGCCGAAGCACTCAACCCGGAGAGTCCGGACATATCGTCCGGATACTCCGGATCAACCCGGAGACTCCGGACCAACAGTCCGGATACTCCGGATTCGCCAGAACATGCGCACGGGCGGCCCAAAAATTGGGAAACTAATCCGCAAAAATTGCACGAAAAGAATCTAGATTGCCACTAGGATATTCAAGAAATGAATAGTGCACAATCTAGCACGAAAATTTCGCGGGATTAGGGCAAGAGAAGGAACTCACCTCAAGAGGATTTGAAACGCGAAGAACACGGGTGAGTTAGGGCCAAAGATCTCCAATCTTGCGGGGAACGACGAGACAAGCCGCACCCTAGAAGAGATGGATCACGAGGAGAGGCCCTAAGAACCATAAGAATTGAACCAAATCCGGAAGGAAAACGTTAGGGCAAGAGGATCCTTACCACGATCTCCAATCCAAGGACGAGGAGGAGTCCAAGATCCCTAGAAGATGGAGGAGGAGGAGGAGGGAATCACGCCCTAGCCTTGAGAGGTGCACAGGAGAGGGAGAGGCGCACAGTGGGAAAATGAGTAGAAACGAAACCGTGCGGGACAAGGGGGACTTAAACCGTCCACCCCAACCCGGAGACTCCAGACCTATTGTCCGGATACTCCGGGTAACCCGGATACTCCGGGTTTAACGCCCGGATACTCCGGGTTCTCCAGCTCGGGAAGAAAAAGAATTTTTCAAGGAAAGCTTCAGAGACCCGCGGAGAGAGGTAGGAAGAAATCCTTGGGCATCCATCCACCATGTGACTAGCTAACAATCAAGTAATCAGACTATAGTCACATAGTGATGATGCGATCCTAAGATCAAGACCCAATAACATATGATAAAATCAGAGAAAAAGATAAATAAAGTTTTGAATTTCATTTTTCATTCACCATACAATATGTGAGCATTCCTCAAGCCACGTTACGAGAATCTAAAATATTCAGACCACTTCTCAAATCACAGAACCTTTTCTCGTCAAGGGGCTTGGTAAAGATATCGGCTAATTGATCATTTGAACTCACATGTTGGATATCAATTTCGCCTTTGGTTGCGTGGTCTCTTAGGAAATGATGGCGAATATCTATGTGTTTTGTACGGGAGTGTTGGACAGGATTGTTGGTAATTTTTATGGCACTCTCATTGTCACACAATAGTGGAACACTTTTATAGGTTAGGCCATAATCACTCAAGGTTTGTCTCATCCAAAGTAATTGGGCACAATAACTCCCGGCAGCTATGTATTCGGCTTCGGCAGTGGACAGGGCTACGGAATTTTGTTTCTTGGAACACCACGAAACTAGAGACCTACCCAAGAATTGGCAAGTCCCCGAGGTACTCTTCCTATCCACTTTACAGCCGGCATAATCCGCATCGGAATAGCCAACAAGTTCAAAGGAAGATCCTTTCGGATACCAAAGTCCAAAATGAGGAGTGTGCACTAAGTATCTCAAGATTCTCTTAACGGCCACCATGTGACACTCTTTTGGAGCGGCTTGAAAACGTGCACACATACAAACGCTAAGCATGATATCGGGCCTAGATGCACAAAGATAAAGGAGAGAACCGATCTTCGAACGATATACCTTTTGGATGACCGGTTTACCTTCTTTGTCGAGGTCTAGATGCCCGTTGGCCTGCATAGGAGTCTTTATTGGCTTGGCGTCCTTCATTCCAAATTTCTTGAGCATGTCCTTGATGTACTTGGTTTGACAAATGAAGGTTCCTTCCTTGAGTTGTTTGACTTGAAAGCCGAGGAAGAACTTCAATTCTCCCATCATAGACATCTCGAACCTTTTAGTCATGATCTTGCTAAACTCTTTACACATAAGTTCATTAGTAGATCCAAATATAATGTCATCAACATATATTTGGCATACAAATAAATCATTATCTATATGCTTAGTAAAGAGAGTAGGGTCGACCTTTCCGACTACAAAACCTTGTCCGAGAAGGAAATCTCGTAAACACTCGAACCAAGCCCTCGGTGCTTGCTTAAGTCCATAAAGGGCTTTGTGTAGGTAGTAGACGTGGTCCGGGTGTTTTGGATCTTCAAAGCCGGGTGGTTGCTCGACGTAGACCATCTCGGAGAGTGGTCCATTTAAGAAGGCGCTCTTCACGTCCATTTGATATAGCTTGAAATCATGGTGAGTAGCAAAGGCAAGTAATATTCTAATAGATTCAAGCCTAGCTACAGGAGCATATGTTTCATCGAAATCCAAACCTTCGATTTGAGTGTACCCTTGAGCAACCAATCGGGCTTTGTTCCTTGTAACAATTCCATTCTCATCTTGCTTGTTCCGGAAGACCCATTTTGTGGCGATCACATTTTGATTTGGTCTTTGGACAAGCTCCCAAACTTGATTTCTCTTGAAATTGTTGAGCTCTTCTTGCATGGCCATCACCCAATCTGGATCTTCAAGTGCTTCATCTACCTTAAGAGGTTCAAGAGAGGAAACAAACGAGTAAAATTCACAAAAGTTCGCAACTCGAGATCGAGTAGATACTCCCTTGTTAATGTCTCCAAGAATGTTGTCGACTGGATGATCCCTTTGAATGCTTTGATGAACTCTTGGGTGAGGAATAGTTGAATCTGGAGCTTGAATGGGTTCTTCATTTTCTTGGGTGGCATTTGAACCATCTTGAGCTTGCTTGGATGAGGAGGGAATATCGCCTGAGTCATCCCCATCCGGAGACTCCGGTGTTGGACCCGGAGACTCTGGACCAGTCCGGACACTCCGGGTTTCAGTCCGGAGACTCCGGGTTGGGGTGCTCGGGTGAGTTTCCAAAAATTGAGGTCTTACCTCCCCAATTGCCAATTTCTTGATTGCTTCACATGGTGGTTCTTCCCTGTCAATCACGGCACGATCAACTTGTTCTACTTGAGAACCGTTAGTCTCATCAAAAGTTACGTCACGCGAGATCTCAACGACACCGGTAGTATTGTTGAAAACTCGGTACGCATAAGCATTAGTTCCATAACCGAGTAAGAAACCTTCATCTACTTTAGGAGCAAATTTAGAAGACTTAGCTCTTTTGTTGAGGATGCAGCATTTACTCCCAAAGACTCTAAAATAGGATACATTTGGTTTTTTCCCGGTGAGCAGCTCGTACGCCGTTTTCTTCAAGATCTTGTGGAGGTAGAGGCGGTTGGAGCTGTGGCATGCGGTATTGATGGCTTCCGCCCAAAAGCTATCGGAAACCTTGTACTCGTCAAGCATCGTCCGCGCCATCTCGATGAGGGTTCGATTCTTCCTCTCGGCTACCCCATTTTGTTGAGGAGAATAGGGAGCCGAGAATTCGTGCTTGATTCCTTCTTCATCGAGAAACTCCTCCACGCCAATATTCTTGAACTCGGTACCATTGTCGCTCCGAATTCTCTTGATCTTCACTTCAAACTCGTTTTGAGCCCTTCTCATGAACTTCTTCAATGTCACTTGGACTTCTCCCTTGTCATGCAAGAAAAATACCCAAGTGAATCTAGAAAAGTCATCAACAATAACTAAGCCATACTTACTTCCCCCGATGCTTATGTAAGCTACGGGACCAAATAAATCCATGTGGAGCATTTCCAACGGTCTTGAGGTCGTCATCACATTCTTGGCGGGATGGGAGGCACCAACTTGCTTGCCCGCTTGACAAGCGCTACAAACCCTATCTTTCTCAAAGACAACATTAGTTAGTCCAAGAATGTGGTTGCCTTTGATGAGTTTGTGAAGGTTCCTCATACCGATATGGGCTAGTCGGCGATGCCATAGCCAACCCATACTAGATTTAGCCATTAAACACGTTTCAAGATTAAGTCTATCCGTATTGAAGTCTACGAGATAGAGCTTACCCTTCAAACGCCCTTTAAAGGCTATTGAACCATCAAGCCTCTTAATGACTTCCACACCCTTTTCATTAAACAAACAATTGTAGCCCGCTTCACACAATTGTGCAACGGACAACAAATTGTAACTTAATGATTCGACAAGTAAAACATTACTTAAATGGAAATCATTAGAGATAGAGATTTTACCCAAACCAATTACTTCTCCTTTTCCATTGTCTCCAAAGACAATACTTTTGCTATTTGATCCATTTACATCCAAGTGTGCGAACATTGCCTTTTCTCCGGTCATATGATGCGTGCATCCGCTATCCAAAATCCAACTCGTTCCACCGGAGATATAGGCCTACAAAAACATATTTAGTTTTTGCTCTTTGGTACCCAAACTTGGTTAGGTCCACGCACGTTAGTAACAAGCGATTTAGGGACCCAAATAGAACGAACACAAGGAGTATTTTTCGGCTTACGCCCAACATGATAAGCAACTACACGATCGAGGTTAGTCTTTTTAAGCACATAAGAAGCAAAGAACTCGGAGTGAACTTTGTGCTTGGATGTTCCTTCGCCTTTTACAAAGTGAATGTGCTTGCTTAAAGGAGCAACAACAATGTTGCTCTTTTTGCCCTTTGGCGGAACATACCCAAGCCCTTGCCTCTTAGGATTACCTTGGCGCTTACCGAGATACTCCTCTAAACCCTTGCTTGCTTTGTAGGACTTTTGAAGTCCATCTTCAAGCATCACCTTAAGCTTCTCATTTTCATGAGCTAAGACTTTCAAAGTCTCACGGTTAGTAGCACAAGTAGCAACATCAACATTATAGCATCTAGCGCAACCGTTGCTCGTTGAGGGTAATGAAATATTGAAATTGTTGGTTGAGGTAGAAGCTTTATTCGAGAGATCAACAAGCTTCACTTCAAGAGCCTTGCAAGCATCCTTTGCTTTTGCAAGTTGCTCTAAGAGTGAAGCATTGGTGATCTCAAGACTAAGTGCTTCATTTTTGGTCAAATTTGAGCTTTTGACCAAGTCCTCATTTTTCTTCTTTTCAAAGGCTAAGCTTTTCTCTAGCTCAAGGTTCTTCTCCTTTTAAAAAATAAGGAGATCTTCTTGAGCTTCGAGAATAGCTTCCTTTTGCTCAACAACCTCCTCCAATCTTTCAATATCCTTAAGTAGCAAGTCTAATTTTTTAACATCGAAATCATCCATAGACTTAAATGCCACTTCTTCCTCATCACTAGCATCATCGCAATCATCTAAGCTATAATCAACAATGGAATGAATAGTGCTCTTAGATGATACCTTGTGCCCCTTTGCCATAAGGCACATTGGAGCATCTTCATCTCCGCCGCTCAAGTTGTCGAAGAGGCTCTTCGACTTTGTCGGTGGAGTAGCGATGGCGACGGTGGCAAGTCCTCCTTCATTGCCGGAGTCGGACTCGGACTCGGACTCGGAGTCGGAGTCGGAGTCGGAGTTCCACTCCTTGCCGATGTATGCGTGACCTTTGCCCTTGTACTTCTTGCTCTTGTCCTTTTCCTTCTTGCGGTACTTGTCTTTCTTGTACGACTTTTCTTCCTTCTTTTCTTTGTGTGGGCACTCGGCAATGAAGTGACCGGGTTCCCCACACTCATAGCACTTTCTTGAAGAGTGCCTTCCTCTTGACTTGTTGCCATAGCTCTTGGAGTGACTACCCGGCTTGTAGCCCTTCTTCTTCAAAAACTTGTTGAATCTTCTTACGAGCAAGGCCATATCTTCATTTGTCAAGGGGCCGCTCGACTCTTCTTCATCACTTGAGCTTTCTTCGGCTTCTTGTGCAACCTTGACGGCCTTCAAGGCTACACCTTTCTTCTTGCCGGATTTGAGTTCTTCTACAACCTCGGCCTCCTTGATCATCATCTCATCCATCATCAACCGGCCAATCACATCATGAGGCGTGAGAGAGTCGAAGTTTGGCCGGTCTCGGATTAGTTGCACAAGGTTGCGGTTGGTTGGGGTGATCACTCGAAGTATGATCTTCACCACGGCCTTGTCGGTGAGCTCGGTGCTCCCAAGTCCCTTTGCTTGATTCACTAGCACCATCAAGCGATCAAACATATTTGTGTACGATTCACCTTCTTCCAAAGTGAATCGGCTTAGCTCTCCAATGATGAGCTCGATCTTGGACTCACGGACACTTAACACACCTTCATGAGTCACCATCAACCTTTCCCAAATGTCCTTGGCATTGTCAAGACCATCTACTCGGTTGAACTCCGAGTCACTCAAGGCGTTGAACAAGGCATTGACGGCCAAGTCGTTGAAGTGTTGAGCTTTGTCTTCTTCGGAGGTGAGATTGTTGGGGTTGGCGGGCTTGAAACCTGTTTCAACAATCTTCCAAATACAAGGATGAAGTGATCTCAAATGCATCTTCATCTTATGTTTCCATGCCGCGTAGCGAGTGCCGTCGAAATGAGGCGCTCGTCCGGACGAAACGGAGACATATGATGAAGAGTTTGAGACTCCAAAAGATAAATAATCTAAAGGAATTGCAACCCCTATACCGGAACTCGTGGCCTTGTCTTGGGCATGGGTTTCGGTAACTTTCTCTATATCCGACATCTTTGTTTCTCCAAGCGGTTAAGCCAAAATAAAGGAGATTTGGCTCTGATACCAATTGAAAGGACCAACGATGTCGCCTAGAGGGGGGTGAATAGGCGGATTTAAAAAATGTAGTGGAATTAAAACTGGCCGAGCAGGTCAACCCGGAATCTCCGGGTTTTGGTCCGGATACTCCGGCTTGTCCGGATACTCCGGCTTGTCCGGATACTCCGGTATTGGATACCGGATACTCCGGCTTGTCCGGATACTCCGGTATTGGATACCGGAGTCTCCGTGTTGGGCGGCTCGGGAGCGCAACACAAGTTACTCAAACTTGCACGAATTACTACTAAAAGTAAATGACAATAGCAACCTAGAACAAGTGCTAGAATGGATTTGAATTAAAGCTAGACAAAGCGCTAGATCTAGGCTTTACGGAGACAAATCCACACAAGCAACACAAGCAAATAAAGAGAGAGCGAGAGAAGCGATTTTTCACCGAAGTTCGGATTCTTGAAGGGAATCCTACGTCTCCGTTGAGGTGGCTCGGTCACACTTGAGCCGGGGTCTCTTTCAACCCGCTTTCCTCCCGGTGTTGCACAAATGTACTCGCCGGCTTCACTTCTTGTCTCTTCCCTTTCGGAGGCGAGACACGCCTTCACAAACGACCGGGGCTCACCACACGCGTTGGTAGCTCCCGGTGACTCCTAGCCGTCTAGGAGACCTTCAACCTCCAAGAGTAATAACACCACGAAGAATCGCTTGGAGGATGAACTAGTGCTCAACAACTAGAAATGAATGCACCTAGCACTTTGCTTCTTCCTCTCCTCACCAAAATGGATCAACAACCAAATCTAATGGTGGGAGGAAGTATGAGCTCTATTGAATGCTTGGAAGAGGTTAGGAGTGGCTTGAATGCTGCAATGAATGAGCTCAATCCAAAACTTAGCCGTTGGGAGAGAGTGGGGGCTTTAAATAGTCAGTTCAAAAACTAGCCGTTACTCTCGTTTTTGTACAGGCCGGAGTGTCCGGACAAATAACCCGGAGACTCCGGGTTATCCGGAGACTCTGGACACAATGTCCGGATACTCCGGACAATCTGGAATAAAAGTGGCCGAGGGGTCCAACCCGGAGACTCCGGACATATTGTCCGGATACTCCGGATTGAATCCGGACACTCCGGACAGAATGTCCGGACTCTCCGAGTTTAGGGGCTCGGTTTGAATTCCAGATTTTGGAAAATGCAAGTGTTTGTGTGCTAGTTTGAATGCAAGTTTTGATGTGGAGCATATACACATCCTCAAATCGATTTTCCGTTGCATCCTCTTAATAGTACGGCTATCCTTAAGACTCAAAGCAATATAAAAATTACAAGTCTTCGTCTTGATACCGTTTTCTCGAAATTTGACGCGCTTAGGACCGTCCAATCTTATTCCGAGCTTGATGTGATCTCGATAACTGCATTATTCTTAGTTGAAGCATTAGATCACATTAATTGTGTCATCATTAATCACCAAAATAAAATGAGGGGCCTAGATGCACTTTCAAAAGCCTAACCGTACTACCACGAGTCTGGAATGGGACAGACCTGGCTATCCTTATTAAATCATTTCATGTACAGTCATGCCATATGGGGGTAGTGGTGTGGTGAAAGCGAGATGCTGCCACTCTGGCGCAAGAGGGGGCTTCTGAATAGTGGGAGTCTTTCAGCGGTGAAACCTTAGCGGGCATGGCTACATGTATGATTTATTAATGGGGCCTTGTCATGATTTTTCTCTGTCACTAACCAAAGGAAGTGTGCTGACACTAAGGGAAATATTATGTCTTGTGGGTAAAGTTGTACAACCTCTGCAGAGTGTTAAACTAATCGATTAGCCGCGCCCGCGGATATGGGCATGCCGAACAAGCCATTCTCAGATTAGACTTTGGTAAATTAAAATTTGGTTTCCAAAATGATGATTGGATGGAGGGAGTCCATCATGGGTATAACTTAGCCAATTCCAGGAGAGATTCCTAAGTTAAATTGTATAGATTTGATTTTTGGAAATAAAGTATGCCTTTTAAAATTATTGAAAAAGTTATTAAACTGTTGCTTTATACTTAAACAAACCATATTGCCATCCTTTGATTACCCGTACATTTATATTGCATTTCCGGTGTGGTTTGCTGAGTACGTATGTACTCACCCTTGCTTAATTTACCACTTCAGAAGAGGAGTACCACGATGGTGAGGAACAGTTGGACTAGGCCGCGTCCCCAGTCGATTTCCTGTGGCAAATTAATTGGGCTCTATCTATTTGTCTTCATTTCCACTGCTTTATTTATTCGTTTATTTATTCGCTGGCCTGCGCGCCATTTCCTATGTAACCTTGAATATTTGTTATTAATAAAGAACGCTGGATATGCTATAGTTTCATTTCTACTGTGTGTACTAGCATTTCCTGAACTAGTACAGAATACACAGAGGATTTCGGAGGTGTTATTCCGGGGTCCGACAGGTACTTGCTTTGTTCGTAGAGACTGTAATGCTGCTCTGCTCATACATGTGCTGAGCAGGCTAGCTTCTTGTCTTTGCAACGTGAGATTGTGCGCGTGGCTTTATGAGGCACCGAGTTTCTTGCAAGAAATTATGTTGCATGATTGTAATCTTGCTTGATATCTAATGAATGGAGCTTCCTTTGTCAAAAAAAAAAAAAAAAAAAAAAAAAAGACGAAAGGTTGCAACCAGAATCAACCATCTGCCTGTACAACCGAATAGTGAAATTGACACCCTGTGCGAGCTAGTACTGTACGTAATGACATCCACCAGAATTCCTTTCTACTTCGTCTCCTTGAACACCTTGAAGGCCTTCCATGATTTGCCAGACTTGGCAAGCGCATCTGTACTGTAGATGGAGTAAGCCTGGATGTCCCTGGCGATGCCGCGACAGTCCTGTCGAGCCAGATCTGGTGAAGGCATGCCCACGCGCGAGCCTTGCACACCCGAGGAGAAGCAGGTTCTGGCTCTTCGTTCACGGTGGGAAACCAAGCTACAAACCAATTCATCTTTTGGAGGAGTCACCATTGGTTTATATAGCCCCCATGGTGACTCCTCCAAAAGAAGGTATAAATTCTACTCTAAAAGAAAGTAAGAATCCTAATAGGATTAAGATTCATCTAAGACTCCTTACAATACTCCTTTCCAAATACTAGAAGCTTAGATATGAATCACCATACTCAACAATCTTCATTTTGACTTTTCTCTTAACACTAATAAAAGAAGGAGTTTACCCTGCCTTAGTGGATCGTCCACAACCCATATGGCCCAAGCCCAACTCCGCCCAGCGGATCGTTGCTCTCGCGAGGCCGTCGCGATTTTTCCCCTTGACCGATGGTTACGCACCTCAGCCCTCTTCCGTTCGCCTGAATCACCTCCGTCCCACGATCTCCACGCCTCGTCGCTTCCATCCCTACCATCTCCTCTCCTCGCCTCGTCCTATCGCCGCCATTCCGTTCGCCCGTATCGCCTCCGCCCCGACAATCTTCGTGCCCGCCGCTTCACCACTCCGCCCCGTCACGCTGAGCGTCCAATGAGCCAGCGCCGACCGTACATCCTCGGCGATTATTCCTCACCCTAATTCCTTCCCTTCCCCTCTCCCCCGATTACCTACAACGCAACTGACGAAGAGATGGGGAGTCGGCTGCGCGAGGTGGATCCCGAGCCTGAGACCGATAGGAACGTCGGAGAACAATAGCATCCGTCCAAGTCGCATCATCTGGCCGATTCACGGCCCAATGAACAAGGAAGCTGGCGATGTCCCTTCACAACCCGTTGAGCGAGTAATCGGTGGGGAACAGGCCTGGACTGATCAATTGAACGAGAGACATCAACCGGCAATGGCGGGATGGAAGCTGGTGGAGTACCCTTGAAGGCTTTGAGAAGGGAGACATGAAAGACGTCGTGAATGCGGGATGTCGGCGGCAGTATCAGGCGGTACGCCACTTTGCCCACTCGGTCCGCCACCTGAAAGGGCCCAAAGAACCGTGGAGATAACTTTGTCTGCGGCGGCGGGCGAAGTGAAATCTGTCGATGATGCTGGAGACGAAGCCACACCCAATCACCGACGGCGAACTCCACCTCGCGATGTCGATGATCATAATATTGCTTCATCTGGTTCTGAGCGTTGAGAAGGTGACGACGCGCCTGCTCTAGGAGGGCATCCTGGTCGAGAAGTTGGCAATCGACTTTGTCAATAACTGACGCTCCTTGAGTGTATGGAAGCAAGCTAGGGGCTGTCCGACCATAGACCAATTCAAATGGAGTCATACTAAGGGCGGAATGAAAAGAGGTGTTGTAACAGAATTCTGCCCAAGGAAACCATTTCACCCAAGAGGAAGGGTTATCCGCTACCAGACAACGGAGGTACATTTCCACCGTACGATTGACCACCTCTGTTTGTCCATCTGTCTGCGGGTGGTAGGCTGACGAAGAGAGAAGGTGAGTCCCATACCCGTTTAAAAAGGTCTTGCCAAAAAGCACTAGTGAAAATAGGATCACGATCCAACATTATGCACTCTGGTATGCCATGTAACCGCACCACATGGTCAAAAAATAGGTTGGCGACCATGGGTGCGGAAGATGGGCGCTTCAAGGCCATGAAGTGAGCATACTTGGAAAGGCGGTCGACCACGACCAATATTGCAGTCATAGCTTGAGATTCGGAAGGCCCACGATAAAATCCATAGAAATATCTGCCCAAATTTGCTGTGGAATGGGCAATGGTTGGAGCAGACCCGATGGTGATAAAGAGCTTGTCTTGTTTTGTTGGCAGATGGAGCAGTGTCGGGACCCCGAATTTGCAAATCCGGACCCTCTGTGTATTCAGCACTAGTCCAGGAACGCGCTAGTGCACACAGTCTTAACATTGGTAAATATCACAATCATACCACTCGATACCAATAAAGTACTTTATTTAAATAACCAAACTGGTTACTCGGCCTTATGGCCAAGTTACAAATGTATGCCTCGCAAGGCGAAACTTATTAAAAGAGAAATAATAGCAGCGGAAAATCAAATAAACTTCGTGGCGCCATCCAAAGATACCACAGCAATCGATCGGGCTCGCTTCCCTAAGTAGACGGATCCTCTTGGAGTTCCTCCTCCAAAGTCAGTGCGATCTCTTCTTCAACCGATATTGTGTTGAGGCAAGGGTGAGTACTTGGTACTCAAAGCAAGTCATGCAGTAATGCAGGCTAATATACTATATGCATGGCTTGGTACAAAGGAATAGCTCAAGGTATATTTGCAAGAAATGACTTTTGACAAGTAATAAAAGTAGATTCAAAGCAAAGAGAAATAAGTAAAGCATAAATAACTTTTCAAGAAGTTTAATAAACATTTTTCCCCATCCTAAACCACATTTCCATCATCTTCATTATTAAACCAAACCAACCTTTCAAATCCAAGTTATTTTGAGAAAATCTAACCCTTGATTGTAATTCCCGAGCATTGTCGATCAGTGGACTCGGCTATTTAAATAGATTCTACACTCTGCAGAGGTTATGCACTTTACCCACAAGATACAAATCAAACACCACAAAGGCGAGTTCAGTAACAAAGCCTTTGGAAGCCTCAAACAACACAGGTGGTCCTCTCCGGTTCGTGCTCTACACCATCCCTTCCCTTAGCCAAGGCGAAGTATGGGACCAACACACCGTTAGATGGGTATCTGGCCACAGCCACGATACGCCCCTGCACAATCACACAAACGGTGTAATTGACACCTGAGGCTCCACAAGTGAGTCCTTAGCGACTTAGTCAACTAGGGCCGTCCCATTCCAGCCATGTGGTTGCAAGTATGACCAGTTCAAAGGCTTGCAAGGTTAAGTCCTTAGAGTGACCAGGGCAAGACTACCCGAAAACCAAATCAACACTCCCAATGCCACAACCGCCCACTGATTACTCTTGCCACATGCCCTGGCCGAAATCGTTTATCAAACCCCAGTTGATTACCATGCACCACGTGCCATCAACATCACATGATACTTTTCCAAAACAGGTTCAATATATCTTTAAGTCAATATTAACATTTGATTGTCCAAAACCATGTCATGAGCACGAGTGTGTCTAAGCAAAGATACTACAACGGTCTAAACCCATGTTGGCAATTTAATAATGTCCAACTAGTAAACCACAACTAGGGTGACAAGGGATCATGGCACATACTTAAATAATCAAGGTGTCATATAGCAAATTGGTACTTATCTAACCCCCATGTTTAAACCAAGTATTTTTCTAATTGAACTAGCATGCAATAGTTTAAATCAAAATAGATTTCAAATAGGATCAACATGGTCAAAGCATAACTTGCCTTCAAAAAGTACTTGTTCTTGGTCTTGAGTTGGATCCTGAGTCAATACTTCTCCTTTGAATCCTTCCGGCACTTCAACGTCTACTCGTAAAGCGTGCAAATAGCAATACACAAATAAACAATAGGCAAAAACATCCCAAAACTCCAAATAAAATCCATAAACAGAGAGAACATAATTTTCTGGATTTTTAGAAACTGAAATAAATCAAATTTGGAGTTAAGACGCAAAAGTTATGATTATTTAGAGTTTAAATAATCAATTAAATAATATTACAGAGAAAAACTTTAGTCCAAAAATTAAATAAAATTCATATTTAGGTAGATCTCAATTTTATACAAATTTAGAAATTTGAATCACTCAAATCGGAGTTGAAACGCAAAAGTTATAAGCGTTTGAAGTTTTGAAATTCAAATCAATTATTAAACCGATTTATTAAATCATTTTCTGTTTCGGACATTAATTATTGCGTCATCATGGACACGTGGCAGCCTCTGATTGGCTGGTGGACGCCACCGCTCATGGACTCGACTCACGGCGCTGTTCGGTCCACGGTGGACCGGTCCACGGCTTCGGTGAGGCCGACATGTGGGACCACTCGGGTGACGTCACTTGCATCGGCCCGACACGCGGGCCCAGCGTGTCGGTGATCACGACGCTGTAGCGTGGGCGCGACGGCTCGGCTTCCTGGACGCGTGGCACAATCGTGGCCGTTGGTTTGAAATCCGACGGCTGGGATTGAGTTTGGCCTCATGTGCTTGGGGCGCACGTGACTGATCGTGGGCCGTTGGATCTTGATCCAACGGTCCAGATCCAATCTAACCTGGTGCAGTTCTTGATACGCGGCGCAACCTAAGCCGTTGGATCTAGATCCAACGGTTGGGATTAGATCTAGGATTTTCAACGGAAAAACTCACCGAGGTGACGTGGCACGATCTGGGCCTTTGGATCTTGATCGGACGGTTGATGGAGCTCGGGGTCGGCGATGGCTTCACGGCGGAGTTGCGGCTGCCGGCGCTGAGGACGGCGACCACCCAAACGGCGGTTGGGACGTGCTCCGGCGAGATGAATGGTGTCTTCGGTGCGCGCTGGCCGGGTTTCGATCTGGGGTCAATGGCGGCGGAGGGCGGCGACGGCGAGGCGAGGCAAGGACCGTGGCGGCGCTTCACGCAACTACGGCGAGCGATTCCGGCGAACCTACGGCGGCTAGAGCTCGGCGGGTTAGGGAAAGAAGTGCGCGGGGTCACGGCGGTCCTCGGGGTGCGATCCGGGCATTAAATAGCCTTGGCGTCCGTGCGGAAGACGGAGACCTAGTTCTTCACGGCGGAGTGCGGGCGGCGTGAGTCCGGCTCGGACTCGCCGAAGACGACGACGCCACCGGCCCACGTGGCGCGATTAACGGCCACGATCGCGACGGGCGCGATCGGATCCGGCCGGATACGGCTCGAACCCAGACGGGCGGATCTCACCGTTGGATCTTGATCCAACGGTTGGGATTGATTAGGTTTAGGAGTGGGTCTTGGCCGAGTCCGCGTGGCTCGGGTCGGACTCGAACTCGAGTCTGACTCGGGCTCGGTCGGATGAACAGTAACCGACTCGGTTTGATTTTCCAGCGATTTAATATTTAAAATAATTCCCAGTAATTCATTTAATTTATTAAAAATAGCAAAAGACTCGGAAAAATTCCAGAAAAATTCTGGAAAATATTTTGGATCATTTTGGACTCAAATAAAATATTTCCAACAAAATTTTATTTGCAAGATTAAATTCTTTAATTATTTCAAAATGAAATAAATTCAAATAAATTCCAAATAAATCCAAATAAATTCCAGAAAATTCCAAAAATTCACCAAAGTGCCAAATCACACATGAATTCAAGGAAAGCAAAATTTTGGGGTGTTACAAACCTCCCCCCCTTAATAGAATCTCGTCCCCGAGATTCAGGGCTCACTACAGAATAGGTTTGGAAACTCTTTCTTCAAATCCTCTTCGCGCTCCCAAGTCGCTTCGCTCTCTGCATGGTTGCTCCACTGAACTCTACAGAAACGGGTTGACTTGTTTCTAGTTTCTCGATCCCTTGTGTCCAGAATCCTCACGGGATGCTCCTTATAAGTCAAGTCCTCTTGCAACTCAATTAACTCTAGCGGTGTCTGTTCCTCAGGAACTCGGAGGCACTTCTTTAACTGGGACACATGGAATACATCATGCACTCCTGCCAACGATCGTGGGCAACTCCGGTGATAAGCAACTTCGCCTCTGCGACTCAAAATCTTAAATGGTCCAACATAACAGGTGCAAGTTTCCCTTTGGCATGGAACCTCTTAACTCCCGAGAGGCGTAACTCGAGGTATACAAAGTCTTACGGTTCAAAACTCAAGTCTCGGCGACGATTGTCAAGATAACTCTTCTCGTCGAGATTGGGCTATCTTCAACCTTTCCCTAATCATAGCGATCTGTTCTTGACCTCTTGAAGAATATCAGGCCCAAAGACACGGCGCCACGGTCTCATTTCAATTCAATGGCGTCCGATGTGGTCGACCATACAAAGGCCTCAAAAGGTGACATCTCAGAACTAGCCTCGATAACTATTGTTGTAATCGAACTCGGCATACGGCAAACTCTTATCCCAAGAGGTAGCATAAGCTAATGCACAAGCTCTCAACATATCCTCCGAATCTGGTTGACTCTTTTCGGTCTGTCCCATCCGATGTGGATGATAAGGTACATCTTGAAGTTCAAACGGGTTCCCATGGCTTCATGCAACTTATTCCGTAACCTTGAGGTAAATTGGGTACCTCCGTCTGATACAATCCTCTTTGGCACTCCGTGCAAGCAGACAATCTGATCATGTACAATTACGCTAATTTATCTCCGAGTAAGTGGTCTTCACGGGATAAAATGGGCTACTTTAGTCAAGCGATCCACTACAACCCATATGGAGTCATAACCTCCTTGAGTCTTGACAAACCGGTAATGAAATCCATTCCGATTTCCTCCCACTTCCACTCGTATTTTCGGCGGTTGTAGCAATCCCGCTGGTCTCGATGCATTGCCTTGACTCTCCGGCATACATCGCACAATGCAACATGCTCGGCAACTTCACGCTTCATACTCGGCCACGAGAATCTCTCCTTGAGATCTCGATACATCTTGGCGCTTCCAGGATGAATTGAGTACTTAGAGTCATGGGCTTCTTCCAAAATCAGTTGCTTTAACTCCTTTTTGTTAGGCACACAAATGCGATCCTTCATCCACAACGTGCCTTGCTCATCCAACTTGAAGTCCTCTGCCTTGCCTTCCTCCTTGATGGACTTAATCCTGCGGATCTTGTCATCATCCTTCTGTCCTTCTCGGATCTGGTCCTCTAGGGTAGGCTTTACTTCTAATGCGGCCAAGAATCCGCTAGGTACTACCTCAATCTTCATTTTCTGAAAATCCTCGCATAACTCACCCTGACTTGTGGCTAGCAACGTACTCACGGTATGGCTTTTCCGACTCAGAGCATCGGCTACTACGTTGGCCTTCCCGGGATGGTAATGGATTCCAACATTATAGTCTTTGATCAACTCTAACCATCTCCTCTGCCTCATATTCAGATCCGACTGGGTGAATATGTACTTAAGGCTCTTATGATCCGTATATACTTCACATCTGTTTCCAATCAGATAGTGACGCCATATCTTCAAAGCATGCACTACGGCAGCTAACTCTAAGTCATGTGTCGGATAATTTTCCTCATGCGGCCTCAACTGCCTTGATGCATAAGCAACGACCTTTCCATTCTCAGACAAAGACACATCCAAGTCCTTGGCGCGATCGTCACAATAAATATCGAAGCTTTGAGCAACATCCGGTAGAACTAACACCGGTCTTGATGTCAATCGCTTCTTCACTCCTGAAATCCTTTCTCACATTCTCGCGCCCATGCAAACTTCTTTTCCTTCTTCAAAGAATTGCGTAAGAGGTTTCGCAATTGTCGAGAAGCCTTCGATGAAGCGGCGGTAGTATCCTGCCATTCCAAGGAAACTCCGAACTGGGTCACAGTCTTCTGCTCCCAATGTAACACAGCTTCTACTTTGCTTGGATCTACTGGCGACTCCCTCTGCGGTCATTACATGTCCAAGAAACTCCACCTTGTCCTTCCAAAAATCACACTTGTGAACTTGGCGAAAAGTTGCTGTTCCCTCAGCTTTTCAAAAACTAGCCTTAAGTGTTCTGCATGTTCATCCTCTGTCTTGGAGTAGACTAGGATATCGTCTATGAACACGACGACAAACTTGTCCAAATATTCCATGAACACCTTATTCATCATATTCATGAAATAAGCTGGCGCATTCGTCACCCAAAGGACATAATCAGAACTCGTAATGTCCATATCTTGACGAGAATGCGATCTTGAATATCTTACGATCGGATCTTCAATCGATGGTATCCCGATCTCAGATCAATCTTGGAGAAAACTCCGGCTCCTCTTAATCGATCAAACAAATCATCAATCACCGGGTAGCGGATACTTATTCTTCACGGTGACTTCATTGAGTGCACGGTAGTCAATGCACATCCCGAAACTCCCGCCCTTCTTCTTGACAAACAAAACCGGTGCTCCCCACGGCGACTAACTCGGCCTCGATAAATCCTTTCTCCATTAACTCTTCTAGCTGTTTCTTCATTTCTACCAACTCCTCGGTGGACATCCGATAGGGTCTCTTTGCTATCGGTCTTTGTGCAGGTACAAGCTCTATCACAAACTCTATGTCCCTATCTGGCGGCATACTGTAGATCTTCGGGAAAAACATCGGGTACTCATTCACTACTTTGGGACATCCTCTATGCTGATTGCCTTGGTACTGTTAACCATCAACTGTCCATCTCTAATCGCAGTGGCTTGAAATTCCACTTTCTTCCCACACGGGCTCTCAATCGAGATAGTCCTTCGTCCACAATCCAATACGGCCTTGTGCTTGGATAACCAATCCATTCCCAATATAACGTCTAAGGTCCGGGTCTCCAAAATTATAAGGTTTGCTAGGAACTCTATTCCATCTATTAGTATTCTCACCCGGAACATCCTACTTTCGTTCGGAGTTCGAACTGTGGGTTTGAACCAAGACTGACGTCCGTAGCATTCTGCGGTGCATCTGCGGTGACATGGTTGACTCGGCCTCTCACCACGATGCCTGGGTGTGGCTCCTGGTCTTTGGCGTCCTAGCTGGGTGGTTCCTAGATTGAAACGAATCGGGTCGCCTCTGCTGTCTTCTTTGGACAGCTGTTGGCAAAGTGTCTGGCTCGTTGCGATTGTAGCGGCGTCTCCTTGTTCCTTCTTATTTGCCTGGGGTAGCGTTTCTAAGCGGGGCTGGGTGCAGTAGTTTTGATTGATAGGTCTTGGTGCCGGGATGGTGTCCTTGTTGCATTACGTGGTTGGAATCAAGAATTGATTTGGTGCAACTCTCGGTATTGTGGCGTTCCTGGCGTGATCCTTGCTTTGTTGCATCCTGCGCTTCTGTTCTCTTCCAGTTCCTTGCGCTTGTCCTCAAGAATAAGCGCCTTATTCACCAACTCTTGGAAATCCGGAAAGGTGTGGGTGATCAACCCTACTTGCAATCTGAGTTAAGTCCCTTCATAAAACGAGGTATGCCTGGATTTATCCGTCGCTACATCCCAGGTGCGTAGCGTGCTAGCCGTGTGAACTTGTTCGTAGTCGGCCACCGGTGATTACCTTGCTTGATGCTCTGAACTCCTCCTTCTTAAGGTCCATGATTCCTTCAGGCACGTGATAATCGCTGTCGAATGCACCGTGAACTCTTCCCAAGTGATATCTTGAGGGTTT
The DNA here is from genome assembly GCA_036346355.1 of Rhipidocladum racemiflorum. Lineage (NCBI taxonomy): Eukaryota > Viridiplantae > Streptophyta > Magnoliopsida > Poales > Poaceae > Rhipidocladum > Rhipidocladum racemiflorum. The sequence goes on from CM070570.1 coordinate 62,647,008, forward strand.
TCTTGCGTGGCACGAAGTTCTCCCACCATTCGTAATTTGTCCCTTCCAACTGATGAGAAGCGTAGAGTACCTTCTCATTTCCTATGCATTAAGCTATGTGTAGCTTCCTCTCGATTGATCTTAACCAATCATCGGCCTCCAATGGATTGGCATTCCCAGAGAAAGTGGGTGGGTGAGTTCTCATGAACTCTGATAGTCTTGTATTCTGGCGTGGTCCCTGATTAACTTGATTGGTGGCCTGAGCAAAGGACGTGCTGCATTTGTTGCATCATAGCATGCATCAACTGAGTCTGAGCAGCAAGAAATGCTCCAAAATTCTGCGCATCCAGTGGCGGTGCTGGTGCTCCATCATTGGGGTTTTCTGCTGGCCGAGAACCACTCCCATTGCTTCCAAAGTTTCCACGGGTGTTCACCATCTGTCGATTTGCTCTAGGTTTAGAGATGAGAGGGAAACAAGAATAGACAAGTAATATGGAACTTATGCGGGGCGAAAGGGGTAACTTTAAGGTCCAACTTTATTATTAATAACTTGGTATGGCTGCTTACAATGCCTAAGGGCCTTGCAACACATCGCACACTCAAAGAAACAAAACAAATCCAAATCGAACTAACACTGGAGTCTAACGCCTAAAGGGTGACTCTTTATTCTATGACGCAACTCGGCGAAGGGGCCTCACTACAGAACCTATGCTCACTCATCGAGAAAACCTCCATCTGTCACAAGAGTGCTTTACGTAAGAACTCGGAATTTTTAAATTGTGACAAGGTAAGGGAAAATTTCAGCAAGAGACAAGAAAAGAGAGAAGGGGATAAGTCGAGATGTCATTTCTTGTCTTCACAAAATTTTTAGCTTTTAGAAAATAGGTTTTATCCTCACTACGACCATTCTAGCTAGGGTTGAGCCTACAGTCAAGTATGGCTCTGATACCACCTCTGTCGGGACCCCGAATTTGCAAATCCGGACCCTCTGTGTATTCAGCACTAGTCCAGAACGCAGCTTAGTGCACACAGTCTTAACATTGGTAAATATCACAATCATACCACTCGATACCAATAAAGTACTTTATTTAAATAACCAAACTGGTTACTCGGCCTTATGGCCAAGTTACAAATGTATGCCTCGCAAGGCGAAACTTATTAAAAGAGAAATAATAGCAGCGGAAAATCAAATAAACTTCGTGGCGCCATCCAGTATACCACAGGCAACTGACTGGGCTCGCTTCCCTAAGTAGACGGATCCTCTTGGAGTTCCTCCTCCAAAGCCAGTGCGATCTCTTCTTCAAGCGATATTGTGTTGAGGCAAGGGTGAGTACTTGGTACTCGGCAAGTCATGCATGAATGCAAAGCTAATATACTATATGCATGGCTTGGTACAAAGGAATAGCTCAAGGTATATTTGCGAAGAAATGACTTTTGACAAGTAATAAAAGTAGATTCGAAAGCAGTAGAAATAAGTAAAGCATAAATAACTTTTCAAGAAGTTTAATAAACATTTTTCCCCATCCTAAACCACATTTCCATCATCTTCATTATTAAACCAAACCAACCTTTCAAATCCAAGTTATTTTCAGAAAATCTAACCCTTGACTGTAATTCCCGAGCATTGTCGATCAGTGGACTCGGCTATTTAAATAGATTCTACACTCACAGAGGTTATGCACTTTACCCACAAGATACAGTCAAACACCACAAAGGCGAGTTCCTCAGAATAAAGCCTTTCGGAAGCCTCAAACAACACAGGTGGTCCTCTCCGGTTCGTGCTCTACACCATCCCTTCCCTTAGCCAAGGCGAAGTATGGGACCAACACACCGTTAGATGGGTATCGGCCACGACCACGATACGCTCCCCGCACAATCACACAAACGGTGTAATTGACACCCTGAGGCTCCACAAGTGAGTCCTTAGCGACTTAGTCAACTAGGGCCGTCCCATTCGACCATGTGGTTGCAAGTATGACCCAGTTCAAAGGCTTGCAAGGTTAAGTCCTTAGAGTGACCAGGGCAAGACTACCCGAAAAACCAAATCAACACTCCCAATGCCACAATCGGCCCACTGATTACTCTTGCCACATGCCCTGGCCGAAATCGTTTATCAAACCCCAGTTGATTACCATGCACCACGTGCCATCAACATCACATGATACTTTTCCAAAACAGGTTCAATATATCTTTAAGTCAATATTAACATTTGATTGTCCAAAACCATGTCATGAGCACGAAAGGTGTCTAAGCAAAGATACTACAACGGTCTAAACCCATGTTGGCAATTTAATAATGTCCAACTAGTAAACCACAACTAGGGTGACAAGGGATCATGGCACATACTTAAATAATCAAGGTGTCATATAGCAAATTGGTACTTATCTAACCCCCATGTTTAAACCAAGTATTTTTCTAATTGAACTAGCATGCAATAGTTTAAATCAAAATAGATTTTGAAATAGGATCAACATGGTCAAAGCATAACTTGCCTTCAAAAAGTACTTGTTCTTGGTCTTGAGTTGGATCCTGAGTCAATACTTCTCCTTTGAATCCTTCCGGCACTTCAACGTCTACTCGTAAAGCGTGCAAATAGCAATACACAAATAAACAATAGGCAAAAACATCCCAAAACTCCAAATAAAATCCATAAACAGAGAGAACATAATTTTCTGGATTTTTAGAAACTGGAATCGTCAAATTTGGAGTTAAGACGCAAAAGTTATGATTATTTAGAGTTTAAATAATCAATTAAATAATATTATAGAGAAAAACTTTAGTCCAAAAATTAAATAAAATTCATATTTAGGTAGATCTCAATTTTATACAAATTTAGAAATTTGAATCACTCAAATCGGAGTTGAAACGCAAAAGTTATAAGCGTTTGAAGTTTTGAAATTCAAATCAATTATTAAACCGATTTATTAAATCATTTTCTTTTTCGGAAATTAATTATTGCGTCATCATGGACACGTGTCAGCTCCTGATTGGCTGGCTGACGTCAGCCGGCTCATGGACTCAGCTCACGGCGCGGTTCGGTCCACGGTGGACCCGGTCCACGGCTTCGGGTGGCGACATGTGGGACCACTCGGGTGACGTCACGATGCATCGGCCGACACGCGGGCCCCGCGTGTCGGTGACCACTGCTGCCGCGTGGCGCGACGGCTCGGCTTCCTGGGCGCGTGGCACAATCGTGGCCGTTGGTTTGAAATCCGACTACCGGGATTGAGTTTGGCCTCATGTGCTTGGGGCGCACGTGATCGATCGTGGCCGTTGGATCTTGATCCAACGGTCCAGATCCAATCTAACCTGGTGCAGTTCTTGATACGCGGCGCAACCTAAGCCGTTGGATCTAGATCCAACGGTTGGGATTAGATCTAGGATTTTCAACGGGGAAACTCACCGAGGTGACGTGGCACGATCTGGGCCTTTGGATCTTGATCGGACGGTTGATGGAGCTCGGGGTCGGCGATGGCTTCACGGCGGAGTTGCGGCTGCCGGCGCTGAGGACGGCGACCACCCAAACGGCGGTTGGGACGTGCTCCGGCGAGATGAATGGTGTCTTCGCGCGCTGGCCGGGGTTTGAATCTGGGGTCAATGGCGGCGGAGGACGGCGGCGAGGCGAGGCAAGGACCGTGGCGGCGCTTCACGCAACTACGGCGAGCGATTCCGGCGAACCTACGGCGGCTAGAGCTCGGCGGGTTAGGGCAAGAAGTGCGCGGGGTCACGGCGGTCCTCGGGGTGCGATCCGGGCATTAAATAGCCTTGGCGTCCGTGCGGAAGACGGAGACCTAGTTCTTCACGCCCGGCGGAGTCGCGCGGCGAGTCCGGCTCGGACTTCGTCGAAGACGACGACGCTCAGCCGGCCCACGTGGCGCGATCAACGGCCACGATCGCGACGGCGCGATCGGATCCGGGCCGATACGGCTCGAACCCAGACGGCGGATCTCACCGTTGGATCTTGATCCAACGGTTGGGATTGATTAGGTTTAGGAGTGGGTTCGGTCGAGTCACGTGGCTCGGGTCGGACTCGAACTTCGAAGTCCGACTCGGGCTCGATCGGATGAACAAGAATCGACTCGGTTTGATTTTCCAGCGATTTAATATTTAAAATAATTCCCAGTAATTCATTTAATTTATTAAAAATAGCAAAAGACTCGGAAAAATTCCAGAAAAATTCTGGAAAATATTTTGGATCATTTTGGACTCAAATAAAATATTTCCAACAAAATTTTATTTGCAAGATTAAATTCTTTAATTATTTCAAAATGAAATAAATTCAAATAAATTCCAAATAAATCCAAATAAATTCCAGAAAATTCCAAAAATTCACCAAAGTGCCAAATCACACATGAATTCAAGGAAAGCAAAATTTTGGGGTGTTACAAGCAGTTGGCGATATATTCTTCTACAGTTTGCCGTTGGCTCGTCCAAAAGAAAAGACCTCGAAGGCTCTGGAGAGTTTTATGAACACCCTCATCAGTGAGATCATGGAAGGCCGCCACTACCTGAGGACGGATGGGAGATGTAGCTGGAATAAACAGCCGGCCCTGCCGAAAAAGAAGGCCATCCCGGACCTGCCAGACGACGGGAGGTGACGCTGCTGCATCCGTCGCCCTGATGGATTCGCTGGAAGGCTCGGTGGGAGAGGCACTACCGCCGGTCGACTTCAAGGAAGCTGTGGGTAATTGGCTACAGCGCTTTTGAATTTCCGGGTCGTGACGGAGGGCCGCATGCCACCTCTGAGTTAATGATTCGGCCGGCCAAGAAATAGCAGTGCAGACCGGACTAGGAGAAAGGCTCGAGATAATGCATCCGTTGCGCCATTAGTTTTCCCGGGCTTATACTCAACTGAGAATTCATAGCCCATGAGCTTACTGAGCCAATGTTGTTGTGGGGGTGTGACTAGAGCCTATTCCAGAAGGAATTTGAGACTAGCATGATCGGTACGCACCACAAAATGTCGACCCCATAAGTACGTCCGCCAATGACGAATGGCCTTAGAGAGACCTATAAGTTCCCGTTCATAAGCTGCAAGCTTCCGATGGCGCTCGGCCAATTGCTGGCTATAATATGCGATTGGGTGTCCTTCCTGTTGCAGCACAGCCCCAATCCCATAACTGGAAGCATCGCACTCCACCACGAATGGAGCATCAAAGTCTGGCAGGCGAAGAATAGGGGCCAACTGTAGAGCTTCCTTCAGGTGCTGAAAAGCCGCCTCGGCATCCAAAGTCCAATGAAACCCTTGTCGGCGCAACAAAGTGGTTAAAGGACCGGCAATGGTGGCATATTGTTGTATGAACCGACGATAATACCCGTCAAGACCCCAAAAACTGCGCAGGGCCGAGACGAACTTTGGTGTTGTCCACTCCGCTATGACTTCAAGCTTGTGAGGATTCGCAGCCACCCCTTGTGCCAACATAATATGCCCCAGATAGAGAACCTCCCGCTGAGCAAAAGAACACTTGGAATGTTTGAGAAAGAGAGCCTGGGAGCGCAATCGCTCTAAGACTTTCCTCAAGTGTTCCATATGTTCTTCCAATGACGGACTATGCATCGAAAAATATGGATGTGCATAAAATATGAATTTGTAATTTTTATTTCTTATTTTAGAATTTATCCTAAAAAGGAAATCAATATGTAATATGGTAAACAGATAAAAAGTAATAAAGTAAAACTAAAATGATAATAAAAATTTACATAAAAGTCAATTATTCTAGAATTACTTTTACTATAGTAAAAAAATAAATGTGAAATAATTTATTTGAAGATAATTATCTAAAATGAATAGATTTTATTACCAAAAACAATCATAACAGATTTATATAAAATAATTAGACCTTATCTAAAGTTGATAATTTTACTAAAAACTCCTCATAATAATTATTACCAATGGTAAAAGTCTCAAAAGTTTTTATTTAATTTTAATACATATAAAAATTCAAGAACAGAAAATATACAAATCTAAAAAAGTTATGAAAAAATTTATTAAAAAATAAATACATAAGAAACAAATTTAAAATTTTTACAAAATATTTATAAGATAATAAAAAACATATACAAAAATTATCAAAAATTGATAATTTAATTTAGACCTTCAAATAAAATAATTACATAAAATGAAAATCTAAGCAAGCCGACTTGTCAAATTTTTATAAAATCATCTACTAAATGTTTTGACTTGAAATTTTACTTTAAGTATATAACTTTCACAAAAACATAGATAAAAATTTTAAATTTTTTTTGGAGTGGATTGATGAAATAAATGCCTTAAGCCGTTGTCTAAAAAAAATCGAGCTGAGTTTAACCTCTCTCTCATTGATAATGGGCTCAGCTGCACAGGTGACCCCACCAACTAGTGCAACTTGACTTTCTCTCTTTCTTTCGCATCCTCTCAATGCCATGTGAGCCGGGGACCACCTGTCGCCCTCTACATTTCTTTCTTGTTCCTTTCCCTCTTTCCTTCGCCAGAGACCACCGCTGCCTTTGCGAGAATTGAGACTCACTCTTCATTAATCTAACAATTGCAGTTGCCCATACCTTGTTAATTCACGCTGAGAAGCCTCGTGCACCGCTTCACCGCCGAGTTGATCACTAGTGCCGAGTTGATCATGCTGAGAAGCCTTGTCCTTCGTTCGTCCAAGTCACTCATGGCTACTTATAAGGATCCACAGACCATCACAAAGTTTCTTAGTTTTCTGCAAGCATCCTACACTCCTTACTCCTCTCGACCAAAGCTCAAAGCTGTCGAAGCTTTTCCTCTGTTGCCATTGCCACCCAGAACCAAAGAAAGGGGGAAAAGGGCCAAATCAAGAAGTTGATGAGAAAATTAGCAATCCATTTTATATAAAGCTTCCTTGAAACTCCCTGATATCTCTTGTGCCCTTAATTATAGCTCGGATTGCCCGAATTTCCGCTAACGCCCTGACCTTCTTCTTCGACTCCAATGTACGATGACAACGCGCTACTGTCAATCTCCAACACCACCAACTGGTAAAACCGAATCGCCTTAGTCACTTGAAACATAATTCACCATTGCTCGAACTTAGAAACAATTCCTTCTCTTCACCATCCGGCCATGGCAGCCACCGCATGCCTTTAGTGATAGGTCACCTCTGACCATCATTCCTCCAATTGAGTTGCTCCCCAAGTGCATCACCTTCTCCTGGAGCCTGTTTAGCTCACGACTAGCTGACTTCCACCATCCCTCGTCATCGGTAGCCACCATGCGTGGGCCTCCTCTGCTCGGTGCGTATAATGCGTGGCCCCGGCTTGTCAACTGCCCACGCTACTCCCATCACTCACCGTGCTGAGCCACTGCCACACAGGTCCCACATGTCAGCACAGCTCGATTTGGAAACTTGCCAAAAATAGAAAGAGCACATTCAAAGCTAGAAAACACAATTTCTTATTTGGAAATCTTAGAAAATCTAGAATTCAAATCCTTATAACTTTCGCCATTTTAAATCAAAATTCAATGATTTTTTTTTCTAAATTTATGTTAAGACATCTAGTTTCTGATTATACAAAATATTGTAATTGTGACCTCTTTTTAAAATGTATCCAAATCTTATGTTCCTCATCTTGGCACCAAACTCCTCATGTATCCAATCAATGTTTCTCGATTGAGCCGAATCAGCAGGGTGTCTCAGCTTGCCATATTTCTTTCGATATTCATAATGCCAACATAACAATTTTACCACTTTAGGATTTACAAATAATCGCTCCAAATGGGGAATGATGGGCAAGTACTGTGACCTTGGCTGGTACACCTCTGTTGATATCTTCACCGTTATCGGCTCGGTTCTTATGCTTCTTGTCATTACGCTTCTCCTTTTGTTTGTACCGTGATACACCACAAACTAGACAAATGTGCAATTCCTTATGCGCATTACGGTATGATATGCAATCATTCGGACATGTTTGTATCCTTTCTATTTCCATTCCCATAGGACATAGTATCATCTTCGCTTCATAAATGCTGTTAGCAAATCGTTTCCCTTCGGAAGCACATCCGATAGAAGAACTAAAAGTGCATTGAAGCTTGTATCTGTCCAACGGTACTCTATCTTCAGTTCGAATAATGCAAGGACTGAACCCAACTTGGTGTATTCCGCTTTGCAACCTAAGAACAACGTTTTGGCATCATGTTCGATCAAGCTTTTAAATTTTTCAAACTCTCTTTCCATGTAATTTTCCTCCACATCCCGCAACATTTTTTCTAAATTATCCTCCTCAAACATATAACGATCCAATTCCTGATCAGGTTCCAACATGTCTTCGCTGCATACCGGATGGGCACTACTTGTCTTCCTGTGATGGATCTAACAAGTGTAACTACTCACAAAGCCACGTCGAATCAACTGGTCTTCAATTTGAGCCGAGTTGTTAAATGTCTTGAGATTGGTACAGTCAAAGCAAGAACAATATATGAAGTTTACACCCCTCTTGACCATGTCTTCTTCTACAATTCTTTTGAACTCCTGAAAACCTCTCTGAAATTCAACACTCACACGGCTTTTCTGACATATTCATTCTCCTCGGTCCATCTGCAATTAAACCACAAACAATAAATTAAGAAAAACTTGAACGACAGTTAACTATTTTAAATAATAAGACATTATTAAACTACCTTCGCAAAATATATGGTGGGTTCGAAGATGTATAATCTACCCCCAATACCTTCTTCCCTAGTTAGGAGACATACTCAAAACAACAATGATATCGAAATTCCTAATACCATAAGCTTGCAATTTTTTTGACTTCAATGAAAGCTAGCTAGACGTGTCACACTCGAGAGAACGCCGAGAATTTCTTTTGTGATCATGGATCGCCAAAGAAGAAATGAACGGAACGAAAGGGACGCAACCGTGGACAAATACGGTCAAAACCGAGAAAATATCGGTGTTCATATGGGGAGGACCATGTCCATGCATCCTCCTATATGCGAGGATTAGGTCTTTGCCTGAGGCCTTTTCTCAATGTTAATTTTTTTTTCTCCTATGCATGTAGAAACAAGTGCTGAATTAACAAGGAAAACTCAATTTTATATAAGGCAAGCATGCTATAACTACAATTAGGTTGTGTTATTTCTACGGAACAAACGATATTTTAGGGAAAGGAATAGATCTTTCTTAATTAAGACACATTATACTGGGAAAAGAGCGAGCTAGTAAGAATTTTTTATAAGAAGGCAAGAACAAGTAAACATCATATAGACCAATTGAACAATGTCGATTGCTATACCCTCCATTTCTTGCACCTAACAAACATATTATATACTAGAAAAGGAAGCGCGGCGCACGCCGCGCGCGTGAACGGAAAATATTTTCTATTTTTTTTCGGAGAAAAAACAGATCACGAAAACATTTTTTCCATGCTCCGGAGAGCAAACGGACCACGAAAATATTTTTTCCGGGAAAAACGCCGCGCGCGTGAACGGAAAATATTTTTTGTTTTTTTTTTGGAGAAAAAACAGACCACGGAAACATTTCCCCATGCTTCGGAGAGCAAACGGACAACGAAAATATTTTTTCCGGGAAAAACGCCGTGCGCGTGAACGGAAAATATTTTTTGTTTTTTTTTCGGAGAAAATACAGACCATGGAAACATTTTTCCCATGCTCCGGAGAGCAAACGGACCACGAACGTGAACGGAAAATATTTTTTGTTTTTTTTTCGGAGAAAAAACAGACCACGGAAAAATTTTTCCCATGCTCCGGAGAGCAAACGGACCACGAAAATATTTTTTTCGGGAAAAACTGAGAAAGGACTTGAACGAAAAATGCAGGGACCTATTTGTTATAATTTTGGACCTGCTCGCTATTTTGAATAAGTAAGAAAGGACTCGTTCGCAATTCGTATCTAACGGGAGGCTCTTTGTGTAAAACGCCGAACTGAGGACCTAAATGCGAACCGGGGAAAATATTTTATACTCACAGGAAATTACAAAGGACCTATTCGTAAATAGGAAGGACCTATCCGTAATTACAAAGAACCGAGGGGTTTTTTTTGCAAGAAATGGAGAGAGAGAGTGGGGCGCCACGTGGGGGGCCTCTCCGGGCGGGAATCCTTCGGCTGATGTTTAGCTGGAGATTCAAAGGACCACTTCATTTTGCCCAGAACAAACTAACAAATATACAAGTCATCATAAATATCTGTATGAAATTCTAATTACATTCTAATCTCTACTATTCTAAAGCAGCACTTGGTGGTAGTGGTCCGTTCTACACACGTCATTAATTGCCGCTTAATTGCCCTGCTTAATTGCCCTCCTTAATTGCCCTATGCAAGAAACGAAGCGTTGCTTTAATTAGCTTTAATTAGCCAGCTTTCGCAAGAAACGAAGCGTTAAAGATAGATGTTTGATCTTATGAAATAATTTTTTTATTTTTTAATCTTTATTTTTCGTTATCAATTTTGTTTTTCATAGCAACGCACGGGCATGTAACTAGTTAATCACTCAAAAACCTGTAGAGACCTAAAGTTTAAATGACCTAATCATGTCTTCCGGTGGGGCGTGCTGTCGTTGTATCCGATGCCCTTCCTTTTCGTCGGGAAGATCAAGAACACGAAACTCGACAAGAACGCCATCCCCAGTGGCAGGTTCTTCAGCAGTTCACTGGTGTTCTTGCTGGGGTTTGAGAAGAAGCAATTTTGGAGCCCCACGTCGCTGAACGCCACTGTGAGGAACACCACCGCCGTGAAGAAGGCGTGCATGAAGTCCAGCGGCCTCAGGCGCAGCTTCTGGAGCTCGCCGAGCGCCCACTCTCGCTGTTCCTCCTCGCCGGAGAAGTTGAACACGTTGAAGCCGTGCGGCGTGGCGATGCCGTAGTAGATTTTGCGGTCGCGACCGATGACACTATCCGTGAAAGAAAAGAAGAGGGAGAAGATGGTCAGGATGCCGACGAGCCAAGCGGTGAGCCACCTGTTGGAGGGTAGGCATTCTCCGTGGTTGGTGAAGGACGGAGACAACACCTGGTACGCCAGCACCGTGCCCGTCGGCAGGAGCTGCACCAAGTTCGCCGTGCTTTGCATGACCCTCTCGATCACTGTTGTTGGGGCGGCTGCCGTTGTGGTCGGGTCGCCGTTGGTGCGAGAATGTATCTGGATGATCACGGTGGCCGGAGGAGATGCCATTGTGTGCTTTGTGTGTGTCCTTGGAAGCTGGTCCATATGTGTTGCAGGGTTGCTGTTTATATAATTGTTAGTGTTAGGAAACCGGATTCGTATCCGATATGGACTCTTCCTTATCTCTAAGCAGAACCGCTATATATAGGAGGCAAGGGGTCACCCCATTGTACACAAGCATACAGAATAATAAAGCAGGCCCGTTCCTCCTCATATTGTGTCTCTCGCCCTCTCTTTACGTTCTCCGCTTTAGATCTATTAGGCAACCCGGACTATTCGATAGCGAGGTTGTCTAACACGTTATCGCACGTAAGCTCTACCGAGAAAGATTGAAAGGTGAGAAAAAGACAAGAAGCGAAGGATCGTCGGCGACAACGAACGTCTACTACCGGCGATTGATCGCCCGATCCGATCTGCAATCAACTTCGCCATCAAGCAGGCATCCACCGGATTGCCGAAAGAAAAGTCCTACGCGACTCTATCCTACGCGATAGCCTACCAGAGAATATATTGAAAAAGTAAGAATTGGGTGATTGATCTAATCTCTGTTTTGAATCTATTTTGTATACGGTGACATGAAGTCACGTAGCATGAAGCTACGGTACAAGAATAACAGTACAGCGAAGCAATATCGGTACGAAGCCGTAACATGAAGCTTCAGTTCAAATTTTCCCGGCCGATCGGCATGAAGCCATGGCCACAGTACATCCTGACACGCAGTCAACGCCGCCCGCTGCGCACTCCCGGCCTCGGCCGGCCCGCAGCGCGTCGTCGGGCCTCTGTCACGGCCCTTGCTCTTCTGCCCGTATGTGCGCTCGAAGCGCTCGAAGTTTTGTTGCCGGTTGCCGCGTGCACCTGCTGCAGCACTGCTGGCCTCTACTGGTCTATGCGTTCCTGACACGGGTGGCAGCAAGCAGCTGCCGTCGCCGAGCAGCTCCATGGCCGGGGCTATTTTTTCTGCCGATCTGCTTCAGCGGCCGGTTTGCGCTCCGCCTGACTCGCCAAATGCGCCGCACAGCCAGTGGGGCTGCCGCCCCAGCCTCTGCATGGGCAACACCGTTGCACGTCCCTCCGTATTCAAACCGATCTGGACAAGAAGTCCATAGCTTCATGGACAAAATTCTTGGGACATGAAGTTCAACGTGTCCTGGACATGAAATCCACATGTGCAACGTGGTTATGAATTCGGTTGGGCACGGGGAGGGCAAGGGGAAATTACCCCTTTGCCCTCCCCCAATTCTTTTATTTTCTTTTCTAATTTATTTTCCAGAAATTGATTAATAACTCGGAAAATTTGATAGAAAATTCAAGAAAATTATGAAAAATTTCTAGAAAATTTTAGAAAATTATATGGCTCGCTTTTAATTTTCCTTAGCCTTATTTTCCGCATTTATGAATTATGGAATTTATTTTCCTGTATTTTATGAATTGTGGAAATTATTGTTTATTTTGAATTTATGAATTATGTCATGTTGATATTTGATGAAATTAATTTATTCTGTTGTACAGTAATTCTGAAAATTGCTTGGAAATTAGCGTAAATTATGAAAAGTGCTAGAAAAATTCCAGAATATTTCATATGGCATAAAATGAGAACATGAGTGGTTGGGATTTGATTTTGGTAATGAATAAACAAATATGAGACAATTGGTGTCTAGGAAAACACACATGAGGCTTGGTTCTTTAATTGGCACCCGGAAACGGGAAGAGCTCCCTCCCTCATGTGAGCCCTAGGGGCAGGTTGACCTGGCCAAGAGTCAAATTGACAGAGATATTCATTACTGTTTTTCGTTCTCTACCAACAAGAATTATATAAGTTGTAATTAGACTTATGCCATGTTTAATTCATGTTGAAATTTATTTTCTGTTATCAAGTGATGCTGGAAAATTGCTGTATAATTAACAGAAAATTGCCAAATACTAAGAAAAATTCTGGAAATTCATGAGAATTTACTTTCCGCATTTTACGAATTATGCAATCACACTTTATTAGATTACACGCAGTAATCTAATGTAGGAATCTTGTAAAATGCAGATGTCCGCATTGTGAACCGTGAGTTTGAAGAATTGGCCCAAAGACGGTCAAAACTACCTCACTTGGGCATCCGATGTGAAGATCGTACTCGGCGGCAAGAAGCTCCGAGCTGCTATTGGCTTAGGGTCCTCGAAGGACGCACCACCTAATGCCGAGCAGAACGATCAAGCATTGCACTTCCTCAGGCACCATCTCTCAGCCACCCTGAAAAATGAATATATGGCTGAAGAAAGTGCAATTGAGCTATGGACTGCACTCCAGAAGCGATTCGAGAAGCTCAAATACACAATCTTGCCCCAAGCACAGCAAGATTGGGTGCGTCTGAGGTTTGCGGACTACAAAACAGTGGCCGAGTACAATTCTGCCTTGCACAGAATTTGTACTAATCTCTCCCTATGTGGCAAGAAGATCGCGAAGAGGAGAAGATTGAGAAAACTCTTTTCACTTTTCACCCCAATGCTATCGAGAATGCATGACTATCGTCAGACGCATACAAGGAGTATAGCGAATCGATTGATGTTATGCAAGTTATTGAGTCACAAGATGAAGTTCTCAGAAAGAACTTCGTCTCACGACCACTGGAAGGGGCATTGTACCGTAAATCAATGCCAACGACTATAAGGTGAAAAAGCCCGCCCACATGAAGTGGGTCAAGAAGGGTGGAAAAGAGAAACATCAGCCAAAGGAAAGTCCATAGCCCAAAAGAAGAAGAATGACAAGGAAAAGCCGCAGGCAAGCCGTATGGACAGCAAAACCAAACGTGCTTCAAATGCGCACTTGGGGGCATTGGTCAAAAATATGCCGGGAATCCAAAGAAGTGATCAATGCATATCAGGCCAAGAAGAAGGCCAAAGGAAATGCACTGGCAGAGGCACATTTTGCCGAAGTAGGCAATGATGATGTCATGGAAGTTGACACCCCACATGCTTCATCCTCGCAGCCCGGTCTAGACATCAATGATGCAGCCAAGCCCTTGGCAAATGAAGAAAACACTTCTGTGGATGACATAGAAGCAGAAATGAATGCATACTTTACAGATTCCGTTTAGTGCATGAATAACATTGTTAGCACTTTCTTTTAGATTGTGGTTGATTAGTTAATATTGAATAATTGTAAGCTCTCGAAGAGCATACTTTTACTTTCTCATGAATAAGAATTGTTATTTATTCTTTATTCCAGTATTCTTTACTTGCAAGCAATGTTTGAATTACTTTGCCCTTTGTCGATTAAATTATATTTCTTTTCATCTAGAAATCGTGTAGCACCCAATGGAGGAAATATGCATTGTTGATAGTGGCACAACAAATACCATCTTAAGAGAGTCGAAATACTTCCAGACGATCACGAAGAACGCTGGAAGGATTACGACAATCGCAGGAAGCGATACGCATATAATAGGCTCAGGAAGAGCCACAATTATATTGCCAATGGGTACAACTTTGGTAATTGAAGAAGCCCTCTTGTACCCTGAATCAACTCGCACTTTCTTAAGTTTCAAGGATATCCGCGCCAATGGGTTTCACGTAGAAACCAATGAAGAAAATGGCAAAGAACACTTGTGCATTGTGAAGCACGCGGAATATGGAAAGATGGTACTAGAAAAATGTCCCTCATATGAATCAGGTTGTACTACCACGATAATCAATGCACACGCAGTGTATACTTATTTGAAGACTGTATTTAGAAGCTCTGAATTATTTTCGTTATGGCATTGTATATTTAGGTCATCCTGGTCTTAGATTGATGAAAAATATAGTTAACAACTCACAAGGTCATGGCATTAATGTTAAAAATTTCCCGAATCACGAAGATTTTGTGTGCCATGCATGTGCCACTGGGAAATTAATAACAAAACCCTCTGTTATGAAAGTGCAACATGAAATCCCTGCATTCCTGGAACGCATTCAGGGGGATATTTGCGGCCCGATTCAGCCCATGTCAGGGCCGTTTCGAAACTTTATGGTGCTCATTGATGCTTCCTCGAAATGGTTGCATACATGTTTGCTGTCAACAAGGAATCATGCATTCGCAAAACTGATCTCGCAGATCATCAGAATTAAGAATGCTTTTCCTGATCATCGCCTGAAGTCCATTCGAATGGACAATGCCAACGAATTTACTTCCAAGGCATTTGATGATTATTGCACAGCAACTGGAATAACTGTTGAGCACTCTGTACCACACATCCACAGTTCCATACGCAAAATGGAATAGCTGAAGCACTAATAAAGAGGATTAAGTTTATTGCCAGACCACTCTTGCAGAGTTGTAACTTGCCCAACAATTGTTGGGGACACGCAGTCCTGTATGCAGCAGCACTCATCAATTATAGACAATCGGCCTACAATATCCATTCAACCATGCAAACTAGTGCATTGGGTCAACCTGAAGAATTGAATGTATGGTATATGTACCTATACCACCCCCACAGCAAACTGAAAGGGTCCTCTCCGCAAGTCTGGGATATACATTGGTTATGAAAGTGCATCCATAACCAGGTATTTGGAACCCATGACTGGGGATTTGAATACAGCCCGATTCGCTGATTGCATCTTTGACGAGGATCGTTTTCCCGTCATTAGGGGGAGGAAATGAACCATTGGATGAAAAATGCCGGGAAATCATATGGCATTCCATTGGAATCCCCGTGCATGACCCTCGCACTAATGAAGCAAATCATGAAGTCAAGAAGACAATCGATTTGCAGAATTTAGCAAATGAACTGCCTGATCATTTTTGTGATCTGAAGAGCGTGGTTAAGTCGCATATACCAGCAAGAAATGCACCAGAGAGGGTGGAAATACTAAAGAAAGCAGAAGGTATCCTCATCCTGCTCAGAGGCCTCATAGAAAAAGAACAGGATATCTGTCTTCTCAAACCCAAAGTACCCGGAGACGTCTTGGGAAAAATGGGCAAGAGGACTTACCATAGCCTATCACAAAAATGCCCCAAAGCAAGAAGGGGAGCCAGTTGAGACACAGCACTTTGGAAAGAAGCTTGTGGAAAAGGCAATTCCAGATCTGAACCTTCCATTGGAAGAAGCCAGGAAATAATGTGTGCGCACACATTGGCGGAGAAAAACTAAAGGAACTTGCTCTGGAATTGGAAATAGCAATGACGAGCAAGTAGAAGTGCATGAAGCACACCATGACGAAATGGCCATAAATTTGGTAATAATAGGAGAATCTATGAAAAGAGCAACAACCCTTGCAAGGCTTGTTGTTCAAGGTTTCACTCAACGTCCTAGGGTTGATTATGAAGAAACCTATTCTCGGTCATGGGTGGAATTACCTTTAGATACTTGATCTCAATGGCGATCAACTTGAAGTTGAGAATGAAACTAATGGATGTTGTCACGACATATTTGTATGGAAACTTGGATTCGGAGATATACATGAAAGTACAGGAAGGTATCCCTATCCCGAACCAAGACAGAGCAAGCAGAAACCTATACGATGTGAAATTGGAGAAATCACTGTATGGATTTGAAAGCGATCGGGAAGAATGTGGTACAATCGTTTGAGTGACTTTCTCTGCAAGAAAGGCTACGAACAGCGAAGATTGTCCATGTGTATTTATACAACGATCCACGAATGGATTTTGTATAATCTCCGTCTATGTAGATGACTTGAACATCATTGGGACGGATGAGGAAATTGAAGAAGCATGCACATACTTGAAATCTGAGTTTGAAATGAAAGACTTGGGTAAAACCAAGTTCTGTTTAGGCTTGCGGCTTGAACATATCCAAGGCGGAATCTTGGTACACCAAGCATCCTACACGCAGAAAAGTGTTGGAGAGATTTGGCTTTGAAAAGGCATACCCATAAAGACCCCAATGGTCGGAAGGTCACTCCAAGCAGACCTAGACCCGCAGGCCTAAAGAAGAGGGGAGGAAGTCTGGAGCGGAATTCCCATACTTGAGTGCAATTGGAGCGCTCATGTACCTTGCGAATAGCACTAGGCCGGACATTGCGTTCGCCGTGAATTTGCTAGCGCAGATGCAGTCTGAGAACCCACCAAAAGGCATTGGAAAGGGGTGAAGGACATCTTCCGTTACCTTCAAGGAAGCAAAGACCTTGGCTTGTTTTACAGAAGAAACAATGAATTGAATTTAGTTGGCTATGCCGATCTTTGGGTACCTATCGGACCACATCTTGGCAAGTCACAAACTGGGTATGTTTTCCTTTGCGGTGGAACAGCAATTTCGTGGAAGTCATCTAAGCAGACTCTTGTCTCAACGTCGACAAACCACTCAGAAATAATTGCCTTGTTTGAAGCCTTTCGAGAATGTGCATGGCTTCGAAGAATGGTTCACCACATCCAGAAGTCATGTGGTCTCGAACATGGAACAAACCCCACTATTATCTATGAAGATAATGCAGCTTGTGTTGCACAAGTACAAATGGGATATGTGAAGAGTAACCTTACAAAGCATATCAACCCCAAGTTCTTTTATGCTCATGAAATGCATAAGATGAACGAGATAAAGATCTTGCATACTAAGTCGTGGTGAAAATCTCAGATTTATTCACTAAGTCACTCCCGGCATCTTCCTTTGAAAGATGTATTAGAGGAATCGGGATGATGAGGCTTAGAGAAGTGCAGATTTCAGGGGGAGATTTTTCACATACTCCTACATAAATCTCAAACATAAAGTTTGAGTACCCAACGTAAATCTTGAAGATTAACATTGAAGTTTGGGTGGATTGTACTCTTTTCCTTAAGTAAGTTTTTCATTGAAGTTTTCTTACATAAGGTTTTTGATGAGGCAATCCGTGCAACACAGCAAGCGTGTGCTATGTACTCTTTCTCCAATTATTTTTCCCACTGGGTTTTTATGGAGTTTTAATGAGGCATATGCATCTCGCAGTGAAGAGTCCAAGGGGGAGTGTTAGGAAACCGGATTCGTATCCGATATGGACTCTTCCTTATCTCTAAGCAGAACCGCTATATATAGGAGGCAAGGGGTCACCCCATTGTACACAAGTATACAGAATAATAAAGCAGGCCCGTTCCTCCTCATATTGTGTCTCTCGCCCTCTCTTTCTGTTCTCCAGTTTAGATCTATTAGGCAACCCCGGACTATTCGATAGCGAGGTTGTCTAACAGTTAGAGCTAAACTTGTCTGTTCCGAGTCCGATTTCAGTTCGTTGTCCTCTGTTTTCCGGTAGAAGTTCCGAGTCCGAGTCCGATTTCAGTTCGTTGTCCTCTGTTTTCCGGTAGAAGTTCAGTCCGAACTCAAGCAGTAGTCCGTTTGATAGCGTCGCCGGCTACCGAATCCGGCGCCGCGGAGTCCTCCGTGCAGCCCAGTTTCTCGGCGCACCTCGCTTCGAAACCTAGCCTGCCCTCGCACCCCGCCGCCTTCGCCCCCGCACCACTGCACCCGTGCCGCCATCGCCCTCGGCCCTTTCCCCGCAACCGCAACGAGCTCACCACCGTCGCTGCACACCGCACCCGTGATGCCATCACCCTCGGTCCTACCTCGCGCCGCTCTTCTGCCGTCGCATGCGCAGCAGCTCCGGCTCCATCTCCCAGTGGCGCTCCAGCTCCTATCCCGATCCCTTCGAAACCCTAGCAGCTCGGTCCCCGGCCGGATCCAGCTCCACGGCCATGTTGCCGCCGTCTCCAGTGCTCGGTTGCCCCCTCACCAAGCCTCGCGTGCCCCGCCTCTACCTCGGTTTGGATCGAATGGAGACAAGGAAGCGGCGCTTCGGGGAGGCCGCGTAGAGACGCAGACTCGCACAGCCCCATCGCCCTAGTACGGTCGCCCGCGCCGTTGAAGGTCACATCACCGTCGGCATCCGCCTCAACAGCGCGACCCTCCGTTAATGCCTCACCGAAGGTATGTGTTGAGCATTTTTTCCCCTCTGTCTTTCCGCCGTCGTGCGTGTCAGTTTCCTTGCTTCGGCTATTGCCATCGTTTTCCTCCTTTCCTCTCGATGGTCCTCTGCGAGGCGTGATCCTCCATCGCGTTGCCCGTAAGGCGCTTCCGCTCTTCACACCGCCTCGGCCGAGTCCTCACGGCGCCTCCTTACGTCCCCGGGCCCTCGCGCCGCTCTGCCGCCGTTGCACGCACAGCTAGCTCCTGCCCGATCCCAGCCGAACCAAATCTTGGGTTTCTTCTCTAGATTTGTGCAGCAACACCCTGGATTTGGAATGCGTACCAAATCTTAGGTTTCTTCTCTATACTTTTCCCCGGATTTCTGCTTATTGCTTTTTATATTATGGATTTGTGCAAGAACGCCCTGGATTTGGATATTTTCTATACTGTGATTCTTATGGAATCGAACGATAACACACGAATTTGTGAAATAAGATCCGAAGGCGATTATTATGGAGGAGTGGAACTTGCAGCCGGTTCGTTGCCCCGTCGCCCTCTGCGGTGACATCCACGGCCAGTTCTACGACCTCATCGAGCTCTTTCGCATCGGCGGCGCCAGACACCAACTACCTCTTCATGGGTGACTACGCCGGTAGATTACCGCTGCTCGATCTTTGGTCTTCTTCGCCTCACGCACCACGTGTTTGGTTCGGGTCGATCCGTGGATTCGGCGATGTGTTTCTATCGACACGTAGAGAGTGTGAGGGAGTGGTCAATTTGCTAGATCCTTTGCGGAATTGAGGTGCCGAGGTGTTCGGACTTGGGGGTTGGAGCGGTGTGGTGGATTGGTTATGTGATCATGTTTCTTCTAATGTTGCCCCATAGATAGCTAGAATTGTTTCACGATTTAGCTTTTATTCCGTTGATTGCATGAGTATATGCCGTTACGGATTAGGTATTTTAAGCGCATAGAAATTTATGTGGAGTAGGAATTGCTATTTACCATATTTTTAGGATGGACATGAATCGGCATGCATGGAGCCTTGGAATGCTTATTCCATATAGAGATAGTGGGCTTAGAGAAAAGTGAACTTTTGGGTTGCTTATTTAAAAAGTTCGAAGGTTTCGGAAAAGCGAAAGTCTTGGCGTGAACTCTGAATTTAAATGGAATGTAATGTTTGTTCTCTCTTGATAGACCCGACAAATCAGGATTTTATCTTTATTCTTATGCGCTTGGTTACGCTACTCTATTGATTGCAATAATTGTACAGGACAAGCATTCTCAGACTTTATGTCATAATGGCTATATCTTGTAAGAATCACAACCATGTGTCTAGAGCACATGCTTATGATGTATTAATATGAAATTTGTATGATTCTCATCACAAATATGAGTCAGACAGACAACATGCGAGGTTATTACAACATGTGACTTGAAATGCTATTTTTCCCGATTAAGTTTTTGAGTGACTGCTTTTCTTCCTATCAATAATTTCTTTTGCTTTGGGGCATGTTATTTGTATCAATACGATAGTTGAATTGATTTTATGAGCATTTTTGCAGACCGTAGCTACTATTCGGTGGAAGCTGTTACATTTTTGGTGGTTCTCAAAGTTCGTTATAGAGACAGAATCACAATATTCAGAGGAAATCACGAGTAGACAAAACACTCAAGTGTGAGTTTCTATTCCTTTATCTGAAAAGACTTTATGTTCATAGGTGCAAGTACAAGGAATGACTTTTGAAAGACATCACCAATATAATTGTCTTTCTTTATTTGCTTAGTATTGAGACTATAGAGAAGATTTGTTATGACAAAAAAACATACATTACTACTTTTTCCTTATACAACATCTTGTATTTCATTCTTTCCTTTTATAATGTAATTGTTGCATATCCTACACGAAATAACTAATTCAGTATTATAATTAAGAGGAGACTAGGAAGCGGTATACCGTTCCAACGGTATAGCCGTGAAACTTATGAAACTTATCGGTTTGATCTTTGGTTTCATGAGTTTCAGTGTTTAGTTTCATCAGTTTCATGTTTCATCAATTTTTAGTGCTAATTTTCATGAGTTTCAGTGCAAAAATTCACAAGTTTCATGAGTTTTAGAGGTATACTGTTCCTACGGTATACCGTAGGTTAGTTTTTCTGTATAATTAATTATGTTTTTGGACAATCACAATTTGAATGGACTGTGATATTAGGACATCTAGAGAGTTATATATGGTACTCACCGCGCTTCTGTTTTGGAATACTACCTTTTCTTGTGTCTATCTTAGGGCCAAAGTTCCTATGATTCGTATGCATAGTGACCCAATACATCATTTTATCAATACCTGTAAATATTTTTTGAGTGCAAGGAAATTAGAATGGGCTCACCATGAACTGCTTCACCTAGGTTGCCTTCAAATTTTTATATAGTAGTTCTTCCTTACTTCTGTTACAAACAAGGGAAAACTTGGACATTGCACTTTCGATTTGTCATTTCTCTAAGAAATAACGTTTTTTTTTTTGCTCTTTATCGAACAGTATGTGATCGATTCTGATAGTTAGGACAAGAATACGAGTTTCTAACTGATTTATTGCAACAAAAAACCACTCTTAGGATCCATCTTTGTATGTGCCTGGATCCATCTTTGTATATCCATTATATATGTGCACCAAATACTTATAATTAGGTTCTCACAGAACCTAATTTATGTGTAGCATCGCACCTCTGGTCTCTATAATATATAGATCAGTATCAACAACAGAATTCTTACAAGTGATGACGCTCATTTCTTGCTACAAAGAATCATCTTGTTATTTGTCCATCGCCTCGCTGGCAAAACATCGACTGACCTGCATACCAATACGGTCTATACGTTTTGCTCTCAAAAAACAGCAAGCTAAACTGACAACACATACGTAATGCAGGAGCTATACGATTGCTATAACCTATACAATATATTCCAGTTCTCCATATCAGAATATTGCGGCTGCGTTAAACATCCAGGGACTAAAAGCACTAGCGAATCACCTGCTGTCTGGATCAGTCACATATTGTTTCCATGATTATCTTGCATGTTTTATTACATACCCTGTTTTACTATCCTGCTACCCTACCAAACTAGCAATATTAGTCTCTTCTCTGTAATCAAAACATCATGGCTATAGAACTCAGCTATATTGTTTTTTTCCCCGCTATACAATGCCCAACTTATGGATCTGTATATCGCAAAACATAACCCAATATATGATAGCTCATATTACTTCTTAGTCCTATATCTATAAGCTGCAGGCCTTTTTTACTATGCCCTCATGCGGGTATCAAGCCTTCATCTGATAGTAGGTAGTTAGTACAGATCATATTCTCTATTCGTTATTTCTTTAGACCTTTGTAGGGCCACGATTCCGCGTTCTACATATATATCAATTGCTTTTGCTAGAGAATGCATTCTCCATTACTATTAATGATATCATTTTAGCTCATACTATTTTTCTGTTTTCCCTAACTATCTTAACTAATAAAAGGAGGAGTTTACCCTGTCACTTGGATCGTCCAACACAACGCCGTTTGGCCCGACTCTTCGGCCCATTTCCTAGGTGTGCGTTTCTTAGCTCCTCCTCCTCGCTGCGCTTCACCCCACGTAGCCGTCCAACAACCGCTCCGCGCTCTCTTCTTCCGGCTGCGCCCCATGCCTAATCGTCCACCACTCAGCCACTAACTTCCCGTTATTCCCCGACCGGCTCTCGCTCCCTTTCGCGTCCCGTCCCCATCTTTGCTCTCGCGAGGCGCTCCCATTGTCGCCCACCGCCACCATCCCACGAGCTCCACCCGCCACCGCCACCGCCACCCCCACCCCATGCACCGCCGCCGCCCTACTCGCTCCCAGCCTCCTCTTCCTCCGCTTTATCCATCTCTGACTACAACGGCTGGGTCAAGGACCACGTTGTCCACCCCCAATACTGGGCCAAGTTCAGCTCATGCCTCCACGACGGCCACGGTTGCGCCGGCCAGTCCGTGACCCCAACACCGGCATGACCATGGAGGAAACTCCCAACATGTTCTACGCGTGCAGCCTCTCGCCGATTCAGGTCGGAACCACTTATCTTCCCTCCCTCTCCTCTCCAAATTAAAGATTCACTTCTTGTGCTGTTGTTTTCTACTTTCCATATGATTGGGGGTCGAAAAAAATGCATCTTGGGGATGTGAATACAATATAGGTTTGTCTTGATTTATGATTGCTTGTTGTAATGGTCACTTACGATAATCCAGTTACTACTACGTGGTACCCGTGTGGATCTCGAGATGAACTTTGCTCACCACTTTTATCAGCAGCTCCATTTGATTAGCAAGCCATGGCCTTTAATATTTATTCATGGATCAGCTTGAACCTTTGAGAAATTGTTAATTCTGCGACCTTTTGCTTGTTCCTGATTTGGGCCAAAGCTGCTAGAAGAGCCTCTAGCTTCAACAGCACCGCCTCCTCCGATTCAACTTGATATCTTCAAAAGCAATCTTTTTTGCTTTCAATTGGCTACGAATTACTTTGCATCACAAAAAAGAAATCACTTAAAGTCCCCTTAAGTATAGGAACTTTGGGGATGATTTGAGACTTCAAATCATGAAGGATTGCCATCAGAATTTTTTAGTCATGTGAACTCCCTTTTTGTATAGAACAAGTTTGCATTGCCTCCCAACTACACACACAAAAAAAACTAATCAATAAGAATTGACTCAGTGGTCAATTTTAGTCTCCATGTTAGCAGTCTTATTTCTGATTGAGCCTATGTTAGTCATGAACAATATGAAAAAAAGATGATATTTGTGTTATCCCTGGCAAATAGCTCAAACTCTAATATCAATTGATGGGATTGATATCAATGCAGTTAATAGAGCAAGAGAGACTGCTTTTGCTATTGGGAAGAATAGATGTTACATAAGTACATATCCATTTCTAACGTTGTTGTTATTGTTTGCTTGTATCAGTTTCTGGTTGTCCCTTGACTGAATTCGCCCACAAAGTGTC
Organism: Rhipidocladum racemiflorum; assembly: GCA_036346355.1. Lineage (NCBI taxonomy): Eukaryota > Viridiplantae > Streptophyta > Magnoliopsida > Poales > Poaceae > Rhipidocladum > Rhipidocladum racemiflorum. The sequence goes on from CM070570.1 coordinate 62,670,993, forward strand.
GAAACTGTTCTGGTGCTCCTATATTTTCAGATTTAGTGCTCATTCTGAATATTATCCAATATTTTTAGTTTTCTGCCAGTAATAACTCACACACCATTTTTGCTTGTTTTCCATGACACGGCGAAACAATATCTTTCCATGAGTTGCATTGGACCAGTCTGTTGAAATCAGGCTCGATATTAATAAGTGAAACTTGATCTTCTGGGTAATTGTTTCTTAAGAAAAAAAAAAGACCGCTATCCTGTTGACATGGACCAGCAGACCATGCAGCATACCCAGATTACCTTTGGTTCTCTAGCACACGATATTTTAGCAAGTTAGCATCAGAAAATAAGATACTATCCAAGATATTCCTTTAAAAATTAGAATTGAATCATTTTTTCTATTGTTTCTTTTGTAGAGTTTGTATTCCTCCAGCTCGCAAATCACAATCCTTTTACTATTGTCCCTTTTGAAGAGTCTTTTGTTCTTTACTAGATATTTCTGCAAATCATGTCTTCATGTGGTGATATGTTTTACCATCTCTAATATAATGGCATTTTTGGTTAATTCTCATGCAGTTACTGTGAGTGTTTTCATGCTGAGTCTTTTGTTCAGAACCTTGTTCATGTCAAGGCTGTCTGAATAAGCCTGGTAACATGGAAACAGTTATATCTACTCGAGAGCAGATCGAATCTCGTAATCCATTAGCATTTGCCCCTAAAGTAATTCGCACATCTGAACCTGGTAGGGATGCAAGTGGGACGTCCTGCATGCTGGCCAGCGCTTTGCCCACTTGACGGCAAGCTCTTATGTGGGTCAATACTGTAGCCCACAAAATTTTTATGTGGGCAATGCGGCACCCACGAAACCCACAAAACTCGTCTGGCTGATAAGATAACATATCAATTGACTATTGCGATACATATCAAGGCCGTATATCAAGCAATGAATAAAGACAGAACAATGGACAAATGGAGAACAACGGACAATTTTCCAACAATGCGGGCGAACGTTTTCAAGGTCCAAATAGTTCTCAGTTTTTTCCAACAATGGACAATCACAGAACAATGGACAAATGGACTGACAGAACAATGGACAAAAACAGAACAATGGACATAACAACAACAGAACAACGGACATAACAACGACAGAACAACGGAGAACAATGGGCAATGATAGTTTTTTTCAACAATGACAGAACTCCAGAAGCATCTGGTGAGACAACCTTATCATGTCTTCCGGTGACCGAAGCATCTGGAAATGCAAAAAAATAGGACATAAGAAACAAAAATATATAAGAAAAAGTATAGACATAGCATCAGAAGTGCCCCAGAACTCCAGTAGCAAACCTTTAATGGCATACATAGCATCAAAATTTGGTTCGTCTCCACCTTTCTGAATCTTGCCTGCCTCCAGCCCTCCACACAAGTCCCTCCAGAATCCTCACCTCCTACGTCAAGCTCCTCTCCAACCTATCAAAGAAATGTTAACGTCAGAAGTATAAATGTAGGTTTAATCTGTGTCATTATTTCAAAGCAGCATTTAGAAAGCAACTTCTAGAAGCTACCTCTACTCTATCAGCAAGCAACGTTGGTATTAATTAGTTAGTGCATAATATGAAGATATATATAACCCAGTCTTCAAAGAAGGAAAACCCAGTCTTTTGACCGTCTCGTGAGAGCACGAGTTGATTGTTCACCTTTCTTTAGTAGTTTTAAGTTTTTTTTTACTAATTAGTTAGTGCTACCTCTACTCTATCTTTCTAAATGCTGATCCATTTGAATCCCAATGTTGAACATGTATACATCTTCCCCCAAGTTTCAGGGTTAGAAAAAAAAACGGAGTTATGTGTTACTGAAGTATTACTTCTAATACCATTGTTGTCAGGATTCATTACATAGCTACCTCTACTCTACCTGTGTCTTATATCACAATAGTTCTAAAAAAGCCAAGCCTTAAGAATATGTAGGTTTAATCTTAATTTCATATGTAGGTTTAATCATGTTTCATAGAAAATTACCTTTCATTCTTATAAATGCATCTCAACAGTCATCACCATCTTCCATATCCTCTATTGGCGTGTTCTTTTGGTGAGAAGAGCCTGAAACATTGAAAAGTCAGAAATCAACATATGATTATTATCAAGTAAACTAAAAAGTTAGAAGCAATTAAGAAAAGAGCTTACTAGTTGCTTTATGCCACAGTTGAAGCAGGGACAGCTAGTACATCACGTGCCATACAAGAAAGGATGGGATACTTTGGAGACTGCACTGCCCACCACTGCAAAATATCAAGAGCTTCTCTACGAGGGAACAACTCTTCCTTCAAATATCTATCAAGCTCATTGCTTGCTTGAACTTTTTTTGCACTTAAATGCTGATCCCAATCTGCAAGAGGGTCATTTTCAGCCTCCACATCATCATCACCATTTGTTCTTTGTGATGAATGCTCAAGAGATTCTCTAACTTTAGCAGCATATTCTTCAAAAAGGACTTGTATAGCTTCATTAACCTCATCGAGTTGTTTTCTAGCATGACTTCCAAATGCCATCTTCAAGCGAAACTCAATATAGTCATACTTGTACCTCGGATCAAGTATGACAGGTATGCAATTAGCCAAGTATGACTCTTTCCAGTACTTGTCAAATTTCTCTTGCATTTCTTTGACCATGGCCACAATGGTAGGGTTTCTACTTTTAGTTCCATTTTCTAAGGTTTTTTTAACTAACCACACCTCATGGAAGTAATGGTTGGATGTTGGATATTTTGAACCTGAAACAACTTTAGTGGCAGTGTAGAAAACCCTCAACAAATTAACAACATCTTCTGCCCATCTCCATTCTAAAGATGTAGGAGCATATTTGTAATTCAAGTCTTGCTGTCCTAGGGCATAAAATGCTGCTTTGAAAGGTAAGCTGACTTGACATAAGAAAAGTTGAATTCCATCTTGTGGCTACATCAAGTGAAGGGTGCTTCTCAGATACTCCTACCTGTGTAATGATTTCTTCAAACTTCTCTTTCCTTGATTGCGAACTCTTGACATACTTAACACTGTTTCTAATGCTATCAATCATAGTACCCATTTCCTTTAATCCATCTTGGACGATAATATTGAAGACATGAGAAGCACACCGAATGTGAAACAATTTGCCTTGGCAATGTAGAAGATGTTTCTCTAGTAAATTTTCTTTCAGAAAGTTGATCATTGCAGTGTTAACTGATGCATTGTCTAATGTAAAACTGAATATTTTATCCTCAATGTGCCAATCTTGGATGCTCTTCAATATTACATTATACATGTTTAAAGCGTCATGTGGAGTCTCCATAAGACAAAATCTTATAATTCTCTTTTGAACCTTCCATTCATTGTCGATAAAATGACATGTAATGCATAAGTACCCTAGATTCTGGTTTGATGTCCACATACTCTAGAATTACAGTCCCTCAAAAGATTTCTCAAACCCGATCTATGCTCCTTATAAGATGCAACACAATCAGCTTGAGCAGTTGTTCTAGAAACCATTTTGAATATTGGGTTTAAGCTAGCCACAAAAGATCTAAAGCCATCATACTCCACTAAGGAAAAAGGCAGTTCATGGAGAACAATCATTCGCACAAGTTCTCTACGCGAAACTTCAATATCAAATTTCCAATCTTTCAAGACAACTACTTCAGATGAAGTTGCTGAAGAATGCATTTTATCTACCATATCATGCATTTGAGTTCTCATTTCGCATACCTTCAAATGTCTACCAATTTGACTAGTCCCTGAACACCGTGAGGCTGGAAAGGTTTGGTGGCAATGTATGCACATTCCTTCTGCAAGTTTCCCATCACGATATATTGGCTCGGCCTCCTTCCATATATCGGATTTCAACTTACGTGGTTTACGTCTGGAGCCTAATCATTAAAACACTACTTTCAACTTGCTATAGATAATGACAATGCTTTGCTACATATCAAAAAAGAACATGGAAGTAAAATATCACCATGGGATGTCCTTGTAGAGGATGGAGACCTCATCGGTGATGTAAAATGTACGGTATAACATGGTGTCGCTGGGGATAGAGACCTCATTCGTTTTGCTTGAGAGGATGTAGGCAGAGCTGCTGATGGAGATCTCCCTCGTTTCAATGCCGCCATTCTCGCCAATGCCCCAGGTGTTGACATCAACAAGTTTACTCCTGGCGACCTAACCACTGGAGAACGAATTCGTCAACTCGGTATAGTAGCCGATGGTGAAAACTCTCCCTAGGAAACAAAAAGAACAAATGAATTAAATTAAGTGTTTTGGATCAGTTACTACTAGCAATGAGTTACTAGTAGCCCAATAACAATTTTTCTCAAACGCAACTGCATCAGTTACTACTAGCAATTCATGATTTTTCTCAAACGCAACTGCATCAGTTACTAGCAATTCACAATTTTTCTCAAACGCAATTGCTTCAGTTACTACTAGCCCAATCACGATTTTTCTCTATTGTTTAACCATGTCACAGACAAGCAATTCAAGAAAAGTGGGACATCAGGACATGGCCTTCTCTGCTGCTTAAGCAAGTTACTACTAGCTATTGGTTAACTCTGACAAAACAACATAGAGAAAAATTGCGAATCACATGAAAGGAAAATCTGATCACAAAATTGAAGGACCAGTCGTTGCTCAAGTTTGTACTAACTCATGGAATTAAAATGTGTTCTTAACCAGACTCCAGAGAGATGGAAAAAATGGATTCAGTACCTCTCTAGCCCTAGGTCGGTTATCCTCCTCCAACGTCTTCCTCTTCTCCAGCTTCTTCCTTAGCTTATTCCTCTTCATTTCTTTTCTAGATCTACATCCAGCAAACAAGCAGCAATAACTAATCAGGTAAAAAATAGTAAATGGGGAATCAAGAACCGCAAGAGGGAAAGGGGGATGCACACTTCTTTGATAGCGGTGGCTCCTCACGGTCGCGGACCTCGCCGCTGCTCATCACTGGCAACCACCAGCTGCGTCTCTTCCCCGCTGCGTGTAGAGAGCCCCACCAGCTGCGGCTCTACTCGATTGGCCGCTGTCGGGACCCGAATCTGCAAATCCGGACCCTCTGTGTATTCTGCACTAGTCCAGGATCACGCTAGTGCACACAGTAATAACAGGGATGAAGTACCACAATCATACATTGCGGAAATAGAACAAAGTACTTCAAACACAATATATAAACTGGTTACAAGACCTTAAGGCCAACTTACAAATAGTCTGCCACGCAGGGCTTACAATAACAAAGGTAAATAAACAGCAGCGGAATGAAAACGTCGGTGACTCCCATCAGCATGCCACAGGCAACTGACAAGGTTCAACTCCTAGATAACTGCCTCCTCGCGGAACTTCTCCTCCTTTGAAGTTGTAGTCTTCTCCTCAACTGATGATTTTGTTGGAAGCAAGGGTGAGTATACAACATACTCAGCAAGTCATGCACAAAGGTGCAATCCTATTACTATATGCAGGGTTTCTTCCAAAGGAATGGCTTAAGTGGTTGTTTTGCCTCAAACAGCATTTTGCTTTAATTAAACAACATTAATAGATTCAAAAGCAGTAAAACCATATTATATAGTAAGTTATCAATATCTTTTCCAAATAGTTTGGCACAAAGCCCTAAATCACTTTAGCAATATTGTCTCTGGCACTCGGCCACCCATTCCCACATTTTATTTTAAAAGATCTAACCCTTGACTGTAATCCCCGAGCGTTGTCGATCACAGTGGACTCGGCTATTCGAATAGTTTGTACACTCTGCAGAGGTTATGCACTTTACCCACAAGATACGATCAACTCACCACGTCTGCCGTGAATCGCCATACAAGAGTATGCGAATGAGTGATCATAACAAAGCCTTTCAGAAGCCTCTAACTATACAAGTGGACCTCTCCGGTTGTTGCACACTATCCCTTCCCTAAGGTACAGGCGAAGTATAGGTCAACCAACCGTTGGATAGGGTACCTAGCCGTAGCACCGCACGCTCCCCGTTCAACTACACAAAAGGTATAGTTGACACCCTTAGGTACCAAATGCAAGTTATTAGCAACCTACTCAACTAGGTCCGCCCCATTACTGAGACATGTGGTTGCACGATTGACTCAGTTCAAAGGCTTGCAAGGTTAAGTCCTTAGGGTGACCAGGGCAAGACTACCCAAAGAACCAAAACGACTTTCCGGTACCAATCATGGCCCACGGATCAACCTTGCCACTTGCCACAGGTCTAAATCTATTTATCACCCCAGCTTGATTATTGCGCAACGCATGCCAACAATAACATCAATTACCATGTAGAACCACAAGGGTACCTACACTTCACATCATCACGTGGCAAGATCACACTGATTCCAAAATTCATTCCATATATCATTAGTCAATATTATTTTCCCATTTGAAACATATTTCACGTAAGCATAGCTAAGCAACTATTCACGGTCTAGCCTCCCGTGTTGGCACAATCATACTAACCAACTATATAAACCCAACTTATGGTAACAATGGATACATGACATACAAATATTAATCATCAAGGGTGGAATTAACAACTAGGTTTATTATCTACTTAACCCAAATTAAATTACTCATTTTAATCAACATAGCATGCATAATATAAATAAAAATATGTTTGAAAACACTAGGAGCAATATGGTCAAAGCACGACTTGCCTTCAAAAAGCTGATGATCTTGATCTAGGGCTTGAGCTTGGTCTTCAACTCCTGCACTCTCGCACAGTTCAACGTCTACGCGTAACAGATAAAGAACCAAATAAACACACAAAACAATGTACAACACACATGCAGAAAAATACTACAAATCAAACTAGCTTGTAATTTCACGAAAACTTCCAGACAATTAGTTTAGCATTTTCTAAGATTTATAAAATTTATTTTGGAATTTTTGGACGTATAGTTTAAGAGCTACAAAATTCAAAAGTTTGGACATTCCGCGAATACTTTAACGTTATAGATTTGATAATAAAATTTCAATAAAATTACTGTATAAAGGTATTAATTTTTACTAGTTAACAAAATTTGTCGCATACTATTCGGACTCAGAACGAATTTGTAGCGAAAAAGACAAATTTCGCAATTCTGGAAAATTATCAAGTACAACTAACATTCGGTTTGCATGCAGGGTACTGTTCAAGGCTTCATGCATGCGCACTAGAGGGATTGGCTACACGTTCGAACATATATAAATATTTACATATGTACGCTAACCAAAATATATACCTATATATATACATCTGCTCTGATAAAAAAAAAACACAAATACACATAGACTAGATTAACTAGTCGACGCGAATAAAACACGCGCGAGAGATGAGAGGGAGTACCGGTCGGGACAGGCGAGCGTGCGGATCGGCGAGACCGGGAGGTGCGCCGGCGTTGTTGAAGTCCACGGGAGGTGACGGAAGGAGGTATGCAGTCGTCCGGCAAGGAAGCAAGAAGACATGGTTGTAAAGAAAAAGAAATAGGAAGATCTCTCTGGTGTATGTGCACAAAAAGAAAAATTTGGAAGACTCGTGCGCACAGAGAGAAGAATCAACAATTCTTTCCTTGATGTGAGCCACTCTTATATAGAGTATGAAGGAAGGCGGAAAGACAAATAGATTGGCTGGAGGAATTGCTTCATGCGTTATGCATGCAAGGAAAGGAAAGAGATGACTAATTTCCAATCTCACGTTACTACTCCATGAGCACAGGAAACGGCTAGATTAAAATCGCCACCAGTGCATGCATGAAACGGCTGAAATAAATACACAACTAAACACAGATAGCACACATGTATTTAGCAGCCAGGCTCGAACCGCGTCCTAACCATACAACACTAGACACTAATGGCACATCACTTAGACCACTAACACTAGACACTAACGTGAAAAGGCTTCAACACAAGAAATGTGACTAGTAACGTACATGCACACATATATTGGAAGCAATTTGGAAGAGAGAGAACAAAATGGGAATCGGTTGGAACTCAATCGTCCACGCATGGGAAAGGAAAAGTCAAGCAGTCATGTATACCTGTATACATATATACGTTCTCAAAACAGCTGAAAAAAAAATAACAGGGAGGTTCTAAAAATCTAAAGAATTCCTCTAAAATATTAGGAATTATTGGAACCTAACGAAGTTGGTTTCACGATTTTTCGACGTATAGGTTTCTCGCTAAAAATCTTTTAGTGAGTCAGACACCTGTACCGATTTTTATAAAATTCACGACTTACGTTATATAACATATTTTTCGAAAATATTTGAAGCGAACACTCTCGTCTACCAATTATCTTAATTATAAACAAAATTTTAAATTTTACGCTTATTCGAAAATGCACGATCTTTGTTTAATATGATTAGTTCAATAGACTTCCATCCGAATTAACAATGAGGACTTTAAATAATTTACGAAAAATTCAAATAAACCTAAACACACTAATTAAATTAAAAGAAAATTTTGGGATGTTACAAACCTCCCCCCCTTAACAGAATCTCGTCCCCGAGATTCAGGGCTAACTAGAGAATTGGTTTGGAAACTCCTTCAAATCTTCTTCGCATTCCGAAGTTGCTTCACTTTACGAGTGATTACTTCATTGGACTCTGCAGAAGCGGGTGGATTTGTTTCTTGTTTCACGATCCATGGTGTCTAATATCTTCACTTTGGATGTTCTTTATACGTCAAATCTTCTTCCAAATCGATTGCTTCCAGTGGGCGCTTGTTCTTCAGGTACTCGAAGGCACTTCTTAAGTTGAGATACATGGAACACGTCATGTACTCCTGCTAACGATTGCGGTAACTCAGGCGTCACGTTAACTTCGCCTCTACGACTCGGAGTCTTGAATGGTCCAACATATCTAGGTGTGAGCTTCCCTTTTGTGTAAAACCTTATGACTCCTTTGAGAGGTGTAACTCTGGAATACACGAAATCTTCTGACTCCTTTGCATATCTCGTCACGATTCTCCTCGATTAGTATATTCACGTTGTGACTCTTCCACTCAAGGCATTGGCTTCCATGTTATCCTTGCACGAATGGTAATGGATCCCTATGCTGTAATCCTTGATTAATTTCAACCACTTCCTCGATCTATTCTTTAATCTCTATCCACTTGTCGATAACTCTCTGATAGGGTTTCTTAGCTATTGGGAAGATATCGGCACCCATTTGATCACAAATTTTTTTTATCCCCGTCCGTGGCATACCAAGTAAGTCTTATGGATGCACTTCTACGTATTTGCCGATCACTGGTACTTCTTCTCGACTAACAGCTTCACACCATTGACCATCAACTGGCCATCCCGAACTATGATTCTTGAGATTCCTCACACTTCGGTGACCACAAACCAAAACCACCTTATGCTTGGATAACTAATCCACTCTAAGATTAGCATCTAAGGTCCTGGTTTCCAATATAATGAGTAACCAAACATCTCAACTACACATGCTTTGAGTTGTCTATACTAACATTGGCAACTTTCCACACACTGAAGATCTATCCCAGCACAGCAACCTTCAAGCTCACTTTCAGGTTACCTTTACCATGACAAATGGTGGCTCTTACGATGAAACCACACTGTGCTCATGGCCTCAAGCTCTAGCTCTATGGCTATCATTCCACACAACTCATTATTAGCTGCTCTATGAAGACATCTGATCTTTATTAATACTCTTGCTTCAAAACTTTACATATCAGCATGCTCACAATCCAGCTATATATTATATTTTTTTTATGAGAAAATTCTTACAAAAGTTTCTCAACTAATCACTCTCTCATAAGCATGAAACATTACATTTTTTAAAGAAATCTTATGCCCTGGACTTCCTCAGTAGGGTCTTCATTCGCACACCTCTTCTGCATCTGAACCTTTGGCACGGTTTGCGTATCTCCAGCGCGACTTGTTCCGCAATTTTCTCCTGGTATTGATGTCTTGGTAGGTGTAGGACTGGAATTGAAACAGGCAGGTGTATCACAACTTCTCTTATGACAACTTCTAGCATAGTGTCCTGGCTTATTGCAGCAATAGCAACGCTTGGATGACGTCTGCTGGCTTCCTCCTGACATATCTCTATTCTTGATAGAGATAGAACTGAGATTGATGCGATCTACAGTGACCACTTTCTTCTGGTTGCAGTTGTTAGCAAAATGTCCCGGCTGGCGACAAGCATAGCAAATTCTAGACAATAAACTTCTTCCTCGAGAACTTTTCTCTGTGGGGGTGTCGGGGAAACTCCGACCTTCCAGACGAGGCACGGGTGAAATTGTCTCGAACAAAATCTGAGCAGCATGATCATTGAGTTGCTGAGGGGCACTCTTCACTTGCTGTTGCGGTGATCCTTCTTGACAAGTTTTCTGACGCTTGCAGTTGTCCTCAAATTCCTTGTATCCATCTCCGAGAACAAGGGTTTTGTCAACCAACCCTTCTTGCTTCGACCGACTCCTTGAGCGAGTTGCTCCCATGGTACTACCACTCACTCTTGGTGCTATAAACTTTACTGATCCAATTTCCGGAAGGATCATGACTTCAGAAAATGGCTTGATCTTTCTGGGGACATTTCCTAACAAAGTGACCTAACTCACCACAGTTGTGGCATGAATGTTTGGGTTGTCTTGCTGGATTCAGGGGACATTCTCTAGCCCAATGGCCTTTTTCACCACATAGAAAACAATTCCATGGTGACCAAGTATCACTGGCTTGAGGTAGACTGATAAGGTTGACATGCTTCTTCTTCTTTTCTTCATGCGGCACCGTAAGTGTGGATGACAGTCTTTCTCTCCTTGCTAACTCTTGAGCAATGACGGCTCGAAAATCCTCTTGCTGACGCCGAGTCACAGTGGTCACTAATGAATCCAGGGGGCATTGAACTGGGCAATGATCTTGGCCTTCACAAAGATAGCATGTGATGTTGTTCATGAGACATTCTCCCGGTAAGTGGCTTCCTTCACAGCTAGAACAATTGATTGCATGTTCATCAACAGTGTGTCCTATTTCTCCACAACGGATACATGCACGGTCTTCTGATTTGCTTGATTGACAACACTTCAACGAACATCGTCCCGGTATGATGTCGGGTGCGGAAATACCATTCTTCCTCGGTCTTACTATGGTCCCACTGTCTTCTGACGACATGAAGTGCTGACGAAAGGCGGTGGCAAACTCCTTCTAAGTGATGGTCTGTCCATCCTCAGAAGTGGCGTAGAGATTTTTCCACCAGGTTAATGCATCTCCTTCTAACTGACAAGTAGCATAGGGAACTTTCTCTTCATCCTCACATTGCACCAAGGCTAGCTTCTCTTCTATGATGCGAAGCCAAATTTCTGCATCTCTGGAAGTGGCTGATCCATCAAACGTGGGTGGTTTAGTCTTCATGAACAAAGAGAACTTTGGTTGCGGGCACGCTGTGGTGTCTGCAGTTGTAGGGGTATTGGTGTTAGTCTTGGTAGCGTTCATCTGTTGCATCACCATCTGCAATAGCTGGGTTTGAGCGGTAATAAACTGATTCAGGTTCTAATTAGTTACTGTCGGTATGGTGGATAGCTGCTTGTTTGTCTCTGTTTTATCATTGGCAACGGTAGCTACAACTGTATTGACTTGAACTGCTTCAGAAACATTGGTGTAGTCGATCCCTTCCATCTGTGGACATGCCAAGGTTTAGTTGAGAGGGAAAAGCAAAGGTAAGGTTCAAGGATCCTAGTGCAGGGAAGCAGGCTTAACCCAAAAACTTAAGCACATAATATTAATAACTTGGTATGGTTGCTTACAAAAGCCTAAAAGCTATGCAACGCATACTGCACACCCAGCAAACAAGGAAGATCCAAATTCCTAAGCACACAATATTCTAACGGCTAAGAGGGTAACTCTCCTATCTTCAGAGACGCGACTCTCACACACGAGTCTCAACTGACTACTAAAGCACTGGTTCTTCAAGCTTCAGAAACACCGCATCAATCCACTTATCCTTGAACTCGATGATTCCTTACTTCATGATCTTCAGGGTTGACAGCGACATCTAGTACTTTCTTCTTAAGTGTGAAACAACGTAGACTATTAAGAATGACTCAGGTAAGATTTCCATTTAAACCAAAGGAAAGGGTAGAAGTTTCAGCAAAGAGGAGAGAATAGAAGAATAAGATAAGTCAAGAACTCATTATTCTTTCAAGTTAAATTTTCTCTTTAGAAAATAATTTTGAAGCTCCTAAAGTCGGCCAATCTATCTAGGGTCAAGACCTACAGTCAGTATGGCTCTGATACCACCTCTGTCGGGACCCGAATCTGCAAATCCGGACCCTCTGTGTATTCTGCACTAGTCCAGGATCACGCTAGTGCACACAGTAATAACAGGGATGAAGTACCACAATCATACATTGCGGAAATAGAACAAAGTACTTCAAACACAATATATAAACTGGTTACAAGACCTTAAGGCCAACTTACAAATAGTCTGCCACGCAGGGCTTACAATAACAAAGGTAAATAAACAAAGAATGAATGAAAGCGTCGGTGACTCCCATCGACATGCCACAGGCAATCGACAAGGTTCAACTCCTAGATAACTGCCTCCTCGCGGAACTTCTCCTCCTTTGAAGTTGTAGTCTTCTCCTCAACTGATGATTTTGTTGGAAGCAAGGGTGAGTATACAACATACTCAGCAAGTCATGCACAAAGGTGCAATCCTATTACTATATGCAGGGTTTCTTCCAAAGGAATGGCTTAAGTGGTTGTTTTGCCTCAAACAGCATTTTGCTTTAATTAAACAACATTAATAGATTCAAAAGCAGTAAAACCATATTATATAGTAAGTTATCAATATCTTTTCCAAATAGTTTGGCACAAAGCCCTAAATCACTTTAGCAATATTGTCTCTGGCACTCGGCCACCCATTCCCACATTTTATTTTAAAAGATCTAACCCTTGACTGTAATCCCCGAGCGTTGTCCAGTACCGTGGACTCGGCTATTCGAATAGTTTGTACACTCTGCAGAGGTTATGCACTTTACCCACAAGATACGATCAACTCACCACGTCTGCCGTGAATCGCCATACAAGAGTATGCGAATGAGTGATCATAACAAAGCCTTCGTAAGCCTCTAACTATACAAGTGGACCTCTCCGGTTGTTGCACACTATCCCTTCCCTAAGGTACAGGCGAAGTATAGGTCAACCAACCGTTGGATAGGGTACCTAGCCGTAGCACCAGTACGCTCCCCCGTTCAACTACACAAAAGGTATAGTTGACACCCTTAGGTACCAAATGCAAGTTATTAGCAACCTACTCAACTAGGTCCGCCCCATTACAGACATGTGGTTGCACGATTGACTCAGTTCAAAGGCTTGCAAGGTTAAGTCCTTAGGGTGACCAGGGCAAGACTACCCAAAGAACCAAAACGACTTTCCCGGTACCAATCATGGCCCACCAGATCAACCTTGCCACTTGCACAGTTCTAAATCTATTTATCACCCCAGCTTGATTATTGCGCAACGCATGCCAACAATAACATCAATTACCATGTAGAACCACAAGGGTACCTACACTTCACATCATCACGTGGCAAGATCACACTGATTCCAAAATTCATTCCATATATCATTAGTCAATATTATTTTCCCATTTGAAACATATTTCACGTAAGCATAGCTAAGCAACTATTCACGGTCTAGCCTCCCGTGTTGGCACAATCATACTAACCAACTATATAAACCCAACTTATGGTAACAATGGATACATGACATACAAATATTAATCATCAAGGGTGGAATTAACAACTAGGTTTATTATCTACTTAACCCAAATTAAATTACTCATTTTAATCAACATAGCATGCATAATATAAATAAAAATATGTTTGAAAACACTAGGAGCAATATGGTCAAAGCACGACTTGCCTTCAAAAAGCTGATGATCTTGATCTAGGGCTTGAGCTTGGTCTTCAACTCCTGCACTCTCGCACAGTTCAACGTCTACGCTGCAATGTATAAAGAACCAAATAAACACACAAAACAATGTACAACACACATGCAGAAAAATACTACAAATCAAACTAGCTTGTAATTTCACGAAAACTTCCAGACAATTAGTTTAGCATTTTCTAAGATTTATAAAATTTATTTTGGAATTTTTTGACGTATAGTTTAAGAGCTACGAAATTCAAAAGTTTGGACATTCCGCGAATACTTTAACGTTATAGATTTGATAATAAAATTTCAATAAAATTACTGTATAAAGGTATTAATTTTTACTAGTTAACAAAATTTGTCGCATACTATTCGGACTCAGAACGAATTTGTAGCGAAAAAGACAAATTTCGCAATTCTGGAAAATTATCAAGTACAACTAACATTCGGTTTGCATGCAGGGTACTGTTCAAGGCTTCATGCATGCGCACTAGAGGGATTTGCTACACGTTCGAACATATATAAATATTTACATATGTACGCTAACCAAAATATATACCTATATATATACATCTGCTCTGATAAAAAAAAAACACAAATACACATAGACTAGATTAACTAGTCGACGCGAATAAAACACGCGCGAGATGAGAGGGAGTACCGGTCGGACAAAGCGGCGTATGGATCGGCGAGACCGGAGGTGCGCCGGCGTTGTTGAAGTCCACGGGAGGTGACGGAAGGAGGTATGCAGTCGTCCGGCAAGGAAGCAAGAAGACATGGTTGTAAAGAAAAAGAAATAGGAAGATCTCTCTGGTGTATGTGCACAAAAAGAAAAGGCTGGAAGACTCGTGCGCACAGAGAGAAGAATCAACAATTCTTTCCTTGATGTGAGCCACTCTTATATAGAGTATGAAGGAAGGCGGAAAGACAAATAGATTGGCTGGAGGAATTGCTTCATGCGTTATGCATGCAAGGAAAGGAAAGAGATGACTAATTTCCAATCTCACGTTACTACTCCATGAGCACAGGAAACGGCTGGATTAAAATCGCCACCAGTGCATGCATGAAACGGCTGAAATAAATACACAACTAAACACAGATAGCACACATGTATTTAGCAGCCAGGCTCGAACCGCGTCCTAACCATACAACACTAGACACTAATGGCACATCACTTAGACCACTAACACTAGACACTAACGTGAAAAGGCTTCAACACAAGAAATGTGACTAGTAACGTACATGCACACATATATTGGAAACGGCTGGAAGAGAGAGAACAAAATGGGAATCGGTTGGAACTCAATCGTCCACGCATGGGAAAGGAAAAGTCAAGCAGTCATGTATACCTGTATACATATATACGTTCTCAAAACAGCTGAAAAAAAAATAACAGGGAGGTTCTAAAAATCTAAAGAATTCCTCTAAAATATTAGGAATTATTGGAACCTAACGAAGTTGGTTTCACGATTTTTCGACGTATAGGTTTCTCGCTAAAAATCTTTTAGTGAGTCAGACACCTGTACCGATTTTTATAAAATTCACGACTTACGTTATATAACATATTTTTCGAAAATATTTGAAGCGAACACTCTCGTCTACCAATTATCTTAATTATAAACAAAATTTTAAATTTTACGCTTATTCGAAAATGCCTGATCTTTGTTTAATATGATTAGTTCAATAGACTTCCATCCGAATTAACAGCGAGGACTTTAAATAATTTCTGAAAAATTCAAATAAACCCAGAAACACACTAATTAAATTAAAAGAAAATTTTGGGATGTTACAGCCGCCGCAAAATCGCCATCCCCATCCGCCATGTTTCTCAGTAGTGTCGATCCATAGGGGGATGTTCTTGGAGGCAGCGAATCTGAGGAGGATGTAGAGTAGAAGCTTCGCGGCGGGCTGACGAAAACCTAGCGAGCGACGGCGGCTGCTTCGCCTCTCCTCTCAATCTGTGCGGGATGATTCACGGGTTATGCGGGCGTCCCGCAATCGCACTATGTTTTAGCGGGCTGAGCCGTGGGAGCCCACTTAATAACTTTGACGGGCTAAATTATGTGGGCTTGCGGACAGCCCACATCCACTTGCAACCAGGGTTCAAAAAACCGTACCGCGAAAACCGGTTCGGTTTTCGCGGTACGGTTTCCGCAAAAACCGAGCGAAAAACCGCTAAAAAACCGTCAAAAACCGAAGAGTTGGAAAATCCAAAAAAATTGAAAAAATTTGAAATCCGTTCGGTTTTTCACAGTAAACCGCTCGGTTTTTACGAAAAACCGTTAGGGTTTCACGAAAAACTAACCCGACCTCTTCGAAAACGGTTTTCAACGGTTTTACGCGAAAAACCGCGGTTTTACGCGAAAAACCGCGGTTTTTCACGAAAAACCGAACATACAAATTTTTTCAAATTTTTTTTAATTAGACCGGTTTACCGAGCGGTTTTGCATCTCGAACCGGAGCGGTACGCTCGAAAACCGCGGTTTTCGAGCGGTTTTCGCCGGTTTTGTGAACCCTGCTTGCAACCCTAGAACCTGGTCAGGAATCAGGGGTAAGGCCAATCTTTTTGTTTTACTTTCTTTCTCTTTTACTATTGCTCATATCATTCTTTTTGTATTATAGGATGACTCTAACACAACTCCTGCTTCGGCTCGTCACAAAAGAGGCTGCAATTGCAAGAAATCATCATGTCTAAAAAAATACTGTGAATGCTATCAGGTTCTAATTCTTACATGATTCAATATTCTTTACTTAGCCCTCTTGCATTTTTCTTACTGTTATTCTTCATCAAGGGTGGCATGGGATGTTCCATTAGTTGCAGATGTGAGGGCTGCAAGAATGCTTTTGGGAGAAGGGAGGGTGAGTCCATTTCATCTTGATAAGCTTCTGTCTTATGAAGTTATAAATTCACAAACTGCCTGCATGCTCCATGGATCATATTCGCAAATGTGATGTTTCAACCAATAGTAATGGTTGAGGGAGCTTTAGGTCAAGAGTAATTGTGTCAGGTCAAAAAAATTGTACTCAGTAAGTTGTCAGGAAGCTCAAGTTTGATCTTTCAACTTGAAAATGTAATACCAAGTGTGTATTAATGTTTCTCAGAATAATTTGCATATTATTCTGTATGATTGGTGTTTTCTTGGAACTTCTATGATTGTGGAATGCGATGAAGTTAGTAGAGCTGGCCACACAGCTTCAATTTGAAGTCTGGACCATTGCCTGCTTAATATATAATTTGTTTATGCTGGAAATTATCCTAGCCATCTTTTGCATTTTTAAATTTAAGCAAAAATCATACTCATGCCAGTGCATCTTTGTTCGTGTGCTTTTGTATTGTTTAAACAAAACCAAATAGACATCCTAAGATCATCTCGCGCTTTGATGATGCTATATTTGTTGAGATGTTACAGTAGCTCAAAAACTACATCTACATATGTTATTCTAAAAAGTTGCAACAGCACCAAATAGAATATAGTAAAGAAAAGTAATAATCATCTTAGTAGAGCTAAACTTTTGGTTATTATTTGACCATGACTTAACTTTCTTGTATAGCTATTTCAAATTTTGTTTAATTTAACGAAATTGTACCAGTTTTTGATGGTCTTATTTTCCATTGAAGGAGTTGCGGTTTTAAGCATAGAGGAAGCTAAGCAGGGATATGAAGAAAATAATGCTTGTGTGAAAGAGGAAAAAAATGAAAGTGATAAACAGCTTGCTATTTACCAAGCTACTGATCTTGGTCCTGCTGAGAATGTGCTGACAACACCTTCAATTGTGGGCTGCAGGTTTGTGTATCATACATATGCACCTATGTTACTGTGAATCCCGCCTCTTATGTAAACTATTAAAATTTGAGGCATTTTTTTTCTTATTTCCAGACCCTTGGCTGCTCTTCCATCTTCATGCTCCAAGAAGCCACGATCTTCGACAAAGCTCATTGAGTGTTCTTCTCAACTATATAAGTCTCAAGCTCCACCGAAGTCTGACATTGCGCTCTCCCCATTTGAAAGCTATGCAGAAATGATTCTTGGGGAAAAGGTGCAACGGATGCCCATAAAGGGAATTCACCCCCTCAAACTTCTGTCAAGGTTGTGTCACCTAATAAAAAGAGGATCTCTCCTCCGCGCATGGGTACTGGATTGTCTACAATCTGCAAGAGCTGCAGGAAGTTGATTCTGAAGTCCATCCCTTCTTTCCCTTCTCTTGGCGGTGAGGTAAATAACGGGGATCCAAAGTCCATCTTGCCAGCTCCTTGAATTCATCATCAGTTGGCACTTGAGGTGCAACTTTTTTCCCTTGTTCAGATGTTAATTTTGTTTGTAATCTCTACACTGCTAATTAATATCTGTTCCTGTCTGAGTTATTTCCTTATTTACTTGTTGGTTACCCAAATCGCCAATGTCCCATAGACTGCATCAGAGTTGGTTCTATCACGCTTTAAGATTTGATGAACAACGAAGGGAGTTTTGTCTCGGCAGTTCTTTTTAGAGGCTGATAATTATCCCGTTCTTTCTCTAGAGTGGAATGTTCAATAATCCAGTACATATACCTACTGAAAGAGTATGGTTGGGAAAATAGTAGATTGATGATGAGAGGAGCCCAAGGCTCAAGTACATATAGGCAAGGATATCCCTAAGAATAGGAAAGATCTAATCTAGGAGATCCTTGCCAAACATAACCGTACAAATAGGCAAGGATATCCCTAAGAATAGGAAAGATCTAATCTAGGAGATCCTTGCCAAACATAACCAACTACCTGGGCCCATTACCCTATTCATCACGCTAACACGCCCCCGCAGTCGGAACGTCGGTGGTTAGCCACGGACATTCAGACTGGACCGAAACTCGGAGAACACTGAAGAGGGCAGTCCCTTCGTGAAGACATCGGCGAACTGGGATGTCGTGGGAACGTGAAGAACCCGCACGGCACCCATGGCGACCTTCTCACGAACGAAGTGAAGATCGATCTCGATGTGCTTCGTCCGTTGATGCTGAACCGGGTTGGAGGACATGTAGACCGCGCTGACGTTGTCGCAGTAGACAAGGGTAGCACGGCGAAGCGGAATGTGGAGCTCATGAAGAAGCTGTCGGAGCCAAGAAGCCTCAGCAACACCATTGGCGACAGCGCGGTATTCGGCCTCAGCGCTGGAGCGGGACACGGTGTTCTGACGCTTGGAGGACCAGGAGACCAGGTTGTCACCAAGGAAAACGGCATAGCCCGAGGTGGACTTGCGCGTATCGGGACAGCCAGCCCAGTCAGCATCAGAATAAACCACCAAGTCATCCTGGGTCGACGGTCGAAGATGAAGACCCAGGTGTAGAGTACCCCGAATGTAGCGAAGGATGCGCTTGAGAGCAGCCAGGTGGGGCTCTCGAGGGTCGTGCATGTGTAGGCAAACCTGCTGCACAGCGTAGGCGATGTCGGGTCGTGTGAAGGTCAGATACTGCAAGGCGCCGGCAAGACTCCGGTAGTCGGACGGGTCAGCAACTGGAGCTCCCGATTCGGCAGAGACCTTGGGGCTGGTATCCACGGGCGTTGTGCATGGTTTGCACTCGGCCATCCCAGCACGATCCAAGATGTCAGTCATGTACTGGCGCTGAGAGAGTATCATACCGTCGGCACTGCGCTGAACTTGCATCCCAAGGAAGTGATGGAGTTCGCCCAAATCCTTCATGGCAAACTCCTGCCGGAGGGCTGAGATGACCTGCCGCAGGAGGTGTGTCGAGGAGGCGGTGAGAACGATGTCATCAACGTAGAGGAGCAGGTATGCCGTGTCTGTGCCACGGCGGTAGACAAACAGCGAAGTGTCCGACTTGGCTTCCACAAAACCAAGAGATACCAGATGCGTGGCGAAGCGGCTGTACCAAGCACGAGGAGCCTGCTTGAGACCGTAGAGCGACTTGTTCAGATGACAGACAAAGTCGGGCCTGGCAGGATCCTCGAATCCGGAGGGCTGAGCTGCAAACACTGTCTCTGTCAAGGTGCCATGGAGAAAGGCGTTCTTGACATCGAGCTGGTGAACTGGCCACTGGTGAGAGAGAGCCAGAGAGAGCACTGTGCGAACCGTGGCGGGCTTGACGACCGGACTGAAGGTCTCGGCAAAGTCGATGCCCGGTCGCTGGGTGAAGCCGCGAAGGACCCAACGTGCCTTGTAGCGCTCCAGAGATCCGTCGGCGTGGAACTTGTGTTTGAAGATCCACTTGCCCGTGACAATGTTGGCATGTCGCGGGCGAGGGACCAACTCCCAAGTCTGGTTCTGGAGAAGGGCAGCATGTTCTTCCTCCATTGCAGCCCGCCAATTGGGGTCGGCAAGGGCGCCACGGAAAGTCGTCGGAACCGGGGACAGTGGTGCAGCATGGTACAAGGACGGTATGCGAAAACCGTCCTTGGCCCGAGTCGCCATGCGGTGGTGGTTCACTGTGGGGGGAACGGCAACGGCACCCCGGGGCACCGGGGCCGGCGCCGCTGGGGCGACTGGTGCTGTCGGAGGGACCGTAGCCTGCTTTGGGCGCCTGGAGTAGACACGCAAGGTAGGGGCCGTGCGTGGCTGCGTCGGAAGGCCTGGTGGAGAAGCCGGTGCCGCGCGTGGCGCAGGACCCGCACGTGGGAGTGCGGGAGAGCCCGTCGGTGCCGCGGACGGTGCACCACCCGCACGTGGGAGTGCGGGAAATCCTGGTGGTACGGGCGGCGCAGGAAGTGGCTGCACGTCGTCATGGGGGCGTACAGCAACAGTGGTGGCGTCGGGAGGACCTGCAGGAGACACAGTTGGCAGCCCTATGGGAAGGGGCGCCGGGTTAGGGAATTCATCTAGGAAGGTGAAGTCCGCAGCAGTGGGAGGTGAGGTATGCTCGGCAAAGGGAAAGGCGGTCTCGTCAAAGAGAACATGACGGGAGATTATGATTCTATTGGTGGTAGGATCAAGACATCGGTATCCCTTGTGGTGAGCGGAATAACCGAGGAAGATGCAGAGGGCAGAGCGCGGGGCGAGTTTGTGGGGAGCAGTGGCCGAAAGATTGGGGTAACACTTGCAGCCAAAGACACGCAGATTATCGTACGACGGTGCACTGCCGAAGAGAGCAAAGTGCGGGGTCGAAAAATCCAGTGTCTTGGTCGGCAAGATGTTGAGGAGGAGGGTTGCAGTGTGCAACGCCTCAGCCCAATACGAAGGTGGCATGCTTGCCTGAAACAGAAGGGAGCGAATGACATCGTTAGTGGTACGAATAATCCGCTCAGCTCGACCGTTCTGCGAGGACGTGTAGGGACACGACATGCGAAACCGAACGCCATGTGTGAGGAAGAAGGTGCGCGCGCTGGAGTTGTCGAACTCCCGGCCGTTGTCACTCTGGACGGCCTTGACGCGAGCGCTGAACTGGGTAGACACATAGGCGAAAAAGTTAGATAGGGTGGAAAACGTGTCAGATTTAAGCCGTAAAGGAAACGTCCACAGGTGATGTGAGCAGTCATCAAGAACAACTAAGTAATATTTGTAACCAGAGACACTAACAATGGGAGATGTCCATAAGTCACAATGAATAAGATCAAAGTTGTTTGACGCTCGAGATACTGAAGGGCTAAAAGGAAGACGAACATGTCGTCCTAGTTGACACGCATGGCACAAAGGCTCCAAACTTTTATTACAACCAGGAATAGACGAAGTGAGTTTGGAGAGGGCCTCGCGACCAGGGTGGCCGAGACGACGGTGCCACAGGGAGGATGATGTGGAGCTGGCAACAAGGGAGTGAGCCACGGGCAGCTGCAGCGGGTAGAGCGGACCGGAGCTATTGCACCTGATGATCACGTTCCGCGAGAGAAGATCCTTCACAGAACAACCATACGGGTCAAACTCCACAGAACAATTGTTATCAGTAGTGAATTGGCGAACAGAAATAAGGTTCTTGATAAGCTGAGGCGAAACAAGAACATTATTTAGAACAAGAGAGCCAAGGTGCGTCGAGCCGGTGGCGGTGACAGGCAGGAGCGAACCATTACCGACAACAATGGAGGTGGGAGAGGGATACCGAGGGGTTGATGAGTGAGAGAGGGTACCATCATGAGAGGTCATGTGGGAAGAGGCACCTGTATCAAGGTACCAATCGTTGTTTGCCGGCGGAGTGAGGGTGATGGTGCTGAACGTGGAGGCCAGAGAATTCTGGTCCCAGAGCGGAGACCCCTCCATGGGCTGGTACTGCGCCGGCTGCTGCTGCTGTAGATACTGTGCCGGCAGGAAGGATTGCTGTTGGAGCGGGTGCAGCTGCTGGGCCAGCAGCGCCTGCTGCTGGGCTTGCTGCTGCTGGGGGCCGACGCGCCCCTGGGGAAGTTGGGCCAGAGGAGGCGCACGGGGACCGGGCCACATTTGGATGGATCCGGTCCACGGGTTGAAGAACGACGGCCAGCCGCCGCCAGGCGCAGCAGCCGTGCCGGGCGTGGAGGAGGAGCCGGAGGAGGGAGTGCCGCGGCCAGGCGCAGCAGTGCCGCCTGAGGAGTTGCGGTGGTCCATCGGCTTCTTCTTCTTCTGCTTGGGGGCGGCTGGACGAGGAGGACCGCTGCTGGTCGGTGCTGACTGGCGAGGCGAGGGAGAGCCAGTGGCGATGAGGGCAGTCGGAGGAGCAAAGGGAGTTTGCACCATGTTGATCTCCTCAAGGAGGAGTTCATTGCGGACGGCGGCGAAGGAAGGGAAGGGGCGGCCGCGGCGGAGGTGTACCCCGATGTCCTTGTACCGCTCGTTGAGCCCGCGAATCACGTTGAGGACCAGAGTGCGGTCAGTCACGTGTTCGTCGAGGTCAGCGAGGTCGTCGGCCATCTTCTTGAAGCGTTTGCAATATTCGGTGACGGAGAGGTCACCTTGGGCAAACGCGCGAAACTTGGCGTCAAGGTGGAGAGCACGGGTCTCCTGATTGCCAAGGAAGTGATCCTCGATGGCGATCCAGGCGTCGTAGGCGGTGGCGCGGTGGTCGATCACGGCGTCGGCAAGGTCGGCGGTGACCGTGCTGTACAGCCATGATTTGACGACGGCGTTCATCCGAGCCCAATCAGGAAGTGCCGAGGTGGCGGGGCGGCGGACGTGGTCCTGCAGCGAATACTTCGTGACGGCGAGGAGGAATTGTTCGCGCCAACGTGGGTAGTTGCCGGAGGTGTCGAGGACGAGGGGGACCAGGCTGCGGGCGTTCTGCACGGAGACAGCCTGGGCGTGGAGGTTGAGAACGGCGGCGGCCTCGTGGAGGATCATGGCGCGGGAGATGTCCGTGTCATTCTCGTGGTCGTCGCCGGCCAGGTCGGCGGGATCGGCCGCAGCAGCGGCGTCGGCCCGGGCTTTGGCCGCCTTGGCGATCTGGGCGCTGGATGCGCTCGGCTGCGTCGCGTTCCGCAGATGCAGTAGCGGCCTCCTGCTCGGCCGCCTGAGCTTCAGCGAGGGCGGTGCGGCGAGTCTCGGCGAGCTGCTGCTTCGCGGCGTCGGCGTCGCAGCGAGCCTGCTCAGCAGGGTCGACGATGGAGGCGGCAGGGGTCCCGACCATACTGCAGCGCGGCTAGAGCGCGCAGGGGCAGCGGAAGGGCGAGAGGGGAAGATCCCGGTCTCTTGATACCATGAAAGAGTATGGTTGGGAAAATAGTAGATTGATAATGAGAGGAGCCCAAGGCTCAAGTACATATAGGCAAGGATATCCCTAAGAATAGGAAAGATCTAATCTAGGAGATCCTTGCCAAACATAACCGTACAAATAGGCAAGGATATCCCTAAGAATAGGAAAGATCTAATCTAGGAGATCCTTGCCAAACATAACCAACTACCTGGGCCCATTACCCTATTCATCATGCTAACACCTACCAAGTTGAATTCAGTTCATTCCAAAGAGCTAGGTCCCAACAGTTCATATATTTGAGATCATTGCTTCTAAAAGGTTAATTTTTTTAACATTCTCATAGAAATTTTGATTTATTATCCACTCACTTTATTTAGTATTGAGAAATTATTAGTAAAACAAGGGACACTACCTGGTGCAAACTGCAATTTATTCTGAAATGCTTTCTTATACTATTTGGTTATGAAGATAGAAATGTTGATGTATATTGCCAACATCGCTTTTGTTAGTTTGTCCACATCCACGTGACCCAACTTCTCCGTTGCTATAAATTAGTTGTTTCTATTTTTGAAAGGTTCCCTTAGCAGGAAGATGAATACCATTGCTTGTGTGAGGCTCATGAGAAGGCATTGAAGCAACACTGATGTGGAGGCCACCAACCTGCAATCTGTGTTGTGATGGCAGCGGCCTCTCACCTCCTTTTAATCTTATCATCTTAATTACGTTTGGAAGGCTCCTTTTCATCTTATCATCTTAATTACCAAACTAACCTGAACTTTTTTTAATTCAGCATGGTTTTAACACATAAATGATTGTGAACTGATAAAACGATGCTAATGACCCCAATATCGCTGTCTACACAAAGACCTTCCTCGCAAAGATATAAATATTTATTATTCATGTAAAGATTCCGTTGCAATGAACGGGCACTCTACTAGTAAAACAAGAAACACATATATCATTTTACTTGACACCGTTGATCTTTTATTCCCCATTGCTAACAAGTACGATAACCAAAATATTTTATGCTTACTCTCTATCGGAAGAGCAATATTATCAACGGCGCGGCATCGCGCGCTTATCTTACTAGTTTACTATCTTACGGGGGAATGAATTCCGGCGTCCTCGCCGCTGCCACGTCAGAGGCTCTCGCGAAAAAGGCCCTCGCAGTTTTTGCTAATTGCGTGCAGGTACACGTTCATGCATACCGTCGATCCTCTGTGCTGCACCGATCCGGCCGTCCGCACGCCTGCACTCCTTTTCCCATCGCCCTCGCAGTGCCTTCGCCAGTTTCTCTCGCAACAATCGCCGCCGCCACCCCGCTCTGCTGCCCGCGCCCGCCGCCGCCATCCCGCTTCGCTGCCGCGCGCGCCGCCACCACCCGCTCGCTGCTCGCCGCTGCCGCTTGCCGCTCATCGCCATCCTTGCGCTCGTGCGAGGGTGGCCGCCTCCTCGCCTCCCACGCGCAGCCGCATCCGCTCCTCCTCGCGTCCTCCGCCCGCCGCGCTCTCCGCCTCTCCGATGGCTGATAAAGGGCCATGAAATCCGGCGTCGAGGAGCGCTGGATCCCCCCGTCTTCGCCGGCCTCTTCGCGTCCTCCACCCAGCGCTCCACCGAGATGGGGTCCCCGGCCGCGGCCGCTCCCCTCGGCTTCTTCTCCGCTGTGACAGCGATCGACGGCCGGGTCCGCCGTCCCCCACGACTCTGGCGCCGTTCTCCCCACCCGGCGGCTCCCCGACGCCACCACTCGGCTCGTCCGCCACCCCAGCCACTTCTCCCACGGCTCCGCCATCCCCCACGGCTGCTTTCTATATTCAATACCGTATACCAATGTGCAAGAGATAAAGACTAGGCCATCAACTTCTTACCTAAATTATATTTTTCTTGCATATTTCAGGCACGGCCACGAAAAATTGTGAGTTCTTATTCTTGTTTCCAGCCCAAGAAACATGCTCACGATTTATGATGGAGCAGCGAGTTATGTTCGTTTGAATATATTATCTATTCAAAATGGAAAATCACTGATCCTTCAGGCACTTGCTGTACCTCGACAACAAAATTGATTTTATTGAGTAGCTCAATGAAAAGCTCCTTATCAAGCATTCAATGAAAAGTACGCTTCTTTCTTACTTTGTTGATTCAGGTTATCTTTTTGTTATGACATTACATATAATTATTGTGGTTTTGATAATTTATAATGTTAATAAGAATAATAGGAAGCCATTTAGTCAAGGTATTGCTTTGTTATAGTGGTTCTAATAGCCTTGGCTTCAGGGATCACTTCATGAGGGATATACACAGGATCGACCATTTGCCAACACTTTATGAGCATTTGGTGCTGGTCAACATGCCCCTGTCAGTGTTACCATTGGAGGTTATTTCGTTAGCCTCCCATGTTTCTATTGGCTATTTTTGTTTTGATTTCTTGTCTGTGCCTAGCAAAACCTCTAAGTTTATCCTTTTCAATAGCGAAATATCTTGCTGCCCCCTTTTCTCAGTTATGTTGTCTGTGTATTGCATAAAACTTGTCTTGCGCCAACAGTGTTCGTCACCTTGTGTATTAGGCAATATGGCATATGTAATCCAAAAGGTTACAATTTGGATCCAAGCTAAGAAACACCATTTATTCATGATAAATAATAAGTTACTACTGTTAAGGGTAATGTGGGCTATTATATGGTTCCTTTTGGATGACTTTATGTGGTTGAGTTTTCTGCAACTTATATTTTTTCCTGCCTTGGTTGGTTCATGAATGATATAATCCATGAGCTGTGCTAATATCATGTTTTCATGTCATTTTAATTCCAGTGATGGGGAAACACTCATATTAGCAGATGATATCCGAATAAATCTGTGGAATTTGAAAATTAGCAATCAGAGCTTTAACATTGTTGATGTGAAGCCTACAAACATGGAAGATCTAGCTGGTAAATTTTTAAGCCTATTTATGTTGTGTATTGAGCTCTCAAATTGTTTTATATTAAGCATGCAAATGTTATCTAACTGGTGGATCCACAGTCCAATAGCTTAATGTTCTGTATGGAATACTCTTTAGTGGAGTAGGTTGTATTACAAAGTAACCAGGTTCAAGTTTTTTTGGCCTTCCTACCATGCAAGATTGCCATGCTGTAGGTGTTACAAGGCATGCATTATACAAGCTCTCTTAATAGTCCTAAAAAGTGGTTACATTTTTCATCTGTATGGCCTATTGTTGCGGTGTTAGCTGACTTCAATTATTGAGCATATTTGTTTGTTGCTGGATTATATTTGAGCCAGAAATTATCGCTAATCGTGGCACCTTTGATGCATCTACATACTATAGCACTTGACAACAAAATGATGAACCTGGTAATGGTAATTAATGTATGTATATATAGAGAGAAAAAAATAGTAATAGTTTATATTTATGAATGGACATATCAACCTTCGCCCTTTCGCATCCACTAATCGTTTTGCACTGAATTTGTCATGGTTGTTAACCATATCAATGTTTTATTATAGCAATTTACAGCAAGGCATTATTATATAGTCCTTTGTTCTTTTAAAATTGTATTGTGATACGGGTGCGACTGAGAATAGGCCCGTGTTCCCGGCCGCTGGCCGCAGCTAGCCTGGGAGGGCGCCGTGGACCGATCGTGAGTAGCGATATTTGGTTGTACGGAACCACCGGCCGGTTATCGACGGCAGCGCCTTGGGTTATATTTGGTGGCAACAAAACGTGCCTTTTCCCTTTTGCCTTCACCCCTTTTTATTCATGCGCATGGAGACTACCAGATCCCACATGCGGGAAAGGATAAACAGATTTGGAAATAGAATAACAGGAAAGCTAAACTTAAGGAAAGAAGATAACATCATTATCTCTAACAGATTTGGAAATAGAATAACAGGAAAGCTAAACTTAAGGAAAGAGACTTAAGGAAAGAAGATAACAGCATTATCTCTCTAATCTTTGAATGATTCTCCTGCGCCTGGAACTCCTCCTGGACCTGCGCCTTGGCTTGCTGCTGTCCTGTCCTTGCGCCTGCAGAAGACCCGGTCCAGACCTGTAACAATACTCCCCCCTCCACATTCAGCTTGTCCTCAAGCTGAAAGTCGGGAAAAGTTTGTCTGAATTCCACCGCGTCATGCCATGTTGCCTCCTCTGGTGGTGTGTTCCCCCATTGTACCAAGAATTGACGACAACCAGGAAGAAACCGTTGCGACAAGATCCGGGAAGGTGTACGGGCGCTGTCGGCGGTTGGGGAGGAAGCCTCAACCGGTAGTGGCGGAATACTGGCTGGTGGAGAACCGCGAAAGGGCTTCAGCATGGAGACGTGAAAGACGTTGTGAATGCGGCCGGTCTCTGGCAAGGCCAGCCTGTAAGCAACCGTGCCGATGCGGTCCACCACCTGGTACGGGCCGAAAAATCGTGGTGACAGCTTGTGCTGTGCTGACTGGCGTATGGAGAGCTGGCGATGTTTTTGAAGACGGAGCCAAACCCAGTCCCCAATGGCAAAGGATACCTCCCGGTGATGACGGTCATGCTGTTGCTTCATGCGATTCTGGGCAGCCAGGAGATGTTGACGTGCACGGGCGAGAAGGTCTTCCCGGTCCACCAAGGCACAGTCGACCGCATCGACAGAGGTGGCGCCCTGCGAGTATGGAACCAACGGTGGGGCCGGCCGGCCATAGACTAGCTCGAACGGCGTCATGCGGAGAGCGGAGTGGTATGAAGAGTTGTAGCAAAATTCTGCCCATGGCAACCACCGGGCCCAAGTGGTTGGTTTGTCGGCTGCCAAGCAACGGAGGTACATCTCGATCGTCCGATTGACCACCTCCGTTTGACCGTCCGTCTGAGGGTGATATGCGGATGACATGAGGAGCTTGATGCCGCAGCGCTGAAAAAGGTCATGCCAAAAGGTACTGAGAAAAATCGGGTCTCGATCCGAGACGATCGTTTCGGGCATCCCATGAAGGCGAACAACCTGATCGAAGAATAAGTCCGCCACTAAAGGAGCTGTGAACGGTCGCTTGAGAGCCATGAAATGGGCGTACTTGGATAGGCGATCGACCACCACCAATAAAGCTGTTTTGCCCTGCGACTTGGGCAAGCTGACCACGAAGTCCATGGACACGTCGGCCCAGATGTGCTGCGGTACTGGTAATGGCTGGAGGAGACCCGCAGGGGCCAATGTGCTTGCCTTATGCTGTTGACAGATCGCGCAGTGCCCCACGTAGTCCTCCACCGTCTTGCGCATGTGAGTCCAATAATATTGTTGCTGCACGCGGTGTAGAGTCTTGCTGACGCCCTCATGAGTGAGATCATGGATGGCGGCCACTACCTGGGAGCGAAGCGAAGAAGCGGCTGGAAGAAACAGGCGCCCATTCCGGAAGAGTAGGCCACGGCAAGACGTCCAGGTCTGTGCTTGACCCCCTGCCAGGTGGGCCTGTTCGGTGGCGGAAGGGGACTCGACGTCGGAGCCCGGCGACGGAACGTCCCCTCCTGGAAGTTGCGCGCAACGCTGCTGGACTTCTGGGTCCGCACGGAGGACCTCCTCCCAGCGTAGCCGCGCTGTCTGGTCCGGCGCTAATAGCGCCAAGCAGGCGGCAGGACTCGTAGACACGCGACAGGGCATCCGCCGCCCGGTTATTTTTCCCCAGTCGATATTCCACCAGGAAGTCGAATCCCATTAGTTTGCTCAGCCAATGCTGCTGCGGCGGGGTGATTAAGGCCTGCTCGAGGAGGTACTTGAGGCTTGCGTGATCTGTGCGGACGATGAAAGGACGCCCCCACAAATACGGCCTCCAGTGTCGGATTGCCTTGGAGAGCCCGATGAGCTCGCGCTCATAGGCGGCCAACTTGGCATGGCGATCGGCGGTAAGCGGTATGAGAAGGCAATTGGATGGCCCTCTTGTTGAAGCACCGCGCCAATGCCCACGCTCGACGCGTCGCACTCGATCACGAAGGTGGAGTCGAAGTCGGGCAAATGTAAAACTAGTGCCATCATGAGCGCCTCCTTGAGTTGTTCGAAGGCGCGGGCGGCCTCGGCCGTCCATGTGAACTCTTTCCTGCGGAGCAGATTCGTTAGTGGTTCGGCGACGGTTGCGTAATGGAGGATGAAGCGCCTGTAGTAACCGGCGAGCCCCAAGAAGCTCCGAACGCCGGAAACTGATGTCGGCGTAGGCCACCGCGCCACATCCTGCACCTTATTGGGGTTGGCTGCCACCCCATCTCCTGAGATGATGTGCCCCAAATAACTCACAGTGCTCTGCACAAAAGCACATTTGGAGCGCTTCAAGTGCAGCGCGTGGAGGCTGAGTTGCGCCAAGACCATGCGCAGGTGGTGAAGGTGCTCGGCGCGTGATTTGCTGTACACCAAGATATCGTCAAAGAAGACAAGAACAAATTTCCGGAGGAAAGGAGCGAGGACCTCGTTCATGAGGGCTTGAAAAGTAGAGGGAGCGTTGCATAACCCAAAAGCCATCACCATGAACTCATAATGGCCGTGATGCGTGCGGAATGCCGTCTTTTCCACATCGTCCGGGTTCATCCTGACTTGATGGTACCCCGAGCGGAGGTCCAATTTGGAAAAGAACTGTGAGCCGTGCAGTTCATCCAGAAGTTCCTCCACCACTGGAATGGGGAAATTGTCCTTCACAGTCCTAGTG
This sequence comes from Rhipidocladum racemiflorum, assembly GCA_036346355.1. Classification (NCBI taxonomy): domain Eukaryota; kingdom Viridiplantae; phylum Streptophyta; class Magnoliopsida; order Poales; family Poaceae; genus Rhipidocladum; species Rhipidocladum racemiflorum. Next base: position 62,701,099 of record CM070570.1, read on the forward strand.
TTGAGCTCGCGATAATCGACGCAGAAGCGCCACGAGCCATCCTCCTTCTTGACCAGCAAGACGGGCGAGGAAAAAGGAGAACGGCTAGGCCGAATGATGCCTTGAGCTAGCATCTCCTCGCATTGTCGTTCAATTTCATCCTTCTGTCGGTGCGGGTATCGATAGGGCCGCACCACCACCGGGTTGGTTCCATCCTTTAAGCAAATGCGATGGTCGCATGCGCGGGAGGGTGGCAATCCCCTGGGCTCCTGGAAGAGGTCGTCGAAGGAAGCCAGGAGACCGGCTGTGTCGCTCCCTGCATCAATTGCGGCTATCAACTGGTCCTGCGGTTTAGGCTCCTTGCCCACACCATGGATGTCAACCTGTGTGCCTTGGCAGTGGAAGGTCATATGCAGTGAATCAAAATTCCAGTTAATATCACCGAGCTCTTGCAGCCATTGTACGCCTAACACCGCATCAAACCCTTCGAGTGGAATGACCAAGAAGGACGCACTGAATGCGTGTGTTAATGAAGAAGGTGCAGTTTTGGATCCGCCCCAAACATGGAAGATGGTCCCCTTTTGCGACCCGAACCTGCTGTCCGTCCCCGGAGTCTTGAGGAAATCCCACCTTCTCGGCCGCATGGGAGCTCAAGAAGTTGTGGGTACTGCCGCTGTCCACCAATCCCAATAGTCCTTGTCCTGCAATAGTCATCTTGATTTGCATGGTGCTGCCCTTGGTAGGTCCCCGTAGAGCCATCGCAGAAAGTGCGGGCTCCACCTCCGCCAGTGCCTCGTCGTCCTCCTCTTCCTCGTCCAAGACTTCCAGAAGGAAGAGCTTCTTGCAACGATGTCCACGGGCATAAACCTCGTCGCAGTTGTAGCAGAGGCCTTTCTCGCGCCGTTCCGCCATTTCCTCTGGACTTAGGCAGCGGCGGTAAGTCGTAGAAGCAGTCGAGGACCCCTGCGAGCTAGTGGGGGCGTTCCGCCCTCCTCCGTGACCTGCGGAGGGCACCGTCGCGGCCGGCGCAGAAGTGTTCCGCAGCTGCTAAATTACAAATTAGTCTAAATCAGCAATAGTGAGAATAGAGGAGCAAACAGCACACTCAAGTGTTCCGCAGCACACTAATTCTCCGAAGATAGCTGATAGAACAGACCAATGTATTGTGCATTTTGTTGATCCCATCTGCAAGTAATCTAGAAATGGTAGTTTGCCAGTATAAGGATATAAGTATTTTTCGGCAATATCATGGAATTGTCCCCAATCTATATATTTTGTTTGAATTTACTAATTTTGGGTTCGAGATATTTGCATTAAATGTTTATGTAAGTCCGGTATCTGAAAGATATCGCTAGGAGTTATCGACGGTTTGTATAGTTTTATCCTTTCACATAATTTATTTGCAGCAGTTACTTTATTTAGGTATAGATTTTTTAATCCTTTCACATAATGTACTTGCAAATTGTTCCTAGCGCTTGCAAATTTTGATTGTTTGGGATAGGGTACTCTATCAACGTTGAGCATACAACAGAATTCCTTTACTTTGATGTTTTTTCTCCTGTGTAAGAAAAACTGATGTATAAGACGTGCATATTGCATCCATGGGCAAGGAATGCTATTAGTTTATATGCATCTTGTCAGCACCCGGTTAATATGCATAACTCAATTCATATGGGAAACATACTCTTATCTTGATGACCTTGGTAATGTTAATTTTTGACGCTCTATGGTTTTTATTTTGGCATCTAATTGTCGGCCAAGATTTGTGCTTAGCTCTGGTCTCTGGTGTGATACAACTACTGCTAGAGCTCGGTTATCCCAGAGGATTTCATTGTTGATTTAGCAATTCACATTTTTGTTTGTGTGGATGGCCATGTGGAGGTTTGCCATCAGAGAAGACCTGCTGCTGCTCTACCTCCACAGGTATGACAAACCACGTCACAGTCACCGATGACACCAACTTCTCTGCAATGTCCGCCCTCTCCCACGCAGACCTCGAACAGGTGAGCTCTAATAAATTTTTACCGATGACATAACAGGACGCGCGGCAGATGTTAACATGATGGGATATGCAAATGCTGAGCAGATTGCATCAGGTATTCACTTCAGGCTAAAGTCACGCGCGTTTATTGTTGCTGAACCTAATGGAAAGCGTTTTGTGTTTGTGAATCTTGATGCATGCATGGCATCACAGGTTGTGACTATAAAGGTGTTCGAAAGGCTAAAAGCAAGGAAAGAGTCAATTCCCTGGAATCTAATTATCGGAAAATCTTGGCATACTCGTTGCAACTGGTCGTGTGATGTCTGTTCATAGATTGTGTATAAGTTAGCATGATCCATTATCCTTTGCACATTTATCTTTCCCAAGATGTCGATTCGTTATCAAGTTATTCACAATACCTGACTTATTTTCTTGATTGTTTTTAGCCATCATTAACTCACAGCCGTCTTCCTGTGTATTAAAAATCATTCAATTGAAACAGTGCCTCTGTTTAGCCATTTTGCAATTGCATAAAATACCTTGTTTAGATCCAGATGCACCAGTGACATAATCTTGTTTAAACCTGCCTTTTCTTTTCTTTTCTTTTCTTTTGTAATAACAACTTGGGTTGGAGTTGACTATGCAAACCTCAATTTGGCAGGTATGGTGACCTTTATAATGAGAACAACGTAGCTATCAGTGGCATCCATACTCATGCCGGGCCTGGAGGTTATCTGCAGTATGCAGTTTATATTGTAACATCTCTTGGGTTTGTTCGCCAATCATTTGATGTAATTATCGATGGCATTAAGGAAAGCATTGTTGAAGCTCGTAACAACCTCCGTCCTGGGAAAATCTTTGTGAATAGAGGTAAAAATTTATTTGTGAATAAATGTTATGTTCATAGTATATATAACATGTCAGTTAGATATATATATATATATATATATATATATATATATATATATATATATATAGACGTTCAGTTTTCTGACAGTTACAACGTCTATTTCAGCCTTAAATTAGAGAGCTTGTTGTGGGCGTTCTCGCTGGTATGCCCTCGTGCCAGGACGGCGTCCCGCACGAGAGGAAGAAGTAGGCACGGTGGGTGCCAGGAGGCGAACAATCCTCGCGTGATCCTGTCTATCTTGCTTCGCTCGCGCTCGTTCGAGATCAAAGCCATTATGGTCGTTGGAACGTTATATCTCACGATTCGTATTTGCAGGTTAGCTCGATTTTGCCGTAGTTCATATGCCTGTTATCCGTAGATATTTTATTTATTGTTGCCATCGTTTTGTCCCTATACGTGTTATTTTTCCACCGATTGTTCACCGTATTGTTGTTGGCGTTCGGCCTATCGCGGGTTTCATAATGTGTTCTCTGCTTTCGAAATCCGAACTATACTTCCTTTGCTTGCTGTAGCAGCGTTCTCGTGCCCGTCCTATATCGCACCAGCCTGAAAAAAAATGTTGTATATATGGTTCTTTCCATATTCTTAAGAAGGTTTCTATAGTTGTCATGTATGGATGATACTCGTGCCTCATGGCGGTGGCGTCTTGGATGCGATGCCGGTACGTCTTGTCCAGGTCGCGTTAGCCTCTAGATCTATTGTTGTTGCCTTTGATCCTCTATCACTGCTATTTGCCTGCTCGGCTTAGTATTCCCTATTGTTGCTCTTTCTTTATCTTTTCTAAATTTTTTAAGTCAGTTGTTGCCTGTTATGTCTGCTAATATGTCCAGGCACTATCGTTCACATTACCTAGCAAAACACCCGCTTGCTATGGATGCATCTAGCAGTCTATATACTCATCCCGATTTTCCCTCGATACCTAATCACTGCCGTCCGCATGTCGCAACATATTTTACTCGTGTGTATTTTGCAGGGCTTCGATGATTCCCAAAAATACCGTTCCCGATAATACTCGCTGGCTCCGCCCCTTGTCTTATACGCTGGCTTTCTCACTCTATGTTCTTTGCCCATAACGCCCAGCTGCACTCATTCATTCTGTTGCCTCCCATTGCCGTCTCATGCTTGTGGTCATGTAGGAAGAATATGGTCTTCGCTTAGGCTAAACTCCAGGTATGTCCATTAACGCTTTCTTTTTCCTTCTTCTTCCGATACGCTTCTACGCTCCTAATCTATTCTGCCCTTATTTATACATGCCTTTGCCCTATCCTTTGCATGATTCCTGTTATGTTTAACTTTAATGCATACGGATGTTTTCTTACAGCTCAAAGGTTCTTTTTACATACCCAAAATCCTTTTTCCCTATGTAAAACAAACATATACTCATTTTAACCCATTTTCCTCTTATAAATGCAGGACGTTGATTCAGCGTTAGGTGGCCTTCCCCACCACAACCATCTTGTTTCCCATGGCCAAAACGGATAGCCCTGAACAGCCATCTCAGCTGCACAACATATCCACACGTATTTTAAGTAGCTCCTTTTATGTATCTATTTTGCAGGCCTACTAACGAACCAAACTAATGATATTAGTGCTTTCTCTATAACTGCAATATGGTGCCTGTTCTCTTGAACTATATCGCCTTTTTTACCTATCCAACGAACACCATAGATAACTATCTCTTACCAAAAATATCCCAATATATATCCACATATATTATTCCTTAATAATATATCTGTCGTCTAGAGCATTTATTAACGGTCATTGATTTATTGTTATATAATTCTTTATTATGAAAACAACCTCTGCATTTCATTGGTTCTCTAATATATTAACATTACCACAATTATATGTTCCCTTTTATATGCCTTCGTAGCACATGATCACTAAAATATTTCTTCTCTTTCTCCGCACCAAACGGACGGGATTGCGCCATCACTAAAATATTTCTTCTCTTTCTCTACACCAAACGGACGAGATTGCTACGGCGGCGTAGCGCGCTTACCTTCCTAGTTTATATGATAAGCCGTGAACCATGATTTGGAGCGCCTACAAAGAATACCCCAAAGTGGGTCCATATTATTTCAACAAAATTTCAAATTTTGGCTTGTTGATTTTCAGATTTTCGAAACTTAAATTTTCCAGCTAAAGCCAACAAAGATTGCTAATTTACCGCTTCTTGGAAAAAAAATGATGTTAATGTGCTGGTTCTGTGTAGGTTACTGACAGCAGAAAGCCAGGAACATAGAATCAATCTGTAGATCAATTTCCCTTTGAGATGCTCTCAGAATGATAATAGCATTATCTGGTAAGTTTAGATTGGACACTCTTTCAGGGCTTAATCCGTCTTCTCTCAACATGTGCAAGTGGGTGGCTGTTGGCAACCAAAACTACTCTTCTTCTTGGAATTAAAGGAACTCTTAAAGATATTCTTTCATATTCTGGTTTAATTGCTGGAACATCAGTCTCCCCAACTTTGTCAAGGCCTGCTGATCAGGTAATTATGTCTATCACTGGTATTACTATGCTACCAATGCTAGCAGTATGAGCATTATTGAAGCTTTACATTAGCAGATCATGCCTTCTAAAATGACATCTTTCATGCCTCTCTCTTGCTGAAAATCTAAAGTTTACATCACATTTCTGTTCCTTTTCATCATGCTATTTTGGGCAACCGAGATTTCTTTCATCTTCAGAGCCATGTATCTGTGTGTGACAATTCTAACTCTTAGAGCATTAGTGACCAATCAATAGAGTCGCTAACCTTGAATAAATCGTCCTGCATTAATTACTTTGAGATGCTGTTTCAATGAGGCACATGAGTGAATAATATATTCATTTGAACTGTGATTGAGCTAAATCAGGTTTCACAGTCGGCTCCTATCAGGAACCGTCTGAGCTAAATCAGGTATCACAGCCGATTCATATTAGGAACTGTCTATGGTATCATTTTATTACGGACAGTTTCTTATAAGAACCGTGTGTGATATGTTGAAACCGTTTGTCGTGTGTCATTATTATCACTAACACATGGCTACAGACGGTTCAAAAAACTATATGTGATAGCGTTTTGAACCGTCTGTGATGACCTTCTGTGTAGTAACGAGTAGTGGATATAACTTATGATCTTTACCAAGTTTGGAATTCACTGAAATCAATCCCAAGGTTACACATAGTTCTAAATGGATTTCACGCCTATTGATTGATTGAAGTGGAACGTCGATACTGCCTTTTATCTGATGGGACGACAAGGATCTACTGGAGCTGTTACTCGTGATTCAAATGGAAATTCCTGTGGGACGGAAGCCATTTGTATCCTCATGCTCTAAGTGCGGAAGCGATAGATGTTTTGGCATGCCAAGATGGTGTCGATTTGGCACTCCAGAAAGGCGTACAACGATTGATCATTGAAACTGACAGCCAGGAACTGGTTGGGATGCGGAGGAATTCGACCGATCTTAGAGCCGATGCTATGCCTATACTCTCGGACATCAGGGAGCTAAGCAGGATTTGTATGAATTTTGATACTTGCTTTGTTCGTAGAGACTGTAATGCTGCTCTGCTCATACATGTGCTGAGCAGGCTAGCTTCTTGTCTTGCAACGTGAGATTGTGCGCGTGGATTTATGAGGCACCGAGTTTCTTGCAAGAAATTATGTTGCATGATTGTAATCTTGCTTGATATCTAATGAATGGAGCTTCCTTTGTCAAAAAAAAAAAAGAAAAAGACGAAAGGTTGCAACCAGAATCAACCATCTGCCTGTACAACCGAATAGTGAAATTGACACCCTGTGCGAGCCAGTACTGTACGTAATGACATCCACCAGAATTCCTTTCTACTTCGTCTCCTTGAACACCTTGAAGGCCTTCCATGATTTGCCAGACTTGGCAAGCGCATCTGTACTGTAGATGGAGTAAGCCTGGATGTCCCTGGCGATGCCGCGACAGTCCTGTCGAGCCAGATCTGGTGAAGGCATGCCCACGCGCGAGCCTTGCACACCCGAGGAGAAGCAGGTTCTGGCTCTTCGTTCACGGTGGGAAACCAAGCTACAAACCAATTCATCTTTTGGAGGAGTCACCATTGGTTTATATAGCCCCCATGGTGACTCCTCCAAAAGAAGGTATAAATTCTACTCTAAAAGAAAGTAAGAATCCTAATAGGATTAAGATTCATCTAAGACTCCTTACAATACTCCTTTCCAAATACTAGAAGCTTAGATATGAATCACCATACTCAACAATCTTCATTTTGACTTTTCTCTTAACACTAATAAAAGAAGGAGTTTACCAGTGGATCGTCCACAACCCATAAGGCCCAAGCCCAACTCCGCCCAGCGGATCGTTGCTCTCGCGAGGCCGTCGCGATTTTTCCCCTTGACTGATGGTTACGCACCTCAGCCCTCTTCCGTTCGCCTGAATCACCTCCGTCCCACGATCTCCACGCCTCGCCGCTTCCATCCCTACCATCTCCTCGCCTCGTCCTATCGCCGCCATTCCGTTCGCCCGTATCGCCTCCGCCCCGACAATCTCTGTGCCCCGCCGCTTCACCACCCGCCCCCGTCACGTGGAGCGCGTCCAGCGAGCGCCGGCCGTACATCCTCGGCAGTTATTCCCCTCACCCCCCAATTCCTTCCCTTCCCCTCTCCCCCGATTACCTACAACGCAACTGACGGAGAGATGGGGAGTCGGCTACGTGAGGCGGATCCCGAGCCTGAGACCGATAGGAACGTCGGAGAACAATAGCGTCCGTCCAACTCGCATCATCTGCTGATTCGCCGGTCCAATGAACAAGGAACTGGCGATGTCCCTTCACAACCCGTTGAGCGAGTAATCGGTGGGGAACAGGCCTGGACTGATCAATTGAACGAGAGACATCAACCGGCAATGGCGGGATGGAAGCTGGTGGAGTACCCTTGAAGGCTTTGAGAAGGGAGACATGAAAGACGTCGTGAATGCGGGATGTCGGCGGCAGTATCAGGCGGTATGCCACTTTGCCCACTCGGTCCGCCACCTGAAAGGGCCCAAAGAACCATGGAGATAACTTTGTCTGTGCGGCCGGGCGAAGTGAAATCTGTTGATGATGCTGGAGACGAAGCCACACCCAATCACCGACGGCGAACTCCACCTCGCGATGTCGATGATCATAATATTGCTTCATCCGGTTCTGAGCGTTGAGAAGGTGACGACGCGCCTGCTCTAGGAGGGCATCCCGATCGAGAAGTTGGCAATCGACGTTGTCAATAACTGACGCTCCTTGAGTGTATGGAAGCAAGCTAGGGGCTGTCCGACCATAGACCAATTCAAATGGAGTCATGCTAAGGGCGGAATGAAAAGAGGTGTTGTAACAGAATTATGCCCAAGGAAGCCATTTCACCCAAGAGGAAGGGTTATCCGCTACCAGACAACGGAGGTACATTTCCACCGTACGATTGACCACCTCTGTTTGTCCATCTGTTTGCGAGTGGTAGGCCGACGAAGAGAGAAGGTGAGTCCCATACCGTTTAAAAAGGTCTTGCCAAAAACCTGATTACCACATGCAAAGGATAACAAGAGATAGCCATATGTCTCATTTGTGTATGCAAGTTTTCATAATATTTGACATTTCATTTTAAAACACAATCCATAATAATATGAATAAGGGGGGTTTTCCAAAGTTATCTACTTCCATACTTGTTAATCAAAAACTACTTGAGCTCAGGTTCGGGAGTCACCCCATTTTAACTCAGCTTCATTTACCGGAAGCACGGCGTATTCGAATACCATTTGATTCACTCTGCAGAGGTGTTCAGCTTTACCTACAAGATTCCACGATCGTTAATGCCACGCGATTAACATTAAACTTTTATGCATGCGGCCGGATCGAGGTTATCATAGCTTTTCGTTGGATCTTTCCCCTTTAGCCCATATCCGGTAGAGTTTTGGTCCACATTAACCCGGGGTCCCCACTGGCCAGAGTGGAGTTCGCGATCCCGCCTACTGTGGACACCTACCGTTGTGAACCCGAAATGCCACATTTTCCTTGTGCACATTTCCGTTCACCCCCATAATCGCGGACCATCTCCCACACCGGGAAGGTAACCCTGCTCCTATAGGTATTCCGGGGAAAGTACAAAGTACCGAGCTACGTTGAGTCAAGCCAACGAAGTTGACCGGCCCAACTTGTGGTTGAACGATTTTCTTAAGTTATTTACTTTGCCCAAGATTGTAAGTCCTTACACAGACCAAACCATTACATTCCACAGTCCCTGGTACCCAGTGTACCATCAACCATTCATACCGTGATATTGGTCCCTGACCGGGGATCAGACTAACACCCACCCAGTAGTTAGTCCAATACTGTCCCCCAGACCGCAACGTTTCATAAACATTCCAAATCAATGTGCCATCAACATTTCATGGTTTCTTTAAAATGGACTAATTAACTATAATAGAAATATCTAGCCAAATACTGACAATATTGATTTTCTAGGGTTACAAAGGATCATTGGGGTTCAATATTTTTCAAGGAAGTTCCATGAGCCTTTTTGGCATTAACTAGCTATCATGTCATTCAAACATACCAGCTTTGCGATATTTCAACATATAGTTCGGAAATAATGCGGTAGAAAATAACTACTAATTATTCTAGGAAATATTAGGTTCAAAATGATCAATGGAGTATGGCTTGCCTTGCGAGCGGGGGGGGGGGTTTCCTAGCTCGGAGTCGGTGTAGTCGTATTCTGCTTCACGCGGGTCCAGCTCCTGTTCCAGGTACTGCTCCTGCTCCTGTGTCTGCTCGGACGTCAGTTCTAGCGTAAACATTAATAACAAGAAGACAAAGTCAAATAAACACGAAAAGGAAAGAAGAGAAAAGAAAAGAAACGGAAAAAGGGAGAAAAAGGAGTCGGGAATAAGTCGGAGGGCATTTTGGGAATTTTTGGAACTTGGTTTGGCGAAGCGGAGGTCATTTTTGAACTCAGTGGCTCGAAAGGGTTCGGATAATGTATTTTGGGTTATGTTTGGATTTTCTGGGATTTTTGGGTATTTTTAGAGTATTTTTGGGTATTAAAATGAATTAAAATGAATTTTAGAAATTAAAATCCGAAAAGAGATTGAAAAAAGAGTACTGTTCCTTCGGGCCGCGCCAAACCGAATCCGGCCCGCGAATGCGAGCGCGCGCGGGGGAGGCCACTGGGCCGGCCCAACATGCGGCTAGGCCGCACTGACGCGCGGGCCCGGGCGGCAGCGGCGTGAGAGAGAGAGAGAGGGGCGACTGGCGCGTGGGGTCGCCCTGTCAGCGACATGGGGGGGGCGTGGTCGCGTGGATGGAGCGGGCGGCACGAGGCCGAGCGGGGCGCCGGAGGCGGGGAAGACGATGGGGAAAAACGCGATTTAGGGCACGGGAGCGCACAGGACTTGGGCAAAAGAGAGAGGGGTTCACCCCATACCTAAAACGCGGCACGGGAGGGGGCGAGCGGCGGCGGTGAGAGCGGGCGACGGTGCTTAGCCGGAGAGGAGGAAGAAGCTCGTGGGGAGGGCACTGGAGTGCACGGGAGGGCGAGTGAGAGAGGGGGTGGAGGCGATCTCGGAGAGCAAGTAATGGAGGCCGGGGGAGGCTTAAATAGCCGGCGGGGCGCGGCGAAGTCGTCGGTGCCAATGATGGCAAGAGAGACCGAGCGGCGATAGGACGGGGCAGGTGCGCGGGGCTCGGGGCAGGCGCGGCGGAGCTGGAGTGCCCTACGGGCTAGGGCGGCGAAGGACACAAGAAAGGGCCAGGCGCGCGGCACTCGACATGGCAGAGCTCACGGGGAGATGCACGCAGCGGCCAGCGGGCGCGAGCGCGGCGTCTGGAGGCGGCAACGCGCGCGAGCGCCGAGCGGAGAGGCGCTGCCGGGCGGGCGTGGACACGAGGAGAAGGCGCACTTGGCCGGAAAAGGAAAGCGCCCGGACTGAGAAATTTCCGAAAACGGAAAATACCCGAAGTATACTCAAATAAATTCGAAAAAAATCCTAAAAAATTCCTAAAGATCATAAAATGCATACAAAGTCAAAAATAAAACTATTTTGAAGAATTTTAGGGTGTTTCATGCTTTGTTCGTAGAGACTGTAATGCTGCTCTGCTCATACATGTGCTGAGCAGGCTAGCTTCTTGTCTTGCAACGTGAGATCGTGCGCGTGGCTTTATGAGGCACCGAGTTTCTTGCAAGAAATTATGTTGCATGATTGTAATCTTGCTTGATATCTAATGAATGGAGCTTCCTTTGTCAAAAAAATAAAAAAATAAAAAAACAGAGACGAAAGCTTGCAACCAGAATCAACCATCTGCCTGTACAACCGAATAGTGAAATTGACACCCTGTGCGAGCCAGTACTGTACGTAATGACATCCACCAGAATTCCTTTCTACTTCGTCTCCTTGAACACCTTGAAGGCCTTCCATGATTTGCCAGACTTGGCAAGCGCATCTGTACTGTAGATGGAGTAAGCCTGGATGTCCCTGGCGATGCCGCGACAGTCCTGTCGAGCCAGATCTGGTGAAGGCATGCCCACGCGCGAGCCTTGCACACCCGAGGAGAAGCAGGTTCTGGCTCTTCGTTCACGGTGGGAAACCAAGCTACAAACCAATTCATCTTTTGGAGGAGTCACCATTGGTTTATATAGCCCCCATGGTGACTCCTCCAAAAGAAGGTATAAATTCTACTCTAAAAGAAAGTAAGAATCCTAATAGGATTAAGATTCATCTAAGACTCCTTACAATACTCCTTTCCAAATACTAGAAGCTTAGATATGAATCACCATACTCAACAATCTTCATTTTGACTTTTCTCTTAACACTAATAAAAGAAGGAGTTTACCCTGCCTTAGTGGATCGTCCACAACCCATATGGCCCAAGCCCAACTCCGCCCAGCGGATCGTTGCTCTCGCGAGGCCGTCGCGATTTTTCCCCTTGACCGATGGTTACGCACCTCAGCCCTCTTCCGTTCGCCTGAATCACCTCCGTCCCACGATCTCCACGCCTCGTCGCTTCCATCCCTACCATCTCCTCTCCTCGCCTCGTCCTATCGCCGCCATTCCGTTCGCCCGTATCGCCTCCGCCCCGACAATCTCTGTGCCCCGCCGCTTCACCACCCGCCCCCGTCACGCGGAGCGCGTCCAGCGAGCGCCGACCGTACATCCTCGGCAGTTATTCCCCTCACCCCCCCAATTCCTTCCCTTCCCCTCTCCCCCGATTACCTACAACGCAACTGACGAAGAGATGGGGAGTCGGCTGCGCGAGGTGGATCCCGAGCCTGAGACCGATAGGAACGTCGGAGAACAATAGCATCCGTCCAAGTCGCATCATCTGCTGATTCGCCGGTCCAATGAACAAGGAACTGGCGATGTCCCTTCACAACCCGTTGAGCGAGTAATCGGTGGGGAACAGGCCTGGACTGATCAATTGAACGAGAGACATCAACCGGCAATGGCGGGATGGAAGCTGGTGGAGTACCCTTGAAGGCTTTGAGAAGGGAGACATGAAAGACGTCGTGAATGCGGGATGTCGGCGGCAGTATCAGGCGGTACGCCACTTTGCCCACTCGGTCCGCCACCTGAAAGGGCCCAAAGAACCGTGGAGATAACTTTGTCTGTGCGGCCGGGCGAAGTGAAATCTGTCGATGATGCTGGAGACGAAGCCACACCCAATCACCGACGGCGAACTCCACCTCGCGATGTCGATGATCATAATATTGCTTCATCTGGTTCTGAGCGTTGAGAAGGTGACGACGCGCCTGCTCTAGGAGGGCATCCTGGTCGAGAAGTTGGCAATCGACTTTGTCAATAACTGACGCTCCTTGAGTGTATGGAAGCAAGCTAGGGGCTGTCCGACCATAGACCAATTCAAATGGAGTCATACTAAGGGCGGAATGAAAAGAGGTGTTGTAACAGAATTCTGCCCAAGGAAACCATTTCACCCAAGAGGAAGGGTTATCCGCTACCAGACAACGGAGGTACATTTCCACCGTACGATTGACCACCTCTGTTTGTCCATCTGTCTGCGGGTGGTAGGCTGACGAAGAGAGAAGGTGAGTCCCATACCCGTTTAAAAAGGTCTTGCCAAAAAGCACTAGTGAAAATAGGATCACGATCCAACATTATGCACTCTGGTATGCCATGTAACCGCACCACATGGTCAAAAAATAGGTTGGCGACCATGGGTGCGGAAGATGGGCGCTTCAAGGCCATGAAGTGAGCATACTTGGAAAGGCGGTCGACCACGACCAATATTGCAGTCATAGCTTGAGATTCGGAAGGCCCACGATAAAATCCATAGAAATATCTGCCCAAATTTGCTGTGGAATGGGCAATGGTTGGAGCAGACCCGATGGTGATAAAGAGCTTGTCTTGTTTTGTTGGCAGATGGAGCAGTTGGCGATATGTTCTTCTACAGTTTACCGTTGGCCCGCCCAAAAGAAAAGACCTCGAAGGCTCTGGAGAGTTTTATGAACACCCTCATCAGTGAGATCATGGAAGGCCGCCACTACCTGAGGACGGATGGGAGATGTAGCTGGAATAAACAGCCGGCCCTGCCGAAAAAGAAGGCCATCCCGGACCTGCCAGACGACGGGAGGTGACGCTGCTGCATCCGTCGCCCTGATGGATTCGCTGGAAGGCTCGGTGGGAGAGGCACTACCGCCGGTCGACTCCAAGGAAGCTGTGGGTAATTGGCTACAACGCTTTTGAATTTCCGGGTCGCGACGGAGGGCCGCATGCCACCTCTGAGTTTATGATTCGGCCGGCCAAGAAATAGCAGTGCAGACCGGACTAGGAGAAAGGCTCGAGATAATGCATCCACTGCGCCATTAGTTTTCCCGGGCTTATACTCAACTGAGAATTCATAGCCCATGAGCTTACTGAGCCAATGTTGTTGTGGGGGTGTGACTAGAGCCTATTCCAGAAGGAATTTGAGACTAGCATGATCGGTACGCACCACAAAATGTCGACCCCATAAGTACGTCCGCCAATGACGAATGGCCTTAGAGAGACCTATAAGTTCCCGTTCATAAGCTGCAAGCTTCCGATGGCGCTCGGCCAATTGCTGGCTATAATATGCGATTGGGTGTCCTTCCTGTTGCAGCACAGCCCCAATCCCATAACTGGAAGCATCGCACTCCACCACGAATGGAGCATCAAAGTCTGGCAGGCGAAGAATAGGGGCCAACTGTAGAGCTTCCTTCAGGTGCTGAAAAGCCGCCTCGGCATCCAAAGTCCAATGAAACCCTTGTCGGCGCAACAAAGTGGTTAAAGGACCGGCAATGGTGGCATATTGTTGTATGAAGTATGAACCGACGATAATACCCGGCAAGACCCCAAAAACTGCGCAGGGCCGAGACGAACTTTGGTGTTGTCCACTCCGCTATGACTTCAAGCTTGTGAGGATTCGCAGCCACCCCTTGTGCCGACATAATATGCCCCAGATAGAGAACCTCCCGCTGAGCAAAAGAACACTTGGATTGTTTGAGAAAGAGAGCATGGGAGCGCAATCGCTCTAAGACTTTCCTCAAGTGTTCCATATGTTCTTCCAATGACGGACTATGCATCGAAAAATATGGATGTGCATAAAATATGAATTTGTAATTTTTATTTCTTATTTTAGAATTTATCCTAAAAAGGAAATCAATATGTAATATGGTAAACAGATAAAAAGTAATAAAGTAAAACTAAAATGATAATAAAAATTTACATAAAAGTCAATTATTCTAGAATTACTTTTACTATAGTAAAAAAATAAATGTGAAATCATTTATTTGAAGATAATTATCTAAAATGAATAGATTTTATTACCAAAAACAATCATAACAGATTTATATAAAATAATTAGACCTTATCTAAAGTTGATAATTTTACTAAAAACTCCTCATAATAATTATTACCAATGGTAAAAGTCTCAAAAGTTTTTATTTAATTTTAATACATATAAAAATTCAAGAACAGAAAATATACAAATCTAAAAAAGTTATGAAAAAATTTATTAAAAAATAAGTACATAAGAAACAAATTTGAAATTTTTACAAAATATTTATAAGATAATAAAAAACTTATACGAAAATTATCAAAAACTGATAATTTAATTTAGACCTTCAAATAAAATGATTACATAAAATGAAAATCTAAGCAAGTCGACTTGTCAAATTTTTATAAAATCATCTACTAAATGTTTTAACTTGAAATTTTACTTTAAGTATATAACTTTCACAAAAACATAGATAAAAATTTTAAATTTTTTTTGAACTGAGTGGATTGATGAAATAAATGCCTTAAGCTGTTGTCTAAAAAAAATCGAGCTGAGTTTAACCTCTCTCTCATTGATAATGGGCTCAGCTGCACAGGTGACCCCACCAACTAGTGCAACTTGACTTTCTCTTTCTTTCGCATCCTCTCAATGCCATGTGAGCCTGGGACCACCTGTCGCCCTCTACATTTCTTTCTTCTTCCTTTCCCTCTTTCCTTCGCCAGAGACCACCGCTGCCTTTGCGAGAATTGAGACTCACTCTTCATTAATCTAACAATTGCGGTTGCCCATACCTTGTTAATTCACGCTGAGAAGCCTCGTGCACCGCTTCACCGCCGAGTTGATCACTAGTGCCGAGTTGATCACACTGAGAAGCCTTGTCCTTCGTTCGTCCGAGTCACTCCTGGCTACTTATAAGGATCCACAGACCATCACAAAGTTTCTTAGTTTTCTGCAAGCATCCTACACTCCTTACTCCTCTCGACCAAAGCTCAAAGCTGTCGAAGCTTTTCCTCTGTTGCCATTGCCGCCCAGAACCAAAGAAAGGGGGAAAAGGGCCAAATCAAGAAGTTGATGAGAAAATTAGCAATCCATTTTATATAAAGCTTCCTTGAAACTCCCTAATATCTCTTGTGCCCTTAATTATAGCTCGGATTGCCCGAATTTCCGCTAACGCCCTGACCTTCTTCTTCGACTCCAATGTACGATGACAACGCGCTACTGTTAATCTCCAACACCACCAACTGGTAAAACCGAATCGCCTTAGTCACTTGAAACATAATTCACCATTGCTCGAACTTAGAAACAATTCCTTCTCTTCACCATCCGGCCATGGCAGCCACCGCATGCCTCTAGTGATAGGTCATCTCTGACCATCATTCCTCCAATTGAGTTGCTCCCCAAGTGCATCACCTTCTCCTGGAGCCTGTTTAGCTCACGACTAGCCGACTTCCACCATCCCTCGTCGTCGGTAGCCACCATGCGTGGGCCTCCTCTGCTCGGTGCGTATAACGCGTGGCCCCGGCTTGTCAACTGCCCACGCTACTCCCATCACTCACCGCGCTGAGCCACTGCACACGGGTCCCACATGTCAGCACAGCTCGATTTGGAAACTTGCCAAAAATAGAAAGAGCACATTCAAAGCTAGAAAACATAATTTCTTATTTGGAAATCTTAGAAAATCTAGAATTCAAATCCTTATAACTTTCGCCATTTTAAATCTAAATTCAATGATTTTTCTTCTTCTAAATTTATGTTAAGACATCTAGTTTCTGATTATACAAAATATTGTAATTGTGACCTCTTTTTAAAATGTATCCAAATCTTATGTTCCTCATCTTGGCACCAAACTCCTCATGTATCCAATCAATGTTTCTCGATTGAGCCGAATCAGCAGGGTGTCTCAGCTTGCCATATTTCTTTCGATATTCATAATGCCAACATAACAATTTTACCACTTTAGGATTTACAAATAATCGCTCCAAATGGGGAATGATGGGCAAGTACCACAATACCTTGGCTAGCACACCTCTGTTGATATCTTCACCGTTATCGGCTCGGTTCTTATGCTTCTTGTCATTACGCTTCTCCTTTTGTTTGTACTGTGATACACCACAAACTAGACAAATGTGCAATTCCTTATGCGCATTACGGTATGATATGCAATCATTCGGACATGTTTGTATCCTTTCTATTTCCATTCCCATAGGACATAGTATCATCTTCGCTTCATAAATGCTGCTAGCAAATCGTTTCCCTCCGGAAGCACATCCGATAGAAGAACTAAAAGTGCATTGAAGCTTGTATCTGTCCAACGGTACTCTATCTTCAGTTCGAATAATGCAAGGACTGAACCCAACTTGGTGTATTCCGCTTTGCAACCTAAGAACAACGGTTTGGCATCATGTTCGATCAAGCTTTTAAATTTTTCGAACTCTCTTTCCATGTAATTTCCCTCCACATCCCGCAACATTTTTTCTAAATTATCCTCCTCAAACATATAACGATTCAATTCCTGATCAGGTTCCAACATGTCTTCGCTGCATACCGGATGGGCACTACTTGTCTTCCTGTGATGGATCTAACAAGTGTAACTCCTCACAAAGCCACGTCGAATCAACTGATCTTCAATTTGAGCCGAGTTGTTAAATGTCTTGAGATTGGTATAGTCAAAGCAAGAACAATATATGAAGTTTACACCCCTCTTGACCATGTCTTCTTCTATAATTCTTTTGAACTCCTGAAAACCTCTCTGAAATTCAACACTCACACGGCTTTTCTAACATATTCATTCTCCTCGGTCCATCTGCAATTAAACCACAAACAATAAATTAAGAAAAACTTGAACGACAACTAACTATTTCAAATAATAAGACATTATTAAACTACCTTCGCAAAATATAGGGTGGGTTCGAAGATGTATAATCTACCCCCAATACCTTCTTCCCTAGTTAGGAGACATACTCAAAACATCAACAATGATATCGAAATTCCTAATACCATAAGCTTGCAATTCTTTTGACTTCAATGAAAGAAAATAAGGGTGAAAATATTAACAAAGTTGACGAATGGAATGATCTTAAAGAAATGGCCATCTGTTGACCAACTAAGTACGTACCAACGATGACTCCAAATCTCTAATTAGGACAGGTCCTAATCCCATTCGAGGATATGTGGTTCAGACAAGTTCCTAAGTTCTTGTACGACTCCAAAGAAAATTTCGGCAACATCTCCCTGCTGTTCTCCAAATACACGTCTCGACAACAACTCAAGAGGGTGTGTATCCGAGAACATCAGGGAGATTCTTCTGAAACTTTCTCTGGAGTTGTACAATAGATTAGGAACTTGCCCGAACCACATATCCTCGAACTATCCAAAAAATGTGGATAATTCGAGACTGTTTGCTTATAAATATGTCATTTCAATATATTTATAAACAAGCACCTACGAATGGGAGACACATAGGTTATGCAACCTGAACGTGGACAATATGATGAAAACTACATAATTCAAAGATAGCAAAATTAACATTATCAAAGAGATAAAGCACATCATAAAATTTAAGTCATCTACACAACGAATCATGTCCACTAAAGCAAATTAATGTACAATAAAAGCAGGGACAAGTCTGCTTAACTTAGCTCAGTTCTTAACTTTTTATGTGGGTTTTAAAGGAAAAGAACGAAAGTTCTTGCTCTAGCAAAGGTAGCAATTAGCATATTGGATATTAATACGATTAAATTGTTAAAAATAAGAAAGCGCTGGTAAGATGCAACAAAAGAGAAGCCATATGACCAAAATAGCAGGATAGTTAGGAAATTAGTTCATGCACCAATTAGTTTAGTACCAACTTGACTTAGCAATATCAAATGTAGGGACTCAACATTGATCATATTATAGCAACAATAATGACATGTAACACACTCACCAAATCAATATCGAATTTCGTAATGCAAAACTGAAAGGATTTGAAGAAATGCTCACCTTTTAAAGAAAACCATAATGAGTGAAAATTAATTAAGGGGAATTCTCTTGAAGCTAGCTAGGGCTTCAACTTTACCCTCTTAACACTCATCCTCTAAGATTTCATAAATTTCTTACCCAAATATTAGTTTCAATCAGAGTATGTTGTGTTTTTTGGGATGGCGTTGGTTTTTTTGCCTCTAGAACAACAACAGATGTGAGTTCAGCTCGAGATATAAAACCTAGCGAGACATATCACAGTCGGCAGTGGCGGAGCCAGAAAATTTTAGGAGCCTGGGCAAACTTATCTATAACCAATAAACACGAACTAGTCCATATATATTGAGCAAGCTGAACTATGGCCAATAAACACGAACAAGTCAATATACACATCACACAAGCAAAATTGATAACTGCAAGAAGTTTTTTTTTACATATGAATATTCTATGGATGAAAACAAAGAAAGATGAGTAAAGTACCTCACTCCGACATTACCAACGCTTCGACGTTTCACAAACAAAAGTCCAACCATACACCAAAAAAACCTCTGCAAGATAAAAAAATATGTTGATTAGTGCATCATATAACATAAAAAATATATATTCAGATTGAAGTATTGAACTAGTGCTATGATTGGCAGAAGTAGCAATAGAAATACTTACTAGTCACTACACATGCTCTAGACATATGGCAAATGCGTTCTATAAGCATGAAGAACCTGCTGCCCTTCTAGAATATTGAAGTGAATCGCTCTGATGCATCGCAGGTGAGCCCGGGCAGCAGCCCGTGCTGCCCGGGAGCTGCCTCCGCCGCTGACAGTCGGTTCCCACATCAGAACCAAGGCAATGTGGGAACCAATTGTGATGTGCATGGTACATCATTCCTTGTATGAACCGATTGTGATGAGTCCTCACCAATTTTTTCTTCACGAATCATCTATCACAATCGGTTTTTTCGTGAAAAGTTGGGAACCGACTTACATTCCACGAAGTTGTATGTATATGCTGGTTCTAGTGGCCGGAGTTA
Organism: Rhipidocladum racemiflorum; assembly: GCA_036346355.1. Classification (NCBI taxonomy): domain Eukaryota; kingdom Viridiplantae; phylum Streptophyta; class Magnoliopsida; order Poales; family Poaceae; genus Rhipidocladum; species Rhipidocladum racemiflorum. Next base: position 62,720,704 of record CM070570.1, read on the forward strand.
AGCCTTCATCGCCGAAATGGAAAGAGAAAGTATAAGCTGGTTATACATTCCACGAAGTTGCCCGGCCGCCACAACGAAATGCTAGCTCGATCTATACCTTAATTTCTGTTGTTTTCCGTTCCATTAATTCTATATGTAGTCATGGTTGCATGTACTACCGCGCTGCTGCGTAAGCTGTTGTTAGACTAATTAATTAAGTATATTTTTACTGGTAGCTAACTCTGCTGACGCGTTTAGTACAAAGATTGGTCACACTCACACGTGTGGATGGACTCAAGATAATCGGTGTTCATATGGGGAGGCCCATGTCCATATATGCGAGGATTAGGTCTTTGCCTGAGGCCTTTTCTCAATGTTAATTTTTTTTTCTCCTATGCATGTAGAAACAAGTGCTGAATTAACAAGGAAAACTCAATTTTATATAAGGCAAGCATGCTATAACTACAATTAGGTTGTGTTATTTCTACGAAACAAACGATATTTTAGGGAAAGGAATAGATCTTTCTTAATTAAGACACATTATACTGGGAAAAGAGCGAGCTAGTAAGAATTTTTTATAAGAAGGCAAGAACAAGTAAACATCATATAGACCAATTGTACAATGTCGATTGCTATACCCTCCATTTCTTGCACCTAACAAACATATTATATATTCAAAGGACCACTTCATTTTGCCCAGAACAAACAAACAAATATACAAGTCATCATGCATAAATATCTGTATGCAATTCTAATTACATTCTAATTAATCACTCGAAGACCTGTAGTGACCTAAAGTTTAAATGACCTAATCATGTCTTCCGGTGGGGCATGCTGTCGTTGTAACCGATGCCCTTCCTTTTCGTCGGGAATATCAAGAACACGAAACTCGACAAGAACGCCATCCCCAGCGGCAGGTTCTTCAGCAGTTCACTGGTGTTCGTGCTGGGGTTTGAGAAGAAGCAATTTTGGAGCCCCACGTCGTTGAACGCCACTGTGAGGAACACCACCGCCGCGAAGAAGGCGTGCATGAAGTCCAGCGGCCTCAGGCGCAGCTTCTGGAGCTCCTCGGCCCGCTCTCGCTGTTCCTCCTCGCCGGAGAAGTTGAACACGTTTAAGCCGTGCGGCGTGGCGACGCCGTAGTAGATTTTGCCGTCGCGACCGACGACACTGTCCGTAAAAGAAAAGAAGAGGGAGAAGGCGGTCAGGATGCCGACGAGCCCGGCGGTGAGCCACCTGTTGGAGGGTAGGCATTCTCCGCGGTTGGTGAAGGACGGAGACAGCGCCTGGTACGCCAGCACCGTGCCCGTCGGCAGGAGCTGCGCCAGGTTCGCCGTGCTTTGCATGACCCTGTCGATCACTGTTGTTGGGGCGGCTGCCGTCGTGGTATCATCGACTGCCTTAGGCGTTGGTGGGGTTGTGCCAGTTCTTGCCGCCGTCGGGTCGCCGTTGGTGCGAGAATATATCTGGATGATCACGGTGGCCGGAGGAGATGCCATTGTGTGCTTTGTGTGTGTCCTTGGAAGCTGGTCCATTGCTGTTTATATAATTGTTAGAGCTAAGCTTGTCTGTTCCGAGTCCGATTTCAGTTCGTTGTCCTCTGTTTTCCGGTAGAAGTTCCGAGTCCGAGTCCGATTTCAGTTCGTTGTCCTCTGTTTTCCGGTAGAAGTTCAGTCCGAACTCAAGCAGTAGTCCGTTTGATAGCGTCGCCGGCTACCGAATCCGGCGCCGCGGAGTCCTCCGCGCGGCCCAGTTTCTCGGCGCACCTCGTTTCGAAACCTAGCCTGCCCTCGCACCCCGCCGCCTTCGCCCCCGCACCACTGCACCCGTGCCGCCGTCACCCTCGGCCCTTTCCCCGCAACCGCGACGAGCGCACCACCGTCGCTGCACACCGCACCCGTGATGCCGTCACCCTCGGTCCTACCTCGCGCCGCTCTTCTGCCGTCGCATGCGCAGCAGCTCCGGCTCCATCTCCCAGTGGCGCTCCAGCTCCTATCCCGATCCCTTCGAAACCCTAGCAGCTCGGTCCCCGGCCGGATCCAGCTCCACGGCCATGTTGCCGCCGTCTCCAGTGCTCGGTTGCCCCCTCACCAAGCCTCGCGTGCCCCGCCTCTACCTCGGTTTGGATCGAATGGAGACAAGGAAGCGGCGCTTCGGGGAGGCCGCGTAGAGACGCAGACTCGCACAGCCCCATCGCCCTAGTACGGTCGCCCGCGCCGTTGAAGGTCACATCGCCGTCGGCATCCGCCTCAACAGCGCGACCCTCCGTTAATGCCTCACCGAAGGTATGTGTTGAGCATTTTTTCCCCTCTGTCTTTCCGCCATCGTGCGTGTCAGTTTCCTTGCTTCGGCTATTGCCGTCGTTTTCCTCCTTTCCTCTCGATGGTCCTCTGCGAGGCGTGATCCTCCATCGCGTTGCCTCGGCCGAGTCCTCACGGCGCCTCCTTACGTCCCCGGGCCCTCGCGCCGCTCTGCCGCCGTTGCACGCACAGCTAGCTCCTGCCCGATCCCAGCCAAACCAAATCTTGGGTTTCTTCTCTAGATTTGTGCACCAACACCCTGGATTTGGGATGTGTACCAAATCTTAGGTTTCTTCTCTATACTTTTCCCCGGATTTCTGCTTATTGCTTTTTATATTATGGATTTGTGCAAGAACGCCCTGGATTTGGATATTTTCTATACTGTGATTCTTATGGAATCAAACGATAACACACGAATTTGTGAAATAAGATCCGAAGGCGATTATTATGGAGGAGTGGAACTTGCAGCCGGTTCGTTGCCCCGTCGCCCTCTGCGGTGACATCCACGGCCAGTTCTACGACCTCATCGAGCTCTTTCGCATCGGCGGCGGCGCCCCAGACACCAACTACCTCTTCATGGGTGACTACGTCGGTAGATTACCGCTGCTCTGATCTTTGGTCTTCTTCGCCTCACGCACCACATGTTTGGTTCGGGTCGATCTGTGGATTCGGCGATGTGTTTCTATCTGACACGTAGAGTGTGTGAGGGAGTGGTCAATTTGCTAGATCCTGCTGCGGAATTGAGGTGCCGAGGTGTTCGGACTTGGGGGCTTGGAGCCGGTGTGGTGGATTGGTTATGTGATATGTTTCTTCTTACTGTTGCACCATAGATGGCTAGAATTGTTTCACGATTTAGCTTTTATTCTGTTGATTGCATGAGTATATGCCGTTCTGGATTAGGTATTTTAACTGCATAGAAATTTATGTGGAGTAGGAATTGCTATTTACCATATTTTTCCGGATGGACATGAATCGGCATGCATGGAGCCTTGGAATGCTTATTCCATATAGAGATAGTGGGCTTAGAGAAAAGTGAACTTTTGGGTTGCTTATTTAAAAAACTTCGAAGGTTTCCCGGAAAACTGAAAGTGCGTGTGAACTCTGAATTTAAATGGAATGTAATGTTTGTTCTCTACTGGTAGACCAGTAAATCAGGATTTTATCTTTATTCTTGTCTGCTTGGTTCTGCTACTCTATTGATTGCAATAATTGTACAGGACAAGCATTCTCAGACTTTATGTCATAATGGCTATATGCTGTAAGAATCACAACCATGTGTCTAGAGCACATGCTTATGATGTATTAATATGAAATTTGTATGATTCTCATCATAAATATGAGTCAGACAGACAACATGAGGGTTATTACAACATTTGACTTGAAATGCTATTTTTTCCCAGTTAAGTTTTTGAGTGACCTGCTTTTCTTCCTATCAATAATTTCTTTTGCTTTGGGGCATGTTATTTGTATCAATACGATAGTTGAATTGATTTTATGAGCATTTTTTGTAGACCGTAGCTACTATTCAGTGGAAACTGTTACATTTTTGGTGGTTCTCAAAGTTCGTTATAGAGACAGAATCACAATATTCAGAGGAAATCACGAGAGTAGACAAAACACTCAAGTGTGAGTTTCTATTCCTTTATCTGAAAAGACTTTATGTTCATAGGTGCAAGTACAAGGAACAGCTTTTGAAAGACATCACCAATATAATTGTCTTTCTTTATTTTCTTAGTATTGAGACTATAGAGAAGATTTGTTATGACAAAAAAAACATCTGTTACTACTTTTTCCTTATACAACAGGCTGTATTTCATTCTTTCCTTTTTATAATGTAATTGTTGCATATCCTACACCAGAAATAACTAATTCAGTATTATAAATAAGAGGGAGACTAGGAAACGGTATACCGTTCCAACGGTATAGCCGTGAAACTTATGAAACTTATCAGTTTCAGTGCTGATTTCATGAGTTTCAGTGTTTAGTTTCATCAGTTTCATGTTTCATCAATTTTTAGTGCTAATTTTCATGAGTTTCAGTGCAAAAATTCACAAGTTTTATGAGTTTTAGAGGTATACCGTTCCTACGGTATACCGTAGGTTAGTTTTTCTGTATAATTAATTATGTTTTTGGACAATCACAATTTGAATGGACTGTGATATTAGGACATCTAGAGAGTTATATATGGTACTCACCGCGCTTCTGTTTTGGAATACTACCTTTTCTTGTGTCTATCTTAGGGCCAAAGTTCCTATGATTTGTATGCATAGTGACCCAATACATCATTTCATCAATACCTATAAATATTTTTTGAGTGCAAGGAAATTAGAATGGGCTCACCATGAACTGCTTCACCTAGGTTGCCTTCAAATTTTTATATAGTAGTACTTCCTTACTTCTGTTACAAACAAGGGAAAACTTGGACATTGCACTTTCGATTTGTCATTTCTCTAAGAAATAACGTTTTTTTTGCTCTTTATCGAATAGTATGTGATCGATTCTGATAGTTAGGACAAGAATACCAGTTTCTAACTGATTTATTGCAACAAAAAACCACTCTTAGGATCCATCTTTGTATGTGCCTGGATCCATCTTTGTATATCCATTATATATGTGCACCAAATACTTATAATTAGGTTCTCACAGAACCTAATTTATGTGTAGCATCGCACCTCTGGTCTCTATAATATATAGATCAGTATCAACAACAGAATTCTTACAAGTGATGACGCTCTGTTTACTGCTACAAAGAATCATCTTGTTATTTGTCCATCGCCTCGCTGGCAAAACATCGACTGACCTGCATACCAATACGGTCTATACGTTTTGCTCTCAAAAAACAGCAAGCTAAACTGACAACACATACGTAATGCAGGAGCTATATGATTGCTATAACCTATACAATATACTCCAGTTCTCCATATCAGAATATTGCGGCTGCGTTAAACATCCAGGGACTAAAAGCACTAGCGAATCACCTGCTGTCTGGATCAGTCACATATTGTTTCCATGATTATCTTGCATGTTTTATTACATACCCCTGTTTTACTATCCTGCTACCCTACCAAACTAGCAATATTAGTCTCTTCTCTGTAATCAAAACATCATGGCTATAGAACTCAGCTATATTGTTTTTTCCCCGCTATACAATGCCCAACGTATGGATCTGTATATCGCAAAACATAACCCAATATATGATAGCTCATATTACTTCTTAGTCCTATATCTATAAGCTGCAGGCCTTTTTTACTATGCCCTCATGCGGGTATCAAGCCTTCATCTGATAGTAGGTAGTTAGTACAGATCATATTCTCTATTCGTTATTTCTTTAGACCTTTGTAGGGCCACGATTCCGCGTTCTACATATATATCGATTGCTTTTGCTAGAAAATGCATTCTCCATTACTATTAATGATATCATTTTAGCTCATACTATTTTTCTGTTTTCCCTAACTATCTTAACTAATAAAAGGAGGAGTTTACCCTGTCACTTGGATCGTCCAACACAACGCCGTTTGGCCCGACTCTTCGGCCCATTTCCTAGGTGTGCATTTCTTCTGGCTCCCCTCCTCGCCTGCCTCACCCCACGTAGCCGTCCAACAACCGCTCCGCGCTCTCTTCTTCCGGCTGCGCCCCATGCCTAATCGTCCACCACTCAGCCACTAACTTCCCGTTATTCCCCGGACGGCTCTCGCTCCCTTTCGCGTCCCGTCCTCATCTTTGCTCTCGCGAGGCGCTCCCATTGTCGCCCACCGCCACCATCCCACGAGCTCCACCCGCCATCGCCACCCCATGCACCACCGCCGCCCTACTCGCTCCCAGCCTCCTCTTCCTCCGCTTTATCCATCTCTGACTACAACGGCTGGCTCAAGGACCACGTTGTCCACCCCCAATACTGGGCCAAGTTCAGCTCATGCCTCCACGACGGCCACGCTTGCGCCGGCCAGTCCGTGACCCCAACACCGGCATGACCATGGAGGAAACTCCCAACATGTTCTACGCGCGCAGCCTCTCGCCGATTCAGGTCGGAACCACTTATCTTCCCTCCCTCTCCTCTTCAAATTAAAGATTCACTTCTTGTGCTGTTGTTTTCTACTTTTCATATGATTGGGGGTCGAAAAAAAATGCATCTTGGGGATGTGAATACAATATAGGTTCGTCTTGATTTATGATTGCTTGTTGTACTGGTCACTTACGATAATCCAGTTACTACTACGTGGTACCAGTGTGGATCTCGAGATGAACTTTGCTCACCACTTTTATCAGCAGCTCCATTTGATTAGCAAGCCATGGCCTTTAATATTTATTCATGGATCAGCTTGAACCTTTGAGAAATTGTTAATTCTGCGACCTTTTGCTTGTTCCTGATTTGGGCCAAAGCTGCTAGAAGAGCCTCTAGCTTCAACAGCACCGCCTCCTCCGATTCAACTTGATATCTTGAAAAGCAATCTTTTCTGCTTTCAATTGGCTACGAATTACTTTGCATCACAAAAAAGAAATCACTTAAAGTCCCCTTAAGTATAGGAACTTTGGGGATGATTTGACACTTCAAATCATGAAGGATTGCCATCAGAATTTTTTAGTCATGTGAACTCCCTTTTTGTATAGAACAAGTTTGCATTGCCTCCCAACTACACACACACAAAAAACTAATCAATAAGAATTGACTCAGTGGTCAATTTTAGTCTCCATGTTAGCAGTCTTATTTCTGATTGAGCCTATGTTAGTCATGAACAATATGAAAAAAAGATGATATTTGTGTTATCCCTGGCAAATAGCTCAAACTCTAATATCAATTGATGGGATTGATATCAATGCAGTTAATAGAGCAAGAGAGACTGCTTTTGCTATTGGGAAGAATAGATGTTACATAAGTACATATCCATTTATAACGTTGTTGTTATTGTTTGCTTGTATCAGTTTCTGGTTGTCCCTTGACTGAATTCGCCCACAAAGTGTCGAAACTACTCTGGTGCTCCTATATTTTCAGATTTAGTGCTCATTCTGAATATTATCCTATATTTTTAGTTTTCTGCCAGTAATAACTCGCACACCATTTTTGCTTGTTTTCCATGACACGGCGAAACAATATCTTTCCATGAGTTGCATTGGACCAGTCTGTTGAAATCAGGCTCGATATTAATAAGTGAAACTTGATCTTCTGGGTAATTGTTTCTTAAGAAAAAAAAAAGACCGCTATCCTGTTGACATGGACCAGCAGACCATGCAGCATACCCAGATTACCTTTGGTTCTCTAGCACACGATATTTTAGCAAAGTTAGCATCAGAAAATAAGATACTATCCAAGATATTCCTTTAAAAATTAGAATTGAATCATTTTTTCTATTGTTTCTTTTGTAGAGTTTGTATTCCTCCACTACTTAAATCACAATCCTTTTACTATTGTCCCTTTTGAAGAGTCTTTTGTTCTTTACTAGATATTTCTGCAAATCATGTCTTCATGTGGTGATATGTTTTACCATCTCTAATATAATGGCATTTTTGGTTAATTCTCATGCAGTTACTGTGAGTGTTTTCATGCTGAGTCTTTTGTTCAGAACCTTGTTCATGTCAAGGCTGTCTGAATAAGCCTGGTAGCATGGAAACAGTTATATCTACTCGAGAGCAGATCGACTCTCGTAATCCACTAGCATTTGCCCCTAAAGTAATTCGCACATCTGAACCTGGTCAGGAATCAGGGGTAAGGCCAATCTTTTTGTTTTACTTTCTTTCTCCTTTACTATTGCTCATATCATTTTTTTGTATTATAGGATGACTCTAACACAACTCCTGCTTCGTCTCGTCACAAAAGAGGCTGCAATTGCAAGAAATCATCATGTCTAAAAAAATACTGTGAATGCTATCAGGTTCTAATTCTTACATGATTCAATATTCTTTACTTAGCCCTCTTGCATTTTTCTTACTGTTATTCTTCATCAAGGGTGGCATGGGATGTTCCATTAGTTGCAGATGTGAGGGCTGCAAGAATGCTTTTGGGAGAAGGGAGGGTGAGTCCATTTCATCTTGATAAGCTTCTGTCTTATGAAGTTATAAATTCACAAACTGCCTGCATGCTCCATGGATCATATTCGCAAATGTGAATATAGTAAAGAAAAGTAATAATCATCTTAGTAGAGCTAAACTTTTGGTTATTATTTGACCATGACTTAACTTTCTTGTATAGCTATTTCAAATTTTGTTTAATTTAACGAAATTGTACCGGTTTTTGATGGTCTTATTTTCCATTGAAGGAGTTGCGGTTTTAAGCATAGAGGAAGCTAAGCAGGGATATGAAGAAAATAATGCTTGTGTGAAAGAGGAAAAAAATGAAAGTGATAAACAGCTTGCTATTTACCAAGCTACTGATCTTGGTCCTGCTGAGAATGTGCTGACAACACCTTCAATTGTGGGCTGCAGGTTTGTGTATCATACATATGCACCTATGTTACTGTGAATCCCGCCTCTTATGTAAACTATTAAAATTTGAGGCATTTTTTTTTCTTATTTCCAGACCCTCGGCTGCTCTTCCACCTTCATGCTCCAAGAAGCCACGATCTTCGACAAAGCTCATTGAGTGTTCTTCTCAACTATATAAGTCTCAAGCTCCACCGAAGTCTGACATTGCGCTCTCCCCATTTGAAAGCTATGCAGAAATGATTCTTGGGGAAGGTGCAACAGATGCCCATAAAGGGAATTCACCCCCTCAAACTTCTGTCAAGGTTGTGTCACCTAATAAAAAGAGGATCTCTCCTCCGCGCATGGGTACTGGATTGTCTCCAATCTGCAAGAGCTGCAGGAAGTTGATTCTGAAGTCCATCCCTTCTTTCCCTTCTCTTGGCGGTGATGTAAATAACGGGGATCCAAAGTCCATCTTGCCAGCTCCTTGAATTCATCATCAGTTGGCACTTGAGGTGCAACTTTTTTCCCTTGTTCAGATGTTAATTTTGTTTGTAATCTCTACACTGCTAATTAATATCTGTTCCTGTACAGGTTATTTCCTTATTTACTTGTTGGTTACCCAAATCGCCAATGTCCCATAGACTGCATCAGAGTTGGTTCTATCACGCTTTAAGATTTGATGAACAACGAAGGGAGTTTTGTCTCGGCAGTTCTTTTTAGAGGCTGATAATTATCCCGTTCTTTCTCTAGAGTGGAATGTTCAATAATCCAGTACATATACCTACCAAGTTGAATTCAGTTCATTCCAAAGAGCTAGGTCCCGACAGTTCATATATTTGAGATCATTGCTTCTAAAAGGTTAATTTTTTTAACATTCTCATAGAAATTTTGATTTATATTATCCACTCACTTTATTTAGTATTGAGAAATTATTAGTAAAACAAGGGACACTACCTGGTGCAAACTGCAGTTTATTCTGAAATGCTTTCTTATACTATTTGGTTATGAAGATAGAAATGTTGATGTATATTGCCCACATCGCTTTTGTTAGTTTGTCCACATCCACGTGACCCAACTTCTCCGTTGCTATAAATTAGTTGTTTCTATTTTTGAAAGGTTCCCTTAGCAGGAAGATGAATACCATTGCTTGTGTGAGGCTCATGAGAAGGCATTGAAGCAACACTGATGTGGAGGCCACCAACCTGCAATCTGTGTTGTGATGGCAGCGGCCTCTCACCTCCTTTTAATCTTATCATCTTAATTACGTTTGGAAGGCTCCTTTTCATCTTATCATCTTAATTACCAAACTAACCTGAACTTTTTTAATTCAGCATGGTTTTAACACATAAATGATTGTGAACTGATAAAACGATGCTAATGACCCCAATATCGCTGTCTACAAAAAGACCTTCCTCGCAAAGATATAAATATTTATTATTCATGTAAAGATTCCGTTGCAACGCACGGGCACTCTACTAGTAAAACAAGAAACACTTATATCATTTTACTTGACACCGTTGATCTTTTATTCCCCATTGCTAACAAGTACGATAACCAAAATATTTTATGCTTACTCTCTATCGGAAGAGCAATATTATCAACGGCGCGGCATCGCGCACTTATCTTACTAGTTTACTATCTTACGGGGGAATGAATTCCGGCGTCCTCGCCGCTGCCACGTCAGAGGCTCTCGCGAAAAAGGCCCTCACAGTTTTTGCTAATTGCATGCAGGTACACGTTCATGCATACCGTCGATCCTCTGTGCTGCACCTATCCGGCCGTCCGCACGCCTGCACTCCTTTTCCCGTCGCCTCGCAGTGCCTTCGCCAGTTTCTCTCGCAACAATCGCCGCCGCCACCCCGCTCTGCTGCCCGCGCCCGCCGCCGCCACCCCGCTCTGCTGCCCGCACCCGCCGCCGCCACCACCCCGCTCTGCTGCCCTCGCCCGCCGTCGCTGTCGCTCATCGCCATCCTTGCGCTCGTGCGAGGGTGGCCGCCTCCTCGCCTCCCATGCGCAGCCGCATCCGCTCCTCGCGTCCTCCGCCCGCCGCGCTCTCTGCCTCTCCAATGGCTGATAAAGGGCCATGAAATCCGGCGTCGAGGAGCGCCGGATCCCCCCGTCTTCGCTGGCCTCCTCGCGTCCTCCACCCAGCGCTCCACCGAGATGGTGGGTCCCCGGCCGCCGCCGCTCCCCTCGGCTTCTTCTCCGCTGTGACAGCGATCGACGGCCGGGTCCGCCGTCCCCCACGACTCTGGCGCCGTTCTCCCCACCCGGCGGCTCCCCGACGCCACCGCTCGGCTCGTCCGCCACCCCAGCCACTTCTCCCACGGCTCCGCCATCCCCCACGGCTGCTTTCTATATTCAATACCGTATACCAATGTGCAAGAGATAAAGACTAGGCCATCAACTTCTTATCTAAATTATATTTTTCTTACATATTTCAGGCACGGCCACGGAAAATTGTGAGTTCTTATTCTTGTTTCCAGCCCAAGAAACATGCTCACGATTTATGATGGAGCAGCGAGTTATGTTCCTTTGAATATATTATCTATTCAAAATGGAAAGTCACTGAAATCCTTCAGGCACTTGTTGTACCTCGACAACAAAATTGATTTTATTGAGTAGCTCAATGAAAAGCTCCTTATCAAGCATTCAATGAAAAGTACGCTTCTTTCTTACTTTGCTGATTCAGGTTATCTTTTTGTTATGACATTACATATAATTATTGTGGTTTTGATAATTTATAGTGTTAATAAGAATAATAGGAAGCCATTTAGTCAAGGTATTGCTTTGTTATAGTGGTTCTAATAGCCTTGGCTTCAGGGATCACTTCATGAGGGATATACACAGGATCGACCATTTGCCAACACTTTATGAGCATTTGGTGCTGGTCAACATGCCCCTGTCAGTGTTACCATTGGAGGTTATTTCATTTGCCTCCCATGTTTCTATTGGCTATTTTTGTTTTGATTTCTTGTCTGTGCCTAGCAAAACCTCTAAGTTTATCCTTTTCAATAGCGAAATATCTTGCTGCCCCCTTTTCTCAGTTATGTTGTCTGTGTATTGCATAAAACTTGTCTTGCGCCAACAGTGTTCGTCACCTTGTATATTAGGCAATATGGCATATGTAATCCAAAAGGTTACAATTTGGATCCAAGCTAAGAAACACCATTTATTCATGATAAATAATAAGTTACTACTGTTAAGGGTAATGTGGGCTATTATATGGTTCCTTTTGGATGACTTTATGTGGTTGAGTTTTCTGCAACTTATATTTTTTCCTACCTTGGTTGGTTCATGAATGATATAATCCATGAGCTGTGCTAATATCATGTTTTCATGTCATTTTAATTCCAGTGATGGGGAAACACTCATATTAGCAGATGATATCCGAATAAATCTGTGGAATTTGAAAATTAGCAATCAGAGCTTTAACATTGTTGATGTGAAGCCTACAAACATGGAAGATCTAGCTGGTAAATTTTTAAGCCTATTTATGTTGTGTATTGAGCTCTCAAATTGTTTTATATTAAGCATGCAAATGTTATCTGACTGGTGGATCCACAGTCCAATAGCTTAATGTTCTGTATGGAATTCTCTTTAGTGGAGTAGGTTGTATTACAAAGTAACCAGGTTCAAGTTTTTTTGGCCTTCCTACCATGCAAGATTGCCATGCTGCAGGTGTTACAAGGCATGCATTATACAAGCTCTCTTAATAGTCCTAAAAAGTGGTTACATTTTTCATCTGTATGGCCTATTGTTGCGGTGTTAGCTGACTTCAATTATTGAGCATATTTGTTTGTTGCTGGATTATATTTGTCGTGGCACCTTTGATGCATCTACATACTATAGCACTTGACAACAAATTGATGAACCTGGTAATGGTAATTAATATATGTATATATAGAGAGAGAAAAATAGTAATAGTTTATATTTATGAATGGACATATCAACCTTCGCCCTTTCGCATCCACTAATCGTTTTGCACTGAATTTGTCATGGTTGTCGACGATTGGAGAACGGGCTCCCGCCGAGCTTACTTGTTGAATGTGGGATCAACTGAAGCCCCTTTCTGCCAAAGGAGTAGCATCGAAGACGCGGGAGATGGTCCCTTAGAACAGACAGAAACACAAGGATTTTATCCTGGTTCAGGCCTCTCATGATCGAGATAATAGCCCTACATCCAGTCGCCTGGTGGCGTTTTTTTGTATTGAAATGATGAATGACCGCCCCCTCCCCCGATAGGGGCTAGGGGGATTAAATACAGGGTACTAAGTCGTATACATGGTAACTATCCCCTATAATTACGCCACGCTTCCATATTTCCGGCGCACCTTCCCTGGATCTTCGGCGAATTAGTTGCCACTTTCCTTCTTAGTGGTTTGACCGAATCCACCGAGCATAACCCGAGATTCCACGCAACTTCCTGAGCACGGTTACCCGTATTTGCCTGGCGTGCTCGTAGCCGAGCACTCGGCTCGAGCGGCGAACACGGATGCTCGAGCAGGTAGCGAGCTCGTGGCCGTCGGCGGGCCGATTGGTCGTCAGACGCTCGTTGGTCGTCCTTGGGGACATCGTCCAAGGGTAAAGATGGTCGGTTAATAAACTGGCTTCCAGGGTACTATGGGAATTATCCAATCCCCGACAGCTAGTCCCCGAGGCTCAAGTGAGATAGGTTATCTCCTTGAGACTGAGAAGTCCAAGGAGGGATTGAATTCTTGATGGTGAAGCATTTACCTCAGCATCTAGGCATGAAATGACCAGGAAAAAGATTTGATAGATGAGGCAGGCTCATGCTATCACATCCCGAGCGAATCATGCTCGGGGAAAAAGGTCGGCACAAGCTGCACCGAGAGGGAAAATAAAACGCGATCGAACCTCGTCCCGAGTATGGATCAGATGCACAGGGAAACTAGGCATGGATCAGACGCCTAGGATAAAGGTAACTAGCAGACTGTGAAAAAACACATGCTGCCGCATCCCATGCATGGATCAGATGCACAGGGGAACTAGGCATGGATCAGACGCCTAGGATAAAGATAACTAGCAGACTGTGAACAAACACATGCTGCCGCATCCCATGCATGGATCAGATGCACAGGGGAACTAGGCATGGATCAGACGCCTAGGCTACTAGCGGATTGCGAGCGAACTCACATTGCCACATCCCGAGCATGGGTCTAATGCTCGAGGAACTGACAGACGAGCCAGGCTCGAGCTGCCGCATCCTGGACATGGACCAGACGTCCAAGGAAATAAACTGGAAGGACCTGTGCTCAAACGCAGAGCGTGCTCGGAGGGAGAGACTCCCGCCCGAGCGAAGTACGTGCTCGGCGCGGAACACGAACAGTCCCCGAGCGAAACGCCCGCTCGAAGGAAGAGACTCGCGCCCGGCGCGGAACAGAAACGATCCGGCACGCGTGCTCGGAGGAGAGACTTCGCGCGGCGAACTACGTGCTCGGCGAACAGAATCCCCGAGCCGGCACGTGCTCAGAGGGAGAGACTCGCGCCTGAGCGAAGTACGTGCTCGGCACGGAACACGAACAATCACGAACAATCCCCGAGCGAAACGCGTGCTCGGAGGGAGAGACTCGCGCCCGAGCGAAGTGCGTGCCCGGCGCGAACAGAACAGTCCCGAGCGGCACGCGTGCTCGGAGGGGATGACTCGCGCTGGCGAAGTATGTGCTCGGCGCGAACACGAACAATCACGAACAATCCTCGAGCTAAACGCTGCTCGGAGGGAGAGACTCGCGCTCGAGCCGGCGCGTGCCCTGGCGCGAACAGAAACAGCCCCGAGCTGGCACGTGCTCTGAGGAGAGACTCGCGCCCGAGCCGGCACGTGCTCGGGCGCGAACAGGAACGCCCCCGAGCCGGCGCACGTGTTTCTGGAGGGAGAGACTCGCCCGAGCCGGCACGTGCTCGGCGCGAACAGGAACAATCACGAACAATCCTCGAGCCGAAACGCGTGCTCGGAGGAGAGACTTCGCGCCCGGCGAAGTGCGTGCCGGCGCGGAACAGAACAGCCCGGCGGCACGTGCTCGGAGGAGAGAGACTCGCGCCGAGCGGCACGTGCTCGGCGCGAAACACGAACAATCACGAACAATCCCCGAGCGAAACGCGTGCTCGGAGGGAGAGACTTGCGCCCGAGCCGGCGCGTGCTGACGCGAACAGAAATCCCCCGAGCCGGCACGTGCTCGGAGGAGAGACTCGCGCCGAGCCGGCGTGCGTGCCGGCGGAACAGGATGCGAGCCGGGCACGTGCTCGGAGGGAGAGACTTCGCCCGAGCCGGCACGTGCTCGAGCGAACAGATCCCTGCCGGCACGTGCTCGGCGCGAACACGAACAATCCCGAGCAAAACGCTGCGTTTCGGAGGAGAGACTTCGTGCGAGCCGGCGCGTGCCGACGAACACGGGCCGCCTCCGAGCGAAACGCTGCGTTTCGGAGGAATAAGAGCGATTTTCGAGATATAACAAGATCAATTCCCGAGTGCAATGCCCGTCCGGTGTGAAGAAACACACGTCCGAGCTAAAAATTTACTCAGTGCAGACTCGAGCGAAAATCCTGCTCGGGCAAGAGGATGAGATTTGCGCCCGAGCGAAGAACTTGCTCGGCACAAAGCAAACGACTTCGCCTAAGCACCGCTTTGCTTGAGGTAACGAACTTTTCTTTTACGCATCTTACCTTATCATAAGTTGTGCAAGATCGATCATCGGATGTGGAAGATGGCGCCTTCGGGATTCCTTTGGCAAAGAATACGCCGATCTCACTGACGGCGCCAAATTGCCGACGATTGGAGAACGGGCTCCCGCCGAGCTTACTTGTTGAATGTGGGATCAACTGAAGCCCCTTTCTGCCAAAGGAGTAGCATCGAAGACGCGGGAGATGGTCCCTTAGAACAGACAGAAACACAAGGATTTTATCCTGGTTCAGGCCTCTCATGATCGAGATAATAGCCCTACATCCAGTCACCTGGTGGCGTTTTTTTGTATTGAAATGATAAATGACCGCCCCCTCCCCCGATAGGGGCTAGGGGGATTAAATACAGGGTACTAAGTCGTATACATGGTAACTATCCCCTATAATTACGCCACGCTTCCATATTTCCGGCGCACCTTCCCTGGATCTTCGGCGAATTAGTTGCCACTTTCCTTCTTAGTGGTTTGACCGAATCCACCGAGTATAACCCGAGATTCCACGCAACTTCTGAAAGCACGGTTGCCGTATTTACTGGCGTGCTCGTGGCGAAACACTCCGGCTTTCGAGCGGCGAACGCGGATGCTCGGAACCGGGTAGCGAGCTCGTAGCCGATCGGGCGGGCCGATTGGTCGTCAGACGCTCGTTGATCGTCCTTGGGGACATCGTCCAAGGGTAAAGATGGTCGGTTAATAAACTGGCTTCCAGGGTACTATGGGAATTATCCAATCCCCGACAGTTGTTAACCATATGAATGTTTTATTATAGCAATTTACAGCAAGGCATTATTATATAGTCCTTTGTTCTTTTAAAATTGTATTGAAATGACTTTGATTGATTTTCGTTGTTGCACTATTATAGCTTTTGGTTTCTAGATGTTCCACAAATTTAAGGATAGCTCCTGTTCTGCCACGATTCACCCTATTACTAATGATGTTTCGTGTTGCTGCCTTCAATGTTCAGAGGTATGACTTTATCTTTATCAGTGCAAACCTAAACGCCATTTAGTCAAGGTATTGATTTTCTTTTTTATGGCCATTATTACATTTTCAAAATTTTGAATGTAGGAATTTGAGTACAAACCATCTCAATGGGTCTGTGCCTGCCGAGTTCGGAAACTTGAGAAACGTTCAAGTAATGTAAGTGGACAACCTTGTGAAGTGTCTATTCTGTTAGTAGTCATCTTGTGGCCTTGCTTTATCCGAACTAATCTTTAAATGAACAGTGGTATATCCAACAATAGCTTGTCTGCTTATCTCCCTGAAGAACTAGGACAATTGCAGAACCTTGATAGTTTGTGAGCTCTTTTTCATCGTACTGTTAGTACGAACTTTGAAAACCGCTAAGTATTTTATTGAGCTGTGGTTTTATCATGTAGGATTCTTAACAACAACAGTTTGGTTGGGGAGATTCCTGCTCAGTTGGCTAACTGCTTCAGCTTAAATACCTTATAGTTTTTTTGTGCCAGCTCTGCCCTGTAGCATTGGCAATGACTTCGCCAACATTATTTAATGCACGATTTTCATTTCAGGAATTTGTCGGTGTGTTTCGCTTTACAGATCACCATCCTCGCCAGCTACCACCGGGTATGCGAATACAAAGCATAGCTTACTCTTTCAATGTTTTGTTCCTATGCTATTTACTGCTTTCGTTTTATTTTTCGGTGTTTTTCAGTAAATAGCATAAGAACTGTTAGTAAATTCAGTCAAAGAGTATGAATTAAGGAAGATGCTGTTACCTTTCCCTTTTCTACATACAGGGAATAGCTTTTGTCCAATTGTTAATTCAGCGGATGCATCTAGCAATAGAAAAAGAAGAAGATTGTTTAACTCATATCGTTCGTACGCTAGAACAGATTCGATCCCTTCATTATTTTCATGCTCAAGTGTTCCGCAGCTGCTAAATTACAAATTAGTCTAAATCAGCAATAGTGAGAATAGAGGAGCAAACAGCACACTCAAGTGTTCCGCAGCACACTAATTCTCCGAAGATAGCTGATAGAACAGACCAATGTATTGTGCATTTTGTTGATCCCATCTGCAAGTAATCTAGAAATGGTAGTTTGCCAGTATAACGATATAAGTATTTTTCGGCAATATCATGGAATTGTCCCCAATCTATATATTTTGTTTGAATTTACTAATTTTGGGTTCGAGATATTTGCATTAAATGTTCATGTAAGTCCGGTATCTGAAAGATATTGCTAGGAGTTATCGACGGTTTGTATAGTTTTATCCTTTCACATAATTTAGTTGCAGCAGTTACTTTATTTAGGTATAGATTTTTTAATCCTTTCACATATTGTACTTGCAAATTGTTCCTAGCGCTTGCAAATTTTGATTGTTTGGGATAGGGTACTCTATCAACCTTGAGCATACAACAGAATTCCTTTACTTTGATGTTTTTTCTCCTGTGTAAGAAAAACTGATGTATAAGACGTGCATATTGCATCCATGGGCAAGGAATGCTATTAGTTTATATGCATCTTGTCAGCACCCGGTTAATATGCATAACTCAATTCATATGGGAAACATACTCTATCTTGATGACCTTGGTAATGTTAATTTTTGACGCTCTATGGTTTTTATTTTGGCATCTAATTGTCGGCCAAGATTTGTGCTTAGCTCTGGTCTCTGGTGTGATACAACTACTGCTAGAGCTCGGTTATCCCTGAGGATTTCATTGTTGATTTAGCAATTCACATTTTTGTTTGTTCATTTTGTTTGTGTGGATGGCCATGTGGAGGTTTGCCATCAGAGAAGACCTGCTGCTGCTCTACCTCCACAGGTATGACAAACCACGTCACAGTCACCGATGACACCAGCTTCTCTGCGATGTCCGCCCTCTCCCACGCAGACCTCGAACAGGTGAGCTCTAATAATTTTTTACCGATGACATAGCAGGACCTGCGGCAGATGTTAACATGATGGGATATGCAAATGCTGAGCAGATTGCATCAGGTATTCACTTCAGGCTAAAGTCACGCGCGTTTATTGTTGCTGAACCTAATGGAAAGCGTTTTGTGTTTGTGAATCTTGATGCATGCATGGCATCACAAGTTGTGACTATAAAGGTGCTCGAAAGGCTAAAAGCAAGGAAAGAGTCAATTCCCTGGAATCTAATTATCGGAAAATCTTGGCATACTCGTTGCAACTAGTCGTGTGATGTCTGTTCATAGATTGTGTATAAGTTAGCATGATCCATTATCCTTTGCACATTTATCTTTCCCAAGATGTCGATTCGTTATCAAGTTATTCACAATACCTGACTTATTTTCTTGATTGTTTTTAGCCATCATTAACTCACAGCTGTCTTCCTGTGTATTAAAAATCATTCAATTGAAACAGTGCCTCTGTTTAGCCATTTTGCAATGCATAAAATACCTTGTTTAGATCCAGATGCACCAGTGACATAATCTTGTTTAAACCTGCCTTTTCTTTTCTTTTCTTTTCTTTGATAATAACAACTTGGGTTGGAGTTGACTATGCAAACCTCAATTTGGCAGGTATGGTGACCTTTATAATGAGAACAACGTAGCTATCAGTGGCATCCATACTCATGCCGGGCCTGGAGGTTATCTGCAGTTTGCAGTTTATATTGTAACATCTCTTGGGTTTGTTCGCCAATCATTTGATGTATTTATCGATGGCATTAAGGAAAGCATTGTTGAAGCTCATAACAACCTCCGTCCTGGGAAAATCTTTGTGAATAGAGGTAAAAATTTATTTGTGAATAAATGTTATGTTCAGAGTATATATAACATGTAAGTTATATATATATATATATATATATATATATATATATATATATATATATATATATATATATATATATATATATATATAGACGTTCAGTTTTCTGACAGTTACAACGTCTATTTCAGCCTTAAATTAGAGAGCTTGAGTCCACTGCAATCTTGTTTTACCACATAGATTTATGTTGTGTTCCAAGAAGTAGGATTTGACCTATTGATTCCTTTTTTCTTGTGCGGTGGCCTTCTTGAGCTCAGTAAACAAAGGATTTGTTTTCTTGTGTTCTCAGCTTCCTTCTAATAATTTGAATGCATGTATGTTGTGTTCCAAGAAGTAGGATTTGACCTATTGATTCCTTTTTTTCTTGTGCGGTGGCCTTCTTGAGCTCAGTAAACAAAGGATTTGTTTTCTTGTGTTCTCAGCTTCCTTCTAATAATTTGAATGCATGCGCACTGGAGGACCAGTCTCGGTTATTGCTTAGGTGTTGCAATTCATGATTGAGGTGCTCGATTAATTACCTAATGTATCTACATGTTTGCAATAGAAATTGCATAGTTCTTACCTTAAGTTAATCACTGTTGTTCTGCCATGGGTTTCATGCCCATTTTATTGGTAATATTACATGCATTATGATATTTAGGATACCTAGGATTTTATTTTTTCAGTGTCTTATATATGTTTGGGAAAGAAAATTATAAGACCCATTTTGTAGCTTGGTGCATACATATTTATACTCAGTTAATTGGGCAGTGCTTCGATTTGGTTTTCCCTTAGATCGAATTGAGAATCCACCAAGAGCTCACCAGCTAATGCTGTATAGTTCATAAAGGTAATACTAAATGCAACAGTCTCACATGGTCAGCACGATTCTGATTTAGTGATTTAGATTAACATTACAGTTTTTTTAGGAAAACTATGCACAAAGAAGTGTTTGGGTCCTTTGGGAGGTCTGTTACCTGCGGCAGCGCACATATGCGACAGGATTCCAGTTTGGGTTGTTGTTCTTATCAGGTAAATGGGCTCAAAACTTTTCAGATTATTTGTTGGGACTTAGATTGTTCTTTACAGACTTTCGCATATTGTGCTAGGTGTTATTTGCCATGACTAAGTTTTTCCTTTACAAACTTCTCACCTGTTGTGTTGGATGTTTATTTCTAGTGAAAAACCATGTACACTGTTGCTGGTGGCAGCTCTATTTGGGAAAAAAGAGAAAAACGTTTTGTTTGTTATTGATTTATATCCCTATTTCATTTGTAAGTTGGGATAATCATATGAAGAGAAGTGCTTCCATGCTCTTCCAGAAAAAAAACTGCACTAATCTAAAAGCAATCACACTAATTGAAGCAAGGGCAGTTTAGTCCCTTGTATTTTCATTAGGGCCCCGTGGATCCGAATCCTGGCCCGAGGGCCTAACCCAGCCTCTCCGCCTCCCCTTCGTTCCCATTCCATCGCAACCGCTCCCGTCAATCCTCCGCCGACAAAATCACCTCGACCTCCGCCTCCCCGTCGCTCACCTCCCCGTCGCTCGCCTCGTCCTCCGCCTCCCGTCGCTCACCTCCTCCTCCACATCCCGTCGCTCGCCTCCTCCTCCGCCGCCTCCTCCGCCTCCAATCCAGCCCGAGGCCCTAACTTAGCCACAATCCGCCTCCCTGTCGATCCCCTTCTCTCCTTACCGTTCGCTGCAACCTTCGCCGACGAAATCGCTTCGACCTCTGCCTCCCCGTCGCTCGCACAACCTTCGACGCCCGTCGATGGCTGCATGACCCCCTTGGCTGCGTTGGAGACTTATCTGTAGATCCTCACCAGAGCTGGTTGCTGTCAGGTACGTCAACCTAGAATCCATAGCCGCAGCAGCTTCTCCTAAGAAAATTCTTATTCCCTAATTTCGAAAGTAGCCTTTTCATATGGTTGGTGGAATCATTTCTCTTATTCCCTAATTGCTAAAATGCCAATGTGAAGATACAAATGCTTGAATTCCCCGTTGTTACTTCTGACTGTTCTATACCTGTTCTGTGTTTCAAATATGTTATTACTGTTTATTGAACTGCAATTTTCCACACTACATTTTGGAAGTAGAAATTGTGTGTTAACTTTGTTTAGTTGTCTGTTACTCTGTTTATACTGATTTAACATGGAAGGCATCAGTTTCTGTTCTGTTCAGCAAGAAGTAACCTTTTTCTATACTGCCTGTCAAACTGAGTTGTTTGATACTTGGCCAAGTTCGTGATTAGTTCTGCAATAGATGCAGCTGAAAAGGTGGACAAATTTGTCTATATTGTCAGTTTTTTTAAATGCCGTTGCTCGGATGCACTTCTATTTTTGTGCTAGGAGAGGACGTTTGTTGCAAAGTGAATGCATATGCAGTTAAATGAACTATAAGAACAGAACTTATAGGCCATGTACTTCGCCAAACTCTATCAACTCAGGATTGTTTAATAAGTAATTCTGTGTTCAAGTTGGGTGCAATAGCTCATGAACTCCTTTTTTGTTCGAATTAAGAGTGAAGCTGTGACGAAAGATTTTGAGGATCACTTCAATTGATGGAGCAGACAAAATACTTGTTTATTCAAGTTAGAATGATGTTCTTGATGTATTAGAGCACTCCCTTGTTACTAACAATATCTCTTATGCTCGGATGAAAGGAGGAAGGGGAGATACTTATAGCCCGAGTCATGCTTAATTTTCTCTCTTACTACGCTGAGCTCTATAATGCTATTTTGAATCTGTTTGCCCACCTCTGCTTGCAGATAACACAAGGTGCATATGAAATTAGATTTCCTGAAGGTTCTGTATTGTTTTGCACTTCTCTCATGGAATGATGCTTTTGTATCTTGATGCTCAGGTTTGCATGGAGCAGATGGACATCTTAAAGCTTGAACTTGTGTTAGTGCAGAATGGCGCTCAACAAGGAGTACACGTACGCAGAGCTGGAGAAGGAACCGTACTGGCCATTTGAGAAGCTGCGGATCTGAATCACATGAGTTGGTGGTTTCATCGCCTCCAACATTGCTGGGCGCCTGAAGAGCGATGCACATTACATAATCTGGTGGTAGTTTCACCTTGTTGTTCTGGGCGTGATGGACAACTGCCTCAAGGTGACCACTGGGGTATTTCAGTTTTCAAGAGTCTCTTGTGGTGAAAGCTAATGCAGATGATGCAGATCTTGACCCTCATATTGGTCTTAGTTTCTCTAGCCTAACAATAAGTGATCTATTTTCGTGGTATGTGATCTAAATTGTATTGAGTACCATTCTAAAAATCTTGTTTTGAGTATATATAATTCACCTTTTCCGGGGACTTCTGCTTATTGATTGTAGTGCGATTGTTGCATTAAGGGATTTGCACCATTTTTAAATGTCCAGAGACAATAATTTTTGCTAGCTGTCTACTCTAGAGGCTTATTTCCAACTATTGAAAAAATTGACCGCACTATGCCTCCACACAAACAGCTCTATTTGGCACTTACAGCATGTAGTTGAGCCCAATTTTTGGTCTTCCATATTGGCCATGATGCATTTTTGTGGCTCTATCACAAACATGTTTGCATTTCGAGTTGTATCAGGCCTGTAGATCATGCACAAGTCCGTGTTGTTTTGCTTCCGTTCCCGGATGCCCAAGCATGCATGTCAATTGATGCATCTACCAGGTGCTTGTGTCGTTGGACTAGAAGTATGCACAGGAGCTATATGATACCGGTAGCCTAAACCGTGAGCACCCTCGAGGAGTGTGCGTCCTGGAGTGTGGCTAGGACGTGGCACCACTAAGCCGTACAACCTTAGGCCTCATGTCTCAGAGCATCAGTGCCTTGATTGCACCGTCCGTGAGGCCACCGACGCATCGCCGCCTCGCCGGAAGCCGCCGGCTGCGCTTACAAATTTACGACAGCAAGCAATCTAGCTTACAAATTAACATTTATGACATCATTCTGGTGAAATAAAAACATTGGTGCATCCCAGTTACTGAACTTTGGTTTATATTCCAGCTGTCGATTGATTTCCTTCTTGGTGTCTTCCATGCGATTCTGTTGGCAGAAGATGAACTCTACTAGCATTTTTGTTCTGGAAGAATGAATGTCCTTCTACATAGGAGCCATTAATTGTTTATTATTCTGATAACAACAAATTAGAACAATTTTGTTATTTAAAATCACTAATGAAATGGTTATTATAGTCGAACCTGTGTGAAATTTGTTGTCAAAATTGATCCATTCCACAACTCTATGTACTTCAAAACAAATAGGCCACAAGAACTCCTGAAATAATGGTTAGGTAATTGTTAGTATAGAAAATAAGTAATACACAAATAATATTGGCACATTACACATACCCATCACTTTGCTTAGGGACACCATGAATTTGCTTGATCCTCCAATTGTTTACATCCGCCATGGTCACCCCTGTACTTCTCGCTATGGCAAGCAACTTTTTAATTCCATTGATCTGCCATGTGCAAAACATTGTTAATATCATCATAATTAGATTTTAAAAAATAATTATCAATACATATATGCAAATAAATGACTCACCACTGTATCAACGTGATCTCTATACATTTGAAGATCCCTCAGAGAATCTAAAATTTGGAACTCCTTCGTATTGTTAAGGACTAGAAGGATCCAATGCTTCGTGACCAACAATGGGATGTAAACCTGCACAAATTTGTGGTTCAAATATCGACTAATGTTAACTCTAAAAAAGAATACATTATATGCTTTATATTTTACCAATTGATTCTCTGTTAAGTCTTGTGCATGGCCTACTAAATAGTCAAGTTGACTCTGGCAATTGTTGTACCGGTCTTCGCTAATAGATTTTACCCATCGATGAAAGAGCGAACCAAACACACACAAAAATTCTCCAGAACTTCCTCCATTTGACGATCCAAAAGTAATCTAATATAACCTTCCATATGCTTCACAATTGATGATGTTAAAATAGACTACCACATATTATAGTCTGTAGGACCCCGGATCGGCTATCCAGAATCCCCTGTGTATTTCTGTACTAGTCCCAGATCAGTAGCTAGTACACACAGTCAAATAGTGATGAATCGACAACCATATCACAAATACATATAACTAAATAAGAATAACACCAAATAAAAGCGAAGACTTTATGGTCAAGGTTTACCATTACGGCCTCAACAGGCAGAACAACTTGAATAACTGCAGCGGAAGACGAAAACACCAAGGCGACCCATCCAAGTGCCCACAGGCAATCGAGTGGGGAGCGCGTCCTAGTCGTTGGAATTCCTTGACAGCTTCTTTCACTTCTGAGATATGATTAGAATGTTGCACGTGAGTACATAAAGTACTCAGCAAGTCTGGGAAATTATGCACCATGAAGGCTATCCAAAGATGGCTTAATATGGTTCTTTTGCATAAAGCCAAGTTTCATCAAATCATACTTGTTAATAAGTTTCACAAAGCATATTTTAGCAATTCTTTTTAATAATTAAATTATGTAATATTGCAGTGAAGGTTCTAACCACCACTCACTAATATACAGGCTCTATCCGCCACATTCCAAAAAGATCATGATTCAATCCATTCACATGGCTCTGTCTGCTACGGTTCACAAAATCAGGTTCATTCCACCTACCTGGCTTTAGCCGCCAGAAGCACACCCGAGAGTTCTAACCGCTCTCGGACCCCAAAACAAACCATTGTTTAGTCTGAAACTAAAAACCAAAGTCTACCAGTATGAAAGCATTCAACAAGCTTTGCCTTTGACCGTAGGCACGGCTATTCGAATAGTTTTAACTCTGCAGAGGTGTACAACTTTACCCACAAGATATGATATTCCCTTGGTGCCAAGCTATTAGCACACTTCCTTAGGTGTGCCGGCAGGGATATCATGACAAGGCCTTTACAATGTATACACCTAACCTGACCCACCCGCTGAGGTTTCACCGCTGTTAGGGTTATATCTACCCAGTACAGAAGCCCCCTCTTGCGCCGTGTGAGAAAAACAACAACATTGCCTCTATCCGGCGCTCACATTCCACCGTTCGGTGAGTCTAAGTTAGGTTTCTACAAATTATTCAGCCAGGTCGTACCCACTTTGACATGTGGTTGTACGGTTATGCTTAGAATGGAGACAGTCATAAGCGTCGGTCCTTAACTAACTTGGGGCGGTACTTGCACAATGAAAGCTAGCACTCCATCCGCACCCACCCGACAAACCATTCCGCCCCAGTCCAAACCATTTTTCATTTTTCATTTTTATTTTGTAAACCAACGGCAATACTCCTTGCCTATAATTTCCAACACAAGTTGTCAAGACTTAAAGGTAATTCCCACCCATAGGTGAATACTGACCGATTGTGAGTCTAAGCATTTCTACCGTACTATTCTATTCCACCAATAGTTTATTTTATAAAATACAAATCTTAGTGTTGATAAAACGTGATTATAATTAAGTCGGTACTTTCCAAAATTCATGAGACCCCCAAGATTCCTCCATTCTTATCATGGTACTATATAATCCAATCCAGTTTAGTACTTCCACCATGTAAAGTTGATATCATGTGCCATCATAACTCCAAAATCACGCCAAGCTATTATTATCATTGTATACGAAACAATCTCCTCAAAATATGAGTCTTCTTATTGATTACCCATCATCCACACATCGATTGGTCTTTTAATCTACTTGATCCACCGAGAATAAATCATAATCTCATCCCCGAGCATATTTCATGAAAGATTCTACAAATCCAAGATTTCATTAATTCATTACATAGAGCTGTTTCCATAAACAATGACACCAAGTTGACTAAGCAAATCACCCCCAATCCACATTATTCATAATCTCACGCAAATGGTTATCACAAAACCCTATTTCCCAAAATCATCTACTAAACCACCGAGTACGATTCTAAGTATTATCCACTTCATACATCAAGTGTATTTGATAATATCATTGATTAAATCATCGAGTATCATTCTCCCCATCACCTATTGCAACCCTTCGTATTGTCATCGCTAAATCATCTACATTTTGTCCACCAAGAATACGTAATAATATCATTTACTAAACCACCAAACATTCTGGATTATTCACAATTCTCCATAAATGATTACCACATAGTATGCTTGTTAAAATCCACTGAAATATAAGCCACCACATATTCTACTTAATCCACAAGTATGCCTCTCAATATCATTTATTTACTTTTACCGACTATTATTCTTGACATCATACATCTTCCAATATTCTCACAATCCACACAAATTATATGGATTACCATTCATAGATCAATTCCGTAACGACTACCCCCACATCGCTAATATTCACGAAATCTCCAATTTACATTTCATACCACTTGTTCCACCGATCGTGTCGTCCCAACAGTCTTTTTCCCTAATTAAAGAATATTTTTCCAAAAAAATTTATATTGGTGGATTACTATACTAGGGCGACAAAGGATCAGGGATAACAATGTCAAGGAGGTAGGAATAACAGGTATAACTAATAACCTAGCGTTAACATCATCCATTTAGTATAAATAGCAATGCAATTTGTAAAACAGTGTAAAACATTTATAAATCATGGGATCAAAATGCGTCAAGGAGACTTGCCTCAGTCACAGCGAGAATGCTGAACTCTTTGAAGTCCGGCGGCGGGGTCGGCGGACTCGGTAGGATCGTCGACTACGCGCAAAACGAGACAACAAATAAATACAAGAAAATAAATAAAATCCAAAAATTACAAAAGTAGTACTGGCAGGTAGGTATTTATTTTAGATGAATTTAGGAATTTGAACGGAGTCAATCGGAGTTCGAAAGGAGAAGTTATGCGCTTCCGAAGTTCGAATTTTGGAAAATTGGAAAACGAGGGAATATTCTGAGGAATATTCCTTTTCTTATTTTCTGAATTTTGGACTCTATTTGTGCCTTTGACGTGTGGGGCCACCATGTCATTGAGATAAAGGTCAACTTCTCCATGGCTCCATTCATGGCAAGAAGCAGAGCAAGGGAAGCTCAGGGGCGCCGTGGAGAGGAACTGGCGGCCGGCGGCGCGGTAGGCGCGGCCGCAGGCGCGGCGGCAAGCCGAGCAGTTTCGAGGCGGCGCGACGCTGCGGCGGGCGCAAGGCGGCGGGAAGCGCGGGCGCGCGGGAGGCAGCGAGGCGGCGGCCGGCCGAGTGGCGGCGAGGTGGCGGCGCGAGTGGTCGTGGCGCGGCAGCCGGCGAGGTGGCTGGCGGGCCGGCAGGCGCGGCGACGCCGGCGACGGCAACGGTGGGGCCGGCGGCCATGCACGCACGGGCACAAGAAACAGAGAAGCTCGAAGAGCTCCAAAAATTGCGAAATTTGCAACAAATTGCACATGATGCGGCCGATTGAATGAAGGATAATCAGGAGCACATCTAGACGGACTTACACTTGCAAGGAATTGATCAATCGCTCGCCGGAGGAGATGGAGCAAAACATTTTTAACACCAAGCAAATCAACTCGTCTACTCGATAAAACTACTCACTCTAACTGGGCTAAACGGCTCGACCACCGAACGAATCTTGGCCACTTAACCTATAGGGTTAGTCTAAGATCAACCTTGCTTCTTTGGTTTTCACCGATCAAGGGTTGGATCCTCACCAGGAAGACGCACAACTTCCGTATCAACCTTTGCAGAATTGCTCCTCTTGAGTCATCAAGCCTTGAAGTCGAAAGTGGGAACTCGATTACCCTAATATAGAAGTGGTTAAGGGAGGTATAGTCCAATTTACATTCCAGTTACTGAACTTTGGTTTATATTCCAGCTGTCGATTGATTTCCTTCTTGGTGTCTTCCATGCGATTCTGTTCGCAGAAGATGAACTCTACTAGCATTTTTCTTCTGAAAGAATGAATGTCCTTCTACATAGGAGCCATTAATTGTTTATTATTCTGATAACAACAAATTAGAACAATTTTGTTATTTAAAATCACTAATGAAACGGTTATTATAGTCGAACCTGTGTGAAATTTGTTGTCAAAATTGATCCATTCCACAACTCTATGTACTTCAAAACAAATAGGCCACAAAAACTCCTGAAATAATGGTTAGGTAATTGTTAGTATAGAAAATAAGTAATACACAAATAATATTGGCACATTACACATACCCATCACTTTGCTTAGGGACACCATGAATTTGCTTGATCCTCCAATTGTTTACATCCGCCATGGTCACCCCTGTACTTCTCGCTATGGCAAGCAACTTTTTAATTCCATTGATCTGCCATGTGCAAAACATTGTTAATATCATCATAGTTAGATTTAAAAAATAATTATCAATACATATATGCAAATAAATGACTCACCACTGTATCAACGTGATCTCTATACATTTGAAGATCCCTCAAAGAATCTAAAATTTGGAACTCCTTCGTATTGTTAAGGACTAGAAGGATCCAATGCTTCGTGACCAACAATGGGATGTAAACCTGCACAAATTTGTGGTTCAAATATCGACTAATATTAACTCTCAAAAAGAATACATTATATGCTTTATATTTTACCAATTGATTCTCTGTTAAGTCTTGTGCTTGGCCTACTAAATAGTCAAGTTGACTCTGGCGATTGTTGTACCGGTCTTCGCTAATAGATTTTACCCATCAATGAAAGAGCGAACCAAACACAAAAAAATTCTCCAGAACTTTCTCCATTTGACGATCCAAAAGTAATCTAATATAACCTTCCATATGTTTCACAATTGATGATGTTAAAATAGACTACCACATATTATAGTCCAATATTAGTCTAAATAAGCAAATAATAAATGGAAGTGACTTACCTTATCTCTCAGATATTTATCTTCACCATCTTTAGATGATGGGATTGTAAGGCATTTTAAATCCTTTGCATTGAAATCATTGCCATTCCTCAAGTCAACTAGGATGGTGTTCGGACTCGAATATAAATACTGCTTCACGTACTCAATTGAAACAATTTATTTAGCATCCACTCCTACGATTCAAATATGATAGCATTATTTATTCAAATAATTCTCTCTAGAATATCCAAAGGATTATACGTAGAACATTCGTGTCGGTGTTTCGAATACCGGCAATACGATTTTAAGTCTAGGGGTCGCGCTTCCTCTCCTCGAATGGCCTGACTCAGGGAGCCTAAGATGTATACTGGTTCGGGCTGAATGTCCCTACTCCAGTTCGTGAGGTGGATGTATATTGCTTTTGGGAGCAAATGGCTGTGGGGTGTTACAAGCGAGGGCTAGGAGCCGAATGAGAATGTAAGTGCTGCCCGAAAGAAAAGATCGATCCCCCTTCCCTGGGGTCCTGCTTCCCTTTATATAGACGGAGGGAGCAGGTTACATGGGAATTTGGAAAGAAAAAAGGTGGGGTTTTCCTACGCCTTGAAGTCGTGGTGGCTGACCACCCTCTGCTCACCATGCGCCGGGTTGGTAGACTCATCGAACGGCGTGGTTCTCTGTTTCGTCGGGAAGTGGCGTACCTACCCTCTGAGCGTCTGCTAGGCGCTGACGTAGGGCTTTGACTCTGGCGTTGCCTCGGGAGGGAGCGTGCCTTGGGAGGGAGCGTGCCTTTTCGCTGAGCACGTCTGGGTGATGAGACCGGTGTCTTGACCTCCTTGCTGCTTGGGGAAGGAGCCACCTACCCTCGCACGGCCACCTCCGTGTTGAGAGCATCCACTAACCGCTAAATAAAACAAAAAAGATACTATATCCGATCAATTCAGTTCTCTTCCTTCTCTGCCTCAGCAGCCTTCTTCTGGCGAGCACCGATCTGGCGCTGGTTCATCCTCTCAACACGGAGCTTAGTGTAGGCCTTGAACGCTTTCATCTCGTCAGTAACCTACACAACCTCAACCGAGCGCTCCTCAGGAGCACGAGCAATAGGCATGTAGTCGCCCTGGACCTGGGTGGCAGTGGCAAGCTCCAGCATAAGAACATCAACAGAAAGATAAAGGCTGTTACATAATAATGGAAAATCATAGTAGTTCCTCGATTTTGATTGCAAGGAGAATAAACTGAACACACAAGCCCCTCAAGCTAGCATATGAAAACACATGCAACAGTGGTCATTATGCAGAGACTTGGTCTGAAAATTCAGGCAACATCAGGAACCCAACTAAGTACTTCTATTCAACTTCTCTAGTATCAGGGGATCATCAAAGGCATAGGATGCAAGGCTCACAAGTCCCCGAGTGTATAGAGGCTAATCAAATTTAAACAGATGTTGGCCAGCACCGAAGCACAGATCTCCCAATAATGTTGCTCATAGGAAGTGGCCCCCTCAAATTTCAAGACATTCGAAACCGATCAGGCGTAAGTTCTATCAGCCATCAGGCGAAACCTTCAGTAACTAAACTAGTTTGGTTTGGAGCATACTAGTTATGTGAATCAAAGCTGTTATTACAGTTGTCAACCATCACAAACACATACCCTTCCAGTACAACCTGCAGGAGTAATAACATCGATTCATTAACAGAAATGAGAAGGGCTAACTCTTGACATACATTTTGTGTATAAATATGCCCAAGGAGATACATCGTCGTCAATATTTTCACGACATGTACAATACATAATTTCAAATTATGCTTGCCTTTCCATGACTCATGTGAGCAAAACCAAACATTCCGATCGAATCTGTTCAACTAAGTCTAAGTAAGCAAGATTACACAAGCAGTAGAGTAATGACGCAACATACACAATTCTGGGTGGTAAACAAAGAAGATAACATACCATTGGTTACATCTCATATTTGTGTGGCTCCATTGCAACCTCCTCATCCTGAACTACTCCATTGACTAGCAACTTGCCATCACACACCTATCAAAGAACAAGTGACCAACAGTTATAACTCAAGCTAGGGAAACAAAACTGTTTTCGTCACAGTCCCCTCCCTTGGCCACAACTCTCTTGATGAACACATCACCCGGGCTGTAGCCCAAAGCCTGCCATAAATTGCAATTCAAACATCATATTCACTATGAAGTATGAACAATCAAATCTTTAACAGAGAAATTATAGAGATTGGAAATCATACCTGAAGAGTTGGGGGAGCACGGAAGATCACAATGTCCAAGAATTCGGGTTCCTGGAATATGTATGACACCTGTTGATCACAACAACATCAGGAAACAAGTAATGACGTTAGGAAAAATATACTAGATGTTTGTCACTTTCTTCAAAAGGAAAGATTGCCAGAAAGTGTTTGTCACTTTCTTCAAAAGGAAAGATCGAATCACTTAGGATCGGCACTCTGCCAATGACTGGGGCCATCTTGACTCAAAAAATGACATCTCATACCTAAGCTATGAAACCAAACACCATGATGTTCAACACACGTACATTCCAATCAGGAGCACATATAGTCATTGTCATTAACAGCATGATCAGCTTGGTTTTTATTTCTTCGAAAGCATCTGTAGTTGCCATCGCTTAATTTACCGATCAAAACTTTCTGGCAAAATCAGCTTTCTCGCTGATGCTAATTTTGACCATCCAATGTCCAATGTATCTTATTTCCAATCCACTGAATGTGATCTCCGTGTAGAGCGGAAGGAACACAATAAATCGCATGAATTCATACCGCCAGGAGATTTTCGGATTGACAGTACCGCGTCCCTACGGAGGGTTCAAAGTTCAAGAACACGGTGGATCAAGACTTGCTAGTCGATTTTACCTAAATTGGCAAGGAGATGCTAATCATCGGTGATAGCTGATGGCAGGTGACAAAGAGTGAGCCCTCGGTGGGCCCGTCGCCACCGCCCACATGCGTTTCCACAAATTCCCACCGCTGGTACTGCCGCCGTCGCTGCTTCTCCCACCCTCCCGCACTCTCCAAGTCGGGGATGATGGTTCGTGTGCTGGGATGCGACGAGGTAGCAAAGGAGGAAGAGTCGATTTGTGCCTCTGGTTCGGGCGGAGGTGGCGCCGAGGATGGGAGACGGAGGAGGCAGTGCGCATTGGAGTAGCGACGAGAGAAGGGGATCGGGGGGACCTGGACTGCCGACACAGGTAGGGCGGTTCCCGGATGCAGCGTCGGGAAGCGCCGGGAGGCATCGACGGCGGGCGGAGGAGGACGCAGTGACGGGAAAAATGCGGGACGGGCGGAGGAGAAGCAGCGAATGGAGGCGTGGGGACGCCTTGACACCGAGCGCATCAGGAAGCGAGCTACGGGAGTCGGAGGTTGATGCGAACGACGGGGAGGCAGAGGTCGAGGCGATTTCGTCGGCGGAGGATTGACGCGAGCAGTTCCGACAGAAGTGGATCGAAGGGGAGGGCCGGGAGATTGGGTAAGGGCTCGGGCTGGAATCCACGGGCCATAGTCGAAATACGGTAGGACAAATCTGCCCTTGCTTCAATTAGTGTGATTGCTTTTAGATTAGTGCAGTTTATTTTCTGAAAGAGCATAGAAGCACTTCTCATTTAATTACTGTATTCAGTTTTTTTGTGTCTCATAGGCAGCTGTCCTTTAATGTTGGATGCCATTGTCTTGCATGCTTAGTACAGTACCAATTTCTTCATTTAGATTTTTTTGCTGGTGGATGCTAATGATCTAAATTCACAAACATGTGAAACCATCAGCATAATATTTAGTTTATTTTTATTATTGTTTTGTTGGTTAGAAAGATATCAGCCCCCCTGTAGGAACGATATCGAAAGAACGATATCGAAAGAGAAGGGCAATCAACCTTCTGAGTTCTGAGTTTATTTCTCATCTGTTCTACTGCCTATACATTTATTACTCTGTCAATATGATATGAGATGGATCATTATATAGATGTTTTCATATGATGCAATCCTTGCGTGTGTCCTATTTTCCAAATACTTCACTGCATCAAAATTGGCCGCACGCAGCGTAGCGCGTGAAATCTATCTAGTTGATCATACAGCTATAAATAAAGCAGAGTCTGCCTGATGGAAGTATTGCCAGGAAAGCAATCAAGTATCTGTTCTGCTCTGAAATCAGAACGTTCCAGCGACTTACTGTTATTTGTCCGAGACAATCGTTTTGTCGCCGGAAGAATAGAAGTAATTGTTCATGTGATTTTGTGTTTGCTGTCTCTTATCGCAGGTTTGTTACTGGCCCAATTCCAACATTTGGTATCAGAGCTTGGGATTAAACTCCGAAGACTGCAAGATAGACTACGATGGCGATGGTGAACGCTGGAGGAGATGCATCCGAGGCACGGCAGGAGGCTATGTCACCGGTAATGTATCCCCAACTTTCGCGCAGCAGCTACACCATATGGGCCATAAAGATGCGTGTCGCTATGGAGGCTCAGGAGATGTGGAGCGCGATTGATCCAAGTGCTGCTGCATACAATAAAGGAGGTGCAGAGTACCGGAAGGATCGTTTGGCGCTATCCGCAATCTATCAAGCAATCCCGGAGAATCTCATGATCTCAATTGCCGGAAAGGACTCAGCAAAAGAGGCATGGGAGGCAATCAAAACGGCAAACGTCGGGCACGATCGTGTGCGCGAAGATCATCTACAAACTCTCAAGAGGGACTTTGAGAATCTAAGGATGTAAGATGGCGAATCCATTGACAGCTTTACCGAAAGGGTTTCGACCATTGTTAATGGAATCCGAAGCCTGGAAGATGACAAGGAGAAGGCTCTCACCGAAAAGGAAGTGGTGAGACGATTTCTACGTGCTGCACCAGCGAGATACATGCAACTTGTTATCTCAATTGAGCAGTGCGTAGACCTAAGTACCTTGACACTAACTGATCTCGTCGGACGCTATAAAGCATATGACGAGAGGATGAAAAGCGCCATGGGCAACGCAAGGGAGGAGGAGCAACTGATGTTCACACGAGCACAGTGGGAAGCTCTCTCTCAAAATCAAAAAAAGGAGGAAAGCTCGTCGAGTGCTGCAGGATACAAGAAGAAATTTGTACCGCAAAACCGACAAGGGAACCAAGGTCCAAACCGGTATTCCAGGAAAGAAGGTGAGTCAAAACCAAGATTCGACAAGAAGAAGATCAAGTGCTTTAACTGCAGTATTTTTGGACACTTCGCGTCGGAGTGCTGAAAACCAAAGAAGGAAAAAGCTTTGGTTGCGGAGAAAGGAGGAGATGATAATCATGTATTGATGATGGCGAAACTTGGTGATCAAACCGAAGCGCCAGAAGGATCCTTACGTCTCGGCAAAATGGAGTCAGATGCCAAGAAGTGTTGGTACCTTGATTCAGGTGCTAGCAACCACATGACCGGATGCAAGGATCATTTCTTTGATTTGGACATGACTGTATCAGGATCAGTTCAGTTTGGTGATGACTCAAAAGTTGCTATAGCCAGACAAGGAACAGTGTTGCTTCAGGGAAGAAATGGCGAACACCGAGCTCTACAAGATGTCTATTATATTCCAAAGTTGACTGGAAATATAATAAGTCTAGGATAGCTAGAAGAGCGGGGTTTCAAGATCGTCACGAAAGATGGATTTCTTCGCGTGTTTGATCGGCAAAATCAGCCACTGTTTCGGGTATAGAGGAGTAGGAACATGTTATATGTGTCTAATCTCAACCTAGCTCAACCCGTGTGCCTTATGGCTAGCATCAACACTGATTCATGGAAGTGGCAT
Organism: Rhipidocladum racemiflorum; assembly: GCA_036346355.1. NCBI lineage: Eukaryota > Viridiplantae > Streptophyta > Magnoliopsida > Poales > Poaceae > Rhipidocladum > Rhipidocladum racemiflorum. The sequence goes on from CM070570.1 coordinate 62,755,377, forward strand.
GCTCGCTTTGGACACCTGAACTTCCAAGCACTCCGCAAACTAGGCCGAGAGGGTCTAGTGGAAGGAATTCCAATCATAGAACACACAGAACAGCTTTGTGACGGTTGTATGGTGGGGAAACAACGGCGAATTCCTTTTCCTCGTCAATCACAGTTCAGAGCAAGACATGCATTGGAATTGGTACACGGAGATCTCTGTGGACCAATCACACCGGCTACTCCAGGTGGGAAAAGATACTTTCTGTTGATGGTTGATGACTACAGCAGATATATGTGGGTTGCTCTTCTGAAAAGCAAAGATGAAGCCTTCCAGGAATTCAGGAAGATCAAGGTAGCTGCAGAAGTTGAAGCCAGAACGAATCTGATGGCATTCAGATCAGACCGAGGTGGTGAATTCAAATCAAGCGAATTTGTCACTTACTGTGAAGAAAAGGGGATAAAAAGGTACTTGACTGCGCCTTATTGTAACACCCCAAATTTTTGCTTTTCATGAATTTAATTAAGATTTGGCACTTTGGTGGATTTTTGGAATTTTCTGGAATTTATTTGGATTTATTTGGAATTTATTTGAATTTATTCCCTTTTGGAATAATTAAAGAACTTGATTTTACAAATAAATTTTTGTTGGAAATATTTTATTTGAGTCCAAAATGTTCCAAAATATTTTCTAGATTTTTTCTGGAATTTTTCTGAGTGTTTTGCTATTTTTAATGAATTAAATGAATTTCTGGGAATTAATTTGAATATTTAAACGCTAGAAAAACCGAGTTGGTTTGTACTGTTCATCCGACCGGACCCGAGTCCGAGTCGGACTCGAGTCCGACCCGAGCTAGCCGTTCCGGTTGAACCCAGTCGCCTAACCCTAACCCTCTCGACCGTCCGATCAAGATCGAACGGCCGAGATTGAGCCACGTCGCCGAACCCGAGCCTGACCGAGCCAGCCAGGTCGCCCGAGCCGGACCCGAGCCCAAACCCCCGCACCATTGGATCTTGATCCAACGGCTTGCGTTGAGCCACGTCACCCAATCTGAATCCAAATCGGATTCCGCCGCCTCAGCTGTGTGGGCCTCGGTTTCCGCGGTTTTCACGGACGCCGAGGGGCCTATTTAATGCGCCGCTGCCGCCAGCGTGTGCTCCGTTTCCGTGCGCACCCGTAGCCCTAGACCACGTCGCCTGAGCCGCCGTGGTTGCGCCGCAATCGCTCACCGTAGTTGCATTAGGGCTCCGTCGCGGTTAATCGCCGTTTCCGCCGCCGTCCTCCGCCGCCGTTAAGCCCAGATCCGGAACCGCAAGGACGAGACACGTCGGAGGGGACCCTTCACTCCGCCAGAATCGCGCCCAAGCGCCGTTGCCGTGGTCGCCGTCCTCGTCTCCGGTGAGCCATCGCCGGACCCCGAACTCCCTCCACCGTCCGATCCAGATCCAAGGGCCCAGATTCGTCCACGTCACTCCCCGGTGAGATCCACGTTCTAATCCCCAGATCTATTTCCAACCGTTGGATTTAGATCCAACGGTTTAGATTGTGCCACGTAGCTAGAACCGCACCGTACTAGATCCAATCTCAGCCGTTAGATCTAGATCGAATGGCAAGGGTTAGCCGCGTTGTAAACATTAGATTGGATCTTAACCGTCCGATCAAGATCGAACAGTCCAGATCAGCTGTGTAGTTTCCAAAACGCGTTAAGCCAGATCCGATCTGGGCCGTTAAATTTCAAATCAACGGCCGAGATCTAGCCACGTGTGCGGAAGCCGAACCGGCGGCGGCGTGGCGAGGGCGAGGTCGGCCGAGCGGCGGGCCCGTTTGTCCGATGGCGTCTGCAGTGGACCCGGTGCCACCGTGGACCGAGCCATGCACGTGGACCACGTCCGTAGACCAGGACACGTGGCAGCACCCGGGTGGTGCCACGTGTCATGGTGACGTCATGCTGGCGTCATCGGGGGACTCGGCTGGTGCTGACGTCAGCGGATCCACGTGGACCAATGAGGTGCTGACACGTGTCATGCTAACGCAATAAATCCTTTTTCCGAAAATGAAATTATTTATTTAATTCGGTTTATTGATTTTAAATATAGATTCAAACTTCAAACGCTTATAACTTTTGCGTTTTAACTCCGATTTGAGTGATTCAAATTTCTAAATTTTCATAAAAATGAGACCTACTCAAATATGAATTTTAATTAATTTTTGATTATGAATATTTCTTTGTTTATAATTAATTAATGTTTTCTTTAAACTTTAAACGGTTATAACTTTTGCATTTAAACTCCGAATTTGACGATTCCAGTTTCTAAAAATTCATAAAATTATGCTCTCTCTGTTTATGAACTTTATTTGGATGTTTGGACACTTTTTGCCTACTATTTATTTATTTATTTCTATTTGCACGCGTTACGAGTAGACGTTGAAGTGCCCGAAGGCTTCGAAGGTGAAGTGTTGACCCAGGAGCCAGCTCAAGACCAAGAACAAGTACTCTTTGAAGGCAAGTTGTGCTTTGATCATGTTGATCCCATTTTCAAATTAATTTGGTTTAAACTATTGCATGCTAGCTTGATTAGAAAATGCTTTACTTAATTACGGGAAATTAGATAAATGCCAAATTGCTGTATGACACCTTGGTTAATTAAATATGTGCCATGACCCCTTGTCACCCTAGTTGTGGATAATTAGTTGGACATTATTAAATTGCCAACATGGGTAGTTAGACCGATGTAGTATGCTTAGCCTTGCCACGTGAAATGTTTTGGACCATCAAAATCTAATATTGACTTAATGAGATATTGAACCTGTTTTGAAAGAAGTATCATGTGTTATGATTGTTGATGGCACGTGGTGCATGGTAATCAACTGGGGGTTTGATAAATAGATTTCGACCGGGGCATGTGGCAAGAATGATCGAGTGGGCCAGTTGTGGCACCGGGAACGTTGGTTTGGTTCTTTGGGTAGTCTTGCCCTGGTCACCCTAAGGATTTAACCTTGCAAGCCTTTGAACTGAGTCAAGCGTGCAACCACATGTCTGTAATGGGACGGACCTAGTTGAATAAGTTGCTAATAACGTACCTGTGGTACCTCGGGGTGTCAACTATACCTTTTGTGTAGTTGTACGGGGGAGCGTACCGGGGCTGCGGCCAGGTACCCATCTAACGGTGGATTGGCCTAAACTTCGCCTTCGCTAAGGGAAGGGTTAGTGTGCAATCACCGGGGAGGACCACTTGTGCTGTTAGAAGCTTCCGAAAGACTTTGTTACGGACACTCACCTTTGTGGTGTTTGGCTGTATCTTGTGGGTAAAGTGCATAACCTATGCAGAGTGTAAAATCTATTCGAATAGCCGTGTCCGTGGTATTGGACATTGCTCGGGAATTACAGTCAAGGGTTAGACTTTCTTGAAAATAACTTGGACTTGGAGGGTTGGGTTTGGTTTATTAGTGAGGTTGATGGAAATGTGGATTAGGAAATGGAAAAGATGTGTATTAAATCCCTGGAAAAGTTATTGATCTTATACTTTTTTCTACTGCTTTCGAATCTACTTATGCTACTTGTCAAATGCTGTTTTACTGCAATTATGCCCTGAGCTATTCCTTTGTACTAAGCCATGCATGTAGTATATTAGTTTGCATTCTGTGCATGACTTGCTGAGTACCAAGTACTCACCCTTGCCGCAATACAACACCAGTTGAAGAAGAGTCTACACCAGCTTCGGAGGAGGAGCTCCAAGAGGACGCATCTAACTAGGAAGCGAGCCCAGTCAGTTGCCTATGGTATACTGGATGGCGCCACGAAGTTATCTTATTTTTCCGCTGCTGTTATTTCTCTTTTATTTAGTTTTCGCCCTGCGTGGCGTATATTTGTAACTCGACCCTAAGGTTCAGCAACCCGTTTGGTTAACTAATTAAGGTATCTTATTATTTCGTTGAGTATGATTGTGATATTTACCAATGTTGAGACTGTGTGCACTAGCGCGTTCCTGGACTAGTGCTGAATACACAGAGGGTCCGAATTTACAAATTCGAGTCCCGACACTTACTCCCTGTGGGATGTCAGAGACAGGGGTCCCGCAAGAGGGGCCCACACCCGACTGGGCCTGACAGGCGGAATAGAAAGCCCAAAGCCCAGAAGCACCACGACGGGCCCGGAGGAGGCCTTCGACTTGCTCCCCAAGGCAGCTCCTGATCCTTCGGGGAAGCTTCACGCCACGCCCTAACAACCCGCCAGGAACGAAGCATGCGATCGACATCGCGAGCTGCGGATGCTGGAACCTGACAAGGCGGCAGGCGTGGGTCGGGGAAAGCATAACCACCTCTCCAAGACGTAGAGCGTGGATGCAGATAATGACAAGGGACATGTCGTTCAGGCCACCATGTTCAGGGCCCGGTGGCGCCCATCGATCGTGTATCCTTCCCCCAGTATATAAGGGGAGAAGGGAGAAACAAGAAAAAGGGAGGACATACACAATATATCCAAGAACACAGGACTAGGGTATTATCTCCTCCGAGAGAGCCCGAACCTGTCTAAAACAGATTGCCCCCGCATCCTGTGTTACCATCAAGCTCAGATCCCGCACAAATCCCCTAGAATCACAAATCTTATTGCCGGCGAAACCGATCGTCGACAGTTGGCGCGCCAGGTAGGGGATCGTGTCAAGATCTTCGTCAAGCTTGATGGCTGCGACGAGCGAAGTCTCCACAGTCTTCTTCCCGGGCCAGGTCTTCCGTTTCGGAAGCCTGACCTTCATCTCCAACGACTTCGGAAGCCTTTCCCTCTCTAAGGGAACCGCGCTGCAGCGCGGTGAGGTTTCCGGCGACCCATCGTCACGACTTCCGCGCCGATCGGAGGGTCCCCCTGTCTCGTGCTCTAAAGTGCCGAGTGGGGATCCGAAGGCTTGCTCCAGCCAGGGAGTCGGGCTCGAGGACGCCGAGGCGCGAATGGTGGGGGTTCTCACCGCCAAGCCACTCGGCACCCCCGAGCGCCTAGGTTTATCGTCTCCAGGCTCACCCACCTCAGCGGCCGAGTCAGAAGAAAGCCTAGAGAGCTGCTGGAATTTCCGTAGAGTCTGCGTAATCGAAGGCTCGCGGGCAGATTCGCAGCAGCGCCTCGACACCTCAGTCGCCGCCGATTTGGAAGGTGGCCGAGTGACTGAACCTGACGCACGGGCGCGTACTCTCCGGGACCGCGCCCGGGCTGTCAATGAAGACATCCTGCAAGCCAAGATGGGGGACCAGGCTGTTTTTCGTACCCCACAGCAGAATATCGTCGCCTCCAAGACACTCCTGGATACCCTGACCCCTATGCTGGGGGCGGGTGATCCAGTTGCCCCGATCATGGCCCAAGTAAAGGCCATGGTGTGGCGGCGGCTATCCAAAGAGCCCAAAGCGACCCGGCCGGCGAAGGAGTTGTCGCGTGGTCGGCGAGGACCAGGCGACCAGCGGCCGTCGGTCGGGAAGCCCGCCAGACACATCATGTTCTACAGCGGAGACGACCTGCGACACGGCATCAACCGCGACCTCCGCTCAGACCTCGGCGCCAGGCGCGCGGCCGAGAAAGGAGGAACAACGCCGTCAAGCCGGCGAATATGAACGCTCTGACATCCTTCCGCGAGATCGCGAAATGCATGGCGCGATCCCCTCGCGTCGATCACCACCCGGGGGTGTCGCGGTCATCGAAGGGGTTGCGCGTTTACCCTCACCTACGCCGAGTGGTTTGGCACGATGGATTTAATCCTAAAGGCATCACTAGGTTCGACGGTGAGAGGGACCGGAGGCTTGGCTACAAGTATATGCTCACAGCGGTCGGGGCAGCAGAGGACAGTAATGGCAAACTACTTGCCGGTTACCCTCTCGCCTCTGGCCCAAGCTTGGCTCACCGGACTTCCAGCGAACTCTATAGATTCCTGGGGAGATCTGTGTGAGCAGTTCATTTCAAATTTCCAAGGCACTTACGAGCGCCCGGGCACCCCTTGGGACCTATACCAGCTACACCAAAGGAGGAACGAACCCCTCCGGGAGTTCGTCAAGCGCTTCATGCACAGGAAGAGCACCGTCCGGGATGTCACAGATGCGATTGTGATAGCTGCCTTCCAGAAAGGGGTCAGCGACCCCGACCTCATCAAGAAGATGTCCCGGAAGCCACCCACGTCGGTCCGGGAGCTGTTCGCCCTAGCGGACCGTTACGCTTCAGCCTCCGAGGCTCTGGCGGAACGGCGTGACGAGGGGAAGGATCAGGCTGAACCCCCCCGGCGGAAAGAAAAGAAGCGCAAGGGCGAAGAGCTGGTGGCAGTCGCTGCACCAACTCACCCTCGCGCCCTCAAAGAGGATGGATATGATAAGGTTATGAACTCACCCTGCCCTTTCCATCCGAAGGGGAGGCATGCCGCCAAGGACTGCTTCACCCTAAAGAGGTTCGCCCGCGAGAGCAAGAAGCAGGCTGGACAAGGTCCGAGTGGGCACGCCGCCAACAAGCCACCTCCCCCCGAAGCCGAGGAGGACTATCAGGAAGCCGATCTCGAGCTCAACTACATATTCGGGGGCTCAGCCGCGTATGAGTCCAAGCGGAAGCAAAAGCTCACCGCCCGGGACATCTACGCGGTGCAGCCGGAAACGCCCCAATATGTACGCTGGTCCGAGGTCGCGATAACCTACGACCGCTCGGATCACCCAGATCACGTCCCGTTCCCCGGCAGGTATCCTCTCGTCTTGGCGCCCGTCGTCCGCGGCATCAAGCTCAAGAGGGTATTGATCGACGGCGGAAGCGGGCTCAACGTCCTCTTTGTCAAAACCCTCGACGATATGGGGATTCCACGCTCCGAGCTAAAGCACGGATCGTCGCCTTTCCACGGTGTCATACCCGGGACTTCAGCGACACCACTCGGACAAATCACTCTGCCGGTCACTTTCGGCGCAAGGGAGAATTACCGGACAGAGAACCTTAGCTTCGAGGTGGCAGATTTCGCAACAGCATATCATGCCATCTTGGGGAGACCAGCGCTGGCCAAGTTCATGGCAGTACCCCACTACACGTATTTGACGTTGAAGATGCCGGGGCCGAGTGGTATCATCGCTCTGCGCGGTGACATGAAGCAGTCTTTTTCCTGTGACAGGGAAAGCTGCGAGATGGCCGAGTCCCTGGAGGCGCTAGCAGGTCGGGAAGGGATCCGGCGAGAAGCGGATTCCGGGAAACCAGAAGGCGGCGTCCCCACCCGCAAAGCGCGAAGCCCAGGGATTGGCCCCGAAGAAGGTACCAAAAAAATCCTCCTCGACCCGTCCGATCCGTCGCGAACCACCTTGATCGGGACAGGGCTCGGGAACAAATAGGAGGACGTGCTCGTCACTTTCCTGCGGGCGAATAAAGACGTCTTCGCCTGGAAGCCGTCGGACATGCCCGGAGTTCCCAGGGAGGTGATCGAGCACGCGTTGAATGTAGACCAATCGGCCAGGCCAGTCAAGCAAAGGCTGCGTCGATTTGCCCAAGACCGCCGACAGGCCATCAGGGAGGAGATTACAAAGCTGCTAGCCGCAGGCTTCATCAAAGAAGTGTATCATCCCGACTGGTTGGCGAACCCTGTACTCGTCCAGAAGAAGAATAAAAGCTGGCGCATGTGTGTCGATTACACCGACCTCAACAAGGCCTGTCCGAAAGATCCCTTTGGTCTCCCTCGTATTGATCAGGTGGTAGACTCCACTGCCGGGTCCCAACTACTTAGTTTTCTGGACGCCTACTCGGGCTATCATCAAATTCGGCTTCAAGAGGGGGATTGCGAGAAGACCTCGTTTATCACCCCGTTCGGAGCATATTGCTACATCACCATGCCGTTTGGGCTGAAGAATGCTGGCGCTACTTATCAGCGCGCGATACAGCGGTGTTTTCACCATCAGCTCGGACGCAACGTGGAAGCGTATGTGGATGATATAGTGGTCAAAACCAAGGCGGAAGACAGCCTCACCTCAGACCTGGCCGAGACGTTCACAAGTCTGAGGGCGTTCCAGATGAGGCTAAACCCCGAGAAGTGTGTTTTCGGAGTTCCCTCCGGGAAGCTACTCGGGTTCATTGTCTCTCATCGTGGGATCGAGCCGAACCCGGAGAAAATCGGAGCCATCATGAAAATGGCCCCGCCTACCAGCCAAAAAGAGGTCCAAAAGCTCACTGGATGCATGGCAGCGCTTGGCAGGTTTATCTCACGGTTGGGAGTCCGAGGAATGCCTTTCTTCAAGCTCCTCAAGAAGCACGACCGCTTTGAATGGACGGCGGAGGCACAGCAAGCCTTTGAAGAGCTCAAGGTTTTCCTCTCCACCCCGCCAATTCTAGTCTCGCCGGTGCCATGTGAACCTCTCCTGCTTTACATAGCGGCGACTACTCATGTAGTCAGCGCCGTGATAATTGTGGAGCGGGAAGAATCTGGACACCGCTACGGCGTCTGGCCTTGATTTATTTTGTCAGTGAAGTGCTGGGCGAGTCCAAGACACGATATCCTCAAATCCAGAAGCTGCTGTACGCCATTTTGATCTCGTCACGGAAGCTAAAGCATTATTTCCAGGGACATTCGATTTCAGTAGTGACTTCATTCCCCGCGGGAGAGGTCCTCCGTAATCGGGAAGCTACTGGAAGAATTTCAAAATGGGCAGCCGAGCTCGGAGCTTTCGACATCTCGTTCAAGCCGCGTACCGCCGTCAAGTCCCAGGCTTTGGCCGACTTCACGGCCGAGTGGACCGAATCCCAGACTCCCCGCGCGGAAGAAGAGCCAGAATATTGGGTCATGCACTTCGACGGATCTCTCATGCTCGGAGGAGCAGGGGCGGGAATCCTCCTTATCTCGCCTAAGGGCGACAAGTTGAAGTATGTCCTTCGGCTTCACTTCCCGGCCTCAAACAATGCCGCGGAGTACGAGGCCCTCATCCATGGGCTTCGTATCGCCACATCACTCGGAATCCGACGGCTGGCGGTTCGTGGCGACTCCCAGTTGGTGGTAAATCAAGTACAGAAGGACTGGTCGTGCGTGGATCAGACCATGACGGCATACTGCCAGCAAGTCCGAGAATTGGAAGGCAAGTTTGACGGTCTGGAGCTGGTTCATGTCCTCCGCCGCAATAATGAGGCAGCAGACGAGCTGGCTAAGATGGGAGCCACCCGGGCAGATGTCCCGAGTGGTATCTTCGTACAGGATCTTCACGAGCCAACCGTTACAAAACGGCAAAAGCCAACTGAGGGTCCTGGGACTGGGGTCCTGCTCATCGATCCCGACTGGACCACCCCGTACCTTGATTATCTCCTGAAGGACAAACTCCCGGAAGCGACCGCTCTGGCAGAGCGCGTCTCCCGACAAGCCAAATCCTATGTGGTGGTGGGCGACGAGCTCTTCCGAAAAAGTGCCTCGGGTGTCCTCAGGCGGTGCATTTCGGGACAAGTGGGAAGAGAGCTGCTCCAAGAAATCCACTCGGGGATGTGTGGCCATCACGCGGCATCAAGCGCCTTGGTCGGGAAAACCTACCGACAGGGCTTCTTCTGGCCAACAGCGGTAACGGATGCCAAGGAGATAGTTCGAACCTGCGAGGGCTGCCAGTTCTATGCAAGACAGACGCACTTGCCGGCACAGGAGCTACAGACTATACCCATTTCTTGGCCCTTCGCAGTCTGGGGGCTCGACTTAGTGGGCCCGCTCAAGAAGGCTCAAGGCGGTTTCGCTTACCTCTTCGTGGCCATTGACAAGTTCACCAAGTGGATCGAAGCCAAGCCAGTCGCCACTATCACTGCAGTTAAGGCCAAGGAGTTCTTCCAGGATATTGTGGTCAGATTCGGAGTGCCCAATCGGATCATCACGGACAACGGCACCCAATTCAGGAGTGAAGAATTCCAAGAATGGTGCGAAGGCGTCGGGATCAAGATCTGCTTCGCCTCGGTGGCTCACCCACGAAGCAATGGGCAGGTTGAGCGAGCTAACGGTCTGGTCCTCCAAGGCCTCAAGGCCAGGATCTTCGACCGCCTAAAACCATACGCTGCTCGATGGGTGAAGGAGCTACCGTCGGTGCTTTGGGGACTCAGAACCACTCCCAGCCGAGCGACTGGCCAAACTCCCTTTTTCCTGGTCTATGGCGCAGAGGCGGTCCTGCCGATTGAGCTAGGATTCGAATCCGCGAGGGTTCGGAATTATAACGAAGCCAAGTCCGAGGGAAGCCGAATGGTGGAGCTTGATCAACTCGAGGAGGCTCGGAACGTTGCAGCCATCCAGTCGGCTAAGTACCTCCAGGGACTTCGGCGTTACCACTCTCGCAACGTCAGAGGTAGAACCTTTTCAGAAGGAGATCTGGTCCTGAGGAGGAACCAGAAAAGCGAGCACAAGCTCTCTCCAATTTGGGAAGGTCCATACATTGTGCAGAAGACAGTCCGGCTGGGTGCTTATCGACTCAGACGAGAAGACGGCGAAATTTTGGCGAATACTTGGAACGCCGAACAGCTCCGTCGCTTCTACGCATAAGTTATGTACCCGACTCCCACACAGTAAATAAAATGGTGGTCCGTCTTATTTTCTGAAGTTCTGTGTAATGCCAGCCCCGAGTGGTTATTACCCGACTCGTGTAGCGCCTAACCCTGGTCGTGCCGATATAAAATGCACGGAAATAACAAGCTGCGATGGGCACAAAGCCTCGGCGGTTTATACCAGCGCGCACAAGGGAACGGGTAGAAAGCACTAACCACTCGGGAACTGCAATCCGCAGCGCCAGAATTTAACCGAGATTCACCTGATCACGAATTTCTAGTCGTCAAAAGCTCGAGCCCCAGCGCCTCGTTGCTGGCACTGGAGCAACTGACCAGAATAAGTTGATCAGGCGGAACCACTAAACTCGGATGGCACAGACTGGATGAAATTTCGCATTTCATTCCATAATGTTAATAATTTACATTACTGACTTTCTTTTTTTCTTTTTCTCGCGCTAAAAAAAAAAATCGCTGCTGGTGCTACTGGTGCTGCTGGTGCTACTGGTGCTGCTGGTGCTACTGATGCTGGTGCTGCTGGTGCTGCTGGGAGGCCCGGAGGCGGGATCGTCGAGGTTAGACGCGACCCACGCGACCCAAAGCCGCCAGAATCTCGTCCTCAACCACCCACAAGGGTGGTATAAGGCGGACGAGGGCCCTGACGGCAAGGTCGTCGCGGCGATCGCGACCAACCATCTCGAGGATGATCTCGGCCACCTCGTGGAGCCCCGGTGCAACCTCCAACAAGGTGGCCACGGCGGCGGCGTCCCCCGCCGCTCCTTCCTCCTCCTCCGCCTCCAGTGTGGCAAAGTCGAGGTCTTCCCAAGACTCTGCCTCCTCCCAGTTGTGGAGCAGCCCGAAGAACCGCTGGCGAAAGAATGCCGCGTAGGGGCCAACAAACCTCCCCGTATTAGACATGGAAGAAAACTGGAAGAGGAAGAAGAAGGACGAGGCAAGAAGAAACGGGCGATCGCTCATTAGCGGTGATGCCCCATTTATAAGCCACCCCAGCCCCGGAAATCGAAGCGTCTCAAAGGCAATCAAACGCGCCACCTCGCAATCAATGAAGCGCAAAAAACAAAGCGGCAGTGCAAATACCGAAGAAGATCAGCGCGTTGAACAAAATTAAGGGACACTTCGCCAGACACGTGTCATGAGCAGTTCAAGCTCATTCGGCCTTCCCGCTTAATTCTACCAAATTAAGCGAAAAAGCCCGGGGGCTGGAGAGCTAGCAAGCGATGCAAGCCTGGGGGCTAAAACCACTCAGCCAGGTGGCCACAACGTAAGTCCCGACGCTCGAGAGCTGCACGCCAGCCTCTCGGAAAAGCGTGTCTGGGGCAAGAAAGCCACGGGCCAAGTCCCTGGCGTTCGGGAGCCATACCAGTCGGCTGGAACTCACCCGGAAAGGCGCAACAAGATCCAAAAGGCTGCGGGCCTATATTCTAACAACTCAGCCAGAGGAGAAAGAGTGAAAGAGGTCTGAAGACCACCCAGCGGAAGACAATACAGGCAAATCACATTGAAGTAAGAAGACACAATGTTTCAAACAAGGAGGGCGAGCACTCGGCATCAAGGCCCACATCGAAGTCAGAATTCTAGATTCTCCAACAAGGCCTGCGATGCACCGGACACCTCTTCGAGGAGCGCGTTTGCCTTGTCTTCATCACAGGCAAAACCTTCTTTCACAGCTTCGAGGTCAACTCTCGGATAATGAGACTTGACCACCGCCAATGCCTGGTTTGCACTCATTGCTGCGGACTCTTTGGCGTAAGCTCTGATCCTGTCGGCTCCTCCCGAGAGAAGTGGAACAGCATCGTCCCCCTGGTCCGGCGCGACTCCTTCAATACGCAGAAGGTGCAGGATCGGCTCGCGACGGCAGCGATTCGATCCTGGCCCTGTTCGGCAGCGGCCATCTTCTCCTTGCACTCTGCAACAAAGTCAAACGGCCATCAGGGGCACACCCGACGCCAAGTATGGTCAACCCAAGTCAAAGAAACTTACCCTTCAGCTCCCGCTGCATCCTTTCCAAGCTGACTCGAGCTTCGAGGCCAGAGTTCTCTGAAGCCTCCAGTCGGGCCCTCAGCTCAGCAACGGTCGAGTCACGCTCTGAAACACAAGAGTGTCATCATCCTCTCCAACCATCCAAACCGAATCCAGGGGAGAATCTCACCTTCAAGCATATGCTCAAGCTTCGTCTTTTCCTCCCGGATCGTCATACACTCGCCCTGAAGCCCGTGGACCTCTTTCCATCTGTCCGCGCTGATCTCGCTGAGCTTGTCCTGGTACTGCTTCTGCTCCTTGAGCTTCGGGAGCACCTTCCGGAAAAACCGCGATCTTTGCTCCGAGCGCTCCCCCATGTCCTAGGTAACAGGGCAGAATCTCAGGGAGAAGTCAGCAGGCAACAGATTAAAGACAAGAAACTCACCCTGACAAGCGTGCTACACCTGACGGTGAGCTCATAAAGCTCCGTCCGAGCCGCTCTCTCCATCTCGTCGTCCTCTTCCATCCCTTTCCAGTCGGAACCCCCTTCCCACCATACGGTCCGATTCGGGGGCTTCGGCAGAGGACCGAGCGGCGGTGGCTCTCGACGCACTTCCTCCACTCCGGGAGACGGTGCCGGGTCGACCTCGTCGACGGACGGACCACCGGATGGTTCGACCGTTGGGCCGCCGGCGCCCGGTGGCGACGCCCCGGCAGCCGGCGGCAACGGCGACCTAGCCTCCGCCTGGGGCTCCTTTCGAGAACCCCTCCGCCGGACGTCCGTAGCGAGTCTGAATCGGCAAAAGAAGACACCTCAAAGACAGAAGTAGCGAAAAGACAAGGGTCGCCCAAAAGAATACCTTTTGGACTTCTTGAATTTCATCCCAGGTCTCATCCGAGACCCAGCACCACTCGGAGGGAAGTTAGCTCCAGCTGGGCTGCCTCGGGATGAAGGTCGTGGCCACTGTGCTTTGTGATCCGGGCGCATCGGAGGTCGAAGGCCCGGCTGACGAAGGACCGGCGACCTCCTCCGCCGATTCCCGGCGCAGCTCGTCGACCGAGGTGTCGACCACTCGCCGCTGGCGTGTTTCAGCGAGAGAGGCCGACAACCGAGCGTCGAGAGAAGGAAGGACGCTGCGTTCTGAAAAAAGGAACGACCGCACCCTGTTTGAATCACACATCAGTCAAAGAAATCATGGAACAGCCTTTCGAGAGAATAGTGCACTCACAGGAGGGGGAGGCCTTGCCGTCGAAAATTTATGAGGGCAGCCCCTGTTGGTGATTATTGTGCCAGGCACGAAGAGATCAACTACCCGTGCTGCCAGCGCCTCCATCGACAAGGACACATCCGTTTCCCGAGTGGGGTCCAGAGGCCCGTTGTATTGGAACCCCAAATGGACTCTCTCCTTCAAGGGCTGCACTCGGCGCTTCACAAAGCTGATCGCGATCCCGGGACCCGTCAGCCCTCGGTTCTTCAGATCGTCAATCAATGCCAGAAGCTCGGGGATTTGGGCCAAACCGCCTCCATCCGGGGCGTCGCTCCAGCATCGGGAAGCTTTAGGAGCGCGGCCAGCAAAGGGGGCGAGGAAAGGATCAACATTGGCACAATAGAACCACTCCCGTCTCCAACCTTTGAGGGAGGTCTTGAGAGGAACGACAAAATACTGCTTCTTCGAGCTCTCCCGCAGCTGAAGCCCGGCGCCCCCAACGACGTTGGGGGCGGCCCGGTTCGGATGAGGCTTCAGCAAGAAGAAGGAGCGAAACAAATCCAAATGAGGACGTATCCCAAGATACGCCTCACAGAGCTGAACGAAGATGGCGATGTGAAGGATCGAGTTGGGGTTCAAATTGATCAACTCGATTTCGTAGAAGTGGAGGAGCCCCCGGAAGAAGGCGCTCCCAGGGATGCTAAGCCCCCGCCAGAAGAAGGACTCGAACACCACAATCTCATTCTCTAGAGGTGTGGGGTAAGGGTCACCTGCGGCGGGACGGGCGGAGATCAACTCCAGCGGAGGGAGGACGCCGGCGGCGACCATTCCCTCCAAGCGGGATGTCGTCGTGATGGAGGTCTCCCACCCCGCCGTCGCGGGGTCGACGCTACCTCCCGACGCTGACGAGGATCCTGAAGAGGAAGACATCTCTGTGAAGGAGACCTGGAGGGAGGAACCGTCGGGGGCCTTGGGCGCGAAATTAGAAACCCCAAGCTGCCCAAACCGCCGAAAGAGGATCAAAGGTTTCTCAACGGTGGAGGGGGAAGGACAGAGGTACCTTCGCCTAGCAAGTTTTCCCGCATTTATAAGGAGCAAGCCTTAATTTTCGCCTTACGGCGGGGAAAGCAACGGCCTCCGTTTTCGATCCTGGGCCAGATCTAGGGCATGCCCCATGTTGGGCCGATAGCTGGGTAGCGCAAAACGCGACCAGGTGTCAAGTCTGGTTCGAAGTTTGGGATAAGGTGCGCCCCATGATGGGCCTGAACGCCGGCCGCCACGGAAGTTTGGGGCCGGGCACTTTCCGAACATCCCCAACCGGTATGTCCCATAATTTGGGGCCAATTGCTGGTCACTGCTTCTTAGCGTGATTGGGTGCCGCGAGAGGATTTTTCACTAAATCGGTCTTGAGAATGCGCCCCATGAGGGTCTGAAGCAGTGCGCCGTGAGCGGGCACAGGCATTACTCTGGATGACCAAGGTATGCCCCATGAGGGTCGGTTGGGCCTCACAAGCCAACCGCCGCACACCGCAAACGGGTGCGGGTACCGCTCGGCCCCGAGCCAAAAAAGATTACGGTACGCCCCATGAGGGCCAACCGAGCGGCAAGCCGGTTGCCGCGCACCGTGAACGGGCGCGGGTACCACCCGACCACGAGCCGAAAGATTACGGTGCGCCCCATGAGGGCCAACCGAGCGGCAAGCCGGTTGCCGCGCACCGTAAACGGGCGCGGGTGCCACTCGGCCACGAGCCGAAAGATTACGGTGCGCCCCTAAAGGGCCAACCGAGCGACAAGCCGGTTGCCGCGCACCGTAAACGGGCGCGGGTGCCACTCGGCCACGAGCCGAAAGATTACGGTGCGCCCCAAAAGGGCCAACCGAGCGGCAAGCCGGTTGCCGCGCACCGTAAACGGGCGCGGGTACCACTCGGCCACGAGCCGAAAGATTACGGTGCGCCCCAAAAGGGCCAACCGAGCGACAAGCCGGTTGCCGCGCACCGTAAACGGGCGCGGGTACCACTCGGCCACGAGCCGAAAGATTACGGTGCGCCCCATGAGGGCCAGCCGAGCGACAAGCCGGTTGCCGCGCACCGTAAGCGGGCGCGGGTACCACTCGGCCACGAGCTAACCAACCACGGTGGCTTCATAATACAAGTTCTTTATGATCTTTCTCCCGCATAATCCTTATGACAGAGTAAGAGACGGGAAGTCGATCCTAAAGCACTTGGGGGCTGCTGTGGGATGTCAGAGACAGGGGTCCCGCAAGAGGGGCCTACACCCGACTGGGCCTGACAGGCGGAATAGAAAGCCCAAAGCCCAGAAGCACCACGACGGGCCCGGAGGAGGCCTTCGACTTGCTCCCCAAGGCAGCTCCTGATCCTTCGGGGAAGCTTCGCGCCACGCCCTAACAACCCGCCAGGAACGAAGCATGCAGTCTGACACTGCCAGAGCCTGCGGATGCTGGAACCTGACAAGGCGGCAGGCGTGGGTCGGGGAAAGCATAACCACCTCTCCAAGACGTAGAGCGCGAAGGCAGATAATGACAAGGGACATGTCGTCCAGGCCACCATGTTCAGGGCCCGGTGGCGCCCATCGATCGTGTATCCTTCCCCCAGTATATAAGGGGAGAAGGGAGAAACAAGAAAAAGGGAGGACATACACAATATATCCAAGAACACAGGACTAGGGTATTATCTCCTCCGAGAGAGCCCGAACCTGTCTAAAACAGATTGCCCCCGCATCCTGTGTTACCATCAAGCTCAGATCCCGCACAAATCCCCTAGAATCACAAATCTTATTGCCGGCGAAACCGATCGTCGACACTCCCCACAACAAAACGGGGTTGTTGAGAGGCGCAACCAGACCATTGTTTCAATGGCCCGTAGCATGATGAAAAGCGAAGGTGTTCCAGGAGAATTCTGGGGAGAGGCGGTTTGCACGACAGTATATGTTTTGAACAGATCTCCGACAAAAAGCGTTGTTGGGAAGACGCCATACGAAGCTTAGTATGAAAGAAATCCATCAGTACATCACTTACGCACATTCGGATGTCTAGCTCATGTGAAGAAGGTCAGCAGTTATCATGCAAAACTGCCTGACCGAAGTGAAAAGGCTGTATTCATAGGCTATGAGCCCGGATCAAAGGCATATAGAACCTATAATACGGCCACCGGAAAAGTAATTGTGACGAGAGATGTCACATTTGAAGAAGAAAAAGGCTGGGAGTGGAACTCAGTACTACGAAGCAATACAAGTGCTGAGATCTTTCACGTGGCATATACGGGGGAGCAAGCCACGGTGGATGAAGCCCCCGAACAGGATGCGGCTGAAGCTGTAGGGAATGTAGCCGATAGCCAATCAACACACAAAAGAGCTAGAAGAGAACAGGCAGACTTTTTGTTTGGTGCGGCTTGAAACTGCATTCTTCTATTCAACTTAAATAGCCAGAGACGTACAAGAAGTAATAAGGTGCATGAAATAACTTAGTAACGTACAGGAAGTAACTCTACTAACATGCAGGAAGTAACTGGCCTAACATGCTAGAAGTAACTGGCGAGACATGCAGGAAGTAACTCAAAGTAATAACAAAAAAAAACTGAACATGCAACTACAAACGCCTGGATTAATAACAATCTCCCCCTAATACTGGCGTTGTTTATCTGAGCTTGGTGACGCCGATCCACCCGCGGAGTTCCTGGAACTTGACCCTTCCAAGCGGCTTCGTCAAAATGTCCGCGAGTTGCTCCTGAGTACTCGCGAACTCCAAGCCAATTGCCCCATTGTCAAGACACTCACGGATGTAGTGAAATTTGGTGTCGATATGCTTACTCCGATCGTGTAGAACGGGGTTGTAGGATCGAAAGACACGAATATAGCAATCAGAGGGGGGGTGAATGATTGTGCGGAAGATAAAACCAAATTCTTGATCTACTAAAAGTTCACCCCAAAACAGAAACAAATAATTGCCTCGTATTCGACAAAAACAGAATGATAGAGGTTCGGTAAAACGCGAATTCCCGAGATCCAACCGTCGGAACGATCTGAAATTTGGACACAAGAAACTAGATTCCAATACGAATCAAACCCAAAAAGAATCAGCTCGATCGGACTTACAGATCAAAAGTTATGAACCTCGCAAGCTTGCTGTGACAAAAGATTACGAGAATAGATCTAACTAGAATTGTAGCTTGCCGAAAGATTTGAAGAACTTGATCTTTATTTCTCCTTTCTTTTGTCTAAAGTACTCCAAACAAAAGAGTACAACCCTAAAGCTTGCTCAAAGCTTGATGCCCTTCAACAGGAGACAACCCCTCCTATTTAAAGGAGCAAAACACAAGGAGTCATGAATACAATTCCTACTCCTAATCTTAGAAGGAGTCCCACTCCTAATCCTAGAAAGAGTATTGACGAGTACCCATACCATGGGTACCTCCATCAGCCCGAGACCACGAGCGGGCTGACATCCTTCAAAAGCCCAGTCCTGGCAAAGGTTCGTGGGCCGCGAAGAGTTGGCCTGGCACTGTTCAGAGCCAGCCCCAGGCGGTCGGCGGACTCCGACCTCCCAGGTCGGAGCTCATGGTCGGCCGGCTCCACTAACGCTCGAAGGGCCAAGACCTGCACTGGTAAAGGGCCAACCGCTCTGTGTACGTGACGTCCCCTGACGTCCGTACCAGGGTAGGCTGTTCCTTCCCGAGAATGTCAGAGGGTGCGCCAAGAAGTCAAGCCCCAGTCCCATCGTCACTGACACACCGCAGAGAAGCGCCCCCTCCCGAGACCAAGCTGAGGTAAAAAACCATTAAATGTCGGGGCTGACGTCCGTACGGAGCAGTGCGTCACCTCGTCAGCACGGTCAAAGACTCCCCGCCACAGGGCTACCAACCCGGCGTGGAGGTAGTCAGAGCCCGGTCGGACGACAAGATAGAAGACCAGACTCCAAGGCGTACAGTACCCCTTCCTTTTTCTCTCCAACTCCCATTGTAACCTGCCGCCTCCGGATATATAAGGAGAGGCAGGACCCCGGGGGGAAGAGAGACCGATCACCGGGGGGAAGAGAGACCGATCAGGCAAGAAAATACAAAACTCGTCGAGTACAAGGGAGATCGATCGAACCCCTTGTCTCGCCTGTAACCTTCGGTTCGTCTCTCGAAAACAATACACCCCAACGACACGGACTGGAGTAGGGACGTTCAGCCCGAACCAGTATAAACCTCTGGCTTCTTGAGTCAACCATTCGGGGAGAGGGAGTGCGCGACCCCCACTAACCAAAAATTCGTATTGCCGGTGTACGAAACACCGACAAGTATGTATTCAACACAACTCCTCTTGGCCCAACCTGGCCGAGTACAACTCTTGCACGCGTATGGCAACCCTACCATACTCACGTGACTAACACTTTGCACGCGAATGACCCCCTGCCATTCTCACGTGACTAACCATTCTTCATGTGCACCATTCTCTTAGCCCGAACGTCCCGCATGACATCCTTGACCACCAAGACCTCAGTTCCCCCTGAACCTAGTCCCGAACCTCAGTTCCTCCATGAACCTAGTTCCGATCCCGTCATCGACCACATTCGCCCTCGAGCAATACCTGCACATGAACAAACCACAAAACGATTCCGAACACAAATCCGCGACTTGACTCACATTAAACCATGCAACCACTCACAGGAGTGCATTGCATTAAATATTCTAAGAACACGATTTCAAAACACGAACCAAAACATTTGCAAAAATCAAAAAGCTTTTCAAATAATCAAACTGATTTCAGATCTTTTCAAATAAAGAAACCAAAAAATAAATCTTGTCGAAATATCAAACTGGTTTCAAATCTTTTTCAAATACTCATCATCAAAATCAAATGGATAAAAAATAACGATCCTTCAGGGGTTCTTACTGAGAGCGATTGCGGACATGTTGTCCATCTTCAGTTTTGGTGGGGACGACTCAACGCCGACCACGTCGCAGAGTAGCCGTCTGAGCCAAACAACTTGGCAAGCCGCCGCTGCACCTGCAATATACTCTGCCTCGCACGATGACAAGGCTACTACCCGCTGCTTCTATGACTGCCAAGTCACCAGGTTGCCGCCAAGGAAGAAGATGGTGCCAGATGTGCTCTTCCGGTCATCTACATCTCCTGCCATGTCGCTTTCGTTGTAGCCCACAAGATCTAGCTCGGCATCGCCTCGCATGTACACCAAGCCGTAATCGATCGTGCCTGCGACATACCGGAGCAAGTGCTTCATTACCGCCATGTGCTCCTGCTTCGGGTCCTCCATGAATCGGCTCAAGTATCCCACAGCATACGTGAGATCAGGCCGAGTGAGTATCAAGTAGCGCAGGCTGCCAATGAGACTGTGATACTCCGTCGCATCGACTGCCGGCGATGAAGACTGCTTGGACAGCTTGAGGCGAGTCTGCATCGGTGTCGCACACGAATTGCATCTGCCCATGCCTCCTTTCTCGAGCAGCTTCTTGACGTAGGCAGCTTGCCAAAGTTCGATCCCGCGTCTCCCCTGTTTTACCTCGATACCGAGATAATAAGAGAGGGTTCCCAGATCACTCATCTGGAACATTTTCATCATCTCTGCCTTGAATGAGTCGATTTCGTCGGCGAGCTCCCCCGCAATGATGAGATCGTCGACGTAGATGCCTACAAAGAGGCGAGTGTGATGCCTTAGAGCGTCAGAGCGATTCTAGGGTTCCTTTTCCTGGTTTTGTTTCGGGAGAGGAATGAAGGATTTGTCGAGGGATGAAATAATTGAAGTTTATCCGGCATATTAATATTAAATTTGGAGTTGTCGGGCTAGAAACAGTGGGCCGAGGAAAACCTGGGCCTGGGCTGCGAATCCCCTCCCCACCTCTCTCTCTTTTCCCCTAGTGGGCCGGCCCACCATATAAAAGGGGTGTCACCCCCCCCCAAAAGCCCTAGGGCGCCCCCCTTCCTCCCCTAGCAGCCACACCACCCCTCCTCTTCCTCCCCTTGCGTGGTGGCTCAAGATCCACCACGAAACGCGAAGGAGTAAGCGAGAAGAGGATCCGTGGAGGCGTGGAGGACGAGCAGATTTCCGTTTCGGGAATCGTCGCGCGTTTTTCGTGGGTTCTCAAGGGAGAACTCAAGGTAAAATTCCCAATCTTTTACCCCTGTTCTACCTAGGGATTAGGAGTGTATTAGATCTGGTGGTGAGTGATTTAGATGGATCTTGATGGGGGAAAAGTGTAGATGTTCACGTGGTGCTGTTTTTGGAAGGGGAGATTGTGCAGCGTGGATTGTTTCGCGTTTTAAGTGCCATAGACGATTTTTCCTGCAAAAACCTATAACTATAAAGTTGTAGATAACGTCGATATCTAGCTTCTGTAATTTTTTCAGAATTTTTGGGGCGTCGGTCTGAGAGTTATCGCTGTTTCAAGATGACGGACAGAATCTGGAAACAGATTTTGTCCACTGTGTTGGACGTTTGTTTAGGCATATTTAACAGTGGAATTGAAATTTATGATCTTCATGAAAGTTGTATATCTCGTCAATATCTAGCTACTGTAATTTTGTTGTATTTTTATGATCTGTATAAAAAAAGATACGAAATTGTGAAGAGAGGGTGCTGCTGTTTGACCCGGACAGATTGGGGTTTTTGGCGCTTAAGAAGGGAACGGGGATTAGGAAGCGTGTGTTCGAGTTGTGTGATCATTTGTGATGTCGCTATGTACTGAAATAATACTTGTACAGGTGGTGCCCCTTCTGGACGCAACTAGGTTCGTCATCCACGTTGGTAAAGGCAAGTGGAAGTAGCGGTCTTGCTAAACTATAACTCGCTATTTGTTTCGTCTTCAATATAAACCTTAATTGCAGCACACCTACATGGTTTAACTACTTGTTTATGAGATTACAATATCCTATCCTGCATTGTGATGTGGTTGTTTGGCTTTTGAATCATGAGTAAGAATGAAGAAAGATGTTGTTTGCAAGATGAATTGTGGAGATATTCTATCTCAATGATGTTCGCATTCTATCCATGTTATTTGATGGTATGCAACCATGTGAATTCAGAGTGGGAAGTTATGAATGTATTTATACATGAAGCATTAACTGCATAATCATGCATTGGAAGTTTGTCGACGCCTTGGCGCGATCAAATGCAGTACAACACCGTGTGTTCCTGAGAAAGGGCACGGTGAGGAGGATCATGGCATAAGCATGTGCACAATCATATGCATTTTACTGAGGTTGTGTGGACTCTATAATGTTGTATTGGACATGAGGAATTTGGTATGCTAATTTTACTGTTGCTGTGTTATTCGTTAGAAGTTGTTCCGCTTGCTGAGATTACCCAATCTCACCCCTTGTTATTTTGTTGTTTTCAGGTAGTTCTCGCGAGTCGTAAGCTTGAAGGGTGGGCTTAGTAGCACAATCAACCCTCCGGGGTCATCACGAATCACATGGACTAGTGCATTTAATAATTCATTAGCTTACTGAAATTTTATTAATCATAGACCTGTTGATGTCCTCTTTGGAGCTGTTTTACGTTTATGTTTGTTTTCTGGTTGATTTAGACTTGTTATCTCTAGTATTGATGCTTTTATGTTATTCCTGTTTATAATGGTTATTATGAATCTTGTTGTCGCTTCCGTTTTGTCCTAATTTTAGGAGAGATGCTGTCGAAATTTTCTTGTACGACTGTTTAGATTTGTAGGGTGTTACAGCGAGACTGCTCAACGCCACGCGTGTATAGCCCATGCTCGCACTCGCTCCTGGCGAACCCGAGCGCGTGCAAGCTTGCATCCAGCTTGGCGTTCCACGCCCGCGGAGCCTGTCGCAGCCCGTACAAAGCCTTGTGCAGCTTTAGGACCTTCTCCTCGTGTCCAGCTGCAGTGAAGCCAGGAGGTTGCATGACGTAGACCTCCTTTGCTAGCTCGCCGTTAAGGAACGCCTACTTGACGTCCATGTGGTGCACGAGCCAGCCGCGAATCGCGGCCACGGCGAGCACCACGCGCACCGACTCCATCCTTGTGACAGGGGCGAATACCTCCTCGTAATCAATCCCCTGGCGCTGCACGTACCCCTTAGTGACGAGACGCCCCTTGTGCTTCACCACCTCGCCGTGTTCATTGCGTTTGAGCTTGAACACCCACTTCAAACCGATGGCGCGCTGTTCAGGAGGCAAGCTTACCAACAACCACGTCTTGTTTCCCTCGATTGACGCCATCTCCTCCAACCCCAGACTCGGCTGGCAGAGTTCCAACGGACTCGCCCACCGAATTTCTCCATGGCCACTGATCCTTTGGACGCGGACGACTGGCTCCGCGACATTGAAGATAAACTTGAGTTGGCTAGATGCACGGATGACGAGAAAGTTCAGTATGCTGCACATTATCTCCAAGGAGCGGCAGCAGCATGGTGGAACAGTTTTAAGACAATTCGCCCTGTTGGACAAGTTACCACTTGGGCAGATTTCAAAGAAGCTTTTCGTGCAGTCCATATTCCCTCCAGCTTGATGGAGATAAAGAAGAGGGAATTTTATAATTTGAAGCAAGGGTCCATGTCTGTTATGGACTATCTGCATAAGTTCAATTACCTGACTCGTTATGTCGCTGATGAGATTCCGAGCGAGGCCCGGAAAACTGCTTGGTTCCGGGAGCATTTGAATGATGAAGTTAAGCATTCGCTCGCAGCTCTTGATTTCCCTAACCTCCAGGAGTTAGTGGATAAGGCGATTCGGGTGGAAGATAGTGCGAAGGCAGTTGCATAGAATCGAAAAGGGAAGTGGCTGGCCCAAAAAGCAGCCGGTGCGGGCCCGTCAAGGTCTCGCCCTGGGAAGGCTGTCAGTGCCCAGTCAATTATTTCTCCTCCAAAACCTCAACGACCTGTTCCTCGTGCCTCTCAATCTGCGGTTCAATCCCATAACCGTGGCGGGCAGATGCAAGGAGGACAACAAAGGGGGACGCCGCTTTCATGCTTTGCATGTGGACAGGTTGGCCATTTTGCCAATGTTTGCCCTCATCGTAGACCCCTACCGACTCGCCCTTCAGCTCAAAGCGCTCCGGTTCGTCCTCAAGCTCCTGTTAGTGGACGTGGTGGTCATCAGGTTGGCCGAGCGGGTTCTCATTCTGCGCAGAGTCCTGCTCAGGGTCGTCTTAATTTGGTAACAGCGGAGGAAGCAAGTAATGCACCAGATGTGGTCCTTGGTATGTTTCTTGTGCACTCAGCTCCTACTGTGGTTTTGTTTGATTCAGGAGCTTCCCATTCCTTTGTGTCTTCAAGGTTCGTTAAGGATCAAGGGATTAAGACTAGTTTGCTAGGCAATTACATGTTAGTTCATTCCCCTGGCTCAGTCCTTCGGGCTCAGTGTATTTGCCTAGGAGTTCCGATTGTGATTGAAGGAGTGCGATTTAGTGGGGATCTGATTCAGATCGATACACCTGGACTTAATGTAATCCTAGGGATGGATTGGTTATCTAAGAACCAAGGACGCATCGATTGTGCCGAACGTTCTATTTCCTTGGTGAATCCAGATGGCATCCAAGTCAAATTTAACTCCAGCCCGTTATCGGTGCAAAAACCCTCTTTTCATTCCTTGTCTATTCTTGAGATGGGACAAGTACCGGTTGTCTGTGAGTATCTCGATGTTTTTCCTGAAGAATTGCCGGGATTGCCTCCAGACAGAGACTTGGAGTTCATTATAGATTTGCTACCTGGAACAGCACCAATATCCAAGCGCCCTTACCGGATGCCCTCGGATGAGTTGATCGAACTCAAGAAGCAACTCAAGGAGCAGCTAGCAAAGGGTTTTATCCGTCCTAGCTCTTCGCCATGGGGTAGTCCAGTGCTCTTCATTAAGAAGAAGGACGGCAGTCTTCGCATGTGCGTCGACTATCGTTCGTTGAACGAAGTCACCATTAAGAATAAGTATCCCCTTCCGCGGATCGATGATCTGTTTGATCAATTGAGCGGAGCTCAGATCTTTTCCAAAATCGATTTGAGGCTTGGGTACTTCCAACTCAAAATCCGACCGGAGGACATTCAGAAAACTGCGTTTACTACTCGCTACGGATTGTATGAGTATACAGTGGTTTCCTTTGGTCTTACCAATGCCCCTGCCACTTTCATGAACCTCATGAACAAGGTATTCATGGAATACCTGGACAAATTCGTGGTGGTGTTCATTGATGACATCCTCATCTACTCCGGAAGTGAAGAAACGCATGAGCTCCATTTGCGGTTAGTGCTCGACAAACTCCGCGAGCATCAGCTTTATGCAAAATTCAGCAAGTGTGAGTTCTGGCTCAAAGAAGTTGCATTCTTAGGGCATGTTCTTTCTGGAGGTGGAGTTGCAGTTGATCCAAGTAAGGTGCAGGATGTAATTGCTTGGGAGCAGCCACGGACTGTTCCTAAGATCCGAAGTTTCCTCGGTTTTGCCGGTTACTACCGACGGTTCATCGAGAACTTCTCCAAAGTCGCTAAACCGTTGACAGAGCTACTCAAAAAAGAAAAGAAATTTGAGTGGTCATCAACTTGTGAGGCAAGTTTTCAAGAATTGAAGTGAAGACTTACCTCTGCCCCAATTCTTGTTTTGCCAGACATACATAAGAGCTTTGACGTTTTCTGTGATGCTTCGCGTCAGGGTCTCGGTTGTGTACTGATGCAAGAGGGCAAGGTTGTAGCTTACGCTTCACGACAACTGAAGCCTCACGAAGCCAACTATCCAACCCATGATTTGGAATTGGCGTGATCATTCATGCTCTAAAACTGTGGCGTCATTATCTCATTGGAAACAGATGTGAGATATTTACCGATCACAAGAGCCTGAAATATTTCTTTACCCAACCAGATCTGAACTTGAGGCAACGCAGATGGTTGGAGCTGATCAAGGATTATGATCTAGGAATCCATTATCATCCAGGCAAAGCTAATGTGGTTGCAGATGCCCTCAGTCGCAAACTGCACGCCATTAGTGCATCGACTTTTGTTAGTCAACCTCAACTGATGGATGAGTTTCGGAGACTCAATCTGGAAGTGGTTCAAGAAGGGTTTGTGGCAGCCCTAACCTTAGAGCCCACTCTTGAGTCCCAAATTCTAGCCGCGCAAATCGTTGATGAGAAAGTGGCTGAAATTAAGCGCAGCTTGAAGGAAAGCGCGCCTTCGGAGTTTTTGGAAAGAGCGGATGGGATGGTCATGTGTGGACAGCGATTGTACGTTCCGAATGACCAGGAGATCAAACAATTGATCTTGAATGAAGCTCACAATACTCCTCTATCGATCCACCCTGGAAGTACGAAAATGTACCAGGATATCCGTGTAAGTTTTTGGTGGCCTGGTATGAAAAAGGAGATCGCTGAATTTGTCGCTACTTGCGATGTGTGTCAGCGAGTGAAGGCAGAGCATCAGCGCCCTGCGGGATTGCTCCAGCCTTTAAAAATTCCAGAGTGGAAATGGGATGAAGTCGGCATGGATTTCATCACTGGTCTGCCGAAATCATCAGGTGGCCATGACTCCATTTGGGTAATCGTGGATCGATTGTCCAAAGTGGCTCATTTTATTCCAGTCCATACCACCTACAATGGGCCTAAACTTGCAGAACTTTACCTGAATCACATAGTCCGACTGCATGGTGTTCCTAAGGTCATTGTGTCAGACCGTGGGACCCAATTTACGTCGCGATTCTGGAAAAATCTGCATGAACTTCTTGGTACTAAGTTGTTTTTCAGCATAGCGTACCATCCTCAGACCGATGGCCAAACTGAAAGAACTAACCAAGTCTTGGAGGATATGCTGAGAGCTTGTGTGTTGGCTTACAACGCAAAGTGGGAAAAATGTTTAGCTTTCGCTGAATTCTCCTACAACAACAGCTATCAGGCAGGTCTCCAGATGTCGCCGTTCGAAGCACTTTATGGGAGAAAGAGCAGAACTCCTTTGTTCTGGTCTGAAGTCGGCGAAAGACAATTCTTCGGCCCTGCTGTAATCCAAGAAGCCGAAGATCATGTCAAGTTGATTCGAGACCGACTGAAGGAAGCTCAATCGAGGCAGAAAAGTTACGCTGATACTCGTCGCCGCGAGCTGAGTTTTGATGTAGACGATTTCGTCTATCTCAAAGTGTCGCCGCTACGTGGCACTCGTCGTTTTCAAGTTCGTGGGAAATTAGCGCCGCGTTACGTCGGACCGTACCGCATTCTTGCGAGGAAAGGTGAAGTTGCTTACCAGATTGAACTTCCCCCTCAGCTTTCCGAGGTACACGATGTATTCCACGTATCGCAGCTGAAGAAATGTCTTCGAAAGCCCACCGAACTTACCCCATTGAAAACGATTGATCTTCAGCCTGATCTATCATATCGCGAGCATCCGATCCAAGTACTTGAAGAAGCTGAGCGCCTTACTCGCAATCAAATGCTCAAAGTCCAGTGGAGTAATCATACCCAAGACGAAGCTACTTGGGAACGAGAAGATCGTCTTAGAATTGAGTTTCCCTCTTTCTTCGCAGAATCTATCTAATCTCGAGGACGAGATTATTCCAAGGGGGGTAGGATTGTAACGCCCGTGTTTGTAATTAAGCTTAATTAGGCTAACTAAGTGTGGATTAGTGCTCTGTAAAGTTTACAATTCGAATTTGGAGTTAATTGCCCTTGAATTTCTCCAACGGACTCACCCACCGAATTTCTCCATGGCCACTGATCCTTTGGACGCGGACGACTGGCTCCGCGACATTGAGGATAAACTTGAGTTGGCTAGATGCACGAATGACGAGAAAGTTCAGTATGCTGCACATTATCTCCAAGGAGCGGCAGCAACATGGTGGAACAATTTTAAGACAATTCGCCCTATTGGACAAGTTACCACTTGGGCAGATTTCAAAGAAGCTTTTCGTGCAGTGCATATTCCCTCCAGCTTGATGGAGATAAAGAAGAGGGAATTTTATAATTTGAAGCAAGGGTCCATGTCCGTTATGGACTATCTGCATAAGTTCAATTACCTGACTCGTTATGTCGCTGATGAGATTCCGAGCGAGGCCCGGAAAACTGCTTGGTTCCGGGAGCATTTGAATGATGAAGTTAAGCATTCGCTCGCAGCTCTTGATTTCCCTAACCTCCAGGAGTTAGTGGATAAGGCGATTCGGGTGGAAGATAGTGCGAAGGCAGTTGCAGAAAATCGAAAACGGAAGTGGCTGGCCCAAAAAGCAGCCGGTGCGGGCCCGTCAAGGTCTCGCCCTGGGAAGGCTGTCAGTGCCCAGTCAATTATTTCTCCTCCAAAACCTCAACGACCTGTTCCTCGTGCCTCTCAATCTGCGGTTCAATCCCATAACCGTGGCGGGCAGATGCAAGGAGGACAACAAAGGGGGACGCCGCTTTCATGCTTTGCATGTGGACAGGTTGGCCATTTTGCCAATGTTTGCCCTCATCGTAGACCCCTACCGACTCGCCCTTCAGCTCAAAGCGCTCCGGTTCGTCCTCAAGCTCCTGTTAGTGGACGTGGTGGTCATCAGGTTGGCCGCGGGAGCCTCATTCTGCGCAGAGTCCTGCTCAGGGTCGTCTTAATTTGGTAACAGCGGAGGAAGCAAGTAATGCACCAGATGTGGTCCTTGGTATGTTTCTTGTGCACTCAGCTCCTACTGTGGTTTTGTTTGATTCGGGAGCTTCCCATTCCTTTGTGTCTTCAAGGTTCGTTAAGGATCAAGGGATTAAGACTAGTTTGCTAGGCAATTACATGTTAGTTCATTCCCCTGGCTCAGTCCTTCGGGCTCAGTGTATTTGCCTAGGAGTCCCGATTGTGATTGAAGGAGTGCGATTTAGTGGGGATCTGATTCAGATCGATACACCTGGACTTAATGTAATCCTAGGGATGGATTGGTTATCTAAGAACCAAGGACGCATCGATTGTGCCGAACGTTCTATTTCCTTGGTGAATCCAGATGGCATCCAAGTCAAATTTAACTCCAGCCCGTTATCGGTGCAAAAACCCTCTTTTCATTCCTTGTCTATTCTTGAGATGGGACAAGTACCGGTTGTCTGTGAGTATCTCGATGTTTTTCCTGAAGAATTGCCGGGATTGCCTCCAGACAGGGACTTGGAGTTCATTATAGATTTGCTACCTGGAACAGCACCAATATCCAAGCGCCCTTACGGGATGCCCTCGGATGAGTTGATCGAACTCAAGAAGCAACTCAAGGAGCAGCTAGCAAAGGGTTTTATCCGTCCTAGCTCTTCGCCATGGGGTAGTCCAGTGCTCTTCATTAAGAAGAAGGACGGCAGTCTTCGCATGTGCGTCGACTATCGTTCGTTGAACGAAGTCACCATTAAGAATAAGTATCCCCTTCCGCGGATCGATGATCTGTTTGATCAATTGAGCGGAGCTCAGATCTTTTCCAAAATCGATTTGAGGCTTGGGTACTTCCAACTCAAAATCCGACCGGAGGACATTCAGAAAACTGCGTTTACTACTCGCTACGGATTGTACGAGTATACAGTGGTTTCCTTTGGTCTTACCAATGCCCCTGCCACTTTCATGAACCTCATGAACAAGGTATTCATGGAATACCTGGACAAATTCGTGGTGGTGTTCATTGATGACATCCTCATCTACTCCAGAAGTGAAGAAACGCATGAGCTCCATTTGCGGTTAGTGCTCGACAAACTCCGCGAGCATCAGCTTTACGCAAAATTCAGCAAGTGTGAGTTCTGGCTCAAAGAAGTTGCATTCTTAGGGCATGTTCTTTCTGGAGGTGGAGTTGCAGTTGATCCAAGTAAGGTGCAGGATGTAATTGCTTGGGAGCAGCCACGGACTGTTCCTGAGATCCGAAGTTTCCTCGGTCTTGCCGGTTACTACCGACGGTTCATCGAGAACTTCTCCAAAGTCGCTAAACCGTTGACAGAGCTACTCAAAAAAGAAAAGAAATTTGAGTGGTCATCAACTTGTGAGGCAAGTTTTCAAGAATTGAAGTGAAGACTTACCTCTGCCCCAATTCTTGTTTTGCCAGACATACATAAGAGCTTTGACGTTTTCTGTGATGCTTCGCGTCAGGGTCTCGGTTGTGTACTGATGCAAGAGGGCAAGGTTGTAGCTTACGCTTCACGACAACTGAAGCCTCACGAAGCCAACTATCCAACCCATGATTTGGAATTGGCAGCAGTCATTCATGCTCTAAAACTGTGGCGTCATTATCTCATTGGAAACAGATGTGAGATATTTACCGATCACAAGAGCCTGAAATATTTCTTTACCCAACCAGATCTGAACTTGAGGCAACGCAGATGGTTGGAGCTGACCAAGGATTATGATCTGGGAATCCATTATCATCCAGGCAAAGCTAATGTGGTTGCAGATGCCCTCAGTCGCAAACTGCACGCCATTAGTGCATCGACTTTTGTTAGTCAACCTCAACTGATGGATGAGTTTCGGAGACTCAATCTGGAAGTGGTTCAAGAAGGGTTTGTGGCAGCCCTAACCTTAGAGCCCACTCTTGAGTCCCAAATTCTAGCCGCGCAAATCGTTGATGAGAAAGTGGCTGAAATTAAGCGCAGCTTGAAGGAAAGCGCGCCTTCGGAGTTTTTGGAAAGAGCGGATGGGATGGTCATGCGTGGACAGCGATTGTACGTTCCGAATGACCAGGAGATCAAACAATTGATCTTGAATGAAGCTCACAATACTCCTCTATCGATCCACCCTGGAAGTACGAAAATGTACCAGGATATCCGTGTAAGTTTCTGGTGGTCTGGTATGAAAAAGGAGATCGCTGAATTTGTCGCTACTTGCGATGTGTGTCAGCGAGTGAAGGCAGAGCATCAGCGCCCTGCGGGATTGCTCCAGCCTTTAAAAATTCCAGAGTGGAAATGGGATGAAGTCGGTATGGATTTCATCACTGGTCTGCCGAAATCATCAGGTGGCCATGACTCCATTTGGGTAATCGTGGATCGATTGTCCAAAGTGGCTCATTTTATTCCAGTCCATACCACCTACAATGGGCCTAAACTTGCAGAACTTTACCTGAATCACATAGTCCGACTGCATGGTGTTCCTAAGGTCATTGTGTCAGACCGTGGGACCCAATTTACGTCGCGATTCTGGAAAAATCTGCATGAACTTCTTAGTACTAAGTTGTTTTTCAGCATAGCGTACCATCCTCAGACCGATGGCCAAACTGAAAGAACTAACCAAGTCTTGGAGGATATGCTGAGAGCTTGTGTGTTGGCTTACAACGCAAAGTGGGAAAAATGTTTAGCTTTCGCTGAATTCTCCTACAACAATAGCTATCAGGCAGGTCTCCAGATGTCGCCGTTCGAAGCACTTTATGGGAGAAAGTGCAGAACTCCTTTGTTCTGGTCTGAAGTCGGCGAAAGACAATTCTTCGGCCCTGCTGTAATCCAAGAAGCCGAAGATCATGTCAAGTTGATTCGAGACCGACTGAAGGAAGCTCAATCGAGGCGAAAAGTTACGCTGATACTGCCGCCGCTGAGCTGAAGTTTTGATGTAGACGATTTCGTCTATCTCAAAGTGTCGCCGCTACGTGGCACTCGTCGTTTTCAAGTTCGTGGGAAATTAGCGCCGCGTTACGTCGGACCGTACCGCATTCTTGCGAGGAAAGGTAAAGTTGCTTACCAGATTGAACTTCCCCCTCAGCTTTCCGAGGTACACGATGTATTCCACGTATCGCAGCTGAAGAAATGTCTTCGAAAGCCCACCGAACTTTCCCCATTGAAAACGATTGATCTTCAGCCTGATCTATCATATCGCGAGCATCCGATCCAAGTACTTGAAGAAGCTGAGCGCCTTACTCGTAATCAAATGCTCAAAGTCCAGTGGAGTAATCATACCCAAGACGAAGCTACTTGGGAACGAGAAGATCGTCTTAGAATTGAGTTTCCCTCTTTCTTCGCAGAATCTATCTAATCTCGAGGACGAGATTATTCCAAGGGGGGTAGGATTGTAACGCCTGTGTTTGTAATTAAGCTTAATTAGGCTAACTAAGTGTGGATTAGTGCTCTGTAAAGTTTCCAATTTGAATTTGGAGTTAATTGCCCTTGAATTTGGTTTTGTCGTTTCGTTTGATCGTTTTTTCCCGATTGGAGTCTTAGAATCCGAAATCGGGTGAAATTTTAAATCGTGAGAGCTAGATCCCAAACCTAAGTTTTAAAACCTTTATTAGGACCCCTCGAACCTATTTCAATGGTCCTCAAGTTAGTTGATTGGAGAACCATCGCAAAAACTATTTAAATCCCCGAGTTTTCTGCTGCCGGGCGACAAGATCTTGCACTTTTGCTCATGCAGTATTACCGGCCGAAGGGCAAGATCGCCGCTCCGGGCAGATCGCCGGTGAGCGACAGGTTTTGGTCCTGTGCTCGTGTTTATCTCTTTGCCTCGGTTTGCGTTCACGTCCCAGCTCTCTTATATGCCTGGGAGCACCTCCTCTCCCTCTCCTCTCTCATTTCTCCTCCTCTCCTCCTCCTTCTTCCTCTCCTCTCCTTCCTCTCTCTCCATTGGAGCTTCCTCCTCCTCCTCGCCATCTCCAGCCGGTTGAAGCTCCAGGAGGCTGTGTGGGAGCAGGAGCAAGGGTGGAGAAGCGTCTCTAAGCTGTCAAGGAGCTCCACAAGAGGTAGGGCTTGAAGCTAAACCTAAACCCTAGGTGCAGATGCAAACCCTAGCTCTTCCTTGGCTTGTAATCGTTCTTTACGTCCTAGTTAAACTCTAGAAACCCTAGTCTTTGTGGTGCATAGTCGTTTTCCAAGTAGTTAAACCTAGGTCAAGGGTAGAAGAATTCTTCCGCGTGTTCGAGTAGTTTCTGTAACCCTGATCTACGCTTCGTTGGACTCATTCGCTGCAAGAAGCCATTTCTCGAATTCTCAGAGCCCTTTCCTTTCGAAACCCTAACTCCGGGAAGTCGGGGAAATGACTTGCGGATGTTTTCTTAGAGCCTCGTAAGTCGTTTCTTGTGGGAGAATCGAGTTTGAACTCGATTCGGGATGAAAGTTGGATTCGGAAAGTATATTTAAGTTTTCGGGTAGTAGAAGTCGAATGGCGTATTTCAGAGGTTCCAGTCGGTAGTTAGATCACGTAGGATCTTAGTGATCTAGCGGGCCTAGTGCGCGTGTTGCGAAATCCGTTTTCCGTAGGATTTGCAAAAGTTGCACTCTGGGCATTCGGAGCGATTCCAAGTTCCGAAGTCCCAAAGCTCGCAAGTCTAGTGCATTTAAGTCCCTAGAGTAGTAGGGAACCCGTTGCCGCGATGAAACTCGAGTTTCGACGCCCTCGGGGTCGAAATCCATTTTCGCGCCGGTATCGGGAGTAAGGGATCCGAAAAGTGAGATTTTGAGCGAACGAGCCCGGAACTTGACGAAACCTGCGTGAATAAGTCCCATGGGTCCCCAGGAACCTATCCATGCACTTACGTCGAAGTTCCGGGGGGGGGGGGCTAGTGCACAGAATCTCAATTTTTGGATTTTGGTCTCGAAGTGACCGGCACTACCGCTGGGTGAGGGCGGTACTGCCGGAGGGTCCGGCACTACCGGGTTTAGAACGCCGGTAGTTATTTTCCAGAGAGCGACCCATTTCGATCTCGGACAATGCGGCACTAGGGGCAATTCAGCCAGATCTTCTGGGAGTGACTGCTGGCACACTCTACAAGACTCTGATGGCCGTCTTGCCCGACCTCTGGGAGAAAGTTTAGAATCTCTTTTCCGTCTAGGTTCTCGTTTTCCGTTTTCGCTTCTTTTTGGATTTCGATTGCTTCTTTGCCTATTTTGATCGATGATTTTGGTCTCGTTGCTTTTCGTGTAGACGTAGACACTTCGAACGTCGCTGACGATCCCGACTACGTCCCAGAGACCGATTTCACCGAAGAGCAGACAGGCAAGCACCTCCTTGACCATTTTGAATCCCATATTTGCAAATTCTTATTTTTGATTGCCAAAACTATTATGCATGCTCATAAGTTATTAAAAGTGATAATTTGTGGGAAGCAGTAGTTAAACCAGAAATTGTTGGATTACCTCAATTTAATCCGAATGTGCAATCCTTGATAGACTTAGGAATAATTTAGACACATTAGTAAGTGTCAGAGGGTATTAAAGAATAATAGTCGCATATGCTTAGTTCAGCAATAGAATTGGTTGCAGGAGATCATGACGTTCTTATTCATAAACTCCTGGAACTATTAGGATAGGTGATTGGTGTCAGGTTGGAATCAGTGGATATGGGGTTTTGTGGAAAAAGGGGAATGGTTGCGTGAGTAAAATGGAAAAACTTGGAGAAATTGGACCGGGCGAGATGTTTGGTGGTTCGGAGTTGGTGGTATTTGGCCGGGCAGTGGTTCCGGTTGGTAGGCTGGTTTCAGGTTCGGATTGGTTGTCAGGCCGTTGGTTGGTTTGGAGTGGTTTGGTCTCAGTTGGTCCCTTGCTATGGGGAGGTTGAAGGCTAGTGTGTGCTCGGCGGGGCCGCTAGTGTCGATCCTCTGTGGCCATAGCAAGTGGGTTTGGAAGATCTCGCCTGAGTCACCCTAAGGACCGAACTTGGTGCTATTTACTGGGTGTAATACGTGCAACCACATGTGCCAGTGTGGGATGGCCTCAGCCTAGTACGGGGAAAAGGGATCTGACCCTGCATTATTGGAGGGCAAAGAGGATTGGATGCACTTGTGGTGTTGGTGCATTCTAGGGACTTTCTTGTCGAGGCATCGAAGGAAAGTTTACCCAATACAACGGTAATGCCTACTACAGGGAGGTCGTGGGCTAGTGGGTGCCTATGGGAACCACTGGCGGCCTCGGTGGCTGTAGTTAGGAATGCACGTTACCGGGCCGGTGCAGGATTAGTACTCCAATCTCTCGAAAGGTTCCGTCACTGTCTAGCAAATCGGGTACTTCGGTATCGCGAGGCATGGATGACATGATTGCTAGAACGTGTCATGTGGAGTGCGATTAATACGATCTCTGCAGAGATAAATTAACTAATCGATTAGCCGTGCTCACGGTCATGAGCAGCTTGGAAAGTATTATCAAGTATAGATTTTGGGTCTGGGTTGATTTCTGGGAAAATGGGTTTCGAGGTTAGATTGTGTTGGTCAGGTGTGTGTTTGGATTTTGGGTTCGGATAAGGTGCAGGTGGTTGGTTGTTTTGGTGAAAGGAATGGTTGGATGGTTGATTGGGTTAATGGTTTATCTATTATTAATTGTTTGAAAGGTTTTCTTCAGCTTCTTTTGTAAAAATGAGAATGTGAATCTATTATCATATTGCAAGCAAAATCTGCTTTGTGCTCAAAAAGACTAGTGTAGTAACCTATTATTCATTGATTTCACCTACATTTTATATGTATACATTCCATACACTAAAGTATTGCGAGTACATACGTGTACTCACCGTTTGCTCTAACGGACTTTGGTCAGAAGGAGAAGAAGCAGGTATTGATGCAGATGTTCCAGGCAGTCGTGATTCATTTGTTCGCCAGCGATTTATCGGGGCTTAGCTGGTTTCCTTTGATCGATTGCACGAGGGTGGAGGCACACTGCGTGTTCTTCTTTTGGAGTTTCCGCTGGTGCTGGTGTTTCTTTTGGACTCGTTTCGGCTGTAAGCCGTGACTTGTAAAGTTAAACCATTGTAATAACGTTACCTTTCATGTGTAATATATTTACTCTTGCATAGTTGAGACCTGTCTTGTATGACAACGCGTGGGTACTGGGCTACTGATCCAGGGAACCAGTACAATGCATGCGGTTGCGGGAAGCTCGAGTTGGGATCAATCAGTTGGCATGTACACTCCTCACGAGTTTTGCCGATTAATTGGCCCCAATCCGAGTACGGAGTTGGTTTAGCGGTCAGGAGACGTTACGGGTTGCATTAATCTTTTGACCGATGCAACAGTAATGACCTGCATCGCTAATCTGATTCCGGAGCCCCCACACATGAGCTCTTCAGCAAGCTCATGGTTGGCAAACCCCGGAGGCGTCGCCGAACCAAGAACATTGTCTAGAGTGCGAAATCGAAGTGGCGCATCGTCGTGGTCGTCGTCCAGATCGAGTTCCCCGCTTGGTGGTGACATGAACTCAAATGCCGGTGGTGCCGATGGTGTGCGGGGCTCAGACCCGCACGTGGGCATCGCCACGCTGGCTGGAGTCGCTGGTGGTGTAGACGTTGCCGTCGTGTCAGTGTCGCTCTATTCCGCAGGCATCGAGAAGTACTCGACGCGCAATGGTTCAGCATCATTACCTGGCCCGGCTCCTTTGTCCTCCCCCCAATCCCAACTACGCTCTTCCTCAAACACCATGTCACTTGAAACGTGGACACGACGCGAGAACGGGTTATAGAACCGGTACGCCTTGGTCCCTGGTTCGTATCCCACGAACACCATGGGCATACTCCTGTCGTCGAGCTTGGAGAGGTGCCTGCTGGCAGCCTTCACATGTGCAACACACCCAAATGTGCGAAGGAAATGCACTGGTGGCCGGGAGCCGTGCCATACCTCGTATGGTGTCTTCCCATCGATGCTTTGAGTCGGAGCGCGATTCAACACGAACACTGCCGTGGTCATCGCCTCCCCCCAAAACCAGCCTGGCATTGCCATCGCCTTCATCATGCTTCTAGCCATGCCCATCACAGTCTGGTTGCGCCTCTCTACCACGCCGTTTTGCTAGGGTGTGTACGGCGCGGTGAGGTGCCTGTTGATGCCTTGCTCGACACAGTAGTTGATGAACGCACGCGCCGTGAACTCGCCACCGCGGTCGGTGCGCAACGTTCCCACCTTCCTCCCTGCTTCCGCTTCAGCTCCCGCCTGGAACCGAACGAACGCCGACGATGCCTGATCTTTTGAGCCCAGCAGCACGAGCCAATGTAGCGGCTCAGGTCGTCGACGAGGAGGAAATACCAGTTGCCGCTTGGTGTTGCTGGCGTCACGGGCCCGCATATGTCACCATGGACGAGCTCAAGTCGTTGCGTGGCCCGGTACTTTGCCTTGCTTGGAAACGCTAGACTTCGCTGCTTCCCAGCGAGGCAGCTGTCATAGACTTGATCAACATGATCAATCTGCGGTAGTCCTCGCACAATCTCCTTCTGCGCCAGCTCACGGAGGCCGCAGAAGTTAAGGTGGCCGAACCGTGCGTGCCACTGCCACGCCGCGCTGGTTCCCTTCGCCGCCAGGCACACCGGCCGGGCGATATCCACCTTGAGCACATAGAGGCGACTGGGCGATCGGTGCACCTTCGCCAATAGACGACATTGTTCATCCCGAATCCGAAGCATGCCGCCGCCGATATGGATATCGAAGCCGTCCTCGTCAAGTTGCCCCAAGTTGACGATGTTTGCACCCCGGTGAGAGCTTGGTGCTCCCCGTTCTTGCACGTGAAGAGCACGGTGCCGCGCCCTTCGATGCCGACCACCGACCCATCGCTGAACTTGACGGAGCCCCGCACGCCGGTGTCGAGCTCGGAGAAGGCAGACTTGGCGTCGGTCATGTGGTTGGTGGCGCCCGTGTCGAGGACCCACCTGGTGCAGTCGCCATTGCCCTTCTCCCCCAGCTGGACGAAGAGACAATCCTCCTCGAGCTCCACCGATTCCTTCGTTGCAGTGGCCATCAACAAAGTGGGCTTCGGATCCTCTTCTGCTTTGACCACGTGCGCATGCTTGTCGCACTTATTTTTGCAACACCCACGGGCCCAATGGCCCATTTTGCCGCAGTATCGGCACTGGTCTCTAGCGACCGTGCCGTTCTCGCCATTGCTGCCAGCCTTGGACGACTTGTAGTTGCTACGTCCTCCGTCGTCCTTGCCGCGGCCGCACCCACGACGCCTTCGTTGGCCCGAGCCCTTTTCCGATGACCCCTCGCCGGAGAGCTGCAGCCGCGAGGTGATGCACGCTAACAGCTCGTCCTCAGTGAGGTTGCCGCCGGGCAATTGATCCGCCGCTGGAACTGCTGCCTCCGCCCAGGTCATAACGCTCCTCCGCCGCCTTGAGACGCCCGTTGAGCTCCTCAACGGAAAGCCCGTCGAGGTCCATTAGCGTCTCGATTGCCATGGCGATCTGCGCATACCTTGGCGGTACTGCTTGCAAAAATTTGCGCACAATTTCTTCCTCGTTGCACTCGTCTCCAAGCACCGCGAGCTGACTCGCGATCCCGGTGATGCGGACGCCGAACTCGTCCACCGTCTCACCGTCGCGGAACTTGAGCGCGTCGAACTCCCGACGGAGTGTGCTCGCCTTCGCCTTGCGAACTCGCTCGACGCCGATGTTCATCGTCCTGATCGCATCCCATGCGATCCTAGCCGTCTCTTTGCTCGAGATGGTGCCCACCATCTCCGTCGGCACGGCTTTCGCGATGGCCTCGAGAGCCATCCGATCCTCGACGTAGTCGTCGGTGCCGTCGCTCACCGCCACCCATAGGCCCCGTGCCTGCAGCATGACGCGCATGAGC
This sequence comes from Rhipidocladum racemiflorum, assembly GCA_036346355.1. Classification (NCBI taxonomy): domain Eukaryota; kingdom Viridiplantae; phylum Streptophyta; class Magnoliopsida; order Poales; family Poaceae; genus Rhipidocladum; species Rhipidocladum racemiflorum. The sequence goes on from CM070570.1 coordinate 62,793,391, forward strand.
GCCGCCCAATCGGAGTAGTTGGTCTTCGTCAACGTCGGGTATGAGCCACCGCCGCCAATTTCCCTCACAACGCGCTGCACAACGACCTCGCGGCCACCGGCATCGTGGTGCCGCGGTCGGCGCGGAGGCGGTGATGGCGAGCGCACGTGGTGTCTCCTCAGAGGAGTACTCGAACCTCGGACTGCAGGAGCCGACGTCGCTCTGATACCAACTGTAGGGAATGTAGCCGATAGCCAATCAACACACACAAGAGCTAGAAGAGAACATGCAAACTTTTTGTTTGGTGCGGCTTGAAACTGCATTCTTCTATTCAACTTAAATAGCCAGAGACGTACAAGAAGTAATAAGGTGCAGGAAATAACTTAGTAACGTACAGGGAGTAACTCAAAGTACTAACGTGCAGGAAGTAACTGGCCTAACATGCTAGAAGTAACTGGCGAGATGTGCAGGAAGTAACTCAAAGTAATAACAAAAAAAAAAAAAAACTGAACATGCAACTACAAACGCCTGGATTAATAACAGAAGCATCTCACGCCGACCAGAGCAATCTGGACGCTCCAGGGCCTGACGATGGAGGCAGCCATATTGAGACGCATGAAGACGGATCCGGGATAGAGCATCACGAAGAGACGCCGGAAACGCCATCAACTAGCAACGATGAAATCTCCCCGTGGGAAGTGTTGGCAAAGCAACGACGGCTCTCAGATATTTACCGGAACACACAGCCGGTTCATCTGGAATATTCAGGATGTTGTTTTCTGGCCGCTGAAGAACCAAGTTCAGTAGAAGCTGCGATGGAGACTGAGTGGAAGTTAGCCATGCTGGAAGAATTGGAGTCGATCCAAAACAATAAGACGTGGAGTCTGGTTGAACTTCCAACAGGGCAACGAGCAATTGGTCTAAAGTGGGTCTACAAAGTAAAGAAAGACCCACATGGAAGGATCACAAAGTATAAAGCTCGTCTGGTAGCAAAAGGCTACGTACAAAAGCATGGTATAGATTATGAAGAGGTATTTGCACCTGTCGCCAGGCAAGAAACAATGCGTGTACTTGTGGCTCTTGCTGCTTTAGAAGTTTGGGAATTGCATCACATGGATGTCAAATCAGCCTTCCTGAATGGAAACCTAGAAGAGGAGGTGTATGTGACTCAACCACCAGGGTTCGTCGCTAAAGGAAATGAGCAGAAGGTCCTCAGGCTTCATAAGGCATTGTATGGTCTTAAACAAGCACCAAGAGCATGGAATGCAAAGCTAGATAAAACTCTGAATAATCTGGGATTTCAGAGAAGTCCGCCTTGAACATGCTGTTTATAAGAAAAGGTGCAATGGAAGCTGTCTCTTGATCGGAGTATATGTTGACGATTTAGTGATCATGGGATCAAGCATTCAGGAGATTGAGAACTTCAAGATTCAGATGAAGGATGTATTCAATATGAGTGATCTAGGTTTGTTGAGTTACTATTTGGGAATTGAAATAACTCAAAAACCAGAAGGGATCACACTTTGTCAACAGGCATATGCAAAGAAGATCTTAGAACATGCAGGCATGAGGGATTGCAAGCCTGCAGTGACTCCTATGGAAGCTCGGTTGAAACTGAGAAAGACAAGCACATCGTCTCCTGTTGACCAAACTGAATATCGAAGTTTGGTGGGAAGCCTAAGATACCCGACCAGACTTGGCCTACTCAGTTGGACTTGTAAGTCGCTTCATGGAGGCTCCTACTACTGAGCATTTGGTGGCTGTAAAGAGGATACTGAGATATGTTCAGGGAACACTCAATTTCGGTTGCTGTTATAAGAGAAGAGATAAGGAAGTGGAAACCAATCTGATTGGGTTCACTGACAGCAACATGGCTGGAGATCTTGATGATCGGAAAAGCACAACCGGTGCAATGTTTTTTCTGGGGTCTAATTTGGTTACTTGGCTATCTCAGAAGCAATCGGTTCTGGCACTATCCTCCTGTGAAGCCAAGTACATAGCTGCGGCAACAGGCGTGTGCCAGGGCATCTGGCTTGAGCGACTGCTCGAAGATTTGTTGGACAGGAAGCCAAAGCAAATGATGATTAATGTCGACAACAAATCTGCAATTTCTCTTTGCAAGAATCCGGTGTATCATGATAGAAGCAAGCATATCGACACCAGGTATCACTTCATAAGAGAAAATGTTGAAGAAGGCAAGGTTCAGATGGAGTACGTAACATGATCAACTTGCTGATATTCTGACCAAACCACTTGGAAGACAAAAGTTTGTGGAGTTGAGGGACATGATAGGTATGACAGTTGTAGCAAAACAAGCTTAGGGAGGTGAATTGTTAGAGCTAAGCTTGTATTTGCCCGAAGTCTATTCCGAGTCAATTTCTGTTACGAGTTAGTTTCAGTCTTTGTCCTCTGTTTTCCTTCCAGTAGAAATTTAGTCTTCCAGTAGAAGTTCAGTCCGAACTCAAGTAATAGTCCGTCAGACAAAAACGTGTTCTAGTCGAACAGACGAACACAATGTATTGATGTAAATCCATTTGATAGTTGATCATACGGCTATAAATAAAGCAGAGTCTGCCTGGTGGAAGTATTGCCAGGAAATCAATCAAGTATCTGTTCTGCTCTGAAATCAGAACGTTCCAGCGACTTACTGTTATTTGTCCGGGACAATCGTTTTGTCACCGGAAGGACAGAAGTAATTGTTCCTGTGATTTTGTGTTTGCTGTCTCTGATCACAGGTTTGTTCCTCAACTCTGCTTGTCCGGTCAACCCTACCTTGAATACAATATTTTCGACGTATATATCCTACTTGGAATTGTCTCTAGAACTTTATTTGAATACAATAACCACTTGGAGCATGGTAAATTTCAACGAGCTAGATTGTTTCCTACTGTTACTAATGACAACAGGAATTCGTCGTACGTTAATCCATTAATCCATTAATCCATGAATGACTTGTGCTCGCTATTACTTATATGCTTGTCCATTGAAATTATAGCAGTGTACAATGACTTGTTGCTCGTTTATGGCATGCCGTTTGCCAGGTTACAGCAAGGAGATTCTGTGTTGAAACTTGTGTTTTGACGTTTATATATTATCCGACTAAATATTCGGTTTCATTTTCGTTTCCGATCCTACTCCGATTACTATCCGTTTTATTATTATCCGATATCGATTCAATATCCGATCCGTTTTTAAACTATCCGTATCCGTATCCGCATCCGGGTGAAAAAAATGTGAGCGGATATGGAAATATCACTATCCAACCGAATCCGTTCCGTTTTCATCCCTACATCATATAGACCAATTGAACAATGTCGATTGCTATACCCTCCATTTCTTGCACCTAACAAACATATTATATATTCAAAGGACCACTTCATTTTGCCTAGAACAAACAAACAAATATACAAGTCATCATGCATAAAAATCTGTATGCAATTCTAATTACATTCTAATTAATCACTCGAAGACCTGTAGTGACCTAAAGTTTAAATGACCTAATCATGTCTTCCGGTGGGGCATGCTGTCGTTGTAACCGATGCCCTTCCTTTTCGTCGGGAAGATCAAGAACACGAAACTCGACAAGAACGCCATCCCCAGCGGCAGGTTCTTCAGCAGTTCATTGGTGTTCGTGCTGGGGTTTGAGAAGAAGCAATTTTGGAGCCCCACGTCGTTGAACGCCACTGTGAGGAACACCACCGCCGCGAAGAAGGCGTGCATGAAGTCCAGCGGCCTCAGGCGCAGCTTCAGGAGCTCCTCGGCCCGCTCTCGCTGTTCCTCCTCGCCGGAGAAGTTGAACACGTTTAAGCCGTGCGGCGTGGCGACGCCGTAGTAGATTTTGCCGTCGCGACCGACGAGACTGTCCGTAAAAGAAAAGAAGAGGGAGAAGGCGGTCAGGATGCCGACGAGCCCGGCGGTGAGCCACCTGTTGGAGGGTAGGCATTCTCCGTGGTTGGTGAAGGACGGAGACAGCGCCTGGTACGCCAGCACCGTGCCCGTCGGCAGGAGCTGCGCCAGGTTCGCCGTGCTTTGCATGACCCTGTCGATCACTGTTGTTGGGGCGGCTGCCGTCGTGGTCGGGTCGCCATTGGTGCGAGAATGTATCTGGATGATCACGGTGGCCGGAGGAGATGCCATTGTGTGCTTTGTGTGTGTCCTTGGAAGCTGGTCCATATGTGTTGCAGGGTTGCTGTTTATATAATTGTTAGAGCTAAGCTTGTCTGTTCCGAGTCCGATTTCAGTTCGTTGTCCTCTGTTTTCCGGTAGAAGTTCCGAGTCCGAGTCCGATTTCAGTTCGTTGTCCTCTGTTTTCCGGTAGAAGTTCAGTCCGAACTCAAGCAGTAGTCCGTTTGATAGCGTCGCCGGCTACCGAATCCGGCGCCGCGGAGTCCTCCGCGCGGCCCAGTTTCTCGGCGCACCTCGCTTCGAAACCTAGCCTGCCCTCGCACCCCGCCGCCTTCGCCCCCGCACCATTGCACCCGTGCCGCCGTCACCCTCGGCCGTTTCCCCGCAACCGCGACGAGCGCACCACCGTCGCTGCACACCGCACCCGTGATGCCGTCACCCTCGGTCCTACCTCGCGCCGCTCTTCTGCCGTCGCATGCGCAGCAGCTCCGGCTCCATCTCCCAGTGGCGCTCCAGCTCCTATCCCGATCCCTTCGAAACCCTAGCAGCTCGGTCCCCGGCCGGATCCAGCTCCACGGCCATGTTGCCGCCGTCTCCAGTGCTCGGTTGCCCCCTCACCAAGCCTCGCGTGCCCCGCCTCTACCTCGGTTTGGATCGAATGGAGACAAGGAAGCGGCGCTTCGGGGAGGCCGCGTAGAGACGCAGACTCGCACAGCCCCATCGCACTAGTACGGTCGCCCGCGCCGTTGAAGGTCACATCGCCGTCGGCATCCGCCTCAACAGCGCGACCCTCCGTTAATGCCTCACCGAAGGTATGTGTTGAGCATTTTTTCCCCTCTGTCTTTCCGCCGTCGTGCGTGTCAGTTTCCTTGCTTCGGCTATTGCCATCGTTTTCCTCCTTTCCTCTCGATGGTCCTCTGCGAGGCGTGGATCCTCCATCGCGTTGCCCGTAAGGCGCTTCCTCTCTTCGCACCGCCTCGGCCGAGTCCTCACGGCGCCTCCTTACGTCCCCGGGCCCTCGCGCCGCTCTGCCGCCGTTGCACGCACAGCTAGCTCCTGCCCGATCCCAGCCAAACCAAATCTTGGGTTTCTTCTCTAGATTTGTGCAGCAACACCCTGGATTTGGGATGCGTACCAAATCTTAGGTTTCTTCTCTATACTTTTCCCCGGATTTCTGCTTATTACTTTTTATATTATGGATTTGTGCAAGAACGCCCTGGATTTGGATATTTTGTATACTGTGATTCTTATGGAATCGAACGATAACACACGAATTTGTGAAATAAGATCCGAAGGCGATTATTATGGAGGAGTGGAACGTGCAGCCGGTTTGCTGCCCGGTCGCCCTCTGCGGTGACATCCACGGCCAGTTCTACGACCTCATCGAGCCCTTTCGCATCGGCGGCGGCGCCCCAGACACCAACTACCTCTTCATGGGTGACTACGTCGGTAGATTACCGCTGCTCTGATCTTTGGTCTTCTTCGCCTCACGCACCACGTGTTTGGTTCGGGTCGATCTGTGGATTCGGCGATGTGTTTCTATCTGACACGTAGAGTGTGAGGGAGTGGTCAATTTGCTAGATCCTGCTGCGGAATTGAGGTGCCGAGGTGTTCGGACTTGGGGGGTTGGAGCCGGTGTGGTGGATTGGTTATGTGATCATGTTTCTTCTAACTGTTGCACCATAGATAGCTAGAATTGTTTCACGATTTAGCTTTTATTCCGTTGATTGCATGAGTATATGCCGTTCTGGATTAGGTATTTTAACTGCATAGAAATTTATGTGGAGTAGGAATTGCTATTTACCATATTTTTCCGGATGGACATGAATCGGCATGCATGGAGCCTTGGAATGCTTATTCCACATAGAGATAGTGGGCTTAGAGAAAAGTGAACTTTTGGGTTGCTTATTTAAAAAAGTTCGAAGGTTTCCCGGAAAACTGAAAGTGCGTGTGAACTCTGAATTTAAATGGAATGTAATGTTTGTTCTCTACTGGTAGACCAGCAAATCAGGATTTTATCTTTATTCTTGTCTGATTGGTTCTGCTACTCTATTGATTACAATAATTGTACAGGACAAGCATTCTCAGACTTTATGTCATAATGGCTATATGCTGTAAGAATCACAACCATGTGTCTAGAGCACATGCTTATGATGTATTAATATGAAATTTGTATGATTCTCATCACAAATATGAGTCAGACAGACAACATGCGGGTTATTACAACATGTGACTTGAAATGCTATTTTTTCCCAGTTAAGTTTTTGAGTGACCTGCTTTTCTTCCTATCAATAATTTCTTTTGCTTTGGGGCATGTTATTTGTATCAATACGATAGTTGAATTGATTTTATGAGCATTTTTTGCAGACCGTAGCTACTATTCAGTGGAAACTGTTACATTTTTGGTGGTTCTCAAAGTTCGTTATAGAGACAGAATCACAATATTCAGAGGAAATCACGAGAGTAGACAAAACACTCAAGTGTGAGTTTCTATTCCTTTATCTGAAAAGACTTTATGTTCATAGGTGCAAGTACAAGGAACAGCTTTTGAAAGACATCACCAATATAATTGTCTTTCTTTATTTGCTTAGTATTGAGACTATAGAGAAGATTTGTTATGACAAAAAAAACATCTGTTACTACTTTTTCCTTATACAACATGCTGTATTTCATTCTTTCCTTTTTATAATGTAATTGTTGCATATCCTACACCAGAAATAACTAATTCAGTATTATAATTAAGAGGGAGACTAGGAAACGGTATACCGTTCCAACGGTATAGCCGTGAAACTTATGAAACTTATCAGTTTCAGTGCTGGTTTCATGAGTTTCAGTGTTTAGTTTCATCAGTTTCATGTTTCATCAATTTTTAGTGCTAATTTTCATGAGTTTCAGTGCAAAAATTCACAAGTTTCATGAGTTTTAGAGGTATACCGTTCCTACGGTATACCGTAGGTTAGTTTTTCTGTATAATTAATTATGTTTTTGGACAATCACAATTTGAATGGACTGTGATATTAGGACATCTAGAGAGTTATATATGGTACTCACCGTGCTTCTGTTTTGGAATACTACCTTTTCTTGTGTCTATCTTAGGGCCAAAGTTCCTATGATTCGTATGCATAGTGACCCAATACATCATTTCATCAATACCTGTAAATATTTTTTGAGTGCAAGGAAATTAGAATGGGCTCACCATGAACTGCTTCACCTAGGTTGCCTTCAAATTTTTATATAGTAGTACTTCCTTACTTCTGTTACAAACAAGGGAAAACTTGGACATTGCACTTTCGATTTGTCATTTCTCTAAGAAATAACGTTTTTTTGCTCTTTATCGAACAGTATGTGATCGATTCTGATAGTTAGGACAAGAATACCAGTTTCTAACTGATTTATTGCAACAAAAAACCACTCTTAGGATCCATCTTTGTATGTGCCTGGATCCATCTTTGTATATCCATTATATATGTGCACCAAATACTTATAATTAGGTTCTCACAGAACCTAATTTATGTGTAGCATCGCACCTCTGGTCTCTATAATATATAGATCAGTATCAACAATGTAATTCTTACAAGTGATGACGCCTGCTTATCGCTACAAAGAATCATCTTGTTATTTGTCCATCGCCTCGCTGGCAAAACATCGACTGACCTGCATACCAATACGGTCTATACGTTTTGCTCTCAAAAAACAGCAAGCTAAACTGACAACACATACGTAATGCAGGAGCTATACGATTGCTATAACATATACAATATACTCCAGTTCTCCATATCAGAATATTGCGGCTGCGTTAAACATCCATGGACTAAAAGCACTAGCGAATCACCTGTTGTCTGGATCAATCACATATTGTTTCCATGATTATCTTGCATGTTTTATTACGTACCCCTGTTTTACTATCCTGCTACCCTACCAAACTAGCAATATTAGTCTCTTCTCTGTAATCAAAACATCATGGCTATAGAACTCAGCTATATTGTTTTTTTCCCCGCTATACAATGCCCAATGTATGGATCTGTATATCGCAAAACATAACCCAATATATGATAGCTCATATTACTTCTTAGTCCTATATCTATAAGCTGCAGGCCTTTTTTACTATGCCCTCATGCGGGTATCAAGCCTTCATCTGATAGTAGGTAGTTAGTACAGATCATATTCTCTATTCGTTATTTCTTTAGACCTTTGTAGGGCCACGATTCTGCGTTCTACATATATATCGATTGCTTTAGCTAGAGAATGCATTCTCCATTACTATTAATGATATCATTTTAGCTCATACTATTTTTCTGTTTTCCCTAACTATCTTAACTAATAAAAGGAGGAGTTTACCCTGTCACTTGGATCGTCCAACACAACGCCGTTTGGCCCGACTCTTCGGCCCATTTCCTAGGTGTGCGTTTCTTTTGGCTCCCCTCCTCGCCTGCCTCACCCCACGTAGCCTTCCAACAACCGCTCCGCGCTCTCTTCTTCCGGCTGCGCCCCATGCCTAATCGTCCACCACTCAGCCACTAACTTCCCGTTATTCCTCGGTCGGCTCTCGCTCCCTTTCGCGTCCCGTCCCCATCTTTGCTCTCGCGAGGCGCTCCCATTGTCGCCCACCGCCACCATCCCACGAGCTCCACCCGCCATCGCCACCCCATGCACCGCCGCCGCCCTACTCGCTCCCAGCCTCCTCTTCCTCCGCTTTATCCATCTCTGACTACAACGGCTGGCTCAAGGACCACGTTGTCCACCCCCAATACTGGGCCAAGTTCAGCTCATGCCTCCACGACGGCCACGCTTGCGCCGGCCAGTCCGTGACCCCAACACCGGCATGACCATGGAGGAAACTCCCAACATGTTCTACGCGCGCAGCCTCTCGCCGATTCAGGTCGGAACCACTTATCTTCCCTCCCTCTCCTCTCCAAATTAAAGATTCACTTCTTGTGCTGTTGTTTTCTACTTTCCATATGATTGGGGGTCGAAAAAAAATGCATCTTGGGGATGTGAATACAATATAGGTTCGTCTTGATTTATGATTGCTTGTTGTAATGGTCACTTACGATAATCCAGTTACTACTACGTGGTACCAGTGTGGATCTCGAGATGAACTTTGCTCACCACTTTTATCAGCAGCTCCATTTGATTAGCAAGCCATGGCCTTTAATATTTATTCATGGATCAGCTTGAACCTTTGAGAAATTGTTAATTCTGCGACCTTTTGCTTGTTCCTGATTTGAGCCAAAGCTGCTAGAAGAGCCTCTAGCTTCAACAGCACCGCCTCCTCCGATTCAACTTGATATCTTCAAAAGCAATCTTTTCTGCTTTCAATTGGCTACGAATTACTTTGCATCACAAAAAAGAAATCACTTAAAGTCCCCTTAAGTATAGGAACTTTGGGGATGATTTGACACTTCAAATCATGAAGGATTGCCATCAGAATTTTTTAGTCATGTGAACTCCCTTTTTGTATAGAACAAGTTTGCATTGCCTCCCAACTACACACACACAAAAAACTAATCAATAAGAATTGACTCAGTGGTCAATTTTAGTCTCCATGTTAGCGCCTTATTTACGATTGAGCCTATGTTAGTCATGAACAATATGAAAAAGATGATATTTGTGTTATCCTGGCAAATAGCTCAAACTCTAATATCAATTGATGGGATTGATATCAATGCGATTAATAGAGCAAGAGAGACTGCTTTTGCTATTGGGAAGAATAGATGTTACATAAGTACATATCCATTTCTAACGTTGTTGTTATTGTTTGCTTGTATCAGTTTCTGGTTGTCCCTTGACTGAATTCGCCCACAAAGTGTCGAAACTGCTCTGGTGCTCCTATATTTTCAGATTTAGTGCTCATTCTGAATATTATCCTATATTTTTAGTTTTCTGCCAGTAATAACTCGCACACCATTTTTGCTTGTTTTCAAATGACACGGCGAAACAATATCTTTCCATGAGTTGCATTGGACCAGTCTGTTGAAATCAGGCTCGATATTAATAAGTGAAACTTGATCTTCTGGGTAATTGTTTCTTAAGAAAAAAAAAAGACCGCTATCCTGTTGACATGGACCAGCAGACCATGCAGCATACCCAGATTACCTTTGGTTCTCTAGCACACGATATTTTAGCAAGTTAGCATCAGAAAATAAGATACTATCCAAGATATTCCTTTAAAAATTAGAATTGAATCATTTTTTCTATTGTTTCTTTTGTAGAGTTTGTATTCCTCCAGCTCGCAAATCACAATCCTTTTACTATTGTCCCTTTTGAAGAGTCTTTTGTTCTTTACTAGATATTTGTGCAAATCATGTCTTCATGTGGTGATATGTTTTACCATCTCTAATATAATGGCATTTTTGGTTAATTCTCATGCAGTTACTGTGAGTGTTTTCATGCTGAGTCTTTTGTTCAGAACCTTGTTCATGTCAAGGCTGTCTGAATAAGCCTGGTAACATGGAAACAGTTATATCTACTCGAGAGCAGATCGAATCTCGTAATCCACTAGCATTTGCCCCTAAAGTAATTAGCACATCTGAACCTGGTCAGGAATCAGGGGCAAGGCCAATCTTTTTGTTTTACTTTCTTTCTCCTTTACTATTGCTCATATCATTCTTTTTGTATTATAGGATGACTCTAACACAACTCCTGCTTCGGCTCGTCACAAAAGAGGCTGCAATTGCAAGAAATCATCATGTCTAAAAAAATACTGTGAATGCTATCAGGTTCTAATTCTTACATGATTCAATATTCTTTACTTAGCCCTCTTGCATTTTTCTTACTGTTATTCTTCATCAAGGGTGGCGTGGGATGTTCCATTAGTTGCAGATGTGAGGGCTGCAAGAATGCTTTTGGGAGAAGGGAGGGTGAGTCCATTTCATCTTGATAAGCTTCTGTCTTATGAAGTTATAAATTCACAAACTGCCTGCATGCTCCATGGATCATATTCACAAAAGAGGCTGCAATTGCAAGAAATCATCATGTCTAAAAAAATACTGTGAATGCTATCAGGTTCTAATTTTTACATGATTCAATATTCTTTACTTAGCCCTCTTGCATTTTTCTTACTGTTATTCTTCATCAAGGGTGGCGTGGGATGTTCCATTAGTTGCAGATGTGAGGGCTGCAAGAATGCTTTTGGGAGAAGGGAGGGTGAGTCCATTTCATCTTGATAAGCTTCTGTCTTATGAAGTTATAAATTCACAAACTGCCTGCATGCTCCATGGATCATATTCACAAAAGAGGCTGCAATTGCAAGAAATCATCATGTCTAAAATAATACTGTGAATGCTATCAGGTTCTAATTCTTACATGATTCAATATTCTTTACTTAGCCCTCTTGCATTTTTCTTACTGTTATTCTTCATCAAGGGTGGCGTGGGATGTTCCATTAGTTGCAGATGTGAGGGCTGCAAGAATGCTTTTGGGAGAAGGGAGGGTGAGTCCATTTCATCTTGATAAGCTTCTGTCTTATGAAGTTATAAATTCACAAACTGCCTTCATGCTCCGTGGATCATATTCGCAAATGTGATGTTTCAACCAATAGTAATGGTTGAGGGAGCTTTAGGTCAAGAGTAATTGTGTCAGGTCAAAAAAATTGTACTCAGTAAGTTGTCAGGAAGCTCAAGTTTGATCTTTCAACTTGAAAATGTAATACCGAGTGTGTATTAATGTTTCTCAGAATAATTTGCATATTATTATGTATGATAGGTGTTTTCTTGGAACTTCTATGATTGTGGAATGCGATGAAGTTAGTAGAGCTGGCCACACAGCTTCAATTTGAAGTCTGGACCATTGCCTGCTTAATATATAATTTGTTTATGCCGGAAATTATCCTAGCCACCTTTTGCATTTTTAAATTTAAGCAAAAATCATACTCATGCCAGTGTATCTTTGTTCGTGTGCTTTTGTATTGTTTAAACAAAACCAAATAGACATCCTAAGATCATCTCGTGCTTTGATGATGCTATATTTGTTGAGATGTTACAGTAGCTCAAAAACTACATCTACATATGTTATTCTAAAAAGTTGCAACAGCACCAAATAGAATATAGTAAAGAAAAGTAATAATCATCTTAGTAGAGCTAAACTTTTTGGTTATTATTTGACCATGACTTAACTTTCTTGTATAGCTATTTCAAATTTTGTTTAATTTAGCGAAATTGTACCAGTTTTTGATGGTCTTATTTTCCATTGAAGGAGTTGCGGTTTTAAGCATAGAGGAAGCTAAGCAGGGATATGAAGAAAATAATGCTTGTGTGAAAGAGGAAAAAAATGAAAGTGATAAACAGCTTGCTATTTACCAAGCTACTGATCTTGGTCCTGCTGAGAATGTGCTCACAACACCTTCAATTGTGGGCTGCAGGTTTGTGTATCATACATATGCACCTATGTTACTGTGAATTCCGCCTCTTATGTAAACTATTAAAATTTGAGGCATTTTTTTTTCTTATTTCCAGACCCTTGGCTGCTCTTCCACCTTCATGCTCCAAGAAGCCACGATCTTCGACAAAGCTCATTGAGTGTTCTTCTCAACTATATAAGTCTCAAGCTCCACCGAAGTCTGACATTGCGCTCTCCCCATTTGAAAGCTATGCAGAAATGATTCTTGGGGAAGGTGCAACGGATGCCCATAAAGGGAATTCACCCCCTCAAACTTCTGTCAAGGTTGTGTCACCTAATAAAAAGAGGATCTCTCCTCCGCGCATGGGTACTGTCTCCAATCTGCAAGAGCTGCAGGAAGTTGACTCTCAAGTCCATCCCTTCTTTCCCTTCTCTTGGCGGTGATGTAAATAACGGGGATCCAAAGTCCATCTTGCCAGCTCCTTGAATTCATCATCAGTTGGCACTTGAGGTGCAACTTTTTTCCCTTGTTCAGATGTTAATTTTGTTTGTAATCTCTACACTGCTAATTAATATCTGTTCCTGTACAGGTTATTTCCTTATTTACTTGTTGGTTACCCAAATCGCCAATGTCCCATAGACTGCATCAGAGTTGGTTCTATCACGCTTTAAGATTTGATGAACAACGAAGGGAGTTTTGTCTCGGCAGTTCTTTTTAGAGGCTGATAATTATCCCGTTCTTTCTCTAGAGTGGAATGTTCAATAATCCAGTACATATACCTACCAAGTTGAATTCAGTTCATTCCAAAGAGCTAGGTCCCGACAGTTCATATATTTGAGATCATTGCTTCTAAAAGGTTAATTTTTTTAACATTCTCATAGAAATTTTGATTTATATTACCCACTCACTTTATTTAGTATTGAGAAATTATTAGTAAAACAAGGGACACTACCTGGTGCCAACTGCAATTTATTCTGAAATGCTTTCTTATACTATTTGGTTATGAAGATAGAAATGTTGATGTATATTGCCCACATCGCTTTTGTTAGTTTGTCCACATCCACGTGACCCAACTTCTCCGTTGCTATAAATTAGTTGTTTCTATTTTTGAAAGGTTCCCTTAGCAGGAAGATGAATACCATTGCTTGTGTGAGGCTCATGAGAAGGCATTGAAGCAACACTGATGTGGAGGACACCAACCTGCAATCTGTGTTGTGATGGCAGCGGCCTCTCACCTCCTTTTAATCTTATCATCTTAATTACGTTTGGAAGGCTCCTTTTCATCTTATCATATTAATTACCAAACTAACCTGAACTTTTTTAATTCAACATGGTTTTAACACATAAATGATTGTGAACTGATAAAACGATGCTAATGACCCCTATATCGCTGTCTACACAAAGACCTTCCTCGCAAAGATATAAATATTTATTATTCATGTAAAGATTCCGTTGCAACGCACGGGCACTCTACTAGTAAAACAAGAAACACATATATCATTTTACTTGACACCGTTGATCTTTTATTCCCCATTGCTAACAAGTACGATAACCAAAATATTTTATGCTTACTCTCTATCGGAAGAGCAATATTATCAACGGCGCGGCATCGCGCGCTTATCTTACTAGTTTACTATCTTACGGGGAATGAATTCCGGCGTCCTCGCCGCTGCCACGTCAGAGGCTCCCGCGAAAAAGGCCCACCGTGGAGAGATCTATGGCCAAGAACACGAAGAACACCGAAAACGGCGACCCGGCGTTGGTTTTCTCGATCTCACGGCCGCAAGAGTGGAAGAGGCTAAAGGAGACTCATACCACCGGGACGGGGGTTTTTATACAAAGAGAATGGAAGTGGAATCACGCGGAACCGAGTTGAAACGGTCGAGTTATGAGCGTTTGAGTGCATTTCGGTTTTTCTTTAATGCGGCGGTTTCCGGCGAGATTAGCGGCGATTGATGGTGGGGAATGGCAAGAGAGCGACGATACGGATCCAACGGAATCAGCCGTTCGTGTTTTGGAGTTGCGTGGAGGAAGATACGAGCAATCAAAGCAAGCCCTAGCCATGGATGAGCTTGATGAAGCTTCTCTGTTCTTCTCCCATGGCTAGAGGTAGAAGACGCACTGTAGCAGTGACACGTGGCAGCACGCGATTGGTCGAGAATTACGTAAATGATCTGCCCTAGAGAAAAATTAGGAAAAATGGTTTAAAAATCCCAGAAAAATTCCTAGAACTATTTTAGAATATTTGTGACCCAATAAAATTGGTTTTGCAGAATTTGGATGAAATTTGTGGAATTGAATATTTTGGTGCGGATCGCAGGCATTAAACAAAAGCCGCGCGAGATAAAATAGGAACGAAGGTCCAAAAATCCGGGGAATGGTTCCTAAAATCATTTAGGAATATTTGGGACGCAATTGAAGTGGTTTTGGGATTTTTGGAGCATTTTTGGACTCGGGTGAAATTTCGGGTACCGGCGGGAATCTGGAAATTCGATTTTTTGACCGGAAGGGAATTGAATCCCGATTTTGGATGGGCAAGGATGCCAGGTTAATATAAACACCAAAGAAACTGCAATTTTTGAATTTAATTTATTTAAATTAGATTTTTCTCCAGAAAGGCGAAAACGAGGATGTTACAAACCTACCCCCTTAGAGAGAATCTTATCCCCGAGATTCAGACGGAGAAAGAAAAGAGGTTAGGAAATTCCGCTCGAAGATCTTCTTCACGCTCCCAGGTAGCTTCCTTCTCAGAATGGTTATTCCACTGAACCTTGCAAAACTTGATCACTCGGCTGCGGGTTCGACGCTCGGCTTCATCCAAAATCTTGACTGGGTACTCTGGATACGACAGGTCTTCTTTGAGCTCCATTTCTTCCAATGGCATTTGATGCTCCGGTACTCGGAGACACTTCTTTAGCTGAGACACATGGAAGACATCATGCACTCCGGACAGCTGTGGAGGCAATTCCAACTTATATGCCACTTCTCCTTTTCTGGCAATCACCGGGAATGGTCCGATATAGCGGAGCGCTAACTTTCCACTGACTCGAAACTGTTTCATTCCCTTCAGCGGCGACACCTTCAAGTACGCGTGATCACCAGGGGCAAAACTCAATTCTCGTCGTCGATTATCAGCATAGCTCTTCTGCCTTGACTGGGCTGTCTTCAGATTGGCGCGGATCTGTCTGACTTGCTCTTCAGCTTCTTTCAGCACATCAGGTCCAACTATTTGCCCACCCTCGGTCACTTTCCAATACAATGGTGTCCTGCATTTTCTTTCGTACAGAGCTTCAAATGGAGCCATCTTCAGACTGGCTTGATAACTGTTGTTATAGGAAAACTCAGCATAGGGCAAATTTTGATCCCACGAGCCTTTGTATGTCAGAGCACAGGCTCTCAACATGTCTTCTAGGATTTGGTTGATTCTTTCTGTCTGGCCGTCAGTCTGGGGATGGTAAGCAGTACTGAAATTCAGATTGGTGCCCAATACCTCATGCAATCTCTGCCAGAACCTCGAGGTGAATTGGGAACCTCGATCGGACATGATCTTCTTCGGCACCCCGTGCAAACACACAATCTTGGCTATATACAACTCGGCAAGCTTGTCACCGGAATAAGTGGTCTTCACCGGGATGAAATGAGCCACCTTGGTTAATCTGTCCACAATAACCCAGATGGAATCATAACCGGACTTGGTTTTGGGTAATCCCGTAATAAAATTCATTCCGATTTTTTCCCATTTCCAGACAGGAACTTGCAAAGGCTGCAACAATCCGGCGGGTCTCTGATGCTCTGCTTTTACTAACTGGCAAACGTCACAACGAGCCACGAAGTCAGCAACTTCTTTCTTCATATTAGACCACCAATATTTCTCTTTCAAATCCGCATACATCTTGGTGCCTCCCGGATGAATGGAATATACTGAATCATGAGCTTCTTTCAACACTATATCCTTGATTTCACCTCGGTTAGGGACTACTATTCTTTTCCCAAACCAGACTGTACCTTTTTCATCTTCTGAAAATCCAGGGTGTTTCCCTTTCTTCAGGCCCTCTTTTAGGTCAGCAATATCTTTATCATCTTTCAGAGCCTCTCTGATCTGATCTTCCAAAGTCGATTTTACCTCCATACTATAAATGCAACCTTTATTCACTAATTCCAGGTTAAGATGCCGGAATTCTTCATGAAGCGCTGGCTGGCCTTCTTGTATCATAACATTGTTGTAGTGAGCTTTCCTGCTCAATGCATCCGCCACAACATTCGCTTTTCCAGGGTGATAATGGATTCCAACATTATAATCTTTTACCAACTCCAACCATCTTCTTTGCCTCAGGTTAAGATTGGACTGAGTGAAGATATACTTTAAACTCTTATGATCCGTATAGATCTCACATCTATTCCCAATCAAGTAATGCCTCCAAATTTTGAGTGCACGCACAACGACGGCTAACTCTAAGTCATGAATGGGGTAGTTTTCTTCATGAGGTCTCAGTTGTCTTGAGGCATAGGCTATAACCTTTCCTTCTTGCATCAAAACACATCCAAGTCCTTGTTTTGAAGCATCACAGTACACTTCAAAGACCTTATGGATATCCGGCAAGACAAGCACTGGGGCTGAAGTTAGTCTCTTCTTCAACTTCTGAAAACTTTGCTCACAAGCTTTAGTCCATTCATACTTCTTTTCCTTTTTCAGAAGCTGAGTAAGAGGTCTGGCTATCTTCGAGAAACCTTCAATAAATCTCCGATAATAACCAGCTAGTCCGAGAAAACTTCTAATCTCCGGGACTGACTTAGGCTGCGTCCAATCTAAAACATCTCTCACTTTCGCTGGATCCACTGCTACTCCTGCAGCAGAAATAATATGACCCAGGAAAGAAACTTCCTTTAACCAGAAATCACACTTACTGAATTTAGCATACAGCTGATGCTCTCTTAAAGTCTCCAAGACTACCCTCAGATGGTCTTCATGCTCCTTTCTGCTCTTGGAATAAACAAGAATGTCGTCGATGAAGACTATAACAAACTTATCCAAATACTCCATGAACACCTTATTCATCAGATTCATGAAATAAGATGGAGCATTTGTTAATCCAAAAGACATCACTGTAAACTCGTACAGCCCATATCTGGTGGTGAAGGCTGTCTTCGGAATATCTTCTTTCCTTATCTTCAACTGATGATATCCCGATCTCAAATCTATCTTGGAGAAGACTTGAGCTCCCTTCAGCTGATCAAACAGGTCGTCAATCCGAGGTAGCGGGTACTTGTTCTTGATTGTCACCTCATTCAACGACCTGTAGTCTATGCACATCCTTAGACTACCATCCTTCTTTGAAACAAAGATTACTGGCGATCCCCACGGCGATGAACTGGGTCGGATGAATCCTTTCTCTTGTAACTCTTCAATCACTCCATAAACTATAACGAAGCAAATAAGGGACATGACCACACAATTTAATCCATACATCAAAATTCATGGCACTATTATCATGAACATGACTCAAAGTTGGTAAAAGTGACTGGAACTACGTGAAGGTGTGTAGCTAATGCCCTTTCCCACATGCCGGTGTCATGGTACCTAAAAAACAACAACATAAACACAAGCGTAAGCTCATCACTCAGCAAGTATATTGCAATGGTATAAAACAAACAATTACCGGTATGGTTGAGTACACACCCGTCGGTGTGCACCCTCTCCCCCCTTCCATCCCGAAGATGGAGGTGCCTACTCCTCGCTTCCATACACCGCGGTGGATGGAATCACGATGTAGGACTTACTCATTGGCTCTCCGGAATAGTCATAACTTTCTCACCGACCTTCCCCGGACTAGTTATGACTTTCTCACCGTTCGGGCCATGTATCATGCCATGTATGCAAACATGCTAACATCATGAAAAACTTGTACATTAACACATGGCATCATCATAGATAACTTGTACATTAACACATGATATCATAACATAATAAACATATTCATCACATCATTGGCAATCATTAAGGCATGGCATGTGAACATATCATATATTCAATTTCAATCGCAACCAATCTAGCAAGCTACCCGCTACCCATTCCAATACACTTGCCTCAACCACGGGCGACGGATTGGCGAGAAGTAGAGGGCACTCCCGGGGTCACACCACCTGCACATAGGTACCACACACTCACAATCATGTCCACAAAACAGTACGCAAACACTCTTCTACCCCGACTTCGCAAACTACTCGCACAATCCAAAAACAGAGGTTCTGTCCCGCCGGGACAGCAGACTTGCAACAAGCATAACTCGGGTTCTAAGACTCCGAATCAATTAAACGAGTACATCCTCGCGTAGCTTAGGAAATTTCCTAACTTTTTCTTAGTATACGGAAAGACTGATTCGGACTCTAAAGTGGTTTAATCTACAGAATACCGTGATCTGTTCCCATCACGTCACAGTTTTTAACATGTTCGGTAAAACGAGCATAACGTTCAAACGGCTGGGCGGAATTGGACGTTCTTTATACTCACTGAAAGGTATTGAAATTACCTACAACTTCTTCAACAGGCGGCCGACCAAATTCCGAATCTAAATTGGCGAAAACCCAAGCCCTAGGTCGACTGCTCATGCTGCCCGAATCAGAGAACATGGCAACTTCTAGATTTCATCTAATCTACTCAATTCCAGCACCGCCAATTGATCTAAAAACATCCAAATCCCCTCTAGCACAGCACCTAGACCAACCCCAAGGATTCCCCTAGCCATACCTTCGCCCGACGAACGACGAACCGACGAAACTCCTCCTGGTTCACGTGATCTCCTTCCTCGCTCCAAATCCACCGGATCTCCTCGTCGCGGAGCGCTCCAATGGACGGATCTGCGTGGTGGTGAGGTGGAGAAGCTTCCCTAGGGCAGCAAGGGTGGTGGAGAGGGGAGGGGAGGGGTGGTGGCGCCATGGGGGAAGATGGAGAGGAAGGGGAAGGGTGGAGGCGCATGGGGGGGCTAGGGGGTGGCGGCTAGGGTTGGGAAAGGGAGTGGTGGGCGCACCAAGGGGTGGGGGCCAGATTTGGCTGCCCAAAAGTCCCCCCCTTGGGCCCAAACCCTTCCACCGGAGGCCCAACTCAACCCTCAAGGCCCAAAGTCCCTCGGAGAGGCCCAAACACCTGAAAACGGCCCAAAAACACGCTATAAACGGCATAACGTAAAGTTTTAACCTCCATTTTCACACTTTATAAAGTTTTGACCTTCCGTAGTGTCACAGATGGCCATGTGGAGGTTTGCCATCAGAGAAGACCTGCTGCTGCTCTACCTCCACAGGTATGACAAACCACGTCACAGTCACCGATGACACCAGCTTCTCTGCGATGTCCGCCCTCTCCCACGCAGACCTCAAACAGGTGAGCTCTAATAAATTTTTACCGATGACATAACAGGACCTGCGGCAGATGTTAACATGATGGGATATGCAAGTGCTGAGCAGATTTCATCAAGTATTCACTTCAGGCTAAAGCCACGCGCGTTTATTGTTGCTGAACCTAATGGAAAGCTTTTTGTGTTTGTGAATCTTGATGCATGCATGGCATCACAGGTTGTGACTATAAAGGTGCTCGAAAGGCTAAAAGCAAGGAAAGAGTCAATTCCCTGGAATCTAATTATCGGAAAATCTTGGCATACTCGTTGCAACTGGTCGTGTGATGTCTGTTCAGCATGATCCATTATCCTTTGCACATTTATCTTTCCCAAGATGTCAATTCGTTATCAAGTTATTCACAATACCTGACTTATTTTCTTGATTGTTTTTAGCCATCATTAACTCACAGCTGTCTTCCTGTGTATTAAAAATCATTCAATTGAAACAGTGCCTCTGTTTAGCCATTTTGCAATGCATAAAATACCTTGTTTAGATCCAGATGCACCAGTGACATAATCTTGTTTAAACCTGCCTTTTCTTTTCTTTTCTTTTATAATAACAACTTCGGTTGGAGTTGACTATGCAAACCTCAATTTGGCAGGTATGGTGACCTATATAATGAGAACAACGTAGCTATCAATGGCATCCATACTCATGCCGGGCCTGGAGGTTATCTGCAATATGCAGTTTATATTGTAACATCTCTTGGGTTTGTTCGCCAATCATTTGATGTAATTATCGATGGCATTAAGGAAAGCATTGTTGAAGCTCATAACAACCTCCGTCCTGGGAAAATCTTTGTGAATAGAGGTAAAAATTTATTTGTGAATAAGTGTTATGTTCGTAGTATATATAACATGTAAGTTAGATATTATATATATAGATGTTCAGTTTTCTGACCGTTACAACGTCTATTTCAGCCTTAAATTAGAGAGCTTGTTGTGAGCGTTCTCGTTGGTATGCCCTCGTGCCAGGACGGTGTCCCGCACGAGAGGAAGGAGGCACGGAGGGTGCTAGGAGGCGAACAATCCAGATAGTTGGCGGTACGACGCCACCGGTCGGTTATCGATGGCGGCGCCTGAGAGTTAGACTTGTGGGCAATCAAAACGTGCCCTTTTCTGTGTTTCTTCCCCTTAATATAGATTGTTCCAACGTACAAGGAAATAGAGTCCTAACGATAGCTTTCCTAAATAAGGTAGCATAATAAGGAAGGTAATAATAACTTGGCTTTAACATGCCCAAAATTAGGCCACAGCCGATCCTCTTGCCCTTTCCTATAATAGACCCGATCAGGACCCACAACAGTACTCCCCCCCTCGAGCACCAGCTTGTCCTCAAGCTGGAATTCTGGATAGAAACGTCGGAGAACAATAGCGTCCGTCCAAGTCGCATCATCTGCTGATTCGCCGGTCCAATGAACAAGGAACTGGCGATGTCCCTTCACAACCCGTTGAGCGAGTAATCGGTGGGGAACAGGCCTGGACTGATCAATTGAAGGAGAGACATCAACTGGCAATGGTGGGATGGAAGCTGGTGGAGTACCCCTGAAGGCTTTGAGAAGGGAGACATGAAAAGACGTCGTGAATGCGGGATGTCGGCGGCAGTATCAGGCGGTATGCCACTTTGCCCACTCGGTCCGCCACCTGAAAGGGCCCAAAGAACTGTGGAGATAACTTTGTCTGTGCGGCCGGGCGAAATGAAATCTGTCGATGATGCTGGAGACGAAGCCACACCCAATCACCGACGGCGAACTCCACCTCGCGATGTCGATGATCATAATATTGCTTCATTCGGTTCTGAGCGTTGAGAAGGTGACGACGCGCCTGCTCTAGGAGGGCATCCCGGTTGAGAAGTTGGCAATTGACTTTGTCAATAACTGACGCTCCTTAGAGTGTATGGAAGCAAGCTAGGGGCTGTCCAACCATAGACCAATTCAAATGGAGTCATGCGAAGGGCGGAATGAAAAGAGGTGTTGTAACAGAATTCTGCCCAAGGAAGCCATTTCACCTAAGAGGAAGGGTTATCCGCTACCAGACAACGGAGGTACATTTCCACCGTACGATTGACCACCTCTGTTTGTCCATCTGTCTGCGGGTGGTATGTCGACGAAGAGAGAAGGTGAGTCCCATACCGTTTAAAAAGGTCTTGCCAAAAAGCACTAGTGAAAATAGGATCACGATCCGACACTATGGACTCTGGTATGCCATGTAACCGCACCACATGGTCAAAAAATAGGTTGGCGACCATGGGTGCGGAAGATGGGTGCTTCAAGGCCATGAAGTGAGCATACTTGGAAAGGCGGTCGACCACGACCAATATTGCAGTTGTAGCTTAGAGATTTCGGAAGGCCCACGATAAAATCCATAGAAATATCTGCCCAAATTTGCTGTAGAATGGGCAATGGTTGGAGCAGACCATATGGTCATAAAGAGCTTGTCTTGTTTTGCTGGCAAACGGAGCAGTTGGCGATATATTCTTCTACAGTTTGCTGTTGGCCCGCCCAAAAGAAAAGACCTCGAAGGCGCTGGAGAGTTTTATGAACACCCTCATGAGTGAGATCATGGAAGGCCGCCACTACCTGAGGACGGATGGGAGATGTAGCTGGAATAAACAGCCAGCCCTGCCGAAAAAGAAGGCCATCCAGGACCTGCCAGACGACGGGAGGTGACGCTGCTGCATCCGTCGCCCTGATGGACTCGCTGGAAGGCTCGGCGGGAGAGGCACTGCCGCCGGTCGACTCCAAGGAAGCTGTGGGTAATTGGCTGCAGCGCTTTTGAATTTCCGGGTCGCGACGGAGGGCCGCATGCCACCTCTGAGTTAATGATTCGGCCGGCCAAGAAATAGCAGTGCAGACCGGACTAGGATCAAAGGCTCGAGATAATGCATCCGCTGCGCCATTAGTTTTCCCGGGCTTATACTCAACTGAGAAGTCATAGCCCATGAGCTTACTGAGCCAAAATGTTGTTGTGGGGGTGTGACTAGAGCCTGTTCCAGAAGGAATTTGAGACTAGCATGATCGGTACGCACCACAAAAGGTCGACCCCGTAAGTACGGCCGCCAATGACGAATGGCCTTAGAGAGACCTATAAGTTCCCGTTCATAAGTTGCAAGCTTCCGATGGCGCTCGGCCAACTGCTGGCTATAATATGCGATTGGGTGTCCTTCCTGTTGCAGCACAGCCCCAATCCCATAACTGGAAGCATTGCACTCCACCACGAATGGAGCACCAAAGTCTGGCAGGCGAAGAACAGGGGCCAACTGTAGAGCTTCCTTCAGGTGCTGAAAAGCCGCCTCGGCATCCAAAGTCCAATGAAACCCTTGTCGGCGCAGCAAAGTGGTTAAAGGACCGGCAATGGTGGCATATTGTTGTATGAACCGACGATAATACCCGGCAAGACCCAAAAAACTGCGCAGGGCCGAGACGGACTTTGGTGTTGTCCACTCCGCTATGACTTGAAGCTTGTGAGGATTCGCAGCCACCCCTTGTGCCGAGATAATATGCCCCATATAGAGAACCTCCCGCTGAGCAAAAGAACACTTGGATTGTTTGAGAAAGAGAGCATGGGAGCACAATCGCTCTAAGACTTTCCTCAAGTGTTCCATATGTTCTTCGAATGACGGACTATGCATCGAAAAATATGGATGTGCATAAAATATGAATTTGTAATTTTTATTTCTTATTTTAGAATTTATCCTAAAAAGGAAATCAATATGTAATATGGTAAACAGATAAAAAGTAATAAAGTAAAACTAAAATGATAATAAAAATTTACATAAAAGTAAATTATTCTAGAATTACTTTTACTATAGTAAAAAAATAAATGTGAAATCATTTATTTGAAGATAATTATCTAAAATGAATAGATTTTATTACCAAAAACAATCATAACAGATTTATATAAAATAATTAGACCTTATCTAAAGTTGATAATTTTACTAAAAACTCCTCATAATAATTATTACCAGTGGTAAAAGTCTCAAAAGTTTTTATTTAATTTTAATACCTATAAAAATTCAAAAATAGAAAATATACAAATCTAAAAAAGGTATGAAAAAATTTATTAAAAAATAAATACATAAGAAACAAATTTGAAATTTTTACAAAATATTTATAAGATAATAAAAAACATATACGAAAATTTAATTTAGACCTTCAAATAAAATAATTCCATAAAATGAAAATCTAAGCAAGCCGACTTGTCAAATTTTTTATAAAATCATCTACTAAATGTTTTGACTTGAAATTTTACTTTAAGTATATAACTTTCACAAAAACATAGATAAAAATTTAAAATTTTTTTTGAACTGACTGGATTGATGGAATAAATGCCTTACGCTGTTGTCTAAAAAAATTCGAGCTGAGTTTAACCTCTCTCTCATTGATAATGGGCTCAGCTGCACAGGTGACCCCACCAACTAGTGCAACTTGTCTTTCTCTCTTTCTTTCGCATCCTCTCAATGCCATGTGAGCCTGGGACCACCTGTCGCCCTCTACATTTCTTTCTTCTTCCTTTCCCTCTTTCCTTCGCCAGAGACCACGCTGCCTTTGCGAGAATTGAGACTCACTCTTCATTAATCTAACAATTGCGGTTGCCCATACCTTGTTAATTCACGCTGAGAAGCCTCGTGCACCGCTTCACCGCCGAGTTGATCACTAATCACTAGTGCCGCCTTGTCCTTCGTTCGTCCGAGTCACTCCTGGCTACTTATAAGGATCCACAGACCATCACAAAGTTTCTTAGTTTTCTGCAAGCATCCGACACTCCTTACTCCTCTCGACCAAAGCTCAAAGCTGTCGAAGCTTTTCCTCTGTTGCCAATGTCGCCCAGAACCAAAGAAAGGGGGAAAAGGGCCAAATCAAGAAGTTGATGAGAAAATTAGCAATCCATTTATATAAAGCTTCCTTGAAACTCCCTGATATCTCTTGTGCCCTTAATTATAGCCCGGATTGCCCGAATTTCCGCTAACGCCCTGACCTTCTTCTTCGACTCCAATGTACGATGACAACGTGCTACTGTCAATCTCCAACACCACCAACTGGTAAAACCGAATCGCCGTAGTCACTTGAAACATAATTCACCATTGCTCGAACTTAGAAACAATTCCTTCTCTTCACCATCCGGCCATGGCAGCCACCGCATGCCGCTAGTGATAGGCCACCTCTGACCATCATTCCTCCAATTGAGTTGCTCCCCAAGTGCATCACCTTGTCCTGGAGCCTGTTTAGCTCACGACTAGCCGACTTCCACCATCCCTCGCTGTCGGTAGCCACCATGCGTGGGCCTCCTCTGCTCTGTGCGTATAACGCGTGGCCCCGGCTTGTCAACTGCCCACCCATCACTCACCGCGCTGAGTGTAACACCCTAGTTTTCGCGTTCTGGAGAAAAACCTAATTTAAATAAAGTAAATTCAAAGTTTGGATTTTCCTTGATGCTTATATTAACCTGGCATCCGTTCCCCTCCAAAATCGGGATTTAATTCCCCTCCGGTCGAAAAATCGATTTTTTCCAGTTCCTACTGGTACGGTGGTACCCGAAATTTCACCCAAGTCCAAAAATGCTCCAAAAATCCCCAAACCACTTCAAATGTGTTCCAAATATTCCAAAATGATTTTAGGAACCATTCCTCGGATTTTTGGACCTCCGTTCCTATTTTATCTCGCGCGGCTTTTGTTTAATGCCCGCAATCCGCGCCCGAATATTCAATTCCACAAATTTCATCCAAATTCAGCGGAACCAATTTTATTGGGTCCCAAATATTCTAAAATGGCTCTAGGAATTTTTCCGGAATTTTTAGGCCATTTTTCCTTATTTTTCTCTAGGGCGAATCGTTTGCGTAAAAGAGGACCAATGGGAAGGCGCCACGTGTCACGTGAATAGTGTCATCCCTAACCTCCAGCCAAAGGAAATGTACAGAGAGCTCCATTTTGCTTCAATGGCTAGAACTTGAATTCAAACGCTCATAACTCCACCAAATTAACTCCAAAACGCGAACCGTCGGTTGCGTTGGATCCGTGTTGACGAGACCTTTCCATCCCCGGTGTCCTTTCCGCTTCTACCTCACCGGAATATGCGCAGTTTACAAAAAACCGAAATGGCTTTAATCCTCATTATCTCGGCCGTTTCTCCTCCAAACGCCGCACCACCACCTCCATTCTCTTCGTATAAGTATCCCCGTTCCGGGAGTGTGCTCCCTTTTCCATCTACTCCACCCTTGCGCCCGTGAGATCAAGAAAACCGACGTTGGGTTGAACTTTTTCGGTGTTCGTCAAGTTCATGCTTGTAGATTCTTCTCCGGTGAGCCATTTTTCATGCCACTTGGTTCTTTGTGACCGTGGATGAGTCTAGCTTCTAACCCAATTATCAATTTTAGGATTTCTCAACCGTGGGCGACGAATTTGGAGCTTTTGTGCATTCGGCCGAACCTCCGTTCTTCGTCGATTTCTCCGATTCCGGTGAGTTTTGGTTCAATCCCTTCCTCCTAGATGTCCCTAAGGATGTTATCTAGAGGTTCTAGGCTTTTGTTTGATCCAAATCCGTGCGAAAATGGGGCAAAAATCCATTTTTTTGGAAACAAAAGGGGCTCTGTGGTTTTGGGTCTGTTCTGGAACCAATTTTTCGCGATTTACTGTAGCAAACAGTAACTTTTCTCTTTTCCTTGATTTTCCATCATTTTCCAACTTCGAACGCTTATAACTTTTGCGTCCGAACTCCGATTGACTCCATTCAAATTTCTAAATTCATCTAAAATCAAGATCTACCTGTCAGTACTACTTTTGTAATTTTTGGATTTTATTTATTTTCTTTTATTTATTTATTGCCTCGTTTTGCGCGTAGTCAACGATTCCGCCGAGTCTGCCGACCCCGCCGCCGGACTTCGAAGAGTTCAACCTTCTCACTGTGACCGAGGCAAGTCTCCTTGACGCATGTTGATCCTATGCTTTCTAAAGTATTTTACCATGTTTTACAAATTGCATCGCTATTTATATTAAAGAATGATGTTACCGTTAGGCTGTTAGTTATACCTGTTGTTCATACCTCGACATTTGTTATCCATGATCCGTTGTCGCCCTAGTACAATACTCCACCATAATAAATATTTTTGATAAAATATTCTTTAAGTAGGGAGAGAGACTGTTTGGAATACCTTTTTAGAAGGAACAAATGGTACAGAATGCAAATTGGAGTTAGATTACTATTAGTGATGATGTGGGTGTAGTAGTTATGAAATTGATCTATGATTGGTGATTAGTTGAACTACTAAGGAGTTGGATTGTGATAGTGGTTCGCCATATAACTTGTGTGGATTCGGAGAATATTGGAAGATGTATGATATCCAGAGTAATAGTCGGTAGAAGTAAATAATAATATTGGGAGGCATACTTGTGGATCAAATAGAATAAGTGGTGAATTATATTTCGGTGGATTTTAACAAGAATATTATATGATAATCCTTTATGGAGATTGTGAATGATCCAGAATGTTTGGTGGTTTAGTGGATGATAATATTACGTATTCTTGGTGGATTAAAGTAGATGATTTAGAGGTGATAATGTGAAGGATTAAATACATGATGTTATGAAGTGCTATCGGTGGATTGTAGCCTAAATGATTAGAGTCGATATCGTGAAGTATTCTCGATGATTCAGTCAATGATATTATCAAATATACTCGATGGATTCAGTGAATAATATTGAGAATCGTACTCGGTGGTTTAGTAGATGATTTTGTGAATTATGCTGTTGCGATAACCATCTAGGTGGGATTATGAATAATGAGGATTGTATGTGATTTGTTCAGTCAACTTGGTGTCATTGTTTAGGGAAACAGCTATAGGCAATGAATCAATGAAATCTTGGATTTGTAGGATCTTTCATGAAATATGCTCGGGGATGAGATTGTGAATTATTCTTGGTGGATCAAGTAGATTACAAAATTAATCGATGTATGAATGATGGGTAATCGATAATGAGAATTATATTTTGAGGAGATTGTTTCATATACAAACATGATTGTGGTTTAATATGATTTTGGAGTTATGATAGTACCAGGATATACTTCCTACTTGTGGATACTATATTGGATTGGATTATTCATATGATTGTAAGAGTATGACAATTTAAAGGTCATTGGAGGTTACAAAATTGATTATAAGAATTGTAACCAAACCCTACAACTTACCTTTTATAAAAGAAACTATTGGTGGAATAGAATAGTACGGTAGAAATGCTTAGACTCGCAAACGGTCAATATTCACCCATGGGTGGGAATTTCAATTATCTCTTGAAAATTTGTATTGGAAGTTATAGGCAAGGAGTATTGCCAATGGTTTACAAAATAAAAATAAAATGAAAAATGGTTTTGGACTAGGGCGGAATGGTTTGTCTGGTGGGCGCGGAGGGAGTGCTAGCTTTCATTGCGCAAGTACCGCCCCAAGTCAATTAAGGACCGACGCTTATGACTGTCTCCATTCTAAGCATAACCGTACAACCACATGTCAAAGTGGGCACGACCTGGCTAACTAATTTGTAGAAACCTGACTTAGACTCACCACTCGGTGGTATGTGAGAGCCGGAAAGAGGCATTGTTGTTGTTGTTGTTGTTGTTTTTCTCACACGGCGCAAGAGGGGCTTCAGATCGGGCGGATAGAACCCTAACAAATGTGAAACCTCAGCGGGTGAGTCATGTTAGGCGTATACATTGTAACAGCCTTGTCATGATATCCCTGCCGGCACACCTAAGGAAGTGTGTTAATTGTACATGGCACTAAGGGAATATCATGTCTTGTGGGTAAAGTTGTACACCTCTGCAGAGTTAAAACTATTCGAATAGCCGTGCCTACGGTCAAAGGCAAAGCTTGCTGAATGCTTTCATATTGGTAGACTTTGGTTTTTGATTTCAAACTAAACAATGTTTTGTTTTGGGATCCGGGAGCGGTTAGAACTCTCGGGTGTGTTTCTGGCGACTAAAGCCAGGTAGGTGGAAAGAACCTGATTTTGTGAACTGTGGCAGTTAGAGCCATGTGAATGGTTTGAACCTTGATCTTGTTGAGATATGGCGGGTAGAGTCTGTATATTAGTGAGTGGTGGTTAGAACCTTCACTACAATATTACATAATTCAATTATTAAAAAGAATTGCTCAAATATGCTTTGTGAAAATTATTAACAAGTATGATTTGATGAAATTTGGCTTTATGCAAAAGAACCATATTAAGCCATCTTTGGATAGCCTACATTGTGCATAATTTCCCCGACTTGCTGAGTACTTTATGTATTCACGTGCTACATTCTAATCCTATCTCAGAAGTGAAAGAAACTGTCAAAGAATTCCAACGACTAGGGCGCGCTCCCCACTCGATTGCCTGTGGGCATTTGGATGGGTCGCTTTGGTGTTTTCGTCTTCCGCTGCGGTTGTTCAAGTTGTTCAGCCTGTTCAGGCCGTAATGGTAAACCTTGACCATAAGGTCTTTGCTTTCATTTGGTATTATTCTTATTTAGTTATTTGTATTCGTGATATGGTTGTTGGTTCATCACTTTTGACTGTGTGTACTAGCTACTGATCTGGGACTAGTACAGAAATACACAGAGGACTCCGGATAGCTGATCCGGAGGCCTACACTGAGCCACTGCACACGGGTCCCACATGTCAGCACAGCTCGATTTGGAAACTTGCCAAAATAGAAAGAGCGCATTCAAAGCTAGAAAACATAATTTCTTATTTGGAAATCTTAGAAAATCTAGAATTCAAATCCTTGTAACTTTCGCCATTTTAAATCTAAATTTAATGAATTTTTTTATCTAAATTTATGTTAAGACATTAGTTTCTGATTATACAAAATATTGTAATTGTGACCTCTTTTCAAAATGTATCTAAATCTTATGTTTCTCATCTTGGCACCAAACTCATCATGTATCCAATCAATGTTTCTCGATTGAGCCGAATCAGCAGGATGTCTCAGCTTGCCATATTTCTTTCGATATTCATAATGCCAACATAGCAATTTTACCACTTTAGGATTTACAAATAATCTCTCCAAACGGGGAATGATGGGCAAGTACCACGATACCTTGGCTGGTACACCTCTGTTGATATCTTCACCGTTATCGGCTCGGTTCTTATGCTTCTTGTCATTACGCTTCTCTTTTTGTTTGTACCGTGATAATGGCTGGGAAGAAAGGCAGATAAGTCTTTTCATATATGATTTTCAGCGCAAAAATAATTGAAAAAATGCTAAAATACTAACAATGCGACAAATCCCGACTATTCCATGAATTAGATGTCATATGACGAAAGGGCGACAACATTTCCGATGGTATTTCACGAAGTGGCAATAATTGCCGTGGCAAATACTCCAGCTAGGAAACATCGATCGAAAGGGAGGTGAGACATTCTAATACGCTAATTAAGGCAACAATCATCTCCATCGCGTGGCTCTTGACTCGGCATCACTGGCCAGTTAGCGAGGTCGTCGGACGCCGACGTGGACACGCACGGACCGAGCTAGCTAGCTAGACGTGTCACACTCGAGAGAACGCGCGCCGAGAATTTCTTCTGTGATCTTGCATGGATCGCCAAAGAAGAAATGAACGGAACGAAAGGGACGTCACCGTGGACAAATACGGGTTTGACCGAGAAAATAATAGTGTCCACATATATCGTATGTATATGCTGGTTCTAGTGGCCGGAGTTAAGCCTTCATCGCCGAAATGGAAAGAGAAAGTATAAGCTAGTTATACATTCACACGAAGTTGCCCGGCCGCCACAACGAAATGCTAGCTCGATCTATACCTTAATTTCTGTTGTTTTCCGTTCCATTAATTCTATATGTAGTCATGGTTGCATGTACTACCGCGCTGCTGCGTAAGCTGTTGTTAGACTAATTAATTAAGTATATTTTTACTGGTAGCTAGCTCTGCTGACGCGTTTAGTACAAAGATTGGTCACACTCACACGTGTGGATGGACTCAAGATAATCGGTGTTCATATGGGGAGGACCATGTCCATATATGCGAGGATTAGGTCTTTGCCTGAGGCCTTTTCTCAATGTTAATTTTTTTTTCTCCTATGCATGTAGAAACAAGTGCTGAATTAACAAGGAAAACTCAATTTTATATAAGGCAAAGCATGCTATAACTACAATTAGGTTGTGTTATTTCTACGGAACAAACGATATTTTAGGGAAAGGAATAGATCTTTCTTAATTAAGACACATTATACTGGGAAAAGAGCGAGCTAGTAAGAATTTTTTATAAGAAGGCAAGAACAAGTAAACATCATATAGACCAATTGAACAATGTCGATTGCTACACCCTCCAACAAACATATTATATATTCGAAGGACCACTTCATTTTGCCCAGAACAAACTAACAAATATACAAGTCATCATAAATATCTGTATGAAATTCTAATTACATTCTAATTAATCACTCAATGACCTGTAGCGACCTAAAGTTTAAATGACCTAATCATGTCTTCTGGTGGGGCGTGCTGTCGTTGTATCCGATGCCCTTCCTTTTCGTCGGGAAGATCAAGAACACGAAACTCGACAAGAACGCCATCCCCAGCGGCAGGTTCTTCAGCAGTTCACTGGTGTTCTTGCTGGGGTTTGAGAAGAAGCAATTTTGGAGCCCCACGTCGCTGAACGCCACTGTGAGGAACACCACCGCCGTGAAGAAGGCGTGCATGAAGTCCAGCGGCCTCAGGCGCAGCTTCTGGAGCTCGCCGAGCGCCCACTCTCGCTGTTCCTCCTCGCCGGAGAAGTTGAACACGTTGAAGCCGTGCGGCGTGGCGATGCCGTAGTAGATTTTGCGGTCGCGACCGATGACACTATCCGTGAAAGAAAAGAAGAGGGAGAAGATGGTCAGGATGCCGACGAGCCAGGCGGTGAGCCACCTGTTGGAGGGTAGGCATATTCCGTGGTTGGTGAAAGACGGAGACAACGCCTGGTACGCCAGCACCGTGCCCGTCGGCAGGAGCTGCGCCAGGTTCGCCGTGCTTTGCATGACCTTGTCGGTCACTGTTGTTGGGGCGGCTGCCGTCGTGGTCTCATCGACTGCCTTAGGCGTTGGTTGGGTTGTGCCAGTTGTTGCCGCCGTCGAGTCGCCGTTGGTGTGAGAAGGCATCTGGATCACGGTGGCCGGAGGAGATGCCATTGTGTGCTTTGTGTGTGTCCTTGGAAGCTGGTCCATACGTGTTGCAGGGTTGCTGTTTATATATGTGAATCCTCTGAGAATGATTCCAAGGTTGGCGCGTTGATTTTTCTACTTGATGTTGTGACTTATGAAGGCCCGTAGATGCATGGACCTCAACTCTGCTTGTCCGGTCAACCCTACCATGAATACAATATTTTCGACGTATATATCCCTACTTGGAATTGTCTCTAGAACTTTATTTGAATACAATAACCACTTGGAGCATGGTAAATTTCAACGTGCTAGATTGTTTCCTACTGTTACTAATGACAACAGGAATTCGTCGTACGTTTTTATCGTGCTACGGAAGTCCTCTTCCACGAAGGTGAGGAACCAATGCTATTTTTAGTATACATCAATGTTTGCTTTGCTCGCTATCGTCCCTAGAGTCTTTGTAAGTTGTAACAAGGATTCAAATTTCGGTACATTTTTGCAATCTCAGCAGGATAATAAAATTTAAAAAAAAAATTCAAATTGCTATAGTACCATACCCAAATCTCGGCGAGATCTCGGTTATTTCGACCGAAACTTCGGTGAATTTGACATGATTATGATTTTTGTGGGCCGGATTTGATGAAACCTCGAAAAATCTAAAAAAACAGACCCACCGAACTTGTATTAGTTTAGTGGTCCTCGAACCATGGTCATTAGTCGCGAGACATATACTACACTGAAGTTAATTAGACCAGCCACAACGCGATACTGCGGTAGGTAAGACACATGCATGCATGCATGCACTGCGGTAGGTAAGACATATATATATTCGTCTTGAAATGTAGTTTCATACTATTATAATTTTATTAATTTTTTTAAGATATTATAATAAAAATTAATGGTTAAAATTGAGTTTCGAAGAACGTATCTATATCCAAAATAACTACTATTTGTGACGAGAGTAAGTAAGTAATTCTACGTTCGATATTCTCACATATTAAGGGCCTTGAATCATCCACTAGCCGAGCACACACCATGGACGTACTTGCATGCCATTTTGAAAGGACAAGGCGATAAGCATAGAAATGTGTACCCTGCAGCCACGCGCGTACGTACGTGTGAAATGCTTGCGGAGCCTTTTCTTCCACCGGATCAGTTATTAAACGCCAATCAGCCACTCGTGCTAATTAACCCTGCAGGCAAGGAAACAAAAGGCGGCCGGCCGGCGACTAGATACTTTGACACGGTAAGCAACCATCAGCCCGGCACGAGCGCGGCTGACTGTCCCGCCGCCGCCGCCGTCGAAAAGGTCGCCGCGGATCGACGTGGATGATTGGAGCTCACAACCGAGACTGCCGATGGAGACATCTTCTAGGTCGCCGGAGAAACATATAGAAAAATGTGTAACTGCTCCCGAAGGCGACGCCGTGGACCGTACATTAGTCGTGGCTCGGCAAAGTCCAGCGATCGATCGCGTCTGCTAGGAAGCCAACGAAATGGAAAGAAAGCTGTCTTTTGTCCACAGCGAACGTGACTGTTGCCTGTTGCAGGTTCCTCTCTTGTTCCTCAGTTTCCGGTCTCCGTTTTAGCTGCGAAAGCGTCGGGCACACAAGGAAATGATGCGGCTGCTTCCGCCGTTATTCCTTCTCGATTATATCTGTGTTTTGTTGTAAACTTATTCGTAAGAGAATTAACGTACACTCCTTCCGTTCAAATTTTTATGATATATTTTTTAATGGTCTTGTCAACAAATATGTGGCGTATTTTATGTTTTAGTATAAATATATTAGTGTGACGTTGCTTTTGTACTCCTAATAAATATCTAGATTTACTTGGTATTCTCTACATGTATATATTTAATATAGTGCTTAGAAATAATAATTAGGGGTAGTTTAGTCATTTTTAATATCTCTTTGGTCTATATGTCAAAAGAAAATACGCTCTATGAACTTAAACAGAGAGAGTATTTTATATTTCAATATAAATTTGGTTTTAATTATACCTGAGAGACGGTCTTCTTGGCACGGCAGCGAATGTGACTGTTGGCTGTTGCAGGTTCCCCTCCTGTTCCTTAATTTCCAGTCTACGTTGTAGCTGCGAGCCATCATCACGCAAGCAAATGATGCGTTGCTTCCACCGTTATTTGTTCTCGATTATACTAGACGGTTGGTTCGTACACTTGCCCCATGGCTTCCGGAATGCCTGTTGAGAGACTGATCAGGGCATCAAACATTCCTCCATGTCCCAGAATTATCTATGCAACTGCACCAGCATTTGATTTGTTTAGCACAAAGTGTTGGTCCATAGGAAACTTCAAAAATATGGGAAGGACATCCAAGAAATTGCACATTTCAAGCCAAGCAGTTAAAAAAAAAATTGATCTAAGAAGAGGCTTGAACTTTTCAACAAAAAAGAGTCAGGGAAACAGTAAACATGCCTATATTTGAGCTCATTACTTGGAGTAACCATCTGTAGAGGAAAAATGGTAGAAAATACAACAATTCCTTCAAGAATTGTAAGTATGCAGCTTCGTCAACCCCAGGATCAACATTAATGGAATCAGAAGCCCTCCTAATCATGGCCCCGCTGCTCTCTGTCAAATTTGGATTGATTTCAAATGCTTGGTCATCCTTTTCTGAAGGTTAATGACTACGCATCTTGACAACCTTTTCTGACATTGTTTCCAACTTCGCCAAAGTCACCTCGTTGATTGCCTCCGCAGATGTCTCTGTGGGATCAAATAGGTGTAAACCAAATATTATCAAGCGCATGTCAGTAGCTTTATTTCCCAGATCTTCCCCTTCCCACCAGTTGCATCCTCATCTCCAATAATATTGTCGCTAAGCTTAAGTTTTTCTCTCCGCTCTTCGCATGATGACCTGAATTCATTTCAATGAGAAGAGAGTTGCTCAGGAGCAACTTAATCAAGAAAGTATCAAGACACCACAAGTCACAGTCTTGACCTCTTCAAGAACTATCTTTCAGGAGAACTATCTTACGCTGCGACTGCGACAAAGGCGCGGCGGCTGCGGCGGCTGCAGCGTGGGAGAGATGGTTGGGGGTGGCGGATGAGCCGAGTGGTGGCGTCGGGGACCCGCTGGATGGGGAAGACGGCGCCGGAGCCGCGGGGGACGACGGATCTGGCTGCGGAGAAGAACCCGAGGGGAGCGGCGGCTGCGGCGAGTGCAGCGTGGGAGAGCTTGTTGGGAGTGGTGGATGAGTCGAGCGTCGGCGTAGGGGAGCCATCGGTTGGGGAGGACGGCGAAGATCGGGGGACCGGCTGCCGCTCCCAGATTTCACGGTCCTTTATCGGCCATCGAAGAGGCGGAGAGCGCGAACAGGCAGGCGGGCGGAGGACGCGAGGAGGGCGGCCATTGAAGGGGCGGAGAGCGCTAACAGGCGGGCGGGCGGAGGACGCGAGGAGGGCGGCGAAGATCGGGGGTTCCGGCACTCCTCGAGGCCGGATTCCACGGCCCTTTATCGGCCATCGAAGGGGCAGGCGGAGAAAGCGGCGACACGGATGAAGGTCTGGGATGCGTGGTCGACCAGATTGGAACCGATCGAGAAGATCGACGGGCTGGGAAACCGGGCCCCGAACGCAAATACGGCAAAGAAACGGGTTCTCTACGCAGATAGCGGTGACGTGGGCAGCGCGAGAGCTCCCGGATTCCTCCCACTATAGGATAGTTAATATTAGTGTTTTGTTCTAAACTTATCCACAAGAGGATTAACATATGATAGCTGCATGTTGGTGCTTCGCTATAGATAAAAGTAATACTATCTATCAAGTTAAGCTATTGTTACCGGGTTTAGGTTGTGTTTGTTTAGGCTTCTGCTTATGCTTATTTGGCTTCTAGGCCTTCATAAGTCACAAGCCAAAATAAACAGTAATTTTTCAGCTTGCTGGAGAGGAGAAGCTCCAGCCCAATTTGCACTACACGAGAGAAGCAAGGAAAACGATGCTTCTCGGGCTGGCTGGAGCTTCTGAAAATCCCACTTCCCTGGTACCCTTGCAACTTGATCTTATTTACAAAAAATTGCCATCTCCTTCATCAAGTCTCTTCCAGCTCCAGCAGGCCAGCTAGCTTCTTCCAGCTCCAGCATCTTCTCCTCCAGCACCAGCCTAAACAAACACAGCCTTAGTTTCGTCATACTTCATTCTGGTGCAGATCATACCTCTGCTGTCAAGTTTAGCTTACACTAGGCTCTTAACTTCACCACTATTATTTGCATCGTACCTCGCCGCACACTATAAAGAGAGGAAAGAGATATTGTTGGCACAAGTATTACAATTTTTAGTAGTTAATTTGTTTGTTATGGGACCATTTTTTGATTTTTTTAATTAATTTTTAGGGTGGGAGTGGGATTTGTAGAGGGGTGGGTGGAGGTTAGGAAGATGAAAAAGGCATCGTTTACCAGCATTAGATTCTTTTAAAGGTGTAAAGATGTGCACAACCTATGCTTCGGCGATCCCACTTGCAGTGATCCACTATGCCAGAAAGGCTTATATTAGACCCCTCGTCACTGACCTTTCTAGTAAAAAACCGTTAGTGATGATAATGGTACTCATCATTAACGGTTTTTAGATAGAAGGGTCAGTGATGAATAGAAGGGTCAGTGATGAGAAACTTAACACAAATGATTCTAATCATAAAACCGTCAGTGATGACAAAGGCACTCATCACTGACAATTTTTTTGATAGAATCGTCTGTGATAGGTGCCATCATCATATACGGTTGTATCCAAAAATTATCAGTGATGAGTGCCCTTGTCATCACTGATGGTTTTTAGATAGAACTGTCTGTGATGATGGCACCACCTATCACAGACGATTCTATTCAAAAACCTTTAGTAATTTCTCACATACGGTTTTTGGTTAGAACCGTCTTTGAGGAGGTGTTATCACAAATGGTTTTTAGCTGGAATTGTCTGTGATGAGCATCTCCTGGAAATAAGTACAGAGAGCTGCGAGGCCCCTGACCCACTTAGGGTTTCCTGAGCCATTTTTTATGTGGGTGCGATTGTAGAACCTTTTGTTCTTGGTGATCTAAGGTTAGTGATTAGTTCTATTGGATTTTATTGAAGATCTAGTTTGGTATAAAGAGATAGAATTTTTTTTTGAAACAGCGATAGAATATTTGAAGATATGGTTTAAATCTAGGTTGGTATAGATCTATTTATTCTTTGTATTTTAAAGTAGTAATTGGTGAAATATGGTTTAGATCTAGCTTGATGAGAAAGATAAGGTTTAGATCTAGTTTGATATATCTAGATTAGTGATGAAGATATGGTTTAGATCTAGTTTGATGTAGAGCTAGCTAGGTAAAGAGAGAATTGAAGATCTATTTTGTTCTTTTTTATGCAAGTAAGACGCTAGCTAGCTTGATAAAGAGAGATATGGGAATTTGAAGATATATATGCAATTTAA
The DNA here is from genome assembly GCA_036346355.1 of Rhipidocladum racemiflorum. Taxonomy (NCBI): domain Eukaryota; kingdom Viridiplantae; phylum Streptophyta; class Magnoliopsida; order Poales; family Poaceae; genus Rhipidocladum; species Rhipidocladum racemiflorum. Next base: position 62,830,777 of record CM070570.1, read on the forward strand.
TTGAGTCTTCAAGCAATGAATTAAGCTAACTAGTGCATAAGTGGTTTTAGATGTAGCTTGTAGCTAGTTAGATCCATTTGTTGTTTTAGATCTAAGAGGTAGCTAGTTTGTTAAAGAGAAAATTAAAGATATGTACTTGGTTTAGCTAGGTAGTTAATATTTACTCAAATTTAATTAAAAATGTGTGCATGTGAATGCACTCTAGTGTACTTCATTATTTAACACTTATATATTGTTATATACGTAGTGTATATAGATGAACTGAAGTTAGATGTATGCTACGAACCGTGCTAGTGCGGAGTACATTAAAGGCGTCTATGCTTTTAGAATAGCTACATATGAGGATATGCTTGATAAGGGCGTCGAATTTATGTCTTATCCATGCATTGACTACGACAATCTAAGAATTTATGGTAATTTAGCCCAGATCGAAGCACACTTGATTCTACAGGGTTTCAAAAGGGGGTATACATGTTGGAGCAGTCACAATGAAGAGCATATTATACAGGAAGTAGGAAGTACTAACATCGCCAACAAAGTTGATGATATGCCAGATGATATCGATTGTGATCCCCATGAGCATAGGTTGCAGGATGACAATCTGGATCAAATGCTGCATGATGCAGAAGGGAGCCGTGATGACAGAGAGTATTGTAAATTTTGGGGTTTGATGGACGACTCGAAGAAACCTTTGTTCCTAGGTTGCAAGTCGAAATACACAAGGTTGTTGTCCATGCTTGAATTGTTGAAATTGAAGGTAAGCAACAGTTGGTCCGACAAGAGTTTTACGGTGCTGTTAGCTCTATTAGTGGACATGCTTTCAGAGGGAAACGAGTTGCTGACAACCACATACAAAGACAAGAAGGCTCTTTGTCACTTGGAAATAGAAGTAGAAATAATACATGCATGTCCGAATGATTGTATCCTCTACCATAAAGAGTACGCAGACTTGCATGTATATCCGGTGTGCAACGCATCCTGGTACCAGTGTAAGAATCAACCAGATGACGATGACAAGGACATCAAGGTGAAGAAAGGGCCTCCTACTAAGGTGGTGTGGTATCTGTCTATAATTTCCCGTTTGAAGCGTATATTTGCCAACTGAAGGGATGCAAAACTGCCGCATTGGCACTCGGAGGAGCGTAAGAATGATGGAACACTAAGAAACGCTGTTGATTCTTCCCAGTGGGGAAACATCGATAGGTGGTTTGTAGAATTCGGTGCGAAAATGAGGAATATAAGGTTCAGATTAAGTACAGATGGAATGAATCCTTTCGATATCTGTGGGCCCCCAGATCGGCTATCCAGAATCCCCGGTGTATTTCTGTACTAGTCCCAGATCAGTGGCTAGTACACACAGTCAAACAGTGATGAATCAACAACCATATTACGATTACATATAACCAAGTAATAATAACACCAAATAAAAGCAAATACCTTATGGTCGGGGTTTACTATTACAGCCTGTACAGGCTGAACAACTTGAGTAACTACAGCGGAAGACGATAACATCAAGTGGTGACCCATCCATATGCCCACAGGCAATCGAGTGGGGTACGCGTCCTAGTCCTTGGAATCTCCTTTGACGGCTTCCTTCACTTCTGGGACATGTTTAGAATGTAGCATGTGATTACATAAAGTACTCAACAAGTCTGGGAAAAATGCATAATGCAGGCTATCCAAAGATGGCATGTTATGGTTCTTTTGCACAAAGCAACACTTTCAAAAACTTTACATGTAATATTTTCACAAAGCCATTTTAGCAATTATTTGTACAGTTGAAATTATTAATAACTCTAGTGAAGGTTCTAGCCACCAATCACTAGTATACAGGCTCTATCCGCCACATTTCAAAAAGATCAGGATTCAATCCATCCACATGGCTCTATCTGCCATGGTTCACAAAATCAGGTTCAATCCACCTATCTGGCTCTAGCCGCCAGAAACACACCCGAGAGTTCTAACCACTACCGGATCCCAAATCATTAGTTTTTAAAACAAAAGCAAAAATCTACCAATATGAATGCATTCTTCGCTTTGCCCTTGACCGTAGGCACGGCTATTCGAATAGTTTTAACTCTGCAGAGGTGTACAACTTTACCCACAAGACATGATATTCCCTTAGTGCCATGTACAATTAACACACTTCCTTAGGTGTGCCGGCAGGGATATCATGACAAGGCCTTTACAATGTATAAGCCTAACCCGACCCACCCGCTGAGGTTTCACCGCTGTTAGGGTTCTATCCACCCAGTACAAAAGCCCCCTCTTGCGCCGTGTGAGAAAACAGTTTTGCCTCTATCCGGCACTCACATTCCACCAACTGGTGAGTCTAAGTTAGGTTTCTACAAATTATTCAGCCAGGTCGTGCCCACTTTGACATGTGGTTGTACGGTAATGCTTAGAATGGAGACAATCATAAGCGTTGGTCCTTAACTGACTTGGGGCGGTACGTGCATAAACCAGGACCAGACCAGACCAACCATTTAGCCCAAGTCTAAACCATTTTTCCTTTTATTTTTATTTTTTAAACCAACTGCAATACTCTTTGCCTATAACTTTCAACACAAGTTTTCAAGAGTTATAAGAAATTCCCACCCATAGGTGCATACTGACCGACTGCGAGTCTAAGCATTTCTACCGAACTTTTCTATTCCACTATTAGTTTATTTATAATTTTCAAATCTCAGTGTTGATAAAAATTAATTATTATAGTCCATTCTGTAACCTCCCGAATCATGAAGATCTCACATTATTATCATAACATTATATAATCCAGCCCGGTCTAGTACTCCAACACGTAGAGTCTTTGACATATACAATCATGACTCCAAAATCATTCTAAGCTACTGACATTATTGCATATGAAACAATCTCCTCAAAATATAAGTCTCCTTATTGATTACCCATCATCCATACATCGATTAATCTTGTAATCTACTTGATCCACCAAGAATAATTCATAATCTCATCCCCAAGCATCTTTTACCAAAGATTCCTCAAAACCAAGATCTCACTAATTCCCCGACAATAGTGGTTTCCATAAACAATGATACCATATCGACTAAACAAATCACACATAATCCACATTATTCATAATTCCACATAAATGGTTATCGCGAGACTATATTTCACAAAATCATTCACTAAACCACCGAATATGATTCTTAATATCATCCACTTACTCTATCGAGTGTATTTGATAATATCATTGACTAAATCATCGAGTATCGTTATCAATATCACCTATTTTAACCCTTCACATTGTCATCTCTAAATCACATAGTATGCTTGTTAAAATCCACCGAAATATGATTCACCACTTATTCTATTTGATCCACAAGTATGACTCTCAATATTATTTATTTAATTTTACCGACTATTATTCTTAATATCATACATCTTTCAATATTCCCCCAATCCATACTAATTATATTGCGAACTGCCATCACAATCCAACTCCTCAATAGTTCAACTATCACCATTCATAGATCAATTTCATAATGACTACCCCCACATCATCACTAATACTCATGTAATCTCCAATCAAGTTGGGTTCTAGCTCCAATCTACATTCTATACTAATATATTTTATCCAAACTGTCTTCCAAATAGTCATTCCCCAAATCAAAGAATATTTTATCAAAAGTATTTATTATGGTGGATTACTGTACTGGGGTGACAAAGGATCGTGGATAACAATATCAAGGAGGTATGAACAACAGGTATAACTAATAGCCTAACGTCAACATCATCCTTTTATATAAATAGCAATGCAATTTGTAAAACATTGTAAAACATTTATAAATCATGGGATCAACATGCGTCAAGGAGACTTGCCTTCGGTTGCAGCGAGTGCCTCGAAGTCTTTGAGGTTCGGCGACAGTGTAACACCCCAAAATTTTGCTTTTCTTGAATTCATGTGTGGTTTGGCATTTTGGTGAATTTTTGGAATTTTCTGGAATTTATTTGGATTTATTTGGCATTTATTTGAATTTATTCCATTTTGAAATAATTGAAGAAATTAATTTTGCAAATAAAATTTTGTTGGAAATATTTTATTTGAGTCCAAAATGATCCAAAGTATTTTCCAGAATTTTTCTGGAATTTTTCTGAGTCATTTGCTATTTTTAATGAATTAAATGAATTACTAGGAATTATTTTAAATATTAAATCGCTGGAAATTCAACTCGGGTCAAGTACTGTTCATCCGACCGAGTCGGAACCCGAGTCGGACTCGAGTCCGACCCGAGCCACGTGACTCGATCAAACCAGCTCAAAACCCTAATCAATCCCAACCGTTGGATCAAGATCCAACGGCTGAGATCCGCCTGCACGGTTCGAGCCAGATCCGCCGGATCCGATCGCGCCTGCGGCGATCGTGGCGTTGATCGCGCCACGTGGGCGGGCGTCGTCGTCTCCGCCGAGACCGAAGCCGGACTCGCCACGCCGCGTCGCCGCCGTGGGAAACTAGGTTTCCGTGTCCCGCGCGAACGCCGAGGCTATTTAAAGCGTGAGACGCCCCGAGGTTGCCCTCATCCTTGTGCACCCGCTTTCCCGAGCCATCTCGCCTGAGCCGCCAATTGTTCGCGGCGAGCTCGGGCCAGAGTTGGAGGAAGTGACCGCCGCGGTCTTTGCTCGATTCCGCCGTCCGTCGCCTTCCGCCGAAGGAGCCCAGATCCGGAACCACCGTGACGAGACGCACGAAGGAAGGATTCATCTCGCCGAGCAACCCCAAACGCCGTCGGGCTCGCTATCGCTTCGCCTCCGGTGCCCAAGCCTCGCCGCACCATCGCCGGACTTCGAAGCTCGGTGAACCGTCGGATCTAGATCGGACGGTTGAGGTGAGTTCACGTGTCCCCAACCCGATTGGATTCGGACCGCTGGATCAAGATCCAACGGTTCACAATTGCCACGCGTCGGGAGTAGTGTTATTATAGGATTAGATCTCGACCGTCCGATCTAAATCGAACGCCCACGATCAACGAGTAGTTTCAACGTGTTAACCCTGGATCTAATCCGCGCCGCTGATTTTCAAACCAACGGTCGTGATTGGCGCCACGTGTCGGGAAGTTGGACCGACGCTGCCGGGCCGCTGGCCCACGCGACGCTGGCAGGCAGGACGCCGACACGCCGGCCCGCCCGCGTGTCGAGGGCCCGCAAGATGTCACGCCGCCCCCGAGCGCCGACGCCACCCATGACGCCACAAAGTGGGTCCCACATGTCAGACTGCGGTGAGCCTCACCGATGTCGGCCGATGACGTCACCGAATGGGCCCACATGTCGGGCCTCACGTGGAGTCGTGGACCGAGTCCACGCGGACCCGAGCCGAGCGTGGACCACGCCCATGGATCGCCGACGCCACCGACCAATCAGAGGCTGCCACGTGTCATTGCCGACGCAATAATTAATTTCCAAAAGAAAATGATTTAATAAATCGGTTTAATAATTGATTTGAATTTCAAAACTTCAAACGCTTATAACTTTTATGCTTCAACTCCGATTTGAGTGATTCAAATTTCTAAATTTGTATAAAATTGAGATCTACCTAAATATGAATTGTATCTAAGTTTTGGACTAAAGTTTTTCTCTGTAATATTATGTCATTGATTATTTAAACGTTAATAAATCATAACTTTTATGCGCCTTAACTCCAAATTTGATTTATTCCAGTTTCTAAAAATCCAGAAAATTATGTTCTCTCTGTTTATGGATTTTATTTGGAGTTTTGGGATGTTTTTGCCTATTGTTTATTTGGGTATTTGCTATTTGCACGCTTTTACGAGTAGACGTTGAAGTGCCTAAGGATTCAAGGAGAAGTGTTGACTCAGGATCCAACTCAAGACCAAGAGCAAGTACTTTTGAAGGCAAGTTGTGCTTTGACCATGTTGATCCTATTTCAAATCTATTTTGATTTAAACTATTGCATGCTAGTTCAATTAGAAAAATACTTTGTTTAAACCTGGGGTTAGATAAATACCAATTTGCTATATGACACCTTGATTACTTAAGTATGTGCCATGACCCTTTGTCACCCTAGTTGTGGTTTACTAGTTGGACATTATTAAATTGCCAACATGGGTTTAGACCGTTGTAGTATCTTTGCTTAGACACACTTTCACGTGCTCATGACATGATTTTGGACAATCAAATGTTAATATTGACTTAATGATATATTGAACCTGCTTTTGGGAAAAGTATCATGTGATGTTGATGGCACGTGGTGCATGGTAATCAACTGGGTTTGATAAACGATTTTGACCGGGGCATGTGGCAAGAGTAATCGTGGGCCGCTTGTGGCATTGGGAGTGTTGATTTGGTTTTTAGTAGTCTTGCCCTGGTCACTCTAAGGACTTAACCTTGCAAGCCTTTGAACTGGTCATACTTGCAACCACATGGTCGGAATGGGACGGCCCTAGTTGACTAAGTCGCTAAGGACTCACTTGTGGAGCCTCAGGGTGTCGATTACACCGCTTGTGTGATTATGCGGGAGCGTATCGTGGTCGTGGCCGATACCCATCTAATCGGTGTGTTGGTCCCATACTTCGCCTTGGCTAAGGGAAGGGATGGTGTAGAGCACGAACCGGAGAGGACCACCTGTGTTGTTTGAGGCTTCCGAAAGGCTTTGTTACGGGAACTCGCCTTTGTGGTGTTTGACTGTATCTTGTGGGTAAAGTGCATAACCTCTGCAGAGTGTAGAATCTATTTAAATAGCCGAGTCCACGGTACTGGACAATGCTCGGGAATTACAGTCAAGGGTTAGATTTTCTCAAAAATAACTTGGATTTGAAAAGTTGGGTTGGTTTAGTAATGAAGATGATGGAAATGTGGTTTAGGATGGGGAAAATGTTTACTAAACGTATTGAAAAGTTATTTATGCTTTACTTATTTCTACTGCTTTCGAATCTACTTATATTACCTTTCTAATGTCAAGCATCGCAAATATACCTTGAGCTATTCCTTTGTACCAAGCCATGCATATAGTATATTAGCTTGCATTCTCAGGCATGACTTGCCGAGTACCAAGTACTCACCCTTGCCCCAACACAATATCGCTTGAAGAGGAGATTACGCCACTTTCTGAGGAGGAATTCCAAGAGGACCCGTCTACTTAGGGATGCGAGCCTGGGCCTTGCCTGTGGTATACTGGATGGCGCCACGAAGTTATTTGATTTTCCGCTGCTATTATTTCTCTCTGAATAAGTTTCGCCTTGCGAGGCATATATTTGTACCTTGGCCATAAGGTCAAGTAACCCTTTGGTTATTTAAATAAAGTACTTTGATAATATCGATTGGTATGATTGTGATATTTACCGATGTTAAGACTGTGTGCACTAGCGCGTTCCTGGACTAGTGCTGAATACACAGAGGGTCCGGATTTGCAAATTCGGGGTCCCGACAGAGGTGGTATCAGAGCCATACTTGACCGTAGGCTCAACCCTAAGCTAGAATGGTCGTAGTGAGGATGAAACCTATTTTCTAAAGCTAAAAATTTTCAAGATAAGAAATGACATCTCGACTTATCCCCTTCTCTCTTTTCTTGTCTCTTGCTGAAATTTTCCCTTACCTTGTCACAATTTAAAAATTCCGAGTTCTTACGTAAAGCACTCTTGTGACAGATGGAGGTTTTTTCGATGAGTGAGCATAGGTTCTATAGTGAGACTCCTTCGCCGAGTCGGGTCACGGAATAAAGAGTCACCCTTTAGGCGTTAGACTCCAGAGTTAGTTCGATTTGGATTTGCTTTGTTTGCTGAGTGTGCAGTATGTGTTGCAAGGCCCTTAGGCATTGTAAGCAACCATACCAAGTTATTAATAATAAAGTTGGACCTTAATGTTACACCTTTCGCCCCGCATAAGTTCCATATTACTTGTCTATTCTTGTTTCCCCCTCATCTCTAAACCTAGAGCAAATCGACAGATGGTGAACACCCGTGGGAACTTTGGAAGCAATGGGAGTGGTTCTCGCCCAGAGAAAACCCCAATGATGGAGCACCAAAGACCGCCGATTGATATGCAGAATTTTGGAGCCTTTCTTGCTGCTCGACTCAGTTGATGCATGCTATGATGCAACAAATGCAAAGCACGTCACGGCCAGGCCATCGCTAATCAAGTTAATCATGGACCACGCCGTAATACAAGGTCATCGAGTTCATGAGGACTCACCCACCCACTTTCTTCCGGGAATGCCAATCCATTGGAGGCCGATGATTGGTTAAGATCAATCGAGAGGAAGCTGCACATAGCTCAATGCATAGGGAATGAGAAGGTACTCTACGCTTCTCATCGCTTGGAAGGAACACCACCGAATGGTGGGAGAACTGTGCCACGCAGAGAACCCTCAAGATATCACTTGGGAAGAGTTCACACCGCATTCCGACAAAGATCACGTGCCTGAAGGAATCATGGACCTTAAGAAGGAGGAGTTGAGCATCAAGCAAGGTAATCAGCCAGCTGGCCGACTACGAACAAATTCACACAAATTAGCACGCTACGCACTGAGGATGTAGCGACAGATAAATCCGCATACCTCGCTTCATGAAGGGACTTAACTCAGGATTGCAAGTAGGGCTGATCACCCACACCTTTCCAGATTTCCAAGAGTTGGTGAATAAGGCGCTTATTCTTGAGGACAAGCGCAAGGAACTGGATGAGAACAGGAAGCGCAGGATGCAACAAAGAAGGATCACGCCAGTGGAACGCAGCGCTTGAGAGTTGCACCAAATCAATTCTTGATTCCAACCACGAATGCAACAAGGACACCATCCCCAAAGACCAAGACCTGTCAATCAAAACTATCGAGACCCGCCCCGCTAGAAACGCTACCCTGTGCAAATAAGAAGGAACAAGTGAGACGCTGTTACAATCGCAACGAGCCAGACACTTTGCCAACAGCTTGTCCAAAGAAGACAGCAGAGCGACCCCGATTCGCTTCAACCTAGGAACCACCCGGCTAGGACGCCAAAGACTGTGAGCCACACCCTGCATCGTGGTGAGAGGCCGAGTCAACCATGTCACCGCAGATGCACCGCAGAATGCTACTGACGTCAGATCGGGTAAGTTACTTGTTAACTCAGTACTGCAATAGTTTTGTTTGACTCGGAGCTTCAGATTCGCTTGTTTCGCAAGGCTTTGCTACTAGAAATGATTTGAGAATTGCAAGACTTAAGTGCATGCTTTTAGTTCAAACCCCTGGTTCCGAACTCCGAACGGAAGTAGGATGTTCCGGGGTGAGAATACTAATAGATGGAATAGAGTTCCTAGCAAACCTTATAATTTTGGAGACCCGGACCTTAGATGTTATATTGGGAATGGATTGGTTATCCAAGCACAAGGCCGTATTGGATTGTGGACGAAGGACTATCTCAGTTGAGAGCCCGTGTGGGAAGAAAGTGGAATTTCAAGCCACTGCAGTTAGAGATGGACAGTTGATGGTTAACAGTACCAAGGCAATCAGCATAGAGGATGTCCCAGTAGTGAATGAGTACCCAGATGTCTTTCCCGAAGATCTACCTGGTATGCCGCCAGACAGGGACATAGAGTTTGTGATAGAGCTTGTACTGCACAAAGACCGATAGCAAAGAGACCCTATCGGATGTCCACCGAGGAGTTGGTAGAAATGAAGAAACAGCTAGAAGAGTTGATGGAGAAAGGATTTATCGAGACCAAGTTCGCCGTGGGGAGCACCGCTTTTGTTTGTCAAGAAGAAGGACGGGAGTTTCAGGATGTGCATTGACTACCGTGCACTCAATGAAGTCACCGTGAAGAATAAGTATCCGCTACCCAGGATTGATGATTTGTTTGATCAGTTAAGAGGAGCCGGAGTTTTCTCCAAGATTGATCCGAGATCGGGATACCATCGCTTGAAGATCCGATCGTAAGATATTCAAGATCGCATTCTCGTCAAGATATGGACATTACGAGTTCTGATTATGTCCTTTGGGTCGATTTAATGCGCCAAATTTTATTTCATGAATATGATGAATAAGGTGTTCATGGAATATTTTGACAAGTTTGTCGTCGTGGTCATATACGATATCCGAATCTACCCCAAGACAGAGGCTGAACATGCCGAACACTTAAGGCGAAGTTTTGGAAAAGCCGAGGAACAAAGAACTTTTCGCCAAGTTCAGCAAGTGTGATTTTTGGAAGGACAAGGTGGAGTTTCTTGGACATGTAATGACTGCAGTATGAGTCGCCGTAGATCCAAGCAAAGTAGAAGTTGTGTTACATTGGGAGCACCAAGATCGTGACCTGTGATTCGAGTTTCCTTGGAATGGCAGGATACTACCGCCGCTTTCATCGAAGGCTTTTCGACAATTGCGAAACCTCTTACGCAATTGTCAAGAAGGAAAAGAAGTTTGCATGGACGCCGAATGTGAGAAAGGATTTCAGAGTCAAGAAGCGATTGACATCGGACCGTGTTAGGTCTACCGGATGTTGCTCAAAGCTTCAATATTTATTGTGACGCATCGCGCCAAGGACTTGGATGTGTGCTGATGCAGGATGGAAAGGTCGTCGCTTATGCATCAAGGCAGTTGAGGCCGCATGAGGAAAATTATCCAACACATGATTTAGAGTTAGCCGTAGTGCATGCTTTGAAGATATGGCGTCACTATCTCGATCGGAAACAGATGTGAAGTATATACGGATCATAAGAGTTTTAAGTACATATTCACCCAGTCGGATCTGAATATGAGGCAGAGGAGATGGTTAGAGTTAATCAAGGACTACAATGTTGGAATCCATTACCATCCCGGGAAGGCCAACGTAGTAGCCGATGCTCTGAGTCGGAAAAGCCATACCGTGAGTGCGTTGCTAGCCACAAGTCAGGATGAGTTATGTGAGGATTTTCAAAAGATGAAGATTGAGGTAGTGCCTAGCGGATTCTTGGCCGCATTAGAAGTAAAGCCTACCCTAGAGGATCAGATCCGAGAAGGACGTATGATGATGACAAGATCCGCAGGATTAAGTTTATCAAGGAGGAAGGCAAGGCAGAGGACTTCAAGTTGGATGAGCAAGGCACGTTGTGGATGAAGGATCGCATTTGTGTGCCTAACAAAAAGGAGTTAAAGCAACTGATTCTGGAAGAAGCCCATGACTCCAAGTACTCAATTCATCCTGGAAGCGCCAAGATGTATCAGGATCTGAAGGAGAGATTCTGGTGGCCGAGTATGAAACGTGAAGTTGCCGAGCACGTTGCATTGTGCGATGTATGCCAGAGAGTCAAGGCAATGCATCAGAGACCAGCAGGATTGCTACAGCCGCTGAAAATACCTGAGTGGAAGTGGGAGGAAATCGGAATGGATTTCATCACCGGTTTGCCGAAGACTCAAGGAGGTTATGACTCCATATGGGTTATAGTGGATCGCTTGACTAAAGTAGCCCATTTTATCCCCGTGAAGACCACTTACTCGGGAGATAAATTAGCAGAATTGTACATGATCAGGATTGTTTGTTTGCACGGAGTGCCCAAGAGGATCGTATCGGACAGAGGTACCCAATTTACCTCAAGGTTCTGGAATAAGTTGCATGAAGCCATGGGAACCCGTTTGAACTTCAGTACAGCTTATCATCCACAGACGGATGGACAGACCGAAAGAGTCAACCAGATTCTGGAGGATATGTTGAGAGCTTGTGCATTAGCTTATGCTACCTCTTGGGATAAAAGTTTGCCGTATGCCGAGTTTAGTTACAACAATAGTTATCAAGCTAGTTTACAGATGTCACCTTTTGAGGCACTGTATGGTCGACCCTGTCGGACGCCTTTGAATTGGAATGAGACCGGCGAGCGCCGTGTCTTTGGGCCTGATATTCTTCAAGAGGCTGAAGAGCAGATCGCCATGATTAGGGAAAGGTTGAAGATAGCCCAATCTCGACAGAAGAGTTATGCTGACAATCGTCGCCGAGACTTGAGTTTTGAACCAGAAGACTTTGTATACCTCAGAGTTACGCCTCTCAGGGGAGTTAAGAGGTTCCATGCCAAAGGGAAACTCGCACCCCGTTATGTTGGACCATTTAAGATTTTGAGCCGCAGAGGCGAAGTTGCTTATCAGCTGGAGTTGCCACAGTCGTTGGCAGGAGTACATGACGTATTCCATGTATCCCAGTTGAAGAAGTGTCTCCGAGTTCCTGAGGAACAGACACCGTTAGAATCAATTGAGTTGCAAGAGGATTTGACTTATAAGGAGTATCCCGTGAGGATTCTGGACACAATGGATCGAGAAACTAGAAACAAGTCAACCCGTTTTTGTAGAGTTCAGTGGAGCAACCATGAAGAAAGCGAAGCTTACTTTGGGACAAGAGGATTTGAAGAAAGAATTTCCAAACCTATTCTGTAGTGAGCCCTGAATCTCGGGGACGAGATTCTATTAAGGGGGGGAGGTTTGTAACACCCCAAAATTTTGCTTTTCTTGAATTCATGTGTGGTTTGGCATTTTGGTGAATTTTTGGAATTTTCTGGAATTTATTTGGATTTATTTGGCATTTATTTGAATTTATTCCATTTTGAAATAATTGAAGAAATTAATTTTGCAAATAAAATTTTGTTGGAAATATTTTATTTGAGTCCAAAATGATCCAAAGTATTTTCCAGAATTTTTCTGGAATTTTTCTGAGTCATTTGCTATTTTTAATGAATTAAATGAATTACTGGGAATTATTTTAAATATTAAATCGCTGGAAATTCAACTCGGGTCAAGTATCGTTCATCCGATCGAAGTCGGAACCCGAGTCGGACTCGAGTCCGACCGAGCCACGTGACTCGATCAAACCAGGCTCAAAACTCCTAATCAATCCCAACCGTTGGATCAAGATCCAACGGTGAGATCCGCCAGACGGCTCGAGCCAGATCCGCCGGATCCGATCGCGCCTGCGGCGATCGTGGCCGCTGATCGCGCCAATGGGCGTCGGCCAGGCGTCGTCTCCGCCGAGACCGAAGCCGGACTCGCCGCCGCGTCGCCGCCGTGGGAAACTAGGTTTCCGTGTCCCGCGAACGCCGAGGCTATTTAAAGCGTGAGACGCCCCCGAGGTTGCCCTCATCCTTGTGCACCTGCTTTCCCGAGCCATCTCGCCCGAGCCGCCGCTTGATTCGCGGCGAGCTCGCCGTAGTTGGAGGAAGTGACCGCCGCGGTCTTTGCTCGATTCCGCCGCCGTCCGTCGTCTTCCGCCGAGAAGGAGCCTGATCCGGAACCACCGCGGATTTAGACGCACCTCGAAGGAAGGATTCATCTCGCCGAGCAACCCCAAACGCCGTCGGGCTCGTCATCGCTTCGCCTCGGTGCCCAAGCCTCGCCGCACCATCGCCGGACTTCCCGAGCGCGGTGAACCGGCGGATCTAGATCGGCCGGTGGAGGAGAGTTAACGTGTCCCCAACCCGATTGGATCGGGACCGTTGGATCAAGATCCAACGGTTCACAATTGCCACGCGTCTTGGGAGTAGTGTTATTATAGGATTAGATCTCGACCGTCCGATCTAAATCGAACGCCCACGATCAACGAGTAGTTTCAACGTGTTAACCCTGGATCTAATCCGCGCCGTTGATTTTCAAACCAACGGCCGTGATTGGCGCCACGTGTCGGGAAGTTGGACCGACGCGGTCGGGCTGGCCCACGCACGCTGGCAGTGCAGACGCCGACACGCGGGCCCGCGTGTCGAGGGCTCAAGATGTCAGCGGCTGTCCCAGCCGAGCGCTGACGTCACCCATGACGTCACAGTGGGTCCCACATGTCAGCACCGTGGGCTGAGCCCCGCTGATGTCAGCGATGACGTCACCCGAATGGGCCCACATGTCAGTCTCACGTGGAGTCGTGGACCGAGTCCACGGTGGACCCGAGCCGAGCGTGGACCACGTCCATGGACCGGCTGACGTCAGCCGACCAATCAGAGGCTGCCACGTGTCCTTGCTGACGCAATAATTAATTTCCGAAAACGAAAATGATTTAATAAATCGGTTTAATAATTGATTTGAATTTCAAAACTTCAAACGCTTATAACTTTTGCGTTTCAACTCCGATTTGAGTGATTCAAATTTCTAAATTTGTATAAAATTGAGATCTACCTAAATATGAATTTTATTTAATTTTTGGACTAAAGTTTTTCTCTGTAATATTATTTAATTGATTATTTAAACTTTAATAAATCATAACTTTTGCGTCTTAACTCCAAATTTGACGATTCCAGTTTCTAAAAATCCAGAAAATTATGTTCTCTCTGTTTATGGATTTTATTTGGAGTTTTGGGATGTTTTTGCCTATTGTTTATTTGGGTATTTGCTATTTGCACGCTTTACGAGTAGACGTTGAAGTCAGGAAGGATTCAAGGAGAAGTGTTGACTCAGGATCCAACTCAAGACCAAGAGCAAGTACTTTTTGAAGGCAAGTTGTGCTTTGACCATGTTGATCCTATTTCGAAATCTATTTTGATTTAAACTATTGCATGCTAGTTCAATTAGAAAAATACTTTGTTTAAACCTGGGGGTTAGATAAATACCAATTTGCTATATGACACCTTGATTACTTAAGTATGTGCCATGACCCTTTGTCACCCTAGTTGTGGTTTACTAGTTGGACATTATTAAATTGCCAACATGGGTTTAGACCGTTGTAGTATCTTTGCTTAGACACGCTACGTGCTCATGACATGATTTTGGACAATCAAATGTTAATATTGACTTAATGATATATTGAACCTGTTTTGGGAAAAGTATCATGTGATGTTGATGGCACGTGGTGCATGGTAATCAACCTGGGTTTGATAAACGATTTGACCGGGCATGTGGCAAGAGTAATCAGTGGGCCGGTTGTGGCATTGGGAGTGTTGATTTGGTTTTTCGGTAGTCTTGCCCTGGTCACTCTAAGGACTTAACCTTGCAAGCCTTTGAACTGGGTCATACTTGCAACCACATGGCTGGAATGGGACGGCCCTAGTTGACTAAGTCGCTAAGGACTCACTTGTGGAGCCTCAGGGTGTCGATTACACCGCTTGTGTGATTATGCGGGGAGCGTATCGTGGTCGTGGCCGATACCCATCTAATCGGCAGTGTGTTGGTCCCATACTTCGCCTTGGCTAAGGGAAGGGATGGTGTAGAGCACGAACCTGAGAGGACCACTGTGTTGTTTGAGGCTTCCAAAGGCTTTGTTACTGGAACTCGCCTTTGTGGTGTTTGATTGTATCTTGTGGGTAAAGTGCATAACCTCTGCAGAGTGTAGAATCTATTTAAATAGCCGAGTCCACGATCGACAATGCTCGGGAATTACAGTCAAGGGTTAGATTTTCTCAAAAATAACTTGGATTTGAAAAGTTGGGTTGGTTTAGTAATGAAGATGATGGAAATGTGGTTTAGGATGGGGAAAATGTTTACTAAACGTATTGAAAAGTTATTTATGCTTTACTTATTTCTACCGCTGAATCTACTTATATTACCTTTCAAATGTCAAGCATCGCAAATATACCTTGAGCTATTCCTTTGTACCAAGCCATGCATATAGTATATTAGCTTGCATTCTCATGCATGACTTGTCGAGTACCAAGTACTCACCCTTGCCCCAACACAATATCGCTTGAAGAGGAGATTACGCCAGCCGGAGGAGGAATTCCAAGAGGACCGTCTACTTAGGGATGCGAGCCCGATCAGTTGCCTGTGGTATCTTGGATGGCGCCACGGTTATTTGATTTTCCGCCGCTATTATTTCTCTCACGAATAAGTTTCGCCTTGCAGGCATATATTTGTACCTTGGCCATAAGGTCAAGTAACCCTTTGGTTATTTAAATAAAGTACTTTGATAATATCGATTGGTATGATTGTGATATTTACCGATGTTAAGACTGTGTGCACTAGCGCGTTCCTGGACTAGTGCTGAATACACAGAGGGTCGGATTTGCAAATTCGGGGTCCCGACAGAGGTGGTATCAGAGCCATACTTGACCGTAGGCTCAACCCTAAGCTAGAATGGTCGTAGTGAGGATGAAACCTATTTTCTAAAGCTAAAAATTTTCAAGATAAGAAATGACATCTCGACTTATCCCCTTCTCTCTTTTCTTGTCTCTTGCTGAAATTTTCCCTTACCTTGTCACAATTTAAAAATTCCGAGTTCTTACGTAAAGCACTCTTGTGACAGATGGAGGTTTTTTCGA
Source organism: Rhipidocladum racemiflorum (assembly GCA_036346355.1). Classification (NCBI taxonomy): domain Eukaryota; kingdom Viridiplantae; phylum Streptophyta; class Magnoliopsida; order Poales; family Poaceae; genus Rhipidocladum; species Rhipidocladum racemiflorum. The sequence continues at coordinate 62,846,909 of CM070570.1, forward strand.
TGAGTGAGCATAGGTTCTATAGTGAGACTCCTTCGCCGAGTCGGGTCACGGAATAAAGAGTCACCCTTTAGGCGTTAGACTCCAGAGTTAGTTCGATTTGGATTTGCTTTGTTTGCTGAGTGTGCAGTATGTGTTGCAAGGCCCTTAGGCATTGTAAGCAACCATACCAAGTTATTAATAATAAAGTTGGACCTTAAGGTTACACCTTTCGCCCCGCATAAGTTCCATATTACTTGTCTATTCTTGTTTCCCCCTCATCTCTAAACCTAGAGCAAATCGACAGATGGTGAACACCCGTGGGAACTTTGGAAGCAATGGGAGTGGTTCTCGCCCAGTAGAAAACCCCAATGATGGAGCACCAAAGACCGCTTGATTGATATGCAGAATTTTGGAGCCTTTCTTGCTGCTCAGACTCAGTTGATGCATGCTATGATGCAACAAATGCAGCACGTCACTGCTCAGGCCACTGCTAATCAAGTTAATCATGGACCACGCCAGAATACAAGGCACATCGAGTTCATGAGGACTCACCCACCCACTTTCTCTGGGAATGCCAATCCATTGGAGGCCGATGATTGGTTAAGATCAATCGAGAGGAAGCTGCACATAGCTCAATGCATAGGGAATGAGAAGGTACTCTACGCTTCTCATCAGTTGGAAGGAACAATTACCGAATGGTGGGAGAACTTCGTACACGCAGAGAACCCTCAAGATATCACTTGGGAAGAGTTCACACCGCATTCGACAAGATCACGTGCCTCGAAGGAATCATGGACCTTAAGAAGGAGGAGTTCAGAGCATCAAGCAAGGTAATCAGCAGTGGCCGACTACGAACAAATTCACACAACTAGCACGCTACGCACCGAGGATGTAGCGACAGATAAATCCAGGCAGTCCTCGTTTCATGAAGGGACTTAACTCAGATTGCAAGTAGGGCTGATCACCCACACCTTTCTAGATTTCCAAGAGTTGGTGAATAAGGCGCTTATTCTTGAGGACAAGCGCAAGGAACTGGATGAGAACAGAAGCGCAGGATGCAACAAAGAAGGATCACGCCAGTGGAACGCAATGCCAGCTTTGAGAGTTGCACCAAATCAATTCTTGATTCCAACCACAGAATGCAACAAGGACACCATCCTCAAAGACCAAGACCTGTCAATCAAAACTATCGGACCCAGTCCCCGCTAGAAACGCTACCCTGTGCAAATAAAGAAGGAATGTGAGACGCATAACCGCAACGAGCCAGACACTTTGCCAACAGCTTGTCCAAAGAAGACAGCAGGAGCGACCCCGGGCCGCTTCAACCTAGGAACCACCTCAGCTAGGACGCCAAAGATCAGGAGCCACACCCTGCACCGTGGTGAGAGGCCGAGTCAACCATGTCACCGCAGATGCCTTTGAGAATGCTACTGGACGTCAGATCTTGGGTAAGTTACTTGTTAACTTCAGCACTGCAGCTTTGTTTGACTCGAGCTTCAGATTCGCTTGTTTCGCAAGGCTTTGCTACTAGAAATGATTTGAGAATTGCAAGACTTAAGTGCATGCTTTTAGTTCAAACCCTGGTTCCGAACTCCGAACGGAAGTAGGATGTTCCGGTGAGAATACTAATAGATGGAATAGAGTTCCTAGCAAACCTTATAATTTTGGAGACCAGGACCTTAGATGTTATATTGGGAATGGATTGGTTATCCAAGCACAAGGCCGTATTGGATTGTGGACGAAGGACTATCTCGATTGAGAGCCCGTGTGGGAAGAAAGTGGAATTTCAAGCCACTGCGATTAGAGATGGACAGTTGATGGTTAACAGCATCAAGGCAATCAGCATAGAGGATGTCCCAAAGAGTGAATGAGTACCTAGATGTTTTTCCCGAAGATCTACAGTATGCCGCTGACAGGACATAGAGTTTGTGATAGAGCTTGTACTGTGTACAAAGACCGATAGCAAAGAGACCCTATCGGATGTCCACCGAGGAGTTGGTAGAAATGAAGAAACAACTAGAAGAGTTGATGGAGAAAGGATTTATCGAGACCAAGTTCGTCGTGGGGAGCACCGCTTTGTTTGTCAAGAAGAAGGACGGGAGTTTCAGGATGTGCATTGACTACCGTGCACTCAATGAAGTCACCGTGAAGAATAAGTATCCGCTACCCAGGATTGATGATTTGTTTGATCGCTTAAGAGGAGCCGGAGTTTTCTCCAAGATTGATCCGAGATCGGGATACCATCAGCTTGAAGATCCGATCGTAAGATATTCAAGATCGCATTCGTCAAGATATGGACATTACGAGTTTACTGATTATGTCCTTTGGGTCGATTTAACGCGCCAAATTTTATTTCATGAATATGATGAATAAGGTGTTCATGGAATATTTGGACAAGTTTGTCGTCGTGTTCATAGACGATATCCTAATCTACTCCAAGACAGAGGTTTAACATGCCGAACACTTAAGGCGAGTTTTGGAAAAGCCGAGGAACAAAGAACTTTTCGCCAAGTTCAGCAAGTGTGATTTTTGGAAGGACAAGGTGGAGTTTCTTGGACATGTAATGACTGCAGAAGGAGTCGCCAGTAGATCCAAGCAAAGTAGAAGTTGTGTTACATTGGGAGCACCAAGATCGTGACCAGATTCTGAGTTTCCTTGGAATGGCAGGATACTACCGCTGCTTTCATCGAAGGCTTTTCGACAATTGCGAAACCTCTTACGCAATTGCTTTGAAGAAGGAAAAGAAGTTTGCATGGACGCCTTGAGAATGTGAGAAAGGATTTCAGAGCTGAAGAAGCGATTGACATCAGCACCGGTGTTAGTTCTACCTGATGTTGCTCAAAGCTTCGATATTTATTGTGACGACGCGCCAAGGACTTGGATGTGTGTCGATGCAGGATGGAAAGGTCGCCGCTTATGCATCAAGGCGCTTGAGGCCGCATGAGGAAAATTATCCGACACATGACTTAGAGTTAGCCGTAGTGCATGCTTTGAAGATATGGCGTCACTATCTCGATCGGAAACAGATGTGAAGTATATACGGATCATAAGAGTTTTAAGTACATATTCACCCAAATCGGATCTGAATATGAGGCAGAGGAGATGGTTAGAGTTAATCAAGGACTACAATGTTGGAATCCATTACCATCCCGGGAAGGCCAACGTAGTAGCCGATGCTCTGAGTCGGAAAAGCCATACCGTGAGTGCGTTGCTAGCCACAAGTCAGGATGAGTTATGTGAGGATTTTCAAAAGATGAAGATTGAGGTAGTGCCTAGCGGATTCTTGGCCGCATTAGAAGTAAAGCCTACCCTAGAGGATCAGATCCGAGAAGGACAGAAGGATGATGACAAGATCCGCAGGATTAAGTTTATCAAGGAGGAAGGCAAGGCAGAGGACTTCAAGTTGGATGAGCAAGGCACGTTGTGGATGAAGGATCGCATTTGTGTGCCTAACAAAAAGGAGTTAAAGCAACTGATTCTGGAGGAAGCCCATGACTCCAAGTACTCAATTCATCCTGGAAGCGCCAAGATGTATCAGGATCTGAAGGAGAGATTCTGGTGGCCGAGTATGAAACGTGAAGTTGCCGAGCACGTTGCATTGTGCGATGTATGCCAGAGAGTCAAGGCAATGCATCAGAGACCAGCAGGATTGCTACAGCCGCTGAAAATACCTGAGTGGAAGTGGGAGGAAATCGGAATGGATTTAATTACCGGCTTGTCAAGACTCAAGGAGGTTATGACTCCATATGGGTTATAGTGGATCGCTTGACTAAAGTAGCCCATTTTATCCCCGTGAAGACCACTTACTCGGGAGATAAATTAGCGTAATTGTACATGATCAGATTGTTTGTTTGCACGGAGTGCCCAAGAGGATCGTATCGGACAGAGGTACCCAATTTACCTCAAGGTTACGGAATAAGTTGCATGAAGCCATGGGAACCCGCTTGAACTTCAAGATGACTTATCATCCACAGACGGATGGACAGACCGAAAGAGTCAACCAGATTCGGAGGATATGTTGAGAGCTTGTGCATTAGCTTATGCTACCTCTTGGGATAAAAGTTTGCCGTATGCCGAGTTTAGTTACAACAATAGTTATCAAGCTAGTTTCTGAGATGTCACCTTTTGAGGCATCAGATGGTCGACCTGTCGGACGCCTTTGAATTGGAATGAGACCGGCGAGCGCCGTGTCTTTGGGCCTGATATTCTTCAAGAGGTCAAGAGCAGATCGCCATGATTAGGGAAAGGTTGAAGATAGCCCAATCTCGATGTAAGAGTTATCCGACAATCGTCGCCGAGACTTGATTTTTGAACCAGAAGACTTTGTATACCTCAGAGTTTCGCCTCTCTGGGGAGTTTAGAGTTTCCATGCCAAAGGGAAACTCGCACCCCTTTATGTTGGACCATTTAAGATTTTGAGCCGCAGAGGCTAAGTTGCTTATCAGCTGGAGTTGCCCGCGATGCGTTGGCGAGGAGTACATGACGTATTCCATGTATCGAGCTTGAAGAAGTGTCTCCGAGTTCTGAGGAGCAGACACCGATTAGAATCAATTGAGTTGCAAGAGGATTTGACTTATAAGGAGTATCCCGTGAGGATTCTGGACACAATGGATCGAGAAACTAGAAACAAGTCAACCCGTTTTTGTAGAGTTCAGTGGAGCAACCATGAAGAAAGCGAAGCGACTTGGGAGCGCGAAGAGGATTTGAAGAAAGAATTTCCAAACCTATTCTGTAGTGAGCCCTGAATCTCGGGGACGAGATTCTATTAAGGGGGGGAGGTTTGTAACACCCCAAAATTTTGCTTTTCTTGAATTCATGTGTGGTTTGGCATTTTGGTGAATTTTTGGAATTTTCTGGAATTTATTTGGATTTATTTGGCATTTATTTGAATTTATTCCATTTTGAAATAATTGAAGAAATTAATTTTGCAAATAAAATTTTGTTGGAAATATTTTATTTGAGTCCAAAATGATCCAAAGTATTTTCCAGAATTTTTCTGGAATTTTTACGAGTCATTTGCTATTTTTAATGAATTAAATGAATTATCGGGAATTATTTTAAATATTAAATCGCTGGAAATTCAACTCGGTCAAGTACTGTTCATCCGATCGAAGTCGGAACCCGAAGTCGGACTCGAAGTCCGACCGAGCCACGTGACTCGATCAAACCAGCTCAAAACCCTAATCAATCCCAACCGTTGGATCAAGATCCAACGGCCGAGATCCGCCTGCACGGTTCGAGCCGTATCCGCCCGGATCCGATCGCGCCGCGCGATCGTGGCCGCTGATCGCGCCACGTGGGCCGGCAGGCGTCGTCGTCTCCGCCGAGACCGAAGCCGGACTCCGCCGCGCGTCGCCGCCGTGGAAACTAGGTTTCCGTGGTCCCGCGCGAACGCCGAGGCTATTTAAAGCGTGAGACGCCCCCGAGGTTGCCCTCATCCTTGTGCACCTGCTTTCCTCGAGCCATCTCGCCCGAGCCGCGCTTATTCGTGGCGAGCTCGGGCCAGAAGTTGGAGGAAGTGACCGCCGCGGTCTTTGCTCGATTCCGCCGCCGTCCGTCGCCTTCCGCCGAGAAGGAGCCCAGATCCGGAACCACCGTGACGAGACGCACCAAGGAAGGATTCATCTCGCCGAGCAACCCGAAACGCCGCTTCGGGCTCGTCATCGTTCGCCTCCGGTGCCCAAGCCTCGCGCACCATCGCCGGACTTCGCGAGCTCGGTGAACCGCCGGATCTAGATCGGACGGTTGAGGTGAGTTCACGTGTCCCCAACCCGATTGGATCTGACCGCTGGATCAAGATCCAACGGTTCACAATTGCCACGCGTCTTGGGAGTAGTGTTATTATAGGATTAGATCCGACCGTCCGATCTAAATCGAACGGCCCACGATCAACGAGTAGTTTCAACGTGTTAACCCTGGATCTAATCCGCGCCGTTGATTTTCAAACCAACGGGTCGTGATTGCGCGCCACGTGTCGGGAAGTTGGACCGACGCGGTCGCTGGCCCACGCGACGCTGGCAGGCAGGACGCCGACACGCGGGCCCGCGCGTGTCGAGGGGCTCAAGATGTCACGGCCGTCCCAGTCGAGCGCCGACGTCACCCATGACGCCACAGTGGGTCCCACATGTCGACCGCGGTGAGCCCCGCCGATGTCGGGCCGATGACGCCACCCGAATGGGCCCACATGTCGATCCTCACGTGGAGTCGTGGACCGAGTCCACGGTGGACCCGAGCCGAGCGTGGACCACGCCCATGGACGGCCGACGCCACCGACCAATCGAGGCTGCCACGTGTCATTGCCGACGCAATAATTAATTTCGAAAAGAAAATGATTTAATAAATCGGTTTAATAATTGATTTGAATTTCAAAACTTCAAACGCTTATAACTTTTATGCTTCAACTCCGATTTGAGTGATTCAAATTTCTAAATTTGTATAAAATTGAGATCTACCTAAATATGAATTTTATTTAATTTTTGGACTAAAGTTTTTCTCTGTAATATTATTTAATTGATTATTTAAACTTTAATAAATCATAACTTTTATGCGTCTTAACTCCAAATTTGTGATTCCAGTTTCTAAAAATCCAGAAAATTATGTTCTCTCTGTTTATGGATTTTATTTGGAGTTTTGGGATGTTTTTGCCAATTGTTTATTTGTGTATTTGATATTTGCACTCTTTACGATTAGACGGTGAAGTGCCTTAAGGATTCGAAGGAGAAGTGTTGACTCAGTATCCAACTCAAGACCAAGAGCAAGTACTTTTTGAAGGCAAGTTGTGCTTTGACCATGTTGATCCTATTTCGAAATCTATTTTGATTTTAAACTATTGCATGCTAGTTCAATTAGAAAAATACTTTGTTTAAACCTGGGGTTAGATAAATACCAATTTGCTATATGACACCTTGATTACTTAAGTATGTGCCATGACCCTTTGTCACCCTAGTTGTGGTTTACTAGTTGGACATTATTAAATTGCCAACATGGGTTTAGACCGTTGTAGTATATCGCTTAGACTCGCACGTGCTCATGACATGATTTTGGACAATCAAATGTTAATATTGACTTAATGATATATTGAACCTGTTTTGGGAAAAGTATCATGTGATGTTGATGGCACGTGGTGCATGGTAATCAAGCGGGGTTTGATAAACGCTTTTGACCGGGCATGTGGCAAGAGTAATCAGTGGGCCGCTTGTGGCATTGGGAGTGTTGATTTGGTTTTTCGGGTAGTCTTGCCCTGGTCACTCTAAGGACTTAACCTTGCAAGCCTTTGAACTGGGTCATACTTGCAACCACATGGTCGAATGGGACGGCCCTAGTTGACTAAGTCGCTAAGGACTCACTTGTGGAGCCTCAGGGTGTCGATTACACCGCTTGTGTGATTGTGCGGGGAGCGTATCGTGGGCGTGGCCAGATACCCATCTAACGGTGTGTTGGTCCCATACTTCGCCTTGGCTAAGGGAAGGGATGGTGTAGAAACCTAACCGGAGAGGACCACCTGTGTTGTTTGAGGCTTAGAAAGGCTTTGTTACTGAACTCGCCTTTGTGGTGTTTGACTGTATCTTGTGGGTAAAGTGCATAACCTCTGCAGAGTGTAGAATCTATTTAAATAGCCGAGTCCACGGTACTGGACAATGCTCGGGAATTACAGTCAAGGGTTAGATTTTCTCAAAAATAACTTGGATTTGAAAAGTTGGGTTGGTTTAGTAATGAAGATGATGGAAATGTGGTTTAGGATGGGGAAAATGTTTACTAAACGTATTGAAAAGTTATTTATGCTTTACTTATTTCTACTGCTTTCGAATCTACTTATATTACCTTTCAAATGCTGTTTACTGCAAATATACCTTGAGCTATTCCTTTGTACCAAGCCATGCATATAGTATATTAGCTTGCATTCTGTGCATGACTTGCTGAGTACCAAGTACTCACCCTTGCCCCAACACAATATCAGTTGAAGAGGAGATTACGCCAGCTTCGGAGGAGGAATTCCAAGAGGACCCGTCTACTTAGGGATGCGAGCGGTCGGTTACTGTGGTATCTTTGGATGGCGCCACGAAGTTATTTGATTTTCCGCTGCTATTATTTCTCTCTGAATAAGTTTCGCCTTGCGAGGCATATATTTGTACCTTGGCCATAAGGTCAAGTAACCCTTTGGTTATTTAAATAAAGTACTTTGATAATATCGATTGGTATGATTGTGATATTTACCGATGTTAAGACTGTGTGCACTAGCGCGTTCCTGGACTAGTGCTGAATACACAGAGGGTCCGGATTTGCAAATTCGGGGTCCCGACAGAGGTGGTATCAGAGCCATACTTGACCGTAGGCTCAACCCTAAGCTAGAATGGTCGTAGTGAGGATGAAACCTATTTTCTAAAGCTAAAAATTTTCAAGATAAGAAATGACATCTCGACTTATCCCCTTCTCTCTTTTCTTGTCTCTTGCTGAAATTTTCCCTTACCTTGTCACAATTTAAAAATTCCGAGTTCTTACGTAAAGCACTCTTGTGACAGATGGAGGTTTTTTCGATGAGTGAGCATAGGTTCTATAGTGAGGACTCCTTCGCCGAGTCGGGTCACGGAATAAAGAGTCACCCTTTAGGCGTTAGACTCCAGAGTTAGTTCGATTTGGATTTGCTTTGTTTGCTGAGTGTGCAGTATGTGTTGCAAGGCCCTTAGGCATTGTAAGCAACCATACCAAGTTATTAATAATAAAGTTGGACCTTAAGGTTACACCTTTCGCCCGCATAAGTTCCATATTACTTGTCTATTCTTGTTTCCCCTCATCTCTAAACCTAGAGCAAATCGACAGATGGTGAACACCCGTGGGAACTTTGGAAGCAATGGGAGTGGTTCTCGCCGATGAAAACCCCAATGATGGAGCACCAAAGACCGCCAGATTGATATGCAGAATTTTGGAGCCTTTCTTGCTGCTCAGACTCAGTTGATGCATGCTATGATGCAACAAATGCAGCACGTCCTTTGCTCAGGCCATCGCTAATCAAGTTAATCATGGACCACGCCGAATACAAGGTCTGTCGAGTTCATGAGGACTCACCCACCCACTTTCTCCGGGAATGCCAATCCATTGGAGGCCGATGATTGGTTAAGATCAATCGAGAGGAAGCTGCACATAGCTCAATGCATAGGGAATGAGAAGGTACTCACGCTTCTCATCGCTTGGAAGGAACATTACCGAATGGTGGGAGAACTTCTGTGCCACGCAAGAGAACCCTCAAGATATCACTTGGGAAGAGTTCACAGCTGCATTCCGACAGTATCACGTGCCTGAAGGAATCATGGACCTTAAGAAGGAGGAGTTCAGAGCACTGAAGCAAGGTAATCAGCCAGTGGCCGACTACCTGAACAAATTCACACAGCTAGCACGCTACGCACCTGAGGATGTAGCGACAGATAAATCCAGACAGTCTCGTTTCATGAAGGGACTTAACTCAGGATTGCAAGTAGGGCTGATCACCCACACCTTTCCAGATTTCCAAGAGTTGGTGAATAAGGCGCTTATTCTTGAGGACAAGCGCAAGGAACTGGATGAGAACAGGAAGCGCAGGATGCAACAGCAAGGATCACGCCAGGGAACGCAACAGCGCTTGAGAGTTGCACCAAATCAATTCTTCAGATTCCAACCACAGAATGCAACAAGGACACCATCCCCAGCACCAAGACCTGTCAATCAAAACTATCAGACCCCAGTCCCCGCTAGAAACGCTACGAGCAATCGGCAAGGAACAGTGAGACGCTGTTACAAGCGCAACGAGCCAGACACTTTGCCATGATTGTCCAAAGAAGACAGCGAGAGCGACCCGATTCGCTTCAACCTAGGAACCACCAGCTAGGACGCCGGCTCAGAGCCACACCCTGCACCGTGGTGAGAGGCCGAGTCAACCATGTCACCGCAGATGCACCTGCAGAATGCTACTGACGTCGTCGTCTTGGGTAAGTTACTTGTTAACTCAAGACCTGCTGCTTTGTTTGACTCGAGCTTCGCATTCGCTTGTTTCGCAAGGCTTTGCTACTAGAAATGATTTGAGAATTGCAAGACTTAAGTGCATGCTTTTAGTTCAAACCCTGGTTCCGAACTCCGAGCGGAAGTAGGATGTTCCGGGTGAGAATACTAATAGATGGAATAGAGTTCCTAGCAAACCTTATAATTTTGGAGACCCGGACCTTAGATGTTATATTGGGAATGGATTGGTTATCCAAGCACAAGGCCGTATTGGATTGTGGACGAAGGACTATCTCGATTGAGAGCCCGTGTGGGAAGAAAGTGGAATTTCAAGCCACTGCTTGATTAGAGATGGGCGATTGATGGTTAACAGTACCAAGGCAATCGGCATAGAGGATGTCCCAAAGTAGTGAATGAGTACCTAGATGTTTTTCCCGAAGATCTACACGGTATGCCGCAGACGAGGGACATAGAGTTTGTGATAGAGCTTGTACCAGTGCACAAAGACCGATAGCAAAGAGACCCTATCGGATGTCCACCGAGGAGTTGGTAGAAATGAAGAAACAGCTAGAAGAGTTGATGGAGAAAGGATTTATCGAGACCAAGTTAAATGCGCCGTGGGGAGCACCGCTTTTGTTTGTCAAGAAGAAGGACGGGAGTTTCAGGATGTGCATTGACTACCGTGCACTCAATGAAGTCACCGTGAAGAATAAGTATCCGCTACCCAGGATTGATGATTTGTTTGATCGATTAAGAGGAGCCGGAGTTTTCTCCAAGATTGATGCGAGATCGGGATACCATCGATTGAAGATCCGATCGAGAAGATATTCAAGACTGCATTCTCGTCAAGATATGGACATTACGAGTTCTGATTATGTCCTTTGGGTCGACGAATTTAACGCGCCACTTATTTCATGAATATGATGAATAAGGTGTTCATGGAATATTTGGACAAGTTTGTCGTCGTGTTCATAGACGATATCCTAATCTACTCCAAGGCAGGGCTGAACATGCCGAACACTTAAGGCGAGTTTTGGAAAAGTGAGGAACAAAGAACTTTTCGCCAAGTTCAGCAAGTGTGATTTTTGGAAGGACAAGGTGGAGTTTCTTGGACATGTAATGACTGCAGAAGGAGTCGCCGTAGATCCAAGCAAAGTAGAAGTTGTGTTACATTGGGAGCAAACCAAGGCGTGACCCAGATTCGGAGTTTCCTTGGAATGGCAGGATACTACCGCCGTTTCATCGAAGGCTTTTCGACAATTGCGAAACCTCTTACGCAATTGCTGAAGAAGGAAAAGAAGTTTGCATGGACGCCAGAATGTGAGAAAGGATTTCAGGAGCTGAAGAAGCGATTGACATCAAGACCGGTGTTAGTTCTACCTGATGTTGCTCAAAGCTTCGATATTTATTGTGACGCATCGCGCCAAGGACTTGGATGTGTCTTGTCTGAGGATGGAAAGGTCGTCGCTTATGCATCAAGGCAGTTGAGGCCGCATGAGGAAAATTATCCGACACATGACTTAGAGTTAGCCGCCGTAGTGCATGCTTTGAAGATATGGCGTCACTATCTGATCGGAAACAGATGTGAAGTATATACGGATCATAAGAGCCTTAAGTACATATTCACCCAGTCGGATCTGAATATGAGGCAGAGGAGATGGTTAGAGTTAATCAAGGACTACAATGTTGGAATCCATTACCATCCCGGGAAGGCCAACGTAGTAGCCGATGCTCTGAGTCGGAAAAGCCATACCGTGAGTGCGTTGCTAGCCACAAGTCAGGATGAGTTATGTGAGGATTTTCAAAAGATGAAGATTGAGGTAGTGCCTAGCGGATTCTTGGCCGCATTAGAAGTAAAGCCTACCCTAGAGGATCAGATCCGAGAAGGACAGAAGGATGATGACAAGATCCGCAGGATTAAGTTTATCAAGGAGGAAGGCAAGGCAGAGGACTTCAAGTTGGATGAGCAAGGCACGTTGTGGATGAAGGATCGCATTTGTGTGCCTAACAAAAAGGAGTTAAAGCAAGCGATTCGGAAGAAGCCCATGACTCAAGTACTCAATTCATCTGAAGCGCCAAGATGTATCAGGATCTGAAGGAGAGATTAAGTGGCCGAGTATGAAGCGTGAAGTTGCCGAGCACGCGTTGCATTGTGCGATGTATGCCCGAGAGTCAAGGCAATGCATCGAGACCAGCGAGGATTGCTACACATTGAAAATACTGAGTGGAAGTGGGAGGAAATCGGAATGGATTTCATCACGGTTTGCCGAAGACTCAAGGAGGTTATGACTCCATATGGGTTATAGTGGATCGCTTGACTAAAGTAGCCCATTTTATCCCGTGAAGACCACTTACTCGGAGATAAATTAGCGTAATTGTACATGATCAGGATTGTTTGTTTGCACGGAGTGCCCAAGAGGATCGTATCGGACGAGGTACCCAATTTACCTCAAGGTTACGGAATAAGTTGCATGAAGCCATGGGAACCCGTTTGAACTTCAAGATGACTTATCATCCACAGACGGATGGACAGACCAGAAAGAGTCAACGGTCTGGAGGATATGTTGAGAGCTTGTGCATTAGCTTATGCTACCTCTTGGGATAAAAGTTTGCCGTATGCCGAGTTTAGTTACAACAATAGTTATCAAGCTAGTTTACGATGTCACCTTTTGAGGCCTTTGTATGGTCGACCTGTCGGACGCCTTTGAATTGGAATGAGACCGCGAGCGCCGTGTCTTTGGGCCTGATATTCTTCAAGAGGTTTGAAGAAGCAGATCGCCATGATTAGGGAAAGGTTGAAGATAGCCCAATCTCGATGAGAAGAGTTATCTTGACAATCGTCGCCGAGACTTGAGTTTTGAACCGTAAGACTTTGTATACCTCGAGTTACGCCTCTCGGGGAGTTAAGAGGTTCCATGCCAAAGGGAAACTCGCACCCGTTATGTTGGACCATTTAAGATTTTGAGCCGCAGAGGCGAAGTTGCTTATCACCGGAGTTGCCACGCGATCGTTGGCGAGGAGTACATGACGTATTCCATGTATCAGTTGAAGAAGTGTCTCCGAGTTCTGAGAGCAGACAGATTAGAATCAATTGAGTTGCAAGAGGATTTGACTTATAAGGAGTATCCCGTGAGGATTACGGACACAATGGATCGAGAAACTAGAAACAAGTCAACCCGCTTTTGTAGAGTTCGATTGGAGCAACCATGAAGAAAGCGACTTGGGAGCGAAGAGTATTTGAAGAAAGAATTTCCAAACCTATTATGTAGTGAGCCCTGAATCTCAGGGAAGAGATTCTATTAAGGGGGGGAGGTTTGTAACACCCCAAAATTTTGCTTTTCTTGAATTCATGTGTGGTTTGGCATTTTGGTGAATTTTGGAATTTTGGAATTTATTTGGATTTATTTGGCATTTATTTGAATTTATTCCATTTTGAAATAATTGAAGAAATTAATTTTGCAAATAAAATTTTGTTGGAAATATTTTATTTGAGTCCAAAATGATCCAAAGTATTTTCCAGAATTTTTAGAATTTTTCGAGTCATTTGCTATTTTTAATGAATTAAATGAATTATCGGGAATTATTTTAAATATTAAATCGCTGGAAATTCAACTCGGGTCAAGAAATCTTGTTCATCCGATCGAGTCGGAACGAAGTCGGACTCGAGTCCGACCCGAGCCACGTGACTCGATCAAACCAGCTCAAAACCCTAATCAATCCCAACCGTTGGATCAAGATCCAACGGCTGAGATCCGCCCGTACCGGTTCGAGCCGTATCCGGCCCGGATCCGATCGCGCCCGTGCGATCGTGGCCGTTGATCGTGCCACGTGGACGGCTGTGCGTCGTCGTCTCCGCCGAGACCGAGCCGGACTCCGCCGCCGCGCCCGCCGCCGTGGGAAACTAGGTTTCCGTGTCCCGCGCGAACGCCGAGGCTATTTAAAGCGTGAGACGTCCCCCGAGGTTGCCCTCATCCTTGTGCACCCGTTTCCCCGAGCCATCTCGCCGAGCCGCCACTTGATTGCCGTGCGAGCTTCGCCGTAGTTGGAGGAAGTGACCGCCGCGGTCTTTGCTCGGTCCGCGCCGTCCGTCGTCTTCCGCCGAGAAGGAGCCCGAATCCGGAACCACCGTGACGAGACGCACCGAAGGAAGGATTCATCTCGCCGAGCAACCCGAAACGCCGTCGGGCTCGTCATCGTTCGTCTCCGGTGCCCAAGCCTCGCCGCACCATCGCCGGGACTTCGCGAGCTCGGTGAACCGTCGGATCTAGATCGGACGGTTGAGGTGAGTTCACGTGTCCCCAACCCGATTGGATTCGGACCGTTGGATCAAGATCCAACGGTTCACAATTGCCACGCGTCTTGGGAGTAGTGTTATTATAGGATTAGATCTGGACCGTCCGATCTAAATCGAACGGCCCACGATCAACGAGTCGTTTCAACGTGTTAACCCTGGATCTAATCCGCGCCGTTGATTTTCAAACCAACGGTCGTGATTGCGCCACGTGTCGGGAAGGTGGACCGACGCGGTCGCTGGCCCACGCACGCGTCGCGTGCAGACGCCGACACGCGGCCCGCGTGTCGAGGGCTCAAGATGTCGGCCGGCCGTCCCAGCCGAGCGCCGACGTCACCCATGACATCCGCGATGGGTCCCACATGTCAGCACCGTGGGCTGAGCCCCGCTGATGTCAGCGATGACGTCACCCGAATGGGCCCACATGTCAGTCTCACGTGGAGTCGTGGACCGAGTCCACGGTGGACCCGAGCCGAGCGTGGACCACGTCCATGGACCGGCTGACGTCAGCCGACCAATCAGAGGCTGCCACGTGTCATTGCTGACGCAATAATTAATTTCCGAAAAAGAAAATGATTTAATAAATCGGTTTAATAATTGATTTGAATTTCAAAACTTCAAACGCTTATAACTTTTGCGTTTCAACTCCGATTTGAGTGATTCAAATTTCTAAATTTGTATAAAATTGAGATCTACCTAAATATGAATTTTATTTAATTTTTGGACTAAAGTTTTTCTCTGTAATATTATTTAATTGATTATTTAAACTTTAATAAATCATAACTTTTGCGTCTTAACTCCAAATTTGACGATTCCAGTTTCTAAAAATCCAGAAAATTATGTTCTCTCTGTTTATGGATTTTATTTGGAGTTTTGGGATGTTTTTGCCTATTGTTTATTTGGGTATTTGCTATTTGCACGCTTTACGAGTAGACGTTGAAGTCTGGGAAGGATTCGAAGGAGAAGTGTTGACTCAGGATCCAACTCAAGACCAAGAGCAAGTACTTTTTGAAGGCAAGTTGTGCTTTGACCATGTTGATCCTATTTCGAAATCTATTTTGATTTAAACTATTGCATGCTAGTTCAATTAGAAAAATACTTTGTTTAAACACAGGGGTTAGATAAATACCAATTTGCTATATGACACCTTGATTACTTAAGTATGTGCCATGACCCTTTGTCACCCTAGTTGTGGTTTACTAGTTGGACATTATTAAATTGCCAACATGGGTTTAGACCGTTGTAGTATCTTTGCTTAGACACCTTTACGTGCTCATGACATGATTTTGGACAATCAAATGTTAATATTGACTTAATGATATATTGAACCTGTTTTGGGAAAAGTATCATGTGATGTTGATGGCACGTGGTGCATGGTAATCAAGCGGGGTTTGATAAACAATTTTGGCGGGGCATGTGGCAAGAGTAATCAGGTGGGCGGTTGTGGCATTGGGAGTGGTGATTTGGTTTTTCGGGTAGTCTTGCCCTGGTCACTCTAAGGACTTAACCTTGCAAGCCTTTGAACTGGGTCATACTTGCAACCACATGGCTGGAATGGGACGGCCCTAGTTGACTAAGTCGCTAAGGACTCACTTGTGGAGCCTCAGGGTGTCGATTACACCGTTTGTGTGATTGTGCGGGGGGCGTATCGTGGTCGTGGCCAGATACCCATCTAACGGTGTGTTGGTCCCATACTTCGCCTTGGCTAAGGGAAGGGATGGTGTAGAGCACGAACCGGAGAGGACCACCTGTGTTGTTTGAGGCTTCCGAAAGGCTTTGTTACGGGAACTCGCCTTTGTGGTGTTTGACTGTATCTTGTGGGTAAAGTGCATAACCTCTGCAGAGTGTAGAATCTATTTAAATAGCCGAGTCCACGGTACTGGACAATGCTCGGGAATTACAGTCAAGGGTTAGATTTTCTCAAAAATAACTTGGATTTGAAAAGTTGGGTTGGTTTAGTAATGAAGATGATGGAAATGTGGTTTAGGATGGGGAAAATGTTTACTAAACGTATTGAAAAGTTATTTATGCTTTACTTATTTCTACTGCTTTCGAATCTACTTATATTACCTTTCAAATGCTGTTTACTGCAAATATACCTTGAGCTATTCCTTTGTACCAAGCCATGCATATAGTATATTAGCTTGCATTCATTGCATGACTTCTCGAGTACCAAGTACTCACCCTTGCCCCAACACAATATCAGTTGAAGAGGAGATTACGCCACCGGAGGAGGAATTCCAAGAGGACCCGTCTACTTAGGGATGCGAGCCGGTCGGTTACTGTGGTATCTTGGATGGCGCCACGGTTATTTGATTTTCATTGCTATTATTTCTCTCTGAATAAGTTTCGCCTTGCGAGGCATATATTTGTACCTTGGCCATAAGGTCAAGTAACCCTTTGGTTATTTAAATAAAGTACTTTGATAATATCGATTGGTATGATTGTGATATTTACCGATGTTAAGACTGTGTGCACTAGCGCGTTCCTGGACTAGTGCTGAATACACAGAGGGTCCGGATTTGCAAATTCGGGGTCCCGACAGACAGCGTCGACGGTTCCGACGAGTTCTTCGGCTACGCGCAAAACGGTACAACCAAATAAATAAAATAAAATAAATAAAATCTAAAAATTATAAAAATAATACTGGCATATAGAGGGTGATTTTAGATGAATTTAGGAATTTGAATCACACGATTCAGAGTTACGACGAAAGAGAACGAGCGTTTCAAATCTCCCGCCAGACTCGGAGAAGAAATGGCTGTCGGCGGAGCTCCCGCAATCAAATGGAAAATCTGATTTTACTGGAGGTAGAGGACACCGAGAGGAAGCTCCAGTAAAAATTTTAGGCTGAACGGAGGTCGGGAGTGACCGGGAGAGCTCGCCGAAGTTTCATAAAGAACAGCTTCTACAGGGAGATCCGTAGGTTGGATTGGAGAAACTCCAATTGGGTTGTGTGGGGAATGATGAGAGTATTCGGGGGTTCCATTTGTAAGACGATCAGACTAGCAGATCATCAAAAAAAGCTCGTCGAAGTTATAATCAGAGGCGCGCGTAGCGCCGACGATGGGAGGGGCGGCGCACAGCCGGGGAAGGGGTGGGGAAGGTGCGGCCAGGTATGGGGATGGTGGCACTCGCATCGGTTTGGCCGGAAGATGGCCGGAACGGCGGCGGCCACGGTCATGTCGACGGCGAGGACACCCAAAATATTAAAAAAAAATTCGGAAAGTGCAACGACAAAAAGAAAGTGAGCACCACGTAGGACTCGACGAGATGAATTCAACGGTGTGGTCGGATTCGAGAGTAGCTCACCGTATTGAGAGTAATCGAGGAAAAACCGAGCTCCCAACGAAGATTTCAACGGCGAAATTCGTCGTCGTCCTACAACGAAAAGTGAAATTAGTTAAGGGCTTTTGCTCGTGGCGATGACGCGAACACAATGACGCGATCGGATTTGAGTTTGGCCCAACGGATTGGAAGATGACACGAGGATGTCAATGGATGATGAACGTCATCGGTTCTTGTGAGATTCCGGCGAAATGGGGAGGACTGGCTTCGGGAGAATGAGGGCACGGGCAAGAGGGTTCCAACACGAACATTTGAGAGGTGGAAGCACTTCAATCCATGAAGAAACGGATGAGTAATCACCAATTGATTGCATTTTGGTTTTTGGAGGATTGAATTGTATCCGGCGCGTTAGAAGACAAACGGCCAGTGGGAATGGATTCGTCTCGTCGATATCTTTCCAACGGATCCGGCCGTTCGCGATTTGGTGGAGGAATGAATGAGTTATAGTAGTTGAAAGACCATGCGCCATTAACGTGGTTTGCAGGAACTTCTCCGGAAATGAATCGGCCAAGGTAGTACAGTAACGCGACGCTACAATAACCGCCACGTGGCGCTTCCCGATTGGCCAGAAATTACTTAAAAGCAATGCCCTTAAGAAAAAATAGCAAAAAGGGTCAAACAATTTCGGAAAAATTCCTAAAAATACTAGGGAATATTTGAAACCCAATAAAATTAGTTTCAAGGAATTTGGATGAAATTTAGAATTTAGAAAATTCTGGGACGAATAAAGGGGATTTAACGAAAGACCGCGAGCGATAAAATACCAGAGGGTTTCCAAAAATCTTGGAAAAATTCCCAAAATGTTTTTGGAATATTTGGAACCTAATGCAATAGGTTTCGGGATTTTTGGAGCATTTTGGAACTCGGGTGGAATTTCGGGTACGGACTGGAATTTAGAAATTCGACTTTTCAGACGATGAAAGATTGAACTCCAATTTCGGAAGGATAAGGATGCCAGGTTAATTAGAACACCAAGAAAAATCCAAATTTTGAATTTAATTAATTTAAATTAACTTTTTGGCAAAAGACCGAAATTGGGCATGTTACAGTATCTTGAACAACTGACATAGCACATGGCATGCTATCGATACTTATCCAAGGGGTGAGGTGTCGGGACCCGAATATGCAAATCCGAACCATCTGTGTATTCAGCACTAGTTCAAGATCACGCTAGTGCAAACAGTCTCAACATAGATGAATATCACAATCATACACAGCGGAATAATAAAAATAACTCAATTAAAGGATATAAACTATTGAACGACCTTAAGGTCAACCTTACACTTGCGAGGCCTTGATGGCTTCAACTCCAAATAAGCAGCAGCGGAACGAAGAACACCGATGAATCCCATCAATACGCTATAGGCAACTGACAGGGTTCGACTCCTAGATATTCGCCTTCTCACGGAACTTCCTCTTCTTCGACGATGTAGTCTTCCTCTCAACTGGTGATTGTTTGTTGCAAGGGGTGAGTACATAAAGCACTCAGCAAGTCATGCACAGAATGCAAGTCTAGTAACTATATGCATGGCTTATTCTAAGTGACAGGCTGAATGGTTATTTTGCGGAAAAGCAACATTCACAAATAACATGATAGATTGTAAAGCAGTAAAACAAGCAATAACAATAATAGATTGCACAGTTATTTCATAAGTAAAACAAACCACATCCTTAACCAATTATCACTTTCCACAGGCAAGAACGCCTCCAAGCCCAAGTTCCATTTTAAGAAAAGCTAACCCTTGACTGTAATCCCCTAGCATTGTCCAGTACCGCGAACACGGCTATTCGAATAGATTTTACACTCTGTAGAGGTTATACACTTTACCCACAAGATATAATCAACTCACCATATCAGCCGTGAATCGTCATACAAGAGTATGCGAATGAGCGATCATAACAAAGTCTTTTGGAAGCTTCTAACTCCACAAGTGAACCTCCCCGGTTGCCATACACTATCCCTTCCCTCAGTAGAGGCGAAGTATAGGACCGACATACCGTTGGATGGGTACCTTGCCTCAGCCCTGGTACGCTCCCCCATTCAACTACACAGAGGTATAGTTGACACCCCGAGGTACCACATGCAAGTTATTAGCAACCTACTCAACTAGGTCCGTCCCATTATAGACATGTGGTTGTATGATTGACTCAGTTCAAAGGCTTGCAAGGTTAAGTCCTTAGAGTGACCAGGGCAAGACTTACATCAATACTCTCAAAGAAATCTATCTCACCATCACTCATATACATATCATGTTTCAAACAATCCCAACTGCCAAACTGGCCCACTATAAATTTTGCCACTTGCCCCAGTCTAAATCATTTTATCACCCCAGTTGATTATTGCGTAACACAATGCCAACAACAACTCAACATCCTTGAAGAGCATGAAGGCCTCCACATATCAACATCATCGTGTCGGCAACATGTCACACCATTTCAAAATACATTGCATATTCCATTAATCAATATTGACATTTGCAATTCCAAAATGATGGCACGGACTCATTGCAGGTCTAAGCAAACTAATACGTTCTATCTAACCCATGTTGGCAATTTATTAGCTACCAACTATTAATCAACAAACCTAGGGTGATAAATGAATCATGTCATATAATTATTATAGACAAGGTGGCAATAACAAGTAAGTTAAATATCTAATCCCAAATTAATTGAAATCAGTTTAACTTGAACTAGCATGCAATAATTTGAAACAACATAAGTTTCAAAAATGGGATCAACATGGTCAAAGCACAACTTGCCTGGCCCTTGCAATTTTTACTATTCTTTACTCTTTATCCTTGATTCTTTATCCTCGACCTTCGATTGTCACTTCCTTGATCTTCAGCCCTTTAGAACAACTTTCGGACGATGCGTCTAACGATTAAAGAAGAAGCAAATACAAACCCATTCAAAAGACAAATCAAGTAAAACTCCAAATTAAGAACAAATAGCATTGGGCATAACGGCTTGGAAGAATTTGGGAACTCGAACGGATTAGATCGAAGATTAGACAAAAGAGAACGGGCTTTCGGAAAAACACCGAAAAGGGAAAGATTAATAACTGGGAAAGAAAGAATAATATTCCGAAGAATATTTCTTCTGAAGTTATTATCTTGATTGGACAAACAAGGACATATGGGCTCTCGATCTATAGATCAGGTCCATAAGGATATGTTAGTTCACAATGAACTAAACTGATTCTCGATGTTGACTTTTGTTGACTAAATAGATACATGGTCAAACAAAAGAGGGATATACTGATAGATAAGATCTGGGTACACGGACATGACACATGGCCAATGGTCTATCAACCAAGTCCATGAATGAATTCTAGGTCAAAGGCAGATTAGATTTTCAGGGTTAAGACAAGGACAAGTGTCTTACCACGATTGAAACAACGGGAAAGATTGCAAAGATAACAACGTGGCTCACGATGAACTTAGTCCATCGAACCGGTATTAGGTTAGGGTTTTGATTCGGCTTTGAAGATGATATGACGATGAGGCTAGGCTCACATCATGATGATAGAACAGATGAGGACATCGCACTAGGGCTCTTGCATGAATGCACGCATGCGATGACAACGAAGCGATGAGAGCCAAGCGTTAACGATGAAGCGTTAACGGGCGGAACGTTAACGGCGAAACGTTAACGGCGAAACGCTAACGGTGGGACATTAACGATGGAACGTTAATGGTGAAGCGTTAACGACGGAACGTTAACGGCGAAACATTAACGGTGGGACGCTCACGAAATAAGGCATCGACCGTCGGTGCAACGACATGGCCACGACAAAACGCTACCAACGACGGCTTAACCTAAACGCGAACCGGGCTTCGTCGGCGAACGGAGGCCAAAATAATTCTAAGGATGGTCCAAAATAGGGAGGGATGACCCACCGGATGCGACAACACGGCCGGATCGAACTAAAATAACTGGCGTTAAAGGACGGCGCGCGGCGGCGGCACAAAGACGGCATAAATATATAAAATTTTTTCAGAGGATGGGATAGCAAAGGGAGATTGTCCATCACGTAGAATGCGACGAGACGAACTCAATGGTATAGGCGGATTTTGCGTCACCCTAACGGATTGATCACAAACTGCCGATTAACGGGTTTCTAAGCCAAACTTCAGACGGCCATAACTTCTAAAATAATGATCGGAACTTAACCAAATTTGACCGAGAGCTAGATGTGACCTAGGGGAACACTGTGATGCAGGTGGCTCAGAGTTTTACCTTCTGGATCAGCGGGGAACGCGCGAGGATGATTGTTGCTGTCTGAAACGCAGTCTGATCGGGGAAAATAATTTTCTGCGCAACATCCAGAGAGTAAAACCATGGGTTAGGATGTGAATCATGTAAAGGACATCAAGGAGAGTCTACAGTAAAAAATTTCACAGCCAAACTCAAAAAATTGAGGGAGATATGGCCTCGGCAAGATTCGAGATTGAAACAGCCATAACTTTTGATTCTGTGGGTCAAATTGGACAAAATTTGAAAGGGAAATAGATGGGACATCAT
This sequence comes from Rhipidocladum racemiflorum, assembly GCA_036346355.1. Classification (NCBI taxonomy): domain Eukaryota; kingdom Viridiplantae; phylum Streptophyta; class Magnoliopsida; order Poales; family Poaceae; genus Rhipidocladum; species Rhipidocladum racemiflorum. Next base: position 62,869,020 of record CM070570.1, read on the forward strand.
GTCTCAGCATGGAGAAGACGGATCTTGAAAAGAGTCGACGAGCTGATAGGGAACGTGCTCCAAAGTTCGGCCATCGTTTGGGCGACGTTCGGAGGACATGGGATGGATTCTAGGGTTTGGAAAATTATTCTGCGGTTGGGGATGTGTGGGAGAAACCATGGGAGGTTTGGCCCATAGAATTCTCCAAAAATTGCTAAGAAATTTAGCATCTCTATCTGAAACAATTGTATTTGGCACACCATGCAAGCGAACAATTTCACGAAAGAAAAGATCAGCAATATGAGTAGCATCATCAGTTTTATGGCAAGGTATGAAATGAGCCATATTAGAGAATCTATCAACCACCACAAATATACTATCCCTCCCCTTCTTAGTTCTAGGAAATCCTAAAACAAAGTCCGTTGAAATGTCTTCCCAAGGTAAAGAAGGAACAGGGAGAGGCGTTGTAACACCCCGGCATTTAAATATGCCCGAATGCTACCAAACAATGACTAAGCAACCTCTAAATACCAAAATTACAAGTAAATTACAGCAAAGGAGCAAATGCTAATACCAAAAATTTTGGCAGCATCTCCTTTGTTTTTCCATGAATTGAAGCAACAACAATAGCATAGCAATTTATGGCAATATATGAGATATCCAAAATAGCAATAAATAGTGGTATGACAGTAGTATAAGTCAAATTTTAAGCATTTAGAGTCTTCATGAGCCAAACGAACAATAAGGCTCTCATAACGCAAAACTAGATCATAAACCAACAAGCATCACACTAAATTTATTATCAAGACTCCAAATGAATAACTGTGGGAACAAATGTGTGAAGCTACGTGTAGGAGTGTGACTAGTTCCCTTCCCCGCATGCCGGTCTCATGGTACCTAAAACAACAAGAAAGCACAAGCGTGAGTTCAACACTCAGCAAGTATATTGCAATGGTACAAAATAACAATTACATGGCTTCAACACCTCAATCATGCCTATCATCTTATTCATACTCACATATCATTTTTCACATATCATCATCATCATATATGCAATGCGATGCGATGCACATGTCTCCTAGAAACTCATACTGGTATGGTTGAGTGCACACCCGTCGGTGTGCACCCTCTCTTCCCTTCCATCCCGAAGATGGAGGATGCCTACTCCTCGCTTCCATTCACCACGGCGGATGGAATCATGATGTAGGACTTACTCAATGGCGCCCCAGACTAGTCATAACTTTCTCACCGACCTTACCGGACTAGTTATGACTTTCTTACCTACCCGGCCATGTATCATGCCATGTATGCAAACATGCCAACATCATAGATAACTTGTACATTAACACATGGCATCACAACATAATAAAACATATTCATCATATCAATGGCAAACATTAAAGCATGTCATGTGAACATATCATATATTCAATTTCAATCTCAACAAAACTAGCAATCTACAACCCGCTACCCATTCCAATACACTTGCCTCAACTACGGGCGACGGATTGGCAAGAAGTAGAGGACACCCCCGGGGTCACACCACCTGCTCAAAGGCACCACACACTCAAAATCATGCCCACAAAACAATACGCAAACACTCTTCTACCCCAACTTCGCAAACTACTCGCACAACCCAAAAACAGAGGTTCTGTCCCGTCGGGACAGCAGACTTGCAATGAGCATAACTCGGGTTCTAAAACTCCGAATCGATTAAACGAGTACATCCTCGCGTAACTTAGAAAATTTCATAACTTTTTCTAAGTATATGGAAAAACTGATTCGGACTCTAAAGTGGTTTAATCTACAGAATACCGTGATCTATTCCAATCACGTCACAGTTTTTAACACGTTCGGTAAAACGAGCATAACGTTCAAACGGATGGGCGGAATTGAATGTTCTTTATACCCACTGAAAGGTATTCAAGTTACCTACAACTTCTTCAACAGGAGGCCGACCAAATTCCGAGTCTAAGTTGGCGAAAACCCAAACCCTAGGTCGACTACTCATGCTGCCCGAAACAGAGAACGTGGCAAACTCTAGATTCCATCTAATCTACCCAATTAAAGCACCACCAATTGATCTAAAAACATGATATCAACCATTATAACAGTACCTAGACCAACCCCAAGGATTCCCGTGGCCATACCTTCGCCCGACGAACGAAGAACCAACGGATCTCCTCTCGGTTCGCGCGATCTCCTACCTCGCTCCAAATCCACCAGATCTCCTCGTCGTGGAGTACTCCAATGGACGGATCTTCGAGGTGGTGAGGTGGAGAGGCTTCCCTAGGGCAGCAAGGGGTGGAGGAGAGGGGAGGGGAGGCGCACAAGGTGGGGAGGAGGCGTGAGGGAGGGAGGGGTGCAAGGGAGGAGAGCAAGGGGGGCAGCTAGGGTTTCTCCAGGTGGGGGCACAAGAGGCAGGGGTGGAGCGCACATATGGGTAGGGGGAGGCACATCCACTAGCTCAAACAGGTCTCCTACTCCCACATGGACTCAAACACCTTCCCACCAAAGCCCACGGTCCTTTCCCTTAGCCCCAAACCTCCCCGGAAAGGCCCAAACTCCCGGAAACGGCCCAGAAATGCGATTAAACTCCATACCGTATGGTTTCAACCTCTAATTTCATATTTCATAATGTTTTGACCTCGATATTCACATTTTATAAGATTACGACACTCCGTGGTGTCACAGGCATATACAAACCATGGGGTTGAAGATGAGATTTTGCTTTCTGACAAGTTATGCAGCGAGCTACATACCTTTCAACGTCTCTTCTCATATTGGGCCAATAAAAATGGCTAGCAAGTAAATCCTCTATCTTTTTGACACCAAAGTGTCCCATCAAAGCACCTCCATGTGCTTCCTGCAAAAGCAACAAACGAACGAACCCAGCTGGAATGCACAGCTTGTTAGCTCTAAATACAAACCCATCATTAATGAAAAATTTGTTCCAAGTTTTTCCTTCTTTACAATTCAACAATACATCTTTAAAATCATCATCATGCACGTATTGTTGTTTAATCGTCTCTAATCCAAAGATTTTGAAATCAAGCTGTGAAAGCATGGTATATCTTCGAGACAAAGCATCAGCAATAACATTATCTTTTCCTTGCTTGTGTTTTATGACATAAGGAAAAGATTCAATGAATTCAAACCATTTTGCATGTCTACGATTTAGTTTAGCTTGACTTCGAATATGTTTTAATGATTCATGATCAGAGTGGATGACAAATTCTTTGGGCCATAAATAATGTTGCCATGTTTCCAAAGTTCGAACTAGAGCATATAATTCCTTATCATAAGTAGAATAGTTCAAACTAGGCCCACTCAACTTTTCACTGAAATATGCAATAGGTTTTCCTCCCTGTATGAGCACACCACCCAACCCGATTCCACTAGCATCACATTCTAATTCGAAAGTCTTAGAAAAGTCTGGTAGTTGGAGTAAGGGTGCATGTGTTAACTTATCTTTTAAGGTATCGAAGGTATCTTCATGTGCTTTACCCCAAATAAATGGCACTCCCTTCTTGGTGAGTTCATTCAACGGTGCGGCGATTGTGTTGAAATCCTTCACAAAGCGACGGTAGAACCCAGCAAGTCCTAGAAAACTGCGCACCTGTGTGACCGTGTTAGGAGTCTGCCAACTCTGTATTGCTTCAACCTTGGCATGATCAACTTCAATCCCCTGTGGAGTAACAACATAGCCAAGAAAAGAGACTCGATCCATGCAAAAGGTGCACTTCTCAAGGTCACCAAATAAACGCGCATCTCGTAAAGCATTAAAAACAGCACACAAATGGTTAAGATGTTCCTCTAATGACTTGCTGTAGATCAAAATGTCATCAAAATATACCACCACAAATTTTCCAATGAAAGCACGCAAAACCTTGTTTATCAATCTCATGAAGGTACTAGGTGCATTAGTTAACCCAAAAGGCATTACTAACCACTCATATAGTCCAAACTTAGTTTTAAATGTCATCTTCCATTCATCTCCTAACTTCATGCGAATCTGGTGGTACCCACTACGCAAATCAACTTTAGAGAACATAATAGAGCCACTTAATTCATCAAGCATATCGTCTAACCTAGGAATAGGGTGACGATATCTAATGGTGATATTATTAATTGCTCTACAATCAACACACATGCGCCATGTTCTATCTTTCTTAGGCACTAAAATGACCCGAACAGCACAAGGACTAAGAGATTCACGAACGTACCCTTTATCTAGAAATTCTTGAACTTGGCGTTGTATCTCTTTAGTTTCTTCTGGATTGGTTATATATGGTGCTCGATTGGGCAAAGATGCCCCTGGAATGAGATCAATTTGGTGCTCAATCCCCCGGATTGGTGGCAGCCCTGGAGGAATGTCCTTCGGGAAGACGTCAGCATACTCATGCAAAAGGTTAGCGACGACAGGAGACAAAGAAGAACACATATGCTGCAGTGAAAACAAAGTTTCTTTGCAAACCAAAGCATAGCAATGATAAATACTAGCATCCAACTCATTCACATCAGATTTAGTCGCAAGAAAGCAAACACCTTTCAATTTAATCTCATTTTTCTTCTCAACATCAGAGTTAAATTCTTTCCTTTTAGGTTGCTCAATCCTTGTTACTATAATTTGATTCTCACTCTTAGCATTTTCTCGAATTTTCTCTTTGCTAGCCCTAGCAATCTCATCTTTTAAAATAGCCTCAGGAGTCATAGGATGCAACACAATTTTCCTTTCTTTATGCACAAAAGAATATTGATTGGTTCTACCATGATGCATAGAGTCCTTATCATATTGCCAAGGTCTACCTAACAACATAGAACATGCTTGCATAGTTACGACATTGCAATCAACAAAGTCATGATATGAACCAATAGCAAATTGTACTCTCACCAACCGTGTTACCTTTACCTTACCACTGTTGTTGAACCATTGGTGTGTTAAGTGAGAGCTTCTCGACCATGTCGGAGATGGCGAGGTTATTGCAGCTTCCGCCATCAATAATCACATGGCATGCGCGTTCCTTGATCACACATTTGGTTTGGAATAGATTGTATCATTGATTTTGCTCCGCCTTGCCCATTTGTACGCTCAACACACGTTGCACAATGAGACTCTCATAGCGATCTGCATGCTCAGCGTCAATGTGCTCTTCTGCTTGATTAAGCTCATCTTCACTTCCTGCATGGTTAGCTGCAAGCATAGCATAGGTATCTTCGTCTAAATCACTAGCAGAGGAAAACTCACCATTATCCCGCACAATCAGTACCCGTTTGCTTGGACATTCACTCCTCATATGGCCATACCCTTTGCATCGATGACATTGAACATCTCTTGTTCTCCCTGTTGAAGCAACAGAAGAACTCTTGGCGGGTGTTTGAACGGGCCCCTTTGACACCTCGGGGGGCCTAGATGTTGGACCGGACGACGAAGGAGTAGCAGATGTACGGGGAGACCAATTGCTAGCACGACCTGCAGAAACGTTAATCCTGGTGTTTACGCGTCGTCCCTGCACTTCTCTTTCAGCTTTGCAAGCAAGATGAAATAAACGAGTGATAGAATTGTATTCTTTGTAATCTAGAATGTCCTGAATTTCATGGTTCAACCCACCCATGAATCTAGCCATAGAAGCCTCCTCATTTTCCTCTAATCCACAACGAACATTCCTATTTGCAACTGCTGGTAATAATCTTCTACACTTTGACTACCTTGTCTTAATTGTTGCAATTTATTTAACAGATCACGCACATAATATGATGGAACAAATCTAGCTCGCATGATTCTTTTCAAATCATCCCAGGTTTGAGCAGCATTTGGATATTTACTGCGATACTCACTCCACCAAATCGAAGCAAAATCAGTGAATTCACTAGTAGCATCCCTAACCCTTTTGTTCTCAGTAAATTCATGGCAAGTAAATTTTTGATCAGTAGCTAATTCCCAAGTGAGGTATGCATCAGGATCGTATTTACCATCAAAAGGTGGAATGGTGAATTTAATCTTTCCTAGTGAATCATCACGGTCACGTACCTCACGGCATGGTGGCAAAGGACCCATGCCATGGCGATTGCGATGGAGCTGACGTCGTGGATGAGCGTTTAAATCATCAACCTCGGTGTCAGCAGAATAGTCATCCTCGTTCTCACCTGTTGCACTGCCCAAGGCACCATGGTTGTGGTGGTCTCGTTGAACATCAACATCATCAGCAGGAGGTGCATGCCCAAGGACATCAAGCCGCCTCAAAATCTCAGCGAGAGACGTCTCCACTGTTGCAAGCTTGTCGTTGGTGTTGATTTGAGCCGCCTCCAAACCACCTAGGCGCTCATTAGTAACCCGCACATCCTCATAAAGGCCTTCTGTGTGTAGCATCACTTGACGCTCAAAGTGTTGGATGATGCCCTTGATGCGAGGAGAATGTTGCTCGCTATTGTCTCCAGAACCTATCATTGCTAAACAAAACAATGGAGCGAGCAATCACAGAGAATATACCCCTAGCAACTACTAGGACGTGGCTAAGTCACTCACACTCCACTTGTTTTGTCAAGTTCTTACCAATTCTTACCAAGCTTAGTAGATGGTGACCGCAACCGACAAGGCAACAACCCCTAGAAATATGGTGTATCGATGCCAGTCACTAGTACCTGGTTGGTAGTAGTATTTGTAGAGCTATAGGTGGCTGAAACAGTACAATGGAAAGCTAGAACCGCATTAGTCAAACAAGCTGAGTAATTGTTCAACGACGGTACCGTGCTGGTCCTAGGCTAGACCGTACTAGAGACGCGATCCTAGACACAAGAGAAATCACGGATCACCAACCGATACGCTAAAACACAAAGCAAATAGCTAAGGCTCCTTCTTTTCTTCTATATTTTTTTTGAAATTTTTTTTGACCAAGGGTATAAAGGTAATTAAAAGAACTTGTGTGGAATACACAAATCACGTTCCAAGTAGAGGGGACAGTTCTTGCCAATCTTTTCTAATTCACAACTTTTTTTGTGTGGCTTTTTTTTTTGCACTTGCCTTTTTCTTTTACAATTAAATTGGCAGACATCGGAAATAAACGAAATAACCCCTCTAATCTCAGAATGTAAAACGGAACTAACTCGGTTTCCTTCCCAACCAAAACAACTTAAACTCGACGTGACGGTGATAGCAGCGGTGATGAAAAAAAAAGGTGACAAGAACTCGAAACTCTAAGGGCTTAGACACTAAGACCAACAACCGACTTGACGATGCAACCGAAAACTCAACAAGTAAAAACTACACAGCAATAGCGGAAGGAACAAATTGTTTTGGACAGTAGGACTAATCCCTATATATATTTTTTTGGATTTTCTGGACTATAGGTAAAAAAATGCAGAATTAGAAATCTCTCACCAATCAAACTGGCGCTCTGATACCACTTTATAGAAGCAACGGTCCCGATCTTTCGATGAGAAGGATAAATCTCGACTTCTGTGGAGAGTCAACGTTAGCGGCCCGGCTACAACCGTCCAGGGCGTTGCGCCTTAGCGACCGATACACCACCTCCAGAGGGTTATTGATCTCGCCGGTGCGTGATCAACCTGACCACAAGGGTCTGGGTTCCTGCAAGCAATTGAAGAACTAGCAAGAACAAGATAACAAGCAATCTAAAATTGCGAATATGAATATTTAATTTCCAAACTGAAATTTGGAGTCTTGCAATTATGTGCGCAGGCGATCTAATCGACACGCGTTTGCACGGATAGTAGCAAAAGCTAAACTAATTTACAAAGCAAAACTCAAGTCTCTTAGGTGGCCTATTGCCTCTATTATATAGTGGAGGGATGTAGCCAAAAACTAAACACTAAGCAAGGTGGTACTAAACTTGTAGTCATGCAACTTGGGCCTTCGTGGGCTGGTGGAGGGAGGAAGTGGTGCCACACTTCATGGGCCAGCCTGAGAAGGAGCGGTGCCATGATGTGCCTTAGTGCCTCCTTGGCCCATCATGGTTGGGCCTCCTTGTTTCAACATGTTCTGGCCCGTGGGCCTTGGCGCCTCCTTGGCCCATCATGGTTGGTGCCTCCTTCTTTCAACATATTCTGGCCCATAGGCCTTGGTGTCTCCTTGGCCCATCATGGTTGGCGCCTCCTTGTTTCAACATGTTTGGGCCCATTTTGATCTGGTATTGTATCGGTACTTCTCCATAATTTGTGAGCACCATGTTGACCATTTGCTGGCGTGCACGAGCTCGCGTAACTGGTCCTTTCATCATTTCCTCTTGACGTGTAGGTGTCGGCATGTCTGCATCGAAGAGAGTGATGTCCTCATCACTCGTGAGTTGCTATACAATGTAAGTGTGTGCAATCCTGGTCTATACATTTATGTATTACCGAGAAATGTCATATAACTCTTTGCCTTTGTGTATATAGATACATGATCCTTGAAGCAAAAAGGAAGAAAGAACCAGTGGGTTTCCTCAACCCACACATAATCTCCAGCCAAAAAATGAATGATAATGCTACTTATGTCGAGGATTACATGATAGAGGCATCGCTGGCTCAAAGCGATGAAGAATACATACTTCTACCCTATAACCCGTCGTAAGTGTTGCACTATGTACATGGTATTCTTTGATTTGTACTTTACACGCAACTCAAAGTTATGTTGAGTAACCACGGCTCTATTCCTGTGTAGTTTTCACTAGGTTCTAATTGTATTTGAACCAAGAAAAAACTAGGTTAGCTACGTTGATTCCTTACGTAAGAGTAGCGATGACTTGAGGACTATCGAAAAACTACTCAACAGGTAATCACGTTTCCTCTGTAGATAACTCTCATGTAGCTCGTGGAATGGCTGAGACTAATTTTTTTGGAATCACATAGGGCATTTAATGTGTATAGAGCTCGTGGAGGGCCACACAAGGACTCGTCGAAGCTGAAACACGATTTTGACTTTCTGGTAGCCAGTAGTACACAATAATCCTATATCAGTTCGTAATAATGCCCCTTAAACTAACCAATTCTATTTTCACAGTGCACCTAGCAGGGATAGGGGTACAACCTATGTGCCTTCTACGTTTGCCATAACATGTGAACCCTCGTCGGTACAAAGAAGATCAGCGATGCAACTATGTTGAAAAAGCCCCATCTAGAGCCAATTAGAGAAAGCTTGTCTAACTTCTTGATTCATGAGGTCATAGCTCCAAAAGGCACATTCCACGCTGTGTAATTTATGAAACTTGAGCATTCTATTGGTTAATTGAATTTGTGAATTGTAATTGCACATTCTATTGGTTAATACAATATTTGAGTTGATTTCTAAAATGGTTGTGTAATATGTGATATATTGGTTACTAAAAAATTTGAGTTAATTTCTGAAGTGGTTGTGTAATCTGTGATGTGTAATCTGCTTGCGATATAATCTGTACACTATAATCTTCATGTGATGTGTGTAATCTGCTTGTTTCAGAGGACATGGCTAGCATTTCCTAAGGCTAGCCAATAAATAGAAAAATATTTAGCAGTAAAAACTAATATCATAGACGGTTCCATATAAGGAACCATCTGTGATATATCACGTATCATAGACGGTTCTAGTAAAGAATCGTCTGTATTATAGGCCACATCATAGATGGTTGTTTAACAGAACACTCTGTGATGTGGGCTATATCACAAATGGTTATTTAGTAGAACCTATGGTCCGCCGCAGCCTATCACACTGGCACAAATTAAAATTCTTTCAATTTGAAATTCATTTCAAATCCAAACTAAAACCTGAACACGCATTGCTCAAATAAAATCAAATACTCATCACAAATATGGATGGACCTCCACATGGTCCTTCAATCCCCCCCTTGATGAGTATATTGACAAATCACATAAAAGGCATAAATTTGAGTTTAAAAAGAAAGAAGCAATTTGATGAAAAAATCATACTTGGTCAATTTAAAAGAGAAAGTAAGCTCATAACTAAGTATGTGAAGAGGATTTTAGAGCTCAACACAGAAAAGAGCAAATTCTCAACAAAATGCTCTAAAAATCCAAGAAATCTCTCAAAAAGCTCAAATCTGCTCATGATCCAAATGCAAGGTCATAGACAAAGTATGACACCAAGCTACTCAAATTCAGAATATGTCATCCTAAGTCATATCCAAAGGCATATTTCAATTTTTGCTAACTAGCTCAAAAGAAGTTATGTTACTTTTACATGATTTCAACAATAGCAACACTTAGCATAAATCCAAGACTAGAAGCAAAGCCAACCTAAAGAGCAAATGGATATACTAGAGTTCAACCTAGTCAACACTTTGGGAAGCTACAAGTCTATTAGTGAACCCTCATGCTCAAATATCTTTGAAATGCATTTTTGAAACTTAACGCACATTGCGGTTTGGAGGGCTTATTCTGGTGAAGCGCATCCTCGACTAGGTGCCATCGACAAGGGCCTCCCAGACTTCACTCTCCTTCGCAAATTTTGTTTTGCATTTTTCAATTTTATTGACTCAAGACATATTTGACCATCTCAAGCAAAAAGCTTAAAAGAGTGATCTTGGTCATACACAATACACTTCAAGCTCATCCCAAATGCAATGGGAAGCAGTCTCGACAGTATAGAGTGTTGATATCAATTTTAGCGTAAACTAGTCAATTTTAGACATTTTAGCACTTAGATTCATGAGCATATTGAGAATTCTAGAATGAAGCAATATAACTAACCCAAGTTGCTCTAGGGAATCTAGTAGAAACCCATTCTTTCACTAAACATGGCATAAGCAACTAGTGAGGAAATAGTAAGTAAAAGCCAAGTATCATCAATTTTGAATGATGGCTAGTTTAACATGATACACCAGATTAGATATGACCTAGACTAGCAAGGATCTTCATGAAAGTAGCCAGGTGCAACATATCTCAAATTTAGCAATTGTATAAGAGACAAAGCTCAGAAAGTGAAAATGAGTTTATATGCAATGCAAGAATGTCAGTTCCAAACTCTCCCTCAATAAGTGAGTCAATTTTAGGCACAAATCTGACTCAAGTTGAGTTATTAGCAATTTTGATTCAACAAGACACAAATAAACTCAACTAAACTCAAAAGAAGAAATGCGAAGAGGAAATCGAGAAATCGACAGTTGGGTGATATAAGAGTATAGATAAGATGGTGGAAACCACTTATACTCAACCTCGCTTTCACCTTCCCCATATGACTTATATAGAAAAACTAATTCTCAAACTCTAGCTTAGGAGCAAACACATACTCTGTCTAACCAGGGGGCCCAACACCTCCTACACCTACAAGACTGTGAGTGAGCTCAACCGAGGAGAAGAAGATAATAGCATCCTAAAGCATAAGATGAGAGGTCCATGCCGAAGCATGCCAGAAGTCTAGGTGAAGTGGACTCATCAAAATAAAAAATAACCCAAAGATAGCCAGAAGAAACAGAAAGGAAATGCTGAATGGAGCTCCCCCTCAAGATATGCCATATGGGTCACTATGAGATACAGAAGGGAGCTGATAAAGCTCAAGAACTAATGAGATCGAGAGTTCAAAGGCTCAGTATTGGGGCAGATAAGAACAGATCTGGGAACCCAATAATGAGTGACACGACGAGCAGGAGTACCAGTCACAAAGGCAGAAGACTGGACTCTAGTATCTCTCTGAGGCTTAAATCTCACAACCTCAGAAACAGCTCCTGTAGGACATCTGTGAGCTGGTGCTGGGATGATCTGCCAGCGTGCAAAGGCCGAACCAACCCAGTGCTGCTGCCCAGACATCCTGCTGAAGGAAGCAAACTCATGCCACTGATATCCATCTCAATAGGAAAAACGAGGAACATCATGAGGATGGCGGAAAGACTGACTATGGACAACTGCGGGGCAAAAACCAGAGATAGAAGACTGAAAACCAAGCCCCGAATACTGTCCAAAAATAGGAGACTCTCTAACCTGTCTAGACGCAGTATGTGCCTTAGAAGTACCCATAGTCTGAAAATGACACTGAATATCCCTAAGGGCATGAACATACTCACGCCGAACGATCTTGGCGTGTCTGAAACAGAACTCAGCCAGATGTCCTTCCTTCAGACAGAACGTGCATGTATACTTCACCTTGCTAAAGGCAGAAGCTGGAAATTTTCACTGTTTTAGCCCTGTAGAGCGTTGTTTTAACGAAAATAGCACCGGTTGCAAATTTTTTTTTTGCGTAAATGGCCCCTGGATCGCGCCTGTAGTGGAGCCGGTGAGCTGCAGGCAACCTGCAGCTAAGGCCGAGCGCTGTAGGCCGCCTGCAGCAGATGCCGAGCGCTGCAGGCCGCCTGCAGCAGACGTCGAATCCTTCCCATTTTTTATGATTTTTTCTGTTGCTCAAATGAAAAACTTGTCAACATGAAAAGATGTGTCTCAAAATTCTATACAATTTTCATGTAGACCAAATAATTTTTCAAGCAAGGGAAGACCTCCAAAATCGCGATTTACAAAACGGTCCGGCGCGAACAATTCTTGGTTCGGCGCAAATGCACTTAACTTTCCGATTTTTTAAGATTTTTTTATGTTACTCAAATGAAAAACTTATCAACATAAAAAAGATGATTTTCAAAATTCTCTACAATTTTCATGTATACCAAATAATTTTTCAAGCACAGGAAGACCTTCAAAATCGCGATTTACAAAGGAATTCACGTTCGCGCCGGACTAACTTTGATAGTCCATAGTAATTCGTATTTTTGGAGGTCTTACTATGCTCAAAGAATTATTTGGTCTACATGAAAGTTGTATATAATTTCAATACGCAAAATGTTCATGTTGACAAGTTTTTCATTTGAGCAACATAAAAAATCATAACAAATCGGAAATGTAAGTGCATTTGCGTCGGACCAAGAATTGTTCACGCAAGACTATTCTGTAAATCACGATTTTGGAGATTTTCCCTTTCTTTAAAAATTATTTGGTCTACATGAAAGTTGTAGATAATTTCGAGGCGCATCTTGTTCATGTTGACAAGTTTTTCATTTGAGCAGTAGAAAAAATCATAAAAAATTGGGAAGGATTCAGTGTCTGCGGTAGGCGACCTGCAGCTGAGGCCGAGCGCTGCAGGCAGCCTGCAGCAGACGCCGAGCATTGCAAGTCGCCTGCAGCTCACCGGCTCCACTGCAGGCGCGATCCAGGTTGCGCAAAAAATTTGCAACCAGTGCTATTTTCATTAAAACAACGCGCTACAGGGCTAAAACAGTGAAAATTTCCAGAAACTGCAGGATGATCAATCTTCATATCAAAAGTCCCTTGGATAGTCCAATAAGACCGAAACACAGTGGTCCTCATTTGTGGAGCAACCACAATCGATCTACTCTTGCAAGCATGCATAATTTTAGGCAGATGTGCCCATGCGTGCTCCAAATAGTCAAATCCTAAACCCTGATTAAATCTGCTAATCTTGGACTGGTCTAGGATGAGATTGAGCTTCTTCTTGCCTCCTACAAATCTTTCGACAGTGCTCATGAGATACTTACACTCTCAGAAGAAAGAGGCACATGAAGAACAGGGGGAAGATGTAGAAGAAGAGCCAGAAGAAGAACAAACATCACATGCATATCTCTCCCTAAGCACGGCTGCCTCAACCTTGAGAGCCTCACAAGAAACGCAAGGGGTATTCCTAACCCTAATAGTATGGGCCTCTAGGTTCTTCCTAAGCTCAACTTGAACTTTATACAAGTCCCCCTCAATCTCAGCACATCGCAGACAACTTTCTTGTGACTTATTTAGTAAATCCTTAGCAAGTTCAGTACAATTGACATTTAAGGCATAATTGTCAAGTTTTAGTTATTCTACAGCCCTCGCATGAGATGATAGGGTCCTTAGAAGCAAAAATTTTAAGTTCATCATTCCTAGCAGAAAGCTTCCTAAGGTGTGAGCTCATAGCATCGATTTCAGCAAGCAAGTTAGGGCAATTGTCACTTGAAGCATTTGTGTGAGCACAAAGAAAACTAGCATCAGCAGGAATGACATCAATAGGGCAAGTGCTAGCATTCTTCGACCACCCTCAAGATCAGAAAACACATTATCATGCATGGTTCTTAGGTTCTCAAGCTCCACAAACAAAGCATCACACAAAAGAGTAATCATCGTCACGGGAGGGATAAGATTTAAGCGAAACTAACACCTGTGACATCATCTAGTTTCTTCTCTAGCTCTAAACACCTTTTCTTAACTCTAGCATGGATTCTTCCTAGCTTACAGAATGCATCATTAAGCTTGTCATAGGAAGGTACCTCATCTATCTCGCTGTAGAGCTCGGTGTTGTTGATGCTGTTCTCATCGGCCATGAAGCACATGCCGGTGAAGTCGTCGCCCTTGGTCTTCTCTTGCGGATCATCCTCTCCATTGTCGTCGCTCCATGTGTCAATGTCGAAGAGGTTGACGTCGTAAGTGCAGTGAGAACGAGGTGGAAGAGCTTCTTGTTCTTGGCGAAGTTGGAGTACTTCTTCTCATGTGCGGACTCACGGGCTGGAGGCTTCTTGTTGTGGTTCTTGTCGGTGTGCTCGTTCTTGCCCTTCTCCAGCTAGGGGCAGTTTGCTCGAATGTGGTTAGGGCCACCACAATCGAAGCAAGTGACAGTACCACCTCTCTTCCTCCCACTCTTTTGTAGATGTTGGAAAATTTATGAGCGACAAAAGCAAGCTCATTTTCTAGAAATCGTTCCAGAATTTCATCGCTTACGTCGCAAGGAGCAGAGAGAGAAAAACCAATAGAAAAATCAAGAGAGGGTCCAGAGGAAGACCCGATGGGATCGGTGACTAAGGCCATCGACTGAGATTTCGTCCTACGAGAGACGACATCGATATCATGAGTCTTGAGATGAGAATATAACCCATCAAGAGTCAAGGTCGACAAATCAGTAGAGTCCTTGATGGTGGTCACCTTCATCTCCCAGACACGAAGATCGAGTGCGGTCAAAAAATGATGAGCGTTCTCCGAGTCAGAGTAAATACATCCTACTACACGGAGATCGCTCAAAACTTGGTAAAATGACCAAAGCACTCATCCAAACTCTCACCAGCATGTTGTTCAAACTTATTGTAGTCATGCTTGTACTAATCTAGTCTCACCGTCTTGATCTAGGTGGTGCCCTCATGATAGTATCGAGGGTCACCCAGATCTAATGAGCAGATCGAAGGTGAGAGATCCTGTCGTACTCACTGCGGCTAAGGCTCTGTATGAGGATGTTCTGTGCCCTAGCATTTGTCTCAACGTCAACCATATTCCCGGCATTGACATTTTCATCAGCAAGAACCTCATACAGAAGCTTCACCTTCTGCCATATCATGAAGCCCTGTGCAGTGATGTACGACTCCATTCTCAATTTCCAAAAGGGATAGTCAAATCCAGCAAAAATTGAAGGCTTAGTGGAGTACTTGTCCATCATCAAAGCTCTCGAGACCGGTCAAGATCTAAAGAGAGCAAATCCGGCTATGAGATGGAACTGATTGTAATGAGGGTGGTCATCACAATTGGTTCTAGGTCAAAACGGATAGTGATGACCTCCTCATCATAATCGATTCTTAGATGGAACCGATTGTGATGACCGTATTATTACTATCGTGCGAAACCGACTGTGATAGGGCCTCCTTATCACTGTCTAAAAACTTTATATTGTCATCAAAATCGATTGTGATGACGAAAAAGAACTAGATTGTGATATATATATATTCGTGTAGTAGCGAGAGGTATATGCAGCGGGCATCCAATTCCTCGTGGAATGGGATATGATCAGAGGAGATGGACAAAATAGGGGTTGATGGATGGGCCGTTCATCATTTATTTATTAAAGGGTGCGTTTGGTTGTCTGTACCAAGTGGTATATGTATGAGATAGTTTAAGAAAAAAACCATTCATGCGTTTGGTTGCTTAAATGGAACCATCCCGTCCTGGATCAAGTGGTACAAATTTAAGGAATATTCTCTCTAGATGCTGAACCATCTCATTCACCCAAAATAATGGAACCAAATGGTACAGAACCATCCCATCCCATTCAACCTCATCCCATGATCCAAACGCACCCTAACTGAATAGGACACCATATCATTATATCTGGGTACACTAGGACAAGTTTGTGTTTTAGACAGTTTGATAGTTAAAGATTGTGTTTTACATAGTTTTGAAGTTTCACGTTAAAGTTCAGCTAGACTCATGCCATAGCTGAAGCATGCAAAGTGAACTTTTTCCTCTACAATACGGGCATGATGCTATCAATTGGTCCCATGCATCTAATGGACCGCCCGTTCGGCAGCAGACCTATATATAACGTGGTATCATTTATGGACGGTTAAGGTCAGCCCATCTGTGTGCACCTGACTAAAGAAGCGAAGATTCGATAACAATACGACGGAATATTGTAACTTTAGTCGAGTTGTCCGAGATATGCATACCACGGCATTGAGCAAAAATATTGTTAGCAAACTCAACCTCTGGACGTACGCCAACTGGCTGAAATTAGGAGTTTGTTGCGGGTTCGGCCGGTGTCCGGCGTAACCACCGTTCCTGCATGCAGTTTCTTGTCGTCGTAACCAAGCTACGTGAGCTGCCATGCATGCGAGTGGCCACGAAAATTTCAGGTATGCCGGCATGTGTCTCTCGTAGTCTCGTGTAGCTCCCAGCAACCATTTCTTGTTGCTTGTTGTAACTCCTCACTAACGTATTATTATTACATATATGGAAGGGGAGGCAAACGCCTCTCTACTGGCATCGAAGCATGCATCTATCTCAGTAGCTCCCTCGGCCTCTGCTCTCTACGTGCGCCCACGCATACCAGTGGCTATGGATTCCAATGCGCATATGCATATCCATTTGCCTGAGACCCAGGAGTACTCGTCTCACGAAACGAAGCCACGGCCGAGTGATGAGCAGACTGCGAGCTCGACGGCGCAACCGGTGGACAAGACGCTGTCGAGCGCGTCGGACCTCGTGAAGCTCCTGCCTACCGGCACGGTGCTGGCCTTCCAGGCGCTGGCGCCGTCCTTCAGCAACCACGGCGTCTGCCACGCGGCCAACCGGTACCTGGTAGTGGCGCTCATCAGCGCCTGCGCCGCCTCGTGTGTGCTCCTCTCCTTCACGGACAGCCTCGTCGGCCGCGACGGCAAGCTCTACTACGGCGTGGCCACGTTCCGGGGATTCTACCCGTTCAACTTCACCGGCACGTGCGCCGAGCGCGACGCGGTGTTCAAGGACCTGTGCAGGTTCCGGATCACGGCGCTCGACTTCGTGCACGCCATCTTCTCGGCGGTCGTGTTCCTGGCAGTCGGGTTCGCCGACGACGCCGTACAGAGCTGCCTGTTCCCGGATGCCGGGCCGGACGTGAGGGAGCTGCTGGTGAACCTCCCGCTTGGGGCGGGCTTCCTGTCCAGCATGGTGTTCATCATCTTCCCCACCACCAGGAGGAGTATCGGCTACACTGATATGACGCCCAACTCGCAGTGAGATTCAGCAAACGTAGCATTTAGATTCATATTAGATGTAAGCGGTAGATATCTGCCTGGTGAATCCTGATGCATTTCCGGGAGAAGATGACTTCAAATTACTCCCTGTACGTGAGAAATGATCATTTTATTGTTGTTGTGTTCGAGGGACTGGACAGTGAACATATCATTCAATTCTAACTCGGAGCCTAGTTCACTTGTTTGGTTCGACAAATGAAATAGATTGTTCCATCACCACCTTATCTCTCGCAAGTATAAAATCCTTAAAAAAAAATAAGGGATGATATCATTGATCCTAGCAAATTTCGCAAGGATCATTGTACGATGAACTAACTCATCCAAGCATAAGGCGGCACTACTGTACCATCTCGAACTTTTCAAAAATAGAAGAAAATAAAATTTAAAATCTACAAATAGAATTGAATAAAATTTTTAATTATAATCAAAATATTTTATTCAACATATTATCTTTTCTCCATATCTTGAATTTTGTAAAGAGCAATCGCCATAATTAAAGTCCTTTAAATTGAGCAAACTAAGAAAATAAAATTTAATTGGTCATGTTCTGCATTATTATCTTTTCTAAATTTTTAAATCTTTTATTGATTGAAAAATCATTTAAATTGAATTAGAGTAAAAATTTAAAAGTAAAAAGGTAGAAGTAAAAAATCTTAATGTAAGGATAATGTTAAATAAGTAATTAAGAAATTTCTGGAACGCAATTATGACTAGTAATCATGACTTCATTAATAAAAATAAAATTGATTAATATTTTTTGACTATGAATAGTGGTAAGATAATATTGAAATTGATAGAATTCTCTAATGCAGTATGAATATATTAATTAAAGCAGTCAAAATAGTGTGAACACATTAATTTCTGACAAGAAGCTTAATTAATGAGGTTTGACCGTGAATAGTACATTAACAGATGAAATAAATTAATTGTTTTTCCTGATCAGAAACATTCGTTACATGTAACATCCTGAAAATGGGCCTAGCAGGAAATGTGCACTTCAAAATTTTATTTGAGCAAAAAATCTAAATTTATACATTTAGCTCTTTAACTTGGACTTGGCTTCAAAAAGGAAAAGTAATCTTTTAAATTGGCAAAATGGTAAAGAGGTAAAAAGTGAAAATGAAAAAGTAAAATAGTAATAAAATATTTACACTAAAGTAAATATTGTCAATATCAACCTTTTCTAAAAGTGAAAAGTAAAAGTGAATGCATTAATTAAAAGGTAAGTATTTAAAAACAATAGAATTTTATTGTCATTTCAATCTTGTCACAATTATATAAAATAAAATGAACAAACTATTAAAATAAGTTTCACAAATAATCTAAATTTTAAATTTTCATCTCATTTGATTATTGTTTAAGTTTAGGTATTCAGGAAAGATCACATAGAGTAATTATTCTTTTTTTCCTTTTAAATACAAAGCTCAAAATCTCTCAAGAAAGGAAATCTAATAGTTTTATTTTAAACCTGAATTATTTCCTCGAAACGTTTAGCAGACAAGATTCATTAAAGAAATAATGATCAAGGACCATATACATGTATAACACGTATATTATTCTAAGAAACTAAAGTAAAGTAATCTTTTATGTGGGACCCATTCACTAATTAGACCCCTTTCTCTAGCTGCTTCTCTTCCTTTCGAGTCTCCTTCACAGATTTAATTGTGTTGAATGCTGATAAACAAGCACCATGCCTTGCTGCCCCTGGAGGACCCGTTCCTTCACCTCTCTGCTGAAGCTCTTGAAGCCAGGTTCACAAAACCGCGAAAAACCATTCGAAAACCGTGGTTTTCGACCTTACCGTTCCGGTTCTAGATCCAAAACCGTTCGCTAAACCGATCTAATTAAAAAAAATTAAAAATTTGAAAAATTTTATGTGTCCTGTTTTTTGTGAAAAACCGCGATTTTCGTTGAAAAACCGCTGAAAACTGTTTTCGAATAACATTTAATGGTCGCAAGCGGTTTTTCGTGAAAATCGAGCGGTTTTTTGTGAAAAACCGCGGTTTTCGTCAAAAACTGTGGTTTTTTCGTGTGAGTTTGACCCGAATTCAAATTGGTTTGGAATTGCGCACCGTTCGGTTTTTCACGGTTTTCGAGTGGTTTTTTGCGAAAACCGGTACCGCCGGACTAGCGAAATTCGCGTTCAAAACGGTTTTGTGAACCCTGCTTGAAGCTACAGCCCTTCTCTTTCCCTGGCCGAGCCCTAGTGCAGCGCCGAGTCCATAGCTCTGGAGCAGCACCCAAGCCTCCAACCTTGCTCCCCATCTTCTGTGGAGTGCCCCCACCGGCAGAGCAAATCAATTTAGACGCCCACTGCCTCCTTGCCTAGCTCCGGCCGCAAGTTCCTCAGCCGGCCGACTACCAGCTCACCGCACCATTTTCAAATTCCCCGCACATAAAGCATTATCATCACTTACCAAGCAAAATCCCCAAATCAATTTGAGGATTCCATTGCCCTGAGGTTGCCGCCACGAAGCTTTCCTGTGACACCCCAGAATGTGACCTTTTAGAATTTGGCATTTCGGTACGACTTTATAGCGTGTTTTTGGGCCGTTTCCGGGTGTTTGGGCCTCTCTGGGGGATTTTGGGCCTTGGGGGTTGAGTTGGGCCTCCGGTGGAAGGGTTTGGGCCCAAGGGGGGACTTTTGGGCAGCCAAACCTAGCCCCAACCCCTTGGTGCACCCCCACTGCCCCTCCCTCAACCCTAGCCACCACCCACCCCTCTTCCCCCCATGCGCCTCCCCCATTGCCTCCCCTAGCCGCCACCTTGCTCCTTCCTCCCCACCACCTCTAGCCGGCCCTAGGCGAGCTCCACCCCCACCCCTTGCTGCCACACTCTTCCACGCCGTTGCTCTCGCCATTGGGGAGCTCCACGACGAGAGGATCCGGCGGGATTGGTGCGTGGAGGAAGATCGGGCGATCGGGAGGCGTGTTCGTCGGATTCTTCGTTCGTCAGGCGAATGTATGACTAGGGGTAATCCTTGGGGATGGTTTAGGTTCTGTGATAGAGGATGTTTTGGTGTTGTTAGATCTAAAGGTGGTGCTGCGATTGGATAGATTTGATGAAAACTAGAGATTGCATAGTGTTCTGCTTAGGGCAGATTGGGCACACGACCTAGGGTTTGAGTTTTCGCAATTTTAGAGTCGGATTTTGGTCGGCCTCCTGTTGAGAAACTTGTAGATAACTTCAATATCTTTAATTGGACACCAAGAACGTCTAATTCTGCCCAACCGTTTGAAAGTTATGATCATTTTACCGAGCGTGTTCAAATCTGTGACGTAATTGGGACAGAACGTAATGTTTTGTAGATTAGACAATTTTAGAGGCCGAATCAGCTTTTCCCAATACTTAGAAAAAGCTAAGAAATTTCCTAAGATTAGCGATGATGTACTTGTTTACTTGATTTGGAGTCCTAGAATTCAAGTTATGCTAGTTTGAAGCCTGCTGTCCCAGGGGACAGATACTCTGTTTTTCGGCTTTGGGAGTAGTTTGCGAACTCAGGGTAGATGAGCGATGGTGTACTATTTTATGGGCACGTTTTGAGTGTGTGGTATTTATGTGCAGGTGGTGTGACCCCAGGAGTGCCCTCATCCTCTCGCCAATCCGTCGCCCGCGGTTAAGGCAAGTATATTGGAATGGGTAGTGTGTTGTATGTTGCTTGTATTGATTAAATGCAAATTGTTTTCATGATATGCTATCTTGCCATGATTAGTGTTTGCCCATGATATGGTGAAAATGGTGTGTTATTATGATATGCAATGATTAATTGTTTATGTTTATGGTATATGTTGCATACATGGCATGAAAACTGGCCCGGTCGGTGAGAACGTCATAACTAGTCCAGTAAGGTCGGTGAGAAAGTTATGACTAATCCGGAGCGCCATTGAGTAAGACCTACCTCGTGATTCCATCCACGTGGTGAGTGGAAGCGAGGAGTAGGCACCCTCCATCTACGGGATGGAAGGGGAAAGAGGGTGCACGCCAACGGGTGTGCACTCGGCAATACCGGTATGTGCTTCGAGGAGACATGTACATTGCATTGCATTGCATACATGATGATGATAATGAAATGTGTACAATGAGATTGGGACATGGTTATGATGTTGTATATGAAATTATGACTTGATCATGATGTTAAGTATGGTATGTATCGATGTTGGCATTGATTTGTCCTTATGATCCATTGCAATATGCTTGCTGAGTGATGAACTCACGCTTGTGTTTTATGTTGTTTTTAGGTACCATGAAACCGGCATGCGGGAGAGGGCATTAGCTACACTTCCACACGTAGCTCCACACTTATAGACAATTTAATCGTTTGAAGTCATGATAATAAGAATAGTGCCATGAATCTTGGTGTATGGTTAAATTATGTGCTTGTTTTCCTCAATTGCTTCGTTTTAGTTTGAGGAGTGGTTGGACTTGGTATTATTGATTTAAGATGTTGCTATGTCCATTGTTAATGCTATTTTAGATGTCTCATATCTTGCTATATCTTGTCATAGTATTGTTGTTGCTTCAATCATGGAAAAACAAAGGAGATGCTGCCAAAATTTTCAGTTTTAGCATTTGCACCTTTGCTATAATTTATCTTTATTCGTGGTATTTAGATGTTGTATAGTCTATGTTTGGTAACATTCAAGCATACTAGATGTTGGGGTGTTACATCTCCTACCGCCGCCGTTCGCTACCGTCGAGCCATCGCCTCGGGCCGTCGCAACTTCGGTCGAGCACTTCTTTGGCTTCGTCTTGGTCTTTTTCAGCTTCCCCGACGGTCCGCCGCCCAGCTCTGGCCCTCCTCCGACAGTTCGCCTATAACCCCGAGCCGTCGTCGCCTCGGACAGCAGCATCGCCGCCCCTGGCCGTCGAAGCTTTGGCTGACATCTCCTGCGGCCTTGGCGATGTCCTGGGCTCCCATTCCGGTTCTTGTCGCAGCGCCTTGCCCCTGCTCCCGCCGCTGGCCACATGCACCCAAGCCGCCGCCGTAGACCATCTCCAACCATATTCTCTTCATTTCATTCCTTTCCCTGTTCCCTTTCCTCATTCCCATTCCCTTTATTTGCCCTCATCTCCAACAGATTCCCTTTAAAGGGAATTGTATAGGGAAAGGAGAGAGAATCCCTTACTAGAGGGAATGGGAGAGAGAATCCCTTCACGAAGGAAATCCGTTGGAGCGCTGAAGGGAATGGAAATCCCTTCGCGGAGGGAAAGGGAGAGGGGAAGGGATACGGTTGGAGATGGTCCTGCTCTGTTCTTCTCTCCAGTATAGATGGATACCGATTAGATGAGGACTACTAGACTAGTAACGCTAGAGCCTTGTGTACTCCATGGCAAGTGGGACCACTTAGAACTGGAGCCAGATCAGTATTTGGTGTAAGTCCAAAGTCAGGAAGGTAAAGAGTTGGTCTTTTCAATTTAAATTTCTATATCAGGGTTTTAACTCAAGCAACCATGATTAGTTAATCGTTACATATCAAAGATCTTAATTCGTGTATGAGTAGCCTAAATTAGCCTTATCTTAGACGTATGTATATGCATAAGCAGAAATTGTTAATCCAAGACAAAACCAAGATATAATGATATGTCATGTAGAGCTTGGAAGACCCAAAAAGAATATAGAGAATTTAATATAAATAACCTTGATTAGAACAAATCTTTAAGCCCATAAATGTCATAATCCTTGTCGTAAGTATGCCTGTACGTGAGTGATCTTCGCTTTAAAGTCGCTATAGATTTAGACCCTTTAATTCTGTAAAATAAAATATAGTATTTAGCTTAGCCCGAATTAAGTTCCAAGATAGTTTGATTTGCCAAAGTATAAGAGGTTAGCATATACGTCCTTCTCAAAGAAAAATCTTAGGTGTAGAACCAGTTGATATAAGCTCAGAGAATCTAAACCACTTGGTATGGTAGATCATGATATGCATTTAGCCCTTTACTTAGCATACTCCCGTGTAGTAAATATCTGTAAAACATAGAAACAATATAGTATTCCCTATAAATACTCATGTCAAAGCATTTCTGTGGTCAAGGTCATATTGATCAACCGAAAGATCTAAGTCAAATTGGGTTCATAATAGTTTTCGTTTTCCATATATACAAATATTGCCTTTAAAATAATGTTTTACAAACAAGGAAAATAATATGTATGGCCCTGACATAAAATGACACCCAAATAAACATTAGTAAGAATAACGAAACTAAGTTTGCATATAACCCTACCTTTAATGCACATATAATTGGATTGTGAGTTAAAGCTTAGAAATAAGTATTAGTGTTAACTCTTGCGGAATCTATATCTAAATACCTCTTAGTTCATTTCTAACTAATCTTGCGAAAATCGTTCACATGCATGCAATGTAGGATTAAAAATTTGCATAAGCCGTAACCCTCTTTTATTTAAAAATACCGCGGATAAAAGTAAAATATTGTTTGAATAACTTTAAAACACTCTTAGTGATACCCCTAGCTAGTCCGTGAAAAATGGTTAAAGAACTCTTTGAAGTGTAGCCGCAAATGTAAAACGAAAATTGAATAGTTATCGCGTAGATTTTTAATAACACTTAAGCCTTTTCGATAGCCCGTAGAATATCTTGTCTAAATGAGAATGTCAAGAAGAATGGCCTAGAATCACTCCCTAGTATATAGACTATCATAATCTGGAAAAATATTTAATTTATGTCTTACTTTGCATCTGAATCCTATTAGAGCAAAACTCCTAAGTATTATAGTTATCGACGGTGCGTGTTGTGAATAGTTAAGCGTAGATTGGCCCTTAGCGTAAGAGCTCGTGTCGTAATAATCATCTAAAAACCTTGTAGGTTCAGCCAATAGCTCTAATCCAGTTTGCACCCTTTTTAGTGCATAGAAGTCGGTACTATCGAAACTCGAGAACGGTACTGCCGAAGGTTGGTAATACCACCATATATGAGTTGGTACTACCGAAATACGATAAGTGCGTTAGCTAATGCCTTAATTCTATTAATCCAAACAATCTTAGCTTCTTGAATTCGTAAAGTAAGAATAAACGATTCATAGAAAGTAAGTAATCATGTTACGGATAACGTGAACCATTAGCAAGAGAATAAGTGAAAAGACATTATAAAACCCTAATTGCTAGGGATCAGACGTCTTATTTTTTTGCAACTTTTTTTTCTACACGTGAAACATTTTTTTCTACGTAGTGAAACATTTTTTCTATGTAGTGAAACCTTTTTCTTCGACAAACAGTAAAAAAAAATGTTTCATACGTTAAAAAAAATGTTTCATACGTTCAAAAAAATGTTGCGCGGCGTCTGAAAAAATAACAAAAATCAGACGTCCGGCTGCTAGTTTCTCCCTTATAAAACACGTGTTCATAAAATCATAAGACATAAACCCTAACCCTAAACCATTCTTGCTTTGTGTGATAATTTGTTATTTGAATTTCTATCTGTATTCTTTTGCCTCATTCGAGTTTATCTTATTGGAGTTTATTGTTATTTGCTATGTTCTCGCGGTATGACGAGTAGAGCCTGACGTAGCCGGCGCTGTCGTTAACAAGTTGAGCATGTACTCGGCGACAACTCCGACTTCATCGACAACACTAGCTACAACTTCGACTTCGTTGTAAAACAACGAATAGCAAGGCAAGCCCCGTTGATCATATTGATCCCAAATGTTCGGATATTCCTTTGTCAAAATCTTTCGTGCATGCTTTATGTTTTAAAATGTTATTTTGGGTTATGGTAGATATTACCTTCTTTATGGGATTTCCTCAATCAACGTTGCCATGTGAACCTTGATAACCCTAGACATTGGATAGATGGTGAAAGAAGGGTATAATCGCTTATTACATGCATACGCTTAGCCATGCTTAGATTGGGATACGAACAGATGGTTTACTTTTCGTAATGAACTCAAATATTTAACACATTGGATTAAAAAGATGAGCATGATGAACTCCACTTATGAACATGTTGGAATATGGTGATTTTTGATGTTTTCGTTTTCTGAAAATAAAACTATAATTTGGACGCGGGCGACTTAATGGCAATAGCCGGTTGTGTGAGGGTGTGCTCACACGTAGCTAGGGGGAGATTGTCGCCCAGGTCGAATTAAGGACCGAACTCAGTGTTGTATGATCCAAGATTAACCGTACAACCACAATGCCGGTATGGGACGGCTATAACCAATTAAGTTGCTTAAAACTGGTTTTGCATGTTGGAAGGCCATAGTAGCACAGGCTTCTGGATTTAAGTTGCTCGAAGGGGTGCCCTCACCGAGGTGTTGGGAATCACGCCTACCGATGCAACGGTGTACGCTTTGCTATGGGGAGAAATGGTTTTGGCAGGGATGGAATGTCGTATGATTGAATTGTGTATCGTGACTTGGGTGTGTTGTTTCTACCGCCATAGCAAAGGTTAACGTCACCGGACTGGTGCAAAGTCAGGATTAGGCAATTTTAAAGGTTATATATGATTTTCCTCACGGCACACCAAAGGAAGTGTGTTAATTACATGTTGCAAAAAGGGAAAATCATTCTTTGTGGGTAAAGCTGTACAACTCTACAGAGTTAAAACTAATCGATTAGCCGCGCTCTCGGTTATGAGCACTTGGTGAACTTGCACTAGTTAGAAAGCTTCTTGTCTTTTTATAAAATGAATTGAGAAGATAAATTTTGGAATTGGTGAGCTTACCCTTGCAGATGAATTCAATACTTGACATTCGTTGGCGAGGTTGAATTCACCTGTTGTGCCCTGTGTGGACAGAATAAATTGATTCTAGACATCGTTGGGAATGGGATATACGATGCTCACGACGAACTGTGAGTTGTTTACTACTATTATGTCATCTTTACTTGTTATATTTACACACCTATTATTTTAATTATCTGTCTAGTTTCCTTTATTCAAATTTTCGCTTTCAATCTATTATTCAGTATTCATAAATCAATTTGGCTCCACGCATAAATAACACTGATAGCCATCCTGTTGAATCAGCTTGCATATATCATAGGTTTTGCAAACACTTCAAGTCTTGCTGAGTACGCAATGTACTCACCCTTGCTATCATTGTTGTTTTTATGTGAACAAATAGAATATCCCGAAGGATCGTACTTTGTCGCAGGTTGCGAGTTAATGACGATGATTTTGTTTAGGGATTATACCTTGTCAGTTGCCTGAGGGATTGGATGGGCACACTACAAGACTTCTGTTTCTTTCCACTGCAATATTATTCTAAGCTGTAAGACTATCCTGTAAAATAACTTTCACAATAGTAATGACAATATTTTGTATGGTTGTGATTTCCATTTGTATGTGCGTGCTAGCTACTGATCCAGGGAATAGCACATGAAGCACATTAGAACCTGTCTTTTACGATGCATTGTGCTGTAAAAGGGAGGCTCCTCACATTACATGAGATTGAATTACAACACACTAAGTATATTGATACATCACAATTCATATTTACAACAAAAAGGAAATACACGAATCTTTATAATGGCATACAACCACACTACTACAGAACAGGACATCACTATCGTTTCATCTGTGTCGGTTCCTAACTTTTGCGAAAACAACGATTGTGATATGTCACAAATTTGCGTGATAGAGTTATCACAATCGATTCCACACAAGAACCGATTGTGATGAAAACTCTCATCATAGTCAGTTCTCACTAGAACCGACTGTGATATGTAGCACACTAATCACTATCGGTTTATTTGTAGAACCAACACAGATAATACAATATTATTTGTGTCGGTTAGGGACAAAAACCGACTGTGATAATGATACACTCATCACAATCGGTTTTTATGCCTAACCAACATAGATAATATTATCTTCTATGTTAGTCCTTTGAAGAATCGACAGTGATGTATCGAATGTTATGTGGTTTTGTGAATGTTTTGTGTGTATTGTCAAATTGTGTGAGGTTTGTTTTTTCGGGTGATGAACAGTAATGTTCCTCGGAAGGATCAGTATCTCTGCTCCAATCCCCTCTCAGACAATTTATATAGACATGTAGTGAAGCAAATTATATATATTTTATATATAACATTATAGTAGCAGATAATAATAATAATATATATACCATTTCCCACACATTATACTTCATTGCAATATATAACATTAATTGTTTATAATTATATAAACATATTAACAGACTTCATGATAATTAATATTACATTGCCACTCGCGGCTCTCGCCCGAGGCTAAGGAGTCACTCGAGTCGCCGAAGTCGCTGTCACTAGAGTCGTCGTCGCTGGAGGCGACGCCGCGTGGTTCATCCTCTCATGATGAACCAGACGAGGCGCCGATGCCCCAAGGGGTGGTGATCCACTCGTACTCCTCGTCCTCGTCCTCGTCCTCCTCCTCCTCCTCTTTGTCGTCCTCTCTGGGGCGCTTTCTGGTGGCGTTGGAGGCGCCCGACCGAGGTGAGGCACCGGGAGAGACGTCGGGAGACAACGGGGGCGACGCCCGGCCGGAGTGAGGCGCCGGGGGATAAGGCGGCGCTGACGCTGGAGGATGGAAGTAAGGTGACTCCATGGAGGAATCAGAGCTTACCGGAGAAGGAGGCGCTGCCATTGTTACGGTCGAAGAGGCAGAGAAGACAGGAGCTATGGAAGACTATCGATGACCAGGAGGCACTGCCATTGCCGCGTACTTTTATATATAGGCTACTTATTGATCAGGGAATGCGATGGTGTGATCAATGCTATGTTTGAACGGTTAATTGGCGGGGAAGACGAAGGAGTGGATGAATATCAGTGTCAATTCTTATCCAGAACCGACTGTGATGACTTAGCCTATTACAGTCGGTTCTTTGTCAGGACTGACTGTGATATATTATCTGTGTCGGTTCTATAAAGGAACCGGTAGTTTTGAGGATCCAAATTATCACAGTCGGTTCTATATAGAACCGACTGTGATAACAATTAATCACAAATGGTTCTTGTATAGAACCGATTGTGATGAGGTTCGCTAGGTTTTATATATACCGTCGGGACTCGGGATGAACTTATAACTCTCCTCGAGTTGGTGTTCTGGAGCAAAAAAAATACCGCCGTTGCCTTAAAAAATGAATACTCTGGTTTAAACTTATATTTGGATGAGAAAATATGAAAGTCTTGAGGATGTGTGTGAAGAGGGTAATTTGATACATTGAGGAGATTTCTCTATTTTTCTGCCTAGCTTATTTGTGGCTTTCTTCAAAAGGTGGGCATTCCTTCAAATCCCTTCAATTTTGTATTAATGTACATTATTCGATTTTGATTTGCTGAATGTGTTATCTATCATTAGCCCATATGGTTAAACCAATATGGTTGAGAAATTAAATCGTGGAGGAGATCAGTGGGTTGAGGGTTAAAGTTAATTCAAACCCTAGCTAGCTTGACCGGAGCTAGATTTCCCCTCATTTTTTGTTTTCTTCAAAAGGTGATCAACATTAATTCCTACAAATCCCTTCAATATTGCAGTAGGACTTATATTAATTTTTATTTGGTGAATGTGTACATTAGTCATTATTGTTTCAATATAATTAATATGATCAATGATAGAGTAGTTTAGGTTGCGTAACCTATGCGTCTCCCGTTCGAGGGTGCTTGTTTATAAATAAGCTAAAATGGCATATTTATAAATAAGCAGTCTCGAATTGTTCACGTTTTTTGGACAGTTCGAGGATATGTGGCTCGGGCAAGTTCTTAAGCTGTTGTACAAACTCTAGATAAAGTTTCGGTAGCGTCTCCTTGGTGTTCTCCGAATACACATCCTCTTGACTTGTTGTCGAGACGTATATTTGGAGAACAGTGGGGAGATGCTGTCGAAATTTTCTCTGGAGCTGTACAACAGCTTAGGAACTTGCTCGAACCACATATCCTCGAATGAGATTAGGACCTGACCTAATTAGAAATTAGGAGTCATTATTGGTACGTACATACTTAGTTGGTCAACAGATAGACGTTTCTTTAAGATCATTCAATTTCTCAACTTTGTTAATGCTTCAACCCTTCTTTTATTTCATTGATTAGGGCATTATTAATTTATTGTTTATGGTTTAATTATAGATGGACCGTGAATGGATATATCAAAAAAGCCGTGTGAGTGCTGAATTTCAGAGGGGAGTTAAAGAGTTCATAAGAATTGCAGAAGTAGATATGGTTATGAGGGGTGTAAAGTTCATATATTGTCCTTGTATTGATTGCACCAATCTCAGGAGATTTAACAACTCAGATCAAATTGAAGGCCATTTGATTCGACGTGGCTTCGTGAGGAATTACATGTGTTGGATTTATCATGGGGAGACAGGTAGTACCCCTGTGATATGCAACGAAGACATGCTGGAAACCGATCACGAGTTGGAGCGTGATATGTTTGATGAGGATAATTTAGATCAAATGTTGCGGGATGTGGAGGGAAATTACATGAAAGAGAGTTCGAAAAATTTAAAAGCTTGATGGATGACGATGCCAAACTGTTGTTTTCGGGTTGCAAAGCGGAATACACCAAGTTGGGCTCGGTCCTTGCATTGTTTGAACTGAAGGCAAAACATCGTTGGATAGATACAAGTTTCAATGCACTTTTAGTATTTCTATCGGATATGCTTCCAGAAGGAAACGAGTTGCCAACCAGTATTTATGAAGCGAAGAAGCTATTATGTCCCATGGGAATGGAAATAGAAAGGATACATGCATGTCCAAATGATTGCATACTATACCGCAACGTCCATAAGGAACTGCACATTTGTCCAGTTTCTGGTGTGCCCCGGTACAAACAAAATGAGAAGCGTAATGACAAGAAGCGTAAGAGCCGAACGAACGACGGTGAAGATGTGAAAAAAGGGGCACCAGCCAAGGTATTGTGGTATTTGCCTATTATTCCCCGTTTAGAGCGGTTCTTTGCAAATCCCAAAGAGGCAAAATTATTGCGTTGGCATTATGAATCTCGAAAGGAAGATGGCAAGTTGAGACACCCCGCTGATTTGGCTCAATGGAGAAACATTGATTGGCAACATGAGGAGTTTGGTGCCAAGATAAGTAACATAAGATTTGGATTGAGTACAGATGGAATGAATCCGTTTGGTAATATGAGCAGTCGACACAGTACTTGGCCAGTTTTGTTGTGTATCTACAATCTCCTTCCTTGGTTATGCATGAAGCGGAAGTACATTATGATGTCGTTGCTAATCTCAGGACCCAAACAGCCGGGTAATGATATCGATGTGTACCTAGCACCACTAATTGAGGATTTGGTAAAATTGTGGAATGAGGGGGTCGAGGTGTGGGATGCATATAAAAGAGACAACTTCACCCTACGGGCTATGATATTTTGCACCATAAATGATTTTCCAGCCCTTGGTAATTTGGCGTGCTACAGCACGAAGGGAGCCAAAACTTGTCCAATTTGTGAAGAGGACACTGATAGCTTGTGGCTGCCGAATTCGAAGAAAACAGTATACATGGGTCACCGTAGGTTTCTATCTCGAAGTCATCGATATCGTAAGATGGATGACAAATTTGATGGAAAGAGGGAAGTTCGTGCGGCCCCGCAGCCTATGAGTGGAAGGCAAGTATATTCACGCGTAGAGGATATCGATGTTCAGTATGGTATGAGCCGTAAATTTGTTCGTCCTAGGACCATTTGGAAGAAGGGGTCGATATTTTGGGACTTACCATATTGGAAGGAGTTAGATGTTCGTCAATGTATTGATGTCATGCACGTTGAGAAAAATGTTTGTGATAATTTGGTAAGCATCCTGCTGAACATATGTGACACCACGGAGTGTCGTAACCTTATAAAATGTGAATGTTGAGGTCAAAACATTATAAAATGTGAAATTTGAGGTTAAAACCATACGGTATGAGGTTTATTCGCGTTTCCGGATCGTTTTCGGGAGTTTGGGCCTTTCCGGGGAAGATTGGGCCTAAAGGAAAGGGTCGTGGGCTTTAGTGGGGAGGTGTTCGGGCCCATGTGGGAGTGGGAATCCTGGTTAGACTCCTTGTGGCGCCAGCCCCCACCTCTTTTTTCCTTGTGCGTCCCCCCATGAAGCCCTAGCTGCCTCCCCCATCGCCCCTCTCCCTTGCTTGCGCCCCCCCATGCTCCCCATTGCACCACCACCCCTCTCCTCACCTCTCCACCACCCTTGCTGCCCCTAGGGGAGTTCTCCACCTCACCACCCCGAAAATCCGTCCATTGGAGCGCTCCGCGACGAGGAGATCCGATGGATTTGGAGCGAGGAAGGAGATCGCGCGAACCGGGAGGAGATCCGTTGGTTTTTTGTTCGTCGGGCGAAGGTATGGCCACGGGAATGTAACACCCCAAAATTTTGCTTTTCTTAAATTCATGTGTGATTTGGCACTTTGGTGGATTTTTGGAATTTTCTGGAATTTATTTGGATTTATTTGGAATTTATTTGAATTTATTCCATTTTGAAATAATTAAAGAATTTAATTTTGCACATAAAATTTTGTTGGAAATATTTTATTTGAGTCCAAAATGATCCAAAATATTTTCCAGAATTTTTCTGGAATTTTTCTGAGTCATTTGCTATTTTTAATGAATTAAATGAATTACTGGGAATTATTTTGAATATTAAAACGCGGGTTTAGTATCGTTCCTCGGGTCCGAGTCGACTCGAGTCCGACCGAACCCGACCGAGCCAACCGCTTCGATCAAACCAAGTCACCGAACCCAAACCGAACCCTAATTCTCCGGCGTTGGATCAAGATCCAGCCGAGAATCGCCTCGCACGGCCGAGCTGTCGACCGAACCCGCTCGCGCGATCCGATCGGGGCCGCTGATCTGGACACGTGGGACGGTTCTGCCGTCCTTCCCGTCCGAGTCCGAGCCGGAGAGCTCCGCCGCCGCCCGAAGTTCGCTAGGGTTCAGCAGTGATATCGCGGACGCCGAGGCCTTATTTAAGGAGACGACCACCGCCAGTAATCACCTTGCCCTTGCGCACCGATTGCCTCGATCCGTTTCGCCGAGCCGCAACCACGCCGCGCAATTGCTCACGGAGTTGGACCTAGGGTTGCTTGGGTCTTTGCCTCGCTCCGCTTGTCCGCGCCACTTCCCGGGCATTGGAGATCGGATCCGAGACCCCTGGCGAGACGCACCCGCTGGACGTTCTCTCCTCGGAAACCCACGGGAGCGCCGCGCTACGCATCGCTCTTCCTCCTCTCGGCCGAGCTAGCACCGCCGACGCCGTCAAGCCCCGCGAAGGTCCTCACTGCTCGATCCCGATCAACGGTCCAGGTTAGCCCACGCTACCTCGTGTAATTCCACGCTTGCGGTTTTAGATTCAATCTTCACCGCTGGTTTTAGATCGCACGGGTTAGATTGGATCGAGTGTTATCCTGCAGATCTGTCCCAGCCGTTCGGATCTTAATCGTGTGTCTCGCTTGAGCCACGAGCGCTCCAGCACCGTAGCCAAATTCTTTAGGACCGTTAGATCGAAACCGACGGATCGGATTACGACACGCAGTGTGCCTAGCCGCACTCCACGCGTGTGGCGCGCGTGTCTCGACACGCCGGGCCCCGCAAGTCGAGGGGCCCACGCGTCACCCACGCTTTGCGTGAGACCCGCGCGACCACGGTGGTCCCACCTGCCGCCTCACCCGAGCCGTGGGCCGGGTGTCACCGCGGACTCGACCATGGACCGAGACACGTGGCAAGACTCGACATGCCGCGTGGCATGATGACGTCATGCCGACGTCATCACGGACCCGTTCGGTGCTGGCGCCAAGAGTCACTGTGGACCAATCACAGGATGACACGTGTCCATGCTGACGCAATAATTAATTTCCGAAAAAGAAAATGATTTATTAATTCGAAATATTGATTCAAATTTGGATTCAAACTTCAAACGCTTATAACTTTTGCGTTTCAACTCCGATTTGAGTGATTCAAATTTCTAAATTTGTATAAAATTGAGATCTACCTAAATATAAATTTTATTTAATTTTTGGACTAAAGTTTTTCTCTGCAAAATTATTTAATTGATTATTTAGACTTTAAATAATCATAACTTTTGCGTCTTAACTCCAAATTTGACGATTCCAGTTTCTAAAAATTTGTAAAATTATGTTCTTTCTGTTTATGGATTTTATTTGGATGTTTGGACACTTTTTGCCTATTGTTTATTCGTGTATTTGCTATTTGCACGCTTTACGAGTAGACGTTGAAGTGCCGGAAGGATTCGAAGGAGAAGTATTAACTCAGGATCCAACTCAAGACCAAGAACAAGTACTTTTTGAAGGCAAGTTGTGCTTTGACCATGTTGATCCTATTTCGAAACCTATTTTGATTTAAACTATTGCATGCTAGTTCAATTAGAAAAATATTTGGTTTAAACATGGGGGTTAGATAAGTACCAATTTGCTGTATGACACCTTGATTATTTAAGTATGTGCCATGACCCTTGTCACCCTAGTTGTGGATTACTAGTTGGACATTATTAAATTGCCAACATGCGTTATAGACCGTTGTAGTATACTGCTTAGACCTGCTACGTGCTTATAACATGATTTTGGATAATCAAATGCTAATATTGACTTAATGATATATTGAACCTGTTTTGGAAAAGTATCATGTGATGTTGATGGCACGTGGTGCATGGTAATCAACTGGGGTTTGATAAACAGTTTTCGATCGGGGCATGTGGCAAGAGTAATCAGGTGGGCCAGTTGTGGCGTTGGGAATGTTGATTTGGTTCTTCGGGTAGTCTTGCCCTGGTCACCCTAAGGACTTAACCTTGCAAGCCTTTGAACTGGGTCTAACGTGCAACCACATGTCTGTAATGGACGGACCTAGTTGACTAAGTTGCTAATAACGCATTACTGTGGGACCTCGGGAGGTCAACTACACCCTTTGTGTAAGTTGTACGGGAGCGTCTGGAGTGAGGCCAGGTACCCATCTAACAGTTGATTGGCCTAGACTTCGCCTTAGCGAAGGAAGGGTTAGTGCGCAATAACCGGGGAGGACCACTTGTATTGTTAGAGGTTTCCGAAAGACTTTGTTATGGGAACTCGCCTTTGTGGTGTTTGACTGTATCTTGTGGGTAAAGTGCATAACCTCTGCAGAGTATAGAATCTATTCGAATAGCCGTGTCCGCGGTATTGGACATCGCTCGGGAATTACAGTCAAGGGTTAGATTTTCTCAAAAATAACTTGGATTTGGAAAGTTGGGATGGTTTAATAATGAAGATGATGGAAATGTGGTTTAGGATGGGGAAATGTTTGTTAAACTTCTTGAAAAGTTATTTATGCTTTACTTATTTCTACTGCTTTCGAATCTACTTATATTACTTGTCAAATGCTGTTTACTGCAAATATACCTTGAGCTATTCCTTTGTACCAAGCCATGCATATAGTATATTAGCTTGCATTCTGTGCATGACTTGCTGAGTACCAAGTACTCACCCTTGCCTCAACATAACATCAGTTGAAGAGGAGACTACGCCAGCTTTGGAGGAGGAACTCCAAGAGGATCCGTCTACTTAGGGAAGCGAGCCCAGCCATTGCTCGTGGTATCTTGGATGGCGCCCGCAACTATTTGATTTTCCGCTGCTATTATTTCTCTTTTAATAAGTTTCGCCTTGTAGGCATACATTTGTAACTTGACCATAAGGTCGAGTAACCGATTTAGTTATTTAAATAAAGTACTTTGATAATATCGATTGGTATGATTGTGATATTTACCAATGTTAAGACTGTGTGCACTAAGCGCGTTCTGGACTAGTGCTGAATACACAGAGGGTCGGATTTGCAAATTCGGGTCCCGACAGAGGTGGTATCGAGCCATACTTTGTAGGCTCAACCCTAGCTAGAATGGTCGTAGTGAGGATAAAACCTATTTTCTAAAGCTAAAAATTTGTGAAGACAAGAAATGACATCTCGACTTATCCCCTTCTCTCTTTTCTTGTCTCTTGCTGAAATTTTCCCTTACCTTGTCACAATTTAAAAATTCCGAGTTCTTACGTAAAGCACTCTTGTGACAGATGGAGGAAGAGTTCAACTACGTTGATCTGGGAGTTGGTCACGCCGCGGAACTTTGGCATATGCTACAAACTCTCGGAGATTTTGAGAAGCCCCAATACCAAGTAGAAGTGATCAGACAAGCGGGATTGATCAAGGCTTGTGATGTGAAGATTGAGGTACCTGCTAGGAAGAAGGGCCCAGGCAATCGCCCGATACACTGCACTGCCAGGAGGTCTACAATGCGAGATGGGTATCCAAGAGGTATCACGACGAGCGATGCGCACATTACCCGTATCTACGCCAGAGAATTGAGAGCACGGTGTTCCGTTATCATCCGCGCAGCGATAACCTTCTTGACGGCGATTCAGGATGAGGATGCCACGGTTACACAGCTTGGCACGATTTGTCGCCGCCAAGAGGATGTACTAGATAATACAAGCAAGGAGCTGCTGAAGGCCCGCAAGGAAATCACAGGCGAGAAGAACAGATGGCGGGAAGCTCAAGAGTATGTGGCACACCTTCTACGAAGGATTGACGAGTTGGAGATGACCTTGTACGGACCAGACCCAGAGCCAGTATTCGAGCTACACGAACCAGATCCAGAGGAGTCAGATCTCGATGAGGACACCGCTTCTTCGACTACCATAGAGGACACAGTCGCTGGACATGGCGATCGTTTCGCGCCTATGCCACACCACCCGTACACAGGCCGTGGAGGTTTTCTCGATGAGTGAGCATAGGTTCTATAGTGAGACTCCCTCGCCGAGTCGCGTCATAGAATAAAGAGTCACCCTTTAGGCGTTGGACTCCAGAGTTAGTTCGATTTGGATTTGCTTTGTTTGCTGAGTGTGCAGTATGTGTTGCAAGGCCCTTAGGCATTGTAAGCAACCATACCAAGTTACTATTGATTAAATAATAAAGTTGGACCTTAAAAGTTACCCCTTTCGCCCCGCATAAGTTCCATGTTACTTGTCTATTCTTGTTTCCCTCTCATCTCTAAACCTAGAGCAAATCGACAGATGGTGAACACCCGTGGAAACTTTGGAAGCAATGGGAGTGGCTCTCGCCCAGAAAACCCCAATGATGGAGCACCAAGACCGCCACTGGATATGCAATTCGGAGCTTTTCTTGCTGCCCAGACTCGGTTAATGCATGCTATGATGCAACAAATGCAACACGTCACCGCTCAGGCCGCGCTAATCAAGTTAATCAGGGACCACGCGAGAATACAAGACCGCCGAGTTCATGAGAACTCACCCACCCACTTTCTTCGGGAATGCCAATCCATTGGAGGCCGATGATTGGTTAAGATCAATCGAGAGGAAGCTACACATAGCTCAATGCATAGGAAATGAGAAGGTACTCTACGCTTCTCATCACTGGAAGGGACAGCCGCGAATGGTGGGAGAACTTCGTGCCACGCAAGAGAACCCTCAAGATATCACTTGGGAAGAGTTCACGGTGCATTCCGACGGTATCACGTGCCTGAAGGAATCATGGACCTTAAGAAGGAGGAGTTCAGAGCACCAAACAAGGTAATCGGCCTGGTCGACTACGAACAAGTTCACACGGCTAGCACGCTACGCACTGAGGACGTAGCGACGGATAAATCCGCATACCTCGCTTTATGAAGGGACTTAACTTTCAGGATTGCAAGTAGGATTGATCACCCACACCTTTCCAGATTTCCAAGAGTTGGTGAATAAGGCACTTATTCTTGAGGACAAGCGCAAGGAACCGGATGAGAACAGAAGCGCAGGATGCAACAGCAAGGATCACGCCAGTGGAACGCAATGGCGCTTGAGAGTTGCACCAAATCAATTCTTGATTCCAACCACAGAATGCAACAAGGACACCATCCTCAAAGCACCAAGACACATCAATCGAGAACTACCAAACCCCACTTCGCTAGAAACGCTACTCGTGCAATCGAAGAAGGAACGGTGAGACGCTGCTACAAGCGCAACGAGCGAGACACTTTGCCATGATTGTCCAAAGAAGACAGCAGGAGTGACCCTGGCCGCTTCAATCTAGGAACCACCCAGCTAGGACGCCAAGCACTGAGAGCCACACCTGCAGGCCGTGGTGAGGCCGAGTCAACCATGTCACCGCAGATGCACCTTGCAAAAATGCTACTGACGTCGTCTTGGGTAAGTTACTTGTTAACTCCACCTGCAGCCTTTTGTTTGACTCGAGCTTCGCAGATTCGCTTGTTTCGCAAGGCTTTGCTACTAGAAATGATTTGAGAATTGCAAGAGTTAAGTGCATGCTTTTAGTTCAAACCCCTGGTTCGAACTCCGAACGAAAGTAGGATGTTCCAGGTGAGAATCTTGATAGGTGGAATAGAGTTCCTAGCAAACCTTATAATTTTGGAGACAGGACCTTAGACGTCATATTGGGAATGGATTGGTTATCCAAGCACAAGGCCGTATTGGATTGTGGACGGAGGACTATCTCGATTGAGAGCCCGTGTGTGGGAAGAAAGTAGAATTTCAAGCCCACTGCGATTAGAGATGGACAGTTGATAGTTACCAAGTACCAAGGCACCAAGCATAGAGGATGTCCCAAAGAGTGAATGAGTACCCGATGTTTTTCCCGAAGATCTACCTGGTATGCCGTGACAGGACATAGAGTTTGTGATAGAGCTTGTATGCACAGACCGATAGCAAAGAGACCCTATCGGATGTCCACCGAGGAGTTGGTAGAGATGAAGAAACAACTAGAAGAGTTAATGGAGAAAGGATTTATCGAGACCAAGTTAGTCGCCGTGGGGAGCACCAGTTTTGTTCGTCAAGAAGAAGGACGGGAGTTTCAGGATGTGCATTGACTACCGTGCACTCAATGAAGTCACCGTGAAGAATAAGTATCTGCTACCCAGGATTGATGATTTGTTTGATCAGTTGAGAGGAGCCGGAGTTTTCTCCAAGATTGATCTGAGATCGGGATACCATCGATTGAAGATCCGATCGTAAGATATTCAAGATCGCATTCTCGTCAAGATATGGACATTACGAGTTTACTGATTTATGTCCTTTGGGTGACGAATCGCGACTTATTTCATGAATATGATGAATAAGGTGTTCATGGAATATTTGGACAAGTTTGTCGTCGTGTTCATAGACGATATCCTAATCTACTCCAAGACAGAGGATGAACATGCCGAACACTTAAGGCGAGTTTTGGAAAAGTCGAGGAACAGCAACTTTTCGCCAAGTTCAGCAAGTGTGATTTTTGGAAGGACAAGGTGGAGTTCTTGGACATGTAATGACCGCAGAAGGAGTCGCCAGTAGATCCAAGCAAAGTAGAAGGCGTGTTACATTGGGAGTACCAAGGCGTGACTCAGATTCGGAGTTTCCTTGGAATGGCAGGGGATACTACCGCCGTTTCATCGAAGGCTTCTCGACAATTGCGAAACCTCTTACGCAATTTGAAGAAGGAAAAGAAGTTTGCATGGACGCTTGAGAATGTGAGAAAGGATTGAGTGAAGAAGCGATTGACATCAGCACCGGTGTTAGTTCTACCGGATGTTGCTCAAAGCTTCGATATTTATTGTGACGCATCGCGCCAAGGACTTGGATGTGTGCTGATGCAGAATGGAAAGGTCGTCGCTTATGCATCAAGGCAGTTGAGGCCGCATGAGGAAAATTATCCGACACATGACCTAGAGTTAGCTGCCGTAGTGCATGCTTTGAAGATATGGCGTCACTATCTGATCGGGAACACATGTGAAGTGTATACAGATCATAAGAGCCTTAAGTACATATTCACCCAGTCGGATCTGAATATGAGGCAGAGGAGATGGTTAGAGTTGATCAAAGACTATAATGTTGGAATCCATTACCATCCCGGGAAGGCCAACGTAGTAGCCGATGCCCTGAGTCGGAAAAGCCATACTGTGAGCATGTTGCTAGCCACAAGTCAGGATGAGCTACGCCAGGATTTTCAGAAAATGAAGATTGAGGTAGTACCTAGCGGATTCTTGGCCGCATTAGAAGTAAAGCCTACCCTAGAGGATCAGATCCGAGAAGGATGTATGATGATGACAAGATCCGCAGGATTAAGTCCATCAAGGAGGAAGGCAAGGCGAGAGGACTTCAAGTTGGATGGGCAAGGCACGTTGTGGATGAAGGATCGCATTTGTGTGCCTAACAAGAAGGAGTTAAAGCAATCGATTCGAAGAAGCCCATGACTCCAAGTACTCAATTCATCCTCGAAGCGCCAAGATGTATCAGGGATCTGAAGGAGAGATTACGGTGGTGAGTATGAAACGTGAAGTTGCCGAGCATGTTGCATTGTGCGGCGTATGCCAGAGAGTCAAGGCAATGCATCGAGACCAGCAGGATTGCTACAACCGCTGAAGATACGAGTGGAAGTGGGAGGAAATCGGAATGGATTTCATTACCGGTTTGTCGAAGACTCAAGGAGGTTATGACTCCATATGGGTTATAGTGGATCGCTTGACTAAAGTAGCCCATTTTATCCCGTGAAGACCACTTACTCGGAGATAAATTAGCAGAATTGTACATGATCAGATTGTCTGCTTGCACGGAGTGCCAAAGAGGATTGTATCGGACAGAGGTACCCAATTTACCTCAAGGTTCCGGAATAAGTTGCATGAAGCCATGGGAACCCATTTGAACTTCAAGATCTGACCTTATCATCCTGCAGACGGATGGACAGATGAAAGAGTCAACCAGATTCGGAGGATATGTTAAGAGCATGTGCATTAGCTTATGCTACTTCTTGGGATAAGAGTTTACCGTATGCCGAGTTCAGCTACAACAATAGTTATCAGGCTAGTTCTGAGATGTCACCTTTTGAGGCCTTTGTATGGTCGACCTGTCGGACGCCATTGAATTGGAATGAGGGCGAGCGCCGTGTCTTTGGGCCTGATATTCTTCAAGAGGTCAAGAAACGGTCGCCATGATTAGGGAAAGGTTGAAGATAGCCCAATCACGACAAAAGAGTTATCCGACAATCGCCGAGACTTGAGTTTTGAACCGAGAAGACTTTGTTTACCTCGAGTTACGCCTCGTGGGGAGTTAAGAGGTTCCATGCCAAAGGGAAACTCGCACCTGTTATGTTGGACCATTTAAGATTTTGAGTCGCAGAGGCGGTTGCTTACTACCGGAGTTGCCACAGTCGTTGGCAGGAGTGCATGATGTATTCCATGTGTCCCAATTGAAGAAGTGTCTC
Organism: Rhipidocladum racemiflorum; assembly: GCA_036346355.1. Taxonomy (NCBI): domain Eukaryota; kingdom Viridiplantae; phylum Streptophyta; class Magnoliopsida; order Poales; family Poaceae; genus Rhipidocladum; species Rhipidocladum racemiflorum. The sequence continues at coordinate 62,909,602 of CM070570.1, forward strand.
CGAGTTCCTGAGGAACAGACACCGCTAGAGTCAATTGAGTTGCAAGAGGATTTGACTTATAAGGAGCATCCCGTGAGGATTCTAGACACAATGGATCGAGAGACCAGAAATAAGTCAACCCGTTTCTGTAGAGTTCAGTGGAGCAACCATGAAGAAAGCGAAGCGACTTGGGAGCGCGAAGAGGATTTGAAGAAAGAGTTTCCAAACCTATTCTGTAGTGAGCCCTGAATCTCGGGGACGAGATTCTATTAAGGGGGGAGGTTTGTAACACCCCAAAATTTTGCTTTTCTTAAATTCATGTGTGATTTGGCACTTTGGTGGATTTTTGGAATTTTCTGGAATTTATTTGGATTTATTTGGAATTTATTTGAATTTATTCCATTTTGAAATAATTAAAGAATTTAATTTTGCACATAAAATTTTGTTGGAAATATTTTACTTGAGTCCAAAATGATCCAAAATATTTTCCAGAATTTTTCCGAATTTTTCGAGTCATTTGCTATTTTTAATGAATTAAATGAATTCGGGAATTATTTTGAATATTAAAATCGTCGGGTTTAATCTTGTTCCTCGGGTCCGAAAGTCGGACTCGAGTCCGACCGAACCCGACCGAGCCAACCGCTTCGATCAAACCAAGTCACCGAACCCAAACCGAACCCTAATTCTCCGATCGTTGGATCAAGATCCAACGGCCGAGAATCGCTCGCACGGCCGGTCGGCCGTGTCCGACCCGAACCCGTTCGCGCCCGATCCGATCGGGGCGTTGATCTCGACACGTGGGCGGTTCTCGTGCCGTCTTCCCCGTCCGAGTCCGAGCCGGAGAGCTCGCCGCGCCCGAAGTTCGCTAGGGTTCGCGCGATATCGCGGACATCGAGGCCTTATTTAAGGAGACGACCCCACCGCCGTAATCACCTTGCCCTTGCGCGCAGGTGCCTCGATCCGTTTCGCTTTCGAGCCGCAACCACGCCGCGCAATTGCTCGCCGGAGTTGGACCTAGGGTTGCTTGGGTCTTTGCCTCGCTCCGCCTTGTCGCCACTTCCCGGGGCATTGGAGATCGGATCCGAGACCCCGGCGAGACGCACCAGCGGGCGCGTTCTCTCCTCGGAAACCCACGGAGCGCCGCGCTACGCATCGTCTTCCTCCTCTCCGGCCGAGCTAGCACCGCACGCCGTCAAGCCCGCGAAGGTCCTCGGCCGTTCGATCCCGATCAACGGTCCAGGTTAGCCCACGTCACCTCCCGTGTAATTCCACGCTATGCGGTTTTAGATTCAATCTCCGCCGTTGGTTTTAGATCGTCTGACGTTAGATTGGATCGAGTGTTATCGGGTAGATCTGTCATAGCCGTCGGATCTTAATCGTGTGTCCTCGCTTGAGCCACGTAGCCGCTTCCACCGCACCGTAGCCAAATTCTTTAGGACCGTTAGATCGAACCGACGGATCGGATTACGACACGCGTGTGCTCAGCCGCACTCCACGCGTGGGTGGCGTGTCCTCGACACGCGGGCCCCGCAAGTCGAGGGCCCACGCTGCACCACGCTTTGCGTGAGACCCGCGACCGACAGGTGGTCCCACTGCCGCCTCACCCGAGCCGTGGGCCGGTGTGTCACCGTGGACTCGACCCATGGACCGAGACACGGGCGCGGCGCGGGACATGCCACGTGGCATGATGACGTCACGGCGTCATCACGGACCCGCTCGGTGCTGGCGTCAGCAGGTCACTGTGGACCAATCACAGGATGACACGTGTCCATGCCGACGCAAATAATTAATTTCCAAAAGAAAATGATTTATTAATTCGAAATATTGATTCAAATTTGGATTCAAACTTCAAACGCTTATAACTTTTATGCGTTTCAACTCCGATTTGAGTGATTCAAATTTCTAAATTTGTATAAAATTGAGATCTACCTAAATATAAATTTTATTTAATTTTTGGACTAAAGTTTTTCTCTGCAAAATTATTTAATTGATTATTTAGACTTTAAATAATCATAACTTTTAACGTCTTAACTCCAAATTTGACGATTCCAGTTTCTAAAAATTTGTAAAATTATGTTCTTTCTGTTTATGGATTTTATTTGGATGTTTGGACACTTTTGCCTATTGTTTATTCGTGTATTTGCTATTTGCACGCTTTTACGAGTAGAGCGTTGAAGTGCCTGGAAGGATTCGAAGGAGAAGTATTAACTCAGGATCCAACTCAAGACCAAGAACAAGTACTTTTTGAAGGCAAGTTGTGCTTTGACCATGTTGATCCTATTTCGAAACCTATTTTGATTTAAACTATTGCATGCTAGTTCAATTAGAAAAATATTTGGTTTAAACATGGGGGTTAGATAAGTACCAATTTGCTGTATGACACCTTGATTATTTAAGTATGTGCCATGACCCTTGTCACCCTAGTTGTGGATTACTAGTTGGACATTATTAAATTGCCAACATGGGTTATAGACCGTTGTAGTATCGCTTAGACACGCGCGTGCTTATAACATGATTTTGGATAATCAAATGCTAATATTGACTTAATGATATATTGAACCTGTTTTGGAAAAGTATCATGTGATGTTGATGGCACGTGGTGCATGGTAATCAATCGGGTTTGATAAATGATTTTCGATCGGGGCATGTGGCAAGAGTAATCAGTGGGCAGTTGTGGCGTTGGGAATGTTGATTTGGTTCTTCGGGTAGTCTTGCCCTGGTCACCCTAAGGACTTAACCTTGCAAGCCTTTGAACTGGGTCTAACGTGCAACCACATGTCTGTAATGGGACGGACCTAGTTGACTAAGTTGCTAATAACGCACTGTGGGACCTCGGGAGGTCAACTACACCCTTTGTGTAAGTTGTGCGGGGAGCGCATCTGGCCGAGGCCAGGTACCCATCTAACGGTTGATTGGCCTAGACTTCGCCTTAGCGAAGGGAAGGGTTAGTCTTGCAATAACCGGGAGGACCACTTGTATTGTTAGAGGTTTCCGAAAGACTTTGTTACGGGAACTCGCCTTTGTGGTGTTTGACTGTATCTTGTGGGTAAAGTGCATAACCTCTGCAGAGTATAGAATCTATTCGAATAGCCGTGTCCGCGGTATTGGACATCGCTCGGGAATTACAGTCAAGGGTTAGATTTTCTCAAAAATAACTTGGATTTGGAAAGTTGGGATGGTTTAATAATGAAGATGATGGAAATGTGGTTTAGGATGGGGAAATGTTTGTTAAACTTCTTGAAAAGTTATTTATGCTTTACTTATTTCTACTGCTTTCGAATCTACTTATATTACTTGTCAAATGCTGTTTACTGCAAATATACCTTGAGCTATTCCTTTGTACCAAGCCATGCATATAGTATATTAGCTTGCATTCTGTGCATGACTTGCTGAGTACCAAGTACTCACCCTTGCCTCAACATAACATCAGTTGAAGAGGAGACTACGCCAGCTTTGGAGGAGGAACTCCAAGAGGATCCGTCTACTTAGGGAAGCGAGCCCAGTCAGTTGCCTGTGGTATACTGGATGGCACCACGAAGCTATTTGATTTTCCGCTGCTATTATTTCTCTTTTAATAAGTTTCGCCTTGCGAGGCATACATTTGTAACTTGACCATAAGGTCGAGTAACCAGTTTGGTTATTTAAATAAAGTACTTTGATAATATCGATTGGTATGATTGTGATATTTACCAATGTTAAGACTGTGTGCACTAGCGCGTTCCTGGACTAGTGCTGAATACACAGAGGGTCCGGATTTGCAAATTCGGGGTCCCGACAGGGAATCCTTGGGATTGGTCTAGGTACTGTTCTAAGGGTTGATATCATTTTTTAGATCAATTGGTGGTGCTGTAATTGTGCAGATTAGATGAAATCTAGAGGTTGCCACGTTCTCTGTTTCGGGCAGCATGAGCAGTCGACCTAGGGTTTGGGTTTTCGCCAATTTAGAGTCGGAATTTGGTCGTCCGCCCGTTGAAGAAGTTGTAGGTGATTTAAATACCTTTAATTGTACATAAAGTATTCTTAATTCCGATCAGCCGTTTGAAAGTTATGCTCGTTTTACCGAGCGTGTTCAAAACTGTGACGAGATTGGAACAGATCACGGTATTCTATAGATTAAAACACTTTAGAGGCCGAATCAGTTTTTCCATATACTTAGAAAAAGTTAGGAAATTTCCTAAGCTACGCGAGGATGTACTCTTTTAATCAATTCGGAGTCTTAGAACTCGAGTTATGCTCGTTGGAAGTCTGCTATCACGACGGGATAGAACCTCTGTTTTTGAGTTTTGCGAGTAGTTTGCGAAGTCGGGGTAGAAGAGTGTTTGCGTATTGTTTTGTGGGCATGATTTTGAGTGTGTGGTGCCTATGTGCAGGTGGTATGACCCCCGGAGTGCCCTCTACTTCTCGCCAATCCGTCGCCCGTAGTTGAGGCAAGTGTATTGGAATGGGTAGCGGGTTGTAGATTGCTAGTTTTGTTGAGTTGAAATTGAATATATGATATGTTCACATGCCATGCTTTAATGTTTGCCATTGATATGATGAATATGGTTTATTATGTTGTGATGCCATGTGTTAATGTACAAGTTATTTATAATGTTGGCATGTTTGCATACATGGCATGATACATGGCCTGGTCGGTGAGAAAGTCATAACTAGTCCGGTAAGGTCGGTGAGAAAGTTATGACTAGTCCGGGGCGCCATTGAGTAAGTCCTACATCGTGATTCCATCCACCACGGTGAATGGAAGCGAGGAGTAGGCACCCTCCATCTTCGGTGTGCGAGGGTGCACACCGACGGGTGTGCACTCAACCATACCGGTATGAGTTTCCAGGAGACATGTGCATCGCATCGCATTGCATATATGATGATGATGATATGTAAAAAATGATATGTGAGTATGAATAAGATGATAGGCATGGTTGAGGTGTTGAAGCCATGTAATTGCTCTTTTGTACCATTGCAATATACTTGCTGAGTGTTGAACTCACGCTTGTGCTTTCTTGTTGTTTTAGGTACCATGAGACCGGCATGCGGGGAAGGGAACTAGTCACACTCCTACACGCAGCTTCACACATTTGTTCCCACAGTTATTCATTTGGAGTCTTGATAATAAATTTAGTGTGATGCATATTGGTTTATGATCTAGTTTTGCGTTATGAGAGCCTTATTATTCGTTTGGCTCATGAAGACTTTGAATGCTTGAGATTTGACTTATATTGCCGTCATGCCATTATTTATTGCTATTTTAGACGTCTCTTATATTGCCATATATTGCTATGCTATTGTTGTTGCTTCAATTCATGGAAAAACAAAGGAGATGCTGCCAAAATTTTCGATATTAGCATTTGCTCCTTTGCTGTAATTTACTTGTAATTGTGGTATTTAGAGGTTGCTTAGTCTATGTTTGGTAGCATTTAGGCATATTAAATGCCGGGGTGTTACAGTTGGTATCAGAGCGGGTTGTAGGTCCTTGGAATGTGTATTTTTAGTGTCATATCTTAGGTTACAACTAAAATGTGTTGTGGAATAACTTAGAAACATGCCTTAGGTTTTAACTAAAACTTTGTCATCGGATAGCAACATTAAAACTTGCAAAAGTGGAATAAGTAATTTAAAATTTGACACACTTGGTTGCACAGTAGGATGGGGTTTTGGTTCATCATTGCATTGCGCTTGAGTATTTGATGAAAATTATGTCTTTGATGATGTTTGATCTTTGTTCTTGATTATATGATGTTGTGCTTATGTTTATGTGATTGGATGGTTGTCTGTCTGTAGCAGCCATGCCGAGGGGTAGAGGCCGTGGTCGCCATGGTCGTGGAGGCCAGGGGCGAGGTTCTCAGGGAGTTGCGGAGTCTGTAGCTGAGGGTAGCGCTTCGCTCAATGCTCATGGGCTAGCGCAGGAGGAGCTCCCGGCGGCACAGTCAGGGGCTGAGGTACCCGCCGCCAATGCGGATTTAGTTCAGGCTCTGCAGAGGGAGGGTCAGGAGCTGCGCCAGCAGTTGTGGGCAGCCCCTGCTATTGTGCCTCCCCTTGCAGCGGCCCCAGTTGCTGCCCCCGCTATGCCGGAGCCGAGGATGAGTCTCCGAGAGTGGATGTCTCTCCGTCTTGACACTTTTGACGGAGCGGGCACGCCGGTCCAGTCCGCAGATTGGCTGCGGTACATGGAGCGACAGTTTGAGGTCCTAGAGTTGACCTCGGTCCAGAGGGCACGTTTTGTGGCCTTTCAGCTGAAGGGCCAAGCTGATATTTGGTGGGAGGGGGTTCTAGCTGCTAGAGCCCCCGGTCTTGGTCCGGTCACTTGGGAGGACTTTGTGGCTCGCTTCCGAGCCAAGTTCTACCCAGAGTCTTTCCTTGAGAGGATGGAGCATACTCTGACGACTCTTTCCCAGGGAAAGAGGTCGGTGGTGGAGTATGAGGCTGAGTTCAATAATGTGGTTCGCTTGTACGGTGGCAAATGACTGGCTGTGGAGAAGGCGAGGAGGTTCTGTAGAGGCCTCAACCAGGAGTTCAGAGTTGTCATGGGAGCGACTGTCCCTCGTGACTTCTGCTCCTTGGTGGAGCATGCGAAGGGTATGGAGCTCGAGTTGGAGCTCTCCAGGGATAAGCAAAACCCTGGTGGTTCAGGGGTTCCAGTGGCCCCAGGCGGGGGCCAGAAGAGGACTTTTGGAGGAGGAGGTGGGTCTTCTCAGCGACCCATCTTCAAGAAGTTCAAGGGAGGACGGGGCTCCTCCTCAAGGGCTAACATGAAGCCACCCCAGTTGTCTTCCTCGCGAGCGGCTGTTCGTCCAGCGCCCGGGCAGGGCATGATTTGCTTCAAGCGCGGTGGTGAGCACCGTGCTTCAGAGTGTGGTTGGATCGGGAGTTGCAACCACTGTGGCAAGCCCGGCCACATGGGGCGAGTCTGCCGAATGAATCCCGGTAGCATCATCAAGTGGGAGACGGTGCCTTCTCCTCCCACTCCAGCGGCGTCTTCCAGAGGGTTGGTGCACATGTTGGCGGCTCCTGCTCCTCAGCCGCCCTACGCTTGGGCGCCACCGGCAGCCTACTGGTGCCCGCAGCCGTCGGCTCCTCCTCAGTTGCCTCCTCCGCCCCCAGCTTTGTTGGGGCATCAGCCGGGTGTCGGGGCTCCCTCTGTCCCGGCGCCACCCGGAGTGTACGCCTTGCCGACCGCCGAGTCAGCCGGGCATCCAGAGGAGGTTTCAGGTACTTTGCTTGTGGATTCAGTTGATGCCTTTATTCTGTTTGATTCCGGAGCATCCTACTCCTTTGTGTTATCTAAGTTTGCTAGTAGAGCTAAGTTGGGAGCTCAGCGGATTTCTGAGTCTGTGATAGTCAGTTCTCCTGGGGGTTTGATTGCTAGTTCTTTAGTTTGCCCAGGTTGCACCATTGCCATTGATGATGAGGTTTTATTTGCCAATCTTATGGTGATCCAGTTGGCTCCTTTTGATGTCATTTTGGGCATGGACTGGTTGCATCAGTACCGTGCCAAGATCTGTTGCTTTTGGAGGACGGTTACCTTGCAGGCCCCGTCAGGGGTAGAGTTGACCTTTCAGGGTGGTATACCTTCCAGTTCCGTCTTTGCTTTGGTTAGTCTGTTTTCTGGTCGCCATTTGAGGCAGTTGGGTTTCCTCATGGCTATGTCAGAAAAGCCATCTTCTTCAGTTTCCATTGAGGAGATTCCTGTAGTGAAGGAGTTTGTTGATGTGTTCCCTGACGAGTTGCCTGGTTTACCTCCTGTGAGGAATGTGGAGTTCCGTATCGATCTTGTTCCTGGCACTCGACCTATTTCTATCTCTCCATACCGCTTGGCTCGTCCTTTTCAAGACGAGTTGAAAAAGCAGTTGGAGGATTTGTTGGCCAAGGGTTTTATTCGGCGCAGTGTGTCACCTTGGGGAGCACCCGTCCTCCTCGTTTCGAAGAAGGATGGAAGTTGGCGTATGTGCATTGATTATCGTGCTCTTAATCAAGTGACAGTCAAGAACAAATATCCTTTGCCTCGCATTGAGGATCTGCTTGACCAACTGAAGGGAGCAAAGGTGTTCTCCAAGATTGATCTTCAGTCGGGGTACAATCAGATCCGTGTGAGGGAGCAGGACATTGAGAAGACTGCTTTCTCCACTAGGTATGGGCACTTTCAATTTAAAGTTATTTCTTTTGGACTAACTAATGCGTCTGCTGTTTTTATGGAGGCGATGAACAGTATGCTACAAAAGTACCTTGATGAGTTTGTGGTAGTGTTCATCGATGACATTCTGGTTTACTCTAAATCAGAAGAGGAGCATGAGCGGCACTTGAGGCTTGTGCTGAGTACCTTGAGGGAGAATCAGTTCTTTGCTAAGCTGAAAAAGTGCGAGTTCTAGATTTCAGAAGTGGGTTTTCTTGGCCACATCCTCAATCCAAAGGGCATATCCGTAGATCCTAGCAAAGTCTCAACAATTTTGGATTGGAAGAGGCCTTCCAATGTCAAAGAGGTGCGTAGTTTCCTTGGGTTGGCTGGCTACTATCGGCATTTTGTGCAGGATTTCTCTATCATTGCCAAGCCACTTTCGCAGCTGACTCAGAAGGGGATGAAATTTTAGTGGACTGCAGGGTGTGAGCACAGTTTCTGCACTTTGAAGGAGAAGTTAGTGATTGCTCCTATTCTTACTCTTCCCGAGCCAGGGAAGCGCTTCACTATTTATTCTGACGCTTCTTGTTTGGGACTTGGTTGTGTGCTCATGCAAGATGGCAAGGTGATTTCTTATGCAACGAGGTAGCTGAAAAAGCATGAGCAGAACTATCCCACACATGATCTTAAGCTAGCCGCTGTGGTGTTTGCATTGAATATATGGAGGCACTATCTGTATGGTGAGTCTTGTGATATCTTCACTGATCACAAGAGCCTCAAGTACATCTTTACTCAGAAAGATTTGAACTTGAGGCAGAGAAGGTGGCTGGAATTGATAAAGGATTATGACCTCACCATTCAGTACCATCCGGGTAAGGCAAATGTGGTGGCTGACGCTCTCAGTCACAAGACAATGCCCCCTGTCATTGATTGTCTTGTTGCTGATTTTGAGCGATTGGGAGTCTCCATCGCTTATGGGACCGTGCAAGCTGAAACTCAATTGATTCTTGAGTCGATTCCCGAGCGCGTGCGGGAGGCACAACAAAGATGATCGTTTGCTCCAAAGCAGTGATGAAGCGCCTTGAGGATGGCAAGTCCGGAGACTTTACCATTGATGATGTGGGAGCTTTGAGGTTTCGTGGTCGTCAGGCGCACCTCGAAATCCCAAGTGAAAGAGGATATTCTGAAGGAGGCTCATCGCACCCCGTACACGGTCCATCCTGGGGAGACCAAGATGTAAAGGGATTTGAAAAAGAATTTCTGGTGGAAAAGGATGAGAGTGGATATTACCAAGTATGTGGCGTCTTGTGGGATTTGTCAGAAGATCAAGGCCGAACACAAGCGCCCTGCTGGTCTATTGCAGCCATTGGAGATTCCTGTGTGGCCATGGGATGACATCTCCATGGATTTTGTGGTTGGCCTACCTCGTACTCCACGAGGGAAGGATGCTGTTTGGGTTGTGGTGGACCGTCTTAGCAAGTCTGCACACTTCATTCCCATCCGCACTACCCATTCAGCGAGCGAGTTGGCTCCCATCTATGTGCGGGAGATTGTGAGACTGCATGGTGTACCCAAGATCATTATCTCTGATCGGGATGCGAAATTTGTTTCAAAATTCTGGGAGAGTTTGCAGAGTGCTTTGGGTACACAACTTCGCCTTAGTACCGCTTTCCACCCTCAGACGGATGGGCAGTCTGAGCGTACCATTCAGACTTTGGAGGACATGCTCAGGGCCTGTGTGATGGCTTGGAAAGGTAGCTGGGAAGATCATTTGCCTCTAGCAGTTTGCTTATAATAACAGCTATCATTCCAGCATCCGGGTTGCTCCTTATGAGGTAATGTATGGCCGGAAGTACAGATCGCCGCTTTGTTGGGATGCTGTGGGCGAGAGAGCAGTTCTTGGACCGGATTGGGTTCAGCAGACTGTTGATCGCATGGCAGAGGTACGGCAGAACCTTCTTGCAGCGCAGAGCAGACAGAAAAGCTACGCTGATGTGAGGAGGTAAGATTTGGAGGTGAGATTTGGAGTTTGAGGTGGGTGATAGTGTACTCTTGCGAGTATCTCCCACTAAGGGTGTGGTTCAATTTGGCACCAAGGGGAAGCTCAGTCCGAGGTATGTTGGGCCATTTCCTATCATTGCTCGAGTTGGTAAGCTGGCCTATCGTCTGGAGCTACCGGAGTCAATGCAAGGAGTGTATAATGTGTTCCATGTTTCGATGCTGAGAAAGTACTTGCATGATCCGGAGTTGGTGGTTCCGTTGGAACCATTAGTGCTTGAGCAGGACCTCACCTTCGAGTCCTGTCCTGTGAAAATTCTGGGGACTTCGGAGCGAGTGATGAAGAACAGGACGCTCAAGTTTGTCAAAGTCCTGTGGTCACATCAGACTGAGAAAGAAGCGACTTCGGAGCTGGAGTCTCGCATGCGCGAGAAGTACCCCGAGCTTTTCGCCTCAGGTATGGGATGTGAAACCAAGCTATCTTTTGCTTTGCTGGGTTGCGTATTAGTGTGTCTTGGATTCGAGGTCGAATCCTGTTGAAGGGGGGAGAATGTGACACCACGGAGTGTCGTAACCTTATAAAATGTGAATGTTGAGGTCAAAACATTATAAAATGTGAAATTTGAGGTTAAAACCATACGGTATGAGTTTTATTCGCGTTTCCGAGTCATTTCTGGGAGTTTGGGCCTTTCCGGGGAGATTGGGCCTAAAGGAAAGGGTCGTGGGCTTTAGTGGGGAGGTGTTCGGGCCCATGTGAGAGTGGGAATCCTGGTTGGACTCCTTGTGGTGCCAGCCCCCACCTCTTTTTCCCTTGTGCGCCCTCCCCCCCCATGAAGCCCTAGCTGCCTCCCCCATCTCCCCTCTCCCTTGCTTGCGCCGCCCCCCTCATGCTCCCCATTGCACCACCACCCCTCTCCTCACCTCTCCACCACCCTTGCTGCCCTAGGGGAGTTATCCACCTCACCACCCCGAAGATCCGTCCATTGGAGCGCTCCGCGACGAGGAGATCTGATGGATTTGGAGCGAGGAAGGAGATCGCGCGAACCGGGAGCAGATCCGATGGTTTTTTGTTCGTCGGGCGAAGGTATGGCCACGGGAATCCTTGGGGTTGGTCTATGTACTGTTCTAAGGGTTGATATCATGTTTTTAGATCAATTGGTGGTGCTATAATTGGGTAGATTAGATGAAATCTAGAGGTTGCCACGTTCTCTGTTTCAGGCAGCATGAGCAGTCGACCTAGGGTTTGGGTTTTCGCCAATTTAGAGTCGGAATTTGGTCGTCCGCCCATTGAAGAAGTTGTAGGTAATTGATATACCTTAAATTGGACGTATAGTATTCTTAATTCCGATCAACCATTTGAAAGTTATGCTCGTTTTATCGAGCGTGTTCAAAACTGTGACGAGATTGGAACAGATCACGGTATTCTGTAGATTAAACCACTTTAGAGGCCGAATCAGTTTTTCCATATACTTAGAAAAAGTTAGGAAATTTCCTAAGATACACGAGGATGTACTCGTTTAATCAATTAAGAGTCTTAGAACTTGAGTTATGCTCGTTGGAAGTCTGCTGTCCCGACGGGACAGAACCTCTGTTTTTGGGTTTTGCGAGTAGTTTACGAAGTCGGAGTAGAAGAGTGTTTGCGTATTGTTTTGTGGGCATGATTTTGAGTGTGTGGTGCCTATGTGCAGGTGGTGTGACCCCGGGAGTGCCCTCTACTTCTCGCCAATCCATCGCCCGTGGTTGAGGCAAGTGTATTGGAATTGGTAGCGGGTTGTAGATTGCTAGTTTTGTTGAGTTGAAATTGAATATATGATATGTTCACATGCCATGCTTTAATGTTTGCCATTGATATGATGAATATGGTTTATTATGTTGTGATGCCATGTTTTAATGTACAAGTTATCTATGATGTTGGCATGTTTGCATATATGGCATGATACATGGCCGGGTCGGTGAGAAAGTCATAACTAGTCCGGTAAGGTCGGTGAGAAAGTTATGACTAGTCCGGGGCGCCATTGTGTAAGTCCTACATCGTGATTCCATCCACCGCGGTGAATAGAAGCGAGGAGTAGGCACCCTCCATCTTCGGGATGGAAGGGAAGAGAGGGTGCACATCGACGAGTGTGCACTCAACCATAACAGTATGAGTTTCCAGGAGACATGTGCATCGCATCGCATTGCATATATGATGATGATGATATGTGAAAAATGATATGTGAGTATGAATAAGATGATAGGCATGATTGAGGTGTTGAAGCCATGTAATTGTTCTTTTGTACCATTGCAATATACATGCTGAGTGTTGAACTCACGCTTGTGCTTTCTTGTTGTTTTACGTACCATGAGACCGGCATGCGGGGAAGGGAACTAGTCACACTCCTACACGTAGCTTCACACATTTGTTCCCACAGTTATTCATTTGGAGTCTTGATAATAAATTTAGTGTGATGCATATTGGTTTATGATCTAGTTTTGCGTTATGAGAGCCTTATTGTTCGTTTGGCTCATGAAGACTTTGAATGCTTGAGATTTGACTTATATTGCCGTCATGCCATTATTTATTGCTATTTTAGACGTCTCTTATATTGCCATATATTGCTATGCTATTGTTGTTGCTTCAATTCATGGAAAAACAAAGGAGATGCTGTCGAAATTTTCGGTATTAGCATTTGCTCCTTTGCTGTAATTTACTTGTAATTGTGGTATTTAGAGGTTGCTTAGTCTATGTTTGGTAGCATTTGGGCATATTAAATGCCGGGGTGTTACAACATACCTGGGAAGTCCAAGGATGGTGTGAATGCTCGCCGCGATATGACCTACGTGGGAATCAGGCCCAATCTTGCACTGATGGAGGAGGATGGAAAAGGTCCTTACATCCCTGCTGCATGCTACACCTTATCCAAGAAGGAGAAAGAAGACTTCTGCAAGTGTCTCCACGATATTAAAGTTCCATCGGGCTACTCCGCAAACATTAAGAAGCTTGTATATATGGATGATTTGAAGTTGCTTGGTATGAAGTCCCACGACTGTCATGTCTTGATGACCCAAATGCTCCCTGTTGCAATCAGAAATATTCTACCATATGACGTTAGGTTGGCAATCACGAAGCTATGTTATTTCTTCAATGCGATTTCATGCAAGGTTATTGATCCCGATATACTGGACAACTTACAGAGTGAGGTGGTGCAGACTCTATATCATCTTGAGATGCATTTCCCCTCGTTATTCTTCGACGTCATGGTCCACCTCGTTGTTCACCTTGTTAGAGAGATTAAGATTTGTGGACCCGCATTCCTACGTTACATGTATCCGTTCGAGAGGTACATGGGTATATTAAAGTCATACGTGAGCAACAGGTCGAAGCCTGAGGGTAGTATTATTGAAGGTTATGGGACTAAAGAGGTTATTGAGTTCTGCATGGACTATTTAGGTAAAAGACAAGCGATTGGTTTTCCTATATCTCGTCAAGAGGGCAGACTTGGTGGCAAAGGAACCATTGGGTCAAATCTAATAAGTCCACAGTTTGATATGTACTGTAAAGCGCATTTTACAGTCTTGCAACACAGTGCAGAAGTTCATCCATACATCCAGCAGCACAAGTTGATATTACGGGAAGAGAATCCACATATGGATGAGCTTTCCATCACATGAGAACACAACGATCGATTCCTCACATGGTTCAACGAAAAGGTGAAGGTCTCCGTTAGTACTGAGGGTGTCAAATGGTTGGCTGACGGACCAATATTTGATGTACAGACATGGCAGGGTTACGATATTAATGGCTACACATTTTATACTGAAAGTCAAGATGCAAAGAGTACAGTGCAAAACAATGATGTGAGCATGGATGCTTTGTCTGATGATCACTCGAAAAGAGGATCCTCAACTGTAATGAACTGTTACTACGGGATGATCGAAGAAATATGGGAGCTTGATTACGGAATATACCAAGTTCCATTGTTCCGGTGTAAGTGGGTGAGACTTCCTCACGGAGTGAAGGTCGACAAGACAGGTTTTACTCTTGTTGATCTGAATAGACTGGCCTACAGAGATGAACCGTTCGTCCTTGCGAAGCAAGCAACTCAAGTTTTCTACGTGCGTGATCCGGCCAATCCGAGGTTGCACGTCATACTTCATGGCAAGAGGAGGATTGTTGGAGTTGAAAATGTCGTAGATGAAGAGTACAACCAATTTGATGAAACACCTCCGTATGCAGATGGGGCATGTTTTAGCAGTGACGACGGCACACATAGAACAAATTACATGCGTGTTGATCATCAAAAAGGGTTGTATTGTAAATAAAGTTGTAAGATTTCCATGTAGCTAGATAATCTAGCATTTTGTAGAATATATATGTTAAATGGATCTTATAGTACAGCAAATTTGAAAAAGTTTTGACTTTTCGACTCTTGAATGAACTTTGTTTTCAAAAAATGATAGAAATTAGATCCCAAAATATGTTTCTACAAAATTAGTGCAATGTTTTAAAAAAATGATAGAAATTGGATCATAGTCATCACAATCGATTCCTTTAGGAAACCGACACAGATGTATCGTCACAATCGGTCCCTTTAGGAAACTGACACAGATGTACAATGATAATCGGTTTTGTTACAGAACCGACACAGATAGTTTATATATTACGATCGGTTTTTTAGATGAACCGATACGGATATGAAATTAGTGCAATCGGTCTCTTTAGTTAACAGACCATGATAAAACCCCATATGGCGGGCACTCAATTCATTTCGGCACGCACTGAATTCGTTTCCTCCTCATTCCACAACCCTAGTTCTTCCCCTCCCCCACCGGCGCCTCCCCCTCCGGCTCCTCCCCCCAGCGCCTCCCCCATCAACGCGTACCCCGTCGGCGCCTCCCCCATCGGCGCTTCAGACATCGGCTCCTCCCCCATCGGCGCGTCCCCCATCGGTTCCTCCCCCCCTCCATCGACGCATCCCCATCCGGCCGGCTCCTCCCCAATCGGCGCGTCCCCTTTCGGCTCCTCCCCCATCGACGGCCCCCTCTGGGTCCTCCCCTATTGCCGACTCGGTTCGGTGCACTGTAAGAACTCTCGGACTGTGGGCTTTGGTTGTAAATAGCCCGATGATGATTGCTTAAAATTAATGCTTGATTAATCTGATCATTAAAGGAACTTGCTAGACCTAGATAAGTACTGCTCTTAGCTGACAATTTGGTGGCACTTGCTCTTAATGCATTGTTATATACAAGTAAGAACTCTCCTATCACAAAGTGTTGTGCTTATTCCTTCTGTGCAAGAGCAGTGCTGTTCTAGGGTTGTAATCCTGAAATTTTCAGATGTAATAAGCTATGATATATTGGCCATCTAGAAATTGAACGGCTAATTAATTTAGCAACCCTTCGATAGCAATCTGAGAGCAATCCATCTTGTTTAAAATATGAGTTTACACCTGCTGTTGTTTTGCTCATTATGATGATGGATTGAATATGTGTAGATTATTGCAATTTGAAACTTGTAAAATCTGCTATATTATCGCACTTTATTATCGAGTTTAGTTGCGTAACCTATGCGTCTCCCGTTTGAGGGTGTTTGTTTATAAATATGCTAAAATGGCATATTTATAAGCATACAGTCTCGAATTGTCTACATTTTTGGACAGTTCGAGGATATGTGGTTCAGACAAGTTCTTAAGCTGTTGTACAAACTCTAGAGAAAGTTTCGGCAGCATCTCCCTAGTGTTCTCCGAATACACACCCTCTTGACCTGTTGTTGAGACATGTATTTGGAGAACAGCGGGGAGATGCTGTCGAAATTTTCTTTGGAGTTGTACAACAGCTTAGGAACTTGTCCGAACCACACATCCTCGAATGGGATTAGGGTCTAACCTAATTAGAGATTAGGAGTCATCGTTGGTACGTACTTAGTTGGTCAACAGATAGACATTTCTTTAAGATCATAATATGCTTTTGCTTAATTTGTTAATTTTCTATCATATGCTTTCGCTTATGTGAAATATAATCCTGTCAGATATATGAATTGCTTTCTCTCATTAAGTTTAGGTTTGACATATACGTACTTAGTTCGAAATGTCGCAAAGAGAGAGCACCGGCTCAACGCCAGAGAGAGAAGGTCCTGCTACCCCATCGAGGAAGGTCAGAAAGGGCAGAGGACCGAATAAAGGGGCCGCAAGTGCTCCACTTCAATGCCACGGGGGTTTGCATGGGTCCTAGCAAGTTTAAGGGGCGCTACTCCTCTTTTCTCGGCCAATTGGTGAGGGAGAGAGTGCCGATCACAGTTAAGGACTGGAGGAAGGAAGTCAGCGATGAGCAGAAGAACTTACTGTGGGACGAAGTTAAGGGGAAATGGATTATACCAAAGGAAGATGAAATCAATGCGAGACGGTATGCCTTGAAGAGAATAGGTGTGGCTTTGAGGCATTTTAGGGTTAGCATGCATGCCGAGTTCGTGTTGAAAAGACATACTCCCTTCCAAAGGTATCCATTTGTTACTCCCGAGGTTTGGGAGGAGTTCACAAGGATGAGGAATACTCCCGAGGCGGAGGAGCTGAGAGAAGAATATCGCTATACAGAGGCGTAACACACACGTGCACCACCTCGGTTCCAGCGGATATGTAGGGAAGAAGGCAAAATGGGCGCGACTAGCCGAGGAGTGTGCAATCTCTGGGACAACGATGCCTTACTCCCACATATGCGAGGAGCGGGCACGCGACTGGGTATTAGTGAGGATGAAGAAAACCTCTGACGGTCAGATTGTCGTTCTAAACCCCGCGACCGCACAAATCGTCACAACCATCGTAAGATATCTAACATAGTACATTGCAGCTAACTCTTCCGATTGTATTTTAGCAATAATTTATATTTGCGTCCTGCAGGAGGAGGTAAGCTAGCAGAAAGAGCAAGGAGCATTTCAAAGCCATGGGTCAAGGGACATCCTGTCTTTGGCAATCGGGAAGCCCGATCATAAGGGTCGGGTGCTTGCCTCAGGTGCGGGGCATACGAAGAGGTCCTTCTTTGTAGAGGAGAGCGCTTCCAGTGCCAGGACAAGATCATGGGAAGAACGTGTGGCGCACCTGAGGGCCCAGATGAAGGAGGAGTTGAAGGAGGAGGTGAGGCAGAAGGTGATGGTGGAGGTGCTGGCACGTGAGGAGTGCCTAAAGGCTGAGATGATGGCGATGTTCTCCCAGAATCATAGTCCTGAACCATCGCCTATGCTACGCCCTAGCAACTGTGCTTCTAGAAATGATCTACCCATTCCACACCTAAAGGTAATAACTGTTTCGGACTAAAAGGTACATGAGTAAGCTTAACAAAGATTATGATGAAGATGTGCACTTCTTGCAGGACCCTGCCAAGTGCCATCTAGTCCTGATCGAAGACGGATTACACATTGAGGCTGGGCGCAGGGTTGCATTTCCAAGAAAGGAGCATGACACGGTGCATGGTATACCTTTGGGAAAGGGCTACATGAGGGTTCAGGTGGACTATGTCCATGATGTTTTCCTGTCTCATGCCCTGGAGTTCCCCTCGAACGAACATATCACCACTCTCGGGCAAGCACGGATGTCGTTCATCAAGTGGCCCACGACGGGTGTCGTAGTGCAAGCACCTCCTCCTCCTCCTGCTACCGCCATCGCCGCTATTGCTACTGTTACTCTTTGTCGCTACACTGCTCCTTTTATCGCTGCCATCGCATTATCGCCGCTTCCTGCTATCGCGCATCGCCGCTGCACTCGCCTCGCTATCGCCATCGCTTGCACATGCTCCTCGCATCGCGGCTGCTACATCACCTGCTCCTACCCCTGCTGCACAACCTGCACCTACGTCTGTTGCTGCACCACCTGCACCTACGCCTGCAGCTACAAATGCTGGTGCACAGGTGGTGCACAAAAGGACTTCTACTACGCTGACGAAAGATCCACAGCAGAGTTCAGAGAGTCCCTCCGTGAAGAAGGTAAAGTTGTCAGAGGGCACAAAGCACCCTGATGGTCACAAGAGGTACATACATGGAAAGCCCTTTCTCGCAAGCAATGAATTGAATTCTTTAGGCTTGTTCACTCGCTTGCTACATGGGTGATACATCGATAAGTCACATGAGGCCGAGCCTCGCCACGATTTC
Organism: Rhipidocladum racemiflorum; assembly: GCA_036346355.1. Classification (NCBI taxonomy): domain Eukaryota; kingdom Viridiplantae; phylum Streptophyta; class Magnoliopsida; order Poales; family Poaceae; genus Rhipidocladum; species Rhipidocladum racemiflorum. The sequence goes on from CM070570.1 coordinate 62,927,802, forward strand.
AATGTGAAGTATCGAGGGGGACAATTCCACCGCCCAAAGGATGGGACCTTCCCAGTCGGTTTTGAGGATCTGTACTTTATGTACAGCTTGAAAGCCGTTGATATTTCTACCATACGATCCTGAACGCTGTGAGTATCGCACCATACTCATTCCTATGACTCTTTACTGATTTTGTATTATATTGTTTAACAATTGATATGAATTGCAGGATCATGAGGCAGCGATTCGTGACGGGTCAACACCTTGTCGGGTTTGTCAACCCCGAGATGGTGTCTGCGACCATGCCTAGGTTTCAATCGGAGTTCCTTGCAGGATATATCAAGCAGGCATTGCATGCTGATGCGAAAAAGGACTTCATTCTCTTCCCGTACCACCAGGAGTATGTACTACCATACAATTAGGGTTTTTCAGCAATTTATTATTTAAAATAATTCTAGTAATTCAAATAAATCAAGAAAAATAGCAAAATAATCAGAAAAATTCCAGAAAAATTCTAGAAAATACTTTGAGACATTTTGGACTCTAAATAAAATATTTTCAATAAAATTTTATTTAAAATTTTTAATTATTTAATTAGCTCAAAAGGGATTAAATCCAAATAAATCCCAAAAAATTCTAAAAATTCTCAAAAATACAAAATACCATTTAAATACAAGAAAAGCAAAAATTGGGGTGTTACACCATCTATGCTCAAGAGAATGCTAAGGAAAGTTGTCTCATCTGCCTCACTGTTAGAAGGCTCACTTTTGAAGCTAGTATCCAAAAATCTTTAGATCTTGCACTACATATTTGCAGCAAGCATGTTGATGAGCTGCGACATACAATGTTTTGACTTCATCTTCTATGTTGTAATGTTCATTGCCCAACCACTAAAGATGAAGAAGATGCAACTGTTGTCCATCATGCGAGATTTGTAGCTACTTAAGAAAAGTTATGGAGGACACTACAAAAGAGATAAAGGGAGCATATGAAGCATTGAAGCTCGTGGAAGATCTTTGTGCAACCCAAAAGATCATCATATAAAAGCATTGCAGAACTTGAGGGAGCTTTTTATGGCATAGCAACAAAAGCACAAGAAGAAGAAGAGCCGGAGGAACTACAGCCAGAACTAGAGGAACAAGAATCTTAATCTCAGGCGGCACTTGAGCACCCTATTCCTATTGTCCCCATTCAACAAGATCAATTTGTGCCGGTGCCTGACCATCCATCGTTCTATGCGTTGGGAGAGTCTTAACCTGGTTGGTTTAGCAATTGAAAGAGCTTAGCTTAGTCAATTGATACTCATGTGTGAGAGTCACGACAACTTAAGATTAGAAGTGTTGCTTTAGGCATTAGATTTATGCGTTTAGGTTGCGACGTTGTTTTCTTTGTGTATAATATGTGTTGCAAAAGGCCCTTAGGCACTTGTAAGCTATCTTTGTTGGGTTAAACTTGTTTGTTGGGTTAAACTTGTTTGCCTGAATTAGTTCATTCCATATCTATGCTTTTCCCTGCTACTTAATCCCATGGAGCAATCATCATATGGTTCAAACTTGTGCCTATAATGTCTCTTCAGCTAGTTGGAGTGATACTTGTTCTAATGAGAATGCCAACGAAGGATCAGTTCCTTAGCCATCATCTCAGGTGAATATACAAAATTTCAAAGCATTTCTGGCCATTCAGACTCAGTTGATGCACACGATGAGGCATCAAGATCAGAATGACTAGTCAAGCTACTATCGACAATGTACCCCTAGCAGTTGTCAATGGTTGTCGTCCTCACTCAAGATTGTTAGAATTCATGATAACTCATCCACCAATTTTCTATGGAAAATTTGTTTATATCTCAGGGAGTTAGCAAGCATTGTTTTTGGGGTTTCTTCTTGTTGTGGGCTGTTTGTGGGCTGCTAGGGGCTGGTTTCCTATTGTGGGCTGTTTGTGGGCCGCTAGGGGCTGGTTTTGACCCATGTGATGGGGGGAATTTACCCAAACCCTAGCCCACCCCCACCCACCTCATCCCTGGCCAAAGCCCCCTCTCCCTGCCTCCCTCAACCCGAGCCACCCTTGCTTCTCAACCCCTGTGCCTCCCTATCCTCCTCCTCCTTGCGCCACCTTGGAGGCTCTCCCCTTCATCCTCAGCCTTCCCTTGGTGCAACCCCTTGCCCCAGTGCTACTATGGTGGAGTGGGGTTGAGAGGAGGAGAGCAGTTCGTGAGATCTGAAGGTGTGAACTGCAACTCGTTGTTGCTCCCTTGATTCTCCGGGAAGATATATATCTTTTTAGGTTGGAGGTGATTTTGGTTCTGTATATTGAGTGTTAGTGTTCCATGTGTTAGTGCTGGTGCTAAGTTAGGGTTAAGTTATGGCATCCCTTCCTTGTATATGAGGTTTGGTTGAATACCAAATCGTTTTGAGTAAAACTCTGTGTTAGGGTACTTCTGGATCTGAACTTCAGATCGTGTTTTGGAGCTCTTATGGTCAGTTCTAGAGTGGTTGGATGTTGTCAAAAATTGTAGGTTTTTATCTAAAGTTTTGTTAGTGTATAAGAACACTAAATTTAGTTAAGCAAACTAAAAGTTATGGCCGGTTGAAGCCTGCTGTCCATAATCTGATTTCTATTGGAAGCAGTCGTGGTAAATTATATATTAGGGAAATTTAGGGGTCGAATTAAATTATTTTAATAACTAGAGAAAGCCATAAAATTTCCTGTAGATTTCATAAATGTCATCATTTACTTTATTAGGAGTTGTACAAAATTAATTATGAATTTTTGAAGTTTGCTATCCAGTGAGGCAAAAGATCAGTTTTCAGGACTGGTAACGAAAGGTTATATAAAGTATTTCAAAAATATGGTTAACTATAAAATTGTGGGTAAACCTTAGAACGTTCTTTAAAGTTTATGGTTTTCTAAATTTAGGCACTTGAGGTATAATTTATGGTATTTTGACCGCTAAGATAGCAAGGGGTTGGTATGTGTTGTGAATGAGAGGTTGAAAATCGGGTGGCGCATAAGAGTGAGGTCATTATCTTTGTTATATGTATTGTTGTTGCAGGGATTCTTTTGAGATGAATGCATATATATACTTATTGCAGGAGGTGTGACTTCGGGAATGGCTTCGACCTCACGCCACTCTGCTTCATGTGGTAAAGAGGCAGGTATATCGTACAAATGAAGATGGTTGAGATGTACTTCAGTTTAATTAAATAAGTTGCTATCTTGCTGTATTTATATATGAGAAATGTTGTCGCTGTCATATTATGATTGAGATTTTTTTATATGATGGATGAATGCTGGTAGTGGATGGTCATTGGCTAATATGGTTACATGGCAAATAAAAATTGGAATAATATGTTGCGTCACTTGCAGCCATGTCATGAAAAGAATTTTGAGCCAGGTCAGTAGCAAATTCATATGAGGTCATATGACTAATCTGAAGTGCTCATGTGTAAGACATACCAAGTAGTCCCATCCACGGATGGATGGGAGTGAAACCTACTTGTAGGCCCCTCCATAGGGATGGTAGAGAATGAAAGAGTGCAACACCACTCAAGCTATACCGGTATAAGCTATGAAAGGTGCATTTTAGCATGAAAAGCATATTGTATTGCATTGCTAATGGTGAATGATGACTAATATGATCAAGGGTTAAGTCATTGAGTCGTGGCTTCATCCAAAGATGATCAAAGAGTTGAATTTTATAAATGGATATTGTGTAGTGGACTCATCCAAAGTTGATCAAAGAGTTGAATTTGATAAATGGATATGTTATTACTGTTTTATGTATTTGCTGATTTTAAATAAGAAAGATGGTCATGTTATTATTTTAAATGTGTTAAATGTTTAAATGTGTTAAATGGTTATGATATTGTTCTATGATATACTTTGTAGAGTATTGGACTCACGCTTGTTTATTTAATGTTTTAGGTACAATGAGGCCGGCATGCATGGAAGGGGTAGTAGCACATTCACGACAAATGTTACCACACTATCATCATAATGATGTTTAGTTTTTGAGCATGCCTAACTCATTAGATTATTTAGACAGATTCAGTCATGGTATAATTTTAGTGTAACCAATTTTGTGAGAAGATTATTGGTTATGATGTTGTTAAATAATGTGGTGGCATTTGGCTATGTCAAGTTAGTTAAACTTGTGGTTTATGTTTTTGTCATAAGACAAACAAGTTCATGTTGTTGCTGAGATTATGGTGGTAATTGCCTATTTAGTGGTTAGAAATGTTTGGTAGTAACATTCGGAATATATGGAGTGCCGGGGTGTTACATGTTTTGCCTTCAAAAGCCAATGATTGGCTCAGAATCATCAAAAAGAAGTTGCTCATTACTCAGTGTTAAGGCAATGAGAAGGATTTTTATGCTTCTCATCAGTTGGAAGGAATTGCCGTTGAATAGTGGGGAATTATATTACTACCCATAAAGCCCCACAGAATATCTCTTGGAATAAATTTGTTGCTGCTTTTCATTAGTACCATGTGCTGGTAGGAATCATGGATCTCAAAAAGGAAAACTTCAGGGCTATCAAATAAGGAGACCAGTCTATGGCCGAGTATCTGAACAAGTTCACTCAGCTTACATGTTATGCACGTGAAGATGTTGCCATTGACAAAGCCTAAAGTGACTGGACTTTGGACTTGAAGTTGGTTTGATTACCTATACTCTTTCAGATTTTCAAGAATTCTTCAAAAAAGCACTTGTCCTTGAAAATAAGCATATGGAGTTGGATGACAATCATAAGCACATAATGGCTGGGCAAGAAAGCCATCAAAATCAATAGAGGTTGAGAGTTGCATCCTAACAGTTTGTGAGAATTCAGCCTCAAGTGTTGTTCAAGACTTTGTCCCTAGCATATCGTCCATCTGGTCATAATATCCAGATACCTATTCAGGTGAATTCTACTCCGGGTGGAAATCAGAAGTCCATGGTCAAGTATTGTTTCAGTTGTCGAGATCTATGACATTTTGCCAATAATTGTCCCTAAAGAGGTGTTACCCCTGTTCGTTTCAATATTTGATCTACACATGCCAAGGCGCCATCGCCAGAAGTTAATCGTGGAGCATTTCAACTTTTAGGTTAAGCTGGGAGTACACCGCAGACATCTATGATAGGTCATGTCAACCATAATGCTGCAAATGGATCTCAGGATGCTCCAAATGTTGTCTTGGGTAAGTTATTTCTTAACTCAGTTCCCACAACAATTTTATTTGATTATATAGCTTTGAATTCATTTGTTTCTTGACTTTTTGCCGTTGAAAATGATTTACATGTTATGATTCTTAAATGTACTCTATTAGTCCAATCCCCTAGATCAAAACTCATATCTAAGATTTGTTGTTTGGGAGTTAAGTCACTTAATGATGGGATTTACTTTCTGGCAAATCTTATCATATTGGATACTCAGACCTTAGATATAATTTTTGGAATGCATTGGTTGTTGAAGCACAAAGCTGTTCTCGATTGTGGTTGAAGAGCTGTCTGTTGAAAGCCTAAAAGGTGAGAAAGTGGAGTTTCAAGCCATTATAGTTTGTGATGATCATTTAATGGTCAGTAGTTTGAAAGTTATCAGTTTGGAAGATGTGCCTGTTATTAGAGGATACCCAAATGTTTTTCTTGACGTTCTACTTGGAATGTCGCCAGATCGGGATATTGAGTTTGTCATTGATTTAGTACTTGGTACAGCCTCGATAGCCAAATGACTGTATCAGATGCCTGCCAATGAGTTAGCATAAATGAAGAAGAAAATTGGAGAGCTACTAGAGAAAGTTTTTATAAGACCTAGTTCGTTGCCATTAAGAGCACTAGTTCTATTTGTCAGAAAGAAGGAAGGGAAGCGTGAGAATGTGTATTGATTATCATTTACTTAATGAAGTGATGATCAAGAATAAGTATCTGCTTCCCAGGATTAATGATTTTTTTTATCAGTTGAGAGGAGCCAGAGTGTTGGAGTTGCCACAGTCGTTGATAGGAGTGCATGATGTTTTTGGTTTCTCTCATCTCAAAAAGTGTATTTGATTGCTACTAGAGCAAACCCCATTGGAGTCGATTGAGTTGCAAGAGGATCTCATTTACAAGGAGCAACCAATTAAAATTTTGGATGTGGCTGATCGTCGAACCAAGAGCATATCAGTTCATTTTTGTAGAGTACAATAGAGCAATCACTCTGAGATTGAAGCGACGTGGGAGTGTGAAGAGGACTTGAAGTCCAAGTTTCCAAGCATGTTTCCTAGTTAGCCGAAATCTCATGATCGAGATTCTCTAGAGGGGAGGTTTGTAACATCCCAATTTATGCCTCTTTAAAAAGTTTTTGTCTATAGTTTAGACCTATAAATATTTTTACAGTTTTTGTCTAAGTCAAAAATGATTTAATATGATTATTTATCGAGTGAAAAATTATCAAAATTATTTTATTGGAGTTCTATGTGCTTAGAAGTATTTTCAAGATTTATCTAGGAATTTTTCAACTGTATTTACTATTTATTTGGAGCTCATTTACATTATTTTAGTATTTTCTAAAAAGAAAAACTAAATTTAAATACCAAAAATGTTTTCATGCCGAAACACAACCTAGCAGGCCCAATTTTCTCTTTGGCCCAATCCGCCGAAGCCCAGCGCGCGTCAACCGCATTACCAATCTAGCTCATGCAGCACTGTGTCGCTAACAGGTGGACCACCTATCAAGCACTGTTCTTCGTCTCTGATCCAATCTCCACGCACCACGTTGTGCTTGCCATGGAATCTTTCTTGTGCACAGCCTTTCTTGGGTATTTAAGTCGCGTCCGTGTGGAGGGTTTGCATCGCTGTAGCACCCCGTAGCAAAAGCCCTAACCCTAGCCATTGCGAGCTATCATCATCGCCTCATAATTTGAGGTCCTTTGTGAGCATTTTCGTAGTCTTTTCACCGAATTTCATCACCGTCAATGAGTCTCTACCTTCATCATCTACACCATCTTGTTTGTCATCGCGTGTTCCATCTGGAGTGCACTTTTATCTTAGCCTGAGTGTCACCATTGCTCATCGTCATCGAGGAGGCCATTGCCACACCGCTTCTGCTGTGCCATCGCTTGCCGTTGGCTGCCTTGGTCGCGATGTCCATGTTAATTGGTTCACCTCACCAAGTTCTTTCGGATGTGTTAGCCGGACCGCCACACCTAGTGCGTCCGGATTCCAGATCAGGCCCAACCCGAGCAGCGGGCCAAGGTCTCTTGGGCCATCTCCCCCCCCCCCCCAAAAAGCTAGCTCAATGAGGGGGTGCTCCCTCACCCTTATAAACCATGTTCAAACCTTCTCCATAACCGATGTGGGACTATTCCCAACAATCTCCCCCTCACACATTGGGCCGAGATTATCTAGGAACCACCTTGGCTACCTAGGCCACACCTGGGCTCTGATACCACTTGTTAGCCGAACCGCGACACCTAGTGCGTCCGGATCCCAGGTCAGGCCCAACCCGAGCAGCAGGCCAAGGTCTCTTGGGCCATCTCCCCCCCCCCAAAAGCTAGCTCAATGAGGGGGTGCTCCCTCACCCTTATAAACCATGCTCAAACCCTCTCCACAACCAATGTGGCACTATTCCCAACAGGATGGTGTTGACCGCGTGTCCAAACGTCTTGCCAAAAAGATCGTCGTAGTAGCGCCGCCGCTTGCCGTTGCTCGTCAGTGACCTTCGGTCCCAGCCCTGCCGATGTGTTGCTCACATGGCAGCCACGTGTGAGCCGAGTCAATGCCAAGCAAGATCGAAGTGAAATTATATCTAGAATAGATAGTTTATCATGAGCCATGTATATGGCATGTGGGGGCCACATATTAGTGAGCCATTGTGCACTGTGTCTGCCGTGGACTATGCATTGTATTTGTGGACTTTGTCAATAGACCAAGGGCCCACATGTCAACCTTTGTTAATCTCTGGAATTTTGCATTGTATCCATGGAATTTCTTGAAATATTGCACTTTTCTCTCTCAATTTTTAGGATTTATTTGTCCGATGAATTTTTCAAGAGTCTGTTCTCTTTCGTACGAACTTCGATTGAGTCCGTTCAAATTCCTAAATTCATCTAAAATCAAGCCCTACATTCTAGTATACTTTATTTGATTTTTGGAGTTAGATTTGTTTATGTTTATTATTTATTTTATGTTTTGCCATTTGTTTCGCTTAAATGTTGAAGTGCTGGAAGCGTTCTAGGGTGAAAGAGTTGATTCAAGATCAAAATATTAGGATTTATTCCAAGGCAAGTTGTGATTTGATCACGTTGAATCCAGTTTTACAAATGCTATTTTGGTTGAACCTATTACATGTTAATTTAAATTATAAACTGTTTCAAGTAGTTCGGGAATTAGTTATTCAACCTATATGAATTATACTTACTTGTCATTTTTCTATGCCATGATTATTTATCACCCTAGGATGGATAATAATTAGTTGGTTACTAATATAATGCCAATGTGGGTCGGTTAGATCGTGAGTAGTTTACTTAGCCATGCCACAAATAATTGATATCTTTTGAAAAGTGCAAATCCAAGCTTGACTAATTCTTTATGGAACATATTTATGAAAAGGGTGTGCCATGCGTTGTCACATAATGATGTTGATATTGTTGATGGCATATGCTGCATAATAATCAACTAGGGTGGTAAATGATTTAGATTGAGGCAAGTAGCAAGAGGCTGTGTGCCATAATGGTGGGTCTGTGTGACATTGGGCTGACAATTCTATGTGAATCTATAGATATAGTGACTATGAATAATTGAAAGTGTTGCTTTGATCAATTAAGGACTTAATCTTGTAAGCCATTGAACTGAGCTAAATCAAATAACCACATGTCTGTTTTGGGGCAGACCTAGCTTAGTAAGTTAACAAGTCTTGACAGATGATATATCAGAAGGAAAACCAAGATGTGTGCGCGATTAGGGAAGTCACTCTAATTCTTCTACTTTGTGTGAGGGTGGAATAATAAGGCCAGACTTTACGCGAGTGTTTATGTTCGGATAGAGTTTGTGAAAGGTTTTGTTGTGATTTTCTTAGGGTTTTGTTGTGATTTTCTTAGTCACATGTCTAAAGAAGTGTGTCAGTTGCATGACAATAAGAGATTGATCATGTCTTGTTGGTGAAATATATAACCTCTGCATAGTATAAAACCTATTCAAATAGATGTGTCCCTTGTTGTGGACAATGCTTGGAAATTTCATAGAAGTGTTAGATTTTATTAAAATAAAATTTAGGAAGGGAAGTTGTGTACCAATGGAAGTAATGAAAAGGATTAAACTGTGCCAGTTTAACTTGAGAAATATCTAAAAAAACATGGTTTTACCTTTTGTTTTAATCTATTGCTGTATTCAATTAATTATAAATGATGTTTTATTGCAAGATAGCTATATCATCCATTCTACTTTATCAAACCTTGCATATAGTTATGCTATTTTTGCATTCTATGCACAACTTGTTAAATGCTTCATGTACCCATCCTTGCTAAATCAACTAGTTAAAGAAAAGTCAACAGCCGCTCTGGAGGAGTTCCGAGAGAAAATGAGTTATTAGGAGTTAAGCCTTTTCGATTGCCTATGGCGGGTCAATAGGTTATCTGCTAAGTTTTCTGTTCGGCTACAGTTTCTTAGTGAATAAACCCTTAAGGCCTAATAAACGTAATGTCGACCATAAGATCATCACACTATCTATCTAGTTAATAAATCTAGTCGTATATTATTATTTGTTGAGAGGTGCTTCTATGCTCTTCCTTCTAGTACAAGTTGCACAAATCTTGAAGCAAGCGAAAGGGTAAGTAATCACCATCTACCCTTCATTTATGCTTTAATAGTTGTGCAACTTTTAAAAGGAAGAGCATAGAAGCACCTCTCTTGTTTGTTTTGTATGAGTTTGATATTACATATATGTTGTCCCTGTGCGCTAGCGCTATCCTAGATTATTGCAATATATGCAGATGGTCTAGATTTGTATATTCAGATCCCGACATGGTACCAAACTAAAAGCAAAAGATTTGAACCCTACCTGCCAGAAGTCTAAAAGCTAAAACCACATGAATTTCCACTGCACAATTGCATAGTGATGTGAATCCACAAGCTCGATACCCAGATGCAATCAACTATGTGTAAGACTGTAAGTACCGTTTCAAGGATCAAAAACATCATGAGCATGTCTAGGATGTAATACATACGACACGCTAAACAGCTCCAGTAAAGGAGGGAGCATGCATGTGCTAGATACCAGATTAACACTTCCATTCGGTGCTGAGGAATCCCATGTTTCTTGAAGGCACAATCTGAAGGAAAGAGAAGCGCATGTTCAACAGAAAATGTTTACATGAGAGGTTGTGCATCTGCATCCCTTATGTAGTGCAAATGTCGCATAAAGGTAGCAAGATTCACATGATATAAAATATCAATTCATTTATCTTCATCACAAGGCTAACATTGCCTTCTTGGATATTTTACCTTAGGAGCTGTAGTGTCATTCCAAATTTCTCTCGAATTCTGGTTTCCTACCTACCACTCTTGCCGACAATTACTAACTAGAAGCATCGAGTGTACGGCGAAAAAGCCTGCAAGCATCGAGTGTATCGATAAGCACCAAATGTAGAAAAACAACAGTTTCCAAGTTGTTCACCCATAAGCACAATGATCAGTTCGGCAGCAGGGTACACAATAAAGGACATTTTGACAGCAGAAGGCTTGCTTCAGGAAACAAATAGAAGATTAGAAGCTGCAAAGAACATAACATCTGTAAATTGTGGAGAAATCTGATAATACGATCAAAGATCATAATTGGAACACATTCTACATGTTGGGGTGACCTTCAGGGAATGAATTGCATCCTTCTCCACCACATTTCAATACAGATTAGTTGCTGAGAAAACTTTCACAACCTTTAATGTACACACTTTCTTTCAAAAAATCATTGTCAACCATATGTACATTAGCAGAAAAAAAAAACGAATAACTCAGGCCAAATAGTTGGCCTACTTACATGATCTCATTCTACGTAACTCTTGAAAGAAGTGAATTGGGGGGGGGGGCTCCGGCTCCTCTTTGATCAACTATAGACCTATCAAGTTAGTCATCTTGTAAAATACTGGGATTAGTATTTGCAAAATTGCTTCCTTTGCACAACTGGAAGCCCTAGTCTGGCTTCGTGTACTCAAGCAGCATGTGTGGTGACCTGTAAATATTTACCACAGTCCAATATAGAACTTCTTCCACTTCTAATTCACCCTCTGCTCGTGCTGCATAAATACCTTCACAGATGTCCAGTAACCTATAAATACAGGCATATCACCCTTTATCATTCAAACAAACAAACGTGGAGAATAAAATATATCCCAAAAAAGTGCTAATTAGTTTATTCTGTATAACCATTTGGATCTTTCAAGTTTCAACAGATTGACAAAGATATATATCCATAAAATCAGCACTCCAACCTGACAACAGGGTCAGTTTGCAATTGTTTTTCTCGGCAGTGGAGTCCAATTAATGGTTGGAATCCTTACTAGTAAGATTTTAATGGTTAGTAATGTATATTGGTTCGGATTACTACTGTTGCACGCCTATGAGGGCAGCATGCTTGGGCTGCCTAATGCGACTAGACAACATGGAACTTAAGCAGGCTAGCTAATCGTACACCCCTGATTCAAGATGGCACATGAGTCTGCATGCTGTTATGACTGCACAACCGACACTACCCTATGCAGGAACCTGTACATGGAGGTCCGGGGTCGGTCAGTCTTAGAAATGGTGGCACCTAGCAAGGAGTTAACGACTGAACGTGCTAGTCCTATGCATGTTCGACTTTGGTTGCTGGTGCAAGAGAATTGACAGGAGTATGTTATGGCAGGATCAGTCACCTAGGTAGACCAACCCTCCTGCCTGGTGACCAATAAACATAAGCTTAAGGAAGGCCACTACCCAAAATACACCAGGAGATGCTGGACATTACTACTAAGTTATCTGTTTACTACATAATTTGATCAGTTTCCTAAGATAAGGATTAGCTGTTTGGCATCTTATCTAGTAGTTACAAAAATACTATTTAGATTGATCCTACCCATAATTGTTAGGAGAGCCCTCTATATAAGGGTAATAATAATATGATAATTATTCACAAGCAAAAAGATGAATTAGTTTCAAGTCTCTCAAGTCCCTCCCCCTATTTAAGCGAGGGGGGAGGAAGTACGCCCCAAACCCTAACCGCGCCGCCAAGCTTGGCCCCGCTGTTTCATGCCATCGCCGTTCCCTCCATCATCGCAGTCAATAGGAGGTAGCCCGTGGCTGCGCCGTGCCAGAGGAAGAAGGTGGCCGCACCCTCGCCCTCGCCACGTCAATGGTAGCCGTGGCCACACTGCATCAACCGCGCCCACGGCAGCTCTATCATTTTTTTGCATTCCTCGCTGAACCATGTGTCAATTCTAAAGATCCATTTGCGTCACCGTGTGCAGGTGTCGAGGATCTCAAGGAACATGGTGCTGAAGTATCGGGAAGCGTAAAGGGCGGGGAATGTGCAGGAATAGCAAAGGACCACTACCTCCGACGCTTCGGTGAATCTTCGGGTCGCAAAGGTAAGTTTAGTCCTAGACACATGGTTCCGAGTATTCTTGGGCGTGTGGCTCCAAGTTTATTATTGCTTATTACTATTGTTAGTAGCTGTGATAAGTATTTGTTAGTAGCTCCAAGTTTACTGAAAGTCTTGGTAAAATTTGTTGAACTTAGAAAAAATGATGGATGTGGTAACATTATGAGCACTAGGGGTGCTGGGGTGCTATAGCCGGTATTAGAGCAAACGTTAGTCCTGTGGTACATGGAGTTAATTATTTACTTTATGGTAAACCATTAAGGAAAAAATTTAGGATTGGTTAATCAAACTAGGCATTTAACTTACGGTTATAAAAAAATTTTGACTTAGGGTAATAAATTACTAAAATTAGATTTAAGTTGGTTAATTAATCTAAAGACTTTACACAGAGTGGTGCACAGTAGGAGGGGTCTAGGTCAATCATTGCATTTACGTTTTGATGTTAGATTTTTTGTTGTTGTTGATTAATGATGTAATGAGATTGTTCCTTCGAGTTGATTAAAATGAATTATGTTTTTTGTGGAAAAGCTATGCCAAGCGACAGAGGTCGTGGTCGTTGTGGCCGTGAACTTGGCCGTGGGCGTTGTCAAAAGGATCCACCATAGGAGGTTGCAGAGTGCTGAAGAAAGGAGAGGTTTGCAGAATGCATCATAGCCATAGGAGTTAGGTGAGGAGGTCGCTCCAACTTGTCAGTCAGAGGCGGGAGATCAGATTGCGTCAATGGCCTTGCTGTGGGAGCTACAAAGGGAGGTTCGTGAGCATCGTCATTAGACAAGCAGTTCTTCATGTTGCTGCTCCATCTAGGGTTGCTCTTGTTGTCGCCCCGGGCGCACAGGACCCAAGGATGAGCCTCTATGAGTGGATGACCTTTGCCTAGGCACTTTCGATGATGCAGGAATGCCAGTTCAGACAGCTTACTTGCTACACTACATGGAGAGGCAATTTGGACCTTTGGAGATGACCATGAAACAAAAGGCTCACTTTCTGGCCTTTCAGCTGAAGGGTGAGGCAGACATCTGGTAGGAGCGGGTGCTTTCTACCATGACACTCGCCAAGGGATCAAGCAAGTCAAGGCAAAGTACTATCTCAGTTCTTTCTAGAGATTTGGCACACCGTGTCTACTTTCGTGCAAGGAAAGAGGTTCATGTTAAGAGTATGAAGCGGAGTTCAACGCCGCGAAGGGAGCTCGTCTGAGCCGCTCGCCTCGCTTGGCCAGAGCAAGGCGGGCGCCTGGAACGTTCCAGGCGTCGCCTAGGCCGTCCAGGCGTCGCCAGGCATGGTCGGGCGGCCGCCTAGGGTTGGGTCTTGGGAGGAGCAGGATAAGGTAGGGACGAGCTCGAGCATACCTCTGTCGGCCGCCTAGGGTTGGGACTTGGCTCCGTCGGCTGAGGACAAGCGAAGGATCCGCCGCATTCGCCGCCACCACCTCTATCGCCGCCGTCGACTGCAGATATGTAAGTCGCCCTCCTCCTGTCGACCTCCTATCGCCCTCCTCCTCCCTCTCCTTCCCCTCCAGCCGGCCGTGGCCCCCCTCCGCGTCGACCTCCTCCACGCCGTGGCCCCCCTCCGCGTCGACCTCCTCGCCTGGCCGTGGCTCCACGCCGTCCCCTCCTTGCTCCGTGCCAACCTCCTCTGCTACTCGACTGCTGCTACTGCTCGGGTGGAGAGAGGGTGGCGGCTGAGCAGAGAGAATGGAGAGAGGAGGGGAGGGTTAGGGTTTGAGGGGAAGGGCACCCGGGATGGGCTGGGCCTGAGCCAGAAGGCCGGGCTGAGGAGAGCAAAAAGAATAAGTTGGGCTGACGAGAGAGAAGAATAGGCTAGGCTGCTGGCTTTGTACTGATTGCTCACCTTCAACTAATCCTCGCCTAGGCGTCCGCCTTGTCGCCTAGGCGTCCTGGCGATGGGCTGGCGCCTCGCCTCGTCTTGTCGCCTTGACAACCATGGTACCATCTATGGCAAGCGATGATCGTGAGAAGGCCAGGAGGTTCCAAAAAGGGCCTAATCAAGAGTTGTGACTTGTCATGGGGGCAACCATCCCGCGTGACATGAACTTCGTGACCAAGCAGACCACAGGTATGGAGTTTGAGATGGAGCTCACTGAGGAGAAACATAACTCTAGTGGTTTTGGTGTTCCCAAAGGTTAAGCGGGTGGGTCTTTTCAACAACCTGCCCCAAGAAGTTCAAGGGGGGCCAGCGTCCTCCATCGTTATTCAAGCCAAAGCAGTCAAGGCCACCCTGTTCATCAGCGCCCTATACCTCAACGACTCTTTCTGGCCTATCCTAAGGTAGGGCATGATCTGCTTTAAGTGTGGTGGTGCGCACCACGCAACTGAGTGCTCTTGGAATCGAGAATGCCATCATTGTGGCTGACCTGGTTACATAGGGCGTGTATTTACATAGGGCGTGTATGTCAAGAGAATCCAAATGGCATCATCAACTGGGAGCCAATGCTTGCGTTTTCTTCGGCCACTTCCATATTTTGGCGGCTACTCCTACGTTGTAGCACCCTCTAGCCTGGGCACCGCCTACTGGTTACTAGTAGCACCCTGTACCACCTACTACATTCCAAATCATTGTACCTCCACCAGTCCCTTTGCCTACGCTGCATTGTCAAGCCTCTCACCGCTCCAGCGCCACTTGAAGGCTACGCCTTGCCCTCCACTGAGTCTGCAAATTGTCATGATGCGGTGGCAGATACCTTGCTTGTGGATTCATATGATGCTTTTGTTCTTATTGATTTTGGAGCCTCTTACTCGTTTGTATCGCTAGAGTTTGCTAGAAGAGCAAAGTTGAGTTTGTAGCAAATTTCTCAATATGTTCTAGTCAGCTCTCCGGGTCCCGTTGCTAGTTCCACAGTTTGTCCTGATTGTATCATTTCTATAGATGATGAGGATTTCACTGCTAATTTGATGGGTATTCAACTAGCACCTTCTGATATCTGGGAATGGATGATTGCATCACTACCAGACTAAGATTTGCTATTTCTGGAAAACAGTTACCATACAGGCTCCATCCAGAGAAGAGTTGGTCTTCTAGGGCAGTTTGTTCCCTAGGCATCGAATGTTGAGATCTAGGTTCCTGTTGACCATTATAGAGAAGGATGGAATTTGGCACATGTGCATTGACAATCACACTCTCAACCAGTTACAACAGCATGGTCGGCTGCTTCAGTAAGGTGTCTCAATGAGGGTAGATCCAGAGATTTTAGGCTTGATGAGTCAAGTGCATTACGGCGATACATTGAAAGAAGCTCAAAGTCAGGGATGATACATTGAAATAAGCCAGTAGTGTTCCCG
Source organism: Rhipidocladum racemiflorum (assembly GCA_036346355.1). Taxonomy (NCBI): domain Eukaryota; kingdom Viridiplantae; phylum Streptophyta; class Magnoliopsida; order Poales; family Poaceae; genus Rhipidocladum; species Rhipidocladum racemiflorum. The sequence goes on from CM070570.1 coordinate 62,943,666, forward strand.
CCTAGCGCCTAGGGGAACACTACTGGCAATTGCTGAATTCGCCTATAACAATAGATACCACGCCAGCATTCGAGCAACGCCATTCGAAGTGCTATATGGGCGATAGTGTAGATCACCCCCTTGTTGGGATGCAATAGGGGAGAAGGCAATTCTGGGCCTTGGTTGGGACCAGTAGAAAGTTGATCGAGTGGCGGAGGTTAGGCAAAACCTTCTTGCAACCTAGAATAGGCAAAAAAGTTGTGTGGATATGAGGCGGTAGTTGGAGTTTGAGGTGGGTATCCACATGCTTTTGAGGATATCCCACACCAAGGGCATTGCACGGTTCGGTACCAAAGGAAAGCTTGGTATGTCGGGCAATTCCCGACTGTGGCACGAGTTGGGAAGATGGCTTAACGTTTGGACATTGGATCTTCCTGATTCCATGCCTGGACTGCACAATGTGTTCCATATTTTCATGTTGGTTACAAAGTATGCAAGATGAAAGTTTCCTAACATATTTAGCATACCTGTCACAAGGAAATGTTTAACATACCTGTCACAAGATGGAAGATTCTCATAAGGTATCCTCATTCTCAAGTCTGAGCATTGTAGTCTAATAAATCTTGCAACAGCTAACACAAAAGTAATGTACAGACTCCAAATGCTGAATTTGCTGAGTGTTTCACCAATAATGCCCTCTGAGAAGTAAACAAAAAATATATATATCTATAAATATAATTGTTAGCAGAAAAATGATAACAGCTAAAAAAACTAATTTTGCTTTTATTAACAGAACTGTCATCTTAACACAGATATTGATAAACAAAAGTAACAAAAATACTAATCAAACATGAAAGCTACTGAATTCTCAATTGCCACAAAATTTCTGCCAACATTGCTAAAAAAAAGTTAATCCATCCAATGGCTCCATGAGTGTGTACATATGTTTTCCTATGAGTTATACCTCAAGATCAAGTCATGCCAGGAATGTGTCCCATCCTAACTAAGGAAAGTTCAGATTTATTGCTGAAGTTAAAAAAGAATCTACACTTGACCTTATAAAGTAGGCAACATACAAAGTGCAGCCCGCGTAACCTGGTCAGCTGGGCACAAAATCAACATAAAAAGTCCACAAAACAAATTGATAATGTAGTCTACATAGTGTTGTAGAACCTTTAAAATTCCTACTTCAAACTCGAAACTAGTTAGAAGGAAAAAAAAACAACTATGCTGTGAATAATAGCATTTGTCTTTTTAGTTTCCTATTTGGTTTATCATGTCAGAATTTTCTCATTTTTGTTACACCACAAAATGAATCAATTTTTTCGGAATTTTTCATTTTGACTTGGTTGCCCCTACCAACCGGATTGCATGGGTTACACTATAAGGGTGTATTGCACCAGATATATTGCCTACAGAGTAATGCAGTGAAAGAATACAGAAAAAAAATACTGTTTTCAAGGATATCAAACACAAGTCCTAGGCAATGCCAAACACGATAATCAGAAAATGAGCATTTACTACACATTAACGTTTATTGGAAAATCGGCACCTCCAAACAGGCAAACGATATAATGTTATAAGCATATCTTCTCTACAAACATTCAAAGGTCACACTAAATTGGACAGGAAGCTCATCGAATTTGAGAAACATGGATAGGTACATACGAGGTGTCTCCTCAGACACAACAATGGCCATGGGACCATTCAACTCTTGACAGCCTGCCAAGTCTGATGGGTTTGTGTTGTAGAATGACCACCAAGGAGGAGTGCCATTATTCAAGAGCAGTTCGCCACTTACTGTATCGATCTGCATTTATCAACAGATAAAATTATTTCGCTTCTATTAACGAAAGCTAACAAAAACAAAAAAGCTAGGAACATATTGCGTACCGATGCTTCTAGTCGCCGCACTTCACCTGATCCAGTAACCCGGAAGTACTTAGGGTAAACATCAGTTATCCTGAAGCTTTTCGCAGTCCCATTGAGCACTTGTTTAACATCATCTACACTAGGACAGTGATCAAGATCAACAGATGCTTCGTATTTCACTAATTCCTTCCCTTTTGGTCTAGCTCTGAGAAAATCCCAATTTAAAATAAGTTCCATCTTTCCAAAAATCATTTCTGTTTCCTCAAGGGATCGAATAAATCTGCTTTTGACTGGAGGAGGTATCAACCACATCGTGGAAGCATCAGGTTGGCAACAGATCAGCTGAATGTCCTCAACATTGTATGCCCCTAAGTAATCTAGAGGATCAACATCATCATAGGCCTTCAAATACTTCCAAGGTATCTTTTCACAGGCAGTGGTTTTAAAAAAAGTTAACCTTCCACCGAGAGCCTTTATATCAATCTTAACAGTTACATCAATAATGGGGTTGGCTATATTTGTGGGGTTACCACTGCTGTAAATCTGAAATTTACAATAAATAAATAAACTGTCTTCAGACCTCGCAAGAGCTTATAACAGATGGAGTGGAGAAACATGAACATGTATTGAATTGAGGAAGGCTGATGGTAAACATTTGCACTGAGTGAAGAGGAAAACATCAAATGATGGAAAGCATGATTAAAGCCTGCCACAAAGGTATCCATGATTGCACAATGCGTTTATATTGGGTTTTCTGTACACGCAGCTACAGGTACAAGTGATTTTTATTTAGATATGGGAAAGTTGTTGAGAACCTTAGTTCATAATGAGATAACCAACAAACAGTATATGCAAACTTTCTATTTAAATACACAATGCCTGTCATCTAGAGAGGAAAAGATACTGATAAAGAGGCAGTAATTGCTTTGTGTGACGCAAGTTGCGCAGCATTGTTGGATATGCAGAGAAGTGGGTTGGAAGCAAGGATTCAAGACCGGATAGTAAAAAGATATTGGACCCTCCCCAGTACCGGTTACCGGTTTTAAACTGGCCAATTTCATAAAACAAAAATTCGAATGTTGACCGGCTGCCGGCCGGTGAACAGGGAAACAAGTTTGACGGGTCTACGCCAGTACAGCCAATGGCAGGCTACAGCCATTTTTTTATCCTTGGTTGGAAGAACACATTAATGTAACTATTGTGGAAAGGTATTGCATTCACGTACCAACATAGGAGCCCAAATAACACATATAAGTACGAAGAATAAGCATATCCCACTGCAAAATTTTGTCATTTTTGTTTGCTTTTCTCCTTGTCGATGATTTGCCCTATTTAAAATTGCATCACATTTCACAAGGAACAAGCTTGCGTATATGTCCTCCAACTGTGCATAGAAATACAAATATCAGATGGCAAAGTTTGCTATATTGCAGCAATCAAGACATTACTGTAAAAAATAAATACAAGAAATGCAGTGACAATGACCTATTCACCTACATGCCAATATGTTATGATGCACACACAATGTCATCAATTTTGCACATAATAGGTTCCTTAAAAGGGGTATGTTTTACTAGTATGATTTAATAATGCCGATTGTGCACAACCAGGCATGCGAGACTGCTATTGTTTGGGTTTACATTTTACTTCAGTAAGATAAAGCTGGAAACCCTACAAAAGCTGAATCTGGTGGGCAAGGAGCTTCTGGAAGTAATTTTGAATTCTGAAACCACACAGGGCCAAAAAACGCCTGTTCAGACTTAAGAAGTGTACAGCAATCAAACAGGGGGCATATCCAATGCAATCAAAGGTTCGGTGCAATAACCGTGCAATCCAACTAAAAAAAGTATCAAAAAATTCTGAAAAAAATTATGAATGTACATCTCAACTTACCCCATCTACGTATAAAATTTCAATATAAAATTCGTCCTATGCTAGAAGTTACCAAAAAAAAAAAATTCTGACAAACTTTTACGGTTCAAATGCACCCTAAATTTGTCTTTTTTGTAACTTCTAGCATAGGACGAATTTGATCATGAAATTTTATACATAGATGGGGTAAATTGAGATGTACATCCATGATTTTTTTTCAGAATTTTTTGAAACTTTTTTTATTTGGATTGCACCAAACCTTTGATTGCACTCGATATGCCCCCATCAAACAGAAACAATTTTTTGATCAAATAGACTAAAACCATTCAAAACTGAGTACTAATACCGCATGTGTGCAACTACAAAAGCAGCAATGTACTAAAAACCAAGGGATACTTTAAAACAGAAATGCTAAAGTATGTGCAGCAAACCCTATACATTGTTATGAATAGTACTAGTTGTATTTAATGAGGCCAATGGCCAGAATATATAAGGAAAGCATATATAAGGTAATACCTGTTATGAATAGCACTTGTATTTATTATGAGGCCAATGGGCCAGTATATATACATGTACATGAGAAGGAGAAGAACAGGACTCTATCTCTAACAGAGTATCTATACAGGTATAACATGACTCTATCTTTAACACCCCCCCTCAAACTCATGTTGGATCTACAACATTGAGTTTGGAGAGGAAAAAGTGATGATAAACTCTAGTCTGTGTCTTTGTAAAGAAATCTGCTAACTGGAGCTCTAAAGGCACATACTGAAGAGTCACAACCTGATCCTGTACCTGTGACCTCATATAAGAAGCATCAACACCAATATGCTTGGTGAGTTCATGCTTCACTGGATCTCGAGCAATGCTGATAGCCCCTGTACTGTCAGAGAAAAGAGGAGTCGGTGTAGAAACAGAAACACCAAAATCCTCAAGCAACCACCGTAGCCAAGTAACCTCTGCTGTCAAAAAAAGCCATAGCCCACAACTCAGCCTCAACACTCGAACGAGAAACGGCTGTCTGCTTCTTAGTCTTCCAAGCATTGAGAGAACCACCAAGAAAAACACAGTAAGCAGAAATGGACCGACGATCAGAGTGATCACTAGCCCATGTAGCATCAAAGTATGCCTGGAGCTGTAAAGAGCTGGAGCGTGGAAAGAAAAGACGGCGAGAGATGGTTCCACGAAGATATCGTAGAACACAAAGAAGACTATAGTGGAGCTGAGTGGGAGCAGAAACGAACTGACTCAGGATATAGACTGGATATGAAATATCAGGACGAGTAACACCAAGGTAAACAAGACTCCCAACAAGATGGCGATAGCGAGTAGGATCCTCAAGAGGTTCACCATCAGTAGGTCGAAGGTGAACATTGAGATCCATGGGAGTCTCGGTTGTACGCTCGTCAGTGAGAGAACCACGATCAAGAAGATCCTGGATATACTTCTCTTGAGAGAGAAAGAAGCCCTCAAGAGGTAAAAGAAACCTCAATCCCAAGAAAATATTGAAGAGGACCAAGATCGGACATGAGAAACTGCTCATTAAGACGAGTCTTTACAAAGGCAATATACTGAGAATCATCGCCAGTAATGATCATGTCATCAACATATAGAAGAAGAGTCCGACCATGAGAAGTGTGAACAAAGAGCGCAGGATCATGAGCACTAGCAGAAAAACCAGCTGCAGTGATCACAGAAGAAAAACACTCAAACTAAGCACGAGGGGCTTGTTTGAGCCCATAAAGAGAGCGACGAAGCTGACAAACCGTGCCCTCATGAACAAAATACCCTAGTGGTGGCTGCATATAGACCTCCTCGTGCAGCTCGCCATTAAGAAAGGCATTCTTCACATCAAGTTAGGAGATGGACTACTCTCGGACAGAAGCCACAGCAAGTAGAGTGCGAACAGTGGTCATATGAGCCACAGGGGCAAAGGTCTCATCATAATCACGACCATGCTCCTGCTGAAAACCACGCGCCACAAGATGAGCCTTGTAGCGCTCAAGAGAACCATCAGAGTGAGTCTTAATCTTATAGACCCACTTGCAAGTAATGGGACGAACACGTGGAGGAAGTGGAACAAGATCCCACGTGTCAGTGCGCTCAAGAGCAGCAATCTCCTCTGCCATCGCATGCTGCCATGAATAACAGCATCACGGTAAGAAGTCGGCTCGGCCAGAGCTGCACCAACAAAAGCAAACCGCTCAGGAGGTCGAATAGACTGTCGATCACGAAGAGCATAACGAGGAGGAGACACTGAAGAAGATGGCTCATCAGAGGAAGAAGAAGATGGCACATCAGAAGAGTCCTCAGCTGGCGGACGACGAGTGTAGTGGAGAGGATAGAGGGAAACAATATCTAAAGAGACCTGTGTAGGAGAGGACGGTGGTGAAGAAACCGGCGATAAAGGAGACACCAATTGTGAAGAAGGAAAAGTGACAACTGGAGTATCAGGAAAAGTCATAAAAGACAAGTGGCTCAACAAGGGATGTAGTTGAGGAAGAAGAACGAGGGGAGGAGGGATGAGACTCATCAAAAGTGACATCTCGTGAGATCCATTTCCGTCGGCCAATAGGATCCCAACAACGATATCCCTTATGCTCAGCACTGTATCCTAGAAAAACACACTCAACAGACTGAGCAGTCAGCTTGGTGCGTTCACGAGGTGCAAGAAGAACATAGCACACACACCCAAAAAGGCGAAGTCCAGAATAATCAGGAGGCATGCCACAAAGACGCTCAACTGGAATCCCACCCTTCAGAGCAGAAGAAGGTTTGATATTGGTCAAATAGGTAGCAGTGGAAACAGCCTCAGCTCAGAAGTGAGGTGGAACAGCGGAAGCAAGCATAAGAGCGCGAGCTGTCTCAAGAAGATGGCGATGCTTGCGCTCAGCCACACCATTCTGAGCATGAGCACCAGGACAAGAAAACTGAGAAAGGGTGCCATGTGTAGCAAGAAAAGCTCGAAGAGCTCCTGACAGATACTCCCCTGCCGAATCAGCACGAAGAACACGAATGGGAGAATCAAACTGAGTGCGAATCATGGTGGCAAAAGTCTTATAGATGGATAAAACCTCACTACGAGAGGACATAAAATATATCCAAGTGTGGCGAGAGAAATCATCTATAAAAAGAATATAATATCGATGACCCCCTTTTAAAACAAAAGGAGTCAGACCCCAAACATCAGAATGAACAAGATCAAAAGGACGCTGTGATATAGACTCATTAGAATAGTAGGGGAGTTGTAGCTGTTTGCCAAGCTTACAACCCGTACAGTGTAAAGAAGCATCACCGACACAAAGCCTAAAAGACCTCGACGAACTAAAGAAAACAGACGCGAACTACAAAGATGGCCCAAACGGTGATGCCACTGAGCGAAAGTCCCGGTAGAAGAAGCAACGGATGCTGAAGCGGTAGAGGAAACAGAGAGACTGGCAGAGGCAGCGGAAGGTAGATGAAGCCAGTCAAGCTCCCAAAGACGCTGAGAGTCATGGCGGCGAGGGCCAGTCCCAACTAGAGCCCCCGGCGGCGATCCTGAACACAACAAGAGTCAGAATCAAGAATAACACAACAACCATGATCAGTAAGCTGGCCAGCGGATATGAGCTGCATGGTCAGTTTGGGAACATAAGAAACAGCAGGAACATGAAAAGAGGATGACAAAAGATTGCCTCGTCCTGCAACAAAGAGAGAAGTACCATCTGCAGTATGCATAGTGGTAGGAGCAACAAGAGGACTGATGGAATGTAGACAAGTAGGATCAGATGTCATATGGAAAGAAACTCCAGAGTCAAGAATCTATGGTGTGATACCTGATGAGAAAGGTGGTCTCTCACTGGAAGACTGAGTAGCAGAACCAGCCGAACTTGTCTGTGTAGCGGTAGCCATGCGACGCAGTAGCATAAGAATCTCCTGAGTGGAGTCAGAACCAACAGAAGTCTGCTGAGGTGGAGTCCGCTGAGAGGAGACGCCTGAACCTCCTGAGCTTGCAGTGCCCTTCGAAGGGCGTCCACCTCGACGAGCAATGTCCTTCTTCTTGTAGCAGAATTGTTCAACATGTCCATTTTTGTCGTAGTAGGTGTAGTGAAGACCTCCGCCCCCAATAGCCGAAACTGGAGCAGGCGCCACTGGCGGAGTAGTAGAACGAGGCGCCGCCAAAACTGAGGGAGACACCTGCAGGCCCGCGCCATGAAGACGAGTCTCCTCGGTACGAATCGCTGCAAGGGCCTCTAACAGAGTCACACGAGGATGACGAGCAAGCAGCTGGGCACGAATCAGCTCAAACTCAGCCCAAAGACGTGTCAGGAAATCGTAGATGCGGCGAAGATCCAAATGAGAGTGCTGACGCTGACAACACTGGCAAGTGCGGCATACCTCCGGCCCCAAGGAATCAATCTGACACCACACAGAAGATAGTTGCGCATAGAACTCATCCACAATAGAATCACCCTGCTGTAGTGACTGCTCCTGTCACACAACAGCAAGGTAAAGGCAGTCACCAGCAGGTTCATAGCGATCGTGAAGATGCGCCCACATCAACTGTGCCGAAGACAAAGCAACAATGTCTCCAGTAAGATGCACCTCCATGCTAGCAACCAAAATAGCAGATGCACGAGCATCTTTATCAATCCATGTCTTGTGAGCGACAAGCGAGTGCGAAAAGACTCCACGACATCGGTATAATCATCGGTGATCTTACGGCGGCGGCATCATCAGCCTCCTTGGGAATAACAGGCGTGGCAGGGGGAGTTGGACGAGGCGGACAGGATAGCTCGCCAGTAAGAAACTCCCATAGGCGCTGACCACGCATGTGAAGAACCCAGTCTCGATAATTGAGACCATCGAAAATAACCGGGCAACGAGGAACAGAGACAGTCCCTGAAGAACCAAAAGATGACACCATTTTTTTTTCTTTTTCTTTTCCTTTTTTTTTTTTACCCTCACGCTTGTGGAAGTGAATGGCCTTTAAGCCGTACTTGAAGATCTGTCACGTGAATAAACAAGATTCAAAACACAAGTACGAAGGCAAAGGGCCTTGAACCTTGAAGCTACTTCACGTGAACACACAGGAGGTCGGCATCGGGGAACAAATCCGATCGGTGGGGCGAAGCGGACCAAGGCGTTGTGCCCAGACATGAAGAAAGGAGCGGTTGCGCAAGGAGATGGCCGGAGCTGGCGGTTGCGGCGTCGAAGCCGAGGGCGACGGCGGTGGCTGGCGGCCGGCAGCGGGAGGTTGACGGCGGATCGGCGAGCCGGTAGCAACGCGTTCTCCTGGGCACATCCGGCCGACCCGCGCAAGGTCTCCTGGCCGAGCACCCACCGAGGACCACCACGTTCGGCCGACCCGCGCAGACTGAGGCGATCGAAGGCGCGTGATCTTGGGTGAGCCGTCGGCCAGAGAGCAGAGGAGGACCAGCAACGACCGGCCGAGCCGTGCGACGCGGAAGGCACTGCGTCAATCCGGAACGAAGAACATCACTGGTTGCGCCGTCCCGTGGGTAACCTAGAGGCGATGAGAAGAATCGCCGGCAACAAGAAAAGTCTGAGTGGAAAAGACGGCGCAAGTGCAATGCCAGAGGGAAAAGGTAAACCTAGATTGGTTCTGATACCATGTTATGAATAGCACTTGTATTCATTATGAGGCCAATGGGCCAGTATATATACATGTACATGAGAAGGAGAAGAACAGGACTCTATCTCTAACAGAGTATCTATACAGGTATAATAGGACTCTAACAATACCTAAACAAGGAAAACTTATATATGGAAAACCTATATATGGAGAGTCTATATGAGACTATCTATATCCTTAACCCACCCCCCCCCCCCCCACAAATGCAAGGCGTATGCAATAGTATTGCATTTGGAAGGGCTGAACTAAAATAGGGAAAATCCAAAGTCCTGGTCTTGAAGTTATCGTCGTAGCACCCAACTCTTGAAAAATCGAGCTGACGAAGAAAAGCCGACGAAGAACCGAGTTGACGAAGAAAAGCCGAGTCGATGAAGAAAAATGAAATCGGCTGGCATAATGAACTGAAACCAACAAAAGAAAGCCAGCGAAGCTGAGCTGAGCCGAGGTAGTCGGAGTCGACAGAATGAGCCGATAAAAGAGCCGAGCGATGACAGAATCAAGATGCTAAAGACTTGGATGGACACAACGAAGCTAAAAATAAAAGACTCAAAGGACCGGAGCCAGCAAAAAGAGCCACGCCGACATAGCCGATTGAAAAAGAGCCGAGTTGAGTCGTGGTAATACCAAAAAAGTCGGAGCCAAAGAGCAGAAGCCGAAGGACTAGAGACAAAGAGATGTAACAAAAGCCGGAGCCGAGAGCCAAAAGCTGGAGCCGATAGAACCAAAGAAGCTGGAAGCCGCATTGGAGGAGGAGCCAACGGGACTCAAAAAAAATGGATTAAATCCATCTATGGATTTGGTTGGAGTCCGATCGAGAAGATCTCGAGCAATTGAATCGGGAGGCCGGGCATGCAGTGTGTGCGGCCGAGGAAAACGAGAAGGTGACGCGTCGGAGTCTCAAGGACGGCGCGGCCGCCGGAAACCGAGGAGTCTGCGGTGACGGCGCAGCGGAGATGGACCGGCTCTGTCGCCCGGAGATCGGGCGATGGCGCCATGATGGAGCGGAGGGTTTGGCCGAAGACGAGCGGCCGAGCAACGACGGCCTGAAGAGAGAGAGGAAAACGCGTGGGCCGAGGCGGCGACGGCTGGCTAAGCGACGCGGCCGGTGAAAGCGATGGCGTCGGTGGCGGTTTCGACGTCGCGGCGATCTGGCGACGCGGTGTTGGCGGAAGGAGCCGGAGCCGAAGCCGACGTCACCGAGGAAGCCAGAGGTGGAGCCGGCCGAGGAAGTACCGACGCCTGGTGGCGCCGCCGCCGACAGAGATGACGGGAATCCAGATGCACGCTGATGTGCCGCCACCGGGAGTTGCTCACTCCCGAGGGCAGCAACAAGGAAGACAAATCTTGACGCTAAGGTTTGAACCTAGGCTCTGTTACTATGTTATGAATAGTACTAGTTGTATTCAATATGAGGCCAATGGCCAGAATATATAGATGTACATGAGGGTATAAAAGGAAAGCATACATAAGGTAATACCTAAACAAGGAAAACTTATATATGGAAAAGCTATATATGGAGAGTCTATATGAGACTATCTATATCCTTAACATATATAATGTTTACAACTGTTATACTGGGAAACAGAGCACAGAAACTATAATCTCATATAGGATTATAGGTAAGTTTCCAACTGGAAGTAATTCACTGCTCAGTTACCAACCAATATATGGGTTAACAAAACAAAGAAATACCCGTGTTTAATGTTGTACTAGTACCAACTGATGACTGGTCCGAAGGAAAAAAATTATTAGTAGCACATCACTCACAGCAAACTATAATTTCAGGTAAGCTTCAGAGCATGTATGACAATAAATTTGTAAGATAATTAACCAGATATTTGCAAAAGAGTATAAAAAATTGATATGTACCTTAAGCCAATCATACATTGTTAATGATGTAGTCGTACAAGACCAATCAAGCACACACCGCAGCTCATACAAGAATGGTAAAGCACGGTATAATCGGAAACCCAAGTAATTTACTTGTGTTACTTTGCTAGTCAAAAATTGTCGATACAAGTTACTCTTGTTAGGGATACCATATCTGATCTGTAAAGCCTGCAGTGCCAGGGAAATTGATTTTGTAAGGTAGATGGCACGTAGAACAAGTCCTCCAACATCCCTGTGGGCTAGCTCCATTCCCCAAGCATACTCAGTGACCGAGTACGTGAAGAGCACAACATTAAAAAGATAGAAAACAACTTTTCCCGTGGCAAATGACCACAAGTATATAGTGCGGTCAACTACAATTAAGAAAAAGAGAATCTGCAGAATCAAAGGTAGAACAATTAACAAGTCCACCAGCAGGTCGTAAAATCATATATTAGAAAACTAATAAGAAAAGTGCATTAGCCTGTAAGAGCAACATAACCAGTTGAATGGGAAGAGAGCTCACCATTAGGATGGAAACAAACTCTTTAGGGAACTGATCCTCCAGCTGATAAACTTCCAAAAATTCACTCTTATTTTTTAGGACAGATTGATAGAACATGGCAACAAGAAAGAAAACTGCCAAGTCAGCACCAAAATAATATGCATAAAGATCAATCTCTCTTTTACCACCACCAATCACTGAGACAATTGGGTAAGGGAAATTTATTTCTTCAAAAAGGCCTGCCTTTTGTGACTCACGAATCTCCCTTTCTGCATCAGCTGCTGGAGTGAGTGATTTGTACCATACCGCTGATTGGCATTCTAAGGGAGCAGCATAAACAACTTCTAGTACAGCAAGAGCCATACTAGAATTTTCTTTGGTTCGTTCAATACTTTGAATCCGAACCCTACTAAAAGAATGGCACGATGAAGGCAAGTTAGCTTGACATCTTTCTTCATGTGCTATAGCAAGAACCTTATTTATTGCTGATTCTATCCTCTCTGGTTGGATTCCATCTTCTGGCCAATGGTTTACTTCCATTGTAACTTGCACAAAATATGGAGGAGATTCTGCTCCCTGTGTTAGTGACATCCAATATCTAGATAAGCCTCTCCCAATCATCCTTATGAGATTCATTACAGGCAAGTGCAAACTTTTTAGCCTCTCTCTCCAATTGTAAGGCATATCGTGTTTCTCTTCAATTTTGTTTCTTGCACTAAGAAAACTGAATTCTGTTACAGGAACCCATTCACCATCTTTGGCAGTGATTGAGCTCTGCAAGAGAGTAGATATATATACCAAAAAGAGAGGCAGTATGCTGACAACAAATGATGCCTTTATTCTATCTTCGGGAAAACCTAATCTCTGGAGAAGAGGTAAATGTACATTCAAACCACAGTGTTGGATGATAATCTGATATATATACTGTGATAGAATGTTGAGCTCAGTGTAGATCAGAACGATGACCCAAAACAAGTAACTTGGCCCATAGTTCACACAAAGCGCATATAAGAAAAGTGCTCCAAGGTAGACCATGGATAGCAAACTGAAATTCCACAGGAAAACCAGAATGAAGCAGCAATAGCAAACATAATCATAATTACTCCGCATCTGATACCATATATAACGAAAGATTAAACCTATTGGCATGCTTGTTGAAGGTTTTGCTGCAGTTCCTGTGGTATCTGAATGTGTTCTTGACAAATGGCCATCCTGTGTTTCCCTCTGACTTTCCACTACATCATAAATGTCACTTTCTGCAGGATGTTCATTGGAGTGTGATTCTTCCGGATCAATGTTCAAGAAGCTCACAATATTTGTAACTGCCTGGTTTCCAAACGACTGAACTTGGGAAACACCATCACCAATTAATTGCACAGCAGATTTTAGTGGGTTTTCCTTGTGTTGTCCTCTTACCTTCTCCCCTTTTAGCACATTAGGATGCACTTTGGTGTCACTCTCTTCAATCACGGTGATCTCAGATGTCGAACCCATAGAATTTTTTGCATCATCAGTCAGCACAAATTCTTCACTTCTCCCCCTCATTGGTGATCTCAGAGTATCAGATGAGCCCTGGAACATTAAATCTGTCATGTTCTTCTGTGTATGTGCGACAGAAAATTCGAAGGACTGAGATGATTCTGTGCTACCAATCTTATCTTCCTTGGTTGGTGATCCAATGTCATTATCTAGCAATGGGGTACCAGTTTCGCTATACAACTTAGTATTCCTCCTGCGCCGTAGGCCTTCATTGTGGGATGCATTATTGATTGGGGTGAAGGAATTCATTCTATTAAGCTGACTTTGTAAATTGTACATCTCAGATTTCATCCTTTCCACTTGCATGTTGCGCTGCCGTTTTTGCTCCTCAGACCTGCGAAGATGCTGCAGCTGTTCAGTTTTCTTTAAAGCTTTTTTCTCCTGCTCACGGACCATTGCACCAATTTGCTCAGCCTCAAGGTATCTTGATACATAATCAAACTCACCAGAACTAAAGATGTATGATTGAACAGACACCAATAGGAAGATCACTATCTCAACAAAAGCCGATCGTGATGTTATCTTAAAACCATAATCATACTTGTAGAATCCAATAATTTCATACAGGTAGTCAATTTGATCACACTTGCCAGAGCTAAACTGCCCAACATAAGGAGATTGATAAGCAAGTGACAAAACAATAAGAGCAAAATTATACATCCGTAGATACTTGAAAATCTTATTTTTCTTCTTCAGTATTTCAAGTCTCATTCTGAAGAAAACAAGAGCAAATCCCAGATAACCAAGGTGCAGAACATCATACTCCAGAGTACCAGTAATAGCAATTAATGCCAAAACTATGTCTAATAAATGGCAATAAGCATAAAGCCGTACATAATCAAGAAATGTCCAGAAGCTTTTAGTTTCCAATGAGAGGTCCCTCCAAACAAAAGCGTTTTTCCTTTGGGATCTCATCTGGCGATATGTATCCGAGTCCGAGAATCCAGATAAACGATCAGAGCGTAGCTTAAAGGAGGAAAAAATGAACACAACATAGTAGCTAACCAGCATTCGAGGATCATCAGCTATTAGCCCTGTATCATACAAATGTACAAATAGTTGGTAAATGTTCTGATTTTAGCTGAACAATAATAAAACATTGAATTGCAGTAAGTTCCAGCTAAGAAAAAGTAACAACAACATACCCAGCCAGCATTTTGAGCAATAATCAAAGAAAATTCTTGAATTTTTCCAGCATTCACGGCAATGGACTTCAATGTCATTGATACCATGTAACCAGGTCATTCCATATTTCCAAAGAGCAAAATACTCGAGTACTAAGATGGAAGCAAAGAGAAAAACAAAAAGGGGCCACAGTTTCTGGATTAGATCTCTGTTCATAAGAATACATACGACAAGGCACATGATGTAAAAGATCGATACAACATTCAACAATGTAAAGCTTGCCAATAATAACACAATCATATTAATTTCCAGACCTCGCAGTTTAAAAAGATTTTCTATCCAGAATCTCATGTAGCACTTAAATGTTGTCTTCTGAGTCTCAAATCTTTCTCTTTTCAGAGCAACAATCCTTTTCTTGTCCCACTTATGGCTTTCTTTTGACATTCCCCAAATCTTTGCAAATGAGTATTTGTTGTCCTCATCTGAGCCCTTGGTCATATTCTGTACAGATTCTGATGTCTGATAAGTGTTGCCTGAGTTAAGTGATGAACTTGAGCTGCTACCTATAAGGCCTTGGACTTTCGAGAACAACAAAGTAAACTTATTTGACGAATGATTTTCCTCGCTACTGCCAAGAGGACTAGAAGATGGATCGGAAGAGATAAATAGTTGGCAAGGCTCTTCCCATCCACCCTCGTGTACTAGAGATCTTGGCATCAAATCCAACCAATGGAACACATTATATTGAATGGTGCAAGCCACAACCACCAAAACTTTTCCTCTAAGCCCATATTCGACACCCCAAAACCCAGAATCATAATGTTTCAAACCAAGAAACAGAGACAAGCCATGGAAGCGCTGACCAGGACACATTTGAGCCGGTTTGCACAACATTTGAAATAGGTACTCAGATGCAGCAAGTAAACCAGTGTAGACAAGGTAAACCTTTGAAGGAATTCGAGACACTTTCGGTAAAGTAGAAAACACAATGAGGCCTAACAGATAAATAAGGCCAGACAAACTGATTGATGATAGGCCAGCGTAAAACACACTGATTGATAATATTTTCTCACTGTGCCAAATTAGCAACCTTCTTAGGAACCCGAGAAGACCAGATTCAGAAGCATCAGACACACTAAAGTTCCTGTCACTATTCTGCCTTCTTTCATAGCTGTAAAGTTGCATCACTATTAGAACAGCCAATGATTGCCAAACATTTTCCAACAAAGAGGCTTCTGGATCAAAGCCCAGATCAGGATATAGTTTACACAACTTTGAGACTGACTTTGCAAAGAGTGGAGAAATACTCAGGCTGTAGGTGAAAATAAAGACCACAGCAGCATATAATTTTAGTGGAAACCAAAGTCGCCTCTTTGTCTTTTCCACGAGCTGCCTTCCAATTATCCAAAGTAGAAGGAAGAAAAGGTAACCAAATGATATATAATTTGGAGTCACCAAGTATAGAGTGAAAAGAATTGTGAGGAAAGCCACATAAGTTCCATATGAGCGATACACAGAAAGAAACTTCTGACCGATTTTACTGAGATATGATGCAATTTTTTTGTCTGCAAAACATAAAAAAAAAAAAAAGGAAAATGGCATGTCATAAAAACAAAAATTCAATTAATAAATCACATTATACAATAGAGAGCATAAAAGGCAGAGTTATCAAAGTAGTCAAGTTCCGGATTTTTCTACTAAACAAACAAATATTAACTTCTACTGTATTCTTACAAAGTTTGTACACCATGAAACAGCTGCAAAGAAGACCATGGAAGTGAAGCACTCCTACATTGGCACTATCCTGCCCCCCTTTTCAGCGGAAAACATTAACCCCACCAGGTTAGGCATTAACTGAAGGAGGATGGCATTTGTGAAATGTTAAACCTAGCCTCCTAGGTGGACTAAACATGCCATAGTTCATGTTCTAATTTATTCAACATGTCTTGCCAAAAAAAAAAATTTGATATAAATTTACATAATGGCAGGGTTATTTATACCATGTGAATTGTGGCAGGCTTGACCATTTCGAGAATTTTGTGAGCTGTAAACTGACAGGAGAACTGATTTGTTCAAACCAGCCTTTAGTATACTGAATCCAACAGGTGGACAAGGTGTATGACGAAGAACCGCAGAGAGTGCAAAAAGCATTTTAAAACCATGACTATGCACAGCACAGAAGCAAACTATTGAACCGATCTTCACGAAGTCCTTTGTTTTAGCATTATTTGAGAGACCTGCAAGATGCATCAGAGAGCAGAATGTCTTTATGATAGTATAAAAAAAGCGGGGGCGGGGGGGGGGGGGGGTGTTTTAATTTTCACTTCAAAATAACTAGTCAATATGCAAATGTGTGTGTGCAGAACTCATGAAAAGGCACAGCTATCACATGATTACAATAGGAGAAATAACAAAGCAGTCAAACAAAAAAGCAGAAAGTCAAATAAGCAAAGAATAAAATGCCTATCCACGCCAAAATATAACTATGCAAGAATTTATTCACTGGCATGTATAAAATGATAACTCCCACTTAAAAGTAAGAATAGGAACTCGTGATTTTAACCATCCAATTGTGTGACATAGAATTTGCAACCAATTTGACTATTCAAGTAATGGGATGCACTTGTACTAGGCGGTACTTCAATCCATGGTCATAGGTCCCCCTTACTGCATATACTTGCATACATCCCAAGTACTACAACGTATTTTGCAATATTGCATGCAATTTCAAATGATAATTACTGCTTTGCTGCTTCACGACATATATATACAAGTGGAGGGATACACTTGTATGAGGTGACGAACAGATTCATGGTGATCAAACTACCTTACAGCATGGAGTTACATGCATCCTGATTACTCCAACATGTGCATTTATGGCCAAATATTATGTATCTGTTAATTGAACTAAGATAATATTCTTTATACTTTATAACTTTCATGTGCATGCTACTCAATCCACATGTATCTTACTGAGAATTTGTTCCCATGCTCATTTATTATTTTGCAAGTAATCAATAAATGGCATGCCGTAACTATCCCAGTATCCCTTGATCATGGGCTACGGCCTACGGGCAAATCTGCTGTATCTTCAATGAGCAAAAACGGGATCTTTGATATTTAGACAATTTAATCAGTTACCATATTATGAACAGGACTGGGTTGTCATCTATTCTACAAATACAAACAAGGTTACCTTTACGGAGAACCAGAGAGGCAGAGAACACAAAACAAAGGGTGCGCACCTAACTGTGAGAGTACCTCCATTGTTAATGTACCACTGCGCTCCAGAGCATTGGAGACTAGATCAAGCTGAAGAATGTACAGTATTGAAAAATGCACCTCACAGAATAACACTAAGATCTGACGCAGTCTCTTGTTGATGGAATGATTCACCAGAAACACCAGGAAAAAGCACACTGAAACAAAAGTAATGCTCATTAGCTATGGTTCAGCAGATTCAACTCGAATAAATTAATAAGGGAGAACGATGATATGTAGATGCTATAAAATGATTTAACAAGATAAACAAAGCAACTACAAAGATAAACAACGTAAAGTAGAATGGTGTTTGTTGCAGGACTGACTTGATCAACTGAACTGAGAAACTATTTAGCAGAATAGGACAATGATGTGAAAGGACCTCTAAGAAAGGCTAAGAAATACTTCACAAAATAGGACTATTTTGCACATTCATGGTCATACAGTTTACAAGTTCCACGAAAGGACTAGAAGAAAAAAGAAAATAAACCTTAAGAGCATCCACTATGGAGAGGTCATTGTTGGCATTAGTATGATCTATATACCAGTCACCAATCAAAGCAGAATATGAGCTGTTCGTAGATGAATAATTCAAGCAGTGCATATCGAGTTTAATAAGATTATAAAATGAAATGCAAAAATCAGATAATATATTGTTTTTCCCAATTTTTATAGTACATAATAACAACTACCATGAATTAAAAAAGATAACAGAGAGAAGGAATGTTTCACCATACTGTAAACAGCATGAATAAATCCCGGTTTCATCACAAGAAGAAATAGTAACATCAAAGTAATTGCACGTGAAAGTTTGCGTAGACCCCACGCTACCGTTGCTACAATCAAAACCATTGTATCTTCCTTCTCTGCAAAGAATATGCCAATAGCACATTAGCACTTAAGTCAATGGCGTCATACAATCCAGAAATGTTTGAAATATCAAACATAGGACACTAAAGCTGCGATATAATCTATCAGAAATAAGATCTAAAGAATCAACTTGTGACAAATATGATTGAGGTACTTGTTATTATGGAAAAAAAATTAATATTTTCTATGTGCCATGCACCAACTTTATGCAAAACCCATAGCCCTCCCAACCACAACTATATGGTCATTACTCATTACTGTGTGCTCCAATGACCTGGTACCCTCAACACAGCAGCCATGGACCACACAATCAGATCAAGTGGTCTCTCAACAATGTGACCACCTCCACTCAACACTCATTGAAGACAAAACAGCAACTGCAGGAAAAAAATAACTTGCCTAGAACAGTCAAAACACTAATGCTGGGAAATTTTATGACTTACTGACAATGATTGTTGGAAAGCATCAAATAAAAAACAGCATCTGCAGAGGGGGAAAAAAACCTTGCCTAGAACAGTTATACACTTATACTGGGAAATTTTAATACTTATTGACAACAATTGTAGGACAATTCCCATTTCAGTTTCATGGTTGGATTTAAAATTCCAAACAAACATCTCGGAGAATTCATGTCTGGATCGTGCTAAGATTTGGGAAACTCAAAAAAGGATTCGAGAACTTGTCTACATTATATATCTTGTAAACTTTCAAAGTACAAGCATAGGTACAATCATACAAGCATTAACAGTTCATTAACACCACAGAAAATCCCAACCATCATAGTCTGTTACCAAGGGGCAAACACCCAACGCACAGCAAGCACCATACATTACAAAAAAAATATCAAGATTTGCAGTCACACACAGTTCCCAAAGCAACTGCAAGCACACCCCTCTCTCTTCTTACATGTCTTCTAAGACCAAGACTATCAATTTCCCCTCCTCACTTCCCAGCAAGACTGATAGGGCTCCTTCCCTTCCCCAGCCATGGTGCTTTGCGAGATGGCACAGCCATTCCGAGAAGTATCTGACAAGAATCTGTCATGTGCATGTGGGCCCCAACTAGTTTAGCAATTAGGGTAATTAGTTTCCATCTTGACACTTTCTTTTGGTTAGGTGCTATCTTTCAGATTTCCTTTTAAACAGTTTCTATGCTTTAAGTTCTAGCACCACTATATGAGGAAGCATTTTAATCATTTTCATCAAGCAAGAAATAATGATGTAGAATTCTCCCCAAGTCTAGTCTTTTCACTATAGTTGCACTCCCTCCTCTTCAAGATGCACTCCCTCCTCTTCAAGATGCAGCCATCCAGCATTCATGCCCCCTTCCTATAGTACTTACCCCGTAATGATTTAATGAACTAAGGATCATTACAGCATCGAAGTGTGTTTGACATGCATCAACATGGGAAAATCTTTTCTGACAAGTGAGTCCGAGCACCACTGCCTGGCTCACCCGTAATGTGCTGGAACTGTTACCGGCGTACCAGCAAAACCAGGGCAGGTTTAAAAATCTCATACAAAGGATATACATGAAGCTTCAGACCCAAAGTATTGTTCAAGATTAAGGCACTAAAATATCTAAAAACAGGTTGGCGACATGATTCAGAACTCAGAAGTTCAGCATTGGATGGCATAGCGGGAATTCAAATATTTACCGAACGGAATGCAGGGTCAGTTAAAAAGGGACTTGCGCTCACATCCATTGTTGTCAACGTGAGGCGAGGCGCCAGCTCATCGCCTGGACGCCTAGGCGCCTAGGCGAGGATTAGGCGAAGGTCAGCATTTTCAGTGCCAGCATCTGTAGCAGCAGGCCAGCAGCACAAGCAGCATCAACACAAGCAACATCAGCATCTGTAGACTGTAGCAGCAGGCCAGCAGCACAAGAAGCAATATTAGCAGCTGAGCAGCGGCTGCAACACTGCAGCAGGCCATTTGGATGAGCACAAGCAAAGCATCGGCAGAGGCTAGGGGCAGAGCATTAACATCAGCGGCAAAGCACCAGCAGCAAAGCATCAGCGGCAAAGCATCAACGGCACAACCTCGGCGCGACGGCACGGCGCGCAAACCCTAACCCACCCCGTAAGTTATCCCCTCTAGCCTTCGCTCCTCCAGTACCCTAGTCGGCCGCGCGAGCTCGCCTGGACGCCCCGGGCGACGCCTGAAACGTCCAGGCATCCGCCTTGCTCCAGCCAGGCAAGACGAGCGGGGATGGCGAGCTTCCTCCAGCGCCGGGACGCCTAGGCATGACCTTGACATCAATGCTCACATCCAAGGTTAATTTACCCAATGGAATGCAGGGTCTATTCTAAGGTACTTGAGCTAGATGAGTTTCTCATCTACAAGCCATCCAAAGAGTACCACAACACCCAATTATGCTTTGAAACCAAGAAAAAAGGTAAGAAGGATAACATTGTTTTAATGGGTTCGAATAGAACTTCAAGCATCTCCTGTTCAAGTTGTTTTGTTGACTAGAATAGAACTATTCAATAATATGAGGGGCTAAGGACTGAATAATTTCCAAAAAGTCCGAAACTCAAAAACAAAAACAGTAGAAATATACAGAATTTGATGCGGCAACTTCTTCTGAGGGCTTTTTATTGATATTGTCATAATTAAATACATCATACACATCCAACCATTCTTCAATTTATGACAAATTATCTAACAGAGCATTATTTTACTGGATTGACAGCCTGGACAACTAGGGATGTGATCGGATCGGATACGGTCGAATATCGTCCTATTCATATCCGTATCCGTATTTTTTATCGAATACAGAATCGAATACGAATAGTGTCGAATACAGAATCGAATACGAATTATACAGGATAATATCGATTCTGAATCTGATCGAATACGGATCGGAATCAACATGGATACGAATAATATTAGTCGGATATTTTAAAATCCAATTTCAGTTTTTTTCCAAAATCGGTCCAAATTTAAATTCAAAGCTCCAAAAGAAATATATTTGTATCTTTTTTTTTTTTGCCTTTTTATCCCTAACTTGTCATACATGTGACTCTGTGAGTAACAATGTACCCCATTGCAATAATTGAACCAAATGATTTGCAGCTGGCATATCTTCTTTGAATCCTAAGTAGCCCTCTGAAACGCCACTTGCCAATTTACGTACCATCTTTACCCAAATATCTCCAAATTAGCATCTAGCACACATGAACACATTATATCTTGTCATCCAATGCACCCGATCCTACGAAAGTTGAAACATGTTAAATTGTTAATGTGTTATTACGAACGTGTTATTCGGATAATATCCGTATGTCATATTCGGATATTATCCGAACAAAAACTCGGATATTCCGTATCCATCGGATAATCAGTGTTCCATATCCGTATCCGTATCCATGTAAATTATCTGTATCCATATCCTTATCCGAGAAATCAACTGGATATCTGTGAAACTATCCAAATCATCATCCAAATCAATTCGGTCGGTCGGTCGGTCGGAAAATATCCGTACCAGTTCCATCCCTATGGACAACCAATGAAAATAAATTGAAAATGCTTATTAATGACAATGTGATGCACTTACCATCAATAAGGTGATCATCACTCGACGATGGCCCCTCGTCAGAAGTCAAGTAAAGAAAAACAGAATTGTTTACAAGATTGCACAGTGCAACAAAGACTCCAAGGCAGAATTGTGCAAGTAGAAATAATCCAGGAATAGAATAGTGCCAGAGCCCAATAGTTTCCCAAATCATCATATCCTGAAATATTGATCTAATAAATTTTATGAACTTTGATAGTCATAATAATTTCCAGTGGACTTGTATAGCTAACTGGCATACCTTTTGAAATCTTTTGTTAAAGAATGTGAATGCCACATTGAATACATATGTGCTGGCTGCCCATAGCAGAATGAACACTAGGAGTGACCCATTCAACCGATGCATTTGGAATAAGGAAGGAAAAGCATATAAAATGTATCCAACATATGCTAGGAGACCAAAAGCACAAATACTAGTAAAGTTGAAACTCCAAAAGGAAAGGGCAAGCAACAAAACCTGCGATAGTCATCAAAAAAAAATTAATCAGATGGGAAATACTAAGATATTTTTTAGTCCAGAAGAGTATGACATTATTTCTGTTTCTCTCAAACACATGCATCAAAAAATGAGCAAAGCCACAACGCTTGTATTCAGAAACACAAGATTGAATATAACTGCAAAGCACCTCCATAACAGTATCCAAGAATACTATCATTTCAATATGCTACCCTTCATTCTATTTTGTCCCAAGTAGGGTTGAAGCATGTCAAGAGTCATCTATCTCTCTCTCTCTCTCGTGGCCCATGCAGCCCATGAGGCTCAACTAATCCTGTGTATATATATAACTGCCCAATAATGAATACGATGCACAGTTGTGAATAGCAAAATCTCTCAATTTCTATAATATGGTGTCAGAGCCAAGCATACAGAAGATGAGCGTAGCAGAGATGCGGATGCTACGGTGATCTACGGTCATACAAGATGAGATCAAATCTGCAATGATGATATACCTGATAGAGTTGGGGTAGCAACATTTTGAAGAAAAGCTTGTCCAAAATCGTCTAAGATGGTTTGAACATCTCCAACGAAGGCATCCTGAGGAACCGATGCGTAAATGAATTTAAAGTCGTCTTGAAAACATAAGAGGCGGAGGTCGACCGAGACTAACATGGGAAGTAGTAGTTAAAAGATACTTGATAGATTGGAAGGTTTCCAAAGATTTGACGTTGGATAGGAGTGCATGGAAGTTAGCGATTCACGTACCAGCACCACGACCTAAGATTGAAGGTTTAGGGGTTTTATTGACTTTGATTGGGTTTCTTTCCTAACCCACCCCAACTTATTTGGGGCAAAAGGATTGGTGGTGGTGGTTGTTGTTGTTGTCGTCGTTTCTATTGGTATCGGAGCCAAACCCTAGCCTCAACATGCCACCTCATTGTCGCCGCTACTAACTTCACTGCCAGTGAGCCTCCAGTGACCTCAGGGGACTTTCACATCGTGAATCAGGTTGTCCCCTGTAGTCCTCAAGCTCGGCCTTCGTCATTGTGTTGGATCGAGCTCCCTCTACCACCGCTGGCCTCAATTCGCACTGGATCAAGCTCCCTCTGCCACTGCTAGCCTCGATTCGTGCCAAATCGAGCCCCCTTCACCGATGCTGGCCTTGATCCTAATCGTTGATGGCCTCAAATTCAGCGATTTGTGGTCGCCGATTCTCTGGGACGAGAAGTAGGCCAAGCCACTTCTCCTCTGTGACAAGGCTGAGCCGCTTCTTGCGGCGGAGTTGGAGGACACAAGGCGAGGCGCGTTGCGTGCCGTTGGTGGTGGAAATGAAGGTATTCAACGGGATAAGGTACTGCAGAATCGGCACCGGTGCTCGGTACTTGTGATTTCCTACCCTTACTCTACTACTACTGTTGATTCTTTACCTGAGTGCTTTGGTGTTATGTGCAACACAAGTTGGTCAAATTCAGCCTCATATAAGCAATTTGCAGACTTAGTTGTGTTAGTTGCGGTCTTTTCTTGGTGAATCTTCCAGTTTTACAACACCATCACGTTCGCTTCACTCCCATGGGTATTGGATTCAGAAGCTTCTTTCCATGTGACATATGATACCATCTCAACTTATATCATGTCGTCCTGCTGCAGATGGAATCAAGATTGAGACAGCTAATGGCACACTTTCCACATTTTCAGATGCCTCATTTGTGTCTATACTCTCCATGAATGTCAACTCTGTTGGGCAGCTCGCAGATATGAACTGTTTTGTTGGATTTAATGATAGCTCCCGCTTTGTGCAAGATCATCAGACAAAAGCTGTCATTGGTACGGGCCATCGTAAGAGAGGTTCTGCAGGGCTCTATGTTCTTGATCGTATGAGTCTCCCTTTATCCTCCACTCTTGGTACTACTCCTACTCTGTCATCTTCTGTTGTTGGTTCATCTACTCTTCATCCTTCTGCATCTACTTCTGTTTGCAAGTCTTTCACTCAATGGCATCATCACTTGTTGCACTTGTGTGGCCCACTTCTTTGCACCTTGATTCATCAAGGACTCAAGGTGTTCTTGGTCCTGTTTCTATTGACACAATTTTTAGTGCAAGGGTTGTAGACTTGGAAGTACAACTCACATACCCTTCTAGTTTTTCTAGATCTGATCGTCATGTTCATTTGGTCCATTGAGATGTTTGGGGTCCTCCTTTGGCTTCAAATGTTGGTCACATTTACTATGTCATCTTCATTGATGACCACACACTACATTAATCTACTTCATGAAACACCATTCGCAATTGATTTCCATCTATAGTTTTTACTCAGATGGTTCACACTCAATTCGCTTCTGTCAATCGTGTTATTCGTTCCGACTCTGGAGAGTATCTTTTATCAGCTTTTCATCAGTTCCCACCTTTTGAAGGTACTCTTCCTCAGCTTTCTTGTCCTGGTGCTTATACTCATAATGGTATTGCTAAGCGCAAGCATCGTCACATCATTGAGACTGCTTGTACTCCTCATTTCCTCCATTGTTCCCTCTAAGATAGTCTATCCATCAATCGTCAACCTTCTTCCAAACTTCATGACAGGTGTCATGGTGAGATCCTATTTGGAGCACCTCCACTCTATGATCATCTTTGTGTCTTTGGATGTACCTATTATGTTCTTCTCGCACCTCATGAGTGTACAAAGTTGAGTGCTCAGTTAGCTGAGTGTGTGTTTCTGGGTTACAGTTCTAAGCATAAGGGCTATCACTACCATGATCATTTAGCACGCCATATTCGCATTTCTCGTGATGTAACCTTTGATGAGGGTCGACCCTTTAACCATTCTTCTACACATCCTACTTCTATTTCCATAGAGTCCACCGCTTTCTTGAGTTTACCCCTTATTTCCACATCAGACTTCCTCCTTCAGGTCAGCTTCCAGCTTCACCTTCTACCTCACTAGCTCCTCTTCTAGTTCAGCCTCCGGTATCACTGTCCTCAGCAGTTCCTCCTTGTGTATATTTTCCACCAGCTCATGTAGCCACTCACATTTCTCCTTTGCCCTTCAGCTATGTCCACCGACCAAGGGTTCCTCAGTCTTCCTCTCCTTTACCTGATCCTCCGATCAGTACCACTCACTCTAACACCCTCCTACAATACCACAGTATTCTATGATCGTTCGTCTATTCAAGCCCAGCGAGATGGGGTTTTCCTTATGCCGGTGTTGTATCTGAGCCAAGTACATATCATGAGGCAGCTTGTATACCTGAATGGCAGTTGGTTATGTCCGAGGAGCTTGAAGCACTTGAGCATACAAGCACCTAGGATCTTGTTCCTTTACCATCGTAGGCAGTTCCTATCACTTGCAAGTGGGTGTATAAGGTGAAGACAAGATCAGATGGTTCAGTTGAGCGATACAAGGCTCGTCTTGTTGCTAGAGGTTTCCAGCAATCTTACGGGCGAGACTTTGATGAGACTTTTGCTCATGTTGCTCACATGACAATAGTGTGCACTCTCATTGCTGTTGCAACTATTTGCTCATGGGCTATATCAAATGTATGTCAAAATGCCTTTCTTCATTTGTGATCTACGTGAGGT
Source organism: Rhipidocladum racemiflorum (assembly GCA_036346355.1). NCBI lineage: Eukaryota > Viridiplantae > Streptophyta > Magnoliopsida > Poales > Poaceae > Rhipidocladum > Rhipidocladum racemiflorum. The sequence continues at coordinate 62,969,781 of CM070570.1, forward strand.
CTATATGCAAACACCCCTAGGTGCTGAGGCTCGGTGTGCTCTATATGGCCTCAAGCAGGCTCCCCATGCTTGGTTTGAGTGTTTCAGTTCTGTGATTCGAGCTACTTGTTTCCCTTCAAGTGAACATGTCCCCGCCTTGTTCATTCACTCTTCTGAGTGTGGTCGTACTCTACTTCTACTGCATGTAGATGATATGCGAATCATAGGAGATGACATTGACAATGTGGCATTTGTCAAGAAGAAATTGAGTGAGCAGTTTTTGATGTCATATTTGGGACCACTGAGCTATTTTCTTCAGATCGAGGTTCATTATGATGGTGATGAATACTATACCACTCAAGATTATGTTCAAGATCTGCTTGCTCAGTCCAGTATGACTGATACTCGTACTACTGCTACACACATAGAACTTCACATGTAGCTTCATCCTACATATGGTGTACCATTGGCAGATCCTTCTCGCTATCGTCAGCTTATAGGGAGTCTTGTTTATCTCACTGTCACCAAGCCAGACATTGCTCATGCTATGCATGTTCTCAATCAGTTTTTTAGTGCACCCACATCAGTCCATTATGGTCATCTTTTTGTGTTCAGATACTAGAGGGAGATTGCATCAAGATGCCCATTCTATGCTAGTTCGAGTCAGCTCTAGCTTCAGGCTTAGGCCCTGTTTGGCAGAGCTCCAGATCCCAGCTCCACCTCAGAGCTGAAACTTGTAGATTAAAATAAAGTGACTTAAGTTTATAATTTTATTCTAAAATGTTAACAAGATGACCCACCTAAACACTCTTAATATACCCACAGCTCCAGCTCCACGAATTTGGTGGAGCTAGGAATACCTAGCTCCACCAACTCCAAGAATTTGGTGGAGCTGGAGCTCTGCCAAACACCCTCTTACTCTAACTCCACTTGGGCAAGTGATCCTATTGATTAGTGTTCTATCACTGGCTACTGCATATTCCTTGTAATTTGCTCATTGTATGTAAGTCCAAGAATCATGTTCTAGTGCAGAGGTTGAGCCTCGAGCTCTTGTCACCACCTCCTCAGAGATTGTTTGGCAGCTTCATTCGCTCTTGGTTAATCTTGGTGTCACGTGTGATGCTTCTACACCATTGTTCTGTGACAAGACCAATGCCATTCAGATTGCAAGTGATTTTCTACACCATTGTTCTGTGACAAGACCAATGCCATTCAGATTGCAAGTGATCCAGTCAAACATGAGTTGACTAAGCACATCGGTGTTGATGCATCATTCCCAAGGTCTCATTGCCACGACTATTGACCACAAGTATGTGCCTTCAAAGCTTCAAGTTGCAGAGTTTTTCACAAAGGCTCAAACTCGAGAACCACATCAGATTCATCTACTCAAACTCAATGCCTCAGATCCTCCACCTTGAATTTGAGGAGGGTGTGAAGAATCATGTATATATTAGTACTCCCCCCCCCCCCCCCCCACACACACACACACACAAAACATATGGCCCATGAGGCTCAACAAATCTTTGATGTATGTATGCGCACAGTTGTGAATAGCAAATCCTCTCTCAATTTCTCTAATAAGCCTATCTATAAATCTTACATGACATACTACCTCAAAACTAGTTTGCATTCCATACAACTGGTATTTGAAATTGAATGGTTAGTCAACCATAACTTTAAGCCTGATATTGGCATATTAGGGGTGTTAGGGTTACCACTTGGCATGAGACTGCTCAAGAATTACTCTGTAGCCGCATGGATGAATCATATGCTTGTGGTCTATGAGAGAAAGGCAATGCTATTCGAAACAAGTTATAATGGTATAGTCCCTCCCGGATGCTGTTTTGGAAATTAACACAGTATCTAAAATACTAAATGAAACATTCTCATGGGATGGCTAGTTTGGCTTGTGTGTTAGCTCTTAACATAATTGAATATGACTATAATTGATACTAGACTAGAATTCCCAATTTGTTCTTATAATGTCTTCTTATCCTCATTGCATGAAGACGTGCGGCTGAAGTGTTTCTATTTTCTTCCTAGCTGTGTTTGCATCATCACTGCACGGGCCATCAAGACCATATATGACCTGCACATCAGTGACTATAGAACATAGGTAGGAACAAGGAGAGATGGCATGCCCCGCCAAGCATAAGAAGAATGTGAACAGCAAGGAATAAGCCTATAACAAAGAAAAGGAGAAGAATACCGGGAAGCCATAAGTGAAGAAGTTGATGCTAAACGTTCTGAAAACTGATCCTCTCAGTAATACATTAGCATGCCTTCTGCCAGATCTGAAGTACAGAAAGTTATTTAGCAAGAAAATACAATATGAAGTGGTAAATCTAGATAAGTATTATGGAAAATAACACTTCCATAAAACATATGTGCATTGAAGATTACACATCTTTTGCTTCATATTCGACTTAATTCCATGTCATATGAGATATTATTTATTATTTTCATCGTTTAATCATCGCCTAGGCAGTTGCCTAGGCATCCAGGCGGTCCGAGCTTGCCACGCCTAGCCGGACCAGCCATGACAACTATGGTCTTTTGCCTTCCCAATATAGGCATGGACAACAATTGGACAAAGCAATGGTAACAATGGTTGGATGGGCAGCAGCGGTTGCTGCTAGCACGACTAGAGTTGATGAAGAAAGAAACCATTATCCGCTTAGGCAGCCACCCCTAGGTGCTCAGCGACAGCCCTCCACCCCGATTTTGATGTAATCGGCCGTCTGGGCGGGGGAGTACCTAGGCAGGTCCAAGGTGAGCGTTAGGCGACCAGGCGGAGCAAGGCACGGCGATGGCTAGGCGTCCGAGTCTATGTGTAGGCGGGCGACTGAAGCAAGGTGGGTGTCACAGTCGGCGTACAAAAGGAGCTGCACTGTGACCCTAATCCCCATTCAACTTAGGGTTAGGGTTCGGCAGCTGCCGCAAATTCGCCCTTTACCCCGCATCGCACGTCAGCCCCGACAGCAAGAGCGATGTCGCTGCCAGCCAGATTGACATCGCCGCCGTCCGCTGCCTCCTCCGACTCGGTTCGACCTCCACAGCCCGAATTCAGGCATCAATCCATCGGATTCAACCTCCCTACCGTTGGAATCACCCTCCTCGCCCCGAATTCAGTCATCACGGTGTCGGATTCAAAACCTGCTGCTCTAGCCTCCAGGTACCTCCCTCTTTTGGTCTGTTGTGGATGTGCTTGTGCTTGTGCTTGTGCCTTGTGCCTTGTGGTCTGCTCTGCGCCCCTGCTCTGCTTGTGCTCATGGCCGTGCTCTGCTCTGCTCTGACCTAATGCTTTGTTGATATGTGCTTGTGCTGCTGACCTGATGCTTTTCTGTGCTTGTGCTATTGCTTGCGCTTGTGCTATACTGCTATTGCTGGCTACAGGCTGCTGCTTTGCTGATATGTGCTTGTGCTGCTGACCTGCTGCTGGCTGCTGGTTCTGCTATTGCTTGTGCTGCTGGCTCTGATATTGCTTGTTATTGACTTCTGTGATATTGTGGTTGTCACAGACTGCTGTTTTAATTCACCCGCCTAGGCGGCCTAGGCGCTAGGATAACACTGGAAGAAACAGGCACTCTATTTGTTTTATTCTCAAAATTTTATAACAGAATACTCCACATCAGTGTCCTTTTCCTGTTTTCCATAATAAACTGTGATTCCGATATCATTTAGTAATTGAGCTCCTTTGTGTTGTTATTTCTCTAATTTCACTTAATTGTGTTGTTAGTGAGCTAATTTCCCTAATTCCAATAATCCAGTTGTTTTACCAAGTCAAGAAAAACAGAAAATGAAACTGAATAACTTCAACTATTCAACAGAAAAAAAAATTTATTTGCATACCGAGATTGGCGAACCAAAAATGCATTCCTAGAAGGCAGAAGATTCTCTGTTAAGCTATCATTTTCTGGAGATATAAGGGAATCCATTTCTTGTATGTCTTGTTTGGCTGATGACAGCTATGATGAGAGAAAAAGAACCATTATTAGAAGGCAAAGATATTTTGTCTACTGAAAAGCCAAAAACTTTGCGAAGCAATAGTAGTTTGACTGTTACTGATTCTTAATTGGGACTAACAAAATGTTACTCTGTGGCGCTATTTCAAATGATGTATAATGTATCACATGTTACTTCCCTTTAGTTTGCTCGTTTTGATCCATATAGTTCATTATATCCATCCAAACAAACAAACAACAACGCTTTTACCTGATGGAACACTAAATGCTACATTTTGGCTAACACTACGCACAACATTCAAATAGTATGTAATGCCCCTCAACATATTACCACCATAACCAACAGCACAGTTGATTTCAACATCATATGTTCCATTTCAATCAGCATGAACCTAATGTATAGCAACATCTAAATTGAGGCTACAACTTACACTATCCTGTCAAAAATAAAAGTGGTTACAACTCACACTAGACACTAGCTGAAGAATATAAAATACAGTTGTGGCATCTCGGAAGTTTGAAAAACTAAGATAACATACATGATACATGTAGGGTGGCTTTGCTCAAAAGAGTAGCTGTAACATATGCATTATGCACAAGTCACAGGCTCACAGCATAATAAGCTTAAGATGTAGGTGCCCTTCCTACGATTATGCAATCAACAAAAATTCCTATAATCACATGTTGAGCTGCGACAAGGATGTATTATACATTTTGCGACAAGGATGTATTATGTTAGAGATAGTCCTGTTATTTAGTATCTATATTAGAGATAGAGTCCTGTTATTCCTTTTCTTCATGTACTCTATATATTGTGGCCATTGGCCCTCATATTGAATACAAGTCTTATTCATAACATAGTATCAGAGCCTATGTTCAAACTCTAGCCTCAATCTTTTTCCGCTGCCGCCGTGCCCGGGAGAAGCAATTTGCTCTCCCGGGCAGGCACCAATCTACACAGCGATCACCTCGCCATCTCCGACGCACGCGTATTCCATGGCCGCAGCGCCGCCACCGCCTTCCGCGTCTTCATGATCCACATGGACGCTTCAGGCACTTTCCAATCTACTACGGCACTTTCCAATCTACTACGGCACCATGCGCTCCTCTGCCGTCCTCCGCCTTGGCCGCCTCGGTCGCCTGCCTGACGTGGCCATCTCCGCCCGTGGCCATCGCGCCTACCTCTGACGCCTCTTGCGGCGTCTCACCGCCTTCGCCGATTCAACCTTCGTCGGCTCCGGCACCCGCCCGCTCGGCCACCTCGACCGGATCGCCAAGACGCCGGCCCATGCTCGAGCCTGCTATCTCAACCGCCTCAGCGCTGGATTTTCCAACGACAGCCCCCCCCCCCGGTCTACGCCTCCGTGAGCCAACCTCCGCGCTGTCCACAACTCACGCGCGCGATCGCTCGGTCTCTGCGTCGGTCCGACTTCTCCGTCGCCGTTCCGGCCCGACGCATTGGCGTCCTCAACGTCTTCCCGTTGAGCTCCGACCGCCGCACACCTCCGTCGACCGGCTCCAACTTCGTCACCCTTCAGCGAGCCGGTCCACCTCCGGTCGCATCCGACGTCGACTTCGAACGACGGTCCACCAAGCCGCATCTCCAGCGCCCCTCCAGCACCGCCCGCCCGCCGAACTGGCTGCTTAAGCTTCACGTCCTTGAGCTTCACATCCGTGTGCAAGGACTAGATAAGGATTTGTTCAAGTCTCCAGTCGTGAGAAGCTATCTATTATTCCTTTTGCTTTTGCTCTGCTTCAAGTCCGTGGTCCAACGGGAAGTCAAGGCACTTTCGTCGGCTTGGTAGTTTTCGGGCTACTGCTTTTTAGTATTGCGGCTATTATTCCTAGTATTTTCTTAAGAGTCTTCCGTTGCGTCCATCCAAGTCTTTAGCATCTTGATTCTGTCGTCGCTTGGCTCCTTTATTGGCTTAGCTCATTCTGTCAACTCTTATTACCTCGGCTCGGCTTCGTTTTGTCGGCCTCGTCAGTTCTTCTTTGTCGACTCGTACCGTCAGCTCTTCTTCGTCGACTCGGCTCTACCTTCGACTTCTGTTCGTCGATTTGGCTTCTTCGTCGACTTTTCTTTACCGACTCGGTTCTTCGTTGGCTGTTCTTCGTCAGTTCGATTTTTCAAGAGTTACATGCTACGACGGCTACTTCAGGATTACGACTTTGGATTTTCCCTATTTTAGTTCATCCCTTCCAAATGCAATGCTATTGCATACGCCTTGCATCTATATTAGAGATAGAGTCCTGTTATTTAGTATCTATATTAGAGATAGAGTCCTGTTATTCCTTTTCCTCATGTACTCTATATATTGTGGCCATTGGCCCTCATATTGAATACAAGTCTTATTCATAACATATTATACATTTATACTCGAAACAACAAGAAAAGAATAAATGACTAAAGTCACACATAACAAGTTACACACGAGTGGTACCAAAGCATCACCCTTGCTACACATAGCACATACTCCATGTTAACCCTTCAGTTAAGCGTGGATGAAAGCCAGTATTCAGTAATTTATATCAACAATTTAAGCAATTCATGTTTACAATGCGCTGGCGCGCTGCACTTCATCTCTAGTTAATATAAACAAGTCTAGGATAATAAAAACAAGATGCCATTTCCATTCTTACTTTAAGCTCCCCCTCGTATGTAAATCACTTGTCATCTTACTTCATAGTTAACTTATTATTTTATTTTCATTATGACTACTGAATGTGGATGTAGAATAAATAAGTGGATAACAAGACAAATTATTGTAATTTGATCATACACATTCTTCTGCATAAATATCCAGCTGAATGAACTAATGGCAACAATGGCATTTGAGCAGAAAGACAATAATTCAACAAGTTGTACTGGAACATAATATTAATTCCAATATGTACAAGTCAGATATTTCATATTTGACAGCTTGTCCAATAATTTACTACAAGAATTCCATCATCCAGAATTCTATATAAAAAATCCTATCAAAAGCTAAAGCTTATAGCAAGTGGGATTACTAAGCATGAAAACATCTAGAGTGAGCGAATATGAACAAAGATGATAAGCATCACTCCCAACAATATATCACACAGATTTTTTACTATATGTATGTCAAATATCATCAGTATGTGTATCAAATATCATCAGTATGTGTGCTCAAGAATTTATGTTTGAGATGCTTAGCTGCTTACCATGAAGTAATACACCACAAGAGAAATACCAGAAGACAGCTCAGGCCATTCTGATTTTGAGGAAACTTTGAATAGACCGATAAAGTCAGCAAATGCTAGCACAACATATGGAAACTTCACAGGTAGTTGGTAGATATAAAGCAGAAGAATGCTGAACACGGAATATACCTCAAGTAACCTCCACCATCTCCAGAACACATTGCAAACACAAATTAATAAATATCACCGAATGCACATTGCTAATATAATAAATCAATTGTTCACAACAAAGAAGAGAAGGTAAAAAGGAGCTTACCGGAAAAGACCAAGAAAGTTGCTTGTTAAGGACCAATCCACAAGGCCAATGCAGCTAAATACAAAGAATGGTAAAGAAATCCAAGAAGGATGACTAATACTAACAACTAACTGGACAGCAGGCAGCAACAAACAACATGCAACTCGCAAATGGTAACCTGCACTCAGCAAATGCATATTCATTAGACAGCACATAATAGTAAGTTCTGAACTAATGGTTCTACAGTCTTCAGTGCAAACATATGATAAACATCTTGCCTGTTTTGTTTCCAACAAGAACAGAGGTACTAAAACATTGCAAGAGGAAGAACAAATTTAATTCATAAATCAACTAACATCATTTCCCATTTAGCAACACTCAAAAGTTAAAACTACATCCATGAGAATAAAACTATGATTTCCCACTTCCCAGTGGTATGAACTAATGTATTACACAAGACAGTTCGAAATCTGCTATTCCAGAGTCTAAGAATACAATAACTATTATTTTGTTAGTCTAGTCCAAATTGATGGACAGTGCACTGCGTACTAACCTATTTGCTCAACCCCAAAGGAAAAGTTGAGCCAACATGAATCTTGATGAAGCCTGCTTCCAAAGACTTCAACCAAAGCAAGGACAGCAGCAGATAGCTGTACGACAAGAAAATAGATAACAGAGGGTGATTCCCAAGGCTGGTCCCTGCATCAACTGCCATCATTAATTGCAATCCAATGTTGCCCTCATATGAGGCATATACCAACAGGAGTACTCATAAATATGAGCACATACAAGAACATGGACACAAACAAAAAAACAACAAGAACAAAAGCAATGATGCATAAATTTAAATACCTTGCAAAACCAACCAGCTTTGCCCACCAAGAATGAGCAACAGTCCATCCATTTCCCTCAATGCACCAGATTATATGAAATGTAACTTGCGCTAAAATTGCAAGTGCTGAGTAAATAATTGTACACCACAATAATAGGTACAGACTCCAAGTGCGAAATCCTTCCAAATAAGGATAGAACATTAGTCATTTAAGATTTGTAGAAATAAATGTTGTGTATGCACTATGCAGATTGTAAATAATGCAAATTAGAGAACAAATTTCTCATGCGAAAGTTGCACTAAACATCTTATAATTCAGTGGCATGTAATAATTCTTTAAGCTTCTTCAATTTTTTCATAGTATTTGCATTTCAGTAAATAGGCATGTAACATTATGAACAGGCTAGGACCTAAATGGACTCACATAAGCTGCTTTTCTGGTGAATAAGCTAAGTTGTACCAAGCCACCAACATAGACACAAAATTTGTACCACATGGCATAGACACACTGAGCAACATTCCAAAATTAAAAAAATGGCAAAACAGATGTAAATATGTAAAAGAATGAAAAATGAAATATATCTTCATCTTCCTTTAACACCTACACAAATGCTATCATGATTTATAACGTTTAGCATTATATATCATGCCCATAAGGTTCAACCAGGTAAAGTTTTTGTCAATATCATGTCTTGTAAATTCCATAAATTTAGCAACCTATATACCAAAAACATATTTCCCAGAAAGTTAAAAACTAGCTACAATTGATGTATTAAAGTGTCGAGTCATATTAGGCGGAAAATGCATCCCTTCAATACGGCATAGAGACAACACAGCAACACAGCATTTCAAATTCATATAATCAAGATTCAAGATAGCACTGAACTGTGTTTCAGAGGAGTCAGGACCACATACTTGTGATACGGTATACAGAAGTGTCGATGCAACCTACTGCATAAGACTCAAACTTTGATAGGTAGCCAGTTTAATCCTAAAACCAACACAAGGATTTTAAGCTAAGATCCTGCAGTCCTGCTTGCGTGGGTAAAAACAAAACTTTGCATCGTAGTTTTAGGTGTGTTTTCAGGTTCTATGGCAAATGGTGGAGATGTTATTTTGGACAGAAAAGTACTGCCCAAGAAGGAAGCATTTCGATATTTGGAATCGATGCTACAGAGTGACGGCGAGATGGATGAGGATGTACGAGTGGGGTGGGTGAAATAGCGCCAAGCATCCGGTGTCCTATGTGATAGAAAAATCCCTCAAAAAATTAAAGAGTAAGTTATATAGGACGGATCAAACCTGCGATGTTGTATAGAGTGGAATGTTAGGTGACAAAAAGACAACATGTAAAGAAGATGTGTAGCAGTCTAGCCGAGATGTAGATGCTGGCATGCTGCAGCGGATCTATGATCATACAAGGCGAGATCAAATACGCAATGATGATATACATGATAGGGTTGGGTGGGGCTGTAAAAAAGCTCAAGGCTCGTGAGCTGCTCAAGCTCGGCTCGCTCTAGGCTCTTTTCGAGTTCAAAACGAGCCAAGCTCAAGCTTGATCCCGAGCTCGCAAGCCTAGTAAATTTACGAATCACTTGTTAAATATTACTACATGTTCTCTTACCAAGCCTACTCGAGCTTGAGCATTTTTATTGTTGAAAATTAGTGCATATTGAATTGTTGATTGTCACCGGGCTTATTCGAGCGGAGCTCGAGCCTACTTGAGCTTGGACCGAGCCGAGCTTGAGCCTAGGTGATGAGGACACATACACGCTTAGCAATTTTGTCAAATTTATTATTTGACTGGAAAGAATTATTGAGTCACATTAAATATTGCAAGTTGAACTCTAATTTATTGGGTCACTGTTTCTTATATTTAGAGATACAGAGCTACTATTTTATTTATTTATTTATATGTAGGCCCATATTTGACTTATACAAACCTAAAGTGAAGATGCATTTGGAAGGCCCGCAAAGGAGAATCATTTATCAGAATAAACAGTACCATTGCGAAGATCTCGTCAATCCGGTCAAAATGCATATATTATTCATAGTATTCGGACGTCGGATCAGGAAACTACAAGGCCAAAATGCAACTTGCGCTACAGTTTTGCTTCATGCTACACTACCAAACCCTATGTTTGCGCCACACGATACGTTATGCTACAGTCCATGTCAGATGAGCAGTACACGCGCGCAACAAAACCAGATTCTATCTTGCATGAACAGTTCGGGTGTGTTGCAACAGTACCCAAAATATGTTTTCCCTTTCTTTTTCCATCGGTTGTATTGTAGGCAGGAGACACCAGAAAAAAAAAAGATAGCTATTGGCATCTATTAGCATTCTTCGCTTGTTCTTCCTCATTGCATGCCCATAGAGAGGAGGAATTGGGCGACTTCTTCTAAAGATTGTTCTACCTGTCCACTGGGAATTAGGAGATCGATATACTTCACTCGGTATCGTGATCAACTGGTGTTCATCAAGAGAGCATGCAAGTATCCAAATCCTACACCGTGAAGATCGGGCAAACCCCGTATCACAAGGTCCAGGTTCAAACCCCAACTCAGGCTCGCTCAAGCTTTTACCAAGCTAGAGATGGGAGGTTAGGCTCGCTCGAGCTCGGCTCGTTTACAAGCCTAGGGTTGGGGTAGCACCAATTGACGGAAAGATTGTCCAATATCGTTTGAGATGGTTTGGATCCAACAGAGGCCTCCAGAGGCACCAATGCATAGTGAAATTTTAAGCCATCTCGAAAACATAAGGCAAAGATCGACCAAGGTTGACGTGGGAAGAAGCAATTAAAAGAGACTTGAGGAATTGGAATGTATCCAAAGAGTTGGCGTTGTATAGGAGTGCATGGAAGTTAACGATTCACATACCAGAATCATGACCTAAGCTCGAAGGTTTAGGAATCTTTTGACTTTAATTGGGTTTCATTCTTAGCATACCCTAACTTGTTTGGGACAAAAGACTTGGTGGTGGTTGTTGTTGTTGTTGTTTTGCATTGTAGTTCAAGTATGTTTCTACCACGAGAAGACAACTTAGCAATAAGAAATCATATTTAGTAAATAAGGCCATGAAATAATACTCGGTAAATAAGGCCACAAAGAAATATTCAGAAAACAAAGAAATCAAAGACAAATAAAGAAAGCATTATTAGTTTATACCAAAGGGAGTTTTGTGTGCACAGTATAAGGCATACTATAGTATGTACCAAGGAGGTAATAGCTCCCCCCCCCCCTATTTCCATGTCAAACAGGAAAAAAAATGAATTTATCATTTTGAATACAGAAAATTATACTGTTTGCAAATGAACTATTATAGAAACACCAATATACAACAATACTATTTTTTTATAAATCAGGTTCCCTAACAGTCAATCAAAGAAAAATGAAATACATACAAATTAAATAGCATTGCAAGACAAAGATAAAGTTAGCAATCAAATATAATTCATTAACAGCACATGACCTGAGTGAACCAGAGGTCACAGTTCTAAGGAATGGATTGGAACTATTGCGTGTGTTAAATGCAGCTTAGTTCTTCAAACAGCATATGGACCAACCAGTGTAGTTTAGCTTTAACAGGCAAATCCTATTGATAATACTTAAGAAATGCACAAAAACAGCAGCACAGACATACCTCTCCTTGGAGAAACAAATCGAATAGCAAAGAAGATGATCATATTAATGAGAGAAATCAAGCTCCAGTCAAGTAAGGAAGCTGCAAAAAAGGTGCACAGTGAAGGGTTAGACCAACGGAAATGTATTAAAAAGTTGATCAAATGTTAGAGCTTTCAGAAAGACAGCTTGACTAAGGGCCAGCATGCCATTGTTGTACTGTACTGTGTTGTGCTATTGCATCTAGTTAGTTAGGGGATCTTTACCAATTCCAGTAAAATTTTGCTGTTATTACTCCAAAGAAGCTTTCAAATTGTTGTCGTCTCCAAAAATATAAAAACAGCTTTTGAAAAGCCACCACGATACTAAACAAAACCTAAAGAGTGGTTGACAGAAAGCACCCCTCACTAACCAGCAATCCATAATCAAACCTGCTGTTTCCAAACTAAATTATCATCAGCTAAATTTCTAACAACTAACTCTTCAAATCCAAAAGTGCGGTAATTATTGACCGCAGAATATATAGTTCCTTTTTCCTTTACAAACAGTAGGTGTTACATATAAGCAGTGATGGGTAAAAGGACCCCAAGAAAATGTGCTCATAGGAAGTTCTTCACAATCCTTTATCCGGATAAGAATGGACCCATGTCGACGCTGGAGGAAAAGTGTGATACTCCGTCCATTCCTAAATGCAGGTTGCAAGTTGTTGTGGTATCCATGCGGTCAAACATTTCTAACTTTTGAAAGAGTATGGTTGGGAAAATAGTAGATTGATAATGAGAGGAGCCCAAGGCTCAAGTACATATAGGCAAGGATATCCCTAAGAATAGGAAAGATCTAATCTAGGAGATCCTTGCCAAACATAACCGTACAAATAGGCAAGGATATCCCTAAGAATAGGAAAGATCTAATCTAGGAGATCCTTGCCAAACATAACCAACTACCTGGGCCCATTACCCTATTCATCACGCTAACACGCCCCCGCAGTCGGAACGTCGGTGGTTAGCCACGGACATTCAGACTGGACCGAAACTCGGAGAACACTGAAGAGGGCAGTCCCTTCGTGAAGACATCGGCGAACTAGGTTGGCCACATGAAAAAATAATGTCATTTGATTTGTCCGAAAAAAAATATGATCATAATATTGTAATTTTTACTAACATACTTCCAAAAAAATTACGGTCAAAGTCTTGCAATGAACACTGAAAAGTCAAAAACAATCTACAGTCAGGGACAGAGGTAGTGTATTACAAGGAGATGCTTAGTTGATGGACCAATTTCAACAGAACTTACGGTTCGCCCACCTCTTATTTAGGGTGTGTTTGGTTTGTGGGATGAAGTTGAATGGGATAGAATAATTTTGTACCATTTGATTCCATTGTTTTGGGTGAGAATATTTCGGCATCTACAGAGAATATTCCTTAAATTCGTATCCCATCATTTAGGATGGGACGGTTCCATTCAAGTGACCAAACAAATGGATGACTCTTTTCTTAAACCATCTCATACATGTACCAAACACACCCTTAGATTTCCATATTTCAACATTCAGTCAACCTCGCGGACTTATTCTTGCCCTATCGGCATCAGCAATTCCCAATTACCTCTGCAATCGATTCCCCAGTCCCACGGAGTATGCAACAACAGACAAAAACGTTGCAATTCACAGCATAAAGCTGAGTTCATCACGGTTAAAACGTACCGCAACAGCCAATCAGCAGCCACCTTATCATGGATCACACGCCACGACCTAAACCCTAGACACCCCAGAGTGCAACCCGAAAGGAAACGCGAATTCCCAGCTAGAAGCGGCGCGGGGCAGCACCGGGACGCCAATCGACATCCCAAAGGGTTCAGATCGGAGGGAGGAAGCGAGGCGCACCTGCCAGGAGCAGCAGCGGCAGCAGGCAGCGGCCGGCGCACCCGCCCGTCCGCCAAGCCATCGCGAGACGGCGGCTCCCCTCCTCCTCTCGCTTCGCTTCGGCTAGCCCGACGCCGCCGCCATCCCGTACGCGAGCCGAATCGGATCGAAACGAAACGAATCGAATCGCTCGTCTTCCACGCGGGCGGGGGGGAGAGATTGGTGGATTAGGCCACGCGCCAAGGATGAGATCTCACTTGGTTGGGTGGGTTCCTGTGTTGCTTCTTGTTTAGGGACGGGGCGAGCGCGTGCGCTTGGAGTGCTCGCTCATATGGACGGCAATCGGGTGAGTGCTCGTCCGTACTTATGCCCAGCACATAAAATCTTTTCTACAGTATATCGGCATAAAATCTTTTCTACAGTATATTCGCAAAGGCAGCGGATAAAGAATCTTCTATATCTATCGTCCGTAAATACCTATTACTATAAGTATACTCGTTTATCCGTCACTCACCATCAATAATTTTTCTAACCAAAGAGCAATGGTACTGATATAATTCTTTTGATGAAATTATGGGAATGAGCTATATTCTGTGGATTAAAGAATAATTATCAATGATTCAAAATTTCAAATGCATATAGAGATAAGAATTAAAATAACATATGCAGACAAATGGCGCACAAATGCTCAAATTTAACAATTAAAATAAAAATAGTTCATTAGCCATCACACATGCTCAAGTTCAATAATTAAAATAGAAACAGTTTATCAATCATTATTACACACATTCAGGCACGTTAAGCGGCACGCCCCGACACGCCGGTTTGGATCGTGCTCGTGCCGGCCTGACAGGGCACAGTGCGTTCGTGTTGTGGCAGTGGCACAACCCATAGTGTGCGTGGCACGAAAGCACTCCCTGGCACGGCAGACCTTCCGTGGACCCACGGCAAGGCACGAAGGTGGGGGCGGAAGGAGGTGGATGTGGTACCTGCTGCCACGCCGCGCCCTTACCTCGCCACGCCGGTATCTCATCGAGCCGAAAGAGGAAAGAGAGAGGTGGAGGGCCCGAGAGGTCGAGGGGAGTGGGAGGCCATCGAGAAGGCGGTGGGGAAGGCAAGGCGGCAAAGGGGAGAGGTAGGCCGATGAGGGAGAGGGAGGAAGCACCATGGGGAGGAGGCGTCGTGGGAGGGAGGAAGCGGCAAGGCGAGAGGAAGCACCATGGGGAGGAGGCGTCGTGGGAGGGAGGAGGCGACGAGCTGGGCGTCCGGGCGAGGCAAATGAGAAGGAGAAGAAAGGAAAAGGGAAAAGAAAAGAAGGAAGAAGAAATAAAGGAAAAGAAAACTAGAAGTGAAAGAAAAAAAAAAGAAAAAGTGAAAGAAAAGTGGAAAAGTGGAAAAGAAAAGGAAAGAAAAGAAGAAAAGATAAGATAAGAAGTGAGGAGGGGGAGCCGGCCGATAGGTAAAATAGAATCAAAAAGTTTTCTTATGATCTGAATAGGCTCAACATGGGGAGCTAATTGATATGGCTCACTACTAAAGAAGGTTCGAGTATGCTTCGACTTAGCCCTGTAATTTGCTAATTCATCTCTTGATATAATATTCTACAAAGGGGTGGATTAAGGTTAGTGAAAGAAGTGCTGAGGGTAGAAAAATAGGTTTGAAATTCTTGATTCCCACAGTATTAAACAAAGGACATAGTGGATTAGGTAATACCTCTTTTGAGAAGAAAGATCTATGAAAGCTGAAAGCCCATTCTCATTCTATTCTCAATTCCATCTACTTTCTTGGCTCAAGTGACTATAGCTTGGTGAGTATCACGAGTGATAAGGTTAGCCTCATGCACAGGTTCCGAGAACAAGACCAATCAAATAAGGTAGTAGAGTTGAGTGAGAGAGAGAGCTGAGAGATGGAGCAACGTGCGAGAGAGAGAGAGAGAGAGAGAGAGAGACGGGCGAGAGAGAGGGGGAGAGCTAAGAGAGATTGAAATAGACGGGCGAGAGAGAAGGAGAGCTGAGAGGGATTGAGAGAGATGGGTGAGAGAGAGCTAGCTCCTTTCCTCTCATCGCAATAGTGCAAATGGGCCGAGCCTAAGCCAGCATAGCACAAAGTGAAATGGACCATGTCTGAGTTCGCCGAAGCATAATAGGCCTGTGCCAAGCTGGCCAAGTAAGGCACGATGCCCACCACTACTTGGGACATGGGACAATTTGACAACGATCAAGTCGAGGTCGTTGAAGCCTGTCCTTCGACCCATATAGCCATGGCCAGCCTAAAAGCAATTGGCAACATTAAGGGGCCAAGTTCATAACGGGCAAAATGCTTCAAGACTGTGATTTCATATGTATCACTCAGTTGGGTTTAATTCTGATCAACGTAAAACCAAGCACCTTTGATCAGACAAGTGAGATTTTACGCCGATGGAGTCCAAATCGGCAGTAAAAATTCTACAAGATAAAATGCAAAACTATCGACAAACAACGGATAGCTATGAAGATATAAAAGATTTTGAAGACACTGAAAGGTTTGGTCAAGATTTTACGTCTTTGGATCCGTTAGAAGAAGTAGATATAGGTGATGGAGATCGCAAAAGACCAACTTTATTAGTTCAAAGTTAACCGATGAGTATAAGATGAAGTTGGTCGAATTGTTGAAAAAAAATACAAGGATTGTCGTGCTTGAAAATATCATGAGATGTCTGGTTTAAGCCAACAATTAGTTGAACATCGGCTACCAATTTAACCGGGTTAAGGCCGCTTAAACAGTCTCCTAGACAATTTAATCCAGCCATATATGATAGAATAAAAGAAGCAGTAGAATAATTGTTAGAAGCCAAGTTTAGCAGGTCTTATCGATATGCTGAGCGGGTTTATAATATTATTCTCATAATGAAGAAAAATGGTAAACTTAGGGTGTGTGTCGATTTCAGGGATCTGAATAAGGCTACACCTAAGAATGAATATCCAATGCCTATAGCCAATATGCTTATCGATGCTGCATCGATAAATAAAATTGTCAGTTTTCTTGATGGGAACGCTTGTTACAATCAGATATTCATAGCCGAAGCCGATATTCACAAGATAGCTATTAGGTGTCTTGGAGCTCTAGGGTTATTTGAATGGGTTATAATGACATTCGGCTTAAAAAGTGCTGGTGCTACATACCAGAGAGCTATGAATTTAATTTTTTTATGAATTAATTGGCCATATGATGGAAATTTATATTTACGATGTTGTCACGAAATCTAAAAGTGATCATTAGCATTTAGTCGATTTAGATGAAGTGTTCAAGAAGACCCGAGCACACAACTCGAAGATGAATCCCTAAAAGTGTGCCTTTGGGGTGTTGGCTGGACAATTCCTAGGGTTCATGGTGCCCGAAAGGGGCATTGAAGTTATCAAGAACGTGTCAAAGCTATAGCCGATTCATAACCGCCGAAGTGCAAAAAGGATCTCCAGAAGTTGACTGGCAAGGTAAACTACTTGAGGCGGTTTTATATCAAACTTGGCTGGTCGAATAGATGCTTTTACTCTACTACTAAGATTGAGAGAGAATCAAGAGTTTGTGTGGGGAGCTGATCAGCAATAGGCCTTTGAGGGTATCAAGGAGTATCTTTTTAAACCTCCAGTTTTAGTTGCGCCACAAAAAGGTGTGCCCTTTAAGTTGTTTATATCAGCTGAAGAGTTGACTATTGGAGCAATCATAGTGCAAGAGATCGGAGGTAAGGAGCCGGTAATCTTTTACCTAAGTTAACGGCTAATTGATGCTGAGACAAGGTATCCTCCTATTGAAAAGTTTTGCTTATCTCTGTATTTTGCTTGTACTAAGCTAAGGCATTATGGGGCTATTTGGTTTGTGTCCATTGGTTACCAATGCTTGCCATGCCAAATTTTGGTAGTGTTGACCAAATTTGGCAAGCATTTGGTTTGCAACCAAACTTTGGTTGGATTCTCTTCTCTATTGCCATGCCAAATTTTCCTAGTTCATTTTCTTGCCAATGCTTGGCCAAATTTTGGCCACCAATTTGGGCACCAAATTTTGGCTAGCCAATTTTTGGGAAGGTTTGGCTTGGCAAATTTGCCTCAAACCAAACAACCCCTATATACTAGCATCAGCTTGTAAGGTTATATGTAAAGCTGAAAGGACCGAAGATGTTGCCTAGAGGGGGGTGAATAGGCGGATTAAAAAATCGCAACGGAATAAAACTGGCCGAGCAGGTCAATCCGGAGTCTCCGGGTATTTTATCCGGATACTCCGGGTTGTCCGGAGTGTCCGGTATTTTATCCGGATACTCCGGGTTAGCTGGGACGGGAACGCAACTAAAGTTACTCTATCTAGCACAAGAAATTACAACAAAAAGATAGCAAGAGCAATCTAGATCAAGAGCTAGTATGGATTTGAATTAAAGCTAAGCAACAAGCTAGATCTAAGCTTTACAAAGACAAATCCACACAAACTAAGCTAGGAAGTAAAAGAGAAAGTATGAGACGAGATTTTTCACCGAAGTTCGGATTCTTGAAGGGAATCCTACGTCTCCGTTGAGGTGGCTCGGTCGCACTTGAGCCGGGGTGTCTTTCAACCCGCTTTCCTCCCGGTGTTACACAAATGCACTCGCCGGCTTCACTTCTTGTCTCTTTCCTTTCGGAGGCGAGACTCGCCTTCACAAACGACCAGGGCGCACCACAAGCGTCGGTCGCTCCGGTGACTCCTAGCCGTCTAGGAGACCTTCAACCTCCAAGAGTAAAAACACCACGGAAGATCGCTTGGAGGATGAACTAGTGCTCAAAGACTAGAATTGAATGCACCTAGCACTTCTCTTCTTCCCCACCACACCAAATGAGATCAAACAACAAATCAAGAGGTGGGGGGAAGTATGAGCTCTATTGAATGCTTGGAAGAGGTTAGGAATGGCTTGAATGCTGCTATGAATGAGCTCAATTAAGATGCTAGCCGTTGGAGGGGAGTGGTGACTTTAAATACTCTTTTTGAAAACTAGCCGTTATTCCCCTTTTTGAACTGTCTGGAGACTCCGGACAAATTAACCCGGACACTCCGGATGGTCCGGACTCTCCGGACAAAATGTCCGGATACTCCGGACTCTCTGGAATTCGTATTTTGGCCGAAGGGGTTAACCCGGAGACTCCGGACAAATTGTCCGGATACTCCGGACTAAATGTCCGGACTCTCCGAGTTAGATGGCTCGGTTGGAAATACTGTTTTTGGAAAATGCAAGTATTTGAGAGCTAGTTTGTATGCAACTTTTGACCTTGAGCACATGCACATCCTAAAAACGATTTTCCGTAGTATCCTCTTAATAGTACGGCTATCCTTAAGACTCAAAACAAAATAGAAATTACAAGTCTTCGTCTTGATGCCGTTTTCTTGAATTTTAAAGTACGTAGGAGCGTCCAATCTCATTCCGAGCTTGATGTGATCTCGAGATCTGCATTATTCTTAGTTGAAACATTATATCTCTTTAATTGTGTCATCATTAATCATCAAAACAAAATGAGGGGCCTAGATGCACTTTCAATCTCCCCCTTTTTGGTGAATTGATGACAACACAATTAAAAGCAAATAGAATATAATATGAAATTGACTTAGCATATCAAATAAACGGTGAAGCTCCCCCTAAATGTGTGCATTAGAGGTATTGAGTGGAATCAAATGCACATATTTAACGAGAATAAACCAAGAGCTCCCCCTAGAACAATGCATCTGAGAAGTTTCATCATAAATAACAGAATGTAAAACATGCATAACAAGGATAAGTCATAACATGGATAACAACGTTCACGACAATAATAAGCAACAAATAACAAGTTCACAAACGACAAACAAAAGATAATGAAAACAAGTCCACCACCACAGGACACGACAAACGAGAGACACGACACAAAAGAACATCACTCCCCCTTTGGCATCAAGACACCAAAAGGAGAAGGAGACGGGAAATCACTCGTCGTCGCCTTCGTCGTCGGACGCGGAGTACTGCGAGCCCTCACTGCCAGGGTCATCTCTAGGAGCAGGCGGTGCAGAGGAGGTGATGCCAAAGAGCTGATCAGCAGAAGTAGCATCACTACTTTCCTCAGAGGATCCGGAGGAGTCACTGGCGGAGAGCGCCTCACCAAGGTGGCGGCGGATGTCACGAATGCCCTTGCCATTCTTCTTGATCTCCCTGCGCATCTCCTTCTGCTGAGTGGAGAGGTCGCGGCAAAGGCAGAAGATGTGCTTCAACATCTTCTGGAGCGTGCTGCTCGGGATCTCAGACTGCCCTGAAGGAACTGCAGGAGGCACGAGGAAGCGAGACGAAGAAGCTGGAAGGGCGGCCTCTGCGAGCTCGGTGGCGAGGAAGCGATGGAGTCTTTGGAGTAGGAGGAGCAGAAGGTGGTCGGATCTTGTAGGACAAGTGCTCCACATCCCTGACAAACTTCAACCCACTGACATGAGTGATCACAGCCATCACAAAAGGAGCATAGCTGCAACTGCTCATGTTGCTCTGCGCGTTCTGCCTCATTGTCCCCCACATGAAGTCGACAATGTCAAAAGTGTGGGTGCGCTCGACAAGATGGTACAGCAGGTTCCTTCCATAGGAACTGATGGCAGAGGCATCTCCTTCTTTGGGCCAAAGAGTGACCCTGAGCATCCTGTAAAGAACAGCAGGCACATCCCTGAGACCCTTGATGGTCCCCACTGTGAAGCGCTGAGTAGTGTCATACAGTGCCTCAATCTGCTTAGGAGTCATGACCTTCTTTGCATGAAGCTTCGGCTGTCATTGTATCGAAGGCCAAGCACTCTAACAAACCTCTTCTTGTTGGCCGTATACCAAACTCTGTCAGTCATCCACCAAAAAGCTTCTTCGTTCTTGTCAAAGTAGAGGGTGGCAACGAACTGCATGATCACTTCATTGTTCCAATCATACTTGAAAGACATGATCTCCTTGATCTGATGCAGCTCACAAATCTGAATGATCTGCTCAAAGACAGGACTCTCAGCAGCAACCATGACAGAATTCGCACGAAGACCCAAGGAATTTGGCGGAGCGAGAGGGAGAAAGAGACCCTAAGATGTCAACTTGATATGTGACCAGCGAACAATAAAGCATACAGGCTATGGTCACACAGCAATGACAAGATCAAAGGATCAAGAGCCAAAAACATAGGATAAATTCAAAGAAAAAGATGAATAAGATTTTGAAATTCATTTTTCATTCAACAAACAATATGTGAGCACATATCAAGCCACGTTACGAGAGTCTAAAATATTTAGACCACTTCTCAATTCACAGAACCTTTTCTCGTCAAGGGGCTTGGTAAATATATCGGCTAATTGATCATTTGTGCTCACATGTAGGATATCAATTTCGCCTTTGGTTGCGTGATCTCTTAGGAAATGATGGCGAATATCTATGTGTTTTGTACGGGAGTGTTGGACAGGATTGTTGGCAATTTTTATGGCACTCTCATTGTCACACAATAGTGGAACACTTTTGTAGGATAGGCCATAATCACTCAAGTTTTGTCTCATCCAAAGTAATTGGGCACAACAACTCCCGGCGGCTATGTATTCGACTTCGGCAGTGGATAGGGCTACGGAATTTTGTTTCTTGGAAGACCACGAGACTAGAGACCTACCCAAGAATTGGCAAGTCCCCGAGGTACTCTTCCTATCCACTTTACAGCCGGCATAATCCGTGATCGAATAGCCAACTAATTCAAAGGAAGATCCTTTCGGATACCAAAGTCCAAAATGAGGAGTGTGCACTAAGTATCTTAAGATTCTCTTAACGGCCACCATGTGGCACTCTTTAGGAGCGGCTTGAAAACGTGCACACATACAAACGCTAAGCATGATATCGGGCCTAGATGCACAAAGATAAAGGAGAGAACTGATCATCGAACGATATACCTTTTGGATGACCGGTTTACCTTCTTTGTTGAGGTCTAGATGCCCGTTGGCCTGCATAGGCGTCTTTATAGGCTTGGCGTCCTCCATTCCGAACTTCTTGAGCATGTCCTTAATGTACTTGGTTTGGCAAATGAAGGTTCCTTCCTTGAGTTGTTTAACTTGAAATCCGAGAAAGAACTTCAACTCTCCCAACATGGATATCTCGAATCTTTTAGTCATTATCTTGCTAAACTCTTTACACAAATGTTCATTAGTAGATCCAAATATAATGTCATCGACATATACTTGGCACACAAATAAATCATTATCAATATGCTTAGTAAAGAGAGTAGGGTCGGCCTTTCCGACAACAAAACCTTGTTCTAAAAGAAAATCTCGTGGACATTCGAACCATGCCCTTGGTGCTTGCTTGAGTCCATAAAGCGCCTTGTGAAGATAGTAGACATGATCCGGATGTCTTGGATATTCAAGCCCGGGTGGTTGCTCGACGTAGACCATCTCGGAGAGTGGTCCATTTAGGAAGGCGCTTTTCACGTCCATTTGGTACAACTTAAAATCATGGTGAGTAGCAAAGGCAAGTAATATTCTAATAGATTCAAGCCTAGCTACTGGAGCATATGTTTCATCGAAATCCAAACTTTCGATTTGAGTGTACCCTTGAGCAACCAATCGAGCTTTATTCCTTGTCACGATCCCATTCTCATCTTGCTTGTTCCGGAAGACCTATTTTGTGCCGATCATGTTTTGATTTGGTCTTTCGACAAGCTCCCAAACTTGATTTCTCTTGAAGTTGTTGAGCTCTTCTTGCATTGCCATCACCCAATCCGGATCATCAAGTGATTCTTCTACTTTAAGAGGCTCAAGAGAAGACACAAACGAGTAAAATTCATAAAAATTTGCAACTCGAGATCTAGTAGATACTCCCTTGTAAATGTCTCCGAGTATATTGTCGACCGGATGATCTCGTTGAATACTTTAATAAACTCTTGGGTGAGGTACATTTGAATTTGAAGCTTGGATGGGTTCTTCATCTTGGGACGCGTTTCAACCATCTTGGGCTTGCTTGGATGAGGAGGGAACGTCATTTGAGCCATTCCCATCCGGAGACTCCGGTATTGGACCCGGAGACTCCGGACCAGTTCGGACACTCCGGGTTTCAGTCCGGAGACTCTGGGTTGGGGTGCTCGGGTGAGTTTCCAGATTTTGAGGTCTTACCTCCCCAATTGCCAGTTTCTTGATAGCTTCACACGGTGGTTCTTCCCTGTCAATCACAGCACGATCAACTTGTTCTACTTGAGAACCGTTAGTCTCATCAAAAGTTACGTCACGCGAGATTTCAACCACACCGGTGGTGTTGTTGAAAACCCGGTACGCATAAGCATTAGTCCCATAACCAAGTAAGAAACCTTCATCTACTTTAGTAGCAAATTTAGAAGACTTAGCTCTTTTATTAAGGATATAGCATTTACTCCCAAAGACTCGAAAGTAGGATACGTTGGGTTTCTTGCCGGTGAGCAACTCGTACGTCGTCTTCTTCAAGATCTTGTGGAGGTAGAGGCAGTTGGTGCTGTGGCATGCGGTGTTGATGGCTTCCACCCAAAAGCTGTCGGAAACCTTGTACTCGTCAAGCATCGTCCGCGCCATCTCGATGAGGGTTCGATTCTTCCTCTCGGCCACCCCATTTTGTTGAGGGGAATAAGGAGCCAAGACTTCATGCTTGATTCCTTCTTCATCGAGAAACTCCTCCACACCAATGTTCTTGAACTCAGACTGCTTGTCGCTCAATTCTCTTGATCTTCACTTCAAACTCATTTTGAGCTCTTCTCATGAACTTCTTCAATGTCACTTGGACTTCTCCCTTGTCATGCAGGAAAAATACCCAAGTGAAACGAGAAAAGTCATCTACAACTACTAGACCATACTTACTTCCCCCGATGCTTATGTAGACGACCGGACCGAAAAGATCCATATGAAGCATCTCCAACGGTCTTGAGGTCGTCATCACATTCTTGGCGGGGTGGGAGGCACCAACTTGCTTGCCCGCTTGACAAGCGCTACAAACCCTATCTTTATCAAAGACAACATTGGTTAGTCCAAGGATGTGGTTGCCTTTAATGAGTTTGTGGAGGTTCCTCATACCGACATGGGCTAGTCGGTGATGCCATAGCCAACCCATGCTAGATTTAGCCGTTAAACACGTTTCAAGATTAAGTCTATCCGTATTGAAGTCTACGAGATAGAGCTTACCCTTCAAACGCCCTTTAAAGGCTATTGAACCATCAAGCCTCTTAATGACTTCCACACCCTTTTCATTAAACAAACAATTGTTGCCCGCTTCACATAATTGTGCAACGGACAACAAATTGTAGCTTAATGATTCGACAAGTAAAACATTACTTAAATGGAAATCATTTGAGATAGATATTTTACCCAAACAAATTACTTCTCCTTTTCCATTGTCTCCAAAGACAATGCTTTCACTATTTGATCCGTTCACATCCAAATGCGCGAACATTGCCTTTTCTCCGGTCATGTGATGCGTGCATCCGCTATCCAAAATCCAACTTGTTCCACCGGAGATATAGGCCTACACAAAAACATTTAGTTTTTGCTCTTTGGTACCCAAACTTGGTTAGGTCCGCGCACGTTAGCAACAAGCGATTTTGGGACCCAAATAGAACGAACAAAAGAAGTATTTCTCGGCTTACGCCCAATATGATAAGCAACTACATGACCAAGGTTAGTCTTTTTAAGCACATAAGAAGCAAAGAACTCAGAGTGAGCTTTGTGCTTGGATGTTCCTTCACTTTTTACAAAGTGAATAGGCTCGCTTAAAGGAGCAACCACAATGTTGCTCTTTTTGCCCTTTGGCGGAACATACCCAAGCCCTTGCCTCTTAGGATTACCTTAGCGCTTACCGAGATACTCCTCTAAACCCTTGCTTGCCTTGTAGGACTTTTGAAGTCCATCTTCAAGCATCACCTTAAGCTTCTCATTTTCATGAGCCAAGACTTTCAAAGTGTCACGGTTAGTAGCACAAGTAGCAACATCAACATTATAGCATCTAGCGCAACCGTTGCTTGTTGAAGGTAATGAAATATTGGAGTTGTTGATTGAGGTAGAAGCGTTATTCGAGAGATCAATAAGCTTCACTTCAAGAGCCTTGCAAGCATCCTTTGCTTGAGCAAGTTGCTCTAAGAGTGAAGCATTGGTGATCTCAAGACTAATTTCTTCATTCTTGGTCAAATTTGAGCTTTTGACCAAGTCCTCATTCTTTTTTCTTTCAAAAGCTAAGCTCTTCTCTACCTCAAGGTTCTTCTCCTTTTCAAAAATGAGGAGATCTTCTTAAGCTTCAAGAATAGATTCCTTTTGCTCAACAACCTCCTCCAATCTTTCAATATCTTTAAGTAGTAAGTCTAATTTTTTAATATCAAAATTATTTATAGACTTAAGTGCTACTTCCTCATCATTACTAGCATCATCGCAATCATCTAAACCATAATCAACAATGGAATGAATAGGACTTTTAGATGATACCTTGTGCCCCTTTGCCATAAGGCACATTGGAGCATCTTTATCTCCGTCGCTTAAGTTGTCGAAGAGGCTCTTCGACTTTGTCGGTGGAGTAGCAATGGCGACGGTGGCAAGTCCTCCTTCATTGTCGGAGTTGGACTTGGACTCGGACTCGGAGTCGGAATTCCACTCCTTGCCGATGTAAGCGTGACCCTTGCCCTTGTACTTCTTGCTCTTGTCTTTGTCCTTCTTTCGGTACTTGTCTTTCTTGTACAGCTTTTCTTCGTTCTTTTCTTTGTGCGGACACTCGGCGATGAAATGGCCGGGTTCACCACACTCATAGCATTTTCTTGTCGAGTGTCTCCCTCTTGACTTGTTGCCGAAGCTCTTAGAATGGCTTCCCGGCTTGTAGCCTTTCTTCTTCAAGAACTTGTTGAATCTTCTCACTAGAAGGGCCATGTCTTCATTTGTGAGCGGCCCATTTGATTCTTCTTCATCACTTGAACTTTCTTCCACTTCTTGAGCTACTTTGACGGCCTTCAAAGCAATGCCCTTCTTCTTGCCGGACTTGAGCTCCTCTACCACTTCCGCTTCTTTGACCATCATCTCATCCATCATCAACCGGCCAATCACATTATGAGGAGTGAGAGTATCGAAGTTTGGCCGGTCGCGAATGAGTTGAACGAGATTGCGATTGGTGGGGGTGATCACTCGGAGAATGATCTTGACAATAGCTTTGTCGGTGAGCTCGGTGCTTCCAAGTCCCTTAGCTTGATTCACCAACACCATTAAGCGGTCAAACATCTTTGTGTAAGATTCTCCTTCTTCCAAAGTGAATCGGCTTAGCTCTCCAATGATAAGCTCGATCTTGGATTCACGGACACTTGACACACCTTCATGAGTTACCATTAACCTTTCCCAAATATCCTTGGCGTTGTCAAGACCATCTACTCGGTTGAACTCCGAATCACTCAAGGCATTGACGGCCAAGTCGTTGAAGTGTTGAGCTTTGTCTTCTTCGGAGGTGAGATTGTTGGGATTGGCGGGCTTGAAACCTGTTTCAACAATCTTCTAAATACAAGGATGAAGTGATCTCAAATGCATCTTCATCTTATGTTTCCATGCCGCATAGCGAGTGCCATCGAAATGAGGCGCTCGGCCGGACGAGACGGAGACATAAGATGAGGAGTTTGAGACTCCAAAAGAGGAATAATCTAAAGGAATTGCAACCCCTATACCGGAACCCGTGGCCTTTTCTTGGGCATGGGTTTCGGTAACCTTCTCTATTTCCGACATCTTTGGTTCTCCAAGCGGTTAAGCCAAAATAAAGGAGATTTGGCTCTGATACCAATTGAAAGGACCGAAGATGTTGCCTAGAGTGGGGTGAATAGGCGGATTAAAAAATCGCAGCGGAATAAAACTGGCCGAGCAGGTCAATCCGGAGTCTTCGGGTATTTTATCAGGATACTCCGGGTTGTCCAGAGTGTCCGGTATTTTATCCGGATACTCCGGGTTAGCTGGCACGGGAATGCAACTAAAGTTACTCTATCTAGCACAAGAAATTACAACAGAAAGATAGCAAGAGCAATCTAGATCAAAAGCTAGTATGGATTTGAATTAAAGCTAAGCAACAAGCTAGATCTAAGCTTTACAAAGACAAATCCACACAAGCTAAGCTAGGAAGTAAAAGAGAAAGTGTGAGATGCGATTTTTCACCGAAGTTCGGATTCTTGAAGGGAATCCTACGTCTCCGTTGAGGTGGCTCGGTCGCACTTGAGCCGGGGTCTCTTTCAATCCGCTTTCCTCCCGGTGTTGCACAAATGCACTCGCCGGCTTCACTTCTTGTCTCTTTCCTTTCGGAGGCGAGACTCGCCTTCACAAACGACCGGGGAGCACCGCAAGCGTCGGTCGCTCCGGTGACTCCTAACCGTCTAGGAGACCTTCAACCTTCAAGAGTAAAAACACCACGGAAGATCGCTTGGAGGATAAACTAGTGCTCAAAGACTAGAATTGAATGCACCTAGCACTTCTCTTCTTCCCCACCACACCAAATGAGATCAAACAACAAATCAAGAGGTGGGAGGAAGTATGAGCTCTATTGAATGCTTGGAAGAGGTTAGGAATGGCTTGAATGCTGCTATGAATGAGCTCAATTAAGATGCTAGCCGTTGGAGGGGACTGGTGGCTTTAAATATTCTTTTTGAAAACTAGCCGTTATTCCCCTTTTTGAACTGTCCGGAGACTCCGGACAAATTAACCCGGACACTCCGGATGGTCCGGACTCTCCGGACAAAATGTCCGGATACTCCGGACTCTCTGGAATTTGTATTTTGGCCGAAGGGGTTAATCCGGAGACTCCGGACAAATTGTCCGGATACTCCGGACTGAGTCCGGATACTCCGGACTAAATGTCCGGACTCTCCGAGTTAGATGGCTCAGTTGGAAATACTGTTTTTGGAAAATGCAAGTATTTGAGAGCTAGTTTGTATGCAACTTTTGACCTTGAGCACATGCACATCCTAAAAACGATTTTCCGTAGTATCCTCTTAATAGTACGGCTATCCTTAAGACTCAAAACAAAATAGAAATTACAAGTCTTCGTCTTGATGCCGTTTTCTTGAATTTTAAAGTACGTAGGAGCGTCCAATCTCATTCCGAGCTTGATGTGATCTCGAGATCTGCATTATTCTTAGTGGAAACATTAGATCTCTTTAATTGTGTCATCATTAATCACCAAAACAAAATGAGGGGCCTAGATGCACTTTCAAAAGCCGATATAATTAAGTATATGTTGTTTGCTCTGATTTTGAAAGGTCGACTTGGAAAGTGGGCCTATCGGCTTACTGAGTTCGACTTAACATTCAAATCGGCTAAGGCAGTTAAAGAACAAGTGATAGCCGATTTTATTACATAACACATAATTGATTGTGGATTAGTGAATGTTGCCCCTTGGCAACTATATTTTGATGGATCAGTTTGTAGTGAGGGTGATGGTATAGGAGTAATGCTGATATCCCCAAAAGGGTATAGTTTTGAGTTTGCGTTCATGCTTGATTGCCGATGTTCAAATAATCGAGCTGTAGAGCGTAGATAGAAGGGTGGTAGAATTCATAGGAGGGCTGGAAAAGTGCAGCTCCGGGTGTGTAAGTTGACTGAAAGAATGCAAGGAGATAGGAAATACTTGAAGAGTTTGAGGGTTTCTTCAAGCATATCATCACTATCGACTGTTAAGTGGAAAAAGAGGCAAGGATAATTATTGGCTTGTCTACAACAGAAAAATCGGTGTGGGAAAGAAGTTTCTCGTCAAGGTGGTTGAAAAATGAAAGGTAACTTCTTGCTTCTGCTGGAGTTAGCTTGACTCCGCTGCTAGACAAGAAAAATAGCATTTCACCAAAGGATCGGCTATTTCGAAATTCTACTGGCTGGTTTTCAGGGGTTTCCTCGTGGGGGAATGGAGCCATCTCAAATAAGTCGATCTAGAGAGATCGGCTGAAGATACAATTGAGAAACATTTGAATGAACCACAAAGGTCCACCGATGTTCCCTACTGTCAAGGACCACAAAAGCCGACATCGGATTTCATGCATCATTTGATAAATTGCCCCTAAAAACAGTTTACCCAATGCAAGCAGATGTCCCCCTACGAGTTGTTCGGCTATGATTTGGTAGGTTTGGGTTGGGTCGAGCGAAGCTCTGTAGAAAAGAAATTGGTTAAGCCACATGTTAAGAAAGCCTACGTATTCCTTATCGGACACATGATCGATTCCTATGTTGTTCTCTAAGTATCTACCCCAACCCTCACCTTTGGTCGATACTAGTTTATACCAGGGTTTTGTGCTAAAAGCCAATAGCTGATCGCCATCTGGCCTAAGGCAGCGAAGTTGAGTCACATCCATAAGAGTTGGGCCGATAGGCCCAGCTCTAAATAGAAAAGCGTTGAAAGTAAAACATGACATGAGATGTAAGAGATCAATATGGAATTTGCCCCTCCTTGATAACGAGAGTGATATCTCTGGGCCCCTCGGTGTGGATGGATAAGAAAAAGTGCATGGCCATGCCAAAGTGATTAAAGAGCTAATCACGAATTATATCCATTACATTGACGAGTGAATTTGTCGAGCTATCACAAGGGTGGCACGCTTCTCGCCTTGAGCTTGACTAATATCGTGTGGCAAAAGGATCCTATGTGAGTGTATCAAGGTTTAGCTGATTCAATCATTGTGTACATTCGGGGGGTCAATATGTGCTGCTAGGTACCGCTATTGACTTGTGGTCTGGGAAAGGGGTTCTCCAGGACCGTGGCCGACCTGTACATGAGCCTAATGGGTCACACACTTAACGGGTTGGATCATGTCTAATGGATTGGATCCATTAGTGGGTTTATGTGGATTTGGATCCTCTGGCGTCTTAATGGATTTCTATTGTTGAAGATCCATTAGTGTGAGCCCAAGTGGGCTTCTATTACAGAAGGCCCGTTAGTGCGCTCTATATAAAGGAGGCGTGGGGGCGTGCGGAGTCACTGTCTCCCCACCACAAGCCCTAGCCGCCACCGCATCCCACTGCCCCTAAAACCCTAGCCGCACGCATGGGTGCTAGCACACCAGCGCGCGGTGATCCCACCTTGGATGTGTGGATACCGTAGAGGCGTCATCGCTCTTGCGTCGGCGCTGATCGATTCAATCGGCTACATCAACTGTACGACTACAACGACGTTGTTGTGACAGCGATCCGCGATGAGGAGAAGTTGTACCACATCGTGTTCGACTATGTACAGTGCTTCGGAGCACGCGGGGAGGCTTCACCCACTCTACTTTTGCTGCTAACGTGCTCTAAGGGTAATGCTCCATGATCTCTGACTCGCATGTTTCCTTGGTGTTCGCGGTAGAAATTTTTTGTTTCGGCTAGCGTAGCACCGCGTTCTCCTTCACTTATAATGTACAACTAGGAAAGTGAGCGCGGCGGCACGCCGCGCACGTGAACGAAAAAGTTATGTTATTTTTCGCATGCTCCGGAGAAAAAGCGAATAACGAAAATATTCTTTCCAATAAAAACGGAGAAACGGAGAACGGAAAACGAATTTACATTTTTTTTAAGAAAAAGCGGGCAACAAAAATATTTTTCCCATGCTCCGGAGAAAAAACGGACCACGAAAACATTTTTTCCGGGCAAAACGGAGAAAGGACCGCCGCGCACGTGAACGGGAAAAAAATTATTTTGTTTTTCGCATGCTCCGGAGAAAAAGCGAACAACGAAAATATTCGTTCCAACAAAAACGGAGAAACGTCTAACGAAAAACGAATTTACATTTTTTTTGAGGAAAAAGCGGACAATGAAAATATTTTTCCCATGCTCCGGAGAAAAAACGGACCACGAAAACATTTTTTCGGGCAAAACAGAGAAAGGACCGCCGCGCACGTGAACGGGAAAAAAATTATGTTGTTTTTCGCATGCTCCGGAGAAAAAACGAACAACGAAAATATTTGTTCCAACAAAAACGGAGAAACGTCGAACGAAAAACGAATTTACATTTTTTTCGGAAAAAGCGGACAACGAAAATATTTTTCCCATGCTCCGGAGAAAAAACGGACCACGAAAACATTTTTTCCGGGCAAAACGGAGAAAGGACCTGAACGTAAAGTGCAATGATCTATTTGTTATGATTTTGGACATGTTCGCTATTCTGAAAAACTATAAAAGGGCTCGTCCGCGATTTGTATTTAACGGAAGGTTCTTTCTGCAAAACGACGAGCAAGGGACTTAAACGTGAATCGAGGGAAAAAATTTCCCCCTCACAGAAAATTACAAAGGACCCCTACGCAAATTAAAAGGACCTATCTGTAATTTCAAGAACCGGAGGGGTTTTTTTTGCAAAAAGAGGAGAGAGAGAGGGGTGGGACAGGTGGAGGGGCTGTCTGAGCTTCCTTTCTCCCGATTATAAGGGAGGGATGATGATGATGATGATGAGATTTTACTACTTTGGCGTGAGGATACCATACTGCGGGAATATTGATAGTGCCACCGAGCAGCATTCCATTTCATGCCTTCCTCAAGCTCAAACCAAGCCAAGCCCTAGCGCTCCACCTCCACCTCCGCCTCGGGCTCGACCCCTGCCTCCACCTCTGGCTCCACCTCCACCTGGAACTACTACGCTGACGACATTGTAGGGTTCCACACGCTTCCCCATTCCTACTATACCTGGATCTGGTTAGATGCTTTCTCTAGGTTGCTGCTACTCGTGCTAAGCTTACAATAGAAGCTTATAGCTGTGTTTGTAGCTTATAAACGCCAAGGGGATCTGTTGAGATGATGCTTCTAGGTTGATGTCAGCTGCGTTGTTCTTCTTGAAGTCTCTATGTAGCTTAGACCAATGCGGGACCTATTTCAGTCACTAAAGATGCCCGTGCTCTTACAAACCTTGCAAATGTTTCACTGCGTTCTTCTGATAACTAGTGAATTTAATATTATTTTGTGAATTTGGTTCTTGCAAGCTTCAATGTGTTTAGTTTTTCGGCATGGTAGGTTGGGGTCGGTCTTACACATAGGGCTATCACAATTTGCTGCAATTTGGCCTTTTAGTTAGGCTGGTACCAAGTATGGGCTCCTCAATTCGTAGCTCTTTTTTCTGTTCAATTCTACCACAAGAGGTTATGGTGTTCAACCAAATAAAGCAAAACCGAGCAAATAAGAAGATTTTACCACTCAAAATTCCAATACTAATTTGCAATTCCGTCATTTGATCAGCATTAACAAATTATGTTCTTTCATTACAATTAAAATTTCACATTTGCACCTCACATCAAGCAAAAGCTCCAATTGGCTCACACATTACACACTTCAGTATATTAAAATTTCCCTAAAAATCATAACATTTGTTACTTTCTACATTGGTGAAATTGTACAAGCTTCCAAACCCTCTTGACAACTACATGGCAACAAAAAACAATTTGTCTTTTTTTTATGTGTATAAGCTTCGAAACTTAGAGGTATTCAACAATGGCTACTAGAAGTATACAACAAAAAGTCACATACATGGAGAATATTCAATGAACATATGTATATAGTTAGGAAATGGTTATATACTTGACAACTTCTATGCACAAACTCTTGCTAGTGCTCAGACAATTCATATATTTAGTTCTTAATTTCCTCTTGGTACTGCTCAGATAGTTACCATGTGTTTAATAGCTCGGTTGAATCTAAACGATACATATTAGTTTTATTTTTTTATCCCAACATGTTATTCAAATTTAGGTTGCGCAACCTACGTCTCCTGTTCAAGGGTGTTTATTTATAAATATGTTAAAATATGTCGGGACCGGATTTCTGAATCCGAACCCTCTGTGTATAACTGCACTATTCCTGGATCAAGCTAGTGCACACAGTAGAAACAATGATGATAGCACATCCATATCACAAATCAAATAATATTAAAACTCAAATAAAAGGTACCGACCTTATGGTCAACGATTACAAATAAATAGCCACATGGCTTGAGTTCAATAAAGTAGCAGCGCAAACAAAACAAAATAACAGCGAGATAAACCCATCCATATGCCCAACAAGCAATCGACTGGGGTGCTCATCCTAGAATTCTGGATCTCCTTCATCGAAACCACAAGCGTAGTACTCGTAGTCACCTTCTGCTTCTGCACACTTCTCTGTGGAAAGAGGGGATATTTTGCAAGGGTGAGTACACAACCGTACTCGCAAGCCTTGGAAACTTAATGAATATTAACTATATGCAAGCTGAACAAGTGAAGGCATAATATGGCTCATTTAGCATAAAGCAACATTTAAATTTAAATACCATTAGTAATTTCATAAAGCATCATTTGACCAAATATAGTTGTAAACATTTAATTTAATATGAGAACTAAACATGTTCCAATTATCCAACTGGCTCCATCTGCTCACGGATTTCCAAAACATCATTTTCATTTGAAAACAAAATCAGGAAATCTACAATTTGAAAGCGTACCTCACCTGCCCTTGACCGTGGGCAGGCTACTTAGGTAGTTTTAACTCTGCAGAGTGTGTACAGCTTTACTCACAAGACATGATCAACTCTTGGTGCCATGTACAATAAACACACTTCCTTTGGTGTGTCGGCAGAGAGATCATGACAAGGCCTTTACAATGCACGACCCCACTATTGACTATGCCTACTAAGGTTTCATCGCTGTTAGGGTTCTAGCCACCGAGTACAGAAGCCCCCTCTTGCCCCTTGCACGTGTCTCCATCCGACACCGCATTCCACCCAATGGCGAAGTCACATAATGAGACGCACAAATTACTTAGCCAGGTCATACCCATATAGACTTGTGGTTGTACGGTAGTGCTCAGTCCAAAGTAACACATGTTTCGGTCCTTAGACCCTGTTTGGCAACTTGGAACCGAACCATTTCTACTAGAATTTGGGAGAAATCCAACCAAATGGGTTAAAGCTCGGAACGATTCTCCTCGGAACATTTCTTCTTTTTCCACGCTGGGGTCGAATCGCCCTCAACCCCGTTCCACCCCGATTCACAGAATCCATACAGCTAACCAAACGGTTTCCAGATAGTTATTCTGATTCTACCTGAAACATTTCTACCAAAAATCTGAAACCGTTTCCGTTTCTACTAAAATTTGAAGCCGTACCAAACAGGCCCTTAATTGACTAGGGCAGAACAATCACTTTACTGACACCTTCTCGTGCATCCAGCACCAACCAAACATCCATCTGCCCCGGTCTAAATCATTTTTCTACTTTATTTTATTTAAATAACAGTAGCAACACCAATTGCCACATCTTTGTAAAAGAGTTTAAATCAAGTTTGAAATGATTCCCATAATATCACAACACCAAAACGTTTAAGCTGAACTAAGCAATTCTATTATCCCATGCTACACTATTAATTATCACCAAATTACAATAACTAGTATCATCTAGGGTGACAAAGGTTCACAATTATCAATGTCAAAGGAGTCATAACAAGTTCAGGTATTTAACTAAACCTTAAGACTATATTTAAATTATATTGTATAAAAGTAAGTATGCATAATTTAAAACAAAATATGAATTTTATGAACATGGGTTCAATATGGTCAAGGAAGACTTGCCTTTACTGCCTTCCACTGGTTCTACCTTCGACCGTTGAATTCCTCGAACATCAGCGACGTCGTCTACACGCGAAACAAGAACAAATAATAAAAACAAATACAAATAAAATTCAAAAATTAAAAAGAATGGTATTGGAAGGTAGAGCTTGAATTTAGATGAATTTAGAAATTTGAATCACTGGAATCGGAGCTCGGACGAAAGAGAACAGGCTCTTGGAAGTTTAAAAATAAAGAAAAAGGAGAAAGGGTGACACGTGGTGCACTGTGATTGGCTGGGATTTTCGGCATTTTTTGGAAATTGAGAAAAAGGAAAAAGAAAACCGGCTGACACGTGGGGTCCACATGTCAGTGTCTCAGTTCACGGTGAACCAAGTGCACCGAGGCGAGTTGGGGCTGTCATGGCGGGTCACGCTGAGTGGACACCACGCGGTGGCTTAGGCTGACATGGCAGTTGGAGTGGCTGCGAAGTGGATGCTGACGAGGCAAGACCAATGCGGCGGACACGTGGGCTCGGGTGCTGCGGTGGTGTGCACGTGGCGCGAGATGGGGCTGCTCGGTGCGCACGTGGATGTTGACGCAGACGGCCATGTCGGCACGGGGGCTACATGAGGGTGCAGGTGGACTTTGTCCACGATGAATTTCTATCTTATGTGCTGAAGTTCCCCCAATGAAGATATCACTACTCTCGGGCAAGCACTTATGTTGTTCATCAAGTGGCCCATGACGGGTGTCGTATTACTCAAGGTATAAATCTCCCTGTTTTCTTGATCATTCCAGTGTAGGAGAACGCGGTGCTACGCTAGCCGAAAACAAAACTTTTCTACCGCGAACACCCAGGAAACATGCGAGTCAGAGATCATGGAGCATTACCCTTGGAGCACGTTAGCAGCGGAAGTAGAGTGGGTGAAGCCTCCCCGCGTGCTCCGAAGCACTGTACGTAGTCGAACACGACGTGGTACAACTCCTCCTCATCGCGGATCGTCGTCACATCAGTGTCGTTGTAGTCACACAGTTGATGTAGCCGATTGAATCGATCAGCGCCGACGCAAGAGCGATGACGCCTCTACGGTATCCACACGTTCGGGGTGGGATCACCGCGCGCTGGTGTGCTAGCACCCACGCGTGCGGCTAGGGTTTTAGGGGCAGTGGGACGTGGTGGCGACTAGGGCTTGTGGTGGGGAGACACTCTCTCCGCACGCCCCCACGCCTCCTTTATATAGAGCGCACTAACGGGCCTTCTGTAATAGAAGCTGTGAAATCATGTGCTGAAAAATTGGCTTAATGTTACATTTGGTATTGCCAAGTGTTTGTGTTCATGGCATATGTGGTGCTTGTGCACTCACTCAATGGCTAAGTTTCTCTCTGAAGCAAAATAGCATGCTTGCTGAAGCAAAATAGCATGTCTTCTGAAGGAAAATAGCACGCCTGTCAAAGGGAAATAGCACGCCAACTTTTGGTGTCGGACTGATTTTTTACATGTACGCCGGACCAACTTGTTCGGTCCGTCGTAAATGTGAAAAAGAGTCTTTTGCGTCGGACCAACTTTTTCCGGTCCGCCTTGTAGGATCGAAGTATACGAATATAGCAATCAGAGGGGGGGTGAATGATTGTGCGGAAGCTAAAACAAAATTCTTGATCTATTAAAAGTTCACCCCAAAACAGAACCAAATAATTGCCTCGTTTTCGACAAAAACAGAATGACAGAGGTTTGGTAAAACACGAATTCCCGGAGATCCAACCGTCGGAACGATCTGAAATTTGGACACAAGAAACTAGATTCCAATACGAATCAAACCCAAAAAGAATCAGCTCGATCGGACTTACGGATCAAAAGTTATGAGCTTCGCAAGCTTGCTGATCCAGAACTTGACGAGAATCAATCTAATCAAAACTTCAAGATTAAACAAGAACGACAAAAGATTGATCAACTAGACTTTGAGAAACACTAGATCAATACCCTAGAGAGGTTTTTGATGAATCAAATCAAGATGAAACTAAAAACCAATCTAGAATTAGAACAAGCATGCAAACAAGAACCAAAACAGAAAACAGTAGCGGCGTGGTTCAGAGCAAAAAATCTTGGAAGAATTGATCTTTATTTCTTGTCTAAAATACTCTCATCAAAAGAGTACAAACCCTAAAACCAAGCTCAAAGCTTGATGCGCTCAGCTCTCCTTGGTGCCTTTCAACAGGAGACCCCCCACCTATTTAAAGCACCAACCCACAAAGAGTTCGAATACGATTCCTATTCCTAGAAGGAACTGTGATCCAACACAACTCTCCTTGGCCGAGTACAACTCTTGCACGCGTATGGCAACCCTACCATACTCACGTGACTAACACTTTGCACGCGTATGGCCACCTGCCATACTCACGTGACTAACACTTTGCACGCCGAATGACCTCCGCCATTCTCACGTGACTAACCATTCTTCATGTGCACCATTCTCTTAGCCCGAACGTCCCGCATGACATCCTTGACCACCAAGACCTCGGTTCCTCCTGAACCTAGTCCGAACCTCGGTTCCTCCATGAACCTAGTTCCGGTCCGTCATCGACCACATTCGTCTTCGAGCAATACCTGCACATGAACAAATCACAAAACAACTCCGAGCACAAGTCCACGACTTGACTCACATCAATCCATGCAAATACTCACACGAGCATTGCATAAAGTCCACTTCAAAACTCACATCATGAAATCATCACAAATTTCATAATCTCAAGGTCAAACCATTTCAATTCTTGCAAAAATCTTCAAACCGAGCAAAACATGTTCACAACGGACCAAAAATAAAAACCCTAGAAAAAGTCCATTCACGACGGACACGAAATCTCTGTCCGGCGTACATGTGAAACTCCCCAAGAAGAAAACATTAGGTGAAAACATGTTCACAACGGACCCAAAACTTTGTCCGTTGTACATGCGAAAACAATCCTCAAAAAGCCATTCACGATGCACTCCAAAAACTTAGTCCGTTGTACATGTGAAACTTTGGTTTCTTGGAAAATTGAGTTTGGCTCAGAATCTCAAAAGCATGTCCACGAGACTCCAAAAACTTGGTCCGTCGTACATGGAAAGTGCCAAAACATGTTTACAACAGACCAACAAAGTTTGTCCGTCGTAGATGGGAAACTTCTTGCTTTTCTTTAAGTTTGGTCCGGCGCCAAAGTGAAACTTACTGTTTCTTGTCAGATTGTCAAAACACATGAACAAACACATTTTTGCAAATTCAATTCTAAGTTAATTTTTCAGTTCAAAGCCAATTTTTCAACACATGATTTCACAGCCATGAACGTACATTTGCACCGGACTGGTTTTTTACATGTACGCCGGACCAAAAAATTTGGTCCGCCGTGAACGTAGTTTGGTTAACTTTGTGCCGGACCAAATCTTTCAAAAACAGTAAGTTTTGCATGTACGCTGGACCAATTTCTTTGGTCCATCGTGAACGGCTTTTTGAGGATTGATTTCGCATGTACGACGGACTGATTTTGTTTAGTCCGCTGTGAACGTGTTTTTTCGGTAGATCAATTTCTTCTTTCAAACCGAGACTTTCATGTGCACGCCGGACCGATTTTGTTGGTCCGTCGTGAACTTGTTTTGCTCGGTTTGGATGTTTTGCAAGAATTGGAATTGATTTTTGGATTTGAATTTGAGATTATGAAATTTGTGAGAATTTCATGATGCTTGTTTGAAATGGACTTTATGCAATGCTCGTGTGAGTAGTTGCATGGATTGACCTTGAGTCAAGTTGTGGACTTGTGCTCGGATTCGTTTTGTGGTTTGTTCGTGTGCAGGTATTGCTCGAGGGCGAACGTGGTCGATGACGGGACCGGAACTAGGTTCAGGACTAGGTTCAGGGAGGAACTGAGATCTTGGTGGTCAAGGATGTCATGCGGGACGTTCGAGCTAAAAGAATGGTGCACATGGAGAATGGTTAGTCACGTGAGTATGGCAGGTGGCCATACGCGTGCAAAGTGTTAGTCACGTGAGTATGGTAGGGTTGCCATACGCGTGCAAGAGTTGTATTTGGCCAGGTTGGGCCAGGTGGAGTTGTGTTGAATACATACTCCTTCTAGGATTAGGAGTGGGACTCCTTCTAGGATTAGGAATTTTATTCAGGACTCCTTGTGGTCTGCTCCTTTAAATAGGAGGGTTTGTCTCCTGTTGAAGAGCACCAATGAGAGCTAGGGCATTGAGAGCCTTGAGCTTAGTTTTAGGGTTTGTACTCTTTTGATGAGAGTACTTTAGACAAAAAGAAATAAAGATCAATTCTTCCAAGAATCTTGCGTGCTACGGTAACCGCGTTGCTACAGTGTTTACTGTTGTGGTTCTTGTTTGCATGCTTGTTCTTGTTCTAGATTGGTTTTTTGTTCTTTGAGTTTCATCTTGATTTGATCCATCAAAAACCTTTCTAGGGAATTGATTTAGGGTTTCTCAAAGTTTAGTTGATTAATCTTTTGTCGTTCTTGTTTAACCTTGAAGTTTTGGTTAGATTAATTCTCGTCATCTTCTGTCACAACAAGCTTGCGAGGCTCATAACTTTTGATCTGTACGTCCGATCAAGCTAATTCGTTTTGGGTTCGATTCGTATTGGAGTCTAGTTTCTGGTGTCCAAATTTCAGATCGATCCGACAGTTGGATCTCCGGGAATTCGCGATTTACCAAACCTCTTTCATTCTGTTTTGTTGAATATGAGGCAATTATTTGGTTTCGTTTTGGGGTGAACTTTTAATAGATCAAGAATTTGGTTTTAGCTTCCGCACAATCATTCACCCCCCTCTGATTGCTATATTCGTGTACTTCGATCCTACAAGTGGTATAAGAGAAAGGTTTTTCTAATCTATCTTAACCGGTGATTAGATCAATGGATCGTTATTCGACAAAACCATGTGTGTTCGATGGTGTTTATTTTTCAGTTTTGAAAGGCCAAGATGGAGGCGTTCATCCAAGCACAAGGCTTCACAATTTGGGAGAAGGTCTACAAGCCATATGAAGTCCCTGCAAACGACAACGTCAACAACACCAATCGCACACATGTTGAAGCAAACAGCAAGGCGCGCAACTTGATCATCCAAGGTTTGGGACGCAGCGACTTTGACCGTGTGATCCATCTCAAATCCGCATATGAGATATGGAAATCTCTTTGTGATTACCATGAGGGTTCTAACACTATCAAAGAGGTTCGTCAAGATCTTTACAAAAAAGAATACATGCGATTTGAGATGAAGCCTGGTGAGTCACTAAATGATTTCTTTGCATGCTTTAATAAGATTCTTAGCAATTTGCGTGCTGTTGGAGTTAGCTTTGATGATGCTGCTAATGCTAGACAATTGCTTGGTATATTAGACATGTCTATTTGGGAGATGAAAGTTACATCCATTAGAGAATCTACTATCATGAGTACACTTACATTAGATGTTCTGTATTCTAAGTTGAAAACTCATGAGTTGGATGTTCTTGCCAGGAAGGTTAATATTAAATCAATTGCTTTGATCTCTAACCCTAACATGTCAAATGCAAATT
This sequence comes from Rhipidocladum racemiflorum, assembly GCA_036346355.1. NCBI lineage: Eukaryota > Viridiplantae > Streptophyta > Magnoliopsida > Poales > Poaceae > Rhipidocladum > Rhipidocladum racemiflorum. The sequence goes on from CM070570.1 coordinate 63,009,552, forward strand.
CTTCTTCTAGCTTTGCCCTGTCCTCCTTGTCTTCTTTAACAGATGAGAAAATTGAAGAATTTTCTGAAGAAGACTTGGCACTACTCTCTTCTCGCTTTAACAAAGCTTTGCAGAATGTGAGAATGAGAAAGAGAGGTGGTCCTCCAAGGTGCTGTGAGTGTGGTGATCTCAACCACATGAGATCAAATTGTCCAAAGCTTGCAGGTAGGGGTGGAATTTTAGCTCGAGGCTCGGCTCGGGCTCGGCTCGGCTCGGTGCGGCTCGGCTCGGCTCACATGGCCAACGAGCCGAGCCCGAGCCTACCGCCTGGCTCGCTTGGCCAACGAGCCGAGCCCGAGCCAGCTCGTGAGCGGCTCGTTAGGCTCGGATCATTGAGTCATATAAGGTATGAATTCACAATACGATGTCAGTATACCCAATGCTAGACATCTAATGAGCAATGCTTGTCTTACCTTACTTTTGAGTTTACTCTTCTTAGTACTTCAAATGTCTTGTATTGGGTCTACTGATTACTTTTGCCTGAGATAAAAGTAAGCGGAGTATTCTTTTCCAGATTACATGTTTGCAGTTTTATAAAGCGAAAGAGCGATCTAACCATCTCAGGCTTAAAAATGCGTCCCATAAATGTGAAATTGCTTCTTAACCGAACCCTAGAGGAGGCTGGAGCCTTAGAACGGTGAGAATGTATGGAGGAGCTTCATTTTTTTGTGAGAATGAAGGGCATTTGGGCCCTTGCCAGTGCCCTTGTTGGCCGGCTTGCAAGCCACATCAAGCCGGCTCGAGGCTCGAGCGAGCCCGAGCCGAGCTCAAGATTGAGCTCGATGTATACAACGAGCCGGGCTCGGCTCGGCTCGAAAACTGGCGAGCTCGGCTCGGCTCGGCTCGATTCCACCCCTACTTGCAGGTAAAACATCATGGGAGGAGAAGGACAACGATAGAAGAAAAGAGAAGAAGAAGTTCCCTTCAAGTGATAGAAAGAAGAAGAGCTTCATCAACCGCAAAGTGGTCCACCGAGTTCTTTCCGGTCTTGAACAAGTAAATTTGAGCGATGTGGATTCAGAGAGCAGCGAGGACGATGCAACTCCAAGCAAACATGACTTGACAGGGTTGTGTCTCATGGCAAGCAGCAAGGATAGCTTCACTGAGGACGATCAAGACAGCGACTTCAATGAGGTAGATCCTTCTTATGATGAATTAGCTATTACTGTTGCTCGTCTTGGAAAATTGCTTGACAAACGTGATAAGAAAATTAAGAAACATGATTTCATTGTTGAATCATTGAATGTTGAAATTGCTAGACTTAAGACTTTGATTTCAAATGATGATGCTTGCAAATCATGTGACATAATTTACAATGAGCTCACCTTGCTTAGGAAAGAACATGCTTTTTTGTTACATCAAAATGAAGAAAATGAGAAACATGTCAAACATGCTAGCTGTTCTACTATTGATTTGCATGATACAACTCCATGTTCTAAATGCTCCACACTGGAATTGAAGTTGCATGATGCAGATGCTAAGATTTCTCAATTGTTTAATGATTTGCTTACACATGAGGTTCTTTCATGCTCCACTTGTCGCAAGCAAAAAGGAAAAGTAGATGTTCCCTGCAATAATTGTTTAACTTTTGCTAAGAAAGTTGATTACTTGCAAAATTCTTTGGAATAGTTCACTAATGGCAAGAAAAATTTGAACATGATTTTGGATAAATCAAAGGTTAGCTCAAATAAGAAGGGTTTAGGTTTTGATATTCATGCTTCATTTGAAACTAAACCTCGCATTGTTGTTCAATGTCCTTGCAATGACAAAATTGAGATTCTTAATGAGCCTAAAAAGATTGCTTTTAAATCTGCTGGTTTTCTTTCTTCTACTATGATGAATGAAAAATGTGCTTCTACTGTTAAAGCAAAACCTCATGTTAAGTACATTTGCACTCATTGTGGTAGAGATGGACATCTAGTAGATTTTTGCTTTAGACTAGCCAAACAACAAAAGAAAGAAAGGACAAAGGCTAGGTCTAATCTCAGAAAGGCACACCTTGCTTCTGAGTATGTGCCTAGGGTGAAACAAGCACCTTTTGTTGCTAAAAACACGGGAAAAGGTAAACCTAATTTTGTGCATAAGAATACTCGTGTTGTGCCTACTGTTGTGCGTCGTGTGTCTAAGTACTGGTTCCCAAAAGTCTCATTTCTAACCCCAGTACTAAGACCTCGACATGTTTTGCTATGTAGGCTTCTCGCGCGAGGAAGGAGAACATATGGCTAGTGGATTCCGGATGCTCACGCCACATGCCCGGTGATAAGAATTGGTTCTCCTCCCTCACTCGTGCATCTCGTGCTGAAAGTGTTACTTTTGGAGATGCTTCTTCCTCTTCTGTTGTGGCAAAAGGTACAGTAAAGGTAAGTGACAAGTTTATATTCAAGGATGTAGCTTTGGTTGAAAACTTGAAATACAACTTGCTTGCTGTCTCTCAAATGATTGATGAAGATCTTGAGATAAGCTTTAAGAAAAATGAATGCAAAGTGCTAAATGCTTCAGGTGATCTTGTGTTCAAGATTTCTCATTTTGGAAGAGTATTTAAAGCTGATTTTGATGCATCACCTTCTTCTAAGCATAGGTGTCTAGTTGCCAATGTTTCTAAAGACTTATACTTTTGGCACCGTAGACTTGGTCATGTTGGTTTTGATCATCTTACTCGTGTAAGTGGTTTAGATCTCATACGTGGCTTGCCTAAGCTTAAGGGTGATAGCGATCTAGTATGCTCTCCTTGTAGACATGGTAAGATGATTGCAGGTTCACATCCTCCTCTTACCATGGTGATGACAAAGGCTCCAGGACAGCTTCTACATGTTGATACAGTTGGACCATCTCGAGTTCAATCTTTTGGAAGCAAATGGTATATGCTTGTTATTGTTGATGATTACTCTAGATACTCTTGGGTATACTTTAGGGCATCTAAGGATGAGGCTTTTAATCATTATAGAAGTCTTGTTCTCAGGCTTTCTGTTGATCATCCAGGAGCTCTTAGAGCGATTAGAAGTGATAATGGAACTGAGTTTAAAAATTCTTCTTTTGATCACTTTTGTGCTGAAAAAGGAATTGATCATCAATTTTCATCACCTAGAGTGCCTCAACAGAATGGTGTAGTTGAAAGGAAAAACATAACGTTGGTTGAGATGGCTAGAACCATGCTAGATGAACATCACACTCCTAGAAACTTTTGGGCTGAAGCGATTTCAACTGCAAATTATGTTTCAAACCGTGTGTTTTTGAGATCAAAATTGGGTAAGACTCCATATGAGTTTCGGTTTGGGCATAGGCCTACTGTTTCTCACTTTAGGGTTTTTGGATGCAAATGTTTTGTCTTGAAATCTGGAAATCTTGATAAATTTGAAGCTAGATCAATGGATGGCATTTTTCTTGGATATCCTGCTCACACTCGTGGTTATCGTGTGCTTGTTTTGGAGACTAACAAAATTATGGAAACTTGTGAAATTACTTTTGATGAGGCTAGTCCAGGCACTAGTCCAAGTGATGCAGGTACAGGCGCATACGTTCAGGGGGAGAAAATCTTTGAAGACATTGATGATGTTGATGTTGAAGATGAGGTCTTGACTCATCCTAATGCACAACAAACTATAGCACCTTTGGCACCTAGTACTACATCACCTACAGCTAACCATCCTCAAGCTGCAACATCATCTTTACATGAAGAAGGAGAAGGAGAAGTTTCAAAAGCCAAAGCTCCCTTGTACATTCAGAAAATGCATCCATCTGAACAAATGATTGGAAACCTAAATGAGAGAATCACCCGATCCAGGTTTATTCATTCTGACACTCATGCTCATTCTGCTTTAGTTGCTTCTTTTGAACCCAAAGTATATCTCATGCATTATCTGACGAATCTTGGATCAATGCCATGCATTAAGAATTAGAGAATTTTGAACGAAATAAAGTTTGGAAACTAGTCTCACCACCTCCTGATTTTAATGTAATTGGAACTAGATGGGTTTTCAAAAATAAACAAAGTGAGGATGGTGTTGTTGTTAGAAACAAGGCTAGATTGGTTGCTCAAGATTACACTCAAATTGAAGGATTGGATTTTGATGAAATCTTTGCTCCTGTTGCTAGAATTGAAGCCATTAGAACCCTTTTAGCTTTTGCTGCATCCAAAGGTTTCAAATTGTATCAAATGGATGTGAAAAGTGCTTTTCTTAATGGCTACATAAATGAGGAGGTTTATGTCAAGCAACCACCTGGTTTTGAAAATCCGAAGTTTCCAAATCATGTGTTCAAACTGTCAAAAGCTTTGTATGGTTTGAAACAAACCCCTAGAGCATGGTATGATAGGCTAAAAACCTTTTTACTTGAAAAGGGGTTTTCAATGGGAAAGGTTGATAAAACTCTCTTTTTACTCAAGCAAGGCAATGATCAACTATTCGTTCAGATTTATGTTGATGGTATTATCTTTGGTGGTTCCTCTCATGTTTTAGTGTCTAAGTTTTCAGAAACTATGAGGGACGAATTTGAGATGAGTATGATGGGTGAGTTGACATACTTTTTGGGACTGCAAATCAAGCAAACAAGGATGGTACTTTTGTGCATCAAAGCAAATACACAAAAGACTTGTTGCATCGATTTGGGATGGAAAACAGCAAGCCGATCATGACACCCATGGAGAGCGCTTGCACACTTGATCCGGATGAAGATGGTTAGCAGGTTGATCAAAAGGAATATAGAAACATGATAGGTTCACTCTTGTACCTCACTGCATCAAGGCCGGATATACAATTTGCTGTGTGCTTGTGTGCTCGTTTTCAAGCTTCCCCACGTGCCTCACATCGACAAGCCGTCAAGCAAATTTTCAGGTATCTCCATGGTACTCAAGTTTTTGGCATTTAGCTTTCTGCTTCCTCATGCATTAGTTTAAGAGCTTTTTCTGATGCTGATTTTGGAGGATGTAGAATTGATAGAAAAAGCACATCTGGTACATGCCATTTCTTGGGTAACTCTCTTATTGCATGGCCATCAAGAAAACAATCTTCTGTTGCACAATCAACTGCTAAATTTGAATATGTGGCCGCTGTTAGTTGTTGTTCTCAAATTCTTTGGATAGTAGCTACACTTAAAGATTATGGGGTTAATTTGGATAGTGTTCCTCTTTTGTGTGATAACACTAGTGCAATTTGCATTGCTAAGAACCCCGTGCAACACTCCAGAACAAAACACATTGACATCATATTTCACTTTCTTAGAGATCATGTTGAAAAAAGCAACATTGTGCTTCATCATGTGGATACTGAACATCAATTGGCAGACATTTTCACAAAACCTTTGTCTTCTTCTCGTTTTGCTTTCATTCGGGGAGAACTTGGGATTGTTCATCCAATGGGTTTGTTTTGAGGGGGAGTTTCCTTGCCAAATTCTTTCATTTGATGAGCTTACTTTATCATATTTCTTGATATATTATGTAATTGAGCTAATATATGATAATCTAAATTGTTCCACTTGAACCAAAAAATAACATTGCGGAATTCCCTGGTTCTGATTGCCTATAGCTAAATACTCTATGATATCTTACTTTTCTAGGCTTGATATTGAATCTTCTTGACAAATTTGGGCTATGGAGCAAGTGTGTTTTCAGCTTTACTCTTTCATAAGACCTTTCAATCACTTTTGCATGTTTATAATCAAAGAAAAATGAAAAAAAGGGAATCAATAAAAAAGCTTGTTAAAAGCAAAAGCCTCAAGTTATGAGCTTCAGGAATGCTTTCCCTAAAAAGATAAGATGTATGCTTCAAGCATGCCATTCCCTCAAAGACAAGATGTATGCTTCAAGCATGCCACTCCAAGGAAATAAAAGAAGTATGCTTCAAGCATGCCACATGCATTTTACTGTTTAAAGATTAAATTGGTTTACTGGATTGGAGTTGAAACTACTTGCTCGCCCAGAATTGTTAGTTGCTTCAATTTTGAGCCTTTGACTTTGTACTAAGATCTTGCTTAGTACTTGGATACAATTGATTGAATTGAGGTTGAGATGCATGTCATTCCCTAACTTGTTAAAATCACATTAAGATCATGTATTTTTGCATATTATGTGATATATAAGGTTATATGATCGAATGAGCTCATCTTTTCATATCTTGGCACTTCCTTGTTTTTCCTTGTGAAATAATTGCTACAGGAAAAATTTTGAACATGTTCTCTCTTTTGTATCCTTGATGAATCCATTGTAAAAGGGGGAGAAGTTTTTGGAAATTTGAGAATTTTGGAAGAAGTTTGGAGAATTTGGAATTTTTGGGCACATTGCACATTCACACACATTTTCCTTCTTAGGGAGAGATTTTTCGTATTTTCACCCAGGAGAATTTGTTACTTTGCATTTTGGTCTGAGGGGGAGTTTTTGTGTCTTTCACTTTGGTTTGTTCAAAAAAAAAATTGTGATGTGAATGCCAAATGTTCAATTCTAAGTGGTGTTGCCAATGTTTTCATCAAGGGGGAGATTGTGAAAATCATGTGCTGAAAAATTGGCTAAATGTTGTTTGGCATTGCCAAGTGTTTGTGTTCATGACATATGTGGTGCTTGTGCACTCACTCAATTGGTATGGCTAAGATTCTCTCTGAAGCAAAATAGCACGCTTGCTGAAGCAAAATAGCACGCTTGCTGAAGCAAAATAGCACGTCTCCTGAAGGAAAATAGCACGCCTGTCAAAGGGAAATAGCACGCCAACTTTTGGTGCTGGACTGATTTTTTACATGTACGCCGGACCAACTTGTTCGGTCCGTCGTAAATGTGAAAAAGAGTCTTTTGCATCGGACCAACTTTTTCTGGTCCGCCATGAACGTACATTTGCACCGGACTGGTTTTTTACATGTACGCTGGACCAAGAAATTTGGTCCACCGTGAACGTGGTTTGGTTAACTTTGTGCCGGACGAAATCTTTCAAAAACAGTAAGTTTTGCATGTACGCCAGACCAATTTCTTTGGTCCGTCGTGAACGGCTTTTTGAGGATTGATTTCGCATGTACGACGGACTGATTTTGTTTAGTCCGCCGTGAACTTGTTTTTTCGGTAGATCAATTTCCTCTTTCAAACCGAGACTTTCATGTGTACGCCGGACCAATTTTGTTGGTCCGTTGTGAATGGACTTTTTCTAGGGTTTTAAATTTTGGTCCGTCGTGAATGTGTTTTGCTCGGTTTGGATGTTTTGCAAGAATTGGAATTGATTTTTGGATTTAAATTTGAGATTATGAAATTTGTGAGAATTTCATGATGCTTGATTGAAATGGACTTTATGCAATGCTCGTGTGAGTAGTTGCATGGATTGACCTTGAGTCAAGTCGTGGACTTGTGCTCGGATTCGTTTTGTGGTTTGTTCGTGTGCAGGTATTGCTCGAGGGCGAACGTGGTCGATGACGGGACCGGAACTAGGTTCGGGGCTAGGTTCAGGGAGGAACTGAGGTCTTGGTGGTCAAGGATGTCATGCGGGACGTTCGAGCTAAGAGAATGGTGCACATGGAGAATGGTTAGTCACGTGAGTATGGCAGGTGGCCTTACGCGTGCAAAGTGTTAGTCACGTGAGTATGGTAGGGTTGCCATACGCATGCAATAGTTGTATTTGGCCCAGTTGGGCCAAGTGGAGTTGTGTTGAATACATACTCCTTCTAGGATTAGGAGTGGTACTCCATCTAGGATTAGGAATTGTATTGAGGACTCCTTGTGGTTTGCTCCTTTAAATAGGAGGGGTTGTCTCCTGTTGAAGAGCACCAATGAGAGCTAGGGCATTGAGAGCCTTGAGCTTAGTTTTAGGGTTTGTACTCTTTTGATGAGAGTACTTTAGACAAAAAGAAATAAAGATCAATTCTTCCAAGAATCTTGCGTGCTACAGTAACCGCGTTGCTACAGTGTTTCCTGTTGTGGTTCTTGTTTGCATGTTTTTTCTTGTTATAGATTGGTTTTTTGTTCTTTGAGTTTCATCTTGATTTGATCCATCAAAAACCTTTCTACGGAATTGATTTAGGATTTCTCAAAGTTTAGTTGATTAATCTTTTGTCGTTCTTGTTTAACCTTGAAGTTTTGGTTAGATTAATTCTCGTCATCTTCTGTCACAGCAAGCTTGCAAGGCTTATAACTTTTGATATGTACGTCCGATCGAGCTGATTCTTTTTGGGTTCGATTCGTATTGGAGTCTAGTTTCTGGTGTCCAAATTTCAGATCGATCCGACGGTTGGATCTCTAGGAATTCATGATTTACCAAACCTTTGTCATTCTGTTTTGTTGAATACGAGGCAATTATTTGGTTCCGTTTTGGGGTGAACTCTTAGTAGATCAAGAATTTGGTTTTAGCTTCCGCACAATCATTCACCTCCCCTCTGATTGCTATATTCGTGTACTTCGATCCTACAGAAACCCACTAGGGCTCGCTCTAATGGATCTTCTACAAAAGAAATCCATTAAGACGCTAGAGGATCCAAACCCACATAAACCCACTAATGGATCCAATCCATTACACATGATCCAACCCGTTAAGTGTGTGACCCATTAGGCTCATGTACAAGTCGGTCGCGGTCCCGGAGAACCCCTTTTCCAGACCACAAGTCAATAGCGGTACCTAGAAGCACATATTGACCCCCGAATGTACACAATGATCGAATCAGCTGAACCTTGATATACTCACATAGGATCCTTTTGCCACACGATATCAGTCAAGCTCAAGGCGAGAAGCGTGCCACCCTTGTGATAGCTCGACAAATTCACTCGTCAATGTAATGGATATAATTCGTGATTAACTCTTTAATCACTTTGGCATGGCCATGCACTTTTCCTTATCCATCCACACCGAGGGGCCCAGAGATATCTCTCCCGTTATCAAGGAGGGGCAAATTCCATCTCGATCTCTTACACCTCACGTCATGTTTCATGGCATACCCGTAAGCTACCTTTATAACTCCCCTGTTATGGTGAAGCGTTTGATAGCCCCAAAGTATACAATTACACATGCTGAGAATCAATAGGAATCTCAGGTTAAAGGATCATCTAGATATACCACTCGAGACTACATCCTGATGGCACTTCTTAAGATAACAATCTCAGCAGTGTCTCGGAGCGGGTCTATCCAACCCCATGTTCTCTAACATATGCCCACATTATTGATTTGATATCTCTATATCTATGGTATGTGAAACATTACCATCAATCAATATATGTGCTGGTCAAATCACTATTGTCCCACATAATGATATGTGACCAGGGATCATTTAGAATAATATCATATAACCAATGTATTTCACAATTAAGTCATACTCAATGAACAAAGGAGTGGCATTTATTCATGGAACTGATAAGTACGTGAACATCGACGTATGATATAATCATCTCACATGATTGCCTCTAGGGCATATCACCAACATCCAGTACTTCAACACGTTACATATGCATGTGCTTTGTAGGTTTCTATTGTATCTACACCTGCTCCTATTCCTGCTCTTGCACCTGCTCATGCTCCTGCTCCTGCACCTGCAACTGCACCTGCTCCTCCACCTACACCTGCTTCTACTCTTGCACCTGCTCCCACCACCATGACGAGTCCTCTGTCCAAGTCAACTCCTATGCAGAGTATAAAGCTGGTGTGCAAAAGGTCTAGCACAATGACCAAAGAACCAAAGATTACTTTGGAGAACCCTTCTTTCAAGAAGGAAAACTTGTCAGAAGCCACAGTGCCCCCTCAAATACATGAAAATCCCCTTGTCTCGACCTCAAAGACTTTCTATCCAGAAAACAAATTTGATAAAGGCCACAGAGCCCCCTTTTGAGTGCTACATACATGGAAAGCCCTTTGTCCCTAGCAATGAAGTGAATGCTTTAGGTATGTGCACTCACTTGCTCCATAGATGGCACATTGACAAGACGAATAAGGCTAAGTGTCACGTCGATTTCAATGTGAGGTATCGAGGGGGACATTTCCACCACGAGAAGCATGGGACATTCCCAGTGAGTTTTGAGGATCTGTTCCATTTGTACAACATGCAAGCCATCGATATTTCTACTGTATGATCCTGAACGCTGTGAATATCGCACCATACAACATAAGCTTATGACTTTTATAGGATTTTGTATTATGTTTTTAACAATTGACACGAGATGTTGGATAATGAGGCAGCAAGTCGTGGTGGGTCAACACCCAGTTGGGTTCATCGCCCCCGAGATGGTGTCTACGATCATGGCTAGGATTCAATCAGAGTTCCTTGTCAACTACATCAAGCAAGCATTGAACGCTGAGGCAAAAAAGGACTTCATTCTCTTCCCGTAACATGAGTAAGTACTATTAATAGACTTTACCCTTTAATTACTTGCACACACTTAAACTGTATATAAACTTATTTTCTTGCATTGTGTACCATTTAATAAGCAATCATTGGGTTCTACTCTTGGTCTCTTCGAGTGAAAACAAAGTCTACACTCTTAACTCCCTTGGAAGAGACCAATGGCCTACGCGATCAAACCTGTTTTGCAGAAATAAGTACATTCATCTAAACTAACACTTTAAGTATTTAACTATGTTCATATTTTTTGTTTCAATGGCATCTCTCCAATGTATATAGGGCTTTCTTGTCTTACGTTGCCGAAGGAGGGCAACACGATGACAAATGGGGCGACTAACTAGAGTGGAAGCGCTTCAAGGTACAAGTGCCATAGTATTTTTTTTACATCTATTCTTCGTCTTCTAATTTGATTTCCTTTGTTTACAATGTCATCAACAGGGGTGCGATGACCTGTGTCGCTTCTACATCATGCATCACATGCTGATCCTGGTCGGCGGCTCACACTTTTTCCCTAAGGTATATGTACAAGATGATGTCAACAATAGTAAAATAATACGATCAATACAGTACAAAAATTTACAACAATCAGAGATATGACATAAGTGGTTGTAAAATCATTAACTGATAATAAAAATTACTATAAGCAATTGAGAATGGCTATACAGTGATTCATGTATAGTTCAAAAAGCTCAATGCATGATAGTAAAAAAATGGTTATTTGCAAAGTTGAAAACGTAATATCATCATGAAACAATTAATTACTACACTTTACTAGTTGTAGTAATTTTACTATGGTCTGAATCATTTTACTGTCACACCTGTTGTAAAATTTTTACTGTAGTGTATATGTGATTTTTCCCATTTTGGTCCGTACCCTTTAATGCAAGGTATGTATATGCATTAACTGAACCTTTTACATATAAATTTTAAAACTTAAATTAGTGCACTACTTTCTATTTTATAGAACCTCAATATCCCCTGAAGAGCCTAGACAATAAAGATCTTAACAAATTATGAGACCAGACATTCATGTGCTACTGGAGACAAGTTATAGCAGAGAACGGTAGGTTTAGAGATTCGACAGGCTCCTACTAGTCCATATGTTGTAAACAATATTATATCATGTGAATGTGATATGTGTACTATGAATGTGATATCCTTGTGTTGTGAATGTTATGTTCTATGTAAACAATATAATATAAGTATTTTGAATGTTATGTGATATTGTGTTCTATATTATGAATGTTTGTGTACTAATCTGTAATCTAAGGGTTGTTTTTGGACGATGTGGATATCAAACAGGCACATCACAATCAATTCTAGCTTAGAACCGATTGTGATGAGGTGGCTCATCATAATCGGTTATAGCTAGAAACTGATTGTGATGATTGGAGATATCACAATCGGTTCTAGCTCAGAACCGATTGTGATAATAGTTTATCACAATCAAACGAAAACCGACTGTGATGGCGTCTCATCATCACTGTCTAAAGTCTTTGTATCGTCATCAAAACTGATTGAAATGATGAAAAAGAAACGATTGTGATGTACATTCCTGTAGTAGTGCTACATCTCGTGCACATGCTTACCGCTTGCCACGCCCATCAGCCGTTGCTCGCTGCTACCGCATGGCCCCTACATGCACTAAATAGCCTTTGCTTGCCCACACTTGCACTCACTAGTGCCGCGCAGCCTCTGCTAGATGTGGGCACTTGGGCCAGCCCGAAGCACAACGGGATGGCCCGGTGCAAAGCCCGGCATGGCACGGTTCCGTGCCGGGCCGGGCCGCACGCAATCAGATGTACCACGCCGTGCGGCCCGAACCGGGCACGATGGGCGGCACGACCTGACACGATCGTTTGGGCCGGGCCCGTGCCGGCACGGCACAAACGGGCACGAAATCACGGATTAAGACCTAAAAGTTGGCAGATATTGTTGATTCAGGGCATCTTCTAGCTTTGCATTTATGTTTGACATTTTGTTGATGTGATTAGTCTCTTATGTAATTAAAATAGGTAGTTTAGTAGTAGTGATGTGTTTTATTTCTTTGCTCATCACAATAGTGAAAATGGGTCGGGCCTGGGCCAGCACTGCACGAAGTAGGCATGAAGCGCAAATGGGCTGGGCTTGGTGTAACACCCCGGCATTTAATATGCCCGAATGCTACCAAACATAAGCTAAACAACATCCAAATATCATATTTAACATAAAATTCCAGCAAAGGCGCATAGGCTAAAAACCGAGATTTCGGCAGCACCTCCTTTATTTTATCATGAATTTAAGGAGCAACAACGATATAGCATTATATGGCAATAAGGGAAACATCTAAAACAGCAATAAATAGAGTCTTAACGACAATAAAAGACTAACATTTAGCACTTAAAGTTCCAAGTGTCAAACGAACAATAAAACTCTCATTAACTAAGCTAAGCCTTAATTTAATGACCATCACACGCAATTTATTATCAATCTAAAAGAATTGACTTGGGGAAACATTAAGGTGAAGCAACGTGTGGGCGTGTGTCTATTCCCTTTTCCCGCATGCCGTTCTCATGGTACCTAAAACAATAAGAAAAAAACACAAGCGTGAGTTCGAAACTCAGCAAGCATATTGCAATGGACAACAAGAACAACAATATGGCAATAGCATCTCCCTTTATGTAAATCATCTTATTCATAAACACTTAACATTGTCATCATCAATATGTATGAGATGTAATGCAATGCTCATGTCTCCTTGGAAACTCATACCGATTTGGTTGAGTACACACCCGTCGGTGTGCACCCTTTTCCCCCCTTCCATCCCGAAGATGGAGGGTGCCTACTCATCGCTTCCATTCACCACGTGGATGGAATCACGATGTAGGTCTTACTCAATGGCGTTCCGGACTAGTCATAACTTTCTCACCGACCTTGCCGGACTAGTTATGACTTTCTCAACGCCCTCGCCCTATCTCATGTCATGCATGCAACTATGCTAATTATCATATTTCACATGTACATAAACATATGGCATCTCATCATGACAAATATTAACACATGGCATCGAATCATGATAATCATACTCAATATATCATTGGAAAACAGCAAGCATGGCAAGTGATCATAGCAAGTATTCAATCTTTCATCTAATCTCCACAAGCAACCTACAATTCCGCTATTCATTACAACACACTTGCCTCAACCGTGGGCGACGGGATTGTGGGAAGTAGAGGGCACCCCCGGGGTCACACCACCTGCACAACGGCATCACATACTCTCAATAATGCCCACAAAACAGTACACAAATCCCCATCTCACCCGACATTGCCCGCTACTCGCAAAACCTAAAACAGAGGTTCTGTCCCGGCGGGACAGCAGCCTTGCAAAGGCCATAACTTGAGTTCTGGGACTCCAAATCGATTAAATGAGTACACCATCGCGAAGCTTAGGAAATTTCCTACCTTTTTCTAGTTATACGGAAAGACTGATTCGGACTCTAAAATTGTTTAATCTACAGATTACTACGATCTGTTCTAATTGCGTCACAGATTTTAACACGCTCGGTAAAACGGGAATAACTTTCAAACGGCTGATCGGATTTTAACGTGCTTTATGTCTACGGAAAGATAATTAAATTATCTACAACTTATTTTAAGTCCGTACGGACAGATTCGGATTCTAAATCGACGAACACTCGAACCCTAGCCCGACTGCTCAATCTGCCCGAAAACAGAAACGTGGCAACGTCTAGATCTAACCCAAAGAACTCCAACCCAGCACCACCAATTGATCTAAAAACTTCATAAACACCCTAAGAACAGTACCTAGATCAAACCCAAGGATCCCCATGATCATACCTTTGCCCAACGAACGAATCTCCAATAGATCTCCTCGCGGATCGCTCCTCGCTCCACGCTCCTCGCTCCTCGCTCCTCGCTCCACGCTCCTCGCTCCTCGCTCCTCGCTCCAACGGATGGATCCACAAGGTGCAGAGGTGTGGAGACCACCCTAGGGCAGCAAGGGGGTGGAGGAGAGGTGGTGGAGAGGTGGGGCAATGGAGGAGAGCAAGGGGGAGGCGCAAGGCTCAAAGGGAAGGGGCGGCTAGGGCTTGGCAAGTGGGGGGAGGTGAGGGGGGCGCACCAAGGCCTCAAGGGGCGCACCAAGGCCTCAAGGGGCGCAAAGGCAGCAGGGTGGACGCCCCAAAGGGGCAGGGAAACCCCTTTTACCAGCCCCCACACCCAATTCTAGTCCGTTACGGAGACCTAATCCATCCCACCAAAGCCCACCAAGGCCCAAAACTCCCCCGGGAAGGCCCAAAACCCCGAAAACGGCCCGGAAACGGCCCGGAAAAGCTATTAACCTCCATAACCTATAGTTTTAACCTTAATTCCACATTTCATACTGTTTTTAACCATATCAAGCACGTAAAATAAAGTTATGACACTCCGTGGTGTCACACTTGGGCTCGCCAATGGCGAGTCGGGCCGGCACGGTCGGCATGATGGGCCGTCGTGGCACTGCACGGTTGCGGTCCGAAGCACGATGAGTCCGGACCGAGTCGGCACGACACGGCACGACGCCCACCTCTAGCCCCTGCACAAGCTCGCAGCTGCCGTGCCAAACAGAAGTTGTACATGCTTGCTGCCGCCATTGTGGAGAGAAGAATGGTGGTGGGTAGGGACTGAAGTGAGACAGATGGAATGAATTAGGATGGGGTTGTGGATAACGATGACTGAAGGGATGGTTAATCTGGTGCATTAGATTGGTACGATCCAACAGTAGATATCTGTGTTGTCAAAAAGTCAAATAGTGCTTTATGGTTTTCTAGCTTTTGCGATATATAAATTAGGGATTTGATAAACATTATCCGGATGTTTTTATTGCTGAAATACCTAAATCCTAACCATCGGATCATTGTTGAGATTCGGGAGTATCGATTACATCCGATTTTATGATTTGATCAAACGGCCCGGTAATATCCGGGTGAGGTATCCAACGGTCCAAAATTTGAATGTTAGCTAAAACAACATCATTGAATGACACCTATACACTCCCTATAAATTACTCCCTCCGGTCTGGTAATATATGTCGTTTTGAACATCGACACGGTCTTCAAAACACAACTTTGACCGCTAATTTTTATTATAATACATTTATAAAACCCAATAAAATTATAATATTATGAAAGTACTTCTCGAGACAAGTCTACACATATAATTTTTATGTATCCAATTTAAATATTTAAAAATATATTGTTAGTCAAAATTTTGGAAGTTTGACCATCACTATGTGCAAAACGATAGGTATTACCAAACCGGAGGGAGTATCAACGTGGAGATCTTAGCGTAAGAAATGAAAACCCAGACCGAAGCCCTACATGCATGCATGGATATTATCTAGCTAGCACATGCTTGAGATGTGTACAGTACGTACTGATCCTTAATCTACTGCATATGTACTAGTACATCTGAACGCGGTAATGCCTTAGCTTCCTTTGTGGGTTTAATTCATCATACAGACGACGTGCTCCGTCCATGAACACCACCTTTCTGATCATCGTCTTCCTGGTGGTGCGGCATCAAGTCCGTGTAGCCAATGCTCTTCCTGGTAGTAGGGAAGATCATAAACACCATGCTGGACAGGAACCCTAAGCCTACCGGCAGCTTCGTCAGCACCTCCCTGACGTCCGACCCGACTCCGGGGAACAGACAGCTCTGTATGCCGGCGTTGCCGAGCGCGACGACGACGAACACGACCGCCGAGACGAATGCGTGCACGAAGTCCAGCGCCCTGACCTTCATCTTGCGCAGGTCGCCGAACTTCTCCTTCCTCTCCTCGCACGTCCCGTCGAAGTTGAACGGGTAGAAGCCCCGGAGGGTGGCCACGCCGTAGTAGAGCCGGCCGTCGCGGCCGACGAGGCTATCGGTGAAGGAGAGCAGCACGCAGGAGGCGGCGCAGGCGACGATCAGCACAACGGTGAGGTACCGGCTGTCCGTGCCGCATGCTCCGTGGTTGCTGAAGGACGGCGCCAGCTCGTGGAAGGTCAGCACGGTGCCGGTCGGCAGGAGCTTCAGGATGTCGCACGCGCCGCACAGCGTCTTGTCGACCACCCGAGTCGGTGGCTTTGGGCCGGTGGTGTCGTACGACAGCAGCTTCATGTCGTGGGCAGCAGCGTACTCTTCAGGCGTTTGGATGTGCATCTCAGCTCACAGGCTCACACCTATGGTTGCAAACTGATGTTGATCAGATGCTAGCTAGCTTGGGGGAGATTATATGATCTCTCCGGCTAGCTACACAGTTAATTATATGGTGACAACTGACAACTTGTGGCGTATGAACAGGGAACTCGTGAAAAGTAGCTAGCTAGATGATTAAAGTTGACAATCACGTATCATAGTATACTACGGGCGGAAAAGTACATATATTGTGGAATTGCTACACAAGACTCAACCCATACGCCTATACGTACGTATAACCAGAGGCATATCCAGAAAATTGGAACGAGGGGGCTAAACCTAGTGAAAATAAAAACATACTTCCGAGAGTATGTACTTCCTACTTTTTGTATATTAACTAATGTCACACAGATGGAAGCATATTCCATAAATAGAAATTGTTAATTGATTCCTCCTTATTATTAGGAAGCTGTTTTTGACCAAATAGGGGTACAGATCGTACATACACTTGGGAGTACAAAACATGCTTCCTTAATATATACTGTATATATATATGTATGTATACATATGCATGCATACATATATATAGAGAGAGAGAAGAGAGAGAGAGAGAGTATGGTGAAAGTAGACATATGGTGAAATTATGAAAGTAGGTAAATAGAGGTGTTGGATCGAATTTAAATGGTCCAGATCTTGGTGAAATCTCACCTCCTCCACTTAACACGTTTTACACATAACTCCCTACAAAAATTACAAAATTCTACACCTTAAGTGGAGGATGTGGGTTTCCACCTAGATCTAGACCATTCAAGTTCGATCCAATGCCCATATTTGCTTACTTTTATGCTTTCACCATATGTATACTTTCGCCATATACTTCCTTATATATACTAGTTACATGCCCGTGCATTGCTACGAAAAACAAAATTGATAACGAAAAATAAAGATTAAAAAATAAAAAAATTATTTCACAAGATCAAACATCTATTTTTAACGCTTCGTTTCTTAAGTAAAGTCGGCTAATTAAAGCAACGCTTCGTTTTTTGCGTAGGGCAATTAAGCAGGGCAATTAAGTAGGGCAATTAAGCAGGGCAATTAATGACGTGGGTAGAACTCACCACTGCCACCAACTGTTGCTTTATAATAGTAGAGATATATATATACACACATTATACATGGAGGAGACGGTGGGCCACGGGTGGGGCTTCAGCCCACCTGTGCCCCGCCGGCAGATACGCCTCTGCGTATAACTAGATGTGTGGGTGCGGCCGGGCGCATGCCGCGCCAAACGCTACACACCAGCATAAAAATTGCGTGGAGTTGCGGGGTCTCTTCACGAAAAATAGATTAGTATGTAGTTTTGAAAAGTTTAGAATGGCTTTTCGCAAAAATTTTTTGGAAAGTTCGCGTGCCGAAAAACAATATCCAGAACTTTCGAGAATCTTTCCACCAAAAATCGGACTAATATGTAATTCTAAAAAATTTGAGACTACTTTTTGAAGAAAAAAACGCGCGAAGCTTCTATGTTTAATATACGGAGTATGGATTTTTGAAAAAGCTCGTAATTTTTGGGGGCGTTCTGCGCAAAAGAAAACAGACTTAGGAAGTTTTTGGTGATTTTTCTATAAACGATAGGCTCGTAAATTAATACATTCATATTCCACGGACCTAAAACCTTGCCCTGATACCAATTGTAACACCCCGGCATCTAGTATGCCTGAATGTTACCAAACATAGACTAAACAACATCTAAATACCACAAATAAAGATAAATTACAGCAAAGGTGCAAGTGCTAAAACCGAAAATTTCGGCAGCATCTCCTTTGTTTTTTCATGAATTGAAGCAACAACAATAATAAGGCATGATATAGCATGAAAAGAGACATCTAAAATAGCAATAACAATTGGTATAGCATCACTTATGTCTAAAATAAGGAATTCAACTATTCCACAAATAATAACAAAGCAAACGATGAGCTTAAGTTCAAAACAAAGCCATACACTAAAATCATGGCACTATTCTTATTATTATGACCCCAAAAGAGTAAACTGTCGACATGTGTGAAGCTACGTGTAGAAGTGTAGCTAATGCCCTTTCCCGCATGCCGGTTTCATGGTACCTAAAAACAACATAAAACACAAGCGTGAGTTCATCACTCAGCAAGTATATTGCAATGATACCAAAACAATAACAACTCACATACATACTTAATGTCATTCACATATCATGAGAATCAACTCATGAACTGAAGGGAATATGCCCGAGAGGCAATAATAAATTGTTTATTATCATATTCCATGTTTATAATAGATGTTTATTTCTCATGCTAAAATTGTATTAATCAGAAACGTTAATACATGTGTGTTTAATAAACAAAAGGGTTCCTAGTAAAGCCTCTTTTTAAACTAGCTCGTTGATTAACTGATGATCAAGGTTTCCTGATCATGAACATTGGATGTTGTTAATAACGGGGTCATGTCATTAGAAGAATGATGTGATGAACACACACCCAAGTTGGTATAGCAAATACGATCAAGTCATTTAGTTTGTTTTGTATCAAACACATTCGAAATAGCTCTTTTCCTTAGACCATGAGATGATGTCAATCACTAATTAGGAAGAGTACTTTGATGACATCAAGCGCCGCTCCGTAACACAGTGACTATAAAGATGGATTTGGGTACTATGAAAGTATTAGTTGAGGCTCATGCATCAAGAGTGGGATTTGTCCATCCGGATGATGGAGAGATATACTGGGCCCTCTCGGTGATATCACATTGACATCGCTTGCAAGCATGTGACTAGGTCACAAGAATGTTATATCACTAACGAGTAAAGAGTACTTGTCGATGAACGGATCGAACTAGGTATAGTTGATACTGATGATCGGATCGGACAAGTAAAATATCGTGAGACAAAAGGAATTGGTTATGTCATTTACGGTTTACGCGATCACTAGTTCATCGTTGAGTGAATGGGAGTCATTATGGATCTCCAGATCCCGCTGATGATTATTGATCTGAGAGGTGTCTCAATCATGTCCATTTTATTCACGAACCGTAGGGTGACACACTTAAGGTTCATCGATGCATTTGAGTGGATCCGTCACACCGGAGAAAAGTATGGGCGATCTGAGGGGACTATTTCGAGTATCGCCGGAATAGTTTTGGGATATCGGAATAGTTAAAGGGGGTATGCGTTAATGTTTGTTAATTAAAAGAATTAACAAATATTAAAATATCTGAAATAAAAATGTTTTATTTATTTATGGGAGAAAACCCTTTCATTTCTTGAGTGGGGTTTTAATGGAAACCAAAGTGGGTTGATTTAAGTGAGTGGAGAGATCACTCACATGAAGAGAGGGAGGGCAAGGGGCACCCCCCCATGCGCCGGCCACCCCTTGGCATGCCTCCTCCTCCTCCTATAAAAGGGAGGGAGGAGCTCCTCTCTTTTGTGTTCATCCATTTGACCCTTTGGTTGGTCCATTCTCCCTCCTCCTGCTGATCTGTTTTTCGAGCTGTGGCTTATGCGGCCGCTGAAATTACTTCCACCACTACCACCACTAAGTGTAGTGTTGTTGGAGTTTTCCGGGATCCACTACTTCCGCTGCCCGCTGGAACGAGGGATTGGAGGTCATTGTTGATCCGCACGTGTGACCAAATGCGGCGCCGCCGTTTGTGGCGCTCATCTTCGCGACTTTGAAGTCGGAGTGTACCTCTACATCAACCACGTTTGTTTGCGGGAACGTTATTCCCGCTTTCGGTCCTACGAGGGTGAGTCCTTCGAAACCGCTTACTTGCATCTCCTAGATATGATCTTGGTGTTTGGTTGCAATCGTAGGAAAATTTTTGTTTTCCATGCTTCAAACACTTGGTGGTATCAGAGCCGTGTCTATGCGTAGATGTTTTGTACGGTTTAAAACACATGTGGATGTGGGCGTTGATGATCATGTTATTGCATACTTTCGTGTATTTTGGATCATGGTGGCATAGTGGGATTTGAAGCGGCCGGACTAACCTTACATGTCCTCGCACATGAGACTTGATCCACGCTTCGACATGCAACTAGTATTGCATAAGTGGCTTTGCGGGTGTCTGTTTCTTCTACTATAGTCATGATCTAATTTACAACGGTTTGCTAATAATGTTTTTTATCAACGTTGTGGTTCTTGTTCGTAGGTAAGAACAGTTTTTCCTAGAAAGCCCAAAACCACGTAAAATATGCAAAAATAAATTAGAGACGTCTAACTTGTTTTTGCAGGGCTTGTGATGTGATATGGTCATTGATACAAAGATTGTTGTATGAAATGAAATTTATTGTAAATTTAAACAACCGGCATGAGCCATTTGGTTGTTTTTCTTTGTATGGCCTGCGTGCTAAGTATATGTCCATGTGATATATTGTTATGGAGGAAGACAATCAAGATGGCGACATCATGGACCTTGGTGCCATGCCGGTGGAATGATGGAGATCATACCATGTCGCACAAGATGGAGATCAAGTCTTTGAAAGGACCATATCATATCACTTTATTCATGCATGTGATGTTAATCCTTTTATGCATCTTATTTTGCTTGATTATGATCACGTCGATAGCACTATAAGATGATCCCTCCAAATTAATATCAAGATAATAATGTGTTCTTCCATAGTATGCACCGTTAAGAAAGTTCGTCGTTTCGAAGCACCACGTGATGATCGGGTGTGATAGACTCTACGTTCGCATACAACGGGTGTAAGCCAGATTTACACACGCAAATACTTTGGTTCTACTTGGCGAGCCTAGCATGTACAGACATGGCCTCGGAACACGAACCGAAAGGTAAAGCATGAGTCATATGGATGATATGATGAACATATTGATGTTCGCCTTTGAAACTATGCCGTCTCACGTGATGATCGGTTTCGGTATAGTGAATTTGGTTCGTGTAATCACTAAAGATGACTAGAGGGATGTTGTTTTTGAGTGGGAGTTCTCATAGTAATTTTGAATTAAACTTGAACTTAATCTATTATGAACTTAGTCTAAATAACTTTGCAAATACGTTGTAGATGGCACCCCCTACTTTCAATTTCAATCTGTTCATGGAGAAAGAGAAACTAGCCACCAATGGTAGCAACTTTACCAATCTGGCCCTTAACACGAGGATTCTCATCATTGTTGCTCAAAGGAGCTATGTGCTAGAAGCGCCCATTGGATGCCCCGCCCACGATGATGCCCCGAGGAGGAGAAAAATGTTTTCTTGACTCGCAAGGAGGACCATGATTTAGTTCAATGCGGCATTTTGTATGGCCTTGAGCCCGAGCTAAAACGCTTTGAGCACAAAGCAATGCTTTTGATACAATGAGAGAGTTGAAAATGATCTTCGACACCCATGCCGCATGAGAGAGTTATGAAGCTTGAAAAGTTCTTTAGCTGCATGATGGAGGAAAACAGACTCAGTTAGTGAGCACGTACTCAAAATGTCTGGGCACGCCGATAAACTCATAGCTTTGGGAATAACGATCCCCATTGAGCTAGGAATTCATCGTGTTCTCAGTCTCGCCACCAAGCTACAAGAGCTTTGTGATGAACTACAACATGCAGGGCATGAAGAAGTCTCTCCCGAGCTTACGTCAATGCTGAAAAGCTTCTTTGAAGTGGAGATCAAGAAGGAACATCAAGTGTTGATGGTCCAAAAGACTATCAGTTTCAAGAAGAAAGGCAAGGCTAAGGGAAACTTCAAGAAGAAGGGCAAGTCTGTTGCCACATCTGAGAAGAAGACCAAGGCTGGCCCTAAGTCAGATACTGAATGTTTTTACTGCAAGGGCACTGGGCACTGGAAGCGCAACTGTCCAAAATATCTGGCTGATAAGAAGGACGGGAAAGTGAGCAAAGGTATATATGATATACATGTTATTGATGTGTACCTTACTAGTACTCGCAGTAGTACCTGGGTATTTGATACCGGTTCGGTTGCTAACATATGTAACTCGAAACAGGAGCTAAGGAATAAGCGACAACTAGAAAGGGATGAGGTAATGATGCGCGTCGGCAATGGATCAAAAGTTGATGTGATCGCCGTCGGGACGCTACCTATCCAATTACCATCAGGATTAGTTATAAACCTAAATAATTGTTATTTAGTGCCTGCGTTGAGCATGAACATCATATCTGGATCTTGTTTAATGCGAGACGGTTATTCATTTAAGTCTGAGAACAATTGTGTTTCAATTTACATGAATAAAACCTTCTATGGTCATGCACCTGAAAAGAATGGTTTATTTATTTTGAATCTTGATAATAGTACACATGTTCATAATGTGAATGCCAAAAGAATTAAGTTGAATGATGATATTGCTGCATATATGTGGCATTGCCGCTTATGTCATATTGGTGTTAAGCATGAAGAAGCTCCATTACGATGGACTACTAGAATCACTTGATTATGAATCATTTGAGACATGTGAACCATGCCTCATGGGCAAGATGACTAGAACCCCGTTTTCGGTACAATGGAGCGGGCAACCGACTTATTGGAAATCATACATACCGATGTGTGTGGTCCAATGAGTGTGTCGGTAGCGTGGTGGATATCGTTAGCCGTTACTTTCACGGATGATTTGAGTAGATATGGATATATTTTCTTAATGAATCACAAGTCTGAAACATTTGAAAAGTTCAAAGAATTTCAGAGTGAAGTAGAAAATCATCGTGAATGTAAAGATCAAATTTCTACGATCCGATCGTGGAGGAGAGTATCTTAGTTACGAGTTTGGCACACACATGAGACAATGTGGAATAGTTTCACAACTCACTCTATTTGGAACACCACAACGTAATGGTGTATCCGAAGGCCGTAATCGTACTTTATTGGATATGGTTCGATCTATGATGTCCCTTACAGATTTGCCACTTTCATTTTGGGGTCATGCACTAGAAACAAATTGCATTCACTTTAAATAGGGCACCATCTAAATCCGTTGAAATGACACCGTATGAATTATGGTTTGGCAACAAACCTAAGTCATCATTTCTAAAAGTTTGGGGATGCGATGTTTATGTGAAGAAACTTCAACATGATAAACTCGAACCCAAAGCGGAAAAATGCGTCTTCATAGGATACCCTAAAGAAACAATTGGGTACACCTTCTATCACAGATCCGAGGGCAAGGTTTTCGTTGCCAAGAATGGATCATTTTTGGAGAAAGAGTTTCTCTCGAAAGGTGTGAGTAGTAGGAAGGTAGAACTCGACGAGGTTGTTGAACCTTCTCTTCATGGAATGGCAAGTGCAGTAGCGCCGGAAGTTGTTTCGGAGTTGACTTCACCAAATGAAGAGGGAACTAATGATAAGGATCATGAAACTCCGAAAGAGAACACTACCGCGCCTCGCAGGTCAACAAGAGCGCATCTGCTCGACTTTTATGTTCCTACTATGAATGTCATGGTAGTTGAGAATAATGACCTGCGACGTATGATGAAGCGATGATGAGCCCAGATTCCGACAAATGGCTAGAAGCCATGAAATCCGAAATGGGATCCATGTATGAAAACCAAGTATGGACTTTGGTGGACCTACCCAATGACCGTAAGGCCGTTGAGAACAAATGGATTTTCAAAAGGAAAATAGACGCTGATGGTAATGTGACCGTCTATAAAGCTCGACTTGTCGCAAAGGGTTTTCGACAAATTCAAGGAGTTGACTACGATGAGACTTTCTCACCCGTAGCGATGCTAAAGTCTGTAAGGATAATGTTAGCAATTGCTGCATTTTTCGATTATGAAATCTGGCGGATGGATGTCAAAAGCTGCGTTCCTTAATGGAAACATTGAGGAATAGTTGTATATGATACAACCCAAAGGTTTTGTTGATCCTAAGGATGCTAATAAGGTATGCAAACTTCAGCGATCCATTTATGGACTGAAGCAAGCATCACGAAGTTGGAATCTCCGTTTTGATGAGGTAATCAAAGGTTTTGGATTTGTCCAAACTTACGGAGAATCTTGTGTTTACAAGAAAGTGAGTGGGAGCTCTATAGCATTTACGATATTATATGTGGATGACATATTGTTGATAGGAAATGATATAGAACTTTTGAAAAGTGTAAAAGATTACTTAAGCAGTAAGTTTTCAATGAAGGACCTTGGTGAAGCGGCATATATTTTAGGCATCAAAATCTATAGAGATAGATCGAGACGCTTGATTGGGCTATCACAAAGTACATATCTTGACAAGATTCTAAAGAAGTTTAGAATGGACGAAAGTAAGAAAGGGTTCTTACCTATGATGCAAGGCAAGACGTTGAGTAAGACTCGAGTCGGCTACAATGAGAAGATAGAGAAGTAATGAATAAGATTCCTATGCTTGACCATAGGCTCTATCATGTATGCTATGTTGTGTACAAGACCGGATGTGGCACATGCTATTAGTTTGACTAGCGGTACCCGGTCTGATCCAGGTTTTGAACAACTGGGCTGATCAAGAATATCTTTAAGTACTTAAGAAGAACTAAGGATATGTTTCTCATATATGGTGGTGAAGAAGAGCTCGTCGCAAAATGTTACGTCGACGCTAGCTTTGACAACGATCGGATGACTCTAAGTCTCAATCCGGGTACATTTTTGAAATGAATGGAGGAAGCGGTGAGTGGAGAAGTTCCAAGCAATCTGTGGTGGCGGGATCTTCAACAGAGGCGGAATATATTGTCGCTTGAAGCGGCGAGGAAGCGGTTTGGATGAAGATGTTCATATCAGAACTAGGTGTGTTTACGAGTGCGTTGGACCCTATGATTATCTATTGTGACAAAAATGGTGCCATATCCAATGCTAAAGAACCAAGGTCACACAAGAATTCCAAGCATATTAAGTGCCGGTTTCACTCCATCCGTGAACATGTCAAGGATGGCGATATAAAGATTTGCAAAGTGCACACGGATCTGAATGTGGCGGACTCGTTGACTAAAGCTCTCCCAAGGGCAAAACATGATCAACACGAACTCAATGGGTGTTAGAATCATCACAATGTAATCTAGATTATTGACTCTAGTGCAAGTGGGAGATCAAGGGAATATGCAGAGAGGCAATAATAAATTGTTTATTATCATATTCCATGTTTATAATAGATGTTTATTTCTCATGCTAAAATTGTATTAATCGGAAGCGTTAATACATGTGTGTTTAATAAACAAAAGGGTTCCTAGTAAAGCCTCTTTTAAACTAGCTCGTTGATTAGCGATGATCAAGGTTTCACGATCATGAACATTGGATGTTGTTAATAACGGGGTCATGTCATTAGAAGAATGATGTGATGAACACACACCCAAGTTGGTATAGCAAATACGATCAAGTCATTTAGTTTGTTGCTGTATCAAACACATTCGAAATAGCTCTTTTCCTTAGACCATGAGATGATGTCAATCACTAATTCAGGAAGAGTACTTTGATGACATCAAGCGCCGCTCCGTAACACGGTGACTATAAAGATGGATTTGGGTACTATGAAAGTATTAGTTGAGGCTCATGCATCAAGAGTGGGATTTGTCCATCCAGATGACGGAGAGATATACTCTGGGCCCTCTCGGTGATATCACATTGACATCGCTTGCAAGCATGTGACTAGGTCACAAGAATGTTATATCACGGAACGAGTAAAGAGTACTTGTTGGTAACGGGATC
Organism: Rhipidocladum racemiflorum; assembly: GCA_036346355.1. Lineage (NCBI taxonomy): Eukaryota > Viridiplantae > Streptophyta > Magnoliopsida > Poales > Poaceae > Rhipidocladum > Rhipidocladum racemiflorum. Next base: position 63,035,692 of record CM070570.1, read on the forward strand.
GAACTAGGTATAGTTGATACTGATGATCGGATCCCGGACAAGTAAAATATCGTGAGACAAAAGGAATTGGTTATGTCATTTCTGGTTTACGCGATCACTAGTTCATCGTTGAGTGAATGGGAGTCATTATGGATCTCCAGATCCGTGATGATTATTGATCCGAGAGGTGTCTCAATCATGTCCATTTTATTCACGAACCGTAGGGTGACACACTTAAGGTTCATCGATGCATTTGAGTGGATACGAAACACCGGAGAAAAGTATGGGCGATCTGAGGACTATTTCGAGTATCGCCGGAATAGTTTCGGGATATCGGAATAGTTAAAGGGGGTATGCGTTAATGTTTGTTAATTAAAAGAATTAACAAATATTAAAATATCATAAACCACTTCATTCATGCAATGCAATGCAATGCACATATCCCTTTGAAGCACATACCGGTATTGCCGAGTGCACACCCGTCGGCGTGCACCCCCTTTCCCCTTCCATCCCGTAGATGGAGGGTGCCTACTCTTACTGACTCGCTCCCATGCGCAACCGTGGATGGGACTACGAGGTAGGTCTTTCGTGTTCACTATGTGTGAACACAGAGGCCCGCATCAGCTTGGGACGCCTCTTCCATTATGAATGCACATATGACATATACATGTAAAGATTAGCATAAACATTTAATACAGCGAAATCATGATCAATATGAAATCATGTTCATCATGTCATAGGCAAACATCAATCATGGCATCATATCATAAAACATGTGTAAACCATCTCATACACAAACATTACGGCTCCCTAAGCCGCAATCACTACAATACACTTGCCTTAACCGCGGGCGACGGGATGGCGAGATGATGAGGGCACTCCCGGGGTCACACCACCTGCACATAGATACCACACACTCAAACTGTGCCCACAAAACAGTACACAATCGCTCATCTACTGTAACATCCTCATTTTCGCCTTCTAGAAGAAAAACCTAATTTAAATAAAGTAATTCAAAAGTTGGAGTTTTATTGGTGTTTATATTAATCTGGCATCCACTCCAACCCAAAATCGCGATTCAATTCCCTTCCGGTCGAAAAATCGGATTTTCCAGTCCCGCCGGTACCCGAAAATTCACCCGAGTCCAGAAATGCTCCAAAAATCTCCAAACCACTTTTAAAATGTTCCAAATATTCCTAAATGATTTTAGGAATTTATCCCCGAATTTTTGGACCTCCGTTTCTATTTTATCTCATGGCTTTTGTTAAATGCATGATTCTCCGGAATATTAAATTCCACAAATTTCATCCAAATTCAACCAAACCAATTCCATTGAGTTCCAAATATCCTCAAATGGCTCTAGGAATTTTTCCGGAATTTTTAGGCCATTTTTCCTAATTTTTCTCTAGGGCGGACCGTTTACGTAAGAGAGGGCCAATGAGGGAGTGACACGTGGCACATGAATAGTGTCATCTTCAACCTCTAGCCATGCATGGTGGGAGAGGAAGCTCCAAGCTCCATCAATGGCTACCTCTTCTTTAATTGCTCATAACTTCCTCCACGTAACTCCAATCGACGAACGGCCGGTTGCGTTGAATTCGGAGCGTCGCCCTCTTCGCATCCCCCACCACCTCTCGCCGGAGAACTCGCCGGAATCCGTACGGGCGCCCAAAAACCGAAAACGGTCATAATGACTTTAATTGCTCATAGCTCGGCCGTTTCTCGTCCAAACGCCGCACCACCACCTCTAATCTCTCTGTATAAAAGCCCTCTTTCCGGTGGTGTAAGCCCCTCTTTGCATCTCCCCACCATTTGCTCTCTAGATCAAGAAAACCGAGCTCGTGTCGTGCTTTTTCGGAGTTCTTGAGTTCGTCGTCGTTTCTCCCTCTCCGGTGAGCCTTTCTTCATGCCACTTGGTTCCTTGTGACCGTGGATGAGTCTAGCATCTAACCCAATCGTTAATTCTAGGTTGCATCAATCGGTGGCGACGAATTTCGCGTTTTTCCAACTCCGGCCGAAACTCCGTTCGTCGTCGAATTCATCACTTCCGGTGAGTTTCGATCCAATTCCTTCATCCTAGTTGTGCCTTAGGTTGTTATCTATTGGTTCCATGCTTTTGTTTGGATCAATTTCATGCAAATTTGGTGGAAAAATCAAGTTTTTGGGAGAAACCGGGTTCTTTTTCCCATTTTGGAGCTCTCTGTTTTTGGAGCTTCCTTGGAGCTCGCCGGAGCCGCCGCCCTTGTGGCGTCTTGCCGCCGCCGCCCGCCACCGCCGCCGCCGCCCGCCAGGTTCTGCCGCCAGTGCCGTCTTGGCCTGCCTGTGCAGCGTGTCTGTGGCCGCCCTTCGCCGCCGCCGGCCGCCGCGCCGATCGCCGCCGCCGCTGCCGCCCCTCGCCGCCGGTTGCCCCCCACTCCCTCTCTCTCCCTTCCTCTCTCTTTCTCAATCTCTCTCTCCTCCATGAATGGCAAGCAAGCTTCCAGAGGAAGCCATCTCCTCTCCCTCCCCTCAATGACATGTGGGGCCAACTTGTCATAGGGATAGACTTAGTCAAAGCCAGTCAAAGTCCAAGTCAAAGTCAGCCGGTCAACGAAGGAATATTCCAGAGAATATTCGGTTTTGATTTATTTGAAATTCAAACTTCGGAAGCTCATAACTTTCTCATCCGAACTCCGTTTGACTCCATTCAAATTTCTAAATTCATCTAAAATCAAGATCTACCTGCCAGTATTATTTTTGTAATTTTTAGATTTTATTTATTTTCTGTTATTTATTTATTGCCTCGTTTTGCGCGTAGTCGAGAGCGCCGACGCGACCGCCGACCCACGTGGGATTACGCTACGTCTGACGACCTACTCGCGACAGAAGGCAAGTCCCTTTGACGCATTTTGATCCTACGTTTTCAAATGTGTTTAAATGCTTTATAAATTTGCATGCTATGTTTTAAGTCGTATATCAAATATAAGGACTTAGCTAATCCAAATTGTGATTACCTCTCTTTGATATCGACAACCATATTACTTGTAACCCTAGGACATTGCTTATACCATGCTTACGCTTATATGGTATCCCTTGATCGTAGTACGGTAGAATTGCTTGGGATCTTTATCAATGAAGTTAACCCATGGGAGGGATTTCTCAAAAATGAATGTTTACCAAAATGACTTGAAAGGTATTATAATTGGTTTGATACTGTTTTTCCAAAACAAAATAAAAAGGAAAACTGTTTTGGACTTGGGCGGATTGGTATGTCGGGTGGAAGCGGATCGAGTCTTGATCCTATTGTGCAAGTACCGCCCCAAGTCATATAAGGACCGACGCTTATGATTGCCATTTTAAGCAACACCGTACTACCACATGTCTATAATGGTACGACTGGCCCACTAATTTGTAGAAGCCTAGTTTAGACTCACCACTTCGGTTGTTGTGTGAGAGCCGGAAGGAGGCTTTGTTGTTGTTGTTGTTGTTTTCCTCACACGGCGCAAGAGGGGGCTTCTGTACTGGGTGGAGAGAACCCTAACAGCGGTGAAACCTCAGCGGGTGGGTCTAGCTAGGTAGAAACATTGTAACGGCCTTGTCACGACCTCTCTGCCGGCACACCAAAGGAAGTGTGCTAATAGCTTGGCATTAAGAGATGATCGTGTCATGTGGGTAAAGTTGTACACCTCTGCAGAGTAAAACTATTCGAATAGCCGCGCCTGCGGTCAAAGGCAAGAGCAAGGAATGCTTTCATATTGGTAGATTCTGGTTTTGGTTTCGAAAGCTGAAAAGTGTTTTGTTTTGGGGTTCGGGAGTGGTTAGAACTCTCGGATGTGATTTGGCGGATAGAGCCAACCAGGTGGAAAGAACCTGTGTTTGTATTTGACGGATGGAGTCACATGATTAACCCTGATTCTTTAAAATCTGGCGGATAGAGCCGTTTATATCGGTGATGGTGGATAGAACCTCACTACGATATTATGTATTTCAATGATTAAAAAGAATTGCGAAAAGTTGCTTTGTGAAATGCTATTACCTAAGTATGGTTTAATAAAACTTGGCTTTATGCAAATGAACCCTACTAAGCTTCCTTTGGAAAGCCCACATAAGCATATTTTCCCAGACTTGCTGAGTACGTTTGTACTCACGTGCTACACCAACATGTCATCATCAGAAAATTTTCAAGATGCGACCGAGGAGGGCGAGTTCTACGCGGAGGAGTACGAGGAAGGCTGCCAGGAGGACTAGTCGCGTTCCTAGTAAATGCTTTGTGGCGTTTGGTGTCTGCCCATTTCGCTTTTGTTTCCATTGCTTTGTTTAGGTCTTTAGACCGAGTATTGTAATAAGTGGCCATGTGGCCCATACTTGAATATTTATAATACAAGTTTCGTTATGTTCGGCAATGAAGTATCACTGTGACTGTGTGTACTAGCTACTGATCTGGGACTAGTACGGAAATGCACAGGAGATTTCGGATAGCTGATCCGGGGTCTCACATCTACCCCGACTTCGCAAACTACTCCCAAAGCCGAAAAACAGAGAATCTGTCCCCCGGGACAGCAGGCTTCAAACTAGCATAACTTGAGTTCTAGGTCTCCAAATTAAGTAAACGAGTACATCATCGCGAAGCTTAGGAAATTTCCTAGCTTTCTCTAAGTATTGGGAAAAGCTGATTTGGCCTCTAAAATTGTTTAATCTACAAAACATTACGTTATATCCCAATTACGTCACAGATTTGAACACGTTCGGTAAAACGACCATAACTTTCAAACGGCTGAGCGGAATTGGACGTTCTTGGTGTCCAATTAAAGGTATTGAAGTTATATACAACTTCCTCAACAGGAGGCCGACGAAATTCCGACTGTAAAATTGCAAAAACTCAAACCCTAGGTCGGATGTCCAATCTGCCCGAAACAGAACATGGGACAGCATTGCAAACAAACCTATTCTCATCTAGGGATAGCACCTACACATGAATCTAAAGCATGTAATCCTCCTTCTAACCAGCATCTTAACCTTACCAAAGGATCTACCAATCCTTACCTCTCTCGAAGAACCGTTCGAATGACGAATCTCCTCCTCCCGGTCCCCCGTTCTCCATCCATGCGCCGATCTCGCCGGATCCTCTCGTCGCGGAGCTTCCCAACGGCGAGGGCAGTGAAGAGGAGGGGCGTGGCAACAAGGGATGGGGTGGAACTCACCTAGGACCGGCTAGAGGAGGTGGAGGAGTAAGGGGAACAAGGTGGCGGCTAGGGGAGGCTAGGGGGAGGCGCATGGGGGAACAAGGGAGGCGGCTAGGGTTAGTGGGAGGGGGTGGGGCGTAGTGGGCTGGGCAGTAGGGTTTGCTGCCCAATAACTCCTCCACATGAGCCAAATCTTCCCCACCTTCGGCCCACAATGGTCCCCCAAGGCCCAAGTTAGGTCCCCCAAGGCCCAAACTCCCTCGAAAGGCCCAAACTCCCAGAAGAGGCCCAAAAACACGATACAAAAGTCATACTTTAATGCCGACGTCGAAAAAGTCTCATATCATCAATCCGTAGTTTCACATTCTCCCTCCTTTAAACAGGATTCGACCTCGAATCCGAACGAACTCCAATAACCACAAACAAAACCCCTATAGGGCAAACTCCTGTGCAACAAGAGGCAACCACACAAAACTCAAACTGAAGGAACGACAAACAAACTCCCAAAAATAACTGTTAGTGAGAAAGAGTTGCTTAGCTCAACTAAGTGCAGCCTCTCACGGTTCCACCTTTCCTTCCAATTCCCCAACCGGAATTCGCGATTTCACCCACTAAAGGGCTCCATCAAACTAAGACGCCCAAATCCTCACGACAACCACTTCACACTACTATTACAACCAACCTGGCTACCACATTTCATTAAACTCAACATGACACAAACAAAGCGAGTCACATTCCGTTTAACAACCTCTTTACATTCCCGAGAAATGCCATCAAAAGAAATAACTCATTAAGACACATTGGCCTTTCCGATACACAATCACACTAACATTTCATTCCATCCTTGTAACACCCCAAAATTTTGCTTTCCTTAAATTCATGTGTGATTTGGCACTTTGGTGAATTTTTGGAATTTTCTGGAATTTATTTGGAATTATTTGGAATTTATTTGAATTTATTCCATTTTGAAATAATTAAAGAATTTAATTTTGCAAATAAAATTTTGTTGGAAATATTTTATTTGAGTCCAAAATGATCCAAAATATTTTCCAGAATTTTTCTGGAATTTTAAAGTCATTTGCTATTTTTAATGAATTAAATGAATTAGGAATTATTTTAAATATTAAATCGCTGGAAAATCCAACTCGGGTCAAGTATCGTTCAATCGATCGAGTCGGACTCGAGTCCGACCGAGCACTTGACTCGACCGAACCCACTCCTAACCACTAATCAATCCCAACCGTTGGATCAAGATCCAACGGCCGAGATTCGCCGACTCACCCGAGCCGTGTCGGCCGGACGGCCGCGCCGGCGATCGTGGCCGTTGGTTGTGCCACGGACGCCACGATTTCGTCGTCTTCACCGAGTCCGTGGACTCACGCCGCGCCGCCGCGTAGCAAGTTAGGTTTCCGTTTTACGGACGCCGAGGTTATTTAATGCCCGAGGCATACCTCGAGGACCGCCGTGATCCCGCGCCCTCCCTTCTCTACTTCACCGAGGCTAAGTCGCGCCGTTTAGCCGTGGCGAGCTCGCCGTAGTTGCGCTGCCGCCCGTCTTTGCTTTGTTGCTTGCCGCCGCCGCCCCTGCGCCGTTGACCTCGAGATCCGGACTCACCGCGACGAGCGCACCGAAGGACCCTTCATCTCGCCGAGCAACCCCGGAACGCCGTTGGGCTCGTCGTCGTCTTCAACTCCGGCACGTGCGGCGCCACCACGGCCATCGCCCTCGCGAGCTCGGCACCGTCGGATCGGATCGGACGGTTGAGGTGAGTTCACGTGTTCCAAACCCGATTAGATCGGGACCGTTGGATCAAGATCCAACGGCTCACAATCGCCACGTCGTAGCGATGCGATTATAGGATTAGATCTGGACCGTCCGATCTAGATCGAGCGGCCCACGAGCATCGAGTAGTTTCAACGTGTTAAACCCGGATCCAATCCGCGCCGTTGATTTTCAAACCAACGGGCGAGATTGCGCCACGTGTCGGGAAGTTGGACCGACGGTCGGCGCTGGCCCACGCGTCGTGTAGGACGCCGACACGCTGGGCCCGCGTGTCGAGGGCCCGCATGTCGCTGGCTAACCCTAGCGCCGACGCCGATGACGTCACCCGAGTGGGCCCACATGTCGATCCACGTGAGCCGTGGACCGAGTCCACCGTGGACCCGAGCCGGCGGACCGAGCCCATGGGCCGGTGGCGTCGGCAGGCCAATCAGGAGCTGCCACGTGTCCTCGCGACGCAATAATTAATTTCGAAAAGAAAATGATTTATTAATTCGAATAATGATTTCAAATTTAGATTCAAACTTCAAACGCTTATAACTTTTGCGTTTCAACTCCGATTTGAGTGATTCAAATTTCTAAATTTGTATAAAATTAAGATCTACCTAAATATGAATTTTATTTAATTTTGGACTAAAGTTTTTCTCTGTAAAATTATTTAATTGATTATTTAAACTTTAAATAATCATAACTTTATGCGTTTAACTCCAAATTTGACGATTCAGTTTCTAAAAATCCAGAAAATTATGTTCTCTCTGTTTATGGATTTTATTTGGAGTTTTGGGATCCTTTTGCATAGTGTTTATTTGTGTATTTGCTATTTGCACGCTTTACGAGTAGACGTTGAAGTAAGGATTCGAAGGAGAAGTGTTGACTCAGGATCCAACTCAAGACCAAGAGCAAGTGCTTTTTGAAGGCAAGTTGTGCTTTGACCATGTTGATCCTATTTCGAAATCTATTTTGATTTAAACTATTGCATGCTAGTTCAATTAGAAAGATACTTTGTTTAAACATGGGGGTTAGATAAATACCAATTTGCTATATGACACCTTGATTACTTAAGTATGTGCCATGATCCCTTGTCACCCTAGTTGTGGATTACTAGTTGAACATTATTAAATTGCCAACATGGGTTTAGATCGTTGTAGTATACTGCTTAGATCTGCTACGTGCTCATGACATGATTTTTGGACAATCAAATGCTAATATTGACTTAATGATATATTGAACCTGTTTTGGAAAAGTATCATGTGATGTTGACGGCACGTGGTGCATGGTAATCAACTGGGGTTTGATAAACAGTTTTCGACCGGGGCATGTGGCAAGAGTAATCAGGTGGGCCAGTTGTGGCATTGGGGATGTTGATTTGGTTTTTCGGGTAGTCTTGCCCTGGTCACTCTAAGGACTTAACCTTGCAAGCCTTTGAACTGGGTCATACTTGCAACCACATGGCTGGAATGGGACGGCCCTAGTTGACTAAGTCGCTAAGGACTCACTTGTGGAGCCTCAGGGTGTCAGTTACACCTTTTGTGTGATTGTACGGGGAGGCGTATCGTGGTGTGGCCAGGTACCCATCTAACGGTGTGTTGGTCCCATACTTCGCCTTGGCTAAGGGAAGGGATGGTGTAGAGCACGAACAGGAGAGGACCACCTGTGTTGTTTGAGGCTTAGAAGGCTTTGTTATGATCGCTCATTCGCATACTCTTGTATGGCGATTCACTGACGTGGTGAGTGGATTGTATCTTGTGGGTAAAGTGCATAACCTCTGCAGAGTGTAGAATCTATTTGAATAGCCGAGTCCACTGTGATCGGACATTGCTCGGGAATTACAATCAAGGGTTAGATTTTAAAATAACTTGGATTTGAAAAGTTGGGTTGGTTTAACAATGAAGATGATGGAAATGTGGTTTAGGATGGGGAAAAATGTTTATTAAATTTCACGAAAAGTTATTTATGCTTTACTTATTTCTACCGCTTTCGAATCTACTTATATTACTTGTCAAAAGTCATATCGCAAATATACCTTGAGTTATTCCTTTGTACCAAGCCATGCATATAGTATATTAGTTTGCATTCATGCATGACTTGCCGAGTACCAAGTACTCACCCTTGCCTCAACACCATATCAGTTGAAGAGGAGGCTGCACCGGCTTTGGAGGAGGAACTCCAAGAAGATCCGGTCTACTTAGGGATGCGAGCCCGGTCAGTTGCTGTGGTATCTTTGGATGGCGCCACGAAGTTTATTTGATTTTCCGCCGCTATTGTTTCTCTCTGAATAAGTTTAGCCCCTCTGAGGCATACATTTTGTAACTTGGCCATAAGGTCGAGTAACCAGTTTAGTTATTTAAATAAAGTACTTTATTGGTATCGATTGGTATGATTGTGATATTTACTGATGTTAAGATCGTGTGCACTAGCTGCGTTCTGGACTAGTGCTGAATACACAGAGGGTCCGGATTTGCAAATTCGGGGTCCCGACAGAGGTGGTATCAGAGCCATACTTGACTGTAGGCTCAACCCTAAGCTAGAATGGTCGTAGTGAGGATAAAACCTATTTTCTAAAGCTAAAAATTTGTGAAGATAAGAAATGACATCTTGACTTATCCCCTTCTCTCTTTTCTCGTCTCTTGCTGAAATTTTCCCTTACCTTGTCACAATTAGAAAATTCCGAGTTCTTACGTAAAGCACTCTTGTGACAGATGGAGGAAGAGTTCAACTACGTTGATCTAGGAGTTGGGTCATAGAATAAAGAGTCATAGAATAAAGAGTCACCCTTTTAGGCGTTAGACTCCAGAGTTAGTTCGATTTGGATTTGCTTTGTTTGCTGAGTGTGCAGTATGTGTTGCAAGGCCCTTAGGCATTGTAAGCAGCCATACCAAGTTATAAATAATAAAGTTGGACCTTAAGGCTACACCTTTTCGCCCGCATAAGTTCCATATTACTTGTCTATTCTTGTTTCCCTCTCATCTCTAAACCTAGAGCAAATCGACAGATGGTGAACACCCGTGGAAACTTTGGAAGCAACGGGAGCGGTTCTCGCCCAGCAGAAAACCCCAATGATGGAGCACCAACACCGCCACTGGATATGCAGAATTTCGGAGCGTTTCTTGCTGCCCAGACTCAGTTGATGCATGCTATGATGCAACAAATGCAGCACGTCACTGCTCAGGCCACAGCCAATCAAGTTAATCAAGGACCACGCCAGAATACAAGACTGTCAGAGTTCATGAGGACTCACCCACCCACTTTCTCTGGAAATGCCAATCCATTGGAGGCCGACGATTGGTTAAGATCAATCGAGAGGAAGCTACATATAGCTCAATGCATAGGGAATGAGAAGGTACTTTACGCTTCTCATCAGTTGGAAGGAACAATTACCGAATGGTGGGAGAACTTCGTGCCACGCAGAGAACCCTCAAGATATCACTTGGGAAGAGTTCACCGCATTCGACAAGATATCACGTGCCTGAAGGAATCATGGACCTTAAGAAGGAGGAGTTGAGAGCATCAAGCAAGGTAATCACCGGTGGCCGACTACTGAACAAGTTCACACAGCTAGCACGCTACGCACTTTTTGAGGATGTAGCGGCAGATAAATCCAGATACCTCGTTTTATGAAGGGACTCAACTCAGGATTGCAAGTAGGGTGGATCACCCACACCTTTCCAGATTTCCAAGAGTTGGTGAATAAGGCGCTTATTCTTGAGGACAAGCGCAAGGAACTGGATGAGAGCAGAAGCGCGAGATGCAACAAAGAAGGATCACGTCGTGAACGCGGCGCTTGAGAGTTGCACCAAATCAATTCTTGATTCCAACCTGAATGCAACAAGGACACCCTCCTCAAAGACCAAGACCTGCCAATCAAAACTACGAGACCCCGCTAGAAACGCTACCCCAGGCGCAAAGAGCGAACAGTGAGACGCATTACAAGCGCAACGAGCCAGACACTTTGCCAATGATTGTCCAAAGAAGACAGCAGGAGCGACCGGTTCGTTCAACCTAGGCACCACCCCAGCTAGGACGCCAAAGACCAGAGCCACACCCTGCATCGTGGTGAGAGGCCGAGTCAACCATGTCACCGCAGATGCACCTGCGAATGCTACTGACGTAAATCGGGTAAGTTACTTGTTAACTCGACTGCTTGCTTTTGTTTGACTCTGGAGCTTAGCAATCGTTTGTTTCGCAAGGCATTTCTACTAAAAATGACATGAGAAATGCAAGACATAATTGCATGCTGTTAGTTCAAACCCCTGGTTCCAGAACTCCGAACGGAAGTAGGATGTTAGGGTGAGAATACTAATAGATGGAATAGAGTTCCTAGCAAACCTTATAATTTTGGAGACCAGGACCTTAGATGTTATATTGGGAATGGATTGGTTATCCAAGCACAAGGCTGTATTGGATTGTGGGCGAAGGACTATCTCGATTGAGAGCCCGTGTGGGAAGAAAGTGGAATTTCAAGCCACTGCAGATTAGAGATGGACAGTTGATGGTTAACAGTACCAAGGCAATCGGCATAGAGGATGTCGAGTGAATGAGTACCCGATGTTTTTCAGAAGATCTACGGTATGCCGCGAGACAGGGGACATAGAGTTTGTGATAGAGCTTGTAATGCACAAAGACCGAAAGCAAAGAGACCCTATCGGATGTCTACCGAGGAGTTGGTAGAAATGAAGAAACAACTAGAGGAGTTAATGGAGAAAGGATTTATCGGACCAAGTTCGTCGCCGTGGGGAGCACCAGTTTTGTTTGTCAAGAAATAGGACGGTAGTTTCAGGAGGTTCATTGACTACCGTTCACTCAATGAAGTCACCGTGAAGAATAAGTATCCGCTACCGAGGTTTGATGCTTTGTTTGATCAGTTAAGAGGAGCCGGAGTTTTCTCCAAGATTGATCTCGAGATCGGGATACCATCGATTGAAGATCCGATCGAGAAGATATTCAAGACTGCATTCTCGTCAAGATATGGACATTACGAGTTCTGATTATGTCCTTTGGATCGAATCGCGCCACTTATTTCATGAATATGATGAATAAGGTGTTCATGGAATATTTGGACAAGTTTGTCGTCGTGTTCATAGACGATATCCTGGTCTACTCCAAGGCAGAGGATGAACATGCCGAACACTTAAGGCGAGTTTTGGAAAAGGCCGAGGAACAAAGAACTTTTCGCCAAGTTCACAAGTGTGATTTTTGGAAGGACAAGGTGGAGTTTCTTGGACATGTAATGATGCGAAGGAGTCGCCAGTAGATCCAAGCAAAGTAGAAGCTGTGTTACATTGGGAACAACCAAAGGCGGTGACCTGATTCGAGCTTCCTTGGAATGGCGGATATTACCGCCGTTTCATCGAAGGCTTTTGACGATTGAAACCCCTTACGCAATTCCTCAAGAAGGAGAAGAAGTTTGCATGGGCGCTTTAATGTGAGAAAGGATTTCAGGAGCTGAAGAAGCGATTGACATCAAAGACCGCGGTGTTAGTTCTCTGGATGTTGCTCAAAGCTTCGATATTTATTGCGACGCATCGCGCCAAGGACTTGGATGTGTCTTGTCGATGAGAATGGAAAGGTCGCCGCTTATGCATCAAAGCGATTGAGGCCGCATGAGGAAAATTATCCGACACATGACCTAGAGTTAGGCTGTAGTGCATGCCTTGAAGATATGGCGTCACTATCGATTGGAAGCAGATGTGAAGTATATACGGATCATAAGAGCCTTAAGTACATATTCACCCGGTCGGATCTGAATATGAGGCAAAGGAGATGGTTAGAGTTGATCAAGGACTACAATGTTGGAATCCATTACCATCCGGGAAGGCCAACGTAGTAGCCAATGCTCGAGTCGGAAAAGCCATACCGTGAGTACGATGCTAGCCACAAGTCGAGGATGAGTTATGTGAGGATTTTCAAAAGATGAAGATTGAGGTTGTACCTAGCGGATTCTTGGCGCATTGGAAGTAAAGCCTACCCTAGAGGATCGAGATCCGAGAAGGACAGAAGGATGATGACAAGATCCGCAGGATTAAGTCCATAAAGGAGGAAGGCAAGGCGATGACTTCAAATTGGATGAGCAAGGCACGTTGTGGATGAAGGATCGCATTTGTGTGCCTAACAAAAGGAGTTAAAGCAGCGATTACCGAAGAAGCCCATGACTCCAAGTACTCGATTCATCCTGGAAGCGCCAAGATGTATCGAGATCTCAAGGAGAGATGCAGTGGCCGAGTATGAAACGTGAAGTTGCCGAGCATGTTGCATTGTGCGACGTATGCCGAGAGAGTTAAGGCAATGCATCGAGAGACCACAGGATTGCTACACCGCTGAAAATACTCGAGTGGAAGTGGGAGGAAATCGGAATGGATTTCATTACCGGTTTGAAGACTCAAGGAGGTTATGACTCCATATGGGTTATAGTGGATCGCTTGACTAAGGTAGCCCATTTTATCCCCGTGAAGACCACTTACTCGGAGATAAATTAGCGATTATACATGATCGGGATTGTTTGTTTGCACGGAGTGCCAAAGAGGATTGTATCAGACAGGTACCCAATTTACCTCGAGGTTCGGAACAAGTTGCATGAAGCCATGGGAACCCGTTTAAACTTCAAGATGACCTTATCATCCATGCAGACGGATGGACGAGAAAGAGTCAACCAGATTCGGAGGATATGTTGAGAGCTTGTGCATTAGCTTATGCTACCTCTTGGGATAAAAGTTTGCCATATGCCGAAGTTGATTACAACAATAGTTATCAGGCTAGTTCTGATGTCACCTTTTGAGGCATCAGATGGTCGACCTGTCGACGCCATTGAATTGGAATGAGACCGAGCGCCGTGTCTTTGGGCCTGATATTCTTCAAGAGGTCAAGAGCAGATCGCCATGATTAGGGAAAGGTTGAAGATAGCCCAATCTCGTGAAGAGTTATGCCGACAATCGTCGCGAGATTTGAGTTTTGAACGAGAAGACTTTGTATACCTCGAGTTACGCCTCTCGGGGAGTTAAGAGGTTCCATGCCAAAGGGAAACTTGCACCCGCTATGTTGGACCATTTAAGGTTTTGAGCCGCAGAGGCGAAGTTGCTTATCACCGGAGTTGCCACAGTCGTTAGTGGGTACATGATGTATTCCATGTGTCGAGTTGAAGAGATGTCTCAGAGTTCCCGAGGAACAGTACACTGTTAGAATCAATTGAGTTGCAAGAGGACTTGACTTATAAGGAGCATCCCGTGAGGATTCTAGACACAATGGATCGGAAACTAGAAACAAGTCAACCCGTTTCAGAGAGTTCGGGAGCAACCACGAAGAAAGTGAAGCGACTTGGGGCGAAGAGGATTTGAAGAAAGAGTTTCCAAACCTATTCCTTTAGTAAGCCCTGAATCTCTGGGGACGAGATTCTATTAAGGGGGAGGTTTGTAACACCCCAAAATTTTGCTTTCCTTAAATTCATGTGTGATTTGGCACTTTGGTGAATTTTGGAATTTTCTCGAATTTATTTGGAATTATTTGGAATTTATTTGAATTTATTCCATTTTGAAATAATTAAAGAATTTAATTTTGCAAATAAAATTTTGTTGGAAATATTTTATTTGAGTCCAAAATGATCCAAAATATTTTCGAATTTTTCCGGAATTTTTCTGAGTCATTTGCTATTTTTAATGAATTAAATGAATTATCGGGAATTATTTTAAATATTAAATCGCTGGAAAATCCAACTCGGGTCAAGAAATCTTGTTCAACTGACCGAGTCGGACTCGAGTCCGACCGAGCCGATTGACTCGACCGAACCCACTCCTAACCACTAATCAATCCCAACCGTTGGATCAAGATCCAATGAGATCCGCCCGACTCGACGGCCGTGTCGGACGGACCGTCGCCGGCAGCCGATCGTGGCCGTTGGTTGTGCCAATGGGCGGCCACGATTTCGTCGTCTTCACCGAAGTCCGAGCTGGACTCCCGCGCCGCCGTAGCAAGTTAGGTTTCGCACGGACGCCGAGGTTATTTAATGCCGGGGCATACCAGGACCGCCGTGATCCCGCGCCCTCCCTTCTCTACTTCACCGAGGCTAAGTCGCCCGTTTAGCCGCGGCGAGCTCGCCGTAGTTGCGCTGGCCGCTCCGCCACGGTCTTTGCTTCGTTCCGCGCCGCCGCCCCTCGCCGTTGACCTCGAGATCCGGACTCACCGCGACGACGCACCGAAGGACCCTTCATCTCGCCGAGCAACCCCGAACGCCCGTTGGGCTCGTCGTCGTCTTCAACTCCGGCAGCCGGCGCCACCACGGCCATCACCGCGAAGCTACAGTGCACCGTCGGATCGGATCGGACGGTTGAGGTGAGTTCACGTGTTCCAAACCCGATTAGATGCGACCGTTGGATCAAGATCCAACGGCTCACAATCGCCACGCGTCGCGTAGCGATGCGATTATAGGATTAGATCCGACCGTCCGATCTAGATCGAACGGCCCACGAGCATCGAGTAGTTTCAACGTGTTAAACCCGGATTCAATCCGCCGTTGATTTTCAAACCAACGACGAGATTGCGCCACGTGTCGGGAAGTTGGACCGACGCGGTCAGCGCCCACGCGCAGCGCGCGTGACGCCGACACGCGGGCCCGGCGTGTCGAGGGCCCGCATGTCGCTGGCTAACCCAGCGCCGACGCCGATGACGCGTCACCCGAGAGGGCCCACATGTCGATCCACGTGAGCCGTGGACCGAGTCCACCGTGGACCCGAGCCGAGCGTGGACCGAGCCCATGGACCGGTGACGTCGAGGCCAATCAGGAGCTGCCACGTGTCCATGCCGACGCAATAATTAATTTCCGAAAAGAAAATGATTTATTAATTCGAATAATGATTTCAAATTTAGATTCAAACTTCAAACGCTTATAACTTTTGCGTTTCAACTCCGATTTGAGTGATTCAAATTTCTAAATTTGTATAAAATTAAGATCTACCTAAATATGAATTTTATTTAATTTTTGGACTAAAGTTTTTCTCTGTAAAATTATTTAATTGATTATTTAAACTTTAAATAATCATAACTTTTATGCTTTAACTCCAAATTTGACGATTCCAGTTTCTAAAAATCCAGAAAATTATGTTCTCTCTGTTTATGGATTTTATTTGGAGTTTTGGGATCTTTTGCATAGTATTTATTTGTGTATTTGCTATTTGCACGCTTTACGAGTAGACGTTGAAGTCTGGAAGGATTCGAAGGAGAAGTGTTGACTCGGGATCCAACTCAAGACCAAGAGCAAGTGCTTTTTGAAGGCAAGTTGTGCTTTGACCATGTTGATCCTATTTGAAATCTATTTTGATTTAAACTATTGCATGCTAGTTCAATTAGAAAGATACTTTGTTTAAACATGGGGTTAGATAAATACCAATTTGCTATATGACACCTTGATTACTTAAGTATGTGCCATGATCCTTGTCACCCTAGTTGTGGATTACTAGTTGAACATTATTAAATTGCCAACATGGGTTTAGATCGTTTGTAGTATCTTTGCTTAGATGCGCTACGTGCTCATGACATGATTTTTGGACAATCAAATGCTAATATTGACTTAATGATATATTGAACCTGTTTTGGAAAAGTATCATGTGATGTTGACGTGGTGCATGGTAATCAACTGGGGTTTGATAAGCGATTTCGGCCAGGGCATGTGGCAAGAGTAATCAGTGGGCGGTTGTGGCATTGGGGATGTTGATTTGGTTTTTCGGGTAGTCTTGCCCTGGTCACTCTAAGGACTTAACCTTGCAAGCCTTTGAACTGGGTCATACTTGCAACCACATGGCTGGAATGGGGCGGCCCTAGTTGACTAAGTCGCTAAGGACTCACTTGTGGAGCCTCGTGGTGTCGATTACACCTTTTGTGTGATTGTACGGGGAGCGATCGTGGTCGTGGCCAGGTACCCATCTAACGGTGTGTTGGTCCCATACTTCGCCTTGGCTAAGGGAAGGGATGGTGTAGAGCCTAACAGGAGAGGACCACCTGTGTTGTTTGAGGCTTCGAAAGGCTTTGTTATGATCGCTCATTCGCATACTCTTGTATGGCGATTCACTGACGTGGTGAGTGGATTGTATCTTGTGGGTAAAGTGCATAACCTCTGCAGAGTGTAGAATCTATTTGAATAGCCGAGTCCACTGATCGGACATTGCTCGGGAATTACTGATCAAGGTTAGATTTTACGAAAATAACTTGGATTTGAAAAGTTGGGTTGGTTTAACAATGAAGATGATGGAAATGTGGTTTAGGATGGGGAAAAATGTTTATTAAATTTCCTGAAAAGTTATTTATGCTTTACTTATTTCTCTTGCTTCGAATCTACTTATATTACTTGTCAAAAGTCATTTACCGCAAATATACCTTGAGTTATTCCTTTGTACCAAGCCATGCATATAGTATATTAGTTTGCATTCTGTGCATGACTTGTCGAGTACCAAGTACTCACCCTTGCCTCAACACCATATCGCTTGAAGAGGCGCACGGCTTTGGAGGAGGAACTCCAAGAAGATCCGTCTACTTAGGGATGCGAGCCCGGTCGATTGAGTGGTATCTTGGATGGCGCCACGAAGTTTATTTGATTTTCCGCTGCTATTGTTTCTCTCTGAATAAGTTTCGCCCTACGAGGCATACATTTTGTAACTTGGCCATAAGGTCGAGTAACCAGTTTGGTTATTTAAATAAAGTACTTTATTGGTATCGATTGGTATGATTGTGATATTTACCGATGTTAAGACTGTGTGCACTAGCGCGTTCCTGGACTAGTGCTGAATACACAGAGGGTCCGGATTTGCAAATTCGGGGTCCCGACAATCCTCTCCCAGGCAAATCTCATATCCATAGACCACTAGCTAAGACAATTGCTCACGACAGGACAATTGTCACCGAATTACCCTCATCTTCACTACCACCCATCGATACTCTTAATAAAAGTTGAACCCAGACATTATCAACCTCCATCATAATCCATCCTTATACCACTAATGTCCAGCACTTAGCCCCTAGCTAGGACCGTAAAACCTTACCAAACCACAATTGGCTCCTTTCTTAAGAGGGTCTCACCCTCACATATTAACACTAAGTAATCAAGCCCAAGTGTAAACATATTTCGCATACTCAACCATAAACCAGGAACCCCACCTGATCCACGTACATCAATTTGAATCCAATGCTCTAGCATACACTTTGGAGAGAATTCGACAACACCCAAAGAACACTCTTTTTTTTTTCTAAGCCAAGACGCAAAGGAGACACAAATCTCCTACACCACAAACAAAATACCATAAATCCTTCATTCTTTCTTTTCATACTAGAAAGAAATGGACAACTCGACTCATGACATGAATGCAAACTTTTCAAGAGCGCTCCGGATTAGTCATATATCCATATATGACTTTCTCACCGACCTGGCTCATCGACTCTTTTATGATTAATTATACATAAACGATGTCATGATTCCTATTCACCATTCATTCTTCGTGTAACAACAATGCCGAATAGTCATTCACCAAAAGACTTCTTCTTTGGTATCACATGATTGAAACACCCATAACTTCGATGATTGCAATAATTCAGATAAACTATGACGGCATCGTAGTTAACAGTAAAACACCACATCGTGTCATAACCCACCATTAGTTGAAAGCTAAACTTGCAAAACCTCGCATTCTAACCAAAATCAACATTTTGGAAAAGAACATCGACTCCAAAATCAAACACTTCACTAACAAAATCGCATATGAAACATTCATAAAAATCCACCCTTGTGAAGCACACGCACACCAGATACATTTTCCAAATAACTCCAACTCTAGCCAAATAGAGTTACACATCAAGGGCTTAACTCAAAAGTTTCCAACACAACCCATTATGACCATCTGCTTCCTTTTAAGCAGTTGTTCCAAAGGTAATTCAGTGAGAACATGAAAGAGCGCGTTCCACTCAAAGACTTTTGGGTGTAAACCCATACTCACAACACAAACTAAACAAATTTGCCAAAACCAAAGATTGGCACCAATTTCTACGAGTTTTAGGAAAACTCTGAAACTCAACATAAGGAACACTTTGACCAAAATCATTCAACCAAGATAGCAAACAACCAAACCAGTCCAGAAGTTTTTAAACACCAACTTAGCATAAATACAATCATCTCTAGTGTTCCACTACGCTTTCCATTAAAGACTTCAAAATTCACTACTTACTCATTGAGAAAGTCCAACCGGATTTAACAAAATTTACATAACAATTTCTTTCTCTAGTTACTATTCCCAACACTTTTAATTAAGGTTTATGATGCTTATAAAAAAAACACCCAACCAAGACTACATTGACATGATCCCCACGGATCACCAAATCATAATACATCTTATTCTAAATTTGAAACATAGTACTTCAACAAATCTTTCAGCATGATCAACCTATAAATTTCATACCACCTATATGTCCACGTTTCGACAATCGAAACTTATTCAGTTAACAAACGACTTCAACATGTAAATATTATCTCTACAAGACAAAGTTCGTAAACATGATTCTAAGATATACATTCATTAAGGATTAAATTCTACATCATGTTAATTATCCATGGTTCACTCCATCACAACAGGTTACAATAACCTCCATTTTAACAATGGTTTCCAAAAAGCATTCTACACCATTACCACCACTACTAAGTCATCAATATCGATTAATGGGCATAATCATAAAAACAACTACATTGTTTTTAGTTACTCTATCCATATATCATAACAAATTGTCACTACACAATATACTCCAACTATTAAAACAAATTTAATAAGTTAAACCAGCACAATGTTCTTAAAACAACAACAAAACCTATATCTTACCAATCAACATCGGTACTAGCATTATAGGAACACATCTGCATACTTCCAAATATACTAATGGTTTGCAACAACATAAATAGCAACTCTAATCAACTTCCAAGTTAAGGTCACTAGCCAACCCGATTGAATTTCTCTATTAACACGTCAGATTAGAACATCTTTAAACAACCAGCAAAGTTTCTTTAACAATATCAATAGTTTACATCATCTTAATGTTCTAACTATGCATCAGGATTTAAAACTTTAACATTATCGAGGGTTATAAGCACTTTTAAAGCAAAGCAACATATTCCAAGCATGTACATTAACACTTTTAATCATTCTCGCTATAAAATAATATACAACACTAGCAGTCTATTTATTTTCGAGCTAAAGATAACAAACACATTGAACCGATTCAACTCACAGATTAACTTAGCAATACGTCATTCCGTAAACCACATTGTTACATACTTCATAGCACGAACAAAAACTTTTCTAAACACCTTCATAGGTCACCTACTCTTGACGAACAGGATGCAACCCACATTTAAAGATAACCACAGCTCAAGAACAAGAACAAACACCGAATAACAATTTCTCCTTTCCAGGCAAAGAAGAAAAAAATAACACTCCAACAGAAATGCGGGAGAGCTCAACTCTCAAAGTTCCAACTTTCATAGCCCAAAACTCTTCAAAAAACCTCAAGAACTATACTTCCAAGAAGGAAGATGGATGCACCAGGGAAAACCAAATGTTCAACTAAACCTTTTCCGATAAAGATTCAAACTTAGCTCCTACCTAACTCAAGGTCTACATAAGGGAAAACTCCAACACTTTTCTTAGATAGGGAGCACAACAACCACATAAGTTTCCTACCCAAGACAGTCCACCATTACCAACAAAACCGGGTGTCAAAACAAAGATTGCGACAAAAGACGCGCAACACACAACTCTTCTTCTTCGTCTTCAACCAAGGAAGACAAAACCACAAACCGCCTACGGAACAATCCGCGAGAATCCAATACCCACACATTTTTCTTTTGATTTCAATCAACTAAAGCCAAGAAAACCAACCACACCGATCGTCAGAACAGTAAAAGAAATCCAAAAGAATCCACCATTAACTTTTCTAATCAACTCCAACCAACTACCTGGTCTACGAAAGAAAGGATAAGCACTCTTCTCCTACCGGGGTTAATAATTCTTCGGTGATGGCATTAACCGGCCACACCGTCAAACCACACCCTTACTATGAACAAAAAGAGGTGACCGAAACCCTTCGGCACCACAACCCCACTTAATCAAACATATAGCATCTCAATCAATACTTTCATAAATACAACATCATACTTCATCAAAATGCAGCATTTAACATCAGAGCATAAATACAATATTTACGCGGATAGCATCGATACCCATACCCTTCCTACTGTGCATCAGAGTGTGTCAAGTTTTAAATTAGTTAACCAAACTATTGCAGATTTTAAGGTTATTGCCCTAAAGCCAAATTTTAACAAGTAAACCTATGCCATGTTTCTACTTTTTCAAGTGAATATTTTAGTTTACTCTAGAGTAAATTACTATATTCATATTCCACGGACCTAAAACCTCGCCCTGATACCAATTGTAACACCCCGGCATCTAGTATGCCTGAATGTTACCAAACATAGACTAAACAACATCTAAATACCACAAATAAAGATAAATTACAGCAAAGGTGCAAGTGCTAAAACCGAAAATTTCGGCAGCATCTCCTTTGTTTTTCCATTAATTAAAGCAACAATAATAATAAGGCATGATATAGCATGAAAAGAGACATCTAAAATAGCAATAACAATTGGTATAGCATCACTTATGTCTAAAATAAGGAATTCAACCATTCCACAAATAATAACGAAGCAAACGATGAGTTTAAGTTCAAAACAAAGCCATACACTAAAATCATGGCACTATTCTTATTATTATGACCCCAAAAGAGTAAACTGTCGACATGTGTGAAGCTACGTGTAAAAGTGTAGCTAATGCCCTTTCCCGCATGCCGGTTTCATGGTACCTAAAAACAACATAAAACACAAGCGTGAGTTCATCACTCAGCAAGTATATTGCAATGATACCAAAACAATAACAACTCACATACATACTTAATGCCATTCACATATCATGAGAATCAACTCATGAACTTCATTTATGCTCTCATATAACATCATCATAAACATCTCAAATAACATCTTCATATGTATCTCATAGAACATCATAATCATCTCATAAACCGCTTCATTCATGCAATGCAATGCAATGCACATATCCCTTTAAAGCACATACCGGTATTGCCGAGTGCACACCCGTCGCCGTGCACCCCCTTTCCCCTTCCATCCCGTAGATGGAGGGTGTCTACTCTTACTGACTCGCTCCCATGCACAACCGTGGATGAGACTACGAGGTAGGTCTTTCGTGTTCACTATGTGTGAACACAGAGGCCCGCATCAGCATGGGACGCCTCTTCCATTATGAATGCACATATGACATAAACATGTAAAGATTGGCATAAACATTTAATACAACGAAATCATGATCAATATGAAATCATGTTCATCATGTCATAGGCAAACATAAATCATGGCATCATATCATAAAACATGTGTAAACCATCTCATATTCAAACATTACGGCTCCCTAAGCCGCAACCACTACAATACACTTGCCTTAACCGCGGACGACGGGTTGGCGAGAGGATGAGGGCAATCCCGGGGTCACACCACCTGCACATAGATACCACACACTCAAACCGTGCCCACAAAATAGTACACAATCGCTCATCTACCCCGACTTCGCAAACTACTCCCAAAGCCGAAAAACAGAGAATCTGTCCCCCGGGATAGCAGGTTTGAAACTAGCATAACTTGAGTTCTAGGTCTCCAAATTAAGTAAACGAGTACATCATCGCGAAGCTTAGGAAATTTCCTAGCTTTCTCTAAGTATTGGGAAAAGCTGATTTGGCCTTTAAAATTGATTAATCTACAAAACATTACGTTTTGTCCCAATTACGTCACAGATTTGAACACGTTCGGTAAAACGACCATAACATTCAAACGGCTGGGCGGAATTGGACGTTCTTGGTGGCCAATTAAAGGTATTGAAGTTATCTACAACTTCCTCAACAGGAGGCCGACCAAATTCCGACTCTCAAATTGCGAAAACTCAAACCCTAGGTTGGATGTCCAATCTGCTCGAAACAGAACGTGGGACAGCATTGCAAACAAACCTATTCTCATCTAGGGACAGCACCTACACATGAATCTAAAGCATGTAATCCTCCTTCTAACCAGCATCTTAACCCTACCAAAGGATCTACCAATTCTTACCTCCCTTGAAGAACCTTTCGAACGACGAATCTCCTCCTCTCGGTCCCCCGATCTCCATCCACGCGCCGATCTCGCCGGATCCTCTCATCGCGGAGCTTCCCAACGGCGAGGGCAGCGAAAAGGAGGGGCGTGGCAGCAAGGGATGGGGTGGAACTCACCAAGGACCAGCTAGAGGAGGTGGAGGAGGAAGGGGAACAAGGTGGCGGCTAGGGGAGGCAAGGGGGAGGCGCATGGGGGAACAAGGGAGGCGGCTAGGGTTAGTGGGAGGGGGGTGGGGCGCAGTGGGCTGGGCAGCAGGGTTTGCTGCCCAATAGGTCCTCCACATGTGCCAAATCTTCCCCACCTTCGGCCCACATTGGTCCCCCAAGGCCCGAGTTAGGTCCTCCAAGGCCCAAACTCCCCCGAAAGGCCCAAATTCTCCCCCAGAAAGGCCCAAACTCCCAGAAGAGGCCCAAAAACACGATACAAAATTCGTACTTTAATGCCGACGTCGAAAAAGTCTCATACCGTCATTCCGTAGTGTCAGATCCTCATTGGTTCAAAGAAAACCAATGACATAGAGGTTTGTCAATCTTGAAACAATTATTTTCACTTATTAGTTTATATACACGTAAAGACTTTACTCTTCCTATCGCCAAGCTTGGCAATGCACTGAATCTGTGTTGAAACAGGCTGACCTGCTGGGTATTCGAGGACAACTCTATGCCTTCTTGAATCATGAGGTCATTAATCCAAAAGGCGAATACCACTCAAGCCTCACCTGATGAGTTGTGAATTTGTTAGATACCATTTGGATTAATTTTTGAATCTTGTACTGTGAATTTGTCAGTTGTAGTTCTGAATTCAATTGGCTCATACATGTGAGTTGATTTCTGAAATGGATGCGCTGTACATTGTAATGGGCGATCAGAGTTGATTTCTAAAATATATGCGTTGTATGTTGTAATATGTGATCCGATCAAGTTCATTTCTGAAATGTATGTCATAATAATATACTGATAATGCTCTGTACTATCTTTTGTTTCAGAGGGCATGGCTAACATTTCCTAAGGCTAGCCAATAAATCAAAATTACTAAAAAAATAATAATGTAAAATCAACATCCTCTCATCACGGATGATTCTAGATTGGAACCGTATGGGATGAGGGGCATCCAAGACAGTTCCAAACTAGAACCGTCTATGATGAGCCCTTCATCACAGGTGATTCCAAATTAGAATCGTCGGTGTTGACTTTTTTCACAAACGGTTGGAAAACCGTCTGTGATGACTATAAGTTATCACTGACAGTTTGATATAGACGGTTCACAAAACCGTCTATAATATGGTTTGTGAACCGTCTGTGATAAGGGTTCTCAGTGTATGTACTCACTACCTCTATTTGGTTAAAAACAACTCCCTAATCATGAGGAATCAATTAACAGCTTCCACTTATGGAATATGCTTACACATGCATAACATCAGTTAATATACAAGCAATAGGGAGTACGTACTCTTGATGGTACATAGTCATTTTCCTATATAATATATATATATATATATATATATATAGAGAGAGAGAGAGAGAGGATTGCTAGAGTGCTATCGATAGCACAGATCTTCCGTGCTATAGTGTTGTGTTTGCAAAATTCGAAGACGAAACTGTTGATCCAAACTGTGCATTCTGTTCATCTCATTGAAATCTCACTACCCATCAAATTTTATATTTTTTGAACTTTTTCTCCTATTTATTTTGTATTTTTAAAAACCAGCTTCATTGGACGCCCCACAACTAATTAGATCGTGGATTTTGAAAAATACAAAATAAATAGGAGAAAAAGTTCAAAAAATATAAAATTTGGTGGGTAGTGAGATTTCAATGAGATGAACAGAATGCACAGTTTGGATTAACAGTTTCGTCTTCGAATTTTGCAAACACAGCGCTATAGCACGGAGGATCTGTGCTATCGATAGCACACACTATATATATATATATAATACTAGTGATATTCAACCTATCTCATTCGATTTGGAGGTCCAGAAAGTTTTAGAATAATCCTTAAACAAAAAAAATATCATAGAAATTCTCTTATAAATTGAGAGAAAAAAGAGAAGGTCGCGCCACATATCTTGATGGGGCTAGATTATAACAATGTAAAAAAAATATACTTTTGGTCTATCAATTCTTTCTCCCATTTAATTTTTTGTCCCTCGTCTCTGATACCATCTGGAACATATATCCCAATGTCAAAAACCATGCAAATCACATTCCTTGATAGGTATCATAGGTAGAGTTTGCCAACGTTGGATGCCATGTATGAAGCTTGGCCCATTTGTCACATAGGAGGGATGCAACAACGACGAATAGTGGCTTGGAAGGAGGCGGCGATGATGGAAACACACATATGAGACCATGGAAGGTGGTGTCTTGAGCGAGGTGATTTGGTAGCGCCCCAACAACGAGCAGCTAATGTTAAAGATATGCTCGAGAAGCAATCATAGAGATGATTATATTTTCTTATGTTCATAATTAATTATCTTGTTCTTTGACAGATCTGAATGGTCAAATACCAACCAAATAAAGCACTGCTTGCAAAGAACGGAAGCTCAACAAAAATCAGCAAGAACAGTGTTTAGAAACAACACGACCTCCAAAAGAAAAATAGATGGGATTTTGAATCTATTGATCTATTGAGCAGGCAACTTGGTAGATGTGATCCTTAGGATGTTAGGAACCAATTCCATCCATCGATTCGAAGAATCGACATCAAAGTTCTAACCTTTTTCCATGAGAAGGAGATTCGCACCAAGTTAAAGCAAAAATCAAAAACTTTGATATAGACTTGCTTGTGGGATTTTGATGATCAAGATATACTTAGATAAATTCCCACAAGTCAGAACAAGCTAGAAATCATGAAGATAACTATCAAAGTCCGATCTACTAAGAGGTTATCACGAAGGAGTAAGAAGATCGGTTTCTCGCAAAAACTTGAGGCAAGATCACCTAGAGGATTGGGATATGATCTAAGTGAAGAATCATCCAATCAATCTCTCATCCTTGGCAATAAGAACCAGAAGCAAGTAGAAGGAGGGGAGGCAAATCCATCTTGCGGAAATTAAATGCGAGAAAGTAAATACTGAATTTAAATTACATAAAGTAAATGTGATACCACGAAGTGTCGTAACCTCATAAAATGTGCATGATGAGGTAAAAAACATTATTAAATATGGTATTGGAGGTTAAAACCACATGGTATGATGTTTAATTGCGTTTCCGGGAGTTTGGGCCTAAAAGAAGGGGTTGTGGGCTTTGGTGGGATGGAGTATGAGTTCATTTATGATTAGGATTCCGTTTGGGCTGGTTTAAGGGGCTCCCCCTACCCCCTTGCTGTGCCCCACACCTCCCTTGTGCGCCCCCACTCCACCCCCTTGAGCCCTAGCCGCTACCCCCCTTTCCTCCCCCTTTGGCCGTGCGCCCCCTCCCCTTGCCCCCTTTGCTCCCCCACCTCTCCACCACCTCTCCTCCACCCCCTTGCTGACCTAGGGTAGCTTCCCCACCCCCCTGCACCTCGAGGATCCATCTGTTGGAGCGAGGAGCGAGGAGTGAGGAGCGAGGAGCGATCCGGGAGGAGATCTATTGGGTTTTCGTGCGTCGGGCGAAGGTATGGCTATGGGACTCCTTGGGGTTGGGCTAGGTACTGTTCTAAGGATCAATATCATGTTTTTAGATCAATTGGTGGTGCTGGAATTGAGTAGATTGGATTAGATCTAGAAGTTGCCACGTTCTCTGTTTTGGACAGCATGAGCAGTCGACCTAGGGTTCGGTTTTTCGCCAATTTCGAGTCCGAATTTGGACGTCCGCCTGTTGAAGAAGTTGTAGGTAATTTCAATACCTTTTAGTGGGTATAAAGAACGTTAAATTCTGATCAGCCGTTTGAAAGTTATGGCTGTTTTACCGAGCGTGTTAAAATCTGTGACGTGATTGGAAAAGATCTCAGTATTTTGTTGATTAAACAACTTTAGAGTCCGAATCAGTCTTTCCATATACTTAGAAAAAGTTGGGAAATTTCCTAAGCTACGCGAGGATGTACTCGTTTAATTGATTCGGAGTTTTAGAAACAGAGTTATGCCTTTTGGAAGGCTGCTGTCCCGGCGGGACAGAACCTCTGTTTTTTGGGTTTTGCGAGTAGTTGGCAATGTCGGGGTAGATGAGGGTTTGCGTACTATTTTGTGGACATGATTGTGAGTGTGTGGTACCTATGTGCAGGTGGTGTGACCCCGGGAGTGCCCTCTACATCTCGCCAATCCGTCGCCCGTGGTTGAGGCAAGTGTATTGGAATGGGTAGCGGGTTATAGTTTGCTAGATCGGTTGTGATTGAGATCTAATATATGATATGTTCACATTCCATGCTTTAATGATTGCCAATGATATGATGAATATGCTTACTATGTTATGTTGCCATGTGTTAATGTAAAAGTGATTTATGATGTTGGCATATTTGCATACATGACATGGCATGATACATGGCCCGGGCGGTGAGAAAGTCATAACTAGTCCGGGGAAGGTCGGTGAGAAAGTTATGCCTATTCCGGAGAGCCAATGAGTAAGTCCTACATCGTGATTCCATTCACCGCGGTGAACGGAAGCGAGGAGTAGGCACCCTCCATCTTCGGGATGGAAGGGGGGAGAGGGTGCACACCGACGGGTGTGTACTCAACCATACCGGTATGAGTTTCCAAGGAGATATGGGCATCGCATCGCATTGCATACATAATGATGATGATAATGATATGTGATCATGAATGAGATGATATACATGATGTGAGTTGTTGTAGCCATGTAATTGTTGGTGTTTGTACCATTACAATATACTTGCTGAGTGATGAACTCACGCTTGTGTTTATGTTGTTTATTTTTTTAGGTACCATGACACCGACATGTGGGAAGGGGTAATAGCTACACATCTTGACGTAGTTCCAGTCACTTTTACCAACTTGAGTCATGATCATAATAATCGTGCCATGAACTAGGTGCATGGAATAATTTTAGTGTGTTGTTGATCCTCTTTGCTTAGCTATAGATGTTGGTGTGGTTGGATTTGGTTTAATTGGTTTATGATGATGTTTTATCCATTTTTATTGCTGATTTAGTTGTCTTATGCTATGATATATGTTGCCATGATGTTGCTATCACCTTAATTCATGTTAAAACAAAGGGGTGCTGCCGAAATTTCGGTTTTTAGCATGTGCGCATTTGCTGTAATTTATGTTTAATTATGGTATTTAGTTTTTGTTTAGTCTATGTTTGGTAACATTCGTATATATTAAATGCCGGGGTGTTACAGTAAAGACATAATGTAAATGTGGAATTTAAATTCAGAGTTGAGAGAATTGATCTTTGTATTCCTTTGGAAGATTTTACAATGCCTCACTTCATGTGGGCAAAGTTCAAAGGAGCATCCAAAATCTTCTCTCCAACTTCACCAGAGGAAGGCTACCTCTACCCCTCTATTTGTAGTGTTCTAGGATCAATTCCCACCCTTGGATGTGTTGTTTCAATCCTAAGCTAAACTCCAAGAGCTAGGATTTGATCCCATACTTTCACTCATTGGGCTAACCCGAAACCCACTAACAAATGGGTTTTGACCAACTAGCTAACTTGACCGCTACTCCAACTCTAAAAACCAATAACCCAACGGTTTTCTAGACCCTATAGCTCCAATCCAGCACCCACAATGTTCCTTTCCTCCTTGGGCTGCACCCACTTCATCTTCGGCCACCCTCTAGCGAACTTCTGGCCAACTTGAACCTTCGGCCATCCCGTGCCTAGTTACAGCCATCCTCCGCCTCACCACGACCACCAAACGAAGCCATGCATCCACAAAGATAAGAAAACCCTTCTTGGTTCCACCATAAACCTAGTGCATCAATTCGATCATGAATCGGGGTTAGAACATCCCGGAACGGACCAAAACAAATCAACCGAGTACAAACATCTTGTTTCCAAAAAAGCTGAGACCTTCCCGATTTTCTATGATTTTTTTTATTGCTCAAATGAAAATGTTGTCAACACAAACAAGATGTATCTCGAAATTCTCTACAACTTTCATGTAGAACTCATAATTTTTTGAGCACAGAAAGACCTCCAAAAATGCAAATTACTGCAAGCTATCAAAGTAGGTCCGGCGCAAACGTGAAACTCTCTGTTTCTTGGTCCGGCACAAATGTGAAACTCTCTGTTTCTTGGTCCGGTGAAAATGTGAAACTCTCTGTTTCAACACTTCCTTGACCCAGATCGGTCCGGCGCAAATACAAAACCAATTACCCTCGGTTCGGCGCATACACATGTCATTTCTAACTCGGTCCGACGCAAAAGTGAAATCATCTGTTTGCATCACCCCTTGGTCCGGTGCAAACAGTTCACGCTGGACCTAAGGTCTGCCTGCACACATCAAAATGCTTTCGATTTGAAATCCATTTCAAATCCAAACTCAAATATGAGCAAACATAGTTCAAATAAAGTCAAATACTCATCACAACACATGGATGGACCTCCACATGGTCCTTAATTCTTTAAATATTATCATTATTATTTATTAGCAAGTATGTGACTTGTTTGTGAAACTCTATATATAACTTTGTGATGATTATTCTAAAGTGATCCCTAGTCGATAAACATACGAGAATACATAGGAAAAGACTAGCATATGTGTTGGTTGATAACCATGTTTCATGGGTCATAGATATAGAGATATCAAACCAATAATATGGACATATGTTACAGAACATGGAGTTAGGTCGACCCAACTTGAGACACTACGAGAACATTGTAATCTTCTTGTCATCAGTTGATCTAATATATAATGTGTATGCTATATCCTTAGACTTGAGGATGGCGCATATAATTGAGATGTGTAATGACTTACTTAGGTGTTGCCAAATACTACTCCATAACTGGGTAGTTATAAAGGTAGCTTTCAGGTTTATCGTGAAACATGCTATGAGGTATGATCAAGATGGGATTTGCCCTCCATACAACTGGAGAGATATCACTTGGTTTCTCGAGTGGTCGGAATCCGTAAATACATGACCATGCTACTCTCAGTTAAAGAGTTACCGTAGTCGGGGATTCCAAGTCACGTAATCGAGAAAGAGTGGTCGAGCTATCAAAATAAGAATGGCACATACTTGCCTTGAGTTTGATCGATATCATGAGGGAAAGGAAAATATATATAACTAAGCATTGTTAATGTT
Source organism: Rhipidocladum racemiflorum (assembly GCA_036346355.1). Lineage (NCBI taxonomy): Eukaryota > Viridiplantae > Streptophyta > Magnoliopsida > Poales > Poaceae > Rhipidocladum > Rhipidocladum racemiflorum. The sequence continues at coordinate 63,066,026 of CM070570.1, forward strand.
CGTCTGATGTGATCTTTACATATACTCGGGAGTCGAAATGTCCTGCTAGGGACCGCTACTAATTAATGGTTGAGTAAGAGTACTCAGGCCATGTTTTGGTGTATGTGAACCTATAGAGCCGTATGCTTAAAGGGCTGGGATTTAAGTCGGATGGTGATCTAAATTCTGGTATGTTTTAAGTTCCTTATGGACCTCTAATATAGAGCCCATCATGAGGCGTCTATTTAAAGGCAGAGGGTGATGGCTTTAGGGTTAAGAGACAGGGTAGGAATTTTGAATTTCCAAAACCCTAGCCACCACCCCTCCTCTGCCCAGAACGACGCAACCGGCACTAGCACTCTGGTGCGTGGTGTTCCTACCCCGTACGTGTGAATACCTTAGAAGCGTTGGTGCGAGGTTTCAATGCTAAAATGATACGCAACTTGCGACGGTCACAAGGAGCTATCGGAGGAGGCGCGAGGCTAATGCGACTACATCTGTACCACCGTGCTATATCGACTGTACTTCCGCTACGGGTCTACGCGTCTAGTGGTAATTCTATGATCTATAAATTGCAATAGTTCATTGATTATGTCGTAAATTTTTTAGAATTTATGTTACAGTAACCTACCCATTCTTAAACAGCTACAGCTAGAGATGCAAGCGAAGGTGGTGATAAAGAATCGACGAAAGAGGAGGGGATAGAAAGAAGAGGTAGAAAAGATGCTTGAGGTAAGGGGGATTGGCCAGAAGTCCTACACCATCCTCTCCTCCCCTAACCCGAACCGAACTCGCAGTGCCGCTGCAGCCATGCAGATTAATAAAGATAAAAAAAGAGAATATCTACACCAAATATTTTTGAGGGGGCTAGATTACAACAGTGTAGATTAATCATGTATATATATTTTTTATCTAGGGCACATATCATGTGTAAACCAACCTTATCATGCAAACTCCATGCAAACCATATGTATAAGTTTTCAAAAATCCGCACAAAATTACCATATGTAGGGGAGGTGAGCTTCTACAATTTTGTAAAATTTGATAACCAAAATCAATCGTATTTGAAAGATATGAAAAAAGACAAATTTAGCCTAAATAGTAATTTTTCACTATTTATATTGCTGGTTGTCAATTTTATATCTTTGAAATGCGATTGATTTTGGTTTTCAAATTTTACAAAGTTGTAGAAACTCTCTCCCCTATTTATGGTAATTTTTTTGAGATTTTTTAAAAATTATACATATGATTTTTATGAAGTTTACACTATAAGAGTGGTTTACACTAGATATACAATGGTGTAATAAATACAATTATATTTTCAAAAGCAATAGAGTTATGTAGGAAATACTCCCTCCGTTTTTTTTATAAGGCGTATTTGGTTTCGTTAGGACAAGGCTTTGACCAACAATTACTCTATTACATATAATTTTTATGACACAAAATTGATATTAGCAGATTTGTATTCAAAAGTACTTATATATAATTATGATTTTGTATTGCATAAATGATATATTAATGAAGTAATCGTTGGTCAAAGTGTTGTCCTAACGAAACCAAATACGGCTTATAAAAAGAAACGGAGGGAGTACATTATTTTGCAATATCTAACAACACGTGAGAAATTTTGCTAAGCTTTGTCCAATAATGGCTCTGTTTGGGACGGCTGTAGTTTTTCTTAGAAGCGACTTTCTGTTGGGCTGGACGGCTAAATGGCTGCATGGTTGAACGGCTAGGTTGAAGAGATTTTGTGTTTGATAATCTGGCTTTTAGATTGGTTGACTGGTTGTTTTGTGTTGGAAAATGTCTAAAATGCCCATGAGTCAAATGACGGCTTGTTTGATGCTGTTTGATAGACATACGAGTGGGTGGGGAAAATAGGGGCGATCTAGAGTTTTACCCTTATATACATGGTATAAGGTGGGTAAAATTTCACCAATTTGAGGAGCAAACTTGGAAGTCCAATGGCTAATGGCTAATAATTAGTTAATGACTCAACAATCATAATGCTACTAATTTTTTGATGATGTGGTTTTAGTAAAAGGCTTCTTTTGCGGTCCATAATAGTGGACAAAGACTACATGACTCACTACAATAAAATCCTTACATAGAGGCACTTTCCTATATATTTTTTTATTAGTCTCTATAAATTGCCATAACATATCGTAAAGATACCTTTTGCGGTATTTTAGAAGGCACCTCAAATATATGGACACTATTTTGAGACATTTTGGTTAAAGAACATAAAATGTGAACTATATATGTGTTTTGAAGGCATTTTTAAATTGTCTAAACAAAATTCATATAGAGATATATTTTTTGAGAGACTTCTTAAATCGATCTTATGTTGTAGAGACGTTTTTTGAGGTATTTTTTTTATTCTCTAGAGACATTCTTGTAGATGATTAAGGCATGTTGTATATTACTCCTAAGAATTATAATATGAGTATAAACAAGTGTGGTATAAGGTTCAGATGGTTAGTCGGGTTATTTGTTTATCCATAAGGTCTCAAATTTTATTATTAGTTCCAACATATCCACCTGTCATCCCGCCAAATTCGCGAAAAAACCCTTTCGTTCCTTTAAATTACATATAGGTCCTTCCAAATTACGAAAAGGTCCTTCGCGATTTTTTGTGAGGGCGAGAAAAACTTTTCCGAATCGCGTTTGGGTCCGTCGCTCGTTACTTTACGGTAAAAGCTTCCCGTTAAATACAAATCGCGAGCAAGCCCTTTTCTACTTTTTCGGGATAGTGGTGAGGTCCAAAAATATAACAAGCAGGCCTTCGGTTTTTACATCCAGGTCCTTTCTCCGTTTTTCACGGAAAAAATATTTTCGTCAACAGAAATATGTGTAATTTTTTCAACGCGATCTCTAATATTTCTTGAGCCTCCAAAAATTTGGAAAATACATATAGGTCTATTTTTCCTCCGGGAAAAAACGCAAAATTATTTTTCGTTCACGTGCGCGACGTGCGCCGCGCTTATTGGCCTAGTTCTTATAATATATTATTCATTCTCTTAAAGGTGCTAAAGAGTATAGAGACATAACATAGTGTATTTGCAAAATGTCTTAATTATGCAAAGTGTATAGACATTTCAATAAGTATCTCATAAGAATTATAATATGAGTATAAGCAAGTCTTAGTGTAAATTTGACTTGGTTAGTTAGGCTGTTTGTTTATCCACAAGGTTGACTGGCCTGTGACTAGTATTGGTTAAAGAAATCGAAAACGGTGCTGGTTCGAGAAAACCGGTGGGAAATAATTAAACACTAATTAACATGCTAGCCCAACGAACTCACCTATATATCAAACAAAGAGAGGTCCTGAAAACATCATAAAAACCCAATCTATTGCTTTGATGAATCGTAAATAAACATATAAATAAAAAAAAGAGAATGAAGATTATAATTTTCCAACATTCTATTGTTTTGTTCGTTGTAATTTGTAAGACTACGAATTGGAGCTTTAAACTATACATATTTTTAATGTAAAACTTTGTCAATTCATTTGGAAACCATTTATGCCGATTTAATAAGTAAATCGGCACATATAGTTAGAATATTAGACCCAATTTAGTGATTTGGACTCGCTGTTAATTTGCGTTTAAACACAATAGCATTATGGACTGGCAATTTATGTCTTAAAATGTACAGATCGACTCTACTTGAAACGTCTAAATTATTTCAATAGAGGTTTTCCTTTTGGAGAAAATATAATGATGTTGTTAGAACAATAAACAATAACTCCTCAAAGAACAATAAAAAATAAAAAACTTAGCTTAAGGAGAATGAAGTCAAGATTTGCAGATTAGTTGAGACTTCAGGCACCACTAGTCATATCGAAAGCTAGCTGTTAGAGCAAACTTTACATAAAACAATCACAGATATCAGGAGAATCAAACTGCCTGAAAGCAATAGCTGTTCCCGGAAAGATACTCTAGATGTGAGCTTAGGCACATGTAAGGAGGAGGACACCCAACTGGATTACTAACTAGAGTCACCACTAAATCCCTCGGGCCACTCCTTTTCGAAATTCTGTACAAGTATGCAAGGTTCGTGCCTAAATGGAACCGGAAGCCTTGTACAGATCAGCAGATGTTGCTGATGTTGTTATCTACATGGAGATGTTAGTGGTGATCTTGGCTTGGGCTAACTAACACCCGAAAATCATGGATCCGGGGCCACCACGAACTGATGATAATGCGTATTGATCGGGAGCGCACCATATATGTTTTGGTTTCGGTCCCGTCAGCCAGCACCATATAGAAAAGGGTGAGACCGGAACTCGTGGCTAAGGTGATATACTCAAGAACAGAACCGAACTAATGGCTACTTCCTCCAATCCAGGTTAGTGCTTAATGATTCATTTCCGCATTACTTAATTGTGATCATGACCTAGGCTCAGAATTAGCTTCTAGCATTTGGTATCAGAGCGACTCTAGCCTTAGCATGATCCTTTAAGCCCAGTTTAGATCGGTTCTTATTTGTTTAGCACTTGTTGTTCGTTGGTTTAGGGCTAATTTGGCTTGGTTTAATCTTGTCTTGGTTCAGATTGGGGCGAATCGGCCTTGATTCAGCACTTAGAAGGAGGGGATAAGAACGATTGAACCCTAATTTCGCCAAATCCCCAAGCCGAAACCCTAAATCCTCAAATCCAAAAGATTGGACCCAAAAATCAGAAATCCCGAAACCCTGATTTCCCAAAACCCCAAAAGCAATCAGGTAAAACTAATGAACCCGGGGTTTTGGGGGCATACCTTAGTGGTCGATGGAGTTGCGCCCGCTTTAGCCCGCCCGTGGCCGCGCCTTGGCCGCCGCCGTGCATCAGCTCCGCGTGAGCCGCCACCTCGCCTGAGCATGCCTCCGTCTGCGCGTCGCCCCGTTGCCCGCGCACGCCATCGCACCTCCCATGGCGTTTTTGCCTCGTTCGGGCGCTGTCACGCGGTTTTCGGATCGGGAGGAGAAGAGATTAGGGTTAGGTTTTCTCAGAGGTCCCGCATGGTTTTGTCTCTCCTCGGGAAAATCTCGTCCGTTCGATCAGATCGACGGCTGGCGTACGCACAGGCCAGTCGCTCTTTTGGGCCGCCAGGCCGACTACGTTTTGGACCGAGCATTTCCGTGGCTGGGCTGCGTGTTCTGGTGGGTTGACAATTCAAAGGGGCTTATACTGTTTAAACAATTTTTGATCTATTTCCTGCTTAGCCCATTACAACTTCTATACTTTATGTCTTTAAATTCAGTAATAAATATTATTTGATTATTATTTCTGGACATCATTACTATGTTCAATTTATTATTAAGTTTGAGCAAATTAATTAATGTGACAGTTAATTTTTCATATGATGATTATTGTTTAGCTCATTTCAATTTTTATCATATCATGTCACATTTAATTCAGAAGTAATTGTAATTAATCCCTGGGCAAGTTAATATGGGGATTAGTTTTGTGTGATGATCATTTCTAAAGCATTATCTCTTATTAAAATGGAACCAATGGAAAATTTTAATTAGAGATTATCATTTAATATTGAAAATTGGGATTATGTCATGACCATGATTATATTCTGACCAACGTTATTTATGAACATGTGTCACCCAATAGATGTTTTTAGTTCCTTTTCGTTTCTGCTCAACGGTGATGCGAGTTAGAACTATTAATTTTTTCTGTCATTAGCATGTTATTAATCAGACCAACGTAGGGTTAATTTCATGCAAAACATTTATTTTCTCTAATGTCTACTGATTATATTTTATTTCTTGATTCAGCCATGAACAACAGTAATGTTGCCGCTTACTTGAACGGCATTGAGCAGCTGACAGGGACAAACTTTCCCTCTTGGAAGGAAAGAATTCAGATTGTCCTTGGAATCATGGACTTGGACTATGCATTACGTGAGAACGCTCCCATAGCTCCTGCCGCTGATGATGGGAGTTTCGCTGAGAAAAAGAAACTATATGACTTAACAGCGGAGAAGTGGGAGCGGTCCAATCGCATGTCCTTGATGATAATGAAGAGCACCATATCTGTTGGAATAAGGGGAGCAATCCCTTAATTTGACAATGCTAAGCTGTACTTAGCCTCAGTTGAGGAGCAATTTAAGGGCTCATCAAAAGTATATGCCAGTACTTTAATCATGAAGATGCTCAAAAGTAAGTATGATGGCTCTAGCAGCGTTCGTGAGCATATCATGATGATGAATGATATGGCTGCAAAACTCAAGGGCATGGACATTGCCATTTATGATGGGTTCCTGGTCCATTTTATTATGACCTCTCTCCCTTCTGAGTACAATGCATTCAAAATTAATTATAATACTCAGAAGGAGTAGTGGACCATGAGCGAGCTGATCGCTATGTGTGTCCAAGAGGAGGAGAGGCTTAAGGTTGAAATGAAGGACCAAGTTTTCCATGTTGGCCATGGAAAAAAGAAATTCCAAGGGGAAGCTAAGTCCAAAAAGAAGCTGCATTTCTCCCCTAAGGCCAAGTCAAGCAAGCCAAAGCAAAAGGAGGTCATTGCTACATCTACTTCTAATGGGCCCATCTGTCATTTTTGCAAAACCAGTGGGCACATTCGGAAAGATTGTGCGGGTTTTATGAAACTGTTTGCTAAAAAGGGTAACGATGAAATTTCCTTTATTGATGAATCCCTTTATGCTAATGATTCCCCTAATACCTGGTGGATTGACTCAGATGCCACTGTGCACATTTCCAATTCATTGCAGGGATTCCTTACTGTGAAGACGGTAAGAAAGGGGGAGCGAAGCCTTAGAGTTGCTAATGGAAAGGAGGCTGAAGTTGAAGCCATTGGCACACTATCATTAGCATTAGATAGTGGCTTTACCCTTCTTTTGAATAATGTCGTTTACGTTCCTAGTGTAAGGAGAAACCTCATTTCAGTTTCTGTAACACCCCAAAATTTTGCTTTTCTTAAATTCATGTGTGATTGGCACTTTGGTGAATTTTTGGAATTTTCTGGAATTTATTTGCATTTATTTGGAATTTATCCTCTTTTGAAATAATTAAAGAATTTAACTTTGCAAATAAAATTTTGTTGGAAATATTTTATTTGAGTCCAAAATGTTCCAAAATATTTTCCATAATTTTTCTGGATTTTTTCTGAGTCTTTTGCTATTTTTAATGAATTAAATGAATTTCTGAGAATTTAATTGGATTAATTAATCGAGTGGGTTTACTCGTTCATCCGATCGACCGAGTCCGAAGTCGACTCGAGTCCGACCGAGCTGCACCCAAACCCTAACGCGTGACCGTTGGATCTTGATCCAACGGCCACGATTGAGCCATGTCACCGAGCCCGAGCCCGACCGAGCCACCACCGCTCGAGCTGCACCGAACCCAAACCCTCGCACCGTTGGATCTTGATCCAACGGCTGACGTTGACCCACGTCACCCAATCTGAATCCAACTCGGATTCCGCCGCTGCAACGGAGTGGGCCTCGGTTTTCGCGTGTTTCACGGACACCGAGGGCCCTATTTAATGCGCCGTCACCGCTGCCGTGACGCCGACTTCCGTGCGCACCCGTAGCCCTAGCTCACGCCGCTAGAGCCGCCGTGGTTGCGCTGCAATCGCTCGCCAGAGTTGGAGGAGCGTTCCGCCGCGTTCAATTGCAGTTTCCGCCGCCGTCCGCCGTCCTCCGTCGCCGTTGAGTCCAGATCCGGAACCGCAAGGTCAAGCCGCGCCAGAGGAGACCCTTCACTTCGCCGGAGGAGCCCCGCAACGCCGTCGCCGTGGTCGCCGTCTTCGTCTCCGGTGAACCAGCCCCGCCGCAAGCCATCGCCGGACCTCGAGCTCCACCAGCCGTCCGATCCAGATCCAAGGGTCCAGATCGCGCCACGTCACACCCCGGTGGGATCTCACGTGCTAATCCCAGATCTATTTCCAACCGTTGGATCTAGATCCAACGGCGTAGATTGTGCCACGTAGCCTAAACCGCACAGTACTAGATCCATTCTCAGTCGTTAGATCTAGATCGAACGGTTAGGGTTAGCCACGTTGTTTACGTTAGATTGGATCTTGACCGTCCGATCAAGATCGAACGGTCCAAATCAGCTGAGTAGTTTTTCTTCTGCATTAGGCTAGATCCGATCTAGACCGTTGATTTTCAAATCAACGTCCGAGATCACGCCACGTGGCCGGGAGGCCGACCGTCGCGGTCAGCGCGGTCAGCGCCCGCGCGTGGAGCGTGTCTCTGACACGCGGGGCCCGCGTGTCAGTGGGGCCCAGCTGTCAGCGGCCCAGCCAACTGCACCATGACGTCACGCTGACGTCACGGTGGGGCCCGCCTGTCAGCCCGCTCGGCTGAGCCGTGCGCTGACGTCACCGGCAGGCCCCACCTGTCAGCGACACGAGCCGTGGGCCGAGTCCACGGTAGACCAGGCCGTGCCCGTGCGCCGGGTCCATGGACCCGAGGCGATGTGGCAGCTTCTGGTTGGTCCACGTGTCATGCTGACGCAATAAAAGAATTTCCGAAAAAGAAAATGATTTATTAATTCGAATTATTGATTTCAGAATTTGATTCAAACTTCAAACGCTTATAACTTTTGCATTTTAACTCCGATTTGAGTGATTCAAATTTCTAAATTTGTATAAAATTGAGATCTACCTATTGATGAATTTTATTTAATTTTTGGACCAAAGTTTTTCTCTGTATAATTATTTAATTGATTATTTAGACTTCAAAATGCTATAACTTTCGCGTTTAAACTCCAAATTTGACGATTTCAGTTTCTAAATTTATAAAATTATGCTCTCTCTGTTTGTGAACTTTATTTGGATGTTTGGACACTTTTTGTCTACTGTTCATTTATTTTTTGCTATTTGCACGCTTTACGAGTAGACGTTGAAGTGCCCGAAGGCTTCGAAGGAGAAGTGTTGACCCAGGAGCCAGCTCAGGACCAAGAACAAGTGCTCTTTGAAGGCAAGTTGTGCTTTGACCATGTTGATCCCAATTTCAAAGTAATTCGATTTAAACTAATGCATGCTAGTTTAATTAGAAAATACTTTATTTAAAATATGGGAAATTAGATAAATGCCAAATTGCTGTATGACACCTTGGTTAATTATATATGTGCCATGACCCCCTTGTCACCCTAGTGGAGGATTAAATAGTTGGACATTACTAAATTGCCAACATGGGAATTTAGATCGTTGTAGCATATTGCTTAGACCTGCTACGTGCTCATGACATGATTTTGGACAATCAAATGTTAATATTGACTTAATGATATATTGAACATGTTTTGGAAAGGTATCATGTGTTGTGATGTTGATGGCACGTGGTGCATGGTAATCAACTAGGGTTTGATAAATAGTTTTCGACCGGGGCATGTGGCAAGAATGATCGGGTGGGCCAGTTGTGGCACCGGGAACGTTGTGTTGGTTCTTCGGGTAGTCTTGCCCTAGTCACCCTAAGGACTTAACCTTGCAAGCCTTTGAACTAAGTCAAGCGTGCAAACACATGTCTGTATTGGGACAGACCTAGTTGATTAAGTTGCTAATAACGTACCTGTGGGACCTCTGGGTGTCAACTACACCCTTTGTGTAAGTTGTACGGGGGAGCGTACCGGGGCTGCGGCTAGGTACCCATCTAACGGTGGTTTGGCCTAAACTTCGCCTTCGCTAAGGGAAGGGTTAGCGTGCAACACCGGAGAGGACCACTTGTGCTGTTAGAAGTTTCCGAAAGACTTTGTTACGGAAACTCGCCTTTGTGGTGTTTGACTGTATCTTGTGGGTAAAGTGCATAACCTCTACAAAGTGTAAAAATCTATTCGAATAGCCGTGTCCGCGGTATTAGACATCGCTCGGGAATTACAGTTAAGGGTTAGACTTTCTTGAAAATAACTTGGTCTTGAAAGGTTGGGTTTGGTTTAATAATGATGTTGATGGAATGGTGGATTAGAATTGGGAAAGATGTTTATTCAACTCCTGGAAAAGTTATTAATGATATACTTGTTTCTACTGCTTTCGAATCTACTTATATTATTTGTTAAATGCTCTTTACTGCAAATATACCTTGAGCTATTCCTTTGTATCAAGCCATGCATATAGTATATTAGCTTGCATTCTGTGCATGACTTGCTGAGTACCAAGTACTCACCCTTGCTGCAATACAACACCAGTTGAAGAGGAGTCTACACCAGCTTTGGAGGAGGAGCTTCCAGAGGAACCGTCTAACTAGGGAGCGAGCCCAGTCAATTGCCTGTGGTATACTGGATGGCGCCACGATGTTATCTTATTTTTCCGCTGCTATTATTTCTCTTTTAATAAGTTTCGCCTTGCGAGGCGTATATTTGTAACTTGACCTTAAGGTCAAGCAACCAGTTTGGTTAACTATTTAAAGTACTTTATTAGTATCGAGTGGTATGATTGTGATATTTACCAATGTTGAGACTGTGTGCACTAGCGCGTTCCTGGACTAGTGCTGAATACACAGAGGGTCCGGATTTGCAGATTCGGGTCCCGACAGTTTCTTTATTAGATGATGATGGATACACTTGTATCTTTGGGAACAATAAATGCACTGTAACTTTAATTCTAATAATGTTGGTCTTGCAACTCGATGAGATAGACTCTATATGCTTCATCTCTCTGAATCTCCTGTATCGATGAATATGTGTGATGCCACCAATAAGTGAAAGAGAAGTCTAGGTGATGAGACTTCATCGAAATTGTGGCACTGTCGTTTAGGCCACATTTCGAAGGGGAGAATGGAACGTCTCATTAAGGAAGAGATACTCCAACCTCTAGACTTCTCTGACTCAGATCATTGGATTGATTGCATTAAAGGGAAATATGTAAAACAAATTAAGAAAGGAGCCACACGAAGCACGGGAATCTTAGAATTAATCCACACTGACATATGTGGACCTTTTTCTGTAACTTCAGTTGATGGGTATAACTCCTTTATCATATTTACTGATGACTTCTCCCGTTATGGCTATATTTTCCCTATTCGTGATCGATCTGAATCACTCGATAAGTTCAAAATATTTAAGGCTGAAGTCGAAATCAGCATAACTTAAAAATTAAGGTAATGAGATCAGATCGTGGAGGAAAATACTATGGGAGACATGCTCCTTATGGACAAATTCCCGGTCCATTCGCTAAGTTTCTTTCGGAAAATGGCATAGTAGCACAATATTCCACACCTGGTGAACCTTAGCAAAATGGAGTAGCTGAAAGGCGCAATCGCACCCTTATGGATATGGTGCATAGCATGATGAGTTACTCCAGTTTACCAGTTAGTTTGTGGATGGAAGCACTAAAGACAGCTGCACACATATTAAATCGGGTTCCCAGTAAATCAGTCCCTAAAACCCCTTATGAATTATGAACTAGAAGGAAACTGAGTTTAAAGTATTTACGTGTGTGGGGTTGTCTTGCTGAAGCTAAAGTCTTTAATCCACATCTTGGAAAATTGGATCCTAAGACAATAAGTTGCCATTTTATTGGATATCCTGAAAGGTCTAAGGGGTATCGATTTTATTGTCCAAATCATATCACTAAGTTTGTGGAAACCCGCCATGTTGTATTCTTAGAGAATGATGAAACCAGTGGGAGCTCAGAGGCTAGGAAAATAGATCTTGAGGAGGTTCGGACTTATGTACCATTGCCGATAATCCAAGAGACTATCGTTCCTTTACCTCATATAGTTATACCTCTAGCTGAGATTCCTGGAGTTGAGCCCCCATCTGAGGATTCAGGTTTCAACAGTACATCACCTAATGATGAGCCTCAATTGCCTTCTGTGATAACTAATGAACCACTAAGGAGATCACAGCGGGAAAGAAGATTAGTCATCCCTAATGACTATGTTGTATACATGAATGAAGATGTATGTGACATAGGGAAGGTAGATGATCCTACATCATTTAAGGAGGCTATGATGATTAAGGATTCATGCAAGTGGCTTGAGGCCATGCAGGATGAAATAAAGTCTATGTGCATTAATGACGTCTGGGATCTAGTAGAAATTCATGATGGAGTCAAAACAGTAGGCTGTCGATGGGTCTACAAAACTAAGCATGACTCTAAAGGAAATGTCGAAAGATTCAAGGCAAGGCTTATAGCAAAAGGGTTTACACAAAGAGAGGGGATTGATGAAGGGTTTCGTAGCATGGAAAACAAAAATTTTTCCTACGATTGCAACCAAACATCAAGATCATATCTAGGAGATGCAAGTAAACGGTTTCAGAAGGACTCACCCTTGTAGACCGAAAGCGGGAATAACGTTCTCGCAAACAAACGTGGTTGATGTAGAGGTACACTCCCGACTTCGAAGTCGCGAAGATGAGCGCCACAAACGGCAGCGCCTCCGTACTTGGTCACACGTACGGATCAACGATGACCTCCAATCCCTCGTTCGGTAGGCGTGAAGTAGAGGATCCGGGAAAACTCCAACAACACTACGGCTTAGTGGTGGTGGTGGAGAAATAATTTCAAAGAACCGCGCATAAGCCCCAGCTCGAAAAACGGATCAGCAGGAGGAGGGAGAATGGACCACCCAAAGGGGCAAATGGATGAACACCAAAGAGAGGAGCTCCTCCCTCCCTTTGAGAGGAGGAGGAGGAGGCAAGGCCAAGGGGTGGCCGGCGCATGGGGTGCCCCTTGCCCTCCCTCTTCATGTGAGTGATCTCTCCACTCACTTTAAAACAACCCACTTTGGTTTCCATTAAAACCCTACTCAAGAAATGAAAGGGTTTTCTCCCATAAATAAATAAACATTTTTATTTCAGATATTTTAATATTTGTTAATTCTTTTAATTAACAAACATTAACATATACCCCTTTAACTATTCGATATCCCGAAACTATTCGGCGATACTCAAAGCTTGATCCACTATCTTGTCCATATTTTTCTCCGGTGTTTCGTATCCACTCAAATGCATCGATGAACCTTAAGTGTGTCACCCTACGGTTCGTGAATAAAATGGACATGATTGAGACACCTCTCAGATCAATAATCATCAGCGGGATCTGGAGATCCATAATGACTCCCATTCACTCAACGATGAACTAGTGATCGCGTAAACCATAAACGACATAACCAATTCCTTTTGTCTCACGATATTTTACTTGTCCGGGATCCGATCATTAGTATCAACTATACCTAGTTCGATCCTGTTACCGACAAGTACTCTTTACTCGTTAGTGATATGACATTCTTGTGACGTAGTCACATGCTTGCAAGCGATGTCTATGTAATATCACCGAGAGGGCCCAGAGTATATCTCTCTGTCATCTGGATGGACAAATCCCACTCTTGATTCATGAGCCTCAACTAATACTTTCATAGTACCTAAATCCATCTTTATAGTCACCTTGTTACGGAGTGACGTTTGATGTCATCAAAGTACTCTTCCGGAGTTAGTGATTGACATGATCTCATGGTCTAAGGAAAAGAGCTATTTCGTATGTGTTTGATACAGCAACAAACTAAATGACTTGATCGTATTTGCTATGCCAACTTGGGTGTATGTTCATCACATCATTCTTCTAATGACATGACCCCGTTATTAACAACATCCAATGTTCATGATCAGGAAACCTTGATCATTAGTTAATCAACGAGCTAGTTTAAAAAGAGGCTTTACTAGGAACCCTTTTGTTTATTAAACACACATGTATTAACGTTTCCGATTAATACAATTTTAGCATGAGAAATAAACATCTATTATAAACATGGAATATGATAATAAACAATTTATTATTGCCTCTCGGGCATATTCCCTTCAATTGATTATATTGATATTTTCTCTCCTGTCTCGAAGAAAGATTCGCTAAGAATTGTCATGGCGCTTGTTGCTCATTATGATTTAGAGCTACATCAGATGGACGTTAAAACTGCGTTCCTTAATGGTGACTTACATGAGGATGTTTACATGACTCAACCGGAAGGTTTTGTCGTGGAAGGCAAGGAACATATGTGATGCATACTTAGGAAATCCATCTATGGACTAAAGCAGGCGTCTAGACAATGGTACCTTAAGTTCGATGAGACCATAAGAAATTTCGGTTTCAAAGAAAATGAAGTGGACAATTGCATATACCTTAAGATTAAGGGGGAGCAAATTCACTATCTTAGTACTTTATATGGATGATATCTTGTTGGCTAGCAGCGATATGGATATGCTCTATGAGACTAAGAGATTTCTTTCCGCTAATTTTGACATGAAGGATCTTAGTGATGCCTCTTATGTTTTGGGCATTGAAATTCACCGAGATAGATCTAAAGGGATATTAGGTCTATCCCAAAGGGCATACATTGACAGAGTGCTCAAGAGATATAATATGCATAACTGCTCTGTCACGCCTGCTCCTATCGTTAAGGGCGATAAATTTGGAACATTCCAATGTCCAAGGAATCAATTAGAAACTGATCAGATGAAGGGGATTCCTTACGCTTCAGCTGTCGGAAGCATTATGTATGCTCAAGTTTGTACTCGCCCTGATTTAGCATTCGTAACCAGGATGCTTGGCAGATATTAATCAAATCCAGGGTTGGACCACTAGAAAGCCGTTAAGAAAGTCTTGTGTTATTTGCAAGGCACTAATTAGTAGTCTGATGACCTTAAGGTTGTGGTTTATTCAGACGTTGACTTTGCAGGTTGTGTAGATACTAAGAAATCCACATCAGGTTATATCTTCACACTTGCGGGAGGAGCCATTTCGTGGAAAAGCTCCAAACAATCCTTTACTGCATCATCAATTATGCAGGCTGAGTTTGTGGCATGTTATGAGGCTACTGGGCAAGCTGTATGGCTTAAGAATTTTATTCTCGGACTAAGAGTGGTTGACAGTATATATAAACCACTAACAGTATACTGCAATAATAAGGCCACAGTTTTCTATTCGAGTAACAACAAGTCAAGTGGTGTTGCCAAACACATTGACATTAAGTATCATGTTGTGAAAGATAGAATCCAGGATCAGACAATTGATGTCAAGCATATAAGTACTAAGTCTATGCTTGTAGATCCGCTCACTAAAGGCTTACCACCCAGTCTCTTTCGAGAGCATGTTGCCGGCATGGGTTTATTGGAAAGCCTCTGATTCTGGAAATGAGGACCATAAGAATAAAACCAACTCCTATTAAGAATAAGTAATTATTCCATTAAGATAGAATAATACACTATAGATACTGGGGTTCCAGCGGTGACCTTATTAACCGCTGTAATACTTTATCTTGATGTGCTGTTTTGTTGAATATGGACTTATGTTATTAGCCTTTCGATCAAGTGGGAGAATGTTAGTGGTGATCTTGGCTTGGGCTAACTAACACCCGAAAATCATGGATCCGGGGCCACCACGAACTGATGATAACACGCATTGATCGGGAGTGCACCATATATGTTTTGGTTTTGGTCCCGTCAGCCAGCGCCATATAGAAAAGGGTGAGGCCGGAACTCGTGGTTAAGGTGATATACTCGAGTTTTGCTAATCCCTGAAATCCCATCTGATCTGGGTCATCAGCATTGAGGTTGACGAAGATCGTCTGCCACCACCGTGAAGACCACGGCACATCTCTTACTGCTCTTCCTCGCTGACACTCAAGAACAGAACCGAACTAATGGCTACTTCCTCCAAACCAGATTAGTGCTTAATGATTCATTTCCGCATTACTTAATTGTGATCATGACCTAGGCGCAGAATTAGCTTCTAACATTTGGTATCAGACCGACTCTAGCCTTAGCATGATCCTTTAAGCCCGGTTTAGATCGGTTCTTATCTGTTTAGCACTTGTTGTTCATTGGTCTAGGGCTAATTTGGCTTGGTTTAATCTTGTCTTGGTTCGGATTGGGGCTAATTGGCCTTGATTCAGCACTTAGAAGGAGGGGATAAGAACGATTGAACCCTAATTTCGCCAAATCCCCAAGCCAAAACCCTAAATCCTCAAATCCAAACGATTGGACCCAAAAATCAGAAATCTCGAAACCCTGATTTCCCAAAACCCCAAAAGCAATCATGTAAAGTTGTTTGTTGTTTGTTGTTGGCACCTCATGTAATCGATGCTTCTTGTTCCTGTCGATTTTGATAGCCAAAATAAAGTTGATGTGCAAGCTGAAATCTTATATTTACTGCACTGTGTAGTCCTAATGATATGAGTCCAAAATTTTCATGCATTAATTCGATAACTACAGAAAAAAAGCTTTAGAGACTTTCTGGGTCTTATACACACAGGTATAACATAGAGATGGTTTAAATATGAGAAATTTTACGGTGCATTATCCTGATAGTATAAAATATGTAGTAGAAATCACATCTAACCGTTGATTTGTTAAGGGTGTTTCTACTACTCTACTACCATATGAAGTATAAGTAAACTCTAGTAAATCTGATCCATTGGATCGAAAAGAATGAATGGTTCATATTCAATTTAGTGTACTGTAAAAGAGCTCTTAAATATACCCTCACAAAAAAAGAGATGGTTTCAATATAGGTAACATGGCTTTAATAAGAGTAGTTTTTTTCTTTTCTTATTTTTCGGAGAAATGATTTTCCTAAAAATTAATTTGGTGTCTTTAATATCAGCACAATTTGTTAGTACTCGATTGCTTTGAGCCATTCCTACAATCCAAGCATCTCAATAGAGCTTTCTCAGTGGTTTGCAATCCCCCATTTTGCCTTCTAGTGTATCCCACTCCAAAATACAAATGGAAGCTAAGAAATTACTTGGAAAAAAGAGGCATGCAAAAAGTGCAATGACTTGGTTACATGCATCAGGGAACCGCAAGTACCTTAATTCTTTGTGTTTCTTACGGAAGCATCTGAATTCGTTGCTGTGAGCCTGTGAAAAATAGACGACTCGACCAATTAGTTAGGCGATTAATCGATGACAGTGGCTAAACCGTTATGAATAGTGTAATCAAAGTACAATTAACACAACTGAACATAATCCAAAACGGCCGTTTTCCAGTTAATCATCTGTTTTTTCCGTTTAGTCATCAAAACAACTTATTTTTATACACTAAGTACGATAAATTAGCTTATACTCCCTCTGTCTAAGTTTATAAAGCTATTTCTTCTTAGCACATAGACCAAAAAGATATTAAAAATGACTAGATTATCCCTAATTATTATCACTGAGAACTATTCTCGATTCATGCATGTAGAGAATATAAAGTAAAGACGGATATTTATTAGGCGTATAGAGGGGACATCACCCTAATTTTGCATTAGAATATTAAATACGCCTTATATTTATGGACAAAACCATTCAAAAAATACGCCTTATAAACTTATGTATAGGCAGTAATATTGTGCCGTAGTGTTCACAGTACATACCTCATGGATGAAGTATAAAAAAAAAATAAAGTGTAAAGCATGTTTTGTAGAGTGAAAATTTCCAGTAACATTGGGTAAATAAAACGTTTCTAATTAATTCTAAACACAAATAAATACATTAATAAGAACACATAATCGTATGTTAAATTGCGATTAATCGCTTAGTGGTACCACATCAGTCTGTCGAGTGCGTACCGTTTTCCATGACATTGTCAGAATTATTACTGAAACTAGATCTAACAAACTTTCATGGTTTTAATTTGGTGTCATTCGTGATGGTGTCATGTGAATAAACAAAAGGAAATAAAAAGAACCTTTTGGAAAAGTACGTAATAAGGAGTTGCCAATTAAATGCACTAAAATGTTAAATGAATCTAGTGATTCTGGTATACTAATGAGTAACCTTGTAGTCCTTTTTTATTGGATGCAAATCAATTTTTTTACGTGGAAAACCACTTCAAGGTGTAGGTAAAAGCAGCGATAGATTTAACCAGGTCAATAAGCACGGCGCACGCCGCACGTGTGAACGAAAAATGAACTTGCATTTTTTTGGAGAAAAAAATAGACCGAGACTTATTTTTTAAATTTTCAGATGGTCTTTTCGGAGTGCCATTTTTGAATAATTTTTTTTTTTTGGAAAAATGGACCGGAACGAAAAAATGGACGAAGGCATAATTTACAAATTTCTGGAGGACCTCGTCGTGTTGCCTGACATGTGGCATAGGGCGTTGAGCTCCAAAGCTCACAACTTTAATAGGTAGTACTACGGCGCCTTACCGGGCGAGCTACGGGGACAATTTACTTAAGCCGTATCAGCGGCGTTTTCAAAGGTGACAACACGGCTGCATGCGGAGCGACCACGCCAGCCAAAAAACAACATGGACACATTGCGGAGGCCAAAATCCTTCTGGGTTTAATATACGGAGTATATGTAGGTGTAGACTTGTAGGAGGATAGTATAACGTAATTATCGTAGTGCATTTCAATATTTTAACTAATGTCACTTAATAAGTATCAGCCTTTGTGTGGGCTTGTTTAAAAGTGGATGCAGCAGATTGGATGTAGTCAGTTAGTATCATGAGAAGGTAATCTACAGGGAACCACAGCAGATTGGAAATAATCAGTTAGTACCATGAGAAGGTAATCCAAAAAAAATACATTTGTAGAAAAGGCAAGACAACAACTACCTCTGCTCTGGTGCCTCTTACTCTTCAGTCCTCGTCTTGAATCTCAGTTCAGTAAAATAATTGTTATTTTAGACTTCATATAATTATTTTTTTAGACTTCATATATTGATGGTATTGTAATATCGCTTAGTTTTGTTTCCAGTTCTAGCTTTTCCTCATCCGCGTATTTGGTGAACCAGTCTGATGATCTGCATGATTATCAATTTAATCTGTTATGGGAGAGGAAGTAGAGAACTCATCCACCTAATCACCTAATCACTCCTTTCCCCTTTTGCCTCCCTCCAACCCGACAGCTCCCCTAGCTCCTTTTTCTTTTCGACAGCAACTCCAGCTTTGGAGTCTCCTCTTCCCCATTTTGTAGCTCGATTTTGAGATGCTTAGAGTGGTCAAGTGAGTTTTTGGCTGTAGACATTGTTGTAGATCTTGTTCTTATGTTTCAACAGTGTGACACTACGGAAAGTCGTGACATTATAAAATGTGAAATTGGAGATTTAAAATTTTACGGTATGAGGTTTAATCGCGTTTTCGGGCCGTTTTCGGAAGTTTGGGCCTAGCGGGAGCTAGTTGGGCCTTAGGGGGATGAATTGGGCCGTCGGTGGGGGGTTCTTTGGGCCCATGAGGGGAGAGAAACCAGCAAGGGGGCGCGTCCACCTCTCTCCATGCGTCCCACTCCCCTCTCCCTCAACCCTAGCCGCCACCCACTCCCTCTCCCTCCACCTCCCTAGCCGGCCCTAGGTAAGATCCAGACCCATACCTCGCTGTCACGGTGTCCCCTCTGTTGATCTCCACGTTGCAAAGGCTTGCGACCGAGAGGATCCGAAGATTGGAGGGAGTTCGTGGCCGGGAGAGGAGTTTTCGACGTTCGTCGTTCGTCGGACGAAGGTATGGCTATGGGTGATCCTTGGGGTTGGTCTAGGTGCTGTGCTAGGGGATGTTTTGATGCTTTTAGATCAAGAGGTGGTGCTGTGATTGGGGATGAGCGATTGTGTACTGTTTGTTGGGCACGTTTTGAGTGTGTGGTATCCATGTGCAGGTGGTGTGACCTCGGGAGTGCTCTCATCCTCACGCCAATCCGTCGCCCGCGGTTAAGGCAAGTGTATTGGAATGGGTATTGTGTTGTATGTTGCTAGTCTTGACTAGATGCAAATGGATTACATGATATGATATCTTGCCATGTTTAGTGTTTGCCCATGATATGATGAAAATGATTTATTATGATGCTATACAATGATTAATTGTTTATGTTTATGGCATAATTGCATACATGGCATGAGAACTGGCCCTGTCGGTGAGAAAGTCATAACTAGTCCGGTAAGGTCGGTGAGAAAGTTATGACTAATCCGGAGCGCCATTAAGTAAGACCTACCTCGTGATTCCATCCACCGTGGTGAATGGAAGCGAGGAGTAGGCACCCTCCATCTTCGGGATGGAAGGGGAAAAAGGGTGCACGCCGACGGGTGTGCACTCGGCAATACCGGTATGTGCTTCGAGGAGACATGTGCATTGCGTTGTATTGCATTGCATACATGATGATGATGATGATGAAATGAGTACCAAGAGAATTGAGACATGAATATGATGTTGTATGTGAAATTATGACTTGATCATGATGTTAAGCATGGTATGTAGTGATGTGACATTGAATTGTCCTTTTCAATCCATTGCAATATACTTGCTGAGTGATGAACTCACGCTTGTGTTTTTGTTGTATTTAGGTACCTTGACACAAGCATGCGGGAAAAGGGCTTAGAGGCACTTCATCACATAATTTCCACACAATTAGACAATGCTTACCTTTCGGAGTTGTGATCATGGTTTAGCGTGATGAAACTAGGATTATGATTTGTTCGTGTGCTTGATTACATCCTTTACTTGGTATTAGTTCATGAAGTGGTTAAATTCAATATGCTAGACTTAAATTGCCGCTATATTACCCGTTATTGTTGCTTTGGATGTTTTCCATTATGATATATCATGTGTTATTGTGTTGTTGCTCCGAACTATGGAAAAACAAAGGAGATGCTGCCGAAATTTTCGGTTTTAGCATATGCGCCTTTGCTGAAATTTATCTTAATTTGTGGTATTTAGATGTTGATTAGTCTATGTTTGGTAACATTCAGGCATATTAGATGCCGGGGTGTTACAACCAGAGTACAAGAACTCGAAAATGTATTAAGCCAATTAAAAGTTATGCCACTTTTAATGCTTGTTGTCCAGTTTGTGCTGTTAGTGGAGTTGAAATGTTCAACAGAGATTTCGAGCTAGGTGCAGGCCGAATGAGCTTTTACACTTGCCTAGAGAAATGTGGAAAATTTCCTGTAATTTAAGAAAATGTATTTGTTTTCTTGATTTGGAGTTAGGAATCAAAAGTTATGCTAGAACAAAGTTGCTGTCCAGAACTGGGTTCTTGCTGAAATATTCAGAGTTGGTCTGAAGTTCAGAGTTCAATTTGAGGAGTTTAAATTCATATTTTGAGCAAATGGCTATGGGGTAATTGTATCCCATCCTCTTGTGCTCGTTTAGAGTCCAAGATCTTGAATTTTGGATGAACCATTAAAAAGTTATGCAAGTTTTACCTTATACTGTTCGGATTGCGACTATTAGTAGATTCAATTTTGTGCTGTGATTTAGAGTAAGTTGTAGGCCGAATTGGGATTTAAAATTGCCTAGAGATAGCTAGGAAATTATGAGTAGATGTTTAAAATGTCTTTGTTTGCTCAATTTGAAGTTGTATAGCAATAGTTATGTAGTGGCGAAGTAGGCTATCCAAGCTAGTTTGTATGAAATTCAGAATGTGGGCTGTTTTGGGGCAAAAGTTGTAATGAGTGAAAGGAGTTGTTTGTTGTTTGTTGTTGGCTATAGATTGTATGAAATCTTATTCGCGGTGTTTATTTCAGGAGGTGTGGCTTCGGAGGTGGCTTCAACCTCGCGCCACATTGCTTTACGAGGTTAAAAGGCAAGTGCATCATGTCGTTTAAATGCTAAAAGGAATGTGGCATACTTTGCTTTGTGATTTTTGATCATGTTGATAATTATGATGATGCAAATGCTAAGTTCATAGTTATATTGGTATGTCATACGCGTGTGAATCGATTAGATGATTATTGAATGTTAAGTACTGGATGTGAGTATGGTTAATGATCATGTATTTAAATTTGGGCTATGTGAAATGTTAGAAATGAATGAAGTTTGCAATTTAATTGTGTTAATTACATTTGTGCATTCATAATGGAAGAGGCAACCCATTCTGATGCGGGCCTCTGTGTTCACACGTAGTGAACACGAAAGTCCTACCTCGTAGTCCCATTCATCGAGGTGAATGGGAGCAAGACAGTAAGAGTAGGCACCTTCCACGAGATGGAAGGGACGTGAGGGTGCACACCGACGGGTGTGCACTCGGCAGTACCGGTATGTGCATCGAAAATAACATAAATGAGCATGCATATCGCATCGCATACTAATAATGGCATTGAGTTAAATGGAAATGTGTATTGTTGGGATCGAGTCGTGGACTCATCCAAAGAGATTCAAAAAGGTATATGTAGGAATCAGGTAATGAAGTGAAAAGAGGTAATGTTGTTGATATTATTGTTTTATGAATTTGTGCATTTAGATAAGAAAAATGCTCTGACTGTTGATTTAATTGTGTTAATTGAGTTTTGTGATGCACACGTAGTCAACTCTCAAATTTCCAACTCTGGTAGCCAAAACACTTCAAGAAATCTCAAGATCTACAACTTCCACAAAGGAAGACGGATGCACGATGGAAGACCAAATGTTCAACCCAATCTTTTCCGATAAATACTCAACTTAGCTCCATCCAACTTAAGGTCCGCACCAGAAAAAACTCCAACACTTTTCTTAAGTAGGGAGAACAACAACCACATAAGTTTCCTCCCCAAGACAGTCCACAATAACCAACAAAACCAGGTGTCAAAGCAAAAATGGCGACCAAAAGAGGTGCAACACCAAACTCTTCTTCTTTGTCTTCACCCAAAGAAAACAAAACCACAAACCACCAAAAGAACAATCAGCGAGTACTCAAAACCAAACACTTTTCCTTGGTTTCCAACCAACCAAAAACTAAGAAAACCAACTAAAACCGATCATCAGAACGGTAAAGAAAATCCGAAAGGGTCTACCACCAACTCTTCTATTTATCTCCAACCAACTTCCCGATCTATGACAGAAAAGTCAAGCACTCTCCCCCACGGGAGGTTATTAGTCCTTCGGTGATGGCTCCAACCAGCCACACCGACAAACAACAACCTTACTATGAACAAAAAGGTGACCGAAACCCTTCGGCACCACAATTCACTTAATCACAAATATAGCAACTCAATCAATTCTTTCATAAACATAGCAACATACATTATCAAATGTTGCATTCAACATCAAGGCTTAAATACAACATTTAAGCGTAAAGCAACGATACCCATACCCTTTCCTACTGTGCATCCTGGTGTGTCAAATTTTAAATTAATTATTCCACTTACACAAGTTTTAATGTTGCTATCCTATGGCAAAATTTTAAGTATAACCTAAGCCATCTTTCTAGGTTATATCACATCACATTTTAGTTGAACCTATGGTATGACACTAAATACATGTTCCACGGACCTAAAGCCCGCTCTGATACCAACTGTAACACCCCGACACCTAGTATGCTGCGAATGTCACCCAAACGACACTAGAAGCAACCAAAAACACATATTTAACAATAAATTACAGCTACTACGCTAATTGCTTAACCGAAAATTTTGTTTTTCCATGGTTTGAAGCAACAATAATATTATCATAACTCAATAGCATAACAGATGACATCCAAAACAGCAATAACACGAGTTATAGCATCAGTTCAAGCCAAGAATATAAATTCAAACATTTCATGAACCAATACGGAGTGAATACTAAACCAAGCACACGATATAGCATAGTCCAAGTTTAGCGCAATAAAATAAACCATCACAACTACAAATGAGGGTGTGTAGTTGTCTAGATGAGTGAAACTAAGTGAAGACGTGACGCTAACTCCCTTTCCCGAATGCCGAATTCATGGTACCTAAAAACGACATAAAACAACAAGCGTGAGTTCATCACTCAGCAAAGTGTATTGCAATGGAATTAAACAATAACAATATTCATTCACGTCATCATTACATCTCATAAAACATCATCAGAAGCATCTCATAAATCATCTTCATAAGCATCTCATAAACCTCTTCATTCATGCAATGCAATGCACATGTCCCTTTGCTTAGCACATACCGGTATTGCGGAGTGCACACCCGTCGGTGTGCACCCTCTTTTCCTTCCATCCCGTGGAAGGTGCCTACTCTTACTGACTCGCTCCCATTCACAACTTTGGATGGAACTACGAGGTAGGTCTTTCTTAGTGGTGCTCCGGACTAGTCATATCTTTCTCACTGACCTTACCGGATTAGTTATGACTTTCTCACCGACCTGTCCTATTCTCATGCCATGAATGCATATATGCCATAAACATGAATAACTTGCACATGTACTCATTTTAACAACTTGCATAACCATAAGTAAACACATGATCATCATCTCACATGCAAGGATCAAACATGGCAAATTAACACATCACTTAGTTATAATGCAACGCTACGAATCCATATGGCCTCTCAAGCCAAAACCATTCCAATACACTTGCCTTCAACCGCGGGAGACGGAGTGGCGAGATGTTGAGGGCACTCCCAGGGTCACACCACCTGCACATAGGTACAATACACTCAAAAACATGCCCACAAAACAACACAAGAACTATCAACTACATCGCCTTCGCAACCCACTTCTGAAACCAAAAAAACAGAGAATCTGTCCAACGGGACAGTAGGATTCCAACAAGCCTATCTTAAGTTCTACAACTCCAATTCAGGTAAACAAGTACATTTTCTTGAACCTCAGGAAATTTCCCACCTTTTTCTAAGTATTTGCAAAAACTGATTCGGCCTCTAAAATCCTCTAATCTACAATTGATTACAGATTGTACCATTCACATCACAGATTGGACAGCGCTAGGTAAAACGATCATAACTTTTAAACAGGTAAACAAAATTTAGCGTTTTTGGTGCCTAATTAAAGGTAATTCGATTACCTACAATTTTTGCAACAGCCGGTCCCCCAGAAAATGCATCTAACATTTTTAAAATCCCCTAAAATAGCGCTACAATCTGCCGAGAACAGAAAGTGAATTAGATCTGATTTTCCCCAAATCTAACTAGTTGAAGCACCTAATTAGAGGCTAATAGCACCAAATGTTCCCACTATAACAGTACCTAATCCACCCCCAAAAACTCCCCAAAACCATACCTCTTCTCGACGAATCGACGAACGCATCTTTCCCCCGGCCACGGTCTCCCTCCAATCGCCGAATTCACCGGATCTTCTTGGTCGCAATGCTCCCCAATGGAAGGATCAATGGAGGGGGAGGTGTGGCAGCCATGGGAGGGGGAGGAACCTTGCTAGGGCCGGGTAGGGAGGAGAGGGAGGGGCGCATGGGAGCGGGAGGGTGGGGGCGCATGGGAGGGGGGAGAAAGGGGTGTGGCGTCTAGGGGAAGTGGGGGCTCATGGGAGGGGGAGGGGCTAGGGTTTGAGCAGGATCCCCCCACATGGGCGAAAAGCCCCCCCCCCCGCGTGCACGCTCCACGGACACCCATGGATCTCACACACCACGTCGTAGCAGATTGAGGTGGATTTCTTAAACCTGAAAGTCCTTCTTAATGATAAGGCACAATCTTTCACAGCATCCTGCACAACCTCTTTTGTCAGGTACATACTATTAGGCCTAACCTCATTGTCACTATACTGCCAAGGTATATCGTTGCTTTCATTGATAATAAACTTATCAAATTGATGCGTGCTCCACTTGGCTGGCACAAGCGGCTCCGTACCTCCATCTTCCTCATCCAACTCATCATCGTCTTCCACTTCTGCTCTGCTGTACTCATGGTCTTCCTCTTCCATCCTAGCTACTATTTCATCAATTTGCTCACCTTCGTCTATTTGTCCCCGCGCTTCTTGTCCAACATTTTCATCATCCTCCCCAAACTCAACTTGTTCACCACTTTGCAAATGATGTCCTCGTT
The DNA here is from genome assembly GCA_036346355.1 of Rhipidocladum racemiflorum. Taxonomy (NCBI): domain Eukaryota; kingdom Viridiplantae; phylum Streptophyta; class Magnoliopsida; order Poales; family Poaceae; genus Rhipidocladum; species Rhipidocladum racemiflorum. The sequence continues at coordinate 63,091,609 of CM070570.1, forward strand.
GAATTGCTGAACATACTGCTCACAGCTAGATTCCCCAATTTTGGTGTCACCAAAACTGAACTCATTTTGAGGTTGACTACACTCATCGCCGTCCAACTGCAGTTGAGGGGCAACATTCCTGTCATATGCTTGCACTAAAAGCACCCGATTCCATCCCTGTTGCTCTGCCCCCCCTCACATATGATCTCCACGATGCGGTTCCCTTTAGCTCAACTAGCTCCCAATAAATAGGATCGTTTTGCATACTACATAGGCAAAATACCTTCAGCTGGTACTTCTCTTGTTCCATCCGAAAAGTATAATACAATCACTTCAACATAGAAGAAAATGTGCGCTCTTCGACCCTACTCAAACTTCTGTCCATATACTAGAAGTTACTTAGATCCGTACCCTCCAAACCATACATTACAACCCCTTCTCCATAATAGATTCTAAATGAAACTCGTTCTACCATATTTGCGAATCCATTCATTCACCCACGAATTAATTACTTTCCGTAAAAAATACTGTGACACCTAACATAACTATATCTATATGCTACAAAAATGTAGAAATATATGTAGAAAAATAACTACATTCCTAAGAATATATATCTACCTACATCTAACTACATTCCCATGAATATATATGGACGTACTTGTATCCGTATAAAGCATCTACCTTCGCTAGATCTATCCATGACCTCTAAATTTAGTTAGATCTAAAATTATTTCTACTCTATTATAATTTACTGCTAAAAAAATAAATAACGAAATAATTTCTACTCTAACTACATTCCCATGAATATATATGGACGTACTTGTATCAGTATAAAACATCTACATTCACTAGATCTATCCGTAACCTCTAAATTTAGTTAGATCTAAAATTATTTCTACTCTACCATAGTTTACTGCTAAAAAAAATAAACAATAAAATAATTTCTACTCTAACTATATTCCCATGAATATATATGGATGTACTTGTATCCGTATAAAATTTCTACATTCGCTAGATCTATCCGTAACCTCTAAATTTAGTTAGATCTAAAATTATTTCTACTCTACCATAATTTACTGCTAAAAAAATTAAACAACGAGAAATTATCTCAATAAAGTCGCGCAGTCCTTTCTCTCCCTCTTCCTCTTCCTCTCCCTTTTTTTTCTCTCCTCCCTCTTCCTTCTCTTTTTTTTTCTTTCTCTGGCGGCTGGCTCAGCTCAAATGAGCAACAGTGCTGTGCGATCGGGTTTTTAAATCCCTCTCTGTCGCCCGTTGGTAGGGCGACAAGGGGCCGCACTCCTCCTGTCACCCATTGATCGGTCGATTTTTAGCCTGTCGCCCTACCATCGGCGACAAAGACTCTGTCGCCCGTTCATCGTGCGATGTGGCCTCCTGTCGCCCGTTGATGGTATGATATTTGTGTCTCGCTTAACCAACAGCCGACAGAGGTATATTTATATAATTTTTTTCCCGACGTATATTTTTTAATTTTTGAAAAAAAATGTATCATTAAAATAATTCCAGAAATTACGGGGATGTAGTAGTTGGGGAATTTTTTATATATAAACCATGCTAGACAACACAATTCAATGTCTTACGAATTACGATGACCTAAGTAAAAAAAACTAATCCCCGAAGTGGCAGGCCAGGCACACATATGCCAGGATGTGGCAGCGGTCAGCACTCGACATCAGTGGTCAAGCCCAGCGAATCTTCGTTGGGACCTGTGATGACCTATTTAAACAAGTTTAAGGACGCGAAACTGCAGTTTTAAAGTTTGGGGATCCAAGACAACCAAGGTGACAAGCTACCTACTCCCTCCAGTTTGGTAATGGCTGTCGTTTTGGATACAGTGATGATCAAACTTTTGAAATTTTGATTATTGATATATTTTTAAATATTTAAATTGGATACATGAAAATTATATGTGTAGATTTGTCTCGAGAAATACTTTCATAATATTATAATTTTGGGGTTTTATAAATATATTATAATAAAAATTAGCGGTTAAAGTTGTGTTTTGAAGACTGTATCAATATCCAAAACGACAGATATTACCAAACCGAAGGGAGTACGATGTAATTTACTCTAAAATATAATATCATGTAGTCGCCTTTCCGTTCCTTAGGGATCGATTGCTCTTGTTCACCTTTAGCTGTCTAACTCGATCCTAGAGATAAATTTCTCTGTGCCCTATAGTAGTACCTACTATTTTGTGTTGTGGCCTTGTGGGTAGAGGTGGGTATTGGGCCGGGCTTTTTTGGGCCGGCCCGAAGCACGATGGTATAGCACGGTGCAAAGCACGGCACGGCACGGTTCCGGGCCGGGCCGGGCCGTCACGCAATCAGACCTGCCGTGTCGCCCGGAACCAGGCACGACGGCGACGGCAAGACGGCACGAACGGGCACGAAATCACGGATTAAGGCTTAAAAGTTGGTAGATATTGTTGATTCAGGGCATCTTCAAGCATTGCATTTATGTTTGACATTTTGTTGATGTGATTAGTCTCTTATGTAATTAAAATAGGTAGTTTAGTAGTAGTGATTTGTTTTATTTCTTTGTTCATCACAATAGTAAAAATGGGTCGGGCTTGGGCCGGCACGGCACGAAGCAGGCACGAAGCGCAAATGGGCCGGGCTTGGGCTCGCCAAAAGTGAGTCGGGCACGGCGCGGCCGACGGGCACGATGGGCCGTCGTGGCACGGCACGGTTTCGGCCCGAAGCACGATGGGCCCAGGCCGGGCCGGCACGGCACGGCACGACGCCCACCTCTACTTGTGGGTAATCAACCACTTGTTGTTGAGTCCTATTCTGAAGCAGCTTGTGGCTGACTGGCTGTTCCTTCCAATAGAATAGTTAAGCTCCCGGTTGTTTGAGTGGTGGTTTAATTGTTAAACTATCACATTAGATCACTTCTAGTAGAAGAATTTGGAGGTAAATTTATAAAAGGAGGGAAGAATGTAATACCCTGATATTTTGCTCCAACCAGGACGAAATTAAACCCTATTTCCACATCACACTACACGGCCCCTATGCGCCTTTAATTTCTAGTGCTATTCTGATTTCCTTAATTTATAGTGACGACGCAGTATACTTGTTTTGGCATTGTTTAGCATTCCTGGTTTCAATTTTAGTAATTTATGTATAATCTCTACTATATAAAGTGAGAGTTTCTTCCCACGTCACATTAATTGCCCTGCTTAATTGCTCTATTTAATTGCCCTGCTTAATTGCCCTACGCAAGAAACGAAGCGTTGCTTTAATTAGCCAGCTTTTGCAAGAAACGAAGCGTTAAAGATAGATGTTTGATCTTATGAAATAGTATTTTTTTTTATTTTTTAATCTTTATTTTTTGTTATCAATTTTGTTTTTCGTAGCAACGCACGGGCATATAACTAGTTATGATGAAGTGTGCGTAGTTGGTACGTAACAGTATCGTGAACACAGCCTCTGAAAGAGAAGAGTGTTACATTTTAGGCAATGGAGGTCAGTAGCGATAACGAGGAGATCGAGAGCATGCAATTCCAGTGTGGTTTTACCCTAGCTAATCTCTACTATATAAAGTGAGAGTTTCTTCCCACGTCACATTAATTGCTCTGCTTAATTGCCCTACTTAATTGCCCTGCTTAATTGCCCTACGCAAGAAACGAAGCGTTGCTTTAATTAGCCAGCTTTTGCAAGAAACGAAGCGTTAAAGATAGATGTTTGATCTTATGAAATAGTATTTTTTTATTTTTTAATCTTTATTTTTCGTTATCAATTTTGTTTTTCGTAGCAACGCACGGGCATATAACTAGTTCTTCTTTAAACCAAACAGACGTCAATGCATACAGGCTGCAGATAGATATTTGTAATTAAACCTAAACTCGGCACTTTCCATAAGGATGTGGCAAGATGGGATTGCAACATATGCAATATTGTCAACAACTGCATAGCCATTATAAACACTTGCCTTGTCATGTGAGATATCCTGTGATACCCTAAGATTAGGGCAGGCCATCTCCCCAATAGTGCATCCGTGCACCGAAAAATCGCCTGCCACAGATACGATTTGCAATAGAGTGCTCAAAGAAATTCAAGGCATGGCAGAATGCAGTATCATATGGCAATAGAAATCAATGCTAGAGCTAGCAATGATCTATGGGATTCATTTTATATATGGACTAGAAAGTCAATTTAAGAGATGGCATGCATGACATGACCCGACCTCGCAGCATCACCGATGCGGGAGAGTATCCTCTGCAGTCACTCCCTCTGACTTTGGGTCGAGATCTCATTTGCACCGATGCATATATCTAGCTCTATGTCTTTCCCGGGCAAGTCGCAGCAACGTACACCACGATTCGTGAGATCACGCTCTATCGTTATAGATGATATATAGTTATTATATATCATATGATACCAAAATGTATATTTATACAATCGTTGCCTATTGTTCCAAACAACGCCGTCCTCTCTATCTATCTCTAGGGCGACATATATCTCGAGATGGCATTCCCACTAAAAAATGAGACAAGCGCTTGGTTGACAAAAAACGGATGCTAGTTGTTTTGATCACTCTATAAATTAAGCACCCCTTTCTCATCACCTCCAACAAACAAGAAAGCGAGAAATACTAGCAATATGGAAAACTGTTGAAAAGGGAAGATCATCTCCAAGAAACTAATTAGAGATCAATCCATTGGAATAAGAAGGTTAGCTAGCTATCTGGTATATATGCTTCTTCATATTCCATCAAAGGCAATTCTCCTTGAATGTTTGGGGGCATCCAATGTAACTTTTGATTTTGAGTTCTTGAAAAAAAGATGGTGTATGAGTTTTCTTAAATAAAAAGTGTGAAGTATTGTGAATGAATATTGTACATCATATAAGTAGTACATGTATGTGAGAAATGGTGCAGGGCAGGTGTGGTACATAATTTTTTTCTGTCTGATACGTACTTCCATGAGATCTTTACATGGTAGATAATGTATGATGTTCCAAAAGAATCTACAATAGTTCAGTTCTACTCCGTTTAAAATAATAGAGAACTACAATTTCACATACTATTTTAATGTTAATTATTTTAGAAATTTGAGGAAATTTTGTTTTCCCTTAAAGAAAAGGAGGATCTACATTTCATACTTTCTTTTAGGTTTTCATCAGCTTTCTTTTCTGAAAGAATTTTTTTAATTGAAAATAATATTCTTAAAATGAACATAAACATTTTTTACAACTTTTTTATTGCAGTAAAGATAAATCTACGTAAAGTGGTTCAATTAAACAAATACATCTTTTAAAAAATTAGAAGAGCTTTTTTTTAAGATGGCCAAAAGAGGAAGAGCGTCTTCTTATTAATTAGAGAAAAAATAGTGCATATGCTCAATAATAAACTTATTACAACATCAAATCACCGAAATAAAAAAACGTATTTTCTATATAGAAATTCTTTTGTTGTTGTTGTAAAACTCTCATAATTCGCACTGCCAAATTGTGTGTGATCTACATTTCTAAACATAGATTTTTTAGAGATATCTGCATATCGAAATTTACCATTGGTTTTTGTCTTAATTAAATGATTTATATTATTACATTGGTGAGAAATTAGGAAGTTTATAATTTAATATCTCACATCTTTCTTCCCATGATTTCTGTTCTCTTTGACAAGCAATCAGTTTTCCTTTCTAAGATAAATAATTGTTTTTCTAAGCATGCAGTAATTTACAATAAAGTGACAAATGTATAATTTGTTACTCCATCCATTCCTGAATAGATATCATTCTGGATTCTTAAACTTCCACCAAGGCACATCTAGAAAAGACTGAATTACCTCTCTTTATTATATATTTGGATGGTGTATCTTACTCTTGTGCATGGTAGTAAATAACATTGAAAATAACTAGGGGGAGTACAGAAAGGAAAAAAATGGTAAAAAGTTATATCAAAATTGTAGAATGATATATATTTAGAAACAAATTTAAAAACTAAATGGCATATATTCGGGAACTATGGAGTATTTACTTGTTTCAAATTTTCATGACTAGATTTGGGAAGTTGGAATTGTTAATAAATGCATATCAAAGGGATCGCCTACCTATCTGTAGGAGATAATTTTTTTTTTTACTTGAGCCATTCTTATTTTCTTCCCAAGGCCAAGCAAATTCTAATTCATGGACTTATTGTTCCACAGGGGTTTGAAGACTGATACTTCTGTGAGAAGAATATCGACCAAATGGCTCAAAACTCGGGACATCGGACAAAACGAATGAAATTTTTGCCTGCAGACAAGCAAGCTCAGGTTAAGGTCAGAAGTGACAACAACAAACCTCAAACTTATTCATATGCATGCATGCGTCTATTAGATGCCAAAAAAAAAATCAGCACTTTTATCATGCAAAGCTTCTTGCATCTTCGCAAGATATATCAAAATTTAAGACATCAGAATGCATTGTGCTTAATAGTGATGACTACAGTACAAATTTATTTAGTTATTCATTTAGCTAAGTGGAAGCACAGGCAAGAAATAAAAATTTTGGCATGTAACTGTACTAGTCTAACTCCGGGGAGCTAGGAAATGGATGTTGTTACATTTAAATCATCTAACAAAACAATATCTCAAAATAAAAAATTGCATGATTTCACTTTAGTTAAGTTTGGCCTTAAAATTGTAAACATCACCGTATTACTTGAAGATAATGGACTGCACACATAGTTTGCCAGCTTATTGATATTGAGTCAGGCCTTAAACCAAAAGGGTTAGTACACTAGCATATAGTTGTTTATTTGCACTAAATATGCCTAATTCAGAATAAAAAAAACCCAGAGGTAACAACTACAATAAAATGTGACTTGGAAGGTATTAATAATGAAGGGTTCTATTGAGGTGTTCATAGTTACTTTTTTGAACTTAGTTTTTCAGACCTGTGATGCTTCTAAATTCTTATACATCACCTCTGCTTCAATGGTTGAAACAATTTATTGATAAACATGTAATATTTGTAGCATTCTCATAATTGATAAAATACATATATATACTGGAAGAGTTAAACATGCAACTAGGAATTTGTTTAACTGAAACATGATATTCATCGCAGAAGCAGTCCATCAAGCAAGAAAATGAGCAGCTGAAGCTTGAGAACGAAATATTGATGGCAGAGAACCGTGAAATGAGCGAGATGCAGAGGAGGAACCTATGTGGTACTTGCATAAGGATCGAAAATGATTACCTGAGAGCTGAGGTTTGTAAAAAATAGTTCCAAAGTCATATACTGGAGTAATTTTCGTAGCATGCATTGTTTCTACATCAAAACTGAATAATCATATAATTGCATACATAGTATTGTCAACATTGAGATTTTTAGTCGAACCTATCATTGAAGAATCATACAATTCAGTGGCTAGGATAGGTCACCATTGTCCATTCGATAGGTATTAATTGATGAAATCTATATCAAAATTGAGCTTAAAAGGTAACAAACTATTTCGAATGAAGAAACTTTTGTATTAAAAGAACATAATGTATTAAAATTTAATACCTAAACATGATCGTGTAACGAAAGGTTGAAAGCTACTTGCATAGGAATAAATAGAATGCACAGAACATTGCCAGAGTTGTAAAATTATGTGCAACCACATTGAGCAAATAACATAAGCAAGATTGCAAACTTTGTCACCAACATGAACTTGAGACATCGGGCACACATTTCTTGTAGTTGAAAAGGATGGCTAAAGATTTGTGGAATTGGAAAGATAATGCCAAAAAAAAAAATGTATATTATCATGCTCACATTGAACAGTATGCACCTACTTGCACATGTAGATCCAAGTGATTGCTTCACACAAGGATTAAATTAAACAACTATTTATTTAATGCATTCCTTTCCTGGGCATGACCTAATAACACGGAGTAGTAGATCAAACTTTTCTTTGCCAAGACTAAACTTTAGAGTTGAACAGTTAGAATTTATACTTACCTCTTACCTCCAGAGGGTTAATGGTATACCTAAAAAATCTCAACTAACAATCAAAAAGAACATATTTGCCAATGACAAGAAAATTCACCATTTTTTCATCCAACATATATCACCCCATAGTCAAAAACATGAAAGGAAATTTTCTCCCTCAACTAAAGAGAAAACTCTTTTTGAACTTCCTGGGAAGACTGAATGAAAATCTAAGTTGTTAACCTACAAAACAGGTAGCATTATATGTATACAACTAACATTTGGCATAACATTGGTATCTATCGCAAACTTTCGACCACATCTAAGATTCAATTTGAATTTTAAAGCATGCCGCTAAATGCCACTTTTAACCATTGATCACCGTTCTTGAATAATATATGTATTTAAAACTTGAAAGGGAAATTTAAAAAATATATAAAACATTAAAAAAATGATATCTGTATATATGAAATTTTGTGTTCTCAGGGACTTCAAATTTTAGATTTCCGTATTTTCAAAATCTCAAGTTCAGACTTCAAATTTAAAATTTGTAGTTTAAAGTACCTAAAACATTTGAGGGAAAAATAAAACTTCATTTCTTCTTTAAATGTTCGGCTGGGATGCTTTGATTAATTTTAAAGGCGATAGTCAAAAATGGCACGATACCAAAGAAAGCTACCCAGAAATCAGTGGTAGACTCCTTCATAGTTGGTAACTTTGCAGAAAATCGAAAGCAGGACATACTGTGACATATGGAACTTAATTGCTTTTCTCAATCACTAAATTGATCACCCACCAAAGTTTTAAACATCAGGTCCAAATTTTGGTTCGCTGTTCTGTTCATGCCGTTTCACCTCAGTACTCTTTACTTGGCAGCATCACGGTGGCGTCAACATAGGAAGTTTTAATTCATGCATTACTGATCATTCTTGATAGAGATCTCGCCATGCTATGCTGTCCAAACTTTTTGTGCAATTTTAATTCAGGGATTTGATAAACATCATTCGGATGTTTTTATCACTGAAATCACCGTGCTATGCTGTCCAAACTTTTTGCGCAGTTTTCATTCAGGGATTTGATAGACATCATCCGGATGTTTTTATTGCTGAAATCACCATGCTATGCTGTCCAAACTTTTTGCGCAGTTTCAATTCAGGGATTTGATAGACATCATCTGGATGTTTTTATCGCTGAAATCACCGTGCTATGCTGTCCAAACTTTTTGCGCAGTTTCAATTCAGGGATTTGATAGACATCATCCGGATGTTTTTATTGCCGAAATCACCGTGCTATGCTGTCCAAACTTTTTGTGCAGTTCGAACGCCTATCTACCACCACTGCAAGGCAGAGGACTGAGGCAGAGTGTTGGTTCTCCCCTACAGCATCCCAGATTCCAGCAGGTACTGATGAAACCGGGTCCAGGCCAGGCACAGCGGCGAGCCAAGATGAACCACCATCCAAGTAGGCCATGGTGGTGAAATGGCCGTGGCTCAGTAAGCCACATCCAAGCCTTATAAGCACTGGTAGGGATCAATAAGCCACATCCAAGCCTTTATAAGCAGGGCAGGGAATGTCCTTGGATAAAATAAAGTCTCTATGAACCTCAGTGCTGTGTGTGAGCCATCTTATAATGAGATGCCAGTAGTCGCCTTTGTCTTGTAATTAAGCACCTAAAACTCTTGTGTGTGTGCTGGTACTTGGGGAGGATTTTGTATCTTCTCTATCTATTATACATAATATATGGCTATATTATAGTCTCTTTGTCCGGTTCATTTAAACTTGTTGCTTATATTATATTCTCTTTGTCCGTTTGGCAACTTGGAAAACCAGCCCGTTTCTACTAGATTCTAAAAGAAACCCAACCAAACAGGCTAAACCTCAGAACGATTCTCCTCAGATCGTTTCTTCTTTTTTCACTCTGTGGTCGAATCGTTCTCAACTCCGTTCCACCCGATTCACAGAATCCTACCTAAAACGTTTTTACCAAGAATCTGAAACCGTTTCTGTTTCTACTAGAATCTAGAACCGTAAGCCTTAAGTATAGTCGGTCAGTAGGTGTTGCTATTGGCCTATTGCTAAGTTGCAGCCTTATGTATGAGTTTTGAGTGCTGGCTCTTGAAATAGTCCCGTGCTACCAAATTATCGCCATTAGATTTTAGAGACCTAGCGAGACATGGCACTTGCAGATTTTGTGTTAAATTAGTAGCGAAATACTTTCAACTCAACCCAAATTTGAATCTGCTATAATTAAGGAAATAGATGTTCAAATGTGCTTTATGATTTTTTTTTTCTTAGAAAGAGCATGGTTGAGAATGATGGTCTCAAGAATTATCCCCCAAATATAGCTACCGAGGTACACAACATCTATTATGATCAGTCTGCGATTGTTGCGACGTACTTGTTTTTAAAGCTACTACAAAAGATAAGTTGTGAAAAAGAAAACACTATGTTTGGTAAATCAGATTAACATTAGATAAATTCTGGTATTTGACGGTTTTCTCTCTAGCTTTTGATGTCATATCTTATGAAACACAATAATAATAGATCTGTTTGCAACCTGATTAAGAGAAGAAAAAAAACAGCTACACAAACAGAAGTACCTAGAAGCGGCTCAACCATACCAGATTATCATTATTTGTCGCAATGCCAGCGGGAGGCTTAGGCCCTATTTGAGGAGCCGTGCTTCAGCTCTGCTTCAGCTTTGGGCATAAAATCCCCCAAACAGTCCAGCTGCATGGAGCCGTGCTTCAGCTTTGGGCCTAAAATCCCCTAAACAGTCCAGCTGCAAAGCAGTTGCACAATTAAGCCACAACTGAAGCACCCCTAAAAGCCACGGCTGGTAGAGAGATGTTTTCAGCTATGGCTTCGCTCGATCGCCTTCCTGCTCGCTCCGCCTCTCTCCTCGTCCCGTCATATCCCCGCCCAGTCACCTCCTCGACTCCCTCTGGCTCGGACACCACCTCCCCGACACCGTCCTCACTCGGGCCCATTCGGTTGCCCTCCAAAAGCTACAGTTGCAGTAACCAGTTTGCCAAACGACATATTAACAAAAGTCACAGACACCAGCTACAGCAGCTTTACAGCCTAGTAAGCCAAAAACAGCTTTTCAGCCTAGCCGCAGCCTCCCCGCAGTCTTACCGAATGGAGGGGGAAAAGGATGATTAATTCAACATGTTAAAGATATTAACACATCAGTACAGCCCTATAATGATGTTGCATTGTACGTGGCACTGGCACACGTAACAGTGTAGGTAAACACATAATGCTCCCATATCTTCATACTCAACCGCACCTTAAAAATGTTTTTTGTGACAAATAGATCGCTTTAGGAACAGTCCACTACTGAAGTATCGTAATGCAACGCTTGAATGGAACACAACAGATAATCGTAATGCATCTCTCTGTATGCACTTTCGGAAATCGTTGTTCATGGCACCTACAGGACTTAATTCAGGAATTCAGACCTAGCATCTATGACAGAATATTTGATACCTAGTTTACACAAGAAACACAGAAGGAACTAATCCATATATTTACATGTTTCAGGCATGTAAAAAAAAAATGGTACCATCTCGATAAAAGAAAAAGTACAATTCAGGAAATACAGTGAAAGGTCGAAAATTTTCTTTATTCACTGGAAATTCCAAAAGTTCTACCGGCAATTATTTTCATTAAAACCTGATCCCCAGAGCCTCCAACAAAACCTTTTGGAACTTTCAGTAACTTCAAAATTTACAGCGGCACTGACATTGATCAAAAAAAATTTATGTACGAAAGAAACCAAAAGATTAAAAAGAGGTTTAGTAGTAGAATAAACAATGAAGTTTAAGCTAATGTACACCCCCTCCCCTGTCACACAGCTTTGTCCTTGTCTCCGTGTTCGATTTGTTTCCATGAGTGGAAGCTCGGTGATCTGAGTTCCTGCGGAGTTCACTGGGCAAATCAGAACCAACTAAAAGCCATTTGCTTAATCAGACATGACAAGTTTGCATAGTTTAAGAGCAACATATTTATATAGTTCATCATGTGGATTTCACATATGAAGCTTACTTACATCAGTACTAGGACCTAAATTGTGGGAAGGTTGGAAACTTAAATCGTTGTACTCGAATCAGACAGGACCAGGCAAGTAGAACCCATGAGGCCATGACCATGAGCTCATACCCAAAACAGTTCCCTTCTGGATGCTGGCATTTTGGTTGCAGGGGAATCGGTGTATCTTTGATAAGGTGTCCCCAGATAAGTCTAGATGGAGGAGATACATCCTTACGGATATAGATTTTATGAAAGTCAAGTTTCTAATAAAATTAGTTTGGATATCTCCCAGTAGCTGGGATAGTTTTTTTGTCTTTCCCTTCTGTATCTTTTTGTACATTATTAACCTTTATTAATGTATTATTGCAGTAGGGCTCTCCCCTACCGTTTTTCCTAAAAAAAAAAAACCAAAAACTGTTACACAAAGAAAACAGAGAAGCCAATTCAATACTAAAAATGTTATCAACTCCACTTCTACGCTTATGATGTAAGGCTTACAGTGAAGATTGCCCTGCAAACAAAATGTCAGTAAACAATGTGAGAATAAAAATGCAGTTTTCAGTATGCCCTTCAAAGGTTTCTGCATGTAGACTATATTAACTAAATAGCATATAGAGCAAAACCATGCATATGTGCTTTAACTTTAGTAGTCATTCTTTTGTGCATGTATATACGCGATGCGAAATGAATTAGAGAATAGACAGACGTCCGTACGCATTTCAGCCTTTCTTCTCCTTTAAGGGCCTATCCGAAAGAGAATCCAGTACCTCTTGGTCCTAAATATCATAATAGGACGAATGAACCGGCAAACAATTATGGTTGTATGCCTCAATCGTAGCAATGAACTCAGCCATGACACAGGCACACAGCTTCCCTGGACTGCCATGACATTTCTGCAAATTGGACTGCCATGACACAGCTCCCCTGCATAATTGATCAAGTACCCTGAAGTGGACTTCCTGCTGTCAACATCTCTGGCCATATCTGCATCTGTGTATCCAACCAACACAGGCTTTCCATTACCAAAGCAAAGCTTCGGCTTCAAACTCTCATAGAGGTATCTCATAATCAACTTCACTGCTTCCCGAATACTTGCCTCAGCGGGCTCCTGCAACGAGTAGGACGCAAAGAAGAAAGCCACCATTAGCATTATCAATAATACCTGTTCTATCATGGGCAGGAACTCGCTTGCCGGTTGTGTTGGCCCAGCTCACTCACTCCTGGTGGATGAAAGACTCGGACAATACTCTCAACGCAAGAAGCAGGCAAACATGCAATTCACACACACTAGCACTACTCTGTTTATTCACTAAATAAACTCAACACAGTACACGCACACAGCACACTACTGCCTTTTGCATGCACTGCTCTCACTCTATTCTCACCCCCCCTAAAACAAACTGCAGACAACATGCTTAAATAATGAGGCTGGGAGTACCTCGGCCACTAACACCATAGATCCTATTCCCACGCAACTAACACTTGACCAAATCAAGCTGTGACCAATTCTCCAGGAGCTCCTCTCACCCTGAAGACTAGCACCCATGAACACTTGCATGTAGCATGCACAACGTCTCTAGCATGCAGCCCAACACACTAACCACTAACTCATGCATGCAAGTCTCACTTACTTGCACGCACACACAGCCACTAACACAAGCATGCACACCATGCTTTCCTTGGTCACACACACACTTAACTCCAAAACACTAAACAAATCAAGATTAAGTCTAACAATCACCCCCTAATCTTGATTGCCTTTATTTTGCACCTCCACACCGGACTTCACAGTAGCGTGGGCTCGTCGTCAGCATTTGCAATAGCAAGACCCGCAAATGCCTTGGTCACCTTCTTCGGCTTGTCACACTCATCAGCAAAGTGCCCATACTCACCACAGTTGCGGCAGTCGATCTTGGACTTATCGAACCTGCCGTGGTACTTCTTCCTGTCACCACTCTTGTTGCCACCGCTGCCGAAACCGTCGTCGCCGTTGCGTTTCTCTTCAGCAACTATGGCCTCCCACTCGGCGCGCGTGAGCCGTGGCTCGGCGTGCGCCACCAGCAGCTTCTCCTCTTCCTTGTCACGCCGTCGCCCCTTTGTAGACTCCTCGAACGCCTTGCAGCGCCAGGCAACTTCCGCCACCGACATCGTCGACACATCCCCCCATTGCTCAATGGTGCTCACAATGGGTAGGAACTTGTCGGGGACGGAACGCAGGATCTTCTCGACGACGGTTGCCTCCTCCACTTTCGTGCCGAGAGTGCGTATCTCGTTCACGACAGTGGTCACCTTCAAAACAAACTCATTAAACTTTTCAGACTCACCCATTTACATGCCATCAAGCTCCCTCTTGAGGGTTTGTACTCGGGCCTTCTTGACGCTCTCTTCACCCACGTTCATCTCCTTGTGATCGCCCCACGCCTCCTTCGCCGTCTCCTTCTCGATATGGCCATCACCACGGCCTCAGACGGATTGGACAATGGCGGCGAGAGCCATTTGATCCATCTTCTCGTCGACCGCTTTACCCTCCACGGCCGCCCACACGCCTTGTGCGGCGCATGAAAATTTTCATCTTCACGGACCACACCCCGTAGTTGTTCTCCGAGAGTATGGGGTAACGGAGTGTCACCCCCGCCTCCTTCACTTGCTGCACGACCCCATCTTGGCCGCCATCACCGCCGTTGCCGCTATTACCACCAATGCGGCGACCGTGGCGTGTACGCTCAGTCACACTGTCATAACACCAAACACTCACCCTTGGCTCTGATACCAATTGTTGGCCCAGCTCACTCACTCCTGGTGGATGAAAGACTCGGACAATACTCTCAACGCAAGAAGCAGGCAAACATGCAATTCACACACACTAGCACTACTCTGTTTATTCACTAAATAAACTCAACACAAGACACGCACACAAAGACACTACTGCCTTTTGCATGCACTGCTCTCACTCTATTCTCACCCCCCCTAAAACAAACTGCAGACAACATGCTTAAATAATGAGGCTGGGAGTACCTCGGCCACTAACACCATAGATCCTATTCCCACGCAACTAACACTTGACCAAATCAAGCTGTGACCAATTCTCCAGGAGCTCCTCTCACCCTGAAGACTAGCACCCATGAACACTTGCATGTAGCATGCACAACGTCTCTAGCATGCAGCCCAACACACTAACCACTAACTCATGCATGCAAGTCTCACTTACTTGCACGCACACACAGCCACTAACACAAGCATGCACACCATGCTTTCCTTGGTCACACACACACTTAACCCCAAAACACTAAACAAATCAAGATTAAGTCTAACAGGTTGAAAGAAAACCCGTTTTGCCTGCAAGCCACACAAACGGAAGGCAAAGCAAGATAAGTATCTGCCCCTTTTGGGTGGCCATCAAGCGACAAGTGCGGCAGTGGACGGCAAAAAGGGTACAGTGGGTGCAAACCTTAGCCTTGGTGTGCAGGGAGGCTTTCACGGGGCCCTTGATGTCCACGCGGTGGCTGCCGGTGTAGTAGAGCTCGCCAGTTTCACGAACTATATTACTTACCGGAACCCGAAGTCCAATACATTAAAATGGCAAGCAACTGGATGTAATTCAAAATCATCTTGAACAAGGAACACTTAATCATAGTTCAAATAATAAAAATTTGTGGCTCACATTACTCAAAACAACTGACAAGGATTGCCTTTCTTATTATCAAATTATTTTCCTTCTGATGTTCTGAAACTATACAAAATGATAAAAACAGAGAACAGAAGCAACTCTTTGAAATTTACAGAACAGTATCTGGCATATACCTGCATGAATTTGGTGACCGTCTTAAGAACATTGCCACACGAGAGAGAGCTTGACATGCAAGACTAAGAACAGAGACAATTTTGGAGAGTGAACAGACAACGAGATGAAAGCCTCAGGTAAGAGTGAGTCTTACTGATGTTCTGAGAGATAAAATAGGACTATTTTTTTCTCAGCCCACAATATTACCAATTTACCACCAATAAGTCTACCATCAACCCCAAATTATCAGAAGAAATCTTCACTGGCCTCCAAGAAAATGATCTTAATATGTCATTCAAATTGAGTAAATTTAGCCATCACCTTTTTTAGGGGCTAAAAATGTAGCCGTTACTTCAGTACGGACCAATATACGAGGCTATTATACTTGTTATTGACTATTCCAATGAGATTTCAACTACTATGTTAGCACATATGTAGCAGCTCACAGTTAGGCCGGTGCTTAAATGGGTACATAACCTCCAAGATGATGTTACTAGCTTCTAATTAATTATAATACTCGTACTGGTTATCATCTCAGATAAAGAACCAAGCTTTCCAGAGCAGTTCCTTTAGTTTTTTTTTTCATCATAATCACGAATTACCTCAACCGCAAACAAAGGGATCAAATAGGGAAAGAATATTGGCCTAAAACCTTTTAGTCACTAGTCACTACAGAGTACAGACAATGTAGCAGACACTGGGTGGTAAACATTTGAAGTTTATGCTTACAGGCTTATCTACAAAATACAATATCATAGAAACTTACGCATCTTAATGAAACTGAAACATTATCTTGTTCTTTTATCTGAATGATGTGTCCTTACATGGAACTATCAGGTACCCTTAAACTGAAGAGCACAAAACATGTCAATTTCCAATTTCTCATTTTTTAAGTCCAAAATCACAAAAAAACAGTTTCCACCAATTAGAAGCTAAATATATAGCGAAGAAAAACAACACTAGCTATGTTTAAATGAAAATTCAACTGACACACAAGAATCTTACATTTCCTGTGGGAGCAAAAGTACAAATTGCTATTTATAACAATGGCCTGCAATGTGTAGCCATGAAACCAAATCAAGCTAACAAAAAACAAATGATACACAGTAAATTCTAGCTATAAACCTTTCAATACTCAGCTAAGCACAATATCATGTTTCTTTTGGAGACTCCAGAGCAGCATCCTCATTTCCACGAATAAAAGACCGGAAACCAGAGGGACTAGACAGCTGACCTGAGCCACTGCTGCTGGCTGACCTCTCGATCTCAGCCAGGTTTGCAACAACAGGGAGCGACCGCTCTGGGATAATTAAAGGCCCTGGTACCGAATCTGACTCTAGTATCTTCACCACTTGCTCCATTGTTGGCCTCGCGTGTAGCTGCGGATGTGTGCAGAGAGCTGCGACAAGTACATACTTCTCCATCACCTCAGTAGGACCAGGCTCAACCATTCCTTCTTGGATCACATCTAGTGTCTTCCCTCTCCGCACCAATGACCAGGCCCAATCAGTGAGCACGAAGCTCTGGCCCTCACCAAGAGAGATAAAGGCCCTCTTCCCACTTACAAGCTCAAGAAGCACGACTCCGAAGCTATAGACATCGCTCTTCTCAGTTAATTGACCATAGAGCGCATACTCCGGGGCGACATAACCCATCGTGCCGGCAACCCGCGTGCTCACATGTGTCATTCCCTCCGGCGCAAACTTGGCCAATCCGAAATCAGCCACCTTGGCCTCAAAGTCGTCATCAAGCAAGATGTTGCTCGCCTTGATGTCCCTGTGAATGATCGCCGGCTGCGTGCCACGGTGCAGGTAGGCCAACCCCCGCGCCGTCCCGATAGCAACCCTCTGTCTCACCGGCCACGCCATCAGGCACTCCCCTGCGCCGAAGAGGTGGTCGTGGAGGCTGCCATTGTGCATGAGGTCGCACACAATCATCCGCTGGTGCCCCTCCCTCTGCGTGGTGGCGATGCAGTACCCGCGGAGCGCGACCAGGTTGACGTGGCGCACGCTGGCCACCACCTCCACCTCGTGCGCGAAAGCGGCGTCCCCGGCAGCCGAGCAGTTCTTGAAGCGCTTCACCGCCACCTCCGCGCCGTCCGGGAGCACCCCCTTGTACACATTGCCGAACCCGCCGCGGCCGATGATGCTCTCCCTGGCGAAGCCCTCCGTGGCCGCCTTGATATCGTCGTAGGTGAACTTGACCAGCGTCGTGCTGGCACTGATGGACTCCATCGCCTGCGAGCGCTTGCTCGTCCTGTCCGCGGCCGCCGCCGCCAGCGCGGCCGCCGCGGCCCGCCGCCGTCTCCGCCGCACCAAAAACCACAAACCAGCAGCCGCGGCGACCACCAGCACCAGGCCGACGCAGCCGAACACGACGCCGTAGACCCAGCCGGGCGGGCCGGAGCCGCCGCCGGGGCCTGAGCCCGCCTTGAGGAGGTAGAGGCAGAAGGCGGTGGCCGGATCGGCGGGGCCACGCGGGCTGGCCGCCGCGCCGGCGTAGATGAAGGGGTACTGAACGCAGCCGGTGACGTTGTTCCCGCCGTCGGGGGAGCCCGGGAGGAGGTAGGCCGCGGCGACCTTGCTAAGCGACGTGGTGCAGGCGGTGCAGTCGGGGACGGGGGTGAGATCGCGGTTGCAGCTGGCGTTCATGTCCCCGCGCGCGGAGATGGGCACGACGGCGTCGAAGTCCCGGCGCGTGGAGACGTTGGCGCAGCCGGGGGAAGCGAGGAGCGCGTCGAGGCCGGAGAGGCCGCACCCGGAGGGCGGGAGTGGGAAGTGGAGCTCGGTGAGGAGGGGCTGGAGGCAGGAGGCGTTAGCGGGGAGGAGGAAGGATCCGGTGGCGGCGAGTTGGAGGGAGAGGAGGAGGCGGACGGACTGCTGCGCGAATGCGCAGCGGGAGGCGTTGTCGGCGGGGAACGTCGGCGGGATGAAGGGCCGCAGCGCGGTGAAGTTGAGCGGGCATTGCCCCGGCGAGCCCATGGGTTGGGAGCGGAGCGAGGCGGGGAGGAGGAGGAGGAAGACGAGGCGGAGGTGGAGATGGGAGGAGGACATGGGAGAAGCTTGGGTGGGTGGGCTGTGACGGTAGTTGGTTGGCTGGAGTCCGCCGTGGAGAGGGGAGGTCAAGGGGTTGGGGGTGCTGGTCGGAATGGCCATGGCCAACGGGTGGACCCACGTTTCTTCACCCAGCCGCCTTCAGCGGCGGAGGCCGTAGATGCCTAGATGGGGTAGCTGGGCTAAATTGCTCAACTTGCATATTTTTTTCTCTTCTTTCTTTTGCATATTTAGTTTTATCTAAATAAAATTAGAGGTGTCTGAGGAAGACTGCAGTGTTTTGGTTTGTGAAAGACTCAAATTCAGAAATTTTGGATTCAGATCTATCCATGCAATCAATTTGCCATCTCTCCTCACCACCTCCTCTTTATAGGCCCCCAAGTAGAGTGCTCACAAACTAAAAAAACACTCGAGTGTTACTTAGTCATTCTCATAAAATTATACATCATTGTATATAAAAATAATTAATTTTTTACCACAAAATTAATGTGTATTTGATGGCTTATTACATCATGTCTGACTGATATTTGGACTGAGAAACCACGTCTCAGTAAAACTACAGAAGAAAATCCAACACTGTCAAGCGTAAAAAGAAAATCCAATAGTGGAGTTAAATAGTACAATGATGTACACTTAAATAATGCACCTTGGTTTTTGGAGCGGACAACAGAGCTTGTCACTCACCCCCACGCCATTGCGCATGGAAAGCGTTTTTTAATAGTAAGCTTTGTCACCTAGGGACAGATAGTGTTGCAGAAGATGCCGAGTTTAATATTGACATATGTACAATGATTGCCACTAGCGGGTTTTTAATTAGCATTATACTAGTCATCCATGAGGGCACTCTTCAGGATTGTTATTATTTACTACTCGCTGTCATATGAAAAATACATTTCTAGGGTTCGAAATTTGTTCTATAAAAAATGCATCTTTAATCCATAGGACTCATCCAGAATCCATTAATTCCCATAACTCAATTTCAAGATTTGAAAATTTTTAGCTCATTTGCATACTTAATGACTAATCTTCTGCACTGTAAATGTATGCATGCACATTTAAATGCCGGTGGAAACCAAAGCACCAGCACGCTTATGCATGGAGTAATGAGGGTCACATTAATCATTTACCTTGCACACTAATCTATCTTAAAAAAATTAGAAATGCACTCTTTGTGGGACAGAGTGAGTAGTCCTTAAAATAAATACAATGATACGTTCTAGAAGACTACTCTTGATCAATAAAAATACAATATACTGTAATTTAGATATCAAATTCTAAGTTTAGGGTTTTGATTCAAAGTATTGAACATTGATGATTTATTTTTCCCCCCTAATTTCAGTTCCATATTTTTATATATTTCTGGAGGAAATTTATATTTCATTCGGGCAACACGCGAACCTAGAACTAACTAGTAGTAAACCCCTTATAGGGGAAGGGATTGGAGAGCAGGCAGCCCTCCCACGTGTCCATGTTGTTTTCGCGAAAAGGCCCCCCAATTTCTTCCAAATTACGTTCAGGTCCTTGCGCGATTTTATGTGAGAGGAGAATATTTTTTTCGGTTCGCGTTTAGGTCCCTGGTTTCACGTTTTGCATGGAGGCCCTCCTGTTAAGAGCGAATCGCGAACGAGCCCTTTCCTAATTATTTAAAATAGCGAACAGGTCCAAAATTATAACAATTAGGTCCTCACGCTTTACGTTTGGGTCCTTTCTCCGTTTTGTCTCAAAAAAATGTTTTTCGGGGTCCGTTTTTTCTCCAGAACATGCGAAAAATATTTTCGGTAACCCGAAAAAAATGCTTTCGTGATCCGTTTTCCTCCGGGGCATGGGAAAAATGTTTTCGGTGGCTATTTCTCCCCTAAAAAAATGAGAGACCGTTTCCTTTCTCTGTTTTACCCGAAAAAAAAGTTTTCGTGATCCGTTTTCCCTCCGGAGCATGGGAAAAATGTTTTCGTTTGCCGTTTATCCACACACAAAAAATAGAAACCCGTTTCCTTTCTCCGTTTTGCCCGGAAAAAATATTTTCGTGAGCCGTTTTTCCTCCGGAGCATGGGGAAAATGTTTTCGGTGGCTATTTCCCCCCAAAAAAAATGGGAGGTCGTTTCCTTTCTTCGTTTTGCCTGAAAAAAAATATTTTCATGATCTATTTTCTCTCCGGAGCATGGGAAAAATGTTTTCGTTGGACGTTTACCCCCCAAAAAATGGTAATTCGTTTTTCGTCCGTCGTTTCTCCGTTTTTACTCGTTTTTGCTCATTTTTCGCAGGAAAATAAGCACATAGGATGTTAAACTCGGCATCTAAAATTTCTTTTGCGACTCGATCTCTAATATTTTTTATGACATGTATTATTGCCCATTGACCGCATAGGGTGTTAAACTCGGCGTCTATAGTTTTTTTTCTTTGGGATCTAATATTTCTCAGAACATGTGTTATTCTTTTTTTCCCCAAAAAAGCGCCGTTGTTTCGCTGGTTCGTCGACGGATCTTACTTAGCGTCTTTTTTTCAAGAAATACCCAAGCGAATAAAAAAAACTTAGATATTCCTGCCTTTTTTTAGAGACAAAAATTTGGATCAAATTTCGCACGGCGCGGCGGAGCGCGCAGCTCTGACTAGTACTACATAATTATATGATCACTAGCTATGTCAATTTATAAAAAGTACGACGGTGATAATTGACGTTGATATGTTCGCATTCACATCAAGAACATGGTTTTTTGTTAATGGATCATCATTCCGACCAGCCAATGGAAAAATTAGTAACATGAAGCCAAACTTATAGAAATCTGGAAAGCCGGCACTCCCCTTTGGCTTTGCTGGAATAGAATTATGATACATGGACTTTTTTCTTTTGGACGCATCGACACTGCCATTATATACGTAGATTAGACCTTTAAATGGATCTTATTTTCTTTCTGTCTGATTATTGTATTTTTCGTCTTTATTTCGTTAACGCGAGAATTTCTATTTTTTTTCTTCTTCCACAAATGTAATTGACATATCATTCATGTGTACAATTGGACTAAGCTGAGGATCTAAAACTATCTGATATATCTCGAAAAAAACCCTTACATAGAATTTAAATTCTAAGAACAAAAACTTTTCTTGTATTGCAAGGAATTTTTCTATATTTTCTTGGATTTTTCTGAGTTCATTTGCTATTTATTTGAGCTCATTTGAATTTATTGGATTCATTGAAATTCAGAAATCAATCTAAATTCAAAAACCTTCGTGGGCCGAATCTCTCCCACACCCCACTCTCTAAATCTCTTTCTCTTGCACACGCAGCCCAGCAGCCCACTAGGTTGCCTGTAACCCAGCCCGCTCGCACCCACCTCGGGTGCGAGCCTGGCCAGCGTCGTAGTGGTTGTCTTTTTTTCTCGGCATGTGAACCACGCCGCCAAACCCTAGGCCGCCCCATTTTAAAAGCGAGGTGATCCTTTGTGTGCTGCCTTGCTCCACCCCACTAACATTCCCACGCTAGAATCGCCACTATTATTGTCTTCATCATCTCCAGTGAAAGTCCCACTGTGGCCGCCCCTTGCCGTCGCGCTCCTCGTCGTTCTGTAAGTAACACTCGAATCCATCAATGTCACTGTGTGTCCTTCCATCCAATTTAGCTATACCTAGATTTAATTTGAGTTATGTGCTCTGTGTGTTGAGATCAAAGCCACGAAGCTTTTTCCACCGCCGTTGATTCACCTCCAAATCCCACCGCCATTAGTGAGCCCCCACTGACGTCGGTGCCACCGACAAGTTCACCATCGCATGTTATACTTGGTGCTCCCCTCCTCATCACCAAAGCATCACTGGAGCCCGCTGCCACCGTAGAGCTCATCGCCATTGACCGAACCACCCATGTCACTGAGATCGCATCGTCGTGTTCTATCAGATGGTGCACTTCGCGTGCTCATAACCACCCTCGCCGTTGTCGCCGCTAATGACCCTTGGTCCCCGTGCGGTGCCTACTAACATGTTGTTGATGTAGTCGCCACATGATGAGGACATCACTCTCTTCGATGCAGCCACACCGACACCTACACGTCAAGAGAAATGATGAAAGGACCAGTTACGCGAGCTCGTGCACACCAGCAAATGGTCAACATGGTGCTCACAAATTATGGAGAAGTGACGATACAATACCAGATCAAAATAGGCCCAAACATGTTGAAACAAGGAGGCGCCAACCATGATGGGGCCAAGGAGACACCAAGGCCCATGGGCCAGAATATGTTGAAAGAAGGAGGCACCAACCATGTTGGGCCAAGGAGGCGCCAAGGCCCACGGGCCAGAACATGTTGAAACAAGGAGGCCCAACCATGATGGGCCAAGGAGCCACTAAGGCCCATTATGGCACCACTCCTTCTCAGGCCGGCCCATGAAGTGTGGCATCACTTCCTCCCTCCACCGACCCACGAAGGCCCAAGTTGCATGACTACAAGTTTAGTACCACCTTGCTTAGTGTTTAGTTTTTGGCTACATCCCTCCACTATATAATAGAGGCAATAGGCCACCTAAGAGACTGGAGTTTTGCTTTGTAAATTAGTTTAGCTTTTGCTACTGTCCGTGCAAACGCGTGTCGATTAGACCGCCTGCGCACGTAATTGCAAGACTCCAAATTTCAGTTTGGAAATTAAATATTCATATTCGCAATTTCAGATTGCTTGTCATCTTGTTCTTGCTAGTTCTTCAATTGCTTGCAGGAACCCAGACACTCGTGGTCAGGTTGATCACACACCGGCGAGATCAATAACCCTCTGGAGTTGGTGTATCGGTCGCTAAGGCGCAACGTCCTGGACAGTTGTAGTCGGGCCGCTAACGTTGACTCTCCACAGAAGTCGAGATTTATCCTTCTCATCGAAAGATCTGGACCGTTGTTTCTATCAAGTGGTATTAGAGCCAGGTTGATCGATGAGAGATTTCTAATTCTGCATTTTTTTTACCTATAGTCCAGAAAATCCAAAAAAAATATAGGGATTAGTCCTACTATCCAAAACAATTTTGTGCCTTCCGCTATTGCTGTGTAGTTTTTACTTGTTGAGTTTTCAGTTGCATCGTCAAGTCGGTTGCTGGTCTTAGTGTCTAAGCCCTTAGAGTTTCGAGTTCTTGTCACGTTTTTTTTTCATCACCGCTGCCATCACCGTCCGTCGAGTTTAAGTTGTTTTGGTTGGGAAGGAAGCCGAATTAGATCCGTTTTACATTCCGAGATTAGAGGGGTTATTTCCTTTGTTTCCGGTGTCTGCCAATTTAATTGTAAAAGAAAAAGACAAGTGCAAAAAAAAAGCCGCACAAAAAAAAGTTGTGAATTAGAAAGATTGGCAAGAACCGTCCCCTCTACTTGGAACGTGATTCGTGTATTTCGCACAAGTTCTTTTAATTACCTTTATACCATTGGTCAAAAAAATTCAAAAAAAATAGAAGAAAAGAAGGAGCCCTAGCTATTTGCTTTGTGTTTTAGCGTGTCGGTTGGTGATCCGAGATTTCTCTTGTGTCTAGGCTCGCGTCTCTAGTACGGTCTAGCCTAGGACCAAAGACAAGATCCGTCGTTGAGCGATTACTCGGCTTGTTTTGACTAACGCGGTTCTAGCATTCCCTTATCTTGTTTGACCACCTATAGCTCCACAAATACTACTACTAACCAGGTACTAGTGACTGGCATCGATACACCATATTTCTAGGGGTTGTTGCCTTGTCGATTGCGGTCACCATCTGCTAAGCTTGGTAAGAATTGGTAAGAACTTGACAACACAAGTGGAGTGTGAGTGACTTAGCCACGCCCGAGTAGTTGCTAGGGGTATATTCTTTGTGATTGTTGGCTCTATTGTTTTGTTTAGCCATGATAGGTTCTAGAGACAATAGCGTGCAACATTCTCCTCGCACCAAGGGCATCATCCAACACTTTGAGCGCCAAGTGATGCTAACGCACAGAAGGCCTTGATGAGGATGTGCGGGTTACTAATGAGCGCCTAGGTGGTTTGGAGGCGGCTCAAATCAACACCAACGACAAGCTTGCAACGGTGGAGACGTCTCTCGCTGAGATTTTGAGGCTGCTTGATGTCCTTGGGCGTGCACCTCCTGCTGATAATGTTGATGTTCCACGAGACCACCACAACCATGGTGCCTTGGGCAGTGCAACAGGTGAGAACGAGGATGACTATTCTGCTGACACCGAGGTTGATGATTTAAATGCTCGTCCACGACGTCAGCTCCATCGCAATCGCCATGGCATGGGTCCTTTGCCACCGCGCCGTGAGGTACGTGACCGTGATGCTTCACTAGGAAAGATTAAATTCACCATTCCACCTTTTGATGGTAAATACGATCCTGATGCATACCTCACTTGGGAATTAGCTACTGATCAAAAATTTACTTGCCATGAATTTCCTGAGAACAAAAGGGTTAGGCTGCTACTAGTGAATTCACTGATTTTGCTTCGATTTGGTGGAATGAGTATCGCCGCAAATATCCAAATGCTGCTCAAACCTGGGATGATTTGAAAAGAATCATGCGAGCTAGATTTGTTCCATCATATTATGCGCGTGATCTGTTAAATAAATTGCAACAATTAAGACAAGGTAGTCAAAGTGCATAAGATTATTACCAGCAGTTGCAAATAGGAATGCTTCGTTGTGGATTAGAGAAAAATGAGGAGACTTCTATGGCTAGATTCATGGGTGGGTTGAACCATGAAATTCAGGACATTCTAGATTACAAAGAATACAATTCTATCACTCGTTTATTTCATCTTGCTTACAAAGCTGAAAGAGAAGTGCAGGGACGATGCGCAAACACCAGGATTAACATTTCTGCAGGCCGTGCTAGCACTTGGTCTCCGCGTACATCTACTGCTCACACGAGTCACCAAACTACAGGACTTTCCCCCAACAATAAGCCACGTCCTTTGTCGTCCGGTCCAACATCTAGGCCCCCCGAGGCGTCAAAGGGGCCCATCCAAACACCCACCAAGAGTTCTTCTGTTGCTTCAACAGGGAGAACGAGAGATGTTCAATGTCATCAATGCAAAGGGTATGGCCATATGAGGAGTGAATGTCCAAGCCAAACGGGTACTGATTGTGCGGGAAAATGGTGAGTTTTCCTCTGCTAGTGATTTAGACGAAGATACCTATGCTATGCTTGCAGCTAACCATGCAGGAAGTGAAGATGAGCTTAATCAAGCAGAAGAGCACATTGACGCTGAGCATGCAGATCACTATAAGAGTCTCATTGTGCAACGTGTGTTGAGCGTACAAATGGGCAAGGCGGAGCAAAATCAACGATACAATTTGTTCCAAACCAAATGTGTGATCAAGGAACGCGCATGCCGTGTGATTATTGATGGCGAAAGTTGCAATAACCTTGCCAGCTCTGACATGGTCGAGAAGCTCTCACTTAACACCAGACCGCATCCTCAGCCTTATTACATCCAATGGTTCAACAACAGTGGTAAGGTAAAGGTAACACGGTTGGTGAGAGTACAATTTGCTATTGGCTCATATCATGACTTTGTTGATTGCGATGTCGTACCTATGCAAGCATGTTCTATGTTGTTAGGTAGACCTTGGCAATATGATAAGGACTCTATGCATCATGGTAGAACCAATCAATATTCTTTTGTGCATAAAGAAAGGAAAATTGTGTTGCATCCTATGACTCCTGAGGCTATTTTAAAAGATGAGATTGCTAGGGCTAGCAAAGAGAAAATTCAAGAGAATGCAAAGAGTGAGAATCAAATTGTAGCAAAAGGGATTGAGCAACCTAAAAAGAAAGAATTTAACTATGATGTTGAGAAGAAAAATGAGATTAAATTGAAAGGTGCTTGCTTTCTTGCGACTAAATCTGATGTGAATGAGTTGGATGCTAGTATTTCTCATTGCTATGCTTTGGTTTGCAAAGAAACTTTGTTTTCACTGCAGGATATGTGTTCTTTTTTGTCTGCTGTCGTCGCTAACCTTTTGCAGGAGTATGCTGACGTCTTCCCGAAGGACATTCTTCTAGGGCTGCCACCAATCCGGGGGATTGAGCACCAAATTGATCTCATTCCAGGGGCATCTTTGCCCAATCGAGCACCATATAGAACCAATCCAGAAGAAACCAAAAAGATACAACGCCAAGTTCAATAATTGCTAGATAAAGGGTACGTACGTGAATCTCTTAATCCTTGTGCTGTCCCGGTCATTTTAGTGCCTAAAAAAGATGGAACATGGCACATGTGTGTTGATTGTAGAGCAATTAATAATATCACCATTAGATATTGTCACCCTATTCCTAGGTTAGACGATATGCTTGATGAATTAAGTGGCTCTATTATGTTCTCTAAAGTTGATTTGCGTAGTGGGTACCACCAGATTCGCATGAAGTTAGGAGATGAATGGAAGACAGCATTTAAAACTAAGTTCGAACTATATGAGTGGTTAGTAATGCCTTTTGGGTTAACTAATGCACCTAGTACCTTCATGAGATTGATGAACGAGGTTTTGCATGCTTTCATTGGAAAATTTGTGGTGGTATATTTTGATGACATTTTGATCTACAGCAAGTCATTAGAGGAACATCTTAACCATTTGCGTGTTGTTTTTAATGCTTTACGAGATGCGCGTTTATTTGGTAACCTTGAGAAGTGCACCTTTTGCACGGATCGAGTCTCTTTTCTTGGCTATGTTGTTACTCCACAAGGGATTGAAGTTGATCATGCCAAGGTTGAAGCAATATAGAGTTGGCCGACTCCTAACACGGTCACACTGGTGCGAAGTTTTCTAGGACTTGCTAGGTTCTACCGTCGCTTTGTGAAGGATTTCAGCACAATCGCCAGACCGTTAAATGAACTCACCAAGAAGGGAGTGCCATTTGTTTGGGGTAAAACACACGAAGATACATTCGATACCTTAAAAGATAAGTTAACACATGCACCCTTACTCCAACTACCAGACTTTTCTAAGACTTTCGAATTAGAATGTGATGCTAGTGGAATCGGGTTGGGTGGTGTGCTCATACAGGGTGGAAAACCTGTTGCATATTTCAGTGAAAAGTTGAGTGGGCCTAGTTTGAACTATTCTACTTATGATAAGGAATTATATGCTCTAGTTCAAACTTTGAAAACATGGCAACATTATTTATGGCCCAAAGAATTTGTCATTCACTCTAATCATGAATCATTAAAGCATATTCGAAGTCAAGCTAAACTAAATCGTAGACATGCAAAATGGGTTGAATTCATTGAATCTTTTCCTTATGTCATAAAACACAAGCAGGGAAAAGATAATGTTATGGCTGATGCTTTGTCTCGAAGATATACCATGCTTTCACAGCTTGATTTCAAAATCTTTGGATTAGAGATGATTAAACAACAATATGTGCATGATGATGATTTTAAAGATGTATTGTTGAATTGTAAAGAAGGAAAAACTTGGAACAAATTTTTCATTAATGATGGGTTTGTATTTAGAGCTAACAAGCTGTGCATTCTAGCTGGGTCCATTCGTTTGTTGCTTTTGCAGGAAGCACATGGAGGTGCTTTGATGGGACACTTTGGTGTCAAAAAGACAGAGGATTTACTTGCTAGCCATTTTTATTGGCCCAAGATGAGAAGAGACGTTGAAAGGTATGTAGCTTGCTGCATAACTTGTCAGAAAGCAAAATCTTGTCTTCAACCCCATGGTTTGTATATGCCTCTCCCTGTTCCTTCTTTACCTTGGGAAAACATTTCAATGGACTTTGTTTTAGGATTGCCTAGAACTAAGAAGGGGAGGGATAGTATATTTGTGGTGGTTGATAGATTCTCTAAGATGACTCATTTCATACCTTGCCATAAAACTGATGATGCTACTCATATTGCTGATCTTTTCTTTCGTGAAATTGTTCGCTTGCATGGTGTGCCAAATACAATTATTTCAGATAGAGATGCTAAATTTCTTAGCCATTTTTGATGAATTCTACGGGCCAAATTGGGGACTAAATTATTATTCTCAACTACTTGTCATCCCCAAATTGATGGACAAACTGAGGTTGTTAATAGAACCCTATCTACCATGCTTAGGGCTGTGTTAAAAAAGAACATTAAAATGTGGGAAGAATGCTTGCCTCATGTTGAGTTTGCTTACAATAGATCAAAGCATTCCACTACCAAGATGTGCCCTTTTGAGATTGTATATGGTTTTGTGCCTCGTGCTCCAATTGATTTATTGCCACTACCATCTTCTGAAAGGATTAATTTTGATGCTAAGCAACGTGCTGATTTAATGATAAAAATGCATGAGTCCACAAAAGAGAACATTGAAAGAATGGATGCTAAATATAAACTTGTTGGTAGTGAAGGAAGAAAGCAATTAAAATTTGAACCCGGTGATCTTGTTTGGCTACATTTGTGCAAAGATCGTTTTCCTGAGTTACGAAAATCTAAATTAATGCCACGAGCTGATGGTCCATTTAAAGTACTTGAACGAATTAATGATAATGAGTATAAGCTTGAGTTGCCTGCAGATTTTGGGGTTAGTCCCACATTTAACGTTGCAGATTTGAAGCTATACTTGGGTTCTGAGGAGGAGCTTGAGTCGAGGATGACTCCAATACAAGAAGGGGAGGATGATGAGGACATTACTCTCTTCGATGCAGCCACGCCGATACCTACACGTCAAGAGGAAATGATGAAAGGACCAGTTACGCGAGCTCGTGCACGCTAGCAAATGGTCAACATGGTGCTCACAAATTATGGAGAAGTGCCAATGCAATACCAGAACAAAATGGGCCCAAACATGTTGAAACAAGGAGGCGCCAACCATGATGGGGCCAAGGAGACGCCAAGGCCCATGGGCCAGAATATATTGAAAGAAGGAGGCACCAACCATGTTGAGCCAAGGAGGCGCCAAGGCCCACGGGCCAGAACATGTTGAAACAAGGAGGCCCAACCATGATGGGCCAAGGAGGCACTAAGGCCCATCATGGCACCACTCCTTCTCAGGCCGGCCCATGAAGTGTGGCACCACTTCCTCCCTCCATCGGCCCACGAAGGCCCAAGTTGCATGACTACAAGTTTAGTACCACCTTGCTTAGTGTTTAGTTTTTGGTTACATCCCTCCATTATATAATAAAGGCAATAGGCCACCTAAGAGACTGGAGTTTTGCTTTGTAAATCAGTTTAGCTTTTGCTACTGTCCGTGCAAACGCGTGTCAATTAGACCGCCTGCGCACGTAATTGCAAGACTCCAAATTTCAGTTTGGAAATTAAATATTCATATTCGCAATTTCAGATTGCTTGTCATCTTGTTCTTGCTAGTTCTTCAATTGCTTGCAGGAACCCAGACCCTCGTGGTCAAGTTGATCACGCACCGGCGAGATCAATAATTGTCGACGGTTGGTGCCGTCGGCAATGAGATTTGTGATTCGTGGGGATTCGTGCGAGATCGAAGCTAGATGGTAACACAGGATGCGAGGGCGATTTTTAGACAGGTTCGGGCTCTCTCGATGGAGATAATACCCTAGTCCTGTGTTCTTGTTTGTTTGAGTTTCCTTTTTCTTTTTTCTCTCTCCCTCTTACAAGGTTGTCCCCTCCCGCCTTATATACTGGGGGGAGGGCACGTTACAAAGGGGCGCCACCTGGCATTGTACCAGATGGACTCATGAGTAGCCTATTTGTCTCTATTTGCCGGACTCAACTGCCACCAAGGGATTTGGTTGCTACTTTCCCGACCCACACCTGCTAATTCGCTAGGGTTAGGTGCCCATAGGCTGCAGGTGCCAGGCTTTACTTTATGCAGGGTTGTCCTGGCGTGAGACGAAGCTTCGTCAGGGAGGTAGCGTGCTGTTGCCTTGGAGGGGAAGTTGGGCCCTGGCTTTATCCTCTTCGTGGTGTTGCCAAACTTACGGCCCGGTACATGCTTACAGACGGGCCGACTATGCGCTTCTTTGCGGGACCCTGGTCTTGGACATCCCACAGCAGCCCCCAAGTGCTTTAAGATCGGAATACCTTGTCCTGTCATGTCAAAGACACTTCTGTAGGTAAGAAGATCATAAACGACTTGTTAGTATTCGGGATCACTGTCAGCGTTTCCCGGTTCATGTCCGAGTAGCGTTGTCACCCATTTATTTGACCCTCTCGAATATATCAAAAACTGGCCGGCTCAAGGCCGAGTGGTACCCGCACCCGTTTACGGTGTGCGACAATCGGCTCGTGAAGCACAATTGACCCTCCTGGGGCATACCTAAAGTAGGCCGACTCGTGGTCGAGTGGCTCGTGGCCGAGTGGTACCCGCACCCATTTACGGTGTGCGGCAATCGGCTCGTGAAGCACAATTAACCCTCTTGGGGCATACCTAAAGTAGGCCGGCTCGTGGCCAAGTGGTACCCGCACCCGTTTACGGTGTGTGGCAATCGGCTCATGAAGCACAATTGACCCTCTTGGGGCATACCTAAAGTAGGTCGGCTCATGGCCGAGTGGCTCGTGGCCGAGTGGTACCCGCACCCCTTTACGGTGTGCGGCAATTGGCTCATGAAGCACAATTGACCCTCTTGGGGCATACCTAAAGTAGGTCGGCTCATGGCCGAGTGGTACGCGCACCCCTTTACGGTGTGCGGCAATTGGCTCATAGAGCACAATTGACCCTCGCGGGGCATACCATGGTCGTTCAGAGTAATACCTGTACCCGTTTACGGTGTACAACTTTCGACTCGCATGGAGCGTATCCTCAAGACCGTTTTGGTTAAATCCTCCTGTGGTACCCAATCACGCCGTACAGCAATGACCAGCAATTGACCCCAAATTGTGGGGTATATCGCTAGAGGATGTTCGGAAAGTGCCCGGTCCCAATCTTCCGTGGCGACCGGCGTTTGCCCAAAACTTCTCCCCAGAAGCCCCACTCCGCCAAGATGTCTTCTTCTTCATCGCCGGAAGCGAACACGGGTTCGGCGGCAGCAGGATGGGAGGCCTCCGTGTCTACGGGGGCTCGCCTGGAGGAGCTAGTCGCCGCCGGCGTTCTTCCTCCTCTTGAACTGATTTTCGCCCAGCTCGTAGCAGGTGAACCCTACCCCACTCCTCGGGCCAACGAAATTGTGGTCTTCGAGTCCTTCTTTTGGCGGGGGTTTAGTGTTCCTGGGAGCGCCTTCTTTTGGGGGCTTCTTCACTTTTATGAGATTGAACTGACCAACCTAAACCCTAACTCCATTCTTCAAATCGCCATATTTGTCCAACTCTGCGAGGCGTATCTTGGGATCCGTCCTCATTTTGACTTATTCCGTTCCCTTTTCCTGCTCAAACCTCATCCAACTCAGAGCTCTCCCAGTGCTATTGGGGGAGCCGGATTTCAGCTGCGGGAGGGCCTGAGGAGACATTACTTCTTCATCCCCTTCAAAACCTCCCTCAAAGGTTGGAAGCGGGAATGGTTCTATTGCGCCAACGTTGATCCTTTTCTTGCTCCCTTCGCCAGTCGTGCTCCTACAGTCTCTCGATGCTGGAGAGATCCCCTAAAGGGCCACAGATTGGGCCAAGTCACTGAGCTTCTGGCACTGATTGATGATCTGAAAAGCCAGGGCTTGACCGGCTTTGGGATCGCCATTAGCTTTGCCAAGCGCCGGGTGCAACCTTTGAAGGAGCGGATCCATTTGGGGTTCCAGTATAGTGGGACTCAGGATCCCACCCGGGAGACAAACGCATCCCTTCTGAGAGATGTCTTGGCGGTGCGGCTGATTGACTTCTTTGCCCCGGGCACCGAGATTACCAACCGAGGTTGCCCGGGCAAGTTTTCGGCGCAGAAAGCTCCTCCCCGTGTGAGTATTCCTTACTTTTGAGAAATCGCTTCATAGTTTTTGCCTAATTTGCGATTCTGATAATATGTGGTCGTTCACCTTTCAGGGGCATGAAGCCTTCATTTCTGATGCTCCGACTGTCGGCCTCTCTCGGCTAAGGAATATTCAAACCAAGCGGCCGGCTGATTCTTCGGCTGAGGAGCAGGGAGCTTCTAAGAGGGAAAGATTATCAACGGAGGAGGCTCCTGCTTCCTCCCCGATTGGGCCATCGACTGCTGTTAGGCCCGGGGAGCAAGGTTCAGGGTCTCCATCTTCCGGGCAGGCACCAGCCCCGAAGGTCGGAGTTGACATGGGCTCCCCTCTGAGTGGTGCTGGCATCCGCAGAAAGCCTGGAATAAAGTTCAAGAAGTCCAAAAGGTATTCTACCTATTGACTCTTGTTTTTGTCTCTTCACATCTGTCCCGACACGCCCTCTCTTTGGTGAATCAGGGCTCCCTCCACGGACGTTCCAGTGGAGACATCTTCTGAGAGGGAACCTCCAAAGTTGACTTCTCCAGGAAGGACTGCTTCACCCGTCGCCTCACCGGCAAGGGATGTTCCGTTGGGGGAGACGCCTCTTCGGACGCTGTCTCCTCCGCCGGTAGGTTAGACCGCTGAGCCGTCCGGGGGCCCCGAACGCGAAGAACCTGCCGGTCCTTCATCCCCTGAAGTGGAGGAAATTCATCGAGAACCCCCGCCGCTTGGTCCTCTTCCAAAGCCTCCGACTCGGACAATGTGGTGGGGAGGGGATTCCACTTGGGATGGAATGGAGGAGGACGAGAAAGCGGAAGTGGCAGCCCGAAGGGAGCTTTATGAGCTTACAGTGAAGTGCAGCCAGTTGGTCCGGGTAAGCCCTCCGATCTCCCCTTCTTCAGTGTATCTTTGAAGCGCTAACCCCTTACCGGCACTCTGCTATAATGCCCAGGATATGGGGACCCGCTCCGAGAAGAGATCCGACTTCTTCAAGAAGGTGTTGCCCAAGCTCAAGGATCACCAGAAGTATGAGGACGAGCTAAATGAGCTCAGTCGGGAAAGGTGGAAGGAAGTTCACACGCTTGAAGCTCAATGCCTGGCCCTTCGCAAGGAAAAGGCGGAACTTCAGTTGTCACTTCAAGGTACGAGTCTCTTCGGGCTTGGCGCGGATGCTTTCTTCTTGAGTGGTTGGAGGCGTGACTGACTTCCCGTGTTTCAGCGTGCGACTCGACAATTGCCGAGCTCAGGACGCAACTGGAAGCTTCAAGAAACTACGATCTTCAGACTAGGACTAGCCTGGAGAGGACTCGGCAAGAACTGGAGGGTAAGCTTCCCAAAACCACTTCATCTTGCTTAAGCCGGGTGCGCTCTCTGGTAACAGCTTGGCTTTCGCGCAGAATATAAGGAGAAGGCGACTATTGCCGAACGAAGACGCGCCGAGCTCCGTGACGCCTGCGAGCTAGTCCTGCACCTTCTGTGCGTCGAGGGAGCTAAATCGGATCAGGGGGACGACGCCATTCCGCTTCTTTTGGGAGGAGCCGGCAATGTCAAGTCTTACGCGAAGGAGTCGACGATCATGAGTGCAAATCAAGCACTGGCAGTGGTCAAATCTCATTATCCGTGAGTTGACCTTGAAGCCATTAAGGAGGGTTTCGCCTGTGATGAAGACAAGGCTAACGCACTTCTTGACGAGGTCTCCAGCACATCGCAGGTTTTACTGGAAAACCTTGAATTCTGACTTTGATGTAAATTCTGATGTCGAACGCCAACTCTTGTCTGAGATGTTGTAGATGTTGTTCAATATTTTCCATATGGTTTGTCCCCTTCACTCTTTGTTGGGCCGAATGACTGTTATAACGCTCTGTGTAGGATCGAAGTATACGAATATAGCAATCAGAGGGGGGGTGAATGATTGTGCGGAAGCTAAAAGCAAAATCTTGATCTACTAAAAGTTCACCCCAAAACAGAACCAAATAATTGCCTCGTTTTCGACAAAAACAGAATGACAGAGGTTTGGTAAAACGCGAATTCCTGGAGATCCAACCGTTAGATTGATCTGAAATTTGGACACAAGAAACTAGATTCCAATATGAATCAAACCCAAAAAGAATCAGCTCAATCGGACTTACGGATCAAAAGTTATGAGCTTCGCAAGCTTGCTGATCCAGAACTTGACGAGAATCAATATAATCAAAACTTCAAGATTAAACAAGAACGACTAAAGATTGATCAACTAGACTTTGAGAAACACTAGATCAATACCCTAGAGAGGTTTTTGATGGATCAAATCAAGATAAAACTTAAAGAACAAAAACCAATCTAGAACTAGAACAAGCATGCAAACAAGAACCAAAAAGAGAACGTTGAAGCAATGCGGGAACTAGAAGAATTGATCTTTATTTCTTTTGTCTAAAGTACTCCCATCAAAAGAGTACAAACCCTAAACTTTGAGCCCAAGGCTCTATGCGCCTAGCTCTCCTCAATTCGATGCTCTTCAACAGGAGACAACCCCTCCTATTTAAAGCACCAACCCACAAGGAGTTCTGAATACGATTCCTATTCCCTAGAAGGAATCTGTATCCAACACAACTCTACTTGGCCCAACTTGGCCGAATACAACTCTTGCACGCGTATGGAAACCCTACCATACTCACGTGACTAACACTTTGCACGCGTATGGCCACCTGCCATACTCACGTGACTAACACTTTGCACGCGAATGACCTCCTGCCATTCTCACGTGACTAACCATTCTTCATGTGCACCATTCTCTTAGCCCGAACGTCTCGCATGACATCCTTGACCACCAAGACCTCAGTTCCTCCCTGAACCTAGTCCCGAACCTCAGCTCCTCCATGAACCTAGTTCCGATCCCGTCATCGACCACGTTCGTCTTCGAGCAATACCTGCACATGAACAAACCACAAAACAATTCCGAGCACAAGTCCACGACTTGACTCACATCAATCCATGCAAATACTCACACGAGCATTGCATAAAGTCCACTTCAAAAGAAGCATCATGAAATTCTCACAAATTTCATAATCCCAAAAATAAATCAAAATTCAAAGTCCAAATTTGCACAAACCCTAATCGAGCAAAAAGCCATTCACGACGGACCAAAAAATTTGGTCTGGCGTACATGTAAAACTTACTGTCTTTTAAGAACTTGGTACCGCGCGTAAAAACGAAACTTACTGTTTCTTGTCAAATTGTCAAACACATGCACAAGCACATTTTGCAAAACCAATTCTAAGTTAATTTTTCAGTTCAAAGCCAATTTTTTAGCACATGATTTCACACTCTGCCTAGCTAGTCTAGCACTCGGGCGCCGAGATAGCTCGTGGCCTTTTCTTTCCCCTAGCGCTTATCCGAGTTGCCGCTCTAGCCGACAGGTCCAGCCCTCGAGCTCCAGGCCTATCCGAGTGACCAGCTCTTGCCTTTTAGACGACTGATCCAGCCCCCGAGTGCCGGGATTCGACTCATGGCCTTCTCATCCCAGACACGCTTTTCTGAGTGGTTGGGGCTCGCCGTTCTAGACGACTGGTCCAACCCTCGAGCGTCAGGATTCGGCTCATGGCCTTCTCATCCCGGACACGCTTTTCCGAGTGGCTGAGACTCGCCATTCTGAGTGACTGGTTCAGCCCCAATTACAAATCGTTCCGGGCGTGCAAGGTGTCGCGCTTTGTTCCGCGCTCTCTTGTTTTCATGATCTCTAGGACAGTCAGGTAGGGTATAGTGCACCTGTTACCTGTGGGTCCCTGTATGTCGTGTAGCCCCCGACTTGCCGCTTAGTTGAACCAAGTGAGCGGGAAGGCAAATTTGACACGTGTCTTGCAAAATATCTTTTGACCCTGTTCAACGCGTTGATCTTCTTCGATATCTGCGAAGTCGCTTTTTGTTCTGTGCTTTATTAATTGCGCGACGCCTCGCTTGGATAGCCATGACGCTTCGATTTCCGGAGCCGGGGTTGGCTTATAAATAGGGTGTTACCTCTAGTAAAGCGATCGTCCCTTTCTTAAGCCTTCTTCTCCTTTTCCCAGATCTTCTGCGATGTCATCTTCGATGTCGTGTTTTTTTCGCCACCGCTTTTATGATATGTACAGCGATCCAGAAGATGCGGAGCTCTGGGAGGATTATGACTTTGCGGTGATGGAGCTGGCGGAGGAGAACGCGGCCGCCGAGGATGCAGGCGTCGTTGCTGCCTTGATCGAGGCGGTGCCGGCGCTGGAAGAGGTGGCGGACATCATCAAGGATATGCTTGGGCATGAGCGCTGTGACGCCGCTGCCGTCGAGGCTCTTGTTCGGCTTGTCGGTTGCCGACAAGATCCTCGAAGCTTTGGGCGGCGCACGCCGCGCCTAGCTTCCCCGGCACCGGACTCCTCAGCACCTGGCTCCTCAGCACCCAGCTCCTCAACACCCCTTTCTTTTTTTAGCGCGAAAAAAATGAAAAAAGGCCAGTAATGTAAATTACTAATGTGGAATGAAATATAAGTTATCAAGTAATCTCATGCTGTTTTAATTTTTCTGGGCTTAAACGTCTTTTCCTTTGTCATTAGCCCTAGCCAATCGCTCCAGCCCCCGCAGCGAGGCGCTGGAGGGCCGAATTTCTAACGACTAGGGACTAGTGACTAGGACTTTCGTGCCCAGGAACATTCTGGAACTGCGAATCGTTGTTCTCGAGTGGTTAATACCTTTTTCTAACTTTATCTTTCCTATTTCATGCGCTGATACAAATGTTCGGATTTTGCCGCTTGTCGCGGCTTCACCACGAATATGCGTTTCCGCATAATTTGTACCGACACGACTCGGATTAGACGTTATGTTATTCGGGTGGTAACCACTCGGGATTGATTCGGTCACAGTATAGTTAAGACAAATCGAAGAACGAAATAGTTTATGGCTTTATTTAATGCATGGGAGCTGGGTACATAACTTAAGCGTAGAAGCGGCGTAGCTGTTCAGCATTCCAAGTGTTCACCAAAATCATGCCGTCTTCACGCCTGAGTCGATAAGCTCCCGGACGAACTACCTCCCCCACAATGTAAGGGCCTTCCTAGATCAGGGAGAGCTTATGCTCACTTTTTTTACTCCTCCTGAGGACCAAATCTCCCTTAGAGAAGATACAAATCCGGACATTGTGAGAATGGTAGCGCCGGAGGCCCTGGGGGTACTTGGCCGACTGGATTGCTGCAGCATTTCTGGCTTCCTCGAGCTGATCAAGCTCTACCACTTGATTTTCCTCTGACTCGGCCTCCTTGTAGTTCCGGACCCTCAGGGATCCGAATTCCAGTTCTTCGGTAAAACCGCCTCTGACCCGTACACCAAGAAAAAGGGGGATTGCCCAGTTGCTCTGCTAGGAGTGGTTCTGAGCCCCCAGAGTACTGATGGCAACTCTTTTACCCAGCGCGCGGCGTACGGTTTGAGGCGATCGAAGATCTTGGTTTTCAGACCTTGAAGGACCAAGCCATTAGCCCGCTCGACTTGCCCATTGCTTCGTGGATGACCCACTGAAGTGAAGCAAATCTTGATTCCCATGTCGTCGCACCACTCTTGAAATTCTTCACCCCAGAATTGTGTGCCATTATCCATAATGATCCGGTTTGGCACGCCAAATCTGACCACAATATCCTGGAAGAATTCCTTGGCCTTAACCGCTGTGATTGTGGCGACTGGTTTGGCTTCAATCCACTTGGTGAATTTGTCAATGGCTACGAAGAGGTAGGCGAAACCACCTTAGGCCTTCTTGAGGGGTCCGACTAATTCGAGCCCCCAGACTACGAAGGGCCAGGAGATGGGGATGGTTTGCAGCTCCTGCGCCGGCAAATGCGTCTGCTGGGCGTAGAACTGGCAGCCTTCACACGTGCGGACGATTTCTTTCGCATCCGTTACCACCGTAGGCCAGAAGAAACCTTGCCGGTAGGCCTTGCCAACCAAGGCACTCGATGCGGCATGATGGCAACATACTCCCGAGTGGATTTCCTTGAGCAGGTCCCTTCCCTCTTGCTCTGAAACGCACCGCCTGAGGACACCGGTGGCGCTCTTTCGAAAGAGCTCTTCTCCGATCACCACGTAGGACTTGGCTTGTCGCGAGATGCGCTCGGCCAGGGTGGAAGCTTTGGGAAGCTTGTCCTTCAAGAGATAATCCAAATACGGGGTCGCCCAGTTGGGATTGATGACTAGGACTTCCGCCTCAGGGGCCTTACTCAGCTCTCGTCGTTTTATCGCCGTTGGCTCATAAAGATCCTGGACAAACACACCACTCGGGACTTCCGCCCGAGTGGCTCCCATTTTTGCCAACTCATCCGCCACTTCATTATTACGGCGAAGGACGTGGACCAACTCCAATCCATCAAACTTGTTCTCCAATTCCTGGACCTGCTGACAATACGCCGTCATAGTCTGATCGACACATGACCAGTCCTTCTACACTTGGCTCACTACTAACTGCGAGTCTCCGCGAACCGTCAA
This sequence comes from Rhipidocladum racemiflorum, assembly GCA_036346355.1. Lineage (NCBI taxonomy): Eukaryota > Viridiplantae > Streptophyta > Magnoliopsida > Poales > Poaceae > Rhipidocladum > Rhipidocladum racemiflorum. The sequence goes on from CM070570.1 coordinate 63,130,589, forward strand.
TCGTCGGATTCCGAGCGATATGGCGATGCAGAGCCCGTGGATGAGTGCCTCATACTCTGCAGCGTTGTTCGAGGCCGGGAAACGAATCCGGAGGACGTACTTGAGCTGATCGCCTTTTGGCGAGATGAGTAGAATTCCAGCTCCTGTGCCGCTGAGCATAAGAGATCCGTCGAAATACATCGTCCAATACTCTAGCTCTTGTTCGACAAGGGGGGCCTGGATCTCGGTCTACTCGGCTGTGAAGTTAGCTAGGACCTGTGACTTGATGGTGGTGCGTGGCTTGAATGGGATATCGAAGGCTCCAAGCTCGGCCGCCCATTTCGAGATTCTCCCAGTAGCTTCCCGATTATGGAGAACCTCTCCTACCGGGAAGGAGGTCACTATTGAAATCCGGTGCCCTTGGAAATAATGCTTTAGTTTTCGCGATGCAACCAGCACGGCGTACAAAAACTTCTGGACTTGAGGATACCGTACCTTGGATTCGCCCAATACTTCGCTAATGAAGTAGACCGGGCACTGCATTCCGTAGAGGTGTCCTGGCTCCTCCCGCTCCACGACTATCGCGGCGCTGACTACATGGGCCGTCGCTGCTATGTAAAGTAGGAGAAGCTCCTCTGGCATCGGCGAGACTAGGATCGGAGGAGTGGAAAGGAATGCCTTGAGCTCTTCGAAGGCTTGTTGTGCCTCGGCCGTCCACTCAAAACGATCTTGTTTCTTGAGGAGCTTAAAGAAGGGCATCCCCCGAGTCCCCAGTCGGGAGATGAACCTTCCGAGTGCCACCATGCAGCTAGTGAGCTTCTGGACGTCCTTCTGACTAGAAGGAGGCATCATTCTCATGATGGTCTCGATCTTTTCAGGGTTTGCCTCGATCCCGCGGTGAGAGACGATGAACCCGAGTAATTTCCCGGAGGAAACTCCGAAAACACATTTGTCCGGATTCAGCTTCATCCAGAACGCCCTTAGGCTTTCAAATGTCTCGGCTAGGTATGAGGTGAGGTTCTCCCTCGCTCGCGTCTTAACCACTACATCATCCACGTATGCCTCCACGTTGCGCCCGAGCTGGTTGTGAAAACACCGCTGTATCGTGCACTGATAAGTCGCGATAGCATTTTTCAGCCCGAACGGCATCGTAACGTAGCAATACGCTCCGAATGGAGTGATGAACGAGGTCTTCTCACAGTCTTCATCTCGAAGCCGGATTTGGTGGTAGCCGGAGTAGGCGTCTAGGAAGCTGAGGAGCTCGCACCCAGCGGTAGAATCTACCACTTGGTCGATACGAGGTAACCCGAAGGGATCCTTTGGGCACGCCTTGTTGAGGTCGGTATAATCAACACACATGCGCCAACTTTTATTCTTTTTTCGGACAAGCACAGGGTTTGCCAACCAGTCGGGGTGATACACCTCTCTGATGAAACCTGCAGCTAACAGCTTTGTGATCTCCTCCCTGATGGCGTCTCAGCGATCCTGGGTGAACCGCCTTAACCTCTGCTTGATGAGCTTGGCCGCTTCGTCCACGTTCAGCGCATGCTCGATCACCTCCCTGGGAACTCCAGGCATATCGGACGGCTTCCAAGCAAAAACATCCTTGTTTGCCCGAACGAAGGCGACGAGCACGTCTTCCTATTTGTCTACAAGCCCTGTCCTGATCAAGGATATTTGAGCCGAGTCGGACAGGTCGAGGGTAATCCTCTTGATGCCTTCTTCGGGACTGATTCCTGGCTTCGGCGACTTCCGAGTTGGGATGCTTCCTTCTTCCCTGTTGGATCCTGCCATTAGCTGGATCTTTTCCCGGTGGGCCTGTGCCTTCAGCGTCTTGGCCATCTCGCAGCTCTCCCTGTCGCAGGAGAAAGACTGCTTGATATCACCACGCAGCGTGATAATACACTCGGCCCCGGTATCTTCAATGCTAGGTACGCGTAATGGGGCACCGCCATGAATTTGGCTAGCGTCGGCCTTCCCAAGATGGCGTGATAGTATTCCCAAGATGGCGTGATGGCCGAGCCCCCGAAGATATAATTGAGCTCCAGCTCTACCTCTTGATAGTCTTCCTCCGCTTCGGGAGGAGGTTGCTTTCCGACCGCCTCACTTCGACCCTGCCCAGCTTGCCTCTTGCTTTCCCGGGCGAATCTTTTCAAAGTGAAGCAATCTTTGGCGGCATGCCTTCCCTTTGGATGGAAGGGACAAAGCGAATTCATCACTTTGTCGTATCCATCCGTTTTGGGCGCGCGGGGCTGACCATGCTCAGCTGTTGCCACTAGCTCTTTGCCTTTGCGCTTTTTCTCCTTTCGCTTAGAGGATTCGGCATGATCCCTCTTCTTGTCGTGGCGTTCGGCCAAGGCCTCGGAGGCCGACGCGTAGCGATCCGCTAAGGCAAACAACTCGCGGACCGAAGTTAGAGGCTTCTGGGACATCTTCTTGATGAGATCGGGATCGCTGACTCCCTTCTGGAAGGCGGTGATCACGACCGCGTCTGTGATATCCCGAACTGTGCTCTTCCTGTGCATGAAGCGCCTGACGAACTCTCGCAAGGACTCATTCTTTTTCTGGTGTAGTTGGTACAAGTCCCAGGGGGTGCCAGGGCGCTCGTACGTGCCTTGGAAATTTGAGATGAACTGCTCACACAGATCTCCCCAGGAATCTATGGAATTCGCTGGGAGTCCGGTGAGCCACGCCTGGCCCCGGGGCGAAAGCGTGACCGGCAAGTAATTAGCCATCACGTTCTGATCTCCCCTGGCTTCCCTGACTGCTAATGCGTACACCTGCAGCCAGGCCTCTGGGTCCCTTTCGCCGTCGAATTCGGTGATGCCCTTGGGATTAAACCCATCAGGCCAAACCACTCGACGAAGGTGGGGGGTGAATGCACGAACCCCCTTGATGACCCCATCGCACCGCCCGGATGGTGAGCGACGTGGGGGGGATCAGGCTTGACGAGGGCCCTGGTCCCCTGGAAGGATGCCGAAGCGCTCGTACTCGTCGGCGCGTCGGCGTTGCTTGTCTCTTTCGTGATCGCGCCGTCTTGCGTCGAGGTCAGAACGGAGGTTGCGGTTGAGGCTGCGGCGTAGGTCGTCCCCGCGGAGAGGAATGTGGTGCCCCCGGTGGGGGGCTTCACGACCCGGCCGACTGCTGGCCGTCTGGGTTCTGACCGGGGCGCATGAGTGTGCCCTTGCCGGCTGGTCGGTCTGAGCTTGTTGGATTGCTGCCGCCGTCACCATGGCCTTTACTTGGGCCACGATCGGGACCGCCGGACTACCGGCCTCCAGCATTGAGCTCAAGGTGTCCAAGAGCGTTTTGGAGGCGACGATATTCTGCTGTGGGGTATGGAACTTGGTCTCCCATTTTTGCCTACAAAATGTCTTCATTGACATCACGGGCGCGACCATGAAGGGCTCGCGCCCGCATGTCAAGCTCCGCCTTACGGCCGCCGTCCTACTCGGTGGCCTCCAAATCGCCGAGGCATTGCTGCGATTCCGTACGCGAGCCTCCGATCACGCAGACTCTCCGGAAGTTCCAGCAACTCTCCAGGCTTCCTTCCGACTCGACCGGCGAGCTGGAAGAACCTGACGGAGACAACTCCAGGTGATCGGAGGTCCCGAGCGGTTTGGCAGCAAGGACCCCCACCATCCGTGACTCGGCACCTGTGGAGTCGACTCCCTGATGAGACCGAGGTTTCAGCCCCTCGTCTGGTGCTAGCGAGCACGGGACGGCGAGACTCCCCGACCCGGGCGATGGTCGCGATGATGACTCCCCGGAGGCCTCTCCGTGCTGCGGCGTGCCCGCCTCAAAGAGAGAGAGGCTCCCAAGGTCATCGGCGATGAAGACCAGGCTTCCAAAATGGAAAACCTGATCCAGGAGAAAAACCGTAGAAACTCCGCTCATTGCAGCCATCAAGCTCGACGGAGATCTTCGCAAGCCACCCCTACCTGGTGCGCCAACTGTCGACGGTTGGTGCCGTCGGCAATGAGATTTGTGATTCGTGGGGATTCGTGCGAGATCGAAGCTAGATGGTAACACAAGATGTGAGGGCGATTTTTAGACAGGTTCGGGCTCTCTCGATGGAGATAATACCCTAGTCCTGTGTTCTTGTTGGTTTGAGTTTCCTTTTTCTTTTTTCTCTCTCCCTCTTACAGGGTTGTCCCCTCCTGCCTTATATACTGGGGGGAGGGCACGTTACAAAGGGGCGCCACCTGGCATTGGACCAGATGGACTCATGAGTAGCCTATTTGTCTCTATTTGCCGGACTCAACTGCCACCAAGGGATTTGGTTGTTACTTTCCTGACCCACACCTGCTGATTCGCCAGGGTTAGGTGGCCACAGGCTGCAGGCGCCAGGCTGCAGGCTTTGCTTTATGCAGGGTTGTCCTGGCGTGAGACGAAGCTTCGTCGGAGAGGTAGCGTGCTGTTGCCTTGGAGGGGAAGTTGGGCCCTGGCTTTATCCTCTTCGTGGTGTTGCCAAACTTACGGCCCGGTACATGCTTACAGACGGGCCGACTATGGGCTTCTTTGTGGGACCCTGGTCTTGGACATCCCACAATAACCTTTTGGAGTTAGTGTATCGGTCGCTAAGGCGCAATGTCCTGGACGGTTGTAGTCGAGCCGCTAACGTTGACTCTCCACAGAAGTCGAAATTTATCCTTCTCATCGAAAGATCAGGACCATTGTTTCTATCACCACATCACCTACCACCTCAACGCCATGCAAGCCGCCGCCTCACTCGATCTGTATAAGCCCGATCCACCATAGCAAATGTCTATGACATGTGCACTTGTTAGCCTAGCCGTGAGCCGTGTTTACCGTAGACCCATGAACCCATGCCCATAGACTCGGTCTATCAACCATGGGTCCCATTTCTCAACTTATTTTCTTTTCCCCAAATTTCAAAAAATAAAAGATTCCTAGAATATTCCCGATCCCACTTGTCAGTCTTACACGATGGGAATATTCTCATATTATCCTCATTTCTCTCCCTTTTTCCAGTATTTTATTTTCGGCCAAAATTTCGAGAGCCCATTCTCTCTCATATGAACTCTAAATGAGTCCGTTCAAGTTTATAAATTCATCTAAAATTGAGCGCTACCTTCCAGTAGATTTATATTATTTTTTGGAGTTCTATTTTGCTTATGTTAGTTGTTTATTTATTTTCCATCGCTCCTTTCGCATAGACGTTGCCACCTTGAGAGCTTACGAAGGAGAAGTGCTTATTAAAGGATAGGACCAAGAGTTATTCCAATGCAAGTTGTATGTTTTGATCATGTTGCATCAATGTACAAAAATCATATTAATCACATTATCTTAAAATTATTGCGTGCTACTTTAATTATTAAATTATAACTTTATTACATTCTGGAGGTTCTAGGAGCTCTGGGAGCGTCCACGTCACCTCCGCTTCTCGTCTGTCCGATCGTGCCATCCGACGGTCCAGATCACGCCACGTCGCCTCACACCGAACGAAGGCATAAAAGGGCTCGCGCTAGCTCCTCTCGCCCGAGCAGCCTTCGCGGCGCAGTGGTAACGCTGCACTTTCGCGCTGCGTCGGCCCACGTTCGACTCCCCGCGGGTGCGCGTGCAGCGTATTTTACAGCGCGACACGTGGCGCCCTCGTGCTGGCCGCCCACGCGTGATGCGTGTCAGCGCTCATTTTTTTGCCGAAAAGCCCCTGCGAGTTTTGGAAATTGTGTAGGCCTCCTATTTTTTTTTCAGAAAAGCCCTTCTTACCGGAAAAACGGTCCAAAAAAATGCAAAAAATCCGGGAAAAAATTCGAAAAAATGTGTTTTGGTCCATTTTTCCCATTCCAATCCATTTTTACCGAGAAAACCTTTTTTCTCGGTAAAATATTGCTTCGAAATGCCTGAAAAAGCGCAAAAAAAGATCAAAAAATCCGAAAAAAATACGTTTTTGTCCGTTTTTTCATTCATAAAAAAAAATTGTGTTTTCCTGCCCCTGTTAATTGGTCGCTTGTGCCGCGTTGACCTTCCTAGTATTTTACTATTTCTGGGAGTAGATATGCAGCCCTTTGTTATCATTCCACCTAGTTGATTGTATACCATGATTTCTTGTCACCCTAGGATGGTTAATTAATAGTTGGTAATTAATATAACACCAACGTGGGTTGGTTAATGTAGTGTGATGCTTAACCATAATAGGTTATTGATGTCATTTGAATGGCATTATTACACTTGATTAATGACTATAGAATAACTATGTGGCAATCTGGATGCTGATAATCAACAAGAGTGGGTAATGATGTAGACTGTGTGCAAGGGTGGACATTGTGGTGTTCTATGTGTCAGCCACATTATGGATGGTTCCTATTCTGAAATCCAACGGTATACTCCTATGCCAATTCGTTGTGTATGGATATTCACTATGTTAGAATAAGGGTGTAGGTAGATTACCAGGAGGGCTAATTGTTGGGGTGGAGTTTCTGAAAGCTTTTTTACGATCCTTCAGGTCACACATCCAAGGAAATGTTCTTAGATCATGATGTTGATCATATCTTGTAGGTAAAGCAGTACAAGCTCTATAGAGTCTTTATCAGATCTATTCGAATAGCTGCGTCCGCGGTCATAGACATGCTGGGGGATTTCACACAAGCGATAGTTTTCATAAAATACAACTGGGAAGATTGGTCTGTGGATAATTAGTTTAGGTTGTGTGAGGCTTTGTGAAACTCAGTAAAACTTCTTGCTTATCTATTATTACTTTATTTGTTTAAATTGTGCTTTCAATCTATATATCGTATTCTTGTAAATGTTGCTTTGAGCAAAGTAAACCCTGAAGCCATATCATTTGTTTAAACCCTGCATATAGTAAATTAGACTCTTCATTCTGTGTGCATAACTTGAGGAGTACTCTATCTATTTACCTTGCAATAATCATCGTTCAGCTGAAGAAGTGAAAGAATCTACATCTGCAATGGAGGAGGAGTTTTGCAAGGTCGGACCGAGGTCTTGTTCCTTGTCGATTGCTTGTGGCAAGTCAATGGGTTTCGCTAGAGTTTATCTTCGTTCCATTGCAGTTACCTTATTTAGTGTTTGAGTGCTGCGAGGCCTAATAAATGTAAACTCGATCGTATGGTCACAACAATTATTTATTTATCAAATTTAGCTCGTTTATTTGTAATTCGTTGTGTATGGATGATATTTTATCTATATTATTACTGTATACACTAGTGTGATCCTAAAATTAATATAGTTTACACAAAAAGGTTTGAATTTACATATCCGGATCCTCATAGTTGCTTAGGCACATGGCACTCGTCGAGGTCTTGTCTCCTACTGTAGTTTGTCCAATTCGGATATGTACATGGCAGCCAACCTGTAATCGTGCATATCCAATCTTCCAAGAGAATTATTCCTTTTCAATCACTTGATGCCAAATAGAATCCGATTCAGTTACTGATGTATTGAACCATTATCTCTACTATTCTAAAGCACCAGTTGGTGGCAGTGGTCCTTTCTACATTTTCCCGTTTAATTTTGAATTTTGAAATGGAACAAAATACCAATTAAGCCCTACACAAGAAACGATGCTGCTTTCATTAGCCAGCTTTCACATATATCCAGCCAGTTCCCGCCAGCTTTCACCATTAACAATCTTCGGAAGAACCGGACAATTTCCCAACTTGAATATTTTTTAATGTTCAAAATATCATATAGTCATCATTCTTCAATAGAGTCCTGTAAGCATAAAATCAACTCATTTATGATCCTTCGAATCAACAACCTCAAACTAATAACTAAATATTTTTCATTTTTTGTTCATTCATTAATTATGTCTCCACAAATAGACTTATCGATCATTCAATTTTGCACTGAGTATGATTGCTAAGTGCTAATCGCATTAAAGGGATCCAAATTTCATATAAGAAATTTGGTGTACGATTACTACATGTCTCTAAGTGCAAATTGTTTATTTACATAAATTGCCACCTTGTGGCGCAGAACTAGGCAATTAAGGCTCTAAATCTCTAGCTTCTCCTTATTATGTATTGAACTATTGTCGTAGAATCGTATACCATCCTCCGTCCCAAAATACACCCATCGCTTACACAAGCAACTAATTCTTTTCTAACCCTAACACCACAAACCTTATAGAGAACGCCCACCAAATGTAAAATGTAAAGCTCATATCGCCTCACAAATTTCCATGGAACACCACGCCACACACAACTATTGCAACTGAATGGATTATACACACACCTCCTCGCCGATTCGATAAATCCAATGCAAACCAGGTATGTAAGGCAGAAATGAGAAAACACAAAATCCTCACCTCCTGACTGTGGTCGGGCGCCGCGCTAAACCCGTGAGGAGTCGTCGTGAAAGCAAAGAATGAGCACGGCCCTGTGGTGCACAAACTCACCTTGAGCACGCTCGTCGCAAGATCGTGAGAGCCGCACCGCCTGGAATAGAGCCCAAGTACCTGGCCATGTCGATCGGGCGGATCAAGGGTTTATTACGTGGGAAAAGGAGAGGAGAGAAGGCATCGTCAGCCGACCTTGTCCCAGGAGGAGACGAGGAGGTCGCCGCCGTGGTCGGGAGAAGCTGAGGTTGAGATTCCGTCGACAATGGGTTGGCGAGCTCCTTGTCACGCCTCACCTAGAAAAGAAGAAAGAAATAGGGATCAAGAGAGAGATGGAGAGGAAGAGAGAGATGGAGGAAGAGAGAGATGGAGGAGACTTGGACCGCCAGGTCCCTCGCAGCGCGCGCAGAGGGGCGGAGGGGAAATCAAGTGGCGGTGGTCGCCACCCGACCGGCCGATTCAAGGGCGATGGCGAGGGGGAGGAAGGGAAGCAGTGAGGGGAGGCGCCGGAGAGGAGAGGCATCGGGGCGAGAGAGCAGGAGGGAGCAAAGATGGCGTGTGAGAGAGAGAGGAGATGAGGAGAGGGCGGCGACGTGAGATGGAGGTGTGCCTGGCATGGACAGAGAGGGAGATTTAGGGAGATGACGGAGGATAAGGCTTAGGGTTAGAGGAGGGGAGCGAGCCCGGCGCCGGGCGCGCCGGGCCAAATAAGGGCATGGGAGGGAGAGAAAAAAGAAAAGAATAATACGTCAATGCTTGTATGAACATTAAGAAAAATGTTAATAAAATAAATGGGAAACTGCAAAACCTTCACCTTGTCACTAGAAAAATAAATGTTAATAAAAAATGTTAATAAAATAAATCGTTGAGAGATCGGACTTCTACATGGAGCACGATGCACAGATCGGAGCACTCATCATTCCCTTTAGGTAAATCAACAAACCATCTAAAATCGACAAACCATCAGAGCACGCAAAGAAATTGACAAAAATCGAAAGAAAATGGGGAAATTAGGTAAACCCTAAATCAAAGCACATCTACACCATCCACTAAAAATACGGTGGCCATCGCACAATCATCTACACCCGCTAGAAATTAGCGGAACTTTCTGGGAGCATTTTGGGGAAATTTTACTCTCCACCAGGCGGTTTCGCCGTGGCACGCTGCGCCAGGTCTCGAACTGCGGGTTTCGGGCGCCGTGTTCGCCCAAATTGCAGGTATTTGGGGAATGCGTGCTTATACCAAAGCAAAGGTTAAGAGACGAGAACGGAGAGAGCACGCCGCCAAAGTTTAACACTCGAACAAAGGGAAGAGATTAACCTCGGCGCGCTGCGCCAGCCGCGCTTTCACGCTAAGGCGCTGCGGGTCGCCCTAGTCGCTTCCTTGCGTCGCTTACCGTATGGCGCAAATACCAGCATGTAAAGGCGCTTCTTCCGCTGGCCCATACAGCGCCACGCGCTGATCGAGTGGCGGCCTCACGCGCTTCAAGGCGCTTCTTCCTTCTCCTTCCTCTCCCACATCGAGAAGAGAGAGAGAGTGGTGTGGAAAGAGATGAGGGAGAGGGCTGGCAGGGAGTGGCCTGTCGGCCGAATGAGGGAGGGGCAAGGGTTTGGTTAGGGTTAGGTTTGGGGAGTGGCTCGGCCGTGGGCCGAGGGTAAGCCGGGCCGTAAAATGGCCTCGGGTTGTCAATTGAACAAATAAATAAATAAAATCATGTTGGTGCAAGGTGTATACAAATTAGTGGAAATATTAATAATCGCTTCATGGGCAATTGTATGTTGCGCTTATCTAGAGCCACCGCTAGAAGCAATATCAAGATACTTGCCATCGCTGACAAGGAGAAGGATAAGGGTCGAAAGTCTAAAAATACTAATGGAAACCTCACAAAAAACATTGTCTACAGAGAAGTACTCACATCATAGACAAGGTTTTGATTGAAATCATATTCAAGTCGTGTTACAATGTAATTATTTATTTTAAGATCTTCCGAGACGTATACCAAGAATATCATCTCTAAGTATGTTGTAATCGGAGAAACCATAGAAACTTTTGCAATCGGAGAAATAGAAGGTGCCTTTGTGCATGCGGATATTCAAGTGGGTATTGTTCAATGCTTGGAATCTCTCGACAATGAGATTGAGAAGATTTATGATCGTCAGGCGCTCTGCGCTTTGTTATTCACTACTAACATCAAAGATTGTATTCGGAGAGAATCTAACGCACTTGTAATCGAGAAAGATAGATGTTTGATCTTGTGAAATAATTTTTTTTTTATTTTTTAATCTTTATTTTTCGTTATCAATTTTGTTTTTCGTAGCAACGCACGGGCATGTAACTAGTACTCTATAAATGGTTGTATCAACCGTTGAAATACGGACCATATAATCGATGGATTATATCTTTACTTTCTTATCCATAATAGTGGGAATTTCGTGATTTTTACCCTTTTTCTCTATTAATTGAAGATTTTTTTCCACCTAGGATTAATATTAATACAGAGGCTTCTAATACAGCCTCTAATAAGTTAAAGATAAAGATGAACCAAGAGCACGGCAGTACGCCATGTAGCAAAAGGACATCAACTAATCCGAGTTACCTTGCCTCTTCTGAAAATTGAAATCAATAGAAGCAGCCGAACAGTCAAAGCAGTGTTCTCATCCTACTTTAATTTGGTTTTTAAACACTAAGGTCCAGTCAGACGTAGGTTTTATTTTTATTTTTTTGGATTTTGCAAGAATTAAAATGTCGTAGGTGTCTTAAAATTCATGATATTCCTTCAATGTAAGTGTAAAATTCTTGCGTTAAAACTTCGAGGAGTAAGGTATAACTAGGGCAATAAGCACAGCGCAGGCCGCGTGTGTGAACGCAAAATGATTTTATGTTTGTTTTTCCGCAGAAAAAAATAGACCCAAATGTATTTTTTAAATTTTTCGAGGCTCGAGAAATCTTAGAGACCGAGCGTGGAAAAAAGCACACATATTTCTGCTGACGAAAATATTTTTTCCAGGAAAAACGAATAAAGGACTTGGATGCAAAATCCGAGGGCCTGGTTGTTATATTTTTGGACCTCATCGCTATCCTGAAAAATAGAAAAGGGCTCACCCGCGATTCGTACTTAATGGGAGGCTTTTCCCGTAAAGTAATGAACGAGGGACCTAAATGTAATCCGTGAATATGTTTATTTCCCTCACAAAAAATCGCAAAAGACCTTTCCGTAAATTCGCAGGGACCTATCCGTAATTCAAAAAAATGAAAGGTTTTTTCGCAAAACGACGATGTGACACATGGGAGTGGCCTCCTCTCCCAGGAATCCTCCTATCTTTAACAAAGTGATGGGAGGCTCTTTCCGTAAAGTAACGAACGGGGGACCAAAACGTAATCCGGGAATATGTTTCTTTCCCTCACAAAAATTCGCAAAGGACCTCTTTGTAAATTCGCAGAGATATATCCGTAATTCAGAAAAATAGAAGGATTTTTTTCGCAAAACGACGATGTGACACGTGATGGTGACCTCCTCCCAGGAATCCTCCCATCTTTAATAAAGTGATAATAACTTGCGACTTTCTGCACAAAGCTAATAGAAACAGGGAGGAAGAAGGGAATTGTCTTCGTTCTGATACGATGGCGGTGAACAAGACCTGAGCGAAATACGGGGCTACACGTCTAGTCTAGACTAAACTCAGACCTCCCACTCATTCGTTGCCCACACTACAAGATCCCCACCATCAAGTTGCGCAGCAATACGATTTCGAATCCAGGGACAGTCTTTTACTGGTGCAAGATCAACATTGCAGTAAGAATAACACAGCTGCAATTCCAAGTTTTTTTTTGCAATTGTGTGTGTGTTTTTTTTATATGTTTCTCTTTCATTTCTTTCTGTAGAATGATCTTCAGTGTTCGTTTTTCAAGTGGGAGTGTGCTTATGAGAAATACTTTCTAGGGAGGGGGCTATGCTCTTGCATTGTAATATGATGATAAGCTAGTGGGGCTATGTGCTTGCACTGTAATATGCTTGGTTCTTTGCTTGTAGCTATAATTTGCAAGCAGATTGTGCTTGTGAACAATGGGGAATTTGTGGGCAACCATTTGTAACCTGAAGCTATCACACTATGAGCTGAAGCTATCACACCAAGAGCTAGCCACTCCTTGTATTTGGTACGAAGCGAAGGGTATGTTCTCTTGATCGGTGCACTCGGCTGCCATGGGAACGGCGCCAAGGTTGGCGGTGTTCTGGGTGGTTTTCTGGAGGATGAGAGTCTGGTCATGGCGATTTCGCTCTATCTCGGCGACAATTTGAGCCATGGAAGGTGGCCCGGGAAGCTCAACTTCCGGTTCAGTGCCTAGCTTGCTGATATTGACGGTATTTTTTTCCCTTCATTTTGAGTGTCATAGACAACCAATGGCATTTGACAAACAAGTAATAGTAAATTATAAGTGTCATAGACAACCAATGGGCATTCTGCCACAACATTAAAACTCGGCAAATTAAGTCCTCTTGCTAGCCAAACCGTGCATGGATCCCCTATCCATACATCACCAATCTAGTTTTAAAATAATACAAAACTACTTATTGTGGGATATCACCAAGCGATATCCATGATCGGGGGCATGGCTATTCGAATACATTTTAACATATTGTAGAGGTTGTATTGCTTTACCCACATGATATGATCATATCATAATGTCGTCCATTATACGCTTCCTTTAGCGTGTGACTAAGAGATCATGGTAAAGCTTCCATTGCCGGTTATAACAATCACCACCTTATCATCTGCCTCTCAAGGTGCGGAGTACACTTCCACCTCGATAGCTCATAGTTGTGTTGATAAGCTTTTAATTCAGCACAAAAGCCCCTATGAGCATGAGCGTCGCATCCTCTGCCCATACTAGTGTAACATCTTAATTTTTTCTTTTCTTGTATTTATTGTGCCATTTAATTTTTTGACATTTTTTTGAAATTTATTTGGAATTAATTTGGATTAAGCCTTTGTTGAAATTATTTAAATGTTTAAAAAGTTTAAATAGAGTTTTTTTGGAAATATTTTATTTGAGTTCAAAATATCTCAAAATATTTTTCAAAATTTTTCTAGAATTTTTCTGATATTTTTACTATTTATTTTGACTTAATATATTTTCAATTTTTCTGATATTTTTACTATTTATTTTGAATTAATCTATTTTCTAAAATTGATTTAAATAAGAAAATTAGTAAATAGTGTTTGGGCTGAAACTGTTAGGCCCAACCCATTCAGCCCGAATTGGCCCAGCCTAACCCGCATCGTAGCCGCCCTAATTGTAACCCTAACTCGCATTGACTCAGACCGTTGGATCGAGATCCATCGCACGGGAATTCGCCACGTTGCCCTTTCATGAGAACCCTTCAATCTTCGCAGTGGACGGCCAAGATTCGGCCACATCGACCTCGCCGTATTGGAGCCAAACTCTGCCGTCGCAACGGTCGCACCGCAAAATCCAGGCCGAATACGTTCGTCGAGGCACTACTTATGCCCTGCCGCAATCGTCGTCTTGTGCTACATTAAACACCCTAGGAGTAAGCACTCGAGTCACCACTGTAACATCCCAAAAATTGGAAAAATAAGAAAAACAAAATTTAAAATGTAAGAATAAGAGTAAATAAAAATTTTAATTGGAATCAAGAATTTAATTTAAAATTTATTATCTTTACCTCATTTTCTTGAATTTTGATAAAGAACAAATGCAATATTGAAATTCTTTTTCCAAAATTGAACAAACTATTAAATTGATTTTTAAAGATAATTTTAATTTTGAATTTCTATCTTTCCTACATTTTCTTGAACTCCTGGATTTTGAAACAATCATTTATATTAATTGTTCTCTTCTCCTTCAAAATGTAAAATGTAAAATTCCTTAAGAAATGAAATATGGAAATTTTATATAAACCCAAATCATCTCCAGGGCATTCCCAAAAAATTTCAAAAGCATATCAATGCATTTATTGTTAAATATATATATATAATAATAATATATTGTGGCTGATAGCAATACACCTGTCGGAATTAAATATTTGAACTCATGTTGTCGCGAGAACAAAAGAAATTTTTAGCCTCATCACCGTGTGGGCCTCCACATTCTGCGACCCTACCAGCCAGGCCATTTCTCTCTGTCTTCTTCGTCCCACGCACCCAATAACGTATCCCATGGAGCCGAAGCTTAAGCTTGGGAACGATGAAGATAAAGTCCGAGTTGATGCAACCAAGTAAAGGAGCATCATCGAAAGTCTACGGTACCTGACTCACACTCAGCCAAAGATCACATATGCAGTTGGGATGGTGAGTCGATACATAGAGAGGACTACTTAGTATACATGCAAGCCATGAAATAGATCCTCATATATGTGAAGGGGACAACCGACTTTAGTCTGGTGTATTCTAGAGAAGAAGGTGCAGAGAGGATTGCATGCTACAGCGATAGCAACTTGGCAGATGATGTAGATGACAATACAAGCACAAGCGGCATGATGTTTTATTTCAATGGGAATATAGTCACTTGGGCGTCTCAAAAACATAAAAGCATCACTCTGTCAACATGTGACGGTAACCACATGTCAAGGCATATGGTTGTGAAGCGTGCAGTGAGGTAATGGGAGAAGCCCCAAGTCCAATCATCTTGTATGTTGACAACAAATCAGTAATTGTATTGATGAAGAATCTAGTGTTTCTTGGGAGAAGCAAACACATTGATACTCAGTTTCAATTTATCAGAGAGTGCGTGGAGAAGGGAGTGATTGTTGTCAATCACGTATGCATAGGGGAGTAGCGTGCGGATATCCTCACAAAGGCACTTGCTCAAGTCAAGTTCGCAGCGATGTGTGATCTGTTGGGCATCAAAGATCTCACACAACCAAGTCTAGATTAGGGAGAGATTGTTCAATAGTAATCCGGACTTTCCATTGTTGTCTTGCCATGCTAAAGGAAAGAAGAGATTGGAAAGTAATCCAGACTTTCCATTGTTGTCTTGCTGTGTTGTAAGGCAAATAGAGATCACGATGCAATCATCAATCGGATCAAATCAATTTCACTACTACAGAAAAGCCCATCAGAGACGGTTCACAAATATCATCAGAGACGGCTTTGTGAACCGTCTCTAACAATGGGTCAGTGATAATAGAACCACTTCACAGACGGTTTTATTAACCGTCTGTGATAATAATTTTACAGACGGTTCTTATTTAGAACCGTCAGTGATATATTAAATCTACTGATGGTTTGTAATATGAACCGTCTGTGATATAAATCCTATCACTAACGGTTCCTTATACCAACCGTCTGTGTTAGTGTATATCACAGTCGGTTTAGTGTATGAACCGTCTGTGTTATACAAACTATCACAGAAGGTCCACATGTATGAACCGTCTGTGATATTTATATCACAGACGGTGCTTAGTTGTGAACCGTCTGTGATATGGTTTTCATACATACACCTTTTTCTGTTTATTGGCTAGCCTCAGGAAATTCTAGCCATGCCCTCTGAAACAGACATAACACAGAAGCTACATTGCAGTTATTAGACAAGCATTATTTCAGCGATCACAGATTTGGGATTCATTTAGCAATTGTTCCAAGCTGATTATAGCACTATCATTACATCCATTTCAGCAAATGAAGACTCAGCTGTGTAAATTTCATCAATATTAAATTCTTTCCCAGCACGAAATAATTATGGCGTCTGCGTCCTCCACAAGACATCCCTTTTAGGTGGCAGTGGATAATAGGGTATTTTACCTAAAACAACAGACGATCAGGTGACTCGGAAAAAATAAAGAATCAACAAAGTTGATATGGGAGAGTATATCCTACCCTCATTCCGGTCATGAAGCACAATTCTTGCAAAGACTTCAACATCCACTATACCACCCTTTTTCAATTTCCCCCGGAGTGTGGCAACTTTCTGAAGGAAATCATCAACTGAAGTAAAGGTCGGCACCTTGTACAGAGACAGCAATGTCTCATGTGTGCAAAGATTGAGGATTTCCTTCTTGAAAGCGTTAAATAAAGTTATCAAATGATGCACTTCCAGCCACATTACTATATACAAGTTATTGTTGGATGAAATAGTATCCACACAATGAAAATAACCACAACTAGAATAAATTAGACCTTTAGTTCCACAAGCAATATTACTTGAAACTAATATATGATTTATGATAACCAGGGATATATACATACCATTTCCTCCTCATGGTGTGCTTTTTCAATTGCTCTTTCCTCTCTTCTTTTCTTAACCTTCTCTATTTCACTTTGTATTTGATCGTGCAAGAGCGAGGATTAGGCACTAGAAGAAAAGCATAAACTTCAACATTTTTAGAAAAAGAAGAAGGTTGCACACTAGTGACCTATTAGGGATATGTATCTGAAAAGAAAGCACGGATATACGGCAAGATATATGTCCGCACTAGTGGTAAGATATAGTATGGCATATGTATACTTGGAAAATCCTATGTATTACACGAAGATGGCTCTTGATATGAGATATGTTGACTCCTTCATGCCCATCAACTGAAGATCAGCACGAAGCATTATTACATCCATTTCATCGATCACAGAGACATTACAAGCATCATTACATCCATTTCACGATTCATCGAGACAGAGACATTACATCCATTTCAGCGATCACAGATCATCACAAGCACTATCCGTACATCCATTTCAGCAAATAAACTGGAAAATTAGAATTGCTTTGACTAATGATAGTACAAGTGGCAATACAGAGATAAACCTAACTCTTGCAGTTAGGCACCTGCGTAGAACTCGCCTTTTTTACTAATGACTTCAATGACTAGGAAAAAACAAAGTTTTCCTCGAATGGACGCCAGATCCTTGTCTTGCAACGAAGTTTTATCCTTACTCATTTGTGTTGCATTGACGAGGAGATGCATGTTATGGCAAACGTAAAATCCACATCGGTTATTGCCCTGTCCCTGTTGGTGGCACTGCAAAAATAGAATTGCTTAGTTCGAGAATCATGGCTACGGAGTTTGAAATAGGATTATACTGTATAGAGGATACTAGAAACTTGAAATCGTGCTGCAACGCCTTATCCCCGCCTTGAACAGAAGGATCTCGCAAAGCTTTGACCGTCCTACGTGATTTCGAAAGGTTAGCCTCAGCTATTCCAGGAGCAACAAGCACCTTAAACAACGTGGTTACCTGGTGATTAACCGTGCGATAGGGTTCAAGTCGTGGTTGCCGGTATGTGAGGAATCAACGTAAATAACCCGGTTCTTGGCCAGATGAATTACAATTAGAACCCAGTGAAACCTGCATAGGTATGTTGCCATGGTCAATTAGCACCAAAGTATTGTGTGCACATTACAAATGAGAGTATACCAAGTCGGGCAGCACTTACCACAGGTTAAAGGGTAAAAGTATGAAACTTTTATCTTTACGAGCATCCAAGGCATGTAAATGCGTATTCCTCTACTGCTTTTGCATCTTGGTTCATTGTTGGCTGCGAGACTAAGAGTGGGTCGAGGAAACCCACCGATGTATTGTTCGTTCTCGCTTCGCGTATCATGAATCTATATATACAAAAGTTAGGCAAAGGGGTCACTTCAAATATATATATATATATATATGACATTTATCGGTATTACAGGGAAGACACACTCACAATGTCCAGCATCTTAAGAGCGAGGCGTCGAGGGCGTCGAGGTTGAAGAGATCGAACAGTCCTGAAGCCGACCGCGAAGTAGCCCCGCCGACTGCTTGAGCAGATGCTTAGGCTTGTAGTGGACCATGATACTTGTTGTAATGTTCGTTCTCCGGCTTGTTAGCTTGTCTCATGTAGTATGTATGCAGGCTTTTGCAGCAGTAAGTCAATGTCTTCATGCGATCTTCCGTTAATAAAGGCTCTCCTAGCTTGAATACTCCGGCCAACGGGCCATCGGATAGTACTCCAAGGCCTTCGCTATCTTTTTTCGATTTGCCCTTCCCTTTCTTTGTTGGAACGGAAATCTTCGGGGGAGACGAGGGGAGTAGAGAGCAATCATAGTCAAAGTCAATATCAAACTCACTGTCAATGTTTTTGGGTGGGGAGGGCACGATAACCGATTTGGGGGGAATTGGATCAACTTCTGGCGGAGGAAGTAGAGGTACTTCTGGTGGAGGATGGATGTCTAGAGATATGTCGCTGCTGGGCCACTGGATGAATGTGCCGATGACATCCCCCAGTGTCTGAAGCTCGTCATTTGGAGGCAATTGTAGCATGACGATCTTGAAAATGTCATGAACGCCGTCCACATTGACCTTCGTGAAACTCGGCGCTAGCAGGGTACCGTGCACCATCGCCCCTTCAACTTCAATGGATGGATACGCAAGGCCCCAAGCAGCCTGTATAGGAAGGGAGCAATTGGCAACTCTCAACAGGAGATTGCACCGCGTGGGCTCCTACACAACGGTACCCAATTAGCTAATGTGTCCAAAAGATATATCTATAGAGCATTCAAGAGATCTAAATTAGTATACCTTGATATCACAGACAGGGAATTTGCCGACGTGTTTACCCTGGTCAGGGGCGGACGCACAACTGCTCTTACGTGTAGTGGGGCTGAACCCTTGGCCTTCCACAGGCTGTGTGTTTTGAGCATTGAGCCTTTCCTCGAGGCTTCTTATCCTATCATCGAATTCTCCTCTCAGCCTGTCCTCAAGATCCTTCACGATCTTTTGCTCGCGCTCGTCTCTACCTCTCTTCTTACTCCGGTACATGTGAGTGTCTTCGAAGCCCGTTTTCCAGGGAACGAAAACCCCTTTGCCTCGCGTGCGACCAGGGTGTTCCTTGTTTCCAAATGCCGTGGAGAGTGCATCTCTCTCCCTGTTTGGGACAAAAGATCCATCGGAAGATTGTGCACTCAACTCTGCCTGCAAGATCCCAGCAAGTTATTTCACTTATGAAGTTAGGAACTAAATACATACCAAAATGGTGGTTCGATATCTTACCAAACGTTGGCAGACTTCCTCGTCCGCAGGGTTTGTAAAGGAGATGGTGCCAGATGGTGTGGCACATGACCTCGCTCTTAGCCGCCTCTGGCGCTACAGTCGACAATCGATGCAAATGGCGCGAGTCCCCTCGTCCTCCTCGTCCCATTGCATCCTCTTCCCCGTGAGCGCCGTGCCGAGTCTGTGGGGGTGGGTGTTCCTTGCCTGCAGGGCCTTGTGTGTTTCGCTTTCAATCAAGAATTGATCTGTCGTCTTCAACTGAACAAAACATCGCCATAAATCCTCACTAATGAACCCGTACTTAGAGTAGGGAGTCCTATCCTTATTGACGTATTCCTTGACAAGTGTGCTCTTAAAGGTCTTCCACGCCTTTCCTGCCACTAGCAGTGCATACCGTCGCACAGGGTCCTCGAGTTCTTCTGGGAGATCGAAGGAGGAAAGGATTTCTGTAAGCAGGTCGTTGCGGACCTCGTCAGTCAGCGACTTCCAGGATGTATATGTGATGGGGACCCGTTCGCGTGCAACTATCCCGCACATTGTTCGTAATGCATTCACTACCTTTTTACTTCCGGTAGGGGACCCATCTTTCGGATCAATCGCCGTGATGCTATATCGGCCTGTTGGCCTTTTGTTT
Organism: Rhipidocladum racemiflorum; assembly: GCA_036346355.1. Lineage (NCBI taxonomy): Eukaryota > Viridiplantae > Streptophyta > Magnoliopsida > Poales > Poaceae > Rhipidocladum > Rhipidocladum racemiflorum. The sequence continues at coordinate 63,150,504 of CM070570.1, forward strand.
GCTTTTCTTGGAGCGCGAGTTGGTTTGACTTGACTCGGCTCATCAGTTGGGCCTAAGGTGGACAGAGGTTGCAATTAATTTGAAAATTCACCAAATGGACATAAGAAAATAACACATTAATTTAAAATAATGTTATTCACCAAACTTAAACATTTTTATGTTATAGAGGAAGGAACGAAGGTAGAGGAAGTGGGTAGGAAAGAGGGAATGGAAAGGATAGAGGTGGACTAAGAAAGGGAGGGAGAGCGGTACGAAAATTGAAAGCAACCACGGCTGCTCAGCTCAGCCCCATACAATATGAGAAGCAAAAAATATCGGTACTTCATCGCTAAGGAAAATGCTTTCTGGCATGTTCCTTGCTGAATGGAATTCTCAATATGACAACGAAACAAGAATCAAACCACTCATATTGTAAATGGTAGATGCAAGGTTACAATATAGAGTTGTAACATATAGCGTTGTATATGTCTTGCACACTGATGAATTAGAGTTGTATATCAAAGACAAGCGCATCTTAATATCTAGGTTACAATATAGAGTTCTAGTGGTAGATTATCGCTTAACTAAGTTGCTATACCTAGGTTAAGCTTGTAGGAATTAGTTAGCTCGATCGATTCGATCTGAAAATTAGTCCTTCAAGATTAGTTCATGTCCACCGGATGGTCCATCTAGGACTAGAAGGAAACACTCAGCCAAACTTGCGACCTTCACAAATCAAACTCCATCACAATGGTTGTCAATAACAAGTCATGAGGTCACTTGTACATGATCTCTTTTTCTGAAAATTGGCCAGTAGTTCTTGTATTCATTAAAGAAGAAGAACAACTAAGCTACAAACGCACATTCACATCCACGCACGCACCCGCACACTCACACACACACACATTGTAAAGATCGAAATTTACAATGCTCAAATCTCACTAAGATTATTTCGACCTCATACATACATATATAGTACTAGATGTTCATATCCAGTTAATAAAATAAATTGAAACAAGGATCGACAGTTTGTTGTTGATGGAAGTGACCAAGCTAGCTAGGGGAGGGTACTATATATAATGCAGGATGGAAAAGTACAAGAGAAAGGAGAGGTGACTAGCTAAAGAATGGACAAGAGAATCCAAGGCCATGTTAGTGTTGGAGCTGATTAAACTAATACCAGATCAGATCACCTTTCAAGTTCCAACTCAGCCTCATCGTCGGCTAGTTTAGAATCCAAGGACATATGTGGATGCGCAGAGTTACAAGCTTGTGGTAACAGGACATATGTGGATGAGGCCAACCTTGTGATGGAGGAGGAGACGTTGCCGGGGGAGGAGGAGGCGCAGCCGTCGGGGGAGGAGGCGCAGCCGTCGGGGGAGGAGGATGCGCAGCCGCGGCGGGCCTCGGGGAGGCAGCGTCGGGGCTCGGGGAGGCGACGCCGGTCTCCATCAGTGTGCTCGGGGCGGCGGGCGGGGCTCGGGGAGGCGGCGGAGGGGCTTGGGGAGGCGGCGACGGGGCTCGGGGAGGCGGCGGCGCTTGGGGAGGCGGCGGCGCTCGTTAGGGTTTGAAGTGTGTGTAGCGTTTGAAGTCTGATAGAAAACGATTCAAGTGTATAAGTTTTATAGGGTTTGAATATCACAGACAGTTCTAAACTAGAACCGGCTGTGTTATGCTATATCACAGACGGTTCTGTTGTAGAACCGTCTGTGTTATTCTATATCACAGACGGTTCTAAAAGAGAACCGTCTGTGATACCGCTCAGCCCCCCTCTGGGTATCTTGATTGCTCCAACATCTCATAAACTCTATGCCCTAACCAACATGCCGCCCTACCTGCTAATGCCTGCAAGTTTACGAAGCTTGGTTTCTAGCAGACCACCCTACCTGCTAATGCCTGCAAGTTTACGAAGCTTGGTTACTAGCAGACCACCCTACCTAAACAAACTGCTATCTCAACATGTACCGAACATGCCCTAACTGCTGATATCTGCAAATTTACAAAGCTTGGTTACTAGCAGACCACCGTCAACTACACTACTCTACAACCACATCCAAGGCAAGCACACAACAGATGCCACCATGTACTGTCTCCGTAGCACGATAATATTATATTTAGGTTCTCATATTTTTAATTATTAATCTACATTAAAGATTAATGTTTTTCAAAGCACGAAAAAAATGAAATAAATACAAAAGTACTTAACATGAGTACACATAAGTACAAAAATATTACTTTATTATGCATGCATGCATGCTCTTACTTACAAGTTAACATTGAAATTACAAAGTGAAAATTAGCCCTTCACGATGATCGACGCGTGTGTAGGTGACTTCCTCAATTTGTTCCTCTTGAACCATGCTGGCATTTCCGATAGGAGGCAAATCATCAAATTGATTGTACTCTTCCTCATCTACTACATTCTCAACTCCGACAATCCTCCTTTTTCCCTGAACAACTACGTGGCGCTTCTTGTTAGACGGGTCGATAACATAAAAGACTTGAACAACTTGGTTTGCGAGCACGAATGGTTCATCTTTGTATCCGACACGTTCTAGATCCACAGTGGTGATGCCATACTTGTCAACCTTCACGTGCTGGAGGTGGACCCAACGACACCAAAATAGTAGGATCTTGAAAAGTACGTAGTCAAGCTCCCAAATCTCCTCTATGAACCCATAGTAGGAGCTCCTCGTTGACCCAGCGGTACTGAACGCATCTATGCGGACCCCACTGTTCTGGTTTGTGCTCTTCAAATCCTGATCTATCGTGTAAAATGTGTATCCATTTAAGTCGTATCCTTTCCACGTGACAACTGTAAAAGCTGGACCTTTTGCCAACCATTTCAGGGTGTCATATGACGAGCTCCCAGTGATGGGTCGCTCTTTGAACCAATTGTTAAACTGAAGGTTATGTTGTCTTATGATCCAAGACTCCTGTCGTGCTGGATTCTCTTGCCTTAGCCATTGCTTGTGCTCGACGATGTACGGGGACACTACAGTCATGTGTTGTAGAACTGTGAAATGGGCTTGAGCACACGCAACTGGATCAGGCGTGATTGCTTTCCTTCCGATGGTCCCGATACCCTGGAGCCTCCCCTCATGGCGAGATCGAGGCACACCTATTGGTTGGGCCTGAGCCATGTAATCGACGCAGAACTCGACGACCTCTTCGGTTGCATAACCTTCGACAATGCTACCCTCCGGACGGGATCGATTTCGTACGTAAGACTTAAGAATTCCCATATACCTCTCGAACGGGTACATGCTACGTAGGAACACAGGCCCGCACATCTTTATCTCTATTACAAGGTGAACAATGAGATGGACCATGATATCGAAAAATGACGGAGGGAAATACATCTCAAGATTACATAGAGTCATCACCACCTCGGCCTGCAGAGCATCCAGTCCTTCGGGATCGATGACCTTCTGAGCGATTGTGTTAAATAAATAACACAGCCTCGTGATTGTCTCTCGGACCTTGACTGGCAAAATACTTCTAATTGCAATAGGGAGCATTTGAGTCATCAACACATGACAATCATGAGACTTCATGCCAATTAATTTTAAATCTTGCATTGAAACAAGTCTCTTCATGTTGGACGAGTAGCCGGACGGAACTTTCACACCATGCAAGCACTGGCACAGTTCAGTTCTTTCGGCCTTTGACAGAGTGTAACAAGCTAGTTCGCAATACGTACCACCTTTAACGGTCTCTTTTGGTGCTAACTCAGGTCTTATGCCCATATCGACTAAGTCAAGTCGTGCGTTGATACCATCCTTTGTTTTGCCCTTAATGTTTAGTAGGAGACCAATCAGGCTATCACAGACATTCTTCTCCACGTGCATGACATCGATGCAGTGGCGAACTTCTAGGTGCTCCCAGTAAGGTAGGTCCCAAAAGATTGATCTCTTCTTCCACAAGCTCTTCTCACGGGTCGACCTTGCGTTACGTCCCTTTCCATGTGTAACATCCAAATCCTTAACAAAGTCATGAACATCTCTCCCGCTAAAAGGCCTTGGAGCTGAACCGTTTTCGTTCGTCCCATCGAATAGTCTCTTCATCTTGCGGTATGGGTGTTTCTCCCAAGGAACCTACGGTGACGCATGTACACGGTTTTACACGAGTGATTCAGCCACACACTCTCAGTATCGTCTAGGCAGTGAGTGCAAGCCTTGGCACCTTTTGTACTCTGGCCCGACAGGTTAGCAAGTGCAGGGTAATCATTTATGGTGCAGAACAACAAGCAGTGTAAAGTGAAGTTCTCTCATTTGTATGCATCCCAAACCTGTACCCCAGGAACCCACAATGTTTTTAGATCTTCCACCAATGGAGCTAGGTACACATCAATATCGTTCCCAGGTTGTTTCGGTCCTTGGATAAGCACAGACAATAAAATGTACTTTCGCTTCATACACAACCAAGGAGGAAGGTTGTAGATACAGAGATTCACGGGCCAAGTGCTATGCCGGCTGCTCATGTTACCGAAAGGATTCATTCCATCTGTACTCAGTCCAAACCTTATATTCCTCATCTCCGCAGCGAATTCTTCATACCTCCTACCGATGTTTCTCCACTGGGTGGAGTCAGCAGGGTGTCTTAGCATTCCATCGTTCTTACGCTTCTCGGAATGCCAACACAGCAGTTTGGCCTCCTTTGGGTTAGCAAACAAATGCTTCAATCGGGGAATTAGAGGCAGATACCATGCCATCTTAGCAGGACTTCCTTTCTTCACCTCCTCATCTGAATGACTCTTACGCTTGTACCGGGATGCGTTGCACACCGAACATACATGCAAGTTTGCATACTCTTTGCGGTATAGGATACAATCGTTCGGACATGCATGTATTCTTTCTACCTCCATTCCCAAGGGACAAAGAACCTTCTTGGCTTTGTATGTTGTTATCGGCAACTCATTTCCCTCTGGAAGCATGTCTGCCAATATACGTAACAACGCTGTGAAACTCTTGTCTGACCAACCATTGCTTGCCTTCAATTTCAGCAGTTCAAGCACAGACGACAACCTTGTGTATTTCACCTTGCAACCAGCAAACAAAGGTTTCTTCGAGTCCTCCATCAAACCCACGAATTTTTCATATTCCCTTTCATCACGGTTCCCTTCTGCGTCGCGCAGCATCTGGTCCAGATTGTCATCATGCAACATATCATCGTCGGAAGCAGAATCAATGTGATCATCCGGCATATCGTTGACTTCGTCGAAGATGTTAACAGTACCACCTGCTTCTTGTATATTCTGCTCTTCGCCGTGACTGGTCCAACATGTATACCCCTTTTTGAAACCTCGCATAATCAAGTGTGCTTCGATCTGCTACCGAAGTTTCAAACATCATCATATTCTCGCAATCGATGCATGGACAAGGCATATCTGCACTCCCTTATTAAACATGTCCTCCTCTGCAGCTCTTCTAAAAGTGGAGACGCCATTAATATACTCCACACTAAATGCGGTCCTCGGCGTACATCCACTTCGATCCATCTATGCTACACATGTAATATTCGATCCAATTAGAACCCTCTTTTGAACTGATTAAGTACAATTTCCTTAACAAGTTAAAGCTTAAAAATAATATTGCAATTATAACATCCAATTACTAGCTAGCTTAGATCACCACCAAAACATGGATCTACAAGCTAGATCTAAACAATCTTAAATTTCTTACATAACCAAGCTAGATATTGAATTAATATATATAAGGCAATTTTATATCCATTACTAACCTTAGATCTGAATTAATATATATAATGCAATTATCCATTACTAACCTTAATTAGATCACAAGAATCACCTATTATATAAGCTTACAGACGGTTCTATTGCCAAACCGTCGGTGATATAACGGTCTTAGCATTTCATCCTGCAGGGACCACAAACTCGAAATTGCGCTCGGGCCTATATATAGGCAAACTTTATTGCGAGCGGTTCTATAAAATAACAAATGCGTGATATAGGGAAGATTACAGACGGTGATGTGTACAAACCGTCGGTGATGTATTACAGACGGTTATATACACTAAACCGTCTGTGATAGTTACGTATATCACAGACGGTTATTTCATAAAACCGTCTGTGATAAATTCACAGACGGTTTTGTATTCAAACCGTCTGGGATGGCAGACGAGGAATGGTCTGTGATAGTTTCACTGACGGTTGGTTTATAGAATCGTCTGTGATGTTCTATATTACAGACGGTTTTTTAAAACCATCTGTGATGGTGAGTCTAATATAAGCATTTCTGTAGTAGTGTTTGTTTCCTTCTTTAAGTTATTCCATATATAGGTCTATGTATGTACTATAAATACTAGCCTCAAAGTTGAGATGAACAACACGACAAAATTGCTCCAAAACTTCTGTATTTGCTTGCATGTGTTTCTTTGATATATTATTTGCATGCAGCTGTTTATAGGGCGGAAAGCAACAAGTGCTACACCACTATCGAACACTGCGCTATAAGTGCCAAATTCCTCTCATCCGTGTGCATTTCAGACATACCAGGAACTTGCGAGTCAGACAATAGCTACCCTAATAACCTTACCTTGTTTTTTTTTTTTTTTTTGGTCATAGAACCACACGGTAGGAGTCTGTGATTCATTCCATGTTACCTGACTAGGCAAAGGGCACCATGAACGATTGCAACATGAATGAAGCGGTTGGGTTCGAGGACCCAATTAAGTGTTCTACCCATGGTGATGTACAATTTCCTACCATCCGGTAAAATTTACATGAAATTTTTGGACCAAGATCTAGGTGGCCAAAGGCCTGGCTCCTGCGAACCGAGTCATGCATGGATTCTTTATGACTATTTTTATAGCTTTTTGAGAGAAGGAAACAACCAGAGATATATACACTATTCTTTATCCCCCCTTAGCATGGTATTTAAATATTCCTCCAATATTTAACGCGAAAGGCAGTCATCGATGAGCCCAACGACTGCATGCCGGATCCAAGGGCCCTCTCATGGGATATGTTCATCCAATGGAATTTTAGGTCTATTTTCTATGCTTCTGCCAGCCAGATTTGATTATGTTTGGTCGTCAATTTCCGTCTCATGCTCACTGTCCGACACACATGCTTGGAACTTGGAAGATTGGGTGCGTAGCTGAAATGGTTACTGCCCCACATCTCAAGGAGCTCTTGCTTGAGTGGTTGAGCAGATCCAAGCCACTTTTCAGTTCTCGCGCTATGGCCGAAGGTTAAAAAAATGATTTGATAAACATCATTCGGATGTTTTATCTACTGAAATCATCTAAATCTGAGACCATTGGATCATTATTGAGATTCAGAAGTATCGATTACATCCGATCCTATGATTTGATCTAACGGTTGGATTTTTAATCATACGGTTCAAAATTTGGATGTTATGTAAGACAAAAACATTCAGGTGATAACTATACACTCCCTAAAAAAAATAGACCTTTTTCCTGTCGTTTTTAAAGTTAGTCTATTTCAGAACTTTCCCTTTTTCTTGTATGATTATAAGGAAGTATACATCACTTAAGTTAGTTAACTTGGAAATTAACTTGTTTAAAGAGACATGAAAATTAACCCATTTGTCTTGGAAATTAATTAGGTCTACTATAGCATCGCAAGTTTTGACTGTTCTATTCCAAAATAGATGTATTTTTTCAGACGTTGATACGGTCTTTAAAACCATTTAGATGTTACTTTTTCTAATCATATGTTGTTGAAAAGTATATAAAATATAATGACATGGAAGTACTTTCGATGATAAATCTACTGATATCATTTCCATGTGACAAATATAGCTATGGTTATGTGTATTAGTACTCTTGAAATTTTGCTAAGTTATGGAATATTCCTGCCCCTATAGGCAGTAATTTTTTAAGAATTGTTTTAAAATCTTTTGCATTCGATTTTCATGAGTTTACATGGATGGGTCGTTTGTTAAGCAGATATGCCCTGTCCTGAAGTAGAGAGGGATGGGCTGGTGAGGATCATTTATACAGGTAACCCATGTGGCCTGTTAGGGGTATTATGACTTTTTGGTTGGCTAAAAGTGTTGCTTGTCCATTGAATAGATGTGTGAAGCTCTTAAAACATCTTTTAGATGGAAGATCCATAAGGTGATTATTGTTTCACGTGATGGTTCACATCAACATTGGAGTACCTTTTATTCCACAGTTGCGTCTGCACTTCGAGCTAACTGAAAAATCCAAAAAAAAAAAACCTAAGTTGCACTTTGTTGGCTTGTTATAAGCTTAGATCCTCCGATACAATGTTCTCCTTTCTATGAGTAGACTTAGTTATAAGCTTAGATATGTTGTGTGCATCTCACGATGCAGAGGCCGGGATTTCAATAAAAACTTTCATTATCTAAAAAAATTAGTAGGCTTAGTTTACGGTACAAATCCTTAAATATATGGATGCTTGAGCACAGGTTGTAGTTGTAGATGGAGATGAGATAGTGAATATGGGAGGGGGAGAGGGTCAAAAGAGAAGTGGGGTATATTAGTCACTATTAAACAAATTAGCTGAAAAATGCATTTTCTGAAGGAAAACAAATGTTGTGGGAAAAAATGGCATCGAACCAATAAGGGAAACAATGCTGGCAGAATAGAAAAAAATACCGTATTTCTCGATGGCACTCGATCAAATGTTCCTTCAAATTTATATCTAGAGGGGCAAGTGATCATACATCTCAAACAAAACATTGTATTCATACACGTTGCTCCGGCTATAATCCAGTGATTGCCATTGTGTGTATTATTGTCCTGTCACAACATATGAGGTACCAGTGAGGGTACTGGTTTCCACCCACCTAGATTTGATCCCTAGGATAAGTGCTACGCGTGCGCGAACGAATAATTGAATTTGTGTTTTTTTTGAAAAAAAAAATGGACCACGAAAACATTTTTTCCAGGTTTCAGAGAAAAAACGGACCACGAAAATATTTTTTCCGGGAAAAACGGAGAAAGAACCTGGACGTAAGAAACAGAGATCCATTTGTTATTTTTTTGGATCAGTGTGCTATCTCGAAAAATTAGAAAAGAGCTCGCCCGCGATTTATATTTAACGGGAGTTTTTTCCTGTTAATTAATGAACGAGGGACCTAAACGCAATTCTGCGCGATTTTCTTGCTCTCATAAAAAATCGCAAAGGACCTATTCGTAAATTGCAAAGACCTATCCGCGATTTGAAGGAATGGAGGGGCTTTTTCGCAAAACCGCATGTAGGACAGGTGGGCCTCCTGAGGGGACTAGAAACCTCCGAAATTTAATTGAGGTATTATATGATATGTTTTACTTAATCGGAGTGCACATGAGCGTGTACGTTAAGTGGTAAATCGTGTGCCTGCGCTCTCTGATGTTATGAAGCCTTCGCAGAATTTTTAGCATGTATAGTGAAGATGTACGTAGCATGAGTGTGGTGCGTGTCCTCAATGTACCCTCTCGAAAAACATATGGGAGGCTGTTTAACCTCCCCGTCCACCTGCGATCGAGTCTTAAGATCGACACATGTGCTCACCTCCTTTTTAACGAATTGGCAGAACGTTTGCCCTTATTTCAATAAAAACAAAATTATAGTTAAGATCGTGGGTTCAAACTCCACCAAAATGTTGTAATGTTTTCTCTAGAAACCGAGGTTTCCCTCTACTTACAAAAATGTTCCATAGCGAATTTAGTTTTATGTTAGGAGTTTAAATGAACAGCTCCATAAATCCAAGAGTAGTTCCAAAGGGAGTTTACACCCAAGAAAATTCTCCACTTAGCTTGCTGCGGCAGTCCAATCAAACGGAGGCCAAGTTCTGATAAGCCAAAGACTTGAAGACTTTCTTTCACTCCAAAGTCTCAAGGTAACATCAAGATGTTTGGGGATCATTTGACCAAAACCAGAAAAAGAAAAGAAAAGAAAGATGTCCCCGTGACTTGACATGGAGCATCGCCATGTTCCACATGAACCCATGAAAGTTTTGTCAATCCCTTTCGAAGCTACCTTTTTCATGTATGGTTAGGGTGCATTCCAATTTGCTACTGTGTTTATTTTCAGCTCTTTTCTCCGGTACGACGCAGTAAGAACCTATCGTATGCTAGCGCATCTTCATTCTAATTACAAGACATGTCTGCAATGGATAAATTTCAAAAGAAACCGTCCAATTCCTACACTAATCATAGTTAGGGTTGAAAGCTTTTGGGGCTCGTTGGCTCGGTTCAGCATTACTCCAATTACACTCGTTTATTGATTAAACACTGAATGAGTCAATTTCGAATGAAATTAGTTTTTGCCCTGGCTCAGCACAGCTCGTTAGCTCGATTCTAAAAATACTTTCAAATTATGAATAAAATAATATTAAATCAAACTATCAATTTCGGAAAAAAAAACTCGAAAAAAATGAGTATTTGATCGATTTCCACCCCTAATCGTAGTTATCAGACTCGGAAGCCATCGAAATTTATCTAGTCGAAACAAGGTTGGACCGCCCGATTTTTGCTACAAAGCCTTTAAAATTTATCCATTGCAAACATGGCTTGTAATTAGAACGAAGACGGTACATATGATAGGTTCTTAGACTCTCTTCAAGGATGGCCTGGAAAACTGCTTTTTTGGATATTTGAAGGTCTATTCAGGCATGTAGTCCTCCCAAGGGGGTGTGCTATATGCGTCTCTATTGAAGAGGCCGGATGGGTTCATCCCTATATGGAGAGGCCGTCCTCGCGTGTGTTATGTGTGAAGGAGAGTTCAGGCCATGGTTGGAAATCGACACAATATAAAGACCTAAATTAAATGCAGGCCGCACTATTCAAGGCTCATAGAGGCCTGGTTTTTCAGATCATCCTTGGGTTCAGCCTTACTGCGTCGTGCTGGAGAAAGCATTAAAACACAAACACAGTAGCAACGGTCCAACCAGGGTTCAACTTTTCGTCGAAAACCGCTCGAATTTCGCGAAATTCGACCTTACCGCTACTGTTCGAAAAAGGATTTCGTTGAAAACCGCTACTGTTCCAACGGTTTTCGAACGATTTTTCGAATTTCGGTTTTTGAACGGTTTTTCGTTTTCGAAAAGTGGAACCCTGCGTCCAACTCCTATATGAAATGAACTAGTTACATGCCCGTGCATTGCTACGAAAAACAAAATTGATAACGAAAAATAAAGATTAAAAAATAAAAAATTATTTCACAAGATCAAACATCTATCTTTAACGCTTCGTTTCTTGCGAAAGCTGGCTAATTAAAGCAACGCTTCGTTTTTTGCGTAGGGCAATTAAGCAGGGCAATTAAGTAGGGCAATTAAACAGGGCAATTAATGACATGGGTAGAACTCACCACTGCCACCAACTGTTGCTTTATAGTAGAGATATGAGAATATTCCAGTATTCTAAACGGATCGTCACAATTGCTAGTCCCCATGCTAGTTTAAGTTTAACACTCACTGCATGTGATCTCAATGTAAAAAAAAAAGATTCATAAGCCTTAGCAACTACTTGAATCCCGTTTTTTCTCATTTTTTTTGAAGACAAAAAAAAAAAAAAAATACTTCTACCCTCTTGCGATCAAGCAACTTCCAACGATCAAATACCTCTCACAGGTTCCAATTACATCAATTCTGCTACAGCGAGAATACATAATACGCAACTGGCAAAGGACGACATCAACATAAAACGGTAAAAGCCACTCGATGCCGATGTCTCGCTTGAAATCCGCATTAATGTGAAAATAAGCCACAAAAGCGCAGTTCATTTGATTGCACCGAGTGCCTACAAATATTTCATCCATAGTTACCGGCTTCGCTGTAAACACCTGCGAATTGTGAACCGACATAATAGAAATCGAAAGAAAAAAACAACGAACCGTGAATCTGAACCCCGTACCGCGATTCGGACGAACCGTGTTTCTGGTAACTATGGTTTCATCAAACATGCATAAAGACCAAAAACACCAAATTCGCTACAAGGTATAGAGCCAAATTCGTACCTAAACTTTTCCAAGGTATAACATTGTTACCAGTGGGAGGACTACAGGAGGAAGCCTACTGATTGAAGGAATCATAACATGAGAGTCTATTGATTGAAATGATTAACCCTGAACTTCCACTCCCCCTTCGCCGCATCGAACGACACAAATTCTGCATCGTGCTCCTTGGTCCACTGCACCAGGATATCCTTGTATCTGTCGACCGTCGGCCCCCCTGTGAACTGCAGCCCAGTCTTCTGATCGACGCATTTCACATTCAGAAGTGTGACCTCTGCTGGCTTGTTGAGCTGCTGCCCCACGGGTGGTGTCTTGCTCTCATCTCTATAAACAAGGATCTCTCGGTCATTAAACTCCACAATGGATGCAATGTCAAGCTTTCTCACATCAGTTTCTCCGTCGAACTTGACACTACCATAGCCACGCCTGCCGACCATGAAATCCTTCACATGTGAGCAATAACCTGGCTCGTCGCTCTCTCGCACGGCAAGCTCCACAATTGATGGCACGGTGTAGTAATCGGCGTTGTAGAGACGAGGCAGCACACCCTCAGTAATCACTTTGCAGTCTGGAGCAGCCAGTGGAGATCTCTGTGTCTGGTGAACATACCTGCTGTTCTCCTGATTCTCAACAGGTCCTGATGATGGTGGACAAGTAGCACTCTCGGTCACTTTGCTGCAACCTGCAGTAACTAGAAATCAATATGTATAACAAGGCATTGCAATAGGATGAAGCGTGTTCAGTTTTGAGATGTTCTTACATTTGTCAGAAAAGGGAATTGACAAGAAAATTTTGTTGCCTAAACATAGATAACAAACGGCGATTTAGTAATAGGAGATTTTGGGTTTACTCTTTAAAATTCTTCGTCGTAACTATGTTAGCCAATAATCGGTTAAACAAATTAACAGTATGAAGCAGCAAAAGCTTATTTCATCAGAGATCTAAAAGCATAGTGGTATCAGAGGGCAAGAAATTCAAACATGACCCCTTAGATCATTTGGGCAAGATCCACGTGTTGAGCTAGACTGTTTCCCAGTGTGAGTCTTATCAGGCTGCTCCATTGATTTGATAGTCAGTTCTTGATTCTCTCCAGGATAGATAGAGAAAGAAATAGGTGTTGCTGAAGCTTTATCACCATGATGACCAGGAAACTATGAAAAAGGGAGTGGGCATGTTATTATAGGATAGTCAGAATTAAAAGACAGGAAAGAACAGTAGCATTTCATTCTGAACACTATGAGACCATGCGTGTGAGCATAGGTCCCCAGCATGATTTTGAAGCCACAGATGTAGCCCCAGGAATATTATTGCTGAAATAGCCATGCATTTTACCGTGCAACAGAATTCTGAACTCTGGAGATTTAGTTCTGTACCTGTGAAGCAAGACTTCCAGTACCATAGTTCCTTGAAGAAAATCTAATCCTTACTAGTCTAATGTCAATCGGAAGTAGCAAGTCTATGGTATTCTTGGGATAATCAACGTTTATCTGCAGACATGATGATCTATCAGATATAAAAGCAGTAATTCAGGAAAAAAACAGTCATTCAGGGATACTTACACTAGTACAATGAACATCTGGAGATGGAGCTGGTGCTGAATGAGCAACTGAAGGGCTGAATAAACTTCCTCCAGATTGGGTAGATGTTGTGGGGAACAAGTTTTGACTGAACATATTCTGCTGCTTTAAACAAATACATTTGATAAGAACCACACATGCCAAATCCTTGTAATGCATCACAAATAAAAATCTATTAGGAATACTTACAGTTGAATATGTATCTGCAGAAGCTGTATACGGCGCTGAGTTGCTTGATACATTTTCCTGACATGCAGTAGAAGGTGCACAAAAGGAGCTTGAGTAATAGGGGTTGAATAAATTGCATCCACGCTGAGTAGCAGCAGGAAATGAGCTTGGACTAAATGATGCTGTAGTTGCCTGCTGTCAACCAACGCGTTGATAAATGGTCAGAAAACACATACTATTTCTTTGTTCGGAGATGAACCATGTTATAGGGTACTTACAGTAGATGATGTAATTGCTGAAGTTGTTTGTGCAGATGTACCAAATAAAGTTCCTCCATGTAGAGTACACAGTGCTGGAAGTGAGATAGGACAACAGGTGGAGGCATTGTTTTGCAACCCCGTGTGTGGATGCTCAGAAGGGGTTGGAAATAAAGGTGATGATTGAGTTCGTATGGATACTAGCTTTGAGGCCAGGAATGGATGTGAAAATGATGTGTTGGTACTACAATTGTGACCTAGTGTTGAGGATTGTAGTTTTGCAGACGAAAATGATAACCGGGATCCTGTAGAAGGCAACCAAAATGGGTTGGAAGTACAATTGAGACCTTGTGTTGTGGATTGCAGTTCTGCAGATGGTTGCTCAACAGATGCTGGAAATGGATCTCTGAAATGTGTTTGGGGCTTCAAACTGAAAGATGGTGGACCTGAACTGTTCAAACCACCTGGGGCTGCAACAGCTAATGATGCGTGCATGGGAAGTACAGGAGCTGAAGTAACTACGCTTTTCTGTAGACTGTCACCTCCTGGAGAGTACACAAAACTAGATTAGCAGAAAGGAAAGAAAACTAAAAACTTAAATGCACAATACAGAAATACAAGATTCAACAAATATTAACCATCAATCATCATAAACGCATACTCCATTAATCCGAACTCCAAGCATAAATAATTGGAAATGTACAAGATCCTCATTCAAATTAGCAGTTCAATTTGTCATATTCAAACACAAAATAACCTCAAACAAATTATTATGATGCTAATAAGTTGTGAGGAAGGTCAAACACAAACACAAATGAATAAAACCTGGAAACCATGTTGAGTTGTGACTGGTGAACATGTGAACTTAGCTATAAGTTGTAAAGATGCTTCAGATGAAAACTGAAATAGTTATATACTTAAAATGTCAACTATGAAGAAAAACAAGCAAACCTTGAAGTTATGTTAAATGTTGAACAGAAGAAGTTGCAAAGTATTTAAAAACTGATTGACATAGCTATACTTTGATGTCATATTTCTTGGAGGCTGTTCTCATGTCCAAGTTTTTATATTTTTTATCGCAAAAACCTGATTCCCTCTGGAACTAGGCACAGCTAAATCTAATAGTGTATGACTTCTTTGAACACAAAATTATCCAAATTCAGCTGATCAAATTTGCAGAACAACAGAATAAGTATAAAGTTCAGGGAATGCTTCAATTAATAACCTTTGTCTCCTCTCTGATAATCTTCATGTCGAAGCTCCTCACGCGACTTGTTTTTGTATACCGGCATTGCTGAAATTGATTGTAGATACAAATAAGGAGAATCGGCATCAGCAGTCAGGGTATAAGCAGAGACCCTGCTGCCTTTTTCAGACCCCCCTATATAATTAAGATGGGAAAACACAAAATGTAAGTCTAAATTATCCAAATTCGGCTGATCAAATTTGCTGAACAACAGAATAAGTCTAAAGTTCAGGGAATGCTTCAATTAATAACCTTTGTCTCCTCTCTGATAATCTTCATGTCGAAGCTCCTCACGCGACTTGCTTTTGTATACCGGCATTGCTGAAATTGATTGTAGATACAAATAAGGAGAATCGGCATCAGCAGTCTGGGTATAAGCAGAGACCCTGCTGCCTTTTTTAGACACCCCTATATAATTAAGATGGGAAAACACAAAATGTAAGATGATGAAATCTTGTAAGGAAATCAACTAGACGAAGCAAAATGAGAGCAAAAGGTAACAAAGTAAAATGGGACTTATCAAATTAAAAAAGCCATGACAAGTAATCACCAACTTGCTGTTCTAAAGTTTGCCAACTTGCCAGTCAATTAGCCAGTCACAGAGGTGGAAAGTAGGTGAAATCCATCGGTATCTAGTTAGAATCCTAGAAATTGTACTTTGCTATACATGGCTAGCTTCTAAATATTTTTAAGCCAAACTAATAAGGACCCTAGAAATTGTAAATGCTTATGAGTTGTGTTCCTGTGATTCTGAACCGAGTCACGTGGAACAAGTTTTTGCGACAAACGAAACATGTTCAGTTGACGAGTAGCTAGCCCAACTTACATATGCACTTCAACAAAATGAAAATAAATTGGCTGTTCTGCGCAACCAAGTAGCTAATACCAGCTCAGACAATGAGAGACATGCTTCTGCATGTCAGCAGTCATCAATCATTGCCCGGAGTTAGCCTTGAGGCAACCCAAACGATGATTGCTGAGGGGGTTAAAGCTCAGTACATGCAAACTCACTACTTGATGCATCCGGGATATGTTAAACCATATCCGCCGGATATTGACATGATGCACTTCCCGAGCAAGTACCGTCAGCCACAATTCAGCAAGTTCCACGGGATTGAATCACCTCACGTGCATATAGCTCATTTTCTTGCAGCATGTCAAGACACAACTCAAAATTGGGCACTTCTCCGCGACAATTTGTGCAAACGTTGTCTGGGCCTGCCTTCATGTTGGCAACATGATCAATTACAACACGGGAGCACATGCAATCTTCTTTTCTCAAGCACTTTTACAGCACTTAGAGAACAGTAGACATCACCGAGTTGACCCAAACAGAGCAAAGAACAAATCAAAAGGCTGCTGATTTCATTAATAGGTGGAGAAATTTAAGCATCCACTGCCCGCAGCCAATTACAAAACCTAAAGCGGTGTGGATGTGCATGAATTATCTATGCCCTGACATGGCCGTTTATTTGCAAGGTGTGTGGCCCGTTACTTTTGAAGAGCTGGCCTCCAAAGCTACAAATATCGAGGATTATATGCAACATATAGCATGTCGAACAAAAACGTTCACCAAGCTAGAAGAGAAGGGTGACCAACGTGATAACTTGTCCACCAAGCGAAAGCAAGTACAAGCAATGCAAACAACAGCTGCAATTCCACAATTTTAGTCCGGTGGTGTAACATCCCAATTTTTTGCTTTTTTTGCATTTAATGTACCTTTTGAATTTTTGAGAATTTTTTTGGAATTAATTTGAATTAAGCCTTTTCTTTGAATTAAATAAATATATGAAAAGTTTATATAAAGTTTTATTGGAAATATTTTATTTGAGTTCAAAATGTCTTGATATTTTCCAGAATTTTTCTGATATTTTTGCTATTTTTCTTGATTTATTTGAATTAAAAGAATTATTTCAATCAGAAAAGAAGAGAAAAATGTTTGAACAGTAATGGGCCGAAACCCATTGGACCAGCCCAGCCCAAACCAGATCCGCCCTGCGGCCCAATCCGGCTTGCATCATAGTGAAACCCTAGCCGGCATGTTGTGACGGATGGATTCCAATCTGATGCATTCCATTGAGCCACATATACTAATGCATTGTGACCATAGGAGACCATAGGATGGAAATTGGACGTCCGAGATCAGATCGTAACGGTTCGGATTGAGTCGCGCTTGGGAGGAATCGGGACCGTCGGATTGTATCCGATCGGGTGGCTGCGGGTTGTTGGAATCCGGATCGGTGCCGAGTGTTTGAGCCGTTGATTGACGACATGTGTACGACAAATCTGCTTCGTCCTCACGTGAGCGCCTGGGACTTGGTCTCCGCGCCGTGAAGACATCGAACTTCCCCGCCGTTCAAGGCGTGGACATCAAGGGCCAGAGAATTAATATTGGACTAGTGATAAACATTGGGGCATCTCAATGTCACAATCGGTAAAGTGGTACAAACCTGCGCAGGATAAAATCATGATCATGCCAGTCTCTTGGAATGGAGACTACGGAAGCTAAGTCTGTCTCATATACAGTGTTAGTAGTGTTTTTAGAAGGATAAAATGAACAACTCTTGAATAAACTATCTTTTGTAAAAGCTAGTTTGAGGGAAGGTGAAATCAGAGGATTAAAGTGATAAGGAGAGAAAAAGTCATTCAATGCATTCCTTGCTATTAATACTTGTTGGATACTCCGTACTCACTCTTGCTTAAACCCCCCTTGCTTAGAAGGTGAGTCCTATGGATGCGCCTCAGAGGCAGGGAGTGCGGATCATTCGCAGGAGCAGGACTTACCAAAGGCAAACTACTACTACTACTATCTATAGGAGGACTAGAGTGTCTAGTGGACCATCTCCTGGTGGATCGTTTCCCAGGGGACCAGTGCCTCGTCCTGAAGGGACCCTAGGGTAATAAAGTTGTATTATACTTTTGTGTATGGGTCGGTTGTATAATTAACCGTTTGGACTTATTGCCCTGCGTGGCATGATGGTGTGTAATAAGGTACCAATCAATCTCTAATTATTGTTCTGCTGTAACACTCTGAATACGACGTAGTAGCTGATAAAATATCGGGTTGCCCGATATTTTGCTAGCCACTATGCCTAGATCCGAGTAATTATCTCAGTGTAATGACGGTATAATTGTCCATTACATGGGCTAATTACCTGGGTTGTCACAACTTCTTCCTAAAGGTATTAAATTTCCGACACCCTTACCTCCTTTGGTATAACATAAAGTAAAACAAGTACAAAATCAATTACACAATTCTAGCATAAATAAAAATAGTGCTGTTACATAAATTTCTTTATCAACTAAAGATGATGAATCATTGCCTATTTCTTTATATGACAACAAAGTCCTTTTATATGATGTAGGAAATGGTCTATGATATCTTCACCAGCCCTTCTCTATGTGATGACTAGGGGCAGCTTGCACCATTCGAAAAGGTGCGATATAGATTGGGCTATGAAGTCTGTATGAGTTCGGCTGAGTTTATAGGCATGACGATAGCATCTTCGCAAATGGAAGATGGCAATCAACCTACCATCGACGAACTAGAAGAAATCAATATTGGAACACACAAAGATCCTCGTCCAATTTTTATTAGCAAGCATTTATCCAAGGAAAGTAAAGAATATTGTAAATTTCTTTTCGCAAATAAAGAAGTGTTTGCTTGGACTTATAAATAAATGATAGGATTGGATCAAATAGTAGCGATATATCGACTCACTGTGCAGGAAGATGTTCCACTAGTCAAGCAACCAGAAAGGAGGTTTCGACTAGACATCCAAAAATAGAAGCCAAAATTGATAAACTCATTGCGGGTAGATTCATTAGGAAGTCAAATATCCAAGTGGCTTTCGAATATTGTTCATGTCAAAAACAAAAATAGACAAACCCGTGTATGTGTAGATTTTAGAGATTTAAATCAGGCATGTCCTATAGATTTGAGATTTTATGGATGGCTATTCCGGTTATAATCAAATAAAAATGATGCCAGAAGATGAAGAGCTAACAGCATTTCGAACACCTAAAGGCATATTTTGTTATAGAGTGATGCCTTTTGGACTTCAAAATGCTAGCACAACATATCAAAAAGCTATGATGATTGTCCTTGATGGACTGCTACAGGTCATCATCGAATGCTACATAGATGACATTATTGTGACATCGAAACACGAAAGAGATCACTTAAAACATCTCGCCGTGGTTTTTGAACGTCTTAGACAAAATAATTTGACAATGAATCCAATGAAATGTTCATTTGGAGTATCTTCCGAAAAATTTCTTGGTTTTATAGCATGGTATCGAGATTGACCCAACTAAAATTAAGGCTATTGTTAAAATGCCACCACCAAAGAACTTCATAAATTGAAGAAGTCTCCGAGGTCATTTAGCATATATTACATGATTTATCTCAAATTTATCCGGGAGATGCAAACATTTTTCTTGTCTCATGAAAAAAGATGTCCCTTTTCAACGGGATCAAGCATGTCAAAACACATTTTTAGATATAAAAAATATTTAATAAATCCCCATGTATTGAGTGCACCAGTTAAATGATGTCTGCTAATTCTATATATAGCGATCATGCCTACATCGCTAGGTGCTCTTTTGGTACATAATAATGAGGCTGATCCAGACATGGGAAAAATATGTCTAGCACTGGTATTTGCAACACAAAAACTGTGTCATTATATGCTAGAACATACCGTGCACCTTGTTTCGAGAGCAAATCCCCTTTGATATATTTTACAAAAATGGTCCTGTCAGGGAGGTTAGCTAAATGGGCTATGTTCCTATCACGATTCGTGCCACAAAAAGCCATGAAAGGACAAGCTTTGGCAAACTTTCTGGCTGCAAATCCAATCCCTGATGATTTCCCCATCGATGATGATTTACCAGATGAAGAAGTATTTGTCACATTAGTCACTAATTCAACATGGCAAATGCATTTGATGGTGCTCGCCAGCAATCAGGAGCAGGGGTAGGCATCATTTTTGTTACGCCTAGTGGGCGAATAATTCTGCTGAATACAAAACGCTCATTATTGGACTTGAAATAGCTCTAAATATGGGAGTAAACACGCTATATATGCATGGTGATTCTCAATTAGTTATTAACCAACTTTTAGGGATTGACATGGTAAAGAAAAAGGAATTAATGCCATATTTCCTCAAAGCAAGAGAACTTATGTCTATGTTCGCTAACTTAAATATTCAACATATTGTCAGAAGACAAAATGTGAAAGGGCTCTGCCTTGGCAAGTTTAGCAGCCAGCATGTCGTAAATTCTGATGAAACAATGGATGTATATGTAGAGGAGCGAAGAATCCTACCCGTACTCGCTAATTAAGAGCAAGCGATAACCTCTTTAGCAATGATAGCGGATATTTGTGAAATTGAAATAGGAGATTGGCAAACTCTACTCCACGGATATCTTGACATATGATATCTCAGGTAGGGGTGGATAACGAGCCAGTTGAACTTTTTTTCGAGCTTTCTTCGACACTGATTTATTCTTATTTATTATAGTCTCCTGTATTGTTTGAGACCCAACTTCGAACCGAGCTTAACGAGCCGAGCCTAACGAGCCGAGCCGAAGTTGACTCTGGTTCCAAATCAACTAATTTTTATTTTAAAAGAAAAATGAATGTAATCAGAGCAATTTTGAAATGAGCGACCGAGCCAGCTCAACGAGCTTTTTTTCCAGCCCTAATCTCAGGTGGAAACCAACTGTGTGCGCTGTTGGGCAAGGTGTTTGTTGCAGTGGCTCCGCATCCTGAAAATGATTGTTCCTAGACCAACGATAAGTCCCTCTTATTCTTCTGCTCTATGTGAGGGAAGGAAAGTGAGACCAGCCTTATTGGGAGTGTCTATATTCAGATAGAGTTTCCGAAAGGTTTTGTTACTTATAGGCACACCTAAGTAAGCGTATCAATTGCATGGCAATAAGAGATTGATCATATCTTGTAGATAAAGTGTATAACCTATGCAGAGTGTACAACCCATTCGAATAGCCATATCCTTGGTTATGGACAATGCACGAGAATTTCACACAAAGGTTATATTTTATAAAACACTAAATTTGGGAAGGGGGACGGTGCCAATGGAAGTATTGAAATTTAGTTTAGGCTGTATGCCAACTAATCTTGAGAAATATCTGAGAAATTTATCATTATGTTATTTGTTTTACTCTTTGTTTTAATCTATTTAATTGCACTCAATTGAAAATAATGCTTTATTGCAAAATAGCCATATCAACCATTCTTTGAAATAGGCCTTGGATGCCATTATAATAGAGTTGCATTCTGTGAATAACTTGTTGAGTGCTTTATGTACTCACCCTTGCCATAATAAATCTATCAGTTAAAGAGCAGTTTACACCTGCTTTGGAGGAGTTTCACAAGGAAGTGAGTTGCTAGGAGGTGAACCTTGCCAAATACCTATGGCATGTTGATGGGTTATCCATCGAAGTTTTCCATTCCGCTGCTGTTCTTTTGAAGTTAAAGCTTTGTGAGGACTAATAAATGTAAAGTCAACCTTAATGTCATTCAACTACATGTTCTCCAATAAATGTAGTCTTTTATTATGTTTCCGTTGTGTATGATTTGATATTACATCTATGTTGCCATTGTGCACTAGCGTGATCTTAGGCTAGTGCAGTATACACAGAGGGTCCAGATTTGCATATTCGGATCCCGACAAGTCCCTTAAAGAGGATACGAATCATGAGCGGGTATATGCTACAAAAAAATGGTACACTGAAGAAATCGCTAAATAACTAAACTTTGTCATGGTTAAGCTCGCGCATGGTTCTTTATTCATGAATACCATGTCATGGGTAGTAATACGAACTAAGCAAACAATAAATTTTACCCAGCTACATTCTGCATATGGGCTCCACATCACTGAGTACCATGTCATGATTTAGTAGTGTGTGGAAATGAAAGGAAATAATTAATAAAACTTTATCATGGTTATGATCGCACATGGATTCTTTATTCCTGAATACTATGTCAAGAGTAGTAACAAGGACAAAACAAACAATAAAGTTTACACGACTATACCCTGCATATGGGCTCCATATTAGTGAGTACCACATCATGATTTAGTAGTCCAGGTGGAAATGAAAGGAAATAAATAATTAAATTTTATTGTGGTTACACTCGCGCATAGGTTCCATATTCATGAATACCATGTCATGAGTAACGCAAACTAAAAAAACAATAAATTTTACCCGACTCTATTATGCATATGGGCTCCATATCATTGAGTACCATATGATGATTTAGTAGTCCGGGTCGAAATGAAAGGAAATAAAAATTTATGCCATGGTTATGAGTAGTAATTTTTGTGGCAGTTGTGAGTACCATGTCATGCTCGCACATGGGTTCAATGTTCGTGAATACCGTGTCATGAGTAGTAATTCGAACATATTGAAATAAATATATAATATATTTTACCCAACTACATTCTGAACATGAGTTCTATACTAGTGAGTACCATGTTATGATTTAGTAGTCCGAATGAAGATAAAATAAATAAATAAATAATTTTGATCTTTGTTATGCTCTGAACATGGGTTCCGTATTTGCGAATACCATGTCATGAGTAGTAATAGAGACAAATAAAACAAATAATAAATTTTTATCTGATTATATTCTGCACATGGGCTCCTGTTGTGTGCTTGATTGAAGAGGCAAGTGCCGGGCCTAAGGTCGGCGCGGGTCGAGCCTACAGAGCTCGACGCCGTCACAGGGAACGAAGCGAGGATTGGTTGTCGGAGCCACCGATCTTGTTAATCGAAAGACACCGCCGAGAGATAAGTTTTGTGGCAATAAATTGAATGCCTTTTCATTGATTTTCTCCCCAAATAAATAGAAGTTCATTCGACCAAGAGATAGAACTAACTAGCTAACAGATAAGCAACAGACTAACAAATATAATTAACTAACTAGTAGATAAGGCTAACAACTAACTAACCGCCAGCCGAGCCACCCCCTGTGCACCAGCTACGCCCGACGCAGCGCCCTCCCGCGCGTCCTCTCCTCCTGCACGCATGGAAGCCCCCCTTCTCCCTTTCTTCCGATAGTAAACATTGTCGAGGCATTTGGAGGCCACGACAGCTCCATACTGAAATGAGTACCATGTTATGAGTAATAGTCTGGATAAAATGAAATAAACAAATAAATAATTTGTCGCAAGTGATAATACAGCCATAATAAAATAAATAAACTATATGTCTCGATTACACTGTGCATAGAATCTATGTCATGTGAGTAGTAATACAGATATAAATGAAATAAACAAATAATAAATTTTTATCCGATTATATTCTGCACATGGTCTCCATACTGAAATAAGTAGAATGCTATGAGCAATAGTCTGGATAAAATGAAATAAATAAATAAATAATTTATGTTGCAAGTGATAATATGGACACAATAAAAATAAATAAACTATGTGTCTCAGTTGCACTACGAGCATAAAATGTATGCGCTAGTAGTAATATAGACATCACAAAACAAACTTCGCTTCGGCTACGTTACATGCAAGTGCTCAATATTTACGAGCACTATGCAATGCTAGTAGTAATACAAGACAGAGTAAAAATAAAGAAAAAAATGAAATGATAAAATAGATTGAACTCCTATTATGCTGCGTGTATAGGTTCTCTAAAAATGAATACTATCACCCACAAGCAAAAAAATTAATTAATGTGAAAACAATTAAAAGACCCCCGAACCATCCATCAGTCATACCAAGATTGAAGACTTTCCGTTTTATATTTTTTTAATTGTCATATGTTGCAATTTGGTGTAACTTTATGTTGGAATTCTTAATCAGGGGTTTTCTTGCAAAGCGATGTAATTAACAGAATTTTTTATGTAAATGTATGAGTTCTGGAAGTAATGTACCTGCAATACCTGATTTTTCTTAGTCTCATATTCAATTAAATTTAATCAACTTGTCTCTAATGATGTGGAGACGGGGTTAACACCCATTTCCCCATCATCAATCACTAATCCATATTTACCCAATTAATTGGAATATGAATTATTGTAACGTTTTGTAACAAGCTACATGTTGGAACTTGCAAAGGGAATGGGTGCTACATGGGTGAAAATAAATTGGAAGGAGGATGGGTGCTACATGGGCTCAAGAACAGGCAATATCAAGTTATGCATGATCAACAACATTGTTGATTTATTTGCTACATAGGTTGGGATGTGTGTATGGCGTCACCTCGCCGCGCGCCTTAAGCACTTTGGGGGTAAAAAGGTGGTGAGTCATCTCGCCTTGCCTTATCACTTTAATAACCTTGGATAATGCATCTCCAAATTTAAAGATCAAACTACGTCCTAAAGTGATAGAAAAAATGTAATTGATTACATCAACCATACTTATGTGAAGCTAGGAACATGAAAAACTAAGTTAAAAACAGAAAGAAATTGCAGGGAACACACAACTTACAGCCAGAGGACCCAAAAGGAGAAGGCTGCGTTGATGACACCCCAAAGGCAGGTGCAGACAAAGAATATGGGCCTGTTGTAGCTGCATAAAGCAATATCAAATCAGATTCGAGAAATCAGCTGTTGATCCCTGAACACTCAGTCCAGTTATACTGGTTTGGTTTGCCTCAATATACGTCGTTTCAAATAAGAGAAAAGCAAAGGTTAATCTCTACTTCATAACTACTATATTAATTATAAGTGACAAGGAAAAAAAACCATGCTAATTATTGACGAAAACTTTGAAAAGCATCACAAATGACTCAGTAGTCAGTAGCCTTATGCAACCCACTGGAGTTGCTACATTTTAGGAAATTCAGGATCTAGTTCTGCAGTAAATTTTGCAAACTATATATTGTTATATTAACTCAACAAATGATGCGTGGATTCAATCACATCACAAAAATATAATCAAATGAACTATTTGTCAAGAACTTAAAAATTATGTGACTTTTAAATCTTTCACGGTTTCAGCTATTCGTTCAACTTAATGATTCCATGATCTACACAGAGATTTCAATGAAACTCAATAATGAAGAATCATGGATGCTACTGGACGGTATCCTCAAGCATTGGAGCACAGAATTAAAGTTGTACTATCTGAGAAAAAATAACACACACACACACACACACACAGGAAAAGAGATTGTTTGTAGATAGAATCTTGCATCTACCATATTGTTGTGAACTTGCCAAAGATAAGAACCCATCAAATCTACTTTTGCATAGTCAAATAGCAGATGATGAAAACAGACACTAGAGAGCTAGTTGAAAGAAAGTTTGCTTACAGCCAAATGGCATGGACAAAGAAGGCGTGGAACTCCCCCAAATTGAATGAGCAGGGGGAGATGAAAAGAGGCCCATGGGTAGCCCAAAGCCTGAGGCAGACCAAGATGAAGATGAAGAGGAGCTCATGCCTTGCCCAAAGTCTGGGGCAGACCAAGATGAAGAGGAGCCCATGGTTGACCCAAAGGTTGGGGCAGACCAAGATGAAGAAGAGCCCGCCATAGCTGCAGAAAGCAAGATTACATTAAGTTAGAGGGATCACAAGTAAATCCCAAATGCCTAGACATCAAACAGCATCAATTGCACAAGACATTGCTAGTACCAGAAAGCAAAATAACTCATGCCAACCATTAACCAATAATATTTCAGAGAGAACATCAAAACCACCATCGGCATATCCCAGTAGTTATACAAAACCCTCTTTGAGTTGGTGCATTCTATCATTTGTAGCAGGTCCAGAAATCAGAAAGTAATCCTTCACAGGAACTTGTCAACCAACATCTA
This sequence comes from Rhipidocladum racemiflorum, assembly GCA_036346355.1. Classification (NCBI taxonomy): domain Eukaryota; kingdom Viridiplantae; phylum Streptophyta; class Magnoliopsida; order Poales; family Poaceae; genus Rhipidocladum; species Rhipidocladum racemiflorum. The sequence goes on from CM070570.1 coordinate 63,176,476, forward strand.
GATTCTAGCCTCACTAACTCGACTAACTCTAACTTCACATTTCGTTGCCAAATACAGAACTTGAACAAATACCCCGGACCATGCCACGCTGAGAAAAATGCCGGCATCAACTAAGAACCAAATGGGGGTTCCTCGCAAGAAAACTAAAATAAGATCGAATCGGGGGATAATCAAGAGATCGTGACAGGAACTATTCCATGTACCCAACGACACTAGCAATCAACTCCACGGAAACCAAGCATCCGAACTCAACACCCGATTCTTGGGCAAGGAACAGGAGACGCATCGGTTTGATGTACCGAACCGAACCCCCCAACCCAAATGCTGCCGGTTTCGAGCGCATCCGCTCGAGCATTAATCAGAGGGAACAAGCATAGAGATTGAGAGGAAGGGCGGGGGGTAGTAGCTAACCAGGCGGCCGGCGTCGAGTCGAAGCGGCGGTGAGCTGAGCTGAGCTGAGCAGAGCTCTCTCTCTCTCTCTCTCTCTCACTCTCGCTCGCTCTCGCCCTGTTCTGCGTCTCTTCCTCTTCTCTTTCCTTCTTTCCCGGCCTTTTTGGGGCGATGGCCGGGCCCGTGCGCTTTTATACAGGAGGTCGGCAGAGGCGTTGCACGTCTCTGCGTGTGGGCCCCGCGTAGCTTTAGAAAGGAAGCCACGTAGATATCCTTTTTGAGTTTTGGTAAATGACTAATCAGCTTTGTCCTCACGCCACTTTCCTGAACGCTCAAAGGAAGCTTTGGCTTTAAGAGTTTGGCCCTTATCTGGCTTTTTTTCCACTCCGCCTAATTTTTTAAGAGTTTGGCCTTTTATCTTAACGGAGTTGTAGATATAATCCTCTCCGCATGACCTACATGCCCCGTTCGTTTCAGCTTCTGAACAGCTTCTGTTTTAAAAAAAACGGATTATTTACCGAATGAGAGGATTCTGGACAGCTTCTCTGAGAATCAGAAGCTGTCTTTTGAATAGAATCAGAATGGCTGAAATCCGATTCTCACAGATTCTTGCTGATTCTTGCCAACTCGGTCCAGAACCTAGAAGTCATAGCTATCTCTGTCTGATTCTCCCATAATCAGAAGCAGCTTCTCCCATAATCCAGAAACAGAAACGAACTGGGCCATAGTATTTTTATACTGTAGCATAGCAGGTATCTATGGTACTTTTGTATCATGGCAAGTGAACATGCTACAGTCAATACCGTGACATCTACTGTACCTCTATATTATGGCAGGTGAACCTGCTATGGCTTAATATCATGATAGGAAATTTGTTATGATCTTATACCGTAGCAGGTGATATATATCATCTTTCGATTCTTTTATAATAGAGAAAAGACAAGATTTACTAAACTTGCAAAAAAAAAAAAAAGCTAAGAAGCAAACAGAAAACCCCAAAAACTCCACCCGAGCAAAAAAAAAAGCGCAAAAACTCCCCAAACACGAAGCCTGGGCTTGTGCTTATTACCGTTCGTAAAAAGAAACGGGCTATTTCTTTCCTTCTTACGTTGCAAAATTCGTGACAGAACTGTAATTATTGCAAGTTTCTTTATGCCAATCATCTCACTGACCATGAGGTTCCCAGTTTCAAGCTTCATTTGGAATGCCATTTTTCTCATTCTTTTGCGAATTGAATTGTTTCATTTCAAACTTCTATAAATCTCTTGTAAATTTTCTACATTCGAAACTACTTTATATTGATAGTATGTCAAGTGTAAGGATGTATTGTTTAATTATTCCTTTCTCTTTTTTTTGGCGGGGTCTTTTTTTTGAGGAAGATGGATCGGGGCAAGAACGAAGACAACACTAAGGTTACTTAAGGGCTACTCAACCTTGCCAGCAATGGTCTATTCAAACAGATCGGGTGCTCAAAAAGCGGGGTATATTCACACTTTTCTAGCAACAAAAGCTTAACTAAAACTCTAATCTTTGCTTACCTAACCTAAGTGGCTAGGGTTTCTGGTAGAGTTTTGCAGTTTCGTTTCAACCTTACACAAATCTAGGGATTTAATGTGGAAATAAAACAGCGTAATATACGGAAACATAAAAGAGACAAATAGCACAACCAACTTTTTACCGAGGTCTGGAAGATTCTGTGATCTCCCCTACTCGTTGGAGCACTTTCAGAAGAGTCTAGCTCTAACATAAAACCGCATAGAGAATTAAGCCATCCACTCTTGGTAGTCCTTTTACTTTGCATATGTGAACTCTAAACCTTCATAAGCCTCTCGGTATCTTCCAAAAACACCTTCAAAAAAGGACACCAAGTCAAACACTTCCAAGCTTCGACCTCCAAGAGTAATAAGCCAAAAATGATCACTTAAAACTAGCAAAGTCAAGCAACTAGGAGTGATGCACAAACTACACCTATCTACTCTCTTATACACTGAAAGATCTTAATTAAATCCATACTCCAAAGTTTCATCAAGCTCCTTAATAGGATGAATACAGAGATGGAGTGGCTAGCCCTCTGATATGAACCCCCATATGGCCTATATATAGCTCATGTTCTCAAAAACTAACCGGTAGACACATATATTTTAAAATACCTCTTTGAGTCGGATCATCTAACTCACTCAGATTATCCAGCTTAAACACTTTCAATAGTCAAACATATAGTCATTACATCCACTTGGATTGCCCAGCCCAACTCGGATCATCTGGGTTAGTGCAAAAGCTTAAGAGCACCTCTGTCAAATTGATCCGACCGATAGACCGATTGACTTTAATCATCCGACTCACACATAGATCAACTAAGATATTTCTCTGTAGAATTGATCCGATCGATTGACTGGTTGACTTTAATCATCCGACTCACACGGGTCAATCAGATCATCTGACTCGCATTAAAACTTCAACACATGTCCTCTATTAAATTGATATGACCCATGCTTCTGGTCACTCGGATCATCTGACTCACACTGAAAATTCCAAGGCATACTCTTTATTGAGTTGATCTGGCTAATGATCTGATATAGTTGAATTATCTGACTTAAACTGAATTTTTCTGACCAAGTTTAGAATTGACACACATTTCAAATTTACCATCCTTACTTGGTTTCTTGCTTTTCTCTCACTAGATATGAGCTCCAGAGAGACCTAGTGTGCATCACAATTAGTTACCAACCTCACCAAGCTCAAGCTAGTAGTCTTAAACCTCCCTTAATAGTACGGCCAAAACAAAAACAAAACCTATCACTAAAATTATCCTAAGTTGACTCCTCTGATTATTTCTAGTCACAAGGTCTTTAATCCTTATGCTTTGTTGTCAATTATACATTTTTGGGGATTCATAAGTACCAAGAATTCCCAATATGCCAATGTCAAGCACTAACTCATTTTAAAAATTTGAAACATGGCTAGTATAGATAAACAAATGCTATTAATCACCAAAACACTTAAATATTTTAAATATATGAAATTTAGGGCCTAGATGCTTACAATTTTCTCCTTTTGATGATCGATGACAATACATTCTTATAAATTCTTAAAGAGGGTAAATAGATAAACAACAATTAAGCACAAGCATTGATCCAATATAAAAAGTACCTGAAGATCATGATATGATCAAGCATAATATGAATATGAGACTAACACAATTAGAGCAAGAAATTGAATTAAGCATGAGGTAACAACAATCTCTTAATTCAAGGAATACATAGCATTTAAATTAATACCTTAACTATTAAGAAACTTAACAACACAATAAACATGGCATGTAGAATAAAAAAATTAACCATGTCACCATTTACCATGAACCAATTAAGTAAATAAACTCAAACATGGCATTTAAAATAAAAAGAACTCATACATGCCATTTAGACATTTAGATAACAAGCCTCTCCCTAAATTCATGACAACAAAGGTATAAAACTAAAATGATGCACAAGCATAAAAGAAAGATGTCGGGACCCGGATTACTAAATTTGAAACTCTATGTGTATACTGCACTAGTCCAAGATCACGCTAGTGCATATAGTGGTAACATAGATAAAATACCATTCCATTCAATGTATTAACTAAGAAAGAAGCAAAGTATTAGTAAATAGTAGCGACAGACCTTATGGTTAATGTTTATACAACTATGCCTCAAAGGGATTAAGGCAAAAATAAAATCTTGCAACGGAAATAAAATAACCTAGGCCATTGGACATGCCACATGCAACTGTCTGGGGAAACACACTCCTAGTTCACGGAATCTTTGTAGTACTCCTCATAAAACTCTGTGTTCACTATTCCTTCCTCAGCAACTGATCAACAAGGTATGTAGTTGTGAGTACATAAAGTACTCAGAAAGTCGTAGGGAAATGATGCAGTTATATGCATGGAAGGTGTAACATCCCATTTTTTTGCTTTTATTGCATTTAATGTGCCTTTTGAATTTTTAAATTTTTTTTGGAATTTATTTGAAATTTATTTGAATTAAGACTTTCCTTTGAATTATTTAAATACTTAAAAATTTTATATAAAGTTTAGTTGTAAATAATTTATTTGAGTTCAAAATATTTTTAAAAAAATTTCTGAATTTTTTTTTGATATTTGTTGCTATTTTTCTTGAATTATTTGAATTACTAAAATTATTTTTAAAGGAAAATCCAGAAAACCCTAAACAGGCTGAGCCTAGTGGACCCGACTCGCTCAACGTCACAACCCATTAGGATTCTAACCCTAGAATATGGGCTGTTAGATTTCAGATCGATAGTTGGGATTCATCCGCGTGTATGCTTGTAGTGAGCCATTGGATGTGGTTTGCTTGGACGTGCATGATGCGGCCACGTCACCCTCTCCGAGGTCTCGCCAGACTTTATCGTCTGTGTTGAACCCACCGCGGTTTCTGTGCTTTGCACTCGAATCTAGAGCACTATTTAAGGAGTTGTATCGCGCAACGTGAAGAGCGCCTCGAGTCGCGCATAAACCCGAAAGCACCGTCGTGTGGTTCTCAGTCGATTGGCCACAAAAGCTTGCCAAAGTGTTGGACGTTGCCGCCACGCATTTTGGTCATATTCTACCATCGTCAAGTTGCCCCAGCAGGATTTGATCCCAGATTTGGAATCCCCGCAGTGAGGCACACCCAGGTTGCTATTCCACTTCGCCAAAGGAAGCCCAAACGCCGTCGACTGGGTCATCGTCACCAGCTCCGGTAACCCTAGCTGCTGCGCCATCACCAGAATCTCACGAAGAAATACAATCGTCTGATCAAGATCTAAGGTCCTAGGTAATGCCACATTGCTCATCTCATAGTAGCGCTTAGATTAGATCCTAACAGCGAGATCTGAGATCTATGAATCAGATCAAGCCACATGGACTCAGTGATGGATCTCCACGTGTCTTTGATTGTGGCTGAATGCAGAGGATCGCAGATGTCCGATTCGGATCGTGAGGTCTACAATGATTTGCTTAGTTGCGGTTTAGGTTATTAATAGCCGTTAGATCTAGATCCAAAGGTCCAGATTGAGACATGTGTAAAGCCCATGACATGCCATGTAGCCTCTAATCGCTGCGAGATAGATCGAATCTAAGCCGTCGGATTTTGAATGAGTGGACGAGATTGCATCACGCCTTGGTGGAATCAGGTGGTGCCACACGTCCGCATAGAAACCGAAGCGCCCAGCCGAGCCGAGCCATTCGCTAACGTCAATGGTGATGTCAGTAGTGTCATCATCGGTGGGGCCCACCTGTCAGCGTAATAGGATTTTCCAGAAAAATATTTATTTTATTTAATTAGTTGATGACGTCAACATGACATCATTAATCAGAATTTCCTTTAGAAAATTAATTTGACCGAAATTCAAATAGTTGCTGACATCAGAGTGACGTCATATTCATAATTTCTGGTAGGAAAATAATTCCAATAATTTAGTTTATTCTTTTTAGTTTATATTCAAACTTCAAATTTCTCATTCTACTCATACGAATTCCGATTGAGGTGATTCTAGAGCCTAAAAATTTGTAAAATTGTGTTTTATTTAATGATAATTTTTATTTGATTTTTAGAGTGTTCTCTATTTTTGATATTTTTATCTATTTATTCGTTGCGTGTAGACGTTGATGTGCCCGAAGAATTCATGGGAGAAGTGCTAGTGAAAAAGTAAGGTCCAAAGCAGGAGCAAGAGCTTTTCTAAGGCACGTTGTGTTTTGATCATGTTGATCCCATGTTTTAAAATTGTATTATTTCAAACTATTGCATGCTAGTTTAATTAAAAGTGATTTCAATTAATATGGAATTAGTTAATCAACCATTTGATTATGTCACTTTGTCACTATTAATTTGGAATTAGTTAATCAACCATTTGATTATGTCACTTTGTCACTATTAATTTGGAATTAGTTAAAATTGTATTATTTCAAACTATTGCATGCTAGTTTAACTAAAAGTGATTTTAATTAATTTAGAATTAGTTAATCAACCATTTGATTATGTCACCTTGTCACTATTAATTGCTCGAGTCCCCCATCAGGTCTCCAACAGTAGAGCATGGTCCCGAAGATGATCTCGGACCCGATCGCGGGGGCATGGTCGATGAAGACACTCGGGTTGACGTTGTTGCGGTGGTCGATGCTGGAGAGTTTGTCGTGGATTGATGACGGGAAAATGGGCGTGAACCCTCCTCCACATCATTAGAGACAAGTTAATTAAGTTTAATTTAAAATATTACTAAGAGAATCAGGTATTGCAGGTACATTACTTCCAGAATTCATATATTTACATAAAAATTCTGTTAATTACATCTCTTTGCGAGAAAAACCCTGATTAAGAATTCCAACATAAAAATTTACATCAAATTGCAACATATGAGAATTACAACAATATAAAAGAGAGTCTTCAATCCTAGTGTCGCGGGCGAATGCTTTCTTAGGGGCATTTTAAATGTTTTCATATTGATTGAATTTTTTTATTTGCTAATCGGCCACTCAAGTGCTGTAGCCGAATGTGCAAGCAATTCTGCAGTTGTGCTTGAACGTGCACCATTTGGACAAAGTCTTGTTGGTTTTTATGGGTCTCATTGGTAAATCCTCTTGTTAACTGATTTAAGGAGAAGTAATCAGCGCACTTTGCTTTGCTGCGTCCAGTGTAGGTGTTGGCTGTGTACATGCACGCAAACTGATCACATGCATTATTTAGTCTGGTATTTGCATGTGTCATATGGTTGGAACATGGGTCCACTGGCCAATCAATTAATGGAGAAAGTCATTAGCACATGGAACCCTTTTAATCTGGCACTTATCCATACATGCAGCAGTACTCCTTTGTGACGTGAGATGATGTGTTTCTTTTCCTTTATTTCTTTACTTGGTGGATCCACTAATCTAGTGTTTAGCTCGTGCATGCATGCCGTGTATGAACGTGGGCTAGTATGGCGGTATGCAAGGGTCCAAAATTCGGCGAAATTGGGCGAAATCCCGGTGAAATCTCGGATTTCGGACCCCTCCGAGATTCAAAATCCTGGAAAATTCAAAAAAATTTAAAAAAAATTCAAATCTCGGATTTCTCGGCGAGATCTCGGCAATTTCGGGCGAAATCTCGGCAATCTCGGGCGAGATTTGATGTTTTTTTTGCCGGATTTTGATTTTTGTGCATTGTATTTGCTTGGGTTTAGGATCAAGATCATCCACAAAAAATTTCAAAATTTTTTAACATGTTTTTGACCATTTTTTGGTCGGTTCAATATGTCGGTTAGGATTTTTCGAATTTTTAAATTTTTTTCAATATTGATTATCTTCTGAAAATTTTATGGGAATATTATGGATGTGTTAGGACCATTCACAAAAAATTTCAAAATTTTCTAAAGTGGTTTGAACTTTTTTAATACATAGGAACTTTTCTAGTGCATTGAAACAGCAGAGAGAAATGATATCTGATACTGACATTGATAGTTGGAATCAATCTATGTATGACTATGAGAGAATAGTGGAGTGGAAACAGTGGTACAAAACCCACTTCAAAATTATTGAATGACATATATTGAAAAATAAAATTTAAAACCTAAGATAACATGTATTTATAAATGGGTACAGTACTAACTCACCTATGTATATATGGGCGGAGATTCACATATACATGATCAGCGCTCATATTTATGGCATTGATCTTTTCTTACTGGTCAAAATTCAAAACTACAGGTGGTTTCAAAGAAAGAACCTCCCTTAATACATAGGAACATATATAAAACTTTTCAAATAACTTGAAGTTCATTTGTTACATTTGAAAAATCAAAAACTGATTTTATATACGATTTTTATCACGACTTTACCACTGTTAGATTTTTTAAAAATTCCTCATGATTGATCATCATCTCAAATTTTTATGGAAACATTAGTGATGTGTTAGGACTATCCAAAAAAAATTTCAAAATTTTTTGACGTATTTTGAACCATTTTTGAGCCAGTTCAATTTGGCCGAGATCTCGGTGATTTCGTCCAAGATCTCGGATTTCCCGGTAGAAAAAAAACCGGATTTGAAATTTGGTTTTTGCAATTCGTCCGGATTTTATCCGAAATTTCCGAATCTCGCCGAAATTTCGGATTTCGGGAACCTCCGAGATTTGACTCAAAACGAGATTTGGAACCTTGGCGGTATGTACGTAGGGCACAATATTCATTTTTAGAAAACCTATACATACTCGTGCGTTGCTACGAAAAACAAAATTGATAACGAAAAATAAAAATAAAAAAGTTATTTCACAAAATCAAACATCTATTTTAACGCTTCGTCTCTTGCGAAAGCTGGCTAATTAAAGCAACGCTTCGTTTCTTGCGTAGGGCAATTAAGTAGGGCAATTAAACAAAGCAATTAATGACGTGTGAAGAACAGACCACTGCCACCAAGTGCTGTTTTAGAATAGTAGAGATACACCTAGTATAATAGGATTTTAATCTGTTATATCATTTTATTTTTTTCATCAAAATGTGTTGCCATTTCCTACTTCGTTGCATGCATGCATGTATTTGGGATGCGGCTATAGTGGACATGGGTTAGTGGCCATTATCTTTTGTTAATTGATTTGAGTAATTGAAATAATAATTATCCGCTTGATGCATGCATGCACTAATTTTGGCATCTCCTTTGGTCATGCTCGTCGTACGTTCATGCACGCAGGACATGGGAGTGAGGTTCATTTCCTCTTTATTTTCTTTGTTTAATTTATTTATCTTTATAGATGAAACACCTATTAATTTGGTCATATTCTATTGCTTAATGGGTCAAGGAAATACTTGATCTCTGCATGCACGCTGCCACCATGCATTTTTTTGGTGGAACGGAAGAGATGTCACCCATGCATTAATTTGGCTGGCATACGGGCCTACTAATTATTTTTTTATATTGCAGCATATACTCACACTACAGGAATCCGATACTTTTTCGTCGGCCTAAATTATTTTCGTCGGTATTTTCCAAGCCGACGATTACAGTAAGTATTATCGTCGGTTTAAACGGAACCGACGAAAATAATGTTATTTTCGATGCAGGTATAAGCCAGCGAAAACATCAAATTTATTTTCGGTTGGATCGGCCGACGAAACTAGATCGTATATTCGGCTGGCTAGCGAAGCGAAAAACCATCGGATAAAGGTTGCCCTACCGCCGCTGCGCCAAAACCTTCCAGCCCTCGCGGCGCACCTACGCCTCGGCCCCGCCGCCACTTCCGCACTGACCGCCCTAAGACGCGCCGTAAGACGCCGTCCGTGCTCGCCCCCCTACCGCCTCATCCACCCTTGCCTACCCCGCGGCCGCCCGCTCTCCAGCCCGCACCCGCCTCCCCACTCCAGCCAGCCCGCCCCGTCGCGTTCGCGCGCCTCGGCCCGCCATCACGCCGTCCGCCCCCACCTCCCCCGCGCTCGACCCCCGGTCACCGGGTCCGCCCCTGCCTCCCCCGCGCTCGACCCCCGGCCGCCGGGTCCGCCGCCGCCTCCTGCGCGCCCACCCCCTATTCGCCAGCTCGCCCGCGCCGCCTTTTCTTGAGGTATGCATGGCTTTCGGCGTTAACCCCTATGTGCACCCTTTCTTTTTGGCTCTGTGTTCTTGATTGAGATTTGCTGCAGAGAAACAACCATGGATGGATAAGTTGCAGGTCCTGCAGAAGCTGGCTGCCGATGAGAAGACCTCTGCTAGGATCTTCAAAGCGCTTGCTGATCCACCAACCACTAGCCTTCAACGCCTTAAGGTGATCAACTCTGTTTATGTTCATATCGATCCAATGATATACATTCAACAACGGAGTTACTTGGAGGAAAAACAGTTATCTTGTAAACAATTCAATGCAATACAAAATGGTCATAATTTTGTGTATTCTGCTTCATGGGCTCAACTTCCTTGCTGCAAATACTAAGGCTCTCACGACTGGTGGTCTCCCTACCTTTATCGATGTTGGCAATAGCTTTGGAGCTCCCGCAATTGTAGAAGACAATATAATGCATCAGGTTCTTCTTATCTTGAACTCAACTTTAGTAAAATATGGTGTCAGGCCAATTAATCAGTTTATAGCTCATGCTGTATAGTTAACCATGACGCCGTGTGTTGCCTTTTGTTTCTTTGCTCTCAATCAGTTGGTCAAAAATGGAAAGAGGGTAGTCATGATGGGGGATGACACATGGATACAGTTATACCCTGAACACTTCAACAAGTCATTTCCATACCCATCTTTTAATGTTAAAGATCTTGACACTGTATGTCATCTATTCTGTATCATTCTTGTCCTTGTTCTGTTCTGAGCTGTATTCGCCATCCATTTAATTTCCATGGAATCATCAATCGAATTGTATGTATCAGGTAGACAATGGTGTTATTGCTCACTTGCTTCCACACCTGGTGGTCCCCATTTTACTCACAGAATGTAATTGACACATTGAAAAGTCTTTCCACACCTGGTGGTCCCCATGAGAATACTTGTACACCGCAGAATGATGTAGAAGCATGGATGAGGAGATATGCTGAAGCGCTCTGTGTGAATTGTTGGCAGGTAGTACGAACTGCATTTGTAGTTTTTTTGAGAGGAGAGGGGTTCTTGTGTGGTCCTAGTTCTATCTTTGATCTTTAGCTGTCTTTTGTAGGTAAAGAGATACATTGATCTATATTCTTCTACTTCTGTTATTGGATTTCCCGCAGAGGATCTGCACCGTGTTGCAGACCTGTATTCAAAAGCTCAGGCAAACTGGTCAGCTGCCCTGAGGTCTACATGTTTATCAGAAATGGGTAGTCAAGAGGAATTTAAGGAGAGCGCAAATTCAGCTCTGCAGTTGCAAATTAATGCATACTCTGACTTCTTGGAGAGCTTTGCAAAGCTTGCTCGCTCTGCATGGACAGAGTTTGATTTATTGTTGATGGGCATCGGTCTTTTACTTATGATACTGTCAGTTATTACTCAGGCATGTGTGCTTGTGAAGCTGAGTACTATTTGTCAACATTCAGATCAGGAAATAGCCAGGTCAAGGGTCATTCCCAAATTTTCCTTTGCTTTTACATTGGTTGCAATTCGAGCAGCGAGTTTCCTATCCAATAGCTATATATGTGAGTTCGTCAAATATACCAGTCTCACTGTTCATTTTGAAATTGTTTTGGTATATCTACTCATTTGTCATTTTTTTCTTGTCATGCAGTGGCAGAAGGTAGAGTTGCAAACTTTCTCTTGGCCACAAGTTGCATTGCCAGTGTGTGGCACTCAACCACAAAAGGAAATTTCAGCATAGAAGTTAATATTCCTGTCACACTGAATCTGTTGAAATTTTCAGATGAAGCTTACCAACAAGAAGATTATGGCGAGGAGGCGCTCTTTTGCACCCTTTGCAATGTGAAGGTACTTGATGTTTAGCATTGTTTCATCTCAGAGAGCATAAATATGCATAAATCAGTATTGAGGAACTTGCTGAAAGTTCTTTAAAATCCATCTGCTTGATTGTGTGGTTTGAGAAACTTCTAATGTACTAGGTGTTTGTGTTAATAAATTCACAGAATTGTTGAAATCCACATTTACTATCAACCTAGCTAATTAATTGTAAATATGCATAAATCAGAATTGTTGAGGCCTCCCTATTAACTTTCAATTTCCCAGACAATGGTGACATTTAAACTTTCTGACACTCGACCTGTATTACTGATGTGTTTAGTTCGTATTGGAATGCCAGCTCTACTGCTTGTTGCATTTGACTTGCCATTAGTTGTTGCTCTTTCCTGTCATTACATTTCCCTTTTATCCATTACTGCCCTTCGTCATGTTAGATGTAATTTGCAGCATTATCCATTACTGCCCTTCGCCATGTCTGCACTTGGTATTTTTAATAGTTGTGCAGTTTCTTCTCTTTTTATTTTGGAGAATTCATGGTTTTTTAATTTTTTTTTAATTTTAAAAAGGTATTTTCGTCGGCCTAAACTGACGAAAATAAGTTTTTTATATTTTAAAAAAGTATTTTTGTCGGCCTAAACCGACGAAAATAAGGTTTTTTTTTAAAAAAATTAAAAAAGTAATTTCGTCGGCTTAAACCGACGAAAATAGAAGAAAATTGCCGACGAAAATACGGACTTTAAAAAAGTAATTTCGTCGGCTTAAACCGACGAAAATAGAAGAAAATTGCCGACGAAAATACGGACTCCACGTCAGTAGATACGGAAACAGCCACTATTTTCGTCAGCCTCTCCGGCCGACGAAAATATACCTATTTTCGTCGGTTGCCGACGAAAATACATGTATTTTCGTCAACATAATTTCGTCGGTCTATTTTCGTCGGTAAACCGACGAAAATAGCTATTTTCGTCGGTTTTCTCCATATTTTCGTCGGTTTTAGGCCGACGAAAATAATACGGATTCCTGTAGTGTCACTCATGATTCGTATCCGCTTTAAGGGACCGAACCTAAGAAACGGGTCTTCATTTTCTCACCCTTATTCCGTATCCATTAATAGGACCGAGCAAGGACGTGAGGCCTTGATACATCTCATCCTTCCGTATCCACTAGCTAGTGAGACCGAATAAGGACGTAAGGCCTTGATACATCTCACCCATATTCCGTATCCACTATAGGACCGAACAAGGACGTGAGGCCTTGATACATCTCACCCCTGTTCCGTATCCACTATGAGGACGAATAAGGATGTGAGGTCTTAATACATCTTACCCTTGTTCTGTATGCACTTTCTTTTATCTTCTAGATTTCTTCAAATTAAAGCACCAGCGCCGGGCTGCTCTTTTTCTTTCTTTTCTTTTTGTGCTAGCTACGTTTCTCCCTCCTCTTCTCAAGTGCTTGCTCAAAAGCCTTTTTTTTTCCTTCTAAAACTCTCCAACCATCCCTTCCTCTCTACCTCCATCCTCTATTTACAGAGCAAGATGGAAGAGTGGATGCTTCTTTGAGGAGGTTACAGCAACTGCTTCGTATGCATGCAGCCGCAACCGCTATTAATTTCCTCTGCACGAATGTGGATGCGGTTTAGTCTTACTCCTGCATATGCGTATGGTGAGTGTGGCTCAGCTTCCTTCCGAACTGCATGGTGAGTGTGGCTCAACTCCTGGACGTATGATGTGCCTGGATTCGTGCATGTGGCTCAACTTCCTCAACAGTCTAACACCTCCCTAGGCCATTTTCAGTGGCAAGTTTCATTTCACGGTTTTTAGGAGTACTGCATCATCTAAAGGGGTTTGAGTTGATAAATAAAACAAGGTCTCCCAATGCATAGTTTCATCTTGCGGTTTCATAGACTAGACATAGCATTAATTAATTGTTACATAGTGTTGTGAGTGGGAGGATAAAACGGATGCGTCTTAGTGGAGTTTTATTCTATTTCCAATGCGTTGGAAATAGTGGGCATCCAGTTTCAACCAGATGAAACTGGTCTCCTCTCTCTCCTCATAAATTTTTTGCTATGTCACTACTTTTGCTAATATGTCACTTCATTAAGTGATAATGAAACTCCCATTATGAATGGCCATATTGCATGCATGCTTGGCTGCAAACATGACCCACTGTGTACTCTTCCCTACTTAATTAATGGACAAAGTAATTAGTATTTCTAAGTGTCTTGATCTGCATTGTTGCCGCATGTACAGGTTGTGAACGTCACTACTACAGAACTGGGCATCACAAGCGGTATATTACAAGCGGTTAGGTGCGAACCGGTTCTGGCCCACGCACCAGAAGCGGTTCGTGAGCAACGGGCGGGAGGGGGTCTCTAGAAGCGGTTGGTCATACGAACCGCTTGTGTTAACAACCATCACAAGCAGTTTGTTTACCAAACCGCTTATGAATTATCACAAGCGGTTTGAGACCTCAACCGCTTGTAGAGATTTATATTTAGAAGCGGTTCGTGTATCAAACCGCTACTGAAGTCTTGGTTTTAGAAGCGGTTTGTTTGTCAAACCGCTTCTACAAAGTCGGCGGTTTGACATACAAACCGCTTCTAGAACTCAACCTTCAGAAGCGGTTTGTATATGAAACCGCTTCTAGAATCCCTCCCGCCCAGCGCTTTAAACTTCTTCTTCCTCCCCGAGCCAACAGTCTGATGAACAGAGAAGGGCCGAGCACTGTTCTTCCGGGGAGGTGCTGCCCAAATTTTTTGTTTTGAAATTGCTGGTGATTTAGCTTCAAATTAAGTGTTTTAAGGTCAGTAAGAGCATGTTAGCATCTTTCTCACCTACATATTGCTGTTTTTTATGCATTGGATGTGGAGAAATCATGATTTATTCATGTTGAAATGTGTTGCTTTGCTAGGTAGAACATGTTGAAATGTGTATGGTATGAAGTTGTTCCCCAAAATTTATTTTGTATGCTTTTTTGTTATGGTATGAAAATGTATGGTGATCTAGTTCAAAATATGACATTGCAATGAAGTAATTAGTAGTGTATAAAATAAAATAGGAAAACATGTTAAGGATAAAAAATAATTACAAAGGTAGAAAGGGATAAAAAAAATAATTAGAAAGGTAGATCTTTAATTGCATGAAGGTGTAGGTGGGGTTGTTTTTCTTGGAGAAGAAAAAAATATATGAAATTATAACTTGTTGTAGATGAACCGGCAATGGATGTACAATGCGGACCGTCGATCGAGAGAGTTCATTGATGGCGTCAAGTGCTTTTCTCGATCACGGCCATTGCATTCCTGCCTCCAGGCAGCTTCATATGTTGTCCGTGCGTAGATTTCAAGAACGAGAAGGAGCACTCACAGCGATGGCAGGTTATGAACCATTTGATGATGAGAGGTTTCATGCCAAACTATACCAGTTGGACCAACCATGGCGAAGACGAGGAAGACGATAAAGAAGACGAGGAAGAAGAAAAGGGATTCAAAAATATCTTGGACGCCACGCAATGCTATTCCGTGGGAGGTACACTCAGTGACTTTGGTGATGATGAGCTGGACCAGATGCTGTGTGACGGTGAGGGAGACTACACAGATGAAAGACAGTTCGAGAAATTCCAGCGCATGTTAGAGGACCACAGAACTTCTTTATACCCAAATTGTGGGCAGGAGCACAAGAAGTTGCGTACCACACTTGAACTTATGCAATGGAAGGCCACAAATAGTGTGTCAGATAAGGGATTCGATGAGTTGTTGACACTCATAAAGAAGTTGCTTCCAGAAGATAACACTCTGCTGAATCTACATATGAAGCAAAGGAAGTCGTGCATCCTTTGGGACTGAAAGTACGTAAGATACACGCATGTCGTAACGATTGCATCATGTATCGCAATGCGTATGCCAATTTGGGTGTTTGTCCAGTGTGCAAAGAATCACGGTATAAGGTGAAGAGAGATGATCCAGGTGAAATAGATGGGGAGCGTAAGAAGAAGAGACCTCCACTAAAGTGTTGTGGTATTTTCCTGTGATTCCCGATTGAAGCGTATGTTTGCTAACAAAACGCATGCCTGCATGATGCGTTGGCACAAAGAAGAGCGTAAAGATGACGGTATGCTTAGACACCCCGGCAGATGGATCACAAGTGGAGGAAAGTCGATCGGACGCACTGCACTTCGCACAAGAGGTGAGAAACATAAGGTTTGGGTTAAGTACCGATGGGATGAATCCTTTCGGAGAGTTGAGCAGCAACCATAGCACCGGCCTTGTTACACTATGTATGTATAACATTCCTCCATGGCTGTGCATGAAGCGAAAGTACATCATGATGCCGTTGTTGATCCAAGGCCCCAAGCAACCTGGAAATGACATCGATGTCTACCTGAAACCATTGGTTGCAGATCTTGTGATGTTGTGGGAGGATGGTGCACGGGTATGGGATGAGTACAAAAGGGAGTATTTCACCCTACGTGCATTGTTATTTGTAACAATCAACAACTGGCCTGCTCTCGGTAACCTGTCTGGCCAAACTATCAAAGGATATAGAGCTTGTGTCCAATGCTTAGATGAAACGGACACATGTACCTGAAAAACTCTCGAAGGTTGTCTACATGGGCCACCGTGAGGTTTCTTCCTACGAGTCACCCATGGCGGAAGAAGTGCAGGAAATTTAACTGCAAGTAGACCTTCGTGCTAGGCCTCAAAGATCGCATCGGGCCACATGTACTTGCTATGGTAAAGAATCTGAAAGTAGTATTCGGAAAGGGTCCTGAAGCAAACTGCGTGCAGAATGAGGATGGTCAGGCGCCAATGTGGAAGAAGAAGTCAGTATTTTGGGACTTGCCTTATTGGGAAGTCTTGGAGGTTCGTCACTCACTTGACTTCATGCACATCACGAAGAATGTTTGCTTGAACCTGCTAGGCTACATAGATATGTATGGCCAATCAAAAGATACACTGCAAGGTCGGAAGGACCTTAAACTCTTGGAACTGAGGAACGACCTACATCCGGAAAAGAGAGAAAAAGGACAACATTACCTACATCCTGCGAGCTACACTCTAAGCAAAGAAGAGAAAAAAAAGCATGATAGAGTGCCTGAATAGTGTGAAGGTCCCTTCCGGATACTCATCAAATGTAAAGAGACTCATAAACACGAAAGAGAATAAAATCGTACACCTGAAATCCCATGACTGTCTTGTGTTGATGACACAATTGCTCGATGGCTATAAGAGGTATACTTCCCGAGTGGGTACGGGGGATAATCACAAAGCTGTGTTCTTTTTTCAACGCGATTTGGCATAAGGTCATCGACCCAGATAAACTAAGTAAGCTACAGGATGACGTAGTACAAAGTGTGGTTTGTCTTGAGATGATATTTCCTCCTGCTTTCTTTGATATTATGGTTCATCTCACTGTTCACCTTGTCAAAGAGATAGGTATTCTCGGACCCGTGTATCTGCACAAAATGTTCCCTTTCGAGAGGTACATGAGTGTGCTAAAGAAGTATGTTCAGAATCGTTCTCGTCAGGAAGGATGCATTGCCGAGGTTATGGGACAGAGGAGGTGATTGAATTTTGTGTGGATTACATTAATGATCTAAATCCGATCGGCGTCCCTATATCACGCCATGAGGGCAAAGCTACGGGGAAAAGGGACACTAGGAAGGAAAGCAAGTGCATGCAATGATCTTCTTACATTTAAGCAAGCACATTTCACGGTTTTGAAACAATCAACTGTGGTGGCCCCGTATGTTGTTGAGCACAAGAGTATTCTACGCCGTGAATTCCCTGGGAGGTCTGAGGATTGGATAACACTGAAGCACATGGATTCTTTCGGCGCTTGGTTACAAAACTACATCCTTTTCAAAGGGTCAGACAATGAATAATTGCAACGATTGGCACGGGGACCTTCTATTGAAATCGTGACATTCAAGGGGTACGAGATAAATGGTTACACATTTTACACCAGATCCTGTGATGACAAGAGCACCAATCGTAACAAATGGTGTCCGTATAGATGCCGAAGACAACAAAGGAAAGGTGGACACATATTATGGTTTCATAGAAGAGATATGGGAGCTTGACTATGGACCTTTAAAGGTCCCTCTATTTAAGTGCCAATGGGTCAAACTGACTTTAGGCGGCGTAAAGGTCGACAAATACGGCATGACAACCGTTGACCTCACGCAAGTCGGCTATAGGCGTGAGCCGTTTGTCCTTGCAAATGATGTGAGACAGGTCTTCTATGTAATAGACATGTCAAGCAAGCCTAAGAAGCAGAAAGATAATAATAATAATAAGCCAAAGCGACACGTGGTTCTCCAAGGCAAACGAAGGATTGTCGGAGTTGAGGACGTCACAGATGAGGAAGACTATAGTCAGTTCGACGAGCTCCCTCCTTTTGCGGTGGATGTTGACATAAGCCTCCTGAATGACACAGACCTGGATGCTCCTTACATACGTCACGATCATAACGAAGGAAGACTTGTAAAGACATAGTATGGTACTACTTAAAATGTAGTACTACTGTATAAACTTATTTATTTGAACTTGTGTGATAATTTTTATACGTGTCTTATACTGCTTATTTGAAATAAACCATATAAAGAATATACAATAAAGAAATTAACCCTATAGAATAAACAATAAGGAAATAAAGAATATAAAGGATAAACAATAAAGAAATAAAGAATATAAAGGATAAACAATAAAGAAATAAACCTTATGGAATAAACAATAAAGAAATTAAGAATAAACAATAAAGGAATAAACAAATTAAATAAAGAAAGTAAAAGAGACAAATG
Source organism: Rhipidocladum racemiflorum (assembly GCA_036346355.1). Taxonomy (NCBI): domain Eukaryota; kingdom Viridiplantae; phylum Streptophyta; class Magnoliopsida; order Poales; family Poaceae; genus Rhipidocladum; species Rhipidocladum racemiflorum. Next base: position 63,195,048 of record CM070570.1, read on the forward strand.
AAATAAAGAAAGTAAAAAAGAAAGGCTCATGGGCGCGAGTGGGGCTCGAGCAGGCGACCTCGTGGTTGCTCGCACTCAAGCGCCCGCTTAGCCAGGGGAGGGAGAGTTCTTGTTAACCTGAATAGGCAACGCAATGTTTTAAGTATTATGTGTCGGTACTATTACAAGCGGTTCCAATTAATAACCGCTTGTAGAGAGGGATACTACAAGCGGTTCCAATTAATAACCGCTTGTAGAGAGGGATACTACAAGCGGTTCCAATTAATAACCGCTTGTACAGATCTCTCTCTACAAGCGGTTCCAATTAATAACCGCTTGTACAGATCTCTCTGTAACACCCCAAAATTTTGCTTTTCTTAAATCTATGTGTGATGTGACATTTTGGTGAATTTTTGGAATTTTCTGGAATTTATTCGGATTTATTTGGAATTTATTTGAATTTATTCCATTTTGAAATAATTAAAGAATTAAACTTTGCAAATAAAATTTTGTTGGAAATATTTTATTTGAGTCCCAAACGCCCTAAAATATTTTCCAGAATTTTTCTGGAATTTTTCTGAGTCTTTTGCTATTTTTAATGAATTAAATGAATTACTAGGAATTATTTTAATTATTAAATCGCTGAAAAATGCGAGTGGGTTTGCACTGTTCATCCGACCGAGCCCGAGTCAGACTCGAGTTCGAGTCCGACCCGAGCCAGCCGACTCGACCGAACCACGTTCGAACCCAAACCCACGGGGACCGTCGGATCGAGATCAGCGGTCATGATCGACCCGACTGACCCGAGCCGCGGTTTGGACCGGACCGGTCGCGCCGCGGCGATCGTGGCGTGCATCGCACCACGTGGACGGCTCCGTGTCGTCTTCCCGTCCGTCTCCGACTCGAGAGCTCCGCCAGAGCCGCTGCGTCTGCTAGGGTTTCACGGATTGGCGCGACGCCGAGGCACTATTTAAAGCCCCGAGGCCACCCGTTGAAGCCCGTCGCCGTGCGCATCTTTCGCCTCAAGTTTGAGCCTAGCCGCCCGCATAGCTGCAATTGCTCGCCGTGGTTCCTTCCTCTCTCGCCCGGTTTTGCGCGCCGCCAGTCGTCGAGCCGTCTCCGCCGCCAAAGAGCAGATCCGGACTCCTCGCTTTGAGACGCACCCGAGAGTGCCTTTCATCTCGTCGGAGGAGCCCCAAGGCGCCGCCGCGTGGTCGCCTTCCCCAACTCCGGCGAGCAGCGCCACCGCAACGCGCCATCATCGCCTCGACACGCCAACCGCTCGATCAAAATCCAACGATCCAGGTGAGCCCACGTGCAACCAAAACCCTAAAACCTAGATCGGATCGGACCGTTGGATCTAGATCCAACGCCCACGATCGCCGTGTACTCTATATGATGTTAGCCTAGGGTAGATCCGACCGTCCGATCTAGATTGAACGGCCGTGATCATGCCACGAAGCCGCCGCTGCGGCGTTGAGTCATCGACATCGCCGCGTGCGCCGGCCGAGCTGGCGTGATCGCGTGTCACCGACATGCGGGGCCCGCATGATGATGTCTCGCCCGAGAAACCTCACCGCGTGCACGTGACCCATCGACGGTGGGACGCGTGTCGACCTCAGTAGCCGTGAGGCCACGCCCACCATGGGCCGTCCGGCCGTGGGACTCGATCCATGGGCCGAGACACGTGGCAAAGACCGGCATGCCACGTGGCATGATGACGTCATGCTGACATCATCATGGAGGCCGTTCGGTGCTGACGTCAGCAGGTCACTGTGGACCAATCACAGGATGACACGTGTCCAGGCTGACGCAATAATTAATTTCCGAAAAAGAAAATGATTTAATAATTCGGTTTAATAATTGAGTTGAATTTTAAAACTTCAAACGCTTATAACTTTTGCGTTTCAACTCCGATTTGAGTGATTCAAATTTCTAAATTTGTATAAAATTGAGATCTACCTAAATATGAATTTTATTTAATTTTTGGACTAAAGTTTTTCTCTGTAAAATTATTTAATTGATTATTTAAACTTTAAATAATCATAACTTTTGCATTTTAACTCCGATTTGAACGATTCCAGTTCCTAAAAATCCAGAAAATTATGTTCTCTCTGTTTATGGATTTTATTTGGATGTTTGGGCACTGTTTGTCCACTTTTTTATTCTTTTGTTGCTATTTGCACGCCAGAACGAGTAGACGTGGAAGTCTTAAGGATTCGAAGGAGAAGTGTTGACTCAAGATCCAACTCAAGACCAAGAACAAGTACTTTTTGAAGGCAAGTTATGCTTTGACCATGTTGATCCCATTTTGAAATCTATTTTGGTTCAAATTATTGCATGCTAGCTCAATTAGAAAATACTTTATTTAAATATGGGAGATTAGATAAAAACCAAATTGCTGTACGACACCTTGATTAATTAGATATGTGCCATGACCCCTTGTCACCCTAGTTGTGGTTTATTAGTTGGACATAATCAAATTGCCAACATGGGTTCTAGACCGTTGTAGTATATTGCTTAGACTTGCTACGTGCTCATAACATGATTTTGGACAATCAAATGTTAATATTGACTTAATGATATATTGAACCTGTTTTGGAAAGGTATCATGTGATGTTGATAGCACGTGGTGCTTGGTAATCAAGCTGGGTTTTGATAAATAGTTTTCGGCCGGGGCATGTGGCAAGAATGATCAGGTGGGCCAGTGTGGCACCGGGGATGTTGATTTGGTTCTTCGGGTAGTCTTGCCCTGGTCACTCTAAGGACTTAACCTTGCAAGCCTTTGAACTGGGTCATACTTGCAACCACATGGCTGGAATGGGACGGCCCTAGTTGACTAAGTCGCTAAGGACTCACTTGTGGAGCCTCGTGGTGTCAATTACACCGCTTGTGTGATTGTGCGGGGAGCGATCGTGGCGTGGCCGGATACCCATCTAACGGTGTGTTGGTCCCATACTTCGCCTTGGCTAAGGGAAGGGATGGTGTAGAGCACGAACCGGAGAGGACCACTGTGTTGTTTGAGGCTTAAAGGCTTTGTTACTGAACTCGCCTTTGTGGTGTTTGACTGTATCTTGTGGGTAAAGTGCATAACCTCTGCAGAGTGTAGAATCTATTCGAATAGCCGGAGTCCACGATCGGACAATGCTCGGGATTACTGATCAAGGGTTAGACTTTACGAAAATAACTTGGATTTGAAAGGTTGGTTTGGAGTAATAACGAGGTTGATGAAAATGTGGACTAGGATGGGAAAGATGTTTACTAAACTCCTTGAACGATTATTTATGCTTTACTTGTTTCTCTGCGTCGAATCTACTTATGATACTTGTCAAATCTTGTTTCATCGCAAATATACCTTAAGCTATTCCTTTGTACCAAGCCATGCATATAGTATATTAGCTTGCATTCTGTGCATGACTTGCTGAGTACCAAGTACTCACCCTTGCCACAATACAACACCAGTTGAAGAGGAGACTACACCAGCCTTGGAGGAGGAGCTCCACGAGGAACCGTCTACTTAGGGAGCGAGCCCAGTCAGTTGCCTGTGGTATACTGGATGGCGCCACGAAGTTATCTTATTTTCCGCTGCTATTATTTCTCTTTTAATAAGTTTCGCCCTGCGAGGCGTACATTTGTAACTTGACCTTAAGGTCGGGTAACCAGTTTGATTATTTAATTAAAGTACTTTATTAGTATCGAGTGGTATGATTGTGATATTTACCGATGTTAAGACTGTGTGCACTAGCGCGTTCCTGGACTAGTGCTGAATACACAGAGGGTCCGGATTTGCAAATTCGGGGTCCCGACAGAGGTGGTATCAGAGCCAGGCTGACCGTAGGCTCAACCCTAGCTAGAATGGTCGTAGAGAGGTTAAAACCTATTTTCTAAAAGCTAAAAAGTTCGTCAAGATAAGAAATGATATCTCGACTTACCCCCTTCTCTCTTTTCTTGTCTCTTGCTGAATTTTTCCTTACCTTGTCACGATTCAAAAATTTCGAGTTCTTACGTGAGCATCTTGTGACAGATGGAGGGAGAGTTCAACTACGTTGATCTGGAGGTTGGTCACGCCGCGGAACTTTGGCACATGCTACAGACTCTCGGAGATTTTGAGAAGCCCCAATACCAAGTGGAAGTGATCAGACAAGCAGGATTGATCAAGGCTTGTGACGTGAAGATTGAGGTACCTGCTAGGAAGAAGGGCCCAGGCAATCGCCCGATACACTGCACTGCCAGAAGGTCTACAATGCAGATGGGTATCCAAGAAGTGTCACGACGAGCAATGCGGCACATTACCCGCATCTACGCCGGAGAATTGGAGAGCACGGTGTTCCGTTATCATCCGCGCAGCGATAACCTTCTTGACCCGAAGGCGATTCAGGATGAGAATGCCATGGTCACACAGTTGGCACGACTTGTTGTCGCCCAGGAGGATGTACTCGATGATACAAGCAAGGAGCTACAGAAGGCCCGCAAGGAGATCACGACAGAGAAGAACAGATGGCGGGAAGCTCAGGAGTATGTGTCACACCTTTTGAGAAGGATTGACGAGTTGGAGATGACTTTGTACGGACTGCAGCGAGCCAATGCTCGAGCTGCACGAGCCAGACCGAGGAGGAGCGAGCTTGAGGAGGACACTGCATCTTCGACTACCACAGACGACCACGATTCTTTGGACATGGCAATCGTTCGCACCTATGCCGCAAAGATCCGTACCAGGCCGTGGAGGTTTTCGATGAGTGAGCGTAGGTTCTATAGTGAGACTCCTTCACGAGTCGCATCATAGAATAAAGAGTCACCCTTTAGGCATTGGACTCCAGTGTTAGATCGATTTGGATTTTCATTGCTTGCTGAGTGTGCAGTATGTGTTGCAATGCCCCTAGGCATTGTAAGCAACCATACCAAGTTACTATTGATTAAGATAATAAAGTTGGACCTTAAAGTTACACCTTTTGCCCCGCATAAGTTCCATATTACTTGTCTATCCTTATTTCCCTCTCATCTCTAAAAGCCTAGAGCAAATCGACAGATGGTGAACACCCGCGGAAACCTTGGAAGCAATGGAAGCGGTTCTCGGCCAGCAGAAAACCCCAATGATGGAGCACCAAAGATCGCCATCGACATACAGAATTTTGGAGCATTTCTTGCTTTGCTCGGACTCGATTGATGCATGCTATGATGCAACAGATGCAACACGTCCTTTGCCAGGCCACGCTGATTAATCAAGTTAATCGGGGACAACGCCGTAATACAAGACCGCCGAGTTCATGAGGACTCACCCACCCACATTTTTCCGGGAATGCCAATCCATTGGAGGCCGATGATTGGTTAAGATCAATTGAGAGGAAGCTACACATCGCTCAATGCATGGGAAATGAGAAGGTACTCTACGCTTCTCATCGGTTGGAAGGAAACGGCGAATGGTGGGAGAACTTCGTGCCACGCATGAAGAGAACCCCAAGATATCACTTGGGAAGAGTTCTGTTGCATTCCGTCATTATCATGTGCCTCGAAGGAATCATGGATCTCAAGAAGGAGGAGTTCAGAGCACTGAAGCAAGGTAATCACCCAAAGGGCCGACTACCTGAATAAGTTCATGCAGCCTTGCACGCTACGCTTTGAGGATGTAGCGGCAGATAAAGCCGCACAGCCTCGCTTCATGAAGGGACTTAACTCAGGACTATAGGTGGGATTGATCACCCACACCTTTCCAGATTTCCAGGAATTGGTGAATAAGGCGCTTATTCTTGAGGACAAAGCGCAAGGAACCGGATGAGAACAGAAGCGCAGGATGCAACAAAGAGGATCACGCCAGGAGCTCAAAGAACGCCCGAGAGTTGCACCAAATCAATTTTTCAGATTCCACCACAGAATGCTACAAGGACACCGTCACCGGCACCAAGACCCGTGAATCGTAACTATCAAACCCCACCAGCCGTAAATGCCGCTCGAGCGATCAAGAAGGAACGATGAGACGCTGCTACAATCAAGAACGAGCCAGGACACTTTGCCAACAGCTTGCCCAAAGAAGACAAATGGAGTGACCTCACCCGCTTCAATCTAGGATCCACACCGGCTAGGGCGCCAGCAGGAGTCACACCTGCATCGTGGTGAGAGGCCGAGTCAACCATGTCACCGCGGATGCACTTGAATGCTACGGACGTCGTACTGGGTAAGTTACTTGTTAACTCAGTACCTGCGACAGTTTTGTTTGATTCTGGAGCTTCGCATTCGTTTGTTTCGCAAGGCTTTGCTGCTAAAAATGATTTGGGGATTGCAAGGCTTAAATGCACGCTTGTAGTTCAAACCCCTGGTTCCGAACTCCGAACGAAAGTAGGATGTTCCGGGGTGAGAATACTAATAGATGGAACAGAGTTCCTAGCGAACCTTATTATTTTGGAGACCCAGACCTTAGATGTTATTTTGGGAATGGATTGGCTATCCAAGCACAAGGCCGTATTGGATTGTGGACGAAGGACTATCTCAGTTGAGAGCCCGAGTGGGAAGAAAGTAGAATTTCAAGCCACTGCCGTTAGGAATGGACAGCTGATGGTTAACAGTACCAAGACAATCAGCATAGAGGATGTTTCGGTAGTGAATGAGTACCCAGATGTTTTTCCGGAAGATCTACCTGGTATGCCGCTTGAGACAGGGGACATAGAGTTTGTAATAGAGCTTGTACTGCACAAAGACCGATAGCAAAGAGACCCTATCGGATGTCCACCGAGGAGTTGGTAGAGATGAAGAAACAATTTGGAGGAGTTAATGGAGAAAGGATTTATCGAGGCCGAGTTAAATGCGCCGTGGGGAGCACCGGTTTTGTTCGTCCAAGAAGAAGGACGGGAGTTTCAGGATGTGCATTGACTACCGTGCACTCAATGAAGTCACCGTAAAGAATAAGTATCCGCTACCAGGATTGACGATTTGTTTGATCACCGAGAGGAGCCGGAGTTTTCTCCAAGATTGACCTAAGATCGGGATACCATCGCTTGAAGATCCGATCGTAAGATATTCGAAAACCGCATTTTAGTCAAGATATGGACATTACGAGTTCTGATTATGTCCTTTGGTCCGACGAATGCGCCAAAGATATTTCATGAATATGATGAATAAGGTGTTCATGGAGTATTTGGACAAGTTTGTGGTCGTGTTCATAGATGATATCTTAATCTACTCCAAGACAGAGGATGAACATGCCGAACACTTGAGGCGAGTGTTGGAAAAGCCGAGGAACAGCAACTCTTCGCCAAGTTCGGCAAGTGTGATTTTTGGAAGGATAAGGTGGAGTTTCTTGGACATGTAATGATCGCAGAAGGAGTCGCCGTTGATCCGAGCAAGGTAGAAGCTGTGTTACATTGGGAGCAGCCAAAGACCGTGACCCAGATTAGAAGTTTCCTTGGAATGGCAGGATACTATCGCCGTTTCATTGAAGGCTTTTCGACAATTGCGAGACCTCTTACGCACTTGCTGAAAAAGGAGAAGAAGTTTGTATGGACGCCTTGAGAATGTGAGAAAGGATTCCAAGAATCGAAACGAGATTGACATCGGCACAGTGTTGGTTCTGGACGTCAATCAAAACTTTGATATTTATTGTGATGCATCACGCCAAGGACTTGGATGTGTGTTGATGCAGAACGGAAAGGTTGTTGCTTATGCATCAAGGCAGTTGAGGCCGCATGAGGAGAATTACCCGACACATGACCTAGAGTTAGTTGGCTAGTAGTGCATGCCTTGAAGATATGGCGTCACTATCGATCGGGAACAGATGTGAAGTGTACACGGATCATAAGAGCCTTAAGTACATATTCACCCAGTCGGATCTGAATATGAGGCAAAGGAGATGGTTGGAGTTGATCAAGGACTACAATGTTGGAATCCATTATCATCCCGGAAAGGCCAACGTAGTTGCCGATGCCTTGAGTCGGAAGAGCCATACCATGAATATGTTGATAGCCACGAATCAGGATGAGTTATGCCAGGAATTTCAGAGAATGAAGATTGAGGTGGTACCCAATGGATTCTTGGCCGCATTGGAAGTGAAACCTACTCTGAAGGATCAGATCCGAGAAGGACAGAAGGATGATGACAAGATCCGTAGGATTAAGTCCAAAATGGAGGAAGGCAAGGCAAAGGATTTCAAGCTAGATGGGCAAAGCACGTTATGGATGAAGGATCGGATTTGCGTGCCGAACAAGAAGGAATTAAAGCAACTGATTCTGGAGGAAGCCCATGACTCCAAGTATTCAATTCACCCAAGGAGTGCCAAAATGTATCAGGATTTGAAGGAAAGATTCTGGTGGCCAAGCATGAAGCGAGAAGTTGCCGAGCATGTGGCATTGTGTGACGTATGCCTGAGAGTCAAGGCAAGGCATCAGAGACCAGCAGGATTGCTACAGCCGTTAAAGATACCTGAGTGGAAGTGGGAGGAAATCGGAATGGATTTCATTACCGGTTTGCCTAAGACTCAAGGAGGTTATGACTCCATATGGGTTGTGGTAGATCGTTTGACCAAAGTAGCTCATTTTATCCCCGTGAAGACCACTTACTCGGGGGATAAGTTAGCAGAATTGTATATGATCAGGATCGTCTGTTTGCATGGAGTACCAAAAAGGATTGTATCGGACAGAGGTACCCAATTTAGATCATGGTTCTTGAATAAGTTGCATTAAGCCATGGGAACCCGTTTGAACTTCAGTACCTATCACCCACAGACGGATGGATGCATCGAGAGAGTCAATCAGACTCGGAGGATATGCTAAGAGCATGTGCATTGGCTTATGCTACCTCTTGGGATAAGAGTTTGCCGTATGCCGAGTTCGATTACAATAATAGCTACCAAGCTAGTTCTGAGATGTCACCTTTTGAGGCCTTTGTATGGTCGGCCTGGCTTGACGCCATTAAACTGGAATGAGACCGGCGGCGCCGTGTCTTCGGCCTGATATACTCCAGGAAGCTGAAGAAGCGAGATAGCCACGATTAGGGAAAGGTTGAAGATAGCTCAATCACGGCGAGAAATTCTGGCCGACAGTCGCCGGGACTTTAGTTTTGAACCAGAGGACTATGTATACCTCAGAGTTACGCCTCTCAGGGGAGTTAAGAGGTTCCATGCCAAGGGGAAACTTGCACCCCGATATGTTGGACCATTTAGGATTTTGAGCCGCAAAGGCGAAGTTGCTTATCAGCTAGAGTTGCCGCAGTCGTTGGCAGGAGTACATGACGTGTTCCACGTGTCCCAGTTAAAGAAGTGTCTCCGAGTACCTGAGGAACAGACACCGCTAGAGTCAATTGAGTTGCAAGAAGATTTGACTTACAAGTAGCATCCCGTGAAGATTTTAGACACAATGGATCGAGAGACTAGGAATAAGTCAACCCGTTTCTGTAGAGTTCAGTGGAGCAACCATGCAGAGAGCGAAGCGACTTGGGAGCGCGAAGAGGATTTGAAGAAAGAGTTTTCGAACCTATTCCTTAGTTAGCCCTGAATCTCGGGGACGAGATTCTATTAAGGGGGGGAGGTTTGTAACAACCCAAAATTTTGCTTTTCTTAAATCTATGTGTGATGTGACATTTTGGTGAATTTTTGGAATTTTCTGGAATTTATTTGGATTTATTTGGAATTTATTTGAATTTATTCCATTTTGAAATAATTAAAGAATTAAACTTTGCAAATAAAATTTTGTTGGAAATATTTTATTTGAGTCCCAAACGCCCTAAAATATTTTCCAGAATTTTTCTGGAATTTTCGAAGTCTTTTGCTATTTTTAATGAATTAAATGAATTCTTGGGAATTATTTTAATTATTAAATTGCTGGAAAATGCGAGTGGGTTTGCACTGTTCATCCGACCGAGCCCGAGTCGGACTCGAAGTTCGAGTCCGACCGAGCCACCGACTCGACCGAACCACGTTCGAACCCAAACCCACGGGGACCGTCGGATCGAGATCCAACGGTCATGATCGACCCGACCTCGACCCGAGCCGTGTTTGGACCGGACCCGGTCGCGCCCGTGCGATCGTGGCCATGCATCGCACCACGTGGATGGCTCCCGTGTCGTCTTCCCCGTCCGTCTCCGACTCGGAGAGCTCCGCCGTAGAGCCGTGCGTTAGGGTTTCACGGATTGCGCAGACGCCGAGGCACTATTTAAAGCCCCGAGGCCACCCGTTGAAGCCGTCGCCGTGCGCATCTTTCGCCTCAAGTTTGAGCCCTAGCCGCGCCCGGCATGGCTGCAATTGCTCGCCGTGGTTCCTTCCTCTCTCCGCCGGTTTCGCGCGCCCGCCGTCGTCGAGCCGTCTCCGCCACCAGAGCAGATCTGGACTCCTCGCTTTGAGGCTTTGAGAGTGCTTTTCATCTCGTCGGAGGAGCCCCAAGGCGCCGTCGCCGTGGTCGCCTTCCCCAACTCCGGCGGAGCAGCGCCACCGCAACGCCATCATCGCCCTCGAAGCACGTCAACCGTTCGATCGAAATCCAACGATCCAGGTGAGCCCACGTGCAACCAAAACCCTAAAACCTAGATCGGATCGGGACCGTTGGATCTAGATCCAACGGCCCACGATCGCCGTGTACTCTATAACGGTGTTAGCCTAGGGTAGATCTGGACCGTCCGATCTAGATCGAACGGCCGTGATCATGCCACGTAGCGCCGCGTGCGCGTTGAGTCAGCGGCGGTCGCCGCGTGCGGCCGAGCCTGGGCGTGACTGCGTGTCACTGACATGCGGGGCCCGCATGACAGTGTCTCGCCCGAGAGAGCCTCACCGTGCACGTGACCCACTGACGGGTGGGACCCGCGTGTCAGCCTCTGTAGCCGTAGGCCACGTCCACCATGGACCGTGCCGGCCGTGGACTCAGTCCATGGACCGAGACACGTGGCAGCACCCGGGGCATGCCACGTGGCATGATGACGTCATGCTGACATCATCATGGAGGCCGTTCGGTGCTGACGTCAGCAGGTCACTGTGGACCAATCACAGGATGACACGTGTCCAGGCTGACGCAATAATTAATTTCCGAAAAAGAAAATGATTTAATAATTCGGTTTAATAATTGAGTTGAATTTCAAAACTTCAAACGCTTATAACTTTTGCGTTTCAACTCCGATTTGAGTGATTCAAATTTCTAAATTTGTATAAAATTGAGATCTACCTAAATATGAATTTTATTTAATTTTTGGACTAAAGTTTTTCTCTGTAAAATTATTTAATTGATTATTTAAACTTTAAATAATCATAACTTTTGCATTTTAACTCCGATTTGAACGATTCCAGTTCCTAAAAATCCAGAAAATTATGTTCTCTCTGTTTATGGATTTTATTTGGATGTTTGGGCACTGTTTGTCCACTGTTTTATTCTTTTGTTGCTATTTGCACGTAGCAGTAGGCGTGGAAGTGCCGGAAGGATTCGAAGGAGAAGTGTTGACTCAAGATCCAACTCAAGACCAAGAACAAGTACTTTTTGAAGGCAAGTTATGCTTTGACCATGTTGATCCCATTTTGAAATCTATTTTGGTTCAAATTATTGCATGCTAGCTCAATTAGAAAATACTTTATTTAAATATGGGAGATTAGATAAATACCAAATTCTTTATCGACACCTTGATTAATTAGATATGTGCCATGACCCTTGTCACCCTAGTTGTGGTTTATTAGTTGGACATAATCAAATTGCCAACATGGGTTCTAGACCGTTGTAGTATATTGCTTAGACTTGCTCGTGCTCATAACATGATTTTGGACAATCAAATGTTAATATTGACTTAATGATATATTGAACCTGTTTTGGAAAGGTATCATGTGATGTTGATAGCACGTGGTGCTTGGTAATCAACTGGGGTTTTGATAAATAGTTTTCGGCCGGGGCATGTGGCAAGAATGATCAGGTGGGCCAGTGTGGCACTGGGGATGTTGATTTGGTTCTTGGGTAGTCTTGCCCTGGTCACTCTAAGGACTTAACCTTGCAAGCCTTTGAACTGGGTCATACTTGCAACCACATGGGTGGAATGGGGCGGCCCTAGTTGACTAAGTCGCTAAGGACTCACTTGTGGAGCCTCAGGGTGTCAATTACACCGTTTGTGTGATTGTGCGGGGAGCGTATCGTGGTGTGGCCGGATACCCATCTAACGGTGTGTTGGTCCCATACTTCGCCTTGGCTAAGGGAAGGGATGGTGTAGAAACCTGAACAGGAGAGGACCACTGTTTTGTTTTAGGCTTACGAAAGGCTTTGTTTCGTGAACTCTCCTTTGTGGTGTTTGTATGTATATTTTGGGTAAAGTGCATAACCTCTGCAGAGTGTAGAATCTATTCGAATAAGCCGAGTCCGCAGTCTTTGGACAATGCTCGGGGATTACTGATCAAGGGTTAGACTTTACGAAAATAACTTGGATTTGAAAGGTTGGTTTGGAGTAATAACGAGGTTGATGAAAATGTGGACTAGGATGGGAAAGATGTTTACTAAACTCCTTGAGCGATTATTTATGCTTTACTTGTTTCTCGCTTCCGAATCTACTTATGATACTTGTCAAATGCTTTGTTTCTGCAAATATACCTTGAGCTATTCCTTTGTACCAAGCCATGCATATAGTATATTAGCTTGCATTCTCATGCATGACTTGCCGAGTACCAAGTACTCACCCTTGCCACAATACAACACCGATTGAAGAGGAGACTACACCGGCCTTGGAGGAGGAGCTCCACGAGGAACCGTCTACTTAGGGAAGCGAGCCCGGTCGATTGCTGTGGTATACTGGATGGCGCCACGAAGTTATCTTATTTTCCGCTGCTATTATTTCTCTTTTAATAAGTTTCGCCCTGCGAGGCGTACATTTGTAGCTTGACCTTAAGGTCGGGTAACCAGTTTGATTATTTAATTAAAGTACTTTATTAGTATCGAGTGGTATGATTGTGATATTTACCGATGTTAAGACTGTGTGCACTAGCGCGTTCCTGGACTAGTGCTGAATACACAGAGGGTCCAGATTTGCAAATTCGGGGTCCCGACACTCTCTCTACAAGCGGTTCCAATTAATAACCGCTTGTAGAAGGTTTTACAAGCGGTTCGTTTTATGAACCGCTTGTAGAGGTCACGTTTACAAGCGGTTCGTAATACGAACCGCTTGTAGAAGTGGCATCCTTTATATATCGCTTGCGCGCTCTCACTTGGTCACACCTCCAATTTTTTCTAAGTCCCGCGCGCCCTGGTCACGCCGTGCGCGCCCTGCTCGACTCCTCTGCGCACCGCGCCGACGCCTCCGCCACCGCGCCGACGCCGCCTCCGCCACCACGCCGACGTCGCCCTACACCACCCCACCCCGGAGGAGCTAGGTATGGCTGTGTGTACACCCCCAGCTCCTCCTGTTGCGCTTGCCCATAAGGTGTTCGACGAAATGCCCACACCGCGTTTTCATGTATTTGGTATGTTCGCGATGGTATATGTATGTTGGTATGATGGTATATGTATGTTGGTATGTTCATATATGTATTTGGTATGTATGTTGGTATGTATGTGTATATATATATTGGTTATTTATGTTGGTATGTATTTGGTATTTGGTATGTATGTTGGTATGTATATTGGTATGTATTTGGTATTTGGTATGTATGTTGGTATGTATGTGTATATAATTGTATGACAATTGAAAAAATAAACTGTCAAACACGGATTCAAAGTGATATACCATATTAATGTAGAGCATACACCACTAGTCTTGGACAGTTCTGATTAAGGGGCGATCTATCAATTTAACAGACTAGTCCACCTCACTTGCACCACTAGTTCATTGGTGGGACTCGTTGGTTCGATTCAAAACTACTTCAATTATACTTGTTTATTGGATTTACATTGAATGAGTCAATTCCGAATGAAATTGAATTTTGCGCTAGCTCGGCTCGGCTCGTTAGCTCAATTCCAAAAATACTTCCAAACTATAAATAAAATGATATTAAATTAAACTATGTTAATTTTAAAAATGACCGAAAAAAATGTGAACTTGACTCATTTCCACCCCTACCTCCACCTCACACAACAACTCCTGTGAGATCTGTTCTTTCACCGACGTCCCCTTTCCTCCTCATCACCCACAAGTATCCTCGGTGCCGGCAAGTCAACGGAGCAACTGGGAGGAGGATGAGTTATAACGATCCGGCGTGGTTGAATCTGACATGAGGCTGACATTAGTGTTGTGGATATGAATAGGATCAAACAGAGCTGTGAGTCTAAGTGAGAAGTTCCTTTGGCAACCAAACGCAAATTAGAATCGCCATAGAGTTGCAATTTCCAAGTTAAGAAATCTCCGAAAACCAAACAAAAAAAATCGAATTTAAGGTTGATTAATATAGCGATGGAGATATTTTAGTGTCACCTTTCCCCAGTTGGTCTTCATCTAGTTTCATCTTGTCCTACAACAAGAAATGAAGTGGAAAAATAGAAAATGTCTCTCTTTCATCAAACCAACACGTGGTGTTTCCTCATCCATATCATATTCCTATATATATGTATGTATGTTGTTTCCTCATGTTGGTATATGTATACCTATATATATATGTTGTTATAGATGTTTTCGAATTTAAGGTTACATTATATCAACATTTATAGATGGCACAACCAACACGTGGTGACCCTAATTTCGACGAGGAAGAACAGTTCCTGTTAGACTCCATCGCCGACTATGAAGGTGATCCTGCAGCCGCTGTGGCCGGTAACACTGGTTCCGGCGAGAACGTGGACACCGTTGACACCGAGGTATGGTCAGAAGAAAATAATTCCCGTGGGCATGTTAATTAATCGCAATTCATTATTAGAATACACTCGACATGTTATATATATGTTTGTTTATTTAAAGCACAGTACATCGAGCAACCAATCCAAGAATCGGGGACCTAACAAGAAGCCGTCCACAAAGCATGTGTTTACCGATATTGACAAGGATGGGAAGCCGATTGCCCCTCTTTAGCTTGATTGGGCCGTTCAACAGCGCTGCGGTTACCACTTAGAGATCACGTCCCAATTAGCATCAAGAAATGGGCTGAAGTTCCTCAAGCTACCAAGGACCTCCTCGGCAAGATATTACGGAAAATTTCACATTTCCTCAAGGGTTTGGAGACAAGGCCAAGAATTATACTTTGAAGAAGATGGCACTCTCATTTCAGTCATGGAAGTCGGCTCTCAGCAAAAAGTACGTGCAGAAGGGAGAAAGACCTGACTTCAACCAATTTCCTAATCTGGCCGATCACTGGGAAGCATTCGAGGATACAAGATGTCAACTGAAGGCCAGGCTGCAAGTCAGAAGAATAAGACCAATGCACAGATGAAGAAGTACCACCACCATCTCGGCACCAGTGGTTACCTCAAGGCTGTACCGAAATGGGACAAGAAAGAAGAAGAATTATTGGCCAAGGACGTCACACCGGTTACTGCTTTGTGGGAAGAGCACCTGCGCAATTGGTTCATGGGTCACGGGGGGAGCCTTGCAGATGATGGCAGTTTGGTGATGCTACCAAATGTACAAGATGTTGGCCAGAGAATTGTACAAGCCGTCGGCGGTCTCGGTCGAGGCTCTTTTGTGGTAGACAGGGAGAACGATGAGCTAACACATGCCCTCCAAACCCACGAGCACCGGGATGGACCACGAGGTTTTGGCAAGACGCCATGGAAATGCGGTTTAGTGAAGGATACGCTTTAAATGCGAGCCGCCAGAGAACCAAAACAAGAGAAGCAAATAAAATGCGCCAATTGGAACGGGAGCTTAGAGCAACCCAGGCTAGCATTGGAGACCTAGTGGCGCAACAAGTTGCGCAAGAAGTTGCGCAACAAGTGCAAATAGCTCTCAGTAACTTTCAGGGATCAGCAGGTCCAATCAATCAGCCGAACGCCGTGATCAGCCCCTCAACGCGGCGGAGCAGCTACGCGTCAACCGGGGCCCCTCAAGGGGACGAAGACTTGCAAGCCCATTATCCCGTTGATGACATAAAGGTTCGACGCCAGTGTGAGCTACACGTTGATGCGCGCAACCTCTCCATCAAGGTGGCTTACGGCATGGCATTGCCGGTGTCACCGGGCCAGACCTTCCACTTCAACACAATATCGATGGGTTACTCGAAAGTCGTTGTGGAGGAGGTGCTGAGCGGATTTGAAGAACTACTACTCGATATTCTTTGGAAGCGACAGCGTTACCAAGCTTGGACAGGCCCTCCACAATATCATCCTCTGGCGAAAAAGGATGATCATATTTCCAGATGGCGTGGAGGCGTCATCTCCGGCAAGAGTTGAATCGCAATCGGAGCCGCCGGCTGGAGGAATCTCGTCTCCTCCACAACGTCAACCGACTCCTCCTCCACAACAACAACCGATGCCTCCTCTGCAACGACAACCGACACCTCCTCGACAACCGACGCCTCCTTCACAACAACAACCGACACCTCCTCTGCAACGACAACCGACACCTCCTCGACAACCGACGCCTCCTTCAGCGTCACCTCCTCCTAACGACAGACCACGCCTCCACCATCTCCTCAGGAAGAAGCCCAGAGCCATACTACTCCACCTGCTCCCATGAAGGCACAGTCCAGCCGGTCAAAAAGGGTAAAGGAACCTCCAAAGAGGGCATATGATCAGACTGACGAGGAGAATTCCGCTGTCATAACCAAAGAAGTGGCTGCACATTTCGCACCAAAGAAGTCGGTGACCGAAACGCATTACAAATTGATCCAAAAGTGATGGAACACTTCTTGACCTGCCGTGCAAAGCCACTCCTGTGCCGTCCAACTCTGAACGTACAATAAGAAAGGCTACGGAAGAGTAACGGGTCAGCGGTGCCAAAGAGAGATCAAGATCAGTGCGGCAAGATCGGGAGAACCTTGAGAGATTTATGAAGGAGGCGGGACTCGGTTCCGTAGGCGGTGCTCTAGGATCGAGATGTTCTCCCAATGGCGAAGTCGGATGGCAATATAAGCTTGGCCGGAGTTAATTGACCCAAATAAGATAAAGGACACGCCAACCAAGATGCGACATTTCATGAATGGTACATGATAGAGTCTGCTCAACAAAGAAATATGTTCCCCCTCCGGGTCAGACAAGAAGATTTCTATCGTGGGGACAACACCATATGGCTCGAATTCGAAGACATATACAATATCTACCATAGCGACTCTATGAACGTGTCTCTCATGAGCTGCTGGTGCCTGTAAGTATCAAGCTCATAACTTTACCATTTACTTCCTTGTACCATAGAAGTGCAACTCTAATAACTTATCCATTTCTACGTAGAATGGAGATACAACGATGTAGAAAACAGAACATATTCAACGTGGGCTTCCTCGACCCGGAAATTGTCAATGAGATCGTCTTTCGATACAACGCTAAGGCTCTTGAGGATTACGTTCTAGATGCATTCATGGGACAACACTACAAACCATACATACTTCTGCCCTTCAACTTCATGCATTATATTTACGTGTTCTCATAACGCATTAATAAACTTTTCTTTTCCAAGGCATTGATAATACTGCTAGCTAGTTATATATATGTCGCAATATATGACCAGGTATCACTGGATCCTTTTGGTCATCAAGCTTGATAGTAGCATGATCATTGTTCAAGACTCAAAAAGGGGACCGGTGGAACAATATCAGTATATCATTGATGTCCTAAACAGGTTTATAGCAAATATATATATACAATTGTTTCCTTATTATATTGAAATACCTTGCTAATTCCAAGTCTGATAATTGTTATTCATAATAACGCAGCCACACAGGGGGCATTCGCAAGAGTTTCGCAAGAAGCAACAAGGACATTTCGAGAATGAATTCATGTCCAAATAAGCACTCGAGTATTAAAACAGATTGGAAACAACTTATGTGGCTATTATGTGTGCCACTACATGCAAAATATTACCCACGGCGATGTGCCCATAAGCGACAACGAGGTGAGTGCACATATCAATTAATACTTACACTTTAATTACATGCTCAGAGATTTATTAATTTCGTTCTTTGTCAACCCAACATCGATGTGCAAGATGTGATCCCGCCGCACCGGGTTGAAGCACTCTGTTTGCACCAAAATCTGGCATATATTGAAATTCGTCTGAATCGGAAAAGAAGCGTTCGTACAGAAAGGAATCGGTAAACGAATCGGAAAAGGAATCCGTTTCTAAAAGGAAAAGAAATCGGACCGGAGGCCGACACGGGTAAACGCACCGTATCCATATACAACTCGGATCGGCCAGGTGTGTTATAAAAGGGGGTAGACGTCAAGCGAAAAAGAATCAATCAATCCAACAACACACGTCTACTTTTTACAAGCTTTTCTTTTACATCGTTTTAGCTCCATAGATCTCTCTGCAAGTCGACAGAATCAACATAGTTGCGCATCGCCGATTGTTGATTTTTGCCGATTTCACCCAGGTTTGATCTGCTTCGTTTTGTTGCGCATCGCCTTCCCGAAGCCGATTTTTCCTTATATCCGGATCAATTGTAACCAGTTGATCTAGTTATCTCCTAATCGGTTCTTGCCGACTAGCGAAAAGCCGATAGATTTTTGTTTATCGGCTTTGACCAAATTACAAACTTTACCTTGTCAATTTCAGGTCAAATTGACTGTCACGCTCTGCAAACCCGGCGTTTGTCTTGTGTGTTCGAGGCCGAAAACCCTCCTTCACGTTTTTAGCGCGAACATATTTTGGCACGCCCGGTGGGACCAAGAAAATCAAAATGTCATCAACCGACAAGCCTGCGGTCACCGCCGATATCAACACCGATGCTATAATCGCGCCTCAGATGGCCGATTTAACTCCTGAGCAGCGAAAAGAAATCGAAGACCGAAAGGCAGCTTTGGAAGAAATGATGCTGCGGTGCTTCCAGAAAACACGCCGTGGCGTTACTCAAAAGACTGCACTCCCAAGCATCAATCCTATCGGAGATTCATCATCCGAATCGGTAAGCCGATACGCACCCGCTCAAGCTGATTTATCAAGTATGATCGAGCAATCTGTTCATCACGCATTAATTAATCAGTCATCGGCTCTAGTATCCACATTAAAGCCGATGATAGAAAATAGTGTGAAAACAATTGCTCAGGAATTAGCTGTGTCTGGAAGCCTACTAGATCCACCACAAACCATCCCTACGTACCCAGTATATTCCATAACACCTAACACCAATACAGTGAACGTGTCGGCTCAAACACCTATTGTAATGCCGACTCAACCTACTGTTTTGAAACCAAGCATACAGAGAGATGGATTTACACACTACCATGGGCACACGGATGGGGCTAAGATAAATGCATCAAATCCGTCAAATGGGCCCTCCAATAGCATCGGTTTATCGGCTTACCAGCCGATTGAAACTGATCAGGTTCCGCAACCACGGGGAGCCACAACCGTGAAACAAGCGCCGTATAGGGTAGTACCGTACGTCGAACCTTTCGCGCCCATACCCGATGCATTGGGTTTAAATCATGATTATGACCAAGTGCCAAGACCTCCTGCGGTGCGATTTGGACAAAGACCCGAGTTTGCACTCGGGGGGTAGGGCACGAACAATGAGAATTGGCAATGTCCGGCTGCACCACAAGCCGACAGTGTTAATTGGGCAGAACAAATTGCCAATGTTTTGAGGGAACAGTTAAACTACGGCCCGGAGGAAGAGTGATCGGCTCACGGAAAGCCGTATCCCGATTACATAGATCGAATGCCATACCCACACAACTTTCGGATACGGACTTTGCCAAATTCTCGGTGATGATTCTGTCACCACAATTGAGCATATCGGACGGTTTATGGCTCGATGTGGAGAGGCTGCCTGATCCGATGGACTAAAAATTAGATTGTTTCCTTTATCATTGTCTGGTGCTGCATTTACTTGGTTCACTAATCTACCCCCAAATTCAGTTCATGTGTGGAACGATTTAGAAAGCCGGTTCCATGAATACTTCTTTTCGGGGACTATGGAGCTCAGGATTTACGATCTCGATTCGATCCGGCAATCTGGCGAATCGGTTTCTGATTATATCAAGAGATTTAGGGGCGTACGGAATAGATGCTACAGTGTAACATTACCCGATGATCAATTGGCCGATCTAGCGTTCCAAGGGTTAATCCCGCCATTAAAAGAAAAACTATCGGGCCAGGAGTTCCCCGACTTAGGCCACCTACTCCATCGCGTATCGGCACATGAAAGCCGATATGCAGAGATCAAAGGGTTTAAAGATAGATTTAAACCAAACAGCAATGAAAAGACCAAAGTAAACATGGTAGAGTACAATTCAAGCGATACCTCTGAGGACGAAGTAGAAATAAACATAGCCGAGTGGACTAAGGGTTCCAAAAAACCACTCGTATGCTCTCTACTTAAGCCAACGAAAAATAGGGCGGAAGTCAAGTACTCATATGATGTGTCAAAATGTGACAAGATATTTGATTTATTACTACAAGAAAAACTCATAAGGTTACCAGAAGGGCACGTCATCCCATCGGCCGAGGAAATTAAAAAGCGAAGGTATTGCAAATGGCACCATTCATTTTCACATAACACTAACGATTGCAATATTTTTCGACAACAGATTCAATCGGCCATCGCCGATGGCAGGTTAAAGTTTGCGGAAGAATCGGCTATGCAAATAGATATGAATCCTTTCCAGGTCAACATGGTGCAGTGCTCACAGAAAGGGAAGGGGCTTATGAAAGATGTTAAGCCGACTAAAAGATTTGAAGCACGATCAAAAGATGAAACGGTACAGATTACTATCGGCTCCATACAAATAGAAGCCGATAAAAATGGACAGAACTCAAGGATGGTAAAACCAAGAGGAGACCTGGAAATCGAAAAATGGTATCGGGCTGAGAGGGCTCCAAGAAAAGTCGATTTCAAACCAAAGCCGACTTTCTCACAGCTCCTGGGGAAGTATGAGAGGATAAGTCGAAGATGTAACACTCAACAACACCATAGTTTTCATCGATCAGGGCAAAAGAGGGACGAACGTTGGCGGCCAGATATGCCATGTCGGCAACTACTGAAGAAGAGAAACATCGGCAATGTCCCTTTTGGCAGTTTTGCTGGGAAAGAGGGATGACCTTACCAACAGTTGTATCCTGTCCTATGCAACACTCGTCTGCATGTCGGCCAAACCAATCTGTAAAAGATAGGTTGTCTAGACCGATATACAATCAACCAGAAGTGAGAAGCAGGAGGCCGATCCATGAAAGGTTGTCGACATCAGAGCAAGGCGAGTCCTCCCGAAATCAGGAATTATCGGCTAATACAAGTAGAATGGAATTTGACAGCTAGATGAGCAATTTAGCTGGAAAAATAAGAAAGCCGATAGAACCTAAACCTAGGTGGTGCCCCTCGGGTCTCAGCAAATCACAACGCAGGAGGCTTCAGCGATTGAAGACACAAGAAGAAAGGGAAGCCGAAAAGGAGAGCGAGAGGGATCGGATGTTCAATAAGTTAAGACCAGTACCGGTTTTGAAAAAGGAGTGGAGAAAGAAGGAGCAGATCGATAGTGATTCAGATCAATCGGTTGAATCCGGTTCTCCGATGATCCGAGATGATACGCCACCAATGGATATAAACATGGTATTCACTCTACCTGCCGAGTTCAAAACCGAAGAATCGACTGAAGAGGTGTTCGCGAGCACCAGACGCTGTGTTCGAAAAGCCACAAGACATGCATCGGCATCTAAAACCATTATATCTAAAAGGGTACATTAATGGCCGACCGATATCTCGTATGTTGGTCGATGGCGGGGCGACAGTTAATCTGATGCCGTTAAGCACTTTCAGAAAATTGGGTAAAGCCGATGAAGACTTGATCAAGACCAATATGGTGCTAAATGACTTCACGGGAGACCCAACTGAGGCTAAGGGCGTAATGGTGTCAGAACTGACAATCGGTAATAAAACTTTGCCGACTGCATTTTTCGTGATTGAAGCCAAAGGCAATTACATTGTGCTCCTTGGGCGGGACTGGATCCATGCCAATTGCTGTATACCATCAACTATGCACCAAAAATTGGTGCAGTGGAACGATGATACAGTAGAAGTCGTACCGGCCGACACATCGGCTCATATCGCCATGGCTAGCCCTGACACCAATTGGCCACATGAAGAAGCCGAATGCATATCAGGAAAAGCCTTGGACAATTGCGATTTTATCTGCGTCGAGAAGTCAGGATTCAAGCCGATCAGCGTTAAACCCAACACGTTTGATCGGACAGACGAAGTAGTAAGAAGATGGAGCACAAGACACTAGCAAAGCTGCAGGAAAAGGCAAGAAGCTATCGGCAAGAAGAATACGAAGAAGCTGTTGAGGATTTTGAAGAAGAAAGAAAAGGGTTAGGGTTTACTTCTGCCGATTTGCTCGAAGAAATCGATATTGGGGAAGGTGATAGCAAAAGACCAACGTTTGTAAGTGCTAAATTAGAACCCAGTTATAAAGCAAAGTTGGTCGAAATACTCAAGAAATATAGAGATTGCTTCGCGTGGGAGTATTACGAGATGCCAGGCTTAAGCCGACAGCTAGTTGAGCATCGGCTGCCAATAAAACCTGGATATCGGCCATTCAAACAATACCCTAGGCGATTTGATCCTACATTGTATGACGCTATAAAAGAAGAAGTAGGACGATTCCTAGAGGCAAAGTTTATCCGGCCCTGCCGATACGCTGAATGAGTCTCAAACATCGTCCCTGTAAAAAAGAAAAATGGCAAACTTAGGGTATGTGTCGATTTTAGAGATTTGAACAAAGCCACACCGAAAGATGAATACCCGATGCCCATAGCCGATATGCTTATTGATGCTACTTCCGGAAATAAGATCATAAGTTTCTTGGACGGAAACGCCGGATACAATCAGATATTCATGGCCAAAGCCGATATACCCAAAACAGCTTTCAGATGTCCGGGGGCTTTAGGGCTGTATGAGTGGAAAGTTATGACCTTCGGTTTAAAAAATGCCGGTGCTACTTATCAGCGTGCTATGAACCATATTTTCTATGATTTGATCGGCAATACCGTGGAAATATACATTGACGATGTGGTGGTAAAATCCAAATAAGACTGGCAACATTTAGCCGACCTGGAAAAGATGTTCAAAAGCACAAGGTTACATGGGTTAAAAATGAACCCGCTTAAATGTGCTTTCGGGGTATCGGCTGGACAATTTCTTGGGTTTACGGTGCATGAGGGAGGAATTGAAGTAAACCAAGCCAAAGTGAAAGCTATAGCTGATACTAGACCGCCGACAAGCAAAAAAGAGTTGCAAGTATTGATTGGGAAAATCAACTACTTGCGACGTTTTATCTCAAACTTGTCGGGGCGTATTCGGGCCTTCACCCCACTGCTGAGAATTAAAGACAATCAAGAATTCAAATGGGAAGCCGACCAACAAAAGGCCTTTGACGACATAAAGGGTTATCTGATGAACCCACCAGTATTAACTGCACCAAAGCATGGTATACCTTTTAAACTATATATATCGGCTGAAGGTGATTCAATTGGAGCAGTTTTAACACAGGAAGCCGATAGGAAGGAACGGGCAATATTTTATTTAAGCCGACGTCTTTTAGATGCAGAAATCAGGTATCCCATAGTAGAAAAGTTATGCTTATCATTGTATTTTGCTTGCACCAAACTAAGACATTATATGCTGGCTTCCAAATGCATTATAATATGCAAAACCGATGTAGTCAAGTATATATTGTCGGCGCCAATCCTGCGGGGTCGGCTTGGTAAATGGGCATACGCCTTAACAGAGTTCGAGTTAACCTATGAATCGGCTAAATCTGTGAAAGGACAAGCTGTGGCCGATTTTATCACAGGAAGTGAGACATTAACAGGAACAGTTGATGTAACTCCTTGGCAGCTGTATTTTGATGGATCCGTTTGCCAGGAAGGCGAAGGTATCGGCGTGATATTAATTTCACCTAGAAAACGGGAGTATGGCTTCATGTATCGGCTAAATAGCCGATGTTCAAACAATCAAGCAGAATACGAAGCATTACTAAGGGGTTTACAATTGTTAGATAGCATCGGGGTGAAAGACGTCGAAGCTTTTGGAGACTCGATGTTAATTGTACAGCAAGTCAAAGGAGAATAACGATACAACGACGGTGCGCTAACTCAGTACTTACATCAATGCCTCCAGATCATCGAGATGTTCACTACATTTTCTATAAAACATATCCCCAGAGAAGCTAATGATAGAGCAAATCGATTGGCACAATGTGCATCAGGGTACAAGATTGAAAGCCGACAGGGACCAATCGGGCAAAACGTTTGGCCGATTTTATGTGTTCACCCTGTCGATTGGAGAACAGAGATAAGGGATTATTTGTCAGACCCATCCAAGCCGACCGAGCAGAAGGTCAGGCGCAAAGCACTCAAATATGTTCTACTAGAAGATGTATTATACTTTCGGACTATGGAAGGTTTGTTGTTAAGATGCCTGGGAACCGAAGAAGCCAAAGTAGCGATGGGTGAAGTCCATGAAGGCATCTGTGGATCACATCAATCGGCCCATAAGATGAAGTGGATACTGAGACGAACAAGATATTTTTGGCCGACGATGTTAGAAGACTGCTTCAAATATTATAAAGGATGCCAAACGTGCCAAAAGTTTGGTAACATCTGATCGGCACCGACATCGGCTTTGCATCCGATCATCAAGCCATGGCCATTTAGAGGATGGGGTATAGACATAATCGGCCAAATATTTCCGTCATCCAGCAAAGGACATAAATTCATCCTTGCAGCCACAGATTATTTCTCAAAATGGGTTGAGGCTGTACCACTTAAGAAGGTTACTAGCAAAGAGCTGATCGACTTTGTAAATGAATACATCGTCCATCGGTTTGGAATTCCACAAACAATTACTACTGATCAAGGGACTGTGTTCATGTCCAACGAGTTCAAAAGTTTTGCGGAAAGCCTTGGGATAAAATTGCTCAACTCTTCCCCTTACTACGCTCAGGCCAATGGACAGGCCGAGTCGTCAAACAAGACATTGATAAAGCTGATAAAAAGAAAAATTGAGGAAGAGCCGAGGAAATGGCATTCAACGCTATCGGAGGCTTTGTGGGCTAATCGGCTATCTCATCACGGATCAACTAAATTATCGCCTTTTCAGTTGGTATATGGACAAGAAGCCGTTTTGCCCGTAGAGATCAACATCGGCTCAGTGAGGCTATGTGAGCAAGATAAGTTGTCAGCCGATGAATACAAACAGGCGATGCTTGACAATCTAGATGACTTGGCTGAACTAAGGCTGATCACGTTAGATCGGCTTAAAAAGAATAAAGAGAGGGTTGCCAGGTCTTATAATAAAAAGGTGATTTTAAAATCGTTCAGTCAAGCCGATTTGGTATGGAAAACCGTGTTGCCAATCGGGTCTAAGGATAATCGATTTGGCAAATGGTCTCCAACATGGGAAGGGCCTTATAAGATCAATCGGCCGATTGACGGGAATTCATATACACTGGAGTCCTTAGACGGGTTCGTCTTACCTAAAGCGATCAATGGAAAATATCTAAAGGCATATCACCCAAGCATATGGGTCGGGTCCTAACTACCGGAGGAAAAACATCACGATCGATTACAAAGACATGCATATAAAATCGGTCATACAGCCGACCGAGTCAGTTAAACAAACAACCATCACAGATTAAACATTGTTTACAAAAATCGGCTACACAGCCAGTACTACAAATCAGTTCATAAAAAGAAGTCGATGCCCTGTTCTCAGATCAGTGAAGCCCAGAACCAGGCAGGTGGGCTCCCAAAGCCGATAGTGCCACTGCCGCCCTACCGATGGTAGCTTGAACACTGTCTATCAGTTGTTGATCGGCTCCTGCATCACCCGGGACTGGAACTATCTTGGCCGATTGGTTCTTGACTTGAGCAAAAACTTCGCCAATTTGCCGCCTCTGGACGGCCAGTGAAGACGTCGAGTCGGTGATGCCGAGCTGGCATTCTGCAAGTTCTTTTGTAACTAAAGCCAGCTGTTCTTCAAGTTTGATCTTGGTCGACTCCAGCTCTTGAGCCCTGTTCTTAGCCGTTTTAAGTATAGCAGCACCCTGGTCAAATGCACTCTTTCGAGATTTGGCATCAGCTATGAGCTTGTCCAAGATCTCTTGGTCGGTTTGTTGGGCCTTCCTCTGTTCAACTCTGAGCTTGGCTGACTCTACGTCCAGCCGACGAGCGTCTAAGTGGCATACCTCTAGCAGTGCGTTCATAGCGGCAGGGGGAAGATCGGCTTGCACGGCCGCCATAGCATCCCTCAGAGGTTGCGTATTGGCGATGAGAGCGCCTCCGTGCATCCGCCGTCAAAGGCGGTTGAGTCGCTCTTGCATGCGGCTCGGCGATATGGCGGTGATCTTTGGCGCGAAGCCGCTATTATGCGTTGAATATCGGCTGGGTAGTCATCAGTGGCCATAACCTCCGGGTCATCAAGCTCGTCCAAAGTGAAGCCCAGCAGATCGGCCAGATCAGTTGATGGCGCTTTGGGGTCAGGATCGGAAATGTCAGTCGTCGGGGGCGGTACGGCCGGTGGCGGTGGAGAGAGCGATGGAGGGATAGCCGATGTAGCACCTTGGGGATCGGCTATAACCCCCGCTATCTGTACTGATGGAGATTGCTAGAGAACAAAAAAGCGAGTCAGCAACACAAGACAAACGTGAAACAATATGACTACACAAAGAAACTCACATCAGTAGCTGAATGCTCCGGAGAACCACCAGATGGATGCCTCACAGGTCTTGGCGAACGTCTGGCAGATTTCTTCCTCCTCTCTGTGGTAGACTCGGTTAAACCTTGATAACGCGAATAACATAATAGTCGACACAAAAAGTGACTTACTTGGAGCGCGTTGGCGAGCCAAGTCCGATAGGGATGGACCTTGGATACCCAAAGTACCCGAGGTATATCCCGTAGTGCCGACAGATTGACCCGGACGTCTCTGTTGGCCGCTACTGGCAGAAACATGGGGATCGGCTGTTCATTCGCCAGCATCCGTGCCACCCTGGAAAGATCAAAAATATACTTAACGAAAGCCGATAGCCAACATGGAAACAGATAAAAAAGACTGGTACCTCTACAGCTACTGAGGAGTCAGTATAACCGGAACTCTCGCTGGGACCAGAAGCCACCGTCGGCTCACGGAAGTCAGGCAAAAAAGTAAGAATTATAGCCGACGGAGTTCTGTCCAATAAGGCCTCCGATATTCTGGCCCACCACTGCGAGAATGCAGCTGACCGACGGGAATTAAGGACAAAATGCGGTGTCGATAGAACTTGCGACCCATCGGCTACTTCAAGGATAATCTCCGCAGCGACGCTGTTAGATACTCGAGCGCGAGGTTCGACACAACATAGTAGAGGAAAGGAGGGGATGGTTTGCCCAAAACCCAATTGACGGGCGTAGATCGAAGGGTGATAAAATTCATAGGATGGCTGGAATGTCCGATTGCGTGTATTTAAGCCAGCATGAATAATACAAGGAGAGAGGAAGATTTTGTACAAGTCTAAAGTAGACTGGGGCATCAAAGAGCTATCGGCATCTAAGTGGAGGAATGATGGGTATGGACAATCGGCTACATCGGTGTATCGGAAGAAGTCTTGTTGACCAAAAGAAGTCCTGTCTAGGGTAAGAAAAAAGCTGAGGTATTTGTGCAAGCCGACAGGATCTATTTTTAGTTCACCAGCTGAAGACATGATGAATCTCTCACCGTAAGATCGGCTAACTCTATACTGGGGGACTACGTGTTCCAGATAATCTTCCCGAGGGAAAGTTGAACTCCCCGAAGGCTCAGATAAGATGGATCGGCTAAACATGCAATGGAGCCACGTCTGGATAAACCACAAAGGGCCTCCTATGTTGCCGACGACATGTTTTGCAAAGCCAGAAAAAAGCCGACTACGAATTACATACATCATTTGATATACCGCCCCGAGGAACATCTTGCCGAGAGAAAGCCGACGCCCCTCCACCAAACGTTCTGCCCCTAACTGAAAAGATTGGGTGGGACCAAGGGAGGCACCACAGAACAAGTATCGGTCTAGCCAAAGATTGAGAAAAGCGACATGCTCTTCGGCCGATACCGGACCATTGACCTTATTATGATTCTGGATATACTTGTGCCATCCCTCACCTTTCTTTCGGATTAATTTAAAAATGGGCTTCCCGCTAAAGGCCGATAGCTGATCCCCATCTGGCCTGAGGCAGCATAGTTGAGCCACATCTAGTAAGGTGGGGCCGATTGGACCAGACGGGAATAGAAAAGCGTTGAAAGAATCCGACCAAAAGTAACAAGCTGCAGATACCAAAGATTCATTGGCCTCAGGATCGGCTAAACTCAAGGGGAGGGACTCAGCTATGCCCATTCTCTCCCATTCTACCCTCTTTTGAGCCGACACCCTAATAAACCAGGATCTCCATCCCTTCAGATTTGTGGGCCAAGCCCTAATGCTTTTCCCCCACTCGGAGATATTATACCCAGCGGCCGACAAGGGGAGTCTAGGGATCTCGGTATTGATAACTGTGTCTGCCGACATGCTACCTATCGGTCCTAAGTAGAATTGATCTGAACTTTGAGGAATCGGAATGAATACCTGCGAAGGGTCCATTTCAGTCGATTTTTGAAAGAGCAAAGAGAAAGATGACGAGAGCCGATGGTGCGTGATCCGAGAGCTT
Organism: Rhipidocladum racemiflorum; assembly: GCA_036346355.1. Taxonomy (NCBI): domain Eukaryota; kingdom Viridiplantae; phylum Streptophyta; class Magnoliopsida; order Poales; family Poaceae; genus Rhipidocladum; species Rhipidocladum racemiflorum. Next base: position 63,223,698 of record CM070570.1, read on the forward strand.
GAAAGCGTGAAACTGACCGTGGGGGGACCCCCATATTTATACCGCGATGAAAGAAAGCGGCGGCGGGAAGCGATTGAGCATTTAAAACGCACCGAGATTTTTACGGCGCGGTTAATGGGGTGGTTCCCAAAAAAGGATTCTTCTATAAAGCCGATACGGACAAAAAGCCGATTCTTTTTGGAAAATAACAAAGTTATTCTCCAAAAACGGGGGGCATATGTTTGCACCAAAATCTGGCATATATTGAAATTCGTCTGAATCGGAAAAGAAGCGTCCGTATAGAAAGGAATCGGTAAACGAATCGGAAAAGGAATCCGTTTCTAAAAGGAAAAGAAATCGGACTGGAGGCCGATACGGGTAAATGCACCGTATCCATATACAACTCGGATCGGCCAGGTGTGTTATAAAAGGGGGTAGACGTCAAGCGAAAAAGAATCAATCAATCCAACAACACACGTCTACTTTTTACAAGCTTTTCTTTTACATCGTTTTAGCTCCATAGATCTCTCTGCAAGTCGACGGAATCAACATAGTTGCGCATCGCCGATTGTTGATTTTTGCCGATTTCACCCAGGTTTGATCTGCTTCGTTTTGTTGCGCATCGCCTTCCCGAAGCCGATTTTTCCTTATATCCGGATCAATTGTAACCAGTTGATCTAGTTATCTCCTAATCGGTTCTTGCCGACTAGCGAAAAGCCGATAGATTTTTGTTTATCGGCTTTGACCAAATTACAAACTTTACCTTGTCAATTTCAGGTCAAATTGATTGGCACGCTCTGCAAACCCGGCGTTTGTCATGTGTGTTCGAGGCCGAAAACCCTCCTTCACGTTTTTAGCGCGAACACACTCCAAGAACAACTCATTGGCTTTATTGTCGACGAGATTGTATCCCCTGATGGCGAGTTCCACACACCGGGTTGGAGAGATTGTCCTTCTATAAGGACAGGTGAACTGACATCAACGTCGACCAAGGACGTAAACAGCGATGCACGCAAGAATTAAATCAGCTCGTGATTCACCCTTTTATTCTTTCAAACTTGTAAAAGTTGCTTATGTGTAAATCAAACTTGTAAAAGTGCTCATTATTTCATGTGTCCATCAAACCTGTCCATCTTTTAGTTTATTAAGTTCGTACTTTTCTGTAAATGATCTGTGATTATTTCAATGAGTACGCATGAGTAATATATATTTAATTGTATACAAAAACCAAATATTTCTATATATTTTTAATGTCAAAATCCATACATATTGATACCCTACTCAAAAACATATTATATATTGAATATATAATATACAATGCCTCTCCACAAGCGGTTATTATCTCCAACCGCTTGTGGAGAAAGCAACTCCACAAAGGCGGTTTGTATGTCTGAACCGCTTGTGGAAGAGGAAATCTTCACAAGCGGTTTATAACACAAACCGCTTGTGAAGATCTCCCACGTGGCAGTCCCAGAGCCTTCACGAGCGCCTTCGAACCGCTTGTGGTGTCTCACCACAAGCGGTTGTCCGAACCGCTTGTGATACCCCGAAGGGTATCACTCCCGGTTGCTTACCAGCGGTTCTAAAACCGCTTCTGAAAGCGGTTACGAACCGCTTGTGATGACCAGTTCTGTAGTAGTGCGTGCATGGCGGTTTCCATGGACCATTATCACTCCTTAATTTAAGTAATTGAATTGGTAATTAATTCTTTCCTGCCTTGATGCCATTTTCTTTTGAGACATGGGAGATATGCAGTTATGGGATGATTGGTCAGTCTCTGGATGCAAGACTTGGTCAGACAGTTGGCTATGCGTCACATTTTATTTTGTGTGTGATGACGTGGGCAGCAGGTCTCTTTTGGCTTGGTATGAGTATAGAGTATTTAGGAGCTAAACCAATGATCTGGGCCAACATTTTTTAATTAATTATTTGATTAGAGAGCAGCTAATCCATGTATGCATGCGTGTGTTTATTTGTCTCACATATGACCGAGATATCATTACTAGTCCAACCCATTTAGGACTTTAAGTACTATTAAATATTTAGATACATTGATTTTTTTTGTCGGTGGCATATCGATTGTTAGACTATTTTTTAGGGCAAAATATCCGATGCAACCACCGTTTTCGTGCAATCACCGTGCAACCCTACTAAAAAAAGTTTCAAAAAATTCTGAAAAAAATCATGGATGTACATCTCAACTTACCCCATCTACGTATAAAATTTCATGATCAAATACGTCTTATGCTAGAAGTTACAAAAAAAAAACAAATTTTCGCTTGGAATCTTGCTACAGTAGACATCACAAAATTTGTTTTTTTGTAACTTCTAGCATAGGACGTATTTGATCATGAAATTTTATACGTAGATGGGGTAAGTTGAGATGTACATCCATGATTTTTTTCAGAATTTTTTGAAACTTTTTTTAGTAGGGTTGCACGAAAACGGTGGTTGCACCGGATATTTTGCCATTTTCTAGTCATGTAGCCCACTTATGTCATAGCGATTGTTATTTAAATATAATTCACAGCCTTTAGTTATTTTTTCATTTTCTAACGGTTTTTAGCCGCCGGTGTATTTTATTTATTTATTTTTTACATTATTATTTATATTTTAATTTTAGGACAGAATCGTTGTCAACAAATACCCCCTCGAGATCCGGATGCAAAAATTGTTTGTTTTCGGATTTAGAGCTCGACATATATATATATATATATATATATATATATATATATATATATATATATATATATATATATATATATATATATATATATATATATATATATATAGTACAATTACAGGACACCATGGTGTTTGGGCATCATGATCCAAAACGGGTATTTTCCATATGTATTTGTATGCGAAAAAATTTGAAATTTTTAGGATGTTGAGTTCAACCAGTTTACTAACTAGTTCAAACAAGTTTGAACCGAAATTCAAACTAAAGTTTCCTTTTTTGATGATAGTTTGATTGTAGGTATTTGTTGATCATACATATAAATCAGCAAAGTATGTAATCTAAATTCGTTCAAATCTTCAAATTCGATTATATTTTTTCAAAGGTATGTGTTTCATTTGAATTTTTATAGATGGGTATATACCCTAAAACTGAAAGTTTTAAAAAAAATATCCGAATTTGGCTTGAATTAACGCATTTAAAATCATGGTACCCAGACACCATGGTGTCCCATTCCGTCATCCTATATATATATATATATATATATATATATATATATATATATGTGTGTATGTATATATATATATATATATTTTGCACCTTTCGCAAATGTATTTGGTTGCGGATGTGGCCGATCGAGCTATTGGGTTTTGTATCAGTGCGTTTTTGTGACATGTATATACATGTATTTCGCAGACATAGGTTCTCATTTGTTATCCGATGGAGGGAGATTTTTTTTTTAAATCACGTAGCTTAACAACTGCCGTTTTCGGCGTGATTTGTTTCGTTGAGCGCACGTACTACTCAACAAACAGACAATATATACCATGGAGCGTTCTTCTTTCCATTCTTTCCACTTTCTTCGACACGGTGCGTTATATTTCTCTGGGGGTATACACATAATCGATCACAGTATATTCTCTTTAATTATCTTATTGCTGATTATATCATTTTTTGTCATTAATCTGCCATCCCTCTTTTGATTGTTATCATTTTAGGGCCATAATGTCGCCTTGGTAAATTAAATCTTCGACTAATGCAATTAAACAGATACACAACGTTTCTTCGCATGTACAGAAATAGGAATTCTCTTATACTGGGTGCTTCGCAACGCCTTGACGTAGTTCGGTTCACTTTGCAATTAGGGACCACCAATAAATTTGTTCATATTTGACTTTCTTGGTTCGTCGTATAACTCGATTCAAGCCACCATCCTTTGTCTTTTATAAAATTGCTGATCACTGGTTATTTAAAAGGGTTAATATGCATTTATGTAAAGTCTTAATTACGCATGAATAATATAATATTTCAACATAAGGGACTAATTTCTTTTTTAGCAGTGGGGATAGCTGCTCCAGCTACACAACTAATTCCGGTAATTTTATATGCATGAATAATTGTTGAAGATTTTGATGAAGTTGGACCAATCAATTCCTATCCCGGCTTTAGCTTGCAATCTGCCCCAAGTCTCTAAGTCGCTTGATACTCTTAACTTCCTCCGTTTATGGTAGTTTTATATGCATTGCATGTATATGAGCATATATATTGCGTTGTTTCATTTTCGTTTTTCTTAATTAATTTTTTTTAGGTTGTGAACAAGGATCTCTCATTTGTTGAGAAAGCATTTATGGATGCTACCGATCTGGAGTTGACAAAGGCTCTCGAAGGTTGCATTGCTGCTGAAGCAAGACATGAGCTTGCATCACATGAAGAAACTATCAGGAGTACTTCTCAGGAGCTGCTGGCTGTAGAGGAGAAATATTCCAAATATGAAAAGCTAGCTGAAGATCTCAGGGTGCAACTTACTGAAGTCACTAATGTATTGGGGAAGCTTCAGCAGGACAAGGAACGGCTGCAGCAAACATATTCCAACCATTATTCAGAAGTAAAGAAATGGGCTAATGTTCTTCTTGATGCCACCAAAGGACTTTATCGAGGGAACAAGGATCTTCAAGAGAAAATCGCGACTTTGGAGCAAGATGCCAAGCAACTCTTCAAAGATTTAAAGAACTGGCGCAATGGCCCAAACTAATTAATAGTCCTTTGCTTGATTAGATTTGCTCACTGCTGCAGTTTAATTTTAGATATTTCGGTGGGACATGTAATCTTCAAATCATTTCATATTCAGCTCTTTTTATATTGATCTTATCTGCGGTGACACATTATTTATTTTCATTACATAAGTCTCGTCCTGAGCTACTTCAAACTAGTCTGATGGATCTCACCGGCCAGCCTCAAATTATAACCTGAATATCTCAAACAGTGTTAAAGTATAACATTTATGTATGCCACGTTTATGCTCATGAGGATTTGAAGAGTCTTTTTTTTATTATTATATATACCACAGTTTAGGCTCCTACAGTTTGGAGCATTTTTATTTATATATACACCACAATTTAGGCTCGTACAGTTTTGGAGCTCGACGAATATATCCATATTTATTTTATTCATATATATATATATATATATATATATATATATATATATATATATATATATATATATATATATATATATATATATGAAGCCTTTTCTATACTCTTGGGAGTACGTAGTCCCACCTTCAATATACCATTTAAACGAATGTGTTATACTCATTTATCACTTTCAGTATACTCCAATAATAATTTTAAGATACTACAATGTGACATTGTTGAAAAAAAAATCATCGAAACCCTTCATTTTTTGCAATATACACTTTTCCATATGTAAAAAGAGTATATAAACAAATTATACAATAAAGTGTGGATTTTGATGAATTTTTTTTGTGAAACTCACTTTGTAGTATCTTATAATTAATATTAGAGTATACTCAAAATGATAAAGAGGTATAACAATATCATTTAAGTGGTATATTGAGAGTGGGAGTACGTACTCGCAGGGGTATGGAACCATTTTCATATATACTAGTTACATGCCCGTGCGTTGCTACGAAAAACAAAATTGATAACGAAAAATAAAGATTAAAAAATAAAAAAAAATATTTTACAAGATCAAACATCTATCTTTAACGCTTCGTTTCTTGCGAAAGCTGGCTAATTAAAGCAACGCTTTGTTTCTTGCGTAGGGCAATTAAGCAGGGCAAGTAAGCGGCAATTAATGACGTGGGAAGAACGGACCACTGCCACCAAGTGCTGCTTTAGAATAGTAGAGATAGAGATGTGAAAGCTGGCTAATGAAAGCAGTATCGTTTCTTGTGTATGGCTTAATTGGTATTTTGTTCCATTTCAAAATTCAAAATTAAGCGGAAAATGTAGAATGGATACTTGCCACCAACTTCGTGCTTTAGAATAGTAAAGATATATATATATATATATATATATATATATATATATATATATATATATATATATGTATATTTTGCATCTAGCGTATGTACTTGGTTGTGGATGTGCCGTGAGCACTATACGAACGCGTTTTTGGATGTGTATATAGATGGGCTACGCAGCCATACATGATTCTAGCTATATGTTGATATTTGGGTACGTCCAGCGTGTGTATTTTGTACACACGCATGATCGAAGTGTTCTACTATCTCTACTATTCTAAAGCAGCACTTGGTGGCAGTGGTCAATTCTTCTCACGTCATTAATTGCCGCTTAATTGCCCTACGCAAGAAACGAAGCGTTGCTTTAATTAGCCAGCTTTCGCAACAAACAAAGCGTTAAAGATAGATGTTTGATCTTGTGAAATAATTTTTTCTCTACTATTCTAAAGCAGCACTTGGTGGCAGTGGTCCATTCTTCCCACGTCATTAATTGCCGCTTAATTGCCCTACGCAAGAAACGAAGCGTTGCTTTAATTAGCCAGCTTTCGCAAGAAACAAAGCGTTAAAGATAGATGTTTGATCTTGTGAAATAATTTTTTTTTATTTTTTAATCTTTATTTTTCGTTATCAATTTGGTTTTTCGTAGCAACGCACGGGCATGTAACTAGTATACAAACAATTGTAGTGATATGTGAACCTAGGATCTTTTCATTTTGACCTCATATGTGTTTGCACTATGTTTATTTTCCTGAAATAAATTTCACAATATATTGGAATTTATTTATCTAGTTTATGAAAATCTGTGTTTGTAAGGATTAGGAGTATTTTATTTCATTTTTTTTATATATCATAGTTTAGGCTCGTAAGGAATTGGAGGATTTTTTTAAGCATAACAGCACTTCAGAAATTTTCTATTTATCGGCGGTGGAGAATATTCGCCATCTGAAGAAATAATCTTATATGCACTATTAGAATAAACTTCTTTTACGATGTAAGGGCCTTCCCATTTAGGCTCAAATTGTCCTTGCATCCTTCGTGTGGTATTCATGGGGCGAATAACAGCAAGAACTAGATCTCCTTCTTTGAATGACCTTCTTTTAATGCGTTTATAGAAAGCTCGTGACATTCTAGCCTGGTATGCCTCCAAATTTTGTAATGCTTGGAGTCATTTCCCCTCCAGTCTAACTCTTCCAGGCGTAATTTAGCGGCTTCCTCCTCTAAGAGTTTCTTATGCACAACAACCCTCAAAGAATTAAGTTGTACTTCCAACGATAAAACTGCCTCCTCTCCATACACAAGAGAGTAAGGGGTCATTCCAGTTGGTGTGCGTGTTGTGGTTCTGTATGCCCACAAGGCTTCAAGAAGTTTTTCATGCCACTCTCGTTTGTTCTTTGATGTCACTTTTTTTAATAGTTTGCAAAGGGTTTAATTAAATGCCTCTACTTGTCCATTAGCTGATGCATTATACGCTGAAGAAAAGTGATGCTTTATCTTGAATTTTGTGCACAATCTTTCTATTTGTCTATTTTAAAAAGGTGTCCCATTATCAAATATAATTGGAGATGGGATACCGAAATGATATATAATATGAGTTCTTATGAAATTTTCTACATTTTTGGCCTTAACTTCTCTCAATGGTATGACTTCTGCCCATTTAGAGAAATAATCGGTCGCTACGAGAATAAATTTATGCCCTTTGGATGATGGTGGTTGAATTGGTCCAACTACATCCATTCCCCACACGTCGAAGGGCCACGACATGTTTGTAGGATGTAGCAGTTCATGTGGTTGATGGATGAAATTAGCATATACTTGACATTCATGGCACCTTTTTGCAAATTTCATAGAATCTTCAAACATTGTAGGCCAATAATAACCTAAGTGTTTCAATTGATAGTGCAATTTAAGACCATATTGGTGTGCACCACAAATTCAAGCATGTACTTCATTTAATGCTTCTGTTACTTCATTTCCCGCAAGGCAACGCATCAAAATGCCAACATATGAACGCTGATAAAGCGCGTCATTTATACATGTGTAATGGATTGACCACTTTCGGATTCTAGACCTTTCGCAAGAATCCAAGGGTAGATATCCATGAAGTAAATAATCAAGGAAAAGGGGTTCACCAATCTCCTATTTCAATTTCACAAGCATCCGCTATCATTGCTATAGAGGTTATTACTTCTTCTTCATCAACAAGTATAGGCAGGATTCTTCTCTCCTCCACATGTACATCCATTGCTTAGTCGGAATTTAATGACATGCAAGCTGCTAAATTTGCCAGCGCATCAGCCTTTTTATTTTGGCTTCTCACAATATGCTGAATATTTAAATTAGTGAATATAGACATAAGCTCTTTTGCTCTAAGGAAATATGGCATTAATTCTGTAACACCCCAGCTTTTACTAAGCCCAGAATGTCACCACACAAAGACCATAACACATTTAATACCATAATTTAAGGTAAATTACAACATGTAATCATTTGGAATAATTGGAAATTTTGACAGCATCTTCTTTGTTTTTGCATGAAACTTAACAACATAGCATCATATCAATATGTAAGACAAACGAGATATCCATACGCAGCGATAAGGATAGCTAATCATCAACTAAAACATCAATAAGCATCGATAGCAAAATAATAAGCATCAATTTAACTTTAGGAAGTTAAAACAACTCCCTCCATAGCCCCACATGATACACATGAGGGAAACAACCAAACATACAGACCATACACTAATGATTATTGTCGTGTCTCCAAAACAGGTGAATTAGCTAGATTATGATACTACGTGGAGGAGTGTAGCTAGATCCCTTTCCCATACGCCGATTTCATTGTACCTAAATAAACAAACAACATAAAACACAAGCGTGAGTTCATAACTCAGCAAAGTGTATTGAAATGGAACAACAAGGATCAAGACAACAAACCATCATTCCAGTCTCCACAGTTGTATCACAACACATCATATTTAACATTATAAACAACCTTTAAAACAACATGCTATTCATCTCATGAGCATCTCATGAGTACTCTCATCACCATCTCATAAACATCTTCGTTTATGTAATTCATTCATGCAATGTAATGCACATGTCTTACGGAATACTCATACAGGTATGGTTGAGTGCACACCCGTCGGCATGCACCCTTTTCCCCTTCCATCCCGAAGATGGAGGGTGCCTATCACTCGCTTCCATTCACCTCGGTGAAGGAATCACGATGTAGGACTTATTCGAAAGAATAGCCGGACTAGTCATAATAGTTCTCACCGACCCTACCGGAATAGTTATGACTTATCTCACCGGTCGGCCATGAAAATATGCCATGTATGCAGAATGGACAGCAACGTAAACATGAATAGAAATATTGCATATCAACACTTGGCATCTTAACATGTAGGACCGTACTCAACAATCGACGGAAACCGTACAAAACATGGCATGTGAATCATTCATCTACGACAAGCATATTTAATCATGGCATGAGGTCATCATATCATTGATATCATTTAATTCATGGCCTAAGAATATCATATCACCTCTAACTTGTAAACCATGGCAAAACAACTTGTTATCTATTCCAAATGCTATCAAACCAATCTAGCAACACATGTAGCACACAATCCACACAATACACTTGCCTTCAACCACGGGCAACGGAGTGACGAGAGGTTGAGGGCACTCCTGGAGGCACACCACCTGCAAACACGTGCCACACACTCAATTTGAGTCCACAAAACAGCACACATAAATCCCGCTACCCCGACTTCGCTTACAACTCCTAAAATCAGAAAACAGCAAATCTGTCCCTTCGGAACAGCAGCCTTCCAACGGGCATAACTTTTGTTCTAGGACTCCAAATTGAATAAACGAGTACATCCTCGCGTAGCTTAGGAAATTTCCCAATTTTTTATAGTTATAGGGAAAGACTGATTCGGACTCTAAGGTTGTTTAATCTAACGTTGAACACGAACTGTCTCAATCTCGTCACAGATTTGACAGCGCTCGGTAAAACGGCCATAACTTCTAAACGGCTGGGCGGAATTTCAATTTCTTTATATGCACTGAAATATAATGAAATTATCTACAACTTCCTAGAAGTCCGTACGGCCAGATTCCAAATCTAAATTGGCGAAAACGCCTGCCCTAGCTCGGGTTCCCAATCTGCCCGAACTGGAACGCGAATACAACTCTAGTTCTTTTCAGATCTACTCCATAGCAGCACATCCTCTTGATCCAAAAACATTGTAAACCACCACTACACAGCATCTAAACGACCCCCAAAGGTTTTCCCCATTACCTTCTTGAAGATCCACGAATTTGACGAACTTTTCCCACGCGATCTCCACCCGATCTCTTCCCACGCGCCGTGGCTACCGGTTCTCCTCGTCGCGGATCCTCCTACCGGCGAGGGCAGCACCAAGGCGTGGCGTGGCAGCGAGGGGAACGCAGCAAGGGTGGGGGAGGAGGCGCAAGGGGGAAGGAGTGGTGCGGCTTGGGCATGGGGGTGAGGAGGAGGCGCAAGGGGGATGGAGGTGGGGGTGGCGGCTCAAAGGGGAAGGAGTGGGGGGCGCAAGGGGTAAGGGGCAGCAGGTGTGCTGCCCTAGCACGCCCCCACATGGGCCCAAGTTATCCCACCGACGGCCCAAATTGCTTCCCCCACGGCCCGATCACCCGGAAACGGCCCGAACGACCGAGAGGCCCGAAGCCGAAAGCCCAGCTTGACGCGCTAAAACGCCATGCCGTAGGGTTCTAATTGCAAATTTTACACTTTCTAAGGTTAAGCCAACCCGTAGTATCACAAATTCCTTTTTCTTTACCATGTAAATCCCCAAAAGTTGGTTAACAACTAATTGAGAATCACCATGCACATATAACATATTTAATCCCATATTTAAAGCCATTTCAAGTCCAATAATGAGTGCTTCATATTCAGCAGAATTATTTGAAACTGCCAAGGTTAAAGTAAATGAGTATGGAATTATTCCCCCACTAGGCGTAACAAAAATGACGCCTGCCCCTGCTCCTGATTGCTAGCAAGCACCATCAAAATACATTTGCAATGTTGAATTAGTGACTGATGTGACCAATACTTCTTCATCTGGTAAATCGTCATCGATGGGGAAATCATCTGGGACTGGATGTGCAGCTAGGAAGTCTGCTAGAGCCTGTCCTTTCATGGCTTTTTGTGGCATGAACACAATATCGAATTGTGATAGGAACATCGCCTATTTAGCTAACCTCCCTGACAGGACCATCTTATGTAAAATATATCAGAGAGGATTTGCTCTCGAAACAAGGTGCACTGTATGTTCCAGCATATAATGACGGAGTTTTTATGCTGCAAATACCAGTGCTAGACATATTTTTTCCATATCTGGATAATTGCATTCGACTCCCACAAGGGTGCGACTGAGATAATATAAAGGCATTCTTTCCCAACATTATTATTTTGTGCCAAAACAGCACCTAGTGATGTAGGCATGGCCGTTGTACATAGAATTAGCGGGCGTCCTTTAACCGGTGCACTCAGGATATGGGGATTTATCAAATATTTCTTTATATCTAAAAATGCATTTTGGCATGCTTGATCCCAATGAAAAGGGATGCCCTTTTTCAGGAGACAAGAAAAAGGCTTGCATCTCCTAGATAAATTTGAGATAAATATTCTAATATATGCTAAATGACCTTGGAGACTCTTTAACTTATGAAGGTTCGTTGGTGGTGGCATTTTAACGATCGCCTCAATTTTGGTTGGGTCAATCTCAATACCACACTTAGTAAATATGAAACCAAGAAATTTTCTAGAAGATACTCCAAATGCGCATTTCATTGGATTCATTTTCAAATTATGTTGTCTAAGGCATTCAAAAACCATAGCGAGATGTTTTAAATGGTCTCTTTCATGCTTTGATTTCACAATAATGTCATCTATGTAGCATTCAATGATGGCATGTAGTAGTCCATCAAGGACAATTGTCATAGCTCTTTGGTATGTTGCGCTAGCATTTTTAAGTCCAAAAGGCATAACTCTATAACAAAATATGCCTTTAGGTGTTTGGAATGCTGTTAGCTCTTCATCTTCTAGTGCCATTTTTATTTGATTATAACCGGAACAACCATCCATAAAAGAAATTATTTCATGTCCAAGAGGGTAGCATCAATGAGTATTTCAGAGATGGGTATCGGAAAGTCATCTTTAGGACATGCCTTATTTAGATCTCTAAAATCTACACATATACGGGTTTGTCCATTTTTCTTTTTGACAGGAACAATATTTGAAAGCCACTTTGGATATTTGACTTCCCTAATAAATCTAGATGCTATGAGTTTGTCGACTTCAGCTTCTATTTCTGGAAGTATGTCTGGTTGAAACCTCCTTTGTGGTTGCTTGATCGCTGGAACATCTTTTTGCACAGCTAGTCGATGTACCACTACTCCTGGATCTAATCCTGGCATTTCTTCATAAGTCCAAGCAAATACATCTTAATTTGCGGAAAGAAATTTACAATATTCTTATTTACTTTCCTTAGATAAATGCTTGCTAATGAAAATAGGATGAGGATTTTTGGGTGTCCCAATATTGATTTCTTCTAGTTAATTCGGCAACATCCAAAGAGCACACATTTTATTTTTCTAAGCCAAATCACAAAGAAAACTCAAATCTCTTACACCACAGCCAAAATTTCATAATTTATTCATTCTTTCTTTTCATGCTAGGAAGAAATGGAAATCTCGATTCATAACAAGAATGCACACTTTTCAAGAGCACTCCGGATTAGTCATATATTCATATATGACTTTCTCACCGACCTGGCTCAGCGACTCTTTTATGATTACATATCTATAAACGATGTCATGTTTCCTTTTCACCATTCATTCATCATGTAACAACAATACCTGTAGGATCGAATTATACGAATATAGCAATCGGGGGGGGGGGGGTGAATGATTATGTGGAAGCTAAAACCAAATCTTTGATCTAAGAAAAGTTCACCCCAAAACGGAACCAAATAATTGCATCGTATTCGATAAAAACAGATTGATAGAGGTTTGGTAAAACACAAATTAGTGGAGATCCAACCGTCAGATCAATCTAAAATTTGGACACAAGAAACTAGATTCCAATATGAATCGAACCCAAAAAGAATAAGCTCGATCGGACTTACGGATCAAAAGTTATGAACCTCGCAAGCTTGCTGTGGCAGAATATGACGAGAATTGATCTAACCAAAACTTCAAGATTAAACAAGATCTTCAAAAGATTAATCAATTAGACTTTGAGTAACTCTAAATCAATACCCTAGAAAGGTTTTTGATGTATCAAATCAAGATGAAACTCAAAGAACAAAAACCAATCTAGAATTAGAACAAGCATGCAAACAAGAACCAAAATAGGAAACATTGTAGCAACGTGGTTACTGTAGCACGCAAGGATCTGGAAGAATTGATCTTTATTTATTTTTGTCTAAAGTACTCCAATCAAAATAGTACAAACCCTAAAGCTCTAACTGATTAATGCCCTTCAACAGGAGACATCCCCTCCTATTTAAAGGAGCAACCATAAGGAGTCCTGAATACAATTCCTACTCCTAATCCTAGAAGGAGTCCCACTCCTAATCCTAGAAGGAGTATGTATTCAACACAACTCCACTTGGCCCAACCTGGCCAAATACAACTCTTGCAAGTGTATGGCAACCTAGCCATACTCACGTGACTAACAACTCTTGCATGTGTATGGCCACCATGCCATACTCAGTGACTAACCATTCTTCATGTGCACCATTCTCTTAGCCCAAACGTCCCGCATGACATCCTTGACCACCAAGACCTCGGTTCCTCCCTGAACCTAGTCCCAAACCTCAGTTCCCCCATGAACCTAGTTCCGGTCCCGTCATCGACCACGTTCGTCCTTGAGCAATACCTGCACATGAGCAAACAAGAAACGAATCCGAGCACAAGTCCACGACTTGACTCAAAGTCAATCCATGCAACTACTCACACGAGCATTGCATAAAGTCCACTTCAAAACAAGCATCATGAAATTCTCATGAATTTCATAATCTCAAATTCAAACCAAAATTCAATTCCAAAATTGCTCAAAACCCTAATCGAGCAAAAGACCATTCACGTCGGACCAAACATCGGTCCGACGCAGCTCACGACGGACCAAAAACCCGGTCCGGCTTACATGCGAAACTCTCAGTTTAAATTAGAGAAAACATGTTCAAAAAACACGTTCACGACGGACCAAATTTTTGGTTCGGTGTACATGCAAAAACAACGCTAAAAAATGCGTTCATGACGGTCCGGCGTGTATGGTCTGGCGTAATATAGAAGCTTACTATTTTTGTAAAACTTGGTCCGCTACAAAACATGTTCACGACGGATTAAACAAAAATTAGTCCGGCGTACACATGAAGAAAGACCTTCAAATCGCCGTTCACCACGGACCAAAAGTTTGGTCCGGCGCAAGCACAGAAAACGGTTCGGCGCAGATGGGGAACTTATTGTTTTTTGAGGTTTGGTCCGGTGCCAATGCGAAACTTACTGTTTTTGTGAAATTCAGTCCGGTGCTAAAAGAACCACATGAACACACATTTGCAAATTCAATTCTAAGCCAATTTTTCAGCACATGATTTCACAATACCGAATACACCAAAAGACTTCCTCCTCGGTATCACATGATTAAAACACAAATAACATCGATGATTGCGCTAATTCATATAAACTATGACGGCAGCACCGATAACAGGAGAACACCACATCATATCATAACCCACTAACAATTGAAAGCTAAATTTGTAAAGCAGCGCGTTTTAACCAAAATCAACATTTTGGAAGAGAACATCAATTATCAAGGAGAAAAGGGAAGCTTATTCCCAAAAGAGAACACTTTACTAACCAAAATCACTTATGAAACATTCATAAAATCCATCTTTTGAAGCGCTCGCAAACACCACACACATTTTTCAAATAAATTCCGACTCTAGCCAAATAGAGTTACAAATTAAATCTCAAGAGTTTCCAACACAACCCACTTTGTCCATCTGCTTCCTTTAAAATTTATTCCAAAGATAATTCAGTGTGAACGCGAAAGAGCGCGATCCACTCAGAAACTTTTGGGTGTAAATCTATACTCATAGCATAAATTAAACAAATGGGCCAAAACCAAAGATTGGTACCAATCACTACAAATTTAGGGAAACTCTGAAACGCAACATAAGGAACACCTTGACCGAAAGCATTCAACCAAAATAGTATGCCAAACCAGTCCAAAAGTTTTAAACACAATCTCAGCATGAATCCCACCATATCTGGTATTCCACTACACTTACCATTTACGCATTCAATATTCACTATTTACTCATCGAGAAACCCCATCATAATTCAACCAAAAACTACATAACAAATTCTTTCTCTAGTTACCTTTCCCAACTCTTATAAATAAAGTTTATGATGCTTATCAAAAAGACATCCAACCAAGACTACGTCAACATGATCCCTATGGACCAACATATCATAATACATCATATTCTAAATTTGAAACAAAGTACTTCAATAAATACTTTGGCATGATTAACCTATCCATTTTATACCACCTATACGTCAACATCTCAACAATCGAAACTTTTTAAATTAACAAATGACTTCAACACATAAATGCTATCTCCACAAGACAAAATTCATAAGTAGGTTTCTAAGATATACACTCATTAAGGATAGAGTCCTGCATCATATTAATTATCCAAGGTTCACTCTATCACAACAGGTTACAATGTCCTCCATTTTAATAATGGTTTTCAACAATTAATCTAAACAATTACCACCATTGCTAAGTCATCAATATCAATAATTTGCATAATCCTAAAAAAACAACAGCATTGCTTTTAGTTACCCTATCCATATATTATAAAAAATTGCCACTACACCACATACTCCAACTATTTAAAATAAATTGAATAAGTTGAACCAACATAAAGCTCTTAAAACAACCACAAAAACCTATGTCATCCCAATTGACAGCGACACTAGCATTATAGGAACACAACTGCATACTTCCAAATATACTAATAGCTTGCAACAACAACATAAATAGCAACTCTAATCAACTTCCAAGTTAAAGTCACTAACCAACATGATTAAATTTCTCCATTAACACATTAACTTAGAACATCTTTAAACAACCGGCAAAGTTTCTTTAACAATGTCAGTAGTTTACATCATCTTAATGTTCTAACTATGCATCAGGGTTTAAAACTTTAACCATTATCGAGGGTCATCGCACTTTAAAAGAAAAGCAACAGATTCTAAGCATGTACATTAACACATTTAATCATTCTCGCTATAGAGTAAACTACAACACTAGTAGTCTATTTATTCTAAAGCTAAAGATAACAATCACATTGAATTGATTCAACTCACAAATTAACTTAGCAATACGTCATTCCATAAACCACATTGTTACCTACTACATAGTACGGACATAAATTTTCTAAACACCTTCATGGGTCACGTACTCTTGACAAACAGGATGCAACCCAACTTTAAAGATAACCACAGCTCAAGAACAAGAACGAACACCGATAAAAAAGTTCTCCTTTTCAGGCAAGGAAGAAAAACAAAACTCCAACAGAAATGCAGGAGAGCTCAACTCTCAAATTTCCAACTCTGATAGACAAAAACTCTTCAAGAAATCTCAAGATCTACAACTTCCAAGAAGGAAGATGGATGCACCAGGGAAAACCCGATGTTCAACAAAATCTTTTTCGATAAAGATTCAAACTTAGCTCCACCCAACTTAAGGTCTGCACCAAGAGAAACTCCAACACTTTTCTTAAATAGGGAGAACAACAACCACATAAGTTTCTGTGACACCACGGAGTGTCGTAATCTTATAAAATGTGGATGTTGAGGTCAAAACATTATAAAATATGTAAATGGAGGTTAAAACTTTACATTATGCCGTTTATAGCGTGTTTTTGGGTCGTTTTCGGGTGTTTGGGCCTCTCCGGGACACTTTGGGCCTTGGGGGTTTAGTTAGGCCTCCGATGGAAGGGTTTGGGCCCAAGGGGGGGACTTTTGGACAGCCAAATCTGGCCCCCACCCCTGGGTGCGCCCCAAACTCCCTCTCCCAACACTAGCCGCCACCCCCTAGCCCCCCCATGCGCCTCCACCCTTCCCCTTCCTCTCCATCTTCCCCCATGGCGCCACCACCCCTCTCCTCCCCTCTCCAACTCCCTTGCTGCCCCTAGGGGAGTTCTCCACCTCAACACCTCGAAGATCCGTCCATTGGAGCGCTCCGCGACGAGGAGATCCGGTGGATTTGGAGCGAGAAAGGATATCGCGCGAATCGGGAGGAGATCCGTTGGGTTTTCGGTCGTCGGGCGAAGGTATGGCCATGGGAATCATTGGGGTTGGTCTAGGATCTGTTCTAAGGGTGATTATCATGTTTTTAGATCAATTGGTGGTGCTGGAATTGAGTAGATTAGATGGAATCTTGAGTTTGCCACGTTCTCTGTTTCGGGCAGCATGAGCAGTCGACCTAGGGTTTGGGTTTTCGCCAATTTAGAGTCGGAATTTGGTCGTGCAGCTGTTTAAGAAGTTGTAGGTAATTTCAATATCTTTCCGTGGGTATAAAAAACGTACAATTCCGCCCAGCCGTTTGAAAGTTATGACTGTTTTACCGAGCGTGTTAAAATCTGTGACGTGATTGGAACAATCACGGTATTTTGTAGATTAAACAACTTTAGAGTCCGAATAAGCTTTTCCATATACTTGGAAAAAGTTAGGAAATTTCCTAACCTACGCGAGGATGTACTCGTTTAATTGATTCGGAGTCTTAGAACCCGAGTTATGCCTTTTGGAATGCTGCAGTCCCGATGGGACAGAACCTCTGTTTTCGGGTTTTGCGAGTAGATGGCAATGTCGGGGTAGATGAGGGTTTGCGTACTATTTTGAGGAAATGATTGTGAGTGTGTGGTACCTATGTGCAGGTGGTGTGCCCCTGGGAGTGCCTTCTACTTCTCGCCAATCCGTCGCCCGTGGTGGAGGCAAGTGTATTGGAATGGGTAGCGGGTTATTGTTTGCTAGATCGGTTGTGATTGAAACTTAATACATGTTATGTTCACATGCTATGCTTTAATGATTGCCAATGATATGAGGAATATGTTTACTATGTTATGATGCCATGTGTTAAAGTACAAGTGATTTATGATGTTGGCATGATTGCATACATGACATGATACATGGCCCGGGCGGTGAGAAAGTCATAACTAGTCCGGGGAAGGTCGGTGAGAAAGTTATGACTATTCCGGAGAGCCAATGAGTAAGTCCTACATCGTGATTCCATCCACCACGGTGTGGGGAAGTGAGGAGCAGGCACCCTCCATCTTCGGGATGGAAGGGGGGAGAGGGTGCACACCAACGGGTGTGTACTCAACCATACCGGTATGAGTTTCCAAGGAGATATGAGCATCGCATCGCATCGCATAGCATTGCATACATAATGATGATGATAATGATTTGTTGAACATGAATGAGATGATATACATGATGTGAGTTGTTGTAGCCATGTAATTATTTTTGTTTGTACCATTGCAATATACTTGCTGAGTGATGAACTCACACTTGTGTTTATGTTGTTTTTTTTAGGTACCATGACACCGGCATGTGGGAAAGGGCATTAGCTACACATCTTCACGTAGTTCCAGTCACATTTACCAACCTTGAGTCATGATCATAATAATAGTGCCCTGAACTAGGTGTATGGAATAATTTTTAATGTGTTGTCGATCCTCTTTGCTTAGCTATAGATGTTTGTGTGGTTGGTTTTGGTTTAATTGTTTATGATGATGTTTTATCCATTATATATTGCTGCTTTAGATGTCTTATGTTATGAAATATATTGCTATGATGATATTGCTATTGTTCAAATCATGATAAAACAAAGGAGATGCTGCCGAAATTTCGGTGTTTAGCATTTGTGCCTTTGCTGAAATTTGTCTTCATTTATGGTATTTAGTTGATGTTTAGTCTATGTTTGGTAGCATTTGGGCATACTAGATGCCGGGGTGTTACAGTTAGTATCAGAGCGGGATGTAGGTCCTTGGAATGTGTATTTTTGGTGTCATACCTTAGGTTACAACTAAAATGTGATGTGGGATAACTTAGAAACATGGCTTAGGTTTTAACTAAAACTTTGTCATAGGATAGCAACATTAAAACTTGCCAAAAAAAAATGGTATAACTAATCTAAAATTTGACACACATGGATGCACAGTAGGAAAGGGTAAGGGTATCGTTTCTTTACGCTTAAATGTTGTATTTAAGCTTTGATGTTGAATGCTTCATTTGATAATCCATGTTGCTATGTCTATGAGATAAATGATTGAATTATGCTTGTTGTGGTGATAAAGTGGGGTTGTGGTGCCGAAGGGTTTCGGTCACCACTTTTGTTAATAGTAAGGGTGTGGTTTGACGGTATGGCCGGTTAAAGCCATCACCGAAGAACTATTAACTCCTTGTCGGGAAAGAGTGCTTACCTTTTCTATCGTAGATCGGGTAGTTGACTGGAGATAAATAGAAGAGTTGATGGTCGTTTCCTTCGGATGCTTTTCACCATTCCGACGGTCGGTTTTGGTTGGTCTTCTTGGTTTTTTTGTCGATTGAAATCAAAATAAAAGTGTTTGGTCTTGGATTTTCGCAGATTGTTCCGTATGCGGTATGTGGTTTTGTCTTCCTTGGTTGAAGACGAAGAAGAAGAGTCTAGTGTTGCGCTTATTTTGGTCGCCTTTCTAGCTTTGATGCTTAGTTTGTTGATTGCTTTATGGGGAGAAACATTCAATTTATTCCTGTGTTTGTCTTTCTCCGAGGTCAAAAGAGTTATTGCGGCGTTATGCCAGACTTGGTTGTCAGGGCTGAAGTTCTGTGGCTTTGTAGGAGTAAATGGTGTTTGATTTCGTCATTTTACTGGTTTGAGAAATCATCTTTGAAAGCCCTTCTTGTTTCGTGAAAGTTTGGTGTTTGGTGTTAAGGTTTTATTTGAAATGGATTACTTGATCGCTTGGTTCCCTTTTAAGAAAATTATTTTTCAACTATTTTCCTCTATGGGAGTCTTTGAGATTGAACAGTGTTTTGGAGAATTTCCTCTTGCATGATCAAGTTTGGGTTTGTCTCATTGCAACTTTGAGAGTCAAGCTTCTTTGTGAGTTTTGGTTGAGTATTAAAAGAAAAAAAAATGCTGCAAATAAAGTAAGTATTCGTTTGACTGAAATTACTTGTCAAAAGTGAAAATTGTTGTTTACCATGTTATGTAGTATGTACCAATGTGGTTTATGGAATGACGTATTGTTAAGTTAATTTGCGAGTTGAAACAATTAAATGTAATTGTTACCTTTAGCTTAAGATTAGGTGAACCTCTAGTGATGTAGAGTACCCCATAGTGGGAATGATTAAATGGGTTAATGTACATGCTTAGAATCTGTTGCCATGCTTTAAAAGTGCTTATGATCCTTGTTAATGTTAAAAGTTTAAACCTTGATGCATAGTTAGAACATTAAGATGATGTAAATTAATGATACTGTTAAAGAAACCTTGCCGATTGTTTAAAGATGTTCTAATCTAACGGGTTAATAGAGAAATTTAATTATGTTGACTAGTGGCTTTAATTTGGAAGTTGATTAGAGTTGCTATTTATGTTGTTGCAACCTACTAGTATATTTGGAAGTATGCAGTTGTGTCTCTACAATGCTAGTATTGATATCAATTGAGAAGACATACGACTTATTGTTAATGATGTTGTTAAGGGCAGATTTAATGCTAGAATTCAATCTATTTTAAATAGTTGGAGTATGTTGTGTGGTGGTAATTTTGTTATCACCTATGTATAGGGTAGCTAAAAGTAATGTTGTTGGTTGATGATTATGCCCATTTGTTGTTATTGATGACTAAGTAGTGGTGGTAACTGTTTATATTACTCGTTGGAAAACCATGGTTAAAGTAGAGGAAAATTTTAATATGTTGCGATGGAGTGAGGTTTGGATAATTAACATGATGAATGATTTTATCCTTAATGAAAGTATAACTTAATCTCACTTACGAATTCTTCCCTGTGGAGATAATATGTACATGTTGAAGTAAACATTAACTGAATAAGTTTCGATTGTCGAGACGTTTACATATAGGTGGTATGAAATTCATTGGTTGATCATCTTTGAAAGATTTCTTTGGAGCATTTGTTTCAATCTAGAATACGATGTTATATGATATGTTGGTCCGTGGGGATCTTGTTGACGTAGTCTTCGTTGGATGTCTTTGGATAAGCATCATAAACTCTATTTATAAGTATTGGGAAAGGTAATAAGAGAAAGAATTTGTTTTGTAGCTCTTGTTGTAACCTGAGGGGTTTCTCAATGAGTAAATAGTGAATATTGAATGTTTAAAAGATAAGTATAGGGTTTCATGCTGAGCTTGTGTTTAAAACCTTTTGGACTGGTTTGGTTGTTTGCTATCTTGGTCAAATGCTTTCGATCAAGGCGTTTTTTTATGTTGTGTGTTAGAGTTTCCCTAAACTCATTGGGATTGGCGTTGATCTTTGGGTTTGGCCCATTTGTTTAGTTGTGCTATGAGTATGGATTGACACCCAAAAGTTTTAAGTGGATCGCGCTCCTTCACGTTTGCCCTGAATTTTCTTTGGGAATAAATTTTAAAGGAAGCAGTTGGACATAGTGGGTTGTGTTGTAGTTTCTTGGGATTTAATTTGTGACTCTTTTTGGCTAGAATTGGAGTTATTTGGAAAATGTGTGTGGTGTTTGCAAGTGTTTCAAAAGGGTGGATTTTATGAATGTTTCATCAGTGATTTTGTTAGTGAAGTGTTCCCTTCTTGGAAATGAGTTTCCCTTTCTTGTTGCGAACATTTGTGGCGGTTGTGTGTGCTGATGTTTAACTTTGAAGTCGATGTTCTTTTCCAAAATGCTGATTTTGGTTAAAATGTGAGGTTTTGCAAGTTTAGCTTTCGAGAAATGGTGGGTTCTGACATGACGTGGTGTGTTCCAGCTAACGGTGTTGCAGTCATAGTCTATGTGATTTAGCGCAGCCGTCAATGTTTTGTGTGTTTCAATCATGTGATACTGATGAAGAAGTCTTTTGGTGAATGACTTTTCGGTATTGTTGTTACATGACCTCAATGATTGTACCCTTGTTCCGATTCTTTGAAAGGAAGAATGCGAGGGCTAAACCTTATTAGAAAGAGGAATCTAGTGTGGGTTTGTAATGACCTAAGATATTAGGCGTTGCTAGTGGTTGATCGTAACTAGTTTGGAAGTGAAGAGTAAAGGAAGGTTGTGTAGGACTCAATTCAAACCTTCTTGGAGACTTGTGCCATTGATGTGTCCCTCGGTAGGGTTGATTAAATTATTAGTGGACCACTTGGTGGTTGCTAGTAATTGCTTTTCCTTTTCGAAGTGTATTGGAGCTTTTGTCGCCGAGCTCTGAGCGAGTTGTGTCAACCGATGTGGATTGCTTGGTTGATATTGTTTTTGCGGGTTTTAAGGACCCTGGTTATAAAGTAGGTTTTTTCCTTCGGTGGTAGTGGTGGGTATTGGTCTTTTGTAAAAGGTCAATCTTTTGCAAGGTGTTAGCTGATTGTTCAAGCAGTTGGTAGTCTTGGAGTGTTGTGTCTTGCTTGGTTCGCGTTGTCTAGAATACGACGAACCACAGTAGAGAGGTTGAGATGTGAAAGCACTTTTGTGCGTGGGAGCTGAAGAGGGTTCTAGAGGTTGGTGCCGTGTTCTTCTGAGGAGAAACATCGGTTAAAGGGATCGGGCACTTTAGTGCCAAGGAATGCATAAAAATGAGGAATATGAGACTGTTTCCCTTCATTGTCAGCTTAGGAAGTTATCCTTTTGCTTGGGACGTTCTGAATCCTTATGTTTGTACTCGGTGTTTCAAAGTGGAGTAAGAATTACGGCAAGTTTTGAATGTGAGTTATCTTTAGAAGTACATCGATCTTTGATCCTTAGCTCCTTGCTTACGAGTTAGGGGTGAAAGCGGAGCGGAAAGTTCCCGACCGTTCGAAGAAAAGCGGAAGCGGAAGCTCTTTTGAAGCGGAAGCGGAAAATATCGGTGCGGAAGCGAAGCGGAAATTTTTTGTCGGAAGCGAAGCGGAAAGCGGAAGCGGGAGAGCCAATTCCGTGAAGCGGAAATGGAGCGGAAATTCCGTATAAGTGAAACCGAAACTAAAAGCGAAGCAGTAGGAAAGAGAAATGGGCTTGGCCCAAAAATGAGAAGAGAGTTTATATTTATTTGCGAATTAAAATAATTTCATAAATACAAATGGTTTTATATAAAATACTAAATAGAGTTCAAAAATTCCACAAAAATTCTCAAAAATACTTTGGAATATTTTGAACCTAGAAAAATTATTTTCAGTATAATTTTTTTTATAAATAAATTAATTTTATAAATCTAAAAAATGCAAAATAGTATTTATAAACTCCAGAAAATCCAAGATAAATCTCAAAAAATCATAAATGAACATCGAATAATAATATACAAATTTTAGGGTTCTAAACCTTTGTAGTTAGTGGAGCAATAGGATATCAATGATAATTATATGGATGAGGACATGATGATTTGATATGGGAGACAAATAATGTGCCATTAGCTGACAAACTTGAGAAAAATTTTCTAGTGATATCAGTGAACATAGCACTATTCTTGTGTCTACCTTAGAGGTGGAATGGGCTATATTGTTCTTGTGGTCATGTATATTGTAATTCTCTACTATGTTCTTGTGGAATTTTTAAGCTTCGTTTAGTATCAGATTCCAGTTAAGATTCAGATTTTGTTTCCGTCACTATCCGTGTCCGTATCCGTTTCCGGGGTTTCCGATTTCGTTTCCGTTACCGGTAAAAAATATGGAAACGAAAACGGAACAGTCATTTACCGACCGTTTCCGTACCGTTTTCATCCCTATTCTGAGTGCTGGCTGGTGCAAATCGTAGGGGCTTCTAAGCGGGTTCTGAGGCGTGAACCATAGCTCCCTTCGATTTGGTTGTTTGCGAAGTGGCGTGTCTCGGATTCGGGGTCGAATCCTGTTGAAGGGGGGGAGAATGTGACACCACGGAGTGTCGTAATCTTATAAAATGTGGATGTTGAGGTCAAAACATTATAAAATATGTAAATGGAGGTTAAAACTTTACGTTATGCCGTTTATAGCGTGTTTTTGGGCCGTTTTCGGGTGTTTGGGCCTTGGGGGTTGAGTTGGGCCTCCGATGGAAGGGTTTGGGCCCAAGGGTGGGACTTTTGGGCAGCCAAATCTGCCCCCCACCCCTTGGTGCGCCCCAAACTCCCTCTCCCAACCATAGCCGCCACCCCCTAGCCCCCCATGCGCCTCCACCCTTCCCCTTCCTCTCCATCTTCCCCCATGGCGCCACCACCCCTCTCCTCCCCTCTCCACCTCCCTTGCTGTCCCTAGGGGAGTTCTCCACCTCAACACCTCGAATATCCGTCCATTGGAGTGCTCCGCGACGAGGAGATCCGGTGGATTTGGAGCGAGGAAGGAGATCGCGCGAACCGGGAGGAGATCCGTTGGGTTTTCGGTCGTCGGGCGAAGGTATGGCCATGGGAATCATTGGGGTTGGTGTAGGATCTGTTCTAAGGGTGATTATCATATTTTTAGATCAATTGGTGGTGCTGGAATTGAGTAGATTAGATGGAATCTTGAGTTTGCCACATTCTCTGTTTCGGGCAGCATGAGCAGTTGACCTAGGGTTTGGGTTTTCGCCAATTTAGAGTCGGAATTTGGTCGTACAGCTGTTTAAGAAGTTGTAGGTAATTTCAATATCTTTTCGTGGGTATAAAGAACGTCCAATTCCGCCCAGCCGTTTGAAAGTTATGGCTGTTTTACCGAGCGTGTTAAAATCTGTGACGTGATTGGAACAGATCACGGCATTTTGTAGATTAAACAACTTTAGAATCCGAATCAGCTTTTCCATATACTTGGAAAAAGTTAGGAAATTTCCTAAGCTACGCGAGGATGTACTCGTTTAATTGATTCGGTGTTTTAGAACCCGAGTTATGCCTTTTGGAAGGCTGCAGTCCCGACGGGACAGAACCTCTGTTTTCTGGTTTTGCGAGTTGATGGCAATGTCGGGGTAGATGAGGGTTTGCGTACTGTTTTGAGGAAATGATTGTGAGTGTGTGGTACCTATGTGCAGGTGGTGTGCCCCTGGGAGTGCCTTCTACTTCTCGCCAATCCGTCGCCCGTGGTGGAGGCAAGTGTATTGGAATCGGTAGCGGGTTATTGTTTGCTAGATCGGTTGTGATTGAAACTTAATACATGTTATGTTCACATGCTATGTTTTAATGATTGCCAATGATATGAGGAATATGTTTACTATGTTATGATGCCCTGTGTTAAAATACAAGTGATTTATGATGTTGGCATGATTGCATACATGACATGATACATGGCCCGGGCGGTGAGAAAGTTATAACTAGTCCGGGGAAGGTCGGTGAGAAAGTTATGACTATTCCGGAGAGCCAATGAGTAAGTCCTACATCGTGATTCCATCCACCGCGGTGTGGGGAAGCGAGGAGTAGGCACCCTCCATCTTCGGGATGGAAGGGGGGAGAGGGTGCACACCGATGGGTGTGTACTCAACCATAACGGTATGAGTTTCCAAGGAGATATGAGCATCGCATCGCATCGCATAGCATTGCATACATAATGATGATGATAATGATTTGTTGAACATGAATGAGATGATATACATGATGTGAGTTGTTGTAGCCATGTAATTGTTTTTGTTTGTACCATTGCAATATACTTGCTGAGTGATGAACTCACGCTTGTGTTTATGTTGTTTTTTTTAGGTACCATGACACCGGCATGTGGGAAAGGGCATTAGCTACACATCTTCACGTAGTTCCAGTCACATTTACCAACCTTGAGTCATGATCATAATAATAGTGCCCTGAACTAGGTGTATGGAATAATTTTTAATGTGCTGTCGATCCTCTTTGCTTAGCTATAGATGTTTGTGTGGTTGGTTTTGGTTTAATTATTTATGATGATGTTTTATCCATTATATATTGCTGCTTTAGATGTCTTATGTTATGAAATATATTGCTATGATGATATTGCTATTGTTCAAATCATTATAAAACAATGGAGATGCTGCCGAAATTTCGGTGTTTAGCATTTGTGCCTTTGCTGAAATTTGTCTTCATTTATGGTATTTAGTTGATGTTTAGTCTATGTTTGTAGCATTCGGGTATACTAGATGCCGGGGTGTTACAGTTTCATCCCTAAAATAGTCAACAATAACCAACAAAACCGGGTGTCGAAGCAAAAAATAGCGACCAAAAGAAGCGCAACACAAAACACTTCTTCTTTGTCTTCACCCAAAGAAGACAAAACCACAAACCGCCAAAAGAACAATCAGCGATTACTCAAAACTAAACACTTTTCCTTAGTTCCTAACCAACCAAATACCAAGAAAACCAACCAAAACCGACCGTCAGAACGGTAAAGAAAAATCCGAAAGAATCCACCACCAGACCCTTCTATTTGACTCTAGTCACTACCTGATCTACGACAGAAAAGGGTGAGCACTCTTCCCCCACAGGGGTTAATAGTTCTTTGGTGATGGCTCTAACCGGCCACACCGTCAAACCACAACCTTACTAAGAACAAAAAGGTGACCGAAACCGTTCGGCACCACAACCCCCCTTTAACACAATAACAAAAACAATTCAATCAATTCTCTCGTAAACATAGCAACATACATTATCAAATGTAGCATTCAACATTAAGGCTTAAATACAACATTTAGCCTAAAGCAACGATACCCATATCCTTTTCCTACTGTGCATCAGAGTGTGTCAAATTTTAAATTAATTATTCCAGTTACACAAATTTTAATGTGGCTATCCTATGGTAAAATTTGAAGTATAACCTAAGCCATGTTTCTAGGTTATCCTACATCAAAATTTTAGTTAACCCTATGGCATTTCACTAAGTTCATACATCACGGACCTGAAGCCCGCTCTGATACCAACTGTAACACCCCGGCATCTGGTATGCCCTGGATGTCACCAAACGAAGTAGAAATAGCAACTAAATACCACAATTAAGAACAAATTACAGCAAGGGCGTAAATGCTTTAACCGAAATTCCGGCAGCATCTCCTTTGTAATTCCATGGGTTGGAGCAACAGTAATGATAACACAAGCAATAACATAATGGATGACATCTAAAACAACAATAACATGAGGTATAGCAACAATTTAAGACTAATTAATGAATCTCAACACTTCATGACTAAAACGAAGTGAACAATAAATCCACACACAAGTTATAGCATGAACAAATTTAGCACATTAAACATCACCATCACAACTACGAACGAGAATGTGTAGTTGTCTAAATGAATGAATCTAAGTGTAGATATGACGTTAACTCCCTTTCCCGCATGCCGAATTCATAGCACCTAAAAACAACATAAAACAACAAGCGTGAGTTCATCACTCAGCAAAGTGTATTGCAATAAAACAGCATCAACATTATTCAATAGCATCATTAATACATATCATAACGCATCATCATAAGCATCTCATGGTTCATCTTCATAAACATCTCATAATCATCCTCATTCATGCAATGCAATGCAATGCACATGTCTCTTTTATTAGCACATACCGGTATTACCGAGTGCACACCCGTCGGTGTGCACCCTCTTTCCCTTCCATCCCGTAGATGGAGGGTGCCTACTCTTACTGACTCGCTCCCATACACAACGTGGATAACACTACAAGGTAGGTCTTTCATGTTCACAACAGTGAACACAGAGGCCCGCATCAAAATGGGTCGCCTCTTCCATTATGAATGCACATATGACATGAATCATGAATAAACTTGCATATGCACTCAATTCAACAATTGCATAGCCATAATTAGATACATATTCATCCTCACACCCACAACATAGCATTTCATAATCATCTAATCAATTCAAATTCACTTAATCTCATTCAAGAATCAAACATGGCAAGCAAACATGTCAACAGTTAACTCGCATCATAACGCAAACATAATGCCATTCAAGTCACAAACATCACAATACACTTGCCTTCACCCACGCGGAACGGATTGGCGAGACGTTGAAGGCACTCCCGAGGGCACACCACCTGCACATAGGTACAATGCATTCAAAACATACCCACAAAGCAATACAAGAACTATCATCTACATCGACCTCGCAACCCACTCCCAAAACCCAAAAAACAGCACTCTGTCCAACCGGGACAGCAGCGCTCCAACGACCATAACTTAAGTTCTAAAACTCCAAATCAAGTAAACAAGTACATTTTCTCGAATCTTAGGAGATTTCCCAACTTTTTCTAGGTATTCGCGAAGACTGAATCGGCCTCTAAAATTGTCTAATCTATAGTTGAACACGATCTGTTCCAATCACATCATAGATTTGACAGTGCTCGGTAAAACAACCATAACTTTTAAACGGATGGACAAAATTTAGCTTTCTTGGTGTCCAATTAAAGTTAATTGAATTACCTACAACTTTTGTAATAGCCGGTCGATCAGGAAACGCCTCTAAAATTGCCAAAACTGAGCCCTAAACTCAAGCGCCCAATCTGCCCGAGAACACAACATTGGACAGATTTACAATTATCCTAATCCCATCTAGAAATAGCACCTATGCACCAAAATTAACCATGGAAATCACCATCTAACCAGCACCTACACCCTAAAAGCAAGGTCCCCGGGGCTTACCTCTTCTTGGTGAGTCACCTGATCGATGAACTTCGCCTCCTCGCAGCCCGATCTCCCCTCCGATCGCCGGGGACGCCAAAATCGTCGGGAACGCCGGATCTCCTTGGACAAAGAGCTCCCGGACAACGAGATTGGAGTGTCTACGAGGGGGAGGAGCTAGGGCCGACTAGGGGTAGGGAGGAGAGGGAGGGGTGGCGCATGGAAGGGGAGGAGGAGGGCGGCTAGGGCAATGGGGGGGGTGGCGGCTATGGGGAGGAGGAGAAGGGAGGGGGCGCAAGAAAAAGGGTTGGGGGAGGCGCATGGGCAATTTGTTTACATTACACAATTTAAATTCAGTATTTACATTCTCGCAATTTAAATTCCGCAAGTTGGATTTGCCTCCCCTCCAGCTACTTGCCTCTGGTTTTTATTGCCAAGGATGAGAGATCGATTGGATGAGTCTTTACTTAGATCATATCCCAATCCTCTAGGCAACTCTTCATGATTTTGCGAGAAATCGATCTCTTTAGCTTACATGAAGAAATATTTGTAGATCGAGTTTTTGGGTTGATTCTTGCATACTCTAGGTTGCTGTGACTAGTGGGAGTATATCCAAGTTCATCTTGATTATTGAATCCCCATGAGCAACACTAAATCGAAAAGTTGCATTTTCTTTTATGCCTCCATTGATGAATCCTTGTTTGATCATGTTTTTGATGAGTTTCTTTGTGACCTCTAGCCCGCTGTGACTTGTGGGAAGATATCCAAGTTCATCTTGATATTTAAAATCCCACAAGCAAGCCAAGATCACATATTTGCTCTTTCACCCCAGGGGAGAGTTTTTTGCTCCATGATCTTTATTTCTTGCAAGAGATGTTTCAGTTGGATACTATTTGTCCAGTAGGAGGGGGAAGTTTTATTTTGGGATCATTCACCCCCCTCTGATCGCCATTCCGATCTTTCAGTTTCCGTTTGTGAAATCATGTGCGGAAAAATTGGCTTAGAATTGAATTTGCAAAATGTGCTTGTGCATGTGGTGTCTCTTTGATCAATTGATATGCTTGTGATAGCATGGTTAAGTGTTTTCAAACTCCAGAGATTTTGTCTTCTCATAGGATGGTTTTGCAAATTCTGAGAGGTTTTTACATGTACACCGGACCATTTGATTTCGGTCCGCCGTGAACATGTTTTTGGCCAAGTTGATTTAAGAAACAGAGCGTGGCACATTTGCGCCGGACCATTTTTCTTCAGTCCGCCGTGAACGTGGTTTTGAGCTGGTGCGCCGGACCGATTTGCTAAAGTGACCGAGAGATGGACGTTTGCGTTGGACTGATTTCTTTAGTCCGGTGTGAACGTGATTTTGTAGGGTTTTGCACCGGACCAAACTTTCTTGAAACAGAAGTTTTTTTTATCTACGCCGGATCAAAATTTCTTTAACCGAGTGTGGCACGTGTACGCAGGACCAATTTGTCGGTCCGTCGTGAGTGACGCCGGACCAAAACTTTTGAAGGTTGATTCATGTGTGCGCTGGACTAATTTGTTTGGTCCGGCGTGAATGCTGTTTTCTAGGGTTAAGTGTTTGTGCTTAATCAAAATTAATCTTGGTTTGGTTCTATGATTATGAAGTTCGTGTGGACTTCATAATGCATGCTTGATTTTATGCAATGCTCGTGTGAGTATTTGCATGGACTAATGTTGAGTCAAGTCGCGGACTTGTGCTCGGAATCGTTTGTGGCTTGTTCATGTGCAGGTGTTGCTCGAGGGCGAACGTGTTCGATGACGGGACTGGAACTAGTTTCATGGAGGTACTGAGGTTCGGGACTAGGTTCTGGAGGAATCAAGGTCTTGGTGGTCAAGGATGTCATGCGGGATGTTCGGGCTAGAGGACGGTGCACATGAAGAATGGTTAGTCACGTGAGTATGGCAGGTGGAGCCATACAGCGTCTGAAGTTGTTAGTCATGTGAGTATGGCAGGGTTGCCATACGCGTGCAAGAGTTGTACTCGGTCAGGTTAGTCCAAGTAAAGTTGTGTTAAATACAGACTCCTTCTAGGATTAGGAGTGAGACTCCTTCTAGGATTAGGAGTGTTTACTGTGTATAAATAGGGGGGACGTGCCTCCTGTTTAGTACACAATCTGAGAGAGGCTTAGAGCCAAGTATTAGGGTTTGTACTCTTTTGTTTTGGAGTATTGTAACCATATCAAAAAGGAATAAAGATGAAGTTCTTCAAGAATCTCTGCAAGCTATAGGTTTGGTTAGATTTATTCTTGTCATATTCTGTTACAGGAAACTTGCGAGGTTCATAACTTTTGATCCCTAAGTCCGATCAAGCTGATTCATTTTGGGTTCGATTCGTGTTGGAATCTAGTTTCTTTTGTCCAAATTTTAGATCGATCCGACGGTTGGATCTCCAGGAATTCGCGTTTTACCAAACATTTATAATTTTGTTTTTGTTGAATACGAGGCAATTGTTTGGTTTTGGTTTGGGGTGAACTTTTAATAGATCAACAATTTGGTTTTAGCTTCTGCACAATCATTTACCCCCCTTTTTTGTGCTATATCCGTGTATATCGATCCTACAAGTGGTATCAGAGCAAGGTTTTTCTAATTAATCTTAACCGGTGATTAGAAGAAATAGTAATGGATAGGTATACGACAAAACCTTGTGTTTTTGATGGTGTTGATTTTCAGTTTTGGAAAGCAAAGATGGAGGCATTCATCTAGGCGCAGGGCTTCGTAATTTGGGAGAAGGTGTACAAGCCATATCAAGTACCCAAGATTGATGAAGTCATCGAAACCAATTAAGCACATGTTGAAGCAAACAGTAGAGCACGCAATTTGATCATCCAAGGATTGGAAAGAAGTGACTTCGACCGCGTGATTCATCTCAAGTCTGCATATGAGGTATGGAAATCTCTTTGTGATTATCATGAGGGTTCTAACACTGTCAAAGAGGTTCGTTAGGATATATATAAGAAAGAATACATGCGATTTGAAATGAAGCCTGGTGAGTCGCTAGATGATTTCTTTGCACACTTTAATAAAATTCTTAGCAATTTGCGTGCTATTGGAGTTAGCTTTGATAATGCTGCTAATGCTAGACAATTGCTTGGTGCATTAGACATGTCTATTTTGGAGATGAAAGTAACATCCATTAGAGAATCAACTGTCATGAGTACACTTACTTTAAATGTTCTTTATTCTAAGTTGAAAACTCATGAGTTGGATGTTCTTGCTAGGAAGAATGATCATAAATCAATTGCATTGACCTCCCAATCTAGCATGTCTAATAATGATGCTTCTTCAAGTTTTGCTTTGTCCTTCTTGTCTTCACTAACCAATGAACAGATTGAGAAATTTTTCGGAAGAAGACTTGGCATCACTTTCTTCTCGTTTTAATAAAGCTTTGCAGAATGTGAGAATGAGGAAGAGAGTTGGTGGCAGTCCTCCAAGATGCTATGAGTGTGGTGATCTCGACTATATTCATCCAAATTGTCCTACACTTGCAGGTAAAGTATCATGTGAGAGAAGGACAATGACAGAAGAAAAGAGAAGCGCAAAGTGGTCCACCGAGTTCTTTCTGCTCTTGAACAAGTCAATTTGAGTGATGTGGATTCGGAGAGCAGCGCAGACAGTGCAACTCCAAGCAAGCATGATTTGACGGGGTTGTGTCTCATGAACAAAAGCAGTGACAGCTTCACCGAGGACGATCACGACATCGATTTCAATGAGGTAGATCCTTCTTACGATGAATTGGCTATTGCTGTTGCTCGTCTTGGATAATTGCTTGACAAACGTGATAGAAAAATTAAGAAACATGATATTCTTGTGGAATCATTGAATGCGGAAATTACTAGACTTAAGACCTTGATTCCTGATGATGATGCTTGTAAATCATGTGACTTAATTTACAATGAACTTACTTTGCTTAGGAAAGAACATGTTACCTTGTTAGAGTAAATTAATGCTGAAAATGAGAAACTTGTTAAATATGCTAGCTGTTCTACCATTGATTTGCATGATACAACTCCATATTCCAAATGCTCTACACTAGAATTGAAGTTGAATGATGCAAATGCTAGGGTTTCTCAAATGACAGATGCTTTGCTTATACATGAGGTTCTTTCATGCTCAACTTGTCGCAAACAAAAAGGAAAAGTTGATATTCCTTGCAATAATTGTTTAACTCTTGCTAAGAAAGTTGATTACTTACAAAATTCTTTAGAACTGTTCGCAAATGGCAAGAAAAATTTGAACATGATTTTGGGCCAATCAAAAGTTATCTCAAACAAGAAAGGTTTAGGTTTTGATCCTTATGCTTCATGTGAAACTAAACATCGCACTGTTGTTCATGCTCTTTGCAATGACAAAATTGAGATTCTTAATGAGCTTAAGAAAATTCGTTTTAAATCTGCTGGTCTTTTATCTTCTACTGTGATGAATGCAAAATGTGCTTCTACTGTTAAAGCAAAGCATCATGTTAAGTACACTTGCGCTCATTGTGGTAGAGATGGACATTTAGTAGATTTCTGCTTTAGGCTAGCCAAACAACAAAAGAAAGAAAGGACTAAGGCTAGGTCTAATTTCAAACAGGCATGTTTCACTTCTTATTATGTGTCTAGGGTGAAGCAAACACCTTTTGTTGCTAACAACACGAGAAAAGATAAATATGTTTTTGTGCATAAGAATACTCATGTTGTGCCTACTATTGTGCGTCGTGTGTCTCAGTACTGGATTCCTAAACATCTTATTTCTAACCCCAGTACCGAGGCCTTGACATTTTTTGCTTCTATGTAGGCTTCTCACGCGAGGAAGGAGAACATATGGCTAGTGGATTTTGGATGCTCACGCCACATGTTCGGTGATAAGTTTTGGTTCTCCTTCACTCGTGCATCTCGTGCTGAAAGTGTTACTTTTGGAGATGCTTCTTCCACTTCTGTTGTGGCAAAAGGTACAGTTAGGATAAAGATGCATATGTTCAGGGAGAGTATCTTTGTTCATGAAGATGACGACGATGATGATGTTGAGAATGATGAAGGCCGGATATACAATTTGTTGAGTGCTCGTGTTCAAGCTTCCCACATGCTTCGCATCAACAAACCATCAAGTTAATTTTCAGGTATCTCCATGGTACTCAAGATTTTGGCATTTGGCTTTCTGCTTCCTCATGCATTAGTTTAAGAGCTTTCTCTGATGCTGATTTTGGAGGATGTAGAATTGATAGAAAAAGTACATCTGGTACATGTCATTTCTTGGGCAATTCTCTTATTGCATGGTCATCTAGAAAACAATCTTCTGTTGCACAATCAACTGCTGAATCTGAATATGTGGCTGCTGCTAGTTGTTATTCTCAATTCTTTGGATAGTAGATACACTTAAAGATTATGGGGCTAATCTGGATAGTGTTCCTCTTTTGTGTGATAACACTAGTGCAATTTGCATTGCTAAGAACCCTGTGCAACATTCTAGGACAAAGCATATTGATATCAGATTTCACTTTCTTAGAGATTATGTAGAAAAAGGAAATATTGTGCTTCAACATGTGGATATTGAACATCAATTGGCAGACATTTTTAAAAAACCTTTGTCTTCTTCTCATTTTGTTTTTATTCAGGGAGAACTTGGGATTGTTCATCCAATGGGTTTGTTTTGAGGGGGAGTTTGCTTGCCAAGTTTTTACTTGATGAGCTTGCTTTATCATATTTCTTTATATATTATGTAATTGAGCTGATATATGATAATCTAAATTGTTCCACTTGAACTAAAAATGACATTGCGGAATTCCTTGGTCTGTTTGCCTATAGCTAAATACTCTGTGATATCTTACTCCTCTAGGCTTGATATTGAATCTTTATGACAAATTTGGGCTATGGAGTAAGTGTGTTTTCAGCTTTACTCTTTCATAAGACCTTTTAATCTCTTTTGCATGTTGACAATCAAAGAAAAAGGGAATCAGTAAAAAAATGGTTGTTAAAAGCAAAAGCCTCAAGTTATGTGCTTCATGCATGTTTTCCCTAAAAAAAAGATAAGATGTATGCTTCATGCATGCCATTCCCTCAAGATAAGATGTATGCTTCAAGCATGCCACTCCAAGGAAATAAAAGAAGTATGCTTCAAGCATGCCACATACAGTTTATTGTTTAAAGATTAAATTGGTTTATGTAACACCTCGGCATTTAATATGCCTGAATGCTACCAAACATAAGCTAAACAACATCTAAATACCAAGAATTAAGGTAAATTACAGCAAAGGAGTAAATGCTAAAACCCGAGAATTCGGCAGCATCTCCTTTGTTTTAACATGATTTGAAGGAGCAACAATAGCATAGCAATATAAGGCATTATGAGAGACAACTAAAACAACAATAATTAAAGACTTAACAACAATATATAAGTCTAGTTTCAAGCATTTAATGTATCCAAGAGTCAAACGAACAATAAGACTCTCATATAGCAAAGCTAAACCTTAAAGCAATAATCATCACATGCAGTTTATTATCAAAAACTAATTGAATGACTTGTGTAATCAAATGAGTGAAGCTACGTGCGGAAGTGTGACTATTTCCCTTCCCCGCATGCCGGTCTCATGGTACCTAAAACAACAAGAAAACACAAGCGTGAGTTCAAAACTCAGCAAGCATATTGTAATTGTACAACAAGAACAATTACATGGCAATAATATCTCACATCATTTAAACCTCTCATTCATGATCACATATCATTATCATCATCATTATGTATGCAATGCAATGCGATGTTCATGTCTCCTTGGAAACTCATACCGGTATGGTTGAGTACACACCCGTCGGTGTGCACCCTCTCCCCCCTTCCATCCCGAAGATGGAGGGTGCCTACTCCTCGCTTCCAAACACCGCGGTGGATGGAATCACGATGTAGAACTTACTCATTGGCTCTCCGGAATAGTCATAACTTTCTCACCGACCTTCCCCGGACTAGTTATGACTTTCTCACCGCCCAGGCCATGTAACATGCCATGTATGCAAATATGCCAACATCATAATTAACTTGTACATTAACACATGGCATCATAACATACTAAGCATACTCATCACATCATTGGCAATCATTAAAGCATGGCAAGTGAGCATATCATATAAGCAATTTCATCTAGTCTCAACTAGCAACCTACAAACCGCTATCCATTACAATACACTTGCCTCAACCACGGGCAACGGATTGGCGGGAAGTAGAAGGCACTCCCGGGGTCACACCACCTGCACAAAGGTACCACACACTCACAGTCATGTCCAAAAAACAGTACGCAAACCCTCATCTACCCCGATATTGCCAACTACTCGCAACACCCAAAAACAGAGGTTCTGTCCCGTCGGGATAGCAGCCTTCCAAAAGGCATAACTTGAGTTCTGGGACTCCGAATAAATTAAACGAGTACATCCTCGCGTAGCTTAGGAAATTTCCCAACTTTTTCTAAGTATACGGAAAGACTGATTCAGACTCTAAAGTGGTTTAATCTACAGAATACCGTGATCTGTTCCAATCACGTCACAGATTTTAACACGCTCGGTAAAACAGCCATAACTTTCAAACGGATGATCAGAATTGGACGTTCTTTATACCCACGGAAAGATATTTAAATTACCTACAACTTCTTCAACAGGCGGCTGTCCAAATTCGGACTCTAAATTTGCGAAAAACAGAACCCTAGGTCGACTGCTCATGCTGTCCGAAACAGAGAATGTGGCAACTTCTAGATCTAATCTAATCTACTCAATTCCAGCACCACCAATTGATCTAAAAACATGATAATGATCCTTAGAACAGTCCTAGCCCAACCCCAAGGAGTCCCATAGCCATACCTTCGCCCGACGCACGAAAACACAATAGATCTCCTCCCGGATCGCTCCTCGCTCCTCGCTCCAACAGATGGATCTTCGAGGTGCAGGGGTGGGGAGGCTACCCTAGGGCAGCAAGGGGGTGGAGGAGAGGTGGTGGAGAGGTGGGGAGCAATGGGGGCAAGGGGAGGGGGCGCACGGCCAAAGGGGGAGAGGGGAGGTGGGGGCCGCTAGGGCACAAGGGGGAGGTGCGGCGCCCAAGGGCAGGGTGGGGCGCAACAAGGGGGCAGGGGGAGCCCCTTAAACCAGCCCATACAGGAATCCTAGTCCTAAATGGACTCATACTCCATCCAACCAAAGCCCACAACCCCTTCTTTTAGGCCCAAACTCCCGGAAACGGCCCAAAAACGCAATTAAACCTCATACCATATGGTTTTAACCTCCAATACCATATTTCATAATGTTTTTGAGCTCAACATCCACATTTTATAAGGTTACGACTAGGGGTGAAAACGGAACGGAAAGTTCCCGACCGTTCCGAAGAAAAAAGGAAACGGAAGCTCTTTTTCGGAAACGGAAACGGAAAATATCGGTACGGAAACGGAAACGGAAATTTTTTGTCGGAAACGGAAACGGAAACGGGAGAGCCAATTCCGGCGGAAACGGAAACGGAACGGAAATTCCGTATAAGTGAAACCGGAAACTAAAAGCGAAGCGGGCCGGAAAGGGAAATGGGCTTGGCCCAAAAATGAGAAGAGAGTTTATATTTATTTTTGAATTAAAATAATTTCATAAATACAAATGGTTTTATATAAAATACTAAATAGAGTTCAAAAATTCCACAAAAATTCTTAAAAATACTTTGGAATATTTTGCACCTAGAAAAATTATTTTCAGCATAATTTTTTTATAAATAAATTAATTTTATAAATCTAAAAAATGCAAAATAGTATTTATAAACTCCAGAAAATCCAAGATAAATCTCAAAAAATCATAAATGAACATCGAATAATAATATACAAATTTTAGGGTGCTAAACCTTTGTAGTTGGTGGAGCTATTGGATATCAATGATAATTATATGGATGAGGACATGATGATCTGATATGGGAGACAAATAATGTGCCATTAGCTGACAAACTTGAGAAAAATTTTCTAGTGATGTCAGTGAACATAGCACTATTCTTGTGTTCACCTTAGAGGTGGAATGGGCTATATTGTTCTTGTGGTCATGTATATTATAATTCTCTACTATGTTCTTGTGGAATTTTTTGCTTTCGTTTCCGTATCCGTTCCGTTCCGTTCCGATTTCGTTTCCGTCACTATCCGTGTCCGTATCCGTTTCCGGGGTTTCTGATTTCGTTTCCGTTACCAGTAAAAAATGTGGAAACGGAAACGGAACAGTCATTTACCGACCGTTTCCGTACCGTTTTCATCCCTAGTTACGACACTCCGTGGTGTCACAGTTTACTAGATTGGAGTTGAAACTACTTGCTCACCCTGAATTGTTAGTTGCTTCAGTTTTGAGCCTTGCTTTTCTGCTGAGATCTTGCTTAGTACTTGGCTATAGTTGACTGAATTGAGGTTGAGATGCATGTCATTCCCTAACTTGTTAAAATCACATCAAGTTCGTTTATTTTGCATATTATGTGATATATAAGGTTATATGATCGAATGAGCTCATCTTTTCACTCTTGTCACTCTTTTGTTTCTCTTTTGTGAAATCATTGCTACAGGAAAAATTCTAAACATGTTGTTCTCTCTTTTGAATTCTTGATGAATCCATTGTCAAAGGGAGAGAAGTTTTGGATAATTTTGGGGGAGAAGTTTGGGAGCAATTTGAGAAGTTTGGGCACGGTTTGGGCACATTGCACATTCACACACACATTTTTCTTCTTTGGGGGATTTTGTCCTATTTTCACCTAAGGGAAGTTTTCACTTTGCATTTTTATCAAAAGGGGAGATTTTTTCTTTTTACTTTAGTCTGATAAAAAACTTTTCTTTTGTGAAGTGAATGCCAATGTTCAATTCTAAGTGGTGTTGCCAATGTTTTCATCAAGGGGGAGATTATGAAATCATGTGCTGAAAAATTGGCTTAGAATTGAATTTGCAAAATGTGCTTGTGCATGTGGTGTCTCTTTGATCAATTGATATGCTTGTGATAGCATGGTTAAGTGTTTTCAAACTCCAGACATTTTGTCTTCTGCGCAGGACAGGTTTTGCAAGTTACATAGGTTTTTACATGTACGCCAGACCATTTGATTTCGGTCCGCTGTGAACATGTTTTTGGCCAAGTTGAATTAAGAAACAGAGTGTGGCACGTTTGCGCTGGACCGCTTTTCTTTGGTCCACCGTGAACGTGGTTTTGAGCTTGTGCGTCGTGCCGATTTGCTGAAGTGACCGAGAGATGGACGTTTGCGCCAGACTGATTTCTTTAGTTCGGCGTGAACGTGATTTTGTAGGGTTTTGCGCTGGACCAAACTTTCTTGAAACAGAAGTTTTTTTTATCTATGCTGGATCAAATTTTCTTTAATCGAGCGTGGCACGTGTACGTCGGACCAATTTGTCAGTCCGTCGTGAGTGACGTCGGACCCAAACTTTTGAAGGTTGATTCATGTGTGCGCCGGACTAATCTGTTTGGTCCGGCGTGAATGCTGTTTTCTAGGGTTAAGTGTTTGTGCTTAATCAAAATTGATCTTGGTTTGGTTCTGTGATTATGAAGTTCGTGTAGACTTCATAATGCGTGTTTGATTTTATGCAATGCTCGTGTGAGTATTTGCATGGACTAATGTTGAGTCAAGTCGTGGACTTGTGCTCGGAATTGTTTTGTGGTTTGTTCATGTGCAGGTGTGGCTCGAGGGCGAACGTGGTCGATGACGGGACTGGAACTAGGTTCATGGAGGAACTGAGGTTCGGGACTAGGTTCTAGAGGAATCGAGGTCTTGGTGGTCAAGGATGTCATGCGGGACGTTCGGGCTAGAGGACGGTGCACATGAAGAATGGTTAGTCACGTGAGTATGGCAGGTGGGCCATACGCGTGCAGAGTTGTTAGTCACGTGAGTATGGCAGGGTTGCCATACGCGTGCAAGAGTTGTACTCGGCCAGGTTAGGCCAAGTAAAGTTGTGTTAAATACAGACTCCTTCTAGGATTAGGAGTGGGACTCCTTCTAGGATTAGGAGTGTTTACTGTGTATAAATAGGGGGAGGTGCCTCATGTTTAGTACACCATCTGAGAGAGGCTTAGAGCCAAGTATTAGGGTTTGTACTATTTTGTTTTTGAGTATTGTAACCATATCAAAAAGGAATAAAGATCAAGTTCTTCAAGCATCTCTGCAAGCTACTGGTTTGGTTAGATTTATTCTCGTCATATTCTGTTACAGCAAGCTTGTGAGGTTCATAACTTTTGATCCGTAACTCCGATCGAGCTGATTCTTTTTGGGTTCGATTGGAATCTTGTTTCTTGTGTCCAAATTGCCGATCGATCCAACGGTTGGATCTCCGAGAATTCGCGTTTAACCAAACGTTTGTCAATCTATTTTTATCGAATACGAGGCAATTGTTTGGTTTTGGT
The DNA here is from genome assembly GCA_036346355.1 of Rhipidocladum racemiflorum. Taxonomy (NCBI): domain Eukaryota; kingdom Viridiplantae; phylum Streptophyta; class Magnoliopsida; order Poales; family Poaceae; genus Rhipidocladum; species Rhipidocladum racemiflorum. The sequence goes on from CM070570.1 coordinate 63,263,794, forward strand.
TTGGGGTGAACTTTTAATAGATCAAAGATTTGGTTTTAGCTTCCGCACAATCATTCACCCCCACTCTGATTGCTATATCCGTGTATATCGATCCTACACCGTCACTATCCATTTTCGTGTCCATTTCTGGAGTTTTCGATTTCGTTTTCGATACTGGTAAAAAAATATGGAAACGGAACAGCTATTTACCGACCGTTTTTGTACCGTTTTCATCCCTATATACATACTTCGGTGTATTTTATTTATTTATTTATTTTATATTATTATTTATATTTTAATTTCAGGACAAAATTGTTGTCAACATGGATGCTCATCGAAGACATAGTTGATCTGCAAATACAGCTGAAGGCCCCTACCTAGTGCGCCAACTGTTGAAGGTTAGAAATTGATAATAAACTTATATTCGGGTAACTTCGAGGATGCAGGATCAGCGAGGAAATCAACAACACACGATATAGACAGGTTCGGGCCTCTATAGAGAGTAACACCCTACTCCTGTGTGGATGTACTATGAAGTTGATAAGAACATAGTAGAAATCAGAGAGATGAAGCTTTCGTTACAATGGAGATTGTTTCTGGGGGGTGGCTAAGTCCTAACTTCTCCACTACTCTTCATAGGTTGCTCGTCGCTTCTACTGCTCGGGTTGCGGATCGCTTCAGTCTCGACTGCTTGTCACCTTCTTATTTATATGGTTGAGGTATCCTCTTCTTAGGTTGTAGTTGATTTGGAACACTAGATTGTACCCGATAAGGAGTCCTCTATTCCGAGATCTTCGTGGTGTATCCAAACTTTCTTATTTTTCGGCGTACTCGGGTTGGTTTCCTCATAACGGGAACACGATTGAATCTTGTCCCGTAGAATTAGGGCCAGAGATATTCGGAGTTTCTACATGTGTGTGTCACCACGTATGGTACGGTATTTGAGTTTCCTGTGTGTACACATATCCCATATTTAGATATTCGACAGTTTTAGTCGTGGTCTTTGGACATGGTAGAGGTTGTGGTTGTGGGTGTGTCTAGGTAGAACCACCGCTTGAGGTTTAAGAACCTCTTGGAGAGTGGTTCGCTTAATACATCATAGATCGGAGAGTCTTTTCAGGAGGTTACTTCCGTTGAGACATCAACGGTAGGAGAACGGATGGGTTTAGTGAAGAGCCTTTATTGATTGTTCTTACTACAATTATCGGTGATTAGTTTTGTTGGTTTTCTTTTTGTTGCTATGTGCAGAAAATTATTTTATGTTTGATGTTGTTATTAGTGTCTTATTTGTTAGAGATATGCCTCAAATCCTAACCTATCATATCTTGTAGTCCATGCCTTCTACAACTCAGACTCTTTGGCTATATAAGTCAGCCCCTTGTACATGTAATCCTTGAACCATCATATAATGATCTTTGTCTCCCGTGGTTTTTTACCCGTAAGGGTTTTCCATGTAAAACTTGTCTCTCCCCATTGTGTGCATGTGATGTGCATGATCTAACCTAAACCCTAACAAGTGGTATCAGAGCTAGGGTTTTAGATTAATCCGCTGCCCCGGGAAAAGGAAACTCCCGGGGCGGCACCGCACAACATCAGAGCATATCAATCACGAGTGAAGAAAACAACAGATCGATCTACAGCCGCCATTGTGATCTGACTTGCCGCCGTTCGTGCAGGCCGACTGTCACTCGGTTTCACATCGTCGCTACCCAGGAGACCACATCGTCTCGACGTCTGGCGTGGCTTCGCCTTCCGTGCCGTCGCATCTCTTTTGCGCGAGCGACCATCCACTCCAGTCTTTGATTCCGCGCGGTCATCGCGTCTCCTCCGCCAACGTGCACCTCCTCGGCTTCCGCGCTGCAGCCGAGTAGCGCCGTCACCTCAGGTCTCCACACAGTCATCTCCTTTCCCATAGACTCATCCGAGTAGCAAAACTCATTTTCGTCTTCTGGAGAAAAACCTAATTTAAATAAATTAAATTCAAAAGTTGGAGTTTCTTTGGTGTTTATATTAACCTGGCATCCATTTCCATCAAAAATTGGGATTTAATTCCCCTCCGGTCGAAAAATCAAATTTTCAGGTTTCCGCCGGTACCCGAAATTTCACCCGAGTCCAAAAGTGCTCCAAAAATCCCAAAACCACTTCCATTGTGTTCCAAATATTCCAAAATGATTTTAGGAATCATTCCCCATATTTTTGGACCTCCATTCCTATTATATCTCGCGCGGCTTTTGTTTAATGCCCATAATCATGCTTAGAATATTTAATTCCACAAATTTCATCCAAATTCAGCGGAACCAATTTTATTGGGTCCCAAATATTCTAAAATGGTTCTAGGAATTTTTCCGGAATTTTTAGACCATTTTTTCTAATTTTTCTCTAGGGCGGTTCAATTACGTAATGACCGGCCAACCGGAGCCCGCCACGTATCGTTGCTACAGTACCCTTCTTCAACCTTGGGCTGAGCAAGTTACAGGAGGAGCTCCACCTTGCTCCCATGGCTTCCTCTCTCTTTAAACCACTCTATCTTCCTCCCCGTAACTCCAAATTGATCACGGCCGGTTCCGTTGGATTCGTATCGACGATCTCTTGCCATTCCCCACCATCACTCGCCGCCAATCTCGCCGGAGTTTGCACGAACGGTCAAAAACCGAAATGGACATAAATGCTCATAACTCGGCCGTTTCAACTCCGTTCCGCGTGATTCCACTCCCATTCTCTCTGTATAAGAACCCCCGTCCAGGTGGTATGAGTCTCCTTTGGCCTCTTCCAATCTTGTGACCGTGAGATCGAGAAAACCGAAGTTGGGTCGCCGTTTTCGGTGTTCTTCGCGTTCTTGGTTGTAGATCTCTCCACGGTGGGTCATTCTTCTTGTTTCTTGGTTCCTTGTGACCGTGATTGGGTCTAGAGTCTAACCCAACAATCAATTTTAGGATCCCTCGCGATTTGGAGATGAATTTCGCATTTTCTCGGTTCGGCCAGAGCTCCGTTCGTCGCCAAATTCATCGCCACCGGTGAGAATCAACTCAATTCATTCCTTCTATGAGTCCCTAAGGATGTTATCTACATGATCCATGCTTTTATTTGGCTCAAATCCATGCAAAAATGGTGGAAAAATCCGGGTTATTGGATTTTTTTGCTCTCTGTTCTTGGGCTCATGCCCATGCGTGCGTCTTGGTAGAGCTCGCCGCCTCGCCGGCCGCCCGCCGGCTTCGGCCCCAGCGCCCGCCGCACTACTGCTCGCGCCCGCGCAGCGCGTCTGCAAGCCGCCGCCAGCGCTTTGCCGGGCGACCACTTGTGGCCGTCGCCGAGCCCACTCCCCTCGGCCGCCCACCCACTTTATCCCAGCTCCATCTTTTCCCCAACCATGGCCATGGCATGAGCTCCAGCTAGAAGAAGGCCATGACCCCATGACAATTGGGCCCCACTTGCAAGTGACACACTCATTTTTCCAAAAATCAGAAAAAAAAAAGGAAAAGGAATATTCCGTGGAATATTCTCGGTTTTCCAATTTTTAAAAATTCAAACTTCGGAAGCTCATAACTTCTCCGTCCAAACTCCGATTGACTCCATTAAAATTTCTAAATTCATCTAAAATCAAGATCTACCTGCCAGTACTATTTTTGTAATTTTTAGATTTTATTTATTTTCTGGTATTTATTTATTGCCTCGTTTTGCGCGTAGCTGACGATTCCGACGTGACCGCCGACCCCGCCGCCGGACTTCCCTCGTACGACGACCTTCCAACGACTGAAGGCAAGTCTCCTTGACGCATGTTGAACCTACATTTCTAAACGTGTTTTAAATGTTTTATAACATGCATGCTATAATTTTAACCATATGTCAAATATAAGTACTTAGTTAATCCCAATTGTGATTACCGCCTTTGTTCTCGACATTCATGTTACTTGTAACCCTAGGACATTGTTTATACCATGCTTACGCTTATATGGTATCCTTTGTGACCTAGTACGGTAGAACTGCTTAGGACCTTTATCGATGAAAACAACCCATGGGTGGGATTACTCAAAGTTAATGATTTCACATATGATTTGGAAATTATTATTATTATGATTTCGGTACTGTTTTTCTAAAATAAAAAGAAAAGGAAAAATGGTTTGGACTTGGGCGGATTGGATTGTCGGGTGGGTGCGGATGGAGCACTAGTTGTCTTGTGCAAGTACCGCCCCAAGTCGATTAAGGACCGAAGATTGTGATTGTCCATTCTAAGCATAACCGTACTACCACATGTCTATAATGGTACGACCTGGCTAACTAATCTGTAGAATCCTAGCTTAGACTCACCACTCGGTGGAATGTGAGTGCCGGATAGAGGCAATGTCGTTTTTCTCACACTGCGCAAGAGGGGGCTTCTGTACTGGACGGATGGAACCCTAACAGCGGTGAAACCTCAGCGGGTGAGTTGGGTTAGGTGGATACATTGTAACGGCCTTTTCATGATCTCTCTGCCGGCACACCAAAGGAAGTGTGTTAATAGCTTGGCATCAAAAGATGATCATGTCTTGTGGGTAAAGCTGTACACCTCTGCAGAGTTTAAACTATTCGAATAGCTGTGCCTACGGTCAAAGGCAAAGCGAAGAATGCTTTCATATTGGTAGACTTTGATTTTGGTTTTAAAACTAAACAATGCTTTGTTTTGGGATTCGGGAGTGGTTAGAACTCTCGGATGTTGTTTGGCGGATAGAGCCACCCAGGTGGAAAGAACCTGTTTTATACTTAACGGATGGAGTCATATGATTAACCTTGATCTTTTAAAATGTTGGCGGATAGAGCCTTTATACTAGTGATGGTGGATAGAACCTCACTGTAATATTAAATAATTCAATTATTAAAAAGAATTGTTAAAAGTTGCTTTGTGAAACTTATTACTTAAGTATGGTTTAATAAAATGTGGTTTTGTGCAAATGAACCCTGTTAAGCTTCCTTTGGAAAGCCCCACATAATCATACTTTCCCCGACTTGCTGAGTACTTTTGTACTCACGTGCTACATCAACTTGTCATCATCAGAGGATTTTCAAGACGCAGCTGAGGAGGGCGAGTTCTACCTCGAGGAGGATTGCCAGGATAACTAGTTGCGTTTCTAGTCGTCGCCTGTGGCGTTTGGTGCTCGCTTGTTGTCGTTTTCTTTCGTCTTCCGCTGTCGTGTCTCCGGTCTGTTGACCGAGTATTGTAATAAGTGGCCATGTGGCCCATACTTGAATATTTATGTTATAATTTTCGTTATGTTCGGCAATGAAGTATCACTGTGACTGTGTGTACTAGCTACTGATCTGGGACTAGTACGGAAATGCACAGGAGATTTCGGATTATAATGTGGGAATTCATTATCACCCTGGAAAAGCAAACGTTGTTGCGGATGCATTGAGCAGGAAAGCTCACTGCAACAATGTTATGGTACAAGAAAGCCAGCCAGCGGTTCATGAAGAATTCCGGCGTCTTAACCTGGAATTGGTAATGGAAGGTTGCATTTACAATTTGGAAGTAAAATCAACCTTGGAAGTCCAGATCCGAGAGGCTCAGAAGGATGATAAAGGTATTGCAGACCTGAAAGAGGGCATGAAGAAAGGGAAACACCCCGGATTTTCGGAAGATGACCAAGGCACTGTTTGGTTCGGGAAAAGGATAGTAGTACCTAACCGAGAAGAAATCAAGAATGTGGTCTTGAAGGAAGCTCATAATTCAGTATATTCCATCCACCCAGGAGGCACCAAAATGTATGCAGATTTGAAAGAGAAATATTGGTGGTCCAATATGAAGAAAGAGGTTGCCGATTTTGTGGCACGTTGTGATGTCTGCCAGTTGGTAAAAGCAGAGCATCAGAGACCTGCCGGATTGTTGCAGCCTTTGCAAGTGCTTGTCTGGAAATGGGAAGAAATTGGAATGGACTTTATAACCGGACTTCCCAAAACCAAATCCGGTTATGATTCCATCTGGGTTATCGTGGACCGGTTGACTAAAGTGGCCCACTTTATCCCAGTGAAGATGACTTATTCCGGTGACAAGCTTGTTGAGTTGTATATGGCCAAGATTGTATGTTTGCACAGTGTGCCAAAGAAGATCGTGTCTGATCGAGGTTCCTAGTTCACCTCGAGGTTCTGGCAGAGATTGCATGAGGTATTGGGCACAAATTTGAATTTCAGTACTGCGTATCATCCCCAAACGGATGGCCAGACGGAAAGAATCAATCAGATCCTACAAGACATGTTGAGAGCCTGTGCTCTAACATACAAAGGTTCATGGGATCAGAATTTGCCTTATGCTGAGTTTTCATATAACAATAGTTATCAAGCCAGTCTGAAGATGGCGCCTTTTGAAGCTCTATACGGGAGAAAATGCAGGACACCCTTGTATTGGAAAGAGATTGAAAGAGGGCAGATAATCGGACCCGATATTCTGAAAGAAGCCGAAGAGCAAGTCAGATAGATCCGTGCAAATCTGAAGACAGCCCAGTCAAGACAGAAAAGCTATCCGTGCAAAGCTTTGTACCTGGTGATCATGTGTACTTGAAGGTTTCCCCGCTGAAAGGAATGAAACGGTTTCGAGTCAGTGGGAAGTTAGCGCCCCGCTACATCGGACCATTCCCAGTGGTTGCCCGAAAAGGAGAAGTGGCTTACAAGTTGGAGTTGCCTCCACAACTGTCAGGAGTACATGATGTCTTCCATGTGTCTCAGTTGAAGAAGTGTCTCAGAGTACCCGAACATCAGATGCCATTGGAAGAAATGGAATTGAGAGAAGACTTGTCGTATCCAGAGTATCCCATCAAGATTTTGGATGAAGCCGAGCGTCGAACTCGAAGCCGGGTGATTAAGTTCTGCAAGGTTCAGTGGAGCAACCATTCTGAGAAGGAAGCTACCTGGGAGCGTGAGGAAGATCTTCGAGCAGAGTTTCCTAACCTCTTTCTTTCTACGTCTGAATCTCGGGGACGAGATTCTCTCTAAGGGGGGTAGGTTTGTAACATCCTCATTTTCGTCTTCTGGAGAAAAACCTAATTTAAATAAATTAAATTCAAAAGTTGGAGTTTCTTTGGTGTTTATATTAACCTGGCATCCATTTCCATCCAAAATCGGGATTTAATTCCCCTCCGGTCGAAAAATCGAATTTTCAGGTTTCCGCCGGTACCCGAAATTTCACCCGAGTCCAAAAGTGCTCCAAAAATCCCAAAACCACTTCCATTGTGTTCCAAATATTCCAAAATGATTTTAGGAATCATTCCCCGGATTTTTGGACCTCCATTCCTATTTTATCTCGCGCGGCTTTTGTTTAATGTACGCAATCCGCGCCCGAATATTTAATTCCACAAATTTCATCCAAATTCAGTGGAACCAATTTTATTGGGTCCCAAATATTCTAAAATGGTTCTAGGAATTTTTCCGGAATTTTTAGACCATTTTTCCTAATTTTTCTCTAGGGCGGTTCATTTACGTAATGACCGGCCAATCGGAGCCCGCCACGTGTCGCTGCTACAGTACCCTTCTTCAACCTTGGGCTGAGCAAGTTACAGGAGGAGCTCTACCTTGCTCCCATGGCTTCCTCTCTCTTTAAACCACTCTATCTTCCTCCCCGTAACTCCAAATTGAACACGGCCGGTTCCGTTGGATTCGTATCGACGATCTCTTGCCATTCCCCACCATCACTCGACGCCAATCTCGCCGGAGTTTGCACGAACGGTCAAAAACCGAAATGGACATAAATGCTCATAACTCGGCCGTTTCAACTCCGTTCCGCGTGATTCCACTCCCATTCTCTCCGTATAAGAACCCCCGTCCCGGTGGTATGAGTCTCCTTTGGCCTCTTCCACTCTTGTGCCCGTGAGATCGAGAAAACCGAAGTTGGGTCACCGTTTTCGGTGTTCTTCGCGTTCTTTGTTGTAGGTCTCTCCACGGTGGGTCATTCTTCTTGTTTCTTGGTTCCTTGTGACCGTGATTGGGTCTAGAGTCTAACCTAACAATCAATTTTAGGATCCCTCGCGATGTGGAGATGAATTTCGCATTTTTCTCGGTTCGGCCGGAGCTCCGTTCGTCGCCAAATTCATCGCCTCCGGTGAGAATCAACTCAATTCATTCCTCCTATGAGTCCCTAAGGATGTTATCTACATGATCCATGCTTTTATTTGGCTCAAATCCATGCAAAAATGGTGCAAAAATCCGGGTTTTTGGATTTTTTTGCTCTCTGTTCTTGGGCTCATGCCCATGCGTGCGTGCGGGCCGAGCTCACCGCCTCGCCGGCCGGCCACCGCCCAGCCCGGCCCCACGCGCCCCACCACCACCTCTGCCAAGGCCAAGACGTGCTGCACGCCGCCGCCGAGCCCTCTCGCCACCCACCACCCCTAGCCCAAGCTCCATCTTTTCCCCAACCATGGCCATGGCATGAGCTCAAGCTAGAAGAAGGCCACGGCCCTATTACAATTGGGACCCACTTGCAAGTGACACACTCATTTTCCAAAAATCAGAAAAAAAAGGAAAAGTAATATTCCGTGGAATATTCTCGGTTTTCCAATTTTAAAAATTCAAACTTCGGAAGCTCATAACTTCTCCGTCCGAACTCCGATTGACTCTATTCAAATTTCTAAATTCATCTAAAATCAAGATCTACCTGCCAGTACTATTTTTGTAATTTTTAGATTTTATTTATTTTCTGGTATTTATTTATTGCCTCGTTTTGCGCGTAGCCGAGGATTCCGACGCGACCGCCGACCCCGCCGCCGGACTTCCCTCGTACGACGACCTTCCCGCGACTGAAGGTAAGTCTCCTTGACGCATGTTGAACCTACATTTCTAAACGTGTTTTAAATGTTTTATAACATGCATGCTATAATTTTAACCATATGTCAAATATAAGTACTTAGTTAATCCCAATTGTGATTACCGCCTTTGTTCTCGACATTCATGTTACTTGTAACCCTAGGACATTGTTTATACCATGCTTACGCTTATATGGTATCATTTGTGACCTAGTACGGTAGAACTGCTTAGGACCTTTATCGATGAAAACAACCCATGGGTGGGATTACTCAAAGTTAATGATTTCACATATGATTTGGAAATTATTATTATTATGATTTCGGTACTGTTTTTCTAAAATAAAAAGAAAAGGAAAAATGGTTTGGACTTGGGCGGATTGGATTGTCGGGTGGGTGCGGATGGAGCACTAGTTGTCTTGTGCAAGTACCGCCCCAAGTCGATTAAGGACCGACGCTTGTGATTGTCCATTCTAAGCATAACCGTACTACCACATGTCTATAATGGTACGACCTGGCTAACTAATCTGTAGAATCCTAGCTTAGACTCACCACTCGGTGGAATGTGAGTGCCGGATAGAGGCAATGTCGTTTTTCTCACACTGCGCAAGAGGGGGCTTCTGTACTGGGCGGATGGAACCCTAACAGCGGTGAAACCTCAGCGGGTGAGTTGGGTTAGGTGGATACATTGTAACGGCCTTGTCATGGTCTCTTTGTCGGCACACCAAAGGAAGTGTGTTAATAGCTTGGCATCAAGAGATGATCATGTCTTGTGGGTAAAACTGTACACCTCTGCAGAGTTTGAACTATTCGAATAGCCGTGCCTATGGTCAAAGGCAAAGCGAAGAATGCTTTCATATTGGTAGACTTTGATTTTGGTTTTAAAACTGAACAATGCTTTGTTTTGGGATTCGGGAGTGGTTAGAACTCTCGGATGTTGTTTGGCGGATAGAGCCACCCAGGTGGAAAGAACCTGTTTTATACTTGACGGATGGCGTCATATGATTAACCTTGATCTTTTAAAATGTTGGCGGATAGAGCCTTTATACTAGTGATGGTGGATAGAACCTCACTGTAATATTAAATAATTCAATTGTTAAAAAGAATTGTTAAAAGTTGCTTTGTGAAACTTATTACTTAAGTATGGTTTAATAAAATGTGGCTTTGTGCAAATGAACCATGTTAAGCTTCCTTTGGAAAGCCCCATATAATCATATTTTCCCCGACTTGCTGAGTACTTTTGTACTCACGTGCTACATCAACTTGTCATCATCAGAGGATTTTCAAGACGCAGCTGAGGAGGGCGAGTTCTACCCCAAGGAGTTCGAGGAGGATTGCCAGGATAACTAGTTGCGTTTCTAGTCGTCACCTGTGGCGTTTGGTGCTCGCTTGTTGTCGTTTTCTTTCGTCTTCCGCTGTCGTGTCTCCGGTCTGTTGACTGAGTATTGTAATAAGTGGCCATGTGGCCCATACTTGAATATTTATGTTACAATTTTCATTATGTTCGGCAATGAAGTATCACTGTGACTGTGTGTACTAGCTACTGATCTGGGACTAGAACGGAAATGCACAGGAGATTTCGGATAACTGATCCGGGGTCTCACAAATGGTCTTGGTAATACACAATACATTCCAAGTTCATCCCAAGTGCTATGGAAAGCAGTCTCGAGAATGTAAAGTGTTGAGTTCAGTTTTAGCACAAACAAGTCAATTTTTGTCATTTCAGCACTTAGATTACTGAGTATGTTGAGGATTCTAGAATGGAACAATATCTAACCCAAGTTGCTCTAGGGATTCTAGTAGAAACCCAAAATATCACTAATCATGGCATAAGCACCAAGTGAAGAAATAAAGCAAGTAAAAGCTATGTTTTATCAAGTTTTTCATGAAAGTTCAACTTTAAATGTAGGCTAGCTTAACATGATATACCAATTTAGATATGACCTAGACTAGCAAAAATCTTCAAAAAAGTAGCTAGGTGCAACTATCATAATTTTATCAATTGCATAAAAGATAAAGCTCAGAAATAGAAACAAGTCTATATGCAAGGGAAGAAAGCCAGTTCCAAACTCCCCCTCAACAAGTGAGTCAATTTTAAGCACAAGTCTGATTTAGGTTGAGTTATTAGCAGTTTTAATTCAAGAAATAAGAATGAACTCAACTAAAACCAAAAAGACAGAACTGAGAAGAAGGAATCAAGAAACTGACTGCTAGGTGATCTAAGAGCATAGAAGAGATGATAGAGAACACTACAGCTCAGACTCACTCTCACCTTCACGTTTTGACTTACATAATAAAGCTAACTCAACGGACTCTAATTAGGGAGTACACACAGACCATGTCTACCCAAGGGGCCCAACACCTGCTAGACCTACAAGTCTATGAGGGAACTCAACCTAAAGAGAAGAGAGATAGCTAATTGTGCATGATATAAACCTATAGCATAAGATGAGTGGTCCATGCCAAGGCATGCTAGAAGTCTAAGTGTTGTGAACTTTGAAACTAAGAAACAGACCAAAGACACCCAGAAGATACAAATAGAAAGGAAAAGCATATGATAAATATAATACAGACCAGCTCCCCCTCAAGATATGCCATATGGGCTCATAACCCCAAGCTCCGCCCTCAAGGCAACAAACCTAGAGCTATCCAATTGCTTGGTGAAAATATCAGCTAACTGGTGGTCACTATCTACAAACTGGAGCACTATGTCTCCCTTTTCCACATGGTCTATCTAAGAAAGTGATAACAATTATCAATAAGCATAGTCCGAGAATGCTGCATTGGGTTCTTAGCAATGTGAATGGCAGACGTGTTATCACAGAAAAGTGAAACACACTCTGCTGCTAACCCATAGTCCTGTAAGGTCAATCTCATCCAGAGTACTTGGCTACAGCAACTGGCTGCAATAACATACTCGGCCTCAGCGGTGGACTGTGCAACTCCGGACTGCTTCATAGATGACTAATAGACAAGAGAAGTGCCAATGAATTAGCAAGTATTAGATGTGCTCTTCCTATCTATCCTACAACCAGCAAAGTTTGCATCTAAAAAAGCTCTTAGGGATAGACTAGAGGAAGAAAAGTACCAGATACCATAGTCAATGATAGCTCTGTCGAAGGTTAGAAATCGACAATAAACTTATACTCAAGTACCTTCGAGGATGCGGGGTCAATCAGAAAATCAGTCAACACATGATGTAGACAGGTTTGGGCCTCTCAATTGAGTAATATCCTACTCCTGTGTGGATGTACTATAGTATCGGTGAGAACAGAGTACAAAACAGAGAGATCAAGCTTTGGCTACAATGGGGATTGTTTCTGGGGGGGTGGCTAACCTAGCCTATCCACTACTATGTGAAGATTGCTTGTCATCTGTATTGGTCGGATGATATACGCTTGAGTCTCAATTGCCCTCTCTTCTGTTCCTGAGCATCTAACCCCTTATTTATATGGTTGGGGTAGCCCTCTGTTGAGTCGTAGTAGATTCGGAACACCCATTCATACTCGATGAGGAATCCTCTGTCCTGAGATCTGCGTGGTGTATTCAAACCTTCCCTATTTCTGGCGTACTTGGGTTGGTTTCCTCATAACGGGAACACAACCGAGTCCTTTACAAATGTGGGGATACTCCTTCCGTACATATCTCATCCCGTATATCTTGAGCCCGAGATATTATTTAGTTTCCTGATATGTGAGTCACCGTGTATGGTACGGCATCTGAGTTTCCTGTGTGTACATATATCCCATATTTAGATATTCTACAGTAGCCCTTGAACTCTGCTCAATGAAGAGTCTTTTCCGAGTGTTCAGTCGATTACTGGCCAAGCTTTAGCTTGGTCAAATAATGCCTCGCAAGGTCATGATCGATCGATTTGAGTAGAGTGAAATCGCTGAGTATCGAGTAGGGACGTGCCAGGTTGAGCGTCCGATCAACCCACCTCGAGTTCTTGTGATAACCACGACCAACTCGATGCTGATTCAGTTACTCGATTCTGAGTAGAGTTAAGGTAAAATCCCAAATATCTAAATATCAAGAAAGGACATCATTTAATGCTATGGCCTGCAAAAGCTATAATGCTTGGGTGCAGAGCCATCTTTTCAACTTCTCCCCTGATTCTTGCGCCGTGCAAGGGGGATGGATTTGCCTCTTGGCAAGGTAAATAGTATATATTCCCATACTTGGAACTGTAGCCGTTACCTGCCCACTTCGAGAGCTTCGCTGCCTTCTTCAGTTTTCACCACTTCTTTCGAAGAAAGTTTTTTTGTTTTCTCCAATGGCGTCCAGTTCCCATGCTACTTCCAAAGATGTCCCGCCATCCAAGGGCACCAAGACAACCGAAGCCACTTTTGAAGATGAGAATTTCTCAATTTTTTGGCAGACTTCGATCATGACCGAGGATCATCTTGTCGAGCTGGAGGTGGATAGCTTCATACCCCCTCGGGCACTTGTTCACTAGAGGCCATCTGCTGGTGAGCCATTTCCTACCCCCAAGAATGAGGATGAGCCCGTCGTCTTTGAGGCTTTCTTCTGTTGCGGTCTTAATTTTCCACCTTCTCCTTTCTTGTGCGAAGTCCTGGACTTCTACTCACTCCAGCTTTTCAACCTAAACCGGAACTCGATCATGATGCTCAGCGTGTTCGCCCACCTTTGTGAGGCTTTTTTGGGTATTAAGCCCAGCCTCAATCTCTTCCGCCACTTCTATAGCTTGAAAAGAATAAAAAATGATGTTACAGGAGGAGCCGAATTGTCGGGACCCCGAATTTGCAAATCCGGACCCTCTGTGTATTCAGCACCAGTCCAGGAACGCGCTAGTGCACACAGTCTTAACATCGGTATATATCACAATCATACCAAACGATACTATCAAAGTACTTTATTTAAATAATCAAAGGGTTACTCGACCTTATGGCCAAGGTACAAATAAATGCCTTGCAAGGCGAAATTTATTAAAAGAGAAATAACGCGGAATGAAAATCAAATAAACTTAGTGGCGCCATCCGGTATACCACGAGGCAACCGACCGGGCTCGCATCCCTAAGTAGACGGGTCTTCTTGGAAATCCTCCTCAAGCTGGCGTAGTCTCCTCTTCAACTGGTATTGTGTTGAGGCAAGGGTGAGTACTTGGTACTCGGCAAGTCATGCCTGAGAATGCAAGCTAATATACTATATGCATGGCTTGGTACAAAGGAATAGCTCAAGGTATATTTGCAGTAAACAGCTTTTGACAAGTAATAAATGTAGATTCGAAAGCAGTAGAAATAAGTAAAGCATAAATAACTTTTCAAGAAGTTTAACAAACATTTTTCCCATCCTAAACCACATTTCCATCATCTTCATTGTTAAACCAACCCAACTTTTCAAATCCAAGTTATTTTCGAAAAATCTAACCCTTATTTGTAATTCTCGGCGTTGTCGATCAGTGGACTCGGCTATTCAAATAGATTCTACACTCTGCAGAGGTTATGCACTTTACCCACAAGATACAGTCAAACACCACAAAGGCGAGTTCCCGTAACAAAGCCTTTCGGAAGCCTCAAACAACACAGGTGGTCCTCTCCGGTTCGTGCTCTACACCATCCCTTCCCTTAGCCAAGGCGAAGTATGGGACCAACACACCGTTAGATGGGTATCGGCCACGACCACGATACGCTCCCCCGTACAATCACACAAACGGTGTAATTGACACCCTGAGGCTCCACAAGTGAGTCCTTAGCGACTTAGTCAACTAGGGCCGTCCCATTCCAGCCATGTGGTTGCAAGTATGACCCAGTTCAAAGGCTTGCAAGGTTAAGTCCTTAGAGTGACCAGGGCAAGACTACCCGAAAAACCAAATCATCATTCCCAACGCCACAACTGGCCCACCTGATTACTCTTGCCACATGCCCCGGTCGAAAACCGTTTATCAAACCCCAGTTGATTACCATGCACCACGTGCCATCAACTTCACATGATACTTTTCCAAAACAGGTTCAATATATCATTAAGTCCATATTAGCATTTGATTATCCAAAATCATGTTATGAGCACGAGTGAGTCTAAGCGACATACTACAACGATCTAAACCCATGTTGGCAATTTAATAATGTCCAACTAGTAAACCACAACTAGGGTGACAAAGGGTCATGGCACATACTTAAGTAATCAAGGTGTCATATAGCAAATTGGTATTTATCTAACCCCCATGTTTAAACAAAGTATCTTTCTAATTGAACTAGCATGCAATAGTTTAAATCAAAATAGATTTGAAATGGGATCAATATGGTCAAAGCACAACTTGCCTTCAAAAGTACTTGCTCTTGGTCTTGAGTTGGATCTGAGTCAACACTTCTCCTCGAATCCTTCCCAAGACTTCAACGTCTACTCGTAAAAGCGTGCAAATAGCAAATACACAAATAAACACTAGGCAAAAACATCCCAAAACTCCAAATAAAATCCATAAACAGAGAGAACATAATTTTCTGGATTTTTAGAAACTGGAATAAATCAAATTTGGAGTTAAAGCATAAAGTTATGATTATTTAAAGTTTAAATAATCAATTAAATAATTTTACAGAGAAAAACTTTAGTCCAAAAATTAAATAAAATTCATATTTAGGTAGATCTTAATTTTATACAAATTTAGAAATTTGAATCACTCAAATCGGAGTTGAAGCATAAAAGTTATAAGCGTTTGAAGTTTGAATCTAAATTTGAAATCATTATTCGAATTAATAAATCATTTTCTTTTGGAAATTAATTATTGCGTCGGCATGGACACGTGGCAGCTCTGATTGGCCTGGCGGCGTCGGCCCGATCCATGGGCTCGGTCCACGCTCGGCTCGGGTCCACGGTGGACTCGGTCCACGGCTCACGTGATCGACATGTGGGCCCACTCGGGTGGCGTCATCGGCCGACGTCGGCGCTTAGGGTTAGCCAGCGACATGCGGGCCCTCGACACGCGGGCCCGGCGTGTCGGCGTCCTACCTGCCAGCGCGTGGGCGCCCGACCGCGTCGGTCCAACTTCCCGACACGTGGCGCAATACTCGTCCGTTGGTTTGAAAATCAACGGCGCGGATTGGATCCAGGGTTTAACACGTTGAAACTACCGATGCTCGTGGGCCGTTCGATCTAGATCGGACGGTCCAGATCTAATCCTATAATCGCCTTTGCTACGGCGCGTGGCGATTGTGAACCGTTGGATCTTGATCCAGCGGCCCCGAATCTAATCGGGTTTGGAACACGTGAACTCACCTCAACCGTCCGTCTGGATCCGACGGTGCCTGAGCTCGCGGCGATGGCCGTGGTGGCGCCGCGGCTGCCGGGAGTTGAAAACGACAGCGAGCCCAACGGCGTTCGGGGTTGCTCGGCGAGATGAAGGGTCCCTTGGTGCGTCTCGTCGCGGTGAGTCGGACCTGAGGTCAACGGCGCAGGGGCGGGCGGCGGCGAGCGAAGCAAAGACCGTGGCGGGCGGCCAGCGCAGCTTCTGGCGAGCTCGCCGCGGCTAAGCAGCGGCGACTTAGCCTCGGTGAAGTAGAGAAGGAGAGCGCGGAATCACGGCGGTCTCGGGGTATGCCGGGCATTAAATAACCTCGGCGTCCGTAAAACGGAAACCTAACTTGCTACGGCGGGCGCGGCGGCGAGTCGGCTCGGACTCGGTGAAGACGGCGAAATCGTGGCCGTCCACGTGGCACAACCAACGGCCACGATCGCGCGGCGCGGCGGGTCGGTCAGGACCGCGGCTTCGGGTCGAGTCGAGGCGGATCTCGGCCGTTGGATCTTGATCCAACGGTTGGGATTGATTAGGGTTAGGAGTGGGTTCGGTCGAGTCAAGCGGCTCGGGTCGGACTCGAACTGAGTCTGACTTCGGGCTCGATCGGATGAACAGTACTTGACCCGAGTTTGATTTTCCAGCGATTTAATATTTAAAATAATTCCTAGTAATTCATTTAATTCATTAAAAATAGCAAATGACTCGAAAAATTCGGAAAAATTACGGAAAATACTTTGGATCATTTTGGACTCAAATAAAATATTTCCAACAAAATTTTATTTGCATAATTAAATTCTTTAATTACTTCAAAATGGAATAAATTCAAATAAATTCCAAATAAATCCAAATAAATTCGAGAAAATTCCAAAAATTCACCAAAGTGCCAAATCACACATGAATTTAAGGAAAGCAAAATTTTGGGGTGTTACAAACCTCCCCTTAATAGAATCTCGTCCAGAGATTCGGGGCTTACTAAAGGAATAGGTTTGGAAACTCTTTCTTCAAATCCTTTTCGCTCCCAAGTCGCTTCACTTTCTTAAGTGGTTGCTCCTTTGAACTCTCTGAAACGGGTTGACTTGTTTCTAGTTTCTCGATCCATTGTGTCCGAGAATCCTCACGGGATACTCCTTATAAGTCAAATCCTCTTGCAACTCAATTGACTCTAGCGGTTATGCATTTCTCGGGAACTCGGAGACACTTCTTTAAGCTGGGACACATGGAATACGTCGTGTACTCACCGCTAACGATCGTGGCAACTCCGGTGATAAGCAACCGCCTCTGCGACTCAAAATCTTAAATGGTCCAACATAGCAGGGTGCAAGTTTCCCTTTGGCATGGAACCTCTTAACTCCCACGAGGCGTAACTCGAGGTATACAAAGTCTTACGGTTCAAAACTCAAATCTCGGCGACGATTGTCGGCATAACTCTTTTGTCGTGATTGGGCTACCTTCAACCTTTCCCTAATCATGGCGATCTGTTCTTGACCTCTTGAAGAATATCAGGCCCAAAGACACGGCGCCACGGTCTCATTCCAATTCAATGGCGTCAGACAGAGTCGACCATCTGAGTGCCTCAAAAGGTGACATCGTAAACTAGCCTGATAACTATTGTTGTAATCGAACTCGGCATACGGCAAACTCTTATCCCAAGAGGTAGCATAAGCCAATGCACAAGCTCTCAACATATCCTCGAATCTGGTTGACTCTTCGGTCTGTCCATCCGTGCGTGGATGATAAGTCATCTTGAAGTTTAAGCGGGTTCCCATGGCTTCATGCAACTTATTCGAGAACCTTGAGGTAAATTGGGTACCTCTGTCCGATACAATCCTCTTTGGCACTCCGTGCAAGCAGACAATCTGATCATGTACAATTACGCTAATTTATCTCCCGAGTAGGTGGTCTTCACGGGGATAAAATGGGCTACTTTGGTCAAGCGATCCACTATAACCCATATGGAGTCATAACCTCCTTGAGTCTTGACAAGCCGGTAATGAAATCCATTCCGATTTCCTCCCACTTCCACTCGAGGTATCTTCAGGCGGTTGTAGCAATCCTGCTGGTCTCGATGCATTGCCTTGACTCTACGGCATCGTCGCACAATGCAACATGCTCGGCAACTTCACGTTTCATACTCGGCCACGAGAATCTCTCCTTGAGATCTGATACATCTTGGCGCTTCCAGGATGAATCGAGTACTTGGAGTCATGGGCTTCTTCCAAAATCAGTCGCTTTAACTCCTCCTTGTCAGGCACACAAATCCGATCCTTCATCCATAACGTGCCTTGCTCATCCAATTTGAAGTCCTCTGCCTTGCCTTCCTCCTTGATGGACTTAATCCTGCGGATCTTGTCATCATCATACGTCCTTCTCGGATCTGATCCTCTAAAGTAGGCTTTACTTCCAGTGCGGCCAAGAATCCGCTAGGTACAACCTCAATCTTCATTTTCTGAAAATCCTTACATAACTCATCCTGACTTGTGGCTAGCAACGTACTCACGGTATGGCTTTTCCGACTCAGAGCATCGGCTACTACGTTGGCCTTCCCGGGATGGTAATGGATTCCAACATTATAGTCCTTGATTAACTCCAACCATCTCCTCTGCCTCATATTCAGATCTGACTGGGTGAATATGTACTTAAGGCTCTTATGATCCGTATATACCTCACATCTGTTTCCAATCAGATAGTGACGCCATATCTTCAAAGCATGCACTACGGCGGCTAACTCTAGGTCATGTGTCGGATAATTTTCCTCATGCGGCCTCAAGCGCCTTGATGCATAAGCGGCGACCTTTCCATTCTGCATCGGCACACATCCAAGTCCTTGGCGCGTCGTCACAATAAATATCGAAGCTTTGAGCAACATCCGGTAGAACTAACACCGGTCTTGATGTCAATCGCTTCTTGACTCCTGAAATCCTTTCTCACGATTGGCGTCCATGCAAACTTCTTCTCCTTCTTGACAATTGCGTAAGGGGTTTCGTAATCGTCGAAAAAGCCTTCGATGAAACGGCGGTAGTATCCTGCCATTCCAAGGAAACTCAGAATCACGGGTCACCGTCTTTGGTTGTTCCCAATGTAACACCGCTTCTACTTTGCTTGGATCCACGGCGACTCCTTCTGCGGTCATTACATGTCCAAGAAACTCCACTTTGTCCTTCCAAAAGTCACACTTGCTGAACTTGGCGAAAAGTTGCTTTGTTCCTCGACTTTTCCAAAACTCGCCTCAAGTGTTTGGCATGTTCATCCTCTGTCTTGGAGTAGACCAGGATATCGTCTATGAACACGACGACAAACTTGTCCAAATATTCCATGAACACCTTATTCATCATATTCATGAAATAAGCTGGCGCATTAAATCGGCCCAAAGGACATAATCGTAAACTCGTAATGTCCATATCTTGACGAGAATGCGATCTTGAATATCTTACGATCGGATCTTCAGCGATGGTACCCGATCTCGAGATCAATCTTGGAGAAAACTCGGCTCCTCTTAATCGATCAAACAAATCATCAATCCTGGGTAGCGGATACTTATTCTTCACGGTGACTTCATTGAGTGCACGGTAGTCAATGCACATCCTGAAACTCCGTCCTTCTTCTTGACAAACAAAGCTGGTGCTCCCCACGGCGACGAACTTGGTGCGATAAATCCTTTATCCATTAACTCTTCCATTTGTTTCTTCATCTCTACCAACTCCTCGGTAGACATCCGATAGGGTCTCTTTGCTATCGGTCTTTGTGCAGTACAAGCTCTATCACAAACTCTATGTCCTGTGCGCGGCATACCGAGGTAGATCCTCGGAAAACGTCTGTGTACTCATTCACTAAGGAACATCCTCTATGCTGATTGCCTTGAATGCTGTTAACCATCATTGTCCATCTCTAACCGCATGATGGCTTGAAATTCCACTTTCTTCCCACACGGGCTCTCAACTGAGATAGTCCTTCGTCCACAATCCAATACGACCTTGTGCTTGGATAACCAATCCATTCCCAATATGACGTCTAAGGTCTGGGTCTCCAAAATTATAAGGTTTGCTAGGAACTCTATTCCATCTATTAGTATTCTCACCCCGGAACATCCTACTTCCGTTCGGAGTTGAACCAGGGGTTTGAACTAAAAGCATGCACTTAAGTCTTGCAATCCTTAAATCATTTCTAGTAGCAAAGCCTTGCGAAACAAGCGAATCTGAAGCTCGAGTCAAACAAAGCGTTGCAGGTATCGAGTTAACCAAGAACTTACCCGATCTGACGTCAGTAGCATTCTGCGGTGCATCTGCGGTGACATGGTTGACTCGGCCTCTCACCACGATGCAGGGTGTGGCTCTGGTCTTTGGCGTCCTAGCTGGGGTGGTTCCTAGGTTGAAGCGGCGGGAGTCGCTCCTGGCATCTTCTTTGGACAAGCTGTTGGCAAAGTGTCTGGCTCGTTGCTGATTGTAACAGCGTCTCACTTGTTCCTTCATTTGCACGAGTAAGCGTTTCTAAGCGAAGTGAGTGCAGTAGTTATTGACGAGGTCTTGGTCTTTGAGGATGGTGTCCTTGTCGCACTCTGCGGTTGGAATGCTGAAGAATTGATTTGGTGCAACTCTCAAGCGCTATTGCGTTCCTGACGTGATCCTTGCTTTGTTGCATCCTGCGCTTCTGTTCTCATCGGTTCCTTGCGCTTGTCCTCAAGAATAAGCGCCTTATTCACCAACTCTTGGAAATCTGGAAAGGTGTGGGTGATCAACCCTACTTGCAATCTGAGTTAAGTCCCTTCATAAAACGAGGCTATGCGGCTTTATCTCGTCGCTACATCCTCGGTGCGTGGCGTGCTAGCTGTGTGTGAACTTGTTAGGGTAGTCGACCTTTGGTGATTACCTTGCTTGATGCTCTGAACTCCTCCTTCTTAAGGTCCATGATTCCTTGAGGCACGTGATCTTGTCGGAATCTGTTGTGAACTCTTCCCAAGTGATATCTTGAGGTTCTCTGCGTGGCACGAAGTTCTCCCACCATTCAATTTTGTTCCTTCCAAGCGATGAGAAGCGTAAAGTACCTTCTCATTCCTATGCATTGAGCTATGTGTAGCTTTCTCTCAATTGATCTTAACCAATCATCGGCCTCCAATGGATTGGCATTTCCAGAGAAAGTGGGTGGGTGAGTCCTCATGAACTCTGGCTTGACCTTGTATTACGGCGTGGTCACGATTAACTTGATTAGCGGTGGCCTGGCGATGACGTGCTGCATTTGTTGCATCATAGCATGCATCAAGCGAGTCTGGGCAGCAAGAAACGGCTCGAAATTCTGCATATCCGATGGCGGTCTTTGGTGCTCCATCATTGGGGTTTTCTGTGGCGAGATCCACTCCCATTGCTTCCAAAGTTTCCACGGGTGTTCACCATCTGCCGATTTGCTCTAGGTTTAGAGATGAGAGGGAAACAAGAATAGACAAGTAATATGGAACTTATGCGAGGCGAAAGGGGTAACCTTAAGGTCCAACTTTATTATTAATAACTTGGTATGGCTGCTTACAATGCCTAAGGGCCTTGCAACACATCTTGCACACTCAAAGAAACAAAGCAAATCCAAATCGAACTAACTCTGAGTCTAACGCCTAAAGGGTGACTCTTTATTCTATGACTCGACTCGGCGAAGGAGTCTCACTATAGAACCTATGCTCACTCATCGAGAAAACCTCCACGGCCTGGAGTGCGGATCTTTGTGGCATAGGCGTGAAACAATCGCCATATCCAAAGCTGTGTCCTCTGTGGTAGTCGAAGAAGCGGTGTCCTCATCGAGATCTGATTCCTCTGGATCTGGCTCGTGTAGCTCAATCTTGGCTCTGGTGCAGTCCGTACAAAGTCATCTCCAACTCGTCAATCCTTCGTAGAAGGTGTGCCACATACTCTTGAGCTTCCCGCCATCTGTTCTTTCTGTCGTGATCTCCTTGCGGGCCTTGCAGCTCCTTGCTTGTATTATCAGTACATCCTCCTGGCGGCGACAAATCGTGCCAAGCTGTGTAACCGTGGCATCCTCATCCTGAATCTCCTTCGGTCCAAGAAGGTTATTGCTCTTGTGGATGATAACGGAACACCGTACTCTCCAACTCTCTGGCGTAGATACGGGTAATGTGCCGCATTGCTCGTCGTGATACTTCTTGGATACCCATCTGCATTGTAGATCTCCTGGCAGTGCAGTGTATCGGGCGATTGCCTGGGCCCTTTTTCCTAGCGGGTACCTCAATCCTCACATCACAAGCCTTGATCAATCCCGCTTGTCTGATCACTTCCACTTGGTATTGGGGCTTCTCAAAATCTCCGAGAGTCTGTAGCATATGCCAAAGTTCGGCGTGACCAACTCCCAGATCAACGTAGTTGAACTCTTCCTCCATCTGTCACAAGAGTGCTTTACGTAAGAACTCGGAATTTTTAAATTGTGACAAGGTAAGGGAAAATTTCAGCAAGAGACAAGAAAAGAGAGAAGGGGATAAGTCGAGATGTCATTTCTTGTCTTCACAAATTTTTAGCTTTAGAAAATAGGTTTTATCCTCACTACGACCATTCTAGCTTAGGGTTGAGCCTACGGTCAAGTATGGCTCACGATACCACCTCTGTCGGGACCCCGAATTTGCAAATCCGGACCCTCTGTGTATTCGGCACTAGTCCAGGAGCAGCGCTAGTGCACCGCAGTCTTAACATCGGTATATATCACAATCATACCAAACGATACTATCAAAGTACTTTATTTAAATAATCAAAGGGTTACTCGACCTTATGGCCAAGGTACAAATATATGCCTTGCAAGCGAAATTTATTAAAAGAGAAATAACAGCGGCGGAAAATCAAATAAACTTAGTGGCGCCATCCGGTATACCACAGGCAACCGACCGGGCTCGCATCCCTAAGTAGGCGGGTCTTCTTGGAAATCCTCCTCAAACCGGCGTAGTCTCCTCTTCAACTGGTATTGTGTTGAGGCAAGGGTGAGTACTTGGTACTCGACAAGTCATGCCTGAGAATGCAAGCTAATATACTATATGCATGGCTTGGTACAAAGGAATAGCTCAAGGTATATTTGCGATGCTTGACTTTTGACAAGTAATAAATGTAGATTCGAAAGCAGTAGAAATAAGTAAAGCATAAATAACTTTTCAAGAAGTTTAACAAACATTTTTCCCATCCTAAACCACATTTCCATCATCTTCATTGTTAAACCAACCCAACTTTTCAAATCCAAGTTATTTTCAGAAAATCTAACCCTTATTTGTAATTCCCGGCGTTGTCGATCACAGTGGACTCGGCTATTCAAATAGATTCTACACTCTGCAGAGGTTATGCACTTTACCCACAAGATACAGTCAAACACCACAAAGGCGAGTTCCCGTAACAAAGCCTTTCGGAAGCCTCAAACAACACAGGTGGTCCTCTCCGGTTCGTGCTCTACACCATCCTTCCCTTAGCCAAGGCGAAGTATGGGACCAACACACCGTTAGATGGGTATCTGGCCACGACCACGATCGCTCCCCGTACAATCACACAAGCGGTGTAATTGACACCCTGAGGCTCCACAAGTGAGTCCTTAGCGACTTAGTCAACTAGGGCCGTCCCATTCCGACCATGTGGTTGCAAGTATGACCCAGTTCAAAGGCTTGCAAGGTTAAGTCCTTAGAGTGACCAGGGCAAGACTACAGAAAAACCAAATCATCATTCCCAACGCCACAAGCGGCCCACTGATTACTCTTGCCACATGCCCCGGTCGAAAACTGTTTATCAAACCCCAGTTGATTACCATGCACCACGTGCCATCAACTTCACATGATACTTTTCCAAAACAGGTTCAATATATCATTAAGTCCATATTAGCATTTGATTATCCAAAATCATGTTATGAGCACGTAGCGAGTCTAAGCGACATACTACAACGATCTAAACCCATGTTGGCAATTTAATAATGTCCAACTAGTAAACCACAACTAGGGTGACAAAGGGTCATGGCACATACTTAAGTAATCAAGGTGTCATATAGCAAATTGGTATTTATCTAACCCCCATGTTTAAACAAAGTATCTTTCTAATTGAACTAGCATGCAATAGTTTAAATCAAAATAGATTTGAAATGGGATCAATATGGTCAAAGCACAACTTGCCTTCAAAAGTACTTGCTCTTGGTCTTGAGTTGGATCTGAGTCAACACTTCTCCTCGAATCCTTAGGCACTTCAACGTCTACTCGTAAAAGCGTGCAAATAGCAAATACACAAATAAACACTAGGCAAAAACATCCCAAAACTCCAAATAAAATCCATAAACAGAGAGAACATAATTTTCTGGATTTTTAGAAACTGGAATAAATCAAATTTGGAGTTAAAAGCATAAAAGTTATGATTATTTAAAGTTTAAATAATCAATTAAATAATTTTACAGAGAAAAACTTTAGTCCAAAAATTAAATAAAATTCATATTTAGGTAGATCTTAATTTTATACAAATTTAGAAATTTGAATCACTCAAATCGGAGTTGAAGCATAAAAGTTATAAGCGTTTGAAGTTTGAATCTAAATTTGAAATCATTATTCGAATTAATAAATCATTTTCTTTTGGAAATTAATTATTGCGTCGGCATGGACACGTGGCAGCTCCTGATTGGCCTGCTGGCGTCGGCCGATCCATGGGCTCGGTCCACGCTCGGCTCGGGTCCACGGTGGACTCGGTCCACGGCTCACGTGGCCCGACATGTGGGCCCGCTCGGGTAGCGTCATCATCGGCGTCGGCGCTTAGGCTGGGTTAGCCAGCGACATGCGGGCCCTCGACACGCGGGCCCAGCGTGTCGGCGTCACTGCCAGCGGCGTGGGCCAGCGACGCGTCGGTCCAACTTCCCGACACGCGTGGCGCCAATCTCGTCCGTTGGTTTGAAAATCAGCGGCGCGGATTGGATCCAGGAGTTTAACACGTTGAAACTACTCGATGCTCGTGGGCCGTTCGATCTAGATCGGACGGTCCAGATCTAATCCTATAATCGCCTTTGCTACGGCGCGTGGCGATTGTGAACCGTTGGATCTTGATCCAGCGGCCCCGATCTAATCGGGTTTGGAACACGTGAACTCACCTCAACCGTCCGTCTGGATCCGGCGGTGCCTGAGCTTCGCGGTGATGGCCGTGGTGGCGCACGGCTGCCGGAGTTGAAAACGGCAGCGAGCCCAACGGCGTTCGGGGTTGCTCGGCGAGATGAAGGGTCGCCGGTGCGTCTCGTCGCGGTGAGTCGGATCTGAGGTCAACGGCAGGGGCGGCGGCGGCGAGCAAGCAAAGACCGTGGCGGAGCAGCGCAACTTCTGGCGAGCTCGCCGCGGCTAAGCAGCGGCGACTTAGCCTCGGTGAAGTAGAGAAGGAGAAGCGGCGGAATCACGGCGGTCTCGGGGTATGCCGGGCATTAAATAACCTCGGCGTCCGTGCGGCAAAACGGAAACCTAACTTGCTACGGCGTGGCGCGGCGGCGAGTCGGCTCGGACTCGGTGAAGACGACGAAATCGTGGCCGTCCACGTGGCACAACCAACGGCCCACGATCGCGCGGCGCGGCCGGTCCGGTCGGACACGGCTTTCGGGTGGTCGGCGGATCTCGGCCGTTGGATCTTGATCCAACGGTTGGGATTGATTAGGTTAGGAGTGGGTTCGGTCGAGTCAATCGGCTCGGTCGGACTCGAACACGAAGTCGACTCGGGCTCGATCGGATGAAACGATACTTGACCCGAGTTTGATTTTCCAGCGATTTAATATTTAAAATAATTCCTAGTAATTCATTTAATTCATTAAAAATAGCAAATGACTCAGAAAAATTCCAGAAAAATTCTGGAAAATACTTTGGATCATTTTGGACTCAAATAAAATATTTCCAACAAAATTTTATTTGCATAATTAAATTCTTTAATTACTTCAAAATGGAATAAATTCAAATAAATTCCAAATAAATCCAAATAAATTCCAGAAAATTCCAAAAATTCACCAAAGTGCCAAATCACACATGAATTTAAGGAAAGCAAAATTTTGGGGTGTTACACGAATTCCATCTCCGCAGTGGAAAATCCGAGTCCTACATTCATGTCCCTGCTACCTCCTCTTAGCAATCTGACTGGAAGAAACGGTGGTTCTATATCACCTCTTCGGACACCGTCAATTGCCCTCTGACTCACCGCCCCCTGCTTGTCAATCCAACTGATCTCTGGATGAAAGTCCCTCTGTCGACCACCTATAATGTGCACTACATTAAGAATATCGATGAGCTGAGGGAGCGATATCTGACGGGGTGGAATGTAGCCAAAGACTTCATCACGCACAGTATAAGCCCGCTGAAGTGTCGCAACCATCTGGCCTAGGACTACTCTGGGGTTGACGACGCTACCAGGAATACCCATGATAGTAAGTGCCGATGACACTCATTGTTCTTATTGTCTTTTCTATCTTGCGATTGAGATGGCTTTCCTTTTTGCCAGACCTGACAGGGCCGAGCATTGCTGCAAGGCTGAGCAAGATATTTCACAGTCCTAATCCAGGTGACTGTGATATTGCTGGGTACACCGAAGGCAACCCTCGGTAGGAGGTGAGTATGGGTTTATGGCTTGTAATGCATCGTTTGTGTATCTGTTATCCATTATAATCCAGCATCTCCTCAGGAGGCGAGGTTTGAGGGCAAAGTCAGACCTATCAGAGGGCATCATTGATCTGGTGGATGATGAACCAGCTCGAGATGAGGATCGGGCGTCAACTCCTGCTTCTGCTGAAGCGGCTTCTCCTTCGGGTGCCCCAGTTCCTAAAGCTGCCGCCCCCGACGAAGGCGAGGCCATTCTGGACCAGGTAACAATCGACCCTCCCCGCATGCAGAGGTCAACATCCCTAGAGATTGCTCGACCCACCAAGCGGCCACAGACACAAGCGTCGAGGCCACCCAACCAGGTGATCTTCAATCCCTCACTTGGGTGCTATGAACCTCCTTTCGATGTCATTCAGTGATTAATGGATGAGTACCGAGATGCTTGGGTGGCTGATCTGAAGAGGTCGATGATGGCTCCATAAACACCTCCTCGAGTTAGATCCCCATCAACCAAAGCGGTCGAGCAGGTAACTACATTAGCCGATCAGCTCTCTGTTAGGCGTTATTCTAGTAGCCTTTTTATTCATCATGACTTTCCTCCGCAGACCTTGCCGCCGGTTGTCGATCTTCCGACCCCCACTAGGCCGGTCGAGGCATCAACCGTTCAGCTCAAATTGGCTTTGACGAAGCCCGTCGTGTGGAAGAACATTAAAGTGAAGATTCACATGGTGAGGTAAGTTGTCCTTCCATTCTTCCATCTCTCTTTTTTAGTTATCCTTCAAAAGCCGCTTAGCACAGAGAAACCCCGCAGGACAAGCATAACCGGTGGCGCTGCTGGTGGTACCGCCTCAACTGTTCTATCATCTGCTGACGTTGCTACTGGCACCACAGCTCCTTCGGTAGCTTCGACTTTGATTGCATCTCTCCCCTTGTCTTCCTCCAAAAAACTAGTCCATCTTGAAGCCTCATGTCCAAGTATATAGCCATAATCAATCTGGTTTTCAGTCTTGCTTCGACTAATTTTTTGGCATCATCGCAGGTGATTTGGTGTGACCTTGAGGTTTTTTGTGAGCATGCTTACCAACAAAGGGAGCAACTCATGAGCGCCAGCCAACAAGCACTCAAATAGAAGGGTGCCGAGCTGGCGGCTCTCAAGGTCGTCTTGAACAATGCTAGGGTCAAGGCTGAAAAGCTAAGGAAGGAGAAGGAGGAACTCAAGGTTGAGAAGATTGCCGCTAAAACTGGTCAGGCTCAGGTGCATGACGCATACACCAGGATGCAATAAGATACCCTTGGTCACATGACCATGTCGGCCCGCTTCGCAGCTTCCCACATGCGTGGCATGTTGAGGAGTCATTACCCAAGTATGGGCTTTTCGGTCCTGAACAAAGGTTTTGCAGGAGAGGTGGGGGCAGCATCCGACCACATGTGGTATTTTCAAGACTTTGCCGTGACGTTCGTGGACGCGCTGGACTGCTTCTTAGATGACCAAGAGACAAGAGAAGTGCTAATGAATTGGTAAGTACCAGATGTGTTCTTCCTGTCTATCCTACAACCAGCAAAGTCTGCATCTGAAAAAGATCTGAGGGATAGACTGAAGGAAGAAAAGTACCAGATACCATAGTCAATGATAGCTCTGTCGAAGGTTAGAAATCAACAATAAACTTATACTTGGGTACCTTCGAGGATGCGGGGTCAATTAGGAAATCAGTCAACACACGATGTAGACAGGTTCGGGCCTCTCGATCGAGTAATACCCTACTCCTGTGTGGATGTACTATAGTATCAGTGAGAATAGAGTAAAAAATTGAGAGATCAAGCTTTGGCTACAATGGAGATTGTTTTGGGGGGTTGGCTAAGACCTATCTTATCCACTACTTTATGAGATTGCTTGTCGTCTCTATTTCTTGGATGATGTACATTTTAGTCTCAATTGCCCTCTCTTCTATTCCTGGGCATCTACCCCCCTTATTTATATGGTTGGGGTAGCCCTCTATTGAGTCGTAGTAGGTTCGGAACACCCGTTCATACTCGATGAGGAGTCCTCCGTCTTGAGATCTGCGTGGTGTATTCAAACCTTCCCTATTTTCGGTGTACTCGAGTTGGTTCCTCATAGCGGGAACACAACCGAGTCCTTCCCAAATGTGGGGATACTCCTTCCATGCATATCTTATCCCGTATATCTCGAGCCCGAGATATTATTTAGTTTCCTGATATGTGAGTCCCCGTGTATGGTATGGCATCTGAGTTTTCTACATGTACATATATCCCATATTTAGATATTCAACAAGCTTGAAGGTACCTGAAGATGCGCTTCACTTCCTGGCAGTGAGATGCATAAGGAGAAGCCTGAAATCTAGCATAAAGACATATTGAGAAATTTATGTCAGGTCTCGAAGCAGTGAGATACAAGAGGGAGCCAATTATGCTTCGAAACTTCTTCTGATCAACTAGCTCACCATCCTCGTCAAGCTTGAGGACAACAGTGGAGACCATAGGAGTCATGACTGGCTTCCTGTTAGACATATTGAAGCGTTTTAGGAGATCTCGAGTGTACTTGCCTTGATGCAAGAAAGTACCCTCCTGAGTCTGCTTGATCTGGAAGTAAAGGAAGTAGCTCAACTCGCCTATCATGCTCATCTCGAACTCAGTACTCATCACATCTAAGAACTAAGTAACGAGCGAATGCGAGGAGCCTCCAAAGCTAATGTCATCGACATAGATCTGGATGAGGAGATAGTCCGAATCAAAATGTCTAATGAACAAAGTCTTGTCCACTTGACCCATATGAAAACCATGACTCAAGAGGTAGAACTTAAGCCTCTCATACCAAGCTCGTGGAGCTTGCTTAAGTCCATACAAAGCTTTGGAAAGCTTGAATACATGGTTAGGGTACTTGGGATTCTCAAATCCTGGAGGATGTCTAACATACACCTCTTTCTCAATGAAACCATTGAGGAATGCACTCTTGACATTCATTTGATAAAGCTTGAAGCCCTTGGATGCTGCGCATGCGAGCAAGATCCTGATGGCCTTTAGTCTAGCTACAGGTGCAAAAGTCAAGATCCTCGACCTGAGTGAAACCCTGAGCGACTAGCCTAACCTTGTTTCGAACAACAACAACCCCATCCTCACTCTTCTTGTTTTTAACACCCAGTTGGTCTCAATGATGTTGTGACCAGAAGGGGGCTCAACAAGCTGCCAAACTTTGTTCCTTTCAAAGTTTTTGAGTTTCTCATGCATAGCATTAATTCAATATTCATCAGATAATGCTTGAGAAACATCCTTCGGCTCAAAGGAGGCTACAAAGGCAGAGTGAAGGTAGAAAATGGACAAACCTGACATGAAGCGAGTAACTCGCTCAAACAGATCTTCGATGATCTGGTCAAATGGATGAGCCCACTGAATGTGGCGGGGAGGTCCAATAGAAGAAGTGGCCTCAACTCCTCTCGTGGGAGAAGTAGGAACAGCTCCACTTGCTGCTGAAGAGTTTGAGCATAAAGGCTGATCTCCCTGAGGTGCAGAAATTGAGATTGGAGGCACCTTAGTGGCAGGAATAGAGACTGGATTAGGCAAAATGCCTTCATCTCCACCATCCTTATCCTCTACAAAGATAGACTGGGAAAGAGGAGAAGAGACTGAAATGTCTAGCCGGGCACTTGGAGTAGCCTCAGCGAAGGTCACCTCACAGGTCTCTATCATCCTACTTAAATCTATAGCCCAAATCCTATAGCTACGGGAATAAGTCGAGTAACCTAAAAAGATCCCATCAGTAGAGCATGACTCGAACTTGTCTAGGTTCCTAGACTTCAAGAAGAAACACTTGCAACCAAAAATGCGAAAATGAGAGACAATGGGCTTTCGCCCATACCTCAACTCATAAGAAGTGCGGTGAAAGTGTGCCCTAAGAAAAACTCTATTGGCAACATGGTATTCCGTAGCTACAGCCTCAGCCCAAAACTTTCTTGGAGTATTGTACTCATCTAGCATCATCCTGGCCATCTATAATAGGGTTGTGTTCCTCCTCTCCACTATGCCATTCTGCTGAGGGGCATATGGAGAAGAGAACATATGCTCTATGCCTAACTCCTCACAAAAGCTACTAAAGTAGGAGTTCTTGAACTCTGTACCATTGTCACTGCAGATCACTCGTAAGGCACTTGGGAGCTCAATGGACAACCTATGGACCAAACCCCTAGAGTGAGAAAAAGACTTATCCTTCGAGACCATGAAGAATACCCAAGAATATCTAAAAAATCATCGACTATGACAAGAATGTACCACTTCCCCCCACTAACTGCACTCTGGCCGGACCAACAGTGTCCATGTCCAAGAGCTATCCTGGTGCATCAGTCATCACTCGGGAGAATGGGGAATGGGAAGCAGCAACTATCTTACCATGTTGGCAAGGAGAACACACATCTTTGTTTTACCATCTTGAGTTTGGGCAGACTACGAATGAGATCATGGCTCCTAACTTGGGTCAAATGATCAAAAGCCTATGTGACCAAGTCTCCTATGCCAGAATGAGAGATCACAGGACTCTGAGGCAATCAAACAACGGAGTGAGTCTCCAGAAGAAGAAGAGAAATCAGCACGAAAGACTCTCCCAAAATGAGAAATCCTACAAACTATCCCTCCAGAAGAGTCGAGGATCCTACAAGAGCTACTCTTAAAGTTTAACTCAAAATCATCATCGATAAGCTGAGAAACGAAAAGCAAGTTTTATTGCAACCTACTAACTAACGCAAAGTCCTTAAGAATAAAATGATCATTAATGCATATCGTACCTTTAGCGATGACTCTACCTGAAGAAGCGTCCCCAAAAGTGATCACTTCATCACCGGGAGGTCGGACTAAGGAAGAGAACCAACGAGAGTCTCTGGTCATATGACGAGAACAACCAGAGTGTGCAATCCAGTCCTCCCCCTTCCCCATCCTACGGACCTGAATCAAAGAGAGTGAAAGACATATGGCTATGTGCCGGGACAGATCAAAGTAGATCTATAAACCCAAAACTGAGTCACCCGAGCAGAAGAACCAGTCAACGAAGCAGATGAATGCAATATAGCACCTCTCCGTGACTCTACTCTCACTAAATTAGAAACCGCACCTGTAGAACGTCTGGAGCTGGTGCTGGGTTGGTCCGCCAGCGTGCAAAAGCTGAACCATCCTGGTACTACTGCCCAAACCTCCTGCTGGAGGAAGCAAATTCATGCCGCTGATATCCACCTTGATGGGAAAAACGAGGAATATCATGAGGATGGCGGAGAGACTAACTCGGGACAGCTTTGGGGTGAAAACCAAAGGTAGAAGCCTGAAAACCAAGCCCCGTACATTGTCTAAAAATAGGAGACTCTCTAACCTGTCTAACCCATCTAGCAGCCGTGGGTGCCTTAGGAGCACTCAGAGTCTAGGGATGACCCTAAATACCCCTAAGGGCACGAGCATGCTCACGCTGTGTGATCTTAGTGCGTCTGAAGCAGAAATCAGCTATATGTCCATCCTTCTGATAGAAGGTGCAAGTATACTTTGCCTTGGAGGCTGAAGTAGCAGGAGAAGCACCATTCTGGTCAAAAGTCCCACGAACAATCCCGGCCAATCTAAACACAGTGGTGCTCTTCTGAGGAGAAACCATAAGCTCTCCACCCTTAGAAGCATGCACAACTGTAGGTGGATGCGCATGTGCATGCTAGCATGCACAGCTATAGGTGGATGCCCCCGTGCGTGCTCCAGGTAGTAAAATTCTAGACCTTGAATGGATCTACTGATCTTAGATTGGTCTAGAATGAGACTGAGCTTCTTTTTGTCTCCAAGAAATTTCTTGAGAGTGCTCACGAGGTATTCACACTCTCGAAAAAGCAAGGCGCAAGAAGAACAAAGGGAAGGAGTAGAAGAAGAGACAGAAGAGGAAGAACAAACAGCATGTGCATATCTCTCCTTAAGCATGGCCGCCTCAATCTTGAGGGCCTCACAAGAAACCCAAGGAGCATTTCTTATCCTAGAAACCTAGGCCTCTAATTTCTTTCTAAGGTCATCATGGATTTTATCCATGTCCTCCTTAACCCCAACACACAGCAAGTAACTATTTTGTGACTTAGCTAGTAGGTCCTTAGCAAGTTTAGCACACTTGACTTCAAGAGCATCATTGTTAAGTTTTAGTTACCTACAACCCTCACATGAGCTGACTGGGTCCTTAGAAGCATGTTATTCAAGTTCATCATTTCTACTAGAAAGCTTCATAAGGTGAGTACTCATGGCATCAATTTTAGCTAGCAATTTAGGGCAATTTTCACATGATGTGGTAGTGTGAGCATGAAGAAAACTAGTATCTAGAGGACTGGGATCAATGAGACAAGTGCTAGCATTCTTCGACCTAAGATCATCAAGTTTAGAAAGCACACTATCAAGTAAGGTCCTTAGATTCTCCAGCTCCACAAGCAAAGCATCACATAAAGTGCAATCAGTGTCACGGGAGGGAGAAGATCTAAGCAAAGCTAACTCCCATGACAGACTATCATCCTCCATCTCTAACTCCAAACAACTTGACTTAGCCCACATCAACGTCGCTGTAGAGGTCATCATCGATGATGCTGTTGGTGTCCACCATGAAGCACATGCCAGAGAAGTTGCCACCCCCTTCTTCGCTTGCGGACCATCCTCACCCTCGTCGCTCCATGTCTCCGTGTCAGAGAGGTTGATGTCATCGAGTGCGGCAAGGACGCGGTGGAAAAGCTTTTTGTTCTTCGAGAAGTTGTGGTACTTCTTCTTCTCACGCGTTGGCTCGTGAGCAAGAGTCTTCTTGTTGCGGTTCTTTTCGGTGTAGTCATTCTTGCTCAAACCACCGAAGTTGTTCTTGCCCTTCTCCAGCTTGAGATAGTTTGCTCGAATATGGTTGGGGCCACCACACTCGAAGCAGGTGACTGTGCCACCTATCTTCCTCTCCCTCACTCTCGTAAACATTGGAAAATTTGCGAGTGATAAGAGCAAGCTCATTTTCTGAAATTTTTTCTAGAATTTCATCGCTTACGTCGCAAAGAGCAGAGAGCGAGAAACTAGAAGAGAATCAAGAGAAGATCCAATGAGAATGGTAACCAAGGCCATCGACTGAGATTTTATCTTACAAGAGATGACATCGATTTCATGAGTCTTGAGATGGGAATAGAGCCCATCAAGAGTTAAGGTCAATAAATCAATAGAGTCCTTGATGGTGGTTACCTTCATCTCCCAAACACGAAGATCGAGTGCTATCAAAAAATGCCTAGCGTTCTTTGAGTTAGAGTATGTGCAACCAACTGATCAAAAATCGCTAAGGATATTAGTGAAGCGAGCAAAGCACTCATCAAGACTCTCACCAGCGTACTGCTCTAACTTGTTGTAGTCACGCTTGTACTGGTCCAAACTCACCGTCTTGATCTGAGTGGCCTCATGGTAAGCATCGAGGGTCACCCAGATCTGATGGGAGGATCGTAGGTGAGAGATTCAGTCATACTCACTGCAGCTAAGTCCCTGTATAAGAATATTCCTTGCCTTAGCATTTGCTTCAACATCAGCCATATTTGTGGCATTGACGTTCTCATCAGTAGGAACCTCATAAGTGAGCTTCACCTTCTGCCAAATCAGGAAGCCCTTGGCAGTGATGTATGACTCCATCCTTAACTTTCAAAAAGGATAGTCGATTCCCGAGAAGATCAGAGGCTTGGTGGAATACTTGTCTATCGTGATGGCTCTTGTGACCGGTCAAGATCTATGAAAGAGCAGAACCGGCTCTTATACCAATTGAAAGATCAAGATGGCAATCAGAGAGGGGTGAATGATCCCAATTTCAAAATTCCCACCTTTTGAGCAAGATTGATGCTTTCTCCAACAACAAGCCCCAAGAACTAAGTTAAATAATCAAACCAAATAATGAACTCTCAAGAATCAAGAGCAACAATAGATCATCTTAAAGACAACACACAAATTGCCACAAATAAAAATTTGTGGCTCAAATGGTCATGGGGATTTTTTTCTCTGGTACAACTGGTTGTTGAGAATCCACCAAGAAATAAATAAATTCAAAATCACTTTTAGAAAAGAGAGATAAATAAGACAAGATCTGATGCTTCTAAAAAGAAAAAGTGAATTTCCAGCACAAAAGAAACTCAGTTAAAAGGTGATCTCACCAAATCTGTGACTCATTTGAATTTTAATCTGATGAGATAATAGAGTCATGAAGTTACCCACCAAAAATCAGATCCGGATCAAGCATAGTAAAAGTATGATGAAAATAATAAGCTCTACCACATAAAGAACTAAGATAGAATATTTAAGGCTCGGAAAAAACCTCATGGCTCAATAACTATTATTCATATGAACTTCCCACTTCGAGGGATGATAGGTATGAAAGTTATGCAACTTTTCCAACAAGAATCACCCCAATATCAGGTCATATGAATTTTCTATAAAAGAAACAAAGACTGTTGCGTAGAGAGAAAAGACTTAAGCAAGAAATCAAGAAAGAAACTTCAAGAACACAACCTTCAAGATTTCTCAAAGATTGAACATAGAAGAAGTGAAGCCTAGATGATTGGGATATGATTTAAGAAGATTCATCCATCAATCATTCATCCTTGGCTCAATAACCGCAAGCATTTAGAAGGAGAGGAGGCAAATGTGCGGAATTTAAATGCTTGAAAGTAAATACTGAATTTAAATTGCATAAAGTAAAGATATAATGTAAATTTAGAATTTAAATTCAAAAGTAAAATAAAGAAAATATTTTTATTTCTGGAGGGAAGGTTTACAAAGCCTCACAACAAGTGGGTAAAGCTCAAATGAGCACAAAAAACCTTCAAGAGGGAAGGCTACCCCTACCCCTCTATTTATAGTGTTCATGGGTCATCCTCCACCCTTGGATGAGTTTGTTCAATCCTAAGCTAACCTCCAAGAGCTAGTATTTGATCCCACTCACCTACCCATTAGGCTAACCCGAAACCCAATAACATAACGGGTTTTGCACACTTCTAAAAGCAAACTAGACTTAACCACTATTGTATCCCCTAGAACCGTGATCCAACAGTTCTCCATGATCTGAGAAGCATCAAGCTAGCATCTCCATTGTTCCCTTTCCTCCATGACTTGCTCCAGCTTCATCTCCAGCCATCTTCCGACAATCGACAGTGTGACACCTCGGAGTGTCGTATCCTTAATTATTGAACATGATAAGGTTAAATACAGTATGAGATGTGGAGATAAGGTTAAGACCATAAGAATTGGAGGTTAATAACGTTTCCGGGCCGTTTCCGGGCCGTTTCCGGGGTTTTGGGCCTTTCCGGGGGTTTTTGGGCCTTAAAGAGAGGTTGCGGGCCTTGGTGGGATGGATTAGGGCTCCTCCTTGGACACGGATTCCGTGTTGTAGGCTGGTGGGAGGCCCTCCCTGCCCTTTTAGGGCGCCCCCACCCCCCATTGCGCCCCACCTCCCCCTCTTGCGCCCCCTCCCCAAGCTGTGCGCCCCCCTCCCCAAACCGTGCGCCCCCCCCCCTCCACCTCTCCACCTCCACATCACCTCCCCTCCACCCCTTGCTGCCCTAGGGTGGCCACCCCACCCCTGCACCTCGTGGATCCATCCCGTGGAGCGAGGAGCGAGGAGCGAGGAGCGAGGAGCGAGGAACGTGGAGCGAGGAGCGATTCGCGAGGAGATCCGCGGAGATTGATTGGAGTTTTGTGCTTCGGGCAAAGGTATGAACATGGGGATCCTTGGAATTGATCTAGGTACTGTTATTAGGGTTTTTATCAAGTTTTTAGATCAATTGGAGGCATTGGTTTGAAGTAATTTGGGTTAGATCTAAACTTGTCCACGTTTCTGTTTTCGGGCAGATTGAGCAGTCGAACTAGGGTTCGAGTTTCCGTCGATTTAGAGTCCGAATCCGACCGTACGGACTTCTAGGAAGTTGTAGATAATTTAATTATCTTTCCGTAGACGTAAAGCACGTTAATTTCCGATCAGCCGTTTGAAAGTTATGGCTGTTTTACCGAGCGCCTAAAAATCTGTGACGCGATTGGAACAGATCTCGGTAATCTGTAGATTAAACAACTTTAGAGGCCGAATTAGACTTTCCAAATACCTAGAGAAAGTTGGGAAATTTCCTAGGCTACGCGAGGGTGTACTCGTTTAATTCATTCGGAGTCCCAGAACTCAAGTTATGCCTTTTGCAAGGCTGCTGTCCCGGGACAGAACCTCTGTTTTTAGGTTTTGCGAGTAGTTGGCAATGTCGGGTTAGATGGGGTTTGTGTACTGTATGGAGGCTATGATTGTGAGTGTGTGATGCCTATGTGCAGGTGGTGTGACCCGGAAGTGCCCTCTTCTTCCCGCCAATCCGTTGCACGTGGTTGAGGCAAGTGTGTTGTGATGGATAGCGAGTTGTAGGTTGCATGTTGAGATTAGATGGAATTGTTTACATGATATATGTCCACTTGCCATGTGTTAATGATTGATATGATATGATGAGCATGCTTAACATATTATGATGCCATGTGTTAATATGTGAATTAAATATGATAATTGGCATGGTTGCATGCATGTCATGAGATAGAGGCGAGGCGGTGAGAAAGTCTTAACTAGTCCGGCAAGGTCGGTGAGAAAGTTATGACTAATCCGGAACGCCATTGAGTAAGTCCTATGTCGTGATTCCATCCACGTGGTGTTTGGAAGCGAGTAGGCACCCTCCATCTTCGGGATGGAAGGGAGGAAAGGGTGCACACCGACGGGTGTGTACTCCACCATACCGGTATGAGGTTCCGTGAGGGTCGAGAGCATTGCATTACTGCATACAAATTGATGATGATATTGATAAGTAATCCTGAATGAGATGATGTACATGATGGAAGATGTTATTGCCATGTTGTTATGCTTGTTGTCCATTGCGGTATGCTTGCTGAAGTTTTCGAACTCACCCTTGTGTTTTCTTGTTGTTTTAGGTACCATGAGAACGGCATGCGGGAAAGGGGAATAGTCACACGCGCTCACACGTTGCTTCACCTTAATGTTTCTCCAAGTCAATTCATTTAGTTTGATAATAAATTGCGTGTGATGGTCTTTTAAATTAAGTCTTAGCTTGGTTAATGAGAGTTCTATTGTTTGTTTGACACTCGGAACCTTAAGAGCTTAATGTTAGTCTTTTATTGTCGTTAAGACTTCATTTATTGCTGTTTTAGATGATCCTCTTATTGCCATATAATGCTATATTGTTGTTGTTCCTTAAATTCATGATAAAACAAAGGAGGTGCTGCCGAAATTTCGGTTTTTAGTCTATGCGCCTTTGCTGGAATTTTATGTTAAATGTGGTATTTAGTTGTTGTTTAGCTTTTGTTTGGTAGCATTCGGGCATATTAAATGCCGGGGTGTTCTGATTGGTATCGAGCGAAATTTGTAGGTCCTTGGAATGTGAATTTTAGTGTCATGCTATAGGGTACAACTAAAATGTGATGTGGAATAACTTAGAAACATGGCTTAGGTCTTAACTAAAACTTTGTTATAGGATAGCAACATTAAAACTTGTAAAAGTGGTATAACTAATCTAAAATTTGACACACTTGGTTGCACAGTAGGATGGGGTTTCGGTTCATCATTGCATTGCGCTTAATTATTTAATGAAGGATATGCTTATGATGATGTTTGATCTATGATCTTGATTGTGTGTTTTGTGTTTGGATGGTTGTCTGTCTAAGCAGCCATGCCAAGGGGTAGAGGCCGTGGACGCCATGGCCGTGGAGGCCAGGGGCGAGGCTCCCAGAGAGTTGCGGAGTCTGTCTGTATAAATGATTGGATTGTTCCTGTTGTGGTGATAAAAAGTGGGGTTGTGGTGCCGAAGGGCCGGTCACCTCTTTTGGTTCATAGTAACGGTGAGGTTTGACGGTGTGGCCGGTTAGCGCCATCACCGAAGAACTATTAACCCCTGTAGGAGAAGAGTGCTTATCCTTTACGTCCTTGATCGGGTAGTTGGTGAGTCAAATAGAAGAGTTGATGGTGGTTCCCTTCGGATGTTCTCTGCCGTTCGGCGGTCGGTTTATTTGTTTTTCTTGGCTTTAGTTGAGCTGAACCAAAAGAAAAGTGTTTTGTATTGGATTTTCGCGATCGTTACGAGTGCGGTGGTGAGCACCGTGCGCTTGAGTGTGGTTGGACCGGAGTTGCAACCACTGCGTGGCAAGCCCGACCATACGGGCGAGTCTGCCGGATGAATCCCGTAGCATCATCAAGTGGGAGGCGGTGCCTTCTCCTCCCACTCCGGTAGCGTCTTCGGAGGATCGGTGCACATGATGGCTGCCTCGCTTTCTCAGCCACCCTTTGCGTGGGCGCCACCGGCCATCGGTGCCCGCGGCCGTCGCCCCTCATGATTGCCTCCTCCGCCCCGACCTTGTTGGGGCATCGGCCGAGTCGGTGCTCATACGTCTCGACGCCACCAGGAGTGTGCGCTTTGCCGACCGCCGAGTCTAGGGCATCCAGAGGTGGTTTAGGTACTACGCTCGTGGATTCCGTTGATGCCTTTGTTCTATTTGATTAGGAGCATCCTACTCTTTTGTGTCGTCGGAGTTTGCTAGTAGAGCTAAGTTGGGAGTTCAGCAGTTTACGAGTCCGTGTTAGTCGGTTCCACAGGGTTTGATTGCTAGTTCTTTGGTTTGCCCTGGTTGCACCATTGCCATTGATGATGAGGTTTTCTTTGCCAATCTCATGGTGATCCAGTTGGCTCCTTTTGATGTCATTTTGGGCATGGGTGGCTGCATCGACTGCCGTGCTAAGATCTGTTGTTTCGGAAGACAGTTTCCTTGCAGGCCCGTCCGTGAAGAGTTGACCTTTCAGGGTGGTATACCCTCGATTCCGTCTTTGCTTTGACTAGTTTGTTTTAAGTCGGCGTTTGAGGCTGTTGGGTTTCCTCATGACTTTGTCTCGAGAAACCATCTTCCTCGATTCCCATTGAGGAAATTTCTGTAGTGAAGCGATTCGTTGATGTGTTCCACTGACGAGTTGCCTGGTCTACCTCTGTGAGGAATGTGGAGTTTCGTATTGATCTTGTTCCTGGCACTCGACCTATTTCTATCTCTCCATACCGCTTGGCTCGTCCTTTTCAAGGCGAGTTGAAGAAGCGATCGGAGGATCTGTTGGCCAAGGGCTTCATTCGGCGTAGCGTTCGCC
This sequence comes from Rhipidocladum racemiflorum, assembly GCA_036346355.1. Lineage (NCBI taxonomy): Eukaryota > Viridiplantae > Streptophyta > Magnoliopsida > Poales > Poaceae > Rhipidocladum > Rhipidocladum racemiflorum. The sequence continues at coordinate 63,303,513 of CM070570.1, forward strand.
ATGGGGAGCACCCGTCCTCTTCGTCTCGAAGAAGGATGGAAGTTGGCGTATGTGCATTGATTATCGTGCTCTTAATCAAGTGACGATTAAGAACAAGTATCCTTTGCCTCGCATCGAGGATTTGTTTGACCAAGCTGAAGGGAGCAAAGGTGTTCTCCAAGATTGATCTTGATCGAGGGTACAATCGAGATCCGTGTGAGGGAGCGAGGACATTGAGAAGGCGCTTTCTCCACTAGATATGGGCATTATGAATTTAAAGTTATGTCTTTTGGACTAACTAATGCTCTCTTTGTCTTTATGGAGGCGATGAGCAGTATGCTTCACAAGTACCTTGATGAGTTTGTGGTAGTGTTCATCGATGACATTCTCGTTTACTCTAAATCGGAAGAGGAGCATGAGCGGCACTTGAGGCTTGTCTTTGAGTACCTTGAGGAGAATCAGTTCTTTGCTAAGCTGAAAAGTGCGAGTTACGGATTTTAGAAGTGGGTTTTCTTGGCCACATCATCAATCCAGAGGGCATATCTGTAGATCCTAGCAAAGTCTCATGGTTTTGGATTGGAAGAGGCCTTCCAATGTCAAAGAGGTGCGTAGTTTCCTTGGGTTGGTGGCTACTATCGGCGTTTTGTGCAGGATTTCTCTATCATTGCCAAGCCACTTTCGCGGTGACTCGAAGGGATGATGAAATTCCAGGTGGATCACAGAATGTGAGCACAGTTTACGCACTTTGAAGGAGAAGTTAGTGGATCGCTCCTGTTCTTACCCTTCCCGAGGGGAAAGCACTTCAATGTTTATTACGATGCTTCTCGGATGGGACTTGGGTGTGTGCTCATGCAAGAGGGCAAGGTGATTGCTTATGCTTCGAGGCGATTGAAAAAGCATGAGCGAGAATTATCCCACGCATGATCTTGAGCTAGCCGCCGTGGTGTTTGCATTGAAGATATGGAGGCATTACATGCGGCGAATCTTGTGATATTTTTATCGATCACAAGAGCCTCAAGTACATCTTTACTCGAAAGATTTGAACTTGAGGCGGAGGAGGTGGCTAGAGTTGATAAAGGATTATGACCTCTCTATCGGTATCATCAGGGAAGGCAAATGTGGTGGCCGACGCCCTCGATCGCAAGACAATGCCTCCTTTTGTTGATTGTCTTGTTGCTGATTTTGAGCGTTTGGGAGTCTCCTCGCTGCGGGACCGTGGCAGTTGAAACTCAAATGATTCTTGAGTCGGCGATTCTGAACGTGTGCGAGAGGCACAAAGAAAGCATGATCGCTTTGCTCCAAAGAGTGAGAGCGCCTTGAGGATGGCAAAGTGGAGACTTTCTTGTTGATGATGCGGGAGCTTTGAGGTTTCAGGGCCGTCTGTGCGTGCCCCGAAATCTCAAGTGAAAGAAGACATCTGAAAGAAGCTCATCGCACCCGTACACGGTCCATCTGGAGAGACCAAGATGTCTGAGGGACTTGAAGAAGAATTTACGGTGGAAAAGGATGAGAGTGGATATTGCCAAGTATGTGGCGTCTTGTGGGATTTGCGGAAGATCAAAGCCGAGCATAAGCGTCCGGCTTCTTTGCGGCCTTTGGAGATTCTGTGTGGCCATGGGATGACATCTCCATGGATTTTGTGGTTGGTTTACCTCGTTCTCCACGAGGAAGGATGCGGTTTGGGTTGTGGTGGACCGTCTCAGCAAGTCTGCGCATTTCATTCCCATCCGCATGACCAATTCAGCAAGCGAGTTGGCTCCCATCTATGTGCGGGAGATCGTGAGATTGCATGGTGTACCCAAGACCATTATCTCTGATCGGGATGCGAAGTTCGTCTCCAAGTTCTGGGAGAGTTTGCAGAGTGCATTGGGTACGCAGCTTCGCCTTAGTACCGCTTTTCACCCTCAGACAGATGGGCGATCTGGCGTACCATCCAAATTTTGGAGGACATGCTCGAGGGCTGTGTGATGGCTTGGAAGGGTAGCTGGGAAGACCATTTGCCCCTTGCGAGTTTGCTTACAATAACGGCTATCATTCCAAAGATCCTGATCGCTGCTCCTTATGAGGTCTTGTATGGCGGAAGTGCAGATCGCCACTTTGTTGGGATCTTGTGGCGAGAGAGCTATTCTTGGACCGGATTGGGTGCAGCAGATCGTTGATCGCGTGTCGGAGGTTCGGCGAGAACCTTCTCGCGCACGAAGCGCAGAAAAGCTATCTTTGATGTGAGGCGGCGAGACTTGGAGTTTGAGGTGGGTGATAGCGTACTCTTGCGAGTATCTCCCACCAACGGTGTGGTGCGTTTTGGCACGAAAGGAAAGCTCAGTCCAAGGTATGTTGGGCCTTTTCCTATCCTCGCAGAGTTGGCAGGTTGGCCTATCGCCTAGAGCTACAGGAATCCATGCAAGGTGTGCATAATGTGTTCCATGTCTCGATGTTGAAGAAATACTTGCATGATCGAGTTGGTGGTTCCATTGGAACCATTAGTGCTTCAGCAGGACCTCACCTTCGAGTCCCGTCTGTGGAAATTCAGGGACTTCAGAGCGAGTGATGAAGAACAGGACGCTTAAGTTTGTCAAGGTCTTGTGGTCACATCAGACCGAGAGAGAAGCGACTTGGGAGCTGGAATCTCGCATGCGCGAGAAGTATCCTGAGCTTTTCGCCTCAGGTATGTGATGTGAAAACCTAGATATCTTTGGTTTTGCTGGGTTTCGTGATTGGTGCGTTTAGATTCGAGGTCGAATCCTGTTGAAGGGGGGAAGAATGTGACACCTCGGAGTGTCGTATCCTTAATTATTGAACATGATAAGGTTAAATACAGTATGAGATGTGGAGATAAGGTTAAGACCATAAGAATTGGAGGTTAATAACGTTTTCGGGCCGTTTCCGGGGTTTTGGGCCTTTCCGGGGGTTTTTGGGCCTTAAAGAGAGGTTGCGGGCCTTGGTGGGATGGATTAGGGCTCCTCCTTGGACACGGATTCCGTGTTGTAGGCTGGTGGGAGGCCCTCCCTGCCCTTTTAGGGCGCCCCCACCCCCCATTGCGCCCCACCTCCCCCTCTTGCGCCCCCTCCCCAAGCCGTGCGCCCCCTCCCCAAACCGTGCGCCCCCCCTCCACCTCTCCACCTCCACACCATCTCCCCTCCACCCCTTGCTGCCCTAGGGTGGCCACCCCACCCCTGCACCTCGTGGATCCATCCCGTGGAGCGAGGAGCGAGGAGCGAGGAGCGAGGAGCGAGGAACGTGGAGCGAGGAGCGATTCGCGAGGAGATCCGCGGAGATTGATTGGAGTTTTGTGCTTCGGGCAAAGGTATGAACATGGGGATCCTTGGAATTGATCTAGGTACTGTTATTAGGTTTTTATCAAGTTTTAGATCAATTGGAGGCATTGGTTTGAAGTAATTTGGGTTAGATCTAAACTTGTCCACGTTTCTGTTTTCGGGCAGATTGAGCAGTCGAACTAGGGTTCGAGTTTCCGTCGATTTAGAGTCCGAATCCGACCGTACGGACTTCTAGGAAGTTGTAGATAATTTAATTATCTTTCCGTGGACGTAAAGCACGTTAATTTCCGATCAGCCGTTTGAAAGTTATGGCTGTTTTACCGAGCGCCTAAAAATCTGTGACGCGATTGGAACAGATCTCGGTAATCTGTAGATTAAACAACTTTAGAGGCCGAATTAGACTTTCCAAATACCTAGAGAAAGTTGGGAAATTTCCTAGGCTATGCGAGGGTGTACTCGTTTAATTCATTCGGAGTCCCAGAACTCAAGTTATGCCTTTTGCAAGGCTGCTGTCCCGCCGGGACAGAACCTCTCTTTTTAGGTTTTGCGAGTAGTTGGCAATGTCGGGTTAGATGGGGGTTTGTGTACTGTATGGAGGCTATGATTGTGAGTGTGTGATGCCTATGTGCAGGTGGTGTGACCCCGGAAGTGCCCTCTTCTTCCCGCCAATCCGTTGCACGTGGTTGAGGCAAGTGTGTTGTGATGGATAGCGAGTTGTAGGTTGCATGTTGAGATTAGATGGAATTGTTTACATGATATATGTCCACTTGCCATGTGTTAATGATTGATATGATATGATGAGCATGCTTAACATATTATGATGCCATGTGTTAATATGTGAATTAAATATGATAATTGGCATGGTTGCATGCATGTCATGAGATAGGGCGAGGGCGGTGAGAAAGTCTTAACTAGTCCGGCAAGGTCGGTGAGAAAGTTATGACTAATCCGGAACGCCATTGAGTAAGTCCTATGTCGTGATTCCATCCACGTGGTGTTTGGAAGCGAGTAGGCACCCTCCATCTTCGGGATGGAAGGGAGGAAAGGGTGCACACCGACGGGTGTGTACTCCACCATACCGGTATGAGGTTCCAGAGGGTCAGGAGCATTGCATTACTTCGCATACAAATTGATGATGATATTGATAAGTAATCCTGAATGAGATGATGTACATGATGGAAGATGTTATTGCCATGTTGTTATGCTTGTTGTCCATTGCAGTATGCTTGCTGAGTTTTCGAACTCACCCTTGTGTTTTCTTGTTGTTTTAGGTACCATGAGAACGGCATGCGGGAAAGGGGAATAGTCACACGCTCACACGTTGCTTCACCTTAATGTTTCTCCAAGTCAATTCATTTAGTTTGATAATAAATTGCGTGTGATGGTCTTTTAAATTAAGTCTTAGCTTGGTTAATGAGAGTTCTATTGTTTGTTTGACACTCGGAACCTTAAGAGCTTAATGTTAGTCTTTTATTGTCGTTAAGACTTCATTTATTGCTGTTTTAGATGATCCTCTTATTGCCATATAATGCTATATTGTTGTTGTTCCTTAAATTCATGATAAAACAAAGGAGGTGCTGCCGAAATTTTGGTTTTTAGTCTATGCGCCTTTGCTGGAATTTTATGTTAAATGTGGTATTTAGTTGTTGTTTAGCTTTTGTTTGGTAGCATTCGGGCATATTAAATGCCGGGGTGTTACAGACAGCCATCCGGACCACCGGCTTCCCTCGCCTAGTCCCGACCATTCTTCGCCTCACCATGACCTCAATTTGAAGCCCTGCAATCATCAAAGACAAGGAAACCCATCACATAGCATTGTCCAACAATAATATGCAATAATCATCACAAATGCTCAGACAAAAATATTATCTTATTCATATAGTCGGTATTACCGCCTCCACAAGGCCAATGTGCCGCCTGAAGTTGACACAACTCAAATTGCTTTCTTTTGAATTCCAATTCAAATCAAACTCAAACCTGAGCACACATTGCTCAAATAAAGTCAAGTACTCATGATAAACATGGATAAACCATGGTCCTTCAGGGGAGAAAATTGAAAAAAGGCAAAGATGAAGGTTAGAATTAAAAAATGCATTCTCATGATCATGTTGACCAATTATCCTTGCTTTTGGATCATGAGCAAAATTGCTTTTTTTTTAGCTTTTGAAAGATTTTATGGAATTTAGGTTTTTGAGGAAAACTTGTTCTTTTCTTATTTGAGCTCTAAATTTTTCTTCATCTACATGGTCATGAGTTTGCCTTCTCTTTTAATTGGACCAAGTATGATTTTGCAATCAAATTGCTTCTTTCTTTTACTTTCAAACTCAAATTTATTCCTTTTGGTGTGTTTTTTCAATATACTCATCAAGGGGGAGATTGAAGGACCATGTGGAGGTTCATCCATGTTTGTGATGAGTATTTGACTTTATTAGAGCTAGGGTAGCTCAAGTTTGAGTTTGAGTTGAATTGGATCTTCAAGTTGAAGAAATTTGAGTTGTGTCAGTGTTAGGTGGCACTACCGAACCCATGCAGCGGTAGTGCTGGCCTATTGGTTTTCCTGCCGGTTTGAGCTGAGCGGCAGTACCGACTTATGGGAGCGGTAGTGCCGGCCGAGCGGGGCTACCGGCCCAGAGGCTGCGGTAGTTATTTTCCAGAGAGGGTCCTCGTGCGGGAATTAGATCGAGCGGCACTATCAGCATCTGGGGAGCGGTAGTGCCGACCGAGCGGTACTACCGGTCCCAGAGGGCGATAGTGCCAACTTTGAATTGCAAAGAACATTTTGATTTCTAATCGTGAATGATTATTGCATATTATTGTTGGGCAATGCTATGTGAAGGTTCTCTTTATCCTTGTTGGTTGTAGGGCTTTGATTCGAGGTCATGGTGAGGCGAGGGATGGCCAGGACTTGGAGAGGAGCGCTAGAGATCTGGATGGCCGGGGATCGCCGAAAGATGGCCAGAGATGGAGTGGGGCAAGTCAAGAAGACAAGGAAACCAAGTGGATGCTGGCTTGAATCTACTGGGTCAAGAAAAAACATTGGATTATGGTTTTTAGAGGATAGAGTAGCGATCAAGTTAGCTTAGTGGATAAAACCCGTTTATTAGTGGATAAAACCCGTTTATTAGTGGGTTTTAAGTTAGCCCAATGGGTAAGTGTGCGGGATAAAATCCTGGCTCTTAGGGGTTAGCTTAGGATTGAAAAAACCCATCCTAGGGTGGAGGATGACTCATGGACACTATAAATATAGGTGTAGGGGTAGCCTCTCCTTTTGAAGATTTTTGTTGCTCCTTTAAGCTTTACCCGCATGAAGTGAGGCTTTGTAAAATCTTCCAAAGAAAAGAAAATTTTCCTTCTCATTCTTCTGAATTTAAATTATGCATTTACATTATGTTTTTACTTTAATCAATTTAAATTCAGTATTTACTTTCAAGCATTTTATTTCTGCACATTTGGATTTGCCTCCCCTATTTCTAAACGCTTGTGGTTTTTGAGCCAACGATGAATGATTGACGAATGAATCTTACTTAGGTCATATCCCAATCATCTAGGCTACACTTCTCTCGGTTTCTCCCTCAAACTGATCTCTTTACTCTTCCTCGAAGATTTTCTTGTGAATTGTGGTTGAAGGTTTCTTTTGTTGTGCTCTACCTTGCTGGGAAATGTGGGAAGAGTACGAAGATCATCTTGATCACCAAAAACCCACAAGCAAGTCGAGATCACAATTTTTTAGTTTTTGCATCTTCTTGGTACAATCTTCCTTTGATTCAAGAAAGGTCTGAACTTTGAAATCAATCCAATGGATTGATTTTTTGAACAAGTTATTGACATCCTTGAGAAGATATCTAACAAGTTTCATGAGCTTTAAACCAGTGGATTAAAAGATCCATTATTTTGGTCTTAAGGTCGTGCTATTTTATGCCTGTTTATGTGCTCTGTTCTTGAACCTAGCACTACCACCGTTCACGAGTAGTAGTACCGGAGGTCCGGCAGTACCACCCATACACCTGCGGTAGTACCGACCTGAGTAGGTTTGGCTCAATTTGCTCTGTTGTGCTTCATTGCTTTTAGTGAGTTGCTCAGTTGGTTTGTATTTGTCCAGTAGGTGGGGGAAATTTTCTTTTGGGATCATTCAACCCCCCTCTAATTGCCATCTCGATCTTTCACATCCAGAGCCCACCATGTGCCCTCCCATCATTGATGCTCTGTGAATAAACCCACCACTAGAAAACCATAAATTTCTGCGCTCTAAGTTGCCGTCATTGCTTCCTTATTTAAGAATTGTGACAAGAATATACCTAGATCCATCAGAATTATTGAGCAAGTAGTCTTGGTGTGTGCGCATTTCCTGTGTAACAAAGGAGGCTTGTTGCAGGTGTATACACATGTTTGCCTATGTAGAATGCATTCATGAGAAACTTTTTGCCGGTTTGTTCCACAATCGGCTTTATCTTTACACAGACCTCAAAACGAAGCTTATGTGTTCCCATCTTCAATGCTTTATGCATCTCCCTCTTCTTGCCTTTTTCCTACATGTACGTATAAAACATCTTAGAGTATTTCACAGCAGGATCATTCATGCGAGTGATGGCCCCAGCTTGGCGATCCACAAAGTACTTTTGATGCCACGAAAAAAACCCTCTACTATGGCAACCAAGGGAAGGGGTCTCAGGCCCAACATGACCCAATTGTAAACCTTAGCCAAGTTTTTCACCATAACCCCATACCAAGCACCATCGGTGTTATAAAGCATAACCCATTTTTTCCTAGGCTCATGCTCTATCCATCCGAAGAAACATTTCATAGCCCTTCCATTCCTTCGAACTAGGTGCGGAGGGTTTGTGGTTAACTCTTCAAGCGCTACTGGAGCCTCCCCTAGGGCATGCATTGCCCTCTTTGCTGCCTATGTTGAATGCCTTGACGTTAGTTCATCCAACTTCTTTCACAGTGCATCAAACTTTCTCTGTTGGTTCTGGTCACACAACCTCTTAAAAAGCTTTGTCAGCTCCTTATTCCTGAACTACTTGTAGAATTTAGCACCCATGTGCTGCTTGCACCACCTACTTAGCAAATTAGGACATGGATGTGTCTCATCTACACCTCGCTGTAATGGCATGATCACCTTCAATATCCTGGGATGCCGATCGTGTATGACACACTCTCCATGCCGCTGATCCATGACACCGGCTTTCATGTTCCTTAGAAACTAGAGCCAACTGTCAGTGTTCTCACCCTCCATGAATGCGAGTGCTACGGCAAGAACCTGATTGTTGCTATCCACTCCTATGGCAGTCAATATCTGGCCTTTGTACTTCCCAGTCAGAAATATTCTATCCACGCATAACAATGGATGGCAATGTCTAAACGCGTTGATACATGCACCGAAAGCAAAGAATGTCCAGTTGAGTACTATCTTCCCAGGTAAGCATTGCAAAGGCTGCTCACAAATATCTACATAAGTCCCAGCATTCCTTTCCTTGATAACTTGAAGCATACTTGGCAAGTTCTGATAGGAGTCTTCGTACGTACTAAACCTTGCTTTCAATGCCTTCTGCTTCACTATCCATGCATTGGTATAGCTTATGGTGTACTAGAACATCTGCTCTATTGCAAGTATGATGGCACATGGATCTAAATCCAGGCTGCCCACAATCTCCCCATACATTGCGTTGCAACAAAGCCTGAAGATATGTTTCTATGCGACTGCGTAGACTCCATCAGCATGCATGTCTATGGGATGACTATAGAACACCTCCAAATGTTGTCCCGCTTAGGCTGGTAAGCATGGACACACCATGGGCAACCCTCTATCTGGCATCTGACATCATACACCCGCTGATCTGACTTCGCAACCTTAAAGGGTCTATGCAGCAACACTATCCATGCTGTCACTACTTCATGTACCTTATCCTTATTCTTGTAAATTGCACCTTGCTGCACCTCATTCCGATCGTACCCCTATATGACATCTTCACCCTTGTTGACCAACAGCCTATCGAATCGACATTCATCCCACTCCGTAGGGAAAGGTTCTTCATCTTCTTCGTCATTACTTAAAGCCTCATAGTCCTTGCTCTCTGTGTCCATCAATTGCACCAGCAATTCAATATGTTTTTCCTCGTCTACCATACCCATTGGTTCCTACACCTCTGCCATTGGAATATCAACTTCCTCGCCTTGCACTATCTCCTGACCCCAAACTAACATCCTGCCCTCACTAAACATTATCTAGCTTAGCTGCTCTGCCCAACTTCCTCCAGCTCATCAACAACCTCCTCCTCCTCCTGTGTCTTATGGACAACATTGGCTTTATGAAATGCTTACGCCAACAACACTAACATCCACCCTTTCTCAATCGCCATTATTACATATGAACCCACGACTTCGACCTCTTAAGTTCCACTAACTCCCAGTACGTGCAATCCCGTCTCTGATACCCTACTCCGTGCAGTTTCAGGTTAAGCAATTCACAATCCAACAGGAACATTTGGTACAACCATTTGTAATCGTGCTATACGAATACTCCCCTGCACGTGACAGGCTAGCCACGACACTTGGACAATGACTTTGTTCTACCCCTTGTGCACCCATGTGTGGAACCCCTTCTCTGTAGTGAATTTTAAATTGCACTAGTTCATCCATACCTCTCAAGCATTTCATGAAATTTTTAATACTGTTGTACCTATGTAACACGATGACGCACTCTACACTACTTGAAACAACTGCTTTAGGCATACATAAATTTATTTTTTCAACTACACACTATCTTGCACACTTTTCACAGTTTTCTATGTCCATAGCTATTGCTAGCAACTAATTACTTATGAATGTAATTAATCTGATCGCCAAGTCATGTATGTAAATAAACTATTGTTACTCTACAAACCTAATTAATCTGGTCGCTAAATCGTGTATCTAAAAAATTATTTCTATTCTACACAGCTAACTACTTACAAACCTAATTAATCTAGTCGCTAAGTCGTCTATCTAAAAAAATTACTTATATTCTATACAGCTAACTACTTACAAACCTAATTAATCTGGTCGCTAAGTCGTCTATCTAAAAAATTATTGCTATTCTACACAGCTAACTACTTACAAACCTAATTAATCTGATCACTAATTGTCGGTGTTTCGTGCACCGGCAATACGAATTTATGGTCGGAGGGGGTCGCGCGCTCCCTCTCCCCGAATGGTCGACTCAAGGAGCCAAACGATATATACTGGTTCGGGCTGAATGTCCCTACTCCAGTTCGCTCGATGTGGGTGTATTGATCTCTAGGTGATGAACAAGAGGAATACAAGGCAGGGGGTCGGCTGACCGGTCCCCCGAGGTTTTCGCTAGGGAAACGTGGCTACCTAGAAGACTGTCTTATTTCCTCTTGTTGTCCTTCTATTTTTTCGTCGCCCCCCCTTCTGGAGCCCTGCCTCTCCTTATATAGGCGGAGGAGGCAGGTTACACGGGAGTTCGGGAAAGCCATGAGAAAAGGGGGCCGGCATGTCTCGGAGTCTGTTTTCTGTCTTGTCCGACCGACCCCTGCTCGTCCCGAGGCAGGGTTGGTGGCTCTGTCTTTGAAGCTTGTCTTATCTGATCTTTATGCGGATGGCGTATCGCGTGGTGTTCTGTCGGCCTCGGTGGCTTTAATGGCGCTTGACTTTGCCTCGGCCTCGGGAGTGGGCGTACTCCCTCGCGGTGCGCCAGCGATGTGGCGAGGGCTTGACTTCTTGGTGGCTCCTCTCGACGGTCTTGGGAAAGAGCCGCCTACCTGTACGGATGCCGAGCGGCGTCTTCGAAGCGGTATTTGTCGACACCCGGCGTGGGCCTCTTCGCCGGTACTAGAAGTGAGCCCGCCGACCGCCGGGATCGGTATCTGCCGACCGTCTAGGGTCGATCTGCATAGGTCGGGGTTCGCTCTCCGTGGCCCAAGTCTTTGTTCGGCGATCTTTGGGCCTTCGCCATGGTAGGTCGGCCGTTCGTGCTTGCGGTGATGGGAGTACCCATGGTATGGGTACTCGTCGGTAACCCGAGCCCCGAGCGGTCGGAGAGCCGATTGGGGTTTAGCTCGGTCGGCGCGACCATCGGCCTGAGGTCGGTGGTGCTTGGTCGGCGACCACTTGGGGAGCCGCGCCACCAAGAAAGAGCCCGGTCTTGTGGCGCACTTGGTGGAGCTAACCCGAGCCACCGAGCGGGTCGGAGAGCGGGTCGGGGGTTTAGCCCGGTCGGTGGCGCCGTGGCGTCGAGGTCGGCGGTGCCTGAGGGCCCGCCGACCGAGGTCGGCGGTGCCTGGTCGGCGCGACCACTTGGGAGCCGTGCGCCCAGAAAGAAAGAGTCCTGGCACAAGGAAGGCACCTGGTGTAGCTCTGAGCCCCGAGCTGGGTGGAGAGCCTGGTCGGGGGTTTAGCCCGGCTGGTGGCGCCGTGAGGTCGGTGGTGATGCTTGGCCTGCCGCGACCACTCTGGGAGCCGCGCCACCAAGAAAGAGCCTGCAAGGCATGAGCGCCTGGGTGTAGCTCCCAGCCCCCGAAAGGCGGCCTCGGAGAGCCTGGTCTGGGGTTTAGCCCTCGGTGGCGCTGCGGCCGAGGTCGGCGGTGCCTGGTCGGTGGCGGCCGTCGGCCCGGAGGTCGGCGGTGCCTGGTCGGCGCGACCACTTGGGAGCCGTGCCAGCCAAGAAAGAGCCCGGGTGCGCGCGAGCGCACCCGGTGGGTGTAGCCCCCGAGCCCCCGAGCGGGTCGGAGAGCCGGTCGGGGGTTTAGCCCGGTCGGACTCTGGCAGGCCACACCGTTCGTGTGCCTTTAGAGTCGGTTGAGCGAACGCACGTTTACCTTCGTCGGTTTGAACGTCGTGCTCGTGCGAGCTGCTGTCGGGTAATCCGAGTGGAACCTTGGCGACCCTCCTCGAGGGGGATCGTATCCAAGCGGACGTAGCTCCCGGCGTGGGCGTCCGACCCGCAGTGGGGCGTTTCCATAGAAACCTTTCCTTACTCATCCCGGTCAGTGCCGCTGGTCGTCCGCCGACCGGAAGCGCGGCCGCCGCCACTCATCGATGAGTTCCGCGGGAGAGTGTGAGGTATGGTCTCGGACGGGCCACGCATTGATTGGGTCGTCCGCCGACCCAACTAGAGGCCCTACGGGGCTCACTGCGACCCGCCCTCGCTCTTTTACGTGATGGGCGGCTTCGTTCCAGTGGCCGGATTCGCCTTCAGAACCCTCAACACGGTGCCGGGCCTCGGAGCGGTCCTGTAGACGCTTGCTCTCCCGAGGCAGGCGGCCCAATGAGCCGTTCGTACCTTTTTTGGTGTGGGCGCTTGGCCCGTTCTGCGGCCGGCGTGGCTGCGATCTTTGCGCTGGCGTCTTGGCGCGAGGCGGCAAATCTGTCGGGCGATTAATGCTTAGTGGGATTTAAGCGGGCTGCGGCACGTTAGCAGGGCGCGGTGGCGTGGTGGCAGGTAGCGGCGCATCGGTCCGCGTGGGAAGGCGTCGGTTGGGCGCGGAGGCACGTTCGTTCCCGCCAGGCGCCTATAAAGGAAGGAGAGGGCAGCGCGGGGGGAGCGAATCCTCCTGCTCGCGTCCTCTGCAAAAGAAGGAAAGAGAGAAAAAAGGCAAAGGAAGAAAAGAAAGCTTCCTACTTCGTCGCGCCGTCCTCGGCTTCCCCACGCCTATCGGGGATGTCGCTGATCCTGCATTCGGCCGCGGCGGGTCGCTACCTCGGCTTGGAGAGGAAGGAGCTCCTTCCCCCGCGACCTCAGTCCGGCTGGCGGGTGCCACCGGCCGGGACCGTGGTCCCCGAACTGGGAGATGGCGAGATAGTCTCGCTGGCAGCCTTCTACGAGCGGGGTTTCGGCCTCCCACTTCACCCGTTCGTCCGGGGGTTGCTGCACTACTACGGGGGGGAGGTCCATCACCTGAACCCGAACGGGGCCCTTCATGTTGCGGTCTTCATGACGCTGTGCGAGGCCTTTCTGGGGATCGAACCCCACTGGGGGCTCTGGCGCCATTTCTTTTTCGCGAGGTCGCCATTTCTACACAGCTAACTACTTACAAACCTAATTAATTTGGTCGATAAATTGTGTAAATTTTTTTGCTATTCTACACAGCTAACTACTTACAAACCTAATTAATCTGGTCGCTAAGTCATCTATCTAAAAAATTATTGCTATTCTACACAACTAACTACTTACGAACCCAATTAATCTTGCCGAAAAAGGCGATGTGCAGCAAGATCGAAGAGAAAGTAGAACCTGGTAGGGCGTAATGCAGCAAAGATCAACAATCGGTGATGTGCAACTTGTATTGATCAACGTGTATTACAAAAAAGATTACAAGCTAAGTGTCTACTCCTAATGCAAAGGAAAAAGAAAGGTATTGATTGGTTGGTTTAATGTGTGTCTCTTTGATGTAACCCGTCGTCCTCTTTATATAGTCCTTGAGCCTAACCGTATCTGCCTTGATCTCGTCATCCGCTTGTACCAACTTCGAACTCTTCCTTCCATCTTGGACACGATCGTATTTGGTTCTTATCGTGCCGGCTTCGGTCTTTCCTTCTGATCCATAGATTACCATAGGATTGTAACCTTCTAAATCACCTGTCCATCGCTCTTTGCCAACCTGGTTCATGCCGATCGCTTCAGACTCATGCCAGGATCGCTTCTATCTCGGTCGCCCATTAGTGTTTTAGCAGGTCATCGCTTCCATCGTTCTTTCTGGCAGTTATCCCCTCGAGACGCTGCACCATAATTCTTCCCGCATCGGTTCGCTTCGTATCCTGCCAGCATTTACTCGAAGGACACTTCGTTCTTCACGCCATGACGATTTAGCTACTTGCTTTTACCCTATAAGTACCAAGTAAACCGTATGTGAAATCATGTGATGAAAAATTGGCTTAATGATGCTTTTGGCATTGCAAAGTGTTTGTGTTCATGGCTTGTATGGTGCTTGTGGATGTGTTGTATTACTCGTTCTTTTGGTATGGCTAAGTTTCTCTCTTGGAAGGAAAATAGCACATTTGCTGAAGGAAAATAGCACGCCTGCTAGAGGAAAATAGCACGCCTGCTGAAGGAAAATAGCACGCCTGCTAGAGGAAAATAGCACGCTTGCGAGAGGAAAATAGCACGCTTGCAAAAGACAAATAGCATGCTTGTGAAACGAAAATAGCACGCCTGTGAAAGAGAAATAGCACGCCAACTGAGCGTAACACATGTACGCTAGACCAAGGTTTTTGATCCGGTGTGAACTTGATATGCTTGTGATAGCATGGTATTTGTTTTGTTTAATGCAATGCTCGTGTGAGTAGTTGCATGGACTAAAGTTGAGTCAAGTCGTAGACTTGTGCTCAGAATATTGTTTTGTGATTTGTTCATGTGCAGGTGTTGCTCGAGGGCGAACGTGGTCGATGACGAGACCGGAACTAGGTTCGTGGAGGAACTGAGGTTCGGGACTAGATTCTGGAGGAATCAAGGTCTTGGTGGTCAAGGGTGTCATGCGAGATGTTCGAGCTAGAGAATGGTGCACACGAGGCTGGTTAGTCACGTGAGTATGGCAGGTGGGCCATACGCGTGCAAGAGTTGTAATCGTTTGGGGGTAGCTTACATGTATTGGGCTAGGTTGGGCCAAGTGGACATGTATGCGTACTCCTTGTGTTGGTTCCTTTAAATAGGAGGGGTTGTCTCCTGTTTAAACATCTGGAATTAGTGCATTGCGCCAGGAGAGCTGAGCGCATGTAACACCCCGGCATCTAGTATGCACTGGATGTCACCAAACATAGACTAACAGCAACTAAATACCACAAATAAAGCAAAATTACAGCAAAAGTGAAAATGCTAAAACCGAAAATTTCGGCAGCATCTCCTTTGTTTTTCCATGATTCGGAGCAAAAACAAAGTATCACAAGTTATATCATAATGGAAAGCATCTAAAGCAGCAATAAAAGGTGACATAGCAACAATATTAGTCCAGGGTAAAGCATTCAACCACTTCATGAGCTAAACGAATCAAATAATAAGACCGAGCACATAGTTAAGCAATTCTCCGAGTTTCATGGCATTACTTTTAATATCATGACTCCAAATGATAACACTGTCTAATTTGTGTGGAGCTACGTGTAGATGTGTAGCTAAACCCTTTTTCCCGCATGCCGGTTTCATGGTACCTAAGAAAAACAACATAAACACAAGCGTGAGTTCATCACTTAGCAAGTATATTGCAATGGAACAAGAAAACACATTCCAATACCTTCATCACCACTTTTCATATTCAACATCATAAACATCTCATATTCACAGTGTATGCAACTCATTGACAGCATCATATAACATCATCATATAACATCATCATATAATGCAATGCACATGTCTCCTTGAAGCACATACCAGTATTGTCGAGTGCACACCCGTCAGCGTGCACCCTCTTTCCCCTTCCATCTTGTAGATGGAGGGTGCCTACTCCTCGCTTCCATTCACAACACTGGATTCCATTAACAATGGTGGATGGACTCACGAGGTAGGTCTTACTCAACGGCGCTCCGGATTAGTAATAACTTTATCACCGACCTTACCGGACTAGTTATGACTTTCTCACCGACCTGGTCAGTTCTCATGCCATGTATGCAATTATGCCATAAACATAAACAACTTGCACATAACTCAACTAATCATTGCATAGCATCATAATAAGGCATTTTCATCATATCATGGGCAAACACTAATCATTGCAAGATAGCATATCATGTAATCAATTTGCATCTAATCAAGACTAGCAACATACAACACGCTACCCATTCCAATACACTTGCCTTTAACCCTTCGGAACGGTGTGGCGAGATGATGATGCCACTCCTGGGGTCATACCACCTGCAAATACATGTTTTCTACTCAGGCCCTATTTATTTCGGCTTTTTCATCGGCTTAAAAGCCAAAAAGCCTAAACCGAAACAAACGACTGGCTTTTAAGCTGGGCTTTAAAAAAGCCAAAAGCCTCTGTATAACTATAAGCCAAAAGCCAGACAAGAGTAGCTTTTTTGGGCTTTTTTAAATGAAATAACCATTTGCCACTAAAAGTCTCCAAAATTACCCACCAAATGCCATCATATATAAATTGAGAATTAAACCACCATCTCATTTAGGGTATTTTTTTAACTTTTCATCTATAAGATGTACCATCTAACCCATTAATAAGTCAGGATACCAAACAACATGTCTTGGCTTAAAATCAGACAGCTTAAAAGCTCATTAAGCCAAAAAGCTAGCTTTAAGTCAAAAGCCAAAAAGCCTAAGCCGAAACAAACAGGGCCTCAATATTATACCACCCAAGCAAGTACAAAACTCAGAACACAACGATTCTACCCGAAACCCCGAAAACCTGAAAAACAGACCAATCTGTCCGTCGGGACAGCGGCCTTCCAACAATCACAACTTGAGTTCTAAGACTCCAAATTAAGTAAACGAGTACATCATCGCGAAGCTTAGGAAATTTCATAGCTTTTTCTAAGAATTGGGAAAAGTTGATTCGGCCTCTAAAATTGCCTAATCTACAGATCAACCCGATCTGTCCCAATCACATCACAGTTTTGAACACATAACTTTCAAACAGCTGATCAGAATTAGCGTTCTTGGTGTCCACTGAAAGTTACTGAAATTATCTACAACTTTCTCAACAGGCGGCCGACCAAATTCCGACTCTAAAATTGCGAAAACTCAAACCCTAGGTCGGACGTCCAATCTGCCCGAAATAAATCGCCATGCAATCTCTAGTTTTCATCAATTCTATCCAAACGCAGCACCACCTTTCAATCTAAAAGCACCAAAACCTCCTCTAGATCAGCACCTAGTCCATCCCCAAAGATTTCCCCATAGCCATACCTTCGATTGACGAACAACGAACCGACGAACGGCTTGCCTTCTCCCGGTTCTCCCGATCTCCTTCCTCGCGCCGGTTCCGCCGGATCTCCTCATCGCGGAGCTTCCCAACGGAGAGTACAGCGGGGAGGATAGGTGAGGATCTCCCCTAGACTGGCTAGGGAGGTGGAGAGGAGAGGGAGGGAGAGGTGGCGCAAGGGGGAGGTGCGGCTAGGGGGGAGGCGTGTGGAGGAGGAGGAGGCGGCGGCTTGGGGGATGAGGGGGGAGGGGGCGCCCTAGGGCACAAGGAGGGGGCGCAAGGCAGGGTATTGCTGCCCCCTCCCCCACATGGGCCAGAAAACTCCACTTTTGGCCCACGTAGGGTCCCCCGTTAGGCCCAAATCGGCCCGAAAAGGCCCAAACTCCCAAAAACGGCTCGTAAACGCGATTTAACCTCATACCGTAAGGTTTTATTCTCTAATTTCACAATTTATAAAGTCACACCATTCCGTAGTGTCATAACGCAGCTTTGTTTTAGGGTTGTACTCTTTTGATGGGAGTACTTTAGACACAAAATAAATAAAGATCAATTCTTCCAGATCTTTGCGTGCTGCAATACATGCGTGCTATAACGTTTTCTGTTTTTTACTCTTGGTTGCATGCTTGATCTGTTTCTAGATTGGATATTTGTTTGCTTTGATTGCTTGAGTTTCTTCCTAATTCTATCCATTCAAAAGGTTTCTAGGGCATCAATTTAGTGTTCCTCAAAGTTCTGTTGGTTAATCTTTTGATGTTCTTGATTAGTCTACAAGTTTTGGTTAGATAAATTCTCTTCATATTCTGTTACACCAAACTTGTGAGGTTCATAACATTTGATCCATAAGTCCGATCGAGCTGATTCCTTTTTTGTTAGATTCATATTGGAATCTAGTTTCTTGTATCTAAATTTTAGATCGATCCGACTGCTGGATCACCAGAAAATCACATTTTACCAAATACATCTACAAAAAGCCGATATCATCAAGTTCAGACTGGTCCGAACTTGATGACCCTGATCGGACTTGTTCGAACTTGGATCGGAGCTATCCGAACCTAGATCGGAGTGGTCCGAACTTGACGTTCACGATCGGACTGGTCTGAACTAGTCGATTTCGAAATAGTCGACTTGCAAAGCTTATAACTTTTGATCTGAAGATCCGATTGAGCTGATTCTTGCTGGGTTAGTTTCTAAATTGAATATAGTTTCTGCAGTAATAATTTCACATCAATTTGACGGTTGGATTTTTGGATATTTGCAATTTACCGAATGCATCTACTTTGTTTTTGTTGATTACAAAGCAATTATTTGAATCTGTTTTGGGGTGAATTTTTAGTAGATCAAAAATTATTTTTAGCTTCCGTGCAACTATTCACCCCCCTCTAGTTGCCATACTTGTTCCTACAAGTGGTATCAGAGCAAGGTTTGCAATGGCAACAGAGAAGTATTCAACAAAGCCTCCCGTCTTCGATGGAACAGATTTTCCACATTGCAGGATCCGCATGACAACATATCTTTAGGATCAAGATAATGCAATTTGGTGCAATGTAAAAAACGCATATGACCTTCCTGGTAATGATGTTATTGATAATCTTGAGTTTGAAAAAGATGTTGAAAATAACAACAGAGCTAGGAACATCTTGCTTCAAGGACTTGCTAGAAAAGAATTTGATCATGTCTGTCATTTGCTTACTGCTCATAGTATTTGGAAGTCTTTGCAAGACTATCATGAAGGCACTGATTATGTTAAAGAGGCTCGCCAGGATCAATTTAAAAAGGAATACACTAGATTTGAGATGCATTTTGGAGAATCCTTAGATGATAGCTTTGCTCGCTTTAACGGAATTTTAAATAACCTTAGAGCAGTAGACATCCAGTACACTGATTCTGAAAATGCTAAACACTTTTTATCTTCACTTGATCTTAAAGTCTAGCAAATGAAAGTCACTGCTATAAGGGAGGCGCATAAAATGAGTGAGATGACACTGGATAAACTGTACTCTAGTCTCAAGACTTTATTGTTTTTTCAATTGGTTCACATTCAGTCGGCCGATCCAGGGGCACGTACCCTGATGCTTACTGTGCCAATGCATTGGCCCGATCGTTTTCTTCTAGGAACATGTGTCCGATCGTGAAAGAGTTGAAACCTTTGATCAATTCTTGACACCGTGCTAATTACTTATTTAGGACTTTATCGTGACAGTTGAATTCCCCTCGCACTTGCTGAACTACAAGTAGGGAATCGCCGAAGGCTTCAACAGAATCTGCCCCAATATTGCGTAGCATACATAAGCCTTTGATCAAAGATTCGTACTCAGATTGATTATTTGAACATTTGTGTTTTAACCTGAAAGCAAACTCGAATTGGCATTCTTTGGGGGATACCAGGACTACTCCGATTCCAACTCCTTCCTTGCAGACCGATCCATCGAAATGGAACCGCAGGGGGCGAGACTTACTAGCTCACAAGTGGAGGTGTCATCTGTAATGAAATCGGCTACTACTTGCCCTTTTACAGCTTTGGCCAATTCGAACGGCAGGTCAAACTCAGTGAGTCTGTAGGCCCAC
This sequence comes from Rhipidocladum racemiflorum, assembly GCA_036346355.1. NCBI lineage: Eukaryota > Viridiplantae > Streptophyta > Magnoliopsida > Poales > Poaceae > Rhipidocladum > Rhipidocladum racemiflorum. Next base: position 63,323,197 of record CM070570.1, read on the forward strand.
TTTCCGAGTCGTCCTTTCATTATGGGGGCAGACAACATGTATCTACTAAAGTTGGTCTTACCTACGACCGTGCACGTCGATGCCAATATGTAATGTCTTAATTTCGTGCATGCAAAGTAGAGGGACAAGCTGAGTTTGGTTTCTGCATCTACCAATCGTCGACTCAGGTAGAATATCAGCAGCTCTTTGCCTTCCACTTCTTGCATCAGGAGTGCCCCGATAGTTGTTTCCTCTGCCGCTATGTATAGTCTGAACGGCATCCCTCTCTATGGTGCTATCAATACCGGAGGTTTTGACAGATATCTCTTGATATCGTCAAAGCTCTTTGTTGTTCCTCTCCCCACACGAACTCTTGGTTTTCTTTTATTCTTAGTAGTGGGGTGAATGCGTTGATCCGACCAGATAGGTTCAAAATGAAGTGCCTTAGATAATTGATTTTACTGGGCAATTTTTGCAAATCTTTCTTGTTGTTTGGCGACTCTCTCCTGGTTTACTTCTATCCCTCTTTCATGCACCATGAACCCGAGGAGTTGTCCAGCCGATACTCCAAACACACACTTCAGCGGATTTATCTTTAGGCCATGCATTTGTGTCTTTTTGAACACTTCTTCCAAGTCGGCCAGATGTTGTTGGTCCCCTGCCGACTTTACTACCACATCGTCGATGTATATTTCCACGATATGGCCAATTAGCTCATGAAATATTATATTCATAGCCCTTTGGTAGGTGGCCCCAGCGTTCTTTAATCTGAACGCCATAACGACCCACTCAAATAACCCTAACGCCCTAGGGCATCGGAAGGTTGTTTTGTTGACATCGGCTTTGGCCATGAATATTTGATTATACCCTACGTTCCCATCAAGGAAACTAATGACCTTATGCCCAGATGCAGCATCGATAAGCATATCGGCTATGGGCATTGGGTATTCATCCTTAGGGGTAGCTTTGTTAATGTCTCTAAAGTCAACGCATATCCTAAGTTTTCCGTTCTTCTTTGTTACCGGAACGATGTTGGAAACACATTCAGCATACCGACATGGTTTGATGAATTTGGCTTCTAGTAATCGTTCTACTTCTTCTTTGATCTTGTCATATATTGCCGGATTAAAATGCCTAGGTGGCTATTTGAACAGCCGGCACCCGGATTTTACTAGTAGCCGATGTTCGACGAGTTGTCGGCTTAAACCCAACATCTCATGGTATTCCCAAGCCAAGCAATCTTTATACTTCCTAAGTAATGTTACAAGCTTTTCTTTGTGCTCGGCGCACATCCTAGCATTGATGAAGGTTAGCCTTCTCCGATCTTCGTCCCCTATGTCTACTTCTTCTAACGGATCAGCTGAAGTGAACCCCTGGCCGAGCCTTTCATCGTCTTCAAAATCCCCGATGGCTTCAAGACTATCGGTTGCGTGCTGATAACTCCTCGCTTTCTTTGCAACATCTTCACACTCGGGCTGGTTTCCATCGTCGCAGGATTTCGCTCGTCCGATCGACCGTGCTGGGTTTCACACTGATCAGTCTATGTAACACCCAAATTTTTGCTTTTCATGAGTTTAAATGAAATTTGGCACTTTTGAGATTTTTGGAATTTTCTGGGATTTATTTGGATTGATTTGGAATTTATTTGAATTTATTCCCTTTTGAAATAATTAAAGAATTTAATTCTACAAATAAAATTTTGTTGAAAATATTTTATTTGAGTCCCAAATGGCCTAAAATATTTTCTAGAATTTTTCTGGAATTTTTCTGAGTATTTTGCTATTTTTCTTGAATTAAATGAATTTCTAGAAATTAATTGGATTATTTAATCGCTGGAAAATGTCGAACCGGGTTTTACTGTTCATCCGACCGAGCCCGAACCCGAGTCGGACTCGAGCCCGACCGCGCCGCGTCCGAGCCGGACCCGGTCCAGCTGAATCCCACCCCGTGCGACCGTTGGATCAGGATCCAACGGCCCACGATGAGCCGCGTAACACCGCACCGCACCGCACTAACCCTAACCCTAGCCGATCCGGACCGTTGGACCTGGATCCAACGGTCAGGATTAGCCCATACTTCTTCGGCCGGATCCGGTCCGGATCCAATCTCGCCCGTGCATCGTGGCCGTTGATCACGCCACGTGGACGGTCATCCGTCGTCGTCTCCGCCCGAGTCCAGGTCGGACTCCTCCGCCGCGTAACCGCCGTGTTCGTTAGGGTTCCGCGGATTTCACGCACGTCGAGGCAGTATTTAAAGCTTGGACCCCAACGCCGTGTTCCCCGTTTGCTCACGCATCTTTTGCCCCTAGTCTTCGAGCTCGAGCCGCCGCCGACTGCCCACAGTTGCTCGCCGTAGTTAGATCTCACCTCCGCCACGGTTTTTGCTTCGCCCCACCGTTGTCCGCCGTCCTTCGCCATATCTGAAGCCGGACCTGGAACCCTCGCGTTGAGGCGCACCCAAACGTGTCCTTCTTCTCGCCGGAACATGCCCCGTACGCCGTTTCGGGTGTCGTCTTCCTCAGCTTCGGTCTGCCAGCGCCGCCGCAACGCCATCGACACCGGGGAGCTTCACGGACCGTTCGATCTCCATCCAACGACCCAGGTTAGCCCGCATGCATCCTCAAACCCTAGAACCCAGATGCGTTAGGGACCGTTAGATCTAGATCTAACGGTCTAGATTTCGTCACGTTGCCGTAATTACAGTGACCTAGGTTAGATCCTAGCCGTTGGATCTAGATCCAACGGCTTAGATTGAGACACGTAGCGGCGTTGCACCGTGCGAAGGATAGTTTCCAACCGTCCGATCTGGATCAAACGGCCCAGATCAACCGCGTTAACTTCACGTGTGAAACCCTATATCTAATCCGCGCCGTTGAATTTCAAATCAACGTCCGAGATTGTTCCACGTGTGCCCTAGCCGCGCCCGCGCGCGAGAGCACGGGTCGCTGACAGGCCGAGCCCGCGTGTCAGCGGCTCAGCCGAACCGCACCATGATGTCACCATGACGTCACGTTGTGCTTTGACCATGTTGATCCCATTTTTGAAATTATTTTGATTTAAATTATTGCATGCTAGTTCAATTAGAAAATGCTTAAATTAATTTTGGGAGGTTAGTTAATTGTCCAGTTGCTGTATGCCACCTTGACATAAATAAGTGTATGCCATGAACCCCTTCTCACCCTAGTTGAGGATTAAATAGTTGGACATTATTAAATTGCCAACATGGGTAGTTAGACCGATGTAGTATGCTTAGCCTTGCCTCGTGAAATGATTTTGACAATTACTTGTTAACATTGACTTAATGAGATATAGAACATGTTTTTGAGAAGTGTCATGTGTTATTGATAATGATGTTAATGGCACGTGGTGCGTGGTAATCAACTGGGGTTTGATAAATAGTTTTCAACCGGGGCATGTGGCAAGAAATGATCGGGTGGGCCAGATGTGGCATCGGGAAGGATGATTTGTTTCTTCGGGTAGTCTTGCCCTGGTCACCCTAAGGACTTAACCTTGCAAGCCTTTGAACTGAGTCAAACATGCAACCACATGTCCATAATGGGACAGACCTAGTTGAGTAAGTTACTAATAACTTGCATGTGATACCTCGGGTGTCAACTACACCTTTTGTGTAGCTTGAAAGGGGAGCGTACCAAGGCTACGGCGTGGTACCCGTCCAACGGTATGTCGGTCCCATACTTCGACTTTGTTAAGGGAAAGGATGGTGTATGGCAGAAACCGGAAAGGTTCACTTGTGTAGTTAGCAGTTGCCAAAAGGCTTTGTTACAAGCACTCGCCTTTGTGGTGTTTGTCTGTATCTTGTGGGTAAAGTGCATAACTTCTGCAGAGTGTAAAATCTATTCGAATAGTCGTGTCCGCGATATTGGACATTGCTCGGGGATTACAGTCAAGGGTTAGACTTTCATGAAAACCACTTGGTCTTGGAAAGTTTGGTTGGGTTAATTAATGACGTTGATGGAAATGTGGATTAGGAAAGGGAAAAGTGTTTATTTAACTCCTGGAAAAGTTATTGATATTATACTTGTTTTTACCGCTTTCGAATTTACTTATGTTACTTGTCAAATGCTGTTTTACTGCAATTATACCATGAGTTGCTCCTTTGTACTAAGCCATGCATGTATTATATTAGTTTGCATTCTGTGCATGACTTGCTGAGTACCAAGTACTCACCCTTGCCACAAAACAACATCAGTTGAAGAAGAGTCGACGCCAGCTTTGGAGGAAGAGTACCAGGAGGAGCCGTCTAACTAGGGAGCGAGCCGGTCAGGTTGCCTGTGGTATCTTTGGATGGCGCCACGAGATTATCTTATTTTTATTCTTGTTATTTCTCTTTTAATAAGTTTTTGCCCTGCGTGGCGTATATTTGTAACTTGACCTTAAGGTCGAGCAACCAGCTTGGTTAACTAATTAAAGTACCATATTATTTCGTTGAGTATGATTGTGATATTTACCAATGTTGAGACTGTGTGCACTAGCGTGTTCCTGGACTAGTGCTCAATACACAGAGGGTCCGGATTTTCAAATTCGGGTCCCGACAGTCTAATTCTAGCATCATTAATGCAGACGAAGTCGCAATCTTCTAGCACTCTGCCTGAGATGCATCTAGGCCCCTCGTGCGGCCAATTCTCATCGGGATGGCCATGGTAATGTGGGCTGATGTGTCGGCTTCCACTACCTCGATCGCATCGCCGTTCCATTGTATTAATTTTTGATGCTTGGTGGATGGGATGCAACACTTGGCATGAATCCAATCCCTTCCTAGCAGCACACTGTAACTTTCTTTGGCGTCCACTACGAAGAAGGTAGTCGGTAATGTTTTGTAGCCGACCGTCAGTTCAGTTACCATGATGCCTCTGGCCTCCATGGGATCTCCTGTAAAATCGTTCAGGACCATGTTGGTCTTGATGAGATCTTCATTAGACTTACCTAGTTTTGTGCACGTCGAGTACGGAATCAGGTTGACGGTCGCGCCTCCGTCTACCAGCATCCTGGATATCGGCTTGCCATCGATGTGCCCTTTTAAGTATAGTGGTTTCAGGTGCTGGTGGTCTTCCTGAGGCTTCTCGAAGACTACCTCTTAGGATCCTAGGCACAACTGCGCATAGGATTCCAGGGCTGCTATGGCCTGAGATCTGAACTCGGCTGGTAGGGCGAACACCATGTTGATGTCTACCGAAGGAAGCTTTTTGTGCTGCACCATCTGTGATTCCGCACTACCTGCGTTGCTTGCCGTGATTGCTTCAGCGTCGGTTGACGTGGGCATCTCCGCGTCGGTTGCCGTGGGTGTGTTCTCACGTCGTCCGACACGGTCGGGTTCTCCGGAGTAACCTCTTTTTTATGCCACTCCCTTTTTGTGATATTTACGGGGCACAGCTTATTGAATGTTTCATCCCTCCGTTTTTCATCCTCAGCTTCCCTTAGTTCTTGCATTCTGAGGCGTTGAAGCCGACTTCTCTGCGATTTTGTCAACCCGGAGGGGGTACACCATCGTGGCTTTGGTTCTATTGCCTGGCGGATTTTTTCAGCCAATCTTGTTGCCTCCGGCTTTTTATCATCCTGGGTGTCCTTGTAGGTACCTTTCTGGGCTGACCTCTTAGGGTCTTTTGACCCGGTTAGTTCTGGTCGATCGACCTTCTATTTCTCTCCGACGATCTCCTATCCTTGATCTGGTCGAGAGATTCTCTTGTGGACTGGCCTTCTACGGCCTTCCTATTTGCCCTAATGCCCTTCTTCTGGGTGCCTGGACGTTTGAACTGGCCTAGAGATCCTTTCGCGGACCGGCCTTCTGTAGCTTTCCGGATGTTGGCAGAGGTGTTGTCCTAACATTGATCCTGTGTGAGCACCCAGATGCTCTCGATTCTGCCTCGGGTAATGCTGCATCGGACAGCCATGAGGGGATGGTAATGCAAGTCCTCATTCCCAATAGAATCGCTAGAAAGGGCACTGTTTGTGAGCCTTTTCGCAGCAGTCGGCTGATATGTCTCTATCGGTCCCGTGGAGGTTTACTCTTGTACTTACCCATTAGCTGGGCTAAAGTTGGCCTGACCTCCCGTATCGGTTTTCTCAGTGACACTCGCCTTTCAGCCTTACGCCATCTGTCGGTCTCGGGTTTCCCTTTTACCTTGACCATCCTGGACCACCTTCCTTCTCGGTCGGTCTCTATTTGGATTGAGCCGATCGTGATTTGTACGGTGCTTTTGTCGTTCATTGCTCTCTTAGCGGCTTTTGTGGCCGATACGGACAATGTGCGGTTCTCATCCTGTTTTATCTCCTTCCCTTTGGATGAACAGCTGACCATGTTGACCGAAAAGGGATTGGTGTCAATCTGCAGAGCCTGTTCTTCTGCGAACTTCAGTCGTCCGTCCTCTATGGCCAACTGTATTTGTTGACGAAAGATATTGCAATCATTAGTGTTATGCGAGAAGGAATTATGCCATTTGCAATACCTGCGTCTTTTGAATTCTTCAATCGATGGTATGACGTCTCCCTCCGGGATCCGTACTAATTTTTCTTGTAAAAGTAAATCAAAGATGTGGCCGCATTTTGTCACGTCAAAGAAATATTTGACCTCTGACTTGGCCTTAGTCGGTTTCATCCAAGAGCATACCAAAGGCCTTTTATGTTGACCTCCGTCTCTTAACCATCGGTCGACTCTTCTGACTCGTATTCTACGAGGTTAACTTTCGGTTTTTCTCTTTACTTGTTATTTTTAAATTTATCTTTGAACCCCCTGTTTTCATAGAGTCGGCCTTCTTGGGCCAGCACCCTGTGCAGGAGGTAGCTGAGGTCGGTGAATTCTTGGCCACCGAATTTCTCCCGTAAAGTGGGAATTAAATGCTGGAAAGCTAGATCGGCTAACTGATTGTCGGGCAGGGTGACACTAAAACACTGATTCCGCACCTCTCTGAATCTCTTGATGTATTCCGCCACTGACTCTCCGAACTTTTGTCGTACAGAGCTTAGATCGGAGATCCGTAGCTCTACATTCCCATAGAAAAAAGTATTTGTGGAACCGGTTCTCTAAATTGTTCCAGGTATTGACCGAATTCGGAGGTAGGGTGGTGAACCAAGCGAAGGCTGCCCTGGATAAAGATAGTGGGAACAGTTTTATCCAGAGTCCGTCGGAATGTGCGGCTTCCCCGCATTGCACCGTAAAGCGCCCGACATGTTCCATAGTGGTGGTGGTGTCATCCCCTGAGAACTTAGCGAAGTCAGGAACCCGATATCCTTTAGGGTATGGGATCCTATCGATGTAGTCGGGGTAGGGTTTTCTGTAGCCGAGAGTTCGCCCTCTCAGTTGGGTGCCAAATTGGTCCTGTAGAATGGTTGTGATCCATCGGTCCAATCGGCCTCTCTAGGTGGTGTAACCAATATTGGAGGCGCTTATCGACCTAAACCGTGCCGATGCCCCCCGAGTGCAAACTCGGGTTGGTTTGTCGACCTAAGCTGTAGGTGGTTTTGCGAAGTCTCGTGGCTAATGGCTTGGTGTTTCATGGGCTCTTGTAGTGGTATGAAGGGTTCCGAGTATGTGTAACACCCCAATTTTTGCTTTTCATGAATTTAATTAAGATTTGGCACTTTGGTGAATTTTTGGAATTTTATGGAATTTATTTGGATTTATTTGGAATTTATTTGAATTTATTCCCTTTTGAAATAATTAAATAATTTGATTTTACAAATAAATTTTTGTTGGAAATATTTTATTTGAGTCCAGAATGCTCCAAAATATTTTCTAGAATTTTCTGGAATTTTTCTGAGTGTTTTGCTATTTTTAATGAATTAAATGAATTTCTGGGAATTAATTGGATTATTTAATCGCTAAAAATCTAGTTGGTTTCACTGTTCCACCGACCGAGCCCGAGTCTGACTCGAGTCCGAGTCCGACTCGAACCCAACCTAACCCTAACCCTCTCGACCGTCCGATCAAGATCGAACGGCCGAGATTGAGCCACGTCGCCGAACCCGAGCCCGAGGCCGGCCAGTCGCGGCCGAGGACCGAGCCCAAACCCTCGCACCGTTGGATCTTAATCCAACGGCTCGCGTTGAGCCACGTCACTCCTCTCCGAGTCCTCATCGGACTCCGTCGCCGCCCGCGTGTGGGCCTCGGTATCCGCACTTTTCATGGAAGCCGAGCCACCGGGTTGCCGACTTCCGTGCGCACCCGTAGCCCTAGCTCACGTCGCCAGAGCCGCCGCCGTTTGCCCTCTAGAGCTCGCCGTAGTTGGTCTAGCGCCCCGCCGCGGTTTTTCGTCGATTCCGCCGCCGTTGAGCCGAGGTTCGGAACCGCAAGGACCAGCTGCGACGGAGGGGACCTTCCACTTCGCCGGAGCGCGCCCGCAACGCCGTTGCCATCGTCGTCGTCTCCATCTCCGGCCAACGAGCTCCGCCGTGGACATCGCTGTGGCCTCGAAGCTTTTCAGCTGTTGGATCTTCATCGCACGGCTGAGATTGCGCCACGTCGCCCGGAGGTATTTTCTCACATTGCAGTTTTAGATCTATTTCCAACCGTTGGATTTAGATCCAACGGTTTAGATTGTGCCACGTGTCCAGAACTTGGACCGTCAGCGTCAGCCGTGATCGGCCGTGATGCTTGGCCCGGCGTCACGCCAGCGTGGCGTCGGGGGCCCAGCGATGTCGGCCACTGACCAACCACACCATGGCGTCCACCGGCCGACGTCGGTGGGCCGGTATCGGCCACCGTCCTCGGTAGGCGTGATGACGCCATCGCCGACGTCATCCGAAGGGCCCACCTGTCAGTGAGACACGTGCGTAGGGATGGAAGCCGAATGCGGATATATTCCACCGACCGACCGAATCGAATTGATTTGGATGATGATTTGGATAGTTTCTGAGATATCCATTGATTTCTCGGATAAGGATATGGATCTGAGATAATTTATATGGATACGGATACGGATATGGAACACTGATTATCCGATGGATACGGAATATCCGAGTTTTTGTTCGGATAACATCCGAATATGACATACGGATATTATCCGAATAGCACGTTTCAGAATAACACATTAACAAGTTAACATGTTTCATCGCTTTCCAGACTCGGGTGCATTGGATGACAAGATATAATGTGTTCATGTGTGCTAGATGCTAATTTGGAGATATTTGGGTAAAGGTGGTACGTAAATTGGCAAGTGACGTTTCGTGAGGGCTACTTAGGATTCAAAGAAGATATGCCACCAAATTATTTGGTTCACTTATTGCAATGGGGTACATTTTTTCTCACAGTCTCACATTTTTGACAAGCTTCGGATAAAAAGGCAAAAAAAAAAAGACATACAAATATATTTCTTTTGGAATTTTGAATTTAAATTTGGACCGATTTTGGAAAAAAACTGAAATTGGATTTTAAAATATCCGACTAATATTATTCGTATCCATGTTGATTCCGATCCGTATTCGATCTGTATTCGTAACCGATATTATCCTGTATTATTCGTATTCGATTCTGTATTCGACACTATTCGTATTCGATTCTGTATTCGATAAAAAATACGGATACGGATATGAATAGGACGATATTCGACCGTATCCGATCCGATCACATCCCTACACGTGCGCCGTGGACCGGGTCCGCGGTGGACCGAGCCAAACTATGTGCCGGGTCCATGGACCAGAGGCGACGTGGCTGCTCCCGATTGGTCCACGTGTCATGCTGACGCAATAAATTAATTTCCGAAAAAGAAAATGATTTATTAATTCGAATTATTGATTTCAAAAATGGATTCAAACTTCAAACGTTTATAACTTTTGCGTTTCAATTCCGTTTTGAGTGATTCAAATTTCTAAATTTTCATAAAAATGAGACCTACTCAAATATGAATTTTAATTAATTTTTGATGATGAATATTTCACTGTTTATAATTAATTAATGTCTTCTTTAAACTTTAAACGGTTATAACTTTTACATTTAAACTCCGAATTTGACGATTCCAGTTTCTAAAAATTCATAAAATTATGCTCTCTATCTGTTTGTGAACTTTATTTGGATGTTTGGTCACTTTTTGTCTACTGTTTATTTATTTATTGCTATTTGCACGCTTTACGAGTAGACGTTGAAGTGCCCGAAGGCTTCGAAGGTGAAGTGTTGACCCAGGAGCCAGCTTAGGACCAAGAACAAGTCCTCTTTGAAGGCAAGTTATGCTTTGACCATGTTGATCCCGTTTTCAAATTAATTTGGTTTAAATTATTGCATGCTAGTTTAAATAGAAAATACTTTATTTAAATTCCGGGGAAATAGATAAATGCCAAATTGCTATATGACACCTTGGTTAATTAAATATGTACCATGCCCTTGTCACCCTAGTTGAGGATTAAATAGTTGGACATTATTAAATTGCCAACCTGGGAATTCATATCGTTGTAGTATATTGCTTAGACCTGCTACGTGCTCATGACATGATTTTGGACAATCAAATGCTAATATTGACTTAATGAGATAATGCACCTGTTTTTGAAAGAAGTATCATGTGTTATGATTGTTGATGGCACGTGGTGCATGGTAATCAACTCGGGTTCGATAAATAGATTTCGACCGGGGCATGTGGCAAGAATGATCGGGCGGGCCAGTTGTGGCACCGGGAACGTTGTTTTGGTTCTTCGGGTAGTCTTGCCCTGGTCACCCTAAGGACTTAACCTTGCAAGCCTTTGAACTGAGTCAATCGTGCAACCACATGTCTGTAATGGGACGGACCTAGTTGATTAAGTCACTAATAACGTACCTGTGGGACCTCTGGGTGTCAACTATATCTTCTGTGTAGTTGTACGGGGGAGCGTACCGGGGCTGCGGCCAGGTACCCATCTAACGGTGGATTGGCCTAAACTTCGCCTTCGCTAAGGGAAGGGTTAGTGTGCAATCACCGGAGAGGACCACTTGTGCTGTTAGAGGTTTCTGAAAGACTTTGTTACGGACACTCACCTTTGTTGTGTTTGGTTGTATCTTGTGGGTAAAGTGCATAACCTCTGCAGAGTGTAAAATCTATTCGAATAACCGAGTCCGCGGTATTGGACATCGCTCGGGAATTACAGTCAAGGGTTAGACTTTCTTGAAAATAACTTGGACTTGAAAGGTTGGGTTGGGTTTATTAATGATGTTGATGAAAATGTGGATTAAGAATGGAAAAGATGTTTATGTAATTCCTGGAAAAGTTATTGATCTTACACTTGTTTCTACTACTTTTGAATCTACTTATGTTACTTGTCAAATGCTGTTTTACTGCAACTATACCCTGAGCTATTCCTTCCTATTAAGCCACGCATGTAGTATATTAGCCTGCATTATGTGCATGACTTGCTGAGTACCAAGTACTCACCCTTGCCGCAATACAACACCAGTTGAAGAAGAGTCTACACCAGCTTCGGAGGAGGAACTCCAAGAGGAACCGTCTAACTAGGGAGCGAGCCCAGTCAGTTGCCTGTGGTATACTGGATGGCGCCACGAAGTTATCTTATTTTCCGCTGCTGTTATTTCTCTCTTATTAAGTTCCGCCCTGCGTGGCGTATATTTGTAACTCGACCCTAAGGTTGAGCAACCCGTTTGGTTAACTAATTAAAGTACCTTATTATTCGTTGAGTATGATTGTGATATTTACCAATGTTGAGACTGTGTGCACTAGCGCGTTCCTGGACTAGTGCTGAATACACAGAGGGTCCGGATTTGCAAATTCGGGTCCCGACAGAGGTGGTATCAGAGCCATACTGACTGTAGGCTCACCCATAGCTAGAATGGTCGTAGTGAGGATAAAACTTATTTTCTAAAGATAAAATTTGTCAAGATAATGAATGAATTCTCGACTTACCCCTTTCTTCCTTGTTCATACCCCTGCTGAGTTCTTGTCGTCTTCCACATTGATTTTAAAATGTTGCGTTCTTACGCGAGCGTCTTTTGACTGATGATGATGAAGAACAACTACGCCGAGCGTGAGGGAGGCTATGCCGCCGAGTTGTGGCGTATGCTTCAGTTTCTTGGAGGTTTTGAGAGACCGCTCTACCGAGGGACTACACTCATGCAGGCAGGAGTGGTCATAGGATGGGACGTCCGGATCACGGTGTATGCCCGAGAGAAGACAAAGTTCAGCCGCCCTTTCCACTTCACCGCCAGGAGGTCTACCTTTGAGATGGGAATCCAGGAGGTTTCGCGTCGAGCAATGCAGCAGATCGCTCGCACTTACTCCAGGGAGCTGGAAGGCACTGTATTTCGTCACCACCCACGCTGAGACAGCAGAGCTCAGCGGAAGCCGATAGAAGATGAGGATGCTACCGTCACTCACTTAGCCAGATTCGTCGCCGCTCAGGAGGAGCTGATCGATGACACAGTTCAGGAGTTGAAGAAGGCTCGCGAGCAGGTTGAGGAGGAGAAGAAGCACTTGGAGAATGCTCGTGAGTACGTCGCCTATGCTGCGGAAAGGATCGCAGAGCTGGAGACCGCACTGTATGGACAGGGCCCCGATCCAGTGTTGGAGTTGGATGCCCCAGAGCCAGAGGAGGACCCAGAAGAGGCGCCACATGCACCCGCTCCACAGCCACAGCACCAGCCAGACCCCGAGCTAGAGGAGGACGCCGCGTCGTCAACCACAGCTGCAGTTGCAGGGCATGGCGATTGTTTCGCGCCTATGCAGTCGCACCTGCCGCGAGGAGGCAGTGCAGGTTTTCTCGACGAGTGAGCTTAGGCGTTAAGGTTGAGACTCCTTCGTCGAGTCGCGTTATAGAATAAGAGTCACCCTTTAGAGGCGTTGGATTTTCATTGTTTGCTGAGTGTGCAGTATGTGTTGCAAGGCCCTTAGGCATTGTGAGCAACCATACCGAGTTTTTATTATTAATAATAAAGTTGGATTTTGAGTTACACTTTTCCCCCGCATAAGTTTCTCTACTACTTGTCTATTCTTGTTCCCTCTTATCTCTGAAACATTGGAGCAATCGACAGATGGTGAACACCCATGGAAACCTTGGAGGCAATGGCAGTGGTTCTCGCCCAGCTGGGAACCCCAATGATGGAGCACTGCACCCGGCCAAAGACCGCTTGATTGATATGCAGAATTTCGAAGCTTTTCTTGCTGCACAGACCCAGTTGATGCATGCGATGATGCAACAGATGCAACAGATCACCGCTCACGCCAATGCTAATCAGAATAATTAGGTCATCAGGGACTACGCCAGAATTCAAGACTGTCAGAGTTCATGAGGACTCATCCACCCACTTTCTCCGGGAATGCCAATCCGTTGGAGGCCGATGATTGGCTAAGGTCAATAGAAAGGAAGCTACACATTGCTCAATGCATGGGAAATGAGAAGGTACTCTACGCTTCTCATCAGTTGGAAGGGACAGCCGCAGAATGGTGGGAGAACTTCTGTGCCACACGGGAGAACCCTCAGGACATCACCTGGGAGGAGTTCACAGCTGCATTTCGTCAGTATCACATGCTGGAAGGAATCATGGACCACAAGAAGGAGGAGTTCAGAGCACTGAAGCAAGGTAATCAGCCGGTGGCCGAATACCTGAACAAGTTCACACAGCTTGCACGTTACGCACCTGAAGACGTAGCCACAGATAAAGCCAGACAGTCTCGCTTTATGAAGGGACTTAACTCAGGACTGTAGGTGGGACTGATCACCCACACCTTTCCAAATTTCCAGGAGCTTGTGAACAAGACGCTCATTCTTGAAGATAAGCGCAAGGAACTGGATGAAAACCGGAAGCGAAGGATGCAACAGTAGGGATCGCGTCACGGAGCGCAGCAACGTTTGAGAGTTGCGCCAAATCAGTTTTTCAGATTCCAGCCGCAGAATGCAACAAGGACACCATCACCAGCACCAAGACCCGTCAATCAGAATTATCGGACAGCTCGGCCCGTAAACGCCGCTTGAGCAATCCATCAGGGGATGTTGAGACGCCTGCTACAACTGCAGAACGAGCCAGGGCACTTCTCCAACGATTGCCCTAAGAAGACGCAGCGAGTGACCCCGATCCACTTCAATGCAGGATCCACACGGCCAGACGCTCGCACCAGAGCCAACCGAGGGACAAGACGGCCAGAGCCGCGCCTGGACCATTGTGAGAGGCCGAGTCAACCATGTCACCGCAGAGGCACTCCAGAATGCCACGGACATCGTGCTGGGTAAGTTACTTGTCAACTCATTACCTGCAACAGTTTTGTTTGACTCTGGAGATTCGCATTGGTTTGTTTCTCAAGGCTTTGCTGCTAAAAATGATTTGGAGATTGCAAGACTAAAATGCATGCTTTTAGTTCAAACCACTGGTTCCGAACTCCGAACTAAAGTAGGATGTTCTGGGGTGAGAATATTAATAGATGGGGTAGAGTTCCTAGCGAACCTTATTATATTGGAAACCCAGACCCTAGATGTTATTTTGGGAATGGATTGGTTATCCAAGCACAAGGTCGTATTGGATTGTGGGAGAAGGAATATCTCAGTTGAAAGCCTGTGTGGAAGGAAAGTGGAATTTCAAGCTACTACCGTTAGAGATGGATAGTTGATGGTTAACAGCGCCAAGGCAATCAGCATAGAAGATGTCTCAGTAGTGAATGAGTATCCAGATGTTTTTCCTGAAGATCTACCTGGTATGCCGCCAGACAGAGACATAGAGTTTGTGATAGAGCTTGTACCTGGTACAGCGCCAATAGCAAAGAGACCCTACCGGATGTCCACCGAAGAATTGGTAGAGATGAAGAAACAACTTGAAGAGTTGATGGAAAAAGGATTCATCAGACCGAGTTCGTCGCTGTGGGGAGCACCAGTTTTGTTCGTCAAGAAGAAGGATGGAAGTTTCAGGATGTGCATTGACTACTGTGCACTCAATGAAGTCACCGTGAAGAATAAATACCCGCTACCCAGGATCGATGATATGTTTGATCAGCTGAGAGGAGCTAGAGTTTTCTCCAAGATTGATCTAAGATCGGGATACCACCAGTTGAAAATCCGATCGGAAGATATTTCGAAGACCGCATTCTCGTCAAGATACGGACATTACGAGTTTACAGTCATGTCCTTTGGTTTGACGAATGCGCCAGCCTATTTCATGAATATGATGAACAAGGTGTTCATGGAATACTTGGACAAGTTTGTTGTCGTGTTTATAGATGATATCTTAATCTACTCCAAGACAAAGGATGAACATGCATAGCACTTGAGGCGAGTGTTGGAAAAGCTGAGGGAGCAGCAACTCTTCGCCAAGTTCAGCAAGTGTGACTTTTAGAAGGACAAGGTGGAGTTCCTCGGACATGTAATGACCGCAGAAGGAGTCATCGTTGATCCGAGCAAGGTAGAAGCTATGTTACACTGGGAGCAGCCGAAGACCGTGACCCAGATCCGGAGCTTCCTAGGAATGGCAGGTTATTATCGTCATTTCATTGAAGGCTTTTCGACAATTGCGAGACCTCTCACGCAATTGTTGAAAAAGGAGAAGAAGCTCGCATGGACGCCGGAGTGCGAGAAAGGCTTTCGAGAGCTGAAGGAGCGATTGACATCAGCATCGGTGTTAGTTCTACTAGACGTCAATCAAAGCTTTGATATTTATTGTGATGCATCGCGCCAAGGACTTGGATGTGTGTTGATGCAGAACGGAAAGGTCGTCGCTTATGCATCAAGACAGTTGAGGCCGCATGAGGAGAATTATCCGACGCATGACCTAGAGCTAGCTGTCGTAGTGCATGCTTTGAAGTTGTGGCGTCACTATTTGATTGGAAACAGATGTGAAGTATACACGGACCATAAGAGTCTCAAGTACATCTTCACCCAATTGGACCTGAACATGAGGCAGAGGAGATGGTTAGAGTTGATCAAGGATTATAATGTTGGAATCCATTACCATCCCGGGAAGGCCAACGTGGTGGCCGATGCTCTGAGTCGGAAAAGCTATACCGTGAACATGTTGGTAGCCACGAGTCAGGATGAGCTGTGTGAGGATTTTCAGAGAATGCAGATTGAAGTGGTACCAGAAGGATTCTTGGCCGCGTTAGAAGTAAAGCCTAGCCTGAAGGATCAGATCCGAGAAGGACAAAAGGATGATGACAAGATCCGCAGGATTAAGTCCAAGATGGATGAGGGCAAGGCAAAAGACTTCAAACTGGACGAGCAAGGCACGTTATGGATGCAGGATAGAATTTGTGTGCCAAACAGGAAGGAGCTGAAGCAGCTGATTCTAGAAGAAGCCCATGACTCCAAGTATTCAATTCATCCGGGAAGTGCCAAGATGTATCAGGATATGAAGGAAAGATTCTGGTGGCCGAGCATGAAGCGTGAAGTTGCCGAGCATGTTGCGCTGTGCGACATATGCCAGAGAGTCAAGGCAATGCATCAGAGACCCGCAGGACTGCTGCAGCCGTTACGGATACCTGAGTGGAAGTGGGAGGAAATCGGGATGGACTTCATTACCGGTTTACCCAAGACTCAAGGAGGATATGACTCCATATGGGTCATAGTGGATCGCTTGACTAAGGTCGCTCACTTTATTCCCGTAAAGACCATTACTCGGGAGATAAGTTAGCAGAATTGTACATGACCAGGATTGTCTGTTTGCATGGAGTGCCGAAGAAGATTGTATCGGACAGAGGTACCCAGTTTACCTTGAGATTCTGGAACAAGCTACATGAAGCCATGGGACCCGTTTGAATTTCAGTACAGCTTATCACCCTCAGACGGATGGACAGACTGAGAGAGTTAATCAGATACTGGAAGATATGTTAAGAGCGTGTGCATTGGCTTATGCCACCTCTTGGGATAAAAGTCTGCCGTATGCTGAATTCAGCTACAACAACAGCTACCAGGCCAGTCTGCAGATGTCACCATTTGAAGCACTATACGGTCGACCTTGTCGGACACCGTTGAACTGGAACGAGACAGGTGAACGCCGTGTCTTTGGACCAGACATTCTTCAAGGAAGCGAAGAAGCGGTGCCATGATCCGGGAAAGACTAAAGATAGCACAGTCAAGACAAAAGAGCTACGACGATAACCGTCGCCGAGACCTGAGTTTCGAACCAGAAGTTTTCGTGTATCTCAGAGTCATGCCACTCAAAGGAGTTAAGTGATTCCATGCCAAAGGGAAGCTCGCACCGCGATATGTCAGACCATTTAAGATTTTGAGCCGCAGAGGCGAAGTTGCTTACCAGCTGGAGTTACCAGTCACTGGCAGGAGTACATGACGTATTCCACGTGTCCCAGCTGAAGAAGTGTCTTCGAGTACCTGATGAGCAGACACCGCTAGAGTCAATCGAGCTACAAGTGGATCTGACTTACAAGGAGCACCCCGTGAAGATTATGGACACCATGGATCGACAAACGAGAAACAAGTCAACCCGTTTCTGCAGAGTTCAATGGAGCAACCATGCAGAGAGCGAAGCAACTTGGGAGCGCGAGGAGGATTTGAAGAAAGAATTCCCGAACCTATCCTTTAGTAAGCCCTGAATCTCGGGGACAAGATTCTGTTAAGGGGGGAGGTTTGTAACACCCCAATTTTTGCTTTTCATGAATTTAATTAAGATTTGGCACTTCGGTGAATTTTTGGAATTTTCTGGAATTTATTTGGATTTATTTGGAATTTATTTGAATTTATTCCCTTTTGAAATAATTAAATAATTTGATTTTATAAATAAATTTTTGTTGGAAATATTTTATTTGAGTCCAGAATGCTCCAAAATATTTTCTAGAATTTTTCTGGAATTTTTCTGAGTGTTTTGCTATTTTTAATGAATTAAATGAATTTCTGGGAATTAATTGGATTATTTAATCGCTAAAAATCGAGTTGGTTTCACTATTCCACCGACCGAGCCAGAGTCTGACTCGAGTCCGAGTCCGACTCGAACCCAACCTAACCCTAACCCTCTCGACCGTCCGATCAAGATCGAACGGCCGAGATTGAGCCACGTCGCCAAACCCGAGCCCGACCAAGCCAGCCAGGTCGCCCGAGCCGGACCCGAGCCCAAACCCTCGCACCGTTGGATCTTGATCCAACGGCTCGTGTTGAGCCACGTCACCCCTCTCCGAGTCCTCGTCGGACTCCGCCGCTGCTCGCGTGTCGGCCTCGGTCTCCGCGCTTTTCACGGAAGCCGAGGCCCCTATTTAAAGCGCCGCCGCCGCCACCGGGTTGCCGACTTCCGTGCGCACCCGTAGCCCTAGCTCACGTCGCCAGAGCCGCCGCCGTTTGCCCTCTAGAGCTCGCCGTAGTTGGTCTAGCGCCCCGCCGCGGTTTTTCGTCGATTCCGCCGCCGTCCGCCGCCGTTGAGCCCAGGTTCGGAACCGCAAGGACCAGTTGCGTCAGAGGGGACCTTCCACTTCGCCGGAGCGCGCCGCAACGCCGTTGCCATCGTCATCGTCTCCATCTTCGGCCAACGAGCTCCGCCGTGGACATCGCCGTGGCCTCGAAGCTTTTCAACCGTTGGATCTTCATCGCACGGCTGAGATTGCGCCACGTCGCCCGGAGGTATTTTCTCACGTTGCAGTTTTAGATCTATTTCCAACCGTTGGATTTAGATCCAACGGTTTAGATTGTGCCACGTAGCTAACACCGCACCGTGCTAGGATAGATCTCAGCCGTTAGATTTAGATCGAACGGCTAGGGTTAGCCGCGTTCTAAACATTAGATTTGATCTTGACCATCCGATCAAGATCGAACGGTCCAGATCAGCCGAGCAGTTTTTAAACGCGTGAGGTTGGATCTGATCTAGACCGTTGATTTTCAAATTAACGGCCCAGATCATGCCGCGTGTCCAGAACTTGGACCGTCGCGGTAAGCGCTGATCGGCAGTGATCGCCACGGCGGCGTCACGCAGCGTGGCGTCTGGCCCGCGTGTCGGCCCGACCAACCACACCATGATGTCACCGGTGGCGCCACGGTGGGGCCGGTATCGGCCGTCCTCGGTAGTGCATGATGACGCCATCACGGACGTCATCCGAAGGGCCCACCTGTCAGTGAGACACGTGCGCCGTGGACCGAGTCCGCGGTGGACCGAGCCAAACCGTGCGCCGGGTACATGGACCCGAGGCGACGTGGCGGCTCCCAATTGGTCCACGTGTCATGCTGACGCAATAAGTTACTTTCCGAAAAAGAAAATGATTTATTAATTCGAATTATTGATTTCAAAAATGGATTCAAACTTCAAACGCTTATAACTTTTGCGTTTCAACTCCGATTTGAGTGATTCAAATTTCTAAATTTTCATAAAAATGAGACCTACTCAAATATGCATTTTAATTAATTTTTGATGGTGAATATTTCTCTATTTATAATTAATTAATATTTTCTTTAAACTTTAAACGGTTATAACTTTTACATTTAAACTCCGAATTTGACGATTCCAGTTTCTAAAAATTCATAAAATTATGCTCTCTCTGTTTGTGAACTTTATTTGGATGTTTGGACACTTTTGTCTACTGTTTATTTATTTATTGCTATTTGCACGCTTTACGAGTAGACGTTGAAGTGCCCGAAGGCTTCGAAGGTGAAGTGTTGACTCAGGAGCCAGCTCAGGACCAAGAACAAGTACTCTTTGAAGGCAAGTTGTGCTTTGACCATGTTGATCCTGTTTTCAAATTAATTTGGTTTAAATTATTGCATGCTAGTTTAAATAGAAAATACTTTATTTAAATTGCGGGGAAATAGATAAATGCCAAATTGCTGTATGACACCTTTGTTAATTAAATATGTACCATGCCCTTGTCACCCTAGTTGAGGATTAAATAGTTGGACATTATTAAATTGCCAACCTAGGAATTCAGATCGTTGTAGTATATTGCTTAGACCTGCTACGTGCTCATGACATGATTTTGGACAATCAAATGCTAATATTTACTTAATGAGATACTGCACCTGTTTTTGAAAGAAGTATCATGTGTTATGATTGTTGATGGCACGTGGTGCATGGTAATCAACTCGGGTTTGATAAATAGATTTCGATCGGGGCATGTGGCAAGAATGATCGGGCGGGCCAGTTGTGGCACCGGGAACGTTGTTTTGGTTCTTCGGGTAGTCTTGCCCTGGTCACCCTAAGGACTTAACCTTGCATGCCTTTGAACTGAGTTAATCGTGCAACCACATGTCTGTAATGGGACGGACCTAGTTGATTAAGTCACTAATAACGTACCTGTGGGACCTCTGGGTGTCAACTATATCTTCTGTGTAGTTGTACGGGGGAGCATACCGGGGCTGCGGCCAGGTACCCATCTAACGGTGGATTGGCCTAAACTTTGCCTTCGCTAAGGGAAGGGTTAGTGTGCAATCACCGGAGAGGACCACTTGTGCTGTTAGAGGTTTCCGAAAGACTTTGTTACGGACACTCGCCTTTGTGGTGTTTGGCTGTATCTTGTGGGTAAAGTGCATAACCTCTGCAGAGTGTAAAATCTATTCGAATAGCCGTGTCCGCGGTATTGGACATCGCTCGGGAATTACATTTAAGGGTTAGACTTTCTTGAAAATAACTTGGACTTGAAAGGTTGGGTTTGGTTTATTAATGATGTTGATGAAAATGTGGATTAGGAATGGAAAAGATGTTTATGTAATTCCTGAAAAAGTTATTGATCTTACACTTGTTTCTACTGCTTTTGAATCTACTTATGTTACTTGTCAAATGCTGTTTTACTGCAACTATACCCTGAGCTATTCCTTCATATTAAGCCACGCATGTAGTATATTAGCCTGCATTATGTGCATGACTTGCTGAGTACCAAGTACTCACCCTTGCCGCAATACAACACCAGTTGAAGAAGAGTCTACACCAGCTTCGGAGGAGGAATTCCAAGAGGAACCGTCTAACTAGGGAGCGAGCCCAGTCAGTTGCCTGTGGTATACTGGATGGCGCCACGAAGTTATCTTATTTTCCGCTGCTGTTATTTCTCTCTTATTAAGTTCCGCCCTGCGTGGCGTATATTTGTAACTCGACCCTAAGGTTGAGCAACCAGTTTGGTTAACTAATTAAAGTACCTTATTATTCGTTGAGTATGATTGTGATATTTACCAATGTTGAGACTGTGTGCACTAGCGCGTTCCTGGACTAGTGCTGAATACACAGAGGGTCCGGATTTGCAAATTCATGTCCCGACAGTATGTGACTACCCGATGAGGGTGTTGCATACTCGGGAGTGGATTGGGCGTAACGCCTACTTTAGCACCATTTGTGTAAGCGTGGTATTGCCTGACCTTGCTCGTCCCAAGATCCTTGGACAAGATGATGGTCGGCTTGGTGGTGCAGGTGTCGTGGCTGCAACCGATGGTTTGTTATCAACCATCGGCCTCAGGCCTTGAGCACTCTGTCCGATCAAAAAGATCGGGTATGTAGGAAGGTCATGTTGTGGTTCAAAAAGAGATCCGATCGTAACTTGAGCCACTTCCTTTACACTATTTGATATCAACGGCCTAAGTGTGGTGACTAGGGCTGATGATTGGTTCAATAGCGCATAATTTATAGATTGATTAATCATATTCGATAATTCTACTGGTGCAGGTAAATATCGGCTTACCATAGCTCCATTGTCGGTGTTGGGGGCGTCCGCCCCGAAAGGATTGATCGTTGGTAGTGCCGTCTTTTGCGTGACACCGTGTCGTGTCTTCTGGTAGCAGTTCAGCATCATCTGCTCAAACGCCGCCTTCTGATCTTCAATCTCCTTGCGCTGTTCTGGCTATACATCGGCCATGGTCAGCGCGATTATCGCATCAGGGCTGATGTCCGCAGGAGCGGTGTTCTTTCCTGTGGATGTCATGTTGGTTTCTTCGGGTCCCACTGGGCGTGCCAAAGGTGTGTTGGCGCAAAAAACGTGACGAAGGGTTGATTGCCACCGACACATGAGAACGCCAGGTTCGATCTTGGTTCGCGAGCGTGCCAGCCGATTTGATCCCGCAATCGGCAAGAGAGATGTATCCCCCAAGGATAGTGATCAAAGAATTGATCTAAGGGGCCTAGTAATTGTTTGATCCTAGCCAGTACTGAAGCAAACCAACTCGGACCGGGGTAAACTGATAAATCCAATCAACTCTATGAGCCGATCAGATGGGGATAAATGCTACTTCTCCTGAAAAAGGCGATGCGCAGCAAGATCGAAGAGAAAGTAGAACTTGGTAGGTTGTAATGCAGCAAAGATCAACAACCGGTGATGCACAACTTGTATTGATCAACGTGTATTACAAAAAAAGATTACAAGCTAAGTGTCTACTCCTAATGCAAGGGGAAAAGAAAGGTATTGATTGGTTGGTTTGATGTGTGTCTCTTTGATGTAACCCGTCATCCCCTTTATATAGTCCTCGAGCCTAACTGTATCTGCCTTGATCTCGTCATTTGCTTGTACCAACTTCGAACTCTTCCTTCCATCTTGGACACGATCGTATTTGGTTCTTATCGTGCTGGCTTCGGTTTTTCCTTCCAATCCATAGATTACCATACGATTGTAATCTTCTAAATCACCTATCCATCACTCTTTGCCAACTTGGTTCATGCCGATCGCTTCTGTCTCGGTCGCTCAAATTTGGGTGCTAACAGGTTGCTAAGTTGTCTATCTAAACAACAAGTGCTATTCTACATAGCAAATTACTTACAATCTAATTAATCTACTCACTAAATCGTATTTTTAAATTTTAACTCAAATAAACAAAAAAAGTATCTGCAAAAATAGCTGCATTTTTATTCCCCCTCTTCTCCCCCCCCCCCCTTCTTGTTCTTCCCCTCCTCCTCCTGGTCCTCCTCCTCCCCTCTTCCTCTTCTTCTTCCCCTCCTCTTCTTCTTCCCCTCCTCTTCTCCCTCTTCTTCTTCCCATGTTCCACTTTCCCCTCTCCCACTTCTTTCTTTCTTTTTTCTTTCTTGTTTTGCTGGTTCGATGAGAAATGGTCCTCTGGCTAGCACCACGAGAGAAAAAGACTTCTGAAATAGCGACAGTGAGATAACCATTGGTGTTCAGCTCTCAGTCACCATTTCAAATGGTTAGAAAAGAGGTATTTTTATATTTTCTTGGCGACATATTATTTTTGTATTTTTTATTAAAATAATATTATTTAAAAAATTCTAATATTTGTTATTTATTGAGACCGTCAACGGGCTATTAAATAGGGAGCATATCCTATACACATACATATCCTGTGCACATATGCAATTACCATCCCGATAAAATTACCGTTGGATGAGATCTGAACGGCTCGGATTTAATTATTGCATATATGCACAGGATATGTATGGGTACGGGTAGCCTAGCCAAGCATGCCTACTTTCGCCGAAACCGCTCTTCACTATCGGACAATGTTGTGACGGCAGGATACCTGCCTCTCGCCGGGGCCCGCAGGCGTAATGATCGACCGTATATGATATTAACAAACACAAATGGCAAGGCTCGGTCGGAGGTTGGCATGTCAACGGATGCGACGACACGGCAGGGCATCGCCGCGGCGAGCTGCCGACGTCGGCAGCCCCGCGGTTCGACGGCTGGCCGCCGCAGAGGCGGACCAATCTACCCAATCGCTTCTCCTGTGGGACAGGACCGCCGCGATGACCGTAGCTTCCCTGACGCTGCCGCGCGCAGGAGGTGGCTCGGCGCGGCCTCCCTCGGCGACCTGGAGGGGCGCGTGCACGGAGGCCATCTCCCCTTCGCCATCTCCCGGTGCTTCCCTGGTTCCTCCTCCCACCGGCAGCCGCCGCACGGCAGGTTTTTTTCCATACTAGCTTCTACATGCCCGCTGCTTGCAGGTTACTTCTTCATTGAAACCAACCGTGTGAATGTCTGTAACGTGAAGGGAGGAGGTATCTACGGCCGCTGCAGCAGAGCCCGTGCAGGAGCAGATCCTAAGCTTGTTTCTTGACGAGATTGAGAGGTCCATCGTCGCGCCGAGATGCCTGAACCCCGGCGCCAGCGAGTACTTCCCGGACCTCACGCGGCGGCTCGACAATTACCTCGCCGCAGCCAAGAACCTGCTGCAGCTGCTGTCGCACCCAGCCGTGGCGTCCAGACGTTTGCATGACCGCGAGAAATCCCTCCTCAACACGGCCATGTCCTCCCTCGCCATGGAGTTCTGCCATCTCAAGATCTGGAGACCCCAACCGCATCTGGGCTGCTCGCCTGCCTCCATCTGGGAGTCCGTCATGTCCAGCTGTGGCGGCGGTTCTGCTTCTACCTCGGCGTCCTCCTCGCCGAGATCCTCCGGCTCCCTCATTGGCGGTAGTAGCGGCATGAAAGATGCCAATTTCGACGCCTACTACACGGCTCTCGGTGAGGAGAGAACAGTGCAAAGTGGCAAAGCATTCTCCGGCATGACATACATTGACCTCAAGTCATTGACCATCCTCGACGACATTGCCGGCGTCATGATTGGGGCCGGATATGAACACATGCTCCGAGGAGCTTTCGATCAACACTGCGCTCAACTCGCAAGGTATATTTGCGCTTGTGTTTGCTTCTCAAAACCTGATACAATAAATTGCTCATGCTGCACAAGTAGTATTATGCATATTCACGCAGCTCCAATTAACTGTACCTAGGACAATTAATTTGAGTTTGTTGAACATTCTGTTAGATTTCTCCCTGCGATGAGCACCAATGAGAGCCCAGGAACACAGACACAAACACACACGAGCTGGAAACAAGAGACACGTGAGAATTATTTGTGCTGTGAACAAACTACTCTTTCCTTCTGGTTTTTCTATTCTTATATAGACAACAACTAGTGACTGGTCAGCTAGTAACCGGCCAGCCACTATCAGGAAACTGAAAACACGTAAAAGACTAGTAACCGATCAACTAGTAACCGGCCAGCACTAAGCCATGACGTGAAATAAAAAATTACAGCTGATCAAAATAGTAACTACATAACAATCTCTCCCTAATACTGGTGTCGTTCAGCTGAGCTTGGTGACGCCAATCCGCTCACGGAGTTCTTAGAACTTGACCCTTCCGAGCGGTTTCGTCAAAATGTCCGCGAGTTGCTCCTGAGTATCCGCGAACTCCAAGCCAATTGCCCCGCTGTCAACACACTCACGGGTGTAGTGAAATTTAGTGTCGATATGCTTACTCCGATCGTGTAGAACAGGATTCTTGCTAAGAGCGATTGCGAACATGTTGTCCATTTTCAGTTTCGGCGGAGATGACTCGACGCCGATCACATCGCTGAGTAGCTGCCTGAGCCAAACACCTTGGCATGCCGCCACTGCTCCTGCAATATACTATGCCTCGCATGATGATAAGGCGACTACCCGTTGCTTCTGTGACTGCCAAGTCACCGGGTTGCCGCCGAGGAAGAAGATGATGCCAGATGTGCTCTTCCGGTCATCTACATCTCCTGCCATGTCGCTGTCGCTGTAGCCCACAAGATCGAGCTCGGCATCGCCTCGCGTGTACACCAAGCCATAGTCGATCGTGCCTGTGACATACCGGAGCAAGTGCTTCATCGCCGCCATGTGCTCCTGCTTCGGGTCCTCCATGAATCGGCTCAAGTATCCCACGGTGTACGTGAGATCAGGCCGAGTGTGCATCAAGTAGCGCAGGCTGCCAATGAGACTGCGATACTCCGTCGCGTCGACTGCCGGCAATGAAGACTGCTTGGACAGCTTGAGGCGAGTCTCCATCGGTGTCGCGCACGGATTGCATCTGACCATGCCTCCTTTCTCGAGCAGCTTCTTGGCGTAGGCAGCTTGACATAGTTCGACCCCACGCCTCCCCTGTTTTACCTCCATACTGAAATAATAAGAGAGAGTTCCCAGATCACTCATCTGGAACATCTTCTTCATATCTGCCTTGAAGGAGTTGATTTCGTCGGCGAGCTCCCCCACAATGATGAGATCGTCGACGTAGATGCCCACAACAAGCCTGGTTTGCTCGACGCCGCGCGTGTATAGCCCATGCTCGCACTCGCTCCTGGCGAACCTGAGCGCATGCAGGCTTGCGTCACGCTTGGCGTTCCACGCCCGCGGAGCTTGTCGCAGCCTGTACAAAGCCTTGTGCAGCTTTAGGACCTTCACCTCGTGTCCAGCTGCAGTGAAGCCAGGAGGTTGCATGACGTAGACCTCCTCTGCCAACTCGCCGTTAAGGAACGTCGACTTGACGTCCATGTGGTGCACGAGCCAGCCACGAATCGCAGCCACAGCGAGCACCACGCGCACTGACTCCACCCTTGCAACAGGGGCGAATACCTCCTCGTAATCGATCCCCTGGCGCTGCACGTACCCTTTGGCGACGAGACGCGCCTTGTGCTTCACCACCTCGTCGTGTTCATTGCGTTTGAGCTTGAACACCCATTTCAAGCCGATGGTGCGCTGCCCCGGAGGTAAGCTTACCAATGACCACGTCTTGTTTTCCTCGATCGATGCCATCTCCTCCAACATTGTCTTGCGCCACTCACTGCTTTTCTTTACATCCTCCACGGACGCAGGTTCGTCGTCGATCGCCGCCATGAGCTCTTTAGCAAGCTCACAGTTGGCATACCCCGGAGGCATCGCCGCACCAAGGACATTGTCCAGAGTGCGAAATCGAAGTGGCGCATCGTCGTGGTCGTCGTCCAGATCGAGTTCCCCGCTTGGTGGCGACACGAACTCAAATGCCGGTGGCGTCGATGGTGTGCGGGGCTCAGACCCGCACATGGGCATCGCCGCGCTGACTGGAGTCGTTGGTGGTGTAGTCATTGCCGTCATGTCGGTGTCGCTCCGTTCCGCATGCACCGAGAAGTACTCGACGTGGAACGGTTCAGCATCATTACCTAGCCCGGCTCTTTTGTCCTCCCCCCAATCCCAACTGCGCTCTTCCTCAAACACCGCGTCACGTGAAACGTGGACACGGCGCGAGAGCGGGTTGTAGAACCGGTACGCCTTGGTCCCTGGTTCGTAGCCTACGAACACCATGGGCGTACTCCTGTAGTCGAGCTTGGAGAGGTGCTTGCCGGCCGCCTTCACATGTGCAACACACCCGAATGTGCGAAGGAAATGTACTGGTGGCCGGGAGCCGTGCCATACCTCGTATGGTGTCTTCCCATCAACACTTTGAGTTGGAGCACGATTCAATACGAACACCGCCGTGGTCACCGCCTCCCCCCAAAACCAGCCTGCCATTTCCATTGCCTTCATTATGCTTCTTGCCATGCCCATCACCGTCTGGTTGCGCCTCTCCACCACACCGTTTTGTTGGGGTGTGTATGGCACGGTGAGATGCCTGTTGATGCCCTGCTCGGCACAGTAGTCGATGAACGCACGCGCCGTGAACTCGCCACCACGGTCGGTGCGCAGCGTTCCCACCTTTCTACCTGCTTCCGCTTCTGCTCCCGCCTGGAACTGAACGAATGCCGACGATGCCTGATCTTTCGAGCCCAGCAGCACGAGCCACATGTAGCGGCTCAGGTCATCGACGAGGAGGAGGAAATACCAGTTGCTGCTTGGTGTTGCTGGCATCACGGGCCCGCATATGTCACCATGGATGAGCTCAAGTCGTTGCATGGCCCGGTACTTTGCCTTGCTTGAAAACGCTAGATTTCGCTGCTTCCCAGTGAGGCAGCTGTCATAGACTTGATTGACGTGATCAATCTGTGGTAGTCCTCGCACCATCTCCTTCTGCGCTAGTTCACGGAGGCTGCGGAAGTTGAGGTGGCCGAACCGCACGTACCACCGCCATGCAGCGCTGGTTCCCTTCGCCGCCAGGCACACCAGCTGGGCAATATCCACCTTGAGCACATAGAGGCGATAGGGCGATCGGTGCACCTTCACCAATAGACGACGACATTCATCTCGAATCCAAAGTACGCCACCGCCGATCTGGATGTCGAAGCATCCTCGTCGAGCTGTCCCAAGCTGACGATGTTCGCAGTTAGGCGCGGGATGTGGTACACCCCGGTAAGAGCTTGGTGCTCCCCGTTCTTGCACGTGAAGAGCACGGTGCCGCGCCCTCCGATGCCGACCACCGACCCGTCGCCGAACTTGACGGAGCCGCGCACGCCGGTGTCGAGCTCGGAGAAGGCAGACTTGGCGCCAATCATGTGGTTGGTGGCGCCCGTGTCGAGGACCCACCTGGTGCAGTCGCCATCGCCCTTCTCCCCCAGTTGGACGAAGAGATGATCCTCCTCGAGCTCCATCGATTCCTTCGTTGCAGTGGCCATCAACAAAGTGGGCTCCTGGTCCTCTTCCGCCTCGGCCACGTGCGCCTGCTCGTCGCGCTTCTTCTTGCGACACTCATGGGCCCAATGACCCATTTTGCCACAGTATCGGCACTGGTCCCTAGCGACCGTGCCATTCTCGCCATTGCCGCCAGCCTCGGACGACTTGAAGTTGCCACGTCCTCCACCGTCCTTGCCGCGGTCGCGCCCGCAACTCCTCCGTTGGACCGAGCCCTTTTCCGACGACCCCTCACCGGAGAGCTGCAGCCGCGAGGTGATGCGCGCTAACAGCTCGTCCTCAGTGAGGTTGAGCCGGGCGGTTGAGTCGCCGCTGGAACTGCTGCCTCCGCCCAGGTCATGACGCTCCTTCGCCGCCTTGAGAAGCCCGATGAGCTCCTCAACGGAGAGCCCGTCAAGGTCCATCAGCGTCTCGA
Source organism: Rhipidocladum racemiflorum (assembly GCA_036346355.1). NCBI lineage: Eukaryota > Viridiplantae > Streptophyta > Magnoliopsida > Poales > Poaceae > Rhipidocladum > Rhipidocladum racemiflorum. The sequence continues at coordinate 63,351,701 of CM070570.1, forward strand.
TTACCATGGCGATCTGCGCATACCTCGGCGGTACTGCTTGCAAAAAATTGTGCACTATTTCTTCCTCGTTGCACTCATCTCCAAGCACCGCGAGCTGACTCGTGATCGCGGTGATGCGGACACCGAACTCGTCCACCGTCGCGAAATTTGAGCGCGTCGAACTCTCGATGGAGCGTGTTCGCCTTCGCCTTGCGAACTCGCTCGACGCCGATGTTCATCGTCTTGATCGCATCCCATGCGCTCTTAGCCGTCTCCTTGCTCGCGATGGTGCCCACCATCTCCGTCGGCACGGCTTTCGCGATGGCCTCGAGAGCCATCCGATCCTCGACGTAGTCGTCGGTGCCGTCGCTCACCGCCACCCACAGGCCCCGTGCCTGCAGCATGACGCGCATGAGCGCCGCCCAGTCGGAGTAGTTGGTCTTCGTCAACGTCGGGTACGAGCCGCCGCCACCAATTTCCCTCACAACGCGCTGCACAACGATGTCGCGGCCACCGGCATCGCGGTGCCGCGGTCGGCGCGGAGGCGGTGATGGCGAGCGTACGTGGTGCCTCCTCAAAGGAGTCCTCGAACCACTGGCCGCAGGAGGCAGCTCCTCAAAGGTGCCTCCTCAAAGGAGTCCTCGAACCAACTGTTAGATTTCTCCCGGCGATGAGCACCAATGAGCAGCAGCGGAGGCAGCTCCCGGGCAGGGCGGGCGCCTGCCCGGGCTCACCGGCGACGAACAGTAAGCCCTCCGGCTGCCGCTAGGGCCATGGAAGCTGCCATCATGGTCTCTCCTGAGCAAGCGATCGAGCATTTCGGGTAGGCCGTTGCACAACAAAACAAACCAGCGAGCCAAAGTAGCAAAGCCTACAAACATATTCATTGTCCGAAAATCCCTACCCCAAATCTCCAAATTCCCCAAATCTTCCGCCTCTTCCCGTTGATCTCCCTCGATCCCCCAAATACCCAATCCCTACCTCTCGGTGAAGCCGGTGGAACAGGGGGGCACGGAGGCACTGGAGCGGCAGGGGGCGACCAGGCGGCACTGTGGCACCGGGCGCTTCGACGCTGGCCAACTTGGTGGAGCAGGCCACAGGGGGCGTCGGAGCCAGAGCAGGTGAGTGAAGGCCTGAAGGGGCGGTGGAGCAGGGCATAGGTGCGGCTCGATAGTCGGTAGAGGACTTGGAGGTAGTGGACTGGTGAGCAGGGGTTCGATCTGGGAGACTGGGATCATGCCATCATGGGATGGAGACTGGCGTGGCCAGCTTGGCTGACCTCCTGAGGACTTGAGATGAAGAATGGAGTAGTGGAGTGAGCTGAACTGCTGAAGCTTGATGGAACTAGGGATCGATCGCCCTGGTAATTGATAGATTTAATAGTAGCTCTATACTAGCTGCTTGTTGTCGATAGTAGTTATTGTATTTGTGCTATATGATGACATCTGACTACACTTACCACAAACTATTATGCTAGTTGGAAGCCTGTAATTGAAGCTTTGGCCTTAATTTGATGCATAACACTACCTTTTTCCCTATTGGTTGGTACGGAAAGTTTATGACTGTACGGTCTTTAAGACAGCAGCACATAAGGCTTATTACCTTAGATAAAAGGGTATCATTCCCTTTTTGCATTTTGATGCTAATGACAGTGAGCCATTGAGGGGCATAAAACAATAAAGTCAACTATTGTTTTGATTTTTTAAGTAGAATAATTGCGCAACAAAATTAAAGATGATTGGTTCAATTACTTGATAGTTTGCTATACCGAGCAGGAGATATTTAATCACTTGATAGTGTTTATGCGACGGTTCCAAAGCATCAATACTCGGAAAATGAGTTTGCCTCATACTAGTCGTGATTAGCACACTTGTCTTATCTTTCTTTGTTTTCATTCATGAATGTTTACAAATGTATTGGACTATGCTTTCAGTAAAAAAAAAAACATATTGCAGTTCTCATTTTTGCCTATGTGATGTGTATATATAGATTTGTTCGTATTTATAGCCTTAGTTACATTTGCCCAGGCTTTCAAAATTTCCTGGCTCCGCCACTGCCAATGAGAGCCCAGGAACACAGACACAAATACACACGAGCTGGAAACAAGAGACACGTGAGAATTATTTGTGCTGTGAACAAGCTACTCTTTCCTTCTGGTTTTTCTATTCTTATATAGACAACAACTAGTAACTGGTCAGCTAGTAACCGGCCAGCCACTATCAGGAAACTGAAAACATGTAAAAGACTAGTAAAGACTAATAACCGGCCAGCACTAAGCCATGACGTGAAATAAAAAATTACAAGTAACTGATCAAAATAGTAACTACGTACTCTATGGAAAACGGATGATAAAAGTCTATGAACGATGTCTGAATATATAACACATTCAACCTTACACCCTCTACAAAAATCCAAACCCATTAGGATCCTTTAAACAGTAATTAAATGAGCCACGGAACTTTTGGTCCTTTTTCTGTTATTTAGTGATAAACTTCTTCATCTGATCTGTTTCTTTTGAATTCGTTATCTTGACCAATATCAAGCAGGTGCATTGAAATTCTTGACATTGATAACATTTTGGGTAGTCACATGGAGGAATCCAGAGAAATGTTACAGAGGGTCTGGACATCAGCAATGCGGGTCAACATCGGAATTCTCACTGAGATGCGAAGGCAGTTGATTGTGCAGGATCTTGGTTCCTTCAATACACTCAAGGAGGACTATTTCTTGGCAATTGCAAAGGTATCAGTTATGAAGTTGCTTAACTCTGCTAGTTCAATCTGCATTCAGGTGGGTCCACCAAATGATCCCTCCTGCAATGATAATCATGCAGCGATGAAGCACGATCCATCCATAATGGTAAATTTGGTGATGATGTACCAAGCACTGCAGTACGCGATGCCGGAGATCTTAGCATTGTTCTCGGGGCAAACTAACGAGTTCATTCTTGCAGAGGGTGAAGGGCTTATAAATGGGTTGTCAGCTATGTTTGTCAAGCTAGTTGCCGAGCTAAACGATTTGCTGAGATCGCAATGTTTGGTCATCACTGACACCGGTGTCCATCGTTTTGCACGGCATATTATGGACCATTTGGGGTTGCTGGTTCAACAGAAGAACACAGTTTATCTGATGCTAAAGGGCAACGTGGACGAATTTGGCCAACTAGTGACACAACTGATCACGTCTTTGGAGCTCATGCTGGACAGCAACTCCAGGAGTCTGGGACTTCAAGGGCAGCAACAGGTGTTCCTTTTGAACAATGTGCACTTCATGCTTGAGCAAACGAAGAAATATGTAGATTTGGGGCTAATTTTAGGACAAAGCTGGTTCCTGCAACGCCAAGACCAGCTCGATCGGCTCATGACAAGTTATGTGGAAGCTTCTTGGACACCGGTTATGTCCTCTTTCGAAGGGAGGATTCGATTCCCTACAGCTTTGTGGCACTATCAATTGTTTGGTAAGTTTACTTCTTGTTTCGAGATGACCTACAATGTGCAGAGGACTTGGAAGGTCACTGATCCTCTGATCCGGCAAAAGCTGCGTGAGGCGATCGCTCAGAAGGTTATCCCACAGTACCGGATGCAGATGGACAACTACTCGGAGAAGATGCAGAAGTCTGCGAGGTACAGCATCGAGCAGCTGGAGTCACAGCTGCTGGAAATGTTCGAGGGGTAAATGGACATCGCCTTAAATTGGATGCACCTTGTTGTGTTATCCCACTGTACTTTGTGCTGCGTGTGTGGCAGGAGAATTTGCGTCCATGTGGATCTATAGAGGTTACATGTAAGAATAGATATACTTATCTAAGGATGTGGATTAACTGTGGTACGTAGGAGAATGATGGGAAAACGATTTGTTAGCATTGTTGCAAAGACTAACGATGCTTTCGTATGCCGTGTCGAAGATAGTGTTGGAAATATGCCCTAGTGGATTGATAGATGCTTATATTTTTATGAGATTACGTAACACGCCTATGGTATTATTATATGTTGCACTCTCATACGACTTCTTATGCGCAGTAACTTACCGGATAGCAGTGGCGAAGTCAGAAAAAAAATTAGAGCCTGGGCTAGTTTAATTACACCAATAAATACGAATAAAATTATATACATACCATACTAGCAAAGTTGAGAACCAATGAACCACAATAGTTTAAACAAAAAACATGGTCCAATACATACATAAAAATCCATAGATAACAAAAAAGAAGATAGGACAACAAGTACTTCACTACGGTAACTCAAAGCTTCGACCAACACCAACAAAAATACTCTGTAAGATAAACAATATATAGATTAGTGCATCTCTTATAAGAAAATTAACATATTTACGTTAAAGAGCATGAAACATACCATAATTGTGCCAACTAATCATGCCTACGGCTACGAGGCAAATTCGTGCATGTAGCTATAGTAACCTTAAATCAGGATCTGTACAAGAGAAAGGAATTAGCTACCTCTGCAACCTGAAAAGAGGCTGCAGTACGTGTGCTTCACGATGGGATCTGTAGTAGTCTGCTGTGCATGCAGGCGCCGGGCTGAGCAACGAGTGAGTTCTCGCTCTCTCTGTCTCTCTCTCGCAACTTTTTCTGGCTCCACTTGTTCGCTTGCCGCTCGACGCTTCGCTAGTTCGCTTGCCGCTTGCCGCTTGGCTTTCGCTGATCGCAAGTGCGTTCGAGACCCAAGTCACTCCATCATTGCGCTTTGAGCCCGGGCAACGGCCCAGGCACGTCGGGCCTTGGCTCCGCCACTGCCAGATAGGATAAAAGTTTTGTGAGAAATAACACAAGCGTGCACGATCTCAAGAACGAAAAGATGAATCTCGTAGAGAAAATAAATATAACAGCGATAAAGCAACCATGACGATATTGAAAAATTTGGCGAAACCAGACGCAAAATCTTTAAGCACGAACTCAAAAGAGTACAAGGGATTGTTGCTCTCTCACAACCTCTCAAACCTTTTAAGACCCTCGGATCCTTGTCATATATAAGAATCTATTGCTAAAGAATAACCTAGCCTCCAATCTTCGCGTGCATATCTTTCTTTGGATGAGTTGGTTTGTGATTTCTTGGTTATTTGGATTCTTCGTACCACCCCATGGGTTTCTATAGCCCGTTTAGTCCTCTTCCAAAGCAACTAGGAATTATACTCTAAAAGAAAGTAGAAATCCTAACCTTATTAGGAATTATCTAGCACATCTTTCTAAATCCTAAAAGACTAGATACGAGTCACCATAATTAACACTATAAATTGTCTTTTGTAATTTAATTGATTGGAACATTAATTGCTTATTTACATAGGGAATCATACGACTATGTAGTGATTATGTTTTGCAGATCATGGATATACAATATAAACACAATTGTATGGATAATATGTTGGTGAACATGTTATTGGATAGACCCATTATGAAACACCACATTGGGCATTACATGTGTATCATCGGTTGGTTTCATACAATATTTATAATTGATCCTTTGACCTGAGACATACATGGATCCAACTAAGAGAGTTGCATCCTTCGATGTTACTAATTGTTGTCCGTAACAAGATAATTATATTAGTTACACTCGATAATGTGTTGAGACATGTGGAGGGATCTGTATGCTCAAGATGGAATTTTATCCTCTCATTATACGAGGACAGAGATATATTAAGACCACTTGAAGAAGTTAGACTAAAGAATGTATATGGTCATGCCCGAGCCGGTCGAGGTGTCAATCGCTTGTGATATTTAATCTAGCTTTGGAGATTCGAGAAATAATGGATTAAACAACACAAGTATGACACATATCTTGCCTTGGGTTTAATCTCGATATCTGACAGAAGAATCAAACATATCTTTGTTGATGGCTTATCAGATAAATGATATCCATGTAATTTGGAAAGTCATAATGTTCTGCTAAGAGCCGATTATAATTTGTACGTCGAATGGTGATTCGATACATAGTCAACATCACAATGGGCCTATGGGGCCACATACAAGAATGAGAAACTACTAGTTTGTTAATAAAGTATGTATATTATTATATAGATAATTAATATATTAGAATTATTAAATACATAACAATTCCTACTTAGATTTGGATTATTCGAATCCGAGACAGCAAACCTATATGATTTGGATTAATGTAATCGTGAATCGATAAAGGTTATCTCAACTTCTATTCGATTACAAAATAGAAACATTTCAAACTAATCTTATTATGACTCCTCGGTTATAAAATAAGATGACTCTGGGCTGTGTAGTGATAACCAAAGTCGAGAGACTAATTCAGTCGAGAACCAAGAGCGCCATGCTACGGGGTACGAGGTTCTAGCAAACTGACGCGTGGAGTTTTCCTTCTGTTCATGTGAATAATTGTGGAACAAAGTTGTCATTGCCTTGATGTGCTGATGTGATCTGATACACTCTTTTTCTACTACTGAAAAGTCGTACCTACACGTCTAGTGGTAATATTGAAACCTAATCTGAAGTCCTAGATATATAGCGAATTCCCTGGGTTTGTTATAGGAGAAATTTACTCTAGAAATGGCATTAACAAGATACATGAATAATAGAGCGTTCTAAGCAATGTTAACGACAGGAATTTTGCTCAGAAATTTTGTTTCCTTTAAAACTTTATTCATGCTAAGCGAGAAGCGAATTTGGCGGCTCATCTTTCCACAAAACAAGCATCTCCATCTAGACCGGATTGTGTATTCCATCGTAGGATGAATGTTTGTACCCACCTATATCCCCTCCCATATCCCAATGGCTGGAAGACTGGCTACTAGACCATGGGCTCATATCATCCTACGGATGTGCTGCATGCCGCCCACCCGCACCACTCGTCTTGTTACGGGTCTACCTCTGTGAGCCCGTCGTCGGCGCAGTTCCCTTATGTTGCATTTCTACCGGTGAGTGTGGCTGTGAACGGGGTTAGAGGGTGTAGCGACCGTCGTTGCCTCCAGAGTCTGTGGTCGAACTGCTGTCGATGTAAACCTTCTGGGGGGGGTATCTCTGTGTCGTCGTCGCTGCCAACTTCAGGCTCCTCATCGCTTTTGGCCTTTGCCTTCCCACGCTGGCTGGCCGACAACTTTGCCAACCCACCTAAAACACCCGCTAGTGTGTCATCGTTGTCGTCGTTGGTACCACGCTTCCTCTTGGCTATGTGGGTGTCGCCAATCGCAACCCCAGTTCAATATGCGATGCTCTTCCCACCTGTGGCCAGTTTGAATAAAAATACTAATACCGTTTTGATGACCGTAATGAATAAAAATAATTGCACGCTACCTATAGCCTTATGGAGCTCTTGCGATGGGATGCTGTCAACCATGAATCTCGTCGGGAGGGGTGGGTCGTACCCACTATCCTCGTCTAGTAAAGGCTCCCCCGCAAACATAGATGACTCGAATCATTCTGCAATCGGGTCATTGCCCGAATGCATCGCATCCTCAATGAGGCGATCAAATGGGATCGACGGTCTTATGGAAGAACATTACCCCGTTGCAGTACACCATGAAGTTGATGATGCTCTGCAATGTAGGTCCAGTCCACGCGTCACACATGATTGTCACACCAAAAGTCGCCAAGTCATCTCTGAACTTTTGATGGTACTCGACAATCTCCTCGTTCTCATCAAGGTACTTCCTGTCGATATCGTGGTCCTATGTCGCACGAACCCCTGGGCCTAGCTCCTGCGTCATCTTGAGTGCACTTGAAAACAGCGGTCATAAGAGTTTAGTCCAATGATGACAACAATTTTAACATATAAACCTACGAGCTTTTGCATACTTGTGAAGTACGAACAATCGGCTTTCCCTGGAATTGCATTTGCATGGAACCACTTAAACCATGCCCTCCTAAGCTTCTGCCTCGCTCCCTACCTAAATGTTGTGTCAATCCGAGGTTGCTGCTTGGCACCACTCCATGCAAGGTTAGCATCGATGGAGGCTTGGTTTGACCGTGTTGATTTTGACCTGCCAAACATTTTGCTATTAGTGGATTGGATTGAGGGTCTCACTGCACCACTCCCAGACCCCGATCCTGGAGTCAAACCTTGGCTCCTAAGGTAAGCCTCTTCTTTGGAGGCCCTTATGGCCATCTCCAACTGCTCCTGCTCTGTACCGTAGTCTCTCACTATCGACGCCTAATCGTAGCAAGCCTCCTCCTTATGCAAGCGCTCCACCTCTTTCTCCTTCTTCCTTTCCCGACCTCTGCGGAGGTTCGCGAGTATGGCTTTTCTAACCACTTTAGGCACGCTAGGGTAGGCCTTCACATCACCGGAGCGGCCGGCGAGATGTTCCTTCAAACGGGTTGCCCCTTCCTCTTCATTACATAGGGACAGTAATTGCACTTTGACCCTTACCCGACACGCTCCCCATGCTTCCAAACGGTATCCATCACGATATTCTGCAATTGAAAATAATAATTATAACCCATGGAACATACATACAAGAATTAATAACCCATAGAACATACATACACTAGATATATGGACAATGCCTCAAGTATTTATTCACTCCTTTGCTGCAGAAGCAACAACACATGTTCATTCCTACCAAATCACACAATTGAAGCTATTTGAAGAAATTTAATGCTGACAACAGAGAAACAGTGGGCGAGATCTCTGCAAACTAACTTGAAATCTTGGCAATATGGGGCGAGATCTCACTACTTAACGGCGAGATGCACCGATAGCTCGCTGGAGATGGCCGGATCTGGCCAGATTTTGCCTATCGCCGAGTGAGCTGGCTGTGAGGAGTGAGAGGAATATGGTATTGCTGTATGAGCTCGTGAGGAATCGGGTTTGCTTTTATGTCTCCACTCTCCACATTAGGTCAAAGATACAAATACTCAATATCTATACCATAAGACACGAAATACAAGTGGGTGAGTTGGTCAATGTGGTTGAGTTAAGGCATTGGTGGCGGTATAAGGCATGAGTTTGAATCCCCTTTAGCCACAATTTTTTTTTCTTGTTTTGTTCATTTTTTCCACTTGAGTGTTGTTCATATTAGTCATTAAAATGCTCCAGAAAAAACTTAACTCATATCCGGTCAAAATTTAACGCCATTCGGTCAAAAATGTTCAAATCCCGGCCAAATAACCAAGATCTTGGGCGGTTTGAGCGAAATCTCACTGAAATAACTGGGATTACTGTAGCAATTGAAATTTTTTTTTCCCGCCTGGGAATTGTAATTTCGTCCCTGACCGAAAACTGAAATCTCAACCAAGATTAACGAAATCTCGCCGGGATTTGAATCCTTCGTCGTGGGGTGAGCATGACAATGAGTGGGTGCAAAGCTATGGGCATATGCGGAGCGACCAAGTGTGACGGGTGGTGTGGCTGCCGTTGTGGACTTGTGGTTAGTGCAATCAAAAGGTCAATAGAATGCGCTCGCTCCTCCCGTTGTGGTTAGTGCAATCAAAAGGTCAATAGAATGCGCTCGCTTCTTTTGAGGTGTCTGTGAAACTTGTTTTTTATCGATGTTTCATTAGTTTTTTATGTGTATTGTTGAAATTTATTTTGAAATTATGTTGGTAACCCTTCGAAACTTGTTAAAATGCAAATTAAATTTGCAGGAATTGAAACTGGCTGAAAATCGCAAAGTTTCGAGCAAAAGCAAGTTTATCAAGCATGAAACGTGTGGAAACACCAACTAAATTTGCGTGAAACTTCATCTTGAAAACTAAAGCGAGAACAATTCAATGAAGTTTCAAGTATGAAATTTGTTGAAACCCTCTGAAATTTGTTGAAACGTGAATTATATTTGTATAAAATTTGATTGTGAAACCTGAAGCCTACATGGAACTTGTTGAAATTTCTAAGTTTCAACCGATTTTCAATTTTCCAAATACAAGTTTCAATGAAGTTTCAAGCAAGCTTTACGCATGTTTCACAAAAATTCCATGAGAAATAGTCTCAAGAAAAATTCACACATACGTCGCCTCTGAGCCTACTGAACTGTTGTTATCAAGGCTTCACGTGCCTCATCTATTGAGCCTGGTTGCTTGCTACCCACTTACCAGCCTACGTAGGATTGTAAGTTCCAAAATATATCTTATGAAACACCGCAGAATACATAAATGAACGATAATTTGTCTAAACAAGCTATATTTTCAAACTTTAGCCTGCAGTCACTTCTCGTTAAAGATAATACGGCCAAGTTAACTAGAATGTATCATATGCCTATATGACCCTTCGCTACGCCCGTTGCCTGGGCGCAGCGGGCGAGGCCCACTTCGTCGCCCTCCTGAGGGCCAGCGCCGCCGCCGGCGACCTGGCCTCTGGCGCCGCCCTGCACGCGCGGTACGCCAAGTCGCACCTCCCGCCCACCACCTTCGTCGCCAACCACCTGCTCGTCTTCTACTCCCGCCTTGGCCTCCCGCGTCTCGCCCGCCGCCTGTTCGACGAAATGCCGCGCCCCAACGTCTTCTCCTACAACGCCCTCCTCGCCTTGCACGCGCGCGACCCGCGCCTTGCCGCCGCGCTCTTCGCCCACATCCCCGATCCGGACATCGTCTCCTACAACACGCTCCTCGCCGCCTTTGCTTCGGCCGGGCTCGCCGCGGACGCGCTCCGGCTGTTTTTGAGCTTGCGCCGTGCGGACCTCTCTGTTGATGGTTTCACCGTGTCCTCTGCGATATCTGCTACGACCGGTGTTTCTGTTGTCTCCCAGCTTCATGCTTTTGCTGTCATGTCTGGCCTCGATGCATACGTCTCCGTCAAGAACTCGTTGATGAGTGGGTATGGTAAGGGTGGGTTCTTGAAAGAGGCAGAGAGGGTATTTGCGAATATGGGTGACAGCGCAAGGAACCATGTGTCGTGGAACTGTATAATCGCAGTGTATGGACAGCATGGACATGGCTGGAAGGCTATGGAGCTGTTCCAGGACATGGCAGGGCGGGGATTCACTGTAGACACTTGTACTTTGGCTAGTGTGCTGTCAGCATTCGCCACAGCACAGGACTTGGATGCTGGGATGAAGCTCCATGGCAGCCTGATCAAGAGTAAGTTCACTCAAGATCCACATGTGGCGAGTGGCCTTGTCGATTTGTATGCCAAATGTTGTTGTATTCAGGACGCAAGGAAGGCATTCGATGAAGTTGACAAGCCTGATCTGGTGCTATGGAACACACTTATATCTGGATACTCGTTGCACGAGGTCTCTGAGGAGGCGCTTCTTTGCTTCCAAGCAATGCAAAGAGCTGGATTTTTCCCAGATGATTGCAGCTTTGTTTGCGTGATCAGTGCCTGCTCGAACATGTCGTCACCCTCACAAGCGCAGCAGCTACATGCATTGGTGATCAAGTCTGACATACCAAGCAATCAGACTTCTGTTGACAATGCGATGATCACATTGTATTCGAGATGTGGAAAGGTAACTGAGGCCAAGATGTTGTTTGACAGGATGACAGAGAAGAACACCGTGTCGTATAATTCAATTATTGCAGGCCTTGCACAACATGGACATGCTGTTAAAGCACTCAGGCTCTTCAAAGACATGCTGAATTCAAAATATGAACCGACAGGCATTACCTTTATTTCAGTGCTATCAGCATGTGCCCACACTGGAAAAGTTGATGAAGGCTGCGAGTATTTCAGCTCAATGAAGCAGAAATATGGCATAGAACCTTGCGAAGAACACTACTCTTGCATGATTGACCTACTTGCCCGTGCCAAGAAGTTTGAGGAGGCTGAAGAGATTATATTGAAAATGCCTTTTAACCTCAGTTCAGTTGGTTGGTCTTCTTTGCTTGGTGCTTGCAGGACACATGGAAACATGGAGCTTGGAGCAAGGGCAGCCAAAGAGATTCTCCATTTGAGTCCTTCAAATGCATCGGCGCCTATTGTGCTCTCAAATATGTATGCTAGTGCTGGCAAGTGGGAAGAGACTGCAAAAATCAGGAAGCTCATGAGAGATCGGGGCATGAGAAAAAAGCCTGGCTGCAGCTGGATAGAGCTTGGAAGAATAGTTCATGTGTTTGTTGCCAATGATGTCTCACATCCCAGAATCAAAGAGGTATACCAATTCTTGGAGGTGATGTCAGAGAAGATGAAGCTTGCAGGGTATGTGCCAGATGTGAGATGGTCGTTGGCAAAGGATCAGGCAGTAGAAGGGGAGACAAGGTTGAGGCACCATAGCGAGAAGCTTGCGGTTGCCTTTGGCTTGATTAACACGAAAGAAGGAGAACCTATACTTGTGATGAAAAATCTGAGGATATGTGGAGACTGTCATAATGCCATGAAGATAATCTCTGCTATGACTTGTAGGGAGATCACTGTCAGAGATGCACACCGGTTCCATTGCTTTTGCAATGGAAGCTGCTCATGTGGAGATTATTGGTGAAACTGTATGCCTAACTCCTGAAGTTCATGAGGGAGCTGAACTTCTGTTTTGTTTCAGCCATCACATCGGATGCACTTCGTAGTTCTTGTGGCCATCATTGTGCTGATAGCCAGTACTCTTCTAGAATGAAATCAAGTTAATTTGGACTAAGTTGCAGAAAGATATGTCAAAGTTCACTTTCCTTGGAAACTGTCCTGATTGGTACTGAAACTCACATTCAAAATAAAAACCAATGAGACATGAATATCTCTAAAGCTAAAGACTCCTCTCCTGAGTGATTAGAGCACGCCTTCATGGTACCAACCTTGCCATCTGTTCTTGCTTAAAAAAATTGCATGTTGAAGCATTTTCTGCTCAATGACTTATCTAAAAATTATGTTCCAGGGTAGCATTGTTGGTGGAGATCATACAAGACGTGGTCCATGTGTTTTGTGATCAAACAGCTTGAAGACTAGTAAATTGTGGTTGTTAAAATATTCTAAAAGATATCTTCAGTGGTTATGGTCATCTGAATTTTAGTATAGTTCGGTATTAGGCAGAATTGATTAAAATCAATTATTCGTTATATTGCAGGAGAGAACAGGTCTTACTTGAAGAATGAACTGTTCCTGGTGCTGGCACAGAGCTGTCAAAGTTATCCTCGCATCTGAGGATTGCATCCCTTCATCAGTGTAAGACTCCAAATTCATTATTTGTAAATGGCAAATGCATGCATTTATTGTAAGATTCCCAATGCGTTATGTATAGATGGCAAGAGTGGAATTGATCTTTCTCTCAATACACCACTAAAGAGCGTAATAATCTACTAATATAATTAAGCTAATAGCCGTCAGCATATATAGGCTAAAGTATTTATCAAATGAAGCTCGGAAAACTATTATTGAATTACGAATGATATGACTATGTGCATCAATTAAACCGTGTTTGCAGAATGGGCCCTTGTGCTTTGCGGACCGAAGGGAGCTACAGCAGCATACTCCCTTCGTCTCACAAGGAGTGTATTTCTAGTTTTTTTAAGATAGATTAGTGTGCAAGGTAAATGAGTAATGTGACCCTCATTACTTCATGCTGGTGCTTTGGTTTCCACCAGCACTTAAATGCGTATGCATACATTTACAGCTCTGCATGCAGAAGATTAGTGGGATATTACTCCACGCCAAGTCACTAAGCATGCAAAGGAGCAAAAAAAATTTCAAATCTTGAAGTGGAGTTTATGGGAATTAATGGGTTTTGAATGGGCCATACGGACTAAAGATGCACTCTTTGTGAGACAAATTTTGAACACTAGAAATACATTCTTTGTGGGGACAGAGGGAGTACACTTTGACTTGAGGACACAGAGGACATTTCGCTTCACTTGAACTTGCCAAGGTGCCGAAGTTACTGCCGCTGACTGGCTTTGAAATACTGTCCGCAACTCCAAGATGCTAACGACGTATGAGCTCACCGGTGACACATGCAGTACTCTGATGTGCTTCACAATAGGTGCTTCAGAGTGAATAATTCGGGGTTGTGGCATCGGTTGGAGCAACATGTTCGAGGTTCAGCAAGATGGTGACACTGGTAGGACTGTGCCATATAGCACAATGAAACAACTCAACCCAGTTTAAATTCTGGCCTTTTACATGTGTGTTGAACTAATTGCCAAAATTGCATAGTCTGCTCATTAGCGGCGGATCTAGGATTTTCGGAATGGGTGTTCGAAGTTACAAAATATTGTAATGGCAGAACAGAGGCATAGATCACTGAACAAATGCATGAGCAGCAGCGGAAACACCCAAACGATGAAACTATGCATCTAGCAGTGCAAACAATGGATACATGAGTTGTGTTGACTTGAATAACCAACCACTGGCATTGCTATTAGTGAAGAGGCTTTTAGTCAATAGTTATGCCAAAAAAATGTGGGAATAAGTAGGAGCCTAGTGAATTCCTACAATCCAAAATAGTGCAACTTTCAACCACATAAGGGGGTGTTTCCATGCCATTTCAAAAAGAAAAAAAAAATTAAAACTAGTATTGGAAATTTGTGATGTTCCAAACTTGTAGCAATATGAGATTATCGGACAATGAAGGCAAGGGTCTTGCTGCTAGAGCTGGTCTTGGGTCAGTCAATGGCACCGCCTCCTGGCCTCAGCCCTTCGCCTCCGCCCGTTTGTTGGTTGCCTGGTTCGGCCACAAGGGGTAGATGCCAGGCGGGCAGCACCAGTGGCGGATCTGGACGGCCGGATCCCTGGACCCCGGTGCCCGACAGTCGGCATCGCCTCTTGGCCTCCGCCCTCCCCCTATCGGCTGGTTCGGCCACAAGGGGCAGGCGGGCAGTGCCAGGGGCAGATCTGCACGGCTGCACCCTAATGCCCAACGCTGCCTTCGCCCTTCGCTGGCGCCACCTCTTGGCCTCCGCCCTCCTCCTCCCTTTGTCCGTCCACCGATTCGGCCATAAGGGGCAGGCGAGCAACGCCAGCGGCGGATCTGGACCCTGGTGCCCAGCGTCGTCTCCCGGTTTTCACTGGTCAGCCGCCGGCTTGTTGCCCTGTTGTGCTATCTCCTGTCTTGCCATAAGGGGCAGGCGAGCAACGCCAGCGGCGGATCTGGACCCTGGTGCCCAACGTCGTCTCCCGGTTTTCACTGGTCAGCCGCCGGCTTGTTGCCCTGTTGTGCTATCTCCTGTCTTGCGTAGTCGCCAGAGAAGAGAAGGGAAAGGGAGAGCACAGAGGGATGGGAACGGGAGACAGGAGCAAGGCTGCCACTACTACACAAATGCTTATTACATATGGTTCGGAACCATCATCACAGACGGTTTTTCGAATCATTGTAATCATGTGTCAGTGATAACAATGGCACATCACAGCCAGTTTTCAAACCGTCAATGAAAATTAAAATCAGAGACGATTCTGTCATAGATCTGTCTCTGATAGTATATTATCATAGACGGTTCTATCATATAATCATCTCTGATAGCTATATATATCGTCAAGCACCTTCCAAGATAAAATCCAATCTATCCATAATTCGTCATAAAAGTTGTCATTATCTGATTTATCCATCCACTCCATCCTCAACCCCGGTGAGAGAATGAAGTGAAAAGATAAATCAGAATATGACAACTCTCAGGACGAACTGTGGACATAATTGGATTTTACCTTAGAATCCATCAACATTTGCTCTCACAGATGCAAGGAGATAGTTAGCAAGCAAGACACTATTAAATTATTATATTCAAGATGAGCAAATATTAATGATAAAGTTAGGTGACAATATATTGAAGAATTGAATTATATGCACTCAAGCTAAAAGCATTAATGCATTATTGAAAATAATTCATATTTTTTTATCATCAGCTCTCATTAATAAGAAAAGGAGAAAGCATTCTAAAGCAGATCAAATCAATCTTACATCTCTAGCTTTCCTTTACACTTGTCAAGTTCTCAAATCAACTAAAACATGAAATATTTCTCAAATCAATAACTTAGAGGAAGTATTATTTACAGCATAGTTCCTAAAAATTAAGAATTGTTCACCTCCAAAGAGGTCCAGTCATGTGTTCCCATGACAATTTAGTCAATAATATGGTAATTAATATCCTATAAAAAGGTGTTCAGCAACCCAATAACATCTAACAGGTATACACTTGTACATGACAAATGATCAATCACTATCATGTGATTCTTAAATTATAAAAAGATTTTCTTCACAATGCTGCAACACTTCCTACATGTGAGAGAGATAGTACAGTCGAACAATATAATTAACCTGATGCTAGCCGGTTCAGAATGAAGGTATGGATTTGGAAAGCAAAATGCACCTGACAACGTTGAGGTGACGACAGAGCAGGTAATGAGAATCTATGTCGAGCAACAACAGCATGGAACAACCATAGAGGGATTAATAGCACCCTGCAGATTTTGTTAGCTTTTTGAGAATTCAACATGCAGACAATTAAAAGTATCATCACCAGACAGAGCACATCTGAATTATAACTAGAAACAAATACAAAAGCAACTTGTTTAGCTGTTTTTTTTTTTTTGACAAACAGCTGGGGCCAAGTTTAGAAGACCAGTTGCCACCTAGTTCTCATCTAATGGTCCATCCATACTGATTTCTGGACATGTCCCATGTAACAGATCCATAACCAACTAGAACAATACTAGAAGCTGAACAGCCAATAATTCACAGGAAACTTTTTTTTTAAGAACGGTGGTAAACGTGTGGCTTCAGTTGGTTTCCATCGAATCTGGATCATGCTCACCAACATTTGCTTTCATTTCCAAAAGTAT
Source organism: Rhipidocladum racemiflorum (assembly GCA_036346355.1). Lineage (NCBI taxonomy): Eukaryota > Viridiplantae > Streptophyta > Magnoliopsida > Poales > Poaceae > Rhipidocladum > Rhipidocladum racemiflorum. The sequence continues at coordinate 63,368,293 of CM070570.1, forward strand.
ATTATGGTGTGTCCACATTCAAGCAACGCTTCCTCTCAGAGTTGCTTAGTTTAAATATACACTTGATATGTTGCAAAGAACTAGGGGTGAAAACTTACAAACGAAGGCGCTTGGTCGTGGGTGGAGGAGGTCAACCGGGGGGCAGAGGAGATCGGCCGAGGGCGTAGGAGGCCGACCCGGGGGTGGAGGAGGCTGGCCGGGGGGCGGAGGAGCTCGGCTCGGGGCGGGAGCGCTCGGCCATGGGCAAAGGAGGTCGGCCGGGGAACGGAGGAGGCCGAGGTTCGGACGAGGAGGTGGGGGGGTGCGCGCCGCCCAAGCCAAGGTCGCGCTAGGGTTAGGAGAGAGCTAGTACGTGCGGGAGGCGAACTGGCCGATAGGGCGAGCTATACTTAAACTACTTATAGCTTAAGGGGAGATATCACTGATGGTTCATAGTTATAAGTCTATGATAGCTACAGTAGTCATCATAGACGGTTTTATAATCAACCGTCTATGATATTGATGTACATCACAGACGGTTTATTAATATAACCGTCTGTGATGTTATCATTGACGGTTGCAATATAGAACCGTCACTGATGTGTCTCATTACAGACGGTTTTTTAAAACCGTCTGTGATGAGGCGTCTAATAGAGCTAGGCAGCGCGGTGCAAAGAAAGGTGGGCCAGACTGTGGTGTTTTAGTATTGCGATTGGAGCTGTGTTAGACCGGTCGAAACGCCTAATTAGATATTTTCAGTGACCTTTCTAGTATATATATCTAATATACTTATTAAATATTAAGTTTTTTGTCAAAAATTTTGGGTATACATATGTACATCCATGTCACAATACTAGATCCTCCCCTGATGCTCGTGGTGACCTTCATCCAGGGCAGGATCAATAGGGTCCTTGGACCGACCTTCATCACCACCAGCAAGGATGCCTTCATAGCTCAGACAAACGGGACTAGGAGGTTGTGTTGATCTAATTGCCGAAATTGCATAGTCTGCTCATGGTGACCTGCATCCAGGGCAGGATCAACAGGGTCCTTGGACACGACCTTCATCACCACCAGCAAGGATGCCTTCATAGCTCATAGACAAACGGGATTAGGAGGTCCACGTGCTGTTTCATACATACACTTAAAGGTGGATGCAAGGTTTCAAATTTTGTTTTCGGTATATATTTTGGAGGTGGTCGAAATCCGAAATTTCGAACAAAATTCGAATAAAATCGAAAAATCAAATTTCAAATCCGGTTTTTTTCAACCGGGATTTCTTAGATTTCAGCTTAAATCACCGAGATCTCGGTCAATTTGGAACACATAAAAAAATTTTGAATTTTTTTGTGGATGATTCTAATGTATTACTAATGTTGTTATAAAATTTTGAGAGGTTGATCAAGTCTGAGGAATTTTAAAAAATTACGATGGTGCTAATGTCGTGATAAAAACCTTATATTTGTTTTGTTTTTGATTTTTCAAATGTAACAAATAAAGTTTAAGTCATTTGATTTGATGCTAATAAGCTTTTAGGTTTATTCTGTATCATGTCATCAGAAGTTGTATTGCCAATGTTCAAATTGATAGTACATATTTGTTCCAGGGATATGGTATGTATCCCAAGATGGTTAAGTTCAGAATGCACTAGGAGTCACCATATATTGTCTAGTTATCCTAACTTCGGACCCTTAAAAAGATGTATCTTTGGCCTGCTTTATTGTCCTAGCTTAGAACCCTTGAAAATACATACTGCAATTGGTTTTCAAGTAAAGCTGACACTAATAGTATTTGGTCTGTCATACATGGGAAAAATGACATCGCTAAAGGCATGTGTATGACAGACCAAAGTCTTTGGTCTGTCATACATGGGAAAAATGTCATCGCCCAAAACCAAGTGTATGACAGACCAACTTGGTCTGTCATACATGAGAAAAACGAAGTTTTCTTGGAAAAATGTCAAACACAAGCACATGCACATTTTTCAAAACGAAGTTTTCTTGGAAAAATGTCAAACACAAGCACATGCACATTTTTCAAATTCAATTCTAATCAAACTGATTTCTGATCTTTTCAAATCTTCAAACCAGATTCAAATCTTTTCGAATATTCAAATACTCATCATCAAAAACACATGGATCAAAAAACAATGATCCTTCAGACTAACTCATCACAAACAAAAGGAAAGCATAATGAGCTAATAAATTATATTGCAAATGAATTACGGTTGATCATGATGATCACTAGAGATTTTATGTCAAGGACAGTTGAAACTCAGAATGGATGCAAAACCGATTTTCACACAACATATGCACCTCAAATTGAACCGGCCGAAAAATCGTAAAATAATATGCCAAATTTTTGTGGATGGTCTTGACTCCAAATCCAATTAAATCCCGCCAACAAAAATTGAAATCCAGTCAAAATGACTGAGATTTCGGCTGAGATCGCTGAGATCTCGCCGAGATTTTCATGAGTACTGTAGTATTTTGAATTTTTTTTTAAAATTTCCAACATTTAGAATCCGCGCAGGGGGTGGGGGTCTGAAATCCGTAATCTCGGCCAAAATTTTCGAAATTTCGCTAAAATTTTGAACCTTGAGTGGGTGTACCGTGTGTGAAAATTGGGAGTGCCCTTTATCGCCTCTAATCAGAGGTGGAACTAGGGGGTGCCATTTATGGAAATAAATTCTGTGGAGCCAGTAAGCAAACTTCTTCCCGTGCATATCTGATGCTGATTGATGCCACGTGGAAAATCGTGAAATCCAACGTCACGACTTAACTAAGGTGGAAATAAATGTCTGACGCTTATTTCAATGCAGATTTGGTTGCTTAATTAAGACTTAATATCGTAACGTTGGATCACAGAATTATTCACATAGCATCAATCAGCATCAGGTATATATAAGAAAAAAATTGTAAGCTTCACGGAATTTATTTTTGCTACTTAATTAATTAGCCCCAGCACCCCAAAATTTTGGCGATCCTCCTCCTCGTCGCTCGACGCCCAGCCGCCCCAGCCCATCGGTGGCCGTTTAGCTCCTCGTCACCTCCCCTCCTCGCCGCTGCAGCCCAGCCGGGCCAGCCGAGCCGATAGTCCTTGCGAGCTGCTTCGCTCCTCGGCGTTGTTGTGCGCACCGTTGGGCAAGTGGCTTGGTAGGCGGCGTGTAGGCGGGCCGGGCGAGCGGCGTTGCGCCGTCACTCTCCAGAGTCACCATCGCCGCCGCCATGGTTGCCTCCCCTCACACGATATGGAGTAAATGGATTACGTTGGTCTTTGTGTCTATAGCTTAAACGTAGATCATTTCTAGACGGAGGGAGTACCTAATAGCGGATGTTTACTTGTTGTTAGATGCGAAGGTATTGAAGCAATTTAAGAGAACCGCAATATTGAACTACTGGAAAGAACCGGATGAAATAAGTTGTAACATCCTCGTTTTCGCCTTCTGAAGAAAAACCTAATTTAAATAAACTAAATTCAAAATTTGGAGTTTCTTTGGTGTTTATATTAACCTGGCATCCATTCCTATCCAAAATCGGGATTTAATTCCCCTCCGGTCGAAAAATCGAATTTTCCAGTTTCCGCTGGTACCCGAAATTTCACCCGAGTCCAAAAATGCTCCAAAAATGCCCAAACCACTTCAATTGTGTTCCAAATATTCCAAAATGATTTTAGGAATCATTCCCCGGATTTTTGGACCTCCGTTCCTATTTTATCTCGCGCGGCTTTTGTTTAATGCCTGCGATCCGCGCCCGAATATTTAATTCCACAAATTTCATCCAAATTCAGCAAAACCAATTTTATTGGGTCCCAAATAATCCAAAATGGCTCTAGGAATTTTTCCGGAATTTTTAGACCATTTTTCCTAATTTTTCTCTAGGACGGATTATTCGCGTAAAAGAGAACCAACCGGAGCTTGCCACGTGTCAATGAACAGTGCACTGTCTTCTACCTCTAGCCATGGTGAAGAACAGAGAGCTCCAAGCCATGCTCTAATGGCTAGGGCTTGCTTGAAACACACATAACTCCCTCAAATCAACTCCAAAATGCGAACGGTCGGTTCCGTCGGATCCGCAACGTCGATCTCTTGCCATTCCCCACCATCACTCGCCGTCAACCTCACCGGAAACGGCCGCATTCAAGAAAAACCGAAATGCACTTAATCGCCATTATCTCGGCCGTTTCTACTCCAAACGGCGCACCACCACCTCCATTCTCTTCGTATAAGAACCCCTTCCCGGTGGTGTGAGCCTCCTTTGGCATCTCCCGTTCGTTCATCCACTCGATCGAGAAAACCGACTCCGGGTGCACTTTTTCGGTGTTCTTCGCGTTCTTGCTTGTAGATCCCTCTCCGGTGAGCCATTCTTCTTGTTCCTTGGTTCTTTGTGACCGTGAGGTGGTCTAGAAGCTCACTCAACAATCAATTTTAGGTTCTCTCAAGAATTGGAGGCGAATTTTGGGGTTTTGTTCATTCGGCTGAAGCTCCGTTCGTCGCCGATTTCATCGCCTCCTGTGAGATTCAACTCGATTCCTTTCTCCAATAGCTCCCTAAGGTTGTTATCTAGATGATCCATGCTTTTGTTTGAGTCGATTCCATGCGAAAATGATGTAAAAATCGAATTTTTGGAGAAAAAATGGGCTCGGTCAATTTTTCTTGGCCTTCTCTGTTTTTGGGAGCCATCGCGCTGCTTATGCAAGATGCCCGCCGCTCGCACTCGCGCCGCGCCTGCGTTCGTGGTCGCCGCTCACCACTGGCAGGCCCGCCTCACGCGCCATGCGACCCGGGCCGGCTGCCGCCGCCTACGGGCCATGCCTCACCCTCCAAGCCCTTCCCAAGCTTCCATGGCCATGGCTCTATCCAAGGTTGAAGACAACCCCTTAGACAATGACAAGTGGGACCCACTTGTAAGAGACACTAGCTATTCCCAAAAATTCAGACCAAGTCAAAGTCAATTTCAGCCCAGTCAACATTGGAATATTCCCGGGTTTTCCGATTTTTCAAAATTTCAAACTTCGGACGCTCATATCTTCTCCGTCCGAACTCCGTTTGACCCTATTCAAATTTCTAAATTCATCTAAAATCAAGACCTACTTGCCAGTATTATTTTTGTAATTTTTCGATTTTATTTATTTTCTGTTATTTATTTATTGCCTCGATTTGCGCGTAGTCGAGGACGCCGCCGCGACCGCCGATTCCGCCGCCAAGCTTTCTGAGTTCGACACCTCCGCCGCGACAGAAGGCAAGTCTCCTTGACGCATTTTGATCCTACGATTGTGAAATGATTTAAATTGTTTACAAAGTTGCATGGCTATGTTTAATGAAATATGTCAAGTTATGTACTAGTTATTCCGAAATTGTTGATTCCTCCATGGCATTGTTAATCATACCCATTGTAACCCTACGACATTGTTTATACCATGCGTATGCTTATATGGTATCCTTTGCTACGTAGTACGGTAGAACTGCTTAGGACCATTTCCGAAGAAAACAACCCATGGGTGGGATTATTCCAAAAAGAATGATTTCAAATGTGATTTGAAAGTTATTATTATGGTTTTAGTACTATTTTTCTAAAATAAAAAGAAAAGGAAAATGGTTTGGACTTGGGCGGATTGGATTGTCGGGTGGGTGCGGATGGAGCACTAGTTGTCTTGTGCAAGTACCGCCCCGAGTCATTTAAGGACCGACGCTTGTGATTGTCCATTCTAAACATAACCGTACTACCACATGTCTATAATGGTACGACCTGGCCAATTAATTTGTAGAAGCCTAGCTTAGACTCACCACTCGGTTGAATGTGAGTGCCGGATAGAGGCATTGTTGTTTTTCTCACACGGCGCAAGAGGGGGCTTCTGTACTGGGCGGATGGAACCCTAACAGCGGTGAAACCTCAGCGGGTGGGTCAAGTTAGGTAGATACATTGTAACGGCCTTGTCAGGATATCCCTGCCGACACACCCAAGGAAGTGTGTTAATTGCATGGCATCAAGGGTATATCTTGTCTTGTGGGTAAAGTTGTACACCTCTGCAGAGTATGAACTATTCGAATAGCCGTGCCTACGGTCAAAGGCAAAGCGAAGAATGCTTTCATATTGGTAGACTTTGTTTTTGGTTTTCAAACCAGGAAAGGTGTTTTATTTTGGGATTCGGGAGTGGTTAGAACTCTCGGATGCTGTTTGGCGGATAGAGCCAACCAGGTGGATAGAACCTGTTTTGTACTTGACGGATGGAGTCATATGATTAACTTTGATCTTTTAAAAGTTGGCGGATAGAGCCTTTATATTAGTGATGTGGATAGAACCTCACTGCAATATTAAATAATTCAATTGTTAAAAAGAATTGTTAAAAGTTGCTTTGTGAAACTTACTACTTAAGTATGATTTAATAAAATGTGGCTTTATGCAAATGAACCCTATTAAGCTTCCTTTGGAAAGCCCCACATGATCATACTTTCCCCGACTTGCTGAGTACTTTTGTACTCACGTGCTACATCAACATTGTCATCATCAGAGAATTTTCAAGACGCAGCTGAGGAGGGCGAGTTCTTCCAGGAGGAGTATGAGGAGGATTGCCAGGAGAACTAGTTGTGTTTCTGGTCGTCGCCTGTGGCGTTGTGGCGTTCGTTTGTTCTTTCTTTCGTTTTCCGCTGCTTTGTCTCCGGTCGTTGGACCGAGTATTGTAATAAGTGGCCATGTGGCCCATACTTGAATATTTATGTTACAATTTTCGTTATGTTCGGCAATGAAGTATCACTGTGACTGTGTGTACTAGCTACTGATCTGGGACTAGTACTGAAATACACATGAGATTTCGGATAGCCGATCCGGGGACTCACAGCGGTGGTATCAGAGCCTGGACGACCGTAGGACGCGACCTAATTAGCATGGCAAAGCGTTAAGGACTTATATTTTTATAAAAACCTACTTACAAAAGTCTAAGTTCCTTTGCTTCTACCTCCCCTATCTTGGTGTCTTGTGCTTATCCTCTCCTTTATTTAAAATTTGGTTACTAATCCCATCTTATTTCAAAATTTGTAGATGCCGACTTTCACCACTTTTGCTGGTCAGGCTGGAGGCTTCTGCGAGGAGCTATCACTGATGCTCCAGGAGTTGGGGTTCCCCCATCGTCCTGAGTATCGCTACCAGTCTATTTCTGGCTTGGGCCAGGACTTGTGGCAGGTCCGCTTGCTGGTCTTCGCGAGGAGCCGAGTTCGCGACGAGGACCGGCCGTTCTACTTCACGGCCGAGTGGTCGATTCTGGCGTACGCGCTTCAGGACGCTGCCAGAAAGGCTATCCTCATGTTGGGGTATAGCTACCGCGGTCAGCTGGAGGACTCCGCATCGCTTTGCTTTCCTCGCCGCCACCGGGATGATGTACAACCAGTTCAGGGGCTACGAGCAGGAGGCTGACGCGACCGTGGTGCACATGGGGGCTCTCATCCAGGCTCAGGATGAGGCCTACGTGCGGATGACCGACGAGTTGCAGGGGCTGCGTCGGGCTTTGACAGCGGCTAGAGAGGCGAACCGTCAGCTCGAGGAGGAGAGGAGGGACGCCCAGTCACTTCCACCACCAGCGCCTGTGCAGGAGGCATAGCCCGTGGCGCCACCGCCACCAGCCCCAGTCTTGGAGGAGCCGCCGATCCGCGACATCCCGATGGACGCTCCGTCAGCCACGCGCCGTCAGGGCTTGAAGCTTCGGACTACCGCCCGCAAGTCAGTGCGACCCCAGTCGCCGTTGGGAGTGTCTTTGGGCTTCTTGGCCGCCCCAGTAGGTGCAGGACCGTCTTCAGCAGCTACGCCTTCCCGCAGCAGGAGCGAGGAGGAGGAGGAGGACCCGTCCCCGCGTGGCTTTGCGTGTGACGCGAGTGATTAGTTGTCTAGCCCGGAGGACCTTTATCTTGCTTTGTGTTGAGTAGAACGATGAACAAGTGATTGTTGGATTGTATCGTGCCCTTAGGCATTTGTGATACAACCATCCCCCAAAACTACTTTGTTTTAATTGAAAGTTCAGTTGGTTTTTCCTTTCTGTTGTGTGCTTTTGTGGTTGTGTTCTTGTGTTGAGGATGTGGTTTAGTCCCCTGACTCTTACCTGTGCTTTTCCCTCTTTCCTTGTGCTTGCCCGCCGTATTGCAGATGGAGAACGTTGGTTGTGGTCGTGGCCGTGGAAGACCAGGAGGCCGCGGCAGAGGCCGTGGACGTGCCCGTGGACCAGTGCACTTTCAGGGAGAAGAATATGTGGAGCCGTAGGACCAGCAGGGTGCTGCTGGACAGTTGCCGCCCGCCCCTCAGTATGATCCGACGTCGCCCCCACCTCCAGTTCAACCGCCGAATCTGAAGCAGATGATGGTGATGCAGATCCAACTTCTTCAAGCGTTAGCTCAGAACGTTCTGAACCAACCTCAGGCCGCTGCAGCACCGACTCAAGCTCAACCGCCCCAATCCAAGTTTGGGGAGTTCATGCGGACTCGACCCCCAACCTTTGCTGGATCTGTGGACCCGTTGGATGCGGACGACTGGCTCAAGGAAGTTGAACGGAAACTGCACTTGGCTCAATGCGATGAGATAGAGAGCGTGCATGTCGCTTCGCATCAGCTGAAAGGAACAGCAGCCAATTGGTGGGAGAACTATTGTGCTGCGCATGCTGACCCGCAGAATATTCCTTGGTATGAGTTCGTTGAAGCCTTCAGGGCTACCCATATCCCCAAGGGCACCATGGAAATGAAACAAAGGGAGTTTCATAAGCTTCAGTAGGGAAACTTATCGGTGTCAGAGTACCTGAACCGATTTACTCAGCTGTCATGCTACGCGACTGCGGATGTCGCCACTGACGAGGCCAAGATCTGGCGCTTTATGGAGGGCCTTGACCCTAACTTGAAGGTGCAGCTTGTGTCGAACGACTTCCCGTCGTTCCAACATATGGTGAACAAGGCGCTGATTCAGGAGGATGCCCAGCGTCAGCTCTTTGAGACGCGCAAGAGGAAGATGCTGTTCCAGAATCAGCGCGGTGCCAGCAGCTCTAGGCCCCGCACTTTTCCGCAGCAGCAGCCCAGCATGCCAGTAGCCGCTAGTGCACCAAGGACCTCAAGGTCCACCACGCGCCCAATTGGACAAGCCCCTGCCGGCAATGCAGGAGCTCAAGCTCAGAAGAGCGGAACCGCCATGGCAGGAGTTCAGTGCTTCAACTGCCGAGAGATGGGGCACTACGCCAACAACTGCCCCCAGAAGCGTTAGCCTGTCACCCCAGTGAGGTTCAACCTGGGATCGACGCCAGCCCGCGCTCCAGCGCCGGCTCAAGGAAGAGGAACCCCACAGACCCCGCGCACGCCAAGGACTGCCAGGAGAGGACGCGTGAAGCATATCACCGCGGAGGAGGTTCAAGATGCACCAGACGTGGTCTATGGTAAGTTCTATGTGAACTCAGTACCTGCTTCAATTCTGTTTGATTCTGGTGCAACCCATCCGTTCATATCGGAATACTTGGTTAAAAAGCATAACTGGGATACACTACAGTTAAGAAATCCGTTGTTAGTGCAATCCCCTGGTAAAGAATTAAGAACAACTGCTGTTTGTCCGAAAATGGATATAGTAATAAAAGGGGTAAAGTTCCCAGCGAACTTAATACTGTTGGATACTAAGGGAATAGAAGTAATCCTTGGAATGGATTGGTTAACCAAGTACAAGGGTTAGATAGACTGTGCTAGTAGAGCTATCTCTCTTACCAGCCCTGAGGGGATTAGAGTGGAGTTCTTATCTAATCTTGCCTCTAAGGGGGGTAGTAACCTAAACCGGCTGAAGGGTACATCCTTGGAAAATGTACCGATAGTCAATGAATACCCGGATGTGTTTCCGGATAAGTTGCCCGGTATGCCACCAGATCGGGATGTGGAGTTTGTGATTGAGCTGGTACCTGGTGCCGCTCCAATCTCAAAGAGACCGTACCGGCTGCCTTCCAACGAGTTGGTCGAGATGAAGAAACAAATTGAAGAACTGCAAGAAAAAGGATTCATCAGGCCCAGTTCGTCGCCGTGGGGATCGCCAGTGATCTTCGTCACAAAGAAGGATGGTAGTCTGAGGATGTGCATAGACTATAGGTCGTTGAATGAGGTCACAATCAAGAACAAGTACCCGTTGCCTCGGATTGACGATCTGTTTGATCAGTTGAAGGGAGCTCAAGTCTTCTCCAAGATAGATTTGAGGTCGGGATATCATCAGCTGAAGATAAGGAAAGAAGATATTCGAAAAACAGCCTTCACGACCAGATATGGACTGTACGAGTTTACAGTCATGTCTTTCGGATTAACCAATGCTCCTTCTTATTTCATGAATCTGATGAATAAGGTGTTTATGGAGTATTTGGACAAGTTCGTCGTAGTCTTCATTGACGATATTCTTGTCTATTCCAAGAGTAGAAAAGAGCGTGAAGACCATCTGTGGATAGTCTTGGAAACGTTAAGGGAGCATCAGCTGTATGCCAAGTTCAGTAAGTGTGACTTTTGGTTGAAAGAAGTTTCTTTCCTGGGTCATATTATTTCTGCTGCAGGAGTAGCAGTGGATCCGGCGAAAGTAAGAGATGTTTTGGATTGGACGCAGCCTAAGTCAGTCCCAGACATCAGAAGTTTTCTTGGATTAGTTGGTTATTATCGGAGATTCATTGAAGGTTTCTCGAGGATAGCCAGACCTCTTACTCAGCTTCTGAAAAAGGAAAAGAAGTTTGAATGGACTAAAGCTTGTGAGCAAAGTTTCCAGGAGTTGAAGAAGAGATTAACCTCAGCCCCAGTGCTTGTGTTGCTGGATATCCATAAGGACTTTGAAGTGTACTGTAATGCTTCAAAACAAGGTCTGGGATGTGTTTTGATGCAAGAAGGAAGGGTAATAGCCTATGCTTCGAGACTAGGGGTGGCAATGGGGACTCGTTCCCCGATCCCCGGCGGGGAATTCCTCTATTAGGGGACGGGTATGGGAAGAAGTTGTCCCCCGCGGGGATGGAAACGGGGAAATTATTCCCCCGTCGGGGATGGCGGGGACGGGGATGGGGAATTTTTTTCCCCGCGGGGACCCGGTTGGGGATCCGAATTTAGTTTAGTCCACTTTAGTTGTTAGATTGCAAACATATTCACTAGCCTATCATATTCACATTTTCATAAACGGGACAACATAATCTTGAATGAATGCATGCATTCTTTTTTCCCATGCCTATTGATATCATTTTATAGTTAAAATGCTATAAGAGCTCCTCTTGTGTCAAATTTTCGCAGGGATGGGTCCCCGACGGGGCCTCGATACCCGAACGGGGATGGGGATGGGGGGATTTTCTCCCCCGAGACGGGGAATGGGGACGGGGATGGGGAACATTTCGGGTCGCGGGGACGGGGATAGGGAGGCACTCCCCGGCGGGGAATGCCCCCGTTGCCACCCCTATTCGAGACAACTGCGACCTCATAAAGAAAACTATCCCATTCATGACTTGGAGTTAGCCGCAGTGGTGCATGCGCTCAAGATATGGAGGCATTACCTGATCGACAATAGATGTGAGATATATACGGATCAGAAGAGCTTGAAGTACATCTTCACTCAGGCTGATCTTAACCTGAGACAGAGAAGATGGTTGGAGTTGGTGAAAGATTATAATGTGGGAATTCATTATCACCCTGAAAAAGCAAACGTTGTTGCGGATGCATTGAGCAGGAAAGCTCACTGCAACAATGTTAGGGTACAAGAACGCCAGCTAGCGCTTCATAAAGAATTCCGGCGTCTTAACCTGGAATTGGTGAAGGAAGGGTGCATTTACAATTTGGAAGTAAAATCAACTTTGGAAGATCAGATTAGAGAGGCTCAGAAGAATGATCAAGGTATTGCCGACCTAAAAGAGGGCCTGAAGAAAGGGAAACACCCCGAATTTTCAGAAGATGACCAAGGTACTGTCTGGTATGGGAAAAGAATAGTAGTCCCTAACCAGGAAGAAATCAAGAATGTGGTCTTGAAGGAAGCTCATGATTCGGTGTATTCCATTCACCCGGGAGGAACCAAGATGTATGCGGATTTGAGAGAAAAATATTGGTGGTCCAATATGAAGAAAGAAGTTGCTGATTTCGTAGCACGTTGTGATGTATGCCAGTTGGTAAAAGCAGAGCATCAAAGACCCGCTGGTTTATTGCAGCCTTTGCAAGTTCCTGTCTGAAAATGGGAAGAAATTGGCATGGATTTTATAACCGGACTTCCCAAAACTAAATCCGGTTATGATTCCATCTGGGTTATTGTGGACCGATTGACTAAAGTGGCCCACTTTGTCCCGGTAAAGACGACGTATTCTGGTGACAAGCTTGCCGAGTTGTATATGGCCAAAATTGTGTGTTTACAAGGTGTGCCCAAGAAGATTGTGTCTGATCGAGGTTCCCAGTTCACCTCGAGGTTTTGGCAGAAATTGCATGAGGTATTGGGCACAAATTTGAACTTCAGTACTGCTTCCCATCCCCAAACAGATGGCCAAATGGAAAGGATCAATCAAATCTTAGAAGACATGTTGAGAGCCTGTGCTCTAACGTATAAAGGTTCTTGGGATCAGAATTTGCCCTATGCGGAGTTTTCCTATAACAACAGTTATCAAGCCAGTCTGAAAATGGCACCGTTTGAGGCTCTGTACGGAAGAAAATGCAGGACACCCTTGTATTGGAAAGAAACCGAAGGTGGGCAGATAATCGGACCTGATATTCTGAGAGAAGCCGAAGAGCAAGTCCAACAGATCCGTGCAAATCTGAAGACAGCCCAGTCAAGACAGAGGTGCTATGCGGATAACCGTCGACGGGAATTAAGCTTTGTACCTGGTGATCATGTGTACTTGAAGGTATCGTCGCTGAAAGGAATGAAGCGGTTCCGTGTCAGTGGAAAGTTAGCGCCCCGCTACATCGGACCATTCCCAGTGGTTGCCCGAAAAGGAGAAGTGGCTTATAAGTTAGAGTTACCTCCGCAGCTATCAGGAGTGCATGATGTCTTCCATGTGTCTCAGCTGAAGAAGTGTCTCCAAGTGCCGGAGCGTCAAATGCTGCTGGAAGAAATGGAGCTGAAAGAAGACCTGTCGTATCCAGAGTATCCAGTCAAGATCTTAGATGAAGCCGAGCGTCGAACACGCAGCCGGGTGATCAAGTTCTGCAAGGTTCAGTGGAGTAACCATTCTGAGAAGGAAGCTACCTGGGAGCGTGAAGAAGATCTTCGAGCAGAGTTCGCAGACCTTTTTCTTTCTCCGTCTGAATCTCGGGGACGAGATTCTCTCTAAGGGGGTAGGTTTGTAAAATCCTCGTTTTCGCCTTCTGGAGAAAAACCTAATTTAAATAAACTAAATTCAAAATTTGGAGTTTCTTTGGTGTTTATATTAACCTGGCATCCATTCCTATCCAAAATCGGGATTTAATTCCCCTCCGGTCGAAAAATTGAATTTTCCAGTTTCCGTCGGTACACGAAATTTCACCCGAGTCCAAAAATGCTCCAAAAATCCCCAACCCACTTCAATTGTGTTCCAAATATTCCAAAATGATTTTAGGAATCATTCCCCGGATTTTTGGACCTCCGTTCCTATTTTATCTCGCACGGCTTTTGTTTAATGCCTACGATCTGCGCCCGAATATTTAATTCCACAAATTTCATCCAAATTCAGCGAAACCAATTTTATTGGGTCCCAAATAATTCAAAATGGCTCTAGGAATTTTTTCGGAATTTTTAGACCATTTTTCCTAATTTTTCTCTAGGGCGGATTATTCGCGTAAAAGAGAACCAACCGGAGCTTGCCACGTGTCAATGAACAGTGCACTGTCTTCTACCTCCAGCCATGGTGAAGAACAGAGAGCTACAAGCCATGCTCTAATGGCTAGGGCTTGCTTGAAACACTCATAACTCCCTCAAATCAACTCCAAAATGCGAACGGTCGGTTCCGTCATATCCGCAACGTCGATCTCTTGCCATTCCCCACCATCACTCGCCGTCAACCTCACCGGAAACGGCCGCATTCAAGAAAAACCGAAATGCACTTAATCGCCATTATCTCGGCCGTTTCTACTCCAAACGGCGCACCACCACGTCCATTCTCTTCGTATAAGAACCCCCGTCCCGGTGTTGTGAGCCTCCTTTGGCATCTCCCGTTCGTTCATCCACTATATCAAGAAAACCGACGCCGGGTGCACTTTTTCGGTGTTCTTCGCGTTCTTGCTTGTAGATCCCTCTCCGGTGAGACATTCTTCTTGTTCCTTGGTTCTTTGTGACCGTGAGGTAGTCTAGAAGCTCACTCAACAATTAATTTTAGGTTCTCTCAAGAATTGGAGGCGAATTTCGGGGTTTTGTTCATTCGGCTGAAGCTCCGTTCGTCGCCGATTTCATCGCCTTCGGTGAGATTCAACTCGATTCCTTCCTCCAATAGCTCCCTAAGGTTGTTATCTAGATGATCCATGCTTTTGTTTGAGTCGATTCCATGCGAAAATGATGTAAAAATCGAATTTTTGGAGAAAAAATGGGCTCGGTCATTTTTCCTTGGCCTTCTCTGTTTTTGGGAGCCATCACTGCGCGTGCTTAAGATCTTGCCGCCGCCATGGCAGCCGCGCGCCAGCGCTGTGGCCGCACTTACCAGCAGCGTCGCGCCGCCGCGTCTGCCGTCGGCGAACTCCGCCTGCGACCATGGCCGATTCTTGCCACGGCCGGCCATGCCCCACCCCCACCAAGCCCTTCCCAAGCTTCCATGGCCATGGCTCTATCCAAGGTTGAAGACAACCCCTTAGACAATGACAAGTGGGACCCACTTGTAAGAGACACTAGCTATTCCCAAAAATTCAGACCAAGTCAAAGTCAATTTCAGCCCAGTCAACATTGGAATATTCCCGGGTTTTCCGATTTTTTGAAATTTCAAACTTCGGACGCTCATATCTTCTCCGTCCGAACTCCGTTTGACCCTATTCAAATTTCTAAATTCATCTAAAATCAAGACCTACCTGCCAGTATTATTTTTGTAATTTTTAGATTTTATTTATTTTCTGTTATTTATTTATTGCCTCGATTTGCGCGTAGTCGAAGACGCCGCTGCGACCGCCGATTCCGCCGTCGAGCTTTCCGAGTTCGACACCTCCGTCGCGACAAAAGGCAAGTCTCCTTGACGCATTTTGATCCTACGATTGTGAAATGATTTAAATTGTTTACAAAGTTGCATGGCTATGTTTAATGAAATATGTCAAGTACAAGTACTAGTTATTCCGAAATTGTTGATTCCTCCATGGCATTGTTAATCATACTGTAGTATCGAAGTATACGAATATAGCAATCAGAGGGGGGGTGAATGATTGTGCGGAAGCTAAAACCAAATTCTTGACCTATTAAAAGTTCACCCCAAAACAGAACCAAATAATTGCCTCGTTTTCGACAAAAACAGAAAGACAGAGGTATAGTAAAACGCGAATTCCCGGAGATCCAACCGTCGGAACGATCTGAAATTTGGACACAAGAAACTAGATTCCAATACGAATTAAACCCAAAAAGAATCAGCTCGATCGGACTTACGGATCAAAAGTTATGAGCTTCGCAAGCTTGCTGATCCAGAACTTGACGAGAATCAATCTAATCAAAACTTCAAGATTAAACAAGAACGACAAAAGATTGATCAATTAGACTTTGAGAAACACTAGATCAATACCCTAGAGAGGTTTTTGATGGATCAAATCAAGATAAAACTTGAAGAACAAAAACCAATCTAGAACTAGAACAAGCATGCAAACAAGAACCAAAACAGAAAATACTGTAGCGACGTGGTTACTGTAGCACGCAAAAATCTTGGAAGAATTGATCTTTATTTCTTGTCTAAAATACTCCCATCAAAAGAGTACAAACCCTAAAACCAAGCTCAAAGCTTGATGCGCTCAGCTCTACTTGGTTGGATACCCTTCAACAGGAGACAACCCCTCCTATTTAAAGGACCAACCCACAAGGAGTAATGAATACAATTCCTATTCCCTAGAAGGAATCTGTATCCAACACAACTCTACTTGGCCCAACCTGGCCGAGTACAACTCTTGCACGCGTATGGCAACCCTACCATACTCACGTGACTAACACTTTGCACGCGTATGGCCACCTGCCATACTCACGTGACTAACACTTTGCACGCGAATGACCTCCTGCCATTCTCACGTGACTAACCATTCTTCATGTGCACCATTCTCTTAGCCCGAACGTCCCGCATGACATCCTTGACCACCAAGACCTCAGTTCCTCCTGAACCTAGTCCCGAACCTCAGTTCCTCCATGAACCTAGTTCCGGTCCCGTCATCGACCACATTCGTCTTCGAGCAATACCTGCACATGAACAAAACACAAAACGAATCCGAGCACAAGTCCACGACTTGACTCACATTAATCCATGCAACTACTCACATGAGCATTGCATAAAGTCCACTTCAAAAGAAGTATCATGAAATTCTCACAAATTTCATAATCTCAAAATCAAAATCAAAATTCAATCTCAAAATCACTCAAAAACCCATTCACGACGGACCAAAAAATTTGGTCCGGCGTACATGTAAAACTTACTGTTTTTCAATAACTTGGTTTGGCACAACAACCTTCAAAAACACATTTACGACAGACCAAAAAAGTTGGTGCATCGCATATGGAAAACGAGGTTGTCAAAAGCATGTTTACAAAGGACCAAGAAAGTTGGTCCGTTGTACATGGGAGAATGAAGTTGTCAAAAGCATGTTTACAAAGGACCAAGAAAGTTGGTCCGTTGTACATGGGAGAATGAAGTTGTCAAAAGCATGTTTACAAAGGACCAAGAAAGTTGGTCCGTTGTACATGGGAAACTTCTTGCTTTCTTTAAGTTTGGTCCGCCAAAGCGAAACTTCTTGTTTCTTGTCAAATTGTCAAACACATGCACAAGCACATTTTGCAAATCCAATTCTAAGTTAATTTTTCAGTTCAAAGCCAATTTTTCAGCACATGATTTCACAATCTCCCCCTTGATGAAAACATTGGCAACACTACTTAGAATTGAACATTTGGCATTCACTTTACAAAAGATTTTGAAATCCAAAGGATCAAAGACCAAAGTAAGAAAACACAGAATTCCCCTTTTTACCAAAAGCAAAACAAAATCTCCCGAGAATGAAAAATGTGTGAATGTGCAATGCGCCCAAAAATTCCAAAATTCTCCAAACTTCTCCCAAAATTCTCAAATTTCCAAACACAACTCCCCTTTTTCTTCTCCCCTTTTTCATTAAACTTTTCAACAATTCCCAATTTTCTCCCCCTTTGACAATGGATTCATCAAGAGTACAAAAAAGAGAACATGTTTAAAATTTTCTTGTAGCAATGATTTCACAAGGAGAAACAAATGAGTGCCAAGATAGAAGAGGATGAGCTCATTTGATCATATAACCTTATATATCACATAATATGCAAAATACATGATATTAATGTGATTTTTAACAAGTTAGGGAATGACATGTATCTCAACCTCAATTCTGTCAACTATAGCCAAGTACGAAGCAAGATCTCAGTAAAAGAACAAAAGCTCAAAAATTGAAGCAACTAACAACTCTGGGCGAGCAAGTGATTTCAACTCCAATCTAGTAGACCAATTTAATCTTTAAACAGTAAACTGCATGTGGCATGCTTGAAGCATACTTCTTTTATTTCCTTGGATTGGCATGCTTGAAGCATACATCTTGTTTTGAGGGAATGACATGCTTGGAGCATACATCTTATCTTTTTAGGGAAAGCAAGCATGAAGCACATAACTTGAAGCTTTTGCTTTTAACAACCCTTTTTTTTATTGATTCCCTTTTTCTTTTCATTTTTCTTTGAAAACATGCAAAAGTGATTAAAAAGTCTTATGAAAGAGTAAAGCTAAAACAGACTTGCTTCATAGCCCAATTTTGTCAAGAAGATTCAATATCAAGCCTAGAAGAGTAAGATATCACAAAGTATTTAGCTATAGGCAATCAGACCAAGGAATTTCGCAATGTCATTTTTAGTTCAAGTGGAACAATTTAGATTATCATATATTAGCACAATTACACAATATATAAAGAAATATGATAAAGTGAGCTCATAAAGTGAAAGAACTTGGCAAAGAAACTCCCCCTCAAAACAAACCCATTGGATGAACAATCCCAAGTTCTCCCCGAATAAAAGCAAAACGAGAAGAAGACAAAGGTTTTGTGAAAATGTCTGCCAATTGATGTTCAGTATCCACATGATGAAGCACAATGTTGCCTTTTTCAACATGATCTCTAAGAAAGTGAAATCTGATGTCAATATGTTTTGTTCTTGAATGTTGCACAGGGTTCTTAGCAATGCAAATTGCACTAGTGTTATCACACAGAAGAGGAACACTATCCAAAATAGCCCCATAATCTTTAAGTGTAGCTACTATCCAAAGAATTTGAGAACAACAACTAGCTGACCACATATTCAGATTCATAGCTGATTGTGCAACAGAAGATTGCTTTCTAGATGACCATGCAATGAGAGAATTTCCCAAGAAGTGACATGAACCAGAAGTGCTTTTCCTATCAATTCTACATCCTCCAAAATCAGCATCAGAAAAAGATCTCAAACTAATGCATGAGGAAGCAGAAAGCCAAATGCCAAAGTCTTGAGTTCCATAAAGATACCTGAAAATCCTTTTGACAGCTTGTCGATGTGAAGCACGTGGGGAAGCTTGAAAACGAGCACACAAGCACACAGCAAATTGTATATCCGGCCTTGATGCAGTGAGGTACAAAAGTGAACCTATCATGCTTCTATATTCCTTTTGATCAACCGGCTCACCATCTTCATCAGGGTCAAGTGCGCAAGTGCTCTCCATAGGTGTCATGATCGGCTTGCTGTTTTCCATCCCAAAACGATGTAGCAAGTCTCTTGTATATTTGCTTTGATGCACAAAAGTACCATCCTTCGTTTGCTTGATTTGAAATCCCAAAAAGTATGTCAACTCACCCATCATACTCATCTCAAACTCCTTCCTCATTGTTTCTGAAAACTCAGACACTAAAACATGAGATGAACCACTAAAGATAATATCATCAACATAAATCTGAACGAATAGTTGATCATTGCCTTGCTTGAGTAAAAAGAGAGTTTTGTCAACCTTTCCCATTAAAAAGCCCTTTTCAAGTAAAAAGGTTTTTAGCCTATCATACCATGCTCTAGGGGCTTGTTTCAAACCATACAAAGCTTTTGTTAGTTTGAACACATGATTTGGAAACTTTGGATTTTCAAAACCAGGTGGTTGCTTGACATAAACCTCCTCATTTATGTAGCCATTCAGAAAAGCACTTTTCACATCCATTTGATACAATTTGAAACCTTTGGATGCAGAAAAAGCTAAAAGGATTCTAATGGCTTCAATTCTAGCAACAGGAGCAAAGGTTTCATCAAAATCTAAGCCTTCAATTTGAGTGTAACCTTGAGCAACCAATCTAGCCTTGTTTCTAACAACAACACCATCCTCACTTTGTTTATTTTTGAAAACCCATCTAGTTCCAATAACATTAAAATCAGGAGGTGGTGAGACAAGTTTCCAAACTTTATTTCGTTCAAAATTCTCTAATTCTTCATGCATGGCATTGATCCAAGATTCGTCAGATAATGCATGAGATATATCTTTGGGTTCAAAAGAGGCAACTAAAGCAGAATGAGCATGAGTGTCAGAATGAATAAACCTGGATCGAGTGACTCTCTCATTTATGTCTCCAATCATTTGTTCAGATGGATGCATTTTTTGAATGTGCAAGGGAGCATTGGCTTTTGAGACTTCTCCTTCTCCTTCTTCATTTTCAGCATGTACAGATGATGTTGTAGCTTGAGGATGGTTAGCTGTAGGTGATGTAGTAGTAGGTGCCAAGGGTGCTACAGCTTGTTGTGCATTAGGAAGAGTCAAGACATCATCTTCAACATCATCATTATCTTCAAAGATTTTCTCCCCCTGAATGTATGCGTCTGTACCTGCATCACTTGGACTAGTGCCTGGACTAGCCTCATCAAAAGTAACTTCACAAGTTTCCACAATTTTGTTAGTCTCCAAAACAAGCACACGATAGCCACGAGTATGAGCAGGATATCCAAGGAAAAAGCCATCCATTGATCTAGCTTCAAATTTATCAAGATTTCCAGATTTCAAGACAAAGCATTTGCATCCAAAAACCCTAAAGTGAGAAACAGTAGGCCTGTGTCCAAACCGAAGCTCATATGGAGTCTTACCCAATTTTGATCTCAAAAACACACGGTTTGAAACATAACATGCAGTTGAAATTGCTTCAGCCCAAAAGTTTCTAGGAGTATGATGTTCATCTAACATGGTTCTAGCCATCTCAACCAATGTTCTGTTTTTCCTTTCAACTACACCATTCTGTTGAGGCACTCTCGGTGATGAAAATTGATGATCAATTCCTTTTTCAGTACAAAAGAGATCAAAAGAAGCATTTTTGAATTCAGTTCCATTATCACTTCTAATAGCTTTGAGAGCTCCTGGATGATCAATAGAAAGCCTAAGAACAAGACTTCTAAAATGACTAAAGGCCTCATCCTTAGATGCCATAAAGTATACCCAAGAGTATCTAGAAAAATCATCAACAATCACAAGCACATACCATTTGCCTCCAAAGGATTGAACTCGAGATGGTCCAACTGTATCAAGATGTAGAAGCTGTCCTGGAGCGTTTGTCATTACCATGGTAAGAGGTGGATGTGAACCTGCAATCATCTTACCATGTCTACAAGAAGAACATACTAGATTGCTATCACCCTTAAGCTTAGGCAGGCCACGTATAAGATCTAAACCACTTACACGAGTAAGATGATCAAAACCAACATGACCAAGTCTACGATGCCAAAAGAATAAATCTTTAGAAACATTGGCAATTAGACACCTATGCTTAGAAGAAGGCGATGCATCAAAATCAGCTTTAAAGACTCTTCCAAAACGAGAAATTTTGAACACAAGATCACCTGAAGCATCTAGCACTTTGCATTCATTTTTCTTAAAGCTTATCTCAAGATCTTCATCAAGCATTTGTGAGACAGAAAGCAAGTTATATTTTAAATTTTCAACAAGAGCCACATCTTTGAACATAAACTTGTCACTTACCTTTATTGTACCTTTTGCCACAACAGAAGAGGAAGAAGCATCTCCAAAAGTAACACTTTCAAAGACGAGATGCACGAGTGAGGAGGAGAACCAATTCTTATTACCGGACATGTGGCGTGAGCATCCGAATCCACTAGCCATATGTTCTCCTTCCTCGCGAGAAGCCTACATAGCAACAAAACATGTCGAGGCCTCGATCTTGGGGTTAGGAATGAGATTTTTGGGAATCGATCTTGAGACACACGACGCTGTGATAGGCACAACACGAGAATTTTTATGCACAAAATCAGCTTTTCCTTTTCTCATGTTTATAGGAGCAGAAGGTGTTTTCAACACTCTAGGCGCATAGTGAGAAGCAAAGTGTGCTCTTCCGAAGTTAGACCTAGCCTTAGTCATTTCTTTCTTTTCTTTGTCTGGCTAGTCTAAAGCAAAAATCTACTAGATGTCCATCTCTACCACAATGAGTGCAAGTGTACTTAGCATGAAGTTTGGCTTTAACAGTAGAAGCACATTTTGCATTCATCATAGTAGAAGATAAAAAACCAGCAGATTGAAAAGCAATTTTCTTAGGCTCATTAGATAACTTAATTTTGCAAGGAGCCTGAACAACAGTGCGAGGTTTAGTTTCATATGTGACATAAGGATCAAAACCTAAACCTCTCTTGTTTGTGCTAACCTTAGATTGATCCAAAATCATGTTCAACTTCTTCTTGCCATTAGTGAAACGTTCCAAAGAATTTTGCAAGTAATCAACTTTCTTAGCAAGAGTTAAACAATTATTGCAGGAACATCTACTTTTCCTTTTGCTTGCGACAAGTTGAGCATGAGAGAATTTCATGTGAAAGCAAATTATCAGTTAATTGAGAAACCCTAGCATTTGCATCTTTCAATTTTAATTCAAGAGTTGAGCATTTAGAACAAGAAGTTGAACTATGCAAATCATCGATTGGAACAACTAGCATATACAACATGTTTCTCATTTTTCTCATTTAGATGCAACAAAAGAGCATGTTCTTTCCTAAGCAAGGTGAGCTCATTGTAAATTAAGTCACATGATTTGCAAGTATCATCACTAGGAATCAAAGTCTTAAGTCTAGCAATTTCAGCATTCAATGATTCAATAATGAAATCATGTTTCTTAATTTTCTTATCACGTTTGTCAAGCAATTTTCCAAGACGAGCAACGACAATAGCTAATTCATCATAAGAGGGATCTACCTCATTGAAGTCATTGTCGTGGTCGTCTTCGGTGAAGCTATCCTTGCTGCTTGCCATGAGACATAATCCTATCAAATCATGCTTGCTTGGAGTTGCATCATCTTCGCTGCTCTCCGAGTCCACATCGCTCAAATTGACTTGTTCAAGAGCGGAAAGAACTCGGTGAACCACCTTGCGGTTGATGAAGCTCTTCTTCTTCTTCCTATCATTTGAAGAGAACCTTTTCTTCTCCTTTCTTCTGTCGTTGTCCTCCTCCTCCTTTGATGCTTTTCCTGCAAGCTTAGGACAATTTGTGCGAATATGGTTGAGGTCACCACATTCATAGCATCTTGGAGGGCCACCACCACCTCTCTTCCTCATTCTCACATTCTGCAAAGCTTTGTTAAAGCGAGAGGCAAGTAGTGCTAAGTCTTCTTCGGGAATTTCTTCAATCTGTTCATTGGTTAGTGAAGACAAAGAAGACAAAGCAAAGCTTGAAGAAGTATTGTTAGGAGGCATGCTAGTTTGAGAGGATAAAGCAATTGATTTATGTCCATTCTTCCTAGCAAGGACATCCAATTCATGAGTCTTCAGCTTAGAATAAAGAACATCTAATGTGAGTGTGCTCATAGTAGTAGATTCTTGTATAGATGTTACTTTCATCTCCCACACCGACATGTCCAAAGCACTAAGCAATTGTCGAGCATTTTCAGCATCAGTGTAGCTAACTCCAACAGCACGAAGATTGCTAAGAATTTTATTGAAACGTGCAAAGAAGTCATCTACAGATTCACTAGGTTTCATCTCAAAACGCATGTATTCTTTTTTGTAAATATCTTGGCGAACCTCTTTGACAGTGTTAGTGAAGGGAATATGCCCGAGAGGCAATAATAAATTGTTTATTATCATATTCCATGTTTATAATAGATGTTTATTTCTCATGCTAAAATTGTATTAATCGGAAACGTTAATACATGTGTGTTTAATAAACAAAAGGGTTCCTAGTAAAGCCTCTTTTTAAACTAGCTCGTTGATTAACTGATGATCAAGGTTTCCTGATCATGAACATTGGATGTTGTTAATAACGGGGTCATGTCATTAGAAGAATGATATGATGAACAAACACCCAAGTTGGTATAGCAAATACGATCAAGTCATTTAGTTTGTTCTTGTATCAAACACATCTGAAATAGCCCTTTTCCTTAGAACCATGAGATGATGTCAATCACTAACTCGGAAGAGTACTTTGATGACATCAAGCGTCCACCGTAACACGGTGACTATAAAGATGGATTTGGGTACTATGAAAGTATTAGTTGAGGCTCATGCATCAAGAGTGGGATTTGTCCATCCGGATAGCGGAGAGATATACTCTGGGCCTCTCGGTGATATCACATTGACATAAACGCAAGCATGTGACTAGGTCACAAGAATGTTATATCACTAACGAGTAAAAAGTACTTTGCGATAGCGGATCGAACTAGGTATAGTTGATCCGATGATGGGATCCGGACAAGTAAAATATTGTGAGACAAAGGAATTGGTTATGTCATTTACGGTTTACGCGATCACTAGTTCATCGTTGAGTGAATGGGAGTCATTATGGATCTCAGATCCGTGATGATTATTGATCGAGAGGTGTCTCAATCATGTCCATTTTATTCACGAACCGTAGGGTGACACACTTAAAGTTCATCGATGCATTTGAGTGGATAATAAACACCGAGAAAAGTATGGATTGAGTACATGGACTATTTCGAGTATCGGCAGGAATAGTTTAGGGATATCGAATAGTTAAAGGGGTATATGTTAATGTTTGTTAATTAAAAGAATTAACAAATATTAAAATATCTGAAATAAAAATGTTTTATTTATTTATGGGAGAAAACCTTTCATTTCTTGAGTGGGGTTTTAATGGAAACCAAAGTGGGATGTTTTAAAGTGAGTGGAGAGATCACTCATGAAGAGAGGAGGGCAAGGGGCAGCCCCATGCAGCGCCACCCCTTAGCCTAGCCTCCTCCTCCTCTATAAAAGGGAGGGAGGAGCTCCTCTCTTTGTTGTTCATCCATTTGACCCTTTGGTTGGTCCTTTCTCCCTCCTCTGTTGATCCTTTTTCAGCGGTAGCTTAAGCGGCGCTGCTGAAATAGTTTCTCCACCACCACCACTAAGTCGTAGTGTTCTTTGGAGTTTCCGGGGATCCACTACTTCCGCTGCCCGGAAGCGAGGGATTGGAGGTCATCGTTGATCCGTCACGTGTGACCAAATGCGGAGTATTGCGCCGCCGCTGTGGCGCTCATCTTAGCGACTTTGAAGTCGGAGTGTACCTCTACATCAACCACGTTTGTTTGCGGAGCGTTATTCCCGGCTTTTCGGTCTACGAGGGTGAGTCCTTCAAACCGTTTTACTTGCATCTCCTAGATATGATCTTGGTGTTTGGTTGTCGTAGAGAAAAATTTTTGTTTTCCATGCTACGAAACCCTTGTTAGTATCGAGCGTGTCTATGCGTAGATGTTTTGTGCGGTTTAAAACACATGTGGATGTGGGCGTTGATAATCATGTTATTGCATACTTTCGTGTATTTTGGATCATGGTGGCATAGTGGGATTTGAAGCGGCCGGACTAACCTTACATGTCCTCGCACATGAGACTTGTTCCATCGACATGCAACTAGTATTGCATAAGTGGGCTTTCGGTGTGTTTCTCCTACTATAGTCATGATCTAATTTACAACGGTTTGCTAATAATGTTTTTTATCACCGTTGTGGTTCTTGTATTCGTAAGGGTAAACAGTTTTTCCTAGAAAGCCCAAAAACCACGTAAAATATGCAAAAATAAAAATTAGAGGCGTCTAACTTGTTTTTGCAGGAGCTTGTGATGTGATATGGTCATTGATACAAAGATTGTTGTATGAAATGAAATTTATTGTAAATTTAAACAACGTGAGCCATTTTGGTTGTTCTTATTTCTTTCATGGCCTGTGCTAAATATATATGTCCATGTGATATATTGTAATGGAGGAAGACAATCAAGATGGCAGCATCATAGACCTTGGTGCCATGTTAGGTGGAATGATGAAGATCATACCATGTCGCACAAGATGGAGATCAAGTCTTTGAAAGGACCATATCATATCACTTTATTCATGCATGTGATGTTAATCCTTTTATGCATCTTATTTTGCTTGATTATGATCACGTCGATAGCACTATAAGATGATCCTCCAAATTAATATCAAGATAATAATGTGTTCTTCCATAGTATGCACCGTTAAGAAAGTTCGTGCGTTTGAAGCACCACGTGATGATCGGGTGTGATAGACTCGTTACGCCGATACAGTGTAAGCTGATTACACATGCAAATACTTTGGTTCTACTTGGCGAGCCTAGCATGTACAGACATGGCCTCGGAACACGAACCGAAAGGTAAAGCATGAGTCATATGGATGATATGATGAACATATTGATGTTAAGCTTTGAAACTATCTTAGTCTCACGTGATGATCGGTTTAGGTATAGTGAATTTGGTTCATGTAATCACTAAAGATGACTAGAGGATGTTGTTTTTGAGTGGGAGTTCGTAGTAATTTTGAATTAACATTGAACTTAATCTATTATGAACTTAGTCTAAATAACTTTGCAAATATGTTGTAGATGGCACCCCTATTTTCAATTTCAATGTTCATGGAGAAAGAGAAACTAGCCACCAATGGTAACAACTTTACCAAGCTGGGCCCTTAACACGAGGATTCTCCTCGGCCACGCTCAAAGGAGCTATGTGCTAGAAGCACCGCTAGGTGACCCGCCTACCGATGATGCCCCAGGAGGAGAAAAATGTTTTCTTGACTCGCAAGGAGGACCACGATTTAGTTCAGCGGCATTTTGTATGGCCTTGAGCACAGTACGAAAACGTTCGAGAAACGACAATGCTTTTGATACAATGGGAGAGTTAAAATTGATTTTTGACACCCATGCTTTGCAGTAGAGATTATGAAGCTTGAAAAGTTCTTTAGGCATGATGGAGGAAACTTGACTCAAGTTAGTGAGCATGTACTCAAAATGTGGGTAGATAAACTCATAGCTTTGGGAATAACGATCCCCAATGAGCTAGGAATTCATCGTGTTCTCCAGTCTCTGCACCAAGCTATAAGAGCTTTGTGATGAACTACAACATCACGGGGCATGAAGAAGTCTCTCCCGAGCTTAAATCTGAAAAGCTATTGAAGTGGAGATCAAGAAGGAACATCAAGTGTTGATGGTCCAAAAGACTATCGATTTCAAGAAGAAAGGCAAGGCAAAGGGTAACTTCAAGAAGAAGGGCAAATCTGTTGCCACATCGAGAAGAAAACCAAAGGCGGCTAAGTCGAATCGAATGTTTTTTTCTGCAAGAAGGGCACTGGCATGGAAGCGCAAGCTTTGCCCAAAATATGGTCGATAAGAAGGCGGAATGTGAACAAAGGTATATATGATATACATGTTATTGATGTGTACCTTACTAGTACTCGCGATAGCGCTGGTATTTGATCTGGGTTCGGTTTGCTAACATATGTAACTCGAAAGCGAGGAGCTAAGGAACAACTAGCAAGGATGAGGTGATAATGCGGCGTCAGCAATGGATCAAAGGTTGATGTGATCGCCGTCGGACGCTTACCTATCCAATTACCATCGATTAGTTATGAACCTAAATAATTGTTATTTGGTACTGCGTTGAGCATGAACATCATATACGGATCTTGTTTAATGCGAGGCGGTTATTCATTCAAATGCGAGAACAATGGTTGTTCAATTTATATGAATAATATCTTTTATGGTCATGCACACGAAAAGAATGGTTTATTTATTTTGAATCTTGATAATAGTACACATGTTCATAATGTGAATGCCAAAAGAATTAAGTTGAATGATGATATTCTTTGCATATATGTGGCATTGCCGCTTATGTCACATTGGTGTCAAGCGCATGAAGAAGCTCCATGCTGATGGACTTTTAGAGTCTCTCGATTATGAATCATTTGACACATGCGAACCATGCCTCATGGGCAAGATGACTAGAACCCGTTTTCGGTACAATGGAGCTGCAACCTAATTTATTGGAAATCATACATACCGATGTGTGTGGTCAATGAGTGTGTCGACGTGGTGGATATCGTTACCGTTACTTTCACGGATGATTTGAGTAGATATGGATATATTTACTTAATGAAACACAAGTGCGAAACATTTGAAAAGTTCAAAGAATTTGAGTGAAGTAGAAAATCATCGTAGAGAAAGATCAAATTTCTACGATCTGATCGTGGAGGAGTATCTTAGTTACTGAATTTGGCACACCACATGAGACAATGTGGAATAGTTTCACAACTCACTCCTGCTTTGGAACACCACGTAATGGTGTATCAAGGCGTCGTAATCGCATTTATTGGATATGGTTCGATCTATGATGTCCCTTACTGATTTGCCACTTTCATTTTGGGGTCATGCAGAAACATTTGCATTCACTTTAAATAGGGCACCATCTAAATCCGTTGAAATGACACCGTATGAATTATGGTTTGGCAACAAACCTAAGTATCATTTCTAAAAGTTTGGGGATGCGATGTTTATGTGAAGAAACTTCAACTTTGATAAACTCGAACCCAAAGCGGAAAAATCGTCTTCATAGGATACCCTAAAGAAACAATTGGGTACACCTTCTATCACGAATCACGAGGCAAGGTTTTCGTTGCCAAGAATGGATCCTTTTGGAGAAAGAGTTTCTCTCAAAAGGTGTGAGTAGTAGGAAGGTAGAACTCGACGAGGTTGTTGAACCTTCTCTTCATGGAATGGCTAGTGCAGCGCCGGAAGTTGTTTAGGAGTTGACTTCACCAAATGAAGAGGGAACTAATGATAAGGATCATGAAACTCAGAAAGAGAACACTCCAGCACCTCGCGAGGTCAACAAGAGCGCATAATGCTCCACGACTTTTATGTTCCTACTATGAATGTCATGGTAGTTGAGAATGATGACCTGCGGCGTATGATGAAGCGATGATGAGCCTAGATTCGACAAATGGCTAGAAGCCATGAAATCAGAAATGGGATCCATGTATGAAAATCAAGTATGGACTTTGGTGGACCTACCCAATGGCCAGTAGGCCGTTGAGAACAAAATGGATTTTTCAAAAGAAAATAAACGGTGATGGTAATGTGACCGATCTATAAAGCTGACTTGTCGCAAAGGGTTTCGACAAATTCAAGGAGTTACGATGAGACTTTCTCACAGTAGCGATGCTAAAGTCTGTTAGGATTATGTTAGCAATTCTTTGCATTTTTTCGATTATGAAATTTAGCGTGATGGATGTAAAACCGCGTTCCTTAATGGAAATATTGAGGAAGAGTTGTATATGATACAACCCAAAGGTTTTGTTGATCCTAAGGATCTTGATAAGGTATGCAAACTTGATCCATTTATGGACTGAAGCAAGCATCACGGTTGGAATCTCGTTTTGATGAGGTAATCAAAGGTTTTGGATTTGTCCAAACCTCACGGAGAATCTTGTGTTTACAAGAAAGTGAGTGGGAGCTCTATAGCATTTACGATATTATATGTGGATGACATATTGTTGATTGGAAATGATATAGAACTTTGAAAAGTGTAAAAGATTACTTAAGCAGAAGTTTTCAATGAAGGACCTTGGTGAAGCGGCATATATTTTAGGCATCAAAATCTATAGAGATAGATCGAGGCGCTTGATTGGGCTATCACAAAGTACATATCTTGACAAGATTCTAAAGAAGTTTAGAATGGACGAAAGTAAGAAAGGGTTCTTACCTATGTTGCAAGGCAAGGCGTTGAGTAAGACTCGAGTCCAGCTCACGAAGATAGAGAAGTAATGAATAAGATTCCTATGCTTCGACCATAGGCTCATCATGTATGCTATGTTGTGTACAAGACCGAGATGTGGCACATGCTATTAGTTTGACTAGCGTACCAGTCGATCCAGGTTTTGAACTCGATCGGCGGTCAAGAATATCTTTAAGTACTTAAGAAGAACTAAAGATATGTTTCTCATATATGGTGGTGAAGAAGAGCTCGTCGCCAAATGTTACGTCGGCCTAGCTTTGACAGCGATCAGGATGACTCTAAGTCTCAACTGCAGGTACATTTTTGAAATGAATGGAGGAGCGGTGAGTGGAGAAGTTCCAAGCAATGTGGTGGCGGGATCTTCATGACGAATATATTCAGCTTCGGCAGCGCAGAAGCGGTTTGGATGAAGATGTTCATATCCGAACTAGGTGTGGTTCAGAGTCGTTGGACCCGATGGTTATCTATTGTGACAACAATGGTGCCATAGCCAATGCTAAAGAACCAAGGTCACACAAGAATTCCAAGCATATTAAGCGCCGGTTTCACTCCATCAGTGAACATGTCAAGGATGGCGATATAAAGATTTGCAAAGTACACACGGATCTGAATGTGGCGGACTCGTTGACTAAAGCTCTCCCAAGGAGCAAAACATGATCGGCCTGACGAACTCAATGGGTGTTAGAATCATCACAATGTAATCTAGATTATTGACTCTAGTGCAAGTGGGAAGCGAAGGGAATATGCCCGAGAGGCAATAATAAATTGTTTATTATCATATTCCATGTTTATAATAGATGTTTATTTCTCATGCTAAAATTGTATTGTCGGAAGCGTTAATACATGTGTGTTTAATAAACAAAAGGGTTCCTAGTAAAGCCTCTTTTTAAACTAGCTCGTTGATTAGCGATGATCAAGGTTTCTGATCATGAACATTGGATGTTGTTAATACTTGGGGTCATGTCATTAGAAGAAGGACATGATGAACAAACACCCTAGTTGGTATAGCAACTACGATCAAGTCATTTAGTTTGTTGCTGGAAAAAAAACATCCGAAAGAGCCCATTTTCCTTAGACCATGAGATGATGTCAATCACTAACTCGGGAAGAGTACTTTGATGACATCAAACGCGTCCAGTAACACGGTGACTATAAAGATGGATTTAGTACTATGAAAGTATTAGTTGAGGCTCATGCATCAAGAGTGGGATTTGTCCATCCGGATGACGGAGAGATATACTCTGGGCCCTCTCGTTGATATCACATTGACATCGCTTGCAAGCATGTGACTAGGTCACAAGAATGTTATATCACGGAACGAGTAAAGAGTACTTGTCGTCGATGCGGGATCGAACTAGGTATAGTTGATCTTGATGATCGGATCCGGACAAGTAAAATATTGTGAGACAAAAGGAATTGGTTATGTCATTTCTGGTTTACGCTGATCACTAGTTCATCGTTGAGTGAATGGGAGTCATTATGGATCTCCGGATCCGATGATTATTGATCGAGAGGTGTCTCAATCATGTCCATTTTATTCACGAACCGTAGGGTGACACACTTAAAGTTCATCGATGCATTTGAGTGGATCTGAAACACCGGAGAAAAAGTATAGACTGATACATGGACTATTTCGAGTATCAGGAATAGTTTGAGGATATCGAATAGTTAAAGGGTATATGTTAATGTTTGTTAATTAAAAGAATTAACAAATATTAAAATATCTGAAATAAAAATGTTTTATTTATTTATGGGAGAAAACCTTTCATTTCTTGAGTGGGGTTTTAATGGAAACCAAAGTGGGATGTTTTAAAGTGAGTGGAGAGATCACTCACATGAAGAGAGTGGAGGGCAAGGAAGCAGCCCCATGCGGCCACCCTTGGCCTTCCTCCTCCTCCTCCTATAAAAGGGAGGAGGAGCTCCTCTCTGTTGTTCATCCATTTGACCCTTTGGTTGGTCCTTTCTCCCTCCTCCTGTTGATCCTTTTTCAAGCGGTAGCTTAAGCGGCCATTCTTTGAAATAGTTTCTCCACCACCACCACTAAGTCGTAGTGTTCTTTGGAGTTTCGGGATCCACTACTTCCGCTGCCCTGAGCGAGGGATTGGAGGTCATCGTTGATCCGTCGTGTGACCAAAGTGCCGGGCGCCCGTTTATGGCGCTCATCTTGGCGACTTTGAAGTCGGGAGTGTACCTCTACATCAACCACGTTTGTTTGCGGGAACGTTATTCCCGCTTTTCGGTCTACGGTGAGTCAAAGCGGATTTGCATCTCCTAGATATGATCTTGGTGTTTGGTTGCAATCGTAGGAAAAATTTTTGTTTTCCATGCTACGAAACCCTTCTAGAACCCTCATGGTAATCACAAAGAGATTTCCATACCTCATATGCGGATCGAAGATGAACCACACGATCAAAGTCGCTGCGTCCCAAGCCTTGGATGATCAAGTTGCGCGCCTTGCTATTTGCTTCAACATGTGTGCGATTGGTGTCGTTGACGTTGTCGTTTGCAGGGACTTCATATGGCTTGTAGACCTTCTCCCAAATTGTGAAGCCCTGTGCTTGGATGAACGCCTCCATCTTGGCCTTCCAAAACTGAAAATCAACACCATCGAACACACATGGTTTTGTCGAATAACGATCCATTGATCTAATCACCGGTTAAGATAGATTAGAGAAACCTTGCTCTGATACCACTTGTAGGATCGAAGTATACGAATATAGCAATCAGAGGGGGGGTGAATGATTGTGCGGAAGCTAAAACCAAATTCTTGACCTATTAAAAGTTCACCCCAAAACAGAACCAAATAATTGCCTCGTTTTCGACAAAAACAGAAAGACAGAGGTATAGTAAAACGCGAATTCCCGGAGATCCAACCGTCGGAACGATCTGAAATTTGGACACAAGAAACTAGATTCCAATACGAATCAAACCCAAAAAGAATCAGCTCGATCGGACTTACGGATCAAAAGTTATGAGCTTCGCAAGCTTGCTGATCTAGAACTTGACGAGAATCAATCTAATCAAAACTTCAAGATTAAACAAGAACGACAAAAGATTGATCAATTAGACTTTGAGAAACACTAGATCAATACCCTAGAGAGGTTTTTGATGGATCAAATCAAGATAAAACTTGAAGAACAAAAACCAATCTAGAACTAGAACAAGCATGCAAACAAGAACCAAAACAGAAAATACTGTAGCGACGTGGTTACTGTAGCACGCAAAAATCTTGGAAGAATTGATCTTTATTTCTTGTCTAAAATACTCCCATCAAAAGAGTACAAACCCTAAAACCAAGCTCAAAGCTTGATGCGCTCAGCTCTACTTGGTTGGATACCCTTCAACAGGAGACAACCCCTCCTATTTAAAGGACCAACCCACAAGGAGTTCTGAATACAATTCCTATTCCCTAGAAGGAATCTGTATCCAACACAACTCTACTTGGCCCAACCTGGCCGAGTACAACTCTTGCACGCGTATGGCAACCCTACCATACTCACGTGACTAACACTTTGCACGCGTATGGCCACCTGCCATACTCACGTGACTAACACTTTGCACGCGAATGACCTCCTGCCATTCTCACGTGACTAACCATTCTTCATGTGCACCATTCTCTTAGCCCGAACGTCCCGCATGACATCCTTGACCACCAAGACCTCAGTTCCTCCTGAACCTAGTCCCGAACCTCAGTTCCTCCATGAACCTAGTTCCGGTCCCGTCATCGACCACATTCGTCTTCGAGCAATACCTGCACATGAACAAAACACAAAACGAATCCGAGCACAAGTCCACGACTTGACTCACATTAATCCATGCAACTACTCACATGAGCATTGCATAAAGTCCACTTCAAAAGAAGTATCATGAAATTCTCACAAATTTCATAATCTCAAAATCAAAATCAAAATTCAATCTCAAAATCACTCAAAAACCCATTCACGACGGACCAAAAAATTTGGTCCGCTGCATATGTAAAACTTCTTGTTTTTCAATAACTTGGTTTGGCACAACAACCTTCAAAAACACATTTACTGACCAGGACCAAAAAAGTTGGTCCGTGCATATGGGAAAACGAGGTTGTCAAAAGCATGTTTACAAAGGACCAAGAAAGTTGGTCCGTTGTACATGGGAGAATGAAGTTGTCAAAAGCATGTTTACAAAGGACCAAGAAAGTTGGTCCGTTGTACATAGGAGAATGAAGTTGTCAAAAGCATGTTTACAAAGGACCAAGAAAGTTGGTCCGTTGTACATGGGAAACTTACTGTTTTCTTTAAGTTTGGTCCGGCGCCAAAGCGAAACTTACTGTTTCTTGTCAAATTGTCAAACACATGCACAAGCACATTTTGCAAATCCAATTCTAAGTTAATTTTTCAGTTCAAAGCCAATTTTTCAGCACATGATTTCACACATACCCATTGTAACCCTAGGACATTGTTTATACCATGCGTATGCTTATATGGTATCCTTTGCTACGTAGTACGGTAGAACTGCTTAGGACCATTTCCGATGAAAACAACCCATGGGTGGGATTATTCCAAAAAGAATGATTTCAAATGTGATTTGAAAGTTATTATTATGGTTTTAGTACTATTTTTCTAAAATAAAAAGAAAAGGAAAATGGTTTGGATTTGGGCGGATTGGATTGTCGGGTGGGTGCGGATGGAGCACTAGTTGTCTTGTGCAAGTACCGCCCCGAGTCATTTAAGGACCGACGCTTGTGATTGTCCATTCTAAGCATAACCGTACTACCACATGTCTATAATGGTACGGCCTGGCCAATTAATTTGTAGAAGCCTAGCTTAGACTCACCACTCGGTTGAATGTGAGTGCCGGATAGAGGCATTGTTGTTTTTCTCACACGGCGCAAGAGGGGGCTTCTGTACTGGGCGGATGGAACCCTAACAGCGGTGAAACCTCAGCGGGTGGGTCAAGTTAGGTAGATACATTGTAACGGCCTTGTCAGGATATCCCTGCCGACACACCCAAGGAAGTGTGTTAATTGCATGGCATCAAGGGTATATCTTGTCTTGTGGGTAAAGTTGTACACCTCTGCAGAGTATAAACTATTCGAATAGCCGTGCCTACGGTCAAAGGCAAAGCGAAGAATGCTTTCATATTGGTAGACTTTGTTTTTGGTTTTCAAACCAGGAAAGGTGTTCTATTTTGGGATTCGGGAGTGGTTAGAACTCTCGGATGCTATTTGGCGGATAGAGCCAACCAGGTGGATAGAACCTGTTTTGTACTTGACGGATGGAGTCATATGATTAACTTTGATCTTTTAAAAGTTGGCGGATAGAGCCTTTATATTAGTGATGGTGGATAGAACCTCACTGCAATATTAAATAATTCAATTGTTAAAAAGAATTGTTAAAAGTTGCTTTGTGAAACTTACTACTTAAGTGTGATTTAATAAAATGTGGCTTTATGCAAATGAACCCTATTAAGCTTCCTTTGGAAAGCCCCACATGATCATACTTTCCCCGACTTGCTGAGTACTTTTGTACTCACGTGCTACATCAACATTGTCATCATCATAGAATTTTTAAGACGCAGCCGAGGAGGGCAAGTTCTTCCAGGAGGAGTACGAGGAGGATTGCTAGGAGAACTAGTTGCGTTTCTGGTCGTCGCCTGTGGTGTTGTGGCGTTCGCTTGTTCTTTCTTTCGTTTTCCGCTGCTTTGTCTCCGGTCGTTGGACCGAATATTGTAATAAGTGGCCATGTGGCCCATACTTGAATATTTATGTTACAATTTTCGTTATGTTCGGCAATGAAGTATCACTGTGACTGTGTGTACTAGCTACTGATCTGGGACTAGTACAGAAATACACAGGAGATTTCGGATAGCCGATCCGGGGCCTCACATAAGTACAAGGGTAAGTTGCTGTTACTGTCACACCGTCCGTCATACTGGTTGTTTTGCCATGCGTGCCTGGCCAAGTTCCAAGCATGGCGTCCATGCATGCATACACACTATTGTACCGTGTCTATGTATAAAAAATATGCTACAGGAGAAGGCCGGTACACGGCGCATGCTGAAGCTATATGGGCTACATAAATCCAAACAGTACTTGCATGCTACAGGAACCTAAGCCGTGCATGACACAATCTGTTGGAAGTTTGGAACCGAACAAATATTAGGAATATTTAATTAGACTTAATTGTGCAGTATGTATCGGATTAGATTGCGTCAGTTATTTCCTTTGTTTCGAACCGGCTATATATACATATATGCAGTTTATTACGTGTGAGGGGGATTTCATACTTGATAATTAATAAGATAGCTATTTGCATTTCTTAAGCGTTCTTCTCTTATTCTTCCTCATTGCATACGTATTGAGAGGGGGAATTGGGCGACTTCTACCAAAGATTGTTCTGCCTTTCCATTGGGAATTGAGAGATCGATATACTTCACTCGGAGTTCGTAAAATTCAACGAGTGTGATCTTGGCGAATCGAAGAGTTGCAAGTCTATTGCATCTGGCAGCGGGGTATCAACTAGTGTTCCTCGAGAGTGCATGTGAGTATCCAAATCCTATGCCGTGAAGATCGGGCAAACCCCGTATCACTTTCCTTTTCAATAAATTCGGTAATCTTTGCTTCTTTCGGCCCAATTGCTTCGGTGAATTTTCGAAAGCTTGCACCTTTTCTCGCTAAATACGCTAACCTTCTCTTCGATTGCTCGGCTGTTTTGGTACAATTGTGCCAAATCCTAGGAGAAGTCTCAGTTTTCATCGTCTAGTTCTAGCACGGCCTGTTTAATTACTAGACTGATTCTGGTAGTACAAATTGTTACAATTGTTTAATCACGGCGGTTTATCATTCTGAATTTTTTCCCCTTTTGATGAAGAAATAGAAGATGAGCTGAATCTCTCCTCCTGTTGTCCCCCTCTGTATGTGAAAGATTGCATAGTTGTCTGGTTGCATAAAGTTTAATTCTGCAGCCATCGGTAGTAAATCTGCATTACTATGATGCGTGATTGTTTTTGTTAGGAAACTCGGCCCGTCATGGTTCATATGGACCCTTACCAAAACTCTAGATGTAGGTTATAAATAGGAGGCATAGGGTCACCCCATTGTACACATCCAAACATAATAAAGAAGAGCAATTCCTCATATTTGTGTCTCTCGCTCTCTGTCTGTTCTCCACTTTTAGATCTATTAAGTAACCCCGGACTATTCGATAGCGAGGTTGTCTAACACGTTATCAGCACGAGCCTCTACTACAAGAAGAGGAGGATCGTCGACTACAACGAATGTCTACTACCGGTGATTGATCGCTCGATCCGATCTGCAATCAACTCGCCATCAAGCCGGCATCCACTCGGATTGTCGAAAGAAAAATCCTACGCGAATCTATCCTACGCGATAGTCTACTGGAGAATAGATTGAAAAGGTGAGAAACGCGGGATTGATCTAAGCTCGTATGAGTTGATGCATGCATCTAACCTACGTGGCACGAAGCTACGATTGGAGATTACAGCACAGTATGAATGCATTTATAGGGTACTATTACAGAAAGCCATCTACTATCGCGCGCAATGCCTGCGACACGCAGTCGCTGGCGATGCACGATCGGCCATGGAACGCCTCCCGTGGCACGAAGCCGCGCCTGCGTCGCACCCGAAACAACCACAATTGCGCCCGCCTAGCCCGACCCGAAGTGCCTTGCCTCCTCGGTCACGTGCGCTGGCGCTCGAAGCGCCGTACGACCGCTGCGTTGTTTTGCCGATCACTAGCGCCCGGCTGGATTCGAAGTCCAAAGCAGCCGCACAGCCACTGGACCCACACCGGCCTTCGGCCCGAAGCGCACGAAGCACGCCGGAAGCACCGCCACACGGCATGAAGTCATGGAGCCCAAGCATGAAGCTCCGACTGTTGCTACACCATGCATGAAGCACGTCGGCGCGCAACCGCACCCCGCTGGCCCGCCGCACTGGCTCTGGCCGCCCGGCATGCAGCCGCACTCCGGCCAAAGC
This sequence comes from Rhipidocladum racemiflorum, assembly GCA_036346355.1. Taxonomy (NCBI): domain Eukaryota; kingdom Viridiplantae; phylum Streptophyta; class Magnoliopsida; order Poales; family Poaceae; genus Rhipidocladum; species Rhipidocladum racemiflorum. The sequence goes on from CM070570.1 coordinate 63,405,400, forward strand.
GCAGCAAGATCGCCATCACCGCGCAACCCCGGCCACCGTGCAACCCCGGCCACCGCGCGCCCTAGCCCTATCGCGCAACCCGGGCAGTCGCGCTTCGCCGTAGCCGCCGCGCGTCGTCGCCGCGGCTACTGCGCGCCCCAGCCCTGCCGTGCACCCCCAGTCGCCGTACTCCCGCATTCTCTTGTAGCATTTATGATTTTTTCATGCATTTTACAATTATTGCTTCACGTATATTTGAGTTTTCTTTTCTTTCTCTAATATACACATGAAGCACGTCGCACGAAGCGGCCACTAGGAAGGCTGCCGCGCATGGAATGGACCGTGTTGCGCGCTTGAAGCCGTGCCACGCTGATCGCACGAAGTCAATCATACACATGAATCCAATCGCATGCGCGCACGAATCCGCGTGCACGAAGCCGGTCGCACACATAAAACCGATCTCACGAAGCCGATCATGCACATAAATCTGATCGCATGCACGAAGCCGATTGCACGAAGCCGATCACGCACATGAAACCGATAGCACGAAGTCGATCGAGCGCATGAATTCGATCGCATGCATAAAGCTGATCGCACGAAGTCGATCGCGCATATGAATTTGATCGCATGCACGAAGCCTATCACATACATGCACGAAGCTATATTTACGAATCTTTATGAATATTTATGAATCTTGCATTTATGAATCTTGTATTTATGAATCTTGTACTTATGAATCTTGCATTTATCTTGTATCTATAAATCTTGCAATTATTGCTTTCTTTTAGTTTGCTAGAAATTCATGAGAATTTAATTATGCATTTTATTGAATCTAGCAGCTACTTTCTATTAGATTGCACGCAGTAATCTAATGGAAGAACCTTGTGAATGTGCAAAGGTCTGGCATTGTCAAATGTGAGTTTTGAAGAACTGACCTCGAATGGTTAGAACTATCTCACATAGACATCAGATTGCATAATGAATTGCAAGCTGTAGAAGAGCATTTTTTTTTCTCATGAATGAATATGCAATTGATTCTTTATTCTAGTATTCTATATTTGGAAGTAATGTTTGAATTATTTTGCTACTATCCGATTAGAATTATATTTCTTTCATATAGAAACTGTGTAGCGCCCAATGGAGGAAATATGTATTATTGATAGTGGCACAACAAATACCATCTTAAGATAGTCGAAATACTTCCAGACGATCACAAAGAACGCTGGAAGGATTACGACAATCGTAGGCAGCGATACACATATAATAGGCTCCGGAAGAGCCACAATTATATTACCAATGAGTACATCTTTGATAATTGAAGAAACCCTTTTGTACCCTGAATCAACACGCATTCTCTTAAGTTTCAAGGATATCCGCGCCAATGGGTTTCACGTAGAAACCAATGAAGAAAATGGTAAAGAGCATTTCTGCATTGTGAAACACAAGAAATATGAAAAAATGGTATTAGAAAATATCTCTCATATGAATTTGGGTTGTACTACACGAGAATCAATGCACCCGTAGTGTATACTCCTTTGAAGATTGTCGTTAGAAGCTCTGAATTATTTTCTCTATGGCATTGTAGATTATGTCATCCTGGTCTTAGAATGATGAGAAATATAGTTAACAACTCACAAGGTCATGTCATTAATGTTAAAAATTTTCCGAATTATGAAGATTTTGTGCCATGCATGTGCTACCGGGAAATTAATAACTAGACCCTCTATTATGAAAGTGCAAAATGAAATCCCTATATTCCTGAACCGCATTTAGGGTGATATTTGCGGCTCGATTAAGCCCTTGTTAGGGTCGTTTTGGTAATTCATGGTGTTTATTGCTGCTTCCTCGAAATGGTCGCATGTATGTTTGTTGTCAACATGGAATCATGCATTCGCAAAGCTGATCTCGCAGATTTTCCAAGGCAGATGATGATTATTGCACAGCAACTGGAATAACTGTTGAGCACTCTGTACCGCACGTCCATACGCAAAATGGACTAGCTGAAGCACTCATAAAGAGGATTAAGTTTATAGCCTGATCGCTCTTGCAGAGTTGTAACTTGCCCAACACTTGTTAGGGGCACGCAGTCCTGCACGCAGCAGCACTCATCAATTATAGACCGTCGTCCTATAACATCCATTCACCTATGCAATTAGTGCAAGGGGTCATCTCGAAGATTTTCCATCTTAGAAAATTTGGTTGTAGGGTATATGTACCTATACCACCCCCGCAGCGGACTGCAATGGGCCCTCTCCGCAAGTCTGGGATATACGTTGGTTATGAGAGTGCATCCATAATCAGGTATTTAGAACCCATGACTAGAGACTTGCATACAGCCCGATTCGCTGATTGCATCTTTGACGGGGACTGTTTCCCGTCATTAGGGGGAGAGAATCAACCATTGGATGAAAAATACCGGGAAATAATATGGCATTCCACTGGGATCCCTGCGCATGACCCTCGCACTAATGAAGCAAATCAAGAAGTCCAGAAGATAATTGATTTGTAGAATTTAGCAAATGAACTGCCTGATCATTTTTGTGATCTGAAAAGCGTGGTTAAGTCGCATGTACCAGCAAGAAATGCACCAGAGAGGGTTGGAATACCAAAGAAAGCAGAAGGTATCTCTCATCCTGTTTAGAGGCCTCAAAGAAAAAGAACAAAAAATCTGGCTTCTCAAACCCAAAGTACCCAGAGACGTCTGGAAAAAACTAGGCAAGAGGACTTACCACAGCCAATCATGAAAATGCCCCAAAGCAAGAAGGGGAGTCAGTTGAGACCTGGCACTGGAAAGAAGTCTGTGGAAAAGGCAATTCTAGATCTGATTCTTCCATTGAAGGAAGCCGTCGGAAATAATGTGTGCGCACACATTGGCGAAGAAAAACTAAAGGAACTTGCTCCTGCAATGGGAAATACAATGAAGAGCAAGTAGAAGTGCATGAAGCACCCCATGATGAAATGGTCATGAGCTTTGTAATAATAAGAGAATTTATGAATAGAGCAACAGCCAATGTCGATGCACACTTTGCAAAGAAGATTACCACGATCATTGATCATGATTCCGAGCCTGCATCTCTCGCAGAGTGCAAGAAAAGGATCGATTGGGAAGATTGGAAGAAGGCAATCACTGCAGAGTTAGTCTCTTTGAACAAAAGAGAGGTGTTTGGGCCTATGTGCCGTACGCCTCCCCATATAAACCTCGTAGGTCACAAATGGGTTTTTGTTCGGAAGTAGAATGAAAACAAGAAAGTTGTAAGGTACTAGGCATGGCTTGTCGCTCAAAGTTTCACTCAACGTCCTGTGTTTGATTATGAAGAAACCTATTATCCGGTCATGGGAGGAATTACCTTTAGATATTTGATCTCAGTGGCAGTCAACTTGAAGTTGAGAATGAAGCTAATGGATGTTGTCACATCATATTTGTATGGAAACTTGGATCGGAGATATACATGAAAGTACCGGAAGGTATCCCTATCCCGAACCAAGACAGAGCAAACAGAAATCTATACAGTGTGAAGTTAGAGAAATCAATGTATGGACTGAAGCAGTCAGGAAGAATGTGGTACAATCGCTTGAGTGACTTTCTCTACAAGAAAGGCTACACGAACAACGAAGATTGTCCATGTGTGTTTATACAACGATCCCCGAATGGAATTTGTATAATCTCTGTCTCTGTAGATGACTTGAGCATCATTGGGACGGATGAAGAAATTGAAGAAGCATGCTCATACTTGAAGTCTGAGTTTGAAATGAAAGACTTGGGTAAAACCATGTTTTGTTTAGGCTTGCAGCTTGAACATGTTCAAGGTGGAATCTTGTACACCGATCATCCTATGCGCAGAAAGTGTTGGAGAGATTTGGTTTTAAAAAGGTATACCCTGCAAAGACCCAAATGGTCGAAAGGTCACTCCAAGCAAACCTAAACCCATACAGGCCTAGAGAAGAGGGGGAGGAAGTCCTGGGAGCGGAATTCCATATTTGAGTGCAATTGGAGCGCTCATGTACCTTGCAAATAACACTAGGTCGGACATCGCGTTTGCCGTGAATTTGCTAGTACGGTACAGTGCAGAACCCACCAAAAGGCATTGGAAAGGGGTCAAGGACATCTTCCGTTACCTCCAAGGAAGCAAAGATCTCGGCTTGTTCCATAGAAGAAACAATGAATTGAATTTGGCCGGCTATGCCGATGTTGGGTACCTATCGGACCCACATACTGGCAAGTCACAAACCAGGTATGTTTTCCTTTGTGGTGGAATGGCAATTTCTTGGAAGTTATCTAAGCAGACTCTTGTCTCAACGTTGACAAACCACTCGAAAATTATTGCCTTGCATGAAGCCTCTCGAGAATGTGCATGGCTTCGAAGAATGGTTCACCACATCCAGAAGTCACGTGGTTTGAACATGGAACAAACCCCTACTATCATCTATGAAGATAATGCAGCTTGTGTTGCTTAAGTGCAAATGGGATATGTGAAAAGTAACCTTATGAAGCATATTAGCCCCAAGTTCTTTTATGCTCATGAAATGCATAAGATGAATGAGGTCAAGATACTGCATACTAAGTCATGTGAAAATCTCGCAGATTTATTCACTAAGTCACTCGCGGCATCTTCTTTTGAAAGGTGCGTTAGAGGAATCGGGATGATGAGACTTAGAGAAGTGCAGATTTCAGAGGGAGAATTTTCACACACTCCTACATAAATTTCGAACATGAATTTTGAGTACCCAACGTGAATCTAGAAGATTAACATTGAATTTTGGGAGGATTGTACTCTTTTTCCTTAGTAAGTTTTTCATCGAAGTTTTTTTACATAAGGTTTTGATGAGGCAATCCGTGCAACACAGCAAGCGTATGCTATGTACTCTTTCTCCAAGTATTTTTCCTACTGAGTTTTTTTGGAGTTTTGATGAGGCATATGCATCTCGCGGTAAAGAGTCCAAGGGGAAGTGTTAGGAAACTCAGCCCGTCATGGCCCACATGGACTCTTACCAAAACCCTAGCTGTATGTTATAAATAGGAGGGTCACCCCATTGTACACACATGCAAGCATAATAAAGAAGAGCAGTTCCTCCTCATATCTGTGTCTCTCGCTCTCTGTCTGTTCTCCACTTTTAGATCTATTAGGCAACCCCAGACTATTCAATAGCGAGGTTGTCTAATAGTTTTTACCATGATGCAAACTGAAAAATACGTTCTTAATTATTGCACTCAGACTGGCAGGCGGCGCATGACGCGGCAAGCCGTTCGAGCTGTCGGGTAGGTGGTGCATGCCAAGCGAGCGGCGCGGCAGGCAGCATGCAGCGGCACGGCAAGCCGTGAGCCGCTCGGGCTGTCGAGCGAGTGAGCGGCGTGTGACGCGAGGCAAGGGGGCGGCGAGGCAAGTGGTGCAGAGGCACGGGCCAGCACCACAGGCGTTGCGGACATTTAGCACGGCACTACAGTAGATCAGTAGAGGCATCCATTAGAAATTTTCTAATTCCAACGGCACCCTGGTCCGCTTAATGTCCAGGGTTTCCAATTCCTGCAGGTCTCTAATTTTCCCAGGTAGATTCATGATTTCAGTTGTCCTCAGGCTCAAGAATCTCAGCAGGAATGACTTGTGTAAGTTGTCGAGGCGAGCATTCCTCAGACCCTTGGAACATTCTAGACAAGCAATCTTAGTAATTGAAAAATGAAGGACCAAATGTATATGTCAACATCTCCAAATGCAGTGAAGGATCTAACTTGGAACAAGTTGCCACCCACTCGAGCATGGTCTTTCTTGCTGACATTATGGGCTGTGAGCCGACAAATAGTGTCATGTGGCACTCCTACAAACTGTTCACCAATTATATATTGTGATAAAATTTGCCTCTATTAACTTCGATACGGTCACCTCCAACATGATATCATGGGCACGACATGTCTTGGATCTTTCCACTTGTAAGAGACTATCAAAGTAACAACAAGGAAACTTCAACTGAAAACCCGATCGATAAATCTCATCATCAGATTGTAGCGACAAAAGTTTGAGAAAGAGGAACAAGAACAGCAGCGAGAAATAGGGAGAGGAAAGTAGAAAGAAGGAAGTTCACGGCATTTCATTACATGTCTTTCTCAACCCAGAACAGCACTACTTATACTCACGCACTCACACATCTGTGTCCCTATCCATTTCGCCTTCATATCCATCAGCATCTTGGCACCACTGCTTCCCGCTTCTGAAGATGCCTTTCTCCGTAACGCCAGCGCTCGGTTCGTTGCATTGTGAATTCCCGCCTTGCACAGCTCCCTTGACATCACCCTCCCCTGCAAATCCTGCTTGACCCCAAGCAGGCACTTCAGGAAAACTTTGCCTGACAACATAGAAGTCTTCCCAGGTGGCCATCTCTGCCAGAATGCTCGACCATTTCACCAACACTTGAGGAACAGCTGAGTTACCCTTCTTTACTAGGCGTCTATCCAGAATTGCTTTAGGAAACACTGTGTCTAAATTGAGGTCAGCAATTGAAGGTGGAGAATGAAACACGGGTGTATAATCTGGGATGAATGACTTAAGCTGGGAGACATGAAACGCGGGATGAATTTGGCTTTCGGCCAACAATTCCAACTTATAGGCTGCTGTCCCAATTTTTGCAATGACTTGGTAGGGACCGATAAATTTGAAAGCCAACTTGGGAAAGAGACGATTTGCCACTGAAGACTATGCATACGGTTGTAATTTGAGATAAACTTGTTCACCTACTTGAAACTGCCGATCCACTCGTTTTTTGTCGGCCTGAATCTTCATTCTATTTTGAGCCTCATGCAAATGACGTTTGAGGAAAATATCATTTCTCTCTTGTAACAACTCTGCCACCGATTGGTTTGCAACCTGGTCACCATCTGGTATCATCCCATATCTTGGTTCATGACCATACAATGCTTTGAAAGGAGAACAACCCAGGGACGTGTGGTAGCAAGAATTGTACCAAATCTCTGCCATTGCCAACCACGATCTCCATTTCGTTGGGGAAGAAGGAACATCACATCTTAGATACATCTCAAGACACTGATTAACCCGCTCGCTTTGACCATCTGTCTGTGGATGGTAGGCTGTGCTGTACAACAATTTCGTATCCATTGCCGCCAACAATGCATGCCAAAACAGACTAGTAAAGATTTTATCTCGGTCAGAGACAATGGAACGTGGCATCCCATGTAACTTGACGACATTATCCAAGAAGAGTTTTGCCACCTGTGGTGCAATAAACGGATGCCTTAACGCCATGAAGTGAGCGTATTTTGAAAAGCGATATACGATGACCAATATAGTGTCAAACCCGTCCGATCGGGGAAGGCCTTCAATAAAGTCCATTGTGACATCATACCATGCTCCTTTCGGTATTGGGAGGGGCTGTAGCAAACCCGGCGCCCGAGAGTGCTCATGTTTTGCCTGTTGACATATATTGCATTGCTTCACCATATTCGTCACATCCCTCTTCAATCCAGTCCACACAAACAGTTTCTTAATGCGGTGATATGTCGCCGTTGCTCCGGAGTGACCACCCAACGCACTGGAATGGAAGGCATGAATGAGCTTAGTCTGTAATGCTGAATTTTCTCCCACCCAAATACGGCCATGCTGTTTAATTAAGCCATTACAAAGTGTGAAACCATGCTCATCCGGGCTACAAATGGCCAAAGCCGCTAGCAACCTTTGCGCTCGGGAATCTGTTGCATAAGAATTGAGTATCTCCTAAATCCATAAGGGTTGAACCCGTGATATTGCTTGCAATGCTAGTAAATGTCCCACACGTGACAATGCATCGGCCACCTTATTTAAGGATCCTTGTTTATATTTAATCCTAAACTGCAGCCCCATTAGTTTTGTCATGGCTTTGCGCTGCAATTCTGTAATCAACTATTGATCCTCCAAATAGCATAAGCTACGATGGTTTGTATGAATCACAAATTCACCACGGTGTAAATATTGTCGCCACCTTTCCACGGCCATGATAACCGCCAAGAATTCTTTCTCATAAATTGCTAACTTCTGGTTTTTGGGACTTAAGGCTTTACTTAAGAACACAATAGGATGTCCTTTTTGCATCAAGACTGCCCCAATACCAACGTCACAAGCATCTATCTCAATAACAAATTGCTGCTGAAAATCCGGCATTGCCAGGACCAGCGTTTGAGTCATTGCCAATTTCAGTCGTTCAAATGCCACCGACGCCTCCTCATTCCAGTGAAATGATCTCTTCTTCAAAAGATTAGCTCCATAATCCCTCACAAACTTCCGGTAATACCCGGTTAAACCCAAGAATCCTCGCAATTCAGTCATTGTGGTGGGTTGAGGCCAATCAACCATGGCTTGTGTTTTAACTGGATCAGTGGCAACTCCTTTATTTGAAATAATATGCCCTAAATATGATATACTTGATTGGGCAAAAGCACATTTTGACTTCTTCACGAACAATTGATGTTGCTGTAACAATTCCAAAACTTGAGTTAAATGTTCCACATGCATCTCCAGTGTGGGACTATATATCAATATATCATCGATAAAAAACCAGCACAAATTTGCGCAAATATGGAGCAAGAATAGAATTCATGAGACATTGAAACGTGGCCGAAGAATTCGTTAACCCAAAAGGCATAACACAAAACTGGAAATGTCCATGGTGGGTTTTGAACGCTGTCTTCACATCCTTCTCAGCCATTCGGATCTGATGATACCCGGACCTCAAATCCAATTTAGAGAAAAACTTAGTTCCCACTAATTCATCCAACAATTCATCTACAACCGGCATCGGAAACTTGTTTTTAATTGTAAGGCTATTCAACTTTCTATAATCCACGCAAAATCGCCAACTCCCATCCTTTTCCTATACCAGCAGCACCGGAGACGCAAACATGTCAGCGACCTGTCTCTATTTCATCCTTATGCATGGGTGAATAACGATAAGGTCAGCCGTTCACCGGCACTGCATCAGGAATCAAAGGAATGGTATGATCATAGATGCGTTGTGGAGGTAGAGTGTGTGGTTCCGTAAAGACTTCCACATAATGTTCAATGATCTTTAGAATGCTTTCAGGGATGTTATCAGTTGTCGGAAAATCTACAGTAGACTGAACCAACGCCAACGCCCAAACCTCATTTCCATGTCGCCACCTATGCAATTGCTCCCAGTGCATCTCCTGTAATGCTTCATCTGGCCTAGTACATAGACCTTGCAACTTCACCGAAGACCCTTTATATACAAACTCCAATGGTTTGTGCTTCTAATGACAAGTCATCGGGCTGAGCAGTTTCAACCAATCAATGACGAGTATTGCATCATAGGCTCCCAATTCCAGTGCTCTCATGTCCGTGCGAAATGTATGTCCTTGCACCCACCATTCCAATTGAGGCACCAACTGATTGCATTTCAAACGCTCTCCATTGGCGACCAGAACATGTTCTGGTTGAATTTCTTACGTCTCATACTGGATGCGCTCGAGGAAAGAGTTATTGATAAAACTGTGAGAATTCCCTGAGTCAACTAACACCAGCATCACCTGATTACCTACCATTGCTCGCAAGCGCAAAGTTTCATTATCTTCAGTTCCGGCCAAAGCATGAATTGATAATTTGTATTGTTCACGTTCAAATTCTCTGTCCATATCTTCCAGCACCTGCAACGTTCCTCACTAAGCCGTTCTGGTTCTTCTTCCACTTCTACAACATGAACTTGTGCGGTTGGCAAAGGTTTGCAATGATGATCTCTATCATATTTGTCACCGCACTTGAAACAAAGGCCTCGAGCACGCTTGTACTCTCTCAGTTGTCGGGCTATGTTCAAGTCATCCCCACGAGCTTTACTCTGTTCAGCTATGGTGTCGCCTCGGTAGTTACCTGGTAGCTTGAACCCCCCTTGATTCTTTTGTGACCGCCAGCGAAACCTTTGGCATTTTTCTTCCTGAATTTGGGCTAATACCACTGCCTTTCTTACCGACTCCAGCAACTGGATTTCCACCTCAAAGCGCAAATCATCCTTCAGCCCAACAATGAATTGATTCACAAAAAATTCTTCTGTACAAGAATTGTTATAAGCCTTTACTTTATACATTGCAGCTTCAAATCGATTACTATACTCCTCCACTGTATTAGACTGCCGTAACTGAACCAATTCTCTCATAAACCTACGGGCGTCATACATGCCAATTTCAGACTCCACGACTGACATAAAACTGGCCCAATTTCCCATCCACTGCTCATTCTGACAGGCCTGTAACCACATAGTCGCATTCCCCTCCATGTGCATGGCGGCTGCGGTCACCCAAAGTGAATCATCGATACTATACATTTGAAAGTATCATAAACAACGATCTCTCCAAATGCGGGGCTCAGTACCATCAAATTTGGGAAATGACATTTTGGGAATCGGTGGTTTTCTCTCCTGCACAAAAGACTCAGCCCCAGAATGGGACACCTGGCGACTGGTTTTGTGATGCTGGAAGCTGCTTGTCAATGGTGGTAAAGTGCATTTACCCAGCAATCCTGCAGTACTTGCCGTCAATGTTCCCGCATGGGTCGCTGCGGCTGGCTCTCTTGGTTTGGGTGTAAGACCATCTCCAACCATATTCCCTTCATTTCATTCCCTTCCCTGTTCCCATTCCCTTTATTTCCCCTCATCTCCAACAGATTCCCTTTAAAGGGAATTGTATAGGGAAAGGAGAGAGAATCCCTTGCTGGAGGGAATGGGAGAGAGAATCCCAGGCTGAAGGGAACCCGTTGGAGCGCTGAAGGGAATGGGAATTCCTTCACGAAGGGAAAATGGGAGGGGAAGGGACATGGTTGGAGATGGTCTAACAAAACCCGCCTCCTCGCCCTGACGATCCCCTGTTTGAGCCCCAGCTATTTGATTCACAATCTGTGCTGTCTTTGGAACTGCTCCATCAATCCCGTAATCACCATGCAATGCTCTTCCACTTTGGATTGAATCGCCGGAATGGTCTCAATCGGTTTGATTTTCTCCTCAATAAAATCTAAACTGGCTTTCAATGAGTCCCATCTTTCATCCATCTGTCGCCACCGTAACTCATCATACTCGGCTGCTTCCCCCACAGCATCCAACAACAACTTGGTTTGCACTGAAGGTTTTGTAGGTGCCGTGATGCCAGATTGATCAGACCAACCAAAGCAGAAAACGAACGTCTCGGATTAGATCCAACCGAGCGTATCGAGTACTTCCTTGGGATTTTATAGTACGATCACGAACAGAAAAAAATCTCACGAGCAACGCAGCTCTGATACCAAATCTAAGAGACTATCAGAGTAACAACAAGGAAACTTCAACTGAAAACCCGATCGATAAATCTCATCATCAGATTGTAGCGACAAAAGTTTGAGAAAGAGGAACAAGAACAGCAGCGAGAAACAGGGAGAGGAAAGTAGAAAGAAGGAAGTTCACAGCATTTCATTACATGTCTTTGTCAACCCAGAACAGCACTACTTATACTCACGCACTCACACATCTGTGTCCCTGTCCATTTCGCCTTCGTATCCATCAGCATCTTGGCGCCACTGCTTCCCGCTTCCGAAGATGCCTTTCTCCGTAATGCCAGCGCTCGGTTTGTTGCATTGTGAATTCCCGCCTTGCACAGCTCCCTTGACACCACTGTACCCCGACTTTCCCTCGTTGAATTATGCTTCGACCAAGGAGCTCCTTAAAGTACCTCTCGACCACCCATCTTCTCACGAAATTTTTTCGTCTGATCTCATAGTCCTCTGGGTAGATGCTTGGATAAAGGAAACAGCTCTTCAGATGGCTGTCAAGTTATTAAAACTTAGTGTGAGTATTTGTTACATTCCATCAAGGCTTGGATGGTTCCAACTGAGAACCTATTGAGTTGCAGGTGACTTGTCCTATTCTTCATTGGTCCCTTGCTTGCTGGTTAATACTTTTGCTATGTATATTATGGCTAGTGCCAGGCCTCCACATTTCTTTATAATCCTACTTCCAGCATGTTCTAGTTGAAATGGCCTAGTTGCAAACTGGCCATTCAATGGACTTGCGTGATTGCTTTTCGAATTGCGTGGTTGAAGTAGAAACGGTCGTCGTGGCAGGAATGGACGTCGGTGAAGGAGGGCCAGTGGTCATATCCCTGGCGGTGATGTCGTCATCATCTCGTTCGTGCCACCGCTGCGTAATGGTCGCCACCGCAATTCCTGCACCCTCCCGCATTGTATCCGAGCCGATCTTTGTGTGCGCGCATCCTATTTAATACCCCATCGCAAGCCACCTCTCTCTCTTTCATTTTCCTGCACCCGTAGCCGCTGCGAGGACCAGCCACCATCTCACCTTCTGCCGCCGTAGCCATTAACAGCTCCGAAGCCCCACGCCACTGTCGTTCTACGCAGGTGAGCCCTGCCACCCATTTTCGTTGTTCTCTGCCATCTTCTATCCGCGCTACGCATTGTCGTGCCGCTTCCTCGCTGCGCTTGCTCCCTCGGCTGAAGTCGTCTTCTTCACCTCCAACCATCGTGCTGCTTTCTTTTCGCGCTGCACCACACCACCACCGTCGCTTCGTGTCATCGCACCGCACCAACGCCTCAGATTTTGCGTCGCCGCTCCATTCTCCATGCTACACCGGAAGCCGAAGCTACGCCGCCGCCGCTTTCAAAGCCAGTGTTGATGCCAGCCGCCCATTCGGCCGCGCCCCGTTGATGTCACCGATGTCGTCAGCCCTAGCCACGCAAGTGCCACATCAGCCCTAGCCTACGTGTCGCCCAGTTAGCCGCCATGTTAGCATGACATCAGCGATGATGTCATATTTTCCCTTCTTCAAATTTCAGAAATTCCAAAAACGCCAGCCAATCAGATTGCGCCACGTCACCCCCTTTTTCATTTTCCGTGATTTTCTGATTCGAGCCACTTCCAAGAGCCTGTTCTCCTTCGTTCGAGTTCCGATTCCAGTGATTCAAATTTCTAAATTCATCTAAATTCAAGATCTACCTCCTTGTACTATTCTTGTCAATTTTTGATTTTCTTTGGTATTTCTTTTATTTACTTGTTCTCGTTCGCGTGTAGACGATGTCGTTGAAACTCAGCCAACTCAACAGTCAGAGGTGGAATCAATAGGGGGCAACGAAGGCAGGTCTTCCTTGACCATGTTGATCCCACATTTATAAAATGCATATGTGTTTTTAAATTATGCATGCTTACTTTTATGCAATGTATTTCAAATATGGTATTATGGTTTAACTAAGTTCCTGAAATTGTTATGACCCCTTGACATTGATAATTGTGAACCTTTATCACCCTAGATGATACTAGCTATTTTATTTGGTGATTACCAATAGTGTAGCATGGGACGGTAGAATTGCTTAGTCCAGCTTAAACGTTTCAGTATTGTGCCATTTTGGGAATCATTTCAAACAGTGTTTAAACTCTTTTATGAAATTGTGGTAATTGGTGTTGCTGGTGTCATTTAAATAAAATAAAAGTTGAAAAATGGTTTATACCGGGGCAGATGGATGTTTGGAGGGTGCTGGACGCATGAGAATGCTTTGGTAAAGTGAATGTTCCGTCCTAGTCAATTAAGGACTGAAACGTGTGTTACTTTGGACCGAGCACTACCGTACAACAATAAGTCTATATGGGTACGACCTAGCTAATTAGTTTGTATTTCTCATTATTGGCTTCACCATTTAGTGGAATGTGGTGCCGGATAGAGACACTCATAAGGCGCAAGAGGGAGCTTTTGTACTGGGTGGTTAGAACCCTAACAACGGTGAAACCTTAGCGGGTGAAGTTAATAATAAGGTCATACATTGTAAAGACCTTATCATGATCTCCCTGCCGCACACCAAAGGAAGTGTGCATGGCAACTAAGGATGATCATGTCTTGTGGGTAAAGCTGTACACGCTCTGCAGAGTTAAAACTATTTAAGTAGCCATGCCTATGGTCAAGGGCATGCGAGGTACGCTTTCACATTATAGATTTCATGGTTTTGTTTTAAAAATGAAAATGATGTTTTGGGAATCCGTGAGTGGATGAACACACGAGTTGTGGTTTGACGATTGGAGCCAGTCGGGTAATTGGAATCTATTTAGTGTCTTACTAAATTAAATGTTTAAAACTACATTTGTCAAATGATGCTTTGTGAAATTACTAGTGGTATTTAAAGTTAAGCATTGCTTTGTGCCAAATGAGCCATATTATGCTTTCATTTGTTCAGCCTTGCATATAGTGATCATGCATTAAGCTTTCAAGGCTTGCGAGGACGGTTGTGTACTCACCTTTGCAATATTCCCCACTTTCCACAAAGGAGTGTGAAGAAGCAGAAGGTGACTACGAGTACTATGCTTATGGTTTCGATGAAGGAGATCCAGAATTCTAGGATGTGCGCCCCAGTCAATTGCCTGTTGGGCACATGGATGGGTTTATCTCGCTATCATTTATTTTGTTTCCGCTGCTACTTTATTGAACTCAAGCCATGTGGCTATTTATTTGTAATTGTTGACCATAAGGTCGGTACCTTTTATTTGAGTTTTAATATTATTTTTGATTCGTGATATGGATGTGTTATCATCACTGTTCTCACTGTGTGCACTAGCTTGATCCGGGAATGGTGCAGTTATACACAGAGGGTTCGGATTCGGAAATCCAGTCCCGACAATAGGTGATTATATTGCATTGGTGAGATTTGTCTTTCTCAATTCAGGCAGTAGTTAAATATATTAAACTGATTCTAGTAGTATGCACATTGTTAAATTAATGCTTCTCGTATATGGCAAATTTGGTGGAAGTTACACCGCATATTTAATCGGTGGTTGTGTACCATTTAAGTAAAGCATGTGCAGCTAGATTTAATATTTAAATCTCAGTTAGATGGATCTTATGCGAAGAATATATGATTACTTGTTGGTTTGTATGTGTGGAATATCGTAAATCCTATAAATGAGGAGGCAAATTAATTAGGTAATCATATAATTCGTAATTTGAGAGATTTTGCTCAGTATGTCACGTAGGTAGATATTGTGTAGGCAGTCCTACAAATCAAATTAGTATATCTTCATAAGTTGTCATACCAAGTAAATAATATAACTTGCATAGGAGGCTTATATTTATTTGAGCGTTTGTCTTATAGAAGATATACGATTGGCTCAGACAAAATCCTGACATGCATCATCCTCATAAGCATCATTCCCATATGCATGACCTTTTATGCAATACTTATATGTATGTTGTTTGTACTAAAGAATAGTAACTTTGAATTTATTTGCTTGTATATATGTTGATGTTGGATTTTATGCGCAAATCGTGGGACGATGTGAGAGGTCTGGGACTAGGTGACGTAATTGGTACTCTGATAAACTAAAACAAAACCAATTGTTCAACAAGCAAGGCAAGCACCCTCCTTTGATCATGTTGATCCCGTATTTTACAATGTCTATTTTGTTTTATCAATGTATTATGCATGCGTGTAATTTCTGTAAAAATGCTATGTTGTGGGAATCAGTAGTTGTAATCCTAAGAATTGTGGGATTTCCTTAATGATGTTGACATGAGGACCTTGATGAACCCTAGCTAGGTTTAAACATTCCATAAAATATTGAATGGGTATAAAATGAATAATAATTGCATATGCTTAGCCATGCTATAGAAGTTAATAGGATGGGAATGCAACCTCTCAAATTTTGGTTTATGTTGGACATGATTAAAGGTTGTGGATATTTTGGTAAAAATAAAAATAAAAATGTTGATTTAGACACGGGCGAGATATGTTAACTGGACGTACAAAAGATAGACTTGTACGGTGCAAGGGATGGACTTGCATTTAGTTAGGAGAAGATTTCGCCTGAGTCAATCTAAGGACCGAACTTGATGCTATCAACTAAGTCAATTTGTGCAACAACACGTGCTAGTATGGGATAGCCTTAACTTTTCTTTTTAAATTTTGTCCGAAATTTATCCGAAATTTCCAAATCTCGCCGAAATTTCGGATTTCGGTGGGGTCCAAGATGAAGCCCGAAACCGAAATTTGGAACCCTGCCTTGTACCCTAAGAAAGCAGATTCAGTACTGGGTTTGATGTTCTGAAGACTTTTTTGTCATCGATGAGGGAGACTTTCCAAAGGTCAAATTTCTAGAACATTCTGTGCCAATGGTTGAAAAGATCGAGCTATCAATAGCACCATAAAAGGTCTTGATGGACAGAAGAATCTTGAAAATCTGAAGTGTTCCTTCGAGGTCCGGATAACGATCCCTTTGAAGATACAGTAGACCATGTAAAAGTGGCTCTCAGAAACCTTCCAAGCGATCGGAAAGGCCATCAGTTAAAGTGATCAAATAACTAGAATGATGAATAGCCTGTAGAGCTGCAGGACAAAGTCGTGTGTTTATGGCATGGTCTCTGTGATATATTTTCAGGTTTCCATAGAAGAATGGTTAGCCATGTCAAGAGTCAAGACATCTCTATTGAGTCATGTGCAGACATCTCTGTTGAATAACAACCAAACAGAAACAATATCTGTCTATATTTTCTTGTTCTCTTTCTCGTTCATCCAAATGTTGACCATAAGTGGCTTCTTATGCGAGCTGTCTCTGTATGTGCAATCACATGATTACTATCAGAAAATTCTTCTATTCAATGACTTGTCCAAATCATGTACAATATTTTGGATTTTCTTCAGTTTGAGAGAATTCTCTATGTTCATTCTCAGCAAAAGATTCGCATTAGGAAACTGTCCATTATTCAATTTTGTGCTACTAAGCTCCCGTGTAGTAGCTTTCTTTATTTGATCTCCTCTATTAATCGCGATTGGCAAATATGGGGGACACTGACTTGTCCAGTAACCCAATGATATTTGATTGACAGCATCAAGGAATATCCAGGATCTCAGTGCTGAATGTTAAACTGGATTACAGCTTCAGTTTGTGCTAAGGAAGTGTAAGCAGTGAGGAATTCCATATTAAGGCCCGCTACAAATGCACGATTGTTGGAAATGCCGTCCTGGCGCTCACTTTCATGCTAGGATCGGATGTAATCGATTCTCCCGAATCTCAACAATGATCCGATAGTCCTAGATTTAGGTGATTTCAGCAATAAAAATATCCAGATGAAGTTTATCAAATCCCATAAAAAAAAATAGTTGAGTCAGCAGGAAGAGGGAGACTAAAGGGTATTTCAAACAATTATGCACTTGTAGGAGGCATGTGCCACAAAGGTACATGTAGGGGTTAATTCAAACTCCTATCGACTTTTAGGGGAATTTGCAATTTTCACTTGTTTTTATTACTGTACTTTGCACAAACGGGAGGTTATGATTTTTTGTGTTGCATTGTATATTGCCTTTGGAAATTAACAAAAATGTTACGTGTTTGGTTTAAATTTCGAATAAAGGGCCATTCGCTTCTGCTTCGCCCTAGGCCCCCGAAATGCCCTGAGTCGTGGAAGGATAGGGTGTCCCATATACATGGTTGCGCTACTATTTGATGTTCGATTTGTGTAAGCATATGTAGGGGCGGATTCAGTATTGGGACATGGGTATACAGATGTACATCCAAAAATTTTGGCAAAAAAATCAATATTTAATATGTATATTACATGTATATACTAGAAAGGATGTTGAAAATACGAATTTATAAGTTTCTGCCGGTCCAAACACTCCAATCGCAATCCACAGCTGGGCCCAACCTTTGCACTGCACAGCCCAGCCCCAAATCCGCCTCACATCCTTCTCTTTTCACTTGCTCATGACTAGTCAGGTCCTGTGTGGCCGTGTCAGGCACTCCTGCGGCACAGACAGTGGCAGCTCCACCTCTTGACCTCCACTCCTCCAGATCCACATTCATTGGGTGTTGGCACCGGCGCCAACGCGCCGCTCAGCCTCCAGATCCATCGACACTGCTCCAGATCAGTCGACGGCACTGCCCGCCTACCCCTTGTGGGCTGAACTGCAGAGACCAGAGGGCTAATAAGGCTTGAGCTGCGCTGCCGTGGAGGCGAGGAGGGCTGACGGGCCAACGGGTGAAGTGCCAGAGCTGTTGTCGGGATCCGAATCTGCAAATCCGGACCCTCTGTGTATTCTGTACTAGTCCAGGATCACGCTAGTACACACAGTTAAACAGGGATGAAGTACCACAATCATACACAGCGGAATTAATAATAAAGTACTTCAAACATTAAATAAACTGGTTACAAGACCTTAAGGTCAACTTACAAATAGTCTGCCACGCAGGGCTTACAATAACAAAAGTAAATAATCAGCAGCGGAACAAAGAACATCGGTGACACCCAACAGTATGCCACAGGCAACTGACAAGGTTCAACTCCTAGATAACTGCCACCTCGCGGAACTTCTCCTCCTTTGAAGTTGTAGTCTTCTCCTCAGCTGATGATTTTGTTGGAAGCAAGGGTGAGTATACAACATACTCAGCAAGTCATGCACAGAAGTGCAATCCTATTACTATATGCAGGGCTTCTTCCAAAGGAATGGCTTAAGTGGTTGTTTTGCCTCAAATAGCATTTTGCTTTAATTAAATAACCTTAATAGATTTAAAAGCAGTAAAACCATATTATATAAAAAGTTATCAATATCTTTTTAAACAATTCGGCTCAAAGCTCTAATTTACTTCAGCAGTTATCTCTGGCACTCGGCCACCCATTTCCACATTATTTTAGAAAAAATCTAACCCTTAACTGTAATCCCCGAGCGTTGTCCAGTTCCGTGGACTCGGCTATTCGAATAGATTTTTACACACTCTGCAGAGGTTATGCACTTTACCCACACGATACAGTCAAACACCACGAAGGCGAGTGACAGTAACAAAGCCTTTCCGAAACTTCCATCCTCACATGCGTACTTCCCGATATTGTTCCCACTGTCCCTTCCCTTTTGTGGAGCGGAAGTACAGGGCCAACGTATACCGTTGAAGAGATGTAAGACCATTACGGTAAACACTACACCCTTCTTTCCACATTCATAGCTACAAGAACCACACCGAGGTCTCACATGCTAAGACTTGAATCATACTCAACTAGGTCCGCCCCATTCTGAGACATGTGGTTGCATGATTGGCCCAGTTCAAAGGCTTGCAAGGTTAAGTCCTTAGGGTGACCGTGGCAAGACTACCCAAAGTTCACAAAACCAAATTCAATCAACATCTCTCCCATGTGCCACATCGGCCCCCCCCCCATTCATCACTTGCCACTTGCCACAGTCTAAACCATTTTCCCACCCGGTTTGATTATTGTGCAATACATGCCAACAATAATACCAGTTACCATGTAGAACCAAAAAGGTACCTACACTTCACATCATCATGTAGCAAGATTACACTGATTCCAAAATTCATTCCGTATATCATTAGTCAATATTATTTTGCCATTTGAAACACATTTCACGTAAGCATGGCTAAGCAACTATTCACGGTCTAGCCTCCCGTGTTGGCACAATCATATCATCCAACTATTTTAACCCAACTTAAGGTGACAATGGAACACATGGTATACAAAAATTAACACCAAGGGTGGAATTAACAATTAGGTTATCTAACTACTTAGCCCAAATTAAATTATTCATTTTAATCAACATAGCATGCGTAATTTAAATCAAAATATATTTCAAAAACTAGGAGCAATATGGTCAAAGCACAACTTGCCTTCGTAAAGCAGCGAGTCTTGGTCTGAAGCTTGATCTTCGAAATCCGTGTCCTCACACAGCTCGACGTCTACGCGTAACAGATAAAGAACCAGATAAACACACAAAACTACGTACAAACACACATTCGAAAACAATGCTACAAATCAAACTATCTTATAATCCCCATGCAAGTTTCTAAATAATTATTTTTAGCATTTTCTAAGATTTATAAAATTTATTTTGGAATTTTTGAACGTATAGTTTAAGAGATACAAAATTCGCAAGTTTTGACTTTCCGCGAATAATTTAACAGTATAGATTAAATTATAAAATTTCAGTAAAATTAACATAGCTAGGTATTAATTTTTACTAATTAACAAAATTTGTTGCCAGCGATTCGGAGTTAGAACGAATTTGTAACGAAAAAGAGAAAATTGGCGATTCCCGGAAATTAACACACACAACTAGTTTGCGTTTCTTTTCCTGCATGACACTATTCATGTTGTATAAGTATATACTTCAGTTCGGCTAGGCTATGTGAGAAACCGAAACAACATATAAATTACGTATTTAAATACATATACCCCTTAATACAACCTTATAAATGCATATAGAAAATTTATACTTGTGAACCGGCCGAATATACATATTCAGAGCTGACGAATATACCCCTACGTATACATACTGCTAGCGTCTAATAACAGAGAATACCGAATCAATATGCTACGATATATATATTTACATGCGTAGCAACCGAATATATATACGCGCGACTATATTTACACGTGAATCGACCAAGTATACCTACATGTAGACATGGATAGGCGCAGGCTACAGAATACATCCGCCTAAGCTATACGTATATATACTAACATATATATATACACGATTACTTGTCGACAGGATCAATCGATCAATAGAGGTAGAGTGCGCGCAAAAGAAATAAAAGAGTACCGATCGACGACGGGCAGTAGCGCGGATCATCGACGCGGAAGAAGGCGAGGCCGGAGAGTGCGACGGCGACGGTGACAATGGCGGAGGCGACTTCAACGGCGGCGGCAGCGTCAACGACAACGGCGATGGTGGCGACGGCGACAACGGCGACGACGACGATGATGACGACGACAGCGGCAACGCGGCGACGGCGTAACCGGCGGCGATGAGACGGCAGCGGCGATGCAGGGGAAGGCGAGGTCGGAGACAGTCGACAGCAACTTGCGGCGCACGGCAGTGGCAAGCAAGCACCTGGAGGCGGGGCACGCGTACAGGATGAAGATGAGACACCGGCGGCGCCGTCGGTCTACCGAGTCGAACGCGATGCCACAGCTGAGGCGTGGCCAGGAGGACGCTCAAGATCGGGGAGAGGAAGCAATTCCAGAGAGGAACAAATGATCAAGAGAAACACGGTTTGGAGAAGAACCAAGAAACAAAAAGAACCGGCTGAACGTTCATTCCTTAAATAGCTGGAAAAGTATAGAAGGGATTCAAGTACGGAGGAAATGAAGGAGAAACGGCACGTGAAATCAGTTTCAGAAGTGTTCGTGCATGCAAGGGAAACGGATGGAAGAGAGATGGCATGCATTGACGTTAATTAGAAGGCACAAACAAACTTGAAGTCCATGCCATAATGTCACACGTAAAGGAATGAAGGAAATGCTTTGCCGTTACTTTTTTTTTTTGAGGGAAAGCCATTCGGCAGAATTTATTGATTAGCAAAAATCGTTACATCGTTTGCCAAAGCATTCAAAAGAAAACTAGGAGGCTCATCGACCCACGTACAGTCCTTTTTAACATGAAAAGCCTTCCTAGCAAGCTCGTGCGCAACTTGATTTGCCTCCCTATTACAATGAACAAAAGAAACATTCTGAAAACCACTCCACAAAGAAATGCATTGATCATAAATAGCCGCTGCCGTAGTCGCCGAGAAACCTCCATCATGCATCGTCTTCACAACCAACATGCAATCCGTTTGGATAATGAATCTATTACACCCTAGACCCTGCGCCAGGACTAACCCTTGCTTGAGGGCCTGAGCTTCTGCCATTTGTGCATCTGCCACATGTGCTAAAGAGCTCATTGCTGCCACTATACAACTTCCCCCCGAATCTCTAATAACCGCGCCGGTGCTTCCCATCCCCGAGTTTGCATCAAAAGCTGCATCAACATTCACCATTAGCATACCCTCGGGGGGTTTCTTCCATCCTTCGCGGATTACCTTTGTATTGATATTTGCTTTCGAGAAGTTGCTTGTCAGTGCTGTGATCTTCATGGCCGAACTGAAAGGCGATTGGATATTCTCTCCATTTACTAGTTGTCTTCTTTCCCACCAATTATACCAAGCTCCTGTTAAAACCAATTCTGCAAAACCCACATTATTTAGAGAGGAGACTTTCCCCCCTACACAAATTATTTCCTCCAGATGCACTGATCCCGATTGATCTGTTTGCAAAATCTTCTCAATTAAGTTCCAGACACCCAGGATCTTCCACTTTTTTTTCGCTCTGTCACACAAGAAAAGTACATGGTTTAAGTCCTCACACCCTGTCAAGCACACTGGGCAGCCTCCTTGATTGCTAATATGTTTATTAGCTAGGATACCCCGGCATGGGATCATCCCATGCAGCACCCGCCAGCCAAAAATCAAGATTTTTCCCGGTAATTTGAGCTTCCAAAGTTTGTCCCAAACTTTATTCTCTCCAGCTCCACTCGCCTGGGCAATTGCATTAGTTTGTTGGCAAAAATTATGCTCCCACTGAAGATGATAAGCATATCTGACTGCAAACATCCCACTCTTTGTAAAATGCCACGCAACACAATCTTCTCTTCCCTGGGCTAAAGGAATTTGTAAGATGGAGAGGGCGTCAATTGGCCAAAACAAATCGTTTATCAAATCTTCATCCCAACTTCCATCTACTGGGTTTATCAGTTCATTCACTGTCCTCACTAAGTTATTTCCCCTCGGCGTCAAAATCTTCAGGTTATGGCTCGAAGGGATCCAATTATCTTCCCAAATATTAATATGAGATCCATCACCAACCCTCCAAATGCAACCTCGCTTAAAACATTGGACTCCTGCCAAAATACTTTGCCAGGTATAAGAGCTCCCCCCCTTTGTTTTGCATTCAGAAGCTTACCATCAGGGTAGTACCTGGCTCTCAAAGCTCTTGCACAAAGTGACTCCGGATCACTCAAAAGCCTCCAAACTTGTTTTGCTAACAAAGCTACATTGAAACTTTTCAGATCCCGAAATCCCATACCACCTTTTGATTTCGGTGTGCTTAGTTTCCACCACGCACTCCAATGAATTCTTCTATGATCATTGTCATCACCCCACCAGTATTGAGATATGGCATCAGTTATCCCCTTACAAATTTTTACTGGGATCTTAAACACCATCATCGCAAAGACTGGCACGGCTTGAGCAATGGATTTTATAAGAACTTCCTTTCCTCCCATGCTAAGCAATTTCTCTTTCCAACCTCCTATCCTTGTTCTGACCCGGTCAATAAGATGATGAAAACAATCACTTCTATCAGCCCCTACCAGAGCCGGCAAACCCAGGTACTTATCGTTTAAAGCTTCTGCCAAAATATTCAACACTTCACAAATCTCCCCTTTTAAAGCTGTGTCTGTGTTTTGACTGAAGAAAATGCTTGATTTTGCCTCACTAACTGAAGGACCATGTGGAGGTCCATCCATTTTTGTGATGAGTATTTGACTTTATTTGAGCAAGGTGTGCTCAGGCTTGAGTTTGATTTGACTCGGTATTGCATGTTTCAATTAATGATAATTGTGGACTAACATGCAGGAAGAAAAGGTATGTGCATTGTGGTATGTGCAAAATGGTTTGTTCCTTGTGGTACAGGTCCCTGAGGCAGCTATGGTCGTTGGTGAGTACCGGGACTAGGTTGGGAGAACCGAGGTCCAGAGCGGT
The DNA here is from genome assembly GCA_036346355.1 of Rhipidocladum racemiflorum. Lineage (NCBI taxonomy): Eukaryota > Viridiplantae > Streptophyta > Magnoliopsida > Poales > Poaceae > Rhipidocladum > Rhipidocladum racemiflorum. Next base: position 63,428,911 of record CM070570.1, read on the forward strand.
CGAGGATGCCGACGAGATGGTTGGGCTCAAACCAGGTTCACTTGGACGTCATGGAAATGGACTTGAGGTGGCTCAAGGTTTCCGGTTCGGGTTGGAGGCTCGAAGAGGAGGAAACTGAGCGGTCAAGTCCGGCGGATGAAGGCCCGTTGCATCGGGTTGATCGGGTTTTGTTTAAAACCCATGTATAGCCAATGTGGCCCATGTAAAGCCCATGTGTGGGGTGAAATGAGAGGGTTAATCCTAGCCCTTGGTGGAATGCCCTAGGGTTTGGGACTCATCCAAGGGTGGTAGGTGGCCCTAGAGTAGTATAAATAGAGGGGGAGGGGTGTCCTCCTCACTTGAAGGTTTGAGTTGCTCCTTTGAGCTTTGCCCACATGAAGTGAGGCTTTGTAAACCTTCCAACCAGAAAATACAAAGATTTTCTTTACATTTTTGTGAATTTAAATTCCGCATTTACATTATGTCTTTACTTTACGCAATTTAAATTCAGCATTTACTTTCCCGCATGTAAATTCTCGCAATTTACTTTCTATAATTTGGATTTGCTCCTCTCCTTCTAAATGCTGTTGATCAAGGAGGTCTTGAGGGTGCTCATTTGGTTTTACATCCTTCTTGCACCCTAGGATAGACTAGAGATCAAGTTTCTATCAAGATTGCAAATCTGTCCTGAACTTGTTCTTCGCGCAGCAGTCAGTCTTTGATTTTTAGAAAAATATATAAAAATCTTTCTTGATTGATTCTTGTTGGAAAAGGTGCTTGACTCATATACCCATCTGTGGAAAAATTTTGGAGTCCACTGGATGCACCATTTGGGAGCTGTGAGGTGAAAACCGAGCACCAAATTTCCTGATTGAAAATCCTGACTGTTCGTAGTTCTTGATTTTTCCTGATTTTTGTAGAAGGATTTTGGTGGTGATTTTTGGTGGAGTGCTTCACGACTCAACAGCTCACAGGCTGAAAAATTCCCAAAATTTTTGGAGCAACAGAAGTCCACCATCCACCTGCTCTAATTGAGGACAATTCCTGAAAATCTGCTTTTGCTTTTCTAAAAGAGGCTTTTGTGTTTTGGCTTGATCTCTTTTAGAAAAGAAGTATTTGAATTGATTTCTCTTTGCTTTGGACACTTGACAACCAGAATTTGTGATTTAAATATCCCTCACATGATTCATGGTTTCCATCCATGTAAGCTAGGGATACACATAGTTGTCAAGTCGTTCCGATTTTTGCGGGTTTCGCGATTTTAAGGAGCTTCGGTTTTCTTTGCGGGATTGTTTGGAGTACGTTGAGTAGGGGATATTTTTATTTGGGATCATTCACCCCCCCTCTGATCGCCATCTCGGTCTTTCACTAACCTTCTGTCCAGAAGCCGCACAATATCTGTCAAGGAGCAATCTCAGATTTTCTGCATTTCTTCTATCGGCATGCATCAAAATCAGAGAGTCATCAGCAAACAGTAAATGCGAAACTACTGGAGCGTCACGACAGATTTTAATCCCCTCCAAATCGCCCCTTCCTTCTGCTCCTCTCAACATGCTTGATAAACCCTCTGCAACCAACAAAAACAAATAGGGGGACAAAGGATCTCCCTGACGTAAACCCCTTGTTGGTGTGATAGTATCCGTTTCCATCGAATTTACTCTGACTGTATACTGAACAGATGTAACACAAGCCATGACGATCTTTACCCAACTGCGATCAAATCCCAGCTTCAACATAATTCTTTGTAAGAAACACCACTCAACCCGATCGTAGGCTTTATGCATATCCAGCTTGATTGCGCACAACCCTTTTTTCCCTCTTTTCTTCTTTATTGAGTGAATGCTCTCATAAGCCAACAAAATATTGTCGGTAATCAATCTCCCCGGCACGAAGGCACTTTGGTTGTCACTTATGATATCCGGCAAGAGGAGTTTTAGCCGATTGGACAACAATTTTGAGATTACTTTATACACCACATTACAAAGGCTTATAGGTCTAAACTGCGCCACCTTATCAGGCTTCTCAACCTTCGGGATCAAAACAACGGTTGTGTTATTCCATCCATCGGGAATCGTTGCTGTGTTTACTGCCTGCAAAACCTCCTTCACTAAATCATCCCCCAACATATTCCAGAACCTCTTGTAGAACACTGCATGAAGTCCATCAGGACCTGGAGCCTTCAAATCCCCGATACTAAACAGGGCTTTTCTTACTTCTTCGGGTGTAAAGGTGGCCATGAGCGCCGTATTCATTTCTTCAGTAACCTTTCTCTGAACATCTGCTAGAATAGTTTCCTCCGGTTCACTGACTTCTGTCGTGAAAAGCTGAGCAAAATAATCGTGCACAAGCTTACAGATCTTATCCCCATCTTCTTGCATCATCCCCTGTTCATCCAAAAGACCTTTAATAGTATTTTTCCTTCTTCGATTCTTTGCAAAATTATGGAAGAATCCCGTATTTTGGTCTCCATGCTTCAACCAGTTTGCTCTTGCTCTTTGAACCCAATGTATTTCTTCCTGCTCTAATAAATTTTCCAATCGAAGTAGGATCTCCTTCTGTGCATTTATATTAGCATCAGAAAAAGGACTCCTTCTCAGTCTCTCCAAATCCTTTTTTAGTGCTTTAATCCTATTAACGGGCCCTTTCAAGACCTTCTTGTCCCAAACATGCAGCTCTTTATGCACTTCATCTACTTTCTGAAGGAAAGTAGTTTCCCTTCTGGATTTTGCTCTAGCCCAAGCCTCCTGAACCATCTCTTCCACCGTAGTCTCTTGTAACCATCTCGCTTCAAATCTTTTACGGACGCCAATGCCCCGAATCCCTGTCCCGGAATAAAACTCTGAATCCATTAGCAGTGGACGATGATCAGATTTTGTCATAGAACTGTTAAGGAGTCCTGCATTAGGAAAATTTGCCCTCCATTCAGTATTTACAACACCCCTGTCAAGCCGTTCTCTGATCATCCCCCTTTGCCAAGTGAAAGTATCCCCCACGAACCCCAAATCCGACAATTCACAGTCAGAGAGGGCCTCCTGGAAAGCCTGCATTTGCCTCTGCAGCCTCGGTCTACCTCCCTCCTTTTCATAGTTATACAGAATCTCATTGAAATCACCAATTGCTAACCAAGGCAAGGACACAACACCCTTCAAAGATCTTAGTGCCGCCCAGGTTTGCTCCTTCTGATCCCACTTTGGTTCACCGTAAATTCCAGTTAGTCTCCACTTTTTGTCATCATTAATCACGACATCGATGTAGTTCTTCGTGGCACTCAGTTTTTGTACAGATAAATCCTTCCTCCATAACAAGAGTAAACCCCCACTACGTCCGTCACTCTCATTAATGAAACACGAATCAAATCCCATTCTCCTTTTCAAATTCTCTGCCTTATTCATACCCAAATGTGTTTCGGACAGGAAAACCACATCTGGTCTTAATTGCCTCTGGACATCCAGAAGCGCTCGAACTGCCTGGGCATTTCCCAGCCCGCGGCAGTTCCAAGCTAGGATTTTCATTGCTCCCGGCGAACCTCCAAAGCTAAGGAGGTCGCCGATCTGAAATTGTCAGTCACTTCCGTTTCGTTCCCCGGGCACTTGCGTAGTCTTTTCTTCTCTTGTTCCTTTTCAGGGGTGTCCTGAGAACCATCACTTGCAGAAACCCCAACATTTCCTTCTATCAAAAGAATTTTCTCTGCCACCCCACCCTTTGTTAAGGATTCCTTACCTTTTTCAATCCGCCTCTGTCGTGGACCCTCTTCCACTACAAGCCTCCTGCGAACACCACGGGTTAAGCTCATATCTTCTCCCAAGATAGAAATCTCCACTTCATTGTTTCCAGAGTTTTCACAATTTTCACCCCCTTTGTCCCTTCCACCATCTCTGCCCCTACCTCCTTTGTCTCTGCTTGAGAAACCTGTGTTCTCAAAAGGAACCACTAGCCAATCTCCCCATTCGCATTCCAGAATATTGTGCACTCCATCTCCACATTCATTTAACACATGACCAATGCAGCCACAAACAAAACAAAACTCTGGCAGCTTTTCATATTGAACCAAGTATTTCTTTCTTTCGCGGATTGTGATTGGGACAAAGCGCACTAAAGGTTTGCCCAGCTCCAGAAAAACCCTAACTCGAAGATAAGTTGCCGGGTTAATTCTCCCTTCATTGACAACTACTTTCAAATGTGGAACTCCCACCTTAATTGCTACCTTTTCTGCCAACTCCTTTTTTTTCATTAACACTTCTGGCACACCTTGGATCCTAGCCCAAACCGGAATCTTGTCAAGCTTATACTCGAACACATTGGAAAAGCCATCATATTCCTCCAGAACTATCGCTGCTCCTCTGAATAGCCATGGACCTCCATCCATAACCCTATTCCAATCACCAAGACATTGAAATTGTACTAGGAAAAGGTTTGAACCCAACATCTTAAAAGTTACATCTTTTGCCGCCGATCAAGCAATCCTCATTGATCTGAACAGCGCCACATGACTGAAGTTCTTTGTAGTATGAACCCTAAAAGGGGCCAACCAACGTACCTCCTTAATGAGATCATCAATCTCATCTGAAAAGTCGAGATCTACCTCCTCTTCTCCGTGCAAATTAAGCCCTTCCAATCTCTCTTCAATGCTCGGTTCCTCTTTTTCCCGGAATCTGTCATTGCCTCCCCCCGCCTGTAGTCCGTCAGATGCCGATGAAGACTTTTGTCGACTCGCCATGCACCCCTACCGGTTGGTCTGCGAGAGATCACTCTCCCAAACAATCACTCACGGGGGAGGAAGGACAAGTGGATCCTACGTGGGGATTATAGAAGTTGTGGGTTAGGGGAACTCAGACGGCGAACACACGCCGTCAGAGGAAACAGGGAACCCTAGAAACAGGGGAACAGCACCGATTATTATGCTTTGCCGTTACTAGCATGCATAGAAAAACACATTACTAAATCCCATGGCTAATAACTCCCATTCCTTAGGCAAGCACGTTTCCAATTCAGACGCACAAGGGCCAGTAGTCACGCAACCTTTCTGTTACGTGACCGATCATATGCAAAATTCTGAATTGGAATAGTATTGAGGCAAAACACGGTTAGGATAAAATAGCGAGAAGGTTCTAAAAATCTGGAAAATATCCTCTAAAATACTAGGAACTATTTGGAACCTAACAAAGTTGGTTTCGTGATTTTTCGACGTGTAGATTTTCCGCGAAAATTATTTTCGTGAATCAGACACCTGTACCGATTTGTATAAAATCAACGACGTACGTTATATAACATATTTTTCGAAAATATTTGAAGCAAACACTCTCGTCTACCAATTATCTTAATTATAAACGAATTTTTAGATTTTATGCTTATGCAAAAATGCATGATCTTTATTTAATTCAATTAGTTCAAGCAGGCTTATGTTCAAAATAAATTCCAAAATTTCCAATTAAATTCCAGAAAATTCTCAAAAATTCAAATAACTTAATAAATGTAAATAAACCAAATTTTGGGATGTTACAGCTGTGGGGCGGCAAAGGGCAGAGGCTATAGAGGGCATTGGCCACCGGGGTCCCAAGTCCTGGGTCCAGCCACCCAGGGCTCCAGGCATCTAGATCCGCAGACAACCGACAACGCCGGCCACCAGGGCTGCCTATGTTGCAGCGGCGAGGTAGAGCAGGGGTGGGCTGGATTGCCGGTGCTCGGTGACGATGGCGGCCTTGCACTGCTCTGCTTAACGCCTTCACCGCGGCACTGCCCTGAGCCTGAGTTCGGATGCTGGACGGCCTCTTGCCGAATTGCCATCTTTGGCTCTTCGCTGCTCCCCTGCTCCTGGTAGTTAGCCAATTAGCCGACCATCCTCTGTACTATGATGCTCTCCTCTCCACCGAGACAATCAGACAAGCTCACAAGTAGTAGCAATTTTGTGTTTGTAATTATAAAATGTAAGCTAGTGATTAGTGTTAGTCTGTTAGAGACTCAGAGGTCGATGTTAGTGTTATGCCGTTGAGACAGTCATATAGATGATTGTAGCATGACTATGTTTATGAATAATAATATGATTATTGGTCCAATGAATGTATATTATTATATTGATCAGCAAGTATGTGACTTGCTTATGAAACTCTTTATTTATTGATATAATTCTATAAATATCTCTGATCGGATATCATCATAGAGGACAATGATGAATGGATCAGCACATGTATTGATAGATAATCATGTTTCATAGATCATGGGATATGGAGATATCATCAATACATTGTGAACGCATGTTGAAAAACATGGGCTAGATAAACCCGCAATGGGACACTACAAGAATGTTACATTCTTATGTGTCATCAGTGTATCTCATACATAGTAGATGTATGATCCTTAAACCTGAGATTGTCATATTCCCTACATGTGTAATAGTTTACCTTGGGGTTACCAAACATTATTTCCTAACCGGATAGTTATAAAGGATGCTTTCATGTTTACTGTGAAACATGAAGAGGGAAGTGAGCAGTTAAGATGGAATTTGCCACTTCAGTGTAATAGAGATATATGTCTAGGCCACTTGTGTGATATGATTAAGAAAGTGCATGGCCAAGCTGTGATTGAGGAGTCAATCACAACTCATTAACATATCACGGATACTAGAGATGTATTGAATTATCAAAGGATGACATGCTTCTCGCCTTGAGTTCAATCTTCATATAGTTTGACAAAAGGATTATTACATAAGTACTTTTCAAAGGTTCTGTCCGATTTGATCATATGCGTTTGGAAGTTGGCATGCCCTGCAAGGAGCCGCTACCGACTATTGGATTGGAAAAGATTTTTTCGAATCTATGTCCAAATATACATGAACCTACAGGGTCATACAATTAACGGTGTGGAACGCATTAATTTGGATTGGATCCGTAATTAATGGACCTTGTGGGCTTAACACGTTGATGGGCCTTGGCTTAGGGTTTTGTCGCATGGCTTTATATGGAGAGAAGAAGGGTGGGCGTGCATCAGAGATTTTCATCCAGAACCCTAGTCTCCACCTCTTGTTGCCCCTGCCGAGCGACACGGTGCTTGCACGCTGACGCACGGCGTTCCATCCTCGGACATGTGGACTGTTATGGTGACGCTGCTGTGATTGCAGCGTGGAGAGGATGAACTGCTTCATCGACACGATGATCGCGACGTGGAGAGGACGATCCACTTCACCGATGTAATGACTGTGGTGTAAAGGATGATCCACTTCATCGATGTGATGACTGCGGCATGGAGAGGATGATCCACTACATCGACGCGTGAAGGATTCCGCAACTGCGCATCTAGTGGTAATCTGATCTATGATCCCCTTCTTACGAGTAGGTTTCTGGTTATGCGTTAGAAAATTTTTAATTTGTGCTAGCGTAGCATACCGTGTATCTCCACAATCCAACCAATGAACCAATCAGAAATCAACCATTGCCGGTAGTCTATCAGTTGGTAGTAATTAGCAAATAAATTGGGACATATAGTGACTTGATTTACATACACATAGAAATATTGATGTAGAGTTGACCAAACCGGAGGAGGAGGGAGCGGGTCCAGCGGGAGGCAGGCTTGCAATGCAGGCTAAAATCCCCCATGTGGCTATGATGTCGAGGATGGACCCCCATGCCCAAGTGAAATCCTCAATTCAGTTATTCAAAAATCAATCTTCCATTCTTCCGTTACGTTGATTTGTAATGCTAATGAATCATGACTTGTGAAATGTAGACCGTAGAGCATTCGAAAATGAAGAGGAAGCATGTACATTTGAAATCCTTGTGGGATAAAGCTGGAAAGAGGCAGAACTTAAATTGTAGCTCAACGCCAAAACTGATATCAATTGAAAGCAAAGTACGTAATGGAGTGATATCAAAGAGGAAGCCCCAAGCTCAGAACCAAGCATAGAACCTGGAGTAGTATCCCTATCCCCAATTACAGATGATGAAGAAGATGACGAAGCAATTTATGATATTGATTTGCTTCCCCATGATCCTGGAAAGAGGATTCCAATCATTAATTATAGTGTCAATGAACAAGATAAAGTTAGAAGAGGGTACATCACATTGGGTCCATGTCAACCACGGGATCATAATTTTCCAAGAAGAAATGCTAGAGGTATGCATCGGTTCAATGCTAGAGGTATGCATCGGTTCATTGTTAGTTGGTATGATTCTTATAATTGGCTTGAGTTTAGTGTGGACTGAGATGCTGCTTTCTGCTTTATTTGTTATTTATTCAAGGATAAAACTAGTCATACTGGTGGAGATAGTTTTGTGAATGGAGGATTTAGAAATTGGAACCATAAAAATAGGTTTGGCAAACATGTTGGTGGTATTAATAGTGCTCAAGAGAAATATAATTTCTTCATTAGACCTAAAGCATCAATTCAAGAGTCTTTTGGTTCCAACACCAAACAAGACAAGGTTCTGTATAAATCCCGCTTGACATATTCACTTAAGTGATTGAGATTTCTTTTGCGTCAAGGGTTAGCTTGTCATGGACATGATGAAAGTGAAGAATCACATAACAAAGGAAATTTCCTTGAACTTCTAAATTGGCTAGCAGAAAATTTTGAAGAAGTTAGCAAGGTGGTTCTAAAGAGTGCTCCAAGGAACAATCAAATGATTGCCCCTACAATACAAAAAGTGCTCATCAACTCTTGTGCCAAAGAAACCACTAGGCTTATCATGGAAGATATTGGTGATGATTATTTTGCAATACTTGCATATGAATCTAGTGATGTGTACCAACGGGAACAATTGGTTCTTTGCTTGCGTTATGTTGATAAAAAAGGACAGGTTGTTGAGAGGTTCCTCGGTGTTGTACTACTGCTTTGACACTTCATACTGCAATTCAGTCTTTGCTTATGGATCATTCATTGAGCTTGGCTAGGGTCCGTGGGCAGGGATACAATGGAGCTAGTAACATGAAGGGCCAAGTAAGTGGTCTAAAGAAACTAATTATGGATGAGTCTCCTACTTATTATGTTCATTGCTTTGCCCATCAACTTCAGTTAACTCTTATTGCTGTTGCTAAGGAGAATGATGACTGTGTTTGGTTCTTTCAACAACTTACATATTTGTTGAATGTTCTTGGAATGTCTTGTAAAAAGATGCAAATGCTTCGAATAGCTCAAGCTGAACAGATTATAGAAGCATTAGAATTGGGTGACATAGAAGTCGGCCAAGGTTTGAATCAAGAGAGGGGCTTGGGTAGGCCGGGTGACATTCATTGGGGATCTCACTACAAAACTGTTATGCATGTTGTTTCTTTGTATCCTTCAATCCGGCGTGTTCTCATAAAGATTGGAGAAGACACTCTCAAAGCACAGAGGCTATACATGCTCAAACTATGTTGACATCATTTGAGTCCTTTGAGTTTGTTTTTATGGCACACTTTTTGCTAATCATATTTGGGTACACAAATGACTTAAGCAATGCTTTTCAAAGGAACAAAGGACGGATCAAGATATTGTCAATGCTATTGATATCATTTATTTGACAAAAACTCAATTACAGTTACTGCGGGAGTGTTGGGGAACGCGGTATGCTACACTAGCACAAATTAAAATTTCTACCGCAAACCAGAAAAGCTACTCGCAAGAAGGGGATCATAGATCTATTACCACTAGACGCGCAGTTGCGGAATCCTTCGCACGTCGTTGTAGTGGATCGTTCTCGGCGTGGATCGTCCTCGCCGCGGATCATCCTCTCCGCGCCGCAGTAGCAGCAGCGTCACCACAGCAGTCCACACGTCCGGGGATGGAACGCCGTGCGTCGGTGTGGAAGCACCGGGTCGCTCGGCAGGGGCAACAAGAGGAGGTGGCTAGGGTTTCTGGCGAAACACCTCTAAACCGCATGAAAGTGTATTCCGCGTCTAGCCTCCTCCCCTCCTTATATAGTCACGAGGTGAAACCCTAAGCAGTCAGGGCCCATCTACGCGTTAAGCCCACGAGGTCCATTAATTACGGATCCAATCCGAATTAATGCGTCCCAGCCCGTTAAGTGTGTGACCCTGTAGGTTCATGCACATTTGGACATGGATTCGGAAAACCCTTTTTCTAATCCAATAGTCGGCAGTGGCTCCTTGCAGAGCATGCCAACTCCCAAAAGCATATGATTAAAGTACTGATGTAATAATCCATTTGCCAAACTATATGAAGATCGAACTCAAGGCGAGAAGCATGTCATCCTTTGACAGTTCAATCCATCTCTCGTATCCGTGATATATTAATAAGTTGTGATTGACTTCTCAATCACGGCATGGCCATGCACTTCCTTAATCATATCACACGAGTGGCCTAGACATATATCTCCATTACATTGGAGTGGCAAATTCCATCTTAACTGCTCACTTTCGTCTGCATGTTTCATAGTAAACATGAAAGCTACCTTTATAACTATCCGGTTAGGAAATAGTGTTTGGTAACCCCAAGGTAAACTATTACACATGTAGGGAATATGACAATCTCAGGTCTAAGGATCATACATCTACTATGTATGAGATACACTGATGACACATAAGAATGTAACATTCTCGCAGCGTCCAACTGCGGGTCCATGTAACACCCTAGTTTTTGCTTTTTGGAGAAAAATCTAATTTAAATAAACTAAATTCAAAAATTTGGAGTTCTCTTGGTGTTTATATTAACATGGCATCCTTTTCCCCTCCAAAATCGGGATTTAATTCCCCTCCGATCGAAAAATAGGTTTTCCAGTTTCCGCCGGTACCCGAAATTTACCCGCGTCAAAAAATGCTCCAAAATTCCCCAAACCACTTCTAAAATGTTCTAAATATTCCAAAATGATTTTAGGAACCTTTCCCCGGATTTTTGGACCTCCGTTCCTATTTTATCTCGCGCGACTTTTGTTTAATGCCTGCGATTCGCGCCTGAATATTCAATTCCCCAAAAATCCTCCAAATTCAGCGGAACCAATTTTATTGGGTCCCAAATATTCTAAAATGGCTCTAGGAATTTTTCCGGAATTTTTTAGACCATTTTTCCTAATTTTTCTCTAGGGCGGATCATTCGCGTAAAAGAGAACCAACCGGAGCTTGCCACGTGGCGGGCACTGTAACATGGGGGTACTGTAGCGGCATGCTACTGTAGCTCGTAGTACTGTTCATCTTCCGGATCGATCGTTTCCAGTAGGAAGAACAGAGAAGCTTCTCAAGCTTTTCTTTGATTCAAAGTGCCATAACTCCCTACTCAATGATCCAAATTGCGAACGGCCGGATCCGTTGGATTCGTATGGACGAGACCCTTCCATTCCCCATGATCTTCAGCCCTAAGTCTCGCCGGAATGTGAGCAGTTCGCCAAAAACCAAAATCATCATTAATGGCCATAACTCGGCCGTTTCTCGTCCAAACATCGCACCACCACCTCCATTCACTCCGTATAAGTATCCTCTTTCCGGGAGTAGGCTTCCTTTTCCCTCTACTCCATCCATTTGCCCGTGAGATCGAGAAAACCGATGGTGTGTCAACCTTTTCCGGTGTTCTTCAAGTTCTTGCTCATAGATCCTTCCCCGGTGAGCCATTCTTCATGCCACTTGGTTCTTTGTGACCGTGGATGAGTCTAGCTTCTAACCCAATCATCAATTTTAGGTTTGATCAAGAGTTGGCGACGAATTTCAAGTTTTTGTTCATCCGGCTGAAACTCCGTTCGTCGTCGATTTCTCCGAATTCGGTGAGGTTTGGTTCAATTCCTTCCGGTTATAGGTTCCTAAGGATGTAATCTATTGATTCTAGACTTTTGTTTGGATCAATTCCAAGCAAAATTGGTGGTGAAATCAAGTTTTAGAGTGAGGTGTGTTCTTTTCTTTTGGTTTGGTGGCCTATGTTCTTGTTCTTTGGGCTCACTGTGCTTGGGCTGGCCGGTGTGGCCGCCCGCCCATTGTGGCCGCCGCCGCGCCCATGAGCCGCCGCCCGCCAGCTGCCGGCCGCCGCCACCCGCCGCCTGTCGCCGCCCGACCCCCGCCGCGCTCCTTCCGCCGGCGAGCCCCCTTCTCACCCCCCTCAAGCTCCCTCTCTCTCTCATGGCTTTCATGGCTTGACCCAAGCAAGGAGAAGGCATGAGACCATGACAGGTGTGGCCTCCATGCCATACAGACGAACCCAGTCAAAGTCAAGTCTTCAGTCAACATTTGACCAGTCAACCAGAGAAGGAATATTCCGAGAATATTCCCGATTTTCCAATTTATTCGAAATTCAAACTTCGGAAGCTCGTAACTTTCTCATCCGAACTCTGTTTGACTCCATTCAAATTTCTAAATTCATCTAAAATCAAGATCTACCTGCCAGTACTAATTTTGTAATTTTTGGATTTTATTTATTTTCTTTTATTTATTTGTTGTCTCGTTTTGCGTGTAGTCGACGACCCCGACGCGACCGCCGATCCCGTCGCCGGACTTCAAAGAGTTCAACCTTATCGCTGTGACCGAGGCAAGTCTCCTTGACGCATGTTGATCCTATGATTTATAATTGTTTTACACTGTTTTATAAATTGCATTGCTATTTACCTAAAATGATGATGTCAAACGTTAGGCTATTAGTTATGCCTGTTGCGTATACCTCCTTGATGTTGTTGTCCGTAATCCTTTGTCTCCTTAGGACAGTGATCCACAATATTAAATATTTTTGTTAAAATATTCTTTAATTAGGGGAAAAGACTATTTGGCAGACATTTTAGATGGATCAAATAGTATGGAATGCAAATTGGAGTTAGATGAATATTAGTGATGATGTGGGGGTAGTCATTATGAAATTGATCTATGAATGGTGATAGTTGAAATATCAAGGAGTTGGATTGTGATAATGATTCGCCATGTGGTTAGTATGGATTAAGGGAGTATTGGAAGATGTATGATATTAGGAAGAGTAGTTGGTAACATTAAATAAATAATATTGAGAGTCCTATTTGGGGATCAAATAGAATAAGTGATGAATTATATTTCGGTGGATTTAACAAGCATACTATGTGATTTTAGAGATGACAATGCGAAGGGTTACACTAGATGATATTGAGAATGATACTCGGTGATTTAGTCAATGATATTACTAAATATACTCGATGGAGTAAGTGGATAATATTGAGGATCATACTCGGTGGTTTAGTAGATGATTTTGGGGAATATGGTCTCACGATAATCATTTATGCAAGATTATGAATAATGTGGATGATGTGTGATTTGTTTAGTAAACTTGGTATCATTGGTTATGGAAAATAGCTGTAGTCGGTGAATTAATGAAGTCTTGGATTTATAGAATCTTTCTTGAAAGATACTTAGGGTGAGATTATGAATTATTCCTGGTGGATTAAAGTTGATGATTTAAAGATGATAATGTGAAGGATTAAATATATAATATTATGAAGTAATATCGGTGGATTGTATTCTAGATGATTAGAGGTAGTATTGTGAAGTATCCTCGGTGGTTTAGTAGACGATTTTGTGGAGTCTTCCTAATGAGTGATAAGATGGATCGTCGTATGAAGGATGGATAAATCAATAATACAAAGTATAGTTCAAGGGAAATATTTCGTATATGAACATGATTGTGGTTCCATAAGATTTTGGAGTTATGATAGTACCATGATGTACTTCCTACCTGGTGGATACTATATCGAATTGGATTATTCTTATGATTGTAGAGTTATGGCAATAGAGGGATTATTGGAGAATACGCAGTTGATTATAAGGATTGTAATCAAACCCGGGGAATTGTATTTTATAAAAATAAACTATTGGTGGAATAGAATAGTACGGTAGAAATGCTTAGTCTCGCTGTCGATCAATATTCACCTATGGTTGGGGCTTTCAATTATCTCTTGAAAATTTGTATTGGAAGTTATAGGCAAGGAGTATTGCCAATGGTTTACAAAATAAAAATAAAATGAAAAATGGTTTTGGACTGGGGCGGAATGGTTTGTCTGGTGGGCGCGGAGGGAGTGCTAGCTTTCATTGCGCAAGTACCGCCCCAAGTCAGTTAAGGACCGACGCTTATGACTGTCTCCATTCTAAGCATAACCGTACAACCACATGTCAAAGTGGGCACGACCTGGCTAACTAATTTGTAGAAACCTGACTTAGACTCACCACTCGGTGGAATGTGGGAGCCGGAAAGAGGCATTGTTGTTGTTGTTGTTGTTGTTTTTCTCACACGGCGCAAGAGGGGCTTCATCTTGGCGGATAGAACCCTAACAGCGGTGAAACCTCAGCGGGTGGGTCAAGTCAGGTAGATACGTTGTAAAGGCCTTGTCATGATATCCCTGCCGGCACACCTAAGGAAGTGTGCTAATTGCATGGCATCAAGGGAATATCATGTCTTGTGGGTAAAGTTGTACACCTCTGCAGAGTTAAAACTATTCGAATAGCCGTGCCTACAGTAAAAGGCAAAGCTTGCTGAATGCTTTCATACTGGTAGACTTTGGTTTTTGATTTCAAACTAAACAATGTTTTGTTTTTGGGATCCGGGAGCGGTTAGAACTCTCGGGTGTGCTTCTGGCGGCTAAAGCTAGGTAGGTGGAAGGAACCTGATTTTGTGAACCATGGCGGACAGAGCCATGTGATTGGATTGAACCCTGATCTTGTTGAGTTGTGGCGGATAGAGCCTGTATATTAGTGAGTGGTGGTTAGAACCTTTACTACAATATTATATAATTCAATTATTAAAAAGAATTGCTCAAATATGCTTTGTGAAAATTATTAACAAGTATGATTTGATGAAACTTGGCTTTATGCAAAAGAACCATATTAAGCCATCTTTGGATAGCCTACATTGTGCATAATTTCCCAGACTTGCTGAGTACTTTATGTACTCACGTGCTACATTCTAATCATATCTCAGAAGTGAAAGAAGTGTCATCAAGGAATTCCAACGACTAGGCGCTCCCCACTCGATTGCATGTGGGCATTTGGATGGAGTCGCATTGGTGTTTTCGTCTTCATTGCTGATTGTTCAAGTTGTTCAGCCTGTTCAGGCCGTAATGGTAAACCTTGACCTTAAGGTCTTTGCTTTTATTTGGTATTATTCTTATTTAGTTATTTGTATTCGTGATATGGTTGTTGATTCATCACTTTTGACTGTGTGTACTAGCTATTGATCTGGGACTAGTACAGAAATACACAGAGGACTCCGGATAGCCGATCTGGGGGCCTATAGTCCATCTAACACATGTTCTCCAACATGCGTTCACAATGTACTGATGATATCTCCATATCCCATGATCTATGAAACATGATCGTCGAACAATACATGTGCTGATCTATTCATCGTTGTCCTATACGATGATATCCGATCAGAGATATTTATCCAATTATATCAATAAGTAAAGAGCTTCATAAACAAGTCACACACTTGTTGATCAAAACAATGATATACATCCATTGGACCAATAATCATATTATTATTCATAAACATAGTCTTGTTACAATCATCTATATGATTGCCTCAAGGGCATAACACTAACAGGGAGGATGGTGGATGGGAAAATTTTCTAAAAGATGTCACTTCTTTTTGTGTGAAGCATGGCATCGGAGTTGCTAAAATGGATGGTTTCTACAAGCCAGTTGCAAGATCGAAAAAGTTGTTTCAAAAAGTGAACAATCTCCATCGTTTCCAGGTTGATATGTTTTTAAGTGTCATTAATAGGCAGCTTTGAGAACTTAATGACAGGTTTGATGAGGTAAACACAGATTTGCTTCTATGCATGGCATCATTCAACCCTGTTAATTCGTTTGCTGCTTATGATAAGGACAAATTGGTTAAGCTTACTCAGTTTTATCCTAAGGATTTCTCAAGCACAGAATTGATGCATCTTCCATTTCAACTTACACACTTCATTGCTGACATGCGCAGAGATGAAAGGTTTAGAGAAGTGAAAAATCTTATGAAGGATCAAAAAGGCGACTAGAGCGGGGTGAATAGGAGCAAAATAAAATTCACTCTTAAAAATTCAAACCGCCAAAAGAATGGATCAAATAAAATGTGAAATCCGAACAGTTGATGTCAGATGAACAATACTGCTGACCTGGAGGTCAGATGAATAGTACTCCGACCAAGTTGATGCTGGATGAACAATACTTCGACCAAGTTGATGCTGGATGAACAGTGCTCGATAAATAGTACCATTGGCCTGTATGTCGGATAAACAGTGCTACGTGAACAGCACTGCTGACCTGTATGTTGGACAAATAGTGTTTAGAATAAATAGTGCTCGATGAACAATGTTTAGGTGAATAGTACTTCGACCAAGTTGAGGTCGGATGAACAGTGTCCAGAATGAATAGTGCTCGATGAACAATGTTCAGGTGAATAGTAAAAATCAGCATGATCTCATAAACAAAAATCGATAAAACTTTTGATCAGCTGATCCAAAATCTGTGAAACTTTGTGTGCACCTTCATATGGATGTCAAGAACCTATTCTAACCTTCAATTGTAAGGATTGATGTCAGGATCTGATCTTTTTCCAGTTTGGAGAAGGTTGTACCAAAGAACTAGGTTTTCACAAATTCTTCACCCTGAGCTTGCTCATGGGGTTCTGTTGATTAAAATAGACTTGAATGACCTCCCACAAGTCACAGCAGGCAATAACACTAGAGAAAAACCCTTTAAACAGACAAGAATATGATCTACAATAATCTTTCTTATTTCAAGCACAAAAGATCGGTTTTTTGTAAGAATTGAAATGAAAAGGTTGTAGATTGCCTAGATGATCGGGATATGATATATAGAAGATTCATCTAGCAGTCTTTCATCCTTAGCACAAAATCCAAAAGCACTTAGAAGGAGAAGAGACAAATTCAAAATACAAAAAATTAAAGATGCAAGAACTAAAATAAATTTCAAAATATAAAACTAAATCTTGCAACACTTGGAGAAGGAGGATTTTCAAAGCCACACAACTTGGTGGGCAAAGCTTCTTTCAAGCAACCAAAGAATCCCCTCTTACCAGCACAATGGGAGAAATATCCACCCTTGGTGACCTTTTTGACCCTCAAGAAGCCTCATCAAGGGTTCAGATTTACTCCCACTCTCCACTCTTAGATGACCTTTTTGTCCCTCAAGAAGCCTCACTAAGGGTTCATATTTACTCCCTCAACTCAGAATGGGCTAACCTGCAACCCAACAACATAACGAGTTTTATCCATGCATCCACATACTAACTTAACTACTATTCAACCTGCGAACTCTTGATCCAACGATCCTCATTCGCTTGAGTATGGCTCAAGTTAGCATCTTAACCATCCACTTGTCCTGGTTTGCAGCCACTCTCCAGCCTCAGTCATCTTCTAGTGGCACCTTGACCGTCTGGACCTCAGCTCTCCCAGCCTAGTCCCGATCTTCTTCACCTCACCATGACCTAGCTCCAAAATCCTGCAACCATCACAGACAAGGGAAACACATCACATATAATTGCTCAAAATGATAAACAGTAATCAATTGAGCAATCCCAAAACTAAGGATCCTATTTAGCTTAACTCCACTTAAGGGTGCCCCTACCTCTTAAGAGCCGACCTGACAAGGTCCCGACCATGTAAGGCTTCGACCTCTTGTCATAGGCTACCCAAGGCAACTCAAATTGCTCATTCCAAAGCAAACTCAAACATGAGCACCAAAAGCTCAAAACACAGTCAATTACTCATTACACACAAGAGTAGACCTTCACATGGCCTTACATCTTGTTGAGCTTTCTATAATGCTTGTTGAAACAAAGAAGAGCCTCGCTTATAGACTTGTTTACAAGCTTCTCAAACTGTTGTTGAATCTTCCCGTACCAACTGCAAGTGTTGAAAGAGTATTTTCTTCAATGAATTATGTGAAGAATAAGCTAAGGAATAGGAAGGGAGAGCAATATTTGAATGATTGCTTGGTTACATTTCTTGAGCGAGAATTCTTTGTATAAGTTAATGATGATGACATATATCTCACTTCCAATCCATGAAGGAACGTCGAGTTAGATTGTAATTTTCTTTATTATTTTTTAATCTCTATCAATTATTTTAGGAGTTGTCTCTAACAAGAACAATTTGTACTTTATATTTCTCTATTGTGAACCCTTATTTTTACATTGAACAATATTTCTGTAGCTTCGAACATCCATTATGAAAATTTTGAATCCGCCACTAAGCATATGTACTTCAGATTGTAACCATGGGAAGTTCAAAGGCAAGACATTCCCACTTGTCTGTTATAACTACTAGAAATACACCCGCGCGATAGCATTATTATTTTTATTATTTGATAATGAGTAGCATGTGTAACGTAGTATCATTAGTAGCTGACAAATTTTAACAACTAAAGCGAAAAATGAATGAACACATATTAACTGCCTTATAAGGCCTGGAATTGGCGAGAGCTCACCATGCCCATGTGTCCTCCCGGTGTTTTATGGAAAAGTCCCACCATTTCTTTAAATCACAAATAGGTCTCTGTAAATTATGAATAGGTCCTTTGTGATTTTTTGTGAGGGGAAGAAATTCGTTTTCGAATTGCACTCAGGTCCCTCGTTCATTGTTTTACGAAAAAAAACTCCCGTTAAATTCAAATCGCGAGTGAGCCATTTTCTAATTTTTCAGGATAGCGGTCAGGTCCAAAAACGTAACAAACAGGTCCTCGCTCATTACGTTCAGGTCCTTTCTTTGTTTTCCCTAGAAAAAATGTTTTCGCCAACATAAATGTGTGTGTAGCTCGATCTCTAGACTTTTTCCCAACTCGATCTCCAATATTTTTCAAAACGTGTATTATTGCTTGTTGAACGCATAAAGTGTTAAACTCGACAAAAGAAGGTTGTCATCTCTAATAATTTTTCCCCGTTTTTCGCAAGAATTTTTTTTTTGTGTGCAGCTCTATCTCTAGATTTTTTCCTCAGCTCGATTTTTCAACTCGATCTCCAATATTTTCCAGAACATGTATTATTACTCGGTGAACGCATGGAGTTCTAAACTCGACGGAAGAAGGTTGGCATCACTAATAATTTTTCTCTGTTTTTTTCGAAGAAAATGTTTTCGACAGTAGAAATATGTGTGCAGTTCTAATCTCTAGACTTTTTCCCTAATTCGATTTCTAATTTCTAGACTTTTTCCCCAACTCAAACTCTAATATTTTTCTAAACATGTATTATTACTTGGTGAACGCATAGAGTGTTAAACTCGACAAAAGAAGGTTGACCAGGTAATAATAAAGTGTTAACCAAATTCGTCAAAAGTAATATATGTACAACTCTATCTCTCTATTTTTTTGTAACATGATTTCTAATATTTTCTGGAATGAGAAGTATGTGTACAGTTGTATCTCTATAGTTTTTTTGAGCAACTTGATCTATATTATTTTTCGAAGCATGTATTATTGACCGGTGAACGTATATAGTGTTAAACTCGACAAAAGAAGATCCTTTCTCCGTTTTTACCAAGAAAATATGTAATTTGTATTAAAGTTGGGAGCTTTGAGGATTTAGAGAATGTCCAAGTGCCACTGCAAAAAAAATCCTCCGAAGCTTTGGAAACTATGTTTTTGTCGATTTTTTCATCCCCGTCCATTTTTCCAAAAAAAAAAAAGATGAAAAGATTCTACAATTTTTTTTAAAAAAAACGACTTGTTTCATTTTCCCCCAAAAAATCTTTTACTCAAAAATGTCGCTCCGAAAGACCCTAAAAAAATTTGGAAAATACATCTCAGTCCATTTTTCTAAAAAAAAAACGCAAATTCGTTTTTTGTTCACGCGCGCGGCGTGCGCCGCGCTTATCTTCCTAGTGTTTAAGATAGGTGATGATTAAAGTGGCAGTTGATTGATCTAATCTTGAATTTATTTGGTTCCGGTAACTTTTTAACTAGACAAGCAATATGCCAGTTAAATATAATAAAAAGGCGCAGGCAGACTCTTGAGGTGTAAAAAAACCACACGTATAGAATATGCATGATGCATACAACGAATTTTTTACTGTTCTGGCCCCTCCCCCCAAGAAATTTCCGCATCTAGCCCCTGCTCCATCGAAAATTCAAAAATAGCCCTGTAACAGTACAAAACCGCTCGTTCGCACCGCGGAATTTTCCCCCCTATTTTTTTGTTCAAATTCCCGCGGTCCACGACCACTGCATTTTTTCCAAAAAAATTTTCCCGATTTTATTAAAATCCAGCGGTAGGGGAGCGCGGCATTTTAATTTAATATTTTTTTCCGTTTTATAATTTTCCAGCGGTGGGGGGCGTGGCATATTAAAAAAAATTTCTTGTTTTTTGAAAATTTTCCAGCACTCGTGGACCGCGGCATATATAAATTTTTGTTTTGTTTTTTTTTAAATTTTGAGGGGGGGGGGCAAAAAACAAAAAAAAAATATTTTTGCGCGGTAATTATTTAATTTTTTTTTATTTTTTTTCACCGAGGGCGGCCAGGGAAAAAATGCTCTGCTCAAAGGAAAAAATGCTCAAATATACAACAGTAAGATACGAAGTATCAAGAATATACAATGGGAAAAAGAAATTGCAAAAGTAGCAGCGGGTGGCGCCACGTGGCACGGCGGCCACCATACCCCATGCCGTCGCATTGAATTGTCGGTTTTCTTTTTTTTATTTTTCTCTGATTTTTAGACTGAAACTGATTGAAATACAAATAACTTTGCTATATAACTACAAATTCAATAAGACAACTTTCAAAATTTGTGTAAAATCATGTGGATTAGAATATGCGAAAGAATTTTAGTTTTTATTATTGTACAGCAAACGATCGGATCAGCTGCCTCTCTGAATTGTCCTCGTCCTAATCCTCTCCTGTTTCAGTTCTTACCTGCTTTTCTTACCTAGTTTTAGCCAATTAAAAGAGTTATATGCGCAGCTTGCGACTTTAGTTTCATAAGTTTGCGCGCCAGCAAATTCAAAGGGATAGACATGTACATGCATGGTAGTCTACATGGATAATTCCAGTCTAATAGGCTGTAGAACTTGCAATGTAGGCTGGCTTTCATGGCTCAACGGGAAAGAAAAGGAATCAAGCAAAGAAGGCTACCAATTGATGACTGCTTTGACGATCATTGTGAAAAGCACGTACATGCAGGCAGTAACCTTAGGAACAAGACTCAACCTTAGTAGGGCACATGCAACGAAAGTTTAGATGATGAAATAAGCAACAGATTATATTACAAGGGCATTACAACAGTGACGATATTGCTAGAAGAAGTGACGATAACACTGATTGTCATGCTGGAACAAGTGATCGTTCCGCCTATGTTCGTAGAGTAGGAATGATGCCCTACATTTTCTACATATCACATCACCCGTCAATCTTTCGCGATTTGTTCTCGGACACCGCTCAATCTCTCTTATGAAAGAGCTCCATGGGGGTGCACAATGCTCTCAGCTGCTGCCGAATGAGTAGCCTATGCCATACGTCTCTGGGGTATAAGACGTAACTTATTTGTGTGCATTCTGTGGAGTTCTACCCTCCCATATGGGTATGTCATCCCGATTCCCGGTGTCCCCTATGTTAATACCGCCAGGCTTCTCGGATGGTCTCTGTAACCCGGCAAGGATTTCTTGCGTTGTGCGGACCTCGGCCGGCTGCTTCCCCTTGTCTCTTCCCAGAGTGGAGGAACTCTCTTCCACTTCCGGTGCCTTGTAGAGACGTCTTCTCTGTTTCTGCTCGCACTCCACTATATGGTGTAGGAGGTGCGTGTTGGGCTTGTCCTTGTACAACCGGAAGCATGCCCTGCAGTCCATGCAGTATGCCTACTGCGGTCGTTGAATAATACCTTGGGAGTACTCGGGGTCTGGCTTTTAGGGGCGGAAGTAGCACCACGGAGATGGTTGCTCCCCCCAGTTATCCCATATGGGAAGTTTGAGATGTGGGTGGTACTTCTTCGGGTCCACCCAATTGAAGTAGGCGCACCATTCATCCTCGGCCAAGGGGCACCAGTAGAATCTCCGGTCCGCTAGATCCCCATGGCAAGTATCAACCACTGCCTGCAGGTCGTGATCGCAAAATTTGGGGCTTTCGGGTGCGGGCCCTTGAGGAGATTTCTCCTTTGACTTTATCAATTTTGCAAGTTTCTTCTTGAAGTCCTGTATGTGACAAAGCGGTTTAGAATTACTACTTTATGACTGTGTAACATTAGCATGTCGCATGAAACTCACCTATTGGTTGCTCCCTTGCCCACCGGCCCTGAA
Source organism: Rhipidocladum racemiflorum (assembly GCA_036346355.1). Classification (NCBI taxonomy): domain Eukaryota; kingdom Viridiplantae; phylum Streptophyta; class Magnoliopsida; order Poales; family Poaceae; genus Rhipidocladum; species Rhipidocladum racemiflorum. The sequence continues at coordinate 63,451,040 of CM070570.1, forward strand.
CTCCGGTCGATCTAGAATGGGGACATATCCCGGCGGCCTCTCCCACCGGGTGAAGTTCTCGAACGAAGTGGGGTAGGCGTCGTGGCAGTTGTTGAGAAATTTGTAGTCACGTCGTTCCGGCCCGTCGATCCATTGGAAGAAGCAACACCGGTCCTTCTGCTAGAAAACAAAGATCGACACATGAAATGGTAGTGGTACATTATACTGTATGGACACCAGTAGGTTTACCTCATAGCCGTGGCCACAACAAGAATGAGTGCGGGCGGCCGTAGCTCCATACGTAGACTGCATGATCTTCGCCGGAAGGTTGCAGGTGCAGTTAGGTCGGGGCAACTTCGGCAGAACTAGAGCGTCAACACTACTCATATCCGGGTATTCGGGGCGGGTTAAGTTTCCCTTGCTGAAGAGGCGACGATAGAATGACATCGTGCCCTAATTTGTGTAAAGTCAGTTGAAGTTTATTGCCGGTCTGTTGGTAATGGATGTGCACCCCTCCACTGGTTTTTATAGTGGTGGTGAGCTAGATGGCCTATCTCCCCTTTAGCAAAGCTAAATGACATGTCACCCCTCTCTAAAAGCTGCACGACCTGTCATGCCTTTGGCAAAGCTGCACAACCTGTCACGCTTTGTGAAAGCTGCACGATAGCGTGGTCTAATCAGTCTGAGAAAGCTGACACCAGCATGGTGTCAAATCGCATTGAGGGTGACAGGTCGTGCAGCTTTCATTGAGGGTGACAGGTCGTGTAGTACTTAGGGTTATTGGGCAGTAGCATTTAGATGCAAACAAAGTTGTAAATGAGATATTTTTGCAGAATATGGTAGTTTAGATGACGAAATAAGCAACAGATTGTATTACAATAGTGACGAAATTGCTAGAAGAACTTACAACACCACTGATTATCATGGTGGAACAAGTGATCATTCCTCCTATCTTCGTAGAGTGGGAATGATGCGCAACAATTTCTACATATTACCCAACAAGTTCTACATATTACATCACGGGTACATCACTAATACATAAAAGTTGAAATACTCTTGACACCAGCGATAAAGCTTTAGAACTTTCCGGAATCATCACTATCAAAGTCAACACCCTCTTCTTCGAAAAACTGCCAACGGTCATGTTTGTCGTCTTCATCGCTATGGTATTCACACGGAAGAACCAAATTAGGGCTTACAGCTTCGTGGTTATCTTCTATGGCGTGCTCAAGGAAGTGATCATAAGCTTCAGGGTCATCTTGTTGTTTAGGCCGCACTCCGTCTCTTTGCGGTAATTCTCATAACGTTAGCCTGTTAAGTTCATGCCCGAGGTCCATCCTCTGCTCTACCCTTGGAAGCGTCCTGTCTGCTACTGTCGATGTATTTAGATGGTCTTCCCATTGAAAGTATTGGCATCCGGTAGACTACACGACAGTGTGAGTATGGTTATATAAAACTCGAGCAAGAGAATAATCATCGAAACATGAAGATATCGAAATACATTTAGACGTACAGAGAAATTAGGGCATCTATAAAACGCCCGTTCGTTATTTGCCGCAGTGGCGGAGTACCAGGTTTGAGCTTCCACATGGCAGTTAGGGCAAATTACCCGCCCTGCGTTGGCAACTGCTGAGCTCGACGCGTGAGACATGGCTTTGATAGAAGCGACGAACACTTAAGTCGGTATCTGCACGAAGCAAAAACATCAATAAGAAGCACAATAAGTAATAAGTCAAAATAACTTACCAAGGTCCAGAACTTCGGGCCACCAATATTTAAGTCAGATTAAGCGGCTACTTTGGTTCGAGTTATTAAGTTTAGAAAGGATGTGAACTCCTTTCGGGTCCAAGTCAGATTAATTGGCAATTTTTATGGAAAGCCGGGATATATCTGCCAGGTTCGGAATATATGGTGTTCACCGATAACTATACATGCATACATAGATTTCTTCAAAGCAACATAATATAACCAGCAGTAGAAAACAACGTCTCCAACACGAAAACTCTAATTAAATGTTCACGCTTCTTATCCCGTACAAATTGTCTACAGCAAAAAGATACGCACCTAAATAATTCTCACCATAATGTAACCTTGCCACCCATGCTGAAAACAAATGGACTAGCAATACCTTTTAGTACAGCAGTAGAAGTAACAACCCACAAGGCCTCAGAACGAAGAAAGCGACCAGCGCGAAGACAGAGTCCACTGCAAAGAGGGAGAGAGCCACCAGCTTGAAGAGAGCCACAGGTGTGAATTGGGCAATCCTTCGCAGCGACGCACGACCTGCTTATATATAATCAAACGTCATCACTGTGGCGTTTACATTAAGCATGATTTTTCGGAATATAACAATCTCATTTCTTTATAATCACGTTAATTAGCACCATTATTAGCTGTAATCTCGAGTTTCTGCAGCATTGGATTCCGACATGAATTGACTTGACGCGACGCATCACCTACCAGTGCTGTTTCACCTACCAAAAGCAGCCGAAAGCACGCACGCGAGCTCTGGGGCCAAGACAGGAAATCAGCGTGGGGCCAAGACAGGAAATCAACACGTGGCAGCGTTTGTAGTGCGCGGTGGGGGTCCTGGCTGTAGCTTCACTGCAGCTGGCAGTGGCCACCAGCTGGAGGCACATTAGCGCGTGAGGTGAGGGGCTGGGACAGGAAAGCGGCACGTGGCAGCGTTTGCAGCGCGCGGTGGGGTTTGTTGTTTGTTTTTGTTGGAATAATAAACCTGATTTGCTCTTCGGTATACAGACTACCATATTATGGAAAAATATTGTAATTACACCTTGTGTTGTATGTAAATTCTGATGGTGCAAAAGCCCTAAGTATAATAGTCACCAACAAAGATGACAACTTAAGCCTATTCGGCAGGCTGTAAAATATCACGTTTGAGTCTAATTTTTTGGAATAATGCAGCTAATTTGCTCTTTGATATACGGACTACCATATTATGGAAAAAATATTGTAATTACACCTTGCATTGCATGTAAATTCTGCTAGTGCAAAAGCCCTACGTATAATAGTCGCCAACAAAGATGACAACTTAAGCCTATTCGACAGGCCGTAAAATGTCACGTTTGAGTCTAATTTTTGGAATAATGCAGCTAATTCGCTCTTTGATGTACATACTACCATGTTATGGAAAAATATTGTAATTACACCTTCCGTTGCATGTCAATTCAGCTAGTGCAAAAGGCCTAAGTATTATAGTCGCCAACAAAGTTTACAACTTCCAATTAAAACAGAATAGCTTTATCACAAATGCTAGGGTTATTGCGCGAGTAGAATTTATATACAATGAAAGTTGTCAATGAGATATTTTTGCAGAACTTTGTAGTTTGTATACTATAGAATAACTTTGAACATGCAGAGTGTGAAGTGACCACTGCACGCGTACCCAGTCACGGGTGTTAATGAAATTTTTTTGCATTACATACTAAAATGTCACTGAAATTACTAAAAATTTCAGCAGCACCTCCCTTAAAACTAGGACATCCACTCAGTAGACAAAAGACAACATTTAATACAACAACAACATAAAGCACCATTACTCATCAAAGAGACTCATCATAATATTGGACTACCTACAACATTGCACATACGAACTTCATTATAGCAATACAACCGCTCGCATCCTTGGCTCTAACCCGGTCACTGCTTCCGTTGACAGCGGAGTTGTTCTCGTGAGAACGTGAACCGATCAGGTGAGCGCCTGTCACGGCGTAAGTCATACTGGGTGTCCTGTGCAGCGCTAGGGCCCTCGTCATGTTGGGTAGTTGCTATGTTTTGATCGCGGAACATTTCATCCACCCACGCAGTCTACATTAGAAAGTAATGTTAGTACGGTGGACAGAGATCGCAATAAGTTATTAAAATTACAAGTAATTACCGATGACGGTTGCAGTGATGTGGACTATTGTGCCCACTCGCTGAATGGGCCCCTAGAAACCTGCACCCAAACATTGTTAGCTCATTTTCGTCCTGCGAATCACTTGATCTGCAAAGAGCATACCTACCATGATGATGCTGACGGTAAAACTGGCAGCACAAAGGCCCCCCCACGGTAACCTCTTGCTTGCAAGTCGTGATCCTCTGAGTCAACGTCGTCGTATGGGTCGACCGGAGGAGTATGTTCGCGCCTAGATGATGACGGCAGAAGAGTGGTGTAGGTCTGCCCGAAACCTAACTCCTGCGGTAAGTGTGCAGGCAAGAAGCCCCGAATGGGTGACTCCATCTCCGAATCTGAGTCGACGACAGGAGTTGGACGTGGTGGCGGGGGAGCAGGTGCTTCATGCTGCCGTGTAGACGACGATGGAAGGAGAGAGTGATCCCTGCGCGTGTTCTATAATAGGGCATGGCATTGCCAAAGAAGTCACATTGAGTAAGCACTACAAAGTACGACAACTAAATATATGCTTTGTACCTGCGTATCCTGAAGGCCAGCATGAGATGAAGACGCTTATGCAAAGCTCGATTGTCTTTCGACCATGTTGGGGTGTGATGACCTGGGAGATGGAGGACGAGCGCCTCGCTCAGCACCACGCACGACAACGTCACTGTGACGACCGCATGTCAATGCCTTGACGATTCCCTTCGCTTCGTCCACCATAGATCTTACAATCGCTTTGAAGTCGGACATAGTGGTCCTCTTCCCAGGCTGCAGTATGCTCGAACCCTCCTCGATGATATGGTTTGCATGATCGAACTGCATGAAAATATGATTAGTAAACAAAATGTGAATTGAAAAATAATGTATGTTCGTACCGCGTCATCCTGGCGTGCTGCGCAGTGCACAGGGTGGCCAAGGGCCAGTCGCTCGGCGTGGGTGACCTCCTCGGCCCTTGACGGAGGTGTCACAGTAAGTCGTGCATGTGTACGAGGGACAAACCACTCCAAGTACGCGACGTACGACTCAAGGTCGTACGGTCGACCCTCCACTATGATGTCGTCCGTGGTGGCCTGTTCCCATGCCGTCGTCCATGGTAATTGTGTGTCACGCCAGTCGTCGCTCTTTTGGCCCCTTCGAGATTGCCTGTGGAAAAGCAAGTTGTAACTTACACATTATAATTACAAAATACATAGCATATTTACAAATTAAACGTACATATGCACTTTTCGTGGCAAAGGTCGGCCAACTTGAGGGGGGATTTGCTGATGAAGTCTGAATTGGCGCATGACTCTGGCTGGACAGTACGCCTCCACCATATGACAAAACACAAGGTGGCACGTCGTGAACTAGTATGCATGATCCTGCCCGCACTGATGTGACAATCCGTGCGGTGCCGTACTCGCCAAAGCATCAGAAGTCCAGGTTTGCCATATTATTTCATTTTCATGGATGGTCTCAAAATAGTTATGAAACTCAGGATAGACTCTCCGAGGCCTATCCCTTGCCTATCGCAGCGTGCAGTGAGTCCACCGAGAACCCATGATGGGACCATCGTTCGGGTGTTCACCATAGAACTGAGGCAACAACGGGTATGGGTGAACGGGCTCCTCGAAGTACGGGCGACCGACAGGAAAGTGCTCCCACGACCAGATCTGTAGCAATGGGTAGCAAACCATAAGAATGGGCTCCTACCCTGTTGTCTTCATGCTGGCCGCGCACAATCCCCTGTATGTCGAGCAGAGCACCGCCGATCCGAAACTAAAGTGAGGGACATCGTCGAGGGGGGCATCAGCCAAAGCCTCCGTGATGTGGATGTAGCTCGGATACATAGCATATCCCTGTGCTGTAGGGAACAACACCCAGCCAAACAGGAAGAGCAGGTATGCAACGAGATGAGTCCTCACCGTGTGTTGCGGCGCATCATCGGGACATTCCATGTAGTGACGTAGCCATGATAGCGGAACCCCTGAATGCTCAGGGACAACATGACCAAACCTGTCCAACAACCTGATTTTCCAGTCAGGCCTCCACGGTGGTGAAACTATCGGCTTGCCCCTGATAGGTAAGCCGGTAATATAGGCAACATCCTGGAGGGTGACGGTCATCTCCCCCCAGCGGAAGTGGAAAGTGTGGGTCTCTGGCCTCCAACGATCGACCAGTGCAGACAAGAGAGCCCCATCCAAAGGGAAGGATTGCCCGATGTCCAACATTCGGGCCAGCGGAAGAAGCCCTGACTCCCGTAGAGTGGGCACGTACCGCTCGTCCAAGGGCCAGTGCTCCCTCGCGGCCCTGAGAGCGAAAGACGGTGGGGCAACACCTGCAAGCCAGACCCTAGCACGATGCTTGGCATCGTAGTGTGGGTCAAGCAAACACTGCGGGTCTCCAGCCATGTCCTGCGAAAATAAATAAAAATTAATACAGGTACGAAAAAAATAACATTGCATACCATAAGAACAAATAAAATGTGATGACATGACATTACATAACGTCACTGCATAGATATCACAGTACGTAACAAAGTAATGCAATTCCAGGAAAGTACTAACCACACACATAAATAAAATTACATGAATGCAACTTTAAAAATGACAGTAAACGATATAGGCAGCACATAGAAATGTGAGGATATGACATTAGCTAACTTGACGTAGGCAGCATGGTCCATGATATTACATAACACAAAATAAAAGTACTCCTCCCACATAAAAAAATTACATTGAGGTAGATTATCATGGTTGCTAGGGATGGGTTGACGAGCCGGCCCTATTAGGGTAGTTCTTCATTGTATGCCCTACTGTCCTGCATATACGGCACTTTCGTGCAGCTGGTCTGTCTCCCCGCTGACTTGCGTCCATATCGTTGTGGATTCGCCGTGACTGCCACCATCCACTGTTGCTTTGCTTCAAAGCATCGTTATGATACCAAGTCACTTGGCCCGGCCATAGCTCCCTGTGATGCATGTCCAAGCCATAAGAGTTGAACTCCGAACTCCATGTCCTGAACAGATGGCTTGTGCTGAAGTACTCGGAGATGTACGCCACAGAGGACTGACATACAGCCGCGCACGCTGCATATACATGCGAGCCTGGCTTGTGCAACACTTGTGGCTTGTTGCATGTGCATTTCGCGACATCACCTATTGTGCACACCTGTTTATGGTACCCTCTGCAATGCCCACCGACGAACTTCTCCCGCAGATGCACTTCAAACTTTAGCCTGATTCCATCCATAGTGCGGGCGTCGTGCGAGCGAGCCTTTTCTATTTTCTTCTCCATGTATGCATGAATACGTTCGGAGAACTGCTTTCCTGAATCTATATGCTTCTTTGCATTCATCCCCCTATTCACGAAGTATCCAACAGTCCCGTTCCAGGTTTCCTCCACGACGGCACTAACTGGGAGGGACCGAACACCCTTCAAAACACCGTTGTAAACCTCTAATATATTAGTTGTCATTATGCCATATCTGACGTTGTCTGTGTCATGCAACAGGGGCCATTTATCTAGATCCGGAGCATGCAACTGCACCCATTGAGAGAAGTTGCTGACCTCGGAATTTGACTACGTCGTAAGTATTGCGGTCTCCTCATCGAGCACTCTCCATATGGCCTCAAATTTTCGCCTCTGATTTTGCATGCAGAGTCTTTTAAATGTCTTCATGACTTCCTTGTTGCGGAACCTCCTATGTAGGTTTGCCGCAAGATGCCTCATGCACCAGCGATTCACGACATCATTCCATTGATACGATGCCTGTGTCCCTCCTTGCATGGTGCTGATGGCGGACATTAAACCAGCATGTCTGTCAATGATGAGGCACACGTTGGGGCGATCTTGGACAACAGCTTGCTTCACATTTGCTAGGAACCACAACCAGCTCTCCGTGTTCTCGCTTTCCACGATTGCATAGGCCACCGGGAGTAGCTAATCGTTGGTGTTTTCCGCAACCACCATCAATATGGTGCCCTTGTACTTGCCAGCCAGGAAAGTACCATCCATGGTCAGCACAGGCCGACAGTACTTGAATCCCTGAATAGCTAGTCCGAATGCCCAAAAGACACGGTCGAGGATGAAGCAGTTCGGACCCTTCGCGGGGTGCGACCTATCCATCTTGTTGATGTAGGTCCCGGGATTGGTTTCAGCAATCTGGTGAAGCATACGAGGAACAAGGTTGTACCCCTCTTCATACGTGCCGTACATCATCTCTATAACTTTCTTTTTTGCTCGCCAGACCTTGTCGTAGCTAACAGGATATCCCACAATGTTAATCACGTGGGCCCTCAATATCTTCGGTGAAACGGTCACGTCCGCCACGACCAAGTGAGAAATCAGGCTCGCCACATATGAGGATGTGACATTTCTATGCTTCGCTAGTGGCTCATCAAGCACACAAGTGTGGTCCGTCAAGACGGTTATCCTGAAGCCCGAACTCGCGCCCTTGAACTTCTGGGCACGAATCTTGCCGAGACACTCAGGATCCATGCACTTCACAATGTAGGTCTCCTGGTTGGACGTATACACCCGGTATGTGCAGCTGATGTTCACTACATATCTAGCAATTGCCTGCTGGACGGCACTCTTCGTAGGGAACCGTTGCCCGACCAGCAGAGTGTCCTGATCGAAGGCCCACTCCGTGCCGACTTCGTCTGGCAGCACGAGAGATGTCATCGCCAAATCGCCCAATCGAGAAGACACATGCTTCACGTCAGTGGACACAATGCCATCGATTGGAGCTCCATCGTCGTCTTCGCTGCTATCCGTGTCGACTTCGTTGTCTTCATCAGATATTTCTTCTTCCGCCATGCCTTCTAGGTGCTCGTGGCAGTCAATGCGAGCGGACCACCACTGGCCGATGTCTTCATTCGCCCGAAAGTCATCCGTACCGATGGCCCCAGATGATTCTTCGACGACGACGCCACTACCACCGCCACCGACGGGACTAGAGGTTTGGCCTCTATCCAGGAAGCGCACATATACCATCGGCCGACGGTGTATCAGCGCTTTAGGGTTCATCACAACTTGCATGTATTCCCCTCACATTGCGCTTCCCACAATCTTGCAAAGCTCCCACACGTAGAACCTCCCACAACTCTAGCATGTACCGCCTCAATTACGAGCCTCTTTCGGGCAGTCAATGTATCGAATGCGCTTCTCACGCACGTACGGAGGTCGCTCAGACTCATCTCCATTAGATTCGGAGCCCGGATCATCTTCCTTTCGCAGTTCAAAAGGTCCACCCCATATGGACCCTCTCGAACAACATCGTCACCATAAAACACGCACAACTCTAAAATTTCTGCCATGTAGTACCTACCATAGCGAAAGACAGAAGCACGCGCATTAAACACCACATTTCAATTTGAATGCTACACCCTAAGTATTTATGCAAAATCATGTTCTTCACTGCCTACTGACAATAACAAAAGTGGTTTCATAATTGTTATGCATTAAATAATTCTGTTATAGCATTAAATACTAATTAGTGACCATTAAGTTTTTCCATGTCTTAAAGTGCCCAACTTGCTTATCGTATTATTTTAGGATTTATAAATTTTGCTTTGCCATTTTAAGCCCTCACTCAATTTTATATGATCCCACTTTACACAATCTGTAAATTTAAAGTTTTGTCCACAATCTGAAAGAATATCACACAAGGCTAGTAACAAAATTTATCCCACTCAATTTGCATCAAATTAGCACCAAATCTACATTGAGTTGGTTCCAATCCAGTTCAAAAATACATGTTCTTGTATATTTGGAATGTCCATGTCCTCGGAAACATGTTAGAATTTTTTCCATTAATTAAGGAATTACAGTTTACTGTACATGTATCAGGGTTTCAAATATAACGCATATAACCCAGTATGGGGTATCATACGGGAGTACAAATGGTACACCCTAAGTATTTTTACAAAATCATGTCCTTCACCGCCGAATGGTAATAACAAAATTGCTTACGCAATTTTTAAGCATAAATTAATCATGTAATAGCAATTTGATTGTTTCTTACAGTGAGCACCTACTTAATTATAAATTAGTGCAAATTAACTGTAAATTCAATGTGATGTCCACAATCTGAAAGAATATCACACAAGGCTTGTAACAAAATTTATCCCACTCAGTTTGCATCAAATTAGCACCAAATCTACATTGAGCTAGTTCCAGACCCTACAGTTCAATGCTAGTGTTTCTAGAGTGCCAAGTTCTCACAACAGCACAATAATGTTACAGCTATATTGAAATAGGTGTTCTAGTCACATGAATGTGGTCGTAATATTACATTACCATTACTTAAGTTATCCATATGTCGCAATAATATTAAACCAATTTTAATACTACGATACAGTTTCATGTTTCCATACTATTAATTTTACAATATTGTATTAATACTGCGCTAATATTTCCATGGCATGTAATTTTACCACTATATTATTAAATGCACTTACATCACACCAATTACACAACATTTTTTACAACTTGTATCGTTCATTCGTGTACTACCAGTATACTATAGTTTCATCTTCTACTCATTATACATTTGCCATGATAATATCTCCTAATCATGTACAACTACAATGTACTCAAATTTACACTAACCTTTCTGAAGCACGACTGATGATTGCAATAGCCGGCGTAACGATCAAATTAACCTTCTGGAACTCAAGCCTTAAAATTAAATATCCAGGTAGGTGGGCAATATTTTATTGTCGAAGAATACCTGTAAAATACTACTCCATCATCAACTCATCGAAAATATAAACGTACATATTTCTACAAAATATAAATATCGCAAAAATTCCTGCAGAATTACACTTCTAAATTTCCTCTTCCACTTCTTTTTTCCCCTGTTCTCCCTCCTCTCCTCTCTTTTTTCTCTACCCGAACCCTCTCTCTGGTTGAATTCCCTCACTCCAAAAATTTTCCTTCGCACCGCGGAGAGGTCGGATCACATTTATAGCGCGCAGGGAGCTTCATTCACGGGATTCACGGAAGCATGCATGTGAGAGGAGGCAGAGCATTGGATGCTTTTGCATGTGAGACTGTTTTACTAAAGCATCATTATCGCATGCCTCCTTTGGTTGCTTCTGCATGTGAAGAATCAATTCCAATTCTCTCCCATCACATCGGTCGGGCACATGCATGCATGCGAAGCCAGGTGACGAGTACTCATACCATAGGTACCCCTAGCGGCCGAAGAAGACGATTGGGCTGCCCCAAGCCTAGCTTCAGCTAGAGGCCTCACAGGGCCACCGAGAACGGGTCGTCCCCGACCAACCCGACCAGGGGGGTGGTCCGACCCCCGTGGGTCGGGCATCCTGCACAGCTCTGACCCGACTAAGGTAACCTCCGCCGAAGGTCAAGACGCCGCGCCGGCAACCGACCACCTGCCCTACAGACACGACGGCATGGAACGACCGCGCCAGGGTAGGTGGTACCTTCCCAAGGCGGCAGGAAGGTTGCCAAAGTCAAACTCCAGCCCTGTCACTCAACCGTGCATAGTGGGAGGAAGCGCTCCCTCCCGAGGCAACGCCAGGCTCACACGCCACTACGTCAGCACCTGGCCAAAGCGCAGAGGTTAGGTACGCTATTTCCCGGCGGGACAGCGATCCATGCCACTCGATGAGACGAAGACTCTAGGGCATGGGACGCCCCATCCTTTTCTTTCCAAAAACTCCCTTGTAACCTGCCCCCTCCATATATATAAAGGGAGGCAGGACCCTCAAGGAAGGAGAGAGACCTTTTTCCGGTTCTTCTTCCTAATAGACAGTATTCACACCCCCATGGGGCGCTTGAGACCGAACTTCGGCCCCCCGCTTGTAACACCACGCGATCATCTACTCCCGAAAGCAATACAGATCCACCACGCGAACTGGAGTAGGGACGTTCAGCCCGAACCAGTCTACATCTTGGACCCCCTGAGCCTAACCATTCTCCTAAACCAAACAAATCGTATTGCCGGTGCACGAAACACCGACACCAGGCAGTGAAGAAAACTAGCTAACAAACAAAAAATAAATAAATAACATTAAACCTGCGAAAAAAATGAAAAATAAATAAATAAATAACACATGCGAAAAAAACGAAAAAAATAAATCTAGCGCTCCCCCACCGCTCAAAATAAAAAAAAAAACAAAACATTTTTTTTTAAATTTTCTCGCGCCACCCATCCGCTGGAAATTTAAAAAACCAAAAAAAATTTAATTATCACGCGCCCCCCCACAGCGGGATTATAAAACGGAAAAAAAAATTTAAAAAAAATTACCGCGCCCCAACCGATATTTTTTTTTAATTATCGAGCGCACCCCGACCGCTGGAAAATTAAAAACCCAATTTTTTTTTTGAATATTGCCGCGCTCACCCACCGCGTTATTTGCATAAAATCAGAAAAAAAAATTACAAAAAATGTCACGCTCGGGGACCGCGGGAATTTGAATAAAATAATAGGAAAAAAAATTCCGCGCTGCGAACGAGCGGTTTTGTACTGTTACGGGGCTATTTTTGCATTTTTGGTGGAGCAACGGCTAGATCCGAAAATTATTTTTGTGGGGGTCTAGAACAGTAAAAAATTCGCATACAACAGTACAAAAGAAAAGAGGCATTGTATATACAGTAGATATAAGTTTGCACATGGTTCTCTTTATAACCATGCGCATACATAGGTACATGTAAATATGACGATGAAATAACATCGTTTTTGTAAGCTTCTGATTGACCAATACTTATATATATATAATTATATTACCCTTTTTAATACATCTTTGAATGCTGTATTGTATTTGTCTATAGTAATAAATAATATTGAAAATAACTAAATAAGAGAGGTATAGAAGGGAAAATAATAAAAAATTACTTTAAAATTAAAAACAATATATATTTAAAAATAGAATTTGAGAGCTCGAATGATACGTGGAGAACTAACGGAGGAGTTGAAAAGAATGCATGAAAAGACCAGATCTCTGTACGCACATGCAGAGGACCTTGCAAGACAGAGATTCTCATCATTTGCGGGAACTAGTACCCATGCAAATGAGTAGTAAAAGGAAGCAGGCTTTGCAGTGGCTGCTTGTGTTTCCCAGTCCCAATGAGTTGGGCTAAATATGACGGGAAGGGATCCCAGCTGATTCCTATGCAGCAAATGCATACTCCCTCCGGTTTGGTAATCTCTACTATTCTAAAGCACCACTTGGTGGCAGTGGTCCATTCTACACGTCATTAATTGCCCTGTTTAATTGCTCTACTTAATTGCCCTGCTTAATTGCCCTACTCAAGAAACGAAACGTTGCTTTAATTAGCCAGCTTTCACAAGAAACGAAGCGTTAAAGATAGATGTTTGATCTTGTAAAATAATTTTTTTTATTTTTTAATCTTTATTTTTCGTTATCAATTTTGTTTTTCGTAGCAACGCACGGGCATGTAGCTAGTACATGTCGTTTTGGACATAGTAATAATCAAACTTCTGAAATTTTGACTAACAATATATTTTTAAATATTTAAATTGAATACATAAAAATTATATGTGTAGACTTGTCTCGAGAAGTACTTTCATAATATTATAATTTTATTGGGTTTTATAAATATATTATAATAAAAATTAGCGGTCAAAGTTATGTTTTGAAGACCGTGTCGATGTCCAAAACGACAGATATTACCAGACTGGAGGGAGTAGTGGTGTAGACTATCTCTAGCAATTTCCCTTCATTTCATTCTCTTCCCTGTTCCTTTCTCTATATTCATTTCCTTTATTTTCTACTATCTCCAACAGCATCCCCTCGAAGGGATTTCTTTTTGGGATTGGAGAGAGAATCTGTTTCTAAAGCGATTATCTCTCTGAATCCCTTCTGAAGAGAATGTTGAAGGGAATCCGCTGGAGCACTTGGGATCTGTTCACGAAGGGATTTAGAGGCTGAAGGAAATCCGCTGGAGATAGTCTTACAAATTTTGTTTCATACTGGTTGGCTGCTGCATATAAACTAGATAGTTCTGTTCTGTTCAGTAAATGTCTCTTGATGGTGTAGTGCACATTTTGCTCATTTTGCTTCATGAATTGAGTAAGTTCTCTTCGCCGACTCATCAGGACTCAACAGGAGGATCCATTGTTGGAGATGTGTGCTTAGCGATCATTGAAATTATTATATTTTTTTATGTTTATGATTTGTTATCTTATTCTTTAAATAATAATATTATTATTTATTAGCAAATGTGTAACTTATTTATGAAACTCTCTATATAACTTTGTGATGATTATTATAAAGTGATCTTTAATCGATAAACATATGAGGACACATATCAATAAATTTGCATATGTATTGGTTGATGATCATGTTTCACGAGTCAAAGGATATGAATATATCAAACTAATAATATTGACACATGTTAGAGAATATGGGGTTGGATTGATCTACCTTGAGACACTGCAAAAACGTTGTATTCTTACATGTCATCAGTTGGTTTTGTGTACAATGTGTATACTATATCCTTAAACTTGAGATGTCTAATGACTTACTTAGGGGTTGCAAAATGCTACTCCATAACAGTAGTTATAAAGGTGGCTTTTGGGTTTATTGTGAAGCATGTTGCGAGGCATAGTCGATTAAGACAGAATTTGCCCCTCCGTACAATGGGAGAGATATCTCTACGCCTTTCGAGTGGTCGGATTTCGGAAATGCATAACCATGCTACTCGCATTAAAGAGTTAACTGTAATCAATGATTTTGAGTCACCTAATCGAGAAAGAATGGTTAAACTATCTAAACAAAGATGGCACATACTCACATTGAGTTTGATCGATATCATGAGGCAAAAGAAAATGCATATAACTAAGTATTGTTGAGGTTCGACCGATGTGATCTTTATATATAATCAAGAATCAGCACGTTCTGTTAGGGACCACTACCGATTAATGGTCGAGTAAAAGTACTCGAGTCATATCTAAGTATATGTAAACCTATAGGGTCGCACGCTTAAAGGGGTTAGAACATAATTCTGATGATGATCTAAATTATAATGGGCTTCGAGTTCCTAATAGGCTTTTAATGTAGAGACTTATTGTGAGGTGTCTATTTAAAGGGAAGGGGTGCTGGTTTTAGGGTTACGTATAAGAATTCGAAATTCCCGAAACCCTAATGGCCACCCCTCATTCGCCCAAAACCGCACACCCGACACTAACACTCCGGCGCGTGGTGTTTTTGTCCCCGTACGTATGGATACCTTAAAGGCAATACTGTGAGGCTTCAATACTAGGACGATCCGTAACTTGTGACGGTCACAAGATGTTACTGGATGAGGCACGAGACTAGTATAACTGCAACCACACAAACCACGCTACATCAACTCTACTTTCACTATGATATACACGTTTTATGATAAACCCATGTGTCGGCTTACTAACCAACAGGCACCCTAAGACTGGGTGCTTGAGAGGTCAGTTTGCCAGGGCTTTGGCAGCAACCGCTCCAAGGCAGGAAGAAGCGGGATCTTTGGGAGCAAGCAAGAAAGCGATCGGGTTTACCCAGGTCGGAGCCCTCCGCAGGGAGTAATGACCCTAGTCTGCTTGGTGGTTTCCTCTGAGTTCAAAGGTTCTTACAATTTGAGGAAGAAGACCCTCTCGAGTTACGCCAACCCAATAATCAACAACCCTCCTCCCATGCATCCTAGCTCCACTTTTATACTCAAGGTTTGGTGGCGCATAGGGCTTACAAGCTTGCGTAAAGCACAGCGTCGACCCGTTACTCTGATGCATTTAATGCACCGTCATACTCTCTTACATCACATTTAATGTCTTGTCTAAGCGACTTAGACTTCGCCTTAGGCCCGCTTTGTCTGTCACCTGCATGCTCGCCGGAAGAGAGGATGTCGGTTCAGCGCCACCCATCGTGTCTTGCGCGCTAGGAAGGCAGCGCCGCCATACCACAGCCTTCACACCACGCAGTGTCACGCGCGTCTGCATTAAATACCGTCTCGCATTAAATATCCTTGACCCTTCGCCCTGCATGTAGCCGAGATTCACGGGGTTGATTCTTAGAACTCGCCCGAGGGTGTGGCACAGGCGCCACATGTCCTCTTAGCGAGCACACCTTCTTTGAGTCGCCCGAGGAGTGGCACAGGCGCCACATCCCTGGCGAGCACCTTGTAGTGCATCGCCAGGAGCGCTGAGCCATGTCCCCGAGGCGAGCAACTTGGGTGGTCGCCTCGGAGTGGCCTGGCGCCACTGTCCCACTGAGCGAGCACCTTGGTGAGTCGCCAGTCTTTGAGCCTTTTGTCACACAGGCGACACCTTCATTGGTCGCCAGAGTGGCTGAGCAGCCACACCTGCCCTCACAGGCGAGCAGCAGCTGGTCGCCCAGGAGGTAACTGGCGCCACTGTCCCACTGGCGAGCACCTTGGTGGTCGCCAGAGAGGTGGCTGAGCATGCCACGCCCTCTGGCGACACCTTGGTGGTCGCCTCGAGGAATCACAGGCATACATGTCCTCTTAGCGGCGTGATGCCAGCGTCGCCTCGGAGTGGCCTGGCGCCACCTGTCCTGCGAGCACCTTGGTGAGTCGCCTCGAGAATGGCTTTGACGCCCTGTCCTCTTAGCGGCGATGCTTAATGCGACTGCGTGGGTACCCAGGTTATCTGTGTGATAGCCCCGGGCCCACCAGGAAGTGTCTTTATTCTTTCTTTTTCTTCGTCGAGCGGTTCAATCTCCGGGTGGGGCCCATAAATGCCACGCCGCGCGCGGTCTTTAAAAACTTGCCTCTTTTCCGGTCCGAGGTGGAATCTGCGGCCCGTTCCATTAGTGGGGGCGTGCCCACTTCCTTGAAAAATGCTTTGGTTTTCCCGCATCCGAACCGCCGGCGTCTCTTGACTTTTCCGCGGGCTCTCCCTTAATTCTTATAAATAAGCGGCGGCCAGAGGCATGTTCCGTTTTAGCTTTCGCCTCTGCTCCCTTCTGCCTTAAGCTTCTTTTACGCTTTAGCTGATTACGATGGCCTCTCAGGCTCTGTCCTCCCTCCTTCAAGCTTGTGGAAGAAAACGCCGCCTTCTAAATGCTCCAAGGTGATAGCCAGCGTCTCGCATGCGGCGAGGACTGCCGCTCCTCCTTTGCCCGATCAGGGAAGTCATCTTCTTTGTCACGGCGATGATGGCGGGCTTGGTCAGCCCATCTCGGACTTCTACATCGCCGTCCTCAACTTCTATGACATTCACAACATCCACCTTCCCCTAACTCCATTGTGCTCCTCTCCGTCTTTGCCGGCTTAGCGAGATGTTCATAGGGGTAATGCCCAATCTCCTCCTTTTCCGCTACTTCTTCGCTCGCGTCGGCCCGAGGCTCCGGCATCTCGGGTCTTGCCATCTGCGACTTAGAGGCGCAGGCCGTTGCGCGCTATATTCCAATGGAGAACCGATCCGGTTTGGAAAATGTGGCGCCACGAATGGTTGTCGTTGAAGAGCGATAAGCGGCATTGAAGCTACAGGGCTTCCCAAATAGCGGATGGGCGCAAATCTGGCCCAGGGATCTCGGTCGCCCGACACGCCAGGCTACTTGCAATGTTGGCTCGGGTTGATCGGTTTGCGGACGGTAGGGCTGGCCGGAGGCATGGATTCTCGGGACCGTGTCGGAGGATTAGTCCTTTGCGCCCGCCCATGCAGTCGGCTGGCACTGCTCCTGGGCGTGGATGGCGGGACTCGGGCGATTCTGGAGGTGAGCTTTATACCTTCCTTCTTCATCATCATCATTCTTTCATCATTCATTTTTTTTTTTTTGTCGGTATTAGGAAAGCTGGGCCGCCCGCCTGAATCGCTTCTGGATGGGGCGGCCCAGGCATTGAGCGGCGTTCCACCCTTCCGAGGCTGCGCTTCCACTCTGCGACATGCGGCCTCGGGATCAGGCGGAGATACGTCAAGCGATGCCCAAGATGGGCGCCATGGGGGCGCCCATCATCGTCCATCAAGGGCCCTGATAATCCGCGGCACTCCTACGTAGGCGACGAAGGAGGAACAAAGCGTCTGCCGGCGACCTTTGTCCCGGCTGGGCGTCCGGCCCGACCACGGCTATCGAGGGCCATCTTCGTCGGCGGCTGAATCTCCCACAGCGGCCCGCTGCCGAGGGACTTCCTCCTCGGTGCGAGGGCTCTTCATCAGCAGTCGCGGCGCTTCGCCTCCGCCATCACCTTTGCACCGTAGTTGGTTACATTTGGTGACCCGCGGCGCGCCTTCCTCCACCACCGCGCCACCGCCGGCGGTGACCCTTGGCGCTAGCGATGTCGGACCGGCCAGCTGGCCTCGTCGCCACCGCCACCGCCGGCGGCTGATCGCCGGCGGCGCGACCCGGACCAGCGCGACATCCTCCGCCGCGGCGCGACATCCTCCTCGCCACGCGGCCAGCGTCGAGCCGGCGGCGCGGCCGGCGAGATCCACCGGCGGTTGACCGCTGGCGCTTCCGGTGGAAGCGGTCCTGCCTCGGCCGCCAAGGCGGCCCCGGTGCCTCGGGTGGCTCTCACTCGAAGTGCCTCGGTTTCGAGGCCTCGGCCAGATACGAAGTCCTTGAAACACAAAAGGCGGTAAAATTTTTAACCTTGAATGGAGCCTTACCTTTGCTTGCTTTTGCTTGTTCAGGCACCGCGCCAGACCCCGGCGCTCCTGTTGCAGGCCGAGGTGAGGTAGCGAGCCGGAAGCGGCGGTTGATCCGCCGGAGGCGAAGCCGGCGATCGACATGCGGCCGGCCCGGTATTCTTCTTTGTGCAACCCGAGGCCATTTGGAGCCCACAGCCACTCGGATCCTCCAGCGGACTCCGTTCCTCGGCCAGGGCCTTGAACCTTCGGCAGCCCCCGACAGCTCTACTCCCGGCCACCGCCGCTTCGTCGGCGAGCAGTGGCCAAGGCGCCAACGCCAGAGATCGGCCGCCTCCGGCGTGGGTGATTTATGTCCGAGTGGAAAGGAAGGGCGGGAGCTGGGTGAGGAAGCGGGCGAGGAGCCCTTTCACTCGCCGCCCGTAGAGCTCATGGAAAGCTCGGCGCGTGAACGAACCGCATCGATCAAAGCGAGACACTCTGCGGATCTTTGAGTACACCGGCCGGATGGAAGGGCGACCTCGCTCCCGCGGGGTTAGTGCAGCAAAAGCGCCAGCGGAAGCGGCCGGCGCCTCGCCTTACGCCTCGGTCGGATCGCGGACTTCCACCGCGGCTTCCCGCGCCCTGGCGACCGGTCCACCCGGAAGAAGCGCGCGATGGCGGCGCTCTGCTGCGGCGTTCGTTTTAGCGTCTTCGCGTCGGGGGCGCCAACGATCCTCTGGCTGCCCGTCCGAGATTGAAGAGAAGCCAGGCGGAGCGGAGCGCAGTGAGTCTGGCCCCGCGCCGACCACGTCATTCCGCTTTCGGTGGAGATAGTCAACCCAGCGGCTAAAGGCGGCCGAAAGAAGCGTGCTTGGCGGCTGGGCGTCCGGACCCCTTGCCGGAAGACCTGCGATAGCGCCCGCGATGCGGGACGAGGAGGAAGAAGGATAGGATAGCCTAGACCCTTCTTCCCTTTCTCCCTTTTTTTAACTTGGCATGTCACTGCAACAACTTTTGTAAAAGCATTTTCATGGAATAGACATGCTGACATTTTGAGACCTATTCGGCAATGTTTAACTTGTCTTCTTAGCCTTCCACCTGCTTGTCGCCCGGCATTAACTTGAGATACTCTTGCTCGACAAGGCTTAGAAGGAAAAAGAAGAAGTAAAACACCCAATGTCGGCGATTCTTTTCTCGTTGCTTCTGATCCTGCAAGCGACCACGTACCCATGTGGCCTCCGCGGGCGGTTGCACGATGTAAGGCGTGAGGATGTAGGCTTTTGATACTTGATGTTTAAATCGCCCATTGCAGGGACACGGTGTCATGACCGTGCGGGAGGCTGAGTTCAAACCGGCCGCCCAATTGCCCAATCACGTTCGCCGCACTACAGTGGTCGCCTTTTGCCGCGAAACTCCGCTCGCGAGCGGACTAGAGTGATCGCCGAACACTTTGCCATAAAACAGAACCAGAAAGGCGTAAAGTAGCGCTAAAAAACAGCGGAGCGTAATACTTAATTTACGAACCAGTATTTCCCGGCTAGTCGAAGCGACGAGACATGGTCGGCCGGCGAGAACAAAACACTGAGAAACTTACAACCGTTCAAGAGGTAGAACTTGCGCCCGGAGTTCTCTATATTCTGCGAGTTACTTGGTTCCTCCCCGCCCTCGGTGGCCAACCTGACCGCCCCGGTCGAGTGGCCGAAACCACCTTAAAGGGGCCCTCCCCTTTGCGGGAGGCAGGTTTGTGCAACCCGACTGCGGTGAATCTTTGCAAGACCAGGTCGCCCACTGCCCGATGTTCTCTCAGCGACGGGCGGCGTGGTATCTCTGAACTTTCTAGCGTCTGGCGGCGGCGCCACGATCGGGCTTCTTCCAGGAGATTGGCGTCGTCTTGGCGCATCTCTTCCCGATCTTCTTAAAGTGAGCGCAGCAGCGTGGCGGCCCAAATGTCAGTGCGGAGGGAGGACAGCCTACTGCTCGTAAACCGGAAAGAATGAGTCTCTCCGGTGCTTGGTGGAGTGGTCGGAGTGACCCGGCCATGGGAGTTCTTCAACCCGCGTGAGCCACGGCTGGTGAAAGTCGATCAAGCGCCGGAGTCTTGAGGCCCTTCGCTTTTGATGCATTGGCTCGCTCACTTAGCGTTGCTTCTTGGATGGGCAGCGGAGGCAGCGAACGCCGTGCCCATTTCTTCGCCAAAGTCGAAAAGCGGCGAGTGAGCTGAAGCGCCATTATCGGTGATAATACACGGTTGGCGACCGAAGCGGCGAAAGATCCCGCATGAACTTGACGCGAGCGCGGCGGTAATGAGTTCTCCGCGGCTTCAGCTTCCACCCACTTGGTGAACTTGTCAATGGCGGCGAGCAGATGAGTGTAGCCTCCTGGCCAGCGAAACGGACCGGGATATCGGCCCCAGACCGCGAAGAGGCCATGAGGCGGGATGGTTTGTAGAAACTTAGGTTTGGTTGGTGGGTTTGCTTGGCGTGGAGCCAGCGCGCCTCGCATCTCCTCACCGGCTTTCGCAAGCATCACGGAGAAGCGGTTAGCCAATAGAACCGTGGCGGAAAGCTTTTCCCACGGTTCATTTGGAAAAATGGCTCCACTACGCCTCCATGGATATCGGAAAGCAAAATGCTTCCCTCTTCCGAGTGATGCGCGGAAGAACTCCGTTTCCACCCGTGATCACAGGTCCCCATCTACCGGGTGTAGCGCTTGGCCTTCAGGCGCTATCTTCTCGGTGGCGCATCATCGTCGGGGCATACTTGATCCAGCGAGTAGGCGGTCGGGTCCATCCATGTGCCTTCCCGGTCAAGCACGGCGACCGCAGTGATCGTCCGGTACTCCGCTTGGCCCAAAAGCGTTTCCTTGGGGTGCCACTTTTCCTCACTGCAACGTGGGTGGCGGCGCCACCATCGTCCCCACGAAGCGGGGGTTGCGATAGCGTCGCCTTCCCATCGAAGTGAGGCTGAGCGACATCACCATCCTCCCACAGGGCCAGGGGAGGCTGAGATGGGCGATCGCGGAAGCCTTTCTTCAAAGACTCCGGCCAGACGCAGGGCTCTTGTCGAAGCGGTGGCCGAGCTAAATCAGCTAAATAATTGTCGCGCCCGGGAGTATGTGTATACCTAGCCCTTGAGAAGTGTCTCTCCATCTTTCTAACCTCGCCGAGGTAAGGCTGCCATGGCGGGATCAGGCGGTGAAGTCCTTCCTTGCACGGTTGATGACCCGACAAGAATAAGCCTTTAATCTGAAGGCGCGTATGCCGATGGCGCATGGCTTTCGAGACCCGACCAGCAATCCTTCGTATTCGCAACATTGTTGGTAGCTTTAAAGTCGGAGCGACTATATATTTGAGAGGTCCCGGTCGGGAGACGGGAGGAACCGACCCCGCGCCTTGAGCTGAAGAGGATCCATCGAAGAGGCGTCAAGGCGTGAGCGCGAGACTTCCTTATCTTCCCCATCTGCCGAGTCCATTCAACGATGAAGTCCGCCGCTTGATCTTTGACTCTTGATAGCGGTCGCAGGAGAGCAAATTTGAAGCCAAATTCCCCGGCTGGCAGACCACTTAGCGTCGACCTTGACTTCACGATTGTGAAGGATCTCGCGAGAGATCTGAGGAGACCACAGTGATCTCCTTCCTTGGAAATAATGTCGCTGACTTTCTTGATGCCACCCGGCCTGACATACACCATTTTAGGGCACAGGGATACCTAGTTTCGGCATCATGCGGCACCTTGCTCACATAATAGACCGGCCGGCTGTCGCCCTCTCGCTCTGCTACTAGTCTTTGCACTCACGCCGAGGGGCTTGCCGCTACATAAGGAGAAGCGGCTCACCCGGGCTCGGGGCGACCGGCCACGGGGCGAGAGAGATACTTCTTGAGATCTTCAAATGCTGCTTTGAGCTTAGGAGTCCTCGAAGAATTAGTCTTCTTCATCGGCTTGAACAATGGGGAGACTTTTCTCCCAGTAGGAGGCTATGAACCGGCCCGAGGAGGCGACCAGCTAAGCCTTTGGCTGGCAGGCGGAATTGGCTTCATTCGTTCAATTGCTTCAATCTTATGCGGATTGGCTTGATCCAGTGGAGACCGAGGAAGCCAAGCAACTTCCCGAGATGACACC
The DNA here is from genome assembly GCA_036346355.1 of Rhipidocladum racemiflorum. Lineage (NCBI taxonomy): Eukaryota > Viridiplantae > Streptophyta > Magnoliopsida > Poales > Poaceae > Rhipidocladum > Rhipidocladum racemiflorum. Next base: position 63,473,567 of record CM070570.1, read on the forward strand.
CCGAACACGCACTTCTCGGGATTGACTTTAGCGGTAGTCTTGGGAGATGGGAGAAAGTTTCCTCGGATCTTCAACCCATTATCGCGGCCTTAGCTTTTATCACCAAGTCATCAACATATACCTCCAGGTTCTTCCCAATTTGTGACTTGAATACAATATGCATGGCTCATTTGGTAGGTAGATCCGGCATTCTTCAACCCAAAGGGCATTCGAACATAGCAGTTACACAAAGGAGGTCACAAGGCCGTCTTTTCTTAGATCTTCTGCGCCATTCTAATCGATGATATCACGAGTAGGCGTCTAGAAACATAGGCTTCACATCCTGTAGTAGAATCGACATGAGGTCAATCCTTGGCGGAGGTAAGGGTCCTTAGGGGCGAGGCTTTATTGAGGTCGGTAAAGTCTATACACATTCGCCACTTCCCATTGGACTTCTTTACGAGTGCAGGGTTAGCTTGACCACTCGGGGTAAGCGGCTTCCGCTACAACTTCCGGCTTGCAATAGCTTCTCCACTTCTTCCCGAATGGCTTCTTGTCGCTCGGCGCTTTGCCTCGGATCTTACAGCCGGTTTGGAGTGCGCTCCGGTAGCGTTGCCAATCGGTGCTCGATCACCTCCTAAAGGGACCCGGTCATTGAGGATGGTTCCCGCGAACACATCTAGATTAGGCCGGAGGAAGGTGACAATCAGCGTCTTCCTATTTAGCGAGATCGGCGCCAATTCTCAAACCTTGCCGAGCCTTCCTCACCCACGAGGGACCACCTTCCCACCTCACCCAAGGGGCTAGGGTGAAGGCGCGAGCCTTGGCCGAGGAGGCGCTCGAGGTCTTGCGCAGCGCCGAACGAAGCGGCTCGGCGAAGTCTTGCACTTGTTTCTTGGCGCCAAGGCTTGAGCTTGTCGCCTTTACCACAGGTGGGCCCTCGGCGAGGATCTTCATCGGCAAATAAGCATGATGCGTCTTGCCATGAATTTGACTAGCGGCGGCCAAGCGGCGAGCGTTGTAAGGGAAGTCGAAGTCGGCGACCTCGAAGATTGATGAGTTCCGTCGGAAGTTTCCAGCGCTTAGAGCGTGGCGGGCAGCTGGACTTGTCCCGAGGGCATTAGGCCCATCCGGGGGCAATTCCATAAAAAAGCGGTCTTGGTGATTCTTCATAAAGGTATTTGGAGCGCTTGATCGCCCAGGCCGGCCAGGCGGAGTTGATGGCACTTCCTCCATCAACTAGTACTCGCCAAGCCGCATTCCTGGCCGTGAAGGCGACCACGATCGGGGAGATGGTTTGGGCTGAAGTATTCGCGCGGGTGGTCGGCCCGGTGAAAGTGATCGATTGATCCGACCGCCGGTAGGCTTCGTCCGGGCTCGGCATGGTGGCACACACCTATCTCGCTCTCGCTTATGCTGCGAGTTGGAAAGTAGGTGGCGAACCCCATGAATGTATGCCGCGTGTGCTCGGCTTGTTGGAAAGCGATTGGGGTGTCATCTTCGTCGTCATCATCTCATGATCAGCCCATGGCGGCTTCTTGAGCAGCTTTTCACCAACTTGGACACAACCTGGCAATCTTCAAAGTCGTGCCCATTTAATGCGGTGGATGGGGCGGTATAGCTTGCCCACTGTCGTCTTCCCTGCAGGGGAGAACGGCGATCCACTGCGATTGTCTCGTTGGTCGGCGATCTCTCCTTCGCTCGATAAATCGGCCCGTGAGGCAGCCTGGATCGGCCACCAAAACCTCTCGAGGCGACGGCCTCCTGCGCTTCTTCTTTTCACGGTCGGAGGACCCGGCGCTCGGCTTCGTCGGGGTTTGAGGGCCTGCTTTGCACCCTTAGAGCCTCATTTGCCGGGCACACTTATGAGCCGAGGAGAAGAGCTCGGAGTGGTAGCGGCGATCTGGGTAGCCATCTTCTCCGCATCTTCGATCCTAACCCCCTCCGGAGCCTTAATAACCATTTGCTCGAGAGATCAGGGGATCGTGTTGCGACAATGGCTAAACCGCTTGAATAAACCCCTCGGGGGACTCCCCTCATACGCTCCAAAGCGTGAAGGTCGTCCTCCACCAGGTTGGCGTAGGAGCCCTGAAAGTTGGCTACAAAAATGTCGCCAGTTCCTCCCACGAGTGTGCGAACCTCGAGGAAGGTTCGGCGAGGCCAGGCGGAGCTGTCGGCGACATCGGAAATGAATTAGCCATAACTCTATCGACCCCGGACCGCGCACCGTCGTATAAATCTGCGGGAATTCTTGAGGGTTGGTAGATGCCGTCATACTTCTCGATAGGCGGCGGGGCCAAATCTTTACAGCCACGCCGATTGGCGTAAACCGGAGAAGCGCTGGCACCCAACATTATATGGGGAGTAGTGATGTAAGCCGCGGCCCACGACCCTGAGGCGGGAGTCGAGGAGTGCAGTCTACACTCTCCCAGTCGAAGGAAGCCCCCTTAGCCGGCCGGCAGCGAGGAGTTCGTAGCGTTGTTGCGGATAGCGCCTCAGAAGAACTTCGGCCTTGGATCGTCTCCCAGCTGGAGCCGCCCCTCATTGAGGCGTGCCCTTAGATCCCAGCAGTTCTCCTCGGCATGGGAGTCTGCGCGGGAGGATGCGGAAGCTTGTGCACGTCCCCTGTTGCGGAGAGAGGCTGCGGCCAGTACTCCCTTCCCTTTATCCGGCTCCTGCGGCCAGGAGAGTCGCCAAAAACGGCTTGGAAGCTTGTGCATCCACCACTCGAACTCCTTGGCGGAGGGGCGGAAGCCCGGCTGAATTGCCCACGACCTTTCTTCTTTGGTGAGTCCACTAGACGGGCAATGTCCTGGAAACCAAGGGTGGGCTGAGTGTCGCCGTCAGTTGGGCCAGGAGGATGATCCGAACAGCGGGCGCATGAAGAACTTTGCATTGGAGTATCTTCCCCAGCCCAGACAAAGCCATTGGGCCAGGTGAACTCAGGGCTTGGATCGGCTCGCGCCCCTCCGCGATGAAGGACCGGTGACCCGACTCCCTTCAAGGGCCGAGATCGGCAGCGCTGCTTTCCTCGGGGAGGCGCTCTGTGGCGATGAGATTCCGCCATACCGGGATGATCTTGATTCTTGCAAACTCCTCAAAAGGAATGGAAGAAAGGAGCGATCTAACCACTAAGCCCCTGCAGCGGCGCCCTTTGTCGGCTTACTAACCAGAGGCACCCCTAAGGCGGGTGCTTGAGAGGTCATTGGGGGGCTTTGTGGCAACCGCTCCAAAGGCAGGAAGAAGCGGGATCTTTGGGAGCAAGCAAGAAAACCGATCCGGGTTTACCAGAGTTCCGGAGCCCTCCACGAGTAATGACCCTAGTCACCTTGGTGGTTTCCTCTGAGTTCAAAGGTTCTTACAAGAAGTGGGAAGAAGACCCTCTCGGGAGTTACCTTGCCAGCCCAATAATCAACAACCCTCCTCCCATGCATCCTAAGCTCCCTTTTATACTCGGTGGGGGCGCAGCTAGGGCTTAACTTTGCGTAAAACAAGCGTCGACACGATTACTCTGGTGCATTTAATGCACCGTCATACTCTCTTACATCACATTTAATGTCTTGTCTATTGACTTAGACTTAGCCTTGGGCCCTTTGTCTGTCACCCCTGCATGCTCGCCCGGAGAGGGGATGTCGGTCGGCGCCACCATCATTAATGCGGCGCCTAGGGAAGGCAGCGCCGCCATACCACAGCCTTCACCCTGCAGTGTCGCCCGTCTGCGCATTAAATACCGTCTCGCATTAAATATCCTTGACCCTTAGCCCTGTAGCGCAGTTGCGGGTTGATTCTTCAGGGAACTCGCCCACAGGGTGTGGCTGGCGCCACACATCCTCTTGGCGAGAGCACCTTTCTTTGAGTCGCCCAGGAGTGGCACTGGGCGCCACTGTCCTGGCGAGCACCTTCAGAGTGCGCCAGGAAGCGGCTGAGCGCCACATCCCAGGCGAGCGAGCAACTTGGTGGTCGCCTCGAGGGTAACTGGCTGGCTTTGTCCTGGGCGAGCACCCTTGGTAGTCGCCACAGGGAGTGGCTGAGCATCCACACTGTCCTGGCGAGCACCTTGATGGTCGCCCAGGAGTGGCTGAGCATGCCACGCCCTCTGGGCGAGCAGCAGGTGAGTCGCCAGAGGTGTTTGGCGCCACATCCTGGCGAGCACCTTGGTGGTGCGCCAGGGAGTGGCTGAGCAGCCACGCCCTCTGAGACAGTGAGCACTGTGGTGAGTCGCCTTCAGGTCTTTGAGCATCACCTGTATCTTAGCGATGATGCCGGTCGCCTCGAGTGCTTTGGCGCCACTGTCATCAGCGAGCACCTTAATCGCCTCGAGGAGGTAACTTTGAGCATGCACATCCTCTTAGCGGCGATTACTTAATCTTGGTGCGTGGGTACCCACGCTTAATGTCTGTGACACCATGATCTATAATTTACCGTGATTCTTTAATTAAGTGATAGAAAATTTTAAATTTATACTAAAGTAGCCTATCCACTCTCCACCAAAACTGACATTTCTCTAGAGGAAACTCTGAAAAAGCTGGAGCATGTCCGCTGAACACGCATATATCCCGGCTAGATGATTTTTTTTTTCAGCACATTAATCGAGTCCGCAGCCACGCGCGATGAACTTCACTGTACCGAAATGATTCAATTAACATATACAAGCCTCAACCGAACCAGTAATCGAAACAGTTATATATATATATATATATATATATATATATATATATATATATATATATATATATATATATATATATATGGCTAGAATACTATCATTAGTAAAGTAAACTTGTACTATCCATATTCTAAGCCGTCCGATCGCACAACGTATGATCCAGATGAATCAAGTGAAAGGTCACTTAAACCATTTTACACAAAACCCCCACATTGATTCCTCTTTCGTGAATACACCATTCCACCTTGATTCATCTGGACCATACGTTGTGCGATCGGACGGCTTAGAACATAGGTAGTACAAGCTCACTTTGCTATCGATAGTATTCTAGCCATCCTCTCTCTCTCTCTCTCTCTATATATATATATATATATATATATATATATATATATATATATATATATATATATATATATATATATATATATATATATATATATATATATATATAGGAAACCTTTTCTGTACTCTTGGGAGTATGTACTCCTACCTCCAGTATACTACTTAAACGAATGTGTTATACTCATTTATCACTTTCAATATACTCTAATAATAATTCTAAGATACTACAATACGATATTATTGAAAAAACTTCATTAGAGCTCTTTATTTTTTGCTGTATACCCTTTTTCATATATAAAAAGAGTATATAAACAAATTATGCTACAAAGGATGGACTTTGATGAAATTTTTCGTGAAACTCACTTTGAAGTATCTTATAATTAGTATTAGAGTATACTCAAAATGATAAAGAGGTATAATAACATTATTTAAGCGGTATACTGAGAATGGGAAATACGTACTCGAGAAGTCTGGAACCATTTTCCTATATATATATATATATATATATATATATATATATATATATATATATATATATATATATATAAAATTAATCAAACCAGCTTTGAATGGTAAACGGATCAGAGCATCATCAGAACAAGTTCTCCACAGGTAGACTACCAAAAAAACAAGTGTGCTGAGTTCAGAAAAGTGTGAGTACGATTCGAGGTTTTTAGCTAAAATTGCATAATGGGCCATCATCTTGAAAAACACACTCTACATGATGACTGCACTTGTCGAACATGTAGGCAAGCGTATTTCAATCTGAAAATATTACAAATAAACAATAAAGGGCTGCATATCCAAAGACTTCAAAATTAAACTGCAGGGTAAAAAGGTGACGCTGCGACGATTTCAGAAATCATTACAGGATCAGGTGCAGCACTACAAAATGGCAAGTGAACATCAACATTTTACCATGCAATATATCAAGTCAACACCATACTAGCTTGATAGATTCTCACAACACGCAAAATGTATCTAATACAAAATAACCACAAAGATCTAAGTTGCCCTGCACTCTTCTCCAAACATTAGTTGTACACATGCATGCAACAATTTAGCTAGGTTCATAACTTCTAAAGATGTTATGTAGTTGGCAAACTAGAGATTAAGGACAGCAGGAGATTAGCCAGCAAAATCGACATCATTTCCAGGCCTCCTTTGGACATTATGATCAGCTTGCTCCATCACCTGTAAGTTTTTTTTAAAAAAAAACTAATCAAATAAAGAGCGGCAATAATGCGCAAAATGACCTCATTATTGTTTGAAATGAATTGACTAGAGTGGTCACTTGCAACAAATTCAAATATCAGTACAATGTAAAAGTGTGGCAAAAAATGCATGTAATTTATGCAGTCGATTAAAGCATTTTGACCAAACATGAAAGATACCCTAAGCACCTGACAGTGCTGAAGACTAGAGCAAGACAATTAGTTTTCGATCAACAAAGAAGCTAACATTTCCCGAGAAGGCCTTTCATGTGCCAGGTTGGAGTGAAAACAGAGGGTAATTACATGAACGGAGTACAAAGATATGCGGTTTGCAAATGCTTAAGATAGCTAGGTATCCTAAGCTAGTTCCGAACTAAACTCACTACACTAATTTAGGACAGAGAACCTTAAAATGGGTCTGTGTTCTTATTGAACAATCATCGAACCGCTAAATAGTCCAAAATTGCTGTCTAACAATAATGTTTCTTAAACATATGTAGGTATTAGGTCACTCCTAATAGTCATTTCAGCTTAATACTATAGTTATGCCACATCAGATTTTTCTGTGAGGTGGTAGAGAGAGAATGAGCTTGACACTCATGCAAGTATCAAACCTTTTTAGGAAATCAAGAAAACAGCAGTGACAAAATAGTGCATTGGAAGAACTCGATACTATTTTTGTGGACCATCCCTCTCACTACCCCAATGCACATGAGAGATGAATGCAATAATTAAATCATTTTGGGGCCCTCTAATGTCAAGCCTATGTAACAAGCTATTGGGGTGGTTGTTTCTAAAATATCACCCCAATAGCTTGATATTTGTATATTTTCCCTGTAGACAAACTGAGCAGTTTATACCCTAGATTTTTTGAGTAATAAGCACATTATGCTCAATCTGCAGAATCTGCTTCCAGTTGCCAACTTGCCAGGTGAAGCAGGGATATGTATGTCTAAATGTGTCCTTTCTGTACCTTAATTTCTGTAAAACAAGGACTCAAAGATGGGTCATTTCAAGGATGAAATAGCATGAACTGTATCTGAAGCTACATTTTGCACCTGTGGGCGATATATACAGCAACGAGGTGGTGCCATCACTCGAACAGATACGGGCGCGCCGGGCCACGGCACGTGAACTCTGCCTCCACCTTCAAGCTCTCTAGACGGAAGGCAACGTGAGGAAGGTAAGGCGAGCGACTGTTGAAGCAGACGAGCACGAGCCCGGCGACGACGGCGCGGACCTGGCGCACTTTCCCACGCGCAGGCGCAGCCGAGCGTAAGATCAGCGGCACTTCTCGCTCCAGCTCCCATGGAATTTGGCTCTCATTTCCCTCCTCTTTACAGAGCCACACTTGCAATTGGGGGCACCCATTAGAGCTTTGCGAGACATGGACCAGGCAGCACGCGCCATCCTCTGTCTCCCCGACGGCGTACGGCGAACGATAGGAGACGCCGGGCGGGAGACGCATGTAGGAGAAGTGCATCGTTTTGGAGTGAAGTGAGAGGAGCAGAGATACGGAGCTGTACTTCCAGTAGATGCGCCCGGCGGCGTGCATCGCCGGGAAGTACCGGTTGTCGTGGCTCCTGGCTGGCTTGGCCGCCGTGCCCGGGTGCACGCGCCATTCTCCGGCGCGAGAGTCGTACACCTCGGCTCGAGCGGATCGCTTGCGGTGCTGCAGGGATATCACGCGGAAGAAGAATCCTTGGTCGTCGACGCCGCCGCTGTCCGGGAGCAAGCAGAAGGTGTGGGCAGCGTACCCGTGGTCCGGGACGCGGCCCCTCGATGGCCGGCGAACGGAGACGGCGCGGTGGGCGATGGGGTCGAAGACGGTGAGCTTCCTCTTGTTGGAGAAGAGGAGGAGGCCGTCGCGACAGTCCTCGAGGGCGCACCGGCCGGAATCTTTGAGGCGGGTGAAGAAGAAGTCCCCGCGGCGGACGACGGCGGAGAGGACGGGGTCGGAGTGGAGGGGCACGGGCTCGAAGAGAGGGAGGGCGGAGCTGCCGTGGGAGACGAAGTGGCCGAGGAGGGGCGGGAATGGGTGTAGCGCGCGGATGCGGCGGACGAAGGCCGGGGAGGAGACTACGCGGCACCAGTGCCGGGAGGCGAGCGCGGCGCGGAGGATGGAGGCGGGTGACGGCAGGCGGAGCAGGATGTCGGCGACGACGTCGTCCGGGAGGAATGCGATGGTGGTCTGTGGAGGAGGCGGCGTCGTCGAGGTGGCGGTGAGCCTGCGCCTCTTGGTCTTCATTTCCGTGGGTCGGGAGCGGAGATGCCTAGGCGCTACTCGCCCTGTCGTTTTTTCCTTGGCAAACGACGTTTTTTCTTTCTTGGCAAACGACGCGTACACTCGGTACAAAGTATACATACACCATTTATATACTAGAAATTTTTGAGAGGCATATATGCCTTAACAAAGCACATACATGCTTTTTTCTCTCTCTAAACATATACGTCTGTATACCTCTAAAATTAGTAGACATCAGTGTTTAGGGGCTTGTTTGTTTTTGCTTTAGATTCTCTAAAAATTGATTCTGGATTGTGATTATTGAGAAGCTGATTCTCCAAAAGCTGGAATCCAAAAGCACATACGAAGTGGATTGTGGATTCTAGTGTATTTGGATGGGCTGGATTGTGATAATCAGATTCCAAAATTAGGTTTATTTTTTTATTTAGCTTTTGGGGTCAGAATCCAGAATCAGAAGCAAAAACAAACAGGCCTTAAGTCTATAATTTGAACCCTAGTATCTATAATTTGAACCCTAGTAGGCTATGCATACTCGCATTATTTGTTTTGTTTTCCCTATTTTTTAAGGATGTTATCCTTGTTGGAAATATGCGCAATATTTTTATTCTAGATTTTATATTGAGGCAAATACTACTGATAAACAGTGATGCACACAATAAACCTAACAGCAGGTTACACATTGTACTTCCAAACATATAAACTCAAGAAACAGAGTATGATTAAATTGAACGTTCACTAACGACTTACAGTTAGGCTTGATGAAGACAGAACGATGCGCAAAAGAGGTCGTGGAAGAAGTCGAAGTCGATGAAGCAACACAGGAGCGGTCGCGCAAATGTGCTGCCAAGAAACCTTATTGTCGCCCCGTGCAGGATGAACTATGCGGCAACGGCTCGGAGATTCCACTCACCCTCTTTCACGGTGCACGTCGTGTAGGAAGGCTGGCGCGATCCAGCTGCTCAACACCTCAGTACAGTTCTCGCAAGAGGAAGAAGAAAGAGTGGAATTGGAAAAATTCAGCTATATGGCCTGGACGTCTCCAGGTCTTATATAGCCTCTCACCAGTAACTGCCTCCATTACTCATCGTAATCGACAAAGATTAAGCACTGGTAACTGACTGAATTAAACAGACTTAATGCACTGGTAACTGCCAATTCAAACACAAATAATTGTAATTATGCAGTCTCCTGACCAGTACATAAAGCTAAATAGTTGCATGATTCAGCAAAATATAATGTGCAATTTGAGTGCCTGGAGACGAGCTAGGCACGGTCGCAAGTCACAAGTCACGCAAATGCGCACGCGCGCACATGCGTGTTTCTTCAAAGTCCTTCTCATACCATCCCTATGTCATGCCTCTCATAACTCAAGGAGTGGTAAAGACTCCATCTTATAAATTATCTTCCTTCCACTTGCCTAAACAATATGGTATTAACCATACAATCTTTGGAATTAAAAGAAATGAGCCATACTCATGGCCAATTCCAACAATCTTTTCTCTGTTAAAACTCGTAGATCACCCAAAATTCGTAGATCACCCTAGCAACGTATGAGGTTCTAACTAAACAGTAAGAAATGATGTTGGCTACCTCTCTTGACATAATTCATTATATGGCCCATGTCATTATCACTTTAGAATTTATCAGACCCTTCTGATTGTAACTAGTCATTGGCCACGTATAATTATCTACGTCGCTACAGTATTGGATCATGCAAATACAAATACCTATTAATTTCAGTGTTAAATTTATGCACCACAATAATAATTTTTTAGGTTAGATTCAAAGTTTTTAAAATAGTCGAAAATTAGGTTAGATTCAAAGTTTTTAAAATAGTCGAAAACATATAAAGATCTCAAGAAAAGTTTCTATTACATCTAAGAAAAGCTCTAGACTTGGTAAAATATCACAATAGATAATCCGTTTGAAGGAATACAATATGGCATTCATATTTAATTGGTTAGCTGAAATAAATGAAGAAAAAAAAATACTTCATATCTTTAAAAGGATATATATATATATATATATATATATATATATATATATATATATATATATATATATATATATACACTATATAAAGTGAGAGTTTCTTCCCACGTCACATTAATTGCCCTACTTAATTGTCCTGCTTAATTGCCCTACGTAAGAAACGAAGCGTTGCTTTAATTAGCCAGCTTTTGCAAGAAACGAAGCGTTAAAGATAGATGTTTGATCTTTAATTAGCCAGCTTTTGCAAGAAACGAAGCGTTAAAGATAGATGTTTGATCTTATGAAATAGTATTTTTTTATTTTTTTAATCTTTATTTTTAGTTATCAATTTTGTTTTTCGTAGCAACGCACGGGCATATAACTAGTATATATATATATATATATAGTAAGGTGCCCGTGCGTTGCAACTTACGATAACATGAAACTAGAAAAAAAAATATGTTGTGCAAATAATACCTTAATTGTCTACATTCTACAATTAAAGAGGTTAATTAAAGAATGGCAGAACTGTGTGTGCTGTCTTCCATCCACGCCTGAAGTGGTTAATTAAAGAGGTGGGTAATTAAAGAATGGCAGAACTGGTAATTTTGATGAAATGACGTGGAAAGAAACTCTCACTTTATATAGTAGAGATATAGGAAAAATGCTTTATACTCCCGGGAGTAACTACTCCCATCTTTGAAATACCACCCAAACGAACTTGAAATACTTTTTTTATCACTTTGGATACACTCATATACTAATTATAAGATATTCCAATGAGATCCATATGAAAAAATTGCAAGGGAGTACATAGTGTGTATATATATATATATATATATATATATATATATATATATATATATATATATATATATATATATATATATATGAAAATGGTTCCATACCCCTGGGAGTATGTACTCCCACTCTCAATATACCATTTTCATATATAGGAACCATTTCATATATAGCAACCATTTTTCTATATATGGAACCATTTTCATATATAGGAAGTCTTTTTCATACTCCTGGGAGTACGTACTCCCACCTCTAGTATACCACTTAAACGAATATGTTATACTCCTTTATCACTTTCAGTATACTTCAATAATAATTCTAAGATACTACAATATGATATTGCTGAAAAAATTCATCAGTGCCCCTTATTTTTATTTTTTTGCTATATACCCCTTTTCATATGTCAAAAGAGTATATAAACAAATTATACTACAAAGGGTGGACTTTGATGAAATTTTTTATAGAACTCATTTTGTAGTATCTTATAATCAGTATTGGAGTATACTTAAAAGGATAAAGAGGTATAACAACATCATTTAAGCGGTATAAAAGGATATATATATACATATATATATATATATGTATATATATATATATATATATATATATATATATATATATATATATAAACAAGATCTAGGGAAAAGCAGAAGCCACATCATCATACATGCGTATTCATAAAAATGCTCAAGTTGCGTTAAATTTGTCTATCAAAAAGATAAGAAATTTGGATTTGTTACAAAATATTCTTTTAGATGGATGTCCATAACCTCCTTGGGAGAAACTCATCTGTATTCCTTGAAGGAGAAACTCCCATGTTATTACCATTCTACCATGACACTTACGTAACATCCATTCTTGTAACTCTTTATTTAGTTCAACCTCTCATGTTACCTATAAATAGATGGTTGCATGCAAGAAAGAATAATATATGTTGGGTATGAATCCCCTTCTATAATATAATATCTTGAGCCATTAACGCGAGTTGTATTTACAGCTAGATTTGCTGACTGTCATTTTGATGAATCAAAATCCCAATATTAAGGGGAGAAATAAAGCAGCTAAATAAGGAATTTCTTGGAATGAATTATCATTCTCTCATTTTGATCCTCGTACAAAACAATGTGAACATGAAGTTCAAAGGATAATTCATCTACAAAGTTTACCGAATAATTTACCTGATGCTTTTACATATTTGAAATGAGTGACAAAGTCACATATTCCAGCTACAAATGCTCATGAAAAAATTGATGTCCCAAAAGGAAAACTAGATATTGCAAATGAGACAAAACCTACCATAAAACGTGGTAGATCATTGGGCTCGAAAGATAAAAACCCTCGAAGAAGAAAAGGAGCTAAATATCAAGAGTCAAGTTGAGGAAATAATAAATCTCCTAAAGAGATGAATGACATGACTAATAATACTATTTTGGAAGAAACACAGGTACCTGATTCTACACAAACTGAGATCTCACTAAACTATGTTATGTCAGGAAAACTTTCGAACCGTAATATTGACGTCAATGATGCATTTGCATATAATGTAGCGCTAGAAATTATACACGGTAATGAGGATCAAGAACCTCGATCAATCGAGGAATGCAAACAAAGAAACAATTGGCTAGAATGGAAAGACGCAATTCAGGTAGAATTGAATTCTTTGACAAATAGAGAAGTTTTCGGGCCTGTAGCTAGTACACCCAACGGTGTAAAACTTATTGGTTGCAAATGGGTCTTTATGCAAAAAAGAAATCAGAAAGGAGAAGTTACAAGATACAAGGCACGATTAGTTGCCCAAGGCTTTTCCCAAAGACCTGGTATAGATTATGAAGAAACATACTCTCCCGTGATGGATGCAACAACTTTTAGATATCTTATCTGTCTGGCAATAAAGGAATGCCTTGACTTGCGTTTGATGGATGTTGTTACAGCATACTTATATGGATCACTAGATAGTGATATTTATATGAAACTCCCCGAAGAATTCTATCAAGGATTGGATAATGTCCATAAACACTGGTATACCCTGACAGCCAGATTCGGCCGATCATGCATGCCCTTGGATGATGTTCCCAAGGAGGACCCTCGAATAATCTAGCTGCCTGGTCTACCCGATCGAACTAGGCTTAGTACTCGACCACGAGTACCCATGCTCGGCCATGAACACCCATGCTCAGCCACGAATACCTAGACTCTCTTGCGAACATGAGAGCTCAGAATTATCAGGCAGAGCTGGGAAACTCCTCAAGCATGGTCGGAAGATCGTGTTCGGCCCATAACGCCCAAATAACTATAATTACACCATGATCTAGGGCCGTTACGCCCACGACAGGAACGTGACGAGAATCAAGGCTTTAGTTGCAGCCACGGTTAATGTAATCAAGTGTGCATTATTCGGTTGCAGTTTTGATATATATTTTGTAAGCTATAAGTACCCCCGGATAAATTGATAAAAAGAGACGTGCGAGAACACACTATCGAGAGCAAAAAGCAAGTCACAAAAACATGAACCTTTCTGTAAGGATTCTACGACAATAGTGAAAACCACTAGAGTAGGGTTATTATCTCTGCAGTGGGAGGCCCGAACCAGTATAAACCCACTATCTTCTTTTTGAGTCTTTTTGAGTATCCTGTGTCTTTCGAGCACAATTCAGATGCTAACCCTTCACCGAAAATGGGGCCTGTGTTGATCCTTCATTCAGTAAGCTCGGTGGGGACCCGTTTCCCAATCGTCGACAATTAATTGAGCCGTCCGTGGGGATCAAGCTAGTCCTTTCGTGAAGAATCCCTGAAGATGCCCAACTCTCAAGATACTCAGGACCTCTGCGCCTTCGATGGCGATGAGGATGATGACATGTACTATGCCGATGAAGGCATAGCCTATGTCGCTGACCCGGAGGGTCATACTGAACCCGGGAGTTTTTCACCGGCGGCTGCAGCGCGAGAGCAGTACCTTCGCTCTTAGTGTGATACCCTTACGGATGATGAGGAGTATGATGGACTCTACGGCGGTCTGGACATTCCTGACCATTTCGAGCCCGATCATGAGATTGCGTCGCGAGGGGACACCATGATGTCACCTTTACGATCCTCGTATTCTCGTGATGTCAACATGGTGGGCAAAGAAGAAGACCCTGAGATTGAATCCCCGGGGGCTACCCGTCATCGCCGTTATGAAGGGGCCAAAAACCACCTGGAAACGTCCTTAAATAGGACCTTTAATTTGCAAGCATTCGTCATCAAGCTCATGAAAAACCGAGCGCCAGGACCGAAGTCGTCACTCGCGTGAGTTCCCGCGGGTGTCGCACACCGGAGCACGTATGCGATCGTCTACCAAACTCGCGTCCTCTCGTTCCTCAGAGTTAGGAGCGACTGCAAGCTTTGGCGGCGATCGTGCGTGATCTTCGGAATTTCCCTGAACATGTGGACCTGCAGGCGATGGGCGCGATCGTAGCCGAGGACTTGGAAAGGCTCACCGCCAACATGAAGACTCCAAGGTCACCTCATGACAAAGAACCCTAGAGTATTTCTCGGGAATATCGCCATCACACCCCTGTTCGCTCCCATTGCGGTGATTCTCGAAGCCTTGCTCGGGAAAACCGTGGGGGATATGATCGGTACCATGAGGACTCTCGGAGCGATTCACGAGCATCCTTAAGGGATCAAAGGTATGCTCGTCATAGTCACGGGCATACCGAGCATTCTACCTCAGCTCAATCCCCACCACACCGACATCGAGAGGTTTTCTCTCGCCTTGGCCCGCGTGTCGGAGGTAAATACAACGATGATCACTGCGATCACTACGATCGAAGAGACCACTGCGATGCCCAGTATTCAGATGTTGGGTTTTCCCAGCAACTCTTCGTAATGTCTCATGGCCGAACAAGTTCAAGCCTGGCCACATCGAGAGGTTCAATGAGACTCAAAACCTGAATGAATTTCTTTCCATTTACACCACTACCATTTTAGCAGCCGAAGGTGACGAGGGAGTTATGGCAAATTTCCTACCTACAGCGCTTGACGGAGCTGCTCAGACTTGGCTCTTCAATCAGAAGGAAGGGTCAATTCGCTCATGGAGGCAGCTCAGTAGCGTGCTCAGAGCAAAATTCCAGAGCTGCTACATCTATCCGTGTAAAGAGCGCGACCTCGAGCGCTTGATCCAAACGGAAGGTGAGTCTTTGCGACAGTTCGTCCAAAGATTCATTCAAGTTTTGGGTTTGAGACATCCGCTTCACGCAAGATATGGAGATCCATCCTGACCTAATGGCCAACGAGCTATTCCGCATGGCCGATTGGTACACGAACGCCGATGAGGCAGTCCAATAAAAGAAAATGCTGGATGAGGGCAAGCTCCCGCCTCAACCTGGCTTAGAAGGCTCCACGAGCAAGAAGAATGCAGGCTCCATGGAGAAGAAGATCAAGAAGAAAAAGAGGCTGTCTGCACCGAATATGGTCGCGGCTGTTGAGCAGCATTGGCTACAAGCTTCGTAGCCACAACAGCCTAAGAATTTCGGCGAAAGAGGCAAGGGTCGACCACCCCAGCATTGCAATGACCAAGATGTTCCGCCGAATGATCGTTTTTGCCCGCTCCATTAGGCGTAATTGCATGACCTCCGCAATTACCAGACTTGGATGTTCCGCTTGGAACAGTTCTATAATGGCAAAGGTCCCATGCCTATGCTCCCAGAGCAGGGCGAGAACAGTAAGGGCAAAAAGCCTGCTGATGACGAAGAAGATATGGACTACCACGAGCGCCGCAATCATATTGCGGTAATATTCAAAGGCTCCTTAGCCTACAAATCTCATCGAGATTTAAAGGAGGCAGCACAAGAGGTGCATCACGTCACTCAGGGCAAGCCCCTCGTGCAGCAGCTCAAGTAGTCCGAACTGCCCATTAATTTTTTCCAAGGATGATTGTGCCCTTGGATTAACCAAGCCCTAGAGGCTTTCGATGGTCGTGAACCCAACCATCAGCAACACTACAGTGGGACGGGTGCTCATCGACTGCGGGAGCTCTTTAGATCTCATATCCCCCAAAGTCTTGGATAAGATGCAAGTTCCTCGGTCCAAAATCAAGAGCATAGTGGTCCCCTTCTACGGGATCGTCCCGGGCACCTCGGCCAAGCCTCTCGATCAGGTCGTTCCACCTGTGACCTTCGAAAGTTCGAGTAATTTCTGGACGGAGATGATCACCTTCGAGGTGGTCGACTTCGAGTCAGCCTACACTGCCATCCTCGGCAGGCCGGCTCTCACTAAGTTCATGGCCACTACCCATCATGGGTAGCAGTGCTTGAAGATTCCTAGTCCAGGTGGAGTAATCACCATAAGAGGGAACCAAAAGGCAGCCTTGAACTGTGACAAGAAAGAACTAGACATGGTCGGGTAGCTGCCTCTCCGTGGCCCCGATCAAGAGCCGAAGAATTCTCGGCCAAAAGTCGCCCTCCAGCCCGGAGGAGAGACCAAAATGGTTCCGCTAAGTGACGTGGAGCCAAATAAGGTAGTGCGTTTAGGATCTTCCTTAGATCCTGAATAGGAACTCGAGCTCATGACTTTCCTTCGGAAGAATACGGATGTGTTCGCTTGGGAACCATCTGACATGCTCGGAGTCCCAAGGGAAGTCATTGAGCACAGGCTAGCGGTTCAGCCTGATAAGAAACCAATGCGGTAAAGCTTGGACGTTTCTCCCTGGAAAAACAAGTTGTCATTCAGGAGGAACTCGACAAGCTCCTCAAGGCTAGCTTCATACGAGAAGTTGAGCATTCGGAATGGCTAGCAAATCCGGTCATTGTTAAGAAAAAAGGGGGCAAATGTTGTATGTGTGTCGACCATACGGGCTTGAATGCTGCCTGTCCAAGGATAACTTCCCGCTGCCCTGCATAGACCAGTTGGTCAACGCGACAGCGGAGTCCCAGGTGATGAGCTTCTTGGATGCCTACTCGGGCTACCACCAGATCGGCATATCACCTGAAGATGAAGAGAAGACTTCCTTCATTACTCTGTTTGGCACATTCTGCTACATGACCATGTCTTTCGGTCTCAGGAATGCTGGAGCAACCTTCCAATGTCTCATGCAGAAAACTTTCTCGGACCAAATAGGTCGTAATCTGGAGGTCTATGTGGACGACATAGTGGTCAAAAGTAAGCTCGCCTCGGGTCATGTCTTCGATCTTGAGGAAACCTTATGTAACCTCAATAGACATCGAATAAAGCTTAGTCCAGAAAAATGTGTCTTCGGTATGAGGGCAGGCAAGGTGCTCGGCTACATGGTTGGTCCACAGGGCATCAAGGCAAACCCAGAAAAGATTGAAGCCATCGAAAGCATGTGACCACCTAGCTGTGTAAAGGAGGTCCAAGCCTTGACTGGATGAATGGCAGCTCTGAGTCGCTTCATTTCCCAGCTTGGCGAATGTTGATTGCCTTTCTTTAAGGCACTTCGCAAGTATGATGGCTTCACCTGGACAAAAGAGGCAAATTGCTCCTTCGAAGAGCTAAAGCAGTACCTGTCCAATTCACCTATCCTAACCATGCCAAAATTAGGGGAGATCTTGCTGTTATATTTGGCAGCGACCCTGCAGGCAGTAAGCGTAGTCTTAACAATGGAAAGGGATGGAGCACTGCAACCAATCTACTACGGCAGTGAAGTATTGCATGGACCAAAGGAGTGCTACCCCGAGGTCTAGAAGCTCTTGTACTCATTGCTCGTGGCATCTAGGAAGTTACGACATTATTTTCAAGCCCACAAGATCGTGGTCCCACTAACTTTCCACTTAGGGAGATCCTAAGGAATAAAGACGCTAGTGGCCGAATAGCGAAGTGGGCCATGGAACTCACCGAGTTCGAGATCGAATTCTCAACTAGCACGGCGATCTGGTCCCATGTCTTGGCAAACTTCGTAGCGGAGTGGATGAATCCCATGTCACCTGCTACCGAGCTCGATAGATCTGAAGAAGATCGTTGGACCATGTACTTCGATGGGTCTCGAGACTATGAACGCTCGGGGGCTAGAGTTGTGCTAGTCTCCCCCCAAGGAGAACAACTCCAGTATGTCATTCAATTGCATTTTGCCACAACAAACAACACGGCATAATACGAAGGCCTTTTGGCAGGACTACGAGCATGCAAAGCGCTCGAAGTCCAATGGCTTGCTGTGAAAGGAGATTCACAGTTGGTCGTCAATCAGGTAAACAAGGAGTATCAGCGTTCTGATAACTCAATGGCGCTGTACCTAATTGAAGTGAGGAAGATGGAGAAGTACTTCAAGAATTTCTAGGTGCTTACATCCCCAGAAAGGACAATTCCCTGGCCGACCAACTCTTAAAGATCGGTTCCTCCCAAGTTTCTGCTCCGGTAGGAGTGCTTGTTGGGCACTTATACAAGCCCTCCATTCCCTCCATAGAGGAGGCATCAGAGGCGTGCGGTAATGTCTCTCTTCTCGAGCATGGTGTGAATTGGATGACGCTATTCATTCAATACCTTGCACGTGGGACACTGCCCGAGGAAGAAGCCGATCGTTCCCGGCTTATAAGGTGATCCTCTCCTTACAAAATGATCGAATGCGCCTTATACCGCAAAGGAGCACCAGGAGTCCTCTCCAAGTGCATCTCTCAAGAAGATGGCAAATACCTTCTTAGAGATATCCATGAAGGAGTGTGCGGAGCTCACTCATCTTTCAGGACGCTGGTGAGCAAGGCCTTCCGATTGGGTTATTATTGGCCAACGGCCTTAGCAGATGCTCGCTCGATCTTGACCACTTGCCGAGCATGCTAGTTCCATGCTCGTAAGATCCATCAGCTGGCATACGTGCTTCAAACCATTCCTTTATCATGGCCGTTCTTGGTTTGGAGAGTCGATATACTTGAACCTTTCCCCCGAAGCCAGAAGGGCTGCAAGTACTTGCTCGTGGCTATCGACACTTTCACTAAGTGGATCGAAGTCGAACCCGTGTCGACCATTTCGGCACAGGCGCCCAGGAAATTTTTTCACAATAACGTGGTGACGCGCTTTGGCATTCCCAATCGCCTCATCACGGACAATGGCACTTAGTTCACCAGTGAACTATTTCAGGCCTATCGCGAAGACATCGGAACGAAGATCTGCTTCGCATCTATAGCACATCCGTACAGCAATTGAGTGGCCGAGCGAGCAAATGGACAAATAATCCAAGGAATCAAAAAGAGAGTTTTTCAAAAACCTTAATCATCATGGACAGGGGTGGGTGGACGAGCTTCCTTCCGTCCTTTGGTTGGTTCGTACTACGACAAGTCGAGCTACAGGTGAAACGCCTGTCAGCGTATTAAATGCTGGGGTACCCACGCAGCCGCATTGAGTACTCACGCCCAGAGGACGTGGTCTGCCTCCTCGGGCGACGACAAGGTGTCTCGCCAAGAGGGCGGGTGGCGTATGCCTCCTCCGAGGCGACGGCCGAAGGTGCTCGCCAGGGGCAGTGGCGTCAGCCACTCCTGGGCGACCACCAAGGTGCTCGCCCAGGACGAGTGGCGTCAGCCACTCCTCAGTGGCGACGAAAGGTGCTCTCGCCCAGGGTGACGATGCTCAAAGGCCCACTGTGGCACCAGCCAAGGTGCTCGCCAGGATGGCATGCTCAGCCACTCCTGAGCGACTGAAGAAAGGTGCTCGCCGAAGGACAGTGATGCTCAGCCACTCCTCAGGGCGACAGCAAAGGTGCTCGCCAGAGGTGTGGCGCTTGAGGCCACTCCTCAGACGACCAAAGAAAGGTGCTCGCCAAGAGGACAGTGGCGCTCGTGCCACTCTGTGGGCGTAGTTCCCAAGAATCAACCCCGTAAACTGTGCTACAGGCCGAAGGGTCAAGCATATTTAATGCTAGACGGGCGCATTAAATGCAGGATGTGTAGGCAAAGTGGTATGGCGCGTCTTCCTCAGCGCAGACATCGATGGGTGGCCCGAATCGACATCCCCTCTCGGCGGAGCTCAGGGTGATGACATGGTGACCCAAGGCGAAGTCTAAGTCGGCTAGACAGGCATTAAATGTGATGTAAGAGAGTGTGATCGTGCATTAAATGCATCAGAAAGCAACAGGTCGACGCTTGCTTTACGCAAGTTAGGGCCCCATGCGCCCCAGCCACCCGAGTATAAAGGGAGCTAGGTGCATGGGAGAAAGGTTGTTGATTGTTGGGTTGGCGTAACCTAGAAGGTCAGTTTTCCCGACCTTTGTAAGAACCTTGAACTCGTAAGAATCCACCAAGTGTGACTAGGTTATTACTCCTTTGGAGGGCCCGAACACAGGTAAACTCGATTGCCTTCTTGCTTGCTCCCAAGATCCCGTTCTTCTGTCCTTGAGCGGTTGCCACAAAAGCCCCTCACCAATCTCTCAAGCACCCGGGCCTTAGGGTGCCTCATGGCCAAGCCGACAGCGGCGCGCCGTAGGGGCTTAGTGGTTAGATCTGCCTTTCTTCCATTCCTTTTGGAGGAGTTTGCAAGAATCCGAAGATCATCCGGTATGGCGTGAGTCTCATCGCCAGAGCGCTCTCCCGAGAAAGCAGCCGCTGGCGATCTCGGCCCCTGGGTGAAGGGAGTCGGGTCACGGTCCTTCATAGCGGAGGGGCGCGAGCAAGATCCAAGCCGGAGTTCAATGGCCCAATAGCGCTCTTTGTTGGGGGAAGATACCCCAATGCAAAAGTCTTCATGCGGCCCGGTTGCTTTCGGATCATCCTCCGGTCCAACTGACGGCGACACGCACCACTCCTTGGCTCCAGGATACTGCCCGTCTAGTGGACTTTCGGCCTCAAAGAAGAGGTTGTCGGGCATTCAAATGGGCTTAGGGCCCTCCGCCAAGGAGTTCGGGATGGTGGATGCCCAAACTTAGTCGCTCTTTGGCGACTCTCCCGGCCGCAGGAGCCGGGATAAAGGGAAGGGAGTATCTTGCCGCAGCCCTCCGCAGCAGGGGACGGGGCACAAGCTTCCAAGATCTTCCCGCGGTACTCCATCCGAGGAGGAGAACCGCGGGGATCTAAGGGCACGCCTCAGCGAGGGGCGGCTCCAGCGGGGAGATGATCTGCGTCAAGTTCTTCAGAGGCGTCATCCGCAACGACGCGCCAAACCCCCGCTGCCGGGCCACGGTGGAAGGAGCCTCTTCCGACTGCAGGGAGAGTGTAGACTGCACTCCTCGACCCTCTCGTGGTCAGGGGCTGGTGGGCGACACTACTCCCCATATAATGTTGGGTGCCAGCGCTTTTCTCCGCTCATGTCGGCGTGGCGGAGAGATTGGCCCCGCGCCCATCGAAGTATGACGGCACCACTAACCCTCGGCGAATTCCTGCAGATTTATACGACGGTGGTGCCGGCCGGGGTCGGGATAGAGTTATGGCCAACTACTTCCCGATGTCGCCGACAGCTCCGCCCGCCTCGGTCGCCGAACCTTCCTCGGTTCGGTACACTCGTGGGAGGAATCTGTGCGACATTTTTGTCGCTAACTTTCAGGGCTCCTACGCTCAACCGGTGTGGAGGACGACCTCCACGCTTTGGAGCGTATGAGGGGGAGTCCCCGAGGGGTTTATTCGCGGTTTAGCCATTGCCGCAACACGATCCTCTCGGATCTCCGAGCACGGTTATTGTGCGTTCTTGAGGGGGTTAGGGATCGTAAGAAGCGATGGAGAAGATGGCTACCCGCCTTGTCGCTACTACTTCCGAGCTCTTCTCTCCGCTCACAAGTGTGCAGGCAATGAGGCTCGGAAGGATGCAGCAGGGCCCTCAAACCCCGACGGTTTAGCCGGGCGTCAAGTCCTCCGACCAGTAAAAAGAAGAAGCGCAAGGAGGCCGTCGCCGAGAGGTTTTGGTGGCCGATCCAGAGCCAAGCCGGGCGACGATCGAGAGCGAAGAAGAGATCGCCGGGACCAATGAGACAATCGCAGGACCGCCGCTTCTCCCCGCCGTGAAGACGATAGGGGCAAGCCATACTGCCCCATCCACGGCAAATGGGCACGACTGAAGATTGCCAGTTGTGTCCAAATTGCGGAAAAGCTACCAAGAAGCGCCGCGAAAAAGGGTCGCTAAGATGATGACGAAGACGACACCCTACCGGCTTTCCAACAAGCCGAGCACACGGTGGCATACATTCATGGGGTTCGGCCACTCTACTCTTCCAACTCGCAGATAAGCGAGTCGAGATGTGTGTGCCACCATGCCGAGCCCGGACGAGTCGGCCGCTGAAGTGGTCGGATCAATCGATCACTCGGGCCAACAACCACGGCTGAACACTTGTGCCCAAACCATCTCCGATCGTGGTCGCCTTACGGCCAGGAATGCGAAGCTTGGGCGAGTATCGTTGATGGAGGAAGTGCCATCAACTCGCTGGCTTGGCCGGGCGTATCAAGCACTCCAAATACCTTTATGAAGAATCGCGCCCGCGACCGCTTTTATGGAATTGCCCCCGGATGGGCCTAATGCCCTCGACAAGTCCACGCCCGTCACGCTCAGCGCCAAAACTTCCTGACGGAGCTCATCAACTCGAGGTCGCCGACTTCGACCTCCCTTACAACGCCCGCTGGCCGCCGCTAGTCAAATTCATGGCGATTACGCATCATGCTTATTTGCGATGAAGATCCCCGGGCCGAAGGGCCCAATTGTGGTAAAGGTGGACAAGCTCAAGCCTTGCGCCAAGAAGCAAGTGCAAGATTGCGCTGAGCCGCTGTCGGGCGTGCAGGCTTAAGACCTCGAGCGCTCCCAGGCCAAGGCTCGCGCTTCACCCAGTCCTTGGGTGAGGTGAAGGTGGTCCCTGGTGAGGAAGGCACGGGCAAGGCCGTGAGAATCGGCGCCGATCTCGGCCACAATAGGAAGACGCGCTCGTTACCTTCCTCCGGCTAATCTAGATGTGTTGCGGGAACCATCTGAAATGACCGGGTCCCTAGGAGGTGATCGAGCACCGATCAACGCCACTGAGCGCACCCAGTCCGCAGAAGGTCCGGAGGCAGCGCCAGAGCGGCGAAGAGGCCATTCGGGAAGAAGTGGAGAAGCTATTGCAAGCCGGAGTTGTGCGGGAAGCCGCTACCTGAGTGGTGGCTAACCCGTGACTTTCGTGAAGAAGTCCAATGGGAAGTGGCGAATGTGTATAGACTTCACCGACCTCAATAAAGCCTGCCCTAAGGACCCTTTACCCTCTGCCAAGGATTGACCTCGTTCGATTCTACTACAGGATGTGAAGCTCTATGTTTCCTAGACGCCTACTCGATATCATCGATTAGAATGGCGCAGGAAGACGAAGAAAAGACGGCCTTTGTAACCCTTTTGGTGTATACAAGTTACGCTCGAATGCCCTTTGGGTTGAAGAATGCAGGATCTACCTACCCAATGAGCCATGCATATTGTATTCAAGTCACAAATTGGGAAGAACCTCGAGGTATATGTTGATGACTTGGTGATAAAAGCTAAGGTCACTGATGGGTTGGTTGAAGATCCGAGGAAACTTTTCTCCCACCCTCCGGCACTACCGCTTAAAGTGAATCACGAGAAGTGCGTGTCTGGTGTCATCCGAAAGTCGCAGCTTCCCCGGTCTCCACCAGCTGGATCAAGCCAACCTGCATAAGATTGAAGCAATAGAACGAATGAAGCCACCGTCCGCCAAGCAGCCTTGAAGCTTAGCTGGTCGCCTGGCCTCCTCCGGCTCATAGCCCTACTGGGGAGAAAAGTCTCCCATTGTTCAAGCCGATGAAGAAGACTAATTCCTTGAGTGGACTCCGGAAGCCCAGCAGCATTTGAAGATCTCAAGAAGTATCTCTCCTCGCCTCCGTGGCCGGTCGCCCGAGCCTGGTGAGCCGCTTTCCTTTATGTAGCGGCAAGCCTCGGCGGTGAGTGCAGACTAGTAGCAGAGCGAGAGGCGCAGCCGGCCGGTCTATTATGTGAGCAAGGTGCTGCATGATGGCTCGAAACTAGGTATCCCTGAGGCCCGTAAAATGGTGTATGCGCCGTGGTGGCATCAAGAAAGCCGCGACACTATTTCCAAGAAGGAAGGAGATCACCGGTCTCTCGTATCCTTCAAGGGAGATCTTCACAATCGTGAAGTCAAGGTCGACGCTGTGATCTGTCGAGCCGGGGAATTTGGCTTCAAATTTGCCCCCGTGATCGCGCTATCAAGAGTCAAAGATCGCGGACTTCATTGTTGAATGGACTCCAGATGGGGAAGATAAGGAAGTCCCGTGCTCACGCCTGACGCTTTTCTTCGATGGATCCTTCAGCTCAAGGCGGTCAATCTTCCTCTGGTCTCCCGAAGGACCTCAAATATATAGTCGCCTTATTTTAAAGCCACCAACAATGTTATGGAATACGGCGATTGCTGGCTAAGCTCGAGTCTGCAGCCATCGATCTGGCGCCATGGTTAAAAGGCGATTCTTTCTTGGTCATCAACCAGGCAAGGAAGGACTTCACTGCTCTGATCCCGTCATGGCACCTTACGCGGAGGTTAGAAAGATGGAGAGATTTCAAGGGCTAGGTATACACACATACCCCTGCGCGACAATTATTTAGCGACGAGCTCGCCACCGCCGACAAGAGCCTCTGCTCCGGTGAGTCTTTGAAGAAAGGCTTCAGCGGCCCAGTCCCATCTCAGCCCCTGCCTCGGTGGGGAGGATGGTGATGCCGCCTTCAGCCCTCACTTCCGGATGGGAAGGCGACGCTGCCTATCGCAACCCCCTGCTTTGCGGGACGATGGTGGAGCCGCCACCCACGCTGGTGTGAGGAAAAGTGGCACTGGCGAAACGCTTTGGCTGCAGTACCGGACGATCACTGCAGGGTCGCTGCTTGACCGGGGAAGGCACATGGATGGACCCGATCCTCGGCCTACCTGCAGATCAAGTATGCCCCAAGGCGATGATCGCCAAACCGAGAAGATAGCGCCGAAAGGCCAGCCGCTACACCTGGTAGATGGGGACTCAGATCTGGCCAGTGGAACGAGTTCTTCAAGTGCATCACTCGGGAAGAGGGAAGCATTTTTGCTTTCTCGATATCCATGGAGGCGCAAGTGAGCCATTTTTCCAATGAACCTGGTGGGAAAAGCTTTCGCCACGGTTCTATTGGCCAACCGCCTCCAGGATGCTTGCGAGCCGGTGAGTGAGATGCGAGGCGCAAGGCCTCCACGCCAAGCAAATCCACCAACCAGCCCAAGTCTGCAAAACCATCCCGCTCTCATGGCCCTTCAAGCGGCCTGGGGCTGGATATCCTGGTCCGCTCACGCTGGGCCACAGGAGGCTACACTCATCTGCTCGTCAAGCCATTGACAAGTTCACCAAGTGGGTGGAAGCTGGCCGTGAGAACCCACGCTGCAGTCGCGGTCAAGTTCATGCGAGGGATCTTCGCTCGGTCGCCAACCAGATTATCACCCACAATGGCGCCAGCTTGATTCACGCTCGGACTTTTGGCGGAAGAAATGGGCACAAAGGTTCGCTTTGCCTCCGCTGCCCATCCAAGAAGCAACGCCAAGTTGAGCGAGCCAATGCATCGTGCCGAAGGGCCTCAAGACGCAGCGTTTGATCACTTCACCAACGCGGCTCGCTGGTGGGTTGAAGAACTCCCGGCAGTCTTGTGGTCACCCGGACCACTCTCACCAAGACGGAGAGACTCCATTCTTCGTTTACGGAGCAGGTGTCCTCCCTCGAATTGACATTTGGGTCGCCACGCTGCGTTCGCGGAAGAAGATCGAAGAGATGCGCCAAGACGACGCGTCAATCTCCTGGAAGAAGCCCGGGATCGTGCACCTCGCCGCTATCAGACAAAGAAAGCCTCAGGAGGTACCACGCCACCGGTCCGAGAGAATGATCGCAGCTACCGGTCTTGCGAAGATCGGGCCAGTGGGTTGCACAAATCGCTCTCAAAGTGAGGGCCCCTTTGGCGTGGTCTCACTGCCCGGGCGGTCAGGTTGGCCCGAGGGCTGGAGGAATCGCTAACTCGCAGAATATAGAGAACTCAAGGCAAGTTCTACCTTGAACGGTTGTAAGTTTCGTGTTTTGTTCTCGTGCTTGCCGACCATGCCTTTATGCTTCGGACTAGCTGGGAATCGCCTGTTGTTCAAATTAAGTATTAAGTTCCGTTATTTCTAGTGCGCTTACTTCATGCCTTTTCTGCAGTTCGTGTTTTATGGCAAAGTGTTCTAAGGCGATCACTCTAGTCCGCTTGGCCCGTGAGCTGTAGCGGCAAAAGGCGGGACCACTATGTAAGTGCGAACAGATTGGGCAATTGGGCTGGTTTGAACTCGGCCTCGAATACGGTCCATGACACTCCGGTGTCTCGCGGGGCCGGGCGATTTAAACATCAAGCTATCAAAGTTTACGCTCACACGCCTTACAGTGTCCGCTGGAGGCCACAAGTGGTACGTGTGGTTGTTTGCGGACTGTAAGGCAACGAAAAGAATCGCCTCTGGACACAAGGATACTTTACTCCCTTCTTTTTTCCTTCTAAGCCTTAAGCCGGCAAGAGCACTCAAGTTAATCACGTGATCAAGGTAAGTGGAAGGCTAAGAGACAAGTTAAACATTGCTGAATAAGTCTAAAAAGTGTCATGTCTATTCCATGAAAGTGCTTTACAAAAGTTGTTGCAGCCAGTTAAAAGGGCAAAAGGGGAGAAGGGTCTAGGTTATCCTATCCTTCTTCCTCCTCGCCCGCTAACGCACGCTACTGTAGGTCTTCCGCGAGGGGCGTCCGCCCAGCCACCTCTTCTTCTTCCGCGCCTTCCAGTAGGTTGGCCATCTCCGAAAGCAAATGACGTGGTCAGCTTGCCCGCACCAGCGCCCGCCTCCGCCAGTCTCTTCAATCCTGGACGCGCCAGAGAGGATCGTTGGCGCCTTGACGCGCAGCGACGCTAAAACGAATCTCGCAGAGCAACAGCACGCGCCCCTCCTGGGTGGACCCGGTCGGCGGCGGCGTGAAGCCGGGCGGTGAAGTCCGTGAATCCGGATCGAGGCGGCGTACGGCTCCTGCGCGGCGCTGCTGCACCAACCCCGAGCGAGGCTGTCCTCCATCCGGTCAAAGGCGATCTCAAGATCTCGCAGAGTGTCTCGCTCGGATCGATGCTGCAGTGTGTCACGCCGCCTCGAGCTCTTCCATGAGCAGCCGCGAGGCGCCCTCGCTCCCGCTCCCCACCAGCCCCGCCTCGGCTTTCCATCCGGTCATGTAAATTAGCCACTTCTCGCGGAGGCGCTGATCTCGGCGGGCGCTGCCAGCTGCTGCTTGCTCGACGTAAAGCGGTGGTCGTGTGGGAGTAGAGGCTCAAGGGCGGCAAAGCATTCGGCTCTGGCCCAGAACGAGTCCGCGGGAGGATCCGGAGTGGGCTGGCCCCAGGCTGGCCTCGGGATGCACAAGAAGAAATTACTGGGTCACGGTGCATGCCGATCGGGCCGGCTTTTGTTCTTGGATCACCGGCCTGGATCATACCTCGCCTGGCCCAGTCGTGAGCCCGGGGTCTGCGAAAGTGCCGGTGCCTGGAACAAGCAAAAGCAAGCAAAGGTAAGGCTCCATTCAAGGTTAAAAAGTTTTACCGTCTTCTTTTGTGTGTTTCAAGGATTCAGATCAGCGGAGGCCTCGAAACCGAGGCACTCGAGTGAAACCACCCCTCGAGGCACCGCGCCTCGGGGCGGAGGAGGTCGCTGGCGCCGGTGGAGTCCTACCATCGCGCTACCGCGCGGTCGATGGCGGTGACGGTGGCGGCGGAGGTCCTGGCGCCGGTGGTCCACCATCGCGCTGGCCAAGTGTCAAGGCGGTGGCGCGAGGGCTGCTGCGGTGGTCTACCACCGTATCGGCTGGCCGTGGTCACCGCGGCGGACGGTGGCGGGCGAGGTCCGCCCGGTGGTCCGCCATCGGGTAGCGCCGGGTCACCACGGCGGTATGGCGATGGTCGCCGCGCGATCGGGTCCGCTGGCTGGTAGCGCCGGCGGTCACTCGCCGTGTGGCGTGTGGCGATGGAGGAAGGCGCGCTGGGTCGGCCACCGGCGGCGCCACGAACCGGTGCCAGTGCATGGCGAGGCGGTCGCGGCGATTGATGAAGAGCCTCGCACCGGTGAGGAAGTCCCCAGAGGGCGGGCCGCCAGAAGATCCAGCCGGCCAGCCGACGGTGCCGCCCCGATAGCCGTGGTCCGATGGGCGTCTGGCAACGTCGGCGTGGCGCTTTGTTCCTCCTCTGGTCGCCACCGTAGGAGTGCCGCGATTATCGAGGCCTTGATGGACGATGATGGGCGCCCCCATGGCGTCCATCTTGGGCATCGCTCGACGATCCCCGCCCCGATCCAGAGGCTGCATGTCGCAGAGTGGAAGCGCACCTCGGGAAGGGCGAACGTCCGCCGATCGCCCACGCCCATCCAGAAGCGATCTCGCAAGGCCCGCCTTTCCTCTACCGACACAAAGCAAAAAGAAGAAGAAGGCGATGTTAAAAAAATGATGAAGAAGGAAGGCGAAGAGCTTACCTCCGGAATCGTCCGAGTCTCGCCGCCCACGCCAGGTAGTGCCAAGCCGCTGAAGCGGTGGCGCAAAGGGCTAATCCTCCGACACGAAGTCCCGGAGAACCATGCCTCCTGGCCACTGCATGATCCGCAGTGCGATCAACCCGAGCCAACATTGCAAGTAGCTCGGGCGGTCGGCGACGGGAGATACCTGGGCCAGATTCTTGCCACCGCCTCGGTGGAAGCCCTGTGGCTTAATGCCGCTGCGTCTTCAACGCACAAACCATTCGTGGCGCCACATTTTCCACCGGGATCGGTTCTCCATTGAATGTAGCGCGCAACGGCCCTGCCTCTAAGTCGCAGATGGCAAGACCCGGAGATCTGGAGCCCTGGCCGACGCGAGCTTTGAGAAGTAGCGGAAAAGGAGAAGATTGGGCATTACCCCTATAAACATCTCACGAAGTGGGCGACACGAGAGGAGCACAATGGAGTTAGGGAGGAAGGTGGATGTTGTGAATGTCGTAGAAGTTGAGGACGGCGATATAGAAGTCCGAGATGGCGGGACCAAGCTCGCCATCATCGCCTGCATTTAAGAAGATGACTTCCCTGGCTGGCGTGGGGAGCGACATCCTGCCCGTGATGCGGAGAAGCTGCGGCGATCACCTTGGAGCATTTAGCGGCGGCGTTTTCTTCTGCGATTGAAGGAGGGAGGACAGAGTCGGTGAGGCCATCAATCAGCTAAGGAAGAAGGGAAGCTAAGGCAGTGAAGGAGCAGAGGGCGAAAGTTTAAAACGGGGACATGCCTCTGCCGCCGCTTATTTATAAGAATTCAAGGAAGAGCCTGGCGGGAAAAAGTCAAGAGACGCGGCTGGATGCGGGAAAACCAAAGCATTTTTCAAAGAAGTGGCACGCCCCACTAAGCCTCCTGGAACGGGCCGCAGATTCCACCTCGGGGCCGGAAAAAGAGGCAAGTTTTTAAAGACCGCGGGCGTATGTGGGCATTTATGGGGCCCCACCTGAGAGATTGAAACTGCTCGACGAAGGCGAAAGAAAAGAATAAAGACACTTCCGGTGGGCTCTGGGCTATCGTCAACAGATAACGCTGGGTACCCACGCACCAAGATTGAGTACTCACGCCAAGAGGAGTGGGCGCTCAGGCTGACTTTCCGGCGACAGCCAAAGGTGCCGCTAAGAGGATCGGTGGCGTTCGAGCCACTCCTCGAGGCGACTAGCCGAAGGTGTCGCCCAGGGACAGTGGCGTCAGCCACTCCTCAGGCGACTCACCAGCTGTGCTCGCCTCAGGGGACAGTGCTCAGGCCACTCCTCGCTGCACGACAAGAAGGTGCTCGCCTGTGGGACAGTGGCGTGTGCCACTCCTCGGGCACTCACCAAGGTGCTCGCCAGGGCGGTGGCGCCAGGCCACCGCGACAAACAGGCGTGTGCCTCGCTCAGGACAAAGTGGCGTCAGGCCACTCATGCGACTAGCAAGTGTGCTTCGCCAGAGGATGTGTGGCGTGTGCCACTCCTCAGATTTACCAGGCTGAAGAAGGTGCTCGCCAAGAGGACAGTGGCGTCGTGCCACTCTCTGGGCGTAGTTCCAAGAATCAACCCCGTAACTGCGCTACAGGCGAAGGGTCAAGGATATTTAATGCGACGTGGCGCATTAAATGCAGGATGTGTAGGCAAGATGTATGGCGGCGCGTCTTCCCCAGCGCATTAATGATGGGTGGCCTGAATCGACATCCCCTCTCTCTGGAGACTGCAGGGTAATGACAGCGGACTCAAGGCTAAGTCTAAGTCGCTAGACAGTATTAAATGTGATGTAAGAGAGTGTGACGGTGCATTAAAATGCATCAGAGCCAGTGTCGACGCTTGCTTACGCAGCTAGTAAGCCCTGTATGCGCCGGCCCAAAAGAGTATAAAAGGGAGCTAGGTGCATGGGAGAAAGGTTGTTGATTGTTGGGTGGCGTAATCGGAGAAGGTCAAATCTTCCCAGACCTTTGTAAGAACCTTGAACTTTAGAAGAATCCACCAAGCAGACTAGGGTTATTACTCCTTTGGAGGGCCTAACTCACTGGTAAACTCGACTGCCTTCTTGCTTGCTCCCAAGATCCCGTTCTTCCCGTCCCTTGGAGCGGTTGCCACAAAAGCCCTCATCTGACCTCTCAAGCACCCAGCCTTAGGGTGCCTGCTGGCTGCTAGTTTGGCCAACGCCTTTCCAGCTCGTCTATGGTGCATAGGCCATTTTTCCCACTGAAAATTGTGATGGGTTCTCCAAGAGTGCACCTGATCGATGGCATCAATTAGGAGGGCGAGCGTCTCCTAGACCTAGACCTCGCCGAGGCAACACGAGAATGGGCTTTGCTACGATCCGCGGTTTACCTACAAGCTCTTCGTAGGCACGCGGCTAAATCAGTTCGACCAAGGATCTTGTAAGTTGGTGATCTCGTCCTACGTCGAGTTCAGGATTTGTCAAAAGCTAACAAGCTGACCCCCAGATGGGATGGTCCGTACACGATCATCTCAGCAATACGCCTGGGGGCTGTTCGCCTAGCGATGGAGGATGGTCAAGAGCTCGCTAGCACCTGGAACATCAACCAACTATGTAATTTTTTTGTCTAGTTTTTTTCTTCTTCTCATTAATGTTTGTTCTATGAAAGATCAATGGGTTTTACTCTATAAAATTCAGTTCTTTCGCCCCCGTGATTTCCATTCTTCCCAAGATTTCTGTGAATGCCATTAAAGTCCCTGCCCGTTGGTAAGCCAACTCAGCCTCGCACAAGGGCACACTCTCCTCCTCACGATCTTGATGATGGGATGAGCGCACGCGGGCAAGAACATTCGCTCCAATCACGTTATCCTAAGGTTCGGCTAGCATGCGCAAGAACTATCAAAGTGCAATGACCAGCACCGGATCACTAAACTTACCTCCAGAGGCCTCAGTCTACATAATACGATTATTATCCACAGTAGTACTTCGCTACAATTCACAATTGCATACAGATACCCTCTTGATTGGTCTAGAGTTCTAGTTCGATCTGCCCTTGCCAGGTCGTTGTCCGCGTTGTCGAGCAACCGCATGACTTCCCGTCCTCTCCAAAGCCATACCCACAAGTTAGGGGCATGGTTCATGACGCTTGGGGGGGGGTGAAGCCGCACGCGTATTTCTTTCTCTCGACCTGGCCCACAAGGGCAGAAGCAAAGTCTGTTACCCGGTGTCACAGGACACCGGGTCAAAAAATTTTTAGCATATATTAGTTCGTATATAGTATACATGAACCCCTTAATTCAGTTCTTGTGACACCGGGAGACAAATAACAGGTTACATGGTGAAGTAGTAAACCCTGATCATTTTCCTCTAGTTCCGCCCCTGCTGACCCATGCTCGCAATTCGGAGAAATGGCGTTGGATAATTAAGTGAAAGCTAGGCATACGTGATTTTTCTAACTCTCCTATGAACGAGCTCGTGCTTGCAACTTAGACGCCCGACCTTTGTTCATAACGGGAGCCTAGTAGGGAAGAACGATCGTGTTTTTTTTCTAAAAAAGATGTGCGCTCGTATTTGTCTTCATCCTTTACTATTTGAAGTACTTGTCTTCTTCGTTATGCTCGTACTGTTTTGTTTGTTTTCATTCAGAACATTCGTCGACGACAAACAATAAACAATTCAGAACAAAAAGGAGACACGCCATTTGTTTGAAGGTTTTTTTCATTCAAGACAATTACATAAGAAGTGTTCTACAGCAGGGGCTACGTTCTGCTGAGCTTTGCATCCTGGATGGTCGTGAGTTCTTCCCTCACCGCATCAAGCTTGGCCTCAAGGTCGAGGACTCGCCGCTGAGCCTTGTGCCCCTCACATGATCCTTGGTAGAGTCGCTTTGCCTCTTCTCTGTGCTGGTTGGTCGAATCGGTGGCCTCCCGCACAGCTTGGCTCAACTCCTCCACCTTCTTCTCCAGGGCCGCCTTGTCCAACTTGCTCTGGAAGAGTTCCTCCTTGTAGTCCATGGCAAACACTTTGGCTTTGCGCCATATCTCCTCATCCGAAGCCTTCAGCTTGGCCAGCTTTCGCTCAAGCTCCGCTATTTTAGTGTTTTGCTCGGTGCTGTGCCTAGCCAGGATCTCAGGAGATACGATCACTGCCTCGAAGTCCGTCATGGTCACTTCTAGCACCTGCAAGGTAAAAAGCTTTAGCTCTTGCCTGTTGCAAAAGAAGAAAAAGACATAAGAAGAAATCTCACCCAGCGGAGAAGGTCCCACAAGTTTTTCTTGAATTTGCTGTGAGAGCTCCTCCGACCGGAAGTCAGCCTCCACATCTTCCTCCCGAGCAGGCGCTTCGCTCGGGGGAACCATTTCCTCCTCTTGATCCCGAGCATCTGCTATGCCCGGTGGATCAAGGGCCTGCCCCAGTAGGGTAGATTTCACCAGGGCAGGTTCCTCATGGGAACACACTTCTTCTAGGATAGGGACCTCGGGACTCGGTTCACGAGCAGCCTTCATGCTCGGTGACGGTCCTGTTCTTCAGCCACGCTCAGCTTCAGAGCCTCGAGCTACTAGCCTTCCTGGGTAGCGTGTTCCCCCAGAGCATGTGGTGCCTCGGCTACCTGATGGTCGCAGGGCTCCTCAACCATGGCATTCTCGGTCACCACGATCTCGGCGGTGCAGGAAAACTCTTTTCCTATTACAGATTGGAGAATTTCATCAGCCATGCCTTCAAAATTCAAAGCTCCCCTACTAGCTACTTCGCCCACGATGGTATTGTGGGGTTAGCTCCATAATTAAAAAGGGAAAAATGGAAAGGAAGAACTGTAAGATACCTTCAGCAAGCTTCCCTCCTCCGTCCTCAGAGTCTTCGGGATTTACCGCGGTAGCTTAGGCCCCAACCACCAGCTTGGACATCTCCGTAGCTGCATGGCTCGCCCTCGCTATCAAGGGGTCGACCTCGTCTAGGTTGACCTCCTTCCAAGTAAGGCCCAGGAGCATCGACGTAGCGCCTGACAACCTCCAGCGCCTTGTGACCAACGGCGCCAGGTCTTCTTCCTCCTCTTCCTCGGGCTCCTTTGCCAAAGCACCCGAGGACACCGGCGCAAGCTCGGCCTAGAGGGTGATGATCTCCCCCTCCAGTTGCTCCTTTCACGAGGAGCTCCCCATCGTCGCCTTCGCCTTCTTCGCCTCCTCCGCGAGCTGGTACGGGCGAGCCATTAAATCTGGATTGCTCTTGGTGTATTATTTCATCTACAATTTCAGCTCTCTTACCTTCACCCTGTTGGCATACTCCAAATGCCACCGGGGAGGGCTCTTGCTTGAAGCCACCTGCTTCTTGGGACGCTTGGTAGGGGATGGTGGAGGTGGTGCCGCACACTGCTTGTGGGTCGCCAACCTCTTGACTCTGATGCCGGGGATGGTGTCCCCTTGGATGCGCGTCAACGGCTTGAGCTCAGCCACTGCGGCTTCAAGAGCGGCCTTCTCCTGATAGAAGAAACAAGGGGCATTAGGAATGCTTGGTATGTTTTCCCTCGAGCATGAATTTCAAGTCTACTCACCACGTCGCCCCTCTCGAGCACGTTGCTCAGGACTTGCCGCCCGACCTCGAGCTTCGTTTAGGGGTGTTGAACATCTCGATGACTCGCTTATCGACCCAGGCCTTGCTTGAGGCTGCAATCCAACCAATGCAAACATCAGTACGAGCAAGTTAATTCTAAAAGACAAGAAAGTTGTTTGCTCGGGGACTTACCCGACTCAGCTTCATAGGTGAGATCTTGCCGCCCTGTGATCTCAAAGAAGGGATGCTCCCTCCTCCTCAGTGGCGCCACCCGGTTCCTGAGGAAGTCCCGGGCCATGTCTCGGCCAGTGAGCCCTAGGTTTCGGAGCTCGTTGATCGTCATCAGCACTCGCTCCTTGTAACACCCCAAAATTTTGCTTTTCTTAAATTCATGTGTGATTTGGCACTTTGGTGAAATTTTGGAATTTTCTGGAATTTATTTGGATTTATTTGGAATTTATTTGAATTTATTCCATTTTGAAATAATTAAAGAATTTAATTTTGCAAATAAAATTTTGTTGGAAATATTTTATTTGAGTCCAAAATGTTCCAAAATATTTTCCAGAATTTTTCTGGAATTTTTCTGAGTATTTTGCTATTTTTAATGAATTAAATGAATTTCTGGGAATTATTTTAATTATTAAATCGCTGGAAAATGCGAATGGGTTTGCTTCGCTCATCCGATCGAAGCCGCACTCCGAAGTCGGACTCGAGTCCGACCGAGCCACCGAGTCGGTCGAACCCAACCCTAACCCAAGTTGATCCCGATCGTCGGATCGAGATCCAACGGTCGAATTGGATCGCATCGGCTTCGAGCCGAGACCGACCGGACCCGGCCGCGCTCGCGCGATCGTGGGCCGCTTGATCGCGCCACGTGGACGGCCGACCGTCCGCTTCCGCCCCGGAAGTTCGAGCCGACTCCGCCGCGCCCGCCGCCGTGGAGAATTAGGTTTCCGTCTCGAGCACGAACGCCGAGGCTATTTAAAGCCCGGGTCACGCCCCGAGGTTGCCCTCCTCCGTGCGCACCCGTGTCCCCGAGCCATCTCGCCTGAGCCGTCACCGTTTGCCCGTACGAGCTCGCCGTAGTTGGAGGAGGTGTCCGCCGCGGTTCTTGCCGCTTCCGCGCCGTCCGTCGTCTTCCGCAGAAGGAGCCCAGATCCGAGTCCCCGCCGAGACGCACCGAAGAGACCACCCACTTCGCCGAGCGCGTGCCCGAAACGCCGTCGGTGTGGTCTTTGTTCTCAACGCCGGCCGGAGCTCGCCGTGGAACATCGCAGACCGCGAAGCTTCTCCACCGTCGGATCTTCATCGCACGGCCCGCATTCGGCCCACGTCACCCACGGTAAAGAATCACGTGTTAATCTCGAGATCTAATCTCAACCGTTAGATCTAGATCCAACGGCTTAGATTGAACCGCGTTCATAGCGATAGGTGGATCTTGACCGTCCGATCAAGATCGAACGGTCGGTCGATGGAGTTGTTTTCCAAGCGCGTTAGCGAGATCTAATCTGGGCGTTGATTTTCAAATCAACGGCCGAGATTGCGCCACGTGTCGGGAAGCCTGACCGTCGCGTCAGCGCTGGCCCACGCGTGGCGTGTAGACGCCGACACGCTGGGCCCGCGTGTCGAGGACCCACCGCTGCCGATCGTGAGCCGTGGCCGAGCCCACGGTGGACCGAGCCGAGACCGTCGGCGCCGTCCGTGGACCCGAGGCCACGCAGCGTCGTCACCCGATTGGTCCACGTGTCCAGGCTGACGCAATAAATGATTTTCCGAAAAAGAAAATGATTTAATAATTCGGTTTAATAATTGATTTGAATTTCAAAACTTCAAACGCTTATAACTTTTGCGTTTCAACTCCGATTTGAGTGATTCAAATTTCTAAATTCGTATAAAATTGAGATCTATTTAAATATGAATTTTATTTAATTTTTGGACTAAAGTTTTTCTCTGTAAAATTATTTAATTGATTATTTAAACTTCAAATAATCATAACTTTTGCGTTTTAACTCCGAATTTGACGATTCCAGTTTCTAAAAATTCATAAAATTATGTTCTCTCTGTTTATGGATTTTATTTGGATGTTTGGACACTTTTTGCCTATTGTTTATTCGTGTATTTGCTATTTGCACGCTTTACGAGTAGACGTTGAAGTGCCGGAAGGATTTGAAGGAGAAGTATTGACTCAGGATCCAACTCAAGACCAAGAGCAAGTACTTTTTGAAGGCAAGTTGTGCTTTGACCATGTTGATCCTATTTTGAAATCTATTTTGATTTAACTTACTGCATGCTAGTTCAATTAGAAAAATACTTTATTTAAATATGGGGATTAGATAAATACCAATTTGCTGTATGACACCTTGATTATTTAAGTATGTGCCATAACCCCTTGTCACCCTAGTTGTGGTTTACTAGTTGGACATTATTAACTTGCCAACATGGGTTTTAGACCGTTGTAGTAACTGCTTAGACCTGCTACGTGCTCATGACATGATTTTGGACAATCAAATGCTAATGTTGACCTAATGATATATGGAACCTGTTTTGGAAAGGTATCATGTGATGTTGATGGCACGTGGTGCATGGTAATCAACTGGGGTTTGATAAATAGTTTTCGACCGGGGCATGTGGCAAGAGTAATCAGGTGGGCCAGTTGTGGCATTGGGGATGTTGATTTGGTTCTTCGGGTAGTCTTGCCCTGGTCACCCTAAGGACTTAACCTTGCAAGCCTTTGAACTGGGTCTAACGTGCAACCACATGTCTGTAATGGGACGGACCTAGTTGACTAAGTTTCTAATAACGTACCTGTGGGACCTCAGGAGGTCAACTACACCCTTTGTGTAAGTTGTACGGGGGAGCGTACCGGGGCTGAGGCCAGGTACCCATCTAACGGTTGATTGGCCTAAACTTCGCCTTAGCTAAG
This sequence comes from Rhipidocladum racemiflorum, assembly GCA_036346355.1. Classification (NCBI taxonomy): domain Eukaryota; kingdom Viridiplantae; phylum Streptophyta; class Magnoliopsida; order Poales; family Poaceae; genus Rhipidocladum; species Rhipidocladum racemiflorum. Next base: position 63,510,639 of record CM070570.1, read on the forward strand.
GGAAGGGTTAGTGTGCAATAACCGGGGAGGACCACTTGTATTGTTAGAAGTTTTCGAAAGACTTTGTTACGGGAACTCGCCTTTGTGGTGTTTGACTGTATCTTGTGGGTAAAGTGCATAACCTCTGCAGAGTGTAGAATCTATTCGAATAGCCGTGCCCGCGGTATTGGACATCGCTCGGGAATTACAGTCAAGGGTTAGATTTTCTCAAAAATAACTTGGTTTTGAAAGGTTGGGTTGGATTAATAATGATGTTAGAAATGTGGTTTAGGATGGGAAAAATGTTTACTAAACTTCTTGAAAAGTTATTTATGCTTTACTTGTTTCTACTGCTTTCGAATCTACTTATACTACTTGTCAAATGTCAAGCATCGCAAATATACCTTGAGCTATTCCTTTGTACCAAGCCATGCATATAGTATATTAGCCTGCATTCGTGCATGCATGACTTGCTGAGTACCAAGTACTCACCCTTGCCACCATACAACACCAGTTGAAGAGGAGACTACACCAGCTTTGGAGGAGGAACTCCAAGAGGATCCGTCTACTTAGGGAAGCGAGCCTAGTCAGTTGCCTGTGGTATACTGGATGGCGCCACGAAGTTATTTGATTTTCCGCTGCTACTATTTCTCTCTTAATAAGTTTCGCCCTGTGAGGCGTACATTGTAACTTGACCATAAGGTTGAGTAACCAGTTTGGTTATTTAAATAAAGTACTTTATTAGTATCGAGTGGTATGATTGTGATATTTACCGATGTTAAGACTGTGTGCACTAGCGCGTTCCTGGACTAGTGTTGAATACACAGAGGGTCCGGATTTGCAAATTCGGGGTCCCGACACTCCTCCTCAGCTTGCACAGGGGGGGGCAACGTCCCAACGTCCAGAGCCACCGCTCCAGTGTAGCAGAGAGTACTTCCCTCCACCCTCTTCAGATAGAACAAATTCTCAACCCATCCCGACACCAAGTCCTTGAGCATGAAGCTCGGATACTTGTATGGTCGGTTGGACCAAAGACAAAAATAGATGCAGCCGGCGGGAGAGGTACCTCCGGTGCAAAACAAGGAGTAGAAATGGAAAAAAGGCTTGCCGTGGGCATGACGCCCACGTATTCCTCGCAAAGGTGCAAGAAGATCGCCAAGAAAAGGATGGAGTTGGAGTTGGGGTTGAGGTTGGAAATCTTGCACTTGCACTGGGCGAGTACGGATTCAAGAAACTCACTCTTAGGCGTTTGCAGCCCGTTGATGGAGTAGAGCTCGCAGGAGACAATCTTCCGCTCCTATGGCTCCGAGGCTTCCTCGTCACCAGGAGCACGTAATGACTCCTCGTCGAGGTAGCCGAGCTCCATGAGCATTTGGAGCCTCTCCTTGCTCATCTTGCTTGCTCTGAACTTCGCCATGGATTCGATGGACGAAGAAGATGCGAGCATAAAAAGCACGGGACTTAAAGGATTTCTTGGGTCTTAGACGTGGAATACAGGTGAAGAGTTTCTCGCTGCCGCTTAAATACAGAACTTAGGAATTCTTAAAGCCCCAGAGGTGAATGCAGGTGAAAAGTTTCCCGTCGCCGGACTCGAGAAGCCCTAAAGGTTCGGGCACAGGTGAAGAGTTTCTCACCATTTACGAGTCGACGTGCGGACATGTGAGTTTCGAAACCACCCAATAAAAACACTGCTCCCAAAAAAATGTAAGGACCACAACCGCGAGGCTTCACGGAGAAGGAACCGGCGTGACCTTTTTTGTATTCCCTTGCTTGAGCTTCCCTTGGTTGGAGGCCGAGCTGGAAGCTCGGTTTCTCCCAACCATGTTCGTCCACATGTGGGACATGCTCGAATGTTGCAGTAGCGCTTCGCTGCAAGATTCCAATCCCTCCATTGAGTCTGTAGGCTCAAGGGGAAGGCCCTGTCAAGTAGTTTTCCACTTGAGCCTCGGGGGCTAGCTGTTGGGGATTGGATAACGTCCATAAACACTATTATACCCTAGCAACCAGATTCAGTCGACCATGCATGCCCTTGGATGATGTTCCCAAGGAGGACCCTCGAATGATCTAGCTAGCTGGTCCGCCCAATCAGACTAGGCTCGGTACTCGGCCACGAGCACCCATGCTCAGCCACGAATACCCATGCTCGGCCTAGGTTCGCTTGCGAACATGAGAGCTCAGAATTATCAGGCAAAGCTGGGAAACTCCTCAAGTATGGTCGGAAGATCGTGTTCGGCCCATAACGCCCAAAATAGCGATAACTACGCCATGATCTAGGGCCGTTACGCCCATAACGGGAATGTGGCGAGAATCAAGGCTTCAGTTGTAGCCATGGTTAATGCAACCAAGTGCGTATTATTCGATTGCAGTTATGATAGATATTTTGTAAGCTATAAGTATCCCCCGGATAAATTGATAAAAAGAGATGCACGAGAACACACTCTCGAGAGCAAAAGGAAAATCACAAAAACACGAACCTTTCTGTAAGGATTCTACGACAATAGTGAAAACCACTAGAGTAGGGTTATTATCTCCACTGTGGGAGGCCCGAACTAGTATAAACCCCCTATCTTCTTTCCGAGTATCCTGTGTCTTTCGAGCACTATTCAGACGCTAATCCTTCACCGAAAAAGGGGCATGTGTTGATCCCTCATTCAACAAGTAGCTCGGCGGGGACCCGTTTCCCAATCGTCAATAGATTCAAACTGCCAAAGGCAGTAGGTTCTCGAGAACAATATTCAATTAAATTGAGAAAGTCATTATACGGATTAAAACAATCTGGACGAATGTGGTATAATCGTCTCAGTGAATATTTGATACACAAACGATTCTATTTGTCCATGTGTATTCATAAAAAGATCTGGAGATGAATTTATGATAATTGTTGTATACGTTGATGATCTAAATATGATTGGAACAACTAAAGGTATCTCAAATGCAGTTGAGTGCTTCAAGAAATAATTTGAGATGAAGGATCTTGCAAAACAAAGTTTTGCCTTGGATTGCAAATTGATCATCTTAAGGATGGAATTATTATTCATCAAGCGACTTATACAGATAAAATGTTGAAACAATTTTATATGGATAGAGCACACCCATTAAGTACCCAATGGTTGTAAGATCGCTTGATGTAACTGAAGATCCTTTCTGATCCCCAGATAATGATGAAGAAATCCTCGGCCCTGAAGTGCCATATTTAAGCGCTATAGGTGCACTTATGTATCTTTCTACTCATACACGACCTGATATCGCATTTGCAGTCAACCTAGTAGCAAGATACAGTTCATGTCCTACGAGAAGACATTGGAACATCGTCAAATATATATTTTGTTACCTTCAAGGTATAAATGATATGGGTTTATATATTTTTATGCATGCAAGAGAGAGTTAGTTGGTTTTGAAGATGTAGGGTATCTATCTGATCCCCATAATGGTCATTCACAAACTTGATATGTTTTTACTTGTGGTGGCACTGCTATATCATGGCGTTCAATGAAACAGACTATAGCGGCAACATCATCTTACTATGCAGAGATTTTGGCAATCCATGAAGCTAGTAGAGAATGTGTTTTGTTAAGAAATATGATAGGGCATATTAAAAGATCATGTGGCTTACATTTAGGAAAGGAAGAACCTACAATTATATATGAGGATAATGCAGCATGCATTTCTCAACTAAAGGAGGGATATATCAAAGGGGACAAAGTGAAGCATATATCACCAAGATTTTTCTTCACTCGTGACCTTCAAAAGGATGGTGTTATGAAAGTCCAACAAATTTGCTCATGTGAGAATCTCGCCGATTTATTCATAAAGGCATTTCCCATTACAACATTCAAGAAATTGACTAGTATGATTGGACTTTATCGATTCAGAAATCTTAAGTGATCAGGGGGAGTGAATATGTTATGTGCTCCTTTTCCCTAACCATGGTTTTTTCCCACTGAGTTTTTTCATAGTAAGGTTTTTAACGAGGCATACATATTCACAATTAATGGACATCCAAGGGGGAGGGTTGCAAAATATTCTTTTAGATGGATGTCCATAACCAGCTTGGGAGAAACTCACTTGCATCCATTGAAGGAGAAACTCCCATGCTATTACCATCCTACCATGAAACCTACGTAACATCAATTATTGTAACTCTTTATTTAGTTCAACCTCTCATGTTACCTATAAATAGAGGGTTGTATGCATGAAAAATAATATAAGAAAGGAAAAAGAAAGAATTCTCTCTCACTTCTATATTGTTCATATTTAGAGTAATTTATTAGTTTTTTTATATCACAATTAAGGGCTAGAGTAAAATACACGATCAAACAAATAGATGGCGGAGACAAAATGTGTCAAGTTTAGGTGTGAATAAATGTGAACGTGGGCTTTTTAAAACTCTTGCCTTTTTATATTAGCATAGAAAAATGATTTGTTATCCTTTATATTGACTCCTCTATTATACCACACTTAGCGAATGTTTAAGCTGAATTCATTCAAATCGTGGATATTCGATGATTTTACCCCTCCGCACCGATTAGCTTAGGTCGGGGTGCACAACGCAGCAATCATAATCTCCATCTGCTCCAGATTGCCTGTAAATTAGTGACACCACCTGCTCTCATCATCGCCGGTGGTTCGCCATTAGCAAGCGTCCCGTTCTCAAGCTCTGCAGCTCACGTCGTCGGGCCGCTACAGGGCACATCAAGCAAAACGCCACCATGGATCGACTCCTTTTGGTTCCACTAATGCTCACAAACAACCCAATTTCTTGGTACACTGCCAGGTTCAACGCCGGCGAGGTCATCTTCCTCTTGGCGAACCCACCACTGCTCGTTCAATCCTAGTCGTATCCACCAAAATACACGCCATTCTCATGTTCCCTGTGCTCCGTAGATCACCCCCGTGCTCCTTGAGTAGCGAATGGCAGTCGGTATGGATGACAGCAAGTACGTGCATGGCTGCAGGCGACTGTGGATGTGCAACGCGGCGAACATAGGCATGTTGCATGGCGGGAAGCGTGGCAGGCCCGAGCGGCGTGTAGCTGCAGGTGAATGGCGATGGGCGGCGCTTGAGGGGGAGAAAGGCTGAGGGAGAGAAACTGTAGGTTTTAATCTTGACAAGAATGTCATTCTAAATTCAGCTAGAGTCAGTCTCTTCTATTGACAAGAAGAAAACTGGTTTTGACATAAACAAAGCCAGATGCTTTAAGTGTTGAGAACTTGGTCACTTTAAAACTGACTGTCCATAGAGAAGAAACAAGGCTAAAAAATTGAACCTTGTAGAAGATCAAGATCAAGATGATGTACCCGCAGCATTTGCAGCTGAGGTGTGTGAACTACAAATTAATGCTTCGGTAGAAAATCAAGAAATTTTGTTGAATGAAGGAGGAGTCAATCCCAGTCTAGGCAATGAAGAGGATAGCCAGCTGAACAATGGTGTTTGGTACTTGGATTCTGGTGCTAGCAACCATATGACAGGGTCTCAGAGTTGCTTCACTGACCTAGATGAACAAGTCACAGGAAAGGTGAAATTTGGGGATGGATCTATTATTGAAATACATGGAAGAGGGAATGTATGCTTCAAAACTCTTTCAAGTGAACACAAGATACTATCCTCAGTTTATTTCATTCTAAAATTTAGAAGTAATATACTGAGTCTTGGGCAAATGGATGAGAATGGCTGTAGAACAGTAATTGAGGAAGGATACTTGTGTGTATATGACAAATCCAGGAGACTAGTCAAAGTAAAGAAATCCCCAAATAGGCTGTATACTGTGAATCTAAATGCTTCATACCCATCATGCTTACTTAGCAGATTGGAGGATAATGCATTGATGTGGCATGCAAGATTTGGACCTCTTAACTTTGACTCATTGAAGTTGATGTCAAAGAAGAATCTTGTGAAAGGAATGCCACATGTTTCACAAGTTTGTGATGGCTGTGTAACAGCCAAACAAAGCAGGTCCCCATTTCCTCAAGCAGTCTAGTACATGGCTGGAAAGAAGTTGGAGTTGGTATATAGTGATATTTGTGGCCCAATCAACCAATCAACACTTGGAGGCAGAAAGTACTTTGTGCTATTTGTTGATGATATGACAAGGTATATGTGGATTGAAATAATCACCTCCAAAGATGAAGCATTTGGTGCATTTAAGAAGTTCAAAGCAAAAGCTAAATTGGTGTCTGGACAGAAAGTGCAAACACTGAGAACTGACAGAGGTGGAGAATTTACAAATCAAGAGTTTGTAAACTTCTGTGAGCAAGCTAGGATAAAAAGGCAATTGACAGCACCCTACACGCCACAGCAAAATGGAATGGTTGAGAGGAAAAATAGAACTATTGTGGCCATGGCAAGAAGCCTGTTGAAAAGCAAGCAAGTACCTGGGGAGTTCTAGGGGGAAGCAATTGTCACAGCAGTGTATATTTTGAATCAATCCTTTACTAAAGCAGTGAAAGATTGAACACCATATGGGATGTGGTTTGGTCGGCAGCCTAGTGTTCAGCACATGAGGGTGTTTGGTTGTCTTATGTATACAAAAGTACCAAGGCAGCGCTTGAAGAAACTAGATGACAGAAGCAAAGCAATGGTGCTTGTATGGTATGAGGCTGGCTCAAAAGCATACCAGTTGTTTGATCAAATCAGCAAGAAGATCTACATCAGCCATGATGTGGTGTTTCTAGAAGACAAACAATAGGACTGGAATGCAGCAAATGTCGGGCAGAACACTGCAGTACCAAGGCCTGCACAGTTCATAGTGCAATATAATGAGAATGATGCTGATCACGATGGAGGTGTGACCGATCAGTCAATGGCAAATTCTCAAGGAAGCAGTGTGAATGGAGGGTCTATTGATGTACCAGGACAATAGAGCTCGGGAGGTGAGCTCACACCTCTCGAAGAAACAGATGAGGAGGACCATCTTGAGAGTCCGGAAAATCATGTAAAGTACCATTCATTAATTGACATTTACAATGAAACAACTCAGATTGAAGGTGATGTTGGTATGTACTTCCTGTCTATTGAAGAGCCTTCAAATTATGAAGAAGCCTCAAGAAACCAGAATTGGAAACAAGCCATGCTTGAAGAAATCAGTGCTATTGAAAGAAATAACACTTGGGAGTTCTTTGACCTGCCAGGAGGGGTCAAAGCAATTGGGCTCAAATGGATCTTCAAACTAAAGAAGACTCCAGATGGAAAGATCTCCAAATACAAAGCCAGGTTAGTAGCAAAAGGCTATGTTCAAAGAAAGGGTGTTGATTATAATGAGGTATTTGCCCCAGTTGCCAGATTAGAAACTATTCAACTTCTAATTGCCTTAGCTACTCAAATAGATTGGAAAGTGCATCATTTAGATGTGAAATCTGCATTTCTGAATGGCAATTTAGAGGAAGAAGTGTATGTGGAGCCACCTCAAGGTTTTGAGGTATAAGGCAAAGAGGGCAAAGTTCTCAGACTAAAAATGGCTTTGTATGGTTTCAAACAAGCCCCAAGAGCTTGGAATCTCAAACTGGACACATGCTTGGCATCACTTGGTTTTGCAAAATCACTAGTGGAGCATGCACTCTATACAAGAAGAAAAGGGAGTTCTGTCCTTGCGGTGGGAGTATATGTAGATGACTTGATCATTTCAGGAACTGATGTTGCTAAGATAGCTCAGTTCAAGGGGCAGATGAGAGAAAAGTTTGATATGAGTGATTTAGGCTTGCTGTCTTATTACCTGGGAATGGAGGTACAACAAACTAAATTAGGAATCAAACTCAGTCAAGCAGGTTATGCTATGAAGATCTTGGAGAAGCTTGGTATGAAGAACTACAACCCTTGTCAAATACCCATGGAACCAAGATTGAAGTTGAGTAAGTTTGACTCTTCTCCATCTGTTGATGCATATCTGTACAGGAGTGTCATTGGAAGCTTGAGATATTTAGTCAACACCAGGCCAGACTTATGTTATTCTGTGGGCGTGTTGAGCAGATACATGGAAGCACCCACAACTAAACATATGGCAGCTCTGAAACAAGTGCTGAGGTATGTGCAAGGCACTGCAAATTATGGATGCTACTACAAAAGAAAGAAGCAATCAGGAGATGAACTGGTTTGCTATACAGATAGTGATATGGCGGGGGATATTAATGACCGGAAGAGTACATCAGGAGTGGTATTCTTCTTGGATGGAAGACCGGTGACCTGGTTCTCTCAGAAACAAAAAGTAGTAGCATTGTCTTCATGCGAAGCAGAGTATGTAGCTGCAACAGCAGGAGCTTGTCAGGGTATCTGGCTTGGGAGGCTGCTTGGTGAACTGAATGGAACTGGAGCTGTGAAGACAGTTCTAAGGATTGATAACGAATCAGCAATTGATTTAACAAAGAATCCTGTTCATCATGGAAGAAGTAAGCACATTGAAACAAAACATCATTTTATTCGAGACTGTGTTCAGAAGCAAGAAGTTGAACTCTGTCACGTCAGGACTGAAGAGCAAATAGCAGATATTCTGACTAAACCATTGAGCAAACAGAAATTTGTGATGCTCAGGGAGAAACTGGGGCTGATTGATCTTCAAAAATGTCAAGATTAGGGAAGTGATTTGTAGGTTTTAATCTTGACAAGAATGTCTTTCTAAATTCAGCTAGAGTCGGTCTCTTCTATTGTTTCAGTTTGCTTCGTCAGTTTCAGGGAGTCTTCGTTTTTCTGTTAATATTCAGGTCGATTAGTTTTCGGGTAGGCTACAGTAAACTATCCTGATATCAGTTTCGAGTCGTATTGAGTTAGGAGAACAATTTGTCTGGTCTCCAAGTTTATCTGTAATATTTAGCTTATTTAAAGGATAAATAGAAAACAAAAGATGCGAGCTTACTGGCGCATCGCAAAAATACTTGTGCTCTGTTCCTCTTCATGTTTTTGATATATCCAGGAAGTGCTCTGCATTCTGAAGAAGTTCAGGCGTTTTTCTGAATCCAGAGATCCGGTGTCCAGGCCAACAGAGACACGAAGAAAGGGCAGGGGCAGCTTGGTCCGGTCGAGCCAGGAGGAATTATTTGTCTTTCCGCCTCTGAAATGGACTTGAATTGAACAAGTTTTGCTCAAATTACTTGAAAAATGACACACAATCGAGGAGTCCACGTAAAGAGTGGGAAATACTATATTACAATCTAAAGGGTGACAAATTCTAAAATAGCAATGAACTAGAGGTCAAATAATCAATTATCCCATCTCTTTTGTATTGTGAAATGATGTTGGCCAAATCTCACAGAAACATCAGTACGTGCAAAACAAGCATGGGCGAGCAATCCAACCAATCAACAACGAGAAGCTTTTGTCTTCCTGTTTCAGTGCCATTAAAACATGTTTTCAGAAATATATAAACATACGAATATCGTCAGTAAATCAACTAAATTATCACAATTTTTTTTGTCTACTACACGCTTATCCCACTATTCATCTAGAGACCGTGAGCACTTTGGGAACGGTGTGCATAACCTATCAAGTGCAATTAGCACACAAACTAAATTATCCAGAAATTGTACAGGCAAAGTAGTTTGTTGATAATATTTCTCCCATATCCTCAAAATTTGAGGGTGTATAAGTGTTAATAAGATCGTCATATTTCGCAAATGATATATTCTTACAGTGCCACATTCCCAACATTCTGATATATGTGCATCAAGGTGCTAGGAGTTTCATCTTCATGGTGAGATAAACAAGAGTTTTGCTTGGCTAGCGCATTAATATTAGAGAAATTTTACAGTGTATTATACTAGTAGTATATAATGTGTAGTAGAAATCACATCTAACCGTTGATTTATTAAGGGTGTTTCTACTACTCTACTACCAGATGAAATATAAGTAAACTTTAATTAATATGATCCATTGAATGGGAAAGAATGAACGATTCATATTTAATTTAGTGTACTATAAAAAAAGCTCTAATATTAATACTTAAGATCTTTCATACAGGAAAAATATCATGCATTCGCTTTATTTGGGCTTCTCCCCAGCCATGTCGAGATAGCGTACTCAAAATTAGGGGTGAAAACAGGACAAGAAATATCCGCCCGATCCGATCCCGAATTCGTTTAAAATCCGTACCGATGTTATCCGTATCCGTATCCGGAAAATCCGATGTAATATGGGTTAGGATATGGGAAGAGCAATATCCGATCCGTATCCGAAAAATCTCATGTAATATGGGTTAGGATATGGGAAGAGCAATATCCGACCCGATATCCGGTAAATATCCGACCCAATATCCGGATAAAATCAGTTATTTTTCCATTAATTTGGTTCATTATTGGATATATAGAGTAGTTGTTTGATACTGGCATTAAAAAACACTACTTTGTTATTAAGCGTGAACTTCAACAAATCTATCAACAAACAAATAGAGTGATGACATAATGCTTTTGCCTAAATTGATTTGTTCAACTTATTTGATAAACTTCTTTTCTATTCAAATTACTGGAATTAGTTGAGTCACTAAATTGAAGCATAGCAAACAAATCCGAGTAGTCCTCATTATGAGAGAAGTCTATCTTCAGTTTGTCAGAATGTGACAATTCAACACTATTTAATATCTCCGGGAATTTATTCCGTAAGGTTAAGTTTGATGGAAGAGTTCCCCTTGTTCTCTATTTTCTTTATGTCTCGATCTCTCTCCTTGTATCCGACCCATTTGCTCCTCTAACTATACTATGTTGAAATAATTATGACTTGAAGCTAATGTTGTAAGGTTAATGCTACATTCTTTCTTTTACGTACACAATTATGTACTATACTACTATCCGATTATGATATCCGATCCCGACCCGAATCCGTCAGGTATCCGCTCCGTATCCGAATCCCGAATAATCTGAATTCGTATCCGTATCCGGGACATCCGTATCCGACTCCGAATCCGGAAAAAAAATATGAGTTAGGATACGGGACGAGCAATATCCGCCCGTATCCGACCCGGTTTCACCCCTACTCAAAATCCTCTAGCATATGATTGGCATGATTCCATATCTAACATGTATCCCAACAACGGGTGGAGGCCCATGGGTGTACATATGTTATAGTAGTCATACTATTTGGAAAATATTTGATTCTTTCAACACACACTAATTTAAATTAGGATGGACAATTAACAGCGGCCGGACAAATGTCTGGGCAACAACAGTTTAAGGTTTTTCAGTATTCACTGAGACGCTAGGCGGGCAATTCACTGAGAAAGCTGAACACGGTTTCTGTGCAATCCTTAAGGGTGTGTTTGGTTGCCTGCATGGTGCCTGAATCGTATGAGTGGATGCAATTGTATCTGTTAGACACATGTTTGGTTTCCTGTTCATCCTGGCCAGGTGGATGCAATTGCACCCACTCATACAGGATGAAGAAAACACAGAAATTAGACTTCTCTCTAATGCAGGCCCGTGAGATGCACAACCAAGCAACCAAACAACTTAACTTGCATCCACTCAGTCAGGCCAAGGCTAGCCTGGATGGCTCATACGAAACAAGCTAGGATGGTGCAGGTAACCAAACACACCCTAAGGGACTGCAACTTAAGGAGTCGCGCACAAACCGTTGGATCAAAAAACGATGATTTAGATTGATCCAAAGCACTGTAGCAACAGTATTATAAATGTATCAACTACTGTAGCATGTAGCAAATGGATTTGAAAGATCCGAGCCGTTCATTTGCTCGATCAGACGGTCTACACCTCCTGAGACTGCTTAAGTTGCAATCCCATAAGGACTGCACTGGATCTCCTTCCCCCAAAGCCAGTAATGGTGTACAAGCTTTATCCCATACTGCATAGGAATTTTTATAGTTCTGTTCTGTTCAGTAACCGTCTGTCAAGATAAGTAAGCTGTTTAAGAATTTGCTTTGACGATCTGTTACTATTCATGTACTCAATCCCTGCATCAGAGCAGTCAAGTAAAGCTTAGAAATAATGCAAAATTTGTTTATTTTGCTTCCTGAATTGATCTCATTCGATCGGTTCCCCAACCCATCATAAGAAGAACACCAAACCTATCATTTCTCTGGCCAAACTCTGAAACATGGACCATCATCATTGAATCGAATATCTCCATGCCAACCTTTTTCTGAATCATCAATCGATTCCACATCCTCCCTTCACTTAATTTACTCATTCATAACAGGACATCAACATATACTAGACCCCACCAATTATCAAGTCATAATTGTGTTTAAATGCCAAATTGATCAAAGCATCATCAGAACAAGTTCTCCACATGAAGATTACCCCCCAAAAAAAAATGACGAGTAACAGAAGGGCGTGTTCAATTGAAGGTTTTTAGCTAAAATTACATAGCAGGAAAGAAACACAGTGGATTATCATCTTGAAAGCAGTCTATATCATTGAAATTGTGGAACAAGCAGACAAGGTGTGTTCAAATCTGAAATAACTAGTCACGTATAGCCTGGATAAGCAAATTTCAGGATGGGAAAAGGTTCTCTTTCAGTCCTCTAAAAATACTCTAAACACGTGTGCAACCATCTACATCAAGAATTTCTAAATATGATTTATACCTAGCAATCTAGCATGCTGAATGTACAGATGGTGAGAGATCAGCAAGACCGCAGATAACCATGGAAGATGACCAAGCAAAATTCTCATTACTTTGCAAACAAGTATATCAAATTAGAAACTGCAAAAGGGGACCATGTGGTCAAGGGTGTCTCAATTTGAAATATTACAAACGCTAGCACATATAGCCAGGACAAGGTAGGAATAGTGATGTTTCAGCTCTCTCCAAATATCCTAAACACAATTGGCACCATTTAGGTAAGTCCAATAGTTTCTAAACATGTTTTATACCTAGCATGGTAAACATTAGGGACAAGAAAAATAGCAAAATCGCAGATAACCAGGGAGCTAGGCCAGCAAAATTATCATCACATGTAACTTGATTTCACCGTGAGCTTAATCAACCACCTGTAACATTTTGCAAACAAGTATGTCAAATTAGGAACTACAAAAGTGGGGGTAATTAAGATCACTTCAACAATAAATGATTTAATACTTTTTCTCAGAAGTATCAAATTTTATGCTCTTGTAACTAAATTGGGGGTAATTAAGATCACTTCAACAATAAATGATTTAATACTTTTTCTCAGAAGTATCAAATTTTATGCTCTTGTAACTAAATTGATCACATTGACGAAGACATGCCGAACAATAAAATGGATTACCTTTTCTGTCACCTCTATTTGGCATTCTAATTATTTTCAGATTTCTCCATTAATCCTGTGATGGGGTAAATTTAAACTGGTAAGATACTAATACTAACTAATTCATGGAGCTGCCCTAAGGATTGAGAACTAATTGAACAAACAAAAACTTTGCATGTTCGGAAACACAAGGACAAATCTCTGTACCTTAAAATCAGTTTCGCTTGAAAGCAAGGTCCATATCAGTTAAAGAGAAATAGATAGATTTCAGACCAAAGTCAGCAGTAACAGTGACTGAATTCTACACACTGTTGTATGGCCATAATATAATATATGTTCCAGCTTAATTTGGTGTTTGAATACTTCGGAAATGCCAGTTTGGATGTCAACCGCACCCAATCATTGCATGTTTAATTGTTTATCGAAACGGAATTAATGAAAACACTGGAACGCACCTGAATCCAATGTAGAGGGAGGCCGCCATGCCATCAGGTACGGATACGCCCATCCGCGGCACAGGAACTCTGCCTCAGCGTTCAAGCTCTTGAGACGGAAGGCAATGTGACGAAGGTGACCCGAGGAGTAATGATCCGTGCACAGAAGCACAAGGCCGGCGACCACCGCGCGCACCTGACGCACTCGCCCCTGTATTCGCACCTTCCCATATGGGGGCCACGGGTTCCGTGTGCCGATCGACACTTCCCGCTGCAAGACCCACGCTTCATGGCTCTCTCCGGCGGCAACCCAGACCTGCATCCACGGGCTCTGTACGATGTTATCGTTCACGACGCTGACAAGGCAGCACTGGCCGTCCTCCGTCTCGCCGACGGCGTAAGGCAACTGCATGTAGACGCCGGACGGGAGGCGGACGTAAGAGAATTCCATGGTTCTGGAGTCGAGGGACAGCAGTGAATCGCCTTTGCGGTACTTCCAGTAGATGCGCCCGGCGGCATGCATGGCCGCGAAGTAGCAGTTTCTGGTGTTCAGCGCAGGTTTCCTGATGCCTTCCGCCCACGGGTGGATGATGCTCTCGCCGGTGTGGGAGTCGTACACGCTGGCTCGAGCCCCGAGTTCGTCGCTGTACTCGACGGATACCACGCGGAAGGACCGGTAGTTGCAGACTTCATCGTCGGCGCCGCTTCCCGGAAGCAGGCAGTGCGCCGCGAACCACCGAGGAACGCGGAGAATGGTGTTCCCGCGGCAGGAGACGGGGTCCACGACAACCAGCCGTTTGTGCCTGAAGTCCTCGTACTCGGAGAGGAGGAGGAGGCTGCCGCGGCAGTCGTGGAGGGTCCAGTAGGACTCCGTGAGGCTGGTGAGGAAGAAGTCCCCCCGGCGGAGGACGGCGGCGAGGTCGGGGTCGTTGCGGACGCTCGCCGGGTGGAATGCCGGCGAGCCGCGGGTGTCGTGGTGGAAGGAGAAGTGACCGAGGAGGGGAGCGGAGGGGTGGCGGGCGCGGTGGTCGCGGAGGAAGGCGCGGGAGGAGGCGACACGTAGCCACTGCTTGGAGGCAAGCGCGGCGCGGGCGACGGAGGTGATGGACGGCAGGCGGAGTAGGATACTGGCGACGAGATCGTCGGGGAGGTAGGGGGATGCGGCGCGGCGGCTGTGCTTCCGGTTCCGGGGCGACATGCCTGTGTTACCTTGTGTCGTAAGCAACGTTGGATTTGGGGAGGAATTGGAAGGATTGGAGGTGTGATTTGGAGAAAAAAAAATCGTCTCCCTCTACCGCTGCACGTGGATCTGTAGGAAAAATTGAGTAAATAACTCACAGATAAATAGAAATTATGAAAATAACCTGCAGTATTTCGAAATACGGTGAATAACAGTTGGTTCCGCCAGCCGAGGTGGCTTCCGCCGCATGGCATGGAGGAAAGCTGGTTTCCGCCATACGGTGTGGCTTCCTCCATGCCACACGGCGAAAACGAGGTGGCGGAAACGAGGTGTTTCCTCCATGCCACACGGCGGAAACAAGGGGGCTCTGCCACGTGGCTTGGTTTCCGCCATACCATGTGGCTTCCTCCATGCCATACGGCGGAAAGGACCGGCACCCCATGTGCATGCACTCAGGAAAGCTCACTGGTGAAGCAAGGAATCGCCGAGACTCACAGGTGAAGCAACCGGCGCATGTGGAGGAGTGGCTTCTGCCACCCCATGTGGAGGAAACGCTCTTTCCGCCGGCTCACGTGGATGAAATGCCCTTTCCGCCGGCTCCCATGGCGGAAGCCCCCTTTCCGCCGCACCAGGTGGCGGAAGCCATGCCACCCGGCGGAAACCAGGTCCATTCATCCCATTTCGTTTTACTGCTGGTTATTTTCTCAATTTCAATTTAACTGTAGTTTATTTGCTCAATTTTTCCGGATCTGTATCCTTTCAAGAATCTATTTAGAAAATATAAAATTTTGCAGCTGTTTTATTGAAGGAGAATTTGATTATTTGCTATATAAGATAAAAACATGATAAATCATTAATTACCATTAATTTTATAGCAAATAATTAATTATGTCTTATTGAACTGATACTAGATAGTTCTCATATCAAATTTTTTAATAAAAATTCATACGCTCTAAAGCAAGCCTTGACTTCTTTGGCCCTGTATGTTTCGGTTTTTTCACTGACTTAAAAGCCATAAAGTCTAAAGTCGAAATAAATGACTGACTTTTTAGCCAGGCTTTAAAAAAACTTAAAGGCTATGTATAACTATAAGCCAAAAGCCATGTAATAGGTGTTTTTTTGGGTTTTTTTTGGATAAAATAACCATTTGCCACTAAAAGTCTCCAAAATTACCAACCAAATACCATTATATATAAACCAAGAATCCCTCATCTATCTCATTTAGGGTATTTTAGACTTTCTATCAATAAGGTACACCATCCAACCTATTAATAAACCAGGATATCAAACAACATGTCTTGGCTTAAAAGCAGACAGCTTAAAAACTCATTAAGCCAAAAAGCTAGCTTTAAACTAAAAGCCAAAAAATCTAAGCTAAATAAACATAGCCTTTATATGGCTTTTGTCAGTACGCGCAGAGAGTAAAAATCCCTGAGAGACATACTTTGGGAAGCGGTAACACTAGCAGTAGTCAAGCAGTGAATCTCGATCATAGATGGCAACGGGGACCCGAAACCCGACGGGTATTTACTCTATAAGGGGCCGGGTATGAACCGTTTTTCATACCCGTGGGTATATTAACGGGCAAAAATTATTACCCAGCGGGTAGAATGGGTACAGGTCCGTACTACTGTTACCCGTACCCATTTACCCGTGGGTATAAAATTTGGCCCAACTATAGGCTGCAATGTCAGTGTAAGAAAGGACCCCTCATCAAGTGGTGGGTTGCTGATGGTTTCAGTAGAGAGTGCAGAAAACGTTGAAGGGAAGCATCACACTAATCCGTATGCCGTGGTTGTTTTTCGAGGAGAAAGGAAGGAAACTAAGGTTAGCTTTAATTATATTTCTTTCATAACTATTTCATTTTATTTTCAGAATTAGGATTCTGAAACATAGCAAGGTTGCCTTATTAATTTCAACCATATCCGAGTTGTTTTGCATGCTGTAAAGTTCTATTTTTTTTCACAAGGTTGGTTATCATGATAATTTACCCTCTTCATAGTTCATTTACCTTTCATAAGTCATGGTTGCCGATTTACTAATTAGGTGAACTGACTGCATTAGTTTCTGGCCCAGAGCAAGTAGGAACCTTTACTAGTACTTTAACTGAAAGAGACTTTGCCTTATTCAGATAATTAACCGTGTGAGTGCTCCATGCTCATGTAGGAACTTGCACTTTGAGATTTCTACTCCAGATTAGAGAGATTCAAGTGGTGTTTTGTGTGTCAAGTACTCAAGTGCAAGGAAGAATTTATGTATCTCCTTTTAGATGTAATAAACTTGTAGTGGCTACTATAATGAACTATTGCATAATGGTTGTTGACTGTTGTAATACTAGTAGTACTGTTGTAATGAACTGTTGATTCGGTTATTTATGTTCTGCCAGCGGCCTTTTAATTTCTGCCAATATAGAACTTGTCCTGACATTCGGGTGCGGGTTACCCGTGGGTCCCCGTTACCCGCACGGGTACGGGTAAATTTTGTACCCGCACGCAGGTATAGGTATTGTAGCGGATGAATTTTACAAACACGGGTATGGATACGGGGTGGTGATACCTGTCGGTATACACCCATTGCCATTCCTAATCTCGATACCTCACGAATGGGAGACGAAATGTGTGTTCTTTATTTATGGTCATGTTTCTCGTGTCTTTCACATCACATACATGATTCCTAACTATTGCAACGTTGTTGGAGCAAGTACAATAGTAAAGCCCACTGCAGGCTAATAGTAAGCTAAAAGCTAGCTTATACAATAACTGTCTCTAAAAGTTGTCTCTAAATGTTGTGTAATAACTATCTCTTCTTTCTTGTACATAAATGATTTATCCATGCATCCGTGCAAAGCTGGCTACTAAATAAGAGCCAGCTATCTTCTCTCTCATCGTTTCTCACTCTTCCACGTAGACAAATGCTGACATGTACAAGCTAAGAGCCCGCTGACATGGTCTTATTGTACTTGCTCTTATTGCCACGTATAATGTATTCATGACAATAGGTATATTGTACTGCCACGATTTTCAATTGCTGTACTATTATTTTATTTTCGTTGTAAAAGGTCTTTTATATTGCAACCAAACAATTAATCGTTGCATCAACCATTTATTATCACCACGATTTTATATAGTTGCGATATCTATATCGTATCGCAACGAACACATAGCTAGCTATAGTACATTGAAGTATTTTGCAACCAAAACGCACGTAGTATTTGGGTTCCTTCCCACACAAACTAAACTTACTTAATTTTAAACACCTTGGTAACTGACCACACGCAGTCAAAGGAACCATCATCTGCCCCTAGAAATCTGGGGAATAGTAATCGATTGATTTGACCGAGGTCGTTTGCCTCTTTTCTCCTTGTTATCTGCTCCCTTGTGCAAGGAGGGATTTAAATTTTGACGAGATTTTTGAAATCTCGGTTGAGATTTTGGATTTCGGATTCAACCGAAATTCAAAATTTTGATCGGATAATTTTTTTTTAAAAAAAAATTAAAATGCTACAGTATATATACAAATTTCATTGAGATTTCGGTGATTTCGGCCGAAATTTCAATATTTTTTACCGGATTTTTATTTGTTTTGGTCGAATATGATTGAATTTAGCTTGAAGACCATCTATAAAAAATTTTAGAATTTTTTGATGCGTTTTGACCATTTTTTGGTCGGTTCAAAATGCACCAAAATCTCGGTGATTTCGGTCGAAATCTCGGATTTCCTTGTAGAAAAAAAAACAGATTTAAAATTTGAAGTGTAGATTTCATCTGAATTTTATTTGAATTTCTGAAATCTCGCTGAGATTTTGGGCACCTTCGAGATTTATTCTATAACGAGATTTGTATCCCTGTGTGCAAGCACGGTCTCAGTGGACGGGAGCCGCCGTCTCCCTTTTTGGCCCATCCTGCCAGCAACAACCACCCCGCTTCATGGCGGGCTCCCGCTTCACCTGTGACTACCCCGCTGCCATTCTCATCACCAGCCACGACCACCCCGCTTCATGGCGGCCTGACCACGACGCTTGGACGCCGGGCGTGGCCGCACGGTGCTCAACCAGATACTGCCATGCCAATAGGGAAGTGCTGGCTGCTCGGTGTGTGCCTCGGCCCCTAGGCCTGCGTTGTAGTGGCAAATGGACAAATCGAGCCGTTGGGCGTGCAGGATGGTGCAGCAACCAGTAGGTAAGGCCGCAATGGGGGCGTCCCATGTGGGCTGCACGATACACCGAGTGATGTAAATATTGCGATATTAGCAAATTTTTTATTACTTTAATTTTAAGCATAATTAAAAATCATATAAAACATTGTTATAAAAAGATATGCAAATACATTGAAACATGATACTTGATAATATCATAACATATATACTCATAATTTGATAATGAACAGTAAAGAGGCATACAATTAGCAATAAGACTCAAGTGGAGTAATTTGTTCTCATATGTCAGGCTACCTTACCTCCTTGTCACTAGGGACAAAATCGTAGACAAATTTGTGACAGCCTTAATTACCACATACCAGTAATTGACAATCTGCAATACTTGACAGTTATTAAAAACCTAATCAATTGAGAATCTTGGATCAATATAAGTCTGTTTTTGCTTTTGATTCTGGATCTGGTCCCAAAAGTTGAATAAAAAATATACGGCCCGATTCAAGAAATCGATTCTCGTAACCTAGCCCACTCATATACACTAGAATTCACAATCCACTTCATATGTGCTTTTGGATTCTAGCTTTCGGAGAATCAGCTTCTTTACAACCATAATCCAGAATCAGCTTTTAGAGAATCCAAAGCAAAAACAAATATACCCTAAATATATATTGGAATCAAATCTTAACAAAGCTTATAGAGCATACACCTATACGACAACCGACAATAGAAACAACATGGAAGTACAAACAGAGGCAATCACAAAGAGAGCTGATGAAGACAATTATCAAATACTTCTAGCAAAGATGTAATAACAGAGATAATGACAGCCAACTAGCATGCAAAACAGTAAGCAATTGATCCATAATATATATTAGGAATTTTTTAAATAATATTATTTTAATGAATATTTACAAAAATAATATGCCGTTTAAAAAAATAACAAAAATACCCTCATGTGTCCATTTGAAATGGCGACAAGGGCCTGTCGCCATTTCAATTGGCGACAGAGATTAGTCATAGCTCTCTGTCGCCATTTCAAATGACGACAGAGGGGAAAATTTCATTTTTACCCTCATCGCCATTTCAAATGGACATAGGATCCTGTCGCCATTTGGAATGTATATAGGTTCAATAAATTAAGAAAAAAAATCATATTTATCTATGATAATTCATGTAGTATTGTATAAAATTATTATTGTCAACCGAAAAATTCAAATCTAAATTATTGTAGTTAAATCATTGAATAAACCAAATGATTATAAGAAGCCTCTCTTGCATGCAACATGAACTAGTTAAAATATAGATAAAATTAGCATAAAATTTGGTAAAACTAGTTTTGTTGTATTCCTAGGGTCACAAGGATCTCATATACACAAAAATATTTACGTTTAACCATTGTATGCATTATTTTTTCTGTAGTCAAAGTTTCAATACTAGAAACTCTTAAGCCTTTTCGGTAGCCTGTAAAATATCATTTTTAAATGTATTTTTTTGGAAGAATGGACCAAATCTGCTCTTTGATATATGGATTACCATATTCTAGAAAATTATTTAATTTACACCTCGCTTTGCATCTAATTTGTATGAGTGCAATAACCCTAAGTATTATAGTCGACAACAACTCATGTTATGAATGGTTAAGCCCAGAAAAACTTTAGTTAAAGTGTTTAAGTCATAAGGATCATTGTGAAAAACATGTAGATGTAGCCAGTAACATTAGTAAGCAAACCCAACATGTGTAAATCATTTCTTATGCAAATCGTAATAGGGCTAAGTACCATTCACGCGAACAACCTTACTAATGTCTTAATTTTATTAATCTAGATAATCTTAGCTTCTTGAATTCGAATATATGCAATGGAACGAATAAAATTATTTGTTGAACACATATCAGGGCACATACAATGAAAGTTCAGATGATGAAATAAGCAATATATTATATTACAAGGGCATTACATTAGTTAAGAAATTGCTAGATGAACTAAGGAAGGCACTGTTTGTCATGGTGGAACAAGTGGTCGTTCTACCTATCTGGGTACAGTGGGAATGATGTCCAATATTTTCTGCACATTACTGTTCCCGTGTAAATTTTGTGATTTGTTTTCGGACACCGTTGAATCCCTCTTATGAAAGAAATCCATGGAGATGCGCAGTTCTCCCAGCTGTCGCCGATTAGGTGGCTTATGCCATACGTCTTAGGGGTAATACAAAGGATAGGCTAAGATGGTTCATTTGCAGTAAAGCACATTCATAAATAACAATAATAGATCGAAGGCAGTAAAACAGTAATAGCAATAATATTTCATAAACAATTTCACAAGTAAAGCATTTATCAACCTAAACAAGTTCTTTGTATCCAACACCACGCATCCATAACCCAAGTTCATTTTCATAAAGTCTAACCCTTGACTGTAATCACCGAGCAGTGTCCAATACCGTGGACTCGGCTATTCGAATAGGTTGTACACTCTGCAGAGGTTATACACTTTACCCACAAGATACAATCAAACACCACCAAGGCGAGTGACCGTAACAAAGTCTTTTGGAAACTTCTAACTCAACAAATGAAGCTCCCCGGTTATTGCACTCTAACCCTTCCCTTAGCAAAGGCGAAGTCTAGGTCCATTAACCGTTGGATGGGTACCTAGCCACAGCCCAGGTACGCTCCCCCATACAACTACACCTAAGTATAGTTGACACCCTGAGGTACCATCTTCAGGTTATTAGCATCATACTCGACTAGGTCTGTCCCATTCCAGACATACGGTTGTATGATGAACTCAGTTCAAAGGCTTGCACGGTGAAGTCCTTAGGTTGACCGAGGCAAGACTACCCCATAATTCACAAGTAGCCAAAGCAATAAAACCAAATACGACCTCCCAAGTGCCACACATGGCCCACCAGAACAATCTTGCCACTTGCCTCAGTCTAAATCATTTTATCACCCAAGTTGATTATCATGCACCACGTGCCATCAACATCATCAATAACACGTGTATCAATTTCCAAATTCATGTTCCATCTCTCATTAAGTCAAGATTAATTTTCAACATCCAAAATTATGTCAATAATACGATTGCGGGGCTAAGCAGCCTAATTACGATCTAATTAACACATGCTGGCAAATTAATAATGTCCAACTAATATTCCACATCTTAGGGTGACAAATGATTCATGGCATACAATTATTGTCGACAAGGTGGCATACTCAATTAGGTCACATAACTATTCCCACAATTATTTAAAAGCATTTTTAAATAAACTAGCATGCAATAATCTAAATCAACGTAGTTTTAAAAGTGGGATCAACAACTTTAACAGCTGGGCCCCACCATGACATCATCATAACGTCACGGATGATGTCATCGTGCGGTTGGCCAAGTCGCTAACACGTGGGTCCCATGCTGACGTCACGGTGACGTCAGCGATGACCGGGTGGACCGCGTCGCTTTGGCTTCCGCACACGTGGCACGATCTGGGCCGTCGGTTTGAAATCCGACGGTCCAGATTAGATCTAATCCGCATGTTTTGGTTTAACGCGGTTGATCTAGACTGTTCGTTTCGAATCGGACGGCTAAGATTGGATCGAGTTTAACCGTATCAAGGGGTGACGTGGCATGACCCGGTCCGCGACACGTGGGTGCATCCGGACCGCACGATCTTGATCCAACGGTCAAGATCCGATCTAATGCATGACAACTCTATCCTACATGGCTGAATCTATACCATAGGATCTAGATCCAATCGGTGAGATCTATTCCAGTACGGTGCGCTAAGGTCTACGTGGCTCAATCTGGTGCATTGGATCAAGATCCAACGGTTGCTAATGGATCTAAGCGGTGATACTGGATCTAACGCTAACCGTACAATCTAGATCTAACGGTTGAGATCTAATCTGGGATTTACGCACAGGGAGGTGACATGGACGAACCTGGAGCGTGCGAGGGGGATCCGACGGCTGAGGGAGCTCGCGAGGACGGCGATGGCACGCTGGAGCTGGGGACGCTGGAGACGTAGACGATGATGAGCCCGACGGCGCTTCGGGCGTGTTCCGATGGAGTGAATGGTCCTCACGGGCGTGGCTCATCGCGAGGACTCCGGATTTGGGCGCCACCACGGCGGGGAACGGCGGACGGCGGTGGAAAACGACAAAAATCGTGGCGGAGCTCTCCTCCAACTTCGGCGAGCTATTGCAGGATGACGGCGGCGGCTCAAGCATGGAGACCTGGGGCAACGTTTGGGCATGGAAACGGAGAACACGACACGGGTGGCGGCGAATTAAATAGGGCCCTCGGCGTCCGTGAAATCCGCAGAAAACAAGGTTCACTCGGTCGCGGCGGCGGAGTCCGATGAGGACACGGACAAGGCGACGTGGCACGATCCTAGCCGTCCACGCAGCTTGATTCGACATCCCCCGTCACGCGCACACGCGGGAACAAGCACAGCCATTAGATCTCGATCCAATGATTCAATGTGCGTGCCCACGTGGCTCAATCGTGGTCGTTGGATCTCGATCCGATGGTTCACATGAACGTGGTTTGGCCCGGTTCGGTCGGGCTCGAGTCGGACTTGAGTTCGACTCGGTTGGTCCAACAGTACAAACCCACTAGGGTTTTTCCAGCGAATAAAATTTAAAATATTTCTAGAAATTCAATTAAATCAGGAAAAATAGCAAAATATCCAAAAAAATTCCAAGAAAAATCTGGAAAAATACTTTGAGACATTTTGGACTCAAATAAAATATTTCCAACAAAATTTTGTTTAAAATTTTTAATTACTTAATTAGCTCAAAAGGGAATAAATTCAAATTAAATGCAAATAAATTCCAGAAAATTCCAAAAATTTAAATAACTTAATAAATTAAATAAAAGCACAAATTTGGGATGTTACAAACCTCCCCCCTTAACGGAATCTCGACCCCAAGATTTAGGGCTAACTAAGGAATAGGTTCGCACTACAGGAATCCGTATTATTTGCGTCGGCCCAAATTATTTCCGTCGGCTTTGGTAAAGCCGACGAACATAGTAATATTTTCGTCGGCTAAGGTTGGGCCGACGCATATATATCTCTATATTCGTCGGTCAGGTGGGGCCGACGCAAATGTCGTGCTATTTTCGTCGGCTAGCATTGAGGCCGACGATCATAGGAAAATAAACCCTACCCGCGGGGGGCACACAGATCGTCACAATCTCCATTCCCCTCACGCGCACCCCTCACGCCGCCCGGCCCTCACACCGCCGCGTCCGCCGGCCGGCTTTGCCCGCGCAGCCCCCGCCTCCTGCGGCGCCCTGCCCAGCGCCCCCCACCCCGGCCTGCACCGCCCGCCTCGGCCAGCTGCCGTCGCATAACGCCCCCGACCGTTGCCGCAGAACAACCCGAACCCGGTTAGTCTTTACAGCAATTTCTTCTCTCAAGTACTCGGTGCTTATCCACGTTTAGGTATCTTTTTTTCTTGAGATTGCTACAAGTTTCCTAATAGAGAATGTCTTAGGCTATGCAGTCTAATGAAATGTGAAATTATGATGTTGTTAACAAAGTTTTTATACAGTTTTTGAGTTGAAAATGTGACATATAGTGCTGCACTTTACGGTTTTACGCTATTTAATGCTCTGAAATATTGTTCTTTTCTTCCTTAATTTAGTTTTTCTCCCTTGACA
Organism: Rhipidocladum racemiflorum; assembly: GCA_036346355.1. Classification (NCBI taxonomy): domain Eukaryota; kingdom Viridiplantae; phylum Streptophyta; class Magnoliopsida; order Poales; family Poaceae; genus Rhipidocladum; species Rhipidocladum racemiflorum. The sequence continues at coordinate 63,535,203 of CM070570.1, forward strand.
ATGTAAGGTAGCAGCTAGTTAATTCACATATATTTTCTAGTGCTTGCGACTTGCGTGAGTAATATATGAACCATGGAACATGCATATTGTGTTACAAATTGTTTTTGGTTACACATTACCTTATTTCATTTGTATAGTTTGTTGTTGAATATATTTTTATCGAATAGGCCTGCTAGGAAGGAGAGTTGGCAACGTGCTGAACCGTAGAGGACCCGCAGAGGACAGGAGCAACTAGCCAGGTAACGATCATAATGATGATTAATTAGATTATTGTCCAGGGTACAACTGAATCGAAAAAATAGGTGCAATACAAAGGAGGTACATGTTAGATTAAATGATGTATTGTGTGTGAAAGAAACAATTTTTTTCTGTGACTAGAAGACTAGAACATGCTATTAATCCATAGCAAGATTTTTCTGTAAAGCAATTATTCAAGCCAACATACTGTAGATATCCTCTAGGCCATGCTCAATTTCAAACATCAAACATAATCCATCACATATTTCAGTTTCATTTTACTTTAAAAAGTTACATTTATGCATAACATCGAGTTCCAACTACCAAAATAGACCATAATCAGCTACTGAAATTTGTGTGCTCAAATGCTTTGTTCAGAGCATTAATTAGTTGGTTCGGTTGGTAAATTATCTAGTGACCGATGCTATGTTCTAAATTGGAATTGACACTACGTATCTAAATTGTAATTTCATCAATTAGAATATCCTCTAGTAATTCTCTAATTGAAACTTGATGGTGGTATCATGTCGTATGGTTCTCGAATTGTGTAGGTCCTGAATTGTCCATGTTTTTGGATAGTCTGGGGATGAACGGCGAAGCATGGGTTTTATGACATGTCATAGCATCCGAGTATGATTTAATTAGCATAACCCAGTGCGTGAAAAATGGGAGATGACTGTGCGTGGATGTACGGTGGTTGGAGAAGTAATCAGATGCCCACAAAAGAGTGGATGGTGAATACACAAGCTTTCGTGGATCTTGTGTACTCATCTCCAAGTGGCGATTTGGCAAAGTGCCCGTGCTCTAGGTGTCGGAATTATGCTCGGCATGTCAAGTCTGATATGGAGCGCCACCTTTGCAAATATGGGTTCATGCCGGATTATCAGACATGGTATGAGCTTGGTGAGGCCCCACAAGGACATATGTCCAATCAAGTCGATGCTTTTGATGACCCAGAGGATCGGATGGATGAAATGATGGGTGATTTTGTTCGGCAGTTTGAGGATCAACCCGGGCCAGAGGTTAAGGAATTCTTTAGCCTTCTTTCAGCTTCAGAAGGACCTTTGCATGAGTCCACGAGTGTTACACAACTTGCTGCCGTGACACGACTAATGGCGATCAGATCAAAGTACAACTTCTCTATAGGCTGTTACAATGATCTGATCGATTTTATATCTGAAATTCTACCAAAACCTCATAAGATGCCGAAGGACTTCTACAACTCCAAAAAGCTTTTGTCCGGCCTTGGAATGCCTTACCAGAAGATTGATGTGTGCATCAATAATTGTATGTTGTTTTGGAAAGAAAATGCAAATGCAAATCGCTGTACATCTTGCCAGAAATCTAGGTATGTGGAGCTACTGAACGGAGAGGGAATTCTGCTGCCAACAAGAGTACCTGTCAAGGTGTTGCGATACCTACCTCTCACACCAAGGCTCCAACGGTTGTACTTATCAAAGTCGACTGCTCAGCATATGAGGTGGCATAAGGAAGGAGTACGTGTCAACAAGGGTTCTATGGGTCATCCATCAGATGGAGAGGCGTGGAAGGCATTAGATAGATATGATCTAGATTTTGCCAAAGAACCTCGGAACGTGCGGATTGGCTTGGCAACTGACGGTTTCACACCTTTCAACACAAGTGCTGCCTCATACTCTTGCTGGCCTGTCTTTGCAATTCCATACAATCTTCCTCCCTCGCTATGCATGAAGGATGAGTTTGTATTTCTAACCCTTGTCATACCAGGGCACGATCATCTGGAAAGTACTTAGATATGTTCATGCAGCCTTTGGTTGATGAGTGAAGCGATTGTGGAATGGGGTGAGGACATATGACAATAGAAGAAAAGAGTATTTTACCATGCGTGCCGCATATCTTTGGTCCATACATGATTTTCCTGCATACGGCATGTTCTCGGGATGGAGCACACACGGTCGGTTATGTTGTCCAATATGCATGGATGATAGTGATGCATTTCGTTTGAAAAATGGTGGCAAATTCTGCTTCTTTGATTGCCATAGGCGTTTCACGCCTCGTGATCACCCATTTAGAACGCAGAGAAATGCATTTCGTAAAGACACAATCATTACGAAGGGTCCACCGAAGCGTCGTACCGGCCATGAGATCGTTGCTTGGCATAATCAACTAGTCCGAAGCGATGATGGGTTTGAAGGGGTTAAAGAAACACACAATTGGACTCACATATCTTCCATTTGGAATCTTCCATATTCTAAATCTCTAATTCTCTTGCATAATATTGATGTTATGCACCAAGAACAAAATGTTGCGGAGAGCATCGTCAGCATTTGTTTTGACTTCAAAGATAAGACAAAAGACAATATGAAGGCACGTAAAGATATGGCCGAGATATGTGACCGCCCAACCCTAGAGGTGAGAGAAGATAAAGAAGGACGTAGAGGGAAACCACGAGCTCCATATTGCCTTAAACCGGCAGAAAAGAAAGAGATACTTGTGTGGTTGAAAAATATCAAATTTCCTGATGGTTATGCATCAAACCTGAGGCGTGCGGTGAACATTATGGCGGAAAGTTAAATGGCCTGAAGAGTCATGATTACCATATTATGATAGAAAGGCTACTCCCTGTAATGTTTCGTGGTTACTTTAAAGAAGAAGTTTGGACAATATTAGCAGAACTTAGTTTTTTCTATAGGCAGTTATGTGCTAAGGAAGTATCCACTACAATGATGAGAAAATTGAAGAAAGATATCACGGTGCTTGTATGCAAGATGGAGAAGGTATTCCCACCGGGCTTTATGAATGCGATGCAACATCTGTTGGTTCATTTGCCATATGAAGCGGAGGTTGGCGGTCCTGTGCAATACCGATGGATGTACCCAATAGAACGAAATCTTAAACTAATTCGGGCAACCATCCGTAACAAGGCTCGAGTTGAAGGATGTATCGCAGAAGCATTTTTTCTTAAGGAGATATCGTACTACACAAGTACATATTTCGCTGATGAACACAACATCAATATTCATGTACCACGGTATCACACCTCTCAAGACATTCCTGCCAGTAATCTGACAATATTCCAGTGGAAAGGCAAGGTTGTTGGTGGAAGTTCGAATCACGCCCTACCTTCAGAAGAATGGAATGCCACATTGTTGTATATGTATGCGAACATTGAGGAAATGGACAAGTATTTCAAGTAAGTATTAGCATTTCGTTTGACTACTTTCTTTCTTGACCAATATTCTAACTTCAATAAATTTTAAACAGGTTGTTTGATCAACACTATTGGAGATCAACCCAACAACCTACCCCTAAACAACTAGACAAATTACGACGTGAAGGTTTACGAGGAGGCCCTAATTTTGTCACGTGGTTTCGACAACATGTAAATTTCTTTCAACACATACAAATAATTCATTTACTTAAATTTGTGGTTGAACGAACGCTCTACCTCTTGCAGTGTATGAGTGACAACACCATTCATGAAGACCTAGCACAGCTATCCCACGGAAGCATTACAGCGAAGAGCTTTAGACGCTACGATGTTAATGGATTTCGCTTTCGCTCTGCAAAATTTGAAGCAACACATCCGCAATTAGCAACAACAAATAGTGGAGTTGTCACTAAAGCCTATGATGTGAATGGGCGCGAAACTGAGTACTACGGTGTGATTCAAAACATAGTAGAATTCAAGTTCGGGGGAGCTAAAGACCTGAGAGTGGTCTTCTTTTATTGCGACTGGTTTAGTACAGTACTAGGGGTAGGGATAAAGCGTAACAACAAAATTGGTCTAGTTGAAGTTAATCATCAATCACGTCTCACTGGCTATGATCCATTTGTTCTCGCTCACCAAGTTGAACAGGTGTATTATTTGTCATATCCATGTACCTTGGAAAATTTGTCATCTTGGTGGGTTGTTCAAAAGGTTAATCCCCCTGGTCGTTTGCCCACTCCTAGAGGCGACGACTATGTTGAAACTGATGTTGACAACACCGTTCACGAAGCATATCAAGCAGATGGTTTGCCAAGGTCCTTTCAGGTTGATACTGGGCTGGGAATTGACGAAATAGTTGGTGATACAACAGATGTTATTGTTGAAAATGTTCGAAGCAAGAAACGCTCTCGTCGTGGTTCAAATGGCTCACAAAATCGTCATAGATCCATACCTCGTCGTAGTAGTGCACAAAATATTTCCATTGAACCTCCTCAGGACGAGGACTTCTAATAAGTATGCCTACATATTGTATTATATATCCTTCATTTAGTATTTCAATTTCAAAATATTTAATTTTCTTTTGTTAATAATATCTTGCTATATTTTTCATGTAGGATGAGGTCGTTTACTCACATCGGCAGTAAGTTCCTTTCAAAAGGAAAGAAGAAAGATGACTCTTCATCCTCGAAAGGCCAAGGTTCAGCAGGAGGTTCTATCTTTAGAGGCTGTAGCTCTCAGCAGAGCCGGCGAAGTGCGCTTGAGAGATGCCTTGAGGAGGCTCAAAATGAGGTTGTTCCACCAGTAGAGGCTCGAATAGAGGAGGTAATATTTTTTCTAATATTACGCTCATATATAACATGAAAGTCGCATCTTATTTCTTTGATATGGATAACAAGGCAAGGAATGATGGGGATGGAGCTAGCCAGGATGTACGGGATGATGGGGATGGAGCTGGCCAGGATACAGGAGATGATGGGGATGGGGCTGGCCAGGAGACAGGGGATGATGTGGATGGAGCTGGCCAGGAGACGGGTGATGATGGGGATGGAGATGGACAGGAGACGGGGGATGATGGGGATGGGGAAGATGAAGGGGATGGAGAAGGTGTTGCACCTGTGTTTAGGTTTAGAGGTCTAACCTGATCAGTGAGGTTCCAACGGATCTTCGGGCACGGAGACAGATTGTGCCACATGGTGAATGGTGAGTGAGTGATGTAAATTTTGTTACCATTTTGTGATTACTCATTTTGTAACAACAAACTTGTAATTTGTAGGCAATGGGTTGATCTTATGTGGGAAGGAAGAAACCGGTTGCGACCCGTTAATGCTACCTTGGGAAGTCTTTGTCGGTACCACTATCCAGGGTTGGTTTTGGTGGGCGGTGTTTCTCAACCGGCAGTGAAGTGGGAGCACTACAAGTTGGCTACAGATGGCCAACACGGCACAGTTGCTATGCGGGTGTGGGCAGATTTCTGGGTAATATTCCTAATTCTGACTTTTTATGTACATTGTTAGTTTTGGAATAAAGATCTCTAACAATATTGTGTTTCTACAATTAGTTGAGGTATCGGTTGCCTGATGGGCAAGAGCAGTCATTGGCAGCTAAGGCAAAGTATGTATTTGAGAATGCTGCCAAAAGGGTGGTGAAGGACATGATGTCCAATGTTCGTATCCAAGCAGTGTGTACGTACTACAAGATGTTCAAACATCAGGATATGAGCAAGAAGTTAGGTGCTTCGAAAATCTACCTTCGAGAAGATGAGTACCTACAGGTGGACCTGTCTTGGCTAAGGAAGTGTCCGGATGCTTGGCGAGCACTTTGTGCCTACTGGGCATCGCCTGCCTTCGTGGAGCAGTCTAGGAAGAAGAGGGGGAATCGCCAGTCAGGCCCTAGGGTAACTCAGCGGTATGGCGCCGATGGACATCTTCGTCTCGCTAAGCGAATGGTATGTTTGTTATATCATAGTTGCTAGCTCTTTAGGGTATATTTTACAATTATACTCACTAACACAATTGAACATTGAATTACAGGAGGCTCAAAGTGGAGTTGCGCCAAGCTCTATTGAGACGTATCTTCGAGGCCACTATGGAGCTGATCCTACACAACCTGATCAGCTTTGTAGTGCTACAGCTTCACAAAATTTGGTTAGTACAATTTCCAAAGTACCAACTCAATGCATTTTCAATATTTCTCCTAAATTGCATATATTGTAGGCTCGTTACGGAGAATTGATGGTCCAACGTCACGGGGAAGACTATGATTGGAGGAAAGAGGAGATTGACATGGTTGCTTTGTACTCGAGTGGTGGTGGCAAGAAACATGGCAGATTTCCCATGTTCAACGGGATCATCGATTCCAATGTAGCCTTAGCCGAGGCGAGGTCGTCTTCTTCTCAGAGTAGCTCACGAAGTTCTCGTGATGTTAGGCAAGAGGAAGAGATGTTGAGGCGACAGCAGGCAGCAATAAGGCAACAAGAAGAACTATTGAGACAAGCAGAGGAAAGGATGAAGCAACGTGACCAGTACATGATTGAATGGCAGAGGTCACAGCAGCAACACATTCAAGTAAGTACACCAAGCTGTAAATACATGGTTCCTATATGCTAACTAGTTACTTCATTAGTCTTTCAATCTAATTCATTTGAAATTTGCACATGAAATTGATGTTCTTACTTTTCAGGATATTTTATCTGCTCACTTGGGATCGGCTGTGTCACTTCCACCATTTCACCCTCCTTCACCTCCTGCCTTTTTCTTCCCACCTACAAATATGGTATATTTCATTCCAAATGTTTGTTTATGTACATTAATAGTGACAATTCTTTTACAAACTTTGAGATACATCATACAGGGGCCGCCACCGCCTCGTGAAGCCAGAGGTGATATTGGTAGCAATTCAGGGTCACCATCAGTGGGTGAATATGTCAACTCAGGCGGCGATGCAGGTAGCGGCCACAACTTCCCCACTTCACCACGTTAAATTTGAATTAGTGAGGTAAACTTGTGGCATGTGTGTGCGATTGTGATATGATGAACTTGTTTGGTCGTGATGTGGATTTTGTGAATTTGTGATGGAGACTATGATTGTGTGGTTGCGTGATGTGGATTTGTGAACTTGGACACTTTTGTGGTGAATTTATAACATGGATGTCTGTAATGAACTTGTGATGGAGATTGTGTGGTTGTTAGAATTTTCAATAATTTTTTAGGAATTAGCCAACCATCTACACATATGATCTTCCAGTTCGACAAAATTCTTGGGCCAACAACCACTTAAGGTAATATTGCTCTAAACTGTACTAGGATAGTTGGATGCTTCCGTCTTTATCTTCTTCTTTTTTCAAAAAAAAAATGCAAAATGACTAATTGTTCGTTGTGCCTTCTGTTATTTTCTGTCTGTAGGTTCAAACTCCTGATTTGATGTTGCTCTAAATTTGTTGTGCCTAAAGGAATTGTGAGTATAATAATTGTTCTTAAAGTATTGAGCATATGTCCCCTTCAATGGTGATTGTAGTTTCTGTGGAAAGGATTAATATTCCTTTTGCTTTTTATGTCAACATGAAACGCAAGACTAGGCAAGGAAAAGCTTTGGAGAAGAGGGCAGCAAGATCATTTGTGGATGTGTTACAAGAAGCATATGGGTTTGGTGATAACTCCTAAGTTGTGCTATAAATTTCTTTCTTGCCACTTCTGTTTAGAAAGCATTTTTCAGGTACATATCACGTTTTCTATTATGAGCATGACTTGCATTTGGTGAAACTGACATATTTTGGGTGGTTCGATGGATCTGACAATGTTTTGCTCTTTTACAAGGGATGAGATGATGAAGGGGCAGAGGGTGGAGAGAATCGGGTGGTGGGAGACAAGGGCCTGAAGGTCTGGCATGTTTGAGGGCATAATATGGTCCCCAAAAGTGGAGATTAATTACGATAAACTTCGGGGATGGTTGGGATCTTGAGGAGGTAAAGCTGCTCATCTCTTTTTCCCTTACCAAACATGTTTGTTGGAGTAAGAAATTTAAGTCTTATCTTTTATGGCATGAAGCTTTGGAGTATTTCTTATTAGAACACACATTTCATGGGATGAAAATTTGCTTGGGTGTTGGCAATTATGAATTCATATTTAAGAAGGGTTTTCTTAAAAGTGGTGCTGTTTTTAAGCAAGTGGATTGTATAGGGGTCTAGGGTCCTGCTCGGGAAGGATTGGGGAGCTAGTGGGGTTTACGCAAGGAGTGGTTGGGTGGTGGGCTAAGCTGTCGGGGTAGTAATATCCTAATACTCGGCAATCATAAGCAGATCGCAGATTCATTCATACCCTACCTCCAACTAATGGGATATTGGAATACCTTTCTCTAGTAGGTAATTAGGTACCTTCAAAAATATTAGAACAGCTCTAGAGTCATTGCCTAATATTATTGCTTCTGAATCTTAGGTGTATGCTAGATATCGTGAGATAATGTCCTGTCTGGGCCTCAAGCGAGGCAAAAACATGTAGTGATCGAAAGGCCATTTGGTGAAATACCTCATCCAAACTCCTGATCTGTACAAATAAGCTGGAAAGAATATCCAACATCCCTTAGCATGTAGTAGTCTTTTATGTATCTATTATTTTTGTGATTTTCCTCTAGGGGATATGGAATTGAAGCAAAATGAGCATTTGCGGTAGAGAGACAGATTGTCACCGCTGAACCTGAATTGAACACGGTGGGTTTCTTGCCCCTTTTACATTAGTGTTTTTACCTTGAACAATTTTATTTGAACTCGGGAATGATTTGGCTGTTGGTCGGGTTAAACTTTCGAGCATGATGAATTCATTGTTTTAGCATGTGATGGCATATGGTATGATTTTTGCACCAATCATTTTCTCTTATAGATACATTTGCTTGATATATGTGCTTTGATCAATGTAACTGTGGTGCTTAATGATATGTGCTTTGATCAAGGGGAAATATTTGTTGTACACCTTGTGTAGGAGGTAATAAAGACACTATGTGAAAAAATTGCTGCGACACTCGTGTGGGTAGTTTGCATCTGAATGTTTGTTAGCATTGCTAGTTAGTTGTTACTCTGTCTGTTTCATATTATATGTCATCATCGATTTTTTATGGTCTTAGAGATGCAAGTTTGACCAATGACCATTGTTTTTTTCATAATATTTTGCAAAAATATCGTAAACTGAATAAATTATACTTTTTTGAGAATTTACTTCTGATAATAGATATGTTATTTTCCAACCAATCTGCAAACCTGGGTGTTTTATAATTTTCGGTATTTTTTTTTACAAATTAAAATATTATTTTCGTCGGCCAAAACCGACGACAATAGCCCGACGAAAATACCTCTACTGACGTGGCAGACTTATTTTCGTCGGCCAAAACCGACGAAAATAACCAGTCCACGAGGGCACTTGGAAACGGGCACTATTTTCGTCGGCTAAACCGGGCCGACGACAATAAGTGTATTTTCGTCGGCAACCGACGACAATAAGTGTATTTTCGTCGGATTTGTTTCGTCGGCTTATTTTCGTCGGCTAGCCGACGAAAAAAGCTATTTTCGTCGGTTTTCTCCGTATTTTCGTCGGTATTTGGCCGACGCAAATAATACGGATTCCTGTAGTGTCGGGAACTCTTTCTTCAAATCCTCTTCGCGCTCCCAAGTCGTTTCACTCTCTAAATGTTGCTCCACTGAACTCTACAAAAACGGGTCGACTTGTTTCTCGTCTCTCGATCCATTGTGTCCAAAATTTTCACAGGGTGCTCCTTGTACGTCAGATGTTCTTGCAGCTCGATCGACTCCAAAGGCGTTTGCTCGTCTGGCACTCGCAGACACTTCTTTAGTTGTGACACATGAAACACATCATGCACTCCTGCTAAGGATTGCGGCAACTCCAACTGATAAGCGACTTCTCCTCTGTGGCTCAGAATCTTAATTGGGCCAACATAACACGGTGCGAGTTTCCCTTTGGCATGGAACCTTTTAACTCCCTTGAGAGGTGTAACTCTGAGGTATACGAAATCTTCCGGTTCAAAACTCAGCTCTCGGCGGCGGTTATCAGCGTAACTCTTCTGTCTTGATTGAGCTATCTTCAGTCTTTCCCTGATCATGGCAATCTACTCTTCAGCTTCCTGGAGAATATCCGGTCCAAAGACATGGTGCTCGCCTGTCTCATTCCAATTCAATGGTGTTCGACAGGGTCGACCATACAATGCCTCAAAGAGTGACTTCTGCAAACTGGCTTGATAACTATTATTATAGCTGAATTCGGCATACAGCAAACACTTGTCCCACGAGGTAGCATATGCTAGAGCGCAAGCTCGCAACATGTCCTCTAGAATCTGATTAACTCTTTCTATTTGTCCATCTGTCTGCGGATGATAAGCTGTACTGAAGTTCAAACGGTTTCCTATAGCTTCATGTAACTTATTCCAGAATCTTGAGGTAAACTGGGTACCTCTGTCCGATACTATATTCTTCGGCACTCCATGCAAACAAACAATCCTTGACATATACAACTCCACTAGTTAATCTCCTGAATAGGTGGTCTTCATGGGGATGAAATGGGCTACTTTGGTCAATCAGTCCACTATGACCCATATAGAATCATATCCACCCTGAGTTTTAGGCAAACCGGTAATGAAGTCCATACCGATTTCCTCCCACTTCCATTCAAGTATCTTCAATGGCTGCAGTAATCCCGCTGGCCTTTGGTGCATTGCCTTGATCCCTTTGGCATATATCGCACAACGCAACATGCTCGGCAACTTCACGTTTCATGCTCGGCCACCAGAATCTCCCCTTCAGATCTTGATACATCTTTGCACTTCCCAGGTGAATTGAATACTTGGAATCATGGGCTTCCTCCAGAATCAACTGTTTCATCTCCTTGCTGTTCGGCACACAGATGCAGCCTTTAATCCACAATGTACCCTGCTCATCCAACTTGAAGTCTTTAGTCTTGCCCTCATCCATCTTGGACTTAATCCTTTTTATCTTATCATTATTCTTTTGTCCTTCCCTGATCTGGTCTTCTAAGGTAGGACTTCTAGGGTGAAGGATCATTGTTTTTTGATCCATGTGTTTTTGATGATGAGTATTTGAAAAAAATTTGAAATGATTTATTTTATTTGAAAAAGATCTGAAACCAATTTGTTTATTTGAAAAGATTCAGATTTTGCAAAAGAGTTTGGTTTGATTTTTAATTATGTTTTTGGTTGATTTTATTTGATGCAATGCGCTCGTGTGAGTGGTTGCATGGATTAACTTGAGTCAAGTCGCAAACTTGGGCTCGGAAATTGTTTTTGTGTTTTTGTTCACGTGCAGGTGTTGCTTGAGGTCAAACATGGTCGATGACGGACCGAGACTAGGTTCGAGGAAGAACTGAGGTCGTGAAGGTCGAGGATGTCATACGAGATGTTTGGACTAGAGGACAGTGTACGTGAAGTCGAGATCGTTGCAGCTTAGTGGCAGGTGGGCCATACGCGTGCATACGATTTTTTTTTGTGTGTATAAATATACATGCATGCATTAAGTGTGTGTGCGTGTACATGCATGTGTGTGTGCATACGAGTGTGTGTGTGGGTGCATGCATGTGCATTGTGTGTGTGTGCATGTGTGCGTGAGTGCATGCATGTGTGTGTGTGCATGTGCATAGTATGTGTGCGTGCGGGCATGCATGTGTGTGTGCGTGTCCGAGTAGAGTTAGGCATGCATATGTGTGGTGTGTGCGCTCATGCTGCATGGTTGGATGCGTGAGTTCCTGAGAGGAGGAGTTCGAGTGGTTTTTTGTTTGGTGATCTTTGTTTGTTTCCGTGTCCGAGAGGAGGCAGAGCCGGCATGGTTGCTGTCTGAAATCGGCATAGAGACTGCCTGCCAATCCGAATACAAAAAGAAAACGGCTGGCTATGGAGGCCTTTAAATAAGAGGGTTCTAGGGGCTTAGAACTCATCAAGCAATCAGGAAAAATCAATCCCAACGAAAGGGCAAAAGGTAGCTACAACAAAGAAGAGCTTGTGTGCTCTATCTAGTTGATTAGGGTTTTCTAATCTTTTGAGATTAGAAGATTTTTGGTGTCATCCTGTGGAAGATGGCTTTGGAATAAAGAGAAGTTTATGCAATATTCTTTTCGTTTTTAATTCTTGATTAGAAGTATTGCTCTTTATTTTATTTGAACTAGTTCTTGTTCTTATTAATCTTGGATTTTGATTTCTTCAATATTAGATATTCTTCCGCTATTTAGGGGTCGTTATTTTTCCGAAAGAAATAGTTGAATTTTATTCGGCATCTATTCACCCCCCCCTTCTAGTTGCCTACTCGGTCCTACAAGTGGTATCAGAGCAAGGCTCTACTAATCCATCTTAACAGGTGATTAGTAAACGGTAAGTTATGGCAACGGAGAAATACTCGAACAAGCCACCAATCTTCGATGGCACAGACTTCCCCCACTGGCGGATCCAAATGACTGCATATCTTCAAGCTCAAGGTAACGCGATTTGGCGCAAGGTAAAAATTTCGTACGAGCTTCCTTCTAATGATGATATTGATAAAATCGAGTTTGAGAAAGATGTTGAAAACAATAATAGAGCTAGAAACTGTAACACCCCAAAATTTTACTTTTCCTAAATTCATGTGTGATTTGGCACTTTGGTGAATTTTTGGAATTTTCTGGAATTTATTTGGATTTATTTGGAATTTATTTGAATTTATTCCATTTTGAAATAATTAAAGAATTTAATTTTTGCAAATAAAATTTTGTTCGAAATATTTTATTTGAGTCCCAAATACCCTAAAATATTTTCCAGAATTTTTCTGGAATTTTCCTGAGTCATTTGCTATTTTTAATGAATTAAATGAATTACTGGGAATTATTTTAAATATTAAATCGCTGGAAAATCCAACTCGGGTCAAGTACTGTTCATCCGACCGAGCCCGAGTCAGACTCGAGTTCGAGTCCGACCCGAGCCACGTGACTCGACCAACCCCACTCCTAAACCTAATCTTTCCCAACCGTTGGATCACGATCCAACGGTTGAGATCCGCCTGCACGGTTGAGCCGTGTCCGACCCGAACCCGCTCGCGCCCGGTCCGATCGGGGCCGTTGATCGCGCCACGTGGGCGGTTCTCGTGCCGTCTTCCCGCCGAAGTCCGAGCCGGACTCGCCGGTGAGAGCCGCCGTGGCCGACTAGGGTTCCGCCCTGAGCACGCCTCCCGGGGCTATTTAATGCCCGGATCGCACCCCGAGGATCGCCATCCCACGCCGGTCCCGAAACCCTAGCTCGCGCCGCTAGGATCCCCACGGTCTCGCCGCTATTGCTCGCCGAGTCAAGACGGCCGCCGTGTGTTCTTCGTGCTCCGCCGCAACCCAGCGCCGCTCCGTCGAAACCGAAGACGGATTTGGATTCCCAGGAGCAGGACGCACCTGGGCGCACACTTCATCTCACCGGAATCGTGAAGAAACGCCGTTGCGGAGGTCGTCTCCTTCCTCTCCGGCCAAACCAGCGCCGCCGCGTGCCATCGCCGTCCCCGAGCTTCGTGCACCGTCGGATCCAGATCGGACGGCAACGGTGAGTTCACGTGTTTTCCCAAACCCTAGAAACCCGATTAGATCTGGACCGTTGGATCAAGATCCAACGGTTCACAATCGCCACGTGCCGTAGCAGTGTTATTATAGGATTAGATCTGGACCGTCCGATCTAGATCGAACGGCCCACGATCATCGAGTAGTTTAACGTGTTAACCCTGGATCTAATCCGCGCCGTTGATTTTCAAACCAACGGTCGCGATTGCGCCACGTGTCGGGAGATGGACCGACGCGGTCAGCGCCAGACGCAGCGTGTGGCGCGTGTCCTCGACACGCTGGCCCCGCATGTCGAGGGCCCACACGCGTCGTGGCGTTTTGCGTGAGACCACTTAGCGGCAGGTGGGTCCCGCTGTCGATCTCGCAGAGTCGTGGACCGAGTCCAAGGTGGACCCAATCCGAGCGTGGACCAAGTCCATTGACCGGTGGCGCCACCGACCAATCAGAGGCTGCCACGTGTCATTGCTGACGCAATAATTAATTTTCGAAAAAGAAAATGATTTATTAATTCGAAATATTGATTCAAATTTAGATTCAAACTTCAAACGCTTATAACTTTTGCGTTTCAACTCCGATTTGAGTGGTTCAAATTTCTAAATTTGTATAAAATTGAGATCTACCTAAATATGAATTTTATTTAATTTTTGGACTAAAGTTTTTCTCTGTAATATTATTTAATTGATTATTTAAACTTTAATAAATCATAACTTTTGCATTTTAACTCCAAATTTGATGATTCCAGTTTCTAAAAATCCATAAAATTATGTTCTCTCTGTTTTTGGATTTTATTTGGAGTTTTGGGATGTTTTTGCCTATTGTTTATTTGTGTATTTGCTATTTGCACGCTTTACGAGTAGGCGTTGAAGTCTTAGGGAAGGATTCGAAGGAGAAGTGTTGACTCAGGATCCAACTCAAGACCAAGAGCAAGTACTTTTTGAAGGCAAGTTGTGCTTTGACCATGTTGATCCTATTTCGAAATCTATTTTGATTTAAACTATTGCATGCTAGTTCAATTAGAAAGATACTTTGTTTAAACATGGGGGTTAGATAAACACCAATTTGCTGTATGACACCTTGATTATTTAAGTATGTGCCATGACCCTTGTCACCCTAGTTGTGGTTTACTAGTTGGACATTATTAAATTGCCAACATGGGTTTAGACCGTTGTAGTATACTGCTTAGACCTGCTACGTGCTCATGACATGATTTTGGACAATCAAATGTTAATATTGACTTAATGATATATTGAACCTGTTTTGGAAAAGTATCATGTGATGTTGATGGCACGTGGTGCATGGTATCAAGCGGGGTTTGATAAGCGGTTTCGGCCGGGGCATGTGGCAAGAGTAATGTCAGTGGGCGGTTGTGGCATTGGGGATGTTGATTTGGTTCTTCGGGTAGTCTTGCCCTGGTCACTCTAAGGACTTAACCTTGCAAGCCTTTGAACTGGGTTATACTTGCAACCACATGGCTGGAATGGGACGACCCTAGTTGACTAAGTCGCTAAGGACTCACTTGTGGAGCCTCAGGGTGTCGATTACACCGTTTGTGTGATTATGCGGGGAGCGTATCGTGGTCGTGGCCAGATACCCATCTAACGGTGTGTTGGTCCCATACTTCGCCTTGGCTAAGGGAAGGGATGGTGTAGAGCACGAACCGGAGAGGACCACCTGTGTTGTTTGAGGCTTAGAAAGGCTTTGTTACTGGGAACTCGCCTTTGTGGTGTTTGTTGTATCTTGTGGGTAAAGTGCATAACCTCTGCAGAGTTTAGAATCTATTTAAATAGCCGAGTCCACAGTCTTTGGACAATGCTCGGAATTACAGTCAAGGGTTAGACTTTCTCAAAAATAACTTTGATTTGAAAAGTTGGGTTGGTTTAATAATGACGATGATGGAAATGTGGTTTAGGATGGGGGAAAAATGCTTATTAAACTTCTTGAAAAGTTATTTACGCTTTCGCTTTCGAATCTACTTATATTACTTTTCAAGTCTTTATTTCTTGCAAATATACCTTGAGCTATTCCTTTGTACCAAGCCATGCATATAGTATATTAGCTTGCATTTTGTGCATGACTTGTCGAGTACCAAGTACTCACCCTTGCCTCAACACAATACAGTTGAAGAGGAGACTACACCGGCTTTGGAGGAGGAACTCCAAGAAGATCCGTCTACTTAGGGATGCGAGCCCGATCGGTTGCTGTGGTATCTTGGATGGCGCCACGAAGTTATTTGATTTTCCGCTGCTATTATTTTTCTCTGAATAAGTTTCGCCTTGCGAGGCATACATTTTGTAACTTGGCCATAAGGTCGAGTAACCAGTTTGGTTATTTAAATAAAGTACTTTAATGGTATCGTTTGGTATGATTGTGATATTTACCGATGTTAAGACTGTGTGCACTAGCGCGTTCCTGGACTAGTGCTGAATACACAGAGGGTCCGGATTTGCAAATTCGGGGTCCCGACAGAGGTGGTATCAGAGCCATACTTGACTGTAGGCTCAACCCTAAGCTAGAATGGTCGTAGTGAGGATAAAACCTATTTTCTAAAGCTAAAAATTTGTGAAGATAAGAAATGACCTCTCGACTTATCCCCTTCTCTCTTTTCTTGTCTCTTGCTGAAATTTTCCCTTACCTTGTCACAATTTAAAAATTCCGAGTTCTTACGTAAAGCACCCTTGTGACAGATGGAGGAAGAGTTCAACTACGTTGATCTCGGGAGTTGGTCACGCTGCAGAACTTTGGCATATGCTCTGGACTCTCGGAGATTTTGAGAAGCCCCAATACCAAGTGGAAGTGATCGTGCAAGCGGGATTAATCAAAGCTTGTGATGTGAAGATTGAGGTACTGCTAGGAAGAAGGGCCCAGGCAATCGCTCGATACACCGCACCGCCAGAGATCTACAATGCAGATGGGTATCCAAGAAGTATCACGACGGCGCAATGCGGCACATTACCCGTATCTACGCGAGAATTGGAGAGCACGGTGTTCCGTTATCATCCGGCGCAGCGATAACCTTCTTGACCGAAGGAGATTCAGGATGAGGATGCCACGGTTACACAGCTTGGCACGATTTGTCGTCGCCAGGAGGATGTACTAGATAATACAAGCAAGGAGCTACGAAGGCCCGCAAGGAGGCCACGACAGAGAAGAACAGATGGCGGGAAGCTCAAGAGTATGTGGCACACCTTCTACGAAGGATTGACGAGTTGGAGATGGCTTTATGCGGACGGACGAGCGATTACTCGAGCTACACGAGCCAGATCCGGAGGAGTCGACCTCGATGAGGACATCGCTTCTTCGACCACCACAGAGGACACGATTCTTTGGACATGGCAATCGTTTCACGACTATGCCACAAAGACCTGCAGTACCAGGCCGTGGAGGTTTTCTCGATGAGTGAGCATAGGTTCTATAGTGAGACTCCTTCACTGAGTCGAGTCATAGAATAAAGAGTCACCCTTTAGGCGTTAGACTCCAGAGTTAGTTCAATTTGGATTTGCTTTGTTTGCTGAGTGTGCAGTATGTGTTGCAAGGCCCTTAGGCATTGTAAGCAGCCATACCAAGTTATTAATAATAAAGTTGGACCTTAAAGTTACCCCTTTCGCCCCGCATAAGTTCCATATTACTTGTCTATTCTTGCTTCCCTCTCATCTCTAAACCTAGAGCAAATCGACAGATGGTGAACACCCGTGGAAACTTTGGAGGCAATGGGAGTGGTTCTCGCCCAGCAGAAAACCCCAATGATGGAGCACCAGCACCGCCAGTTGATATGCAGAATTTTGGAGCCTTTCTTGCTGCTCAGACTCAGTTGATGCATGCTATGATGCAACAAATGCAGCACGTCACTGCTCATTTACTCACTGCTCATGAAATTTGGAAATCTCTTCAAGATTATCATGAGGGCACTGACTCTGTAAAAGAAGCTAGGCAAGATCAATTTAAAAAAGAATACACTAGATTTGAAATGAACTCTGGAGAATCTCTAGATGATTGTTTTGCTCGCTTTAACAGAATCTTAAACAATCTTAGAGCTGTAGATGTAAAGTACACTGACTCTGAAAATGCTAGACATTTCCTATCATCTCTTGATCTTAAAATCTGGCAAATGAAAGTGACTGCTTTTAGGGAAGCTCATAAGATGAGTGAAATGACTTTGGATAAACTATATTCTAGTCTCAAGACTTTTGAGATAGACATTGTTTCAAGAACTTCCAATGATAACTCTATGGCTCTTAATGCTAATTCTTCATATGATAATGCTACTAGTTCTTCATCATCATATTCCATTATTGCTTTGAGTGCTCTTAGTGATGAACAGCTAGATCAAATACCAGAAGATCCCCTTGCTCTTCTTTCCAAGCGTGTCAATGCAGCTTACATGAGATCAAGGGAGAGAAGAGGAGCCTCCATCCTTTGCTACAAGCTGCGGCAAGGCCGGCACATCCGTGCTAAGCTGTTTCAAGAACAACGATAAAGAGGAGAAGGAGCAACGCAACTCCTCCAAGTCCTTCCGGCCAAAAGAAAGCAAGGACAAAAATAAGCAACGGACAAAGAAGATGCTCAACAAAGTCTTCGCGGCAATTGGTCGCTTAGACTTAGCGACATTGATGATTCAGCGGCGATGAGAAGGAAGCGAAGCAAACTAAGCTGAACGAGAAAGATTTCACCGGACTGTGCTTCATGGCGAAAGGGAACACTAGTGATTCTAGTGACAACGACAAAGACTTCCAAATGACGGTGATGACGTAATACCTTCGTATGATGAGCTTTGTGAAGTTTTAGTCATATTGAGAAAATCTTTAAGAAAATCCTCACTCAAAAATAAAAACTTAGAGAAAGATCTATCCATGCTGAAAACTGAAAACTTTGATCTTAGAAATTCAAATTCTGAAAAGACATGTGATTCTTGCTTAGATCTCAAATTTGAAATTAAATCTTTAAAAGAGGAATATATGATTAAACTAGAACAAGTTTATGCCAAAAATGAAAAACTTGTGAAAAATGTTGGTTGCTCTACTGATGGTTTACATGGTCAAACTTCTTGTTCTAAATGTCCCATACTAGAATTGAAGTTGCATGATGCAGATGCTAAGATTACTCAATTGTTTAATGATTTGCTTACACATGAAGTTCTTTCATGCTCAACTTGTCGCATAAGCAAAAGAAAAAGTAGATGTTTCTGTAATAATTGTTTAACACTCTCTCGAAAAATTGATTACTTGGAAAAGTCTTTAGAACGTTTTCTTGAAGGAAAGAAAAATCTAAATATGATTTTGGATCAATCAAAAGTCAGCACTCATCACAAAGGTTTAGGTTTTGATCCTTATGCTCATCACAAATCATATGCTCCTACTATTGTTAAAACTCTTGAAAGTGGAAAGTTTGAAATTGTCAAAGAACCTGAGAAAACTGTCTTCAAATCTGCTGGAATTTTATCTTCTACTATGATGAATGCAAATGTTGCTTCTACTTCTAAAGTCAAACCATTTGTTAAGTACAATTGCACACATTGTGGAAAAGATGGTCATTTGATGAATTTTTGTTTTAGACTAGCCAAACAACAGAGAAAGGAAAATTCAAAGGCTAAGTCTAACTTTAAACAAACACGTATCACTTCTCCACATGTTCCGCTAGTGAAAGCAAACAAAATATCTGGAAATTCATCTACTTTGCATTCACAAGCTTTTGTACGATCACCTCCTCGTCGAGTGATTCAGTGCTGGATACCTAAATCATATTTCTCTAACCCCAGCGCTGAATCCTCAACATCTTCTGTTCATAACATGTAGGTGGTACGAGAAGGGAAGGAGAACATCTGGGTTGTTGATTCAGGATGCTGCCAACACATGACAGGCAACCCAAGTTGGTTCTCCTCCCTAACAAAAGCATCTGGGAACGAAACGATCACTTTTGGAGATGCTACTACTGGACGCGTCATTGCAAAAGGTACTGTGAAGGTGAATGATCACTTTACTTTAAAGAATGTCTCTTTGGTGTCTAAACTGAAATTCAACCTTCTATCTGTATCTCAATTATTGGATGAAAACTTTGAAGTGAGTTTTAAACCAAATGCATGTAGAGTACTCGATGCTTCTGGAAACTTGACTCTTGAGATATCTAGACTTGGAAAAATTTTCATAGCAAATTTTAGCAATGCTTCAAGTTCACATTGTTTTGTTGCTTCAGAATCTAGAAATCTCAATTTTGGCATCGTCGGTTAGGTCACATGGGCTTTGATCTCGTTATCTAGATTGAGTGGTCTAGACTTAATTCGTGGCTTGCCAAAATTAAAATCTTGCAAAGACATTGTTTGTGCTTCCTGTCGACATGGTAAGATGATTGGAGCCCCTCATGCTCCTGTCTCTCTGTAATGACCACTGGCCCTGGTCAACTTCTTCACATGGATCTGAGGACCATCTCGAGTACAATCGGCCGGAGGTAAGTGGTACTTTCTAGTAATAGTTGATGATTATTCGAGATACTCTTGGGTGCATTTTCTGTCTTCAAAAGATGAGATTTTTGGACTCTTTCATGTCTTCATTAAGAGTTTGATAAATGAATTGCCTAACTCATTGAAAGCCATAAGAACAGATAATGGTACAGAATTCAAAAATGCCTTGTTTAAATCTTTTTGTGAAACTAATGGGATTGAACATCAATTTTCTTCGCCATATTCTCCCTCACGAGAATGGTGTTGTAGAAAGGAAAAATAGAACTTTGATTCAAATGGCTAGAACTATGCTAGATGAATATAACACTTCAAGAAAATTTTGGGCTGAGGCAATTTCTTACGCTTGCTATATATCAAATAGGGTCTATCTCGAGCTTTACTTGGTAAAACATCTTATGAACTAAGATTTGATCGTAAACCATCTGTTTCTCACTTACGAGTATTTGGTTGCAAATGCTTTATTCTTAAACATGGAAATCTTGATAAATTCGAAGCTCGTAAATGCAGATGGTATTTTCCTTGGCTATTCGTTGCACTCTCGTGGATATCGTGGTACTTGATTTATCAACTAACAAATTGTTAGAGACATGCGATGTTACTTTTGATGAGGCTAGCCTCGAGCTAGACCCGACATTTCGAGTTCACGAGAAGATTTAGAGCCAATCTTTTTGGATAAAAGATTCGAAGAAAATGATGAAGATAATGATGATGATGAGCTCATA
This sequence comes from Rhipidocladum racemiflorum, assembly GCA_036346355.1. NCBI lineage: Eukaryota > Viridiplantae > Streptophyta > Magnoliopsida > Poales > Poaceae > Rhipidocladum > Rhipidocladum racemiflorum. The sequence continues at coordinate 63,555,876 of CM070570.1, forward strand.
CCTACAGAACGGGAAGATGTTCCTGAACAAATTGATGTAACTACTACTTCAGATTCTCCTACACCTCCCACGGCCAGTGAAACAACTGGACCTCCCTTACTGCTTTGAAGAACCATCCTCTGAACAAATTATTGGAAGTCTTCATGAAAGGGTGACACGTTCTAATTCATCTCAAACTCTTTTATGCATGCATTCTCGCTTTTGTTGCAAATTTTGAACCTAAGAACATTACTCATGCTTTAACCGATAGTTCTTGGGTAGATGCGATGCATGAAGAGTTAGAAAACTTTGAAAGGAATAAAGTTTGGTCTTTAGTGGAACCTCCTAAAAATCAAAACATTATTGGAACAAAATGGGTTTTTAAGAACAAGTTAAATGAAGATGGAATAATTGTTAGAAACAAAGCTAGACTTGTAGCTCAAGGTTATTCTCAACTTGAAGGAATTGATTTTGATGAAACATTTGCTCCTGTTGCTCGTTTAGAAGCTATTCGCATCCTCTTGGCTTTTGCAGCTTCAAAAGGTTTTAAGTTATTTCAAATGGATGTGAAAAGTGCTTTTCTAAACGGTTTTATAGAAGAAGAAGTTTTTGTGAAACAACCCCCTGGTTTTGAAAATGAAAAATTTCCTAATCATGTGTATCGTTTATCAAAAGCTCTTTATGGATTAAAACAAGCTCCTCGTGCATGGTATGATAGATTAAAAGGCTTCTTGCTTCAACATAATTTTGAGATGGGAAAAGTTGATAAAACTCTGTTTACTCAAAATTCAAATGATCAATTCCTTGTGGTGCAAATTTATGTGGATGATATTATCTTTGGAGGATCCTTCCACTCTCTTGTGTTGCAGTTTTTCGAGCTGATGTCCAGGGAATTCGAGATGAGTATGATGGGAGAGTTGACATACTTTCTTGGATTTCAAATCCAGCAAGCAAAAGAAGGGATCTTCTTGCACCAATCCAAGTATACAAAGGAGCTACTAAAGAAATTCGACATGGGAGAAGGAAAGTCAGTATCTACTCCAATGAGCACAACAACAATTTTGGATCTTGACGAGAATGGTGTCGAGATGGACCAAAAGAATCTGAAGCATGATTGGATCATACGTACTTGATCGCCGAGGTTTGACATACATTTTGCGGTATGTTTGTGCGCTCGATTTCAAGCCTCTCCTCGAGAATCACATCGACAAGCAATTAAAAGAATTTTCAGGTATCTTCGCTCCACTTCGAATTTGGCATTTGGTATTCTTGTTCTTCTTCGCTTACACTCCTAGGATATTCGATGCTGATTTTGCGGGGTGTAGATTAGATAGAAAGAGTACTTCGGCACATGTCATTTTCTTGGCACTTCACTTGTTTCATGGTCTTCTAAGAAACAGTCCTCGCTTGCTCAATCTGCTGAAGCTGAATACGTTGCGGCCGCTAGTTGTTGTTCACAAATTCTTTGGATCACTTCAACTCTTAAAGATTACGGCATTAACTTTAATAGTGTTCCACTTCTTTGTGATAATACTAGTGCAATTCACATCGCTAAAAATCTGTTCAACATTCAAGGACTAAACACATTGATGTTCGATATCATTTTCTTAGAGATCATGTTGAAAAAGGAGCTATTGAACTGAAATTTGTTGATTCGGATGCTCAAATTGCTGATATTTTCACTAAGCCGCTTGATTCTTCTCGCTTTGCTTTCTTACGGCCGAACTTGGGATCATTCATCCCCATGGGTTGATTTGAGGGGGAGTCTTGATTTTAACTCTTTCATTTGTGTTACTTGACTTTGGTTACTACAAGGAGCTATTTTGACGTTACACTTAAAGAAAACTCCCCTGTTTTCATTACATCATGTAGTACAAAGCTTTGTTGACTATTCTTGTGTATATAGTCAAATTAATGCTACACTTCTCACTAAAAGACTAAAAGACTAAAATAATTCAATTTGAGATGCTTTTCGAGAATATTTTGGCTCTTGTTCATTATGGTATTGCATTTGTGAAATAGGCTTAAAAGTTTCTTGTCATCTGTTGAAAGGCTAGAGCTGATTAGAAACTATGTGTGAGTTTTTTGTTGGACTTCAAATGATCATTATGAGTCTCAAGCAAAATCAGTGTTTTAATATTAAAAGCAAGTTGAAAAGATGCAAGCAAAGCTACTTGGCTAAACACAAGTTTAGTACAATGTGCAGCTTCCTTGCCAGGGATTTAAATTCAAAAGATGCAAGAAAAGGCTACTTGTCTAAACAAAAGTTCAGAACAATGTGAAGCCACTTGCCAATTTAAACTGAGAAAGATACAAGAAAGAACTACCTACTCATACACAAGTATGGGCTAGTGTGCAGTTACTTGTCATCCCTGTTGATCACAAAGCAAAATTGTCAAACTTGCTAAAAGAGAAAAAGGAAATTCAAATTTTTGAAAAGGCTTGAGACAAACATTAGTGAATTTGAAAGTCTCTCTTTACTCATGATAGATTTTTTTTAGCTTTGGCAAAATCAGTTTATGACATTTTACTTGTTTGCTCTAATTTGCTTATGCAACAACTATTCTATGTGTTAGAGCCTCCATATTCTCACAATTTGCTTTCTCATTGGATAAATTGATACAAAATGTGAAAACTCTTGTAAAAACTCTCCAAATGCTTTACTTTGATTATATACCTTGAATATACTTCAAAGCTTGAGATACTGCATTCATTAAGGGGGAGTTTTGAGTTCTTGATGACTATTTTGTCAAAAAGGGGGAGAGCAAGTCAAGAAGAAGAAAAATAAAAAGAAAGGAAAAATTCAAACTGTTTGAGAATTTGGATTTACTTGGTCTTGGAATCTTTTTGGTCTCAAACTCTCATTTGGTATTTTTCTATACCTTTGTCAAATCTCATATTGTGTTTTGTCAAATTACTCATCAAGGGGGAGATTGAAGGATCATTGTTTTTTGATCCATGTGTTTTTGATGATGAGTATTTGAAAAAAATTTGAAACGATTTATTTTATTTGAAAAAGATCTGAAACCAATTTGTTTATTTGAAAAGATTCAGATTTTGCAAAAGAGTTTGGTTTGATTTTTAATTATGTTTTTGGTTGATTTTATTTGATGCAATGCGCTCGTGTGAGTGGTTGCATGGATTAACTTGAGTCAAGTCGCAAACTTGGGCTCGGAAATTGTTTTTGTGTTTTTGTTCACGCAAGGTGTTGCTTGAGGTCAAACATGGTCGATGACGGGACCGAGACTAGGTTCAGGGAAGAACTGAGGTCGTGAAGGTCGAGGATGTCATACGAGATGTTTGGACTAGAGGACAGTGTACGTGAAGTCGAGATCGTTGCAGCTTAGTGGCAGGTGGGCCATACGCGTGTATACGATTTTTTTTTGTGTGTATAAATATACATGCATGCATTAAGTGTGTGTGCGTGTACATGCATGTGTGTGTGCATACGAGTGTGTGTGTGGGTGCATGCATGTGCATTGTGTGTGTGTGCATGTGTGCGTGAGTGCATGCATGTGTGTGTGTGCATGTGCATAGTATGTGTGCGTGCGGGCATGCATGTGTGTGTGCGTGTCCGAGTAGAGTTAGGCATGCATGTGTGCGGTGTGTGCGCTCATGCTGCATGGTTGGATGCGTGAGTTCCTGAGAGGAGGAGTTCGAGTGGTTTTTTGTTTCGGCTGATGCTGTTTGTTTCCGTGTCCGAGAGGAGGCAGAGCCGGCATGGTTGCTGTCTGAAATCGGCATAGAGACTGCCTGCCAATCCGAATACAAAAAGAAAACGGCTGGCTATGGAGGCCTTTAAATAAGAGGGTTCTAGGGGCTTAGAACTCATCAAGCAATCAGGAAAAATCAATCCCAACGAAAGGGCAAAAGGTAGCTACAACAAAGAAGAGCTTGTGTGCTCTATCTAGTTGATTAGGGTTTTCTAATCTTTTGAGATTAGAAGATTTTTGGTGTCATCCTGTGGAAGATGGCTTTGGAATAAAGAGAAGTTTATGCAATATTCTTTTCGTTTTTAATTCTTGATTAGAAGTATTGCTCTTTATTTTATTTGAACTAGTTCTTGTTCTTATTAATCTTGGATTTTGATTTCTTCAATATTAGATATTCTTCCGCTATTTAGGGGTCGTTATTTTTCCGAAAGAAATAGTTGAATTTTATTCGGCATCTATTCACCCCCCCCTCTAGTTGCCTACTCGGTCCTACATAGGGCTGCCAAGAATCCTTCTGGTACAACTTCCAGCTTCATCTTCTGAAAATTCTTGCACAGCTCAGCATGACTCTCTTCCACTAGCATATTCACGGTGTGGCTCTTTCGATTCAAGGCATCGGCTATTACATTAGCCTTGCCGGGATGGTAATGTATTCCAACATTGTAATCCTTGATCAATTCCAACCATCTCCTCTGCGTCATATTCAGATCCAACTGAGTGAAGATATACTTAAGGCTCTTATGGTCTGTGTAGACTTCACACCTATTTCCAATCAGGTAATGATGCCACAACTTCAAAGCATGCACTATGGCTACTAACTCTAAGTCATGCATTGGATAATTCTCCTCATGCGGCCATAACTGCCTTGATGCATAAGCAACCACCTTTCTGTCCTGCATCAGCACACATCTAAGTCCTTGGCGCGATGCATCACAATAAATGTCAAAGCTTTGATGCACGTCCGGCAAAACTAACACTGGTGCGGATGTCAATCGCTTCTTCAACTCTTGAAAGCTCTTCGCGCACTCTAGCGTCCATGCGAACTTCTTTTCCTTCTTCAACAATTGCGTAAGGGGTCTAGCAATCATCGAGAATCCTTCAATGAATCGACGGTAATATTCCGCCATTCTGAGAAAACTACGGATCTGAGTAACCGTCTTCGGTTGCTCCCAATGTAATACTGCTTCTACCTTGCTCGGATCAACTGTAACTCCTTCTGCGGTCATTACATGTCCAAGAAATTCCACCTTACTCTTTCAGAAATCTAGCAAAATACATGTTGGACCGAGCACGGTGAAGATGATATTCTAGAAGAAGGGAACACATTGATGAAGATGATATTGTAGAAGAAGGGCAACACATTCATAAAGATGATATTGTACATGAATGGCACCACATTGTTGAAGATGATAGAGACAATGATATGACGGCGGTGGAAGATACGTTTGTTCATAGCCACGAAGATGATATAGATCAAATGTTGCGTGATGGGGAGGGGGACTTGACGAGTGAAAGGGAGTTTCAAAAGTTTCAGCGTATGGTAGAGGACTCTACAACGCCATTGTACCTAGGCTGCAAGGAGGAGCACAAAAAGCTACGTATTGTACTTTCACTACTGCAGTTGAAGGCAAGCAATGGTTGGTCCGATAAGAGCTTTACTGAGCTGTTGTGTCTCCTGGGGGACTTGCTTCCAGAGGGTAACGTGTTGCCTACAACTACGTACCAGGCCAAGCAGGTTGTCTGCCCGTTGGGACTGGAAGTACAAAGAATCCATGCATGTCCAAACGATTGCATATTGTATCGCAATGAGTTTGCAGACATGGATGCCTGTGTTGTTTGCAAAGCAAAGCGGTATAAGGGCAACGATGATGATATCGAGAACGATGATGTCGGGGTGAAATGTAAGAAGAAGGGGTGTCCCTGTAAGGTGGTGTGGTATTTCCCTATAATTCCGCGTTTGAAGCGATTATTTGCGAACAAAAGGCATGCCCAATTGCTACGATGGCACGCCGAAGAGCGTAAGATGGATGGAATGCTCAGACACCCTGCTGATTCTGTGCAATGGAGGAACATCGATAGGAAATACAAGAAGCACTTTGCATATGATGTGAGGAATATAAGGTTCGGGTTGAGTACAGATGGGATGAATCCTTTTGGCAACATGAGTAGTCGTCACAGCACATGGCCGGTGACTTTATGCATCTACAACCTTCCTCAATGGCTTTACATGAAGCGAAAGTACATTATGATGCCACTACTGATTCAAGGGCCCAGACAACCTGGCAATGATATCGATGTGTACCTCAAACCATTGGTTTAAGATCTTATAATATTGTGGAACGATGGTGCACAAGTATGGGATGAGTATGAAAGAGAAAACTTTATCCTACGGGTAGGGGTGAAAACGGAACGGAAAGTTTCCGACCGTTCCGAAGAAAAACGGAAACGGAAGATCCTTTTCGGAAACGGAAAATATCGGTACGGAAACGGAAACGGAATTTTTTTGTCGAAAACGGAAACGGGAGAGCCAATTCCGGCGGAAACGGAAACGGAAATTCCGTATAAGTGAAACCGGAAACTAAAAATGGAAACGAGCCGGAAAAGGAAATGGGCTTGGCCCAAAAATGAGAAGAGAGTTTATATTTATTTTCGAATTAAAATAATTTCATAAATACAAATGGTTTTATATAAAATACTAAATAGAGTTCAAAAATTCCACAAAAATTCTCAAAAATACTTTGGAATATTTTGAACCTAGAAAATTATTTTCAGCATAATTTTTTTTATAAATAAATTAATTTTATAAATCTAAAAAATGCAAAATAGTATTTATAAACTCCAGAAAATCCAAAATAAATCTCAAAAAATCATAAATGAACATCGAATAATAATATACAAATTTTAGGATGCTAAACCTTTGTAGTTGGTGGAGCAATAGGATATCAATGATAATTATATGGATGAGGACATGATGATCTGATATGGGAGACAAATAATGTGCCATTAGCTGACAAACTTGAGAAAAATTTTCTAGTGATATCAGTGAACATAGCACTATTCTTGTGTCCACCTTAGAGGTGGAATGAGCTATATTGTTCTTGTGGTCATGTATATTGTAATTCTCTACTATGTTCTTGTGGAATTTTTCGCTTTCGTTTCCGTATCTGTTCCGTTCCGTTCCGATTTCGTTTCCGTCACTATCCATGTCCGTATCCGTTTCCGGGGTTTCCGATTTCGTTTCCGTTACCGGTAAAAAATGTGGAAACGGAAACGGAACAGTCATTTACCGACCGTTTCCGTACCGTTTTCATCCCTACCTACGAGCATTATTGTTCGTAACCATCAATGATTACCCTGCTCTTGGCAACCTATCGGGCCAGACGACAAAAGGCTTCAATGGATGCGTCCAGTGCTTGGGTGATACAGCTAGCCGGTGGCTGAAGAATTGCCGAAAAATGGTTTACATGCAGCATCGTAGGTTCCTCCGCAAGGATCACCCATACCGCAATAATAAGAGAGCATTTGACGGGACAAAGGAGACTGCCTTAGCTCCAAAGAATCACACGGGGAAATAGATATTTGCGGCCGTAAAGGATATCACAGTTATTCACGGAAAGGGACCCGACAGTACATCTATCCTGAGTTCCCGGGGTAAGGATCATTTGTGGAAAAAGAGATCAGTATTTTGGATCCTACCTTATTGGCAGCACCTGCAAGTTCGACACACAATCGACGTCATGCACATAGAGAAGAACATGTGTGATAGCTTGCTTGGTATCTTACTGGACATACCTGGCAAAACGAAAGATACACTCCAAGCACGGATGGACCTCAAAGATATGAAACTCAGGAAGGAGCTGCATCACAAAGAAATGGATACGGGCAAAAAGTACCTTCCCGCAACCTGCTTCACTCTGAGCAAGAAAGAGAAAATTAGCATTTGCGAATGCTTGCACGGAGTCAAAGTTCCGTCTGGTTACTCTGCTAATATAAAGAGACTAGTCTCAATGAAAGACTTAAAATTAATTGGTATGAAGTCTCATGATTGCCACGTGATGATGACACAGATGCTTCCAATTGCAATTAGGGGTGTTCTGCCAGAGAAAGTCCGAGACCCAATTATCAAGTTGTGTTCATTCTTCAACACGATTTCACAGAAGGCCATCAATCCGTTAAAACTACATAAGCTGCAGGAAGACATGGTCCACACTCTGTGCAGGCTTGAGATGTGTTTCCCTCCATCTTTTTTTGATATTATGGTCCATCTCATTGTTCACATTGTGAAGGAGATACAGATTTTTGGTCCCGTATTTCTACATCAGATGTACCCTTTCGAGAGATTCATGGGGGTTATAAAGAAATATGTTCGTAACCGACATCGACCGGAAGGCTGCATTGCCGAAGGCTGGGGAACCGAGGAGGTCATTGAGTTCTGCGTCGATTATATGGACCTCAAACCGATTGGTGTGCCTGTAACTCAGCATGAGGGGAGGCTACAGGGTAAAGGGACACTGGGCGAGAAATTTGTACGTACTAGCAATCTAGCTCCATTTACACAAGCACATTTTGCAGTTTTGGGACAATCAGTTGTGGTGGTCCTGTTTGTCAACATGCACAAGAACATGCTATCCAAAACCAACCCAGGGAGGTCAGAGGTTTGGCTCGCGAGAGAGCACAGGGATAACTTCGGCAATTGGTTGCGTAGACACATAATGCATACAGAGACAGACTGCACTCAGTTGAAAGAGTTAGCTCAGGGACCGTCATGTACATTTCGGACATTCCAAGGATACGATATAAATGGTTTTACATTTTATACAAGAGCGCAAGATAAAAAGAGCATCAACCAAAACAGCGGTATCCGTATAGATGCCTATGACAGCAATGGAAATAGGCAAACCTACTACGGATTCATAGAAGAGATTTGGGAGCTTGACTATGGACCTTTAAAGGTCCCTCTCTTTCGGTGCCAATGGGTCAGACTTCCAGGGGGCGTGAATATCGACAAGAACGGTATCACTACCGTGGACCTCAAACTCGTTGGATACAGAGAAGAACCATTCCTGCTTGCTAATTCTGTTACAAAAATCTTCTTCGTAACTGACCTGGCTAACAAGCAGCGCCACGTGGTTATTCAAGGAAAAAGAAGGATTGTCGGGGTTGAGAACGTTGTTGACGAGGAAGAGTACAACCAATTTGATGAGCTTCCGCCTTTCGGAGAGGATGTTGACCTAAGTATCATGGAAGAGACTGACGAAGCTACATACATACGCCGCGATCATAATGAAGGCCGAATCGTAGCTTAGCTGTAGTAATGAAATGTATGTTTTCTTTTGTACACACGACATGTATTTAACTTCAACCATTTTGCGAATATGAGTATTTGGAATTTATATTGCATTAGCAATCTTATTCATCACCTCTAAAAACTTTTACTAAGTTTGGAAATGATTTACTAATGTTAGAAAATGAAAAATCACCATGTGGTATATCGTTGCCGGTTGGAAAATGGGCCGGCAGTGATTATCCTTACCCCTGCCGGTTTTACAATTGAACTGGCAGTGATATATTGTTATCACTGCCGGTGATATCTTCAACCGGCAGTGGTATAGAATTATCACTGTCGGTTAACTAATATAGCTGGCAGTAATAGTATTATCACTACCGGTTGTTATGGTCAATCGGTAGGGAAATATTATCACTGCCGGTTGGTATTTTCAACTGGCAGTGATAGTCCCTATAATTTCAAAGGGCGCGCTCTCCTCTCGCATTTACCCTAACTTAGCCGTCGGACCCGAGCTGCTCTCACTGCCGTCCCCGAGCCTGACGTCGCCTCCCCTAGCCCAGTGCCGCCCCCTCGAGCCCTGCACCGCCCTCGAGCCTGGCGCCACCCTCCTCGTGCTCGGCGCCGCCCTCCCCGAGCCCTGCACCGCCCTCCCCACCTTCCGGGAACGCCCCTCGAGCTTGGCACCACTCTCCCTGTGCCCGGCGCAGCCCTCCCCGCCATTCGGGAACGCCCCTCGAGCTTGGCGCCGCCCTCCCCGTGCCCGGCGCCGCCCTCCTCGCCGTTCGGGAATGCCCCTCGTGCCCAGCGCCGCCCTCCCCGTGCCCGGTGCCGCCCTCCCCGAGCCCGGCGCCGCCATCCGCAAGCCTGGCACCGCCCTCCCCGCCGTCTCTCTCTCTCTCTAACTTGAAAATGTTAATTAAGATAATTAAGCATGTGTTAATATTAGATTGAATGTTGTCTTCTGTCTGCTGAGTGAATGCCCACTATTTTAGGGGAGGTGCTGCCGATTTTTTTGTTAGGTTCAGCAACCTCTAGTGTTTTGTAATCTCAATTTTAATGGCTACCTTTGACGTAGCCTCCTCGTAGTTGTGGCTAATGCTAATTTATGATAAACTTGCTAGGAATGGCCTCTAATCAGGGACAAGTGCCAGAGGGAGTGCCACCCTCGAATATAGATGAAGTAGGAACCGGTAGCCCATTGTACTACCTGAACCTACAGGATATTGATACGCCCCTCCAACCTGGCGCCGCTGCCATGGACCAACCTGGCGCCGCTGACATGGACCAACCTGGCACCACTGACATGGATCAAGATGACGCCACTAACATAGGCGAGGTAAATTATTAGTACATTGTGACTCCCAACACATAGTAGTGTTAGACGACTAATAAGAAGATCCAATTGCAGGCTCAAATGGCTAATGAACAAAGGGGACGCGCAGGCCGTGGTCCAAACAAGATGCCTAAGGGTGTTCACAACATAGTACAGCTCTCGGTAGTCGGGGAACCTGAAATACCCCAGTCATCGTTGGCCCCGTACAGGACAGCCTGCGGAGTACTTGCTAGGGATAATGTGCCGATCAGCTACACATCATGGACCGGTCGTCGAGGTGACCAATGGGTGGTTCCTGATAACCTGAAGGACTTGTTGTGGGACAAGCTAAAAGAAGTATTCCAATTCCCCGAAGGGTCCGAGGTGGTTGCAAAGAAACGTGCACTATGCATCATGTGCATAGCGTGGAAGAATTGGAAGACGACGCTGAACAATAACTTTGTGAATAAGAACGAAATGCCAGATTTTAACTTGTACCCAAAGATAATGGAGTTCTGGGAGGACTTCGTGGAGTACAAGAATTGTGAAGAAGCCCAGATAGTGAGTCAGAGGAACAAGGCTAACGCAGATAAAAATACATACCCTCACACACTAGGCACTGGTGGCTACGTGAAGAAAATACCTGCATGGGATAGGAGTGAAGAAGAGCTAATCCGCAGGGGTGTCATTCCTGCGACTGCCGAGTTGAGCGAACAATCAAAGCACTGGTTGCTTGCGAGGGGGGCTTCTGTCTCAGAAGATGGCAGCTTAAGCTTCAAGAGCGATAGAACCCAGGAAGTGTCGCGAAAAATCGCAGATGCTCACGCGCAGTCTTCCCAAGGCTTTTTCACACCACGAAGGGCGAATGATGAGCTGAGCATTGCCCTAGGTAACATGGAGCACCCTGGTCGCACCCGAGGAGTTGGTTTGGTGCCGTGGAAAGAAGGCTTCCCAGCTGACGCATCGTTGTACAAGCGACCGAAGAGACTAAGAGAAGATTAACTGGACTGTCAAATAAAAGATGTTGTAGCAAGAGCGTTGGCGGAACAGAGAGCGGAGCTGGATAAGGTTGTCAAGCAAGCAGTAGAGAGAGCTCACAGCTCACGAACACCACCTAATGACAGCCCTCGGAACTTCAGTCACGGTGTTCATAACAGCAGTTGCGCGTCCACAGGGATCCCTGAAGAGCATGGACTCCATTTTCTAGTGGATGACATCACAGAACCGACACCGTGCAAGCTGCATTTGTTCGCACATAACATTACCTTCAAGGTGGCTGATGGCAGGGCTTGGCCATGCGGCTCCTCGCAGGTTCTGCACTGCCGCCCGATTCCCCTGGGATTTGCCAGGGTCGAAGTGGACAGTGTAGTCCGGCAATACCGCAAAATGGAGGTAGAGATCCCTGGTGAGGATGGGAACAAAAGACTTGGAGAAAACGTGCATGGCTTCCTCGCGTGGCGCAAGAGCTTGATTATGTTTGGTTTGGACGATGAGGATGACAAAGACGATGACGATGATGATCCTCAGCCGTACACTCCACGCAGAAACCTGTCGCCAGGGACAAGTCCAACCCCCCCGCCGGCACCAGCCAGGAAAAGTCCAACTCCCCCGCCGGCACCAGGAAGAAAAAGCCCGTCTCCTTAGCTGGCACCATCCAGGCAAAGTCCATCTCCTCCGCCGGCACTAACAAGGAAAAGTTCGACTCGAACATCAGCACCATCTCGGAAGGCCGCATTGTCTCATAGCAAATCTTGGTCATCTTTGAAGAAGCACAACGTCAGAAGAAATTACCAACCGAGATGACTGAAGAAGAACGAAAAAAAGGAAATAAGCGCATGTGTAACTTCTCACTTTGTAACTTCTCACTTCAAAAAGAGGCCATTGCCTCCGAAAACTAAAGTTGATGCTAATGCGCAGCAGTTTTCTTGAGTATGGCAGAAGGCAAACAGTCAGGGGTGGCTTCTGAACCTTCAAAAATGTCAGACTACGAGCGCATCTCCAGAAAGCAATACTTGAAGGAGGCTAGTGCGGACGCGTTGAAATCACAAAATGAAAGAGATATTGCTGAACAACTTTGTATTCACGAGGCAGGTCTAAGGTGGAGGTTCGTTAATGGGCAACCACTGGTTGAACCAGCTCATGTAGACCACCTAACAACACAATTGCGGCGCGTGCATCAGTGGTACATGCAGCAGAGCAGAAATGGCATGGATGCATTCCCAGTCAAATACAAAGAATCGGATTTTCACAATGGGGATAATACCTTCTGGGTGGTTTTCCTCAAATTGTATATCTTTGCAAAGAAGATGCCCTGGACGTGAATATAGTCAGAGTGTGGACTTTGTAAGTTTCAATTTATATTATTGTATATATATTCATGTACCACTTTACTTCATGTCTAACTTCTTTCTTATATATGCAGAATGGAGACACATACATGTAGAATAAATGGCAATGAAAACCTAGGATTTATCGATCCGGGGATTGTCAACGAGGAGATTGTCCAGCAGGACCCAATTTTTCTTGAAGAGCATTTATTTAATACTTTCTTGAAGCTGCAATACAAAACCTCCATACTTTTACCCTATAACTTTAAGTACGTATTACACTACTTCTAATATCGTTTTACTATTTTTACGTGACACGATGTGGGACTAATAGGCTATGTTAACATATATATATATATATATATATATATATATATATATATATATATATATATATATAAACAGGTTTCACTGGGTCCTCCTCGTCATCGAGTTAGATGCTAGCAGGATTTTTGTCCTGGACTCGATGAGAAAACCCCTTGAAGATTATAAAGACTTTTTCGACATGATGAACAGGTAAACTCGATCATTGCATTATTGCTCTAGTAATATTCCATTTGATTTGCAGTCAAGATTAATTACTATTTAAAATCATTCACAGGGCATTCAAAAAATATTGCAAGAAAAGTCTTGGGCATCGTCCCTACATGAAAAATTTCCAAATAATAATGGACTTTCCATGCATGAGACAGGACCCAGGAAATAATTTATGCGCATACTACGTATGCTCAAATATGCATTCAATTACGACGGAGAGTGTCGGCTATAACGAAGCTATGGTATATAATTAGACATTGATCCCTACTTTTCATTCATTTAATATATATCATCATTAATTTAATTTCTCTTTTCTTCAATAACAGCACTCCAGGTTGAAAACCAATAAGTTACTTCTAACATAAGTTTTAGCAATTCAAGAGCAGATGGCTGGATTCATTCACGATCAAATCATCAATCCAAACGGCGAGTTCCATGAGAAACTTTAATTCTATTGGATTCGTTGAAAACCATAATTGGATTAGATGTACTGACACTATAGTTGTAAACAAACGATTGTAAAAACTAAATATTGTGATGCTTTAATATATTTCAATTACGATTTAACGATGCTTTATATACTATATATTTGAAGGCAACATATCCTGTGCACGATGGGCTTCCCATGTACACACCGTGCACACTACCTAATAAAATTGATGAAAAACTTGGAAAAATTTTGCGGATGTACTTTGAAGATGACTCTACGTATGTATAAAATTGCAGGTTCAAATTCAAAACATATGAAGAGTTACAAAAAAGAGAAAAGTAACTCTTCATATGTTTTGAATTTGAACCTGCAATTTTATACATACGTAGAGTCATCTTCGAAGTACATCCGCAAATTTTTTCAGAGTTTTTCATGTGCAAATTTTATACATAAGGCTTTGTACAAAATATTTGTTTCAAATTATATAATGCAAAGAAAATATGAGAAAAATTCCTCACTGCCAGTTCGTCCAAGAACAGACAGTGATATACATATCACTGTCGGATTGCAGTATAGGCCGGCAGTGATGTATATGTATCACTATCGGATTGTGGTATAGGCCGGCAGTGATGCATATACATCACTGCCGGATTTAGCTTGAGCTGGCAGTGATATACAGGTATCACTTCCGGTTTTAGTTTGAGCCGGCAGAGGTATCTTTTATCACTGCCGGTTCCTGAGCCGGTAGTGATAATCCTGAGTATCACTGACGACCAATCACTGCCGGCTGCTATAACCAGTTGTGATAGCGTTTCCTAACCGGCAGAGATTGCCTGTCCTGTAGTAGTGTTACTTTATTGAACTAGACTTGGTTTATGATGTATCTTTTGCTATGAATAATTGTTCACCCCGTATTGTTTCATGAGATGTTAATTTATATGCTGGGCTTGAACTGTTGCTGAAATCCTTTTATTTAGGTGATCGAAGTCCTCTATTATGCTATTGTGTTTTGATTATATTATTGATGCTTAGAACCATGGAAAAACATAGTTTATGCTGCCGAAATTTTGTTAAAATCAATAGTGTAGTTGCTATAATTTACTTCTAAATATGTTTATGGTTGTTGTCTTTAGCTGTTGTGGTGACATTCTGGGCATATTAGGTGCCGGGATGTTACAGTTGGTATCAGAGCGGGCTTTAGGTCCGTGGAACATGTATTTAATGTCATACCATAAGTTCAACTAAAATATGATTTAGGATAACCTAGAAACATGGCTTAGGCTCATACTTTAAAATTTTGCCATAGGATAGTAACCCTAAAACTAGATATTGGTGAATTAATTAATTTAAAACTTGACACACTCTGGTGCACGGTAGGAAAAGGGTATCAGTATCGTTGCTTTATGCTTAAATGTTGTATTTAAGCTTGATGTTGAATGCTGCATTTGTAAATGAATGTTGCTATGTTCATGAAAGGAATAATTGAGTTGTTCTTGTTGTTGTGATTAAGTGAGGTTGTGGTGCCGAAGGGTTTCAGTCACTTTTTTTTCATAGTAAGGTTGTGGTTTATCAGTGTGGCGGGAAGTTGGTTAGAGTTAAATAGAAGAGCTGGTGGTAGACCCTTTCGGATTTTTTTACCGTTCTGACCATCAGTTTTGGTTGGTTTTCTTGGTCTTAGTTGATTGAAATCAAAAGAAAAGTGTTTGATACTGGATTTTCGCTGATTGTTCCTTCGGCGGTTCTTGGTTTTGTCTTCTTTGGTTGAAGACAAAGAAGAAGAGTTTAGTGTTGCGTCTCTTTTGGTCGCCATTTCGGCTTTGACGCCCGGTTTTGTTGGTTGCTTTACGGAGAAAGTTATCGATTTATTCTTGTGTTTGTCTTCCTCCGAGGTTAAAAAGAGTTATTGTTGTGTTGTGCCAGACCTGGTTGTGAGGGCTGAGGTTTTGTGTCTTTGTAAGAGTAAGGGGTATTTGATCTCGTCATTTTACTTACTTGGAAATCATCTTTGAAAACCCTCTTCTTTCGTCGAAGTTTGGAGCTTGGTGTTTAATTGGAAGAGCTTTTGCTACCAGAGTCTGGGATTTTGAGAGTTGATCTCTCTTGTAATTCTGTTTGGGTTTTGTTTTTCTTTCTTTTCTTGAAAGGAGAAACTGATTATCGGTGTTTGTTCTTGTTTAAGAGCTGTGGTTATCTTTCAAGTTTGGGGTTGCATCCTGTTTGTCAAGGGTAGGTGACCCATGAGGGTGTTTAGAAATTTTATGTCTGTGTTGTGTAGTTAGAACATCGAGATGATGTAAACTACCATTTTGGTTAGAGTGAGGTTAATGGTTGTTTGAAGACAACCTAAAATTTTTTGTGTTGATAGAGGAGGATTTAAGGAATTGATATTTGATCTACTAGAAAGTTGATTAGTGTTTTATGCAGAGTGTGGTAAGCCTTGGAATTAATTCGAAGTTCGAGAACTGTAGTATAGATCCCGATTAAGAAG
This sequence comes from Rhipidocladum racemiflorum, assembly GCA_036346355.1. Taxonomy (NCBI): domain Eukaryota; kingdom Viridiplantae; phylum Streptophyta; class Magnoliopsida; order Poales; family Poaceae; genus Rhipidocladum; species Rhipidocladum racemiflorum. The sequence continues at coordinate 63,571,949 of CM070570.1, forward strand.
GTCTAGAATCTTTTGATTGAGGGATTATTATAGCGAGGTGAGGGTGTAAAGCATGGGAGTATGATGGTGTAGAGACATGATGAGTGTTGGCTTTTGTTGCTTAGGGGTCAATTAAATTGTAAATCGAAAAATGACTTAATTGATGTGAACTCAAAGAATGGGAGAATGTGGAGTGAATGTACGAAAGGTTGAGTTTATTCTTGACAAATGTTGGTCTATGGTCCGTGGTTGGAATATGACTATTGGAGTTCGTATCGAATGATTAGAAGAGTTTATTGATGGAACGAACTGGGGGTATTGAATATGTGATTTAAGGGTTGTACGGAAAGTAACGGTTGATTATACCGAATAAGTGTTGAGAAAGTATGTTTAGGGCTGGAATACACAATGGTGTGGGTGATGGCTCGTATTATGCTGAATTAATAGATAAGTTGTTTGGGTTGAAGAAGTGAGAACGTGGTTCTCCTTGTTAATTATCATGAGATGGGTCTGGATTATGGTTGGTGATTATACAGTTAGTTATGGTTATGTGAATAAGAAGAGGAAATTAAGAGAAGATTGGGTTTTGTAAGCTCTATTCAAGGGTGTTGGACTTTTCAGGATTTTGGTGAGTACAAGATCCTGAATGGTTAAGAGATTGGAATACTAGAAATGGTGGGATTCATGTGGAGCCTTCTTTGAGAGATTTGCGGATTCAATTGATTGTATGATTTCCTGGGAGTGCATGCTGTTTGTTAAGGCGTTCTACTTAGTGGGCAATAGAACTCCCCTGATTAAGTTGCATTTTTGGTCAAGTTGCGGACTTGGCTTTGATGGTCGAAACTGAGGATGAAACATTAGATTTGGTAGTAATCGGTTGATGGATTCCAGAATAATGTATGTTATTGAACCATGCCAATCTTTGGTTTTGGCAAATTTGTTTAGCTTATGTCATGAGTAGGGATCTTCACCCAAAAGAATTTGAGTGGGACGCACTCTTTCGTGTTCAACTGAATTATCTTTGGAGACCATATTTAAAGGGAGCAAATGGACATGGTGGGTTGTGTTGGAAACCCTTGAGTTAAGCACTTAATTTGTAGCTCTATTGTGACTAGAGTTGGATTTATTTGGAAAATGTGTGTGGTGTTTGCAAGTGCTTCAAAAGGTGGATCTTATGAATGTTTCATAAGTGAATTTTGTTGGTGAAGTGTTTTCTTCTGGGAATGTGTTTCCCTTTCTCTTTGGGAGAATTTGTGGCGGTTGTGGGTGCAGATGTTTGACTTGAGAATTGATGTTCTCTTCCAAAATGTTGATTTTTGTTGAAATGCGATGTTTTGCAAGTTTAGCTTTCAATTGATGTTGGGTTGTGATGCGACGTGGTGTTTTACTGTTAACTGTGCTGCCGTCATAGTTTATATGAATTATCGCAATCATCAATGTTATTTGTGTTTCAATCATGTGATAAAGAGAATGAAGTCTCTTTGTGAATGATTATTCGGTATTGTTGTTACATGATGAATGAATGGTGAAAAGGAAACATGACATCGTTTATATATATATATATAATCATAAAAGAGTTGTTGAACCAGGTCGGTGAGAAAGTCATATATGTATATATGACTAATCTGGAGTGCTCTTGAAAAGTTTGCATTCATGTCATGAATCGAGATTTCCATTGCTTTCTAGCATGAAAAGAAAGAATGAATAATTTCTGGTAGTTTGGTTGTGGTGTAAGAGATTGAGTTTCCTTTACATTTTGGCTTAGGAAATAAAATGAGTGCTCTTTGGATGTTGTCGAATTATTTCCAAAGTGGTTTTTAGCGCTTTGGGTTCGAGTTGTTGTATGTGGTCTACTTGGGTTCAAAAGAATCGTACTTCTTTTGCTCCATAGATGGGAGTGAGAATGTGAATGTCCATGGGTTATTGTTGAGTATAATAAAGATTTATACTCTTGGGTTTGGTTGTTTCTGTGAAAAGATTGTGAGGGCGACACCCTCTTGGGAAAAGCACCAACTGTGATTTGGTAGTGAGTTACGGCTCTAGCTTGGGCCAGGTGTAAAACTTTGATTGTGGTTTAAAAGGTGGACCATGATGGAAGTTGTGATGTTGGTTCAAATCTTTTGAGAGTATCGTTGGTTGTGAAGAAGGTGTTGGTAATTGATGTAAGGTGTCCGGTCATGAACATCTGTTTTAGCTAAATGTCTCTGGGGATGAGATATGCTTGGGAGAGGATGGAATAAAAATGTATCATGATTTGTGACTTGGAAAGGAAGTTGTTCCTTAATGAGTTATAGCTTTTGATGGCATTTCTTAGTAATGATCCTTTCAATTTAAATGTCAATCAATTGGAAGAGTTGGGAATCAGTATCCCTGCTATATCTGTACAATAAATATTGGTCCATCAGCCAACCATTTGATAGCCTCACTAACGGAGATCTTCTCCTTTTCTTTGAACCATATGAGGAATCGATCGTTATGTTCTCATGTGATGGAAAGCTCATCCATATATGGATTCTCTTCTTGTAATGTCAACCTGTGCTACTGGATGTATGGATGAACATCTGCGCTATGTTGCAAGACTGTAAAATGTGCTTTATAGTACATATCAAAAAGTAGACTCGGTAGATTGGACCCAATGGTTCCTTTGCCGCCAAGTTTGTCGTCATGACGAGATACAGGAACACCAATTGGTTGTCTTTTACCTAGTAGTCCATGCAGAACTCAATAACCTCTTCAGTTCCATAACCTTCAGGCTTCGACCTATTCCTCACGTATGACTTTAATATACCCATGTACCTCTCAAACGGATACATGTAACGTAGGAATGTGGGTCCACTTATCTTAATCTCTCTAACAACATGAACAACAAGGTTGTAACACCCTGGCACTTCGCTTGCCCTGAATGTTACTACTACAAGCTCAACCACAATAAAATAATTCAATGGTACATAAAATTTCAGCAAGTACTACATATCATAACACTTTTAACAATAAACCATGAGTCACAAACAAGAGCATAATTGACTAAACAACCTAAAGATTGATATCCGCATGCATAACAACAAGAGTGGAATTTTAGCAATTAAATTTAGCGACAACAACATCTCAATCTAGACCCACAATTATGCTCAACACATAACAAAGTTTATCCCTTGGCCAAGATAATGCTTAAACAACAACACAACCACATGACCAAATAAATCGTCATAAGCACAATTCTATTAAAAATATTTCAAGGTTGGGAGAGTCTAAATTTAATCCAATGACCTATTAAAGATTAAGTACTAGAGAACATTGAAGGCTAGTAGATTAACATGTGACATGATTGTGCTACTTTCCCTTCCCATATGCCGCTCTCAGTGTACCTAAAAAACATTAAACAACAAGCGTGAGTCCGGGACTCAGCAATGTGCATCATATCAAAGAATATACAATAGATAATAATAATAATCAAGATAATGGATAACATTCAATGATAATCGTGCAAGAGTATAAACATCTTGACAATCACATAAGAATATAAACACATTCCCTTAACATTTTTTTGCTTTTAATCATGCCCATTTTCACCTGTCGACGTTTGGTATCGGCAATGATTGAGGGGGTGTGAATTTGCGGGGTTAGGCGCTAGATCGGGAACTTGATGGTAACACAAGACACGGGTTTAGACAGGTTCAGGCCCTCTACGGTGGAGGTAAAACCCTAGTCCTGTGTTCTGTGATTCTCTCTCTTTTCTTTAGGGGTCCTCCCTCTCCCCTTATATACCGGGGAGGAAGAGGAGTTCCACTCGGTCCCGTGGGAAGAGTCCGAGTTATTTACAAGTAAAGGGATCATATCCTTCCTTATCTGAGGTGATTTTCCTTGCGGTCACAATCTAGTCTTTTATCTATAACGAGTTAATAGATAGATCTATAAGATGTACATTCCTTTCTCGTGTAGTCTTCTTAGACCTTCACATGTACACCCGGTACCCATATCCTCCACAGTAGCCCCAGAGTGCTTTGCAATTGAGTTGCCCTTGATTTTTTGCTCTCGTGCGGAGGAAGCGACTTGTCGGCCCTTAGCTTACTTCACCCGAGTGCTTGGCGGCAAGCAAGGAGTTTGCAAAGGACTCGACTTACCTTTCAGATATCTTAGGATACCTTCCTTGTGATGAGGCACCAGCGTTCGACCATCGTAAGGATGCGCTAGCTGAAATGCCAGGAACAGACCCATCTCAGCGTACTCCGAATGTACATCTGGACCACATCCCGTTGAACGCTGGTGATCAGCCCGACTTGGGGCGCACCTATGTTGCATCCAATAGGACGCTGGTGATGTAACACTATGGAACGTGACAATATAGTTTGTGGCATTACGGTACGAGGTTATATCGTGTTTTCAGGCCGTTTCTGGGTGTTTGAGCCTTTCCGGGGGAGTTTGGGCCTTGGGGGAATCAGTTTGGGCCTTGGGGGATCTAGTTGGGCTGTAGATGGGGATCCCCGGCCCATGTGGGGGAGGTGGGCAGCCAAACCCACCCCCATGTGCCCCTCCCCACTCCCCCACCTTTGGGCCGGCCACCTCTTCCCCTTGCGGCCCCTCTAGGGTTCCCCCCAAAGCCGCCACCTCTCCTCCCCCATAGCATCCCCTCTCCTTGCCCTTCTTCGGTGGTCGTCGCTATCCCACATGGAGATTCGTCCATCCGGAAACCTCCGGTGTTTTCGCTACGAATTCGAAGGAAGGAGCGGCCGTCGTTCGATTCTCCAAGAAGAGGTTATGAATCACGGTTCTTTTGGGGTGGTCTAGGTGATTCTAGATGGGGGAATCCATGCCTAGAACTCTCTTTTAGGTGCTGTGATTAGATGGGTTAAGTTTGATTCTAGATCTGCCTCGTGAGTGGCTCTCGGCCAGTTTCGACATCTGGCATTCGGATGCATTTTTGAGGATTTTAGAGTCATGTTTTGGTCGGCCAACTGTTACGCAAGTTGTAGGTAATTCAATTACCTTTAATTTGACACCAAAAACGTTAAATTCCATCCATCCATTTCAAAGTTATGGCTATTTTACCGAGCGCTGTCCAATCTGTGATGTGATTGGGACAGATTGTGTTCAATAGATTAGAGGATTTTAGAGGCCGAATGAGTTTTCGCGTATACTTAGAAAAAGGTGGAAAATTTCCTAAGGTTCAAGAAAATGTAATCGTTTACCTGATTTGGAGTAGTAGAATGCAAGTTATGCTTGTTGGAAGCCTGCTGTCCCGTTGGACAGATTCTCTATCTTTCGGGTTTTAGGAGTGGGTTGCGAAGTCGATGTAGATGATTGTTCTTGTATTATTTTGTGGGCATGTTTTGAGTGTATTGTACCTATGTGCAGGTGGTGTAACCCCGGTAGTGCCTTCCACATCTCGCCACTCCATCCCACGTGGTTGAAGGCAAGTGTATTGGGATGGTTTTGGAATTGGGTGACCAAATAGCTTCGTAGCTGTAATATCCCGAGTATTTCTATACTCAAGCCACTGTACATTTGTACTCAAACGCTGTTCAATAATACACTGTGCTTGTGTATTTTCGTGTCTTGAGTGAACATACTTGCTTGGGATCAGAAAGAACCCTTCAACTTAAGTAATTTCGCTCATAAGTAAATTCGAATTAGGTTGGGCAAGTGCCTGTGACCCTATTAACTTCCAAAATACTTTGGGACAATTAGTAATCAACCACAGGCGTTAGCCGTCAAGGCCCAAGTTCAAAAGTTACGGGATGTCAGGAGTATCGGATCCAACGGGAATGTCGGGACAAAGTCGAGTGTCGGGTGGTGGCCAAGCGGTCCAACCGGAGTGTCGGGACCAATGTCGGAGTGTCGAGTTAGTATTGCAAGACCCCAACCGGAGTCTCGGGTTGAGTCGAGGAAGTCCGTATTGGCGTGGGGTTTTGTATAAAGTCCCATTTCATGGCTCCCTTCCATTCTTTCTTCTTCTACTTTGGTTTCCCCACTTCCTTGGTGTTCTCTCCACACCCGAGCTCCTCTCGAGCCACCGTGATTGACCCTCCAGTGACTCCTCCATCTCGGTGTGCTCCTCCCCAAGCCGTCATTCCCCATCCTCCACCGGCGTTGCTCCTCCTCCATCTTCCTTGGAGGTAAGCTTTTCTCTTAGGGTTTGATTCGCGAGGATTCTTGGGTTCTAGAGTGGATTCATGGTGGGTTTAGGACTTAGGTTTGGATTTGGGAGGCTAAGGTTGAACTTGGATTCTAGGGTTTTGGGTGTAGTGGTTCTAGGGTTGAAAGTGGGATTTGGATTAGTGAATGTGGTATGCTAGAGTGGTAGATCGGGTAGTGGTAATGCCGATCCAAGGGTTGATTAGGGTTGGTTAGTGGTTCTTCGGACTAGTGTCTTTTCTCGTGAAATAAGCTAGTTAGGGGCTTCTCCGGCTTAACCACGTGTAGGAAAGTGGATTGATCGGGTCTCGTAGTCTTAGTAGAGCTTGGTGGTACCTCGATCCTCGTGTTAGTTAGGTGAGATGCTTTGGGCGAGTGTCCGGACCCGATCGGATATCGCTTGATCCGGAGTATCCGGTATGTGTGGCCGGAGTGTCAGGGTTCGCCGGTTGTCGGATGAAATACGGACTGTCAGGTTCCACTGATCTGTTCGGTGAGGTTTTGCAAATTGCGGTGTTTTGTTGTTTCTTTTCGCATGGCATGCATTCGTTGTGCATTTAAATCTTTCTTTCGCTAAGTTGTATTTCTTTACATGTCGTTTGTTGCTTTGTAGATTAGAGGCTAGCGAGTCGGGCTTCGCCTCGAACAACTCGAGCATCATCCAGGACATCACCGAAGTGCAACAACAAGGCAAGCACCTCCTTTGACCATCTTGAAACCTATATTTCCACGATGTCTGCTTTGATTTCTCAAACCATATGCATTGTTTATATTGATAAATTGCTAGTTTGTGGGAATGGTAGATATACCACTGATTTGGTGGTTTCCCTCAATTAATTCCCTGAGATCATTGATAACCTTAGTAGGGTTAGACAATTTAATAAAATGTCACTTGGGTATAAGCGATTTAGTAATTGCATGCGCTTAGACAACTGCAATAGAGGTGAGCAAAGTCGGAGTCCTTACCAAGTGCTCAAAATTATGATAAATGTAATGGTGGTTTAGGAAAAGTTTTGGAAATGTGAATCGTAAAGGTATATTGGTAAAAATGTGAAGTGTCTAGTTGGTAATTAGACTTGGCGGGAGGTATAATATGTGCTAGTTAAACATGGTGGCGATTGGTTGGCGAGTTAAGTGGAGTTCCCGCTTGAGTCACTAGGCAAAAATATAAGGACGAACTTGTGACAGTTTTGAATTGAACACCGTGCAACGGCGCAATCTTTGGGATAGGGCAGCCTATTCTAGTACTTGAAGTGTGAGGGATAGCCATGCCTGTTGGTAGGCCGAAAGAGTGGACCTTTTCCTGTGTTGGCGATCAAGCGCGGTGTGTGTCCTCACGACCGCCGTATGCGCCTCGTGTGTGCGCTTGTACTTTTGCAGCGAGGAATCGCTCCGATTCATGTTTGTTGATACAGCGGTTATGCGCCTTGCTATGGGGTAATGCAGCGGCCAACAATTCGCCGTCGTCCGCGATGAGTATTCGTGGCGCGCTGAGTGGTGGTTGGCCTCTTATCGCCATAGTGTGGATTTGTCGTCCACGGTCTTTGGGGTGTGGCTATAACCTCAGCGATGGGAAAGAATAGATCATTCTTGTATATCTGGATACCTCGTGTATCGCGTGTACCACTGGATGACGAGGGATGCAAGTCGAGTTGTGTTTGGGTAAAGTGCGCCAAACTCTGCGAGTATCAAATAATTCTAATCGATTAGCGTGCTCACGGTTATGAGCAATCTTCTCTAATCATATCAAGTATAGAGATTTGGTTTGGTTTTGAAAATGAAAATCTATTTGATCGGTATAAAGTATGTGGTGGAATGGTACTTGATGGAATTGTGAATATGTGTATATGATTCTCGATGGGATTATGTATGGATGTCGATTCGTATCGATTCGACCATGGATGGTGGCAATGTGGAGCTCGATTATTACATTATCTTGTAAATATGTTTTATTCAAGCTGCTGTCTTTCAAATTAAGTATTACTTTTCGATGAACTATTTTAAATCCGACTTTCGCAATTAACCCTGTAGAAGCTTTATCTGTTGAGTCAGCCTGCATTTATTTATATTTCCATACACTAAAGTCTTGCGAGTACATACGTGTACTCACCGTTGCTGCTAACCCTTTTTACCAAGAGGAAGGTAATGATGATGTCGGATGATGGCGAGCCCCTTTCTGCGAGTGTTGCGGCCGTAGTCCCTCCCTCCGGTCGAGCCGTGGGGTGGTCGGGCCAACGCTGGTTGTCTTTCTTTGTTTCATTTGCCGCTTTACTTCTTTTGGTTTCGTAATACTCTTGTTCAAGGTTTACACCCAGCTATGTAAATTATCGTAGTTTATCCTTCCGTGCCTTGGTACTCGTGTTGTTGGTACGCCGATATCGGGCTGATCACTGGGATCGATGATCGGATGCATGAGCACGGTCCGAAGTTAGGGTTCGATCCGTCGATCGAATTTTTAGGTTCAGATCTTGGTGTCGAGGCTTCCTGTTGTTATCACGATTGCTATACGCTCTGATGAGACGCGACAAGATGCGGTATAGGAAGAGGGGGTTCTCCGCAGCGTTGGTATCGTGAGCCATTGACTGCGAGGAGGACTTAGTTAGCCTGGACGTTAGACTTAGGGACAGATTTTCTTCTCAAAATTTATTTTGAAGCACAAAACTCTATTTTCAAAGTGTAGAATGCTATTCTTGTCCATTCTATAGCTTTTCGCTATCTACTCTTCAAAATGAATCTGATCTTAATCCAAATTCCAAAAATTTGTTTCCTTCTTCTATCTTGTTCAAAAGGATTAAGAGGAATGCGGTTTTAGCTAAGAATGGGTTAAGGATAGATGTTTGTGGTTGTAATTAGGGGTTATTTGTCGTTTCCAGGTTGGTTTTTGAATTGGTTCTTATGCTTCTTTGAATGAATGCTTGTAGTGTGTTTGTGTTTATGAGTGCATCCTTTGGGATCAATCATTCTGCACTTGATTTGCACAGTTAGTTGACTCAACTGTGCATTTCAGGATGCCTCCCGAAGAGAAACGATTCGTGCGCTTCCAGCATGATGATGCCGGGAGGCGTGGCGGCAGTTGGGAGCGGAGGCCCATGTCGCGAGTCCCTTGGTGGGTCACCGGGAGTTCAGTCTCAGGCTACATGCCCAGAGTGAGAGCTCCCTCCACCTCCTCGCTCCCGACATGCTGCTGCACTCATGTTGCGAACATCACTCATGGAGCTGATGGTCCAGCTGTCCCGGGCAGCGGCCGCGGCAGCGGCGATCTCGGTTGTCGGAGTTCAGCGAACTCGACCGCCGAGCTTTTCTTAATCTGACGATCCGATGGAGGCGGAGGGATTGGCTTAGCATGGAGGGGAAGTTGGAGTTAGTCGGTTGCCGATGCGGAGTTACTGTTTGTGAAGAAGAAAGACGGCACTCTTCGCATGTGCGTTGATTACTGGCCGTTGAATGAGGTCCTGCCAAGAACAAGTATCCTCTCCTGGATCGATGATTTGTTTGACCAATTAGGCGAGCTGAGTCTTCTCAAAGATAGACTGAGATCCGGCATTTCAGCTCAAGATCCGTCAGGAGGATATCGTGAAGACCGCATTCACCACTGCTCTGCATGCAATACCACAGTTATTCGCGTTGGCCTCACCAATGCACCAGCCACCTTCATGAATCACGATGAACAAAGTCTCATGGAGTTCCTTGATAGATTTGTGGTGGTGTTCATTGATGACATCCTCGATACTCTAAGGATGACGATGAGCACGCACTTCACTTGCATATGGTGCTTAGCAAGCCATTCGCGAGCATCGATTGTATGCCAAATTCGATGAAATGTGAGTTCGGCTCAAGCAAGTGGAGTTTCGGGCATGTCTGTCGAGGAAGGTGGGGTAGCTTGATTGATCCACGAAGATACAAGACGCACTAATTGGGAGCAGCCAAGAATGTCCCCGAGATTCGGAGTTTTCTCGGTCTTGTCGGATACTATCGCGGTTTATCGAGAATTTCTCCAAAATTTCTAAACCATTGTCGCTACTCAAGAAGGAGAAGAAATATGAGTGGTCACCGGTTGTGAGTCCGGCCAGAGTCGAAGAATAGACTCACTGCACCAGTGTTGGTCCTTCCGACATTCACAAGAACTTCGATGTCTGTGTGATGCATCCCGTGCCTTGGACTTGGTTGTGTGTTGATGCAGAGGGCAAAGTGGTTGCTTATGCTTCTCATTGACTAAAGCCTCATGAAGCCAATTACCCGACGATGATTTGGAGCTTGTTGTTGTTCATGCTCTCAAGTCATGGCGACATTATCTCATAGGAAGCAGATGTGAGATCTACACCGACCACAAAAGCTTAAAGTACTTCGCAGCTTAGATCTAAATTTGAGACAAATATCGATGGCTAGAGCTGATCAAAGACTATGATCCGGGTATTCATTACCATCCTGGCAAAGGCAAATGTGGTTGCGAGATGCCCTTAGTCGCATAGCTGCATACGTGAATGCCTTGGGTGTCATTGGCCAGTCACCTGGTTGAAGAGTTTTAAGCTCAATCTAGAAGTGGTTGAGTATGGTTACGCTTTACCGCTTTAGCCGCATACAACCCACTCTAGAGTCTCGATTCAGGCAGCTCAACTACAAGATGATCTTGTGATTGGAGATTGACGCCCGATTGAAAAATGGCGCATCTCAGTTTCTGTGAAGTCCAATGGGCTGATCTTGCATGGGCGGCGGTGTATGTCACGATAATGTTGAGATCAAGGGGTTGATCCTGTCGTAAGGCTCATGATACTCCTCTCTCATTCATCCTGCAGCACCAAGATGTACCAGGACCTTCGCAGTAATTCGTGGCCGGTATGAAGAAGGAGATCGCGCTCATGTGGCGACATTGTGATGTGTGCAGCGTGTCAAGGCTGAACATCAAAGGCCACCGGATTACTTCACCATTGCAGATCACTGAGTGGAAGTGGGAAGAGATTGGGATGGATTTCATTACCGGTCTGGGTCCTCCACCGGTCACGACTCTATTTGGGTGATCATTGACCGTCGACCAAGGTAGCTCATTTCATTCCAGTTCATACCACCTATTCTCGAGCCAAGCTAAGCGGAACTCTATTTGCGAATATTGTTCGGCTCCATGGAGTTCCAAAAGTCATAATCTCGACCGTGGTTCGCATGATTCACCTCCAGATTTTGGGAGAGTTTGATCCATTCTTGGCACTAAGCTATCCTTCAAAGATCTGACCTTACCATCCCCAAACCGACGGGCCAGACGGAAAGGGCAAACCAAATCCTTGAAGACATGCTAAGGGCTTGTGTGCCGTGCTCTGACAAGTCGTGGGAGAAATGCTTGCCATTTGCTGAGTTCTCCACAACAACAAATCATCAAGTCGGTCTTGGATGTCGCCTTTCGAGGCTCTTTATGGCAAGAAGTGCAGAACACCACTGTTTTGGTCCGAGAGTTGGTGAGAGGCAATTCTTCGCCAGACCATGATTGAAGAGGTGAAAGGCAAGTTAGCTTGATTCGAGACCGGTGAGAGAAGCTCGCCTCGTCGGAAGAGCTATGCTGATCGCCGACGCCGCGAAGTTGAGTTTTGAGGTGGGTGACTTTGTTTATCTCAAGGTCTCACCACTCCGCGGTACTCGCAGATTTCAAGTCCGCGGAAGCTAGCCCCGCGATACATCGGTCCGTTCGGATTTTTGAGAAGGTTGGTGTTGTGGCTTATCGTTGAGCTACGCCACATCTTTTCGGACATTCACGATGTGTTCCACGTGTCCCAATTGAAGAAGAGTCTTCGGGTTCCATCGAAGTTACCCAATTGGACCATCTTGATTTGCGGCTGATCTTTCGTGACGAGTATCGATCCGTATTCTCGAGGCAACCTGGCGTCACACTCAGCATCAGGTTATCAAGATGCTCAAGGTCCATGGAGCAACCATTCGAGAAGATGAAGCCACGTGGGAGCGTGAAGACCATATTCGAGCAGAATACCACAATTTCTTCGAGAAATTAGCAATCTCGAGGGCGAGATTTTTGTAAGGGTAGACGTAATATCCCGAGTATTTCTATACTCAAGCCACTTGTACATTGTACTCAAACGCCATTCAATAATACACGTGGCTTGTGTATTTTAGTGTCTTGGAGTGAACATACTTGCTTGGGATCGAGAAGAACCCTTCAACTTAAGTAATTCGCTCATAGTAAATTCGAATTAGGTTGGGCAAGTGCTCGTGACCCTATTAACTTCCAAAATACTTTGGGACAATTAGTAATCAACCCCGGACAGGCGTTAGCCGTCAAGGCCCAAGTTCAAAAGTTACGGGATGTCCTGAGTATCCGGATTCAACTCTTAATGTTCGGACAAAGTCGGAGTGTCCGGATTGGCTGGCCGAAGCGGTCCAACCGAGTGTCGGACAATGTCAGTGTCGAGTTAGTGTTCAAGACCCCAACCCGAGTCTCGGGTTGAGTCCGAGTCCGTATGGCGTGGGGTTTTGTGTATAAAGTCCCATTTAGTGGCTCCCTTCCATTCTTTCTTCTTCTACTTTGGTTTCCCCACTTCCTTGGTGTTCTCTCCACCACCCCGAGCTTCCTGAGCCACCGGCCATGACCCTCCGGTGACTCCTCCATCTCAGGTGTGCTCCTCCTCAAGTCGTCATTCCCCATCCTCCACCCGTTGCTCCTCCTCCATCTTCCTTGGAGGTAAGCTTTCTCTTAGGGTTTGATTCGCGAGGATTCTTGGGTTCTAGAGTCGTTCATGGTGGGGTTTAGGACTTAGGTTTGGATTTGGGAGGCTAAGGTTGAACTTGGATTCTAGGGTTTTGGGTGTAGTGGTTCTAGGGTTGAAAGTGGGATTTGGATTAGTGAATGTGGTATGCTTAGAGTGGTAGATCGGGTAGTGGTAATGCCGATCCAAGGGTTGATTAGGGTTGGTTAGTGGTTCTTCTGGACTAGTGTCTTTCTCGTGAAATAAGCTAGTTAGGGCTTCTCCGACTTTAGCCACGTAGGAAAGTCGTTGATCGGGTCTCAGAGTGCGTAGAGCTTGGTGGTACCTCGATCCTAGTGTTAGTTAGGTGAGATATGGGCCAAGGTGTCCGGACCTCCCCGGAGTATCCGCCATGATCCGGAGTATCCAGATGTGTGGCCGGAGTGTCAACGTTAACGATCCGGATGAAATACCGACCAGTTGTTCCCCGTCTGCATCACCGGTGAGTTTTGCAAATTGCGGTGTTTTTGTTGTTTCTTTCGCATGGCATGCATTTCGTTGTGCATTTAAATCTTTCTTCGCTAAGTTGTATTTCTTTTCGCCGTTTTGTTGCTTTGACCGATTAGAGGCTAGCGAGTCGTCACAACAACTCGAGCATCATCCGGGACATCACGAAGTGCAACAACAAGGCAAGCACTTCCTTTGACCATCTTGAAACCTATATTTCACGATGTCTACTTTGATTTCTCAAACCATATGCATTGTTTATATTCAAAGAAATTGCTAGTTTGTGGGAATGGTAGATATACCTGATTTGGTGGTTTCCCTCAATTAATTCCTGAGATCATTGATAACCTTAGTAGGGTTAGACAATTTAATAAAATGTCACTTGGGTATAAACGATTTAGTAATTGCATACGCTTAGACACTGCAATAGAGAGCAAAGTCCTTACCAAGTGCTCAAAATTATGATAAATGTAATTGGTTTTGGGAAAAGTTTAGGAAATGTGAATCGTTAAGGTATATTGGGAAAAATGTGAAGTGTCTAGTTGGTAATTAGACTTGGCGGGAGGTATAATATGTGCTCGTTAATCCTGGTGGCGGTTGGTTGGCGAGGTATGTGGAGTTCCCGCTTGAGTCACTAGAGCAAAAATATAAGGACCGAACTTGTGGCGGTTTTTGAATTGAACACGTGCAAATCACAAGCAATGGGATGGGGCAGCCTATTCTAGTACTTGAAGTGTGAGGGGATAGCCATGCTGTTGGTAGGCGAAGAGTGGACCTTTTCCTGTGTTGAGCAAAGCGCGGTGTGTGTGTCCTCACGACCCGCCGTATGCGTAACCGTGTGTGCGCTTGTACTTTTGCACAGGGGAATCGCTCCGCTTCATGTTTGTTGATACAACGGTGTACGCCTTGCTATGGGGGTAATGCGCGCGCCAACAATTCGCCGCCGCCACGATGAGTATTCCGTGGCGCGGTGGTGGTTGGCCTCTTATCGCCATAGTAGTGGATTTGTCGTCACGGTGCTGGGTGTGGCTATAACCTCAACGATGGGGAAAGAATAGATCATTCTTGTATATCGGATACCTCGTGTATCGCGTGTACTGGATGATGAGGATGCAAGTCTGAGTTGTGTTTGGGTAAAGTCGCAAACTCTCTCAGAGTATCAAATAATTCTAATCGATTAGCCCGTGCTCAGTTATGAGCAATCTTCTCTAATCATATCAAGTATAGAGATTTGGTTTGGTTTGAAAATGAAAATCTATTTCGAATCGGTATTATAAGTATGTGGTGGAATGGTACTTGATGGAATTGTGAATATGTGTATATGATTCTCGATGGGATTATGTATGGATGTCGATTCGTATCGATTCACGACCATGGATGGTGGCAGGCTGGAGCTCAGTTATTCGATATCTTGTAAATATGTTTTATTCAAATCGCTGTCTTTCAAATTAAGTATTACTTTCGATGAACTATTTTAAATCAGCTTCGCAATTAACTTGGTGTAGAAGCTTTATCTGTTGAAGTCAGGCTTTGCATTTATTTATATTTCCATACACTAAAGTCTTGCGAGTACATACGTGTACTCACCGTTCTGTCGCTAACCCTTTTCCACCTGAGAGGAAGGTAATGATGATGTCCCGGATGATGAGGCCCCCTTTTACGCGAGTGTTGCGGCTTCGTGAGTTCCCTCCCTCCGCCGTAGTCTTGTGGGGTGGTCGGGCATTTGCTGGTTGTCTTTCTTTGTTTCGCTGTCGCTTTACTTCTTTGGTTTCGTAATACTCTTGTTCAAGGTTTACACCCGATTATGTAAATTATCGTAGTTTATCCTTCCGTGCCTTGGTACTGTGTTGTTGATGCGCGATATCGACTACGCGATCCAGGATCCAAGATCGATGCGCACAGCACCGTCCGGGTCGAAGCTAAGGGGTTCGATCCGTCGATCAATTTTTAGGTTCAGATCTTGATGTCGAGGCTTCCTGTTCGTTGTTATACGGTGCTATACGCTCTGAAGACTACTGACGGGTATAGGAAGAGGGTCCTCACGGCGTTGGTATGAGCCATTGATTGCCGAGGAGGACTTAGTTAGCCTCGACGTTAGACTTAGGGACAGATTTTTCTTCTCAAAATTTATTTTTGAAGTACAAAACTCTATTTTCAAAGTGTAGAATGCTATTCTTGTCCATTCTATAGCTTTTCGCTATCTACTCTTCAAAATGAATCGATCTTAATCCAAATTCCAAAAATTTGTTTCCTTCTTCTATCTTGTTCAAAAGGATTAAGAGGAATGCGGTTTTAGCTAAGAATGGGTTAAGGATAGATGTTTGTGGTTGTAATTAGGGGTTATTTGTCGCTTTCCTGAGTTGGTTTTTGAATTGGTTCTTATGCTTCTTTGAATGAATGCTTGTAGTGTGTTTGTGTTTATGAGTGCATCCTTTGGGATCAATCATTCTGCATGATTTACAGTTAGTTGACTCAACTGTGCATTTGAGGATGCCTCCCGAAAGAGAATTCGTGCGCTTCCGGCAGCACTGATCTTGGGGAGCGTGTGATCTTGGGAGCTGAGGCCCAACGCCGTGAGTCCCACCGGTGGGTCAGTGGGGTTCGATCCCGGCTACATGCCCAGAGTGAGAGCTCCTCCACCTCCTCTGCTCCCGATATGGCTGCACTCATGTTGCGGCAGACTCAGCTCATGGAGCTGATGGTCCAGCTGTCCAGGGCAAGACCGGCGAAGCGTGAGTCGATTGTCCGGAGTTCCAACTTCGACGCGAGCTTTTCTTCAGCTCTGAGATCCGATGGAGGCGAAGTTGGCTTAGCGACATGGAGGGAAGTTGGAGTTAGTCGGTTGCACCGATGCGGAGTTGTTTGTGAAGAAGAAAGACGGCGGCACTCTTCATGTGCGTTGATTACCTGGCCGTTGAATGAGGTCACCGCCAAGAACAAGTATCCTCTCCCTCGGATCGATGATTTGTTTTGACCAATTAGGCCAGGGCTGAGAGTCTTCTCAAGATAGACCCGAGATCCGGCTATTTTCAGCTCAAGATCCGTCCGGGAGGATATCGTGAAGACCGCATTCACCACTCACGGCCTGATGCATGCGAGTACGCTTGTTTCGCTTTGGCCTCACCAATGCACCCGTACCACCTTCATGAATCGATGGCGAACAAAGTCTTCATGGAGTTCCTTGATAGATTTGTGGTGGTGTTCATTGATGACATCCTCGTATACTCTAAGGATGACGATGAGCACGCACTTCACTTGCATATGGTGCTTAGCAAGCTTGCGAGCATCGGTTGTATGCCAAATTCAAGTAAATGTGAGTTACGGCTCAAGCAAGTGGAGTTTAGGGCATGTCCCGCCGAAGGTGGGGGTAGCAAGGTTGATCCACGTAAGATACAAGACGTACTCAATTGGGAGCAGCCCGCAATGTCCCCCGAGATTCGGAGTTTTCTCGGTCTTGCTTGGGATACTATCGCCGGCTTTATCGAAATTTCTCCAAAATTTCTAAACCATTGTCGGCGCTACTCAAGAAGGAGAAGAAATATGAGTGGTCACCTGGTTGTGAGTCCGTTTCGAGGTGAAGAATAGACTCACCATCGCACCGGTTGGTCCTTCGACATTCACAAGAACTTCGATGTCTATTGTGATGCATCCCGTCTTGGACTTGGTTGTGTGTTGATGCACGAGGGCAAAGTGGTTGCTTATGCTTCTCGACAGCTAAAGCCTCATGAAGCCAATTACCCGACGCATGATTTGGAGCTTGCATTTGTTCATGCTCTCAAGCGTGGCGACATTATCTCATAGGAAACAGATGTGAGATCTACACCCACCACAAAAGTACTTCTTTTTCGCAACCAGATCTAAATTTGAGACAGCGTCGATGGCTAGAGCCGATCAAAGACTATGATCTCGGGTATTCATTACCATCCGGCAAGGCAAATGTGGTTGCAGATGCCCTTAGTCGCAAGCCGC
Organism: Rhipidocladum racemiflorum; assembly: GCA_036346355.1. Lineage (NCBI taxonomy): Eukaryota > Viridiplantae > Streptophyta > Magnoliopsida > Poales > Poaceae > Rhipidocladum > Rhipidocladum racemiflorum. The sequence continues at coordinate 63,589,219 of CM070570.1, forward strand.
ACACAGTGAATGCCTTGGTGTCGTGGCTGGCGATCTCAGCTGGTTGAAGAGTTTCAAGCTCAATCTAGAAGTGGTTGAGTATGGTTACGTTTACCTTTAGCCGTACAAACCCACTCTAGAGTCTCGTGCAGCTCAACTACAAGATGATCTTGTGATTGAGATTAGACGCCGCCTGACTGAAAATGGCGCATCTCCGTGTTTTTACGTGAAGTCCAATGGGCTGATCTTGCATGGGCAAGCAGTGTATGTCCTCGATAATGTTGAGATCAAGGGGTTGATCCTGTCCGTAAGCTCATGATACTCCTCTCTCGCCCATCCTGGCAGCACCAAGATGTACCAGGACCTTCGCAGGCAATTCTGGTGGCCAGGTATGAAGAAGGAGATCGCGGCTCATGTGGCGCATTGTGATGTGTGCTAGCGTGTCAAGGCTGAACATCAAAGGCCAGCCGGATTACTTCAGCCATGCCAGATCCCTGAGTGGAAGTGGGAAGAGATTGGGATGGATTTCATTACCGGTCTACCAGGTCCTCCACCGGGTCCGACTCTATTTGGGTGATCATTGACCGTGACCAAGGTAGCTCATTTCATTCGATTCATACCACCTGTGCAGGAGCCAAGCTAGCGGAACTCTATTTGCGAATATTGTTCGGCTCCATGGAGTTCAAAAGTCATAATCTCGATCGTGGTTCGCAGTTCACCTCCAGATTTTGGGAGAGTTTGCAGTCCATTCTTGGCACTAAGCTATCCTTCAGTACAGCTTACCATCCCCAAACTGACGGACAGACGGAAAGGGCAAACCAAACGGACAGACGGTTGTGAATGGGAGCGAGTCAGTAAGAGTAGGTACTCTCCACGGGATGGAAGGGAAAGAGGGTGCACACCGATGGGTGTGCACTCGGCAATACCGGTATGTGCTAAGCAAAGAGACATATGCATTGCATTGCATGAATGAAAATGTTTACAAGATGCTTATGAAGATGTTTATGAGATGCTTGTGATGATGTATTATAAGATGTTAATGATGTTGTTAATGAGTATTGTTATTGTTTTATTCTATTGCAATACACTTTGTTGAGTGATGAACTCACGCTTGTTGTTTGATGTTGTTTTTAGGTATCATGAGTTCGGCATACGGGAAAGGGAGCTAGCGTCACGTCTCCACCTAGTTGCACTCATCTAGACAACTACGCACCCTCATTCGTAGTTGTGATGTGTTACTTTATTGCGCTAAGCTTGGACCATGTTATATCGTGTGCTCGGTTTTATCATTATTCCTCATTGATTATGAGATGGTTAAATTGTGCTTGAGGCTTGATTAATTGCTGAAAACCTAGATTACCATGTTATTGTTGTCGTCCATTATGCTATCTTGATCTGTTAATACTGTTGATGTTTGAAACCATCGAAAAACAAAGGATATGCTGCCGAAATTTCGGTTAAGCGATTAGCGTAGTTGCTGTAATTTATTGTGAAATATGTGTTATTGGTTGCTTCTAGTATCGTTTGGGTGACATTCACGGCATACTAGGTGCGTTACACCCCGGCACCTAGTATGCCTGAATGTCACCAAACAAAGACTAAACCACATCTAAATAACACAATTTAAGGTAAATTACAGCAAAGGCACAAATGCTAAAACCAAAAATTTCGGCAGCATCTCCTTTATTTTATCATGATTTGAAGCAAAGCAATAACAATGCAAGTAATATCATAACATAAGACGTCTAAAGCAGCAATATAAATGGATATAGCAACAACATAAGACCATAATATCAAGTCCAACCACTCCTTAAACTATAACGAAGCAAATAAGAAACACAAGCGCACAATTTAATCCATACACCAAGTTTCATGGCACTATTATTATTATCATGACCCAAATGAATAAATTGTCTATAAGTGTGGAGCTACGTGTAGATGTGTAGCTAATACGCTTTCCCGCATGCCGGTTTCATGGTACCTAAAAAAAACAACATAAAATACAAGCGTGAGTTCATCACTCAGCAAGTATATTGCAATGGATCATAAAGAACAATTCAATGCCAACATCGATACATACCATACTCAACATCATGATCGAATCTTAATTTCATAGAACTCATTTCATCATCATCATCATGTATGCAATGCAATGCAATGCAAATGTCTCCTTGACGCAAATACTGGTATTGCCGAGTGCACACTCGTCGGCGTGCACCCTCGTCCCCCTTCAATCACGTAGATGGAGGGTGCCTACTCCTCGCTTCCACTCACCATGTGGGTGGAATCATGAGGTAGGTCTTACATCCATGGCACTCCGGATTAGTCATAACTTTCTCACCGACCTTATCGGACTAGTTATGACGTTCTCACCGACCGGGCCAGTTTTCATGTCATGTATGCAACATATGCCATAATCATAAACAATTAATCATTGCATAGCATCTTAATATACCATTTTCATCGTATCATGTACAAACACTAAGCATGGCAAGATAGCATAACATGGAAACAATTTGCACCTAATCAAGACAAGCAAACAAACCACATGCTTCCCATTCCAATACACTTGCCTTAACCGCGGGCAACGGATTGGCGAGAGGATGAGGGCACCCCCGGGGTCACACCACCTGCACATAAGTACCACATACTCAAAACATGCCCACAAAACAGTACATACTCGCTCATCTACCCCGATTACGTAACCTACTCCCGAAAACAAAAAACATAGAATCTGTCCCCCCGGGACAGCAGGCTTCAATCTAGCATAACTTGAGTTCTAAGTCTACAAATCGAGTAAAAGAGTACATCATCGCGAAGCTTAGGAAATTTCCTAACTTTTTCTAAGTATTGGGAAAAGCTGGTTCGGCCTCTAAAATTGTTTAATCTACAAAATATTGCGGTCTGTCCCAATTACGTTACAGATTTGAACCCGTTTGGTAAAACGACCATAACTTTCAAAAGGCTGGGCAGAATTGGACGTTCTTGGTGTCCACTGAAAGGTATTGAAGTTACCTACAACTTTATCAACAGGTGTCTGACCAAATTCCGAATCTAAGATCGCGAAAACTCAAACCCGAGGTCGAGTGCACAATTTGCCCAAAACAGAGAACATGGCAAACTCTAGTTTTCATCCAATCTACCCAATCGCAGCACCACCACTTGATCTAAAATCATCGAAACACCCTCTACCACAGCACCTAGACCAACCCCAGGGATCTCCTATCACCATACTTTAGCCCGACGAACGATGAACCGATGAAAACTCCTCCCGGTCGTCCGATCTCCTTCCACGCGCCAATCCCGCCGGATCTTCTCGTTTGGAGCTTCCCAACAGCGAGGACAATGGTATGGAAGGGCGTGGCAGCAAGGGGAGGGGTTGGAACTCGCCTAGGGCCTGCTAGAGGAGGTGGAGGAGGAAGGGGAAGGGTGGAGGCGCAAGGGGGTGGAGGGGGAGGAGGCTAGGGTTGTGTGGGGAGGTGGAGGGGTGCATATGGGGAGGGGGCGCACAAAGGGCTAGGGCAGCAGGGTTGCTATCCTAGTCCACCTCCACATGGCCCAATTGTGTCCCACCTTCGGCCCAAATAGACCCCCCAATGCCCGAACTCCCCCGGAAGGCCCAATTCCCCTCCGGAAAGCCCAAATTCTCCCCCGAAAAAACCCAAACTCACAGAAAAGGCCCAAAAACATGACACCAAAGTCGTACCTTAATACCGACATCGAAAAATGACTCATATCGTCATTCCATAGTATCACACGGGGTGTTACAGTTGGTATCAGAGCGGGCTTCAGATCCGTGGTCCTTGAACTTTGTGAAATACCATAGGGTCAACTAAAATTTTGATTTGGGATAACCTAGAAACATGGCTTAGGTTATACTTAAAATTTTGCCATATGATAGCTACATTAAAACTTGTGTAAGTGGAATAATTAATTTGAAATTTGACACACTGTGATGCACAGTAGGAAAAGGGTATGGGTATCGTTGCTTTACGCTTAAATGTTGAATTTAAGCTTTGATGTTGAATGCTACATTTGATAATGTATGTTGTTATGTTTATGAAAGAATTGATTGAGTTGCTATATTTGTGATTAAGTGAATTGTGGTGCCGAAGGGTTTCGGTCACCTTTTGTTCATAGTAAGGGTGTGGTTTGTCGGTGTGGCCGGTTAGAGCCATCACCGAAGGATGACTAATAACCTCCCGAGGGGGAGAGTGCTTGACTTTTCTGTCATAGATCGGGAAGTTGGTTGAAGTTAAATAGAAGAGTTGGGGGTAGACCCTTTCGGATTTTCTTGACCGTTTCGACGATCGGTTTTGGTTGGTTTTCTTGGCCTTAGTTGATTGAAATCAAAGGAAAAGTGTTTGGTATTGGATTTTCGTGGATTGTTCCTTCGGCGGTTCTTGGTTTTGCCTTCTTTGGCTGAAGACAAAGAAGAAAAGTTTAGTGTTGCGCCTCTTTTGGTCGCCATCGGCTTTGACGCCCGGTTTTGTTGGTTGCTTTATGGAGAAAGTTATCGATTTATTTTTGTGTTTGTCTTCCTCCGAGGTTAAAAAGAGTTATTGTTGTGTTGCGCCAGACCTGGTTGTAAGGGTTGAGGTTCTGTGTCTTTGTAAGAGTAAGAGGTACTTGATCCTGTCGGTTTACTTGCTTGGGAAATCATCTTTGAAAACCCTCTTCTTTCGTGGAAGTTTGGAGTTTGGTGTTTAATTGGAAGAGCTTTTGCTACCAATGTTGGAATTTGAGATCTCTTGTATTTCTGTTTGGGTTTGGTTTTTCTTTGTTGCTTGGAAAGAAGAAATCGTTTATCGGTGTTCGTTCTTGTTCTAGAGCTGTGGTTTTCTTTAAAGTTGGGGTTGCATCCTGTTTGTCAAGGGTAGGTGACCCATGAAGGTGTTTAGAAATCTTATGTATGTGTTATGTAGTATGTAACAATGTGGTTTATGGAAATGATATACTTCTAAGTTAATTTGTGAGTTGAAGCAATTAAATGTAATTGTTATCTTGAGCTTAAGATTAAATAAACATCTAGTGTTGTAGATTACTCTATAGCGAGAATCTGTTGCTTGGTTTTAAAGTGCCCATGACCATTGACAGTGTTCAAAGCTTTAAATCTTGATGCGTAATTAGAACATTAAGATGATGTAAACTACTGTTAATGTAATAGTAAATTGGTTGGTTATTTAAAGACTTTTTTAATATGAGGTCGGTAGAACAATTTAATTGTGATGGTGATCGACCCTAGCATGATAGTTGACTAGAATTATTATACTTGCTAGTACGAACTATTGAAATAATTAGAAGGATGTAACTGTGTTCCTGAGATGCTGGTATCGATGTCAATTGGAAAGATATATGTTTTGTTGTTTGATGATGTTTTAAGAGCATCGTGATGGTCTAACTTATTAAATTTATTTTAATAGTTGGAGTATGTTGTGTAGCGGCAATTTTGTTATAACCTATGTATAGGGTAGCTAAAAGCAATGTTGTTGTTTTATGATTATGCCCATTCATTGATCTTGATGACTTAGTAATCGTGGTAATTGTTTAGATTACTTGTTGAAAACCATGGTTAAAATGGAGGAAATTGTAACATGTTGTGATGGAGTGAACCTTGGATAATTAACATGATGTAGAATTTTATCCTTAATGAATGTATATCTTAGAATCATATTTACGAACTTTGTCTTGTAGAGATAATATATACTTGTTGAAGTCATTTATTAATTGAATAAGTTTCGATTGTCGAGATGTTGACGTATGGGTGGTATGAAGTTGTAGGTTGATCATGCCGAACGATTTGTGAAGTAGTACGCTTTAAATTTAGAATAGGATGTTATATGATATGATGGTCCATGGGGATCATGATGAGGTAGTCTTGGTTGGATGTATTTTTGATAAGCACCATAAAATTTATTTATAATTATTGGGAAAGGTAATAAGATAAAGAATTTGTTTTGTAGTTTTTAAATCTTGATGGGCCTACTCAATGAGTAAATAGGGAATACTGAAGTCTTTAATGGAAAGCGTAGTGGAACACTAGAGATGGTTGTATTTATGCTGAGCTTATGTTTAAAATTTATATGGAATGGTTTGTTTGGTTGATACTTTGGTTGAATGCTTTTGGTTAAGGTATTTTTTATGTTGTGTTTCAGAGCTTCCCTAAACTTAGAGTGATTGTTCCCAAATATGGGTTAATTTCGGGGTTGGGAAATGAGGATAAAAGAATGAATAACCTTGAAGTAATTTGTGGAGGTTCTGGAATGTTTTATTCCATTAAATAACGTCATTCATTCGTCTTTGCTAAGAAAATTAGCTTAAGTTATGGATGCAAAATTTATGCTCAAGGATGTATGATTGGATTGCGTTCGTTAGTTTTCAAGGATGAGTTATCGGTTGCATTGTTGGTTAAAAGAAGTTCTTGATTTGGAGATTTTTATTTCACCAGTTTGTCTGGAGAAAGATTTGATTAAAATGGGTGAGGTGTGGTGGATGCTTCTTAAAGATGATTCTTATGATTGTTTCATAAGTGACTCTTGCTGGTAAAGCCGTCTTTGTCGGGAAATGAGTTTTCCTTTTCCCTTAAAAAATAAAAGTTGTTGTGTGGAGGTGCTTGATTCCTTGATCGGTTTCATCTTTCCGAAATGCTTGGCTTTGGATAAAAGTGAGATGATTTGTTTTGGTAAAAGTGAAATGCATTTGTAGAAGGCTTATGCGATGTTTCGCTTTTATAATGGAGTTTCTCCCCGAGATAAATTTTGGTGCCTTTGTTTATGGAGTTCCTGTTCCAAGTTGAGTTCTTATGTATATGAATTTTAGCGCCTGGGTTTAAAGGTGATGATTGTCATTCGTTGTGTTAAAGAGAATTGAGATTTCTTTTGCGTTCAAGCCGGTGATAAGAAAATGAATGTTGATGTTTATGGTTGAGTATATTCAAGGATTGTACTCTTTGCCCTGGCCCTTGAGTAGAAGAATGTGAAGGCCAAACCTTCTTAGAAAGGGTGAAGGACCATGTGGAGGTCCGTCCATATTTGTGATGAGTATTTGACTTTATTTGAGCAAGGTGTGCTCGTGTTTGAGTTTGATTTGAATCAGAAGTCAAAAGGAAGCAATTTGGGTTGTGTTGGTTTCTTGTGGTACTACCAGCTTTTGGCTGGCGATAGAACCGACTGATGAATGAGATATGATTAATTGTGAGCATTTGTGATGTTCATTGCATATTATTGGACAATGCTATGTGATGGTTTTCCTTGTCTTTGATGGTTGCAGGACGATGGTGCTAGGTCATGGTGAGGCGGATGATGACCGGGACTAGGCGAGGTGCGTCGGAGGTCCAGACGGTTGGAGATCGCTGGAAGATGATCTAAGATGGAGTCCGTGCAAGTCAAAGAAGATAAGGAAAGGGGATGTTACTAGCTAGATACCACGAGGATCGATGAGGGCCGTTGGATCGCGGTCTAGTTGATAGGATAGCGGGTCTAGTAGTATGCTTTGAGAACCATGCAAAGAAAACCCATTATGTGTGTAGGGTTTTGGGTGTCCCTTGCATGGTGGAGTGAGTGGGTTAATCCTAGCCCTTGGTGGAGTGCTCTAGGGTTTGGGACTCATCCAAGAGTGGTAGGTGGCCCAAGAGTAGTATAAATAGAGGGGTGGAGGGAGGCCTCCATGCCCATTCATTCTTTGAGTTGTTGTGTTGCTCCTTTGAGCTTTGCCCACATGAAGTGAGGCTTTGTAATCACACATCTCTGAATGAAATAGAAGTTCCAAAAGCCAAATTTATTTTCTCGCAATTTAATTCTTGCAATTTACATTATGTCTTTACTTTCGGCATTTACTTTCATGTATTAAATTCAGCATTTACATTCCCGCATTTACATTTATGATTGCTGGATTTTGTTCTTGACTTGAGCGATTCACATTCACCTCCTTCTATACTCTATTCGGATCTTCGCTCAAGATCGAGTTCATTTGCCAAAGTTTGTATGCTGCAAGAGTTTATTTGTCAAGTTTCTATCAAGATCGCGAATCTGTCCAGAACTTGTTCTTCGCGCAGCAGTCAGTCTTTGATTTTTAGAAAACTCTAGAAAAATTCTTTTTTGAATGATTCTTGCTGGAGAATGTGCATGACTCATATATACATCTGTGGAAAAATTTTGGAGTCCATTGATTGCACTGTTTGGGAGCTATGGGGTGAAAACCGAGCCCCAAATTTCCTGATCGAAGTTCCTAACTGTCTGTAGTCCGTGATTTTTCATGATTTTTATAGAAGGTTTTTGGAGGTGATTTTTGGTGGAATTATTCATGACTCATATTTTCATAAGGTGAAAAATTCCCAAAAAGTTTAGAGCAATAGAAATCCACTAACCACCTGCTCCAAGTGGGGACCACTCCTGAAAAATCTGTTTTTGCTTTTCTAAAAGAGGCTTTTTGGTGATTATGCTTGATCTCTTTTAGAAAAGAAATCTTTGAATTAATTCCTCTTTATTTTGGACACTTAACAACCAGGATTGTGATTTACAAATCCCTCACATGATTCATTGTCCTCATCCATGCAAACTCGGGATACACATAGTTGTCGAGTCGTTCCGATTTTTGCGGGTTTCGCGAATTTGAAGAGCACCGGTTTCCTTGCGGGATTGTTTTGAGTACTTTGAGTGGGGCAAATTTTATTTGGGATCATTCACCCCCCCTCTGATCGCCATCTCGGTCTTTCAAAGGGAAATCTGGTCTGGGTTGTTAATGACCTAAGTTATTAGGTGTTGCTAGTGGCTGATCGTAAATAGTTTAAAAGTGAAGAGTAAATGAAGGTTGTGTATGACTCAATTCAAACCTTCTTGGAGAATTGTTTCGTTGATGTGTTCCTCGGTAGGGTTGATTAAATTATTAGTGGACCACTTGGTGGTTGGTAGTAATTGTTTTTCCTTTTCGAAGTGTATTGGATCTTTCTGTCGCTAGGCTATGAGCGAGTTGTGTCAAGCGAAGTGCATTGTTCAGTTGTTTTTGTTTTTGAGGGTTTTAAAGACCCTGGTTATAAAGTAGGCTTTTCCTTTCGGTGGTATTGGTGGGTATTGGTCCTTTTGTAAAAGGTCAATCTCTTGTAAGAGATAGGAGTCGGTGTTTTGTTTGTTTTAGAGACTTTCTTAGAGCGATGTGTCTCACTTGGTTCGCGTCATCTTGATTGCGATGAACTGTGGTAGAGAGGTTGAGACTGGATTGTACAGTTTCACGATCGGGTTGAAGAGAGAAGTGGGAGGTTAGATTCCAGATTGATACTAGATTCACCTAAAATGGGTGTCTTTGGTTTAAAAAGGGGATTGTTCGTGTTAGTGCCCAATGAAAGTTTTGTTGGCCTATCTCTCGGATCTTCCTGAGTTGTTGCCTTGGGTGCAAGGTGATTGCTAGAAGAGTAAAGTTCTGCGGGTTTTCAAAATCAAGCTATCGGTAGAGCCGTTGGTCTTCAAACCTAAGCGTCTTGTCATCGTGTCTCGTTCAGTGTAGTTCCAGTGGTTTTATTTAGAGAGAGAAGCGACCTGGGAGTTGAAGTCTCGTGGGTGCGAGCAATACCCAGAGTTATTCTTTTCAGGTTTGAAGCATGAAAACTTGGTTTCTTTCTTTTATTTGTTTGTATAGTGGCGTGTCCTGGATTCAAGGTCGAATCCTGTTAAGGGGGAGAGAATGTAACATTATGGAACGTGACAATATAGTTTGTGGCATTACGGTATGAGGTTATATCGTGTTTTCGGGCCATTTCTGGGTGTTTGGGCCTTTCCGGGGGAGTTTGGGCCTTGGGGGAATCAGTTTGGGCCTTGGGGGATTTAGTTGGGCCATAGGTGGGGGTCCCCGGCCCATGTGGGGGAGGAGGTGGGCAGCCAAACCCACCCCCATGCGCCCCTCCCACTCCCCCACCTTTGGGCCGGCCACCTCTTACCCTTGCGCCCCCACCTCTTCCCCTTGCGCCCCCTCTAGGATTTCCCCCCAAAGACGCCACCTCTCCTCCCCCATAGCAGCCCCTCTCCTTCCCCTTCTCCGGTGGTCATCGCTGTCCCGCGTGGAGATTCCTCCGTCCGGAAACCTCCTGCGTTTCGCTGCGAATACGAATGAAGGAGCGTCCGGAAGGAAGAAAGGATCTCGTCGTCGTTCGATTCTCCAAGAAGAGGTAACGATTCGCGGTTCTTTTGTGGTGGTCAAGGTGCTGCTAGATGGTGTAATCCATGCATATAACTCTCTTTTACGTGCTGTGATTAGATGGGTTAAGTTGAATTCTAGATCTGTCTCGCGAGTGGCTCTCAGCCAGGTTTGACAGCCGGCGTTTGGATGCGTTTTTGAGGATTTTAGATTCATGTGTTTGATGGGCCGACTGTTACAAAAGTTGTAGGTAATTCAATTACCTTTAATTTGACACCAAAAACGTTAAATTCCATTTAGCTATTTAAAATTTATGGCTGTTTTACCGAGCGCTGTCCAATCTGTAACGTGATTGGGATAGATTGTGTTCAACTGTAGATTAGAGGATTTTAGAGGCCGAATCAGTTTTCTCATATACTTAGAAAAAGGTGGGAAATTTCCTATGGTTTGAGAAAATGTAATCGTTTACCTGATTTGGAGTTGTAGAACTCAAGTTATACTTGTTGGAAGCCTGCTGCCCCATTGGACAGATTCTCTGTGTTTTGGGTTTTAGGAGTGGGTTGCGAAGTCGATGTAGATGATTGTTCTTGTATTATTTTGTGGGCATGTTTTGAGTGTATTGTACCTATGTGCAGGTGGTGTAACTCCGGGAGTGCCTTCCACATCTCGCCACTCCGTCCCACGCGGTTGAAGGCAAGTGTATTGGGATGGTTTTGGAATTGGGTGACCAAATAGCTTCGTAGCATTGCAATAATACTATATGATGTGCTAAATTGCCATGTTTGATCCTTGCTTGTGATATGATGAACATGATTAGTTAATGGTTGTGCAATTGTTATATTGAGTATTTATGCAAGTTAAATCATGTTATGGCATATGCATTTATAATGGAAGAGGCGTCCCATTCTGATGCGGGCCTCTGTATTCACACGTAGTGAACACGAAAGACCTATCTCGTAGTCCCATCCACGGTTGTGAATGGGAGCGAGTCAGTAAGAGTAGGCACCCTCCACGGGATGGAAGGGAAAGAGGGTGCACACCGACGGGTGTGCACTTGGCAATACCGGTATGTGCTAAGCAAAGAGACTTGTGCATTGCATTGATGTTGAAAGCTACATTTGATAATGTATGTTGTTATGTTTATGAAAGAATTGATTGAGTTGCTTTACGCTGGCACCATGAATGGTTTCGGTCACCTTTTATTCATAGTAAGGGTGTGAATTGTGCTATGTTTATGAAAGAATTGATTGAGTTGCTTTACGCTGGCACCAAGAATGGTTTTACTGCTCCAATCTCATGCCTGGTCTTCCTATCCTTTCCAGGTGAAAACCCGTTGTCTCGGTTTCTTGGACTAAACCTTCACCGGACTCTAACGCGGACCAAATCGGGGAGCTTATGGACATCATCCATCAAATGAAGAGTGCTGGACTACGTGGGGTTGGTATTGCTACCAGCTTTGCCATTCGCCATGTTCAACCGATCAAGGAACGAGTCCACCCGGGGTTCGAATATATGGGGAGGTCCGACCCCACTTGAGAGTTGTCTGCAAGGGTCCCAGAGGATGTATTGGATGGGCGGTTGAACAATTTTTTTGCTCCTGGCACCCTGCTAGATTGCGATGTATGCTCGAAGTCCTTTCGTATGGCGCACCCTCCTCTGGTAATCGTCGAACTCCCGACTGAGTTTCCACTTCTTTGGTCTTAGCTGCTCTAGCCTGAATGGCTCCCCTTTTTCCTTTGCAGGGATGGGAAGTTTTCTTTTCTGATGCACCAGTCCCTGGATATCCTGACTATCAGGGGCACAGACTAGGGAAGTCCGGTCAACTTTCATCCGAGGAAGTTTCCGAAGAGGTGGAGACGGTAGTGCCGGCAGCTCCGAGCCCCCAAGACCACGTTGTCCTCCCAGGAGATGTTCCTCACCCAAGGGCGGGCTTGAAGCGGTCAGCCCCGTCTTCCCCCATTATGCCGAGTGTGAAGAGGGGAAGAAGAGCGACTGGGTGTGATTCTTCAAGTCCTCCTGCCTCCCCCACAGTCCCGCGCGACGACCCGACTGACGTGCCGAGTGCGGGGAAGGGAAAGGGGGGCCGCACAGGGATCCTCGGTCCCCCAGGCCGCCTCTAGCACTCCGTGTGTCGGTCTGACCATTTAGGAACCTTCGAACCAACCTCCGGCGCAGCCCAACCCACAGAGTGAAGATCCGGGCTTGGGGGGTGCACCTTCGGGTAGTGGCCCGTCTCCTCGGGGCGGACCGGGACTGAAGATAAAAAGATCCAAAAGGTAATCTATTGTTTCACTTCCTTCATCATTCCCTGTTGGTCTTGCCATGGCTGGCTTCTGATTCTTTTGCTTATGCTAGACGACCGTCGACCGACATCCCAGTGGGTACGCCAATTGGAACTCCTCAGGACCTTGATCCCGAGGATGTCTCCCATTTGGCCGAGATGCCTCCTTCGGGTGCGGATGCTCCAGGAGACGCCGAGGTCCTTCTTGAGGTTGCTCCAGCCGGACCTTCTTCCCACGAGCACTTGCCGCAGTCGGAGAGTGAAGGGATGCAGGGGCCGGCCAAGGCTTCTCATGTGGAGGAGATTCCTCGCTCGACAAAATGCGCTGAGCCCGCTCTCATGTTGGGCACCTAGGACAGTGAAGAGGAGGAATGGGACACCTTTGACGATGGTGCCGAGGAGCAGGAGATGGAGGAGCTCCACGAGTATTTTGCCAAATGTTCTCGACTAATCCATGTAGGTTCCTGGCGCTACCCTGATCTTTTGCTTCTTCATGCTGCCTTTTTTACTCCTTTTTTTGTCATCCCTAGACTCTGGGGGGCCGTTTGAGGAAGAAGATGGATTTCTTGCGGCGCGCCCTTCCTTCCATCAAGACGGGCAAAGAACACAGGGACAAGCTGGCGGAGGTTTGGAATGAACGCACCCTGGAGTTGCAGCGGTTTCGTGCTGAAGTGCAGTCCCTTACCCTGGAGAATCTTGCCGTGACTGGCTCCCTCCGAGGTAAGCTCTTCTTCTGGCCGACTGGTCTTCGTAGTCTTCTGTCTTCTGACTTGCCTGGCTTTCTCAGCTAGGGACGCCGCTATTGCGAAACTCCAGCTTCAACTTGCTGCGTCGGAGGAGCAGCGTAAGTCATTGGAGGAGAAGTCCCAGATTCTTGAGGAAAAACTCAAGGCTACAGAGAGTCGTGAGCGCCAGGCCAAAGCCGGGCAGGAGAGGCTATCGGGGGAGCTTGAAGGCACAAGTCCGATTCCTCCCTTTTTCCTTTTTTGGTAGTTCGCAGGGTGTCCTGGATTGCTGACCTATTCTGCTTGCAGAGCACCGGCGGAGGGCACGGGCACAATTTGACGACCTTGAAGGGAGGATTCAATGTGCTGATGCACTGCGCTTAGCTCTCTAGCAAGCTTCCGAGTCGGTGCTAACTTTCCTGCATCCTTCCGACCCGAGCAGTGGAACCCAGGCCCTTCAACGCCTAAGGGCAAGTCCCGAGAGACTCAGGGCCCACGTAAGGGAGATAGCGATCGTGAGCTCCAATCAAGTGTTGGTGATCGTGAAGTCGTTATATCCCCGAGTGGAGCTTGAGGCCATCAAGGAGGGTTTTGCCTGCACCGTGGATGATGAGCAAGCCGCTGTTCTTCTAAAGGAAGTTGAGGATGTCTCGGAGACTCTAGCTGAGAACTTAGACTTAAATCTTGTATAATCGTGTGCAAAACTGGAGCTTGAAACTCGTTAACTGGGAGTGTATGTATATTTTGCTTGGTGTTTTCCTCCCTAATTGATGAGTTAGTAGCTTGGCGCGTCTCCCGACTGGGCCTCGCCCGAGTATCTTTGTCCGACCCGAGTGCTTTGTCTAAATGGTGAGGCTTCTGAGTGCTTGATAAGTTAGCAGCCTGGCGTCTCTTCTGACTTGGGATGTTGCCCGAGTTCCTTTTCTCTCATGTCGATGCTGAAACCAAAGAGAGACAACTTAGTGGGATAGTGAGCTTTCACTTATTAAGTGTTGTGGCCCCTGGGCCGGATAGTTTAAATCGGGGACTCATGCATGTGCAAACATGCACTTATTAAAGTGTAGATCCCGACTTACTGCCTAGTTGGGTGACAACTAGGTCGTAAGACAAGAGAAAATAATCTTAATTGAAAGTAGGAGGGACTTATGCACGTGCAAACATGCACTCATTATGTGTAGCCTCCGGCTTACTGCCGGGGTGAAAAATGGGCAGAGATAGTGCGCGGTTAGTCGAACCAGGCTCGAAATTGGTGCCAGGCCGCTTTGGTCTCCGCCGCCCTCATTAATCGCGGACCTCCTCAGCCGTTCCCCGTCTCCAGCTCTCTTGCTTCCCTTGTCTTTCTTCTCTCCGCACCCTACGATGGCGCACTTCCATGACCCCTAGTACACAGGGCTGCCCCACGAGGAGGAGTGGAGGGCTTTCGTGGAAGCCATGGCCGAGGCAGCGGAGATGGAGGCCGTCGATCGCGATGCCGCCACTGTCGATGCATTGCTTCAGGTCGTCCCTTGGCTTTTCAGGGTGAGGGACGCCCTCATTGAGGCGGTTGGTCGTGTGTGTCGCGGTGAGGCCTAGGAAAAGAAATAAAAAAACTACATGTAATTTTTTTACTGTAATATATAATGAAATGAATGAAACTCTATCTTTCTTCTGCATCGCTCTGTGCACATATTTTTTCAATTTAGCGCCGTTTTTGAATTCGTCCAAGTGCCGTATCCTTTGTCACTTACGCGTTCCACCCGACTAAACCCAGCCCCCGAGTGCCGGTAGTTCGCTAGTTGCTATTCTTCCTGGGCACTCTTTTTGCGGGGGATTCGGGCTTTATCGTACACAGTTTTGTGTTTTCATGAATTAGAATTTAAACGTGCTTGGAAGTCTTTGCCGACGCCTCAAGGAAAAAGGGAGTGCTAAGGAAATTTCTAGGCAGGGTAACCTCACGAAATGTTTCATTTATAATGATGCAATAAGGACACAAGGTTTAAGCATAGTGACGAGTACCCATACCACGGGTACCCCCATCAGCCCGGAAGCACGAACGGGCTGACCTATCACGGCGGAGGCCCGGCACCACCGAAAGGTACTTGGGCCGCAGGGAACGAGCCCCGACCTGTGCGGGGCCGACCCCGGACGGTCGGCGGACTCCGGTTCCGGGCGGTCGGCATGCGCCGGCCGCCTAATATTGAAGCTCAAGCTCCACCTGCGCACGAGCCAGCAGGGCCCACGCCAGTGTCGCGTCGCCTTGTGCGCAGCTGGCCCCTCGACATCCGTGCAGGTAGGCGGCTCCTTCCCAAGGCTGTCAGAAGAGCCACCGAAGAAGTCAAGCCCCCGTCCCGTCGCCTGGCACACCGCAGAGGAGTACGCCCACTCCCGAGGCCAAAGCAAAGTCAAGCGCCATTAAAGCCACCGAGGCTGACAAGAGCACCACGCAACACGCCACCCTGACAGCACTACGCAAGACTGTACGCCGCAGAGCCACCAACCCTACCTCGGGGCCAGGCGGGGTTGGTCGGACAAGACAGCTTGAGACCTCAAGGCGTGCACCCCTCTCCTCGTAGTCTTCCCAACTCCCGTGTAACCTGCCTCCTCCGTCTATATAAGGAGAGGCAGGGCCGAGAAGGAGGCGCGGAGAAAAGAGAAAACAGTCTCCTAGGTAGCCTCGACTCCCTAGCAAAAACCTCAAGGGGATCGGACAGCCGACCGTCCGCCTCGCTTGTACACCCCTTGTCCGTCTCCCAAAGATCAATACATTCACACCGCACGAACTGGAGTAGGGACATTCGGCCCGAACCAGTATACATCCTCTGACTCCTTGAGTCGACCATTCGGGGAGAGGGAGCGCGCGACCCCATCCGACCATAAATTCGTATTGCCGGTGCACGAAACACCGACACATAGAAGCGACGTAACTGTTCTATGTTCCAGGTGTTGCTGATGACTTCACTGTCTTCTCATTTAAGCCGATAAGTCCTAGGCTGTACCACTTCATTGACAATATAGGGACCCTCCCAACTCGGGGAAAGCTCGTGCTCGCTCTTCTAATTTCTTCTTAGAACCAGATCTCCTTTGGAGAAAGCGTGCCCCCTAACATTGTGGTCATGATAGCAGTGCAAGCCTTGGAGGTATCTGGCCGACCGGATCACAGCTACATCCCTTGCCTCTTCCAACTGATCGAGGTTGTCCCGTCTGCTTTCTTCTGATTTATCCTCGTTGCGGTTCCGAACCCTTGGGGATCCGAATTTCAACTCGGTAGGTAAGACTGCCTCAGACCCATATCCCAGAAAAAGGGGGACTGCCCGGTTGCTCGACTGGGAGTGGTTCTGAGCACCTAGAGTACCAAGGGCAATTCCTTCACCCATCGGGTGGCATAAGGGTTAAGGCGATCGAAGATCCTTGCTTTCAGTCCTTGAAGCACCATGTCGTTTGCTCGTTCAACCTGTCCATTGCTTCGCGGGTGCGCCATGGAAGCAAAATAGATTTTAATTCCCAGCTCCTCGCATCAATCCTGGAACTCTTCCTCTCTAAACTGGGTGCCATTATCGATGATGATTCTGTTCGGCGTGCCGAAGCGAACCACAATTTCCTGGAAGAACTCCTTGGTTTTTGCTGCTGTTATGGTGGCAAATGGCTTGGCTTCGATCCACTTTGTGAACTTATCCACAACGACGAAAAGATGTGTAAATCCGCCTTTCGCTTTTTTCTGCAACTCTTGAGCCGGCATGTGGATTTGCCGAGCAAAGAATTGGCAGCCTTCACAGGTGCAAACGATGCCTTCTGCATCTGTTACTGCAGTCGGCCAGAAGAAACCTTGGCGGTAAGCTTTTCCGACTAGGGTTCTTGAGGCCGCGTGGTGTCCGCAAATTCCTGAGTGGATTTTCTTGAGGAGATCCTTTCCTTCTCGCTCCGAGATGCAACGTCTGAGCATTCCGGAGGCACTCTTCTGGATGAGCTCCCCCTCGATGACTGCATAGCTTTTACTTCTGCGCGTGATGCGTTCCACTTCAGTGCGATCTTTTGGGAGTTCATCTTTTGTTAGGTAATCTA
This sequence comes from Rhipidocladum racemiflorum, assembly GCA_036346355.1. Lineage (NCBI taxonomy): Eukaryota > Viridiplantae > Streptophyta > Magnoliopsida > Poales > Poaceae > Rhipidocladum > Rhipidocladum racemiflorum. The sequence goes on from CM070570.1 coordinate 63,606,367, forward strand.
GGTAAGGTCTTGTCCAATCAGGGCTGATGACCAACACCTCTGCGTCAGCTGAGGGGGACACCTTCCCGTCTTTTTGGCGCAAGGTAACTGAGGGCTTGTGAAGTTCTTCCGCAAAAATGCCCGCTGGCACGTCTGCCCGACTGGAACCCAGTTTGGCAAGCTCGTCGGTGACTTTGTTATCTCATCTGAGTACATGGGATAGCTCCAGTCCGTCGAACTTGTCTTGCAATATGTGCACCTCTTGACAGTACGCAGTCATCACATCGTTAACGCACGACCAATCCTTTTGTACTTGGTTGATCATGAGCTGGGAATCCCCGTGAACCGCCAATCATCGGATTCCGAGTGATCTGGCGATACGGAGCCCATGGATGAGTGCTTCGTATTCGGCGGCACTGTTTGACGCTTGGAAATGGATCTGCAAGACATACTTCAGCTTTTCTCCTTTCGGGGATGTGAGCACAACGCCAGCCCCCGCGCCACGAAGCATGGGAGAACCATCAAAGTGCATTATCCAGTACTCGAGCTCTTTGCTGGTCGATGGACTCTGTAGTTCCGTCTATTCGGCGGTGAAGTCGACGAGTGCTTGTGATTTTATGGCAGTGCGTGGCTTGAACACAATTTCAAAGGCTCCAAGCTCAGGTGCCCACTTGGCGATCATCCCGGTGGCTTCCCGGTTGTGAAGTATATCTCCGATCGGAAAAGAAGTAACCACCAAAATCGCATGTTCCTGGAAGTAATGTTTGAGCTTTCGGGAGGTGATCAGCATGGCATAAATAAGCTTCTGGATTTGCGGGTATCGCACTTTAGATTTGCCCAATACTTCACTGATGAAGTAAACCGGACGTTGTACCTTCTGCTGGTGCCCGTCTTCTTTGTGCTCTACGATAATTGCTGCGCTAACCACATGGGTCATCGCGGCTATGTAGAGCATGAGTGGTTCCTCCGGCAACAGGGATGCCAGTACCGGGGGTTTTGTTAAAAAAGTTATGAGATCCTCGAAGGCTTGTTGTGCTTCGGTGGTCCACTCAAACTGGTCTTGCTTTTTCAGGAGTTTGAAGAACAGTGTTCCCCGCATCCCTAAGCGAGAGACAAATCTGCCGAGTGCTACCATGCACCCTGTAAGTTTCTGGACATCCTTTTGATTTGCTGGTGGCTTCATCTTCAGGATGGCATTGACTTTTTCCAGGTTTGCCTCAATGCCCCGGTGGGATACGATGAACCCGAGAAGCTTTCCCGAAGGGACTCCGAAAGTACACTTCTCGAGATTTAGTTTCATCCGGTAGGCCCTTAGGCTTTTGAATGTCTCGGTCAAGTCAGAGATAAGGTCTCCTTTCGACCGAGAATTAACCACAACATCGTCCACGTAGGCCTCCACGTTACGTCCGAGTTGATTATGAAAGCACCGTTGTATCGCACGCTGATAAGTTGCGCCGGCGTTTTTCAACCCGAATGGCATCGTGACATAGCAAAAAGCTCCGAATGGCGTGATGAATGAAGTTTTGATGCAGTCTTCCTCCTTAAGGCTGATATGGTGATGCCCTGAGTAGGTGTCCAGAAAACTCAGGAGCTCACAACCAGCGGTGGAATCTACAACTTGGTCAATGCGAGGTAACCCAAAAGGATCCTTAGGATATGCTTTGTTGGGATCGGTATAATCAACACACATGCGCCAGCTTTTATTCTTTTTGCGAACCAGAACCGGGTTCACTAACCAGTCGGGATGATACATTTCTCTTATAAAGCCTGCAGCTAGGAGTTTAGTGATCTCCTCTTTAATCGCGTCACGACGGTCTTGAGCGAAACGCCAAAGCCGATGCTTGATTGGTTTTGCGTTCTGGTTTACATTTAGTGCGTGCTCCATCACCTTCCTCGGAACACAGGCATATCTGACGGCTTCCAAGCGAAGATGTCCTGGTTTGCCTGGAGAAAGGTGATGAGCGCGCTTTCCTATTCCTGACCAAGCCCTGTCCCGATCAAAACCATTTTAGCTGGATTGGATGGGTCGAGTGATATTTACTTGACCTCTTCGCCAAGTTGGATCCCTGCCTTTGCTTGTTTCTTGGCTGGTACATCTTCGTCCTGCGAAGCAAATGCCGCCAGCCGGAGCTTTTATAAGTTGGCTGATGCTCGCAAGGTCTCAGCCAGCTCGCAACTCTCCTTGTCGCATTGGAAAGACTGTCGTACGTCTCCCTGGACCGTGATGACTCCCTTGGGTCCTAGCATCTTGAGCATTGAATAAGTATAATGCGGTACTGCCATGAATTTTGCCAGGCCGGGTCTTCCCAAGATGGTGTGATACGCCGTCTTGGGAATCGGCTACTTCAAAGTTCATGTACTCCGTCTTGTAATTGTCTTTCGTGCCGAACGTAACGGGCAAAACAATCTGCCCGAGTGGCACAGAAGAAGTCCCAGGAATCACTCCATGGAACGGTGATGGACTCTGCTTGAGCTCGGTCCGTGGTATCTTCATGTCGTCAAGGGTTTTGGCAAATAGAATATTGAGCCCACTACCTCCATCGATCAGCACCCTCTTGAGTTTCACGCTGCGGATGTCTGGATCCAACACCAAGGGATATCTGCTAGGAAAAGGTATGTGATCGGGGTGATCTAAATGATCAAAGGTGATGGAGGCTTCTGACCACCTCAAATATTGGGGGGCCGCCTGCGTGATCGCATTGATGTCCCGAGCGGTAAGTTTTTGTTTCCGCTTGGACTCATATGCGCCCGAGCCCCCAAATATGAAGTTGAGCTCTTGTTCGATTTCTGGGAACTTGCCCTCTGTTGAGGGGTCGTCTTTCTTCCCAGCTTCCTTCTTATCTTTGGATTCCGACTAGTTGCGATTTTCTCGCACGAACCTCTTTAAAGTATAGCAATCCTTCGCCGCGTGCTTTCCCTTTGGATGGAAATGAAATTGTGCATTCATCACCTTGTCATAGTCTTTGCCCTGCGAGGCTTTTGTCTTCCCGCGCTCGGCCGCCGCAACCAGATCCTCGCCCTTACGCTTCCTATCCTTAGGTTTTGAGAACTCGGCGTGGTCTTTCTTGTCTTTTTGCGGTGGCCGGTCCTCTCGGCGTTCTGCTAAAGCATCCGAGGCGGCCGCATAGCAGTCGGTCGGGGCAAACATCTCGCGAGCCGTGGCCGGTGGTTTTCGAGACATCTTGTTGATGAGGTTGGGATAGCTAACCCCTTTCTGGAAGGCAGCGATGACGACCGTATCTGAGACATCGCGAATGGTGTTTTTCTTCTGTGTGAACCTCCGGATGAAATCTCTTAGATATTCATCCTTCTTCTGATGGAGCTGGTAAAGATCCCAGGGAGTTCCAAGCTTCTCGAAAATGCCCTGGAAGTTCTTGATGAATTAGTCACAGAGGTCTCCCTAAGAGTTAATGGAGTCTTTTGGAAGCCTTGTGAGCCACGCCTGAGCTGAAGGAGCAAGCATGATGTAACATCCCCAATTTTGGTCTTTGGCCAAAACCTAATTTAAAGTAATTAAATTCAAAAATTGGATTTTCTTCGGGGTTCTATTTAACCTAGCATCCTTGTTTTTCCGAAATTGGAGGTCAATCCTTCATCGTCCGAAAAATCAAATTTCCAAATTCCGATCCCTATTCGAAATTCCACCCGAGTTCCAAAATGCTCCAAAAATCCTGAAACCTATTGAATTAGGTTACAAAAATATTCTAAAATGATTTTGGGAATTTTTCCAAGATTTTTAGAATCTCTCTGGTATTTTATCTTTCGCGACCTTTCGTCAAATGTCCTTTATTCGTCTTGGAATTGTGTAAATTCCAAATTTCATCCAAAATTAGTGAAACCAATTTTATTGGGTTCCAAATATTCCCTAGTATTTTTAGGAATTTTTTCGGGATTTTTAGATCCTTTTTGCTATTTTATCTCACACGCATATCTTTTCACTTACTACCGGCCAATGGGAATGTGACACGTGGTGGCACTGTTCATCTTCAAGCTCCATACAGTTGGGCTGTCCAGTGAAGCACGATTTTGACTCATTCATGGCGCCTCACTTTGATTGCTCATAACTCCCTCATCAAAGCTCCAAATCACAAATGACCGGGTCTGTTGCGAAGAGGGAGACGAGGAGAACTCATTCCCCATGACCATTCGTCTTCAATCACACCAGAAACGGCTCAATCAACCAAAAACCGAAATGAGGTTAAATGGAGATTACTCGGCCGTTTCTCCATGAATCGAAGTGCTTCCACTTCTCAAATCTTCGTATCGGAGCCCTCTACCCCATGCTCACACCCTCCTAATGCCACACCTCTCCATTCGGTCGGGAACGCGAAGAAACCGCCGCCGGTTGTCCTTCGTTGACACCACCGCGTCACATTTTATTCTGGTAAGCCAAACCCAATTCCGATCGTGTCACCGTGTTTGTGTTGTCGCCACGAGCAAAAGCCCTCACTCGATTTTGCTTTTCGTTGCAAGACAGCGACAAATTTCGCAGTTGAAATCTCCGTTTGGAGCTCGGTTTTTCGTCAATTACTTTTGATACGGTGAGCTTCTCACAAATCTGACCACACCGTTGAATTTGTCCCGTCAAGCTCTACGCCGTGCTCACCTCCTTTTCGTTGTTTTTGTCCCCGAAATTTTTAATATTATTTCGGCCGTCCCCACCGCCGACATCCTTTGTGCATCATTGTCTCCAGTCATCTTCGCCGCCGGCCGATGCGAGCGCCACCACCCCCATGCCTGGCTGCACCTTCTCCACCCCTTCCCTGGCCGTGGCCGCCCCCTCCCATCGCCGGCGCCGCATGCAGGCCGAGTGCCGCTGCACGCGCTTCCGGTCATAACTTCAGCCAGCATTTTTCGATGATCCGCTAGTCCGATCATCCTATAAATTGAACCCTAGAATACCCCCTCATTTCCCACACAACCCAATTGGAATTTCTCCAATCCAACTGACAGATCTCCCTGTAGAAGCCGTTCTTTCTGCACTTTCGACGAGCTCTCCCGGTCACTCCCGATCTCCGTTCGGCTTCAAATTTTTACTGGAGCTCCCTATTGGTGTCCTCTACCTCTAGTAAAATAAGATTTTTAATTTAATTGCCAGAGCTCCACCGGCAGCCATTTCTTCTCCAAGTCCGGCGGGAGGTTCAAAACGCTCGTTCTCTTTCGTCGTATCTCCGAATCAAGTGATTCAAATTCCTAAATTCTTATAAAATCACCCTCTATCTTCCAGTATTGTTTTTATAATTTTTAGATTTTATTTATTTTATTTTATTTATTTGTCGCTTCGTTTTACGCGTAGCCGAAGAACTCGCCGGAACCGTCGACACCGTCGTCGAATCTCAAAACTTCGAGACTTTCACCATGACTGAAGGCAAGTCCCTTGACGCATGTTGATCCCATGTTTTACAAATGATTTACAATGTTTGACGACTTGCACTGCTATCTTTATACTTGTATGTCAAATATAGATTGTTAGTTATTCCGAATTGCTGTCAACTCTTTGATTATTGATATCCATGTTTATTTGTAACCCTAGGATACTTTGTTATGTCATGCTTAAATAACATTGTGACATATGATGCTTAGTACGATAGCATGCTTAGTTGCAAAATTGATTAAAATGACCCACCATGGGTGGGATTACATCGAAATTATGATTTGAAGTATGTTTTGAGAAATATTAGCATGGTAATGCTACTGTTTTTGTAAAATAAAAATAAATTGAAAAATGATTTGGACTTGGGCGGAATGGAATGTCGGGCGGGTGCGGATGGAGCACTTGTTTTTATTGTGCAAGTACCGCCCCAAGTCAATTAAGGATCGACGCTTGTGATTGTCCATTCTAAGCATAACCATACAACCACAAGTCCATAATGGGTACGACCTAGCTGAATAATTTGTAGAAACCTAACTTAGACTCACCAGTTGGTGGAATCTGGGTGCCGGATGGAGGCAAGTCGTACTTCCCACATGGCGCAAGAGCGGGCTTTTGTATTGGGTAGATGGAACCCTAACAGCGGTGAAACCTCAGCGGGTGGGTCGGGTTAGATGTATACATTGTAAAGGCCTTGTCATGATCTCTCTGCCGACACACCAAAGGAAGTGTGTTAATTGCATGGCAACAAGAGATGATCATGTCTTGTGGGTAAAGCTGTACGCCTCTGCAGAGTGTAAAACTATTCGAATAGCCATGCCTACAGTCAAGGGCAAAGTGAAGAATGCTTTCATACTGGTAGACTTGGTTTTGGTTTTAAAAATAATTGATGTTTTGGGATCTGAGAGTGGTTAGAACTCTCAGATGTTTATTGACGGATTGAGCCAATCAGGTAGTTGGAACCTGTTTTGATCATGATGGATAGAGTCATGAGTTGGTTTACCTTAATCTTTTAAAATGTGCGGATAGAGCCTCTATACTAGTGATGGTGGATAGAACCTTCACTAAAATAATAAATAACTTCAATTGTTAAAATAATTGCAAAAATGTGCTTTGTGAAAACTAATACTAAGTATAGTTTGATGAATCATAGCTTTGTACACTAGCTACTGATCTGGGACTAGTATAGAAATACACAGGGGATTCTGGACAGCCGATCCGGGGTCCCACACATGACCGACAAGTAATTCGCCATTACATTGTGGTCTCCTCCAGCTGCTTTGACAGCAAGGGAGTAAACCTGCAGCCAAGCTTCCGAGTCTCTCTCCCCATCAAACTTGGTGATGCCTTTCGGATTAAAGCCATCGGGCCACTGCACTTGGCGGAGGCGTGCAGTGAATGCCTTGATTCCAGCAATGGGTTCTTCATCATGCCGAGTGTGATGGCGGTGCAGTGGTGAAAACGCTCGGCTGTCGCTACTCCGCCATGAACTATGGTGGTTTTTGTGATCACCGCGTCTGGTAATCTATTCTTGGTGACATCGTTCATCTTGGCCATGGTCGATGCCGAAACGCTCGATGTCATCCTTGCATTGACGCCGCTCGTCATATTCCCGTTCCCGCCTCCTACCGTCCAGATCTTGGCGAAGGTCACGGCGAATGGTGGAGCGGATGTCTTCGCCGCAAGGAGACCTACGCCGGCTGCTCCCTGTCCGACTACGACTGGTCCAACTGCTGGCTGTGTGCATCTCTTCTCCTGCACGAGGGGTCTTTGCCATGTGGCCTTGCTGGTTCTGCTGGATCGCTGCAGCAGCCACCATGGCCTTGACTTGGGCCATGATCGGTGCAGTCGGACTGTCTGGTTCAATCATTGGGCCCAAGGTGTCCAAGAGGGTCTTGGTGGCCACGATGTCTTGCTATGGCGTACGAAAAACCGACTGGCTCCCCATCCTCGTGTGCAAGATGTCCTCATTGACGTTGCACGCTCGGTTCTGGAGTGACCGGGTGCGCGTGTCTTGGCCTTCATTCTAGACAGGCCCCGTATCTACTTCTTAGGCTCCCTGTTGATTATGCGATTCGGGCAGGCCATTCCCGATCACAAACACCGAATGAAAACTGAAAAAGTCCTCGGATTGGACCTGGCCTGCTTCAAAGGGAGCAAGGATGCCGAGATCATCGGCGACAAAGTGGAGGCTCCTGAAACAAAAAACCTACCCCAGGTGAAGGTAATGTCGCTTCTGAAAGCCATCAAGATTGCCTGCTGATCTTTGCGCACCCCTACCTAGCGCGCCAATTATCGACATTTGGTATCAGCAATGATTGAGGGGGTGTGAATTTGCGGGGTTAGGCGCTAGATCGGGAACTTGATGGTAACACAAGATACGGGTTTAGATAAGTTCAGGCCCTCTATGGTGGAGGTAAAACCCTAGTCCTGTGTTCTGGTATTCTCTCTCTTTTCTTTAGGAGTCCTCCCTCTCCCCTTATATACCGGGGAGGAAGAGGAGTTCCAGTCAGTCCCGTGGGAAGAGTTCGAGTTATTCACAAGTAAAGGGATCATATCCTTCCTTATCCGAGGTGGTTTTCCTAGCGGTTACAATCTCGTCTTTTATCTATAACGAGGTAATATATAGATCTATAAGATGTACATTCCTTTCTCGTATGGTCTTCTTAGACCTTCACGTGTACACCTGGTCCCCGTATCCTCCACATCACCATTATCGCAATAACAACTATTCATCATTACTAATGCTATGCAACGCGAATAGGCTTGCCATAAACAACATCCAACCAGTTTTCACCTTTAACACAATCACCACATTAACAACCATTCATCATTACCAATGATATGCAATGTGAATATGCTTGAATTCTCATATACACCTTAGCTTATACTGGTATAGCTGAGTGCACACCTGTGGATGCACACCCTCTCATTCCCTTCCATCCCGTGGAGGGGCCTACTCTTACTGACTCGCTCCCATCCATCCCAGTGGATGGGACTACGAAGTAGGTTTTTCATGCTCACTACATGTGAGCACAGAGGCCCGCATCAACATGGGTCGCCTCTTCCATCATAAGTGCGCATATGCAATTGACATGAACAAATTTCAAGTTGCATTCTTTTCCAACATTCTCATAGCCATATCCATAATCATGAGCATTGACATATTCTCATATCCAAAACATAACATTCTCATAGACATAATCATAATCATAAGCATTGACATACTCTCGTATCCATGATATGAATGCAACATATTCATTGAGCATTTCTCTTTTACCCATGCAATGCAAAATGCATTCACCACAACAATTTCAAGATCTTCAACATAAATAATAATCATATACTTACATCCATCGCCTTATCACTTGCATCATCATAAACATAATCATCATCCTAGACATACTCATAAACGTAACCGTAATCATTAGCATAATCATATTCATAATCACAAACAAGCAACCAACAAACTAACATCATTCTAGTTGACACACTTGCCTTTACCCATGAGTAGCAGAGTGGCGCGAAGTTGGAGCCACTCTTGGAGTCACACCACCTTCCCAGAGATCGATGAGCCCGACGACGAACTCGAATATCCCTCGAATCTTGCAGTAGGGAGAGGAAGGGGGATTTGCGGTTTGAAAGGAGGAAGGGCACTCGAGGGAGAGGAGGAGGTGGCTGCTGCCTGGGAGGGAGAGGAGGAGGCGCAAGGGGAAGATGAGGGGACACAAGGGGAGATGAGGGGGCGGTGGGGCTAGGGTTAGAGAAAAATTCCTCCCCTCAAGATCCCAAACTCACCCCAAAAACCCCCTTAATCCTAGAGAAAGATCTGCGATATTACAGAGGTGGACTATGATGTCGAAGAAAGATGGGGGGAATGCATCTCAAGCAGACAAAGAGTCTACACCATCTCACTCTATAAGTTGTCTAGTACATCGTGATCAATAACCTTGCTAGAAATCACATTGAAGAAATAACATAGCTTCATGATTGCCAACCTGGCATCCTCTGGCAAAATATTTCTGATCGCAATAGGGAGCATTTGGGTCATCAAGACATAACAGTCGTGGGACTTCATACCAAGCAACTTCAAATCATCTATGGACACAATCTTCTTAATGTTTGTGGAGTAGCTCGATGGAACTTTAATACTATGGAGACACTTGCGGAGGTCTTCTTTCTCCTTCTTGGACAAGGTGTAGAATGCAGTGGGGATGTATGGATCTTTTCCATCCTCCTCTATCACTACAAGCTTGGGCCTAATTCCCATGTAGGCCATATCGCGGCGAGCATTTACACCATTCTTGGTCTTCCCAGGTATGTTCACAGCATGATGCCAACCAAATTATCACAAAATTTCTTCTCGACGTGCAAGACATCAATACAATGACGGATATCTTACTCATTCCTGTATGGTAAGTCTCAAAATATTGACATCTTCTTCCAAATGGTCCTAAGATGAATAGATTTACGACTCTTTCCATATTGAACATCGATATTCTCCACGCTTGAATGTACTTGCCTTCCACTCATAGGCTTCGGGGCCGCACAAACTTCCCTCTTCCCATCAAATTTGTCATTCATATTATATTATCGATGATTTTGAGGTAGAAACCTACGGTGACCCATGTACATAATTTCTCTTGGAATTCGGTAGCCACAGGCTCTTAGTCTCCTCTCCACAAATTGGACACGCTTTGGCTTCCTTCGTGCTGTAGCTTGCCTAATTACCAAGGGCTAGGAAATTATTTATGGTGCAAAATATCATAGCTCGTAGTGTGAAGTTCTCTCTTTTGTATGCATCCCACACCGCAACCCCCTCGTTCCATAGTTTTTACCAAATCCTCAATCAGTGGTGCTAGGTACACATCAATATCACTTCCCGACTATTTGGGTCCTAAGATTAGCAACACCATCATGATATACTTCCGCTTCATGCATAGCCAAGGAGGGAGATTGTAGATACACAACAAAACTGGCCAAGTGCTATGATGACCGCTCATATTACCAAACGGATTCATTCCATTGGTACTCAATCCAAATCTTATGTTCCTCATATCGGTACCAAACTCCTCATATTTCCAATCAATATTTCTTCATTGAGTCGAATCAGCGAGTGTCTCAGCTTGCCATCTTCCTTTTGAGATTCATAATACCAACGCAACAATTTTGCCTCTTTGAGACTTGCAAACAACCACTCCAAACGAGGAATGATGAGCAAATACCATAATACCTTGGCCAATGCCCTTTGTTCCCATCTTCATCATCGTCGGTTCGGATCTTACGCTTCTTGTTATTACGCTTCTCCTTTTGTTTGTACCAAGGTACACCACAAACTGGATAAACAGACAATTCCTTATGCGCGTTGCGGTATAATATGCAATCACTCGGACATGCATGTATCCTTTCTATTTTCATTCCCATTGGACATAATAGCTTCTTTGCTTCATAAAAGCTTATTGGCAACTTGTTTCCCTCTGGAACCATATTTGATAGAAGAACTAAATGAGCATTGGAACTTGTATCTATCAAACGATGTTTTGCCTTCAGTTTGACCAATTCAAGGACCAAACCCAACTTGGTGTATTCCGCTTTGTAACCCAAAAACAACAGTTTGGCATCATCTTCCATTAAGCTTTTAGAATTTTCAAACCCTCTTTCCGTGTAATTTCCCTCCACATCCTGGAACATTTGCTCTAAATTGTCCTCCTCATATATATCACACTTGAACTCATGATCGGGTTCCAGCATGCCTTCATTGCATACCGGAGGGGTACTACATGTCTCCCCCATGATGGATCCAAGACGTGTAATTCCTCATGAAGCCACGTCGAATCAAGTGGTCTTCAATTTGAGCTGAGTTGTTAATCTCTCGAGATTGGTGCAATCAATGCAAGGACAATATATGAACTTTACACACCCTCTTAACCATGTCTTCTTCTGCAATTCTTATGAACTCCTTAACCCCCCTGAAATTTAGCACTCACAAGGCTTTTTTTGATACATCCATTCTTCACGGACCATTTACAATTAAACCACAAACAATAAATTAAGAAAAAACTTGAGCGACAGCTAGCTATTTCAAATACTAAGACATTATTTAATTACCTTTGCATAATAGAGGATGGGTTCCAATATATATAATTTTACCCCCGATACCTTCTTTCCTATTTAAGAGCTTTCAATTATCTAGTTTGGAGACATGTATATTTAAAACATCAACAATGATATTGAAATACCTAATGTAGTAATTAAGCTTGCAATTCTTTCGACTTCAATGAAAGAAAATAAGGTTGGAAGCATCAACAAAGTTATGAATTGACATACCAACGATGACTTCTAATCTCTAATTAGGCCAGGTCCTAATCCCATTCGAGGATATGTGGATCGGATAAGTTCCTAAGTTGTTGTACAACTCCAGAGAAAATTTCAGCATTATCTACCCACTATTCTCCAAATACACGTCTTGATAATAGGTCAAGTGGGTGTGTATCCAGAGAACAGTAGGGAGATGCTGCTGAAACTTTCTCTGGAGTTGTACAACGGCTTCATTAGGAGCTTGCCCGAACCACGTATTCTTGAACTATCCAAAAAATATAGACAATTCGAGACTACTTGTTTATAAATATGTTGCAATTGTAACATATTTATAAACAAGCACCCTTGTATGGGAGACGCACAGGTTACGCAATCAAAACTCTAGCATTGATCATATTAATTGTAGCAACAATAATGACATGTAACACATTCACCAAAACAAAATTGAATTTAATTCCTAGTGCAAAATTGAAAGGATTTGAAGGAATACTTACCTTTTGAAGAAAACCACAAATGAGTGGAAATCTTCTCAAGCTAGGGTTCAACTTTAGCCTCTTAACACCCATCCTCGAGGATTTCATAATTTCTGACCCATATCGGTTTCAACCATAGCACTAATGACATAGAAAACAATCACCAAATCAAAATCGAATTTCTTAATGAAAAATTGAAGGGATTTGAAGGAATGCTTATCTTTTGAAGAAAACCACAGATAAGAAAAATAGAGGAGAAACCTCCTTCAGCTAAGGCTTCAACTTACCCTCTTAACACACATCCTCAAAGATTTCATATTTTCTCATCCAAGTTTAAGTATCAACCAGAGTTTGTTCTGCTTTTTGGGGTGGCGGCGGTTTTTTTGGCTCTAGAACACCAACAAAGGAGTGTTCATCCCTAGGATATATAAAACCTAGGAAGGCACATCATAATTAGTTTCTAAAAAAGAACCAATTGTGCAGTTCTAGATTTAGAACCGATTGTGATGACCCTGTTCCGAAAACACATATTACAGTACATATATCACAATCAGATTTTTTCAGAAGAGTTGGAAACCGACACAGATAAAACGATAGTGTTGTATTACTTAGTTAGATCTGCGATGGGCGTCAGCCCATTAGCATCCTTACCGATGGATGAGTTACATTTAACTCGAGTGGATGACTGTACTCGCCGGGACTTACAAAAAACTGGTCATTTCAGTACAAGATCTGTATGAGTAGTTTTTGGCTTTTAAGAAAAGACCAGGTAATTATGTTTGTCTACAAATGCCAGAAAATATCATTTCCTAGTATAAAGACCGGGTACTCCTTACTCTCTATTGACTACGGGTATTTACACATGTTCCCTTTCTAGATGGAAAATTTACTTATCTGACGATTTGATTATTCTAGTCTTCACAGTAGAACTAATCTTTATCTTTACTAATTAAAGGTTTCTTCTTAAGCCTCGACGTTAATTCTAGTAGATAAAATAATAGAAATCCCACATTAATGCAAAAAACAAAATATCTAGAAACTCCCATGTTTTCTTCATCTTAATGTCCACTACAGGAATCGACACTATTTTCGTCGGCCCGAAATATTTTCGTCGGCCAGAAATAGGCCGACATAAATAACTATTTATTTTCGTCATTCAGGTATGAACCGACGCAATTACTTTTATTTTCGTCGGTATTATTGGTAAGGCCGACGAAATTAGGTGAGGGCCTAGTTTCGTCAGTCCGGACCGACGAAAATATGCCATGTGGCATGGCCGGGCTATTTGCGTCGGTCTAAGCAGACGAAAATACTTCCAGCCCAAAAAGGCCCAGCCAGATCGATCGCTGTTGCCCTAGCTCTCCATGCCTGGCTCCGTCTCTGCCTCCCCACGCTGCGTGTCCCCACGTCGCCGCCCGCGCTGTCCCAGCGCCGCGCCGCCTCGCCGCCGGCGCACATCCCCGAGCCGTGGCTGTGAGCTGTAAGTTTCTGTTTCATATTGATGTCTATGCATTTCCCTGGACCTTCTGATTGAGTATTAATACTGATGACTATGCGTTATTAATGGTATAAGTTTCTGTTTCATATTGATGTCTATGCATTATTAATTTGGCACTTGGCCTTCTGATTGACTAGCGAACTTTGCCGTATGCAAATGCTGCCATGGTTGACACATTGGCGAATTGTATGCTAGTAGGGTGTAGAATCTCTAGATCGAATTCAAGTTATATGTTACGGTGTTCAAGTTGAGCGGCTGTATGTTGGGTGGTTTACCCACGGATTCTCGAATTGATCTGGTAGTCACTGTGATACCAAAGTCTGAAGCTAATCCTATTCTAAAAGGAAAATGAATTTTGAGAGGTGTTTCTATGTTTTTTTTAAATTACACAAATATTAAAGCATGAATGAATGATAGATGATGAATTTTTGGTATTGTCTTGCATAGCTTGAAACAAACAAGAGTATGATTGTTGATAACCATATAAAACTACGCTGTACTTTTTTTCCATTAAGGAAAGAAAAGGGGGTAAACACATGGTTTTGAAGCACAAATTTTAAAGTCAAGTTGGACAGGAATTAAAAAACAATAACTAAAGAAAAATGAACTGCACGTATGTCTCTATCCCCCCCCCCCCCCCCCCATTTAGATCCTTGCATTGGACTTCTTGAAGGAAGATTGCTTGCATTACTGTGAGTAGAAGCTGAATTGATTGGACATAGATATTCATAATTGGTTGTGTCCAATATGTGCAATACTGTTTGCAGGACTTCTTTCAAAAACGAGGTGTTGTTGTCTTCAATTGTGGTACCGGTTCTTTCTTATAGTGCTAATATGATTATTCTTATATTCTGTACACATTTTACTTTCCACATATAAAACAAAAAACCACATTACAGTACAGGTCCATCCTTGCTTTGTCTTGTTTTGCTCGAATGATTACAACAGCTATGTGCCAACAGCTATGCTCCAACAATTATTTCATGGGCACCTGATTACTTTATGTGTACATTTCATATTTATGTGACCACAACATTATTACATTGCTTTGTTTGGTTTTGTTATATATATGTGGCCACAGCATTATTACATTGCTCTGTTTGGTATCGTTATCTTTCTGAGATGATTTTCCTGTATTTTTTTAAAATTTAAAATTGTATTTTCGTCGGCCTTGGCCGACGAAAATAATAGCACTTTGGCCGACGAAAATAAACTAGAGCATGTCATCACTTATTTTCGTCGGCCTAGGCCGACGAAAATAAATTGGGCCACGTCATCACGTATTTTCGTCGGCCTAGGCCGAAGAAAATACACTTGCCACGACAGCGAGCGGGGTAACGGCTATTATTTTCGTCAACTTGGGCGGCCGACGAAAATACCTGTATTTTCGTCGGCAACCGATGAAAATACCTGTATTTTCGTCAACAGAATTTTGTATGTGTATTTTCGTCGGTAAACCGACGAAAATAACTATTTTCGTCAGTTTTGCCCTTATTTTCGTCGGTTCTTGGCCGACGAAAATAATACGGATTCCTGTAGTGGTCGTCTCTTGTTTTTGCAGTTGTAATCTACGGCTAGTGATATCATGTAGATGCATGCACGGCCGGGGCATCTGAACTTTCCTACCAGAACGTGACGTGAACATGCAGAACGCTTGCGGTCTTTTTTTTTTTAGGAAATGCCATTCGGCTGATTTTATTGATTAGCAAAAATCATTACATCATTCGCCAAAGCATTCAAGAGAAAACTTGAGGGCTCATCCACCCAAATACAGTCAGTTTGAACATTAAAAGCCATCCTAGCAAGCTCGTGGGCTACTTGATTTGCCTCCCTATTGCAGTGAACAAAATTAACATTTTGAAAACCACTCTACATAGTTATACATTGATCATAAATAGCCGCTGCTGTAGTCGCCGAGAAACCTCCATCATGCATCGTCTCCACGACCAACATACAGTCCGTTTGAATAATGAAGCTATTACAACCTATGTGCTACGCTAAAGCTAGCCCTTGCTTGAGGGCTTGTGCTTCTGCCATTGGTGCATTTGCAACATGTGCCAAAAAAACTCATGGCTGCCGCAATACACCTTCCCCCCGAGTCTCTGATAACAGCCCCGGTACTACCCTTCCCCAAGTTAGCATCAAAGGTTGCATCTACATTCACCATTAGCATACCTTGGGGGGGTTTCTTCTAGCCTTCTCGAGTTTCTGATGTATTCTTTTTTGCTTTCAAATAGTCGCTCGTCAGCACAGCGATTGTCATAGCCGATCTGAAAGGGATTTGGATAGGTTCTCCATTCTCTAGTTGTCTTCTTTCCCACCAATTATACCATGCTCCTGTTAACACCAGTTCTGCAAAACCCACATTATTTAGTGAAGAGACTGTCCCCCCTAATCGAATTATCTCCTCCACAAGCACTGATCCCGAGTGATCAATCTGCGAAATTTTCTTGACTTTGTTCCAAACTCCTAGGATTTTCCACTTCTCTTTAACTCTTTCACACATGAACATGAAATGTTTAATATCCTCACACTCTGTCAAGCATATTGGGCAGCTTCCTTGATTGCCGATATGTTTATTTGCTAGGATACCTCGACAGGGAATCCACCCATGCAGTACACGCCAGCCAAATATCTTGATCTTCCCCGGTAAATTGAGCTTCCAGAGTTTATCCCACACTTTGTTCTCACCAGCTCCACTCGCCTGGACCTTATCATTACTTTGTCGGCCAAATTTATGAGTCCATTGAAGATGATAGGCAGATCTAACAAAAAACAATCCATTCTTAGTATAGTGCCAAGCTACACAGTCCTCTCTTCCTGGTGCTAAAGGAATTTGTAAAATGGAATGTATATCCGCCGGCCAAAACAAATCATTAATCAGATCTTCATCCCAGCTTCCATCCATTGGGTTTATCAATTCATTCACAATGCTTACTAAATTATTTCCCCGCGGCGTCTGGATTTTCAGGCTATGACTCGTTGGGATCCAATTATCATCCCAGATATTAATATGAGATCCATCTCCAACCCGCCAAATGCATCCATGCTTAAAACATTGTACGCCTGCCAGGATACTTTGCCAAGTGTATGAACTCCCCCCCCTTTGTTTTGCATTCAGTAGCTTACCGTCAGGATAATATCTAGCTCTCAAAGCCCTTGCACATAGTGACTCCGGATCACTCAAAAGCCTCCAAACTTGTTTTGCCAACAAAACAATATTGAAACTTTGCAAATCTCGAAACCCCATCCCACCTTTAGATTTCGGTATGCATAGTTTCTACCACGCACTCCAATGGATTCTTCTATGTTCATTATCATCACCCCACCAGAATTGAGAGATGGCATCGGATATCCCTTTACAAATGTTTACCGGGATTTTAAACACCATCATAACAAAAACTGGCACAGCCTGAGCAATGGATTTGATAAGAACCTCCTTCCCTCCTATACTAAGCAATTTTTCCTTCCAACCGCCTATTCTTGTTCTAACCCGATCAACTAGATGACAAAAACAGTCACTTCTATCAGCCCCACCAGTGCCGGCAAACCCAGATACTTATCATTTAGAGATTCTGCCATAACATTCAAGGCTTCACAAATCTCCCCTTTCAACACTGTGTCCGTGTTTCGATTGAAAAAGATGCTTGATTTTGCCTCACTAATCTTCTGTCCGGAAGCAGCACAATATCTGTTTAGAATCAATCGCAAATTTTCTGCATTTCGTCTATTAGATGCAAACAGTAAATGCGAGATTACTGGAGCATCACGGCAAATTTTAATTCCCTCCAATTCACCCCTTCCTTCTGCTCCTTTCAACATGCACGATAATCCCTCTGCAACCAACAAGAACAAATAAGGGGACAAAGGATCTCCCTGTCTCAATCCCCTTGTTGGTGTGAAAATGTCTATTTCCATCGAGTTTACTCTAACTGTGTATTGAACAGAAGTAACACAAGCCATAATGAGCTTTACCCAACGGCGATCAAATCCCAATTTCAACATAATCTTCTGTAAGAAGCACCATTCAACACGGTCATAAGCTTTATGCATGTCAAGCTTGATTACACACAGACCTCTTTTCCCTCTCTTCTTCTTTATTGAACGAATACTCTCATATGCCAAAAGGATATTGTCAGTAATCAATCTTCCCGGCACAAAAGCACTTTGATTGTCACTTATGATATCCGGCAAGATGAGTTTTAACCGATTGGACAACATTTTTGAAATCACCTTGTACACCACATTGCATAGACTTATAGGTCTAAATTGTGCTACCTTATCAGGGTTCTCCACCTTCGGGATCAAAACAATAGTAGTGTTATTCCAGCCATCAGGAATTGCAGCTGAATTTACTGGCTGCAGAACCTCCTTCACTAAGTCATCACCCAACATATTCCAAAACCTCTTGTAAAACACAACATGAAGTCCATCGGGTCCAGGAGCCTTCAAATTCCCGATGCTGAAAAGTGCTTTGCTTACTTCTTCAGGTGTAAAAGTGGCATTGAGTGCCCTGTTCATTTCTTCGGTGACCTTCCTCTGAACATCTGCTAGCATTGTCTCCTCCGGTTCATTCATTTCCATCGTGAATAGCTGAACAAAAAAGTCTTTCACCAGCTTGCATATCGTATCACCATCCCTTGCATCACCCCTTGATCATCCAAAAGTCCTTTAATAGTATTCTTTCTTTTCCGATTTGTTGCAAAGTTATGGAAGAAACCTGTATTTTGGTCTCCATACTTCAACCAGTTTGTCCGTGCTCTCTGAACCCAGTGAATTTCTTCCTGTTCTAATAAGGTTTCCAGGCTCAACAGGATGTCCTTATGTACGTTTAAATTAGCATCAGATAAAGGACCCCTCCTCAGTCTCTCCAGATCCTTTTTAAGTGCCTTAATCCTGTTAATGGGCCCCTTCAACACCTTCTTGACCCAAACATGCAACTCTTTATGCACTTCATCTACTTTCTGCAGAAAAGTAGATTCTCCCCTGGAATTTGCTCTATCCCATATGCAGCCTAAAACATCTCCATCGTAGCCTCTTGTAACCATCTCGCTTCAAACCTTTTACGAACCCCATTGCCTTGAGCCATTGTGCCTGAAAAATACTCCGAGTCCATCAGCAAAGGTCGATGATCGGAATTTGTCATGGTACTGTTAATTAGTCCTGCATTAGGGAAAATTGAGCTCCACTCAGCATTTACAACTGCCCGATCAAGACGTTCTCTGATTTTTCCCCTCTGCCAAGTGAAAATATCCCCCACAAACCCCATGTCCGACAGCTCATAGTCAGATAGGGCCTCCTGGAAAGCTTGCATTTGTCTCTGTGACCTCGGTCTCCCTCCTTCCTTTTCATAGTTAAACAGTATCTCATTGAAGTCAACAAGTGCTAACCAGGGCAAGTGCACAACACCCTTCAATGATCTTAGCGCCGTCCAAGTTTGGTCCTTCTGATTCCACTTTGGTTCTCCGTAAATTCCAGTTAGTCTCCATGATTTTCCATCTTTAATCACGACATCGATATAGTTCTTTGTGACATTTTTTGTATTGAAATTTCCTTCCGCCACAATAACATTAATCCCCCACTCCGACCATCACTCTCATCAATGATGGAAAAGTCAAACCTCGTTCTCCTTCTCAATTTCTCTGCCTTGGTTGTACCCAAATGTGTTTTAGACAGGAAAATCACATCTGGTTTTGTGTGCCTCTGGACATCCAGAAGCGCTCGAACTGCCCGGGCATTCCCCAGCCCGTGGCAGTTCCATGCTACGATTTTCCTTACTCCCGGCGATCCTCCATAGTCAAGGAGGTCGCCGATCTGAGGTTATCGTCCACTTCCGCACCGTTCCCGGAGCTCTTGCGTAGTCTTTTCTTCTCCTGTTCCTTTACAGGGGTGTTCTTAGTATGCGCGAACATTTCGGCTGTACACATCAGCTTGAGGTCCAACAGTTTGGCGAGCAAATGCTGGAAGTCCAAGTATGCATGCTCTCGATCCTATCAGAAGAATATACGTTCGCCACTAAGGCCCTGCTTGGATGAGTGGTAATTTCTTGGGAGGTTTTGGGATTTAGTTCAAATTTGAACTAAATCCTAAAACATTCCAATGAAATACCCCTAATCCAAGCACCCCCTAACGGGTTTTATTTCTAGATAGAATTGAGCAGCGATGACTTGACTACCCATGCAATTGTTTGTGGAATTCTTTGTCCTTGGGAGGAAAAGGCCGGCACGCCTTGCCAACGTTGTGCTAGATTTTCCAAGCAAACTGGAGAAAATCCTCGCACCCATCCACTATATATACCCCTCCGTATACACTTACAAGCTACGTACAAAAGCAAAGTTACATACCGATTATACATTCCAGGGCACAAAGATTAATCATAGATAGGTAAACGTAATGGAGGCATCCAAGCTAGCCATTTTGGTAGCCGTGGCTAGGGCTAGAAAATAAGTTCGTGGCTCGTGGCTCGGCTCGGGCTCGCCCGAGCCTGACTCGGCTCGCATAGGCTCGTGGCTCGGATCAAGCTCGAGCCGAGCCTATTTTTCAGGCTCGCAAAAACACTGAGCCGGCTCAGCTCGGCTCGTGAGCCAAATTGGCTCGGTGACCCAGCCCATGCAGGGAATTTAGTATGACTAATGACTTATATTTTTAGGAAAAAGATGGTGTTGAGACAATTCCATTCCTACAAGTGTGATACAGAGCAACTAAACAACTACTATTATTTAGTAGTAACTAGTAAGTTAATATTATTCACTACAAATATATGAATTATTGTATAAATATTTAATTTCCTGATAAAATGTCCTGGCTCGGCGAGCCAACGAGCCGGCTCGCGAGCTGACCTCAAGCCGAGCCGAGCTGGTTTTTTGGGCTTGCCTCAGGGCCAAGCCGAGCCTGGCTCGGCTCGCCACTAAACCGAGCCGCATCGAGCCGGCTCGGCTTGTTTCCAGCCCTAGACGTGGCCTTGGCTATTTTAGCATATTTGTAAACAAGTACCCTCAAACGTGAGATACATAGATTACGCAACCTAAACTCTAGCATTGATCATATTAATTATAGCAACAATAATGACATGTAACCCATTCACACACTCACCTTTCCAAGAAAACCACAAATGGGGGGGGGTATATATACCCATGCTAGGGTTTCAACTTTACCCTCAAACCACTATATTCTCAAGAATTTCATAATTTCTCACCAATTTTGGTTTCAACCATAATAGCACTAATGATATAAAACACATTCAGATTTGAAGGAATGCTCACCTTTTCAAGAAAACCTCAAATGAGGAAAAATAGAGGGGAAATCTCCTCAAGCTAGGGCTTCAACTTACCCTCTTAACACACATCCTTAGGGATTTCAAATTTTCTCACCCAAGTCTAAGTTTCAACAAAAGTATATTCAGTTTTTTAGGGCAGCAACTATTTTTTTGGCTCTAGAACACTAGTGGAGAGCTCATTCCAAGGGTATATAAAACCTAGCAAGGTATATCACAATCGGTTTTAAGTTAGAACAGATTGTGATGATGGGTCTCATCACAATCATTTCTGAAATAGAACCGATTGTGATGAGGGGTCTCATCACAATCGGTTCTAACTAAGAGTCGATTATGATGAGGTGTCACTTATAAGAATCAGTTCTATTTCAAAACCGATTGTGATAACCCATTATCAAAATTTACAAATTACATACATATATCACAATCGGTTTTTTAATCAAAAGCTTAGAACTGACATAGATGAAGCGATAGTAATGTAACATTTTGTAGTAGTGGATTGTGATGAGGGGGGATCATCACAATCGATTCTAGCTTAGAACTGATTGTAATGACCCTATTTCCGAAAACACATATTACAATATATATATCACAATTGGATTTTTCTTAAAAAGTTAGGAACTAACACAGATGAAATAATAGTGTTATATCGTTCTATAGAGATCTGTGCTGGGCTTCAGCCCATTAGCCTCATTACATGATGATGAGTACGTTACTACTAGTACCTACAATTAACTCGAGTGGATGACTGTACTCGCCGGCACTACTACAGAAGGGCTCATATTAGACACCTCATCACAGACGGTTTTTTAAATTCACGGTCTGTGATGAGTCGAAGGAACATCACAGACGGTTGTAACTATGAACAGTCTGTGATGATTTGCTTATCACAGACGGTTCTATCCACTAACAGTCTTTGATAAGGGTCCCCCACATCGCAGACGGTTTTAATTTCAAACCGTCTGTGATATCGGTCCTCATCACAGACGGTTTACTTATAAAACCGTCTGTAATGTCTGGGACCCTTATCACAGACTGTTGGTGTATTAAACCATCTGTGACAATGAGATCAGCACAGACTGTTAATTTTTACAACCGTCTGTGACGTGTTCAACTTATATGTACTACTGTTGTAAATTAGCATTCGTAGCGCGCTATACGTACGTTGGTCACTAATTAGCAAGCGCTGCTCCATACGTAGCACCATGCATCCACAACCTTAATTAATTAAGTCCTAATCGATATGGCAAAATGCATGACAGAGGTAATTAGAATACAAATATATATTTATAAACTAGACAAATATATAATTCTTAACTAATTACAATAGAAATATATTTTTGTATAGTGGTGGCAGTGATGGCTTAGAATTGATTTTGCAAAATGTGTTTGTTCATGTGTTTGACAATTTGACAAGAAACAGTAAGTTTCACTTTTGCGCCGGACCAAGCTCTCAAGAAACAGTAAGTTCCCCATCTGCGCCAGATCGTTTTTCGTATGTACGACGGACCAATTTTGTTGGTCTGTTGTAAACATGTTTTTGGCAACCTCTTTTTCCCATGTACGTCGGACCAAGTTTTTGGGTCTGTTGTGGACGTGCTTTTGAGATCATGAGCCGGACTCAATTTTCCAAGAAACCAGTAAGTTTTGCATGTACGTCGGACCAATTTCTTTGGTCAGTCGTGAACGGCTTTTTGAGGATTGATTTCGCATGTACGACGGACTGATTTATTTAGTCTGTCGTGAACGTGTTTTCGCCGGAATGATTTCTTCTTGAAACCGAGACTTTCACTTGTACACTGGACCGATTTTGTTGGTCCGTCGTGAATGGTTTTTTGAGTGACGTTTTCATGTGTACGCCGGACCATATTTTTTAGTCCGTCGTGAATGCGTTTTTGCTCGATTAGGGTTTTGAGCAAAATTGGAATTGTGTTTGATTTGTTTTTGAGATTATGAAATTTGTGAGAATTTCATGATGCTTGAAGTGGACTTTATGCAATGCTCGTGTGAGTATTTGCATGGATTGATGTGAGTCAAGTCGTGGACTTGTGCTCGGAATTGTTTTGTGGTTTGTTCATGTGTAGGTATTGCTCGAAGACGAACGTGGTCGATGACGGGACCGGAACTAGGTTCATGGAGGAGCTGAGGTTCGGGACTAGGTTCAGGGAGGAACTGAGGTCTTGGTGGTCAAGGATGTCATGCGGGACGTTCGGGCTAAGAGAATGGTGCACATGAAGAATGGTTAGTCACGTGAGAATGGCAGGAGGTCATTCGCGTGCAAAGTGTTAGTCACGTGAGTATGGCAGGTGGCCATACGCGTGCAAAGTGTTAGTCACGTGAGTATGGTAGGGTTGCCATACGCGTGCAAGAGTTGTACTCGGCCAGGTTGGGCCAAGAGGAGTTGTATATATACTCCTTCTAGATTAGGAATTGTATTCAGAACTCCTTGTGTTTTGCTCCTTTAAATAGGAGGGGTGTCTCCTGTTGAAGGGCATCAATCGAATCAATTGGAGCTGAGCGCATTGAGAGCCTCAAGCTCAGTTTTAGGGTTTGTACTCTTTTGATGAGAGTACTTTAGACAAAAGAAATAAAGATCAATTCTTCTAGTTCCTTGTGTGCTACAATATTCTCTTTTGGTTCTTGTTTGCATACTTGTTCTAGTTCTAGATTGGTTTTTGTTCTTTGAGTTTCATCTTGATTTGATCCATCAAAAACTTCTCTAGGGTATCGATCTAGTGTTCCTCAAAGTCTTGTTGATAAATCTTTTGTTATTCTTGATCAATCTACAAGTTTCGATTAGATTGATTTTCGTCAAGTTCTGGAACAGCAAGCTTGCGAAGCTTATAACTTTTGATCCGCAAGTCCGATCGAGCTGATTCTTTTTGAGTTAGATTCGTATTGGAATCTAGTTTCTAGTTTCCAAATTTCAGATCGTTCTGATGGTTGGATCTTCGGGAATTCGCATTTTACCGAACCTCTATCATTCTGTTTTTGTCGAAAACGAGGCAATTATTTGGTTCTGTTTTGGGGTGAACTTTTAATAGATCAAGAATTTGGTTTTAGCTTCCGCACAATCATTCACCCCCCTCTGATTGCTATATTCGTATACTTCTATCCTACAATTCTTAACTAATTACAATAGAAATATATTTTTGTATAGTGGTGGCAGTGATCGCGCGAGCGCGATCACCGCCACCACTCCTCGTCGTCCTCGTCCACCGGCCACTCGTAGTCGTCGTCGTCGCCACCGCCATCGGAGGTGGAGGAGGAGGAGGTGGTGGTGGTCCTGCTCCCGCGGCCCCAGCGGCTGTAGGTCTCCTCCTCCTCGTCCTCTTCCTCCTCCTCCTCCTCCTCGTGCTCGTCGTCGTCCTCATCCTTGTCGTCCTTGTCCTCCTCTGCCTCTTCCTCCTCGGGGGAATAATAGAGGTGGCCGCATGTTGGGCATTGCCCGGGGAATTGGGGGGGAGGATCGCACTGGCATGGCGGTAGAGGTGGTGATGGAGGGGGGGACGATGAGTCAGAGGACCCGGTGGGAGATGGAGGCAGAGCTGCCATGGATGCAGAGTGATCTGTGTGTAGAGAATGATCGAGTAGTAGTGCTGCGCCCGGTAGGAAGAATATATATAGGCAGTGGCGACGTTAATTGCGACCTGAGAAGATGAAGACGAAGACTTTCTGATGGTCGGAAAGGCGCGCGCGGGGGAGACGATGAGACTCCCTTTGAATCTGTGCAGTCATCACAGACGGTTTTATTTTCAAAACCATCGACAAAGCTTATCAGCACAGACGGTTTTTACTTTAAAACCGGCTGTAAATTATGTCAGGACAGACGGTTTATAAAGGTAAACCGTCTGTAAATGTTTCTATATCATAGACGGTTATTGTAAATAACCATCTGTGATGATGCTTAATAAGAGACCCCCCGGCCCGATCGATCTCCTCTGTTATCTTAGGGTTTCCGAGCAATTTTTGATAGGCCGCCCCGACGCCCTGCTCCTCCGGCCATATCTAGCTGTTTCCACACGGTAATCTTATAACTTGTGGTTTAGGGTTAGAATAAATTGTTGTGGCTGTGGGGTTACATTAATTCTCTGCGAGGATTCGGCATTAATTGTGAGATAGGTTGTGACAGTGTAGGAGAAAACTGAATTTAGTTTGCTATTGCATTCTTGTCAAATCCAATTACTTTGCATAGTGGCTGGACTCTGTGAGGGTTCGGCATTGTGAATTCAATGTGATTGTACATACTTACGTTCTAAGTTATCCAAGGTTAGGAACTGGTTCAAATTTGCAAGCTATGTAAGGAGAATATATCCATTTGTTCTTTGTCATTATTTAAGTGTACTTAATTCATTATCTAACACATATTGTTATATACGTAGCGTAGATGGACCGAAGCTGGATGTACGCTGACAACCGTGCGAGCGCCGAGTACATTAATGGTGTCTCCGCTTTCATAAGAGCTGCAGAGGAAGATATGTTGAACAAAGGGGTGGAATTTATGTCTTGTCCATGCATTGACTGCGAGAATATGAGGATGTTTCGAAACCCATCCCAAATCGAAGCACACTTGATTCTACGGGGTTTCAAAAGGGGGTATTCATGCTGGACCAGTCACGGTGAAGAGCAGATTGTGCAGGCATCAATTAGTGAATGCATCGTCGACGAAGTCAATAATACACCGGATGATATCAACTGTACCTTCGATAAGGATATTTCTTCCGATGACAATCTGGATCAGATGCTACGGGATGCAGAAGGGAACCATGATGGGCAGGAGTATGTAAAATTCCGGGGTTTGATGGATGACTCAGAGAGACCTTTGTTCCCGGGCTGCAAGTCCAAATATACAAGGTTGTCATGTGTGCTGGAACTGCTGAAATTAAAGGCAAGCAACGGTTGGTCCGACAAGAGTTTCAGTGAGCTGTTGGGCCTGTTAGCGGACATACTTCCGGAGGGAAACGAGTTGCCGACGATCACCTACAAAGCCAAGAAGGTTCTTTGTCCCTTAGGATTGGAAGTAGAAAGAATAGCTGCCTGTCCGAATGATTGTATCCTGTACCGCAAAGAGTATGCAAACTTGCATATATGTCTGGTATGCAACGCATCCCTGTACAAGCGTAAAGATAGATCAGATGACGATGACGAGTGTATCGAGGCGAAGAAAGGACCTCCCGCTAAGGTGGTGTGGTATCTGCCTATAATCCCCCGTCTGAAACGTTTGTTTTCGAACTCAATAGAGGAAAAACTACTTCGGTGGCACTCGGATGAGCGCAAAAATGATGGAATGATAAGGCACCCTACTGATTCTACCCAGTGGAGAAACATCGATAGGAGGTTTGAAGAATTTGCATCGGATCCGAGAAATATAAGGTTCGGTTTTAGTACAGACGGAATGAATCCTTTCGGCAACATGAGTAGCCGTCATAGCACTTGGCCTGTGAATCTCTGTATATACAATCTTCCTCCCTGGTTGTCTATGAAGCGGAAGTATATTTTTTTGTCTATACTCATCCAAGGCCCAAAGCAACCTGGAAACGATATTGATGTGTACCTAGCACCATTGTTGGAAGATCTAAACACGTTGTGGGCTCCTGGGGTAAAGGTATGGGATGCTCACAAACGAGAGTATTTCACTTTGCATTGCCTGTTGTTCTGCACCATAAATGATTATCCAGCCCTTGCTAACCTGTCGGGGCAGAGTACAAAAGGAGCCAAAGACTGCACTCACTGCTTGCATGATACCGAGAGTGTGTGGCTCAATCACTCACGCAAAATCGTGTACATGCGTCACCGTAGGTTCCTTCGGAGGAATCACCCATACTGCAAGATGAAGAAAAAATTCGACGGAACAGCTGAAGATGGATTAGCTCCAAAGCATTTAAGCGGGATGGACATTCATGATATGGTTAAGAACTTGGAGGTAGCTCTGGGAAAGGGACGTCAATCGAGGACCCGTGAGAAGCACATGTGGAAGAAGAGACAATATTTTGGGACCTACCTTATTGGGAGCACCTACAAGTTCGGCACTGCATCGACGTGATGCATGTAGAGAAGAATGTATGTGACAGCTTGATTGGTCTCTTACTGAACATTAAGGGCGAAACAAAGGACGGTATCAACTCACGGCTTGACTTGGTTCATATGGGCATCAGACCTGAGTTAGCACCGAAAGAGACCGACAGAGGCTGAACTTATTGCGAACCTGCTTGCTACACTTTGTCCAAGGCTGAGAGAACTGAACTGTGCTAGTGCTTGCATGGTGTTAAAGTTTCGTCCGGTTACTCGTCCAATATGAAGAGGCTTGTTTCAATGCAAGACTTGAGTTTAATTGGCATGAAGTCTCATGATTGACATGTGCTTATGACACAGATGCTCCCTGTGGCAATTAGAAGCATCTTACCGACCAAGGTCCGGGAGACAATCACAAGGTTATGTTATTTGTTTAACACAATTGCTCAGAAGGTCATCGATCCCGAGGGACTAGATGCTCTGCAGGCCGAGGTGGTAATGACCATATGTAATCTAGAGATGTATTTCCCTCCGTCATTTTTCGATATCATGGTCCATCTCATTGTTCACCTAGTTAGGGAGATAAAGTTGTGCGGGCCCGTGTTCCTACGTAGCATGTACCCGTTCAAGAGGTACATGGGAATTCTCAAGTCTTACGTACGGAATCGATCTCGACCGGAGGGTAGCATTATCGAAGGTTATGCAACTGAAGAGGTCGTCGAGTTTTGTGTGGATTACATGGCACAGGTCGAGCCGATAGGTGTGCCTCAATCCCGCCATGAGGGAAGGCTCCAGGGTGCCGGGACCATCGAAAGAAAATCAATCACGCCTGATCCAGCTGCGTGCGCTAAAGCCCATTTCACGGTTTTGCAACACATGGCTATTGTGGCCCCGTATATCGACGAGCACAAGAACTGGCTACGGCAAGAGAATCCATCGCGGTTGGAGTCCTGGATCATCAGACAACATAACCTTCAATTCAACAGATTGCTGAAGGAACGACTACCCATCATTGGAAGCTCGGTTGAAGGTCCGCTAACATGGTTGGCAAAAGGGCTAGCATTTATGGTTGTAACATGGAAAGGATACGACATAAATGGGTACACATTTTACACGAGGGATCAGGACAAGAAGAGCACAAACCAGAATAGCGGTGTTCTCATAGATGCGTTGAATACTGCTGGGTCGACGAGGAGGTCGTACTATGGGTTCATTGAGGAAATTTGGGAGCTTGACTACATACTATTCAAGATCCCCCTATTTCGGTGCCGTTGGGTTCACCTGCAGCATGTGAAGGTTGACAAGTACGGTGTCACTACTGTGGATCTTGAACGTGTCGGATACCAAGACGAACCGTTTGTTCTTGCTAACCAAGTTTTTCAAGTCTTCTATGTAACCGACCCATTGAACAAGAAGCGCCACGTGGTTCTACAGGGAAAAAGGAGGATTGTCAGAGTCGAGAATGTGGTAGATGAGGAAGACTACAATCAGTTCGATGAGTTGCCTCCTATTGGTACTGGAATCATGGTCCAGGAAGAGCAACCTGAGGAAGCTAGCTACACACGCGTTGATCATCGTGAAGGCCTAATTTTTGTACAAAATAATAAGCAAGTGGCCAATTAATGATGAGATCCTTATTTATATTCCAAATGTATGTGTACTTGTAATCAAATATGTTCGGGTCATAAGTAATGGGGTGTACATATGTATTACAATTGATCATAATTATATTATGCTTGTTTTGCTTTTCGTCGGTCAAGTCATCACAATGGTCATCACAGACGGTTCATTAAAAACCATCTGTGACATAGTGGTCATCACAGACGGTTCATTAAAAACCGTCTGTGATATAGTGGTCATCACAGACGATTTTTAATGAACCGTCTGTGATGACCACTATATCACAGACGATTAAATATTGGACCGTCGGTGATATACTTATCTCAGACGGTTGAATTATAAACCGTTTGTGATACCCCCACCCTAATATCAATACCCCCACCCTTGGCGGAAAACCATTTTTCGTTGGCGGCAAAACCCTACTTCCGCTTGGCGACGGCTCCAGACCCCGACGCCCCGACGCCGCGCCGCCCCGGCCCCGACGCACTGCCGCGCCGTCCCGCCGCCCCCCGATCGACCACCTCGTCCTCCTCCTCTCCTCCGAGCCGCCGCCGTGCCGCCCTAACGCCCCCCGATCGACCACCTCATCCTCCTCCTCTCCTCCGAGCCGCCGCCGTGCCGCCCCGACGCCCTGCCGATAGGCCACCGCCGCCTCCTCCTCCTCCCACGGTAATCTTATAACATGTGGTTTAGGGTTAGAATAAATTGTTGTGGCTGTGGGGTTACATTCTCTGTGAGGATTCGGCATTGTGAGATAGGTTGTGACAGTATAGGAGAAAGCTGAGTTTAGTTTGCTATTGCATTCTTGTCAAATTCAATTACTTAATTTGCATAGTGGCTGGACTGTGTGAGGATTCGCCATTGTGAGTTGATAGGCTGAGAACAGGCAATTGATTTTGGTCAGTTGAGAACTGAATTTAAGATTTTGGTTACTGTCACAACAAGTCAATGATGACAACTCCTAGTGGCGAGGAAGTTAAGGCTAACCTTTTGGTTAAGAAAGCCAATATCTGAGAGAAATAGTAATGATGTAATCTTGAGTTTTATATTTAAGTTGTCCATTTGATTATGGCCGAACACATGATTTGTTGTATTGTTCATGTTGTTAAATACTTCATTTGAGTACCAATGTGTCCTCTTCATTGACGAAATTAACCTGATGAATATTTTGGTAATACCGCAATTACTTTCTCATCCTCCGATCGACCACCTCGTCCTCCTCTCCAATGATACTTAAAAAATGCCGATCTTACCTTTCTTTCCTCTTCTATGATACTGACCTTTCTTTCCTCTTCTATGACCCACTTGTCCTAGCCATGCTGATCTCAACTTTCTTTTCTCCTCTATGACTTTCACTGCAAGATGTCGACATCTCCGCATTCTTCATCGCCGAATGGATCGGATGAGGTGCCCAACGTAGAAAAACAGAGGCGCGCTCCAAGAGGGCTTAGTAAAAGGCCGCAGAGCCGAGATACCATTACTGCGGTCGATCCGCATGATGGGTCCCCTACCGCACCTGCTAAAGCCGCACAAGCATTCCGTACATTGTGCGGGATCGTTGGGTTTGAAAGGGTCCCCATCACGTATCAGTCGTGGAAGACGCTGACTGATGAGGAGCGCGACAGCCTGGTGACAGAAATTTTCGGGTCATTCGAGCTCCCACAAGACTCCCTGAACGCACTGCGATGGTACGCGCTTCTAGTGGCTGGAAAGACGTGGAAGAACTTCAAGAGCTGCCTCGTCACTCATTACGTGAATAAGGAAATGACTCCGTTCCAAAAGTATGGGTTCATCAGCGAAGACGTGTGGGAACAATTTGTTGAAATGAAGAAGACCGAAGAGTTCGTGAGAATAAGTACGGCGCGCAAGGTTATCCAATCAAAAAATACCCACCCCCACAGACTCGGCTCCACTGGGTACGCGGGCAAGGTGAAGCAATGGACAAGGGAGGACAATGAGGCAATATAGAAGGAGGTCGCACCACCGTTTGCCTCAATATTGGACCCGTGCGCTTGAAACTGGGTAAGAGCGAGGTCACGTCCCACGACTTCGGGCGAGATGTCATTTGCCAACGTCGCTGACGAGGAAGTGTCACAACGCTTACTGTCACTGCAGCACAGAATCTTCCCAGGGCTCTTTCGCTCCAGACAGAGAGAACAATATACTCTCTGCGGCCTTGGGAAACAAGGAGCACCTGGGTCGGACCCGAGGCCTAGGTGTTTTTGTTCCCTGGAAAATAGGATTCCCACAGGACTCCGAGTCATACCAGAGTAGGAAGAGAAGCAAAGCCGAGTGTGAGGCACGGCTAGTAGCCATGATTGAGGAAAGGGTAAATGAAAAGTTTGAGGAAAGGATGAAGGCGCAATTAGAGATTCAGCTAAAATGCTTTGAGGAAAAGATGACACAAATGAACGCTGCGGACAGGCATGAACAGAACTTGCAAGGCGGAGAAGCACATGAACAAGTCAGCCCAACTAACCGTCTGAGCAGCTGCGCGTCTGTTCCTCAGACGGATGTGGACGAAGTCAGATTTCCTCCCGACGACACCAAGGTAATATACATGTTATTTTTGCTGTGCTTCTTAAATGGACCTGTTTTGTGTGTAGGCTAAGTAATTGTGTATCGTTATGTAGGAGGCCATGCTGTGCAATCTCAATCTCGAAGTGAGGCTTGGCGATGCCTCTATTCCTTTGCAGGCTGCTTGGGGGCGCGCGTATCCATCCGCTGAAGGGGCACTTGTGCACGGTCGTTCCTTAACTTCGGGCTACGTGAAGGTTCATGTCGACGGTGTACATGAAATTTGCAAGGGCATCACGTTGGAGATGCCTCCAAACGACGAGATCGTGATAATAGGGGATGCCATCCACACATTCATCCAATGGCCAAAGAAGTCCATCTCCTTCGATGCCTGCCAAGCAACACCAACGATAGAAGCAATACCGAAGCCACATGGTGCGCCGGATCATATGCTAGCACCAGCAGAGCCCACCAATTTGCCTATGGTGTCCTATGATCCACAGCCGCTCGCGTCGTCTCCCGTGAAGACAACATCTAGTAGACGACGAGGCAGCGATAAGGGCAAATCGAAAAAGAAGACCAACTCAGGCTTGTTGCAAATTCCGTACGCCCCGTTGCTGCAGCAATTTGAGCTGGGAAAGCCGTTCGTACTTAAAGAGAACCCGACGACGCTTTCATTAGCCTGCGTTAGATTGCAAGATTGGTGCCTATTACAGGCGACCAAGCCGCTGCCAGAACGGGAAACGAGTATCACGGTTCGCTTCAACTAGCGGCATTTCTTACACAAGAATTTAGGTGGCTGCTTCGTGGTTGGCTTCAATGACTTGTTCGATCTGTACAACCTCAATGCCCTCGACGCTTCACTCATCAGATGCTGGACATTGTAAGTGTGCGCAATCACGGTATAGATTCGTCTCGTGCCAATAAATGGCACATATATATATGATCCTTGATTTTGTATTGTATGTAGATACATGATGATGGAGGCAAAAGCAAGGAATGAACCGGTGGGTTTCTTCGACCCACACATGGTGTCGAAGCAAACCATGGACCAAGATGTGCAATTCGTCCATGAGTACGTGGAAAAAGTAATGCTGGCTCATTGGGACAAAAGCTACTTAATTTTACCCTACAACCCGGGGTAAGTGCTTCATCCAGATGCTATACATGTTAATTTGTACTATATAACGCAGCTTGAAGTTAGGTTCAATGACCATGGCAACATACCTGTGCAGGTTTCACTGGGTTATACTTGTAATTATAGCAAGACAGAACAAGGTAATTTACCTTGATTCCAGAAAGGGCGGCACCCACGACTTGGTGCCTATTAAAAATTTACTCGACACATCATTCCATATCTACAAAGCTCGCGGAGGGCCATGCAAGCCGGACACAGCGAGACTGAGGCATATTCATAACTTCCCGGTATCCGCTAATACGCAATAATTAATCCTTCACGCAGTCCATAATGGAACCTTCGAACTAATTAATCTATTTATATTTTGGCAGTGCCACCAGCAGCCAATAGGCACTAACCTGTGTGGGTTCTACGTTTGCCACAACATGCAACTCCTCGTTGGTACAAAGAAGACCAATGACTTAGAGGTTTGTCAATCTTGAACCATGTGTTTTCACTTATTTATTTTTTGTACACGCAAAGACTTTACTCTTCCCATTGGCAGAGGTGGCAATGTGCTGAACTTGCATTGGAACAGGCCGACCTGCTAAGTATTCGAGGACAACTCTGTGTCTTATTGAATCGTGATGTCATTAATCCAACCGGCGAATTCCATGCAAACCAAGCTTGATGAGTTGTAAATTTGCAAGACTATAGTTCTGAATTCAATTTGCAAGACTTCCATTTGAGTTTATTTCTGAAATTGATGCGGTGTACATTGTAATGTGGGATCAAAGTTGATTTCTAAAATGAATGCGTTGTATGTTGTATTGCGTGCCCTGATTGAGTTCCTTTCTGAAATGTATGTCGTAATATTTATATTGGTCATGCTACACTTCAGTTTGTTTCAAAGGGCATGGCTAGCATTTCCTGAGGCTAGCCAATTAACTGAAATTGTACAAAATCTAAAATTAACATCACAGACGGTTCTAAATAGAACAGTCTGTGATAAACCATTTATCATAGACGGTTATTATTATCAACAGTCTATCATATGGATCATCACAGACGATTCTAAATAGAACAGTCTGTGATAAACCATTTATCACATACGGTTATTATTATCAATGGTCTGTCATATGGATCATCACAGACGGTTCAAAAGAGAACAGTCTGTGATATATCATCTTAACAGATGGTTCACAAACGAACCGTCTGTAATATATCAATCATCACAGACGGTTATAACAACAAACCGTCGGTGATATATCTAACATCACAGACGGTTTTTTAAACAAACCGTCGGTGATATATCCAACATCACAGACGGTTTTTGTAACGAACCGTCTGTGATATATCCAACATCACAGACGGTTTTTTTAAACAAACCGTCTGTGATATATGAATCATTACAGACGGTTATTGTATTTTAAACCGTCTGTGATGAGATTGTTCACAAACGGTCGGAAAACCGTCTGTGATGACTAGAGAGTCATCGCTGACAGTCTGATATAGACGGTCGTAAAACCGTCTGTCATGTGGCTTGCGAACCGTCTGTGATGAGGGATTGTATAGTAGTGCGGGACTTACAAAAAACTTGTCATTTTAGTACAAGATCTTTGTATGAGTATCTTTTGGCTTTTCAAAAAAGACCAGGTAATTATGTTTGTCTACAAATGCCAGAAAATATCACTTTCAAAAAAGACAAGGTACTCCGTTATCTATTGACTACATGTTCCCTTTCTAGTTGGAAAATTCACTTATCTGACGATTTGACTATTCTAGTCTGCACAGTAGAACTAGTATATTTATCTTTACAAATTGAAGGTTTCTTCTTAAGCCTCGACACGTCAATTCTAGTAGATAAAATACTAGAAATCCCACATTAATCAATAAAGAAAATAACTAGAAACTCCATATGTTTTCTTCATCTTGATGTCGTCTCTTGTTTTTGCAGTTGTAAATCTACGGCTACTGATGTCATGTACATGCATGGGGCATCTGAACTTCCTGCCAGAACGTGACGTGAACATGCAGAACGCTTGCCTTTCGGCAGTACGTACGCATCCACATTGAGGTCCAAACAGTTTGGCGAGCAAATACTGAAAGTCCAAGTATGCATGCTCGATCCTATCAGAAGAATATACGTTCGCCACTAACGGGTTTTATTTCTAGATAGAATTGAGCAGCGATGACTTGACTACCCATGCATGCATGGCCTTTTGTTCGTACTAGTCCAAGTAACAGAATCGAGTTGCCTCAGTGCCATGCAATTGTTTGTGGAATTCTTTGTCCTTGGGAGGAAAAGGCCGGCACGCCTTGCCAAGTTGTGCTAGATTTTCCAAGCAAACTGGAGAAAATCCTCGCACCCATCCACTATATATACCTCTCCGTATAAGCAAAGTTACATACCGATATACATTCCAGGGTACAAAGAATCACAGATAGGTAAACGTAATGGGGGCATCCAAGCTAGCCATTTTGCTGGCCGTGACCTTGGCCATGGCAGCCGCCATGGTTCACCCTTCCCAAGCACAAAACTCACCTCAAGACTATGTTACGCCCCACAACACCGCCCGCGCCGCCGTCGGCGTGGGCCCGGTGACCTGGAGCACGAAACTCCAGGCGTTCGCCGAGAACTACGCCAAGCAGAGGGCCGGCGACTGCCGGCTGCAGCATTCCGGCGGGCCCTACGGGGAGAACATCTTCTGGGGGTCGGCCGGCGCGGACTGGAAGGCGGCGGACGCGGTGAAGTCGTGGGTGGACGAGAAGAAGTACTACAACTACGCCAGCAACAGCTGCGCGGCGGGCAAGGTGTGCGGACACTACACGCAGGTGGTTTGGCGTGCGTCGACGAGCATTGGCTGCGCACGCCGGGTCTGCGACAATAACCGCGGCGTGTTCATCACCTGCAACTATGAGCCCCGTGGCAACATCATTGGACAGAAACCGTACTAACCGGAGCGCAGTTCATATATATCCCTCGTTCCCTACGTGCATGCATGCATGCATGGGTGCTTTCAGCCATGCGCGTTTATATCTTAGTCTGAGGGAGTAAATAAAAAAGGCATAGTGAATAAATGATGTATTTTCAGCTTGGAATCAATGGAATGGAATAAACAAGGCCTTGAAGCTTTGAAGTGCCATGGCTCGAAGTACAGGACGATTGTATATGCATTGACACCAAGAATAGAGAAAACCTTCCTCGTCTCCATGGAATTAAGTACTGTCTCCAAGACGTACTTGTAACACCCGGATTTTCTTTGCAAAAAAAAAAAAATGAAAAATGAAATTACCGTCGTCTTCAACCTCCAGCCGCGTCGCCGCCGCGTCCCTCGCGCCGGCTCCGCCCTTCCCGCCGCGCCGCCAACGGCCGCCGCCATTCCCGCCGCGCCCGCAACCGCCGCCGCCCTCTTCGCGCGCGCCGTTGAGCGCGGCGCCGCGTCGCCCTTCCCCTATAAAAACCCCCCCGACCCCCACCTCTACCCGGGGCGATTCCAGCCTGCCGCTACACCTCTCCTCCCGAGCTACGCCGCCGCCGCCGCCACCTCCTTCCCCAGCGCCGGCGAGCCGCCCCGCTCCGCCCACCGCCGAGCCGCCCCGGTTGCGCCCCAAGCCTCCCGGCTCCGCCGTCCCCACCTCCGACCTCGCCCCGCCCCGCCGCCGTCGGTGCGCCGCCGCTTCCTTCCTCGATCCGGCGCCGGTTGGCCGCGCTTCGCCGTCTTAGCCCCGCCGCGTCGCGCAAGGCTGTGGCGCGCGCTCTGTCCCCGCGCGTGTGGACTTGGTCCACGCGTCTGGGCCCGGTCCCACCCGTCGGCCGAAGGAAATAAAAAAAAAAGTTTTCAAAAAAAAAAACCTATATGACGTCATGCTGACGTCATAAAGCGATTTTCGTTTTAAAAATAAAATCTGAAAATTGGAATTGGCTGCTGACGTCAGCATGACGCAGAAATCCCGATTTTCCTTTTTAAAAATAATTCAAAATTCCGAAAAATCCAGAAAAGCCCGTTTTATTTGTTTTTAAACTTCCGGGAGCCCGTTTTCGCCCGTTCGAACTCCGATTGGCTCCGTTCTTCTTCCTAAATTCATTAGAAATCCCAAACTTCAGTTTAGAGCTAGTTTGAAGTTCAATTTGGGTTTATTTGTATTCGTTTGAGTCTTATTCGAATTTGGTTGTTTTTCGCGCTAGATTACGGAGAGTCCGAAGAGTTCCCGAACGACGATTTCGAGCAGCAACTCGTCGAACCAGGCAAGTCACACTCCCTTGACCATATTGCTCCCAGTTTTATAAACTTGTATGTTGTATTTACAATTATTGCATGCTTATTTACTATAAACATTAATTTTCGACCTAGTTTTAAATGATAGTTAAATCCAATTTTGACATGCGACCTTTGACATTTGAATTCTGATACCCTTGTAACCTTAGTAAAAATAGGAATTATGACTATGGTAATAGTTAGACATTGCTTAGCCATGCATAGAACTGAATTTAGGAGATTTTGGGGAACTTTATGCCAAAATGACATCATGTTCAATTGGAAACTTATAGTGATCAATGTTAGTATTAATGTGGAGATTAGTATGGTTAAAATGAAAATGACTTAGACCGGGCGAGAATTGGTTGGAAAGTGGTGAGGTCATGGTTCTGGGTTTGTGGAAAGTCTCGCCTAGTCAATTAAGGATCGGTCTGAGTTTCGCTGAATGTAAAGCCTAACCGTACTACCACAAGTCTGGAATGGGACAGACCTGGCTATCCTTATTAAGTCATTTCATGGACAGTCATGCCATATGGGGGTAGTGGTGTGGTGAAAGCGAGATGCTGCCACTCTGGCGCAAGAGGGGGCTTCTGATTAGAGGGAGTCTTTCAGCGGTGAAACCTTAGCGGGCATGACTACATGTATGATTTATTAATGGGGCCTTGTCATATGTTTCTCTATCGCTCACCAAAGGAAGTGTGTTGACATAAAAGGGAAATATTATGTCTTGTGGGTAAAGTTGTACAACCTCTGCAGAGTGTCAAACTAATCGATTAGCCGCGCCCGCGGTTATGGGCATGCCGAGCAAGCCATTTTCAGATTAGACTTTGTTAAATAAAAATTTGATTTTCGAAAAATAATGTTGGATGGAGGGAGTCCATCATGGGTATAACTTAGCCAATTCCAGGAGAGATTCCTGAGTTAAAAGGAATAGTTTTGATTTTGGAATAAAGTATGCCTTTTAAATTATTGAAAATGTTATTAAACTGTTGCTTTATGCTTAAACAAACCATATTGCCATCCTTTGAATACCAGTACATTTATATTGCATCTCTAGTGTGATTTGCTGAGTACGTATGTACTCACCCTTGCTTAATTTACCACTTCAGAGGAGGAGTACCACGATGGTGAGGAACAGTTGGACTAGGCCGCGTCCCCAGTCGATTGCCTGTGGCAAATTAATTGGGCTCTATTTATTATTCTTCATTTCCGCTGCTTTCATTTATTCGTTTATTTATTTGTTGGCCTGCGCGCCATTTCCTATGTAATCCTTGAATATTTATTATTAATAAAGAACGTTGGATATGCTATGGTTTCATTTCTACTGTGTGTACTAGCATTTCCTGGACTAGTACAGAATACACAGAGGATTTCGGAGGTGTTATTCCGGGGTCCGACAGAGATGGTATCAGAGCCATATCGACTGTAGGAGTGGCCTTAGTCAGAACGGTTAACCTTAAGGACTTATTTTGAAATAAAAACAATATTTTTGTATAAGTTCCACTCTCATCTTATCCTATCTTGTCCTTATCTAAATTCTTATTTAAAAAGGAGTTTTATCTACTTCATTCTCACTTTCAAAATATTAGAAAGAGCTTCTAGCAAAGCAATGGGTTACAAGTGTCTCGCGAAAAGATGGCAACCCGTTCCGTGCCTGAAGATCAAGAATGTCAAGACCAGAAAGAATACCCCAATTAAGGCCTAGACTAAGCTATCCATTTTTTTTAGTAGACGGTGATTGTGAGCTGTTCTTTTCCTCTTTTGTTTAAAAAAAAAGAGAGTTGGAGTTTATTGCTTCTTTGGGTGCGAAATCTTTACCCCTCCCTTTGTACCCAGTCTTCTCCTTCCTAAACCTTGTTCTCCACCGCCAGATGGTGAACACTCGTAGCAACGCCAACAGTCCCCCTCCACCAGGATTGCCCCCTCCTCCCGCAGATGGACCCAACTGGCAGCAAATGTTGGACAATCAGAATCAACTCATCCAACTCTTGGCTCAGTCCATCAACAATAATCAGACCGCTCAAGCTACTCAACAAGCTCATGCACCTCCTCAGTCCAGACTGTCAGAGTTTATGAGAACGAGACCTCCAACCTTCTCCAGCAGCACAGAGCCATTGGACGCCGATGATTGGCTCAGAAACATTGAGAAGAAGCTGGACATCATTCAGTGCAGCGACCGAGAGCGAGTCTTGTTCGCTTCTCATCAGGTGAGTGGACCCGCTGCTGAGTGGTGGGACAACTTTCGAGTGACTCACCGGGACGCTCAGGCTATCACGTGGGTTGATTTTGTGCGAGCTTTTCGCCGAGCTCACATCCCATCTGGCTTGATCGCGTTAAAGAAGAAAGAATTCCGCAGTCTACACCAAAGAGGTCATACGGTGACGGAGTATCTACACAAGTTCAACCAGCTAGCACGTTACGCACCAGAAGATGTGGCCACCGATGAAGCCAAGCAGGAGAAATTCCTAGATGGACTCAATGACGAACTGTCAATTAAATTGATCTCCCACGACTACTCCGACTTCGAGCAATTGGTTAACAAGGCACTTCGCCAGGAAGGCAAGCGCTTGGAAATGGAGAACATAGCGAAGAATAGCGCCCAGCGGTTCAGTGCGGAGCTTTCCCCAAAACTCGGATAAATCCATCATCGTCTCCCAAGTTTGAGCCGACAGAAGTAACCAAGAAGCCAGTAATGGTGAACCATCCCAACAGCCTGGCAATCAACAAAGCAGATCAGGGAGGCCCAACACAGCAAAATTCAAAACCCCAGTCCAAAGTCACATGTTACGAGTGCCATGGAATTGGACACTTCGCCAGAAATTGCCCCAAGTGCTAAGTTATACCCATGATGGACTCCCTCCATCCAACATTATTTTTCGAAAATCAAATTTTTATTTAACAAAGTCTAATCTGAAAATGGCTTGCTCGGCATGCCCATAACCGCGGGCACGGCTAATCGATTAGTTTGACACTCTGCAGAGGTTGTACAACTTTACCCACAAGACATAATATTTCCCTTTTATGTCAACACACTTCCTTTGGTGAGCGACAGAGAAACATATGACAAGGCCCCATTAATAAATCATACATGTAGTCATGCCCGCTAAGGTTTCACCACTGAAAGACTCCCTCTAATCAGAAGCCCCCTCTTGCGCCAGAGTGGCAGCATCTCGCTTTCACCACACCACTACCCCCATATGGCATGACTATCCATGAAATGACTTAATAAGGATAGCCAGGTCTGTCCCATTCCAGACTTGTGGTAGTACGGTTAGGCTTTACATTCAGCGAAACTCAGACCGGTCCTTAATTGACTAGGCGAGACTTTCCACAAACCCAGAACCATGACCTCACCACTTTCCAACCAATTCTCGCCCGGTCTAAGTCATTTTCATTTTAACCATACTAATCTCCACATTAATACTAACATTGATCACTATAAGTTTCCAATTGAACATGATGTCATTTTGGCATAAAGTTCCCCAAAATCTCCTAAATTCAGTTCTATGCATGGCTAAGCAATGTCTAACTATTACCATAGTCATAATTCCTATTTTTACTAAGGTTACAAGGGTATCGGAATTCAAATGTCAAAGGTCGCATGTCAAAATTGGATTTAACTATCATTTAAAACTAGGTCGAAAATTAATGTTTATAGTAAATAAGCATGCAATAATTGTAAATACAACATACAAGTTTATAAAACTGGGAGCAATATGGTCAAGGGAGTGTGACTTGCCTGGTTCGACGAGTTGCTGCTCGAAATCGTCGTTCGAGAACTCTTCGGACTCTCCGTAATCTAGCGCGAAAAACAACCAAATTCGAATAAGACTCAAACGAATACAAATAAACCCAAATTGAACTTCAAACTAGCTCTAAACTGAAGTTTGGGATTTCTAATGAATTTAGGAAGAAGAACGGAGCCAATCGGAGTTCGAACGGGCGAAAACGGGCTCCCGGAAGTTTAAAAACAAATAAAACGGGCTTTTCTGGATTTTTCGGAATTTTGAATTATTTTTAAAAAGGAAAATCGGGATTTCTGCGTCATGCTGACGTCAGCAGCCAATTCCAATTTTCAGATTTTATTTTTAAAACGAAAATCGCTTTATGACGTCAGCATGACGTCATAAAGGTTTTTTTTTTGAAAACTTTTTTTTTTATTTCCTTCGGCCGACGGGTGGGACCGGGCCCAGACGTGTGGACCAAGTCCACGCGCGCGGGGACAGAGCGCGTGCATGTATCGCCACGGCGCGACGCAGCGGGGGCTAAGATAGCGAAGCGCGGCCACTGGCCACGGATGGAGGAAGAAGCGGCGGCGCACCGACGGCGAAGGGCGGGCGAGTCGGAGGCGGGACGGCGAGCCGGAGGCTTGGGGCGCAAGGGCGGCTCGGCGGTGGCGGAGCGGAGCTCGCCGGCGCTGGGAAGGAGGTGGCGGCGGCAGCGAGTTTCGGGAGGAGAGGAGTAGAGGGAGGGAGGAAGAGGCACGGGAGAGGAGGGTCGGGGGTTTATATAGGGAAGGCGAGCGGCGTCGCGCTCAACTTGAAGAGAAGAAGCGGCCCGGTTCTGGCCTTGGCGGGAATAGCGGCGGCGGCCGTTGGCTGGCCAGCGGAAAGAAGCGAGCAGCGAGGAGCAGCGGCGGCAGGCTGGAGGAGGTTGAAGACGACGGTAATTTCATTTTTCATTTTTTTTTTGCAAAGAAAATCCGGGTGTTACAGTACTCAAGGCTCGTATTAGTTCAGAACAAACGGAATTCCTACATGGTAGCTAGGCGTCCACTCCCCGACCATCCCAAACTGGAGCATCACTTCTTATTTCTTTGGAAAATAGTGGAACGTCGAGACCCTCTTTTCTGGCGTGGAATACCAAAAGGTCTCATGTGTGTACCATACGATTCATAATCATATCCACAATATAACTTCAATATAGATTGACAATACATAGTTCTTAAATAAGACCCTTAAAGCTAAATAAAATGTAGTGGACAAGCACTACTACAGAATAGCACATTACTATCGCTTTATCTGTGTCGGTTCTAAGCTTTTGACTACAAAACCGATTGTGATAAGTATATTCCATTTGGAAATCTTCGTAACAGGTTATCACAATCGGTTCTTATAAGTAACCGATTGTGGTACAATAATAATCCCAATCGGTTCTATATAAGAACCGATTGTGATAATAATTTGGTTATCATAATCGGTTTTTATCTAGAACCGATTGTGATGAGTATGTATTATCACAATCGGTTTTGGGAAGAAACCGATTGTGATAAGCACAGTTCTTTTCCAGAACCGATTGTGATGATTTTTAGATGGCAACAGAATGCCCCTGTTCCATTAATAGATGAAAGCAAGAACAGTTCAACAGAAACATAGTTTTTGTGAGATCCTCCAGTCAGACATTTCCCCTTCAGGGAACAAGAAAAAAACAAACTCCATCACAGACCAACCATAGAAAAACGGCAACATACACAAAATATATAACATCATCTCACAAGCGCAACAACATCCGCAAAAACAAAACTAATAGTAACATAATTCAGCTCGAGGAGTATTGTCTTCTTTTCTTCGGCAAAGTTCTTTCTCCGACATATGCAATGTGTCCATTCACTTCTGACGCAACATCATCACATGAGCGCAACAACATCCACAAAAACGTCAAAACTAATAGTAACTAATAGTAACATAATTCATGTAGGAAAGGACTTTGGTTTGGCATCTAGACCAATCGCAGAACTGCATCATACGCAACATCATCATCATCACTTCTCTGAAGATCGGGTTCGAATTCCTTAGAGTGACAAGAATCACCGATCGATTGTAATATGGAACGCGCGCACGTACGTACTAAGAACAAAAATAAAAGCCGCCGCCACATGAACAAAACAGATATGTATATATAATGAAAGCACAACTGGCTTTCAGCACAGATATATATATATTGTTCACAGATCACATGCATGCATTTAATTTACTTAATTATAGAACGACAGGCCATGGCTATCACCGCTGTCGTCGCTGCTGTCGGAGTCGTAGAAGGGCAGCTGATTATCGTCGCTGCCTGGGTGATCATCCTCCGACGATGACGACCCAGAGGACACACCGGTGCCCCAACGGATGATCTCCTGACCCTCCTCGTCGTCGTCCTCCTCCTCCTCCTCGTCGTGCTTCTCCTCCTCCTCCTCGTCGTCCTCCTCCTCCTCCTCGTCGTCGTCCTTATCCTCTCTGGGGCGCTTCCTGCTGGCGTTGGAGGCGTCGGGCCGGGGTGAGGCACCGGGAGAGACGTCGGGAGACAGGTGGGGAGGCACCCTGCCGAAGTGAGGCGCCGGGGGCTGAGGCGGCGCTGCCGGCGGCGGTGAGGATGCTGGAGGATGGAAGATAGGTGACTCCACGGTGAAGTCAGACCCTGCCGGAGAAGGAGGAGCTGCCATTGCTGCGGTCGAAGAGGCTTAGACAGGAGCTATAAGGAAGCCAGACTACCGATGACCAGGATAAACTGCCATTGCTAGCTGCTGCGTACTTTTATATATTGATCACTGATGCGATGGTGATCAATGCTACGTTTGAACGGTCAAATTGGCGGGGAAGACGAAGGGGGTGGATGAATATCCGTGTCGGTTCTTTTATAGAACCGACTGGGATGACTAATATTATTACAGTCGGTTTACTTTAAGAACCGACAGTGATAAGATATTAGAGATTTGAAAAAGATTTGACTTTTCGACTCTTTTGAATGAAGACTCTGTTTCGAAAAAATTAGAGATTGGATCATAGTCATCACAATCGGTTCTTTCAGAAAACCGATACAGATATCATATATTGCGATCGGTTTTTGTATAGAACCGACATAGATAGTATATATTGCGATCAGGTGCTTGAGAGAACCGATACAGTTAGTCTACATATTGCGATCGGTTTATTTAGAGAACCGACACAGATATTACATATTGCGATCGGCGGGCATGATAATATCGGCGCGCACACTCTCATTTCGGCGCGCACTGATTTCGTTTCATCCTCATTTCCACAACCCTAGCTCGACCACTTCCCCCTCCGACTCCTCCCCCTGCGGCGCCTCCCCCTCCGGCTCCTCCCCCCCGGCACCTCCCCCATCGGCGGGTACCCTGTGGGCGCCTCCCCCTCCGGCTCCTCCCCGTCCGGCTCCTCCCCCTCGGCGCCTCCCCCTCCGGCTCCTCCCCCATCGGCGCCTCCCCCCCACCACCCCCATTGGCGCGTCCCCCCCCCAGCCGGCTCCTCCCCCCTCGGGCTCCTCCCCCATTGCCGACTCGGTTCGGCGCACTGTAAGAACGATATCGGACTGTGGGCTGTTATTGGTTGTAAATAGCTCGATGATGATTGCTTAAAATTGAGGCTTGATTAATCTGATCATTACAGGAACTTGCTAGACCTAGATAAGAACTGCTCTTAGCTGACATTTTGGTGGCACTTGCTCTTAATGCATTGTTCTAGGGTTAGAAGCGATCTTGTGCTTATTCATTTCTGCTCTTAGTGACAATTTGGTGGCACTTGCTCTTAATGCATTGTGGTAAGGTTAGAGCAGTGCTATATTCCTTCGTGCTATCTTTGTACTTATTCATACGTGCTAGAAGCGATCTTTGTTCTAGGGTTGACATCCTGAAATTTTCAGATGTAAAAGCCTGTGATATATTTGCATCTAGAAGTTGGACGGCTAATTAATTTAGCAACCCTTCTATAGCAATCTGAGAGCAACCCATGTTGGCTAATTAATTTAGCAACCCTTCTATAGTAATATGTGCAGATTATATTCTCGGTGCAATTTGAAACTTGTAACATCTGCTATATTATCGCACTTTATTTTCGAGTTTAGTTGCGTAACCTATGTGTCTCCCGTTCGAGGGTGCTTGTTTATAAGTATGCTAAATTGGCATATTTATAAATAAGCAGTCTCGAATTGTCCACGTATTTTGGACAGTTCGAGGATATGTGGCTCAGGCAAGTTCTTAAGCTGTTGTACAAACTCTAGAGAAAGTTTCGGCCGCATCTCCCTGGTGTTCTCTGAATACACACCCTCTTGACCTGTTGTCGACACGTGTATTTGGAGAACAGCGGGGAGATGCTGCCGAAATTTTCTCTAGAGTTGTACAATAGCTTAGGAACTTGCCCGAGCCACATATCCTCGAATGGGATTAGGACCTAACCTAATTGGAGATAAGGAGTCATCGTTGGTACGTACGTACTTAGATGGTCTACACATAGACATTTGAATTGCTTTCTCTTATGTGAGATATAAT
Organism: Rhipidocladum racemiflorum; assembly: GCA_036346355.1. Lineage (NCBI taxonomy): Eukaryota > Viridiplantae > Streptophyta > Magnoliopsida > Poales > Poaceae > Rhipidocladum > Rhipidocladum racemiflorum. Next base: position 63,651,076 of record CM070570.1, read on the forward strand.
CATGTCAGAAATTTGAATTGCTTCCTCTCATAAAGTTTAGGTTCGACCTATACGTACTTAGTTCGGAATGTCACAAAGAGAGAGCACCGGCTCAACGCCAGAGAGAGAAGAAGGTGCTGCTACCCCATCGAGGAAGGTCAGAAAGGGCAGAGGATCGAATAAAGGAGCCACAGGGAGAACACCGCAAGTCCTCAACTTCAATACCACGGGGGTTTGCACGGGTCCTAGCAAGTTTAAGGGGCGCTACTCCTCTTTTCTCGGCCAATTGGTGAGGGAGAGAGTGCCGATCACAATTAAGGACTGGAGGAAGGAAGTAAGCGACGAGCAGAAGAACCGACTATGGGACGAAGTTAAGGGGAAATGGCTTATACAAGAGGAAGATGAAATCAATGCGAGACGGTACGCCTTGAAGAGAATGGGTGTGGCTTTGAGGCATTTCAGGGTTACCATGCATGCCGATTTTGTGTTGAAAAACCGTACTCCCTTCGAAAGGTATCCATTTGTTACTCCCGAGGTTTGGGAGGAGTTCGCAAGGATGAGGAATACGCCCGAGGCGGAGGAGCTGAGAGAGAAGAATATCGCTATACAGAGGCGTAACACACATGCGCACCACCTCGGTTCCGGTGGGTATGTAGGGAAGAAGGCAGAGTGGGCGCGACTAGCCGAGGAGTGTGCAACCTCTGGGACAACGATGCCTTACTCCCACATATGCGAGGAGCGGGCACGCGACTGGGTATTAGCAAGGACGAAGAAAACCTCTGACGGTCAGATTGTCGTTCCAAACCCCTCGACGGCACAAATCGTGACGACCATCGTAAGATATCTAATATAGTACATTGCATCTGACCCTTCCCATTGTATTTTAGCAATAATTTTATATTTGCAACCTGCAGGAGGAGGTAAGCCAGCAGAAAGAGCAAGGAGCATTTCAAAGCCAAGGGTCAAGGGACATCCTGTGTTCAGCAATCGGGAAGCCCGATCATAAGGGTCGGGTGCTTGCCGCAGGTGCGGGGCATACGAAGAAGTCCTTCTTCGTAGAGGAGAGCGTTTCCAGTGCGAGGGCAAGATCATGGGAAGCACGTGAGGCGCGGATTAGGGCGCAGATGAAGGAGGAGTTGAAGGAGGAGTTGAAGGAGGAGTTAAAGGCTGAGATGATGGCATGTTCTCCCAGAATCAGAGTCCTGAACCATCGCCTATGCTACGCCCTAGCAGCTGCACCTCCAATAAGGAACTGCGCATTCCACACCTCAAGGTAATAACTGTTTCGGACCGAAAGGTACATAAGTAAGCTTAACAAAGATTATGATGAAGATGCTGATCACTTCTTGCAGGGTCCTGCCAAGTGCCAGCTAGTCCTGATCGAAGACGGAATACAACCGAGGCTACAAGGGGTCGCATTTCCCAGCAAGGAGGATGACACGGTGCATGGTATACCTTTGGGGAAGGGCTACATGAGGGTGCAGGTGGACCATGTCCACGATGTTTACCTGTCTCATGCCCTGGAGTTCCCCCCGAACGAAGATATCGCCACTCTCAGGCAAGCACGGATGTCCTTCATCAAGTGGCCCGCGACGGGTGTCGTATTGCAAGCACCTCCTCCTCCTGCTGGTACTGCTCACGCTCTGAATGAATGCTGCTGCTCTGCTACTCACTGCTGCTCACGCTCTTGCTCTTTGCTCTTGCTCCTGCTGCTTCTACTACCCCTACTGCCCATGCTCCTGCTTCTCCTTCTCCTGCTACTACTACTGTTGGTGGTGCCCCTGCTCCTGTTACTGCTACTCCTACTACTACTACTGCTGCTGCACCTGCTGCTACTACTGCTCCTGCTACTACTGCTGCAAATGCTCCTGTCCCTGCTACATAACCTGCACCTAGAGCTGTAGCTGCACCTCCTGCACCTACGACTGCAGCTACAAATGCTGGTGCGCAGGTGGTGCACAAAAAGACTTCTACCACGCTGAGTAAAGACACAAAGCAGAGTTCAGAGAGTCCCTCCGTGAAGAAGGCAAAGTTTTCAGAGGACACAGAGCACCCTGATGATCACAAGCGGTACATACATGGAAAGCCCTTTATCGCAAGCCATGAATTGAATACTTTAGGCTTGTTCACTCGCCACCTACATGGATGGTACATCGATAAGTCACATGAGGCCGAGCCTCGCCACGATTTCACAGTGAAGTATCGAGGGGGACAATTCCACCGCAAAGAGGATGGGACCTTCCCAGTCGAATTTGAGGATCTATACTTTATGTATAGCTTGAAAGCCGTCGATATTTCTACCATACGATCCTGGACGCTGTGAGTAGTCCTGGGCGTTTGGGCCGGGCCATCCGGGCTAGCCCGAACACGGCCCAAAATACAGCGCCCGAAGCACGGCCCGGCACGAAAATATTTGGGCCGTGCTGGCACGGCCCGAACGGCGGGCTGGGCCGGGCCTTGATTTTTGGCCCGACGTGCCGCCCGGCACGGCACGAGCGCCCGGGTCGTGCTTGGGCCGGCCCGGCACGAGATGGCCCGTAGCCGAAGTATAACCCCATCCGGATGGGATCGCACCCCACTCAACCCTAGCAATCCCTTCCCCTTCCCGTTCCTCGGTTCCTCCCCCCGGCCGCCGCTGCGCTGCTTGGGCGATTCGCTGCAGCCCATCCATTCCCAGTCCCCCGTCCCCCCCCTCCGGCCGCCGTTGCAGCATCGATCCAGCACGCGACGATGTTTAGCATCGATCTAGCACGCGACGAGATCCTCCAGGAGATCAGCGAGGAGGATGCCATGAAGGTCGAGGTCCTCCGGGAGATCAGGAGAAGTGCGCATGACGAGAAGGTCGAGGTCTCGAGTCTCGACTCTCGAGGAGAAGAGCGTGCCGGTAAGGTAAGTGCCCCCTCCCGCCGTCTCGCGGCCCCGCCCTCCCCCTGCTCTCGAGTCTCGAAGCCCCCTGCTCTGTGCTTGAAGGATCATTGTTGTTTTTATCCATGTGTTTTTTTGATGATGAGTATTTGAATATTCGAAGAAATTTGAAAAGATTTGAGTTGATTTGATTTTGGCTCAGTATTTGAAAAAGATTTGAAACCAATTTGAACCGGTTTATTTTTTGGTTTCTTTATTTGAAAAAATCTGAAATCAGTTGGTTGTATGGATTAAATTGAGTCAAGTCGCGAACTTGGGCTCGGAAATTGTTTGTGTGTTTTTGTTCATGTGCAGGTGTTGCTCGAGGTCGAACATGGTCGATGACAGACCGAGACTAGGTTCAGGAGAGGCCGAGGTCATGAGGGTCGAGGTGTCATGCGAGATGTTTCGGACTAGAACGGCACGTGAGGTCGAGATCGTTGCTGTAGCGGCGAGGCTCAGCGACGCTGGCAAGCGGTGGCGGCCGACGCGGTAGGTAAACGTGGCGCCAGCTGGCGGCTGGGGAGCGGTGGCTTAACGAGCGGCGGCCAGCGCGCCGGCCGAAGATCTTGTGGCGGCGATCGGGCGACGGGGAGTCGATGGCGCTAGCCAACGGCGTGAGCTCAACAGCTTGGCGGCAGCGGTACCGTCTGCAGCGTCAGCGCCCGATGGCTACTGTAGCGGCAAATGGCAAGTGGAGTCGACGTGTATACAATTTTAGAGTACGTGTGAATACAATTTTTAGAGTGGTATATGTGTGTGTGCATGCATATGCATGCATGTGCATTGTGTGCATGTGTGCGTGAGTGGTGCATGCATGTGTGTGTTGGCGTGAGTTGCATGTCGCTTGCATGCATGTGTGTGTGTCGCAGCGAGAGGTTGAAACCGTGGAATTCGGTTGTGTCGAGAGCAATTCAATGCCGTGTCAGTTTGTGTTTGTGCGCAGTGCATCGCAAGGCGTCAATGGAGAGCGCAGTATGAGGAGCCAAGGAGCAAGGCGCATTGAGAAGGTAAGAACGCAGGGGGCTTTCTTGCGTGGCCGAGTTAGGCCCAGTGTGGGCTGGTTTCTTTGTGTTCGTGAAGGAGAGCCAGCCGGTTTGCCGTATACAAAAAGGAATAGGTGGCTGTGGAGCCCTTTAAATAAGAGGGTTCTAGGGGCTTAGAATCAATCCAAGGCAATAGGGCAAGAAGCAAGAGGTGCCTACAACAAAGAAGAGATTTTGTGTTTTCTTTAGTTTGTTTAAGGTTTTCTAATCTTGTGAGATTAGAGATTTTGGTGGTTTTCTAATCTTGTGAGATTAGAGATTTTGGTGTCCTCCCGGAAGGAGTGGCTTTGGGAATAAAGAAAAAGGTTATGCAATTCTTTACATACTCTTTTGCTATGATTCTTGATTAGAAGGTTTGTTCGATTTTTGATAGAACTAGTTTTGATTTTTGTCTGCCTTGTCTCGCTAATTAATCTAGGTTTTGATCTCTCAATATTAGATATTCTTCCGCTTTTAGGGGTCTTTAATTTTCCGAAAGAAATAGTTGAATTTATTCGGCATCTATTCACCCCCTCTAGTTGCCTACTCGGTCCTACAAGTGGTATCGAGCAAGGCTCTACTAATCCATCTTAACAGGTGATTAGTAAGCGGTAAGTTATGGCAGAGAAATACTCAAACAAGCCGCCAATCTTCGATGGCAGACTTCCCATCGGGCGGATCGGATGATCGCATATCTTCAAGCTCAAGGTAACGCGATTTGGCGCAAGGTAAAAATTTAAATGCGAGCTTCCTTCTAATGATGATATTGATAAAATCGAGTTTGAAAAAGATGTTGAAAACAATAATAGAGCTAGAAACATATTGCTTCAAGGACTTGCTAGAAAAGAATTCGATAGAGTTCTGTCATTTACTCATCGCTCATGAAATTTGGAAATCTCTTCAAGATTATCATGAGGGCACCGACTCTGAAAAGAAGCTAGGCAAGATCAATTTAAAAAAGGAATACACTAGATTTGAAATGAACTCTGGAGAATCTCTAGATGATTGTTTTGCTCGCTTAATGAATCTTAAACAATCTTAGAGCTGTAGATGTAAAGTACACTGACTCTGAAAATGCTAGACATTTCCTATCATCTCTTAATCTTAAAATCTGGCAAATGAAAGTGACTGCTTTTAGGGAAGCTCACAAGATGAGTGAAATAACTTTGGATAAACTATATTCTAGTCTCAAAACTTTTGAGATAGACATTGTCTCAAGAACTTCCAATGATAACTCTATGGCTCTTAATGCTAATTCTTCATATGATAATGCTACTAGTTCTTCATCATCATATTCCATTACTGCTTTGAGTGCTCTTAGTGATGAGACTAGATCAAATACAGGAAAGATACACTTGCTCTTCTTTCCAAGCGTGTCAATGCAACTTACATGAGATCAAGGGAGAGAAGAGGAGCCTCCATCCACTTTGCTACAATCATGACAAGGCCGGGCACATCCGTGCTAATCGCTTTCAAAAACAAAGATAAAGAGGAGAAGGAGCAAAGCAACCCCTCCAAGTCCTTCCAGGCCAAAAGAGAGCAAGGACAAAAATAAGCAACGGACAAAGAAGATGCTCAACAAAGTCTTGGCGAATAATTGGTCGCTTAGATTTAGCGACATTGATGATTCAACCGACGATGAGAAGGAAGCCCGAAGCAAGCAAGGCTGAGCGAGAAAGATTTCACCGCGGATTTGTGCTTCATGGCGAAAGGAAACACTAGTGACAACGATAGCACCTCCAGCCGACGGTGATGAGGTAATACCTTCCGTATGATGAGCTTTGTGAAGTTTTAGTCATATTGAGAAAATCTTTAAGAAAATCTTCACTCAAAAATAAAAACTTAGAGAAAGATCTATCCATGCTGAAACTAGAAAACTTTGATCTTAGAAATTCAAATTCTGAAAAAGACATGTGACTCTTGCTTAGATCTCAAATTTGAAATTAAATCTCTAAAAGAGGAACATATGATTAAACTAGAACAAGTTTATGCCAAACAATTGAAAAATGAAAAACTTGTGAAAAATGTTGGTTGCTCTCGATGGTTTACATGGTCAAACTTCTTGTTCTAAATGTCCCATACTAAATTGAAGTTGCATGATCTGAGATGCTAAGATTACTCAATTGTTTAATGATTTGCTTACACATGAAGTCCTTTCATGCTCAACTTGTCAAGCAAAAGAAAAGTAGATGTTTCTGTAATAATTGTTTAACACTCTCTCGAAAAATTGATTACTTGGAAAAGTCTTTAGAAACGTTTTTACTAAAGGAAAGAAAAATCTAAATATGATTTTGGATCAATCAAGAGTCAGCACTCATCACAAAGGTTTAGGTTTTGATCCTTATGCTCATCACAAATCATATGCTCCTTTTGTTGTTAAAACTCTTGAAAGTGGAAAGTTTGAAATTGTCAAAGAACTCGAGAAACGTCTTCAAATCTCTTTGAATTTTATCTTCTACTATGATAAATACAAATGTTGCTTCGCTTCTAAAGACAAACCATTTGTTAAGTACAATTGCACTCATTGTGGAAAAGATGGTCATTTGATGAATTTTTGTTTTAGACTAGCCAAACAACGAGAGAAAGGAAAATTCAAAGGCTAAGTCTAACTTTAGACAAACACGTATCATTTCTCCACATGTTCCGCTAGTGAAAGCAAACAAAATACCTGGAAATTCATCTACTTTGCATTCACAAGCTTTTGTACGATCACCTCCTCGTCCGAAAGTGATTCAGTCTTTGGATACCTAAATCATATTTCTCTAACCCAGTAGCTGAATCCTCAACATCTTCTCGCTCATAACATGTAGGTGGTACGAGAAGGAAGGAAGGAGAACATCCGGGTTGTTGATTCAGGATGTCAACACATGACAGGCAACCCAAGTTGGTTCTCCTCCCTAACAAAAGCATCCGGGGAGCAAACGATCACTTTTGGAGATGCTACTCTGGCGCGTCATTGCAAAGGTCTTGTGAAGGTGAATGATCACTTTACTTTAAAGAATGTCTCTTTGGTGTCTAAACTGAAATTCAACCTTCTATCTCAGTATCTCAATTGTTGGATGAAAACTTTGAAGTGAGTTTTAAACCAAATGCATGTAGAGTACTCGATGCTTCCGAAACTTGACTCTTGAGATATCTAGACTTGGAAAAATTTTCATAGCAAATTTTAGCAATGCTTCAAGTTCACATTGTTTTGTTGCTTGAGAATCTAGAAATCTCAATTTTTGGCATCGTCGGTTAGGTCACATGGGCTTTGATCTGTTATCTAGATTGAGTGGTCTAGACTTAATTCGTGGCTTGCCAAAATTAAAATCTTGCAAAGACATTGTTTGTGCTTCTGTCGACATGGTAAGATGGTTGGAGCCCCTCATGCTCCTGTCTCTCTGTAATAACCACTGGCCCCGGTCAACTTCTTCACATGGATCTGATGGGACCATCTCGAGTACAATCGGCCGGAGGTAAGTGGTACTTTCTAGTAATAGTTGATGATTATTCGAGATACTCTTGGGTGCATTTTACGTCTTCAAAAGATGAGATTTTTGGACTCTTTCATGTCTTCATTAAGAGATTGATAAATGAATTGCCTAACTCATTGAAAGCCATAAGAACAGATAATGGTACAGAATTCAAAAATGCATTGTTTAAATCTTTTGTGAAACTAATGGGATTGAACATCAATTTTCTTCGCCATATTCTCCCTCACGGAATGGTGTTGTAGAAAGGAAAAATAGAACTTTGATTCAAATGGCTAGAACTATGCTAGATGAATACAACACTTCAAGAAAATTTTGGGTGAGGCAATTTCTTACGCTTGCTATATATCAAATAGGGTCTATCTCAGAGCTTTACTTGGTAAAACATCTTATGAATCGAGATTTGATCGTAAACCATCTTTCTCACTTACGAGTGTTTGGTTGCAAATGCTTTATTCTTAAACATGGAAATCTTGATAAATTCAAGCTCGTGAGTACAGATGGTGTTTTCTTGGCTATTCGTTGCACTCTCGTGGATATCGTGTACTTGATTTATCGACTAACAAATTGTTGGAGACATGCGATGTTACTTTTGATGAGGCTAGCCTCGAGCTAGACCCGACATTTCAGGTTCACGAGAAGATTTAGAGCCAATCTTTTGGATAAAAGATTCGAAGAAAATGATGAAGATAATGATGATGATGAGCTCATACCTCTGAACGGGAAGATGTTCCTGAACAAATTGATGTGACTACTACTTCAGATTTTCCTACACCTCCCACGACGACTGAAACAACTGGACCTCCCCTTACTGTTTTGAAGAACCATCCTCCTGAACAAATTATTGGAAGTCTTCATGAAAGGGTGACACGTTCTAATTCATCTCAAACTCTTTTATGCATGCATTCTGCTTTTGTTGCAAATTTTGAACCTAAGAACATTACTCATGCTTTAACTGATAGTTCTTGGGTAGATGCGATGCATGAAGAGTTAGAAAACTTTGAAAGGAATAAAGTTTGGTCTTTAGTGGAACCTCCTAAAAATCAAAACATTATTGGAACAAAATGGGTTTTTAAGAACAAGTTAAATGAAGATGGAATAATTGTTAGAAACAAAGCTAGACTTGTAGCTCAAGGATTTTCTCAACTTGAAGGAATTGATTTTGATGAAACATTTGCTCCTGTTGCTCGTTTAGAAGCTATTCGCATCCTCTTGGCTTTTGCAGCTTCAAAGGTTTTAAGTTATTTCAAATGGATGTGAAAAGTGCTTTTCTAAACGGTTTTATAGAAGAAGAAGTTTTTGTGAAACAACCTCCTGGCTTTGAAAATGAAAAATTTCCTAATCATGTGTATCGCTTATCAAAAGCTCTTTATGGATTAAAACAAGCTCCTCGTGCATGGTATGATAGATTAAAAGGCTTCTTGCTTCAACATAATTTTGAGATGGGAAAAGTTGATAAAACTCTGTTTACTCAAAATTCAAATGATCAATTCCTTGTGGTGCAAATTTATGTGGATGATATTATCTTTGGAGGATCCTCCCACTCTCTTGTGTTGCAGTTTTAAGAGCTGATGTCCAGGGAATTCGAGATGAGTATGATGGGTGAGTTGACATACTTCCTTGGATTTCAAATCAAGCAAGCGAAAGAAGGAATCTTCTTGCACCAATCCAAGTATACAAAGGAGCTACTAAAGAAATTCGACATGGGAGAAGGAAAGTCGATATCTACTCCAATGAGCACAACAACAATTTTGGATCTTGGCGAGAATGATGTCGAGATGGACCAAAAGAATACTGAAGCATGATTGGATCATACGTACTTGATCGCTTCGAGGCGACATACATTTTGCAGTATGTTTTTGCGATCGATTTCAAGCCTCTACTCTATAATCTCATCGACAAGCAATTAAAAGAATTTTCAGGTATCTTCGCTCCACTACGAATTTGGCATTTGGTATTCTTGTTCTTCTTCGCTTACACTCCTAGGATATTCACGATGCTGATTTTGCAGGTGTAGATTAGATAGAAAGAGTACTTCGGCACATGTCATTTTCTTGGCACTTCACTTGTTTCTTGGTCTTCTAAGAAACAAATTCTCGATTGCTCAATCTCTGAAGCTGAATACGTTGCGGCCGCTAGTTGTTGTTCACAAATTCTTTGGATCACTTCAACTCTTAAAGATTACGGCATTAACTTTAATAGTGTTCCACTTCTTTGTGATAATACTAGTGCAATTCACATCGCTAAAAATCCTGTTCAACATTCAAGGACTAAACACATTGATGTTCGATATCATTTTCTTAGAGATCATGTTGAAAAAGGAGCTATTGAACTGAAATTTGTTGATTCGGATGCTCAAATTGCTGATATTTTCACTAAGCCGCTTGATTCTTCTCGCTTTGCTTTCTTACGCAGTGAACTTGGGATCATTCATCCCCATGGGTTGATTTGAGGGGGAGTCTTGATTTTAACTCTTCCATTTGTGTTACTTGACTTTGGTTACTACAAGGAGCTATTTTGTCGTTACACTTAACGAAAACTCCCCTGTTTTCATTGCATCATGTAGTACAAAGCTTTGTTGACTATTCTTGTGTATATAGTCAAATTAATGCTACATTGCCTCACTTCTCACTAAAAGACTAAAAGACTAAAATAATTCAATTTGAGATGCTTTTGAGAATATTTTGGCTCTTGTTCATTATGGTATTGCATTTGTGAAATAGGCTTAAAAGTTTCTTGTCATCTGTTGAAAGGCTAGAGCTGATTAGAAACTATGTGTGAGCTTTTGTTGGACTTCAAATGATCATTATGAGTCTCAAGCAAAATCAGTGTTTTAAAAGATAAAAGCAAGTTGAAAAGATGCAAGCAAAAGCTACTTGGCTAAACACAAGTTTAGTACAATGTGCAGCTTCCTTGCCAGGATTTAAATTCAAAAGATGCAAGAAAAGGCTACTTGTCTAAACAAAAGTTCAGAACAATGTGAAGCCACTTGCCAATTTAAACGAGAAAGATACAAGAAAGAACTACCTACTCATACACAAGTATGGGCTAGTGTCTGATTACTTGTCATCCTGTTGATCACAAAGCAAAATTGTCAAACTTGCTAAAAGAGAAAAAGGAAATTCAAATTTTGAAAAGGCTTGAGACAAACATTAGTGAATTTGAAAGTCTCTTTTGCTCATGATAGATTTCTTTTAGTTTTGGCAAAATCAATTTATGACATTTTACTTGTTTGCTCTAATTTGCTTATGCAACAACTATTCTATGTGTTAGAGCCTCCATATTCTCACAATTTGCTTTCTCATTGGATAAATTAACACAAAATGTGAAAACTCTTGTAAAAACTCTCCAAATGCTTTACTTTGATTATATACCTTGAATATACTTCAAAGCTTGAGATACTGCATTCATTAAGGGGGAGTTTTGAGATCTTGATGACTATTTTGTCAAAAGGGGAGAGCAAAGTCAAGAAGAAGAAAAATAAAAAGAGAGGAGAATTTCAAACTGTTTGAGAATTTGGATTTACTTGGTCTTTACTTGGTCTTGGAATCTTTTGGGTCTCAAATTTTTTTCTCTTTACTCTTGTCAAATCTTATTGTGTTTTGTCAAATTACTCATCAAGGGGGAGATTGAAGGATCATTGTTGTTTTTATCCATGTGTTTTTTGATGATGAGTATTTGAATATTCGAAGAAATTTGAAAAGATTTGAGTTGATTTGATTTTGGCTCAGTATTTGAAAAAGATTTGAAACCAATTTGAACCGGTTTATTTTTTGGTTTCTTTATTTGAAAAAATCTGAAATCAGTTGGTTGTATGGATTAAATTGAGTCAAGTCGCGAACTTGGGCTCGGAAATTGTTTGTGTGTTTTTGTTCATGTGCGGTGTTGCTCGAGGTCGAACATGGTCGATGCGGGACCGAGACTAGGTTCGAGGAGGAACCGAGGTCATGAGGGTCGAGGGTGTCATGCGAGATGTTTCGGACTAGAGAAACGGTGCACGTGAGGTCGAGATCGTTGCAGCCAGCGCAGGAGCTCGCGAGGCCGACGCAAGCCGACGGCGGCCGACGCGGGTAGGCAGGCGCGCAGCGGCACCGAGCGGCGGCCGGAGCGTGGCAACCAGCGGCTTCGCCGCGACCAGGATCTTGTCAGCGTACGATCGGGCGACGAGTCGATGGCGTCACCGCGCGACAGAGCTTCGGCGGCGGCCAAGCGGCAGCCCCGACACGTCGGCGCCCGATGCGGCTGGCAGCGCAAGTGGGTCGACGCGTGTATACAATTTTTAGAAATGCGTGTGAATACAATTTTTAGAGTGGTATATGTGTGTGTGCATGCATATGCATGCATGTGCATTGTGTGCATGTGTGCGTGAGTGGTGCATGCATGTGTGTGTTGGCGTGAGTTGCATGTGCTGCTTGCATGCATGTGTGTGTGTGCGGCAGGAGGGTTGAAACCGAGTGGAGTTCGGTTGTGTCCGAGAGCAATTCAATGCCGTGTCCGTTTTGTGTTTGTGCGCAGCAGACCGGGCGTCAATGGAGCGGCAGGCGCAGGCAGAGGAGCCAAGGAGCAAGGCGCACGCAGGAAGGTAAGAACGCAGGGGGCTTTGCTGCCGTGACCGAGTTGGAGACTGAGTGGCGGCTGGTTTGCTGTGTTCGTGAAGGAGAGCCAGCCGGTTTGCCGTATACAAAAAGGAATAGGTGGCTGTGGAGCCCTTTAAATAAGAGGGTTCTAGGGGCTTAGAATCAATCCAAGGCAATAGGGCAAGAAGCAAGAGGTGCCTACAACAAAGAAGAGATTTTGTGTTTTCTTTAGTTTGTTTAAGGTTTTCTAATCTTGTGAGATTAGAGATTTTGGTGGTTTTCTAATCTTGTGAGATTAGAGATTTTGGTGTCCTCCCGGAAGGAGTGGCTTTGGAATAAAGAAAAGGTTATGCAATTCTTTACATACTCTTTTGCTATGATTCTTGATTAGAAGGTTTGTTCGATTTTTTGATAGAACTAGTTTTGATTTTTGTTCGTCTTGTCTCGCTAATTAATCTAGGGTTTTGATCTCTCAATATTAGATATTCTTCCGCTTTTTAGGGGTCTTTAATTTTCCGAAAGAAATAGTTGAATTTTATTCGGCATCTATTCACCCCCCCCTCTAGTTGCCTACTCGGTCCTACAGTGCTCTATATTTACAGTAAGGATTTGCCAAAAAGTTGCGGCGCGCTTATTGCTATTGCATTAATCCATCTTCTTTTCGGAACTCTTAACTGTCAACTCTCAACGGTACTTTTCAGAAGCCGAAGAGGTAATAGATGATATATATATCAGAGACCTCCAGAGTCCAGGCTCCAGGTCCAGTTCCACTCCAGTAGTGTAACTAGTGTTAGTCCCCAACTATGACGAGGAACAAGAAGCCAGCTACAAGGGCTGGGCATAAACATAGAAGCCCTGCCTCTGCAGCCCGACAAGCTAATGCTAGTAGTGTTAGTGATGATGCCCAAATCGATCCTCGCCAACTCTCCCCAAGCATGGGGGATTACAGCATGGATGACCGTCACATGGACGGTACAGAGGGCTATGAAGATGCTGCATTTGTCACTAATGTATCGTCTCCAGTGAATGTTGATAGTGTGACTGCAGATGATGGGTCGGCCATGGCGGCACCATCAACTGGTGGAAGTTCCAGTTCTAGGGCAGAGTGTTGGAAGCATATGCAGAGGCGAGAAGTTGTCGAAAATGGTATAAAACATTATATTGCAGTATGTAACTATTGTAAAACTGAGTTGAGTGCAGGTTCAAAGGGAGGCACTGGACATTTGAATCGGCACTATAAAGCTTGTTTGGTAAAGCTAGGACAAACTCGAGGAGGAGGTGTGCAGTCTCAACTCAACTTTTCTAGCGACGGCACTGTAAGTACATGGGTGTACAACCCACAGATAGCACAGGAAGAAATTGCTCGCTTTATTGTTTCTGAAGATTTACCTATTATGATGGGAGAAAGCCCCAATTTTGAAAAATTGATTCGACGTGCTTTCTGCCCACAATATCAGCCCGTTAGTAGAAAAACTACAAAATCTGATTTAATATCATTATACAAAAAAGAACTTGCTGAACTTAAAGAAACTTTTAAAAAGGATCGGTTTTCATTTGCTTTAACTTCGGATATTTGGACATCATCGCACCAAAAAACTTGCTATATTTCTATTGTTGCTCACTATTTAGATGATTCATACAGTTTAAACAAGCGAGTCATAGGGTTTAGATTGATGGCTGATTCACATTCTGGCGATGCCATTGCTAAGCATATTCTTGAAGTAATTCATGATTTTAAGATAGAAGATAAGATTCTTTCTATAACTCTTGACAATGCTTCCTCGAATACAACTGCCATGGATATCCTTAGCCCTCAGATTCAGTCATATATGAATGGATATGTTACCCACCAAAGGTGTGTATGCCACATTCTAAATCTGGTTGTTCAAGACGGTATATCAGTTATTATCAAATATCTAGACAATATCCGTGCTGCTATTCGCTTCATATCAAGTACCCCACAAATGGCTTCTAAATTTGCTGAGTATTGTAGGGCCAATGATATGAGACCAAGAAAATTTGGTCTTGATATGAAGATCAGATGGAATTCAACCTATCTTATGCTTAAGAAGTTAGCAGGGTATGAAAATATTATTACAGTCTTTGTGAATGCTAATTCTCAAGATGTTAATTTGGTACTGACTAATTCGGATTGGTGCATTGTGGGTAAATTTAGAGAGTTCTTAATGAACTTTTATGCAGCAACAAATATCCTCTAAGGTGTTTACTATCCTACATCTTGCTTAGTTATTGACTATATTTGGTTAATTTCTGAATCATTTGCTAAGTACAGATTTGATACTCTTCTCAGCTCTATTGTTGCTCCAATGGAGGTAAAGTTTGTGAAATACTTTGGTTCTATATCACATATATACTATTTTGCAACAATTTTTGATCCACGCAAGAAACTAGATGGGTTACAAACTACCATGGAGGGAATAGGTGATGCATTAAATATGGATTTTTCGGATGCTTTTAATCATGTAAAAGACGAATTGTTTCGAGTATTCAGCTTTTATTACAAGAAGTATGGTGAAAGCGAGGTAGACTCATATATTCTTCGAAAGCAGAGACACAAATGTCTGATACATCATTGACATCTCACTTATGGAAGCGGACGAGGGGGAAAGAATCTGCTGCCTCAAGCCAAAGGTGGAATCCTAATGCTGAATTGAATCATTATTTGTCCACTAACTTTGCAACCACTGATCGCATGCTAAGGGGAGAGAAGGTAAATCTACTTGAATGGTGGAAGGAACATCAGTATAGTTTTCCTGTCTTGTCTCATTTTGCTAGAGATATTCTTGTTGTTCCTGTCTCAACGGTTTCCTCCGAAGCAACATTCAAAGACAGCTTGGAAGAATAATTGAAGAAAGGAGATCTTCTCTTGCACCTGAGACGGTGGAGGCAATCACTTGCCTCAAGGATTGGAAAAGAGCAGCTGAGAGGAAGCAACATCAACTAGAGGATCCTGAGATTGAACTTGCAGCTGAAGATCTGAATATTGATTAGTCATTAGTGTTTAGTTTTTTTATTTAAGTGAACTGTGGACTGTTATTTGTAATGTGGACTGTGGACTATTATTAACCTGGTCTGTACTCTTTTCCTTACAGAGGGAGCCCCATAATGGGGTGTAAGGTTTTTAACGAGGCAGACCAGTCAATCAAATTTTAGTTACCCTCAAATTTGCCTTTGTCTTGATTTGGGCATGTTCTATTCTGGCTTCTGGGCATGGTGGGCATGTTCTGGGCATGGTTTTCGGTAAATTGTTATGTTCTGGGCGTGTGAAGTATGCAATTGTTTTGATCTGGCCTTCTGGGCGTGTATGCAATTGTATACTGGATCACTGTACTATGCAATTGAATTGAGTTTCCTCTGTCTTGAATTGAGTTTCCTCTGTGTATGCAATTGAATTGAGCTTCCTCTGTATGCAATTGAATCTATGCGTCTGGCACTGGCCAAAGACGGCCCGACACCACCAGGCGTGCTTTCGGGCCGTCTTTGAGCCTAGAAAGAGTCACCGTGCTGGCCCGGCCCAAGACGAAAATCGGGCCGGGCCGCCCGAATTAATTTGGCCCGAAGCACGACGGGCTTGGGCCGTGCCGACCCGGCACGGCCCAATTCCCAGGACTAGCTGTGAGTATCGCACCATACTCATTCATATGACTTTTAACTGATTTTGTATTATATTTTTTAACAATTGACATGAATTGCAGGATCATGAGGCAAATGAAGTGGCGTGGTCGACACCTGTCGGGTTTGTCGACCCGAGATGGTGTCTGCGACCATGGCTAGGCTTCAATCGGAGTTCCTTGCAGGATACATCAAGCGATCATTGCATGACGAGGCGAAAAAGACTTCATTCTCTTCCCGTACCACCAGGAGTATGTACTACTATACAATTCAATTACATGTACACACTTCAACCGTATATGAACTTATTCTCTTGCACTGTGTACCGTGAAATAAGCAACCATTGGGTTCTACTTGTGGTTGTTCCGAGTCAAAACAAGGTCTACACGTTGAACTCACTCGAAAATAGACCGATGGACTATGCGATCGAGCCTGTTTTGCAGAAGTAAGTACATTCCTCTAACCTAACACTTTTACATATTGAACTACGTTAGATGTTTTTTACCTCAATGGCATCTCTCCAATGTATAGGGCTTTCTTGTCTTACGTTGCTGAACATGGCCGACACAATGATAAACAAGGCACCAAACTGGAGTGGAAGCGCTTCAAGGTACAAGTGTCTATCATAGGATTTATTTCTGACACCTATTTTTAATTTGTCTCCTAATTTATGTTTCTTTGTTCACAGTGTCATCAACAAGGGTGCGATGATCTGTGTGGCTTTTACGTGATGCATCACATGCTCATTTTGGTTGGTCGCGCAGATCGTTTCCCTAAGGTATAGAGCTGACTATTTGCACTACTGTCAATGTGATATTTGTTTACAAGCATAATACTATCAGCCTTTTACAATCAAAATTTAAGACTTAAATATATTAATGCACTACTATCTATTTTGCAGGACCTTGATATCCTCCGGAAGAGCCTAACCAACACTGATCTCAAGAAATTACGAGACCATTTATGCTAGTGGTGCTGAATGGAAGTTATAACGAGAGGATGGTAGATATAGAGACCATTCAAGCAAATACTAGTCCATCAAGTGTAAACAAAATTTATGTGAATGTGATGCATTACTGATTGTAAACAATATATTAATGTGAATGTAATGTGTGTAGATTGTGATGTATATATGTTCTGTGATATTGTGGATTGTGATGAATGTGTTTGTGGATTGTGATGAATGTGTCATATTGTGAATGCGAGGCTATTTTCGGACGGTGGACAGTAACATCATCACAATCGGTTCTTTCTTCAAACCGATTGGGATAGGTACAGTATCACAATCGGTTCTTACTGGAACCGATTGGGATATTTGTAGTCTCACAATCGGTTCTAAAGAACCGATTGTGATAATATACTTATCCCCATCGGTTCCAATAAAAAACCGATTGTGATAATGTAATCATTTGAATCGGTTCTGAAAAAGAACCGATTGTGATATTATACTTATCTCAATCGGTTCTAAGAGAAAACCGATTGTGATAAGTTTATTATCACAGTCAGTTCCGAAAAAGAATCGACAGTGATAAGATATTATTAG
The DNA here is from genome assembly GCA_036346355.1 of Rhipidocladum racemiflorum. Classification (NCBI taxonomy): domain Eukaryota; kingdom Viridiplantae; phylum Streptophyta; class Magnoliopsida; order Poales; family Poaceae; genus Rhipidocladum; species Rhipidocladum racemiflorum. The sequence goes on from CM070570.1 coordinate 63,668,210, forward strand.
TGTTGGTTCAAAACCGACTGTGATATATCTACCTTATCACTGTCGTTGGACTTTCTATCGCCTCTAAAACCGACTGTGATGACCAAAAAGAACCGATTGTGATGTACGAATCTGTAGTAGTGAAGTAGTAAAATATCAAAGTCTAGCGGTATACTTTAACCCAAAACATCCAAGGCAACTAACAAGGATTAAGCTTAGAAAAACTCATTGTTGTATTCCTCGTTAGCAGCGACGAAGTATGAATTTTCGGAGACCATGGTTTCTTTGCCCACTAAATATCAATAAGCAAGGGTCGTATTTGTACTCAGCAAGACTTATAGTGTATCACAATTTTAAATAAATACTTGGCTATGTCAAGAGAGATGTATATCCTACAATGTTCTTTTGCATAAAGCAAGATTTAATGTTGAAACCCTCCCTTCTAGAATGGAATACTATATGATCACTACTACAAAAAGACATATAGTAGACGCCTCATCAAGGACAATTTTCAAAAATCATCTGTGTTAAAGCTAATCACAGATAGTTTTGCTAGCACGACCGTCAAAGTTACAAGATATACTAAGAACCATCTGTGATAAGCTGATATCACAGGCGGTTTGTCCCACGAACTATCTATGAAGTATTAGATACGGTTTGTACCACAAACCGTTTGTGATATGACTACATAACACAAACTGATTTTACAAAAAAATAGTCTGTGATACTACAAAAACGGTTCGTGGGATGAACTATCTGTGATATGACTACATATCATAGACAGTTTTTTCAGCAAACCATCTGTGATAACACTCATTATATATAACATTATAGGTTTTTGCTGCTGCACTCCTCACTCAAATGAAATCTTTCACCGCCCTCCGTCTCCTTCCTAAGCCCGCCACAGCTGCCTATCCTCGACGCCACCCACGCACCTCATACCTGAGCCCATCGCCGTCTCCTCCTCGAGCCCATCACCACCTCATCCCCCGAGGCCATCACCACCGCATCCTTGAGCTCATCGCCACTGTTGGATATATTGGTTTGCCATCATATCTACTTAAGGCAGCTGTTAAAGACTATTTTTGTTTGTTCGCAGCGTGTTCAGGAAACTATATCAATGTGAATAGGTTTTTTATCCATAGGTGGTAGATTAACTTTTGGAAAACTCAATATATTTAGCCATTCCAATCTCTATCTTGTAAATATCAAAATTTACATAACAAGGATTAAAGAGATGGATAGACCACTCTACTTTATGAAAGTTTTATCATAAGAAAGACATGCATCTGGTTTAACTTGTTTTCACAACTGTCTGTGTAATAGTCTATCACGGATGGATTATGTCAAGAACCGTCTATGATATCTATTATCATATATGGTTATTAAGCTTGTTTTGTTGTATAGCATATGCTAGAACTGTTTTAAATATTGTTGCATAATTTAGTAAGGTAAGAGTTCAAGGCCATATTTGCTTAGTTAATTATTTAACTCAATTGTGATATATCGACCCAGGTGTAGAGGAGGTAAGAGCTTGTCTCTAACAGCCCTACATCGAGTGGCGAGGAGGCTGAAGATTTAATCTTCAAGCAACCCGACACCTGAGAGCAAATTAAATACTTCATATGCAACACGCCTGACTGAATCATCGTTGATAGTGTACGTAATCCAGGGATCGATGAAGAAAAGGAGTGCGAACAAGTCCATGGATAGCGACACACCGAAGAAGACGGCGAGTACGCCTACAGAAGCAACCAAGGCCAGCACGTAGTGAGCAAGATCCTCGTCTACAAAAACTTATGAAACCTCGTAATAAGATTGTGTAGTAGTTGTGGCAAATGCTAATTTCTGATAAACTTGCTAGGAATGGCCTCTAATCAGGGACAAGTGCCAGAGGGAGTGCCGCCCTAGAATATAGACGAAGTAGGAATGGGTAGCCCATCGTACTACTTGAACCTACTGGATATTGATATGGACCAACCTAGTGCTACTGCCATGGACCAACCTGGCGCCACTGACATGGATCAAGATGATGCCACTAACATAGGCGAGGTAAAGTATTAGTACATGTGACTCCCAACATATAGTAGGGTCAGACAACTAATAAGAAGATCCAATTGCAAGCTCAGACGTCTGGTGAACAAAGGCGACATGCAGGCCGTGGTCCAAGCAAGATGCCTAAGGGTGTTCATAATATAGTACAGCTCACAGCAGTCGGAGAACCTAAAATACCCGAGTCATCGTTGGGCCCGTACAGGACAGCCTACGGAGTACTAGCTTGGGATAATGTGCCGATCAGCTAAAGATCATGGACCGGCCGTCGAGGTGACCAGTGGGTGGTTCCTGATAACCTGAAGGACTTGCTGTGGGACAAGCTAAAAGAAGTATTCCAGTTCCCCGAAGGGTCCGAGGAGGTTGCAAAGAAACGTGCACTATGCATCATGTGCACAACGTGGAAAAATTGGAAGACGACGCTGAACAAACACTATGTGAAGAAGAACGAAACGCCAAATTTTAACTTATACCCAAAGATAAGGGAGTTCTGGGAGGAATTCGTGGCGTACAAGAATTGTGAAGAAGCCCAGATGGTGAGTCAGAGGAACAAGGCTAACGCGGATAAAAAATATATACCCTCACACACTAGGCACTGGTGGCTACGTGAAGAAAATAGCTGCATGGGATAAGACTGAAGAAGAGCTAATCCGCAGGGGCGTCATTCCTGCGATGGCCGAGTTGAGCACTGGTTGCTTGGGAGGGGTGCTTCTGTCTCAGAAGACGGTAGCTTAAGCTTCAGGAGCGATAGAGCCCAGGAAGTGTCGCGAAAAATAGCATATGCTCACATGCAGTCTTCCTAAGGCTTTTTCAGGCCACGAAGGGAGAATGACGAGCTGAGCCTTGCACTAGGTAACAAGGAGCACTCTGGTCGCACTCAAGGAGTTGGTTTGGTGCCTTGGAAAGAAGGCTTCCCAGCTGACGCATCGTTGTACAAGCGGCCGAAGAGAATAAGAGAAGATCAACCGGACCGTAAAATGCAAGATGTTGTGGCAAGAGCGTTGGCGGAACAGAGAGCGGAGCTGGATAAGGATGTGCAACAGAGGGTGGAGCAAGCAGTAGAGAAAGCTCTCAGCTCACGACCAACACCCTATGATAGCCCTCGGAACTTCAGCCATGTTATTCATAAGAGTAGCTGTGCGTCCACAGGGATCCCTAAAGAGCATGGACTCCATTTTCCAGTGGATGACATCACAGAACCGACACCCTGCAAGCTGCATTTGTCCGCACATGGCATTACCTGCAAGGTGGCTGATGGAAGGGCTTGGCCATGCGGCTCCTCACAGGTTCTGCATTGCTGCCCGATACCGCTGGGATTTGCCAGGGTCAAAGTGGACAGGGTAGTCCAACAATACCGCAAAATAGAGGTAGAGATCCCTGGTGAGGACGAGAACAACAAACTTGGAGAAAACGTGCATGGCTTCCTCGCGTGGCACAAGAGCTTGATTATGTTTGGCTCGGACGATGAGGACGACGACGATGATGCTCAGCGTCACTCTCCACAGAGAAACCTGTCGCCTAGAAAAAGTCCAAGTCCTCCACCGGCACCACCCAGGAAAAGTCCAACTCCTCCGCCGGCACCACCCAGGAAAAGTCCAACTCCTCCGCCGGCACTAGCCAGGAAAAGTTCGATTCGAACATCAGCACCATCTCGAAAGTCCGCACCGCCATCTCATAGCAAATCTTGGTCATCTTTGAAGTCAGCACAACCTCAGAAGAAATTACCAGCCGAGATGACTGAAGAAGAGCGTAAAAAGGAAATAAGCGCCTGTGTAACATCACCTAAGAAAACTAAAGTTGATGCTAATGCGCAGAAGTTTTTCTTTACTATGGCAGAAGTCAAACAGGCAGGGGTGGCTTTTGAACATTCAAAAATGCCAGACTATGAGCGCATCTCCAGAAAGCAATACTTGAAGGCGGCTAGTGCGAAAGCGTTGAAATCAAAAACTGAAACAGATGTTGCTGAACAACTTCATGCTCACGCGGAAGCTCTAAGGTGGAGGTTCGTTATCGGGAAACCGCTGGTTGAACCAGCTCATTTAGACCACCTAACAACACAATTGTGGCGCGTCCATCAGTGGTACATGCAGCAGAGTGAAAATGGTATGGATGCATTCTCAGTCAAATACAAAGAATCGAATTTTCACAATGGGGATAATACCTTCTAGGTGTTTTTCCTCGAATTGTATATGTTGAACCAGCAAGATGCCCTGGAGTGAATATAGTCAGAGTGTGGACTTTGTAAGTGTAGGATCGAAGTATACGAATATAGCAATCAGAGGGGGGTGAATGATTGTGCGGAAGCTAAAACTAAATTCTTGATCTACTAAAAGTTCAACCCAAAACAGACCCAAATAATTGCCTCGTATTCGACAAAAACAGAAAGATAGAGGTTCGGTAAAATGCAAATTCCCATAGATCCAATCGTCAGATCAATCTGAAATTTGCACACAAGAAACTAGATTCCAATACGAATCGAACCCAAAAAGAATCAGCTCGATCGGACTTATAGATAAAAAGTTATGAATCTTGCAAGTTTGCTGTGACAGAAGATGACGAGAATAGATCTTGCTAGAATTGTAGCTCACCGAAAGATTTGAAGAACTTGATCTTTATTTCTCCTTTCTTTTGTCTAAAGTACTCCAAACAAAAGAGTACAACCCTAAAGCTCTCTCAAAACTTGATAAATAAACAGGAGACGCCTCCCCCTATTTATATAGAGCAAACACTAGAGTCCTGAATACAATTCCTACCCTTAATCCTACAAGGAGTCCCACTCCTAATCCTAGAAGGAGTATGTATTCAACACAACTCCACTTGGCCCAACCTGGCCGAGTACAACTCTTGCACGTGTATGGCAACCATATCATACTCATGTGACTAACCATTTGCACGCGCATGCCCACCTGCCATTCTCAAGTGACTAACCATTCTTCATATGCACCATTCTCTTAGCCCGAACGTCCCGCATGACATCCTTGACCACCAAGACCTCATTCTTCCTGAACCTAGTCCCGAACCTCAGTTCCTCCATGAACCTAGTTCCGGTCCCGTCATCGACCACATTCGCCCTCGAGCAATACCAGCACATGAACAAACCACAAAACGAATCCGAGCACAAGTCCACGACTTGACTCAACATTAGTCCATGCAAATACTCACACGAGCATTGCATAAAGTGCACTTAAAAACAAACATCATGAAATTCTCACAAATCTCAAATTCAAACCAAAATTCAATTCCAATTCTTGCAAAACCCTAACCGAGCAAAATGCATTCACGACGGACCAAAAATATGGTCCGGTGTACACATGAAAAAGTCACTCGAAAACCCATTCACGACGGACCAAAAATTTGGTCCGGCGTAGATGCGAAAGAAAACCTAATTTGGTTCGGCGCTGATGCAAAGGATTGATCCAGCGCAATTTGTTTTGCAACTTTTGGTCCGGCGCCAATAGGAAATTTTGGTCCGGCATAAAGTACCACGAGAACACGTTCACGCCAGACTAAAAGTTTAGTCCGGCGCAGTAGCGAAAACCGGTCCGTCGCAAAAGGGAAACTTACTGTTTTCCGAAACTCTGGTCTGGCGCTAATGCAAATCTTACTGTTTCTTGTCAATTTGTCAAACACATGCACAAACACATTTTGCAAATTCAATTCTAAGCCAATTTTTCAGTACATGATTTCACAATCTCCCCCTTGATGAAAACATTGGCAACATCACTTAGAAATTAACATTAAGCATTCACTTCACAAAAGATTTTGAAAACCAAAGGATTAAAATCAAAGACCGTAAAAACACAAAATCTCCCCCTTTGACCAATATGAAAAGTGAAAAAACTGAAAAACTCCCCCTAAGAAGTAAAATGTGTGTGAATGTGCAATGTGCCCAAAAAGTCCAAACTTCTCCAAACTTCTTCACCTTTTTCCTTAAACTTCTCAAAGATTCCTAAACTTCTCCCCCTTTGACAATGGATTCATCAAGAGTACAAAAAAGAGAACATGTTCAAAAATTTTCTTTAAACAATGATTTATCAAAGAGAAACAAGGAGTACCAAGATAGGAAAAGATGAGTTCATTCGATCATATAACCTTATATATCACATAATATGCAAAATACATGATCTTAATGTGATTTTAACAAGTTAGGGAATGACATGCATCTCAACCTCAATTCAGTCAACTATAGCCAAGTACTAAGCAAGACCTTAGTAGAAAAGTAAAGGCTCAAAATTGAAGCAACTAACAAGTTAGGGCGAGCAAGTGGTTTCAACTCCAATCTAGTAGGCCAGTTTAATCTTTTAACAATAAACTACATGTGGCATGCTTGAAGCATACTTCTTTTATTTTCTACGAGTGGCATGCTTGAAGCATATATCTTGTCTTTGAGGGAATGGCATGCTTGAAGCATACATCTTAACTTTTTAGGGAAAGCATGCCTGAAGCACACAACTTGAAGCTTTTACTTTTAACAACCCTTTTTTTTACTGATTCCCTTTTCTTTTCCTTTTTCTTTGATTGTAAACATGCAAAAGTGATTAAAATGTCTTATGAAAGAGTAAAGCTGAAAACACACTTGCTTCATAGCCCAAATTTGTCAAGAAGATTCAATATCAAGCCTAGAAGAGTAAGATATCACAGAGTATTTAGCTATAGGCAATCAGACAAGGGAATTCATAATGTCATTTTTTAGTTCAAGTGGAACAATTTAGATTATCATATATTAGCACAATTACATAATATATAAAGAAATATGATAAAGTAAGCTCATCAAGTGAAAGACCTTGGCAAAGAAACTCCCCCTCAAAACAAACCTATTGGATGAACAATCCCAAGTTCTCCCCGAATAAAAACAAAACGAGAAGAAGACAAAGGTTTTGTGAAAATATCTGCCAATTGATGTTCAGTATCCACATGATGAAGCACAATGTTCCCTTTTTCAACATGATCTCTTAGAAAGTGAAATCTAATGTCAATATGCCTAAGAAAGAGAATTACTCAAAAAGTGGCATGAACCGATGTACTTTTTCTATCAATTCTACATCCTCCAAATTCAGCATCAGAGAAAGCTCTTAAACTAATGCATGAGGAAGCAGAAAGCCAAATGCCAAAATCTTGAGTAGCATGGAGATACCTGAAAATTCATTTGATAGCTTGTCGATGTGAAGCACGCGGGGAAGCTTGAAAACGAGCATACAAGCACACAGCAAACTCCGATTATCACATCCTCAACAGCATCATCATCATCTTCATGAAAAAAGATACTCTCCCCCTGAACATATGCACCTGTACCTGCACCATTTTGACTAGTGCCTTTTGCGAAAACAGAGGTGGAAGAAGCATATTCAAAAATAACAATTTTAGCACGAGATGCACGAGTGAGGGAGGAGAACCAATTCTTATCACCGGTCATGTGGTGTGAGCATCCGGAATCCACTAGCCATATGTTCTCCTTCCCTGCGTGAGAAGCCTACATAGAAGCAGAAAATGTCGAGGCCTCGGTACTTGGGTTAGAAAGAAGATGTTTAGGAATCCAGTACTGAGACACCCGACGCACAACAGTAGGCACAACACGACTATTCTTATGCACAAAATCACATTTGCCTTTTCCCGTGTTTTTAGCAACAAAAGGTGTTTGGTTCACCCTAGGCACATAATGAGAAGTAGAGTGTGCCTTTCTGAAATTAGACCTAGCATTAAACCTTTCTCTCTTTTGTTGTTTAGCTAGTCTAAAGCAAAAGTCTACTAAATGTCCATCTCTACCACCATGAGTGCAAGTGTACTTAACATGATGTTTTGTTTTAACAGTAGAAGCACATTTTGCATTCATCATAGTAGAGGATATAAAACCAGTAGATTTAAAAACAGTTTTCTTAGGCTCATTGACAATTTCAAATTTTCTACTTTCAAGTGTTTTAACAACAGTGAGAGCATGTGATTTATGATGAGCATAAGAATCAAAACCTAAACCTTTGTTACGGGTGATGACTTTTGATTGATCCAAGATCATGTTTAGGTTTTTCTTTCCTTTAGTGAAACGTTCTAATGACTTTTCCAAGTAATCAATTTTTCGAGAAAAAGTTAAACAATTATTACAGGGAATGTCCACTTTTCCTTTTTGCTTGCGACAAGTTGAGCATGAAAGAACCTCATGTGTAAGCAAATCTTCTATCATTTGAGAAACCCTAGCATTTGCATCATGCAACTTCAATTCTAGTATGGAGCATTTAGAACATGGAGTTGTATCATGCAAATCAATGGTAGAACAACTAGCATGTTTAACAAGTTTCTCATTTTTCTCATTTTCAGCATTGATTTGCTCTAACAAGGTATCATGTTATTTCCTAAGCAAAATAAGCTCATTGTAAGTTAAGTCACATGGTTTGCAAGCATCATCATTATGAATCAAGGTTTTAAGTCTAGCAATTTCAGCATTCAATGACTCCACAAAAAAATCATGTTTCTTAATTTTCTTGTCAAGTTTATCAAGCAATTTACCAAGTCGAGTAACAGCAATAGCTAATTCATCGTAAGAGGGATCTACCTCATTGAAGTCGCTGTCGTGGTCATCCTCAGTAAAGCTATTGCTGCTTTTAGCCATGAGACACAACCCCATCAACTCATGCTTGCTTGGAGTTGCATCGTCCTCACTGCTCTCCGAATCCACATCGCTTAAATTGACTTGTTCAAGAGCGGAAAGAACTCGGTGGACAACTTTGCTGTTGATGAAGCTCTTCTTCTTTCTATTACTTGAAGAGAACTTCTTCTTCTCTTTTCTTATGTCGTTGTCCTTCTCCTCCCTTGATGCTTTACCTGCAAATTTAGGACAGTTTGGATGAATATGGTCGAGATCACCACACTCATAGCATCTTGGAGGATCACCACCACCTCTCTTTCTCTTTCTCACATTTTGCAAAGCTTTGTTAAAGCGAGAAGAGAGTAGTGACAAGTCTTCTTCTGGGAATTGCTCAATCTGTTCATCAGTTAGTGAAGACAAGAAAGATAGAGCAAAACTTTAAGCAGCACCATTATGAGATATGCTAGATTGAGATGTCAAAGCAATTGATTTATGATCATTCTTTCTAGCAAGAACATCTAATTCATGAGTTTTCAACTTAGAATAAAGAACATCTAAAGTAAGTGTACTCATGATAGTGGATTCTTGTATAGATGTTACTTTCATCTCCCACACCGACATGTCCAAAGCACTAAGCAATTGTCTGGCCGCATTAGTATAGTTGACTCCAACAGCACGTAGATTGCTAAGAATCTTATTAAAGCTTGCAAAGAAGACATCTACCGATTCACCCGGTTTCATCTCGAATCGCATGTACTCCTTCTTGTAGATGTCTTGGCGAACCTCTTTCACAGTGTTAGAACCCTCATGGTAATCACAAAGAGATTTCCATACCTCATATGCGGATCTAAGATGAACCACACGATTGAAGTCACTGCGTCCCAAGCATTGGATGATCAAGTTGCGCGCCTTGCTATTTGCTTCAACATGTGCACGATTGGCATCGTTGATGTTGTCATTCTCGGGAACTTCATATGGCTTGTAGACTTTCTCCCAAATTGTGAAGCCCTGTGCTTGGATGAACGCCTCCATCTTGGCCTTCCAAAACTGAAAATCAACACCATCGAACACACATGGTTTTGTCGAATAACGATCCATTGATCTAATCACCGGTTAAGATAGATTAGAAAAACCTTGCTCTGATACCACTTGTAGGATCGAAATATACGAATATAGCAATCAGAGGGGGGTGAATGATTGTGCGGAAGCTAAAACTAAATTCTTGATTTACTAAAAGTTCACCCCAAAACAGAACCAAATAATTGCCTCGTATTCGACAAAAACAGAATGATAAAGGTTCGGTAAAACGCAAATTCCTAGAGATCCAACTGTCGGATCGATCTGAACTTTGGATACAAGAAACTAGATTCCAATATGAATCGAACCCAAAAAGAATCAGCTCGATCGGACGTACAGATAAAAAATTATAAATCTCGCAAGATTGCTGTGATAGAAGATGACGAGAATAGATCTTACTAGAATTGTAGCTCGCCGAAAGATTTGAAGAACTTGATCTTTATTTCTCCTTTATTTTGTCTAAAGTACTCCAAACAAAAGAGTACAACCCTAAAGCTCTCTCAAAACTTGATGCATAAACAGGAGGCGCCTCCCCCTATTTATACAGAGCAAACACTAGAGTCCTGAATACAATTCCTACTCCTAATCCTAAAAGGAGTCCCACTCCTAATCCTAGAAGGAGTATGTATTCAACACAACTCCACTTGGCCCAACCTGGCCGAGTACAACTCTTGCACGCGTATGGCAACCCTACCATACTCACGTGACTAACCCTTTGCACGCACATGGCCACCTGCCATTCTCACGTGACTAACCATTCTTCATATGCACCATTCTCTTAGCCCGAACGTCCCGCATGACATCCTTGACCACCAAGACCTCAGTTCCTCTTGAACCTAGTACCGAACCTCAGTTCCTCCATGAACCTAGTTCCGGTCCCGTCATCGACCACATTCGCCCTCGAGCAATACCTGCACATGAACAAACCACAAAACGAATCCGAGCACAAGTCCACGACTTGACTCAACATTAGTCCATGCAAATACTCACACGAGCATTGCATAAAGTCCACTTAAAAACAAACATCATGAAATTCTCACAAATCTCAAATTCAAACCAAAGTTCAATTCCAATTCTTGCAAAACCCTAACCGAGCAAAATGCATTCACGACGGACCAAAAATATGGTCCGACGTACACATGAAAAAGTCACTCGAAAACCCATTCATGACGGACCAAAAATTTGGTCCGGCGTAGATGCGAAAGAAACCCTAATTTGGTTTGGCGCTGATGCAAAGGAATGATCCGGCGCAATTTGCTTTGGAACTTTTGGTCCGGCGCCAATAGGAAAATTTGGTCCGGCATAAAGTACCACGAGAACACGTTCACGCCAGACTAAAAGTTTAGTCCGGCGCAGTGGCGAAAACCGGTCCGGCGCAAAAGGGAAACTTACTGTTTTCTGAAACTCTTGTCTGGCGCTAATGCGAATCTTACTGTTTCTTGTCAATTTGTCAAACACATGCACAAACACATTTTGCAAATTCAATTCTAAGCCAATTTTTCAGCACATGATTTGATAGTAAGTTTCAATTTATATTATTGTATATTCCTGTACCTCTTAACTTCATGTCTAACTTTTTTCTTATATATGCAGAATGGAGATACATACATGTAGAATAAATGGCAATGAAAACCTAGGATTTATCAATCCGGGGATTGTCAACGAGAAAATTGTCCTTACGGACCCAATTTTCCTTGAAGAGCATTTATTTAATACTTCTTGAAGCTGCAATACAAAACCTCCATACTTTTACCCTATAACTTTAAGTACGTATTACCCTACTTCTAATATCGTTTTACTATTTTTGCGTGACACGATGTGGGACTAATAGGCTATGTTAACATATGTGAATAGGTTTCACTGGGTCCTCCTCGTCATCAAGTTAGATGCTAGCAGGATTTTTGTCCTGGACTCGATGAGAAAACCCCTTGAAGATTATAAAGACTTTTTGGACATGTTGAACAGGTAAACTCGATCGTTGCATTATTGCTCTAGTAATATTCCATTCTATTGCATTTAATCTTAATTACTATTTAAAATCATTCACAAGGCATTCACACGATATTGCAAAAAAAGTCTTCAGCATCGTACCTACACGAAAACTTTCCAAATAATAACGAATTTTCCATGCATGAGACAGGACCTAGGAAATAATTTATGTGCATACTACGTATGTTCAAATATGCATTCAATTACGACGGAGAGTGTCGGCTATAACGAAGCCATGGTATATAATTAGACATTGATCCCTACTTTTCATTCATTTAATATATATCATCATTAATTTAATTTCTCTTTTCTTCAATAACAGCGCTCCAGGTTGAAAACGAATAAGTTACTGCTAACAGAAATTTTAGCAATTCAAGAGCAGATGGCTGGATTCATTCACGATCAAATCATTAATCCAAACGGCGAGTTCTATGAGAAACTTTAGAGTAGTTGAAAAAGCAAAGTGGATGAGATGTACTGACACTATAGTTGTAAACAGACTATTGTAAAAACTAAATATTGTGATGCTTTAATATATTTCAATTACGATTTAATGATGCTTTATATACTATATATTTGAAGGCAACATATCTTGTGCACGCTGGGCTTCCCGTGTACACACCGTGCACACTACCTAATAAAATTGATGAAAAACTCTGAAAAATTTTGCATATGTACTTCGAAGATGACTCTACCTATGTATAAAATTGCAGGTTCAAATTCAATACATATGAAGAGTTACAAAAAAGAGAAATATATTGATTTTCTCTTTTTTGTAACTCTTCATATGTATTGAATTTGAACCTGCAATTTTATACATAGGTAGAGTCATCTTCGAAGTACATATGCAAAAAATTTCAGAGTTTTTTTTATCAATTTTATTAGGTGGTCTGCAAATCTTATACATAAGGCATTGTACAAAATATTTGTTTCAAATTATATAATGCAAAGAAAGTATGCAAGAAAAATTCCTCACTGCCAGTTCGTCCAAGAACCAACAGTGATATATATATCACTGCCGGATTGTGGTATAGGCCGGCAGTGATGTACATATATCACTGTCGAATTTTCGTGTAGACTGGCAGTGATATACTGATATCACTACTGGATTTAGTTTGAGCCGGCAGTGATATATAGGTATCACTGCCAGTTTTATTGTGAGCCGGCAGAGATATCTATTGTCACTGCCAGTTCCTGAGCCGGTAGTGATAATCCCGAGTATCACTACCGACCAATCACTGCCGGCTCCCTTAACCGGCAGTGATGGCATTTTGGAACCGGTAATGATGTATTGTACTATAGTAGTGAACTCGTCATCACGCCTCTCACAAAACATCTCCACCGTCAAATCCAGATCGAACAGGCTAGGTGTGTCCACATCGCCATCTCACTGTATATCTCGGATCAGATCTCCACCATTAGATCCCAATCTAAGGGAGCTGATTAGGCCATGTAGATGCGTTGAGGGGTCTTCATGTGTCCTCTAGCTGAGTTGAACTGCGTTAGATCTCAGCCGTCGGATCGGAAACGTGTAGTTTAGATTAATCCGTATAGGTGTTGTTTGGATGAATCGTGGCCATTAGATCTCAATCCAATGGTCTAGGTGCATACACGTGTCAATCATTGGGATATGCCACAGAGTGCCTCATTGTTGCTGTTTAGATCTGATCTCCAACATTGATTTTGAATGGATGCATCCGGCACAGAAATCGAGGTGCCACACGCACCGCGCTGGTCGCTGCTGATGTCAGCTTGATGTCATCATTGCGTCAACAATGGGGCCCATCGGTCAACCATGCCAGTCGTGCAGGTGACATCAACATCTCTAGTCCCACATGTCAGCATCACGAATTTTCAGAAAAAATATATTTTTTGTTTTATTTATTTAATTGTTAACGTCAGCATGACGTCATAAGTTTAGTTTTCCTTTAAAAAATATTTTAGACAAAATTAAAATAGGAGCTGAAATCATGATGACATCATTATTTGGAATTTCCAGTAGAAAAATAAATGAGTTAATTCGGTTTATTCTTTTTATTTTATTTTCAAACTTCAAATTGCTCGTTTTTGCTCATACGAACTCTGATTGAGGTGATTACAGAGCCTAAAAAATTGTAAAATTGTTCTCTATTTAATGGTGAATTTTATTTGATTTTTAGAGTTTTGTTGCTCCTTATTTTTTATTTATTTGGTTATTTATTCTCTGCATTCTCTGCGTGTAGACATTGAAGTGCATGAGGGTTACAAAGGAGAAGTGCTAACTCAAGAGCAAAGTTTAGAGCAAGATCAAGAGCTTTTTCAAGGCAAGTTGTGCTTTGACCATGTTGATTCCTTGTTTTAAAATCATGTTGTTTCAAATTATTGCATGCTAATTCAGTTAAAAGTGATTTCAATTAATTTGGGATTAGCTAATCAACCTACTTGATTATGTCACCTTGTCACTACTATTTGTATGCCATGAATCATTTGTCACCCTAGGATTGTTGTTTATTAGTTGGTTGCTAGTAACTTGCCAACATGGGTTATTAGATCATGACTAGTCCGCTTAGCCATGCAACGTGTTATTGATATCATTTTGGAATATCAAAATTTAACATGCTTAATGGAATATAGAACGTGTTAATGAAACATGTGGCATGTGTTGTTGATGTTGTTGATGCCACATGGTGCATAGTAATCAACTGGGGTGGTAAAATGATTTATACTGGGGCAAATAGCAAGCATGGTTTATTGGTGGGCCAGGTGTGGCATTTGGGCTGTCACATTTGGCATTTGGTTTTGGTGATTTGAGTTGATATGTAAAATATTGGTTTCTAGAAGTCTTGCCATGGTCAGTTAAGAACTTAACCTTGCAAGCATTTGAACTGAGCAAAACATACAACTACAAGTCTGAAATGGACAGACCTAGCTGACTAATTTGTGATGTCTATATTTTGGTGCTATCGTGGTGATGTAACACCCCATAAATCTAAACTATTGTACAAGAAAAATTCGACAGCATTTCCCCTAAAACAGGATAATACGGAAGCAATTCATAAATACAAGGTCCATGATAAGCAATTCAAATAGGAATAATATCACGACATCAATACTAGAGACAACAAGTCTAAATCAACCAGGAATCAACCATAAACATAACACATCTCTAAGGGACAACCATAAAGGAGAACAAGTTTAAAGGGAACAACAATGGGTCTAGGTGTAATAAAATTTCAGCCAGCTAATGAATTATTTAAAACACTAGTTCATGTGAGTCGTGATGACACCAGAAGATTTATTGTGTTTCTAGCCCCCCCTTCATGCTTACGACTCACAAGCGCTACCTGAAAACATTAAAACAACAAGTAGTGAGATTGGGTAAATCTCAGCAAGCGGAACAACTAATACAAATAACACATCCACCATATATCTAGCATTCCACATTCCTCATATACAATACCACATCAAAGAGTCCACACCACTTCAGTAAAATGCATATGATTGATGCACATGCTTATGCCATGTTCCTCCTCACTGCGTTCTTTCTCGGGAACACACGGTGTTGTACTGCAGTGCGCCAAGACGCCAAGGCGTCGACAAACTTCCAATGCATGATTATGCAGTTAATGCTTCATGCATGAATTCATTCATAACCTCTCCCACTGAGTCCACATGTTTGCATATCATCATATAGCATGGATAGAAAGCAAATATCATAGAGATGAAATGTTTAGACAATTCATCCGGTGAACAACATCATTCTTCACCTTACTCATGATTCATAGTTAAACCACAACATCACAATGCCAGTCAAGATATTGCAATCCTCAAAGCAAGTGATTAAACCATGTATGATTGCTGTAATTGGAGTTTATAATGAAGACGAATCAAACAACAATGTATAGCTTAACAATACAACTACTTCCACTTGCCTTTACCGACGTGGACGATGAACCTAGTTACGCCCAGCAGTGGCACCACCTGAACAAACATTATTTCAATACATAGCGACATCACAATTCATCACACAATTCAAACACACGCTTCCTACTCCCCGTTCCCATTTAAACGCCAAAAACCCCGATCTGTCCGGATCGAACAGCAGCACCCTCTCTTCCCAATTTCATATCTTTTTTCTACTATTCATAAAAATACAAAAAAAATTACAGTAGCTAGATATTGACGAGATCTACAACTTTCATGAAGGTCAAAAATTTCAATTCCGCTGTTAAACATGCCTAAACAACCGTCCAACACAGTGAACGGAATCTGTTTCCAGATTCTGTTCGTCATCTTCCAACAGAGATAAATCTCAGACCGACGCCCCATAAATTCTGAAAAAATTATAGAAGCTAGGTCTCGACGTTGTCTACAACTTTCTAGTTATAGATTTTTGCAGGAAAAATCATCTAGGCCACGTAAACCACGGAACAATCCGCGCTGCACAATCTCCCCTCTCAGAAACAGCACCACGTGAACAACTACCCTTCTCCCCCATCAAAATCCATCCAAACCAAACACCACCAGATCTAATACACTCCAAATCCCTAGGTAGAACAGGGGTAAAAGATTGGAAATTTTACCATGAGTTCTCCCTTGAGAACCCACAAAGATTGCACAACGATCCCCAACACGGAAAACTGTCCTCCTCTCGAATTTTCCTTCGCGAACCGCGGTGGATCCTCGAACCACCACGCCGGGAAGGAGAAGGGGAGGGGCGGCTGCCTAGGGGAGGGAGTGGTGGCTGCCAAGGGGAGGAAGTGGTGGCACCTAGGGTTTGGGGGAGGGGTGGCGCCACTAAGGGAGAGGTGGGCCGGCCCACCAAGGCGTGGGGAGGGGGAAGGTGGGAAGGGAATTCCCGGCCCAGGCCCAGGTTGCCTTAGCTCAGCTAAAACTAGCCCCAAACTCTAATTTTAATATTAAATTGCTGCATATTCTTTAATTATTTCATCTCCTAACATTTCCTTCATTCCTTCCGAAATCGAAACAAGGGAGAAAAACCACCTACGGTAACTCCCAAATTCTAAGGCATCACAGGTGATGTGGGTTCCGAGAGTATGTGTAGACTCAAATGGCACAAGAGGGGGCCTCTGATTGTGGTAACCAGTCCCCTTAGTGTTGAAACCTCAGTGGGCAGTATTGGATTTAGACGGAGCATTATAAAGGCTTTGCTACGGTCATTTGCCTTTGCGGTGAATTGATTGTATCTTGTGGGTAAAGTGTATAACCTCTAAAAAGTGTCAAACATATTCGAATAGCCGTGTCCGCGGTATTAGACAATGCTCGGGGATTACAATCAAGGGTTAGATTTTCATAAAATGAATTTGGCTTGGAGGAAGGTTGTTTCTGGAAAAGTGGAAATTGGTTTAAGGAGGAGAAGTGGTTTATTTGAGAAACAACTGTGAAATTTATTACCGTTATTACTTGTTTTACTGCTTTACAATCTATGAGGATTATTCATAAATGTTGTTTATTGCAAAACAACCACTTCAGCCATTCATTTGGAATAAGCCATGCATATAGTTAATAGACTTGCATTCTGTGCACAACTTATTGAGTGCTTTATGTACTCGCCCCCGAGCAACAATACAAACACCAGTTAAAGAGGAGTCTACCCCAGTTTTGAAATAGTACCAGGAGGAACCAAACAGTTATGGTGCGAGTCCAGTCAATTGTTTGTGGCATATTAATTGGTGAATATGAGTATTATTTCTTTTTCGCTGTAGTATTCTTTATATTTGAGTCTTTGCCCTGCGAGGCATACTATTGTAAGTTGACCATAAGGTTAATCAACCAGGTTATATTAATAGATTAAGTCTTTACTTATTATTCCGCTATGTATGATTGTGATATTTCATCTATGTTGAGATTGTGTGCACTAGCCTGATCCTAAACTAGTGTGGAATACACAGAGGGTCCATATGATTTCGCATCGAATAAACAGCCCAAGTGTCAAATTGGTCCGCTGCATCCTCAACCTCGCTAGGGTTTGCCCCTCCTGTGGCTGCCGCCATGGCTCCACCATCGACTCGCGCTCGATTTGCCACATCGAAGATCCCTAGGGTTTCCCCTATCATGGCCACCAGCGGCAGCGACATCAGTGACTCTGTGGTGATCTCTCTTACCAATGCAGAGCACGGTGTAAGATCAGGCAAGAAAGACAGAGTTCCGAGAAGGAGAAAAGCAGAGAGCAGAACTTAAGAACCAGAACAGGAAGAAACAGAGAAAAGAGGAAAGCTATTGAGATATCATTTCATTCGTATGTAATCCAGATACAGTTGTCCATACTTATACCCTTTTGCCCAAACAACTGGCTATGGGTCCCACTAATTAAGTTGCTTTATTGCTAATCAAAACTGAAATGTACTTTACTTCAGTAATTAGACACAGACTATACTATTTCCCATCATGGCATTGTCACCGAGCCTTCCGCTTCAGATGTAGTGCTCCTGACAATATCCCGCCCAGCAGAACTTGCTTGTCCGCAAGCAAGGGCAGAAGGAAAATGCTGACAAAGCATGTGCAAGTCCTCCCATGTCGCTGCCTCAGCTGGAATCCCCTTCCATTTAATCAAACCTTGCGGAATGGCGACATTACCCTTTTTGACGAGACGACGATCCAGTACTTCGTCTGGCTCTGTAGCAGTACTATCCAACTCAGCAATTTTCGGCAAGGCGTGATACACTGGGGTATAATCCGGCATAAAGGGCTTTAGCTGAGACACATGAAAAACGGGATGAATTTGCGCATCTGGTGGAAGTTCCAGTTTATAAGCCACTGAACCAATCTTTTCCAAAATTGTAAATGGTCCATAGAATTTGAAAGCAAATTTTGGGTATGGTCTATTTCACAACCGAATGTTGTGCATATGGTTGTAATTTGAGAAGGACTTGCTCACCCACTTGGAAATTCCTCTCAGACCTGTTCTTATCAGCATACCACTTCATGCGGTTCTGGGCCTGAACCAAATGTTGGTGCACCAGTTCAAGGTATTGATGGCGTTCAGTGATCATTTCTTCTACAGACTGATGAGCTGACTGGACATTGCTGGCCATAGCTCCGTAATTAGGCTCATGACCATAAAGAACCTTAAATGGTGATCCTCCCAGAGCGGTATGGTACAAAGTGTTATACCAAAATTCAGCAAGCGATAACCATTTCTTCCATTTTGTTGGAGACTGATGTACAGCACATCGGAGATACATCTCTAGACATTGATTAACCCGTTCACTCTGGCCATCTAATTGTGGGTGATAGGCCGTGCTAAATTGCAATTTGGTCCCCAATAACCGAAACAGCTCTTTCCAAAAGTGACTAGTAAACATTTTGTCATGATCGGAAATAATAGACACCGGAACACCATGAAGCTTCACAACGTTATCCAAGAAAACCTAAGCCACCTTGACTGCAGTGAAAGGGTGTTGGAGTGGAAGAAAATGCCCATATTTCGAGAACCGATCAACCATAACCAAAATTGTGTTATAACTGTCAGACTTGGGTAAACCCTCAATAAAATCCATGGTTACTTCTTGCCAAGCCCCTTGCGGAATCGGCAGTGGTTGGAGCAGCCCAGCTGGGAGTGTTCTCTCACCTTTGGCATGTTGACAAACCGAACACTGCCTAACAAAACTGTCTACTGTGTGTTTCATTTTGTCCCAACAAAAAAGCTTTTTGAGCCACTGATAAGTGGCCTGGATACCCGGATGACCACCAAGCGCACTTGCATGCAGCGCTGAGATCAACTTCGTCTGCAGGGCTGAGTTCGCACCCACCCAAACCCGACCTTTATGCCGAATGATCCCATGCCTCAGTTCATATCCCTGATCATCAGGACTGGAAATAGCCAATTGTGTAAGACGTTCTTGTGTCGTAGGGTCTGTAACATAGGAGTTTACCACTTCTTGAATCCATTCCGGACGTGTCTCAGATTTAACCGCATCCCCATGATCTGTGGCACCCGAGATAAAGCATCAGCCGCCACATTTTCCTTGCCCTTTCAATAAACCACCTTAAACTGAAGTCCCATCAACCTCATCATTGCTTTGCGCTGCATGGGAGATTGAAGTTGATGTTCGTCCAGATAACACAAGCTATGATGATCCGTTCGAATGATAAATTCTCGGCACTGCAAATAAGCTCTCCAACGTTCCACGGCCATAATAACTGCCAAGAACTCTTTTTCATAAATGGAAAGGTTCTGATGTATTTGTCCTAGCGCCTTGCTGAGGAATGCGAGTGGGTGACCTTCTTGCATAAGAACTGCGCCAATTCCTCTGTCACAAGCATCCGTCTCCACCACAAACTGCTTGTCAAAATCCGGTAAGGCAAGAACTGGTGTGGAAGACATAGTCCTCTTGAGAGTATCAAACGCTTCCTGAGCCAAAGAATCCCAATGAAAACCCTTCTTGTTCAGCAAGTTAGTGAGTGGTTTAGCAATAATGCCATAATGACACACAAACTTCCGATAATACCCAATCAAACCAAGAAATGCCCGTAATTCAGTAACTGAAGTTGGTACTGGCCATGATAACATAGCTTCGTTTTTCTTCGGATCTGTCATCACTCCCCTCTCCGAAATGATATGGCCGAGATACTCTAGCTGCTTCTGTGCAAAGGAACACTTATAGCGCTTAACCAAAAATTGATTCTGTAGCAAGCTCTGCAAAACCAATCGAAGATGTTCAACATGCTTCTCCAATGTAGGGCTATAGACCAAAATATCATCAATGAATACTAAAGCAAATTTGCGCATATAGGGACCAAGGACGGAGTTCATAATACACTGGAATGTCGCTAGGGCATTGGTAAGACCGAAGGGCATCACGCGAAATTGATAATGACCGTGATGTGTTTTGAAAGCTGTTTTCTCCTCATCCTCCCCTTTCATCCGGATTTGATGATACTCCGCGCGCAAATCAAGCTTGGAGAAGTATTTAGTGCCAGCTAACTCATCCAAAAGCTCATCAATGATCGGCATGGGAAACCGATTCTTGATGGTAATCTCGTTCAACCGACGATAATCCACGCAAAACCTCCATGTCCCGTCTTTCTTCTGAACTAAGAGTACCGGTGAAGCAAACGGACTCGTACTGACGTGATCTGTCCTGCTTCCAACATCTCCTTAATCTGTCGTTCTATCTCGTCTTTATGCAAGGGAGAATATCTATATGAGCGAGAATTCACTGGTGTGGCATTGGGAAGAAGAGGTATAGCGTGATCATACTCTCTTGTAGGTGGAATACCCTTAGGTTCCCCAAACACTTGTTCAAACTGCTTTAATATAGCCTGAATTGCTGACGGTATAGGTGTCTCCACCTGACAGTGCTTCTCCATAACAGCCAAAACCCAAATTTCATTACCTTTTTGCCATTTCAAATACTGATCAACCGGAAGTTCTTGAAGGGCATTCTGTACTGGAGTACTCACACCATGCAACTTAATAGTGTGATTCTTATGTGTGAACTCCAATGTTTTATCCTTCCAATGACACTTCATCGAACTATACCGTGTAAGCCAATCCATTCCAAGAATAGCATCATAAGCACCCCAACTCTAGTACACGCATGTCCGACCGGAAAGTATGACCATGAATCCACCATTCAAACTCTATGACTTGCTGATTGCAATCCATAAGAGCACCATTAGCAATACGAACCTTCACTGGTGATGACTCGGTCGGAATATACTTCAGTCGTGCCAAAAAATCCGCCCCTACAAAACTATGTGAGTTGCCAGAATCAACAAGTATCAACATGATTTGATTTTTTACTAAAAGTGTCCCCAGTATCTGCTCCCGAAAGTGCATTCACAGACAAGTGGTACAACTCTTCAGTACCCATCTCAGCTCGTTCAATACCATCCAGCACATCGTCAGTCAACCATTCTTTGTTCTCTTCGATCTCCATTGTTTGCAATTGCGCTAGCCCCTTTTTCTTACAGTGTTGGTGATGTCCAACCTCATAGCGGTCTCCACATTGAAAACAAAGACCGTTAGCTTTACGATATTCTCGCAATTGCCGAGCTTTCCACAAATCTCCTTGGACCATTTTTTCCCCAATTTTATTGGAGTCCTGTTTCCCCACACCGATACCTTCCCGATGACTTCCCCATTTCGGTCTGCTGACTTTGGTCTTCTCCTAAATTTCCTGCTGAACTCGTGCCAAAAGAGCTGCACGTTCCACAGTCTCTGGAATTTGGCTTTGCACTGGGGCTCGTATGTCCTCCTTTAATCCTTTGATGAATTGGGATACAAAGAACTCTTCATCATAGTATGGATTATACATGGACACTTGATACATCACTTCTTCAAATCGCCTCTGATAATCCACCACTGTTTCACTTTGCTTCAGATCCTGGAGCTCAATCAAAGACTTCCTGTGATCATAAGCGACAAACTTCCTCTCTACAGTTGTCATAAAGTGATTCCAATTGCCCAACTCATTTCTTACTTTAAATGCTTGCAGCCATTTTGTGGCATTGCCATCCATATGCAATGTTGCCGCCATCACCCATAAGTTTTCAAGAATATTATACATGCGAAAGTAATCGATGCATTTATCTTTCCAAATCCTCGGTTGATCCCCATCAAATCTGGGAAATGACATCTTTGGCAACACGTTGCGAGTTGTGCCACTTTGCTCCCCAGATCCCTTCGGCTGATGAATGGACCATGTGGTATGCCCATCTGCCGAACACTCAAGATGCGCACTGGAGGGAGTTGGAAGAAGTGGTGCTCGATCATTCATACATACCCCTTTCTCCGATGCTGGCGTCATGATCCCTTTCTGCCGATTCCCCAACTGGCTGGTCTCTCTGTCCACATCTCGAGTATTCCCCGTCGCTCTTTCTACAGAAATCCGTGTGACAACAAGAGCTGTTGCCTCTAGTTGTTTGGTCATCGTCTGTTGTTCTCTCGCCTAATTCTCCGCCACCTTTGTCGCCAAGTCCATCTGGACTGCCATCTGCTGTTAATTTACTTCCAACGCCTCCATCCGCTGGAAAATCAAGTCCAGACTCTCCTTTACGCGACTCCAGTTCTCCTTCGATTGCGCACTAGCTTCTCCCATCGCATCCAGAACCAATCTAGTCTGCACCGAAGGCTTAGGTGGTGCCGTAGTTGGTTTGTTTCTCGATCGAGCCAACCGGACTCCTGGAATTTTACAGGGATCGTTGAAGTTCACTAATGTGTTCTTCAAGTTCCCCAACCCTCATCCGGTATTTTACAGCTCCAGATCAAAAGAAACTAGCCCGATCGGCCTGAATCTGACACCAAATGTGATGATCTCTCTTACCAATGCAGAGCACGGTGTAAGATCAGGCAAGAAAGACAGAGTTCCGAGAAGGAGAAAAGCAGAGAGCAGAACGTAAGAACCAGAACAGGAAGAAACAGAGAAAAGAGGAAAGCTGTTGAGATATCATTTCATTCGTATGTAATCTAGATACAATTGTCCATACTTATACCCTTTTGCCCAAACAACTGGCTATGGGTCCCACTAAGTTGCTAATCAAAACTGAAATGTACTTTACTTCAGTAATTAGACACAGACTATATTATTTCCCGTCATGGCATTGTCGCCGAGCCTCCCGCTTCAGATGTAGTGCTCCTGACAGACTCGCACTCGCTTTGCTACCTCCAAGAGCCCTCCCCTGTCCCGAAGGTTTATATAATTGTATTCCTCTCCCTATTTGCCTTTGTCCTTTCTGTGTGATGTGATGGTTGGTTCATGCGAGAAGGTTTCTTTGGTTAATATGTGAAGGTTGCTGATGTAGGAAAATAATGTGTGATGAGAAGCTGAAGGATCTATTCCAAGTGGAATCATTCACTAGTTTCACGTTTGGATGCTGCTTGCTCCCTGTTTTTACCAAGACAACATAGTGACCGACACCGTCCAAATCTTCCGAACCCAAAAGGATGGGTGATTTTGTTTTTCCAGAATGTGTAATGATAGAACAAATTCGAGAGGCCTTCGTAACCATAGACCTAATTCGAGGAGCAATTTAGGAGCTATGTGAGAAATGTGAGTTAGTTTTCTGTAATATTTTTTGTTAAAGGAAGCTGAGGCTAGTCGTTTGACTGGATTCAGTTGATGTAAGCAACTAATTAGTTCATAAATTACTTTTTTGACTATTATGTCTTTGTTTGGGTTCCTTTGATTTTTCAGATTTTTTTGAAAACTTTTGTAATTTTACCAACAATGATATATTAGTTTTACGATGCAGCAACAATTTGTGGTAGTGGGTTGGCGGGCTATTGTGTTGCCTGCATAAACATTGGTGGGCTATTGTGTTGCCTGCAAAAACATTTGCGGACATAGTGATATGCATCCTGTGTTAGACCGGGTATATACCCGGCGTGCGCCGCTCGAACAGCATGGCGGGAGCAGGCGCGCCGGCAGATGTGGGCCAAGATGAGAGACGGAAAGGATAGAATAATAGAGTCCGTTGCTTGAAATAAGGTCAGGATTGGGTAGTTAATATTTGGATCAAGTTAGTTTCCTATTATAGCTTTTGTTTCTTATCCGTAGCAAATCAGATCTTTAAGTTATTCTTGTCAAGAGTCTGTTGAGTCCTATATATATGGCTCGGAAGGAAATAAAGAAGGGGGGAGAAAATTATCACAAATTACTTTAGGCGGTGGCTCCGAAAATAGCCAAACTTCAGGCGGCCGTCGCCGCGGCGAATTCATCGTCGTCGACGGGCGAACTACGCTCCGGTCACCGGCCGGGTACCAGGCGATACGAGTTGCTGCACGCGCAGCAGGCTTGTATCAATTTGGTATCAGAGCCCGTTGCTCCTGAGACCATGGCTTCTTCGTCGGAGGAACGATTGGCGACCCTGGAGGCGGAGATGCAAGAGATGAAGGGGATGCTGACCAACATCACACAGCTCCTGAAAGGCAAGAGTCCAACCAATGAAACCGGCGTGGAAGGAGAAGA
This sequence comes from Rhipidocladum racemiflorum, assembly GCA_036346355.1. NCBI lineage: Eukaryota > Viridiplantae > Streptophyta > Magnoliopsida > Poales > Poaceae > Rhipidocladum > Rhipidocladum racemiflorum. Next base: position 63,692,798 of record CM070570.1, read on the forward strand.
GATGGGCACCCATGCAGGACAGTTTCCGCCAGGAAGACTTGATGCTCCAGGGCGGAACCGGCCCTACCGTAGACGGGAGGTGATAGCGATGGGAGCCAGGAGGGGTGGAGTGGACCGGGAAGATGACGAGGAAAATCGTAGGTGGGTTCCTCGCCCCCCACGATTCGACTTGCCGGAATATGACGGACGAGAAGATCCCTTGGGATGGCTGAGACGATGCGAGAGGTTCTTCCGGGTGCACCACATACCAGAAGAAGAGTATGTAGAAATTGCCGGCCTCCATCTCGCGGGCGAAGCACAGGAGGTCCTCGATAATTGGCAACAGGAGGCGAAGTGGATTGCATGGGAAGATTTTTCGGAATCATTCATCCAGCGATTCACTCGACACTCGAGTGTTGGGCCTCTTGGTGATCTCGTGAATCTGAAGCAGGGCAGCAGTGGCGTGGACGAGTATGCCAGAGAATTCCAACGGCTGCTTGCACGTGCTCCGGCGATGAAGCGAACAGATCAAATCGAGACTTTCATAGCCGGGTTGTCCACTGCCTTGGGAGCGGACGTGCGGCGGGAGAGACCTCGTGATCTATCAGAAGCTGTTGGATTTGCTCGAGAAGCAGAGGGGAGAAAGGCTGCATGGATCGCAGAAGCTATTCAAGGCATGTCGGAACGTGGGCGAGGCTCTTACAACAAGGGCTGGTCAACTGTATCACCTCAGCAAGGTGCGGCAAGGCCAATTGCGCCAGCAGCGAATCCTACAGCCGTATCCTTGGGTCGGCCATATGGGGCTTCCTCAGGAGCGCCCAGCCTCCATAATCCGCAGGTGGGCGGCGGGGGAACGACGACCAGTGGAGTCGGTCCAGGCAGCAAGGCCGCGCCGACGGCGAGCACTCAGAGCAGCGCGGCCTCCGCTCCAGGGAGACGCCGGCTCACCGCGGATCAGATAGCAGAAAGGCGTGCAAAAGGACTATGTTACAATTGTGATGAAGTCTACCGCAGGGGCCATCAGTGCAAACGGCTTTTTCACTTGGAGATTGTAGAAGAGGAGGAAGAGGGAGAACTGGTTAAAGAAGAAGAAGACATGGAAGCATCCTTATCCATGATTGCGGCTCTAGGGCCGAAACACGGCAACACCATGCAGCTCCTCGTCCACATGGCAGGAAGACAGTGGCTGGGTCTTATTGACAGTGGCAGCACACACAATTTCATGAGCACATATGCCCTACGCCAAGGCAACTGGGAGCACGGCCCCAAAACAGAGGAGTTGGGCACTCCCCAACAAGTGCACGTGGCGGGTGGCACATATTTGCCCTATCTGGGCAAGATTCAGGCTGAGTTTGAGATTCAGGGGCGACCATTCTCTGCTCCGTTCATAATTCTGCCAATCGATGGATTTGACGTCATATTAGGAGTTCAGTGGCTTCGCACCTTGGGAGATATACAGTGGAACTTTGCTGAATTAACAATGGAGTTTGTCTTGGACGGGCGACAGGTCAGGTTGCAGGGCGCTCGGCGAGAACCAAACCCGTCCTTAATGCAGTTAGAGTCGGCAGAAGGGAAGTTGATTCAGGGGCTGTTGCGTACATATGAGGATCTATTTGTTGAACCCAACGGCTTACCACCAAAAAGACAGTGCGATCATCGCATTCCACTAGTCGCAGGAACCAATCTAGTGGTAGTAAGGCCCTACCGTTATCCATATCGGCAGAAGGATGAGATCGAGCAACAGTGTGAAGCCATGTTGAAACAAGGAATTATCCGTCCCAGCCGTTCCCCTTTTTCTTCCCCGGTACTGCTTGTTAAGAAGGCAGACGGATCATGGCGTTTTTGTGTGGATTACCGGGAGCTTAATGCTAAGACGGTCAAAGATAAATTTCCGATTCCGGTGGTGGAAGAGCTCCTGGATGAGCTGGGCGGGGCACGATATTTCACCAAACTCGACCTCCGCTCGGGCTACCACCAAGTAAGAATGTGGGCAGCTGACATTCCCAAGACGGCATTCAGGACACACCATGGCCATTATGAGTTTCTCGTTATGCCATTTGGGTTATCCAATGCGCCGTCCACATTTCAGGCATTAATGAATGAGATACTGCGGGATTTCCTCCGCAAATTCGTCCTGGTTTTTTTTGATGACATATTAGTGTATAGCGGAATAGAGGAGGCACACCAACAGCACTTGCGCCAGGTCTTGGAACGATTAAGGCAACACCGACTATTTCTCAAGAAATCCAAGTGCACATTTGCGCAGGAAAGCATTGGATATCTGGGCCACATTATCTCTGCCCAGGGGGTAGCTGCTGACCCCGCCAAGCTCCAGGCCGTGGCAGCATGGCCGCAGCCAACCTCAGTAACAGCCCTCCGAGGATTCCTAGGGTTGACAGGCTACTACCGCCGCTTCGTGCAGAACTATGCCAATATAGCGGAACCCCTCACGGCGTTACTTCGGCGCCAAAGCTTCGAGTGGACTGGGGCGGCAGCAGACGCTTTTCATCAACTCAAAAGTGCGTTGATGTCAACCCCCGTACTGCAACTACCGGATTTTTCGGCACCCTTCATCGTGGAATGTGATGCATCCGGTGTCGGCATAGGGGCGGTCCTCCAACAACAGGGGCACCCCATAGCTTATTTCAGCCGAAAATTGGCAGACCGGCATGCGAAGTTAGCGGCCTATGAGCGCGAACTGATCGGGCTGTCCAAGGCGGTTCGCCATTGGCGACCGTATTTATGGGGAAGGCCTTTCATCGTCCGCACAGACCACGGCAGTCTCAAATTTTTGCTAGAACAGGCGCTCATCACACCGCCCCAGCAGCACTAGCTCAGCAAGTTGATGGGATTTGATTTCCAAGTTGAATACAAGCCAGGCCGTTGCAACGCAGCCGCCGACGCACTGTCCAGGATATCATGGGAGGAGCCGCAATGCGCAGCACTCTCCGACCCCAAAGAGGTCACACGTGCCCAGTGGTTGGATAGTCTCCGGGTGGATCCCGAAGTCCAGCAACTGGTGGCAAAATGGAGCTCGCCCCCGGCTGAACAAGATCCATTGGCGCAGAACCTGGAAGTAGCAACCTCAGGAGGAGTTTCAGTTGGGGAGCAACAACAGCAACAGCAGACACCCAGGTATCCGTGCGCAAGCAGCAAACAGACACGCTGGGCTACAAAGGAAGGCTTAGTCTACAGGGAAAATCGGGTGGTAGTGCTGCCTAAGTCAGACCTGGTGGATAAGATTATTGCTTCCATTCATGATCTTACCCATGAGGGCGTCCAGAAGACATTGCATCGCATCCGCGCCCAATTTTTTTGGGAGCGGCAACGGGAGTCAGTCGAGCGCTATGTGGCTCAGTGTGCAATATGCCAAAAGAACAAGATCAGCACAATGTCCCCATTCGGCCTCCTTCAGCCACTTCCAGTGCCACATCAGGTATGGGCAGATATTTCGATGGACTTCGTCACGGATCTACCGAAATCACAAGGCAAAACAGCTTTGTTGGTAGTTGTCGACCGCTTGTCAAAGTACGCTCATTTCATCCCCATGGCTCGACCAGCGACAGCTCCCGCCGTCGCGAACCTCTTCTTCGACCATGTGGTTCGGCTTCACGAAATCCCCGAATCCATTGTGTCTGATCGCAACCCTGTGTTCCTCAGCGCCTTTTGGCAGGATTTGTTCAAGCGCAGCGGCACAACTCTCCTCATGTCTACTGCCTACCATCCCCAGACAGACGGGCAGACAGAGGTCGTCAACCGCACCTTAGAGATGTATCTTCGTTGCTTGGTCGGTTCCAACCCGACCAAATGGGCACAATGGGTGCCATGGGCTGAGTTTTGCTATAACAGCTCCTACCATTCCGCCCTCCGGATGACCCCCTTTGAGCTGGTATATGGCCGGAAGCCTCCACCTCTCACACCTTACCAGCCAGGCGCCACTGTTATTGATGCGGTCGATTGTACTTTGATTGATCGGGACGCCCTACTGGACCAGGCTCGACACTATCTCCTCATGGCGCAGAATAGGATGAAGCAGAGGTATGACATGCATCACCAGGACAAGGAGTTCGCCGTTGGCGCATGGGTCTGGCTTAAACTTCAGAAGCATCGGCAAGGGTCGGTTCGAGGACAGCGACACTCCAAATTAGCGCCTAGGTTCTACGGGCCTTTTCAGGTGTTGGCCAAAATCGGGTCAGTAGCGTATCGCCTTCAACTTCCACCGTCCACCCGCATTCACAATGTGTTCCACGTCTCATTGCTTAAGGAGTTCCGCGGTACACCACCCGAGCAACTGATGGCCCTGCCTCCGGACATGCAGCTAGGGACAGAGCCGGCTCAGCCGGATCCCTATCGTCTGTTGGCACATCGTTTCGTGCAAGGCAAGCGCCAGTTACTGGTGCACTGGGTGGGAGAATTAGAAGACGATGCTACATGGATGGATGCAGTCACGTTTCGGCGCTCTTTTCCTGATTGCAAGCTTGCGGACAAGCTTATTTTTCAGGGGGGAGGTGATGATATGCATCCTGTGTTAGACCGGGTATATACCCGGCGTGCGCCGCTCGAACAGCATGGCGGGAGCAGGCGCGCCGGCAGATGTGGGCCAAGATGAGAGACGGAAAGGATAGAATAATAGAGTCCGTTGCTTGAAATAAGGTCAGGATTGGGTAGTTAATATTTGGATCAAGTTAGTTTCCTATTATAGCTTTTGTTTCTTATCCGTAGCAAATCAGATCTTTAAGTTATTCTTGTCAAGAGTCTGTTGAGTCCTATATATATGGCTCAGAAGGAAATAAAGAAGGGGGGAGAAAATTGTCACAAATTACTTTAGGCGGTGGCTCCGAAAAATAGCCAAACTTCAGGCGGCCGTCGCCACGGCGAATTCGTCGTCGTCGACGGGCGAACTACGCTCCGGTCACCGGCCGGGTACCAGGCGATACGAGTTGCTGCACGCGCAGCAAGCTTGTATCACATAGCAGGCAAGTGCAGTATTACCCGCAACTCATCCCACTTTCATCCATAGAGTAGAATCACAGATAGAAGAATAACTGAATTCCCTTTTTGTTTACCATAACTGAATTCCCTTTTTGTTTATCCATTACATGTGGTATCCTCTAATCTTTTCAAAGCCCGGTTCCACGGCCTCACAACTAGGACCCACATATACAAGACTTTGGAAATTAGGACCAACAAAGATTCTAATACAGCTCCAAGGGACCCACAACAAGACAGTGAACCCAAACTGATTCTCCACATTTCTTTTATGATGTTTTCTATTCTCTATTGCAAGTAAACTGTTGTTTGTTCTTGTGACGTAATTGAGGGAACTCAAGTCCATACCACAACCATTTCCACACAAATGGAATGAACATTGAACAGGAGAACGGGGACAGGTTGAGAATGCTGATCCTTTGGGCTGTTCATTTCCAAGCAGGCAGGACTGGCCTTCGCGTCGCTACAGCATTATCCACTGTTACATGATGTCAGTACAACAAAGATCTTGTCAGCTTCGACAAGCTCAAGACAGATCATCCTTCTAATGACGCCTTGCTTGGTAAGCCTCTTATCGTGTGCTTGCACTGGAACCTGGAAGAGACAGTATGGATTCATGAACAGGCTTTACTGCAGTTAGAAAGAAACGGTTCGCTGTAGCTAAAGAGCTCTGGCAGGATCAGTATCTTGCAACACTTCAAAAGAGTAGACCAATTTATAGGTTAAATAATAAAAGAATGGACAGGGTTCCCACCCAGAAGTCCGATTGATGTCAACCTCAAAAGAATGGAAAATTTGAGGATTTGCCACACGAATATGTGCATTTGATGAATTCATGGCAGTTCATCAAATGCACCAACTTAGTGTTGCAAATCTGCAAGACTCTTAATGCCCATAAAGGCACATAATCGCAACATTCGTACATATATGAGAATGATTTTATCCCTCAGGATAACATGCAGTTTAATAAGGTAGCATGGAAACACTAAATTTTGCAGCAGTGTCACACCTAGTGGAATCAGTATGTGAGTGAGCATGTGAGTGCTAACGGGTACAAGTGTGAGTCCTGTACTGAAGAAAGGGTCTATCGAATAAAACAGAACTCTGAAATTTCCCCACCTCGTGTTCTTCCGTTTCCTTGCCCCCTTCTCGAATTCTCAACCCAATTCTTCCCAATCTACACAGATTTATGTGATTCGATCTGTGGGAGGAAGTCTTTGTGGGAGGAAGTCTTTGTGGGAGGAAGGAGTTGACACATCTACATGACAGTGGCAGATTCTAAATCTTGGTTCAGGCCACATGGTGTTTGTTGAAATGCTGTAGATTCTGAATCTCGGTTCAGGCCACATGGTGTTCGTTGAAATGCTGTAGATTCTGAATCTTGGTTCAAACCACATGGTGTTCGTTGAAATGCTGTAGATTCTGAATCTTGGTTCAGACCACATGGTGTTCGTTGAAATGCCACAAGACGGCAAGCAGGTATTATAGGAGCAACATAAGGCGTGGCTCCAACAGATCATAGGGGTGAGTTCTCCGAGTATAGGGGTCAAGCAGTGCACAAACCCTATGAGTGGGTGCACGGATTACCATGGCTTGTGTGGACGTGCAACATGCACGCTGCAGCCGCAGGCGACATTGGGTGCACGTTCAAGCTAGGTGGTGACCAAGACACTCGCTGCATCAACGACAACGGTTGGCTGACTCTAGATGGGGAAATCAGTGATGTACAGCAGGTATTTGAGGAAATATTGCCATGGGGAAGAACCGAAGAAGTGCTTTTAGTCCCTGAAAATATGGAATAGAAATTGCTCGCCATGTGTTGGACAAGGTGCCACCATGGAGATGAGATAGATTCAGTCCATGGAGGTGCAGTGACTTCAGCTCTGTAAACAAAGCCTTTATGTGCAAGAAAACAACATAGCTTGCTGATGATGAGGATGGGACACGAGGTGCTGACAAATCGAGCTAAGCAACCTTTCCATTTATGCACACTGCTTGGTTGGAAGGACAAGCCTGATTGCAAATTTGTTGCGACAATGAAGCCTTCGCATATAATTGATATTATAGATGAACCGGGCAATACTTTTCAATCTGAGGTTGCAAAACAGCTTGTTAATTCTATGGTCAAGCATGTGGTTTCGAGCTTGAGTATGGTATTCAGTGGCTTATCTCTGAAAGCATAATGACAATCATGGCGGCTTGTGAAATGGAGCAGTTTTTTTTTAGGGTGAATGCATTATGGAAGTAAAGATTTGAGGACACAACTGAAGGAAGATTGACGGATGGGTTTGTTACCAGTGTGTCATGGAAGCAAAGATTTGAGGACACAACTGAAGGGGCAAGCTCTGAACATGCATTTGTCAATTGCAGTGTTGGAGTGTCGTGGAGGGTTTAGCTTAAGGAGTCTATAGGGAAGCACTTAATTTCATCTAATTGGCCATTCAGTGTTATTGAATCACAAGAAGGTGGAGAACTTCTAAGTGCAGTATAGTATTCCAGGATGTGGTTGTTATTAAGGTTTCTTTGGACGAGTATTTTCAGGCTGTGGCATAAGAAAGAAGGAAGATTTCTGGATTTGTGTAGGAACTGCAAGATGGTGCAACTTGAGCAAGCTATTGCTTGGGGTCAAGTAATGTTTCGTGGGGCGGGTAATGTCACAGCCAAGCAGCTGTGCTGCATGGAGTCAGTCATTGGTTGTTGGAATGACTGGTGGGGTCAATATGTAAGTGAGCATGTGAGTCCTAATGGGTATAAGTGAGTCCTGTACTGAAGAAAGGGCCATCCAATGAAACAGAACTCTGAAATTTCCCCAGCTCGTGTTCTTCCGTTTCCCTGTCCCCTTCTCTAATTCTCAACCCAATACTTCCCAACCTACCCAGATTTATCCACATACTGCTACTGATTTTGTGTGATTCGATCTCTCACAAGTTTGGGTCATAAAAAGAAGACAAGATAGGACATGTGTAATGTTAGAAAGGGGCAGAAAACAACGGAAGAAGTCCCCGGTAGTGATCCATGGCAACAGAAGATCAGAAATATTACCAGATAGCATCTGAAAGAGAAGATTCTGAAGCACAATATGCAGCATCAAGGATTGGTGTAAGGTGCTGATTATCCATTTGACCGTCCGCTGTCTTGCATTTTATACACATTTGGAGGGGTAAGACCTGTGGTGAAAAGTTTAGGCTTTTGTATTAATCTTGGGGATATTTGGATGCAATAAAGTGCATCCAATAATAACATAAATCAACATTGAGAAAAGAACAGCACCTTCTTGCTGTAACGGAAATCACGTTTTGGCAGGAAATCCAGTGGTAAGTTCAATGTACAGGGACATCTGACCAGCAGAAACAGCTTGGTAGGGCCTTGAAAAATAATGGGAGGGAAAGCAGTAAACTAAAAGTTGATTGCATCCCCAGCCAAGTATTAAACAGAAGCATCAATACCTGTGTAAGATAAACTCCCTGCACCACTTGATACAAGAGAACGGATGGCCTAGAAATATACAAGCTCGCGTTATTCAATGCTGACAAAATTTCCACCACATGGAGATTAAGCAAGAACTGGTGACAAAGTCAAAAAAAAATAGAATTATGGCAGCAAATCTAACAAGGTCCTACTTACACTGCTTGGTCATATATGCCAAGCAGCAGAGCAATAATCCAACATTCAGATACCCTTTGCAATATTCTTGTCCAAAGTAGTATCACTTTTAGGATTTGACTGATAATAAAAAGACAATAATGTGTTTGCTTTCAGATCTTAAATCGACTGTACTTTAACAAAATAACACATCCTAATGAGAAACATTGAAACATTTACAATCATACAAGAGGTATTTTTGAAGGAAAAAAAGAAACAAAAAAATTGACAGAGTCGTTCTAGCTTCTAGAGGAAATCTTTCTTCATATAGTATTAAGTAAGCGAGTAGCTCACCTTTCGAGAAACAAACTGAGCTAACTTGGTTGTAGCTTGCTCTTTGGCACTTCCAGAATCAAATCTACCATGAGAAATTGTAATGTCATAGACAAATTGGGGCCGTACAAGGCTCCCTCCTAGGATCAGGATAACTCCTTCAATGCTAGGAACTTCATCAAGTGCTTGCCGAAGAGCAGAGAGCAAGGTAGAGATGCCATTCATTAACTTCTCCTGCTTCTTGATTCTGCGTCTAACCTCCCTTTTTCGTGCGTTGTACTTTCTCTGATCAGACGGTTTCAGTTCTGCTGGTGGTAATGCCATTTCTGTCTAGAAATGCCCACAACTTAGTAAAAGGCTCACTGCAAAAAATAGACGACAACAGAAACATGTTTACTGAATACTAAACTTACCATTTCCTCCTTCAAACCTGCAAATTCATTTTCAAGATTCTGCAACACCCTGAAAAAAGTGGAAATTTATAACAAACTTCAAATTCATGTGATAAATTACATAACACAGTAAATAACTGTCCTTCCTTAGTTTACTCTGCAAAATGGATAATTAAATAAGCTAGATTACATGCTGTTCATCTGCTCTTCAATTCTTATGCATGGGTCCAACACAAATATTTAAACAACACAGTATCACAAGATTTTTTCCAGGTTTCATTTTCGGTGATGTATCCATTCTAGAAGTCATGCCCCAATGCATACCAATGTCACCTTTGAGCTGGGCATAATAGCCCCAGACAAATAGGACCCTGGGACGCACAATTTTAATAAACTTCAATATTGACTAGAAATCATTTGTCAAAACTCTGGGACAATATCTCCGATTCTTGTTCCAAACAACAACTGTTAAGTGTCTGATCTGATGTACAGATTTAGGGAACATATGTCCGATTGGACACACTGGGGTGGACAAATGCAGAGGAAAACAATATACACGGATCAGACAATATATAAATGAGAAATTCCAACAAGCTCCACATCTATATTATTATTGCAAGTTGTTGACTGTTGACCATACTCAATGGTGTGAGACCCATAATTTTGATGAAGTGCTCAAGCGATAAGGAGCGTAACAAGTCCCTTGATCTGCATTGAGGCCATCAGTCTTGCAGGAATACTCAACTTGATCTCACATGTGCATAATTCAGCCCAAAATCGTCATAACTAACTATTTGGATCACGGTTTTCTATTGAATATCCTAGGAAAAGAAGTCCCTGAGTGGGCATGCCGTAGAACTCAATTAAGCGCGAACAATCCAACCTACAACCCTAACAAACAGCAAAATACATCCACGGGATATAAATTGATCATTCATCCTTACTAACTGAAATAGACGAAAACAGTTCATGCTCCAGTTCAAAGACCAAGAACAATGTGAAGAATAATCACTTATCAGAACAGAAAATTCATTTTTGAAGAAGTTGAATAAATGCACAAGCTCCCCCCCCCCCCACCCCACCCACCCACACCCTAGGGTAACCCTGTTTCCATTTGATTGGAAAAAAACATAAGAACAAATGTAAATCAAAGTTCCGCCACAGCTGCACCAACAAAATCAGGGAGCACACCACAGACCACAACAAGGTCCAAATAAAATATCTCAGCAGTTAACCGAACGGAATAACGAGCAACCATCAGCTAACAGAGCAAACACAAGCTATCGGAACAAAATATCTCCCAAATTAAAGGAGAAGCAAGCAACTAATGACCAAATTAAACCCCATTTCCCACGCAGGCAAGCTGTTCTCTAGCAGAATCGAAAGAAACAGGCACGCAAATTGATCCTTTGCAAAACCCAGTCAACACGAACCCTAATTAGATCCTTACGCACGGACAGTCCAATCCACTCCAAACTGACCACATTTGAAGCCCAATACCACCGTAAATGCAATAAAAATGAGATTTGAACCCCAATCAGTTGCTCGACTATACCAAATCCGTCACAATACCGATCATTTTCCAACATTTTAAAGAGAGAGAGCGAGAGAGAGAATGGGCATTACGAGGGGATCTGGTGGTGCATGTAGAGCACGAAGCCGAGAAGCTCCTTCACGACGTGGAACACCTCCGACCGCTGCAGCGCCGCTGCCGCCGCCTGCACCTCCACTAACGCTATACCCTGCGATTCACCGATGCTGCCGCCGCCGCCGCCGTCAGAGGAGACCGTCTCCATCTTGCCCTCTCTTCGCACCGCCGACCGTTAGGGGTTTGAATTCTGGACTTGACCCTCGTGGTCGCAATGAAGGGTCCCTTTAAAAAAAACTTGAAGGGAATGAGAACGAGGACAGGGAAGGGTTTCCTTATTCTCATTCTCTTTATTTATCTTTATCTCCAACAGATTTTCTTTAAAGGGAATTGTACAGTGAAAGGAGAGAGAATAATCCCTTGCTAGAGGGAATGGGAGAGAGAATTCCTTCACGAAGGGAATGCTGAAGGGAGCTGTGGGATGTCAGAGACAGGGGTCCCACAAGAGGGGCCTACACCCGACTGGGCCTGACAGGCGGAATAGAAAGCCCAAAGCCCAGAAGCACCACGACGGGCCCAGAGGAGACCTTCGACTTGCTCCCCAAGACAACTCCTGATCCTTCAAGGAAGCTTCGCGCCTCGCCTAACAACCCGCCAGAACAAAGCATGCGACCGACACCGCGGAACACTGCGGATGCCGGAACGACAAGGCGGCAGCGTGGGTCGGAGAAAGCATAACCACCTCTCCGGACGTAGAGCGTGAAGGCGGATAAGGACAAGGGACATGTCGCCAGTGCCACCATGTTCAGGGCCCTGGCGCCCATCTATCATGTATTCTTCCCCAAGATATAAGGAGGAGGGAGAAACAAGAAAAAGAGAGGACACACACGATATATCCAAGAACACAGGACTAGGGTATTATCTCCTCCGAGAGAGCCCGAACCTGTCTAAAACAGATTGCCTCAAGATCTCCGTGTTACCATCAAGCTCAGTCCCGCACAAATCCCTAGAATCACAAATCTTATTGCCTGTAAACAGATCGTCGGCGGTTAGCGCGCCAGGTAGGGGCTTGTGTCAAGATCTTCGTCAAGCTTGATGGTCGCGACGAGCGAAGTCTCCACAGTCTTCTTCCTGCCAGGTCTTCCGCTTCTAAGCCTCGACCTTCATCTCCAACGACCTCTAAGCCTTTCTCTCTCCATGGAACCGCGCTACAGCGCGGTGAGGTTTCCGGCGATCCATCGTCACGACTTCCGCGCCGATCGGAAGGTCTCCCTGTCTCGTATCCTAAAGTACCGAGCAGGGATCCGAAGACCTGCTCCACCATGAGTCGGGCTCGAGGACGCCGAGGCACGAAGGGTGGGGTTCTCACCGCCAAGCCACTCGGCACCCCCGAGCGCCTAGGTTTATCTTCTCCAGACTCACCCACCTCGGGCCGCCGAGTCGAAGAAAGCCTAGAGAGTCGCTGGAATTTCCGTGAGAGTCTGTGGTAATCGAAGGCTCATGGCAGATTCGCAGAATAGCCGACACCTCGCCGCCGATTTGGAAGGAGGCCGAGTGATCGAGCCTCGACGCTACGGGCGCAGACTCCGGACCGCGCCGGGCTGTCAATGAAGACATTCGCAAGCCAAGATGGGGACCAGGCTGTTTCGTGCACCACGCCAGAATATCGCCGCCTCCAAGACACTCCTAGATACCACGACCCCTATCTTTGAGGCGGATGATCCAGCTTGCCCCGATCATGGCCCAAGTAAAGGCCATGGTGACGGCGCACCGGCCCAAAGATGCCCAAACCGACCACCGGCGAAGGAGTCATCACGTGGTCCGGCGAGGACCTGCATACCAGCCAGCCTACCGGTCGGGAAGCTCGCCAGACACATCATGTTCTACCTCGCGAGACGACTTGCGACACAAAGATCACCGCGACTGCTCAGACTCTCGACGCCAGCGCCGCGATCGAGAAAGGGAGGAACAACGCCGTCAAGCCGATTTAATATGAGCGCCACGGCATCCTTCAGCGAGGCCGCTGGCACGCCAAGCGCGATCCCTCCGCGCCGATCACCTCCCGGGGTATCGCGGGGTCATCGAAGGGGTTCAGGCGTTTACCCCTCACCTACGCCGAGTGGTTTGGCCTCGATGGATTTAATCCTAAAGGCATCACTAGGTTCGACGGTGAGAGGGACCCGAGGCTTGGCTACAAGTATACGCTCTGGCAATCGGGGCCGGGGATCGAAAGTAATGGCAAACTACTTGCCGGTTACCCTCTCGCCTCGCCCAAGCATGGCTCACCGGACTTCCAAATGAACTCTATAGATTCCTGGGAGATCTGTGTGAGCAGCTCATCTCAAATTTCCAAGGCACTTACGAGCGCCTGTGCACCCTTGGGACCTATACCACTACACCAAAGGAGGAACGAATCCCTCCGGAGTTCGCCAAGCGCTTCATGAACAGGAAAAGCACCGCTCGGGATGTCACAGATGCGATTGTGATAGCCGCCTTCCGTAAAGGAGTCGCCGACCCGACCTCATCAAGAAGATGTCCGGAAGCCACCCACGCTTGGCCGGGAGCTGTTCGCCCTAGCGGACCGTTACGCTTCAGCCTCCGAGGCTCTGGCGAACGGGCGTGATGAGGAAGGATCGATCTGAACCCCTTCGGAAAGAAAAGAAGCGCAAGGGCGAAGAGCCGTGGCGCCGCCGCACCAACTCATCCTCGCGCTCTCAAAGAGGATGGATATGATAAGGTTATGAACTCACTCGCCTCTTTCCATCCGAAGGGGAGGCATGCCGCCAAGGATCGCTTCACCCTAAGGAGGTTCGCTCACGAGAGCAAGAGGCAGCCGACAAGGTCCGAGTGGTCACGCCACGCAAGAAACCGCCTCCTCAAGCCGAGGAAGACTATCAGAACTCAACCTCGAGCTTAACTACATATTCTGGGTTCGGCCAAGATATGAGTCCAAGCGGAAGCAAAGCTCACCGCCGGGACATTCAGGCAATAGAGCCGAGACCCCGATATGTCCGGTGGTCCGAGGTCGCAATAACTTACGACCGCACGGATCACCCAGATCGCGGCCCCATTCCCGGCAGATACCCGCCGGTCTTGGCGCCGGTTGTCCGCGACATCAAGCTCAAAAGGGTGTTGATTGACGGTGGGAGTGGGCTCAACGCCCTCTTCGTGGAAGACACTCGATGATATGGGGATCCCGCGGTCGACCTCAAACGCTGGTCGCCGCTTTTCATGGAGTGATACCTAACGCCGGCGATACCACTTGGACAAATCACTCTACCCGCCACGCTCGGCGCAAGGGACAACTACCGGACCGAGCCTTAGCTTCGAGGTGGCAGACTTCGCGACAACAGTATCACGCCATCTTGGGGAGACCATACCGGCCAAGTTCATGGCGGTGCCCCACTACGGCGTATCCGATGCTGAAAATGCCGGGTCCGAGTGGTATTATCACACTACGCGGCGATGTTAAGCAGTCTTTCTCTTGCGACAGGGAGAGCTGCGAAATGGCCGAGTCTCTGGAGGCGCTGGCGGGTCGGGAAAGGATTCGTCAAGAGGCGGATTTCAACAAGCCGGAAGGTAGTATCCCTACCCGCAAGCCGCAAAACTCCGGGATCGGCCCCGAGGAAGGCACCAAAAGGATTCTCCTCGACCCGTCCGATCCGGCGCGAGCCGCCTCGGGACGGACAAGGCTCGGGATGAATAGGAAGACGCGCCGTCACCTTTCTGCGGCAAACCAAGACGTCTTTGCCTGGAAGCCGTCCGACATGCCCGGTCCCCAGGAGGTGATCGAGCACGCACCGAATGTAAACCAATCCGCCAGGCCCGTCAAGCAAAGGTTACGACGGTTCGCTTCAAGATCGCCGAGAAGCCATCGAGAGGAGATCACAAAGCCGCTAGCCGCAGTTTCATCAAAGAAGTGTATCATCCCGATCGGTTGGCGAACCCCGTGCTCGCCCGTAAGAAGAATAAAAGTCGGCGCATGTGTGTTGATTACACCGACCTCAACAAGGCTTGTCCGAAAGATCCCTTTGGTCTCCTCGTATTGATCGGGTGGTAGACTCACGCACGGATCTCGGCTACTCGACTTTTCGGGCGCCTATTCAGGCTATCATCAAATTCGGCCGAGAGGAAGATCGCGAGAAGACTTCGTTTATCACTCCATTCGAGCATATTGCTATATCACCATGCCGCTCGGGCTCAAGAATGCCGTACAACGTGCATGGGCCGTGCGTGGTGTTTTCACCCATCGGCTCGCGCAATGTGGAAGCTTATGTGGATGATGTGGTAGTTAAAACGCAGACACAAGATAGCCTTATCTTCGACCTGGCCGAGACGTTCGTAAGTCTAAGGGCGTTCCAGATGAGGCTAAACCCCGAGAAATGTGTTTTCGGAGTTTCTTCCGGGAAACTACTCGGGTTCATCGTCTCCCATCGTGGGATCGAGCCGAACCCGGAGAAAATTGGAGCCATCATGAAAATGGCCCCGCCTACCAGCCAAAAGGAGGTCCAAAAGCTCACCGGATGCATGGTAGCGCTTGGCAGGTTTATCTCACGGTTGGGAGTCCGGGGAATGCCTTTCTTCAAGCTCCTTAAGAAGCAAGATCGCTTTGATTGGACGGCAGAGGCACAAAGAGCCTTCGAAGAACTCAAGGTGTTTCTCTCCACTCCCAGTTTTAGTCTCGCGGCCAGGTGAACCTCTTCTCGCTCTACATAGCGGCAACATCTCATGTAGTAAGTGCCGTGATAGTTGTGGAGCGGGAGGAATCTGGCACCGCTACGGCGCAACGCCAGCTTTATTTTGTCGGCATCGGGCGAATCCAAGACAAGATATCCTCAAATCCAAGCCGCCAGACGCCATTTTGATCTCGCTACGAAGTCAAGCATTATTTCCAAGGACATTCGATTTCAGTAGTCACTTCTTTCCCCGTGAGAGGTCCTCCGTAATCGGAAGCTACCGGAAGAATTTCAAAGTGGGCACCGAGCTTGGAGCTTTCGACATCTCGTTCAAGCCGCCAAGACCGCCAAGTCCTGTGCTTTGGTCGACTTCACGGCCAAGTGGACCGAATCCTGCACTCCTCGCACGGAAGAAGAGCCAGAATATTGGGTTATGCACTTCGACGGATCTCTCATGCTTTGGGGAGCAGGGGCGGGAATCCTCCTCATCTCGCCTAAGGGTGACAGGTTGAAGTATGTCCTTCGGATTCACTTCCCGGCCTCAAACAATGCCGCTGGAGTACGAGGCCCTCATCCATGGGCTTCAGATCGCCACATCGCTTCGAATCCGACTACCGGGCGGTTCGAGGCGACTCCCGCTTGGTGGTGAATCAAGTACGTAACGATCGGTCGTGGCGTGGATCGTAACATGGCGGCATACCGCCAAAGAAGTCCGAGAATTGGAAGGCAAGTTTGACGATGCGGAGTCGGGTTCATGTCCTCCGCCGCAATAATGAGGCAGCAGACGAGCCGCTAAGATGGGAGCCACTCGGGCAGATGTCCCAAGTGATATCTTCGTGCAGATCTTCACGAGCCAACCGTTACAAAACGGCAAAAGCCAAGCGAGGGTCCCAGGAACCGGTCCCGCTCATCGATCCAGATCGACTACCTGCACCTTGATTACCTCTGAAGGACAAACTCCGGAAGCCACTACTCGGGCAGAGCGCGCCTCCGACAAGCCAAATCCTACGTGGTGGTGGGCGACGAGCTCTTCCAAAAGTGCCTCGGGTGTCCTCAGCGGTGCATTTCGGGACAAGTGGGAAGAGAGCTGCTCCAAGAAATCCATTCGGGATGTGTGGCCATCACGCGCATCAAGCGCCTTGGTTGGGAAAGCCTACCGGCTGTGGTTTCTTCCGCCAACAGCTGATAACGGATGCCAAGGAGATAGTTCGAACTCGCGAGGGCTGCCAATTCTATGCAAGATGCAGACACACTTGCCAAGACAGAGCTACAGACTATACCCATTTCTTGGCCTTTCGCACTGGGGCTCGACTTAGTGGGCCCGCTCAAGAAGGCTCAAGGCGGTTTCGCTTACCTCTTCGTGGCCATTGACAAGTTCACCAAGTGGATCGAAGCCAAGCCGGTCGTCACTATCACCGCAGCTTAAGGCCAAGGAGTTCTTCCAGGATATTGTGGTCAGATTCGAGTGCCCAACCGATCATCACGGACAACGGCACCCAATTCAGGAGTGAAGAATTCCAAGAATGGTGCGAAGGCGTCGGGATCAAGATCTGCTTCGCTTCGGTGGCTCACCCACGAAGCAATGGGCAGGTTGAGCGAGCTAACGGTCTGGGTCCTCCAAGGCCTCAAGGCCAGGATCTTCGACCGCCTCAAACCATACGCTGCTCGATGGGTGAAGGAGCTACCGTCGGTACTCGGGGACTCGTAACCACTCCCACCGAGCCGACCGCCAAACCCCTTTTTCCTGGTCTATGGCGCAGAGGCGGTTCTCGCCGACCGAGCCGGGATTCGAATCCCGAGGGTTCGGAATTACAACGGCCGAGTCCGAGGGAAGCCGAATGGTGGAGCTTGATCAACTCGAGGAGGCTCTAACGTTGCCGCCTCCAGTCGGCTAAGTACCTCCAGGGACTTCTGCGCTACCACTCTCGCAACGCCGAAGTAGAACCTTTTCGTATGAGATCCGGTCCCGAGGAGGAACTAAAAGCGAGCACAAGCTCTCTCCAATTTGGGAAGGACCGTACATTGTGCAGAAGACAATCCGGCCAGGTGCTTATCGACTCAGACGAGAAGACGGCGAGGTTCTGGCGAATACTTGGAACGCCGAACAACTCCGTCGCTTCTACGCATGAGTTATGTATCCCACTCTTACACATTAAGTAAAATGGTGGTCCGTCTTATTTTCTGAAGTTCTGTGTAATGCTAGCCCCGAGTGGTCATTACCCGACTGGTGTGGTGCCTAACCCTGGTCGTGCCAATATAGAGTGCACGGAAATAACAAACCGCGATGAGCACAAAGCCTCGCTGTTTACACCCACGCACAACGGAACGGGTACAAAGCACTAACCACTCGGGGACTGCAATTCACAGCACCAGAATCTAACCGAGATTCGCCTGATCGCGAATTTCTAACCGTCAAAAGCTCGAGCCCCAGCGCCTCGTTGTTGGCACTGGAGCAACCGACTAGAATAAGTTGATCAGGCGGATTAAACATGATGGCACGGACTGGATAAAATTTCGCATTGCATTCCGTAATGTTAATAATTTACATTACTGACTTTCTTTTTTTTCTTTTTCTCGCGCTCAAAAAAAAAAAAAAAAAAACTCAGTCTTCTTCTTTGGTGCTCTGCACTCTTGGTGCTTCTTTGGTGGTCTTCTTAGGTGCTCTGCTCAGGTGCGATCTTTGGTGCTTCTTTAGTCTTGGCCAGCTTTTGGGAGGCCCGGAGGCGAGATCGTTGAGGTTAGACGCGACCCACACGACCCAAAGCCGCCAGAACCTCGTCCTCAACCACCCACAAGGGTGGTATAAGGCGGACGAGGGCCCTGACGGCAAGGTCGTCGCGGCGATCGCGACCAACCATCTCGAGGATGATCTTGGCCACCTCGTGGAGCCCCGGCGCAGCCTCCAACAAGGTGGCCACGGCGGCGGCGTCCCTCGCCGCTCCTTCCTCCTCCTCCGCCTCCAGTGTGGCAAAGTCGAGGTCTTCCCAAGACTCCGCCTCCTCCCAGTTGTGCAACATCCCGAAGAATCGCTGGCGAAACAATGCCGCGTAGGGACCAACGAACCTCCCCGTATTAGACATGGAAGGAAACTGAAAGAGGAAGAAGAAGGACAAGGCAAGAAGAAACGGGTGATCGCTCATTAGCGGTGACGCCCCATTTATAAGCCACCCCAGCCCCGGAAATCGAAGCGTCTCCAAAGGCAATCAAATGCGCCGCCTCGCAATCAACGAGGCGCGAAAAACAAAGCGGCAGTACAAATACCGAAGAAGATCAGCGCATTGAGCAAAATCAAGGAGAATTTCACCAGACACGTGTCGTAAGCAGTTCAAGCTCGTTCGGCTTTCTCGCTTAATTATACCAAATTAAGCGCAAAAGCCCGGGGGCTGGAGAGCTAGCAAGCGATGCAAGCCTGGGGACTAAACCACTCAGCCAGGTGGCCACAACGTAAGTCCCGACGCTCGAGAGCTGCACGCCAGCCTCTCGGAAAAGCGTGTCTGGGGCAAGAAAGCCACGGGCCAAGGCCCTGGCGTTTGGGAGCCATACCAGTCGGCTGAAACTCACCCGGAAAGGCGCAACAAGATCCAAAAGGTTGCGGGCATATATTCTAACAACTCAGCCAGAGAAGAAAGTGGAAGAGGTCTGAAGACCACTCAGCGGAAGACAATATAGGCAAATCATATTGAAGTAAGAAGACACAATATTTCAAACAAGGAGGGCGAGCACTCGGCATCAAGGCCCACATCGAAGTCAGAATTCTAGATTCTCCAACAAGGCCTGCGATGCACCGGACACCTCTTCGAGGAGCGCGTTGGCCTTGTCTTCATCACAGGCAAAACCTTCTTTCACAGCCTTCCGAGGTCAACTCTCTGATAATGAGACTTGACCACCGCCAATGCCTGGTTCGCACTCATTGTCGCGGACTCTTTGGCGTAAGCTCGATCCCCGTCGGCCTCCCGAGAGAAGTGGAACAAAGATCGCCCCTGGCCCGGCGTGACTCCTTCAATACGCAGAAGGTGCAGGATCGGCTCGCAGCGACGCAGCTCAGTCCGCCCTGCTCGACAGCCGCCATCTTCTCCTTGCACTCTGCAACAAAGTCAAACGGCCATCAAGAGCACACCCGACGCCAAGTATGTTCAACCCAAGTCAAATAAATTTACCCTTCACCTCACAGCATCCTTTCCAAGTCGACTCGAGCTTCGAGGCCGAGTTCTCTCAAGCCTCCACGGCCCTTAGCTCAAAGAACGGCCGAGTCGCGCTCAAACACGAGAGTGTCATCATCCTCTCCAACCATCCAAAAGACATCCAAACCGAATCCAGGGAGAATCTCACCTTCGAGCATATGCTCAAGCTTCGCCTTCTCCTCCGGATCGTCATACACTCGCTCAAGCCCGTGGACTTCTTTCCATCTGTCCGCTGATCTCTGAGCTTGTCCTGCATCGCTTCGCTTCCTTGAGCTTCGGGAGCACCTTCCGGAAAAACCGCGACCTTTGCTCCGAGCGCCCCCCATGTCCTAGGTAACAGGCGTAATCTCGTGGAGAAGTCAAGAGCAAATGATTGAAGACAAGAAGCTCACCTCGACGAAGCGTGCTACACTGACGGTGAGCTCATAAAGCTCCGTCCCGAGCCGCTCTCTCCATCTCGCTGCCCTTCTTCCATCCCTTTCACGGAACCCCTTCCCACCATACGGTCCGATTCGGGGCTTGGCAGAGGACCGAGCGGCGGTGGCTCTCGAGGCACTTCCTCCACTCCGGAGACGGTGCCGGTCGATCTCGCTTACGGACGGACCACCGGATGGTTCGACCGCTGTCACGGCGCCCGGTATGGCTCGGCAATGGCGGCGACGGTGACCTAGCCGACGCTGGGCTCCTTGGGGAAGCCTCCGCCTGGGACTCCTTTTCAGAGACCCCTCCACAGGACGCCCATAGCAGGAGTCCCGAATCAAAGAAAAAGGGAAGACACCTCAAAGACAGCAAGAATAAAAGACAAGAATCGCCCAAAAGAATACCTTTTGGATTTCTTGAATTTCATCCTGTGTCTCATCCGAGACCCAAAGACCACTCGGAGGGAAGTTAGCGCTGCATCGGGCTACCCTCGGGATGAAGGCTGAGGCCCCGCGCTTTGCGATCCGGGTGCACCGGAGGTCGAAGGCCCGGCTGACGAAAGACCGACGACCTCCTCCGCCGACTCCCTGCCAGCGACTGCCGACCGATGTGTCACCCACTCGCCGCTCGAAAGGCAGCCATGAGAGAGGCCGACAACCGAGCGTCGAGAAGGAAGGACGCGCTGCTCTCGAAAAAGGAACGATCGCACCCTGTTTGAATCACACATCAGTCAAAGAAACCATGGAACAGCCTTTCGAGAGAATAGTGCACTCACAGGAGGGGGAGGCCTTGCCGTCGAAAATTTATGAGGGCAGCCCCTGTTGGTGATTATTGTGCCAGGCACGAAGAGATCAACTACCCGTGCTGCCAGCGCCTCCATCGACAGGGCCACGTCCGACTCCCGCGTGGGGTCCAGAGGCCCGTTGTATTGGAACCCCAAATGGACAGCCCTCGGTTCTTCAGATCGTCAATCAATGCCAGAAGCTCGGGGATTTGCGCCAAACCTCCTCCGTCTGGGGCGTCGCTCCAGCATCGGGAAGCTTTAGGAGCACGGCCGGCAAAGGGGGCGAGGAAAGGATCAACATTGGCACAATAGAACCACTCCCGCTTCCAACCTTTGAGGGAGGTCTTGAGAGGAACGACAAAATACTGCTTCTTCGAGCCCTCCCGCAGCTGGAGCCCGGCGCCCCCAACGACGTTGGGAGCGGCCCGGTTCGGATGAGGCTTCAGCAAGAAGAAGAAGGAGCGAACAAATCCAAATGAGGACGTATCCCAAGATACGCCGCAGAGTCGACGAAGATGGCAATATGAAGAATCGAGTTGGGGTTCAAATTGATCAACTCGATTTCAGAGAAGTGGAGGAGCCCCTAAGAAGGCGCCCCAGAATGCTAAATCCCCGAGAAGAAGGACTCAAACACCACAATCTCATTCTCTAGAGGTGTAGGGTAAGGGTCACCGCGGCGGCAAGTGAGATCAACTCTAGCGGAGGGAGGACGCCGGCGGCGACCATCCTCTCCAAGCGGGACGTCGTCGTGATGGAAGTCTCCCACCCTGCCGCCGCAGGGTCGGCGCTACCCTCCGATGACGAAGAAGAAGACATTGCGAAGAAGAAGACCTGTAACACCCCAAAATTTTGCTTTTCTTGAATTCATGTGTGATTTGACACTTTGGTGAATTTTTGGAATTTTCTGGAATTTATTTGGATTTATTTGGGATTTATTTGAATTTATTCCATTTTGAAATAATTAAAGAATTTAATTTTGCAAATAAAATTTTGTTGGAAATATTTTAATTGAGTCCAAAATGATCCAAAATATTTTCCAGAATTTTTCTGGAATTTTTCTGAGTCTTTTGCTATTTTTAATGAATTAAATGAATTACTGGGAATTATTTTAAATATTAAATCGCTGGAAAATGCGAGTGGGTTTGTATCGTTCACCCGATCGAAGCCCGAGTCGACTCGAGTTCGAGTCCGACTGAGCCACGTGGTCGAGCCGAACCCGCCGTCTCCGAACCCTAGCCACACGAATTTTGGATCAAGATCCAACGGCCAGATTGGCGCCACGCCACCGAACCCGAGTCCGACCGAGGCCACCGCCGAGCCGACCCGAGTCCAACTCACGCGACCGATTGGATCGAGATCCAACGGCTCACGCTGCGCCACGCCGCTTCGCGCCGCCACGGACTCGCCGAATCAGGTCGACCTGCCTCCGTGGCGCTTCACGGACGCCGAGACCCCTATTTAATGCGCCGCCACCACGGCCGTGGACTAGACTTCCGCGGCGCACTGCGTTCCCAAGCCATCTCGCCGAGCCGCTGCCGTTTGCACGTAGCTCGCCGCTGGAGTTGGAATTCCGCTCGCCGCGTTAAACGCCGATATCGCCGCCGTCTGGCCGCCCTCCGCCGTCATCAAGCCAGATCCGGATTCCCAAGACGGTGACGCTGCTCGGAGTACCTTCACTTCGCCGAGAAGCCTCAAGCGCCGTTGACTCGCTGCCGTTTTCATCTCCGGTGGCCTTCGCCCGCCGCTGCCGCTATCGCCGTCCACGAGCTACGCTAGCCGTCCGATCGTAATCCAAGGGCTCAGATCGCGCCACGCCACACCGCGGTGAGATCTCACGTGCAACCTCTGGATCTATTTTCAACCGCTTGATCTAGATCCAACGGCTTAGATTGTGCCACGTAGCTAGAATCGCACCAGGTTAGATTGGATCTTGACCGTCCGATCAAGATCGAACGGCCTGGATCGGCGAGTTGTTTTTCCAAAGCACTACGCTAGATTTAATCCGCGCCGCTGATTTTCAAACCAACGGCCGTGATTGCGCCACGTGTCGGGAAGTTGGACCGACGCGGCCGCCAGACGCTGCTGGCGTCGTAGTCACCGACACGCTGGGCCCGCGTGTCGGCCGATCGCACCGTGACGCCACCCATGACGCCACAAAGGGTCCCACATGTCGACCGTGGCCGAGTCCTCGCCGACGCCGGGCCGATGACGCTACCCGAATGGGCCCACATGTCGGGCCTCACGTAGAGTCGTGGACCGAGTCCACGGTGGACCCGAGCCGAGCGTGGACCAAGTCCATGGACCGGCTGACGTCAGCCGCCCAATCAGAGGCTGCCACGTGTCCATGCTGACGCAATAATTAATTTCCGAAAAAGAAAATGATTTAATAAATCGGTTTAATAATTGATTTGAATTTCAAAACTTCAAACGCTTATAACTTTTGCGTTTCAACTCCGATTTGAGTGATTCAAATTTCTAAATTTGTATAAAATTGAGATCTACCTAAATATGAATTTTATTTAATTTTTGGACTAAAGTTTTTCTCTGTAATATTATTTAATTGATTATTTAAACTTTAATAAATCATAACTTTTGCGTTTTAACTCCAAATTTGACGATACCAGTTTCTAAAAATCCAGAAAATTATGTTCTCTCTGTTTATGGATTTTATTTGGAGTTTTGGGATGTTTTTGCCTATTGTTTATTTGTGTATTTGCTATTTGCACGCTTTACGAGTAGACGTTGAAGTGCCAAGGATTCAAGGAGAAGTGTTGACTCAGGATCCAACTCAAGACCAAGAGCAAGTGCTTTTGAAGGCAAGTTGTGATTTGACCATGTTGATCCTATTTCGAAATCTATTTTGATTTAAATTATTGCATGCTAGTTCAATTAGAAAAATACTTTGTTTAAACCTGGGGGTTAGATAAATACCAATTTGCTATATGACACCTTGATTACTTAAGTATGTGCCATGACCCTTTGTCACCCTAGTTGTGGTTTACTAGTTGGACATTATTAAATTGCCAACATGGGTTTAGACCGTTGTAGTATAACGCTTAGACACGCTACGTGCTCATGACATGATTTTGGACAATCAAATGTTAACATTGACTTAATGATATATTGAACCTGTTTTGGAAAAGTATCATGTGATGTTGATGGCACGTGGTGCATGGTAATCAATCGGGTTTGATAAACCGCTTGATCGGGGCATGTGGCAAGAGTAATCAGTGGGCCGGTTGTGGCATTGGGGATGTTGATTTGGTTCTTGGGTAGTCTTGCCCTGGTCACTCTAAGGACTTAACCTTGCAAGCCTTTGAACTGGTCATACTTGCAACCACATGGTCGGAATGGGACGGCCCTAGTTGACTAAGTCGCTAAGGACTCACTTGTGGAGCCTCAGTGGTGTCGCTTACACCGCTTGTGTGATTGTACGGGGAGCGTATCGTGGCTGTGGCCGATACCCATCTAACGGTGTGTTGGTCCCATACTTCGCCTTGGCTAAGGGAAGGGATGGTGTAGAGCACGAACCGGAGAGGACCACCTGTGTTGTTTGAGGCTTCCGAAAGGCTTTGTTACGGGAACTCGCCTTTGTGGTGTTTGACTGTATCTTGTGGGTAAAGTGCATAACCTCTGCAGAGTTTAGAATCTATTTAAATAGCCGAGTCCACTGTGATCGACAATGCTCGGAATTACAATAAGGGTTAGATTTTCTCAAAAATAACTTTGGTTTGAAAGGTTGGGTTGGTTTAATAATGGAGATAATGGAAATGTGGTTTAGGATGGGGAAAATGTTTATTAAACTTCTTGAAAAGTTATTCATGCTTTACTTATTTCTACTGCTTTCGAATCTACTTATATTACTTGTCAAATGCGGTTTACTGCAAATATACCTTAAGCTATTCCTTTGTACCAAGCCATGCATATAGCATATTAGCTTGCATTCTGTGCATGACTTGCTGAGTACCAAGTACTCACCCTTGCCTCAACACAATACCAGTTGAAGAGGAGACTACGCCAGCTTCGGAGGAGGAATTCCAAGAGGACCCGTCTACTTAGGGATGCGAGCCTAGTCAGTTGCCTGTGGTATACTGGATGGCGCCACGAAGTTATTTGATTTTCATTTCTTTGTTATTTCTCTTTTAATAAGTTTCGCCTCGCAAGGCATATATTTGTAACTTGACCATAAGGTCAAGTAACCTGTTTGGTTATTTAAATAAAGTACTTTGATAATATCGATTGGTATGATTGTGATATTTACCGATGTTAAGACTGTGTGCACTAGCTGCTCCTGGACTAGTGCTGAATACACAGAGGGTCCGGATGTGCAAATTCGGGGTCCCGACAGAGGTGGTATCAGAGCCATACTTGACTGTAGGCTCAACCCTAGCTAGAATGGTCGTAGTGAGGATAAAACCTATTTTCTAAAGCTAAAAAGTTGTCAAGATAAGAAATGACCTCTCGACTTATCCCCTTCTCTCTTTTCTTGTCTCTTGCTGAAATTTTCTCTTACCTTGTCACAATTTAAAAATTCCGAGTTCTTACGTAAAGCACTCTTGTGACAGATGGAGGAAGAGTTCAACTACGTTGATCTGGGAGTTGGTCACGCCGCGTAACTTTGGCATATGCTACAGACTCTCTGAGATTTTGAGAAGCCGCAATACCAAGTGGAAGTGATCATGCAAGCGGGATTGATCAAGGCTTGTGACGTGAAGATTGAGGTACCGCTAGGAAGAAGGGCCTGTGCAATCGCTCGATACATCAGACCGCCAGGAGATCTACAATGCAGATGGGTATCCAAGAAGTATCACGACGAGCAATGCGGCACATTACCCGTATCTACGCCAGAGAATTGAGAGCACGGTGTTCCGTTATCATCCGCGCAGCGATAACCTTCTTGACCAAGGCGATTCAGGATGAGGATGCCACGGTTACATACGCTTGGCACGATTTATCGCCGCCAGGAGGATGTACTAGAGAATACAAGCAAGGAGCTACGAAGGCCCGCAAGGAGATCACGACAGAGAAGAACAGATGGCGGGAAGCTCAAGAGTATGTGGCACACCTTCTACGAAGGATTGACGAGTTGGAGATGACTTTGTACGGACTGCACTCCAGAGCCGCTGCTCGAGCTACACGAGCCAGATCCAGAGGAGTCGATCTCGATGAGGACACCGCTTCTTCGACTACCATAGAGGACACAGCTTGTCGGACATGGCAATCGTTACGCGCCTATGCCACAAAGACCTGCATCTGTGCCGTGGAGGTTTTCGATGAGTGAGCATAGGTTCTATAGTGAGACTCCTTCACCGAGTCGCGTCATAGAATAAAGAGTCACCCTTTAGGCGTTAGACTCCAGAGTTAGTTCAATTTGGATTTGTTTTGTTTGTCGAGTGTGCAAGATGTGTTGCAAGGCCCTTAGGCATTGTAAGCAGCCATACCAAGTTATTAAATAATAAAGTTGGACCTTAAAGTTACCCCTTTCGCCCCGAATAAGTTCCATATTACTTGTCTATTCTTGTTCCCTCTCATCTCTAAACCTAGAGCAAATCGACAGATGGTGAATACCCGGGGAAACTTTGGAAGCAATGGGAGTGGTTCTCGCCACAGAAACCCCAATGATGGAGCACCAAAGACCGCCAATCGGATATGCAGAATTTTGGAGCATTTCTTGCTGCCCAGACTCAGTTGATGCATGCTATGATGCAACAAATGCAGCACGTCACTGCTCAGGCCACTGCTAATCAAGTTAATCATGGACAACGCCAGAATACAAGGCTGTCAGAGTTCATGAGAACTCACCCACCCACTTTCTCTGGGAATGCCAATCCATTAGAAGCCGATGATTGGTTAAGATCAATTGAGAGGAAGCTACACATAGCTCAATGCATAGGAAATGAGAAGGTACTCTACGCTTCTCATCACCGAAGGAACAAATACCGAATGGTGGGAGAACTTCGTACACGCAGAGAACCTCAAGATATCACTTGGGAAGAGTTCACGGTGCATTCGACAAAGATCACGTGCCTCGAAGGAATCATGGACCTTAAGAAGGAGGAGTTCAGAGCATCAAGCAAGGTAATCACCGGTGGCCGACTACCTGAACAAATTCACACAGCTAGCACGCTACGCACTGAGGATGTAGCGACGGATAAATCCGCATAGCCTCGCTTTATGAAGGGACTTAACTCAGATTGCAAGTAGGGTTGATCACCCACACCTTTCCAGATTTCCAAGAGTTGGTGAATAAGGCGCTTATTCTTGAGGACAAGCGCAAGGAACTGGATGAGAACAGAAGCGCAGGATGCAACAAAGAAGGATCACGCCAGGAACGCAATAAATACCGAGAGTTGCACCAAATCAATTCTTGATTCCAACCACAGAATCGCGACAAGGACACCATCCTCAAAGCACCAAGACCTGCCAATCGTAACTACTGCACTTCACTTCGCTAGAAACGCTTACCTGTGCAACAAGAAGGAACAGTGAGACGTTGCTACAATCGCAACGAGCCAGACACTTTGCCAACAGCTTGTCCCGAAGATGCCAGGAGCGACCCCGCCGCTTCAATCTAGGGACCACCCCAGCTAGGACGCCAAAGACCAGAGCCACACCCTGCATCGTGGTGAGAGGCCGAGTCAACCATGTCACCGCAGATGCACTGCAGAATGCTACTGACGTCAGATCGGGTAAGTTACTTGTTAACTCAAGACTGCAACAGCTTTGTTTGACTCGAGCTTCGTGATTCGCTTGTTTCACAAGGTTTTGCTACTAGAAATGATTTGAGAATTGCAAGACTTAAGTGCATGCTTTTAGTTCAAACCCCTGGTTCCGAACTCCGAACGAAAGTAGGATGTTCCGGGGTGAGAATACTGATAGGTGGAATAGAGTTCCTAGCAAACCTTATAATTTTGGAGACCCAGACCTTAGACGTTATATTGGGAATGGATTGGTTATCCAAGCACAAGGCCGTATTGGATTGTGGACGAAGGACTATCTCAGTGGAGAGCCCGTGTGGGAAGAAGGTGGAATTTCAAGCCACCGCAGCTTAGGGATGGACAGTTGATGGTTAACAGTACCAAGGCAATCAAAGATAGAGGATGTCCCAAAGAGTGAATGAGTACCCGATGTCTTTCCGAAGATCTATCCGGTATGCCGCTGACAGGACATAGAGTTTGTGATAGAGCTTGTACCTGCACAAAGACCGATAGCAAAGAGACCCTATCGGATGTCTACCGAGGAGTTGGTAGAAATGAAGAAACAAATAGAAGAGTTAATGGAGAAAGGATTTATCGTACCAAGTTCGTCACCGTGGGGAGCACCGCTTTGTTTGTCAAGAAGAAGGACGGGAGTTTCAGGATGTGCATCGACTACCGTGGCACTCAATGAAGTCACCGTGGAAGAATAAGTATCCGCTACCCAGGATCGATGATTTGTTTGATCAGCTTAAGAGGAGCCGGAGTTTTCTCCAAGATTGATCTCGAGATCGGATACCATCGCTTGAAGATTCGATCGTAAGATATTCAAGATCGCATTCTCGCCAAGATATGGACATTACGAGTTTACTGATTATGTCCTTTGGGCCGATTTAATGTGCCACCTTATTTCATGAATATGATGAATAAGGTGTTCATGGAATATTTGGACAAGTTTGTCGTCGTGTTCATAGACGATATCCTAGTCTACTCCAAGATAGAGGATGAACATGCCGAACACTTAAGGCGAGTTTTGGAAAAGCTGAGGAACAAAGAACTTTTCGCCAAGTTCGCAAGTGTGATTTTTGGAAGGACAAGGTGGAGTTTCTTGGACATGTAATGACCGCATGAGTCGCCAGAGATCCAAGCAAAGTAGAAGTCGTGGTTACATTGGAAGCTTGACCAAAGACGGTGACCCATTCTGAGTTTCCTTGGAATGGCAGGATACTACCGCTGCTTTCATCGAAGGCTTCTCGACAATTGCGAAACCTCTTACGCAATTGTCAAGAAGGAAAAGAAGTTTGCATGGACGCCGTAATGTGAGAAAGGATTTCAGAGTCAAGAAGCGATTGACATCAAGACCGGTGTTAGTTCTACCGATGTTGCTCAAAGCTTCGATATTTATTGTGACGCATCGCGCCAAGGACTTGGATGTGTGCTAATGCGTATGGAAAGGTCGCCGCTATGCATCAAGGCGCTTGAGGCCGCATGAGGAAAATTATCCGACACATGACCTAGAGTTAGCCGCCGTAGTGCATGCCTTGAAGATATGGCGTCACTATCTCGATCGGAAACAGATGTGAAGTATATACGGATCATAAGAGCCTTAAGTACATATTCACCCAGTCAGATCTGAATATGAGGCAGAGGAGGTGGTTGGAGTTAATCAAGGACTACAATGTTGGAATCCATTACCATCCCGGGAAGGCCAACGTAGTAGCCGATGCCCTGAGTCGGAAAAGCCATACCGTGAGTACGTTGCTAGCCACAAGTCAGGATGAGTTATGTGAGGATTTTCAAAAGATGAAGATTGAGGTAGTACCTAGCGGATTCTTGGCCGCATTAGAAGTAAAGCCTACCCTAGAGGATCAGATCCGAGAAGGATGTAAGGATGATGACAAGATCCGCAGGATTAAGTTCATCAAGGAGGAAGGCAAGGCAGAGGACTTCAAGTTGGATGAGCAAGGCACGTTGTGGATGAAGGATCGCATTTGTGTGCCTAACAACAAGGAGTTAAAGCAACTGATTCGGGAAGAAGCCCATGACTCCAAGTACTCAATTCATCCTGGAAGCGCCAAGATGTATCAGGATCTAAAGGAGAGATTCTGGTGGCCGAGTATGAAACGTGAAGTTGCCGAGCATGTTGCATTGTGCGATGTATGCCAGAGAGTCAAGGCAATGCATCAGAGACCAGCAGGATTGCTACAACCGCTGAAAATACCTGAGTGGAAGTGGGAGGAAATCGGAATGGATTTCATTACCGGCTTGTCAAGACTCAAGGAGGTTATGACTCCATATGGGTTATAGTGGATCGCTTGACTAAAGTAGCCCATTTTATCCCGTGAAGACCACTTACTCTGGGGATAAATTAGCGTAATTGTACATGATCGTAATTGTCTGCTTGCACGGAGTGCCAAAGAGGATTGTATCGACAGAGGTACCCAATTTACCTCAAGGTTCCGGAATAAGTTGCATGAAGCCATGGGAACCCGCTTGAACTGCAAGATGCCTTATCATCCATGCACGGATGGACAGATCAGAAAGAGTCAACCAGTTCTCGAGGATATGTTGAGAGCTTGTGCATTAGCTTATGCTACTTCTTGGGATAAGAGTTTACCGTATGCCGAGTTCGGGCCATTACAACAATAGTTATCGTGCTAGTTTACGATGTCACCTTTGAGGCATCAGTATGGTCGACTGCCTCGGACGCCATTGAATTGGAATGAGACCGACGAGCGCCGTGTCTTTGGGCCTGATATTCTTCAAGAGGTCAAGAGCAGATCGCCATGATTAGGGAAAGGTTGAAGATAGCCCAATCTCGATGTAAGAGTTATGGCCGACAATCGTCGCGAGACTTGAGTTTTGAACCGTAAGACTTTGTATACCTCGTAGTTACGCCTCAGGGGAGTTAAGAGGTTCCATGCCAAAGGGAAACTCGCACCCCGTTATGTTGGACCATTTAAGATTTTGAGCCGCAGAGGCGAAGTTGCTTATCAGCTGGAGTTGCCACAGTCGTTAGCAGGAGTGCATGATGTATTCCATGTGTCCCAGTTGAAGAAGTGTCTCCGAGTTCCTGAGGAACAGACACCGTTAGAATCAATTGAGTTGCAAGAGGATTTGACTTATAAGGAGTATCCCGTGAGGATTCTGGACACAATGGATCGAGAAACTAGAAACAAGTCAACCCGTTTTTGTAGAGTTCAGTGGAGCAACCATGAAGAAAGCGAAGCGACTTGGGAGCGCGAAGAGGATTTGAAGAAAGAGTTTCCAAACCTATTCTGTAGTGAGCCCTGAATCTCGGGGACGAGATTCTATTAAGGGGGGAGGTTTGTAACACCCCAAAATTTTGCTTTTCTTGAATTCATGTGTGATTTGACACTTTGGTGAATTTTTGGAATTTTCTGGAATTTATTTGGATTTATTTGGGATTTATTTGAATTTATTCCATTTTGAAATAATTAAAGAATTTAATTTTGCAAATAAAATTTTGTTGGAAATATTTTAATTGAGTCCAAAATGATCCAAAATATTTTCCAGAATTTTTAGAATTTTTACGAGTCTTTTGCTATTTTTAATGAATTAAATGAATTATCGGGAATTATTTTAAATATTAAATCGCTAGAAAATGCGAGTGGGTTTGTATCGTTTCACCCGATCGAGCCCGAGTCGACTCGAGTTCGAGTCCGACCCGAGCCACGTGGTCGAGCCGAACCCGCTCGTCCGAACTCCTAGCCACACGACCCTTGGATCAAGATCCAACGGTTGTGATTGGCGCCACGCCACCGAACCCGAGTCCGACCGAGCCACCTACCGAGCCGACCGAGTCCAACTCACGCGACCGATTGGATCGAGATCCAACGGCTCACGCTGCGCCACGCCGCCTTCCGCGTGCCGCCGGACTCCGCCGAAATCAGTCGACCTCGGTCTCCGTGGCGCTTTCACTGACGCCGAGACCCCTATTTAATGCGCCGCCACCACGGCCGTGACCTAGACTTCCGTGGCGCACTGCGTTCCAAGCCATCTCGCCGAGCCGCCGCTGCTTGTTCGCACGAGCTCGCCGGAGTTGGAATTCCGCTCGCCATGTTAACGCCGATATCGCCGCCGTCTGGCTGCCCTCCGCCGTCATCAAGCCCAGATCCGGATTCCCAAGACGAGACGCGTTCGAGTACCCTTCACTTCGCCGGAGAAGCCGAAGCGCCGTTGGACTCGTCGTCGTCTTCATCTCCGGTGGCCTTCGCCCCGCGCCGCTATCGCCGTCCGCGAGCTACGCTTAGCCGTCCGATCGTAATCCAAGGGCTCGATCGCGCCACGCCACACCGCGGTGAGATCTCACGTGCAACCTCTGGATCTATTTTCAACCGTCGGATCTAGATCCAACGGCTTAGATTGTGCCACGTAGCTAGAACTGCACCAGGTTAGATTGGATCTTGACCGTCCGATCAAGATCGAACGGTCTGGATCACGAGTTGTTTTTCCAAAGCACTACGCTAGATTTAATCCGCGCCGCTGATTTTCAAACCAACGGCCGTGATTGCGCCACGTGTCGGAAGTTGGACCGACGCGTCGCCAGACGCTGCTGGCGTGGTCACCGACACGCGGGGCCCGCGCGTGTCGGCCGATCGCACCGCGGACGCCACCCATGACGCCACAATGGGTCCCACATGTCAAGACCGTGGCCGAGTCCCCGACGTCGGGCCGATGACGTCACCCGAATGGGCCCACATGTCAGTCTCACGTGGAGTCGTGGACCGAGTCCACGGTGGACCCGAGCCGAGCGTGGACCACGTCCATGGACCGGCTGACGTCAGCCGCCCAATCAGAGGCTGCCACGTGTCCTGCCGACGCAATAATTAATTTCCGAAAAAGAAAATGATTTAATAAATCGGTTTAATAATTGATTTGAATTTCAAAACTTCAAACGCTTATAACTTTTATGCTTCAACTCCAATTTGAGTGATTCAAATTTCTAAATTTGTATAAAATTGAGATCTACCTAAATATGAATTTTATTTAATTTTTGGACTAAAGTTTTTCTCTGTAATATTATTTAATTGATTATTTAAACTTTAATAAATCATAACTTTATGCTTTTAACTCCAAATTTGACGATTCCAGTTTCTAAAAATCCAGAAAATTATGTTCTCTCTGTTTATGGATTTTATTTGGAGTTTTGGGATGTTTTTGCCTATTGTTTATTTGTGTATTTGCTATTTGCACGCTTTACGAGTAGACGTTGAAGTGCCTAAGGATTCGAAGGAGAAGTGTTGACTCAGGATCCAACTCAAGACCAAGAGCAAGTGCTTTTTGAAGGCAAGTTGTGCTTTGACCATGTTGATCCTATTTCGAAATCTATTTTGATTTAAATTATTGCATGCTAGTTCAATTAGAAAAATACTTTGTTTAAACCTGGGGGGTTAGATAAATACCAATTTGCTATATGACACCTTGATTACTTAAGTATGTGCCATGACCCTTTGTCACCCTAGTTGTGGTTTACTAGTTGGACATTATTAAATTGCCAACATGGGTTTAGACCGTTGTAGTATACTGCTTAGACCTGCTACGTGCTCATGACATGATTTTGGACAATCAAATGTTAACATTGACTTAATGATATATTGAACCTGTTTTGGAAAAGTATCATGTGATGTTGATGGCACGTGGTGCATGGTAATCAATCGGGTTTGATAAACCGTTTCGATCGGGGCATGTGGCAAGAGTAATCAGTGGGCCATTGTGGCATTGGGGATGTTGATTTGGTTCTTGGGTAGTCTTGCCCTGGTCACTCTAAGGACTTAACCTTGCAAGCCTTTGAACTGGGTCATACTTGCAACCACATGGCTGGAATGGGACGGCCCTAGTTGACTAAGTCGCTAAGGACTCACTTGTGGAGCCTCAGGGTGTCGATTACACCGCTTGTGTGATTGTACGGGGAGCGTATCGTGGTCGTGGGCCGATACCCATCTAACGGTGTGTTGGTCCCATACTTCGCCTTGGCTAAGGGAAGGGATGGTGTAGAGCACGAACCTGAGAGGACCACCTGTGTTGTTTGAGGCTTCCGAAAGGCTTTGTTACTGAACTCGCCTTTGTGGTGTTTGACTGTATCTTGTGGGTAAAGTGCATAACCTCTGCAGAGTTTAGAATCTATTTAAATAGCCGAGTCCACTGTGATCGACAATGCTCGGGAATTACAAATCAAGGGTTAGATTTTCTCAAAAATAACTTTGGTTTGAAAGGTTGGGTTGGTTTAATAATGGAGATAATGGAAATGTGGTTTAGGATGGGGAAAATGTTTATTAAACTTCTTGAAAAGTTATTCATGCTTTACTTATTTCTCCGCTTTGAATCTACTTATATTACTTGTCAAATGCGGTTTCATCGCAAATATACCTTAAGCTATTCCTTTGTACCAAGCCATGCATATAGCATATTAGCTTGCATTCTGTGCATGACTTGCTGAGTACCAAGTACTCACCCTTGCCTCAACACAATACCAGTTGAAGAGGAGACTACGCCAGCTTCGGAGGAGGAATTCCAAGAGGACCCGTCTACTTAGGGATGCGAGCCCAGTCAGTTGCCTGTGGTATACTGGATGGCGCCACGAAGTTATTTGATTTTCCGCTGCTGTTATTTCTCTTTTAATAAGTTTCGCCTCGCAAGGCATATATTTGTAACTTGACCATAAGGTCAAGTAACCTGTTTGGTTATTTAAATAAAGTACTTTGATAATATCGATTGGTATGATTGTGATATTTACCGATGTTAAGACTGTGTGCACTAGCGCGTTCCTGGACTAGTGCTGAATACACAGAGGGTCCGGATTTGCAAATTCGGGGTCCCGACAAGACCTGGTGGGAAGAACCGCCGCAAGCCAAGGGCGCGAAACCAGAAACCCTAAATCGCCAAAGGAGGTTTGAAGGTTTCGCAGCCGTGGTGGGGAAGGTGCAAGGAGGCCGTTGCTTCAACAAGGGTCCTTCCGACTTATAAGAAATGGGCCCCAATTTCCGCCTCGCGGTGGGAAGAAACGAGGGCCCTCCTGTTCAATTCTGGGCCAGATCCAGGGCACGCCCCATGAAGGGCCAATAGCTGCGTCGCGCAAAACGCGGCCAGGTGTCAAATCTGGTCCAAAGTTTGGGATAAAGTGCGCCCCACGACGGGCCTGAGCGCCGGCCGCCACGGAAGCTTGGGGCTGGGCACTTTCCGAACATCCTCCGACGGCACACCCCATAATTTGGGGTCAATTGCTGGTCGCTGTCTCACAATGCGATTGGGTGTCGCGGGAGGATCTACAACCAACACGGTCTTGAGAATGCGCCCCATGAGGGTCTAAAGCGATCTTGGCCAAGCGGCACGAGCATTACTCTGTATGACCAAGGTATGCCCCACGAGGTCGTCACCGAGCGACAAGCCGGCTGTCACAAGACCAGAACGGGCGCTGGTACCGCCGACCCGAGCCAAAAGACCAAGGTATGCCCCATGAGGGTCACCGAGCGACAGCCGGTTGTCACAAGACCGTGAACTAGCGCTGGTACCACTCGGCCATGAGCCAAAAGACCAAGGTATGCCCCATGAGGGTCACCGAGCGACAGCCGGCTTGTCACAAGACCGTAAACGGGCGGGTACCACTCGACCCACGAGCCAAAAGACCAAGGTATGCCCCATGAGGGTCACCGAGCGACAGGCGGTTGTCGCAAGACCGTAAATCGGGGCGCTGGTACCACTCGACCACGAGCCAAAAGACCAAGGTATGCCCCATGAGGGTCACCGAGCGACAAGCGGCTGTCACAAGACCGTAAATCCAAGCGCGGTACCACTCGACCACGAGCCAAAAGACCAAGGTATGCCCCATGAGGGTCACCGAGCGACAAGTCGGTTGTCGTGCACCGTAATCAAGCGCGGGTACCACTCGGCTACGAGCTAACCAACCACGGTGGCTTCATACTACAAGTTCTTTATGATCTCCTCCCGCATAATCCCCATGACAGGTAAGGGACGGAAAGTCGATCCTAAAGCACTTGGGGTCTTGTGGGATGTCGAGACAGGGTCCCACAAGAGGGGCCTACACTGACCGGGCCTCGACAGCGGAATAGAAAGCCCAAAGCCCGAAGCACCACGACGGCCCAGAGGAGACCTTCGACTTGCTCCCAAGACAACTCCGATCCTTCAAGGAAGCTTCGCGCCTCGCCTAACAACCCGCCAGAACAAAGCATGCGATCGACACCGCTGAACCTGCGGATGCTGGAACCTGACAAGGCGGCAGGCGTGGGTCGGAGAAAGCATAACCACCTCTCCGGGACGTAGAGCGTGAAGGCGGATAAGGACAAGGGACATGTCGTCCAGGCCACCATGTTCAGGGCCCGGTGGCGCCCATCTATCATGTATTCTTCCCCCAGTATATAAGGGGAGGAGGGAGAAACAAGAAAAAGAGAGGACACACACGATATATCCAAGAACACAGGACTAGGGTATTATCTCCTCCGAGAGAGCCCGAACCTGTCTAAAACAGATTGCCCCCGCATCCTGTGTTACCATCAAGCTCAGGTCCCGCACAAATCCCCTAGAATCACAAATCTTATTGCCGGCGAAACAGATCGTCGACAGGAATCCGTTAGAGCGCTGAAGTGAATGGGAATCCCTTCGCGAAGGGAAAGGGAGAGGGGAAGGGACACGGTTGGAGATGGTCTAAGGATATAACTCTCGTTGTGAGCTAAATCTCAGATATGCCCAAAATTCAAAATCTCGACGAGATTTCAGAAATTCAAATAAAATCTGATCGGAATATAAAATTCATATTTCAAATCGATCTTTTTTCTACCGGGAAATCCAAATTTTTGGCTGAAATCACCGAGATTTCGGCCGAAATTTCGGAGATTTCGATGCAATTTGAACCGACAAAAAAATGGTCAAAACACGTAAAAAAATCTGAAATTTTTTGTGGATGATCTTCAACCTAAATCCAATCATATCCACCCAAAAAAATTAAAAATCCGGCAAAAAAATTTGAAATTTCGGCCGAAATCACCGAGATTTTGGCCGAAATGGGCATGATCTCGGCAAGATTTGAACTTACACTGTAGCATTTTGAAATTTTTCAAATTTCTTTACCCAGACGAGATTTTGAATCTTAGGGGGTGTCCGAAATCCGAAATCTCCCTGGGATTTCGCTGAAAACCACCGAGATTTGTATCTACACGTTACCTTATTAGTGTATATAATGTACATCATTTTTTTAAATTTAGATCCTTAATATATTTTTTTAAAAAAAAAATAGCCTCCTTCCTACTGTAAAGGCTGGGAGCGCAAGAGGAGGCTAGCCCAGCCGTCACACGCACGAGCATGGAAACACACGATGGCACGTGGGAGTTCACTGTTTAGTGAATGTTCATCCCGATTTGCAACACAGTTCATCTGAATTGGCTAGTTCAACCGATTTTTGCTTTCGCACTAGGGTAGCGTGGGAGGGTGCCTTCCACACTCCCTAGGTGTGGTAGCTTGTCCTTCTGCGCACAGCTACGAGGTCAGCCTTCTCCAGCGCTCCCTGAGTGCGGTAGGAGACACTTGTCGCCTGTCGAGCCTTCTGCGGTGTGGAGGAGGTCATTTTGCAAAAAAAAAAATATATATATTTTGATAGGCTGAATTTACAAAAAAAAATAAAGGTAATGTACATAAGACTAGATATGCAATGTTCTCACTGCCTCTGCCTCCGTGTGAAGAGCATATCCACTAAAACATATATAGGCCTTGTTTGTTTCAGCTCTACATAGCTTTTGCTTTAAAAAAGCGGATTATTTACCGAACGGGAGGATTCTGAACAGTTTCTTTGAGAATCAGAAGCTGCCCTCTACATAGAATTAGAATTCGACTGAAACCTGATTCTCATTGATTCTTGCTAATTCTCGTCAATCTAGTCCGGAACCTAGAAGTCGTAGATGACTCGACCCGATTCTCCCATAATCAGAAGCAGCTTATCCCATAATCCAAAATCCATAATCCAGAAGCTGAAACGAACCGGGCCATACTTTCATCGAGGATTACTGCTGAATGGGTCTCTAGCCCAGGGTTCGCAATATCATCGATAATTGCTCGAATATCGCGATTATCGACCATATCAAGCCAGTTCGACATATAAAATCGATCGGTAAACCGGTTAAATTTAAAAAATTCAAAATTTTTAAAAAAATTATGTGATGCGCACACAGGGGTTCCCGATCTTCCGATGAGAACGATACGTTGATTTGGAGAGTTGATGAACTCGTGATCTTGGCTTCCAACCAGCGAGGAAAGGAAACCGACAATTGCAACGCCACCAACGCAAGTTGATCAACCACGCTTAAACGTGATGAATCCTTATCCCTACTAGCAATCGACAAACTTGCAAGAATCAAGTGAAGCACAATTTGATAATTCAACTCACGAAAAACAAGGGTGGGGTTTTGTTTCTCATCTCGGGCGGTCTAGTCGACACACGCAAACACGAGGAGGGACGCACAAGGGGTCTACCAAAACACAACAAAACCTAAAGAATAACGTATGGGGGTCACGGCCATATAAAGAGGGGTGGCCAGGGGAGGGGCACCCATGCTAGGGTCGGCCACCACCAAACCCTAAAGATACATGGTCCAGAGGCCTAAAAATACAGTGATGTAGCACCCTGAGTTTCTGGCCCATGATGGTTTTCTGCATATTCCCGTTGCCTCCTGAACAAATCTGGCCATGAAACTAGATCCATTAGAAAGCTTATCTCCTAAGCTTTCAAATGAGTGGTCGTATGTCGAAAACGGAGTTCAGGAGCCCGAGATATGCCTGTTTGAAGTTGAGGTGCTGCTGGATGGCCGAACCGGACTCGGCGACGAATTGGGCTTCAACATAGGCCTTCCTTGGCATATGGGTTGTACTTGGTGAGTGGTCTCAATGTTCTGGGCCAACAAATGTGGATGAAAAGACCGTGTTTCTGGATTAATCCCTCCATGCAACGTAGACGAAGTGGCGGCCGAAACACCGAAGTTCGGCAATGAAGGTGTCGACAGGAGAGAAAGGGTAGCGGTCGTATCCATGGTTGGGATGTCCTCATCATCCTCCCCTTCTTGAATTGGAGTCATCCTCAACTCCTTCTCATGCTCCTGGAAATGGTTTATGGCAACAGGAGGCAAAGCAATAGATAATTGCAATGGTTCTATACTAGCCATGTTATCTTGTGAGAGAACTTTTGTAGCCAACAAAACTTTACCCTTCAACTTCAGATCAAGTTTTTGAGCAATTGGTATACTTGAATGGGTTGATTTACTAGCTACACTTTTATTCACACTCTCTTCCTTTTCTTTCTAAGCTCTTTTTACATCAATTTTTCTCAATTCTATGGGAGACATGGGTTCCAAAATAAATTTCTTTCCCTTGAAAGTAAAGGTGTACTGATTGGTCCTACCATGATGTATGGTATCTATATCATATATCCAAGGTCTACCTAATAAAAGAGAACAAGCATCCATGGGTACAACATTGCAAACAACAACATTATGATAAGAACCAAAAGAAATAGGTAATTGAACAGTTTTTGTTACCTGAACCTTACCAGTAGAATTGAGCCATTCAATTTCGTACTGCTGTTGTAGTGGACTTGTGGCCAAGCCAAGCTTCTTAATCATGTCCACACTAGCAAGATTGTTCCAGCTTTCCTCCATCAACAATGATGTGCACCGCTCTTTCATTAATAACAACCTTTGTTTGAAAGATGGTATGACGCTGATTTGATTCAACACGTGTTGGTTGTGCATGCAAGACACGTGTGACAATAAGAGACGGATATTTCTCTGCCGAGGCAGCATCACAAATCTCTTCTTGTTCTGCAGTGTTAGTGATAACAAGAGCATATTCATTCTCATCAATGTCACTAGAACTAGAGTACTCACCATTTTCTTGTATTATTAGAGCATGTTGGTTTGGACAATTGTGCGTCACATGGCCATGTCCCTTGCATTGAAAAACATTGTACTTCTCTTGTACGATCAGTAGATGCAACGGATGATGTACTCTTCGTCGAAGCTTGTTTTACAGCTGCCTTGTTTGTCTCCGGAGGGGGCGTTGGTGTAGAGGAAATAGGGGCATCAGGTGAAGGAGCATGTCCTGGAGCTGATGATGTCATCTTGGTTTGAATCTATATGTAACGGAACGTAGAAGATCCTCCAAAATTGCCCTCATGTCAATCTTCGACCATTCACTTCTCTTTCTGCTTTCAAAGTAAGATGATACAAACGGGTGATAGAATTGTAATCTTTATAATCAAGTATGTCCTATATTTTCTGGTTAAGCCCACCCAAAAATCTAGCCATCTTAGCATCTTCACCCTCTTCTATCCCCCAACGCAACATGTCGATTTCCAATTCCTGATAATATGCTTCAACATATTTACTACCTTGATTGAAGCATTGCAATTTGTTAAGCAATTCACGTTCATAATATGAAGGAACAAATCTAGCACGCATTAATCGCTTCAACCCATCCCAAGTTGTAGGCACATCCCGATTGATTCTACAAGTTTCTCGCCACCAAACGATGCAAAACCCGTAAATTCACTAGTGACAGCTCGAACCCTCTTATGCTTAGAGAAATCATAGCAAAAAAATTTGTGATCCACTGCCAACTCCCAATCAAGATAAGCATTAGGGTCATATTTACCATCAAAAGGAAGTATAGTAAATTTCATTTGCGCAATAGAATCATTACGTTCCTCCCTTCAAGCATGCTGATTTCTACCCATACCTTGTCTGTTGTGGCGGAGTCGATGATGTGCTCGATTGTTGTTCATGTTTACTTGGTGGTCGTCTTCAGAATCAGCAACATAGTCGCTCACCTCATGTTCCATCCCACCTAGAGGAGCATGGGCAGCAGGTGGAACTTGTCCAGTTGGACCGCGTGCAACATTATTTAGAACCAGCAATTGTGCTAACTGTCCACGGATCTCAGCATATTGTCCACGCATTTCATCAATATGTGCACGAGTCCTCGTCTCATGCCTGTCTAACTGACCCTGGAAGTGGTTCACCCATTGTCGTTGCTTTGGAGAAAGGGGTCATCTGGTTCACTTCCGGATATGTTTTCTCGAACGCTTGAATTATCTATCATGGTTAGTAGACACAAAAGGAAATC
The DNA here is from genome assembly GCA_036346355.1 of Rhipidocladum racemiflorum. Lineage (NCBI taxonomy): Eukaryota > Viridiplantae > Streptophyta > Magnoliopsida > Poales > Poaceae > Rhipidocladum > Rhipidocladum racemiflorum. The sequence continues at coordinate 63,733,560 of CM070570.1, forward strand.
TCACAAGAATATGATTACTCCTATAAACTACTGAACTATGATAGTTTTCTATGATCTCACACTGAAGCTTCCACGAAAATTCTTACATTTTTTTAGCTTGCAGCTAGGAAAGATACAATTGATGTCTGGCTTGTGGTAATCTGTACGCAGAAGGTGTCAATGCGATTGCAAGTCCCTGTTCCTGTATGGTTAGTAGAGGTGGAGCTTGGACAGGTATTTTCTTTGTAGCAAAGGAAAAACTAGAACTGTACTAGCCAAAACAAATTGAATAAACGTTCAACGGTGGTACTGTGCTGGTCCTAGGCTTGACCGTGCTAGAGACGCGTGCCTACTCGTTGGTTTGGACATAGTTTCTTTGTTCCTGTGTTTCTGTTTTGCTCTCCCCCTTTTTTCACTTAGTTTAGTTGGAATGGAAAGAGAACTTCCTTCAGCCTTTTTGTTGCCTGGTTCGGTCTCTCTGAGTGGAATAAGTGGGTCCACCAACGATGCCACAGAAATGCAAAGAGAACGTCGTCAACACAAAGCAAGCAGCTAGGGTCCCTTTTTTTATGGAGCCCTAAAATTGAACAACAGACTCAAAAGAACTCCACGCAAAACTCACCACACACACTTTTTTTTTACCAGGGGTATTCCAGTAAAAAAAGATACTCTCTCTCTCTCTATCTAAACTTTGACTTGCAAATTTTTTTTGTGCAGCTTTTGAATTTGCACCTGCCTTTTCCCTCTTTAAAATGGTGCAGCCTTTGTAAAAGCACCAGCCTCTTCTTTTTTTTTGAAGTTCAGAGAGGTCTGAACTTGACCTCTTGCATTCGGAGCGGTCCAAACTTGTTTGCTCCCACACAAGTTCTCCCAAACAAGTTCGGAGAGGTCCGAACTTGCCTCTGTTCGGAGCGGTCCGAACTCACCTCGCCCAAACCAGTTTACCCAATCAAGTTCGGAGTGGTTCAAACTTGGCCTGCTTCTTTCGAAGCGGTCCGAACTGACGTTGGAGCGTTCCGAACTGATCGCCTTCCTTCGGAGCGATCCGAACTGAACTCGAAGTGGTCCAAACTTGCTCAATATTTTTTGATCAACCAAGTTCGGAGAGGTCCGAACTGATATCTTTTGCGACGGAAATGACACGGACAAAGGAAGGCAAAAAAGGTAGGCTATCTGCTATTTTCCGGGGGGAGTAAATACAATGAACACAAAGAACACTATGACGGACACGTGAACAGAACTCGAAACTCGAATGGACTAGACTCTATGACTAGTAACGGCTCAACCGATGCATGCAAATTCAATAAGTATATGAACTAGACAGAACTAGTAGAGGCTAAACGGGGCTAGGATCAAAAGAGAAATCACACGATAAAATTTTTGTATGGCTATTTTCTAGACTCTAGGATGAATAAAACAGACCTAACAACTAGGATAGATGTGTTTTCACCAGGCAACCGATGCTCTGATACCACTTGATGTCCACACGGGGGTTCCCGATCTTCTGATGAGAACGATACGCGATTTGGAGAGTTGATGAACTCGTGATCTTGGCTTCCAACCAGCGAGGAAAGGAAACCAGCAATCGCAATACCACCAACGCAAGTTGATCAACCACACCTAAACGTGATGAATCCTTATCCCTACTAGCAATCGAGAAACTTGCAAGCATCAAGTGAAGCACAATCTAATAATTCAACTCACGAAAAACAAGGGTGAGGTTTTGTTTCTCGTCTCTGGCTGTCTAGTTGACACGCGCGAAGGGGTCTACCAAAACACAACAAAACCTAAAGAATAACGTATGGGGGTGGCAGCCATATAAAGAGGGGCGGCTAGGGGAGGGGCGCCCATGCTAGGGTCAGCCACCACCAAACCCTAAAGATACATGGGCCATAGGCCCAAAAATACGGTGATGCAGCACATTGAGTTTCTGGCCCATGATGGTTTTCTGCATATTCCCATATCTCCTAAACAAATCTGGCCATGGGACTAGATCCATTAGAAGTCTTATCTCCTAAGCTTTCAAATGAGTGGTCGTACGTCAAAAACAGAGTTCGAGAGCCCGAGATATGCCGGTTTGAAGTTGAGGTGCTACTGATGGCCGAACCGGACTCGGCGATGAATTGGGCTTCAACATAGGCCTTCCTTGGCATATGGGCTGTCCTTGGTGAGTGGTCTCGACGTGCTGGGCTAGCAAAGGTGGATGGAAAGACCGTGCTTCTGGATTAAGCCCTCCATGCGACTTAGACAAAGTGGCAGCCAAAACACCAAAAATCGGCAACGAAGGTGTCACCGGGAGAGAAAGGGCAGCGATCGTATCCATGGTTGGGATGTCCTCATCATTATGCAACATAAATATCGCGATAATCAGTGAAAATCACTCAAAAATCTTCTTTGACAAACATTCAATTTGTAAGATGTAAATATCATGATAATCGATGAAAATCAACTGATTTTCGGTGAAAGCCAGTCAAATTTTTTTATTTTTTTTGAATTTCTTTCGAAAATTTTGATTTTGTAACCCTTGGGTTTCTGGCGATTTTTGTTCATTTTTTGCTGATAATCGAAAATCAAAAAACGATCAAAAATCGCAAATTCGATATTGTGAACCCCGCTGTCTGGACAAATGTCACAAGACAACCCATCCAATCTGAGTTGATCTTAAGTCAATCCCCATCTGAAGGCTTCCACTTCCTCACAGGTTTACTTATCATTTCTTTGGGTTATTCTGTGGATTGAGAGTTAAGTAGGTTATGGTAACGTGGGATGTGCCTTGGGCTGGCAACGAGCCAAACAGAGCCAGGCTCCTAAGCTCGGTCTTAACTGTAGCCTGGCTCGTTTAGAAAATGAGCCAGAAACCGCACTTGGTTCGGCTTGAAAGGTGGCTCGTGATGACTTGGGAGCATTTCCAACAAAAACTAGATTCGCATATGCACAACTAGTTCCTATCTGTTAAACCAAGCTACACCAAGATGTACTAAACATAAATTAATTTTTAAAAACTAATAAATATGAATTACTCTCTGCTAGGAGAAATGAGATGTGGCAGCCTTTTAGGATGACAACAAGAACATTATTAACTGCCCTAATGGTCAGAGAATATCCATCATGTGAAATAAGTACTTAAACAGAGGTAATAGGCAATAACATAAATATGTAATAAAACATAACCAAAATAGTTTAACGGTTCATATTTAACATTCCATTCACAGTTAACGCTAAATCTGTAACCACGAGTTCTAACTTCTAATTCATCAATAACCTTTATAGTTCAAGTCGACAACCAGAAGACCGCGCGACAGGATTGCTCTCTGGTGGCACCCCTCGTCTTTAACCCGACTCGAGCAATGACTCCTTGGCTCCCTCAATCTCTACTCTCTAGGGTTAAGCGATATGGGCTAGGCTGGAACTAGGAAGCATTGTGTTGCCCTGAAACTTCAATGTTCCTTTAGGCTAGCCACCTAGGCCTATTTCCATACGAGCCTAATGAGCCCACCGAGTAGCTCGCGAGTGGCTCGGGCTCAACTCGTTAAAGTAGCAAGCAGAGGATGAGGATTAGCTTGGTTTGTGTACACCACAAGCCCAAGCCTATTTCAAGTTAAGCTGCCTTGTGAGCCTTGAGCTTTTTTTCTCACTCTAGATGTGCATACTTGGTTACTTTTGGAAAATCCACAGGTCTACCAAGGTTAGACAAGTTTATGGACAGACCCAGCCAATTTTTTGGGCCCATAGACCTAGCCCCAAGCCAAAAAGACATGAAAAATAATATAAATTATTTGTATTTACAAATAATTAAAATAAATATTTATTCAGAAAAGGAATTAAAATAATTTTTTATTTGGAATTTTGGGTTTATTTTAGGCCTTGAGCCTAGCCTTATCAAGAACTGAACAATATCATGTGAAAGCGCTGTAAAATTCCTAACTTCCATACAGTTTCTTTTTTTACTTGTGATGGTAAGCTGGTGCTAATAAAATCTTGCTTTGCTAGCATTCCTATATTCTATATCTTTTGTTGATTAAATTTCCTAAGTGGGCTATTGATGTAACTAACTCTCAAATGTTCAAGTGCTTCTGGTCTAATTTTGAAGGGTATGGTATGTATCACATAGCAAGTTGGACTAGTATATATTTGTCAAAACGAGGATTTTGGTGGTATATATGGGTGTGCCTGACCAACTTAGGGGCCTCAGTTTTATGGTTGTTGGTCTCTTATGTTACAAGATATAATGATATGGGATATGCTCGATTTTCACATTGTATGATTTGGATAATCACATGCTTTCTTGATGAATGCTAGATGATCCCCCGTTACTAGATGCAATAGGTTTGTAACTCTTTGATTCGCCAAAATCACACGTGTATTGAACTTTATAGACATCGAGTGAAGTATATTGATCTCCCAAATTCTAGTGGAATGACAGAACAATAGTTAGAAGAAGTTGCCCAATTCCCCCTCCCTATGCACATACAATAAGAAAGAACAAGTGAAGAACACTAGTAGATGCAAATAGACACAATGAGTAGGGTTTCAAAAACTAACGAAAACCACAAAAATCACCCGTACCACTCCGGTTTGAAAAGTAAAATTGTCCGGTTTTTCGATCAAATTAAAATAGTTTGAAAAAAATATGCAAAAAATTCCCTAAGTTAGTATTAATAGTTTTATGACCTCTGGCATGAATATTATTTTTTTAAAAAAAAAATTAAGTTTGAAGGCATTTTTGAGCCATTCAAAATGTAGAAATTAGAAAATCTAAAAAAAAAAGAAATTAAAAGTATTTTTAGTAGAATATTTGTTCAAGTATGTCGAGTAGCAATATTTACTTCGAAATATTTTATTAACAATATTTGTTCAATTATATTTAGTAATATTTGTTCAAGTATGTCAAGTAGCTATATTTAGTAGCAATATTTACTTGAACATGTTTTAGTAACAATATTTGTTGAATTATATTTAGTAGCAATATTTGTTGAATTATATTTAGTAGCAATGGACGACACTCGAAAATGGTACTATTTATTCAAGTAGCGATATTTGTATGCACAAAAATTATCTTTCTATGATATATTTTAATATGTTAATGTTATCCAACATTAAAAAGCTTACTTCTCATTGTATGCATGCATGAACTACCAAAACTTCTCATTTCATTACTATTTTCTTATATTTTAAATTTAAGTTGAATTTTATTCTTACCCATCTATTATTATTTGATGTGTCTATTAATAACCTGATCGTAGTTGCATTCACAATTATCCATGTTTGCATTTTATCATTTCATTTCGGTGATGCTTTAATTACTCCAACGTAGGTTAGATGCTAAAATGTTAAGGATGCTAGTGTATAATTAATTCTAATATGCAAGAGCTACTAGCCATGATTATATTCATGATGATTCATGCTGATATTTTATTATTGCATTCTAGAAGTACCTTCACTGTTCCAACTTAGGTTAGATTGGTTTCATTTAATCAATTAATTATGCTTATTCCTATTAGACATCATATGCATAGTCGATATTATACTTTATAACTGCATTCTAGCAATTACATTACCATCAGGTTTAATATTCCAGTGCATGATGATAAGTAGATAGGTTCATTAGTCAAGAATGATGTTGTTACTTGTTTTAGAGACCAGCTGTAGCATAGAAATTTTATATTGTGAAATTGGTTGTGTGTGATTAAATAGTTGAGTACAGCAAATAGAAATAGGAGTTAAGGATAGCAAAATGCTCCCGGATGCAGAATCCATGGCATACTTGGATATGCGAATCCAAGCGTGGCTCGAGCACGTAACTTGAGAAAACCTTGGTGCTCAGGCATCAGGATTCTTTGCCATTTTTCTTCCCTTGTTTTGATATTTGGTCATGTTCTTCTCTAGGTTTAGTTGTGGGCTCGAGCGCGTCGGTCTTGAGAAGTTTTGGTGCTTGGACACCATGTTTCTTTATCGTTTCCCTTATTGATTATGATCATTGTGCTATATTCTTCCTAAGTTTCTTTTCATCTGTCTTAATTGTTTCTTTCTCCCTTGCTTTATATCTTACCCGGAGACAATTAGGTACATGGTATGTTATGATTTTAAATTGGAGTGATGATCGAGAGCGAAATATCTGACATCTTCTCTCTTCTCTAAAACGAAAACCATCATGGACTCTATTCACAACAACACCTCTCATCTTACAATGGAATGCTGGCATAATTAAAATTTCCAACCTTTACCTTCCCTACACGATAAGACCTCTTGTCTTATAAATGAATTCTGATAATGGTAATTGTCCAACCATTCCTTATGAAATTATTCTAGCTAAATATAAGAAGGGTAATTAAAACTAAAAATGTGCTTCAAACAAGGAATCAACTAGTTATTTCTTGTTAATGCCTTCTTTTGCAGGATGTCAAACCGCGAGGTAGTTGAGCAAGACCTGATCCTTAGGTTAGGATCTGTCCAAAACCCACCTAATGTAGTAGAGCCACCACCTGCACCTCTCCAGGACTTAAATCAACCCATTCCTCCACCATCTAGGTTGCCAACACATCCAAGAGGCATAGCCAGTACAGCTAGATCCCATGAGCGCCCAGACCAGCTAGAGAGAGTCCTCATGTACATAGAGAGCTCCAGAAAAGAGGCCCAAGAAATCTAAAAGCGATACATGGAAGCGGCCCAGGAGAGCCAAAAGCAATTTATGGAAGCTCTATTGACCAACCTAATCCCTAGAGTCCATCAGCATCACCCTAGTGGCAAAGTAACTTTAGGGGAGTTCCTGCAAACCCATCCACCAACTTTCTCAAAAGCCACCGAGCCTCTCGAAGCTGATGATTGGCTTAGAGAAATGGAGAAAAAGCTAAACACTGTAGGCTACACTGATCAAGAGAAAGTGAAGTATGCGGCCCATCAGTTGACTAGTCCAGCCGCAATTTGGTGGGAGAATTACTGTGAGGCTGCACAGAAGAACCCTCAATCACCTGGGTAGAGTTCACTACCCAATTCCGTAGTGCCCATATCCCCATGGGAGAATTAGATATTAAGAGGAGATAATTCTGGGATTTGACTCAGGGGAATAAGAAGATCACTGAGTATTTGCAAAAATTTAATGAGTTGTCACGATATGCCCCTAATGAAGTGGATACAGATGTCAAAAAATATACCGCTCCAAGAAAGGAATGAACCCATACATTACAATGCTCCCATGCACCCAAGAATTTACAGAATTCTAAAGGCTAGCACACCATGCCATAGTCTTAGGAGATGAGCAGGCCCAGGTAAATGAGGAGAGGAGAAAGAAGGCTAAAATTGATACTCAGACACTTACTTTTAGCCACTCAAGGTCTTCTAGACCCCCGATGCCAAATAGAAACCTCCACAACCATCAGAGATATTTGCATCTTCCCAACATTCGATTAGCAACCCACCAAATCCCTATCTAAAGTGCTTCAATTGCGGAGGACCACACTATGCTAGTAGCTGCCCCCAAATACCCATCAAGTGTTACAATTGCAGTCAAGAGGGACATAGGAGGTACAATTGCCCATTCCTCATCGGTTTGTCAAAACAAAATGCTTTAGGGAGACCGTAGTCGTGAACCATCAACGAACGCGATCAAGGAGGCCATAGTGTTGTATCTTCTAAAGGATCTAACAGGGGAGCGCCAACAGCAGGATCTACTTACTTAAACTATGTCTCGGCAGTGCCAGTGGAAGGAGCAACCGATGCGGGTATAGATGTATTTTCCGTTCTTTCATTTCAAGTAGAGTAATCTTGTTTAATTCCAGAACCCTCCCTTTAGCCGAGCCAGATTTCGGGAACAAAATCCCTTTTAAGGGGGATAGGATGTTGAAAATCCAATTAGCAAACCAATCATTAAATGCTTATTGAATAGTATAACTAAGCAATTTAATTAGTAAACCAGTATTGTGCATAAAATTGAAAAGAGACTGTTTTGCCCTTGTGCCTTGGAGGAGGCGGTGCAAGACCCAGGGGTAGAGGGGTAATTTGGCACTCGGTTAATGGATAAGAACCAATTCACAGGAAGATTCACTGCACTTCCCCTCATTTACTGCAACCACGCCATTTCATAGCCAGCCATTCCCCATTACTTTCCTCACACCAACTGAGTGAGAGAGAGAGAGAGAGAGACGAGCAAGAACTGGAAGCGAAGCCAGACCGAAGGAGGAGCTCACCCTCGAGCACCGGCTAGTCAAAGGGAGCAAGGAGCAGAAGGCCAACCAAGGGAAGCTCATCCACAAGCATTGGCCGGAGCCAGAAGGAGGAACCAGGGCAAGCCAGGATCTTGGCCACTACTGCCCCAACTCTGATCTCTTCCTCTCCCAACTGAACCAAACCGCAAGGAGCTAAAGTAAGCCATAAAACTGCAAGTAGAAGAATAGTATAGTAGCAGTAGAATTGCTGTAGAGTAATGTAGAATGAAGAACAAATAGATCTGTGAAATCATGTGCTGAAAAATTGGTTTAAGAATTGAATTTGCAAAATGTGTTTGTGCATGTGTTTGACAAGTTGACAAGAAATAGTGTATCTTTTCTTGTGCCGGACCAAATTCTCAAAAACAGAGAGTTTCCCTTTTGCACCGAACCGGTTTTGTGTTTGCGCCGGACCAAGTTTTTGGGTCTGCCGTGGACGTGCTTTTGAGCTCATGAGCCGGACTCAATTTTTCAAGAAACTAGTAAGTTTTGCATGTACGTCGGACCAATTTCTTTGGTCAGTCGTGAACGGATTTTTGAGGATTGATTTCTCATGTACGACGGACTAATTTCTTTTAGTCCGTCGTGAACGTGTTTTCACCGGAATGATTTTTTCTTGAAACCGAGACTTTCACTTGTACACCGGACCGATTTTGTTGGTCCGTCGTGAATGGACTTTTTCTAGGGTTTTTTATTTTGGTCCGTCGTGAATGGACTTTTTCTAGGGTTTTTAATTTTGGTCCGTTGTGAACGTGTTTTGCTCGGTTTGGATGTTGAGCAAATTTGAATTTGATTTTTGGTTTAAACTTTGAGATTATGAAATTGGTGAAAATTTCATGATGCTTATTTTGAAGTGGACTTTATGCAATGCTCGTGTGAGTATTTGCATGGACTAATGTTGAGTCAAGTCGCGGACTTGTGCTTGGAATCGTTTTGTGGTTTGTTCATGTGCAGGTATTGCTCGAGGGCGAACGTGGTCGATGACGGGACCGGAACTAGGTTCATGGAGGAACTGAGGTTCGAGACTAGGTTCGGGAGGAACTGAGGTCTTGGTGGTTAAGGATGTCATGCGGGACGTTCGGGCTAAGAGAATGGTGCACATGAAGAATGGTTAGTCACGTGAGAATGACAGGAGGTCATTCGCGTGCAAAGTGTTAGTCACGTGAGTATGGTAGGGTTGCCATACGCGTGCAAGAGTTGTACTCGGCCAGGTTGGGCCAAGTGGAGGTTGTTTTGAATACATACTCTTTCTAGGATTAGGAGTGGGATTCCTACTAGGATTAGGAATTGTATTCAGGACTCCTTGTGTTTTGCTCCTTAAATAGGAGGGGAGTCTCCTGTTGAAGGGCAATGAAGCAGAGCTGAGCGCATTGAGAGCCTCAAGCTCAGTTTTAGGGTTTGTACTCTTTTGATGGGAGTACTTTAGACAAAGGAAATAAAGATCAATTCTTCCAAGATTCTTGCGTGCTACAGTAACCGCGTTGCTACAGTGTTTTCTGTTTTGGTTCTTGTTTGCATGCTTGTTCTAATTCTAGATTGGTTTTTGTTATTTGAGTTTTATCTTGATTTGATCCATCAAAAACCTTTCTAGGGTATTGATTTAGAGTTCCTCAAAATTTAATTGATTAATCTTTTGAATATCTTGTTTAATCTTGAAGTTTTGATTAGATCAATTCTCGTCAAGTTCTGGAACAACAATCTTGTGAAGCTCATATCTTTTGATCCGTAAGTCCGATCGAGCTGATTCTTTTTGGCTTCGATTTGTATTGGAATCTAGTTCCTTGTGTCCAAATTTGAGATCGATCTAATGGTTGGATATCTGGAAATTCGCATTTTACCGAACCTCTATCATTCTGTTTTTGTCGAATACGAGGCAATAATTTGGTTCCGTTTTGGGGTGAACTTTTATTAGATCAAAGATTTGGTTTTAGCTTCCGCACAATCATTCACCCCCCTCTGATTGCTATATTCATATACTTCGATCCTACAAGATCTAATAGAAACATGAGTAGATTGGGTGTTTCCCGTAAGGTCTTAGTAGGGGAGTTCCCTAGGGGCACGTGTGGTCCGTCCCAACTATTCCCAAGCCCTCATCGGAGAGCTGGCCAGCCGATATCGTCACCACAGCCCCCAAACCTAGGTCATCTCAACCCCAAAATCATCCTTGACCTAAACTTACAGTAGAGCACCTTACTTAGGGTTTGGCCAAGCAACCAGTAGATCGGCTAACCAAAGCCCAGATCCAAGCAAAAGGCAGCAGAGAACCGAATCCCAACAACCAGCAACCAAGAACCATAGGACAGAGCCACTGTAATCCAACCCCCCAAGATCCGAGCAACAAACCCTAGAATTCCAAACTAGTGGAGCGTCGGGCAGAGGAGTAGGCCAAGGGCCGGCCGGTGTAGGCCGCTGCGGGTCAGAGTAGAGCGGGGAAGGAGAGGCACCGAGGAGAGCTCGGCCGAGGGAGAGGGAGAAGCCGAGTGTGGGGAATCGCTAGGGAGGCAGACGAGGCATCGGGTAGATCAAATAGGGGAGGAGGCAGAGACTGAGCGTCGGCTAGGAGTGAAGGAAAAAAGGAAAAGAGAGTAGAGACTAGGCCGAAGGCCCAGTCGGCTGTAAAAGAGAAAAAGAAAAAAAAGAAAGAAGAGAAAGAAAAAATAATAAAAATTGGAAAAGAGGGGAAAAAAATTCAGATTCGAGAGAGTCACTGCGATCGGTAGCTAGTTTCGTTAATTAGCCATTCCTGCGATAAAGCAACTAAAACCAGAATTAACCAGTAGAGAATAACCAGTCACTCAGTTGAGATTAAGAATTAAAATGGGGTCTAATTAATTGTTGTAACAAATTTGTTGGACACCATTAATCAGATTCAAAATCTAAGTAATAGCAAAATTAATAGGCTGTAACATTTTCAGGATAAGAACTGAATCAATTAGACCACCATCTCTAGCTTTCGAGCGAGGACAATGATACCAATCTTAATCCAGGCAAGTTTCTTTAATCATGTTTTATTAAATGATTTCTAATGCTTTCATTAATTACATCACTGCATGGAAAAATTTATATTACAAATAAAACATTAAATCGGATGCGGATGGATAGTATAGATTGAGAAAATGAATGGATGGATTGGAATTGGATTTGGTAATGGGTTGGTTCATCTTGTGAATGGATCAGTTGGCGTATATTTATTATGGTGGGTAGAGGGTGCCAATGAGAGGGGTTTGTTCGCCGGTGGGGCCCTCTACATAGGCTATGATATAAGGATAAACAACTACACTCGGGCAATGAGCCGTAATTCCAGTATAAACCATATTGTGTGGAATCAGCCAGAAAAGGTTGTCCTAGGAAGGTATTATGATCTCCACATTGGGTAAGATTAGATAAATACGCGTGTGAAGATGGGTATACCGGAAGGCCCAGTGAGGCGACACAGAAAATCAGTTGCGGTTGATTCTTTCAGGCTATATATTTATAAAGCCTTGGGTTGAGTATCAGTATTGATGCTGCGGTAGCATGATACAACTGTTAGCCGTGAGTCGACGAACGGCCTAGGGAAGGAGTCCACGGTTCGGGTAACAGGGTTGGAGATCTAATATTGGACTAGTGATAAACATTCTGGGGCCTCTCGTGTTGGGGGTCACTATGGGTAAAGTGGTACAAACATGCACAGGGTTAAATCATGAATTCATGCTTGTCTCCTAGATTGGAGGCTACGGAAGCTAAGTCTACCTCATATACGGATGCTAGTAGCATTTTTGGATAATTAAAATCAACCCAACTTTCTTAATAAAGCTCTATTTTATGAAAAAATGGATTTTGAGAGAAAATGGAGTTGGATGGATACGGGAGGAATGATGTGAGACAAAATTCATCTATTGTATTTTGCTAATAATGCTTGCTGAGTACTCTTGTACTCACTCTTGCTAAACCTCTCTTTTCTAGAAACTGACTCTGGTGTTCAAGCATCCGGTTGGTTCGACGAGACTGCTGAGTACCACCAGGAAGGGTAGAGTGATGACTGGCCGTGCATCGGCTTCGTCAGGCTTTTGGTGTAACTAGTATCTATGTATTATATTTTGTAGTACTTGGATCTTAAGTATAATTATGTTCTAGACATGTAGCCCGCGTGGCAATGGACTGTAATAAAGGTACCATTTTCAGTCTCTAATTATTTTTCTGTTGCAACACTCTGAACACGGTGTACTAATTGATAAAATATATGGTGCGCTCGATGTTTTGATTAGTTAGTATATCGAGATTCGTGTAATTAACTCAGTGTAATGACAGTGAAGCTGTTAATTACCTAAGCTAATTGCACGGGTCATCGCAAATCAGTAATTCAGTATACCTACAGAGTTTCTAACTATCCTTTCATAAACACATCATTCACTTTTTTATTTGGAACAAATGAAAGTAGTTAAAGTCATCATTTGTTTATAACCATTAGTTTTCATCGGTACTCCAAAAAGTCACTTCCAGATTATCAAATCATCAAACCAGTCATACCTGTAGTCCAGAAATTCACTTTTAGTTTCACATAATGGATTCCAGATATCTATTTGCTACTTTACAGTCACGTAAATTTTGCATGAATATGACCAGCAAGTGACATTTCCACTAGAAAATAACCTGTTCTAGAAAAACTACAACAATAACCTTTTTATTTTAGAGAACTACAAAATAACCTGAAGGCATGCTCTTGTTGAAAACAAGACTTTTGTTGCTCTGAACAAAATACGTTTAAGATAAACTGATGTAGAGCTGCATCAATGGTTCATACTTCAAAATGATTATCTGACATAAAACTATTCAGTATACTGAATAGAATATGCCCTACGCCTGTCAAACACCATAACTAAAAGAGAATTCACACAAAGATTCGTTTTCTCCTAAAGCAGAAAATGGGGAAATTATAGCAAATACACAATCAACTCAGAAATGCAATCAGCATCCAAGCCACAAAAATATTGAACAACAATTCTTTATCAAGATTCCTCCTAAGAAACAAAGCTGAGATTTAGCATCCAACAAATTTCTCACACGTATCTGCTTCACATTCTAGAAAAGTACTTACAGAGAAATAAATGAAGAAAGGAAACCACAAGAACTGTCCTTGTCAAGATCCATCAAAAATTCCTGTCAGCCCCCCCTTTTGGCTTGCAACACTTAATCCATTTCTCTTCGGTGATCAGGAAGCTCACCCATAATTCGCCTGAATTTTCAGAGAAAATTTAGTCAGCGACAGCATTAGACAAGCTCAGAGATAAGCAAGTAGAATAACAAGAGATCAAGAAGGTGGTGTCTAACCATGCAGAGCACTGAGCAGTACCACATGTCCTCGGTAACGTGATTGCCGCACTGGCAACTCATCCGCGGCAGCGGCCATGGCTGCGGCGGCGGAGGCCTCAAGTAAACCAAGCTGCGATTCTTTCCATCCACCACATGCCTATGAAACTGCATGATTTGGCCAAAAGAAGAGAAAAGCTTGACCTGAAGATCATGTGCACAGTAACTCCATCAAGATCTGATTTTGGGGAAGTCACCGACCTGGATGCCAGCGAAGGCGCCAAGCCAGCGCTCATCGCCTATCAAGTACACGAAAAAGCAGCCTGCTGTCTCGTCGATCCTGATGGTAGGCCAGTGCATGTCGTGATGCTCGCACAAGCCGAAATGGTACCCGGTGCAGCAATGGGCGCAGAAGATGTCAAATTGGTGTCCCACTTTGAAGTCATGCTTCAACAGACGGCTTATGAACAGACTGATTTCGAGGCCATCGAGCCAACGGTCCACTTGGAACTGCCATGAAAGAGCTCCCGTTGAGGTGGATCAAGAAACCAAGAACCAAGTCGAGAAGCTGTGTAGGAGGATCTCCTATACCTTGCAGGCAATGGAGCAGTACGTGTAGGCTCCGATGATTTCGCGATGACACTTGGCGCACGACCTCTCCCCGACGAGCGGTGCCGCCGGCTTGGGACGCAGGAGCACCCAATCTGGAATCTCCGGCTGCGCCGAACGGACAGAGCTCAGAGAAGACGACCAAATCCGCACCAAGAAACGTTCTTGCGAAAACTACATGCTCACCTGGATGTCAGAGCAGTTGTAGAACCTCTCCACGTCCTCCGGTCTGATGAGGAGCAGTTCTCCGTGTTGCATGACCTGACGGCCAAGAATCCAAGAACGTATCAAGAAGTGATCAATCGGTTCTTTAATTCTGCAAGAACTAGGAAGCCATTGTTCGGGAGACGAACGAGGATTATGCATTCGCGGTGTTTGTAGTGATTGTGGCCGTCTGAGTCGGGGCAGCAGCGGCCACAGAAGCCTTGGTAGCAGGATGTGAATTTGCAGCAGTAGTAAGGCTCACATCGCTCCGAGAAGTCGATGGCCAGGAGACTCTCCACCCACTTAGCAATCCCCTCCTGCGCCGGTGATGCAAAGATGAGATCGGAGACGGGGGAGGCGAAAGAAGCCAAGAACCAAAGTATTCATGGCTACTGCAAGAACAAGAACTGGAGAGGAAACATTCCAGATTAAGGGACAGACAGAGGTGAGGCCGTGTCTTGCCTGGTGGGGCTTCTCCTTGAGGCAAAAGTCGCAGAGGACGAATCGCGTGCGGGTCTTGCCGAGGCTGTGGCAGTGCCTGCACGCAAACACGCAGGCGCAAGGGATGGCTTAGGACGGCAAGATCGGCCGAGATTTGCAACGCGGAGCAAGAAGAAAGAAGAATCAATCCAGGGGGAGGGCAGAGACGGGCGTACTTGTGTTGCCGGTCGTGGCAGCGAGCGCACTCGAAGATCTTGTCTTGCTTGCCAGCGCCGCCGCACATACAGCAGACATGGCCGGCCATGGCGGTGGAGGCAGGAGGAAGAAGCGAGAAGCAGAGCAAGAAAGAAAGGCTTTTCTTGACGAGGATGTGAGGGCGCGGGAACTAAGTAGTTTGACCTTGTGGAATTTAATCCGACTCCCCTCTGCTGTAAACTATTTGTAGGCCGCAAGCAACCATGAACCATTACTGCGTCACTACTCACTAACCAATCTGGCATGCCACGTTAGCACTAAAACATAGAAAAAAACTCCTACATAATAAAGAAGGAGAAATACTCACGCACGGTATATGGTGCATTCCCAAACCGACGGTATAACTAGTAACCATCCGTTAAGAGTATGCTTGGTTGATGGGATGAGGTTGAATAGGATGGGATAATTCTGTACCATTTGGTTCTATTATTTTAAGTGGATAGAATGATTCAGCATATAGAGGGAATATTTTTTAAACTTGTATCACTTGGTCAAAGATGAGATAGTCCCATTCAACCAACCAAACATATGGACGATTTTTTTTAATCATATCATACATGTACCACTTAGTACAGGCAACCAAACACACCCTAAGCTCCTTCCATACACTCTTAACCATACAATTTTATCTAATGTGTTTAAGGGAATAAGAATGATGCCGGACACTAATCTAGGAAGTTTTTCATCTTACACGACCTGCGGGTTAGGGTTTCCAGCTACGGCGGGCTAAGCGGGTTGGTGGTGCGGGTTGGACTAGGCTAGGCCCAATAATGTTTAGATATTTTCTTAACTTTTCCAATTAAATTAATTCTAGAAAATAAACTAAACCAAAATAAATAGTAAAAATATCAGAAAATTTTTAGAAAAATTGTAGAAAATATTTTGAGGTATTTTGAACTCAAATAAAATATTTCCAATACAATTTTATCCAAACTTGGAGAAGGTCGGCCTGCCGAGGATGGTATTGTAAGCCGACTCAAAATCGACCACCTCAAAGGTGATCATCTCTGTCCGAAAGTTGCTCGGACCTTCGAACGTCACGGGCAAGACGATCTGACCAAGTGGCTTGGTCGAGGTGCCCGGGACGATCCCATAAAAAGGGACCACTATGCTCTTGATCTTGGACCGAGGGACTTGCATCTCGTCCAATTAGCAGATATAAGATATAAGGAACTCCCGCAGTCGATGAGTACCCATCCCACCGTAGTGTTGCTGATGGTCGGAATCATGACCATCGGGAGCCTATAGGGTTTAGTCATTTCAAGGGGACAATCATCCCTGGAGAAAGTAAGGGGCAGCTCGGACCACTTGAGCAACATGGTGCACCTCTCATGCTGCCTCCTTCAGTTCCTGACGAGACTTGTAGGCCGAGGAGCACCCGAATATTACTGTAATGTGATTACTAGGCTCCTGATAATCTGTCGGGACCCGAATGTGCAAATCCGGACCCTCTGTGTTTTCAGCACTAGTCTAGGATCACGCTAGTGCACACAGTCTCAACATTGATGAATATCATAATCATACACAGCGGAATATAAATAGAGTCTTTATTATAACAAAAGTGGTTGAGTCAATCTTATGGATTAACTTACAAAAGTACACCTCACAGGGCAAAGTCTTAATTAAATAAACTGCAGCGGAAAAAAATAACTCGTGACGCCAACCAATATGCCACAGGCTACTGACTAGGCTCGGCCCTAGTTCGTCAGCTCCTCCTAGAACTCCTCCTCCAATGCTGGCGTTGATTCCTCCTCAACTGATGGTTGTGTTGTGGCAAAGGTGAGTACTTAAAGCACTCAGCAAGTCATGCACAGAATGCAATTCTAATAGCTACATGTATGGCTTATTCCAACAATAGGCTAAATGGTTCTTTTGCAATAAGCAATATTAATAAATAACAGTAGTAGATTGGAAAGCAGTAAAACAATAATAACAATAATAACTCTCACAATTACTTTCTTAAGTAAAGCACTTCTCAACCTAAACCAGTTCATCATGTCCATACCAAGTATCCATAAACACAAGTTCATTTTTATGAAGGTCTAACCCTTGATTGTAATCCCCGAGCAATGTCCAATATCGTGGACTCGGCTATTCGAATAGGTTGTACACTCTGCAGAGGTTATACACTTTACCCACAAGATACAACCAAACACCACCAAGGCGAGTGACCGTAACAAAGCCTTTACAATGTTCCTTCTAGACCCAGTACTGCCCGCTAAGGTTTCAACACTGAAGGGACTGGTTACACAATTAGGGCCCTCCACTTGCGCCATGTGAGTTTTCGCCCGTACACCCGGAACCCACACCACCATGACAATACCAAAATCTAGACATCGCAAATTAATCAGATAGGTATGTCCCATTCCAGACTTGTGTGTAGGATCGATATACATGTATATAGCAATCAGAGGGCGGTGAATGATTGTGCGGAAGCTAAAACCAAATCTTTGATCTATTAAAAGTTCACCCCAAACCAAAACCAAATAATTGCCTCGTATTCGACAAAAAATAGAATGACAGATGTTTGGTAAAACGTGAATTCCAAGAGATCCAACCATTGGATTGATCTGAAAGTTGAACACACAAAACTAGATTCCAAGACGAATCTAACAGAAAAAGAATCAGCTCGATCGGACTTACAGATCAAAAGTTATGAACCTCGCAATCTTGCTATGGTAGAATATGACGAGAATTGATCTAACCAAAACTTCAAGATTAAACAAGATCTTCAAAAGATTAATCAACTAAACTTTGAGGAACTCTAAATCAATACCCTAGAGAGGTTTTGGATGGATCAAATCAAGATGAAACTTAAAGGACAAAAACCAATCTAGAACAAGAAAAAGCATGCAAATAAGAACCAAAACAGGGAACACTGTAGCAACGCGTGAAATGTAGCTTCGCGATTACTATAGCACGCAGAGGATATAAAAGTAATTAATCTTTATTTCTTTTTGTCTAAAGTACTCCCATCAAAATAGTACAAATCCTAAAGCTCTGGATTGATCTCAATCCCTCAATGTGTCTAAACAGGAGACACCCCTCCTATTTAAAGGAGCAAACACAAGGAGTACGCATACATGTCCACTTGGCCTAACCTAGCCCACTACATGTAAGCTACCCCAAACGAATACAACTCCGCACGCGTACGGCCCACCTGCCATACTCACGTGACTAACAACTCCTCATGTACACCATTCTCTTAGCTCGAACGTCCCGCATGACATCCTTGACCACTAAGACCTTAGTTCCTCCCTGAACCTAGTCCCGAACCTCAGTTCCTTCATGAACCTAGTTCCGGTCCCGTCATCGACCACGTCCGCCCTCGAGGAACAACTGAACATGAACAAACAAAACACACTTCTGAGCACAAGTCTACGACTTGACTCAAGATCAGTCCATGCAACTACTCACACGAGCATTGCATACAATCAACCCAAATTCTTAATTCAAAACCCTAACCGTGCAAAACATGTTCACGATGGACCAAACATTGGTCCGGCGCACAAGCAGACTTAAACCCTTGAAAAAACCATTCACGCCGGACCAAACTCCGGTTCGGCGCAACTCACGACGGACCAAAAAATTGGTCCGGCGTACATGCAAAACTTACTGGTTTTTGAAAAACTTTATTCGGTGCAAAAACATCAAATTCACGTTCACAGCGGACCAAAAAGGATTTGGTCCGGCGCACATGTGAAAACAAATTGACCTTCAAAAGTCATTCACGACGACCAAAAATTTGGTCGGCGGGTCGACCGATCAGGGTAAACCCCAGCCGGCTCTCGAGACCCTTCGGGGCTCGGGGCTACACCCACGGGTGCGCTTGCCGCACCGGCTCTCGGCTGAGGCAACCCCGGCTGCAGCCGGACCCGCCGACCTACGGCTGGTCGACTTCGACTAGGGTAAACCCACGACCTGCTCTCCGACGCTTTCGGGGCTCAGAAGCTGCACCACCAGGCCTTCAGCGCACCGGACCCTCGGCAGCGACCACCGGTGAGGCTGCGCCAAGCCGGACCCGCCGACCTACCCAACGGCGGGTCGACTTCGATTGGGGTAAACCCCCGACCGGCTCTCCGACCCGCTCGGGGGCTGCACCCGGACCCTCCGGCCGAGGCAGCCACCGGCGGGTTGCGCCGACCGGACCCCGCCGACCTACCCAACGGTGGGTTGACTTCGACTAGGGTAAACCCCCGACCGGCTCTCAGGCCAGCTCGGGGCAGTACACCTGCCGGGCGCTCGCGCGCACCAGACCCTCGGCCTAAGCTGACCACCCAGTGCTGCCGGACCGACCTGCCTACGGCGGCGGGTCGACTCGGCCCAGGGTAAACCCCGGCCAGGCTCTCGAAACCCTCTCGGGGGCTCGGGGACTACACCCATCAGTCTTGTAGCCTTACCGGGCTCTCCGGCCAAAGCGACTCCGGCAGTGCGCCGCCAAGATCTCGCCGACCAAACCCCACGGTGGCCGACTTCGGTGAGGGTAAACCCCCGACCGGCTCTCCGACCCGTTCGAGGGCTCGGGGGCTACTAACGAGTACACGTACCCTGGGTACCCCTAGCAGCCCGGGACAGTAAACGGGTTGCCTCTGAGGCCCAGTTCAGACCAAGGGCCCGTGGGCCACGAAGGGGTCTTGTCCCCAGCCAAGCACAAATGGAAACGCTCAGGCCCAGGGGTGGTGCTCGGCCGCTCAGGCCCCTGGGTCGAGCGGCGATGGCTCCTTCGAAGCATTTGGACACCTGCCCTACCGCCGTGACGTCCCAAGACGTCCTCACCAGGGTAGGTGGCTCCTTCCCGAGGTGTCAGGGAGGCCGTCTAAAAAGTCAAGCTCCGGTCCCGTCATCCTGACACGCAACAGAGGGGAGCGCCCCCTCCCGAGGCCACGCCGAGGTCAAATACTATTAATGCTGGCGCCTGACGATCGTACAAAGCAGTGCGTCACTTCTCCAACCCGGCCGAGAACCCTCGCCGCGAGACTACCAACTCGGCGTGGGGGTGGACGGAGGCCGGTCGGACGACAAGACAGAAGACCAGACTCCAAGGCGTATGGTACCCCTTCCTTTTTCTCTCCAAATTCCCATGTAACCTGCCACCTCCAAGTTTATAAGGAGAGGCAGGACGCCAAGGGTGGTGGAGATCAATCGAAAAAACGAGAAACCAGTCGAACACAAGGGGGGACTCTCCCTCATCTGTAACGCCTTGTCGATCGATCGCCTCGAGAGACAATACACACCAACAGCACGAACTGGAGTAGGGACGTTCAGCCCGAACCAGTATAAACCCCTGGCCTCTTGAGTCAACCATTCGGGGAGGGGGAGCGCGCGAACCCCCCTCCAACCAAAAATTCGTATTGCCGGTGCACGAAACACCGACACTTATGGTCCGTATAAACTTCACATCTATTCCCAATAAGGTAATGACGCCACAACTTCAAAGCATGCACTACGGCTGCTAACTCCAGGTCATGCGTTGGGTAATTCTCTTCATGCGGCCTTAACTGCCTTGATGCATAAGCAACTACCTTCCTATTCTGCATCAACACGCATCCAAGTCGTTGGTGCGATGCATCACAATAAATATCAAAGCTCTGATGAACATCCGGTAAAACTAACACCGGCGCGGATGTCAACCACTTCTTCAACTCCTGAAAGCTCTTCTCGCACTCCGGCGTCCACGCAAACTTCTTCTCCTTCTTCAACAATTGCGTAAGGGGCCTAGCAATCGTTGAAAATCCTTCGATTAGAAACAGTCTTCTACATAGAATTAGAAGCTAGATGCCAGCTGTTTCTTGTATAATCCAGAATACGCATAATCCAGAAACTCTCCCAAACGAGGACTAAGTATATTTGTGAAATTTAGGGGCGAAAACGGGTCGAATACGTGCGGATATTGCTCTTTCCGTATCTTAACCCGTATTTTTTCTCGGATTCGGAACCGAATATGGGCTAGCCAGATATGGATGCGAATCTGGGTTATTCGGGATACAGACACGGGATGGATATGTGACGGATTCGAGTCAAAAACGGATAAAGATGCACAGATAATGCATGCATATATAGAGTAATATGTATTGAATCAACCCATATGAGTACATGACCATAATAGCAAGTTATATATCAACCAAAAACTTAAGTTTGGTTATCATATTGTTAAAGCCCAAGATGATAGGCCAAAAATATATATGCATTGAAGTGTGAAATATAGTTAACTAGTAAGGTGCCCGTGCGTTGCAACGGTATCTACATTTTGAACGGCTGTCCTACTATTACGATAACATGAAACAAGAAAATATGTTGTGCAAATAATACCTTATACAGTAGGACACTATTGAAGCAGTATTTCTATATTTCTATGTAAATGAAGCGTTCTGACGCTTCATTTCTTGCGCTTGGAGTGGTTAATTAATTAAAGAGGTGGGTAATTAAAGAATGGTCTTGTGTGCTGTCTTCTATCCACACCTGGAGTGGTTAATTAAAGAGGTGTGTAATTAAAGAATGGCAGAACTGGTAATTTTGATGAAATAACGTGGGAAGAAACTCTCACTTTATATAGTAGAGATTAAAAGAATTTTTACCAATTATACTTAAAGACATTTCACAATACTTAAATTTGGTTTCAAGGAGGACAAATATTTTTATTTAAGCGGATTTGACCAAACAAAAGGCAGCATTAATCTGCAATGATACGAACTAAATTCTAACATTGCAACAACAATTCTATTTTCTAGGGTGTAAAAAGATATGGCATGTTTTTAAAAGGATGAGTTCCAGGTTGATTCTAAATAATCTATTCGGAATTTAGAAGTGCTATTTTTCAGTATTGATCTTGTCTGCCTTTCCATCTCCAACCATTTGGAGGGGTAAGGTTCTAACTATTCTTGCTTTAGTATTAAAGTAAAATTCCCAGATTTTATTAACTGCAGCTCCGTGGTTTGTCTAATTATCATGATGACAGAAGTAGAATCACTCACTGCCAAGATGAGGTAAGGACAAGGGACTGATATAAATAAAACCTAGTACATGTTGTTGCATCTTCCTATGCCTTTATCATACCCAAATTAAATTTGTACTAGAACAAGGAGTTAAAGATGTAGATCACAGTAGAGATTGATTCTTA
The DNA here is from genome assembly GCA_036346355.1 of Rhipidocladum racemiflorum. NCBI lineage: Eukaryota > Viridiplantae > Streptophyta > Magnoliopsida > Poales > Poaceae > Rhipidocladum > Rhipidocladum racemiflorum. The sequence continues at coordinate 63,755,655 of CM070570.1, forward strand.
TCTAGTCGGGCATCCAAAATTCAAAATAATTTATGCCTACTTGTGCAGAGAGGTGAGGCGATCCAAAATTCAAAAGAAACCAATATGGCATTGACCCATAAATTCACCTAGAAACTTGAATATCTAAAAATATTGCAACTAGGAATTACTAAAGACAACTGTCAGCTTTACATTTATAGACAAAAATTAGATCTTCTTACACCATGATGCAACATCGAATAATCCAAGTACGAGTGCGGCGAAAAAGAAATTGCTAAAGGCGCGCAGGAAATCCAAGAAATGGTTGTGGGTTTGTAGAGCGCGAGAGGTCGCCAAGTTTCATCTGGATATCCAGATCATACTGTTACTAGATATCCGGGTCCTGACCCATATTTTTTAGATATAACATGCTCTGAATCCGATCCGGAATCCAGATTCAATTTTCCAGATTCCATCTCGGATCCGACCAGATATCTAATTTTCTTCCAGAATCCGATCCCGATTGGATCCAGCTTCGGATCAGATGGGAAATATCCGGTCCGATGGCACCCCTAGTGAAAGTGTTATATGCAATTCAACTATTTACTAGGTGTGGACACAGAAAGAGATAAAAAGGCCAGAGTTTCTGGAAAAAAGAAAGAAAGAATATAACAAGAGCAATTTGCCATCCTAAACATAGTTATTAATATAGTACCAGTACTTGCTGGTATGTACTATTTCGGTCTCTAAATCTGTACAAAATAACCCTATATACCAGCCTCAATACCGATCATACAGGGTCAATACTAGCCATACCTACTTTGATATCGGTCAATACTGATTTCGCTAACGATCAATACCAGTTATGTAGGTGGAATTGATAATATAATCATTTAAAATGTAAGTTATATTTAATAGTACTACTATATATTTGGAGTAATATTATAAATGAGTTTTGGTATACATATAATTAACAGAAAAACTAAAAAACGGTATACCGTTGCAACGGTATACCTCTGAAACTCATGAAACTTATGATTTTTTGCACTGAAACTCATGAAACTTAGCACTAAAAACTGATGAAACTAAACACTGAAACTCATGAAACCAGCACTGAAACTGATAAGTTTCATAAGTTTCATGGCTATACCGTTGCAACGGTATACCGTTGCCTAGTCACTCTCTATAATTAAACATATATATACTTATAAATATATATTGTTATAAACTGATATCAATGTATTAAGAGAGTGACTAGGGAACGGTATACCGTTGCAACGGTATAGCCATGAAACTTATGAAACTTAGCGATTCAGATGTTGGCTTCATGAGTTCGATGTTTAATTTCATCGATTCATTTTTTATCAGTTTTTAGTGCTAAGTTTCATGAGTTTCAGTGCAAAAAATCATAAGTTTCATGAGTTTCAGAGGTATACCGTTGCAACGGTATACCGTTTTTTAGTTTTTCTGATGTATTAATCTAAGAGCTAAACCGATATGGAGTTAGTTACGGTATTATCCTACCTCCGTACTTCGCGAGTATAGCCAAGTTGCTTTGTGGTGAACTGGTGCATCGTCAGGCCATCAGCTGCTGACGACCACAAAAGCCCCAAAACTCCAGAACCTCAGGCTTTTCTCGCCTCCCCACCCGACGAGATGCCCCCCAGATCGGAGCACGCCGCCGCGCTGGCGGCGGCGGCGGCCCAGGCCAACGGCTCCACCTTCGACTCCATCGATCCCCTCTTCCACGTCCTCCGCGTGCTCCCCTTCTCCTTCCTCCGGCCGCCGCGCACCCGCCTGAAGCTGCCGTCCAACCTTTCGCTCCCCTCCCCCATGACCGTCTTCTCCCTCATCCTCCTCACCTACTTCGCCGTCGTCTCCGGCCTAGTCTACGACGTCATCGTCGAGCCTCCCGGCATCGGCAGCGCCCAGGACCCCGCCACCGGCACAGTTCGCCCCGTAGTCTTCCTCCCCGGCCGCGTCAACGGCCAGTATATCATCGAGGGCCTCTCCTCCGGTTTCATGTTCCTCCTCGGCGGCATAGGAATCGTCCTCCTCGACCTCGCCGTCGATCGCACCAGGCCCCGAAGCCTCCGCGTCTCGTTCGGCGGCTCCGGCGTCGCCGCCATCGTCATCGCCTACTCGATGGCCATGCTCTTCCTCCGCATCAAGATCCCCGGCTACCTGTGGTAAGGCTGACAAGTTTTACCAGTTCATTAGATTATATCCGTCACAAGATTTCTACCTCTAGATCTGTTTGCTGAGGTTGATTGAACCACTGTACTCTTTTAATGATGTTATCTTATGATGCTGGATGATCTCGACTTTAAATTGGTGATCTGAGAATTTTATTTTTTTTGGAGATGACAATAAACAGTGTTTTCTTGGAATTGTGGTTGTGTGATACTGCTGCTATATAGATCTATTTTCTTATTAGCTGAATTAGCCTAATTTAATAGAATTGCTCAAACATCTGGTATGTAAAACTGTAACTAAGAATCTTATACCTCTTACCTCCATTACATTTTCTTGGAGATTGAGGAGCTGTTGTAAGATCATAAAGAGGTGGAGATGAGGTTTAGTAATGTTATTAATTTTTAGTTAAAGACAGGTACTGTATGACTTGTTGACCTGCCCCATTTAATTATGTTACTGTAGGATGTTGATTTATTTAGCCGTATTTAGGCCATGTTTGGATCCCTGGGCTAATTGTTAGCTGGCTAAAAATTAGCTCTAGTCTATCCAAACAGGAAGACTAATAGGTGGGCTAATTTTTAGCCAACCCCTTAGCTAACAATTAGTCCATTAGCTGGTGGGGAGGAGCTAATTTGGGCTAATAGCATGTAACACGCTGGGAAAAGTCTGAAATACCCTCTCGCTGGCCTTATCCTCACTTCCTCACCCATTATGAGGGGGGCAGATATGACTTTTTTAATAAATTAGCCCAACTATTAGTTATGTATCCAAACAGCCCTAGGCTAATTTTAGATGGACTAATTATTAGCCAGCTAACAATTAGCTCTAGCCATTAGCCAGCTAACAATTAGCTTTAGCCCATCCAAACATGGCCTTAGATTTGTCACTGGAGATTTTGATTTGCAAATGGTAATAAACTATACGTTCTTGATATGTTGATTACATTATGAGCCTACAACCAGCTGTTGCAAAGTATGTTTGATTTGCATAGTTCTGTTGTAAATTTTGTAAAGTTAGGGATTTACATTGTTCATGTTTCCATTTTGAATGCTTGAAATTAGGGTTCATGAAAGACTCATTTTTTTCAATAGTTAGTGACTCTCTAGATATACCTAAGTTCATTTCAACATACAACATTTTGTATTCTTGTGGTTAGTTTTTTAGTTTAGATCTCGGTGAGAACCTACTGATATAATTGTCCAAGCTAATATGAAAATTTTGTGCAGCATTTAAATGTCGTGACCTGCTTCTTGAGTTAGTTGGGTTCTTTTTTACTAGCATAAGCTTAGGTTTTTTACCATAGTAAATTTGATCCAGGGCCAAATCGTTTGTTAATTCCATGGTTTAAATTTCAACCTTCAACACATCTCTAAAGAAAATTTAAGACAAGTGGGAAGGAACTTCTAGGGTTATGACTGTCTTAAACATTTTGGGGGATTGTTTCTTGAGCACATAGGTGGATTATGGTGTAAGTGTAAGCAAGCATTCTAAATCTGTAGCTGTAAGGCAAAAGTACAAGTGATGTGGTGATCCAACACAGTTATGTTTAATATTTGTTTAAAAGATGGAAAAATAGCCACTAGGTGTTTTGGATGAACCTTTGTACAGAAATTGGAGAGAATAGATATTCTGATGTAGTATGTGTGGATATATTCTCAGGGATTTTGGATTGCCCATGAACTTCATTTGGATCTTCATATATTAGATTAGATCCTTGGAGAAGAATAAAGTTGAACAGCTGTTAGCTCTAGTAATTGGAGTATGCTTGAGTATTGAACAATCTCATATAGTAAGTCGTTAATTGTGAATTATGAGCTGAATGGTATCGTATGCATGGTTGTCACGGCGGTAAGGCGTCCGCGGCGTGCCAGGACCTTTTTACCTTTTAAAAGGTTAAGGCGCGAGGCGAGGCGCCTTTTTAGACATGTCCACCTAGCCAAAGGAGCAAAGAGAGGAGCAACAAAGCGTAACACAACCAGAGGACCACCAAACTCTAACACAACGAGGGGCAACACACAGAGGAGCGAGAGAGCTAACACAAATAGCAGTAGAGAACCACCAGCAGAGGAGCGTAGCCGGCGAGAGACCACCAGCAGCAGCAGACGGCGGATCTCGAGCCGGCGCCAAGACGGCGAGCTCGAGCCGGCAGATAGGCGAGCGTCGCCCAGCGGGCGAAGGGCAGAAGTGAGCTCGAGCCAGGGCGGAGCGGCTGGGCAGAGCGGAGCCGGGCGAGCTGAGCGGCGGCTGGGCGGAGCCGAGCCGGGCGAGCAGAGGATCGACGGGCGGCGCTTAGGGTTCGGCGGCGGCGGCTAGGTTCGGCCCGAGTCCCCTTCCTCTCGCCCGACTTCTTCCGCTCTTCGACTTGGCTTTGCCTGGCCCGACTCCCCCTTCCTCCCTTCCTATGGCGCCCTTTTTAGGGCAAGGCGTCGCCGTGGACGCCTCACCGACGCCTCAAGGACGCCACAGACGCCTCAAGGACGCCATAGGCGAGCTCGGCGTGGCGTCCGGCGTGGCGTCTGCGCAGTAGCGCCACGACGATAAAGCGACGATTAGGCGTCCTTGAAAGGACGCCTTAACAACCATGATCGTATGACATTACAAGTGTTCGTGACATTAAAGTGTTGTTACCCTTGAAATTGACATGATATGTATTCAACACGTCACAATCTTTTTGTGGATACTTGCACTGGAGCCTTTGGTTCCTATTGGTGTTACAATACTAAACAGGAAGGTAGGCGGGTGATAACGATTTTAGAGAGAACATTTGTTTCATTTAAATAAATGGAACCGGGGTTCCCCTGTTAAAAGAAAAAAATTTAGGGGTCTTGGTGTGGAACAGAAGAGATTAGCTCAACAAAATAACAATAGCTTCGAATATGTAATCTCCAAGTCGTGTAGAGTCTTACCTTACGTCCTTACCTATATCCTTTTACATGTTGTGCATTTGTCTTTTCTTGCTAATTGTATATTGGTCTGTTCTGTTTGAGAATTACCCATCCTAGCATCATTGGATCCTAGGCATGCTTGTGTTTTATTAGTGGAATGGAGCTGTCTGGTCCTAAAAGTTTTTGTTTAAATAGTAAAATGGACTGATCTACTCGAATTAACTCATTACATAGAAGGAAAAATTGGTGCAGTTGTGGAATTGGTTCATCCCACAAAAAATTGTTGGACGATTATTTCGCTCCATACTGGATGTAACCAGACCATCCAAGATGGATGTACCTATTACTCCCTTAGTATTGGGATATTCTTAAAACTGAACAGATGATAATATAGTGATGTCCTTAGTTTTTCTTTTTTTGGTTTCTTTCTACCTGTTTTCCTGTTTGTTTGTAGTTGTGTAGTTGCAAAGGGAAACCATCTGTCTTATATCATCTACAGGGGCCTTAATGTGTATAGTGTCATCTACAATTTGAAGCTAATAATGTGTGATAATTTATCATCAGAGTGAAAATACAGTTTCATTTGCCACAAGCCATTATCCAACTTAGTTCATCAACTTAAGTGAGAGAATCGTGTGTTAGAACATAATATTATGTAAGGTTGGTCCATATGCACAGCTGCACTTCTATTCTTGTACACATTGTATTATCGGACTCTAATCAACCTTAAGGGGAGAGTGCACTGCCTCTTTTGTTGTGACTTGAAACAGGGCATGTGAACTCTAATAAACTCTAATCAATGTTTTGCCAGTTTGGAAATGTTTGAGATGTAGCTTTTAAGTTAAAGATTTTGTTCAAACAAGGCATAATACTATACTGGCCTGAGGGACATCTATGATTTATCGCACTCTTATCATGAACTAGTCACTTAGCTTTGTAAAAAAAAAAAAGCCAACAAAATAGGGTTATAACCTGATCTCTGTACTAAATGGGTGAAACTTGAACATAAGTTGTAACACGATGCTGACCTTTAACCTAACGGGCGTGTAAAATTTTGGACTTACCAGGAACGTTTCCAAACAGATTCTCTGTTCTGTTTTTTTCTGGTAATGATATGATTTGAAAACGCTTTTGATTGTTTTCACATGACGCAATTATCCTGTAAAAAAAATTGAGACGTAGATGTTTTATTTTTCTCTAAATTTCTTGATATTGTTTGTCAAGTGTTGTTGGAGTCTAAAGTTGATGAATTTTTGTAAAAAGTTTGTGCATTATGTTTGAGCAAGGTATTAAATGGTATGCAAAGAAAAATGTTTCGTTCCTAAAGCCTAACTATCCCCAAATAAAATGTGTGGTTCTTAGCTATCCTGGAAATTTTGTTAAATAATTTACAGCCAAGAGAATCAATGAAATGAGAAATATGCCCCCAAAAAATGAGTCGTTAGAATGAAAGACGGGTTGGACGATGAGCTCCAACCAAGGTTCACAGAACCGACAGAACCGACGAACACCGCTCGAAAACCGCGGTTTTTGACCGTATCGAGCCGGTTTGAAACCTTAAACCGGTCGGTAAACCGGTTCAATTCAAAAAATAATTTAAAAAAATTGAAAAAATTTATGCGATGTAAACCAATCGAAAACTGGTGAAAACCGAGAGATTTTTCAAAAAAACAGACGAAAACCGCTCAAAAAACCGATCGCCCAAAACGTTCAACTCGCTGACCGATCGGTTTTTAAAAAAAAATTTGTTTTGAATGTTTTTTGTTCAAATGCTCGGTTTTGAAACTCTTCGATTTCTAACAATTTTTCAGCGATTTTTGGCTTAGTATTTTCGAATTTTCAATTTCGGTTTTTCATCGGTTTTTTTTATTTCGGTTTGGTTAACCCTGGCTCCAACATGTTTTGAGAAAGCTGGGAGTATCTGCATAAACAACGTTATTTGATTTATGCAAAAAAAAAAGAGTTGAAAACGACACAAATTTAATCTTAGATTTTATCAATTTTGGACCGTTCGTTTCAGCTTTTGCTTAAAAAAAATAGATTGTTCGCCAAACAAGAATATTCTGGACAGTTTCTTGCAAAATTAAAAGCTGTCCTCTATATAGAATCAAGTACCGGCTGGAGCCTGATTCTTGATAATTCTCGCCAGTCTGGTCTGGAACTTAGAAGTTGTAGTCGGTCCAGCCTAATTCTCTCACAAAGTAAAGCAGTTTCTCTCGTAATTTGGAATCCATAATCTAGAAGTTAAAATGAAATGAGCATTTGACTGCACGAGGGAGCTGGATTTGAAAAAAAATGTAGGAGGGGGCTAGAAAAGCCAAGATTTCGATGCTCTGATCTTCATAATTTGCAGCCTACCGACTTGCTAGCTCTGGAGAACGAGATGAATTGCCAACATACAGCGTGTAATTTCAAGCTCCACGTACTTCAAAACAGTGTACCATGCCAACTAAAAATGTTTGGTTCGCTGTTTTACTTTTAAACACTTTTCACTCAGACCGGTTGAGTTTGAAGTCTGGCCAAAAAAATTTTTTGGCTCCCTACATTTTGGGAGTTAAAAAGTGTAGCAAAGTCGGTGTACCTTCAATGCAGATGGACGAGTGGATCGTGGGTAAGCTTTGTCTCTATTTTGGGTGAAATTGTGCTTCCGAAATGTATGGTACTAGTGTGTCATGCTTTCGCCCGGTACGCTCGATCTGATCAAAACATAACATCGAGGCCGTTAAGACCACTGCGCACTACAAATTATGGCAATCTTGAAGACCAGGGGCCTCTTTGGAACGCAGCAACGAGAAAAAAAAAACACACTAATAGAGAAAATGTTGGAATATTAAAGGAACGCATGTGTAAAATAGACAATTAAAAAACCAAGTAAAAACACGGGAAGTTGAGAAAGGAATACATAGAAAGAAATTCAATTTTTAAAAAACATAACACCTAAATATGCGTTCATTTCAGTTTCTGCATAGCTTCTATTAAAAAAAAACGGATTAATTCAGGACAGTTTCTCTGAGAATCAAAAGCTGTCCTCTATATAGAATCAGGATTCGGTTAAAACCTGATTCTCATTGATTCTTACTGATTCTCGCCAGCCTAGTCTGGAACCTAAAAGTCGCAGCCAACTCGGCCCGATTCTCCCATAATCAGAAGCAACTTCTCCCATAATATAGAATTCATAATCCAGAAACTAAAACGAATTGGGCCTCAGTAAAGGCCATGTACAAATGTGCTTTCTTCAAATCAAGGTTCCAAATTTTGTTTTCGTCTCGCATCTTATCACCCCCCGAAATCCAAAATTTCACCAAGATCTCGAAATCTCAGATGAAATCTGAACAAAAAATAAATAAAAAATTCAAATCCAACATTTTTCCACCGGGATTTTCGAGATCTCAGTCCAAAAACTGAAATCTCGGTGGAAAATGCCGAGATTTTCGGTAAAATTGAAGCGAGCAAAAAAGTTTTGAAACCGCTTTAAAAAATTTTGAATTTTTTTGGTATACTTCTGACACATCACTAATATTCCAACGAAATTTGTAGATAGTAATTAAGCTTTAGTAATTTTCTAAAATTTCTACAGTATAAAATACTATAAAATGGTATCCCATAGCTAGAAAAAAATAGGAAATTTTTTGAAAAAATCATTAAAGAATTTATGTGACATTCATTATCTATTTGAATGCAAATTAGTAAGTTTTTTCATATAAAATATTCTACACTTAAAAATTTTAGCATGGTCATGTCCTTACACCTTTCCAGCAGTGGTGGAATCATATTGAGGACAAATTTGAGCAACTTTTTCTTCTACACCGTATAGTGAGGATCAGTTCTAGCAGCCATTCCCACAAGCACCCAGGTATTGGCCAAATTATAGAACTAACAAAGTAACCATTCTCAGCAGTAAAGTACCGAGCAATTTTAACAAATAGCATTTACGATTTCAGGTGAATCTACGATGCACCCACAACTTAGGCCTGTTTGGCAACTTGGAACCGAGCTATTTCTACTAGAATCTGAGAGAAATCCAGCCAAACGGGCTAAAACTCAGAATGTTTCTCGTTGGAACGTTTCTTCTTTTTCCACACCGGGGCTTCTCCTTGGAACGTTTCTTCTTTTTCCACACTGGGGCTGAATCGCCCTCAACCCCATTTCTACTAGTTTCTACTAGAATCTGGAACCGTACCAAACGGTTTACAGAAAGTGATTCTGATTCTACTGGAAACGTTTCTACCAAGAATCTGGAACAGTTTCCGTTTCTACTAGAATCTGGAACCGTACCAAATGGGGCCTTAGTAATTTGTTTAATGAATCATATTTGTTTATTTGGAGTTTTGAAACGAAGTTTAGAGCATCCAAACCAGCAAGTGCTTCTGCCATCTCTGCACTCTTGGAGGCAAACATTGAGAAAATTGGTTATATGCCACTGTGAAGAGTGGGTTTCACATATTTGTCATCTCCGTCGTTTGGTTCGGTTTAATACCCTCTACAACGGTGACACCTTATGCATTTGCCATTATAGCCCAATTACAACGATTTTACAGAATTTCGTCTGTTTTACATTGGGCCCGGGCAAGTCTAAGGACGATACTACCCCTACTTCCACCCGCCCGCCACCTTCTACATCTCTCTGGGGACGTCTCCCTCCGCCACGCCTTCTTTGACCTCGCCTCCGCCACGCCGGCGCCGCTCGGGCCCGCGGGGTGACCTCGCCGTGGACCAATTTCCTCCCTAACCCACACCCTTTCTTCCCCAATCTCGCCTCTCCCATCCCATCTATCATCAAACCCTACCCGAATCTCCTCGCGCCGCCGCCATGGACGCGATCAACGCAGAGCTTGCATGCGCGCAGGAGGAGCGCTGCAAGATGGAGGAGGCCCTCGCCGCCAGTGCGCCCATGGTTGTCTCCTCCGTCACCTTCGACACCAATCTCTACAGCGGCGGCGGCGGCACCGGCATCGACCCCAACCGCTTCGCCGGCTATGACACCTCCATCCCGGCCTCGGAGGACGACGCGCCCGAAGACGACACCGAGCCCGCCAACCCCGCCGCCCGCCGCCTCGCGTCCTACACCGGCCACGCCGCGGCGTTGGAGCAGGACAGCGGCGACGGCACTGCAGTGGTGGCAATACTAGCGACCTTGCTCTCTTGATGCTGCTGCGGCTGCGGTTGCGCCGGTGGCTCAACGACTCGAGGTGAAATGTACGGGGACTGCAACGCCGACATGAAAGCGGAGGACGGCGGCGACGGCGAGTAGAGGTGCGGCGTGATGGAGATGGCCGGTGACATGGGGCTGGACCGGTCGGAGCTACTGCTGCATCCGGCATTGGTCCTGACGGTGAGGGACTTGGTGGCAATGGGGATATCCTTGGGCACATCAAGAAAGCTCGAAGCTTTTTGTTCTTCCTCCATGGCTAGCAAATCACAAAGTTTGGCCGATTTGCTACTGCTACCAGGGGCAGTATCGTCTTTACACTCGCCTGAGCCCACGATACAACAGGTAAAATCCTGTAAAATCTAGTAATTGAACTATAATGGCAAAGGCACAAGGTGACACCGTTATAGAGGGTATCAAATATGTGAAACTCACTCTTCACGGTGGCATATAACCAATTTTCCCGCAAACATTCGGTACTTTAACAAGATCACAACTGAAGTGATTTGACCTTCGACGATGTCTTAGATATCTGCTGCGACGTTGGGTTTGTTACTTTTTCAAAAGCGTGATGATGAAATCACAATCACTTCTCTCTCTCTCTCTCTCTTTTTATTTTTTTGCTGCCATGGATTTTTCGATGAAAATTGCTTTTTGAAAACAGATTTGGAGTTCATTTAAAAGGCACAATTTACAATTTTATTAAGGTCCTACTTCCCAGTTGGATACAGCGTTAGTTGCCTTTGCCTTCACGGGTCAAGTTCAAGGTATTCGTTTGTTGAGTTGCCTGTAAAGGAAAATAATTTAGATTATGCATAGCCAAGAGAACAACAGCGTGCATGTTAAAGTGAATTGTAAAGGGATACAAATAATTTAGATTATGCATAGTCAATCAGTCAAAGGCTAGTAGTACAAGGAAACATGAAACTGAAACCTTGGCATCTTGTAATTATGCTTATGCTTCTGCTATTTGTGTATGTGTTGTGATGCAATTTGTTGGGCATCGTTGCGCGTGTTGGTTGCCATCCTAGGGCCAATCCAGGCACATATGCGGAGCACCCGAGATTCCTTTGATTCATTTAAGTTGTACCACGCATTCGGCTGAATCAGCGGAGTCCTAGGGGTGGCTCCCCACATGCTTGGTATCAGAACCATACTGACTGCAGGTTAGAACATAGCATGGCCGATTAGTTAGAGTGTGTTTTGAATCAAAATTATTTTTACTTATAAAATAGTTTTAGAACTGATAGCAATGTGCAGTTCTTTTATTTCTTATCCATCTTAGTTCTAGATGATGAGGACATCAACTCCAAGGATACGACCGCAGCCACTACTAGCACCTCAAGCACGTACCTCAAGGACGGCCCACGCACCAAGGAAGGCCCAACTTGAAGCCCAAGTCATCCCCACGTCCATCTCGACCATCCAGCAACAGCCCGAACGGACGCCCCGGCCACATCTGAAGTCCGTTTTCCACGTGTGACCACTTGTTGGAAAGCTTAGGAGATAAGCTTTCTAATGGATCTAGTCCCACGGCCAGATTCGTTCAGGAGCAACGGGAATATGAAGAAAACCATCACGGGCCAGAAACTTAGGGTGTTGCGTCACCGTATTTTTGGGCCTATGGCCCACGTATATTTAGAGTTTGGTGGTGGGCGACCATAGCATGGGCGCCCCTCCCCTGGACGCCCCTCTTTATATGGCCACCACCCCCATACATTATTCTTTAGGTTTTGTTGTGTTTGGGTAGACCCCTTGTGCGTCCCTCCTCATGTTTGCGCGTGCTGACTAGGTCGCCCGAGACGAGAAACAGAACCTCACCCTTGTTTTTCGTGAGTTGAATTATCATATTGTGCTTCACTTGATTTTTGCAAGTTTCTCGATTGCTAGCAGGGATAAGAATTCATCACGTTTAGGCATGATTGATCAACTTGCGTTGGTGGCATTACGATTGACGGTTTCCTTTCCTCGCTGGTTGGAAGCCAAGATCACGAGTTCATCAACACCCCAAATCGACGTATCGTTCTCATCAGAAGATCGGGCACCCCCGTGTGCGCATCACCAGACCTCATCCTTATGTTGGTTTTGAAGAATAATTTTTCTGACTTACCTTGTCCTTTCCAACATGACAGATGAGTTACAAACCGTTGGTTTTAGTCACATGTGCTGAAGATGTGGAGGGTTATCCTTCCCTCCTTTGGGACATGCTTTGGAGGGCCAACTTCACCTATGCACCCGAGTACTCAGTCTATGGCCGTGCATTAGGACCAGGGTTTGAGACCTACACTACCACGGTCCACATCATCACTCGGATGATGACAGGGAGTATTCCCCATCACTTCCAACCGAGGGGCACGTCCATTGGGATGGCTATCCAACAGGTGGCGTATGTCACCATGTGACATCTCCGCCATGATCTACGAGAGTTAATTGAACCCCCGTACCTCTACTTCCCGCAACGACGGCTGATCGACGAAGCCAACAGTGTTGCTGAAATCGAGCTAGGGGAAGATCCTTCTATCCGACAGCTGGCAGGCTTGGTCTGTACCATGGACTGGAATCACCGCTGCATTGTCCATGAGCTATGGGAGACTCGTGCCCGTCTCCATGCAGCTCAGGGGCATCTCCACCACCTTGTCCAAGTCAACCTTGTGTCTCGGGACACATTGTATGGGCGCAACTCCACTACACCCCATGATGCCGCCCAACCCACCTTCCAGTTCCCACATGTGCCGAGGGTGGAGCCACAACATTTTACCCACAGCCGCGCCCGCATCAACTTGGCGAATGCGACGCGTCGCCATGCTCAGGGGTTAATCGGGGGTTCTATGCCCTATTTAGGATTTCCACAGTGCCTCACCAACCCATTGGACCCCGAGGACACTAGATCATTGGGATACTATCTTTTGGATGAATTTCCCGAGGGACTCCTTAGGGACATTTGAGTTGTCCCGGTCGAGCTCATCATGGAGTATATCTAGGGATGAGTTGGACCATTTTAAAATAATGTAATAGGCTATGTTATGGGACCTAAGCTAAGTACTTGAATTCTAAAATTTTCGTTCCTAGCTGTCGCCATTAGCCTACAGGCTATGTACTTGTGTGATTGCGTCGGGAAACTGTTATATGCTTTCATGGATGTTATTGTGGCTCAATGGCCTTCATATTTTGTTTGTTTTATGGAAGGGGTGCATGTTTTCTCGCTGCATACATGTAGAATCTTATATGTGTAGCTTACTGTCTAGATTTTCAATTTCTGCGTTATTGTTGCTCTCTTGCTTCTTGTTGCTAACTTTGGTTTGGCAGCAGGATGGTGGGAGCTACCACCCATTCCCAAACTTAGCGTGAGGCGAGGCCGCACCCCGCGGGCTCCCAACAAGCTAAGGATCAAACTCAGGGTGTTGCTCATGACCACCTGGAGTCCTCTCACTGACAAAATCAGCACCATCCTTGCGCAGAGGAGGAACTTCCACCACCTCCGACAATGGCTCAAGTTCTTGCTCTAATTGAGCAAACAAGGCAGGATCAAACCTTGACCTTGCAACAAATTGCTCGCAACACGGCTGCTGCCCTGGGACTTTTCCGAGGTGCCAAAGGGGCAGGACATCACGCAGCAGGAGGGCTCAGCGAGTTTCTTCGCACGCAACCATCGCTATTCTCCTGTGCCAAGGATCCACTGGAAGCGGACGACTGGCTTCAGACCATTGAGCGCAAGCTTGCCATTGCTTAGTGTCCAGACCATGAGAAGGTTCTCTATACTTCTCATCAACTTGATGGAGCAGCGTGCGCATGGTGGGATAGTTTCACCGCCATTCAGCCCACCGATCACGTCATCACGTGGGCAGAGTTTCACGCGGCCTTTCTCGAGGCTCATGTTCCTGCGGGTGTCATGGCCATCAAGAAGCGAGAATTCCTCGCTTTGAAGCAAGACAGCAAGTCCGTCGTGAAGTACCTTCATGAGTTCAACTACTTGGCTCGTTACGCTCCAGACGATGTCTCCAACGATGAGCGCAAGTAAGAGCGCTTCATGGAGGGACTTTATGAGGAATTGCAGCTAGAGCTCACTGCCCCATGACTTCTGCAACTTCCAACGCTTGGTCAACAAGGCCATAGTGGTGGAAGAGAAGCGGGGAAAACTGGAGGAGTCACGAAAGCGCAAGTAGGCTATGAAGATTTTAGCAAGCAGCAGCTTGCAGTTACCGCATGTTCGGCGCCCTTCACCTCCAAACTTTCAAACTCTGACACCTCCAAGACCTCTAGTATTTGTTGCTCATCCACCGCAGCCGAGCTTTCCACCAAACACCAGTGGAAATTAGCAAGGAGGCAGCACTCAAATCCACCCGAACCTTGTTTGCTTCCAATGCAGGCAGCCTACGCATTTTGCATGTCAGTGCCCACAAAGGAACCAAGCGACATTGGGGGTTCGACCCACTTATGCGCCTACAGCTGCACCACCACCACCGCGACCAGTGCCTCCAAGACCAGCACCGGCACAACCGCATGGTCGTATCAACCATGTTACCACCGAGGAAGCTCAGAATGCACCAGATGTGGTGTTAGGTACGCTTCTTGTCAACTCATACCCGACTACAATATTATTTGATTCCAGAACATAACATTCATTCATTAAAAAAAGTTTGCTGCACATAATGGGTTTCTTATACAACCTATGCATCCACCACTTCTCATCAAAGCCTTGGGATCAGAGTTGAGAATCGATCGAATCTGCTGGGAAGTAAGAATTGAAGTTAATGGGGTAGAGTTCTGTCGGGACCCCGAATTTGCAAATCCGGACCCTCTGTGTATTCAGCACTAGTCCAGGAACGCGCTAGTGCACACAGTCTTAACATCGGTAAATATCACAATCATACCATTCGATATCATCAAAGTACTTTATTTAAATAACCAAACTGGTTACTCGACCTTATGGTCAAGTTACAAATGTATGCCTCGCAAGGCGAAACTTATTAAAAGAGAAATAATAGCAGCGGAAAATCAAATAAGGTAACATCGTGGCGCCATCCAGTATACCACAGGCAAGCCAGTGGGCTCGCTTCCCTAAGTAGAGCGGATCTTCTTGGAGTTCCTCCTCCAAAGTCGGGCGTAATCTCCTCTTCAAGCGATATTGTGTTGAGGCAAGGGTGAGTATTTGGTACTCGACAAGTCATGCACAGAATGCAGCTAATATACTATATGCATGGTCGGTACAAAGGAATAGCACAAGGTATTTTTGGCAAAGAAATGACATTTGAAAAGTAATATAAGTAGATTCGAAAGCAGTAGAAATAAGTAAAGCATAAATAACTTTTCAAGAAGTTTAATAAACATTTTCCCCATCCTAAACCATATTTCCATCATCTTCGTTACTAAACCAACCCACCTTTCAAACCCAAGTTATTTTTGAGAAAATCTAACCCTTGACTGTAATTCCCGAGCGATGTCCAATACCGCGGACACGGCTATTCGAATAGATTCTAAACTCTGCAGAGGTTATGCACTTTACCCACAAGATACAGTCAAACACCACAAAGGCGAGTTCCCGTAACAAAGCCTTTCGGAAGCCTCAAACAACACAGGTGGTCCTCTCCGGTTCGTGCTCTACACCATCCCTTCCCTTAGCCAAGGCGAAGTATGGGACCAACACACCGTTAGATGGGTATCGGCCCACGACCACGATACGCTCCCCGCACAATCACACAAACGGTGTAATTGACACCCTGAGGCTCCACAAGTGAGTCCTTAGCGACTTAGTCAACTAGGGCCGTCCCATTCCAGCCATGTGGTTGCAAGTATGACCCAGTTCAAAGGCTTGCAAGGTTAAGTCCTTAGAGTGACCAGGGCAAGACTACCCGAAGAACCAAATCAACATCCCCAATGCCACAACTGGCCCACCTGATTACTCTTGCCACATGCCCCGGTCGAAAACTATTTATCAAAACCCCAGTTGATTACCAAGCACCACGTGCTATCAACATCACATGATACCTTTCCCAAAACAGGTTCAATATATCATTAAGTCAATATTAACATTTGATTGTTCAAAACCATGTCATGAGCACGTAGCAGGTCTAAGCAGTATACTACAACGGTCTAAACCCATGTTGGCAATTTAATAATGTCCAACTAGTAATCCACAACTAGGGTGACAAAGGGTCATGGCACATACTTAAGTAATCAAGGTGTCATACAGCAAATTGGTATTTATCTAATCCCCATGTTTAAGCAAAGTATGTTTCTAATTGAACTAGCATGCAATAGTTTAAATCAAAATAGATTTCGAAATAGGATCAACATGGTCAAAGCACAACTTGCCTTCAAAAAGTACTTGCTCTTGGTCTTGAGTTGGATCCTGAGTCAATACTTCTCCTTCGAATCCTTCCCAGACTTCAACGTCTACTCGTAAAGCGTGCAAATAGCAAATACACAAATAAACAATAGGCAAAAACATCCCAAAACTCCAAATAAAATCCATAAACAGAGAGAACATAATTTTACGGATTTTTAGAAACTGGAATAAATCAAATTTGGAGTTAAAGCATAAAAGTTATGATTTATTACAGTTTAAATAATCAATTAAATAATTTTACAGAGAAAAACTTTAGTCCAAAAATTAAATAAAATTCATATTTAGGTAGATCTCAATTTTATACAAATTTAGAAATTTGAATCACTCAAATCGGAGTTGAAACGCAAAAGTTATAAGCGTTTGAAGTTTGAATCTAAATTTGAATCAATATTTCGAATTAATAAATCATTTTCTTTTTCGGAAATTAATTATTGCGTCAGCATGGACACGTGGCAGCACTGGATTGGTCTGCTGGCGCCACCGGTCCTTGGACTTGGTCCACGCTCGGCTCGTGTCTACCTTGGACTCGGTCCACGACTCTACGTGGCGCTGACATGTGGGCCCCCTCGGGTGACGTCATCGGCCGACGTCACGAGGACTCAGCCACGGTGGCGACATGTGGGACCCATCGCCGGCTTGGGCTCATGTCGGCGCGGCGCGGCCGACGCGTGCGGCCTCTCGAGACGCGGCCCGCGTGTCGAGACACGCGCCACGCCGCGAAAGTGTACGCAGCTAGAGTACACGTGGCGCTATCCTGGCCGTTGGTTTGAAATCCGGCGGCTCGGATTGGATCTAGGCTCATGTGTTGGAAGCGGGCGTGGCCGATCGTGGGCGTTGGATCTTAATCCAACGGTCCAGATCCGATCTGGGTTCCGAGGTTTTGGTTACACGTGGCTCACCTGGATCGTTGGATTTCGATCGGACGGTTGACGTGCTTCGGGGTTGACGATGGTGTTGCGGCGGTGCTGCTCCGTCGGAGTCGGGGAAGGCGACCTCCCACACGGCGTTTGAGGGCGTCTCCGGTGAAGTGACTGCTACTCCCAGACGCGCCTCGTCCTGCGGTCTCGGATCGGCCACCAACACGACGGAGAAGCGGTGGGCGGCGGCGCAGCGCCAAAACCCTAAATTAACCCTAATCAACTCCGGCGAGAATCGTGAGCACGGAGGAGCTCTCCGAGTGGCGGCGGCTAGGGCAAAGGTGCGCACGGTGACGGTGATCTCGCACGCACGCACTCACGCCTTAAATACCGGCTCGGGCGTCGAGATGCGCCGCGGTTTCCATGGCGAGGCGATGCAGGCGGCGGAGTCCGGCTTCCGGACACGCGAGGCGACGCGGCTCAATCCTAGCCGTCCCACGCGGCACGACGGACGGCCACGATCGACGGCACACGAACGGGTTCGACTTCGGTCTCGACTAGAGGCGGCGTGGCGCCAATCACAACCGTTGGATCTTGATCCAACGGCCGTAACTAGGGTTACGGCGGGTTCGGCTCGACCACGTGGCTCGGGTCGGACTCGAACTCGAGTTCGACTTCGGGCTCGATCGGATGAACGATAACCGACCGAGTTGATTTTCCAGCGATTTAATATTTAAAATAATTCCCGATAATTCATTTAATTCATTAAAAATAGCAAATGACTCGAGAAAAATTCCAGAAAAATTCTGGAAAATATTTTGGAACATTTTGGACTCAAATAAAATATTTCCAACAAAATTTTATTTGCAAAATTAAATTCTTTAATTATTTCAAAATGGAATAAATTCAAATAAATTCCAAATAAATCCAAATAAATTCCAGAAAATTCCAAAAATTCACCAAAGTGCCAAACCACACATGAATTTAAGGAAAGCAAAATTTTGGGGTGTTACAAACCTCCCTTAATAGAATCTCGTCCCAGAGATTCGGGGCTCACTCTGAGAATAGGTTTGGAAACTCTTTCTTCAAATCCTATTCGACTCCCAAGTCGCTTCGCTTTCTTCATGGTTGCTCCTTGAACTCTCTGAAAGCGGGTTGACTTGTTTCTAGTTTCTCGATCCATTGTGTCTAGAATCCTCACGGGATGCTCCTTATAAGTCAAGTCCTCTTGCAACTCAATTAACTCTAGCGGTGTCTGTTCCTCAGGAACTCGGAGGCACTTCTTCAATCAGGACACATGGAATACATCATGCACTCCTCGCCAACGATCGTGGCAACTCCAGCTGATAAGCAACTTCGCCTCTGCGACTCAAAATCTTAAATGGCCCAACATAACGGGGTGCGAGTTTCCCTTTGGCATGGAACCTCTTAACTCCCCTGAGAGGCGTAACTCTGAGGTATACAAAGTCTTCGGTTCAAAACTCAAATCTCGGCGACGATTGTCGGATAACTCTTCTGGCCGTGATTGGGCGATCTTCAACCTTTCCCTAATCATGGCGACCGCTCTTGACCTCTTGAAGAATATCAGGCCCAAAGACACGGCGCCACGGTCTCATTCCAATTCAATGGCGTCCGGCGAGTCGACCATATGATGCCTCAAAGGTGACATCGTAAACTAGCACGATAACTATTGTTGTAATCGAACTCGGCATACGGCAAACTCTTATCCCAAGAGGTAGCATAAGCTAATGCACAAGCTCTCAACATATCCTCGAGAATCTGGTTGACTCTTTCGGTCTGTCCATCCGTGCATGGATGATAAGTCAGATCTTGAAGTTCAAACGGGTTCCCATGGCTTCATGCAACTTATTCCGAACCTTGAGGTAAATTGGGTACCTCTGTCCGATACAATCCTCTTTGGCACTCCGTGCAAGCAGACAATCTGATCATGTACAATTACGCTAATTTATCTCCCGAGTAAGTGGTCTTCACGGGGATAAAATGGGCTACTTTAGTCGAGCGATCCACTATAACCCATATGGAGTCATAACCTCCTTGAGTCTTCGACAAGCCGGTAATGAAATCCATTCCGATTTCCTCCCACTTCCACTCGAGGTATTTTCAGGCCAGTAGCAATCCTGCTGGTCTCGATGCATTGCCTTGACTCTGGCATACGTCGCACAATGCAACATGCTCGGCAACTTCACGTTTCATACTCGGCCACCAGAATCTCTCCTTCAGATCCTGATACATCTTGGCGCTTCCAGGATGAATTGAGTACTTGGAGTCATGGGCTTCTTCCAGAATCAGTTGCTTTAACTCCTTCTTGTTAGGCACACAAATGCGATCCTTCATCCACAACGTGCCTTGCTCATCCAACTTGAAGTCCTCTGCCTTGCCTTCCTCCTTGATGGACTTAATCCTGCGGATCTTGTCATCATCCTTCTGTCCTTCTCGGATCTGATCCTCTAGGGTAGGCTTTACTTCTAATGTGGCCAAGAATCCGCTAGGTACTACCTTAATCTTCATTTTCTGAAAATCCTCACATAACTCGTCCTGACTTGTGGCTAGCAACGTACTCACGGTATGGCTTTTCCGACTCAGGGCATCGGCTACCACGTTGGCCTTCCCGGGATGGTAATGGATTCCAACATTATAGTCCTTGATCAACTCTAACCATCTCCTCTGCCTCATATTCAGATCCGACTGGGTGAATATGTACTTAAGGCTCTTATGATCCGTATATACTTCACATCTGTTTCCAATCAGATAGTGACGCCATATCTTCAAAGCATGCACTACGGCAGCTAACTCTAAATCATGTGTCGGATAATTTTCCTCATGCGGCCTCAACTGCCTTGATGCATAAGCGACGACCTTTCCATTCTGCATCAGCACACATCCAAGTCCTTGGCGCGATGCGTCACAATAAATATCGAAGCTTTGAGCAACATCCGGTAGAACTAACACCGGTCTTGGCGTCAATCGCTTCTTGACTCTGAAATCCTTTCTCACATTACGGCGTCCATGCAAACTTCTTCTCCTTCTTGATTGCGTAAGAGGTTTCGCAATTGTCGAAAAGCATACGATGAAACGTCGCTAATATCCTGCCATACCAAGGAAAATCCGAATCTGGGTCACAGTCTTCGGCTTCACCAAATGTAACACATCTTCTACTTTTGTTGGATCCACTGCTACTACTTCTGCGGTCATTACATGTCCATGAAACTCCACATTGTCCTTCCATAAATAACACTTGCTGAACTTGGCGAAAAGTTGCCGTTCCTCGGCTTTTCCAAAACTCGCCTTAAGTGTTCGGCATGTTCATCCTACGTCTTGGAGTAGACTAGGATATCGTCTATGAACACGACGACAAACTTGTCCAAATATTCCATGAACACCTTATTCATCATATTCATGAAATAAATTTGGCGCATTCGTCGGCCCAAAGGACATAATCAGTAAACTCGTAATGTCCATATCTTGACGAGAATGCGATCTTCGGAATATCTTCTGATCGGATCTTCAACTGATGGTATCCCGATCTCAGATCAATCTTGGAAAAAACTCCGGCTCCTCTCAACTGATCAAACAAATCATCGATCCGGGGTAGCGGATACTTATTCTTCACGGTGACTTCATTGAGTGCACGGTAGTCAATGCACATCCTGAAACTCCCGTCCTTCTTCTTGACAAACAAAACCGGTGCTCCCCACGGCGACGAACTTGGTCTGATAAATCCTTTCTCCATTAACTCTTCTAGCTGTTTCTTCATCTCTACCAACTCCTCGGTAGACATCCGGTAGGGTCTCTTTGCTATCGGTGCTGTACCAGGTACAAGCTCTATCACAAACTCTATGTCCCTGTCTGGCGGCATACCAGGTAAATCTTCGGGAAAAACATCGGGGTACTCATTCACTACTGGGACATCCTCTATGCTGATTGCCTTGGTACTGTTAACCATCAACTGTCCATCTCTAACTGCAGTGGCTTGAAATTCCACTTTCTTCCCACACGGGCTCTCAACTGAGATAGTCCTTCGTCCACAATCCAATACGGCCTTGTGCTTGGATAACCAATCCATTCCCAATATGACGTCTAAGGTCTGGGTCTCCAAAATTATAAGGTTTGCTAGGAACTCTATTCCACCTATCAGTATTCTCACCCCGGAACATCCTACTTTCGTTCGGAGTTCGGAACCAGGGGTTTGAACTAAAAGCATGCACTTAAGTCTTGCAATTCTCAAATCATTTCTAGTAGCAAAGCCTTGCGAAACAAACGAATCTGAAGCTCGAGTCAAACAAAGCATTGCAGTCTTGAGTTAACAAGTAACGTACCCGATCACGACGTCAGTAGCATTCTGCAGTGCATCTGCGGTGACATGGTTGACTCGGCTTCTCACCACGATGCAGGGTGTGGTTCTGGTCTTTGGCGTCCTAGTGGGTGGTTCCTAGGTTGAAGCGGCGGGGTCACTCCTGCTTTGTCTTCTTGGGACAAGCTGTTGGCAAAGTGTCTGGCTCGTTGCGATTGTAGCGGCGTCTCACTTTGTTCCTTCTTGTTGCACAGGGGTAGCGTTTCTAGCGAGGGCTGGGATGCAGTAGTTTTGATTGACAGGTCTTGGTCTTTGAGGATGGTGTCCTTGTTGCATTGTGGTTGGAATCAAGAATTGATTTGGTGCAACTCTCAAGCGCTGTATGCGTTCCCTGGCGTGATCCTTCTTTGTTGCATCCTGCGCTTCTGTTCTCATCCAGTTCCTTGCGCTTGTCCTCAAGAATAAGTGCCTTATTCACCAACTCTTGGAAATCTGGAAAGGTGTGGGTGATCAATCCTACTTGCAATCCTGAGTTAAGTCCCTTCATAAAACGAGACTGTCTGGATTTATCTGTCGCTACATCCTCAGGTGCGTAGCGTGCTAGCTGTGTGAACTTGTTCAGGTAGTCGGCCACCGGCTGATTACCTTGCTTTAATGCTCTGAACTCCTCCTTTTTAAGGTCCATGATTCCTTCAGGCACGTGATACTGTCGGAATGCAGCTGTGAACTCTTCCCAAGTGATATCTTGAGGGTTCTCCTGCGTGGCACAGAAGTTCTCCCACCATTCTGGTAATTTGTTCCTTCCGGTGATGAGAAGCGTAGAGTACCTTCTCATTTCCTATGCATTGAGCTATGTGTAGCTTCCTCTCAATTGATCTTAACCAATCATCGGCCTCCAATGGATTGGCATTCCCAGAGAAAGTGGGTGGGTGAGTTCTCATGAACTCGACGACCTTGTATTCTGGCGTGGCCTGATTAACTTGATTAGCGGTGGCCTGAGCGATGGACGTGCTGCATTTGTTGCATCATAGCATGCATCAACCGAGTGCAGGCAGCAAGAAAAGCTCAGAAATTCTGCATATCCATGGCGGTCTGGTGTTCCATCATTGGGGTTTTCTTTGGCGAGAACCACTCCCATTGCTTCCAAAGTTTCCACGGGTGTTCACCATCATCGGTTTGCTCTAGGTTTAGAGATGAGAGGGAAACAAGAATAGACAAGTAATATGGAATTTATGCGGGCGAAAGGGGTAACTTTAAGGTCCAACTTTATTATTAATAACTTGGTATGGTGCTTACAATGCCTAAGGGCCTTGCAACACATACTGCACACTCAAAGAAACAAAACAAATCCAAATCGAACTAACTCTGGAGTCCTAACGCCTAAAGGGTGACTCTTTATTCGTGACTCGACTCGGCGAAGGAGTCTCACTATAGAACCTATGCTCACTCATCGAGAAAACCTCCACGGCTGAGTGCAGGTCTTTGTGGCATAAGCGTAACGATTGCCATGTCCGGCTGATTGTGTCATCTGTGGTGGTCGAAGAAGCGATGTCCTCATCGAGGTCGACTCCTCCGGATCGGCTCGTGTAGCTCGATCTTGGCTCTGGAGTGCAGTCCGTACAAAGTCATCTCCAACTCGTCAATCCTTCGCAGAAGGTGTGCCACATACTCTTGAGCTTCCCGCCATCTGTTCTTCTCTCGCCGTGATCTCCTTGCGGGCCTTCTGCAGCTCCTTGCTTGTATTATCTAGTACATCCTCCTGGCGACAATAAATCGTGCCAAGCTGTGTAACCGTGGCATCCTCATCTGAATCTCCTTCGGTCAAGAAGGTTATCGCTCTTGCGGATAGTAACGGAACACCGTACTCTCAATTCTCTGGCGTGAATACGGGTAATGTGCGCATTGCGCGTCGTGATACTTCTTGGACACCCATCTGCATTGTAGATCTCTGGCGGTCACGGTGTATCGAGCGATTGCCTGGGCCCTTTTCCTAGCAGGTACCTCAATCCTCACGTCACAAGCCTTGATCAATCCCGCTTGTCTGATCACTTCCACTTGGTATTGCGGCTTCTCAAAATCTCCGAGAGTCTGTAGCATATGCCAAAGTTCAGCGGCGTGACCAACTCCCAGATCAACGTAGTTAAACTCTTCCTCCATCTGTCACAAGAGTGCTTTACGTAAGAACTCGGAATTTTTAAATTGTGACAAGGTAAGGAAAAATTTCAGCAAGAGACAAGAAAAGAGAGAAGGGGATAAGTCGAGATGTCATTTCTTATCTTGACAAACTTTTAGCTTTTAGAAAATAGGTTTTATCCTCACTACGACCATTCTAGCTTAGGGTTGAGCCTACGGTCAAGTATGGCTCTGATACCACCTCTGTCGGGACCCCGAATTTGCAAATCCGGACCCTCTGTGTATTCAGCACTAGTCCAGGAACGCGCTAGTGCACACAGTCTTAACATCGGTAAATATCACAATCATACCATTCGATATCATCAAAGTACTTTATTTAAATAACCAAACTGGTTACTCGACCTTATGGTCAAGTTACAAATGTATGCCTCGCAAGGCGAAACTTATTAAAAGAGAAATAATAGCAGCGAAAAATCAAATAAGGTAACATCGTGGCGCCATCCAGTATACCACAGGCAACCGATCGGGCTCGCTTCCTAAGTAGACGGATCTTCTTGGAGTTCCTCCTCCAAAGTGGCGTAATCTCCTCTTCAAGCGATATTGTGTTGAGGCAAGGGTGAGTACTTGGTACTCGACAAGTCATGCCTGAGAATCTGAGGCTAATATACTATATGCATGGTGGGTACAAAGGAATAGCACAAGGTATTTTTGCGATGCTTGACATTTGAAAAGTAATATAAGTAGATTCGAAAGCAGTAGAAATAAGTAAAGCATAAATAACTTTTCAAGAAGTTTAATAAACATTTTCCCCATCCTAAACCATATTTCCATCATCTTAGTTACTAAACCAACCCACCTTTCAAACCCAAGTTATTTTTGAGAAAATCTAACCCTTATTGTAATTTTAGCGATGTCCAATACAGCGGACACGGCTATTCGAATAGATTCTAAACTCTGCAGAGGTTATGCACTTTACCCACAAGATACAGTCAAACACCACAAAGGCGAGTTCATGTAACAAAGCCTTTGGAAGCCTCAAACAACACAGGTGGTCCTCTCAGGTTCGTGCTCTACACCATCCCTTCCCTTAGCCAAGGCGAAGTATGGGACCAACACACCGTTAGATGGGTATCGGCCACACCACCACGATACGCTCCCCGTACAATCACACAAACGGTGTAATTGACACCCTGAGGCTCCACAAGTGAGTCCTTAGCGACTTAGTCAACTAGGGCCGTCCCATTCCAGCCATGTGGTTGCAAGTATGACCCAGTTCAAAGGCTTGCAAGGTTAAGTCCTTAGAGTGACCAGGGCAAGACTACCCGAAGAACCAAATCAACATCCCCAATGCCACAAGCGGCCCACCTGATTACTCTTGCCACATGCCCCGGTCGAAAACTATTTATCAAAACCCCAGTTGATTACCAAGCACCACGTGCTATCAACATCACATGATACCTTTCCCAAAACAGGTTCAATATATCATTAAGTCAATATTAACATTTGATTGTTCAAAACCATGTCATGAGCACGAAAGTGTGTCTAAGCAAGATACTACAGCGGTCTAAACCCATGTTGGCAATTTAATAATGTCCAACTAGTAATCCACAACTAGGGTGACAAAGGGTCATGGCACATACTTAAGTAATCAAGGTGTCATACAAAGAAATTGGTATTTATCTAATCCCCATGTTTAAGCAAAGTATGTTTCTAATTGAACTAGCATGCAATAGTTTAAATCAAAATAGATTTCGAAATAGGATCAACATGGTCAAAGCACAACTTGCCTTCAAAAAGTACTTGCTCTTGGTCTTGAGTTGGATCCTGAGTCAATACTTCTCCTTCGAATCCTTCCGGCACTTCAACGTCTACTCGTAAAGCGTGCAAATAGCAAATACACAAATAAACAATAGGCAAAAACATCCCAAAACTCCAAATAAAATCCATAAACAGAGAGAACATAATTTTCTGGATTTTTAGAAACTGGAATCGTCAAATTTGGAGTTAAAACGCAAAAGTTATGATTTATTACAGTTTAAATAATCAATTAAATAATTTTACAGAGAAAAACTTTAGTCCAAAAATTAAATAAAATTCATATTTAGGTAGATCTCAATTTTATACAAATTTAGAAATTTGAATCACTCAAATCGGAGTTGAAACGCAAAAGTTATAAGCGTTTGAAGTTTGAATCTAAATTTGAATCAATATTTCGAATTAATAAATCATTTTCTTTTTCGGAAATTAATTATTGCGTCAGCATGGACACGTGGCAGCACTGGATTGGTCTGCTGACGTCAGCCGGTCCATGGACTTGGTCCACGCTCGGCTCGGGTCTACCGTGGACTCGGTCCACGACTCCACGTGAGACTGACATGTGGGCCCACTCGGGTGACGTCATCGCTGACGTCAGCGGGGCTCAGCCACGGTGGCGACATGTGGGACCCATCAGCGGCTTGGGCTCATCTTTGGCGCGGGCGCGGCTGACGCGTGGGCCCCCCCCTGAGACGCGGCCCCGCGTGTCAGAGACACGCGCTCACGCGCGAGTGTACGCAGCTAGAGTACACGTGGCGCTATCCTGGCCGTTGGTTTGAAATCCGACGGCTCGGATTGGATCTAGGCTCATGTGTTGGAGCGGACGTGGCCGATCGTGGGCCGTTGGATCTTAATCCAACGGTCCAGATCCGATCTGGGTTCCGAGGTTTTGGTTACACGTGGCTCACCTGGATCGTTGGATTTCGATCGGACGGTTGACGTGCTTCGGGTTGGCGATGGTGTTGCGGGCGGCGCTGCTCCGTCGGAGTCGGGAAGGTGACCTCCCACACGGCGTTTGAGGGCGTCTCGGCGTGGCGATTTGCTACTCCCAGACGCGCGCCTGCCCTTGCGGTCTCGGATCGGCCACCAACACGACGGAGAAGCGGTGGGCGCGGCGAACGACGCCAAAACCTAAATTAACCCTAATCAACTCCGGCGAGGAATCGTGAGCACGGAGGAGCTCTCCAGTGGCAGCGGCTAGGGCAAAAGGTGCGACGGTGGCGGTGATCTCGGCACGCACTCACGCCTTAAATCTGCGGCTCGGACGTCCGAGATGCGCCGCGGTTTCCATGGCGAGGCGATCGCGGCGAGTCCGGCTTCCGGACACGCAGCGAGGCGACGCGGCTCAATCCTAGCCGTCCACGCGGCACGACGGACGGCCACGATCGCACGGGCACGAACGGGTTCGACTCGGTCTCGACTAGGGGCGACGTGGCGCAATCACAACCGTTGGATCTTGATCCAACGGTCGCGTGGCTAGGGTTCGGGGCGAGCGGGTTCGGCTCGACCACGTGGCTCGGGTCGGACTCGAACTCGAGTCTGACTCGGGCTCGGTCGGATGAACAGTAACCGACCCGAGTTGATTTTCCAGCGATTTAATATTTAAAATAATTCCCAGTAATTCATTTAATTCATTAAAAATAGCAAATGACTCAGAAAAATTCCAGAAAAATTCTGGAAAATATTTTGGAACATTTTGGACTCAAATAAAATATTTCCAACAAAATTTTATTTGCAAAATTAAATTCTTTAATTATTTCAAAATGGAATAAATTCAAATAAATTCCAAATAAATCCAAATAAATTCCAGAAAATTCCAAAAATTCACCAAAGTGCCAAACCACACATGAATTTAAGGAAAGCAAAATTTTGGGGTGTTACAAGTTCCTAGCTGATTTAATAGTGAACAAAATGGAGGGGATTGAGGTTATTCTGGGGATGGATTGGCTATCCAAATACCAAGGATGCATCAATTGTGCACAAAGGTCTATCTCACTTACAAATGCAAGTGGCAAACAAGTTGTGTTTGCATCAAATCCAACTCTGCTCATCTCTATGCCTTGGGAGGTGAGCTACGTTTCGGGATAAGTGATGTACCCGTGGTATGTGACTACCCGGACATATTTTTAGGAGAATTACCAAGGATGCCACCTAACCAGGAGGTTGAGTTTGTCATTGAACTGCTGCCCAGAACGGCCTTGATATTGAAACGTTCGTACCGAATGCCTCCAAATGAGTTGGTTGAATTGAAGAAACAACTCATAGAGTTGCAAGAAAAGGGCTTCATTCAATCGAGCTCCTCACCTTGGGGATGTCCAGTGCTGTTTGTGAGGAAGAAGGATAATAACTTACGGATGTGTGTTGATTATTGTCCGTTGAATGAAGCCACGGTCAAGAACAAATTTCCACTTCCACAGATAGATAATTTGTTTGACCAAATGACTAGAGCCCGAATATTCTCCAAGATTGACTTGATATTGGGCTATCATCAAATTAAAATCAGATCAAAAGACATTCCAAAGACGGCTTTCCCTACTCGCTATGGTCTCTACGAGTTTACCGTCATGTCCTTTGGCTTAACCAATGCACCGGCTTACTTCATGAGTCTTATGAATTCAGTTTTCATGGAGTATCTCGATAAATTTGTTGTCATCTTCGAATTGTGTTGGAAAAACTGCGAGAGCACTGACTTTATGCAAAATTCAGCAAGTGTGAATTTTGGCTAAAGGAGGTTGCCTTCTTAGGCCACGTACTATCGGAAGGCAGAGTTGCGGTTGACCCAAACAATGTACAGTCTGTGCTTGATTGAGAATAGCCCAAGACCATCACAGAAGTTCGAAGTTTTCTCGGGCTTGCGGGTTATTACCGTCGATTCGTGGAGAACTTCTCCAAAATTGCAAAGCCACTGACCAAACTTTTGAAGGAGAAAAAGTTTGTATGGTTAGCGGAGTGTGAGGCGAGCTTCCAAATGTTGAAGGTTCACTTAACCACTGCACCAGTCTTAGTCCTACCTGATATTCATAAGGACTTCGACATATATTGCGATGCATCCCGCCTTGGGCTTGTTTGTGTACTTATGCAAGGAGGCCGAGTTGTGGCATATGCATCGAGGCAATTGAGACCTCATGAGATGAATTATCCCACTCATGACCTAGAGTTGGCAGCTGTAGTACATGCTCTAAAGATTTGGCAACATTACCTCATCGGTAATCGTTGCGAAATCTACACCAATCACAAGAGCCTGAAATATATCTTTACTCAAGATGATCTGAACTTGAGTCAAAGAAGGTGGCTTGAATTGATCAAAGACTATGATGTGGGACTTCATTATCATCCCGAAAAAGCCAATGTTGTTGCCAATGCTTTGAGACGAAAATCACAGTGCAATTGCATTTCAATGGGACCGAAATCGGAAGCCATGTGTGCCAAATTTCGGAAGCTCAGTTTAGAAGTGGTTAATGAGGGATTTCTCGCTGTCCTTGATGTTAAGTCTAATCTCTTGGACCAGATCAAGGAAGCTCAAAAGACGTACAAAGACATGGCATTCATCTGAGCCCAAATCAAGCAAGGCAAGGCCGATTGCTTCACCGAGGACCCACAAGGTGTCTTACGGTTCGGTAAACGGTTAGTGGTGCCAAATTGTAAAGAATTGAAGGCATCAATTCTCAATGAGGCTCACAACTCTTCATTCTCTATTCACCCTAGAAGTGTGAAGATGAACCAAGACCTTAAGCCAAGGTTTTGGTGGACCTGAATGAAGCAGAAGATTGCCCGATACATTGCCGAGTGCAATGTATGCCAACGAGTGAAGGCCGACGACCTACGACCAACGGGTACACTTCAGCTGCTGCCCATTCCCCTGTGAAAATGGGAGGAGATTGGCATGGATTTTTCATCACCGGCTTGCCCGTAACACCAAAAGGTGTTGATTCCATATGGGTAATCATCCACCGATTGACAAAAATCGCTCATTTTCTCCCCGTCAAGGTTAGAGATACAGTGAGCAAGTTGGTGGAGCTGTATCTTTCTCGAATCATACCTCTTCATGGTGTTCCAAGGAGGATTGTCTCAGATCGAGGTTCACAGTTTACCTCGCATTTTTTGCAATGTCTCCACAAGGCCATGGGAACCCAACTAACTTTCAGCACTGTGTATCATCCTCAGACCGATGGACAAACTGAAAGAGTGAACCAAATTCTTGAGGATATGCTCAGAGCATGTGCTCTTACATATGGAAAGAATTGGGAGAAATTCTTGCCATTTGCGGAGTTTTTCTACAATAATAGCTATCAAATTAGTCTCCAAATGTCTCCATTTGAGGCTCTTTATGGGATGCCTTGCAGGACTCAACTCAATTGGTCTCAGTCCGGAGAAAGACCCATCTTTGGCCCAGACTTGGTCACCAAAGCAGAAGAGCAAGTTCAGTTGATCCGAGAACGGTTACGGACAGCGTAGTCTCACCAAAAGAGCTATGCTGATCGTCGCTGTCGTGAACTCAGCTTTGAAGTAGATGATCATGTATATCTCAAAGTCACACCGCTGAAAGGTACTCATCGGTTCCACGTGAAGGGAAAGCTAGCCCCTCGCTACATAGGACCTTTCCGAGTTGTGGCAAGGCGAGGAGCTGTGTCATATCAATTGGAGCTTCCACCTTCACTTTCCGATGTGCATGATGTCTTTCATGTATCTCAACTGAAGAAATGTCTCTGTGTTCTGACGAAGTCACCAAGTTAGACACTCCTGAATTGCATCCCGATCTTTCTTACCAGGAGAGTCCAATTCGCATTCTTGATGAAAGGGAGCGTCACTCGGAATCACGCCACCAAGTTCGTCAAAGTTCAGTGGAGTAATATACTCCCGATGAATCTACTTGGGAGCGTGAAGATCATCTCCAAGCCGAATACCCCCACCTCTTCACTGAGAGAGCGGAATCTCAAGGTCGAGATTCTTTTTAAGGGGGTAGGTTCTGTGACAACCCCAAAAATTTCTTAAGTTATTAAGCCATGCATAATAAGTTCATGCCATTCATGGTTGCAATATAATCTTCATTGGTTTAAACCTTCACCAGTGATAGATTATTTTACTTGAATGAATATCAAATTCCTGCTAATCTAAAATCACTTATCATCTACACCAACACTTCTTTTGCCCATAATCAATGACATGTGGGCCATACTTGCATGAGAGAGAAGTGGACTGCACCTAGTCTTTTCTCACTCTCACCCACCTCCCACCTACTCTATGATATGTGGGACCTAGCCCCACATGTAAGCAATGAGTGGACAGCCACATAAAAGGGCTTCTCCACCTCTTTTTCTCCTCCAAGCCACCTCATTTCTTGCTCACTCTCATCTTGAAAACAGCAAGAAGAGCAAGCACGAAAACAGCCACACCCTTCTCCATTTCATTCACTCAAACTCACCCCAAAATTCAATTTGAGCTTGTGCATGTCCCACCAATTTGATCCTTAAATCAAGGGCTTCATTTTCATCCAAGTGGAATTTTCATACACCAAGTTTTGGGTAAGTTCTAACCCATTCTTCGTATTTTCCTTTTCTGAAATTTTGGTAACATAGAGCTCATTCATCTCCTCTCCATGAAATTCATCACCAAGTCTTGGATCGGATCGTGCATGTCGTGTTGGTAGCTTGAGGAGGAGGAGTCGACACTATTACAAGCTCAAGGAAGCAAAGGCATTGTCCCCGCGAGCGAGGAGGAGAAGTTGAAGTCAATACCGAGAAAAGCACCAAAGATCGTCTTCACAGCGTCATTCTTGACCCCTTCATCGAATCGAGCTGCACCACGAGAGCAAGTATTCTCTTGCTGTGGTAAGGCTCTACCCTAGCTCATTTTCCTATAGTGTATAAGCACACTATGCATTAGCCGTCTCAAAAACCCAAATCGAATCACTGTTCGACTATAAAAATCGGCACTACCATAGGGTTAAGTCTGGTAGTACCGCTACTCCGGTGCTACCGCTGTCATGCTGTCGGTACTACCACTCGCACAAAAACCTGCAAATACACCCCCTTCTGGAAAATAAGTACCGTGGCTTTATTGCCGGTAGTACCGCCGGGTTGGTACTACAGCTTGAAAAGGCCGGTACTGCCGCTCCACTAAAACCCAAAAAAACACACCCTTCTGTAAAATAACTACCGCCGTGTTGAGGCCAGTAGTACCACGTTTCCGACATTACCACACCCATGCCTTCGGTAGTACCGCCTGTGGTAGGAAACATCCAAAATGCATCGTTTCGAAATCCAACTCAAATCAAACCAATTCTTATGTGCATATTATGATTTAGTAGTACAAATCATGAGCATTTCATGTATGTTTGAGCACTCTTCAATAATGTTAATCATTTGAGTTCTTGCTGGTTTTTGTTTGAATTGGATCTTCTCGATAGGTGTTGACGCTTCGGAGGACACTCCCTAGTACGCCTACGTTTACGATATCAAGAACGAGCAGCAAGGCACTACTTATTCCTTGAGTATACTTGATCCTACTATTTGCAAATTATGTTTGAAGTTATTTTATCAACTGCATGCCTACTTTCAATTACAATTATGTTTGGGGGTAGAATGCTTAGCTATTGCCATGTTGTCATGTTGTCCCCTTGCCATGTTCCTTTCATATCCACTTGTCGCCTTAGGTGGTTTATTATTATGTATGGGTTCTTTGCAAACTGCTTAGCTG
This sequence comes from Rhipidocladum racemiflorum, assembly GCA_036346355.1. NCBI lineage: Eukaryota > Viridiplantae > Streptophyta > Magnoliopsida > Poales > Poaceae > Rhipidocladum > Rhipidocladum racemiflorum. Next base: position 63,788,002 of record CM070570.1, read on the forward strand.
TTCTTAGATATATCATCAGAAAAACGCGATAGATGGACTTAGTCCATCGGTCGCAATGATCAAGAATGATTATGTTGATGTTGGTTCAAATTGTGGTTAATGTGTAGTAAGGTTGGCTAAGGACCTTAAGGATTGAATCCTGGTGCCATCTCTTCAAGTAACTATCGTGCGAGCCACACGCCGTTTATGGGACCGGCTTAGCCAAGTACTTGTGTATGACTAGGGTGTTTAAACCACGTGAGTCCTCGGAATTTCTTGAGCTTAGTGGAGCGTCAAGGAATGTCCGCCGGAATTCCTTGAGCTTAGTGGAGCATCAAGGAATGTCCATTGGGATACCTCGAACTTTGTGGAGTGTCAGGGATGTCCAACAACGGGTGTACTTCTTGATCCACACACACAGAGCACCGGTCACGCGGGATCAAGGGTCACAGTCATCCGGGTGGTTTAGATACACTACCATGCATATTGTAAAATGGCCTTGTCATGTTTACCTCAGCCGGCACATCGAAGGAAATGTGCTAATAGCTTGGCTTACGAGTGTGGCGTGTCGTGTGGGTAAAGTCGTATCTCTACAGAGTTTAAACTATTCAAATAGCCACGTACATGGTCAAGGACGATGCTTGTTGTTGTTAGCCACCATACGAGTATTAAGGACTTGGTAAGAATGGGTTGGGTGTGGGAAAAACTTCACGGGTATTGGAGTACTCGTGTGCATAAGACAAATATGAGCGATGGAACTCATAGTTCAGAGAATGCTTGGAGGCATGAAGTGAACGTATGATGGCTGTGTTTATGATGATATTATACTATGTATTAGACTTTGAAAAGGTTTACTAAATGGCAAGTTTCAATCTATACATTACTATGTTTTTCCAAATGTTGCTTTATGCTGAAATTTACCTGTTTGCCTCCTCTTGTTGTAGCAACCGCATGTAGCTAGAACTTCACTGTCGGTGTATTTTACACCAGGGTGCACACTTCACCGTAGTAAGGGTGCAAGGTGGTCGCCAAATGACAGTGGCGTCTGTGCCACGCCAGCGGCGGTCAAGAAGATGGTCGCCAAATGACGGTGGCGACTAGGCCACGCCGGTAGCGGTCAGTGTGGTGGTCGCCCAGCGAACAGGTGGCATCCAGGCTACACCGCTGGCGCTCAGCTCCCGAGGCCACCTAGTGGTCTGTGCCACCACACAGAAGATCAAAAGCATTTAATGCGTATCGTGCGCATTAAATGGGGATAATGAAGGCCACAGTGTAAAGGCGCATGTTCCCAACACGCGCATTTATTACGGGTGACGTCACGGCGAAATCCCCCCTGGCGAGGCGGGAGGAGCCGGCAGGCACACGGGGCCTGAGGCCGGGGTGAAGTCGGCTATGTCAGAACATTAAGTGCGACTCAAGAATAGTGACAGGTGCATTAAATGCGGTATGGCAATGTAATGAGTGTGGTACACTGATGTAAGCTCCCATGCGCCCAGCCAGCCCAAGTATAAAAGGGAGCCGGGGTGCATGGGAGAAGTGGTTCGATCATTTTCAGTTGGATTATTTCGGTTCGGTTCGGTTCTTCAACCTCTGAAGAACCGTTCCGTCGGTGAGGATTGTCTCAGTTCCCCCCCAAGAACACAAGCAAGAACAGATAGATAGGATTAGGGCTATTACTCGTTAGGAGGGCCCGAACCTGGGTAAACCCAAGCGTCCCCTTGCAAGCTTCGCCATTATTTCCTCTTCTCCGTCTTTCGAGCGATCTCCACGAAAGCCCCTGTTCGAACTTCATATACACCCGATCCGGAGGGGTCTGTTGGCTCTTACGCCGACATTCACATTTACATATATATTATTGTGTGAGTACACTCTTTGTACTCAATTGGTTTGTCCACTTGCTGCAGGTAAGGATGAGGTGTTGCCTGGAGATTTTTACCGGGCAGATTTCAACGACGCTAGTGGCTAGATGCACATTCTTGCTTCCAGTTGGTTGCCTGAGGGTTTGGGGCATACCACGCTATCCTTTTGTTGTTGTTTTTTGTTTTTCGCTACCACTTTGATGTAATAACACTAAATATGTTGTTTTGCACAGTGGTCCTAACTTTTGTTATGTAATTATACTTATGCTTCCACTATTTATGTATGTGTTGTGATGCAAACTGTTGATCATCGTTGCGCATGTTGATTGCCATCCTAGGGCCAACAAGGGCACATATGCGGAGCACCCGAGGTTTCTTTGATTCACTTAAGTTGTACCACGCATTTGGGTGAATCAGCGGAGTCCTGGGGGTGGCTCCCCACAGTGCTTTCCTTTATATCATTCACTTTTGAAGTGATGTCAGTCTTGAGTCCCCTCAGAACTTGTAGAGGTCTCAAAATCGTCCATCAAGTTCATCTTTGCCTGAGTTGGATGGAGCAAAAATGGTTGTTAAAAATTTCAATGTAATGCAATACTACATATCCATCTTGTGCTTACACATACCAGCAATCTGGGAGATTATGGAATGAAACGAACAAGCCAAGTATTAGCACTGTGAGATGACCATGGATGCCGACGGCAGCGAGCTAGTGATGCCCATAGATTCCTACTGCCAGGCTGTTTGCCTGCCCCGATGCAATCCTCCGCCACTGCCAGTCACTACCCCAGCATGTCGTGTCGCCACCATGGAACCCGGACTTCTCCACGTGGTTGTGCGCTCATCGACGGTGGCCGTGGATTCGCCCCCTACTCATGCATGTTGTGTGATTGGTTCACAAATTATATATACACAGCAATCATAAATCCGAACAAGCAACTATGTATTGGTTCATACCCAGACATAGACACAGACGTGTGAATGGAGGCAGCCGACGATAGGACGACGGGAGGCAGCTTGATGTGCAGAGCGTCTGGCGGTAGAGAGGAGATTTGGGGGTGGCCGACCGGATCTGGACTGGAGATTTGGCGATTTGGGGATCTAGACTGGAGATTGGAGATGGGGGCAGTGGGGAGGCGATCGGGGATCTGGAAGGAGACGAGGGCGCGCGTCAATGGGGGTTGTAGGAGGCGAACAGGGCGCGCGCCACCGGGGGGAGGACTACAGGATGGGGCAGACTGGGGCCAATGAGGGCAGCGATGGGGGGAGGGCTACGGGACAAGGGCGGTGATGGGGGAAGGGCTATGGGACGAGGGCGGCGATGGGCGAATGAGGGCGCGCATCACCGGGGGAGTACTACGAGATGAGGGCGGCAGTGGGGAGAGACTGCCGATCTGGATCTGGAATGAGACGAGGGCGGCAAAGGGGAGTGAGGAGTTGGAAGGATCTACGGTCGAGGGCCTCTCCAAAATTTTACCGCCATGTTCTGAATTTTTACCGCCATGCATTTTTAATTTTTTTTATTGCCTTATTATCGATATGTTTGGAGGCAAGCATGACCAATTAGCCTCAATATCATCTAAGGGCAAAAGAAGCTGCCTCAAATTTGGATGATTTGCCTCATATTAGAGTACGGTCCTGAGGCAAATGATGTTTGCCTCAGAATAGTATTCGGAGGCTAACACTTTGCCTCAAAATATAATTTTGAGACAAACAACTATCATGAGTCTCGGAAACTTTGCCTCCAAATCCTTACCATCTTGTAGTGGCACTTTTATCCTCATCCAATCCCCACTATTTCCTAGCCAAATCCCCTCTTATCCCGGATGAAATATCCATTTTTTTCATTTTGAATGCAATCTTATCCGAGTTGGATTTCATCTCTTCGGAGCCTCCCTGCGCCTATTTAAGGTGAGCACCGAGACCGTCACTCATGGCTCAACCCATTCCTCCACTCGTACCCCGCTTTTGTGCTCTCGTTTGCCCAGAATGCCAAGATGTCCCGAAGCTATCCATGACGTCGGTCGACGTGCCCTTGCAACCTCCCCAATGCCTCAAAGTTCCTCTTCCTGAACCATCTGTGTCATGTCGTGTTCCACCTCATTGCGAAGGTAACCCCTCAATCAATTTCAAGTTTCCCGCATCATGTGCGATGAATTTCGCGTTCTTTTGTCACCGACCGAATGCCGTTGTCGACGTTCGTCGCGCCGCCACACCACAGTCCATGCCTCTCCGGCATTACCATGGCCGCCATTGATTTCATCGCATCACTAGCTTTCCCGTGCTCCTCTTGGTCCTGCAGGAACCTCGCCCTAACCCTTGGCCTTATGCGCATGCTTCACTACCATGGTTGCCTGCTTGTGCATTATGTATTGCCGTGCACAGCAAGTATCCAGTGAAAAGGAAAAAAAAAGAAAATAAAAAATTTGAAATTTGAAATTCTGGTGTTGATATCAGCATGAGGCAATAAATTTATTTTCTTAAGAAAAATAACTACAAAAAATTCAAAAATATATTTCTCTTTTTCTTTAATTTACATCTTCTGGAAGCCCATTCTCTTTTATACGAACTCCGATTGAGCCCTTTCAAATTTATAAATTTATCTAAAATCAAACTCTTCATTTTAGAACCACTATTTTCAATTTGGAGTTCCTTTGAGTCTCTTTTTGTTGTTTATTTGTATTTTCCATTTTCTTTTCGGTAGATGTTGATCCCCACGGAGTGAATGAAGGAGGTGAAGATCAAGACTCAGCAATAGTGTTTGAACAAGACAAGTCATAATCTTTGATCATGTTGAACCCATGTTTGCAAAAGTATTTTGTTTCATATGAATTGCATGTTACTTTTTACAAATGTTATTTGCTGGGAATAGCTAAATACCTAATTGTCATTATGCCACCTGGATTATTGAATACCCTATATCCATTGTCACACTAGGTTGGGACATTAATAGTTGGACATAATTGAAATACCAATATTGGGTTATCGTAGTTATGCTTAGACATGCTTAGTTGTACGATGGACTCATATCATGTGATGAATTATGATAAACTTGATTTAATGAGACATAGAATTGTGGCGAATAGTCATTGATGTAAAATTTATTGTGCTATGGCAAGGTGTGTTATTGGTCTTGGTTATACAAAATAGTTTTCACTTGAGAAGTGATCGTGCAGTAAAGGAGGTGATGTTAGCATATTTGGGTTGTGGATGTCTCGTCCGAGTCTAATTAAGGATTTAATCTTGTGCACCATTGAACTGGACCTAAACGTACAACCATATATCTTGTATGGGATGGACTAGCCTGATTAATTTGTATTGTCTAACTTGAGTACTGCCATTGGTGGTGTGGGTTCCGAGATGGACGGGTAGATTCACATGGCTTAAGAGGGGCCCCGAGAGGTGAAACCTTAGCAGACAATACTAAGTTTAGACAACGTATTGTACAGGCTTTGTTATGATCTCTCTACCGCATACCAAAGGAAGTGTGTTAATAGTTTGGCAACAAAAGATGATCATATTTTGTGGGTAAAGCTATACAACCTCTGCATAAGTGTCAAAACTATTTGAATAACCGTGTCCACAATCATGAACATGCCTTGAAATTTCACGTAAGATATAGAGTTTTCATTAAAAATTTTGGAATGTGGAATTGTGGGAGAGTGAACTGGGAGAGTTCACTAGAGATTTTGTTGTCTAAATATTAGCACGGATGAGTTCAGTGGTTTGATGATGTTTTTGGATAGTGCTGGGTGAAGTCTCGTATTGTGTTGTCTACTATTGGTTTACTAGTTAATTATTATATTTTTTTGTCAAATATGTTTTGAATCTATTTATTGTATTTAAATTCAAGTTATTGTTTTATGCAAAAAAAAAACTATATGACTATTCTATTCTTTGTCAAGCCTTGCACGAATATATTTGCATTATTTCCCTGCTCACGACATATGCCCCTTGTTGATTAGTTGCTGAGGAAAGACCAGTAAATACATAGTTATGCCCTTGTTGATAAGTTGCTGACCAGTAAATACATATTTATACGATGAGTATTATAGAGACTTCGTGAACTAAAAGTATGTTTCCTCAAATGATCGTCTGTAGCATATCGAATGATCCAATTTATATTATTTCCACGGCAATAGCTTATTTATTTCTGAAGTCCTTAAGCATAGTTGTGTAAACCTTGACTAGAAGGTCTATTGTTATTATTTAATAATAATTTTCTATTTTCTTAGTTAATTTGTTTAGTGGAATAGTATCTCATCTATATTGCCATTATGTGCACTAACATAATCCTAAACTGGTGCAAAATACACAAATAGTTTCGGATTTGGTAATCCGGGTCGCGACAAAAAATCATCCTTTAGAAATGTGCATAAACGAGAGTAACTCATCTCTCCATGCTTTGTTTTTCCTTTAACCTGCCAGTATGAACGGCCTACAGCACTGAGCATACATACATTATTAAATATTTTCCAGCAATCCGAACGCCAGAGTGTAGCATGAATGATTCAAGCACAAAAAACCCACGAGGTCATTATCACACAACGTCTCCAAGATGGAAGACAGCAGCGTAAACCAGTACAATATATTGACCGCAACAAGCACAGTATTACCCTTCAACCGTACTTGAACTGAGCAATGGATGCAGAACAAGATATATATCATGACAGTTTTTATCAGGGTTCCACCATACCACGCAAATATCAACGCTGTTCCCCCTCCAACTCCAGGTAACGCATCCTCTGAGCCACTCCAAAATACTTCAGTTTCAGTCAGTATAGGTCCAGATTCAGCATGGCATAAAGAAGGATGCTGCGCTTGCGCAAATGTAAGCGCATATGAATTAAGAATACTTACACACCTGACGTATCCATAAGTCACACACGATATGATAGTAAATTAGATGCCATCGTCTCTTGCTTTCAGAAACCACATTATGATTGACCAGCCAAGGACTCAATCAGAAGCTGGTAGCCCTCAGGTATTTTGCTTTGGTTTTTTACGCACGCTACGAGGGCAGGAACATCTGCTTTTACATCTAGGTAACTAGCGACCTGGAGAAGCAAGTGGAAGTCAGAGATCCGCTTAAGAAATGGTAGATGTTTCGCACGCTCCAGGTGGCCCCTAAGTGCGCTCATTGGTATAGGATTTCCACGGTTCTCTATAGGAAAGCCCGTTGAGAGTGGACCCTGTATACACAAAGGAGGCACAAGGTTAGTGAATCTAAAGGAGTAAAAAGTAGATGTGCAATCAACTGAAAACGAAAAAGATCCAATCTCTCTTCCATGGGTGGAATTATGTCGATGGTCCAACACTCGTAATACTAGTAAAAATATCTCCAACAGGCGCTTACAGATTGCTATAATCTAGCACCTAATCAATAATCTTTTGGGCTTCTCAAGAAGTATGCGAGAACTGCACTAGTGCATTAACTTTTTTTGGGAGAGGCAATAACTAGTTATTGTAAATCTTAGAAGAACAATAACCACCATATTAGAACATCAATCATCCTGCAATCGGGGAAAATTGATCAGTAACACTAGTAGGAAAGTAATATCAGTGTCACTGACAAATAGCCTCTAGGCCCCACTTGTCAGCCTCACAATGGATGCTATCTTCCAATTTGCAATTTTTGCATTGTTACTGATCTAATTTTCTCTAGAATGAAAGGAGGATGTCCAAATTTAGAAGAAAAAAAAAGGATATCTAAAGAAACAAATTCATAGTTTCACCGTCTATAATTTCCAATGCCAAAAATGTGATATTTGTAATGTCCAATTAACTAACCATGTGCAACTGCTTGATTAAATTGAAATATACAGAAAGGGATGCTTTTTTCCTTGATCGTAGTGTGAGAATTATAAGTCTTTTCATTTGCAAATAAAAGATAAGGAATTCACTCCCAATGAAGAGTGTTTACCGAGTTTAAATATAATTTGACATATGAATTAACATAGTTTAGAACTTGATGCTAAGTAAAGATCAAAAAAATGTGTTACGTGAAGTTCATGTGAATCCAATATTTCGATTCTTTACTTCATTATTAAAAATTCCAGTTGGAGACCGGGCAGGCGGGCATATCTTTTAGACATAATCTAAAAAAAAAAAGACTACAAAGGATAAGGCGAAATTCGCATCTAGGTTTTCTTGCAAGCTTTGGTTGGTCTTATTTGGTTTCTTTCCACCGAAGGTAAGGGAATCACACATTGGATAAAAAGTTAAGATTTTAGAGCTTTTAAAAGGTAGATCCCTTAAGATGGAGATTCTGATATTCTTTTTAAAGGTAGATCCATAGAATATTTGAGAAAAGAAAACTTTAAAACATTCTAGGTCGTAGATGACAATTTGTGATTGTTAGCTGATACAATCTCATAACTTTACCCTCATTACACTTCCATCACCTTTTCTCTTAAAACACAACTACATCAACGAAATCGTTTGTTGTTATGGCCTATAAATTCCAAATTTTGTTGACTCCTAACATTCATATACAGCATGGCAGACCCCTCCCCCAAGTCCCTTCCCTACAAAAGAAATGTTTCTACAATGAATGTCACACGCTCAAACTACAAATCCTTGTTATTTCACTAACTACAAAAGTTGTGAGTTTCACCCACTAACCAAGTTGCATCCTAAGCACTAAACATCAGCCTTAGATTCTGACACTCAGAAATAAATTAAATATGATCACATCTGATCCAGGCCACAATTGCATAGTTGGTAATAACCACAAACACCAAGATCTGTCGTTCACCGAATCATACACATCTTAATCTGCTCTATGGACTAGGTTGCATCACTTCAAGCATCACATTGAAATAAGAGTATAAGACATTCTTTTGTTTTTAATATTATAGTATGTCCAATTACTGTTTCATCAAAAGATAATGATTGAGACTAAATTCTAATTCTTAACAGAAACTACGAATTATTGTGGTCAACTGTTTCCTAAGACAGGGGGAAAAATGCATATCCCGCCTTACAACTAAACATTCGATTTGTCAACACATCGCAGGCATCATTTTTATTAAGATTGCATGTTGTACTTAACAGGAAGCATACTGACTTTGCAGGAAAGAAAGAACTCATGAATTAACCAATTGCATGTAAATCATTCCCTCATATTAACATCAAGGCCCTGAGTTTGCCCTTGATTTGTACAGATTTACATGTAACTCATCCTGCACATCTACTATGTTCACTAACTCTTTAAGTTTCATGGCATCCAATTCAAGCGCATATCGACTTGGTTCACTTAAAAGGATCAGTTTCGCCACTAAATTCAACAATACACCATCAAACAAATTATAGCTATCTGCTCTGATCACCTAAACATCCAAACAATTCGCCTAGTTCAACAAACTACATCCAATTAAAGCCGTGTATGTCCTATGATCACCTACGGATTGCCTTTTTTTATAGCCAACTTAATCCAACAAACCATAATTGATAAGTCTATGGCTATCCAATTGAAGAAAAAAGCATACCTGGTGATCAGAGATCTTGACGGGCACGAGGAAGAAGTCATTGTCCACCTCCATAGTATCCTTTCCCCCTGCCACCACCTCCTTCCGCATCTTGGACAGCCGGGGATCGTCAGTGTCCCCAACCTCTGTTTCCAGCACACCGTCCTTAAACAGCTTCACACAAATCTCACTCATCTGGAACGCCTCAAAGTGCACATCCCCGGAGCCGTCATCCCCCACCTCCAGCTTCACCACAGCGGTGACCCACTCCCGGATCCCACCCTCCGCCTGCAGCTCGGCGGCCTGAACCACCTCCCGGTTCGACATGGTGTACTCGCCCGTCTCACTCGCCTTCCTCCCGACGGCCTGTGTGAAAACCAACCCCACCCGACGCATCCCAAGCCCCAGGGCGATGGCATCGACGCGGGCCTCCTCGTCGGCGTCCCGCATCAGCTGGACCACGTCCTCTGCGCCATGCTGCGGCGGCTCGTAGATGAAGTCGACGAACACCTCCTTGGTCTCGGCGTCGACGCGGCCGTAGAGAAAGCCCGCCCGCTTGACGGCGAAGGCGAGCGCCTCGGCGACGTAGAGCTGGAAGGCGTTGGCAGCTTCTCGGTCGAAGGAGGCCGCGGCGCAGAGCGGCGCCTCCTGGCGGGTGACGCGGATCTGGCGCGCGATGAGGTCGTCCATGGTCATCTTCTTGCCGAAGGAGCCGGCGGGGCAGAGTCCCTTGGGCGGCGGCGGCTGGGAGGAGCGCGCGTCGGGCGGGTAGGAGAGGTAGACGAAGGAGCCGTTGGCGAGGTTCAGGGTGGCCAACCGAGCTGCCGGGTCGGAAAGCAGCCGCGGCGGGGCAGCGGCGGTGGCGGCCGGGGGCAAGAGTAGGGCTGGGTCGAGGGAGAGGCGCTGGAGCGGGACGGGCACGGTGACGCGCGCCGCGATGAGGCGCTGCAGGTCGCCGACCGTGGCGGAGGCCGCCTCCGGCACCGTGATGCGGTCCGTACCGTCGCGGCTGCGGATGCGGAGGATCATCGCGGCGGCCGTTGGGTTGGTCTGCGGTTCGGTTCTTGGCTTCGGCGATGGGCTTTGTGGGGGATTCCGTGGGAGTTTGGTGCGGGGATTTATACAGTTCGAGTAGGGGTGGGGTGCGGCGAATCTAGAGGTGGGCGTCGTGTCGCGTCTACCGGCTGGTCTGCGCTCATCGTCTTGGGTTGAAACTGCCGCCACGACGACCCATCGTCGTCTTGCGGCCGACTCACTTTGGCGAGCCCAAGCCCGACCCATTTGCGCCGTGCTCGCTTCGTCTTGTGCGCTACCCAAGCCCGACCCATTTTTACTATTGTGACGAACAAAGAAATAAAACAAATCACTACTACTAAACTACCTATTTTAATTACATAAGAGACTAATCACATCAACAAAATGTCAAACATAAATGCAATGCTTGAAGATGCCCTGAATCAACAATATCTGCCAACTTTTAAGCCTTAATCCGTGATTTCGTGCCGTTCGCGCTGCCGCAGACGAGTCCGCCCTAAATCGTGCCGCGTGTGCCGCCCGTCGTGCAGTTCCGGACCGGCACGGCAGTCTCTGATTGCGTCTGCGGCCGGCCGGCCCGGAATCGCGTGCCATCGTGCTTCGGCCGGCCCAAAAGAGCCCGGCCCAAGTGCCCACCTCTAGGCGAATCTGTGTGGGAGGAGGAAGCGAAGGAGGAGGCGGCGGAGGGGGCCTCGCTCTCGAGTCACTATGGGAGGCTACACCTGGCCTCTGATCTGTTCACGATGCCAAAGGTTGGGTTTTTGTCTCTGATCGATGCGGTTCCTCGTTAAAACATGACATTCGGATGCAGGATAAAATTGACTGACTTTAATTTCCACTGTGTCAATAAACGCGGTGTTTGGATCTGTATATATATTTTTGCTGACGAAAATATTTTCTCCGAAAAAAACGAAAAAAAAAAACTGGACGTACTGACTTTAATTTCCACTATGTCAATAAATGTGGTGCTTGGATCTGTATATATATTTTTGCTGACGAAAATATTTTCTCCGAAAAAAAGAAAAAAAACTGGACGTAAAGAATGGTGGCCCGTTTGTAATTTTTTGGACCTGGCCGCTATCTCGAAAAATTAGAAAAGGGTTCGTTCGTGATTTGTATTTAATGGGAGGTTTTTCCCGTAAAGTAGCGAACGGGGGACCTAAACGCAATCCGCAATTGATTTTCTTGCCCTCATAAAAAATCGTGAAGAACCTTTTTGTAATTCGGAAGGATCTATACGTGATTTAAAGAAATGAAGGGGCTTTTTCGCAAATTCGCGGGGATGACAGGTGGACACTGCCGGAGGTCTTGAAACCTCCGGATTGTAATGAAGGGATAATGTGTTCTTCTTCGCATTGTTTTGTTTCAAAACTGAAACATACAACTAAATTGCGAGAGTTTTTTTAATAGATTTGGCAACATTGATCTAATATCATTCATACACAGTGAGTAACTATGAAAAGAACATAATGTTCACAAAAATAGGTGTTAATTCACAAAAATAGGTGTTAATACATTATAGTTAGAGTTTACATTGTAGGGTTTAATAATAACAAATAAAGTAGTAGGAAACAAAAACTAACTTCATATGATCCCATCAATATGCCATAGATAATTGACTGAGAGCAAGACCTAATTCCAATATCATTGTAATCTCTACTATTATAAAGCAGCAGTTGGTGGCAGTGGTGAGTTCTACCCACGTCATTAATTGCCCTGCTTAATTGCCCTACTTAATTGCTCTGCTTAATTGCCCTACGCAAAAAACGAAGCGTTGCTTTAATTAGCTAGCTTTCGCAAGAAACGAAGCGTTAAAGATAGATGTTTGATCTTGTGAAATATTTTTTTTATTTTTTTAATCTTTATTTTTCGTTATCAATTTTGTTTTTCGTAGCAAGGCACGGGCATGTAACTAGTACTCCTCATACAGGGGTGTACTCTTCTCCAGCAACTTAGCGATTTTCATATCGCGTGGGTGAGTAGTACATTGAGTATTCAGCAAGCAAGTCATGAACACATAATGCAATATATAGACATGTAAAAGATCTATTACAATGAATATATAATATCCTATAAAGAAGATGACAAAAAATGGATATAATTGAAGTACCTAGAGAATATTTCAGTACTTTATAATTTCTAAATTAGTAAAGGCAAAATTTAACAATCTCAAAGCTAGCTTGTGGCCGGATGGCTAGACGTATAGGTGTGCATATAGCCCACCAAAGTTCAGGCTCTAGTTTTGGCGCTGGTATCCACTAAATTTCTAAATATATTGTTGTAAATATTACGGTATTAGCAAATTTATCATGATAATTATTCTAAGCATAATAAATAACCATGAATTAACATTGTTAATGAAGCATAAGCATAAATACCAAAATAATATATTTGACCATACCAAAGCAAGCATGCTCATAATCAAGTATTTAAGCAAATGCATAACAACGAACGGTAAATGAGACATACAACTAGCAATAATGCTCAAGTTAAATTTAGACTGTTCTCGGATGTCGGGTTGCCTTAAAAAGGCCATCCTCGCCACTAGGGACAAATTCACAGACTTATTTGTGACAACCTTATCTAAATTCAAAATAATTATCAGTTTTCAAAACTTGACTATTTTAGAAACCTAAACAATTGATTATCTCCAAGAAATATACAAATGACAATAAAACATCCTACTTGAAAGCTTACTGAAATCACAAGAGAAGCTTACTAAGCTAATACAAGAGCTATCTGAGCAACAAAACAAGCAGGAAAAGCTAGTAGGAGTAGGAAAATAGCAAGCTATTGAATTACAGCATAGCATAAGCGAGATAATATCAATTGAACTTGTGAAATCATGTGCTGAAAAATTGGCTTTGAACTGAAAAAATAACTTAGATTTGAATTTGCAAAATGTGTTTGTTCATGTGTTTTGACAATTTGACAAGAAACAGTAAGTTACGCATTAGCGCCGGACAAAGTTCTCAAGAAACAGTAAGTTTTCCATCTGCGACGGACAGTGTTTTTGGGGTCCGTTGTGAACATGTTTTTGAGCCCATGACCGAAGTCATTTTCACATGTACAACGGACAGTTTTTCTTGGTCCGTTGTGAACAAGCTTTTTCGGTTTGGATAATTTCTTGGAACCAAGATTTTCACATGTACAACGGACTAATTCTTTTTGTCCGTCGTGAATGGACTTTTTCTAGGGTTTTACTTTTGTGAAACCGAGCGTGGCACGTTTGCGCGGACAAGCTTCGGGTCCGTTGTGAACTTGTTTTGAGCTTATGACCAAAGCCATTTTTAGATGTACAACGGACCAACTTTGTTTGTCCGTTGTGAGAACGTGTTTTTTCGCGTTTGGTTGGCTTCTTGGAACAGAAACTTTTCCTTATACAACGGACCAACTTTGTTTGTCCGTCGTGAATGCGCCGCTCAATTAGGGTTTTGAGCGATTTGGATTTGAATTTTGAATGTGAATTCGAAATTTGTAATGATTTCATGATGCTTCTTTTGAAGTGGACTTTATGCAATGCTCATGTGAGTAGTTGCATGGATTGACATTGAGTCAAGTCGTGGACTTGTGCTCGGATTTGTTTTGTGGTTTGTTCATGTGCGTATTGCTCGAAGACGAATGTGGTCGATGACGGACCGAACTAGGTTCATGGAGGAACCGAGGTTCGAGACTAGGTTCAGGAGGAACTAAGGTCTTGGTGGTCAAGGATGTCATGCGGGGCGTTCGGGCTAAGAGAATGGTGCACATGAAGAATGGTTAGTCACGTGAGAATGGCGAGGAGGTCATTCGCGTGCAAAGTGTTAGTCACGTGAGTATGGCGGTGGCCATACGGCGTGCAAAGTGTTAGTCACGTGAGTATGGTAGGGTTGCCATACGGCGTGCAAGAGTTGTACTCGGCCTGGTTGGACCAAGTAGAGTTGTGTTGGATACGGATTCCTTCTAGGGAATAGGAATCGTATTCAGAACTCTTTGTGGGTTGGTGCTTTAAATAGGTGGGGGGTCTCCTGTTGAAAGGCACCAAGTAGAGCTGAGCGCATCAAGCTTTGAGCTTGGTTTTAGGGTTTGTACTCTTTTGATGAGAGTATTTTAGACAAGAAATAAAGATCAATTCTTCCAAGATTTTTGCGTGCTACAAGTAACCACGTCGCTCTGATTTTCTGTTTTGGTTCTTGTTTGCATGCTTGTTCTAGTTCTAGATTGGTTTTTGTTCTTCGAGTTTTATCTTGATTTGATCCATCAAAAACCTCTCTAGGATATTGATCTAGTGTTTCTCAAAGTCTAGTTGATCAATCTTTTGTCGTTCTTGTTTAATCTTGAAGTTTTGATTAGTTTGATTCTCGTCAAGTTCTGGATCAGCAAGCTTGCGAAGCTTATAACTTTTGATCCGTAAGTCCGATCGAGCTGATTCTTTTTGGGTTCGATTCGTATTGGAATCTAGTTTCTTGTGTCCAAATTTCAGATCGTTTCGACGGTTGGATCTCCGGGAATTCTCGTTTTACCAAACCTCTGTCATTCTGTTTTTGTCGAAAACGAGGCAATTATTTGGTTCTGTTTTGGGGTGAACTTTTAATAGGTCAAGAATTTGGTTTTAGCTTCCGCACAATCATTCACCCCCCCCCTCTGATTGCTATATTCGTATACTTCGATCCTACAAGTGGTATCAGAGCAAGGTTTTTCTAATCTATCTTAATCGGTGATTAGATCAATGGATCATTATTCGACAAAACCTTGTGTGTTCAATGGTGTTGATTTTCAGTTTTGGAAGGCCAAGATGGAGGCGTTCATCCAAGCTCAGGGATTCGCAATTTGGGAGAAGGTCTACAAGCCATATGAAGTCCCTGCAAACGACAACGTCAACGACACCAATCGCACACATGTTGAAGCAAACAAAGAAGGCGCGCAACTTGATCATCCAAGGCTTGGGACGTAGCGACTTCGATCGTGTGATTCATCTTCGATCCGCATATGAGGTATGGAAATCTCTTTGTGATTACCATGAGGGTTCTAACACTATTAAAGAGGTTCGTCAAGATCTTTACAAAAAGAATACATGCGATTTGAGATGAAACCGGTGAGTCGCTAGATGACTTCTTTGCACGTTTCAATAAAATTCTTAGTAATCTTCGTCTTTGTTGGAGTTAGCTTTGATGATGCCGCTAATGCTAGACAATTGCTTGGTGCATTAGACATGTCTATTTGGGAGATGAAAGTTACATCCATTAGAGAATCCTTTGTCATGAGTACACTTACTTTAGATGTTCTTTATTCTAAGTTGAAAACTCATGAATTAGATGTTTTTGCTAGAAAGAATGATCATAAATCAATTGCTTTAACATCTCAATCTAACATATCTCATAATGGTGCTGCTTCAAGTTTTGCTCTATCTTTCTTGTCTTCACTAACCGATGAACAGATTGAGCAATTTCCGGAAGAAGACTTGTCACTACTCTCTTCTCGCTTTAACAAAGCTTTGCAAAATGTGATAAAGAGAAAGAGAGGTGGTGGTGATCCTCCAAGATGCTATGAGTGTGGTGATCTCGACCATATTCGGCCCAAACTGTCCCAAAACGTGCTAGTACAGCATCTAGGGAGGAGAAGGACAACGACAGAAGAAAAGAGAAGAAGAAGTTCTCTCCAAGTGATAGAAAGAAGAAGAACTTCATCAAGCGCAAAGTTGTCCATCGAGTTCTTTCCGCTCTTGAACAAGTCAATTTGAAGCGATGTGAATTCGGAGAGCAATGAGGATGATGCAACTCCAAGCAAGCATGAGTTGACGGGGTTGTGTCTCATGGCCAAAAGCGGCGACACTTCACCGAGGGCGATCATGACGACTTCAATGAGGTAGATCCTTCTTACGATGAATTAGCTATTCTTTGTTGCTCGTCTTGGTAAATTGCTTGATAAACGTGATAAGAAAATTAAGAAACATGATTTTGTTGTGGAGTCATTGAATGCTGAAATTGCTAGACTTAAAACCTTGATTCTGATGATGATGCTTGCAAATCATGTGACTTAATTTACAATGAGCTTACTTTGCTTAGGAAAGAACATGCTCTTCTGTTGCATCTAAATGAGAAAAATGATAAACATGTTAAACATGCTAGCTGTTCCACTGATGATTTGCATGGTTTAACTTCTTGTTCTAAATGCTTAACTCTTGAATTAAAATTGAAAGATGCAAATGCTAGGATTTCTCAATTGACTGATAATCTGCTTACACATGAGGTTCTTTCATGCTCTACTTGTCGTGAAATGTAAAAGAGAAGGTTGATAATCTTTGCAATAATTGTTTAACTCTTGCCAAGAAAGTTGATTATTTGCAAAGTTCTTTGGAACGATTCACTAATGGCAAGAAAAGATTAAACATGATTTTGGATCAATCTAAGGTTAGCTCAAACAAGAAAGGTTTAGGTTTTGATCTTCATGCTTCATATGAAACTAAACCTCGCTCTGTTATTTATGCTCCTTGCAATGACAAACTTGAGATTTCAAATGAGCCTAAGAAAATTGTCTTCAAATCAGCTGGCCTTTTATCTTCTACTATGATGAATGCAAATGTTGCTTCTACTGTTAAAGCAAAACATAATGTTAAGTACACTTGCACTCATTGTGGTAGAGATGGACATTTAGTAGATTTTTGCTTTAGACTAGCCAAACAACAAAAGAAAGAAAAACTAAGGCTAGGTCTAATTTCGTAAAGACACGCTTTGTTTCTCATTATGTGCCTAGGGTGATGCAAACACCTTTTGTTGGTAAGAACACGGAAAAGACAAATCTATCTTTGTGCATAAGAATGCTCGTGTTATGCCCATCTTGTTGTGCGTCGTGTGTCTCAAGATCGATTCCTAAACATCTTATTTCTAACCCGATCGAGACCTCGACACTTTCTCGCTTCTATGTAGGCTTCTCACGAGGAGGAGAACATGTGGCTAGTGAATTTCGGATGCTCACTTCATATGTTCGGTGATAAGATTTGGTTCTCCTTCACTCGTGCATCTCATGTCGAAAGTGTTGCCTTTGGAGATGCTTCTTCCACTTCTGTTTTTAAAAGGCACTAGTTCAAATGATGCGGTACAAGTGCATATGTTCGGGGAGAGTGTCTTTGTTCATAAAGATGATGATAATCTTTGTTGAGGACGAGATAATTAGAGGTTTACATGAGAGACTCTTCCCACGTGCTAGTGTGTGCTTGTTTTCAAGCTTCCCACGTCGGCCACATCGACAAGCTATCAAAAGGATTTTCAGGTATCTTCATAGAACTCAAGATTTTGGCATTTGGCTTTCTGCTTCCTCATGGATTAGTTTAAGAGCTTTTTCTGATGTTGACTTTGGAGGATGTTGATTTGATTTGGTTCGTGCCACCTCTTGAGTAATCCCTTTTCTTGAGCATATTGATATTGGATTTCACTTTCTTAAAGATCATGTTGAAAAAGAAAAATTGTGCTTCACCATGTGGATCTTGAACATCAATTGGCAGACATTTTCACAAAACATTTGTCTTCTTCGTTTTGCTTTTATTCGGGAGAACTTGGAATTGTTCATCCAATGGGATTGTTTTGAGGGAGTTTCTTTGCCAAGTTCTTTCACTTAATGAGCTCACTTTATCATATTTCTTTATATGTTATGTAATTGAGCTAATATATGATAATCTAATTATCTCACTTGAACTAAAAATGACATTGCGGAATTCCACTGGGTGATTACCTATAGCTAAATACTCTGTGATATCTTACTCTTCTAGGCTTGATATTGAATCCTCTTGACAAATTTGGGCTATGAAGCAAGTGTGGTTTCAACTTTACTCTTTCATAAGACCTTTTAATCACTTTTGCATGTTTATAATCAAAGAAAAATGAAAAGAAAAGGGAATCAATAAAAAGGGTTGTTAAAAGCAAAAAACCTCAAGTTATGTGCTTGAGGTGCTTTCCTAAAAGATAAGATGTATGCTTCAAGCATGCCATTCCCTCAAAGATAAGATGTATGCTTCAAGCATGCCACTCCTAGAAAATAAAAGAAGTATGCTTCAAGCATGCCACATGCAACTTATTGTTTAAAGATTAAATTGGTCTACTAGATTGGAGTTGAAACTACTTGCTCGCCCTAAGTTGTTAGTTGCTTCAATTTTTAAAGTCTTGCTTTTTCTGCTAAGATCTTGCTTAGTACTTGGCTATAGTTGACTAAATTGAGGTTGAGATGCATGTCATTCCCTAACTTGTTAAAATCACATCAAGATCATGTATTTTGCATATTATGTGATATATAAGGTTATATGATCGAATGAGCTCATCTTTTCCTATCTTGGCACTCCCTTGTTTCTCTTTGTGAAATCATTGTTTTAAGAAAAATTTTGAATCTGTTCTCTCTCTTGTACTCTTGATGAATCCATTGTCAAAGGGGGAGAAATTTGGGAATCGTTGAAAAGTTTAAGGAAAAAGGGGGAGAAGAAAAAGGGGGAGTTGTGTTTGGAAATTTGAGAATTTTGGGAGAAGTTTGGAGAATTTTGAAATTTTTGGGCACATTGCACATTCACACACATGTTCCTTCTCAGGGGGAGATTTTGTTTTGCATTTTGGTCAAAGAGGGATTTCTGTGTTTTCTTACTTTGGTCTTTGATCCTTTGGATTTCAAAATCTTTTGTAAAGTGAATGCCAAATGATTCAATTCTAAGTGGTGTTGCCAATGTTTTCATCAAGGGGGAGATTGTGAAATCATGTGCTGAAAAATTGGCTTTGAACTGAAAAATTAACTTAGATTTGAATTTGCAAAATGTGTTTGTTCATGTGTTTTGACAATTTGACAAGAAACTTGATGAGATTACGATTAGCGCAGGACAAAGTTCTCAAGAAACAAGAAGTTTTCCATCTGCGGCCAGACGGTGTTTTTGGGGTCCGTTGTGAACATGTTTTTGAGCCCATGGCCAAGTCATTTTCACATGTACAACTGACGCTTTTTCTTGGTCCGTTGTGAACAAGCTTTTCCGGTTTGGATAATTTCTTGGAACCAAGATTTTCACATGTACAACGGACTAATTCTTTTTGTCCGTCGTGAATGGACTTTTTCTAGGGTTTTACTTTTGTGAAACCGAGCGTGGCACGCTTGTAGGACAAGCTTCGGGTCCGTTGTGAACTTGTTTTGAGCTTATGACCAGAAGCCATTTTTGCATGTACAGCGGACCAACTTTGTTTGTCCGTTGTGAGCGATGTTTTCGCGTTTGGTTGGCTTCTTGGAACAGAAACTTTTCCTTATACAGCGGACCAACTTTGTTTGTCCGTCGTGAATCGCGCTCAATTAGGGTTTTGAGCGATTTGGATTTGAATTTTGAATGTGAATTCGAAATTTGTAATGATTTCATGATGCTTCTTTTGAAGTGGACTTTATGCAATGCTCATGTGAGTAGTTGCATGGATTGACATTGAGTCAAGTCGTGGACTTGTGCTCGGATTTGTTTTGTGGTTTGTTCATGTGCGGTATTGCTCGAAGACGAATGTGGTCGATGGCGGGACCGGAACTAGGTTCATGGAGGAACCGAGGTTCGAGACTAGGTTCAGGAGGAACTAAGGTCTTGGTGGTCAAGGATGTCATGCGGGGCGTTCGGGCTAAGAGAATGGTGCACATGAAGAATGGTTAGTCACGTGAGAATGGCGGAGGTCATTCGCGTGCAAAGTGTTAGTCACGTGAGTATGGCGGTGGCCATACGGCGTGCAAAGTGTTAGTCACGTGAGTATGGTAGGGTTGCCATACGCGTGCAAGAGTTGTACTCGGCCTGGTTGGACCAAGTAGAGTTGAGTTGGATACAGATTCCTTCTAGGGAATAGGAATCGTATTCGTAACTCTTTGTGGGTTGGTGCTTTAAATAGGTGGGGGTCTCTGTTGAAAGGCACCAAGTAGAGCTGGCGCATCAAGCTTTGAGCTTGGTTTTAGGGTTTGTACTCTTTTGATGAGAGTATTTTAGACAAGAAATAAAGATCAATTCTTCCAAGATTTTTGCGTGCTCTGATAACCACGTCGCTACAGTATTTTCTGTTTTGGTTCTTGTTTGCATGCTTGTTCTAGTTCTAGATTGGTTTTTGTTCTTCGAGTTTTATCTTGATTTGATCCATCAAAAACCTCTCTAGGATATTGATCTAGTGTTTCTCAAAGTCTAGTTGATCAATCTTTTGTCGTTCTTGTTTAATCTTGAAGTTTTGATTAGTTTGATTCTCGTCAAGTTCTGGATCAGCAAGCTTGCGAAGCTTATAACTTTTGATCCGTAAGTCCGATCGAGCTGATTCTTTTTGGGTTCGATTCGTATTGGAATCTAGTTTCTTGTGTCCAAATTTTAGATCGTTTCGACGGTTGGATCTCCGGGAATTCTCGTTTTACCAAACCTCTGTCATTCTGTTTTTGTCGAAAACGAGGCAATTATTTGGTTCTGTTTTGGGGTGAACTTTTAATAGGTCAAGAATTTGGTTTTAGCTTCCGCACAATCATTCACCCCCCCCCTCTGATTGCTATATTCGTATACTTCGATCCTACAGAACTACTAAAGCATATAAATGAGAACTAAAAATTAAGATGTTTGTTGACACAAATAGTCTCTCTAAAACCCAATTGTCACCGAACAAATGTTTCCCACGTGCAAGGTCCCCAAGTTAATTAACTGGCCCTTTGCAATATAA
This sequence comes from Rhipidocladum racemiflorum, assembly GCA_036346355.1. NCBI lineage: Eukaryota > Viridiplantae > Streptophyta > Magnoliopsida > Poales > Poaceae > Rhipidocladum > Rhipidocladum racemiflorum. The sequence goes on from CM070570.1 coordinate 63,809,002, forward strand.
AGGAATCGAGTAATCACAGTAGTTTGAGAATACTCACAAACCACAGCTGTCTAGGCATGTCAAAGACGATATCCCAGAAAACGATATTGTCGCTGCAATGCCGCAGAAATCACCGGCGATCGTTCCGAAGATACAAAGCCATAGCTTCCAAAATGAGGCAATTCACCAGTAAATTTAGATATGCAGCCGTAGTAGCACCAGGTACGAGAATCACCACCTCGGCCAAAAGGCATGAATTAGCCGAACACCAGAGTCAGTCTTGAAGGACTGACTCTTCACAAGGCAATAATCCCGAACACAGTCTCCCACATGAACCAGGTCAAGCAGCCAATAAGTAGGGCTTATAAGCTAGGCAACAGAGATGATCTCACACAACTTGTTTCCTCCAAACCCCAAGCACAAGTCTCTGGTCAAAGATGAACACCAAGGTAGGGCTGTAAACGGGCCGAATTCGAGCGGGCCTGGGGCTGTCAGGCTCGAGCTCGGTAAGGCTCGAGCCGAGCTCGAGTTGGGGTCCGAGCCTAGATCTAGGCTCGAGCTCGGCTCGGTCCAAGCTCGAGTAGGTTCGAGCTCGGCTCGAGTAAGCTCGGTAAGCTGATAAGCTCGAATAAGCTCGGTAAGCTCGAGTAAATTCGGTTAATCTGGTAGGCTCGGTAACAAGCTCGAGTAAGTTCGGCTCGGGTAAGCTCGATAACAAGCTCGAGAAAGTTCGTTTCACGGAAGCTCGATCCAAACTCAAGTAGGCTCGTGAGCTATTCGAGCTCGGCTCGGTGAAGCTCGCGAGCTTGAAGGCAGGCTCGAGCTCGGTTCGTTCCAGGCTCGAGCCGAGCTCGAATCGAGCCTGGAACGAATCGAGCTCAAACAGTTTGCGAGCCTCGAGCTTTTTTTACAGCCCTACACCAAGGCTCAACTAGGCCGGCTTGGTTGGCCTCTCAATTTTTTTTTCCAATTTGGGGCAAAACCCAAATTCTACAACATTTATGAGTGTGTACGTAGGACATTAGATGCCTATTATAAATTCCAAGTGCGCATAGTGACCATGTATAAGTGTATTTGCGTGAGTAATGTGTGCTGAGTGTGTACGTCTGTCTTATGCTTGAAAAATCTGACAACCTATAAATGTTCACCAAAGGCTCTATCAATTGCCATCTTCGTGGCATTACATTTGCAAATTACAGAATTTAGAATGCTATACAGATTATCTCTAAAAAAGTCAACTCTTATTAGGGGAAGCTGTCCTCACGTGTACCTTTGGCAAAGGAACATTCTGTTCTACTCCCATTTAAGGTGCTATATTTGTATTATCTATGTATTAAAGCTTTCAAAAATATCTAAATAATTATGAGATGTAAGGGAGGACATATTCTACAACTATATAAAATTTCAAAGTCAAAATTGATTGCATTTGAGATATATAAAAAAGACAAATGATGTATAAATAATGATTTTTCATTGTTCATCACTATTCATTTTCACCGTTTGTCGTACTAAAATTTTATAGCCGTAGATTATGTCCTTCCTTACATCTCCAATTTTTGAAAACTCAAGCATAAACCTAGCTAAGAAGAATGATCTTTTGTTCGGAAAAAAACCAAGAGAATAACTATTGCATATGGGAATTGGTGTCGGCCATATGCAGTATTCTAGCATAAGCAATCTCATCATCATGCATGTGATTTTTTTTTTTTTTTTGCAGATCATCCATAACCTCCATCTCCATTAAACAATTTAAATTACGGTATTGCTAGGGATCGAACGGCAGATTTTTTTGCAACATTTTTTTCCACGCGTGAAATATTTTTTTCTACGTAGTGAAACATTTTTCTTCGACAAACAGTAAAAAAAAATGTTTCATACGTTAAAAAAAATATTTCATACATTAAAAAAAATGTTGCACGGCGTCCGAAAAAAACAAAAAAAACGGACATCCGGATGGAAGTTTCTCCCTTTAAATTAACCCATCCCTCCCAACATAAAGACCCCACTCCCCCCACCCTAACGCCTCTACTCTTACCGCAGCCGCCATCTCGATGTCCGCCGCTCCACCACCTCACCGGCATCACCCCCGATGTGGCAAGCACCTCTAGCTACCACTTTCGCTTCCCACAGCACACCCCTCCACCACTACTAGATGTGCCGCCGTCAACCACCCCACCGCGCGTTTAAATTGCTTTTCCGTTCAAGTCATTGCCCGCCACCGCCCTAGCGTTCCTCTAAGTTTAGGAGCTTTCATGAACTCCAAACCCTAATTAGTGAATCTCAACATTAACTCCCCGGTGGGAGATGACGACAACGAAGAGGAGGAAGAAGAGGAGGAGGACGAGGACGAGTGTCATGCCGCAAAACAGGGCCTGATTGAGTGACAGCCACCGTATTGCTTATGAATTTATAAAACTCATAAGTATATAAGGCTAAATGCAATTAATCCTTTTCACACAAGGAGTAAAAGCCAACCAAGTCCTTCCATTTATTCATCGTACATTCGACAATTATTACATTGGTGTTTATTTTATTACTATATATGGGCATAGATATCATGTATTTTCGTTAGACCAAAATAAAGCCTTTCGCCTAGCTCCTTCCTACGTGCTTGATTGTCACCGAGAGGACCACTTGATCAAAAAACAGCTCTGCGCATATCAGACAAATATACAAATGAGTATGCTAAACATACTTAGCAATTAAATAGTTTCAAAATATTTGCATGCAGATAATTTAGCAAATTATAATATTTTCACTTACCTAATGGAAGGCAATTGAAATAATATGGATCAACGTTAGCAGTAATAAATATTTTGTATCAAGATGACACAACATGTCATCGTACTAGGTGATACATATAACACAATTATATGTTTTCTTAAAACTTTTTAAAGGGAATTTCTACGGTAGATTATTTTTTAACAATAGTTTCCTGAAAAAAATTTCCCAAAAAATTATAAATTTTTTCTAAAATTATTAAAAATGACATTTCAATTTTTTAGAAAATTTTTGAATTTGTTAAAATTCAGAAATCACCCGCAACGGCACGTAGAATCATATATCATATAAAACTAAGGATTTTATTTTCCAAAAAAATAATTTTTTGTTTCCAACAAAATTAGAACTTTTTTGGACTGGAGCTATGGTGATTTTATTTTTTAAAAAACTATTATTTCCCCAATTTTTTATTTTTTTTAAAAAACATACTTTTGTAAATTTTTTTAAATTCTTAAAAAAAATTGAGCCATATATTTTAGGTATTCCCAAAAAAAGATTTCCTCTCTCCGTTAAAATCTCTCCATGTCTCGATAATTATTTCCACCTGCAACAACACATGGGCCCGCCGTGCAACTAGTACGTCAAGATATTTATAAGAAAGAATATATGCGTTTGGAGATGAAGCCTGGTAATCATTAGATGATTTCTTTGCATGTTTTAATAAAATTCTTAGCAATCAACGTGCTGTTGGAGTTAGCTACACTGATGTTTCAAATGCTAGACAGCTACTTGGTGCTTTAGACATGTCAATTTGGAAGATGAAAGTAACATCTATAAGAGAATCAACTGTCATGAGTACACTTACATTAGATGTTCTTTATTCTAAACTAAAAACTCATGAATTAGATGTTCTTGCTAGGAATAATGATTATAAATCAATTGTTCCGCTCTTGAACAAGTTAATTTGAGTGATGTGGACTCGGAAAGCAGAGAAGAAGGCAAAATAAAACCAACCAAGCGTGAACTTACAGGTTTGTGTCTCATGGCTAAAAGTGATGAAAGCTTCACCGAGGACGATCATGACAGTGACTAATGAGGTAGATCATTCATACGATGAATTAGCTATTGCTATTGCTCGTCTTGGAAAATTGCTTGATAAACGTGATAAGAAAATTAAGAAATATGATTTTGTTGTTGAATCATTGAATGCTGAAATTGCTAGACTTAAAACTTTGATTCCCGATGTTGATACTTGTAAATCATGTGACTTGATTTATAATGAACTTACTTCACTTAGAAAAGAACATGTTTCCCAGATTGAGCAAATTAATGCTGAACATAAGAAAAATGAGAAACTTGTTAAAAATGTTAGTTGTTCTACTGTTGATTTGCATGATCCAACTTCTTGTTCTAAATATTCTACACTAGAATTAAAGTTGCATGATGCTAATACTAGAGTTTCTCAAATGACCAATGCTTCGCTCATAAATGAGGTTCTTTCATGCTCTACTTGTCGCAAACAAAAAGGAAAAGTTGATATTCCTTGCAACAATTGTCTCATGTTTTCTCGTAAAGTTGATTACTTGCAAGATTCCTTAGAACGATTCACTAAAGGAAAGATAAATTTGAACATGATTTTGGACCAATCTAAGGTTAGCTCAAATAAGAAAGGTTTAGGTTTTGATTCTTATGCTCATCTTAAATCAAATGCTCCCACTGTTGTTAAGGCAGTTGAAAGTGGAAAATTTGAAATTATTAATGAGCCTAAGAAGATTGCTTTTAAGTTTGCTAAAATTTTCTCTTCTACTATAATAAATGCAAATGATGCTTCTACTTCTAAAGCTAAACATCATGTTAAGTACAATTGCACTCATTGTGGTAGAGATGGATATTTAGTAGATTTTTGCTTTATGCTAGCCAAACAACAAAAGAAAGAAAAGGATAAGGTTAGGTCTAATTTCAGACAGGCACACTTTGCTTCTCATTATGTTCCTAGGGTGAAACAAACACCTTTTGTTGCTAGAAACACGGGACAGGGCAAATCTGATTTTGTGCTTAAGAATACTCGTGTTGTGCCTACTCGTCGTGTGTCTCAGTACTGGATTCCTAAATGCTTTATTTCTAACCCTAGTACCGAGGCCTCAACATCTTCTAATGCTATGTAGGTTTTTTAGATGCAGGTTGGAGAACAGAAGCTTAGTAGATCTTGGTCTTTTGCAAGATGTGACCTAGACTTGGATGGTTGTTATCTTTGAGATGGCCTTCAAGAGGCATGTGCGATAATTCTGCACCTACTTTATGAGCTATTTTATACACTCATGTCTTTTATATTCACAGATATCTAATTGTGGTATGAGATGATATGTTTGTTCATATGCTCATATGTATCCTTTGGCATGTTCAATAATGTTATATCTTATATCATGCCTTTTCATGCTTAGTATTTATTTATTATGATTCATGCTTATGCTTAACTGAACATACCATGATAACTCAAACACATGTATATCATCACCTCTTATTTGATTTCATTGGTTATTTGTATGAGGGGGAGTTAATGAATTTTTGGTGAAAATTTCTTTCGTTTGCCTATTGGGAGGATTGTTCTTTCAGACTTTTGTTTATAAAATTAATCATATTCGGTGACAATTTTGAAGATGGTTTTAAGAGGTTTGTTTTGAGGGGGTATTTATGAAAACTTTGTAATATTTTGTAACAATTTTCTTTGAGTTTCTTAAATGAAAAACAAAAAATAGAATAATAATGAAAAATTATTGAGCATTATATTTGATACACATATGTTATTTGAACCATGTTTATGCTACAAGATATTTGCAACTTTATGTTTATGCATATATGATTTAGATTATGACATGACTGCTTAAATAGAATGAAAACTTGAATTAAATCTTGTCATGGTTGAACTTTCTTAGCTATCTTGATCCTATTTAAAAAGTGCTTAATATGAAAGTTATCAAAGTTAAAGAGCTAAAAGCTTAAAAACTGATATTTGATAGATGCAACATCAATGAAGTATGCACTATCACACTTCTTCTTTACGAGACTGCTTATCATTGCACTTTGATATGAACTTGGAAGAGGTTGTGTATGACCGAAACCATGAAACCTTAATCTCATTGCTTGGCATGGTTGAAAAGTAAGGCTGATGGTGCATATACTTCCTTGCATTTCTATATTTTGTTGCAAATAATCATTAAAACAGCTTTTCAAGCACTAAAGAAGTGCACAAAAATTCAATGTTTTCAAATTTTGAGATAGTTGAGTAAGGAAGATCATGCCATGCAAAAAATCGCCAATAGTACTTGATTTCTAGTTGTGCTTACTCTACATGGTCTATGTGTAGATTTGAGGATGCAAGTATGAAGGATCGTTATTTTTGATCCATTTGATTTTGATGATGAGTATTTGAAAAAGATTTGAAACCAGTTTGATATTTCGACAAGATTTATTTTTTGGTTTCTTTATTTGAAAAGATCTGAAATCAGTTTGATTATTTGAAAACCTTTTTGATTTTTGCAAAGGTTTTGGTTCATGTTTTGAAATCGTGTTCTTAGAATATTTAATGCAATGCACTCCTGTGAGTGGTTGCATGGTTTAATGTGAGTCAAGTCGCGGATTTGTGCTCGGAATCGTTTTGTGGTTTGTTCATGTGCAGGTATTGCTCGAGGGCGAATGTGGTCGATGACGGGACCGGAACTAGGTTCATGGAGGAACTGAGGTTCGGGACTAGGTTCAGAGGGAACTGAGGTCTTGGTGGTCAAGGATGTCATGCGGGACGTTTGGGCTAAGAGAATGGTGCACATGAAGAATGGTTAGTCACATGAGAATGGCAGGAGGTCATTCGCGTGCAAAGTGTTAGTCACGTGAGTCTGGTAGGGTTGCCATACACGTGCAAGAGTTGTACTTGGCCAGGTTGGGCCAAGAGGAGTTGTGTTGAATATATAGGCCCTGTTTGGCAGAGCTCCAGATCCTAGCTCCACCTCAGAGCTGAAACTTGTAGACTGAAATAAAGTGACTTAAGTTTATAATTTTATTCTAAAATATAAATAAGATGACTCACCTAAACATTTTTAATATACCCACAGCTCCAGCTCCACGAATTTTGTGGAGCTAAGAATACCTAGCTCCACCAACTCCAAAAATTTGGTGGAGCTGGAGCTCTGCCAAACACCCCCATACTCCTTCTAGGATTAGGAGTGGGACTCCTTCTAGGATTAGGAGTAGGAATTGTATTCATGACTCCTTGTGTTTTGCTCCTTTAAATAGGAGGGGTTGTCTCCTGTTGAAGGGCATCAAGCTTTGAGCAAGCTTTAGGGTTGTACTCTTTTGTTTGGAGTACTTTAGACAAAATAAAGGAGAAATAAAGATCAAGTCCTTCAAATCTTTCGGCGAGCTAAAATTCTAGTTAGATCTATTCTCGTCATCTTTTGTCACAGCAAGCTTGCGAGGTTCATAACTTTTGATCCGTAAGTCCGATCGAGCTGATTCTTTTTGAGTTCAATTCGTATTGGAATATAGTTTCTTGTGTTCAAATTTCAGATCAATCTAACGGTTGGATCTCCAGGAATTCGCGTTTTACCAAACCTCTATCATTCTGTTTTTGTCGAATACGAGGCAATTATTTGGTTCTGTTTTGGGGTGAACTTTTAGTAGATTAAGAATTTGGTTTTAGCTTCCGTACAATCATTCACCCCCCCTCTGATTGCTATATTCGTGTCTTTCGATCCTACAAGTGGTATCAGAGCTTGGCTCTACTAATCCATCTTAATAGGTGATTAGTAAACGGTAAGTTATGGCAACAGAGAAATACTCGAACAAGCCGCCAATCTTCAATGGCACAGACTTTCCCCACTGGCGGATTCGGATGACTGCATACCTTCAAGCTCAAGGTAACGCTATTTGGCGCAAGGTAAAGATTCCATACGAGCTTCCTTCAAATGATGATATTGATAAAATCGAGTTTGAAAAAGATGTTGAAAACAATAATAGAGCTAGAAACATATTGCTTCAAGGACTTGCTAGAAAAGAATTCGATAGAGTCTGTCATTTACTCACTACTCATGAAATTTGGAAATCTCTTCAAGATTATCATGAGGGCACTGACTCTGTAAAAGAAGCTAGGTAAGATCAATTTAAAAAGGAATACACTAGATTTGAAATGAACTCTGGAGAATCTCTAGATGATTGTTTTGCTCGCTTTAATGTAATCTTAAACAATCTTAGAGATGTAGATGTAAAGTACATCGACTCTGAAAATGCTAGACATTTCCTATCATCTCTTGATCTTAAAATCGGCAAATGAAAGTGATCGCTTTTAGGGAAGCTCACAAGATGAGTGAAATGACTTTGGATAAACTATATTCTAGTCTCAAGACTTTTGAGATAGACATTGTTTCAAGAACATCCAATGATAACTCTATGGCTCTTAATGCTAATTCCTCTTCATATGATAATGCTACTAGTTCTTCATCATCATATTCCATTCTTGCTTTGAGTGCTCTTAGTGATGAGCAGCTAGATCAAATACGGAAGATACACTTGCTCTTCTTTCCAAGCGTGTCAATGCAGCTTACATGAGATCAAGGGAGAGAAGAGGAGCCTCCATCCTTTGCTACAACTACGGCAAGGCGGGGCACATCCGTGCTAAGCTGTTTCAAGAACAAAGATAGAGAGGAGAAGGAGCAAAGCAACTCCTCCAAGTCCTTAGGCCAAGAGAGAGCAAGGATAAAAATAAGCAACGGATGAAGAAGATGCTCAACAAAGTCTTCGCGGCAATTGGTCGCTTAGACTTAAGCGACATTGATGACTCAACTGAAGATGAGAAGGAAGCGAAGCAAACGAAGCTGAATGAGAAGGATTTCACCGGACTGTGCTTCATGGCAAAAGGGAACACTAGTGATTCTAGTGACAACGACAAAGACCTTCCAAATGACGGTGATGAGGTAATGCCTTCGTATGATGAGCTTTGTGAAGTTTTAGTCATATTGAGAAAATCTTTAAGAAAATCTTCACTCAGAAATAAAAACTTAGAAAAAGATCTATCCATGCTAAAATCTGAAACTTTGATCTTAGAAATTCAAATTCTGAAAATATTTGTGATACTTGCTTAGATCTCAAATTTGAAATTAAGTCTCTAAAAGAGGAACATGTGATTAAACTAGAACAAGTTTATGCCGAACAATTGAAAAATGAAAAACTTGTGAAAAATATTGGTTGCTCTACTGATAGTTTACATGATCAAATTGCTTGCTCTAAATGTTCAATTCTTGAGTTGAAATTAAAAGATGCAAATTGTAGAGTTACCCAATTAACAAATGACATGTTCACTCATGAAATTAACTCGTGTTCAATTTGCCAGAAACAGAAAACTAAAATTGACACTCCTTGTGATAATTGTTTAAATCTTGCTAAAAAAGTTGATTACTTGCAAAATTCTTTGTAACGTTTCACTAATGGCAAGAAAAACCTAAACATGATTTTGGATCAATCAAAAGTCAGCACTCAGAACAAAGGTTTAGGTTTTGATTCTTATGCTCATCATAAACCACATGCTCCCACTGTTGTCAAAACACTTGAAAGTGGGAAATTTGAAATTGTCAATGAGCCTAAGAAAACTGTCTTTAAATCTGCTGGTCTTTTATCTTCTTCTACTATGATGAATGCAAAATGTGCTTCTACTGTTAAAGCAAAACATCATGTTAAGTACACTTGTACTCATTGTGGTAGAGATGGACATTTAGTAGACTTTTGCTTTAGAGTAGCTAAATAACAAAAGAGAGAAATGTTTAATGCTAGGTCTAATTTCAGACAGGCACGTTTCATTTCTCATTATGTGCCTAGGGTGATGCAAACACCTCTTGTTGCTAAGAACACGGGAAAAGACAAATCTGCTTTTATGCATAAGAATGCTCGTGTTGTGCCAACTGTTGTGCATCGTGTGTCTCAGTACTGGATTCATAAACATCTTATTTCTAACCCCAGTACCGAGACCTCGACACTTTCTGCTTCTATGTAGGCTTCTCACGCGAGGAAGGAGAACATATGGCTAGTGGATTCCAGATGCTCACGCCACATGTCCGATGATAAGAATTGGTTCTCCTCCTTCACTCGTGCATCTCGTGCTAAAAGTGTTATTTTTCAAGATGCTTCTTCCACCTCTGTTTTCGCAAAAGGCACTAGTCCAAATAGTGCAGTGCAGTGCATATGTTCAGGGGGAGAGTATCTTTGTTGATGAAGATGATGATGATGCTGTTGAGGATGAGATAATTGGAGTTTGCTGTGTGCTTGTGTGCTCGTTTTAAAGCTTCCCCGCGTGCTTCACATCGACAAGCTATCAAGAGGATTTTAAGGTATCTCCGTGGTACTCAAGATTTTGGCATTTGGCTTTCTGCTTCCTCATGCATTAGTTTAAGAGCTTTCTCTTATGCTGAATTTGGAGGATGTAGAATTGATAGAAAAAGTACATCTGGTTCATGCCACTTCTTGAGTAATTCTCTTTCTTGGACACATTGACATCAGATTTCACTTTCTTAGAGATCATGTTGAAAAAGGCAACATTGTGCTTCACCATGTGGATACTGAACATCAATTGGCAGACATTTTCACAAAACCTTTGTCTTCTTCTCGTTTTGCATTTATTCGGGGAGAACTTGGGATTTTTCATCCCCATGGGTTGATTTGAGGGGGAGTCTTGAGTTTATCTCTTTTTGGGTTACTTGACTTTGGCTCCTACAAGTGATTTTTTTATAAGTGGTATTTTGACTTTACACCTCAAGTAAAATCCCCTGTTTACATTGCATCATGTAGTACAAAGCTTTGGTGATTATTCTTGTGTATATAGCCAAGTTAATGCTCAATGCTTTACTTATCACTAAAAGGCTAAAATAATTCAATTTGAGATGCTTTTCGAGAATATTTTGGCTCTTGCTCATTATGGTATTGCATTTGTGAAATAGGCTTAAAAGTTTCTTGTCATCTGTTGAAAGGCTAGAGCTGATTAGAAACTATGTGTGAGCTTTTTGTTGGACTTCAAATGATCATTATCAGTCTCAAGCAAAATCAGTGTTTTAATGTTAAAAGCAAGTTAAAAAAGATGTAAGCAAAAGCTACTTGGCTAAACACAAGTTTAGTACAATGTGCAGCTTCCTTGCCAGGGATTTAAATGCAAAAGATGCAAGAAAAGGCTACTTGTCTAAACAAAAGTTCAGAACAATGTGAAGCCACTTGCCAATTTAAACTGAGAAAGATACAAGAAAGAACTACCTACTCATACACAAGTATGGGCTAGTGTGCAGTTACTTGTCATCCCTGTTGATCACAAAGCAAAATTGTCAAACTTGCTGAAAGAGAAAAAGGAAATTCAAATGGTTGAAAAAGGCTTGAGACCAATATTAGTGAATTTGAAAGTCTCTCTATGCTCATGATAGATTTCTTTTTCGCTTTGGCAAAATCAGTTTATGACATTTTACTTGTTTGCTCTAATTTGCTTATGCAATAACTATTATATGTGTTAGAGCCTCCATATTCTCACAATTTGCTTTCTCATTGGATAAATTGATACAAAATGAGAAAGTTCTCCTAAAAACTCTCCAAATGCTTTACTTTGATTATATACCTTGAATATACTTCAATGCTTGAGATACTGCATTCATTAAGGGGGAGTTTTCAGATCTTGATGACTATTTTGTCAAAAAGGGGGAGAACAAGTCAAGGAGGTTTTTAAATTGGGATTTTTTGATCTTTTGGTTCTTGCTCAATCTCTTGTCAAATCTTGTATTGTGTTTTGTCAAATTACTCATCAAGGGGGAGATTGAAGGATCGTTATTTTTGATCCATTTGATTTTGATGATGAGTATTTGAAAAAGATTTGTAACCAGTTTGATATTTCGACAAGATTTATTTTTTGGTTTCTTTATTTGAAAAGATCTAAAATCAGTTTGATTATTTGAAAAGCTTTTTGATTTTTGCAAAGGTTTTGGTTCGTGTTTTGAAATCGTGTTCTTAGAATATTTAATGCAATGCACTCCTGTGAGTGGTTGCATGGTTTAATGTGAGTTAAGTCGCGGATTTGTGCTCGGAATCGTTTTGTGATTTGTTCATGTGCAGGTATTGCTCGAGGGCGAATGTGGTCGATGACGGGACCAGAACTAGGTTCATGGAGGAACTGAGGTTCGGGACTAGGTTCAGGGGGAACTGAGGTCTTGATGGTCAAGGATGTCATGCGGGACGTTCGGGTTAAGAGAATGGTGCACATGAAGAATGGTTAGTCACGTGAGAATGGCAGGAGGTCATTCGCGTGCAAAGTGTTAGTCACGTGAGTATGGTAGGGTTGCCATACGCGTGCAAGAGTTGTACTCGGCTAGGTTGGACCAAGAGGAGTTGTGTTGAATACATACTCTTTCTAGGATTAGGAGTGGGACTCCTTCTAGGATTAGGAGTGGGACTCCTTCTAGGATTAGGAGTGGGACTCCTTCAAAGATTAGGAGTAGGAATTGTATTCATGACTCCTTGTGTTTTGCTCCATTAAATAGGAGGGTTTGTCTCCTGTTGAAGGGCATCAAGCTTTGAGCAAGCTTTAGGGTTGTACTCTTTTGTTTGGTGTACTTTAGACAAAATAAAGGAGAAATAAAGATCAAGTTCTTCAAATCTTTCGGCGAGCTACAATTCTAATTAGATCTATTCTCGTCATCTTCTGTCACAGCAAGCTTGCGAGGTTTATAACTTTTGATCCGTAAGTCCGATCGAGCTGATTCTTTTTGGGTTCGATTCGTATTGGAATCTAGTTTCTTGTGTTCAAATTTTAGATCAATCTAACAGTTGGATCTCCAGAAATTCGCATTTTACCAAACCTCTATCATTGTGTTTTTGTCGAATACGAGGCAATTATTTGGTCCTGTTTTGGGGTGAACTTTTAGTAGATTAAGAATTTGGTTTTAGCTTCCGCACAATCATTCACCCCCCCTCTGATTGCTATATTCGTGTCTTTCGATCCTACAAAGTATTTTTGATAGCATGACCTAGAGATGAATTACATTTGTGGATGACTCATAAAGCTCAGTGCATAAAAAAATTGGCAAACTAGAAATAAAAATGATTTTGTTCTCTCTTTTGTATTCTTGATGAATCCATTGTCAAAGGGGGAGAATTTTTGGCACATTGCACATTCACACACATATTTTTCTTTTTAGGGGGTGATTTTTCTTACTTTCACCTGGGGGAGTTTTTCACTTTGCATATTTGTCCAAGGGGAGATTTTGTGTTTTTCACTTTGGCTTTTGATTTTAAACTTTTTGATTTCAAAAACTTTTCTTCTGAAGTGAATGTCAATTGCAAATGTTCAATTCTAAATGGTGTTGCCAATGTTTTCATCAAGGGGGAGATTGTGAAATCATGTGCTAAAAAATTGGCTTAATGATGATTTTAGTATTGCAAAGTGGTTGTGCTTATGGCATGTGTGGTGCATGTGCATGTGCTGTTTCAGATGATTAATTGATATGCTTGTGATAGCATGGTAATTATTTTGCTTGATACAATGCGCTCATGTGAGTGGTTGCATGGATTGATATTGAATAAAGTCATGGACTTGTGCTCGTACACGGTTTTATGTTTGTTCATGTGCAGGTGTTGCTTGAGGTCGAACGTGGTCGGTGAAGGGACCGGAACTAGGTTCATGGAGGAACTGAGGTTGAGGACTAGCTTCAGGGAGGAACCGAGGTCCTAGTGGTCAAGGATGTCATGCGGGACGTTCGGACTAGAGAACGTGCACGTGAAGACGAGTGAGTCACGCGGTAGCGGCAGGTGGGCTGTATGCGTGCATGCGTGAATTTTGGGCTGTGTGCATATATTGGGCCATATGTAATTGGGCCAGGTGGTTATGCATGCATGTATCTATATACAAACTCTTTAGGTTTGCTCATTATAAATAGGGGGAGGTGTCCGCTGTTTATTGAGAGACGGGTATTAGGGTTTGTAGTCTTTTGTTGGTAGTGTTGTAACCAGACAAAGAAGAAATAGAAAATCAGATTTTCCTCAGCTAGCCGAATTATTGTTCATGCATGATTTGCTATGGTACTGATTTTCTGATTTTTGTTGCTCGGTTTTCGGTTTAGTAGATTGATTCATTGTCTATCTTGATTCTTTGAGTTTCTTCTTGATTTGATCCATCCAAAATCTTCCTAGGGCATTAATTTAGTGTTCCTCAAAGTTTTGTTGGTTAATCGTTTGTAGATTTTGTTTAATCACGAAATTAGGGTTTAATCAATTCTCGTCATTATTGATAAAGTCAACTTGCGAAGCTTATAACTTTTAATCCGTAGATCCGATTGAGCTGATTCTTATTGGGTTAGTTTCAAACTTGAATCTAGTTTCTGCAGTTTAAATTTCCCATCAATCCGATGGTTCAATTTTTGGGAATTAAGGTTAGATCTATTCTCGGCATAATCTGTCACAGCAAGCTTGCGGGCTTTATAACTTTTGATCCGTAAGTCTGACCGAGTTTATTCTTTTTTTAGATTCATATTAGAATCTAGTTTCTTCTGTTCAAATTTCACGTCAATCCGACGGCTGGATCTCTGGGAATTCATGATTTACCGAACGCATCTACTCTATTTTTGTTGAATACGAAGCAATTATTTGATTCCGAATTGGGGTGAATTTTTAGTCGATCAAAAATTTGATTTTAGCTTCCGCGCAATCATTCACCCACCCTCTGATTGCTATACTAATATATATCGATCCTACACTCACGAATCTTTGGTTATAGAAGAAGTTGTAACTTATCCTTTTCCCTTTAATTGAAGCACAAGAACACTAAATTACATTAAGCCAATTGAAAGTTATGCCCATTTTAGTGCGAGCTGTCCAGAGTGAGTTTGTGTTGGTAGATGTAATATCCAACTGTGATTTTTGGCTAGTTGCAAGCCGAATTATATTTTTCATTTGCCTAGAGATAGCTAGAAAATTTCTTTTAGATTGAGAAAATGTATTTGTTTGCTTGATTTGCATTCTAGAATAAAAAATATGCTATGTTGAATGGAGCTATCCCAAACTACCATTTCCTGAAAATTCAGATGTTGGGGGCTGCTCGGGATCACTGTTCTTTACAAATCTGGTATTGATTAAGAAGTTCTAGCTTGAATGGGTATTATATATTGGTACATGATCTTCTTGTGGTCATTTAGAGTACAAGAACTTCAAATTTTGTTTACCCAATTCGGAAATATGCTAATTTTAGTGTCAACTGTCCAGAATTGGAGTTAATGTAATTGTTCTCTGTTCTTTTCAAATCTGGTATTGATTGAAGAAGTTTCAGCTTGAATGGGTATGATATATTGGTATATGATCTTCTTATGGTCATTTAGAGTACAAGAACTTGAAATTTGTTTAGCAAATTAGGATATGCTAATTTTAGTGTAGAGTGTCCGGAATTGGAGTTAATTGTTCTCTGTTCGTTTCAAATTTGGTATTGATTGAAGAAGTTTCAGCTTGAATGGATATGATATATTGGTAGATAATCTTCTTGTGGTCATTTAGAGCACAAGAACTCTAAATTTGGTTTAGCCAATTAGGAGATATGCTAATTTTAGTGTAGACTATCCGGGAATGCAGTTAATGCCATTGATTGATGTTCATTGTAAATCTGGGATTGATTGAGCTATCTCCAAATTGAATGGGTATGTGATATTGGTAGATTATCCTCTTGTGGTCAATTAGAGATTGAATTTACTCAATTTGGTTAAGCGAGGCAAAAATTATGATTGTTTGAGTGGCTGCTGCCCGGTGTGGCCGTAGTTTGGTTTAGTGTAAGAGTTGGATTTGAGTTGGATGAGTTGTGATTGGATTATTTGGTTTCTGGAGAGAGCTTAAAGCTTGCATATTATTGTTATTTACCATTTGAGTCATATTTGCATTATTTTGAGATGATTGCATATATGACTTTGCAGGGATTGCGATCTCGGGGGTGGTCGCGACTTCTTGCCACCCCATTCTTCATGGTTAAAGGCAAGTGTATCACTAGTATGATTGCTAGGATGTCGATTCCTTGCTAACCTTTATGATTATGTTTATGTTAGTCATAATGGTAAATTTGTGAGTTTGTTAATGTTGAAGGAGACTTGTTAAATGATTATAAATTGTTATAGATGAGTATGTCGTGATGATGAAAATGGTAAATTGTTGATGGTGAGTAAATGATAATATGCATGTGTATTTGTGTTAATGTTGAAGGAATTGTGGATATTGGAAAAGATTGCATTTTGTGATTTATTCATGTTAAATTACATATGTGCATTCATAATGGAAGAGGCGACCCATTCTGATGCGGGCCTCTGTATTCACATGTAGTGAATAGAAAGTCCTACCTCGTAGTCCCTTTCATCGAGGTGAATGGGAGCGAGACAGTAAGAGTAGGCCCCTCCACGGGATGGAAAGGAATGAGAGGGTGCACACCGACGGGTGTACACTCGGCAATACCGATATGTGCAAAGAAAATGTGCATTCATGAGCATGCATATTGCATTGCATCGCTAATGATATTTATTGTGTTAATGGTGATGTGTGGTCGGGATCGAGTCGTGGACTCCTCCCAAGAGGTTTAATGAGGTATATGTGTGATATAAGCAATGAGGTAAATGAGGTAAATGGTGTTGATACAATTGTTTAATATACTTGCTGTTTGTATATCAATTACGAGCATGTTGTTGACTTAAATGCATTACTGTCTATGAGTTGACTGTTGGATGCACTTTGCTGAGTCTTGGACTCACGCTTGTTTGTTTAATGTTTTTAGGTACTCTGAGGACGTCTTGCCGGAAGTAGCATCACCTGCACTCACCATTATGTCATGATAGGGGAACAATGTGGTTTATAATTCAAAGGGCTAATTAGTTGAGATCATTATAATAACTGTGGTGTGGTTATTATGATCTCTACGATGTTAAGGGGTGTTTGGCTGGGCTCTAGCTTCACCAAATCCGTGGAGTTGGTGGAGCTGGGTATTCCTAGCTTCACCAGATTCGTGGAGCTGGAGCTGTGGGTATTCCTAGTTTCACCAGAGCTCCAGATCCCAGCTCCACCTCGGAGCTGAAACTTGTAGACTGAAATAAAGTGACTTAAGTTCGAAGGAAGGACCCTAGCCTTCACTCCCAGGTTCCTAAATAAAGACCAGCAATAAGTGGACAGCAATCAACTTTCACAACCACTCCGGAGCAGTGAGATGCTATGTTTGCAATGGAAACCACATTGCCAACAATTGTCCGCATAGGCCTTCAGGATGTTTCATTGCGGGCAGACGGGACACTTTAGACAGAACTGACCAAGGAGGGATTTGCCAACCGATGTGGCCCGAACACAAACATCAGTTTTCACATGTACCGACAAATAGCCAGTGATTCGTCAGTCACAGCTGCAAACACAAGGTTACCTACAAGGAAAAGCACCGGTTAAGACAGAAGGAAACACCAGTGGCAAAGGCCAGAACGCTCCAAGAAACATCCATAGAAGGATCAACCATGTTGTAGCCAAGGAAGCAATAGGAGCCACGGACATCATCATCGGTAAGTTTTGAACTCAAGAATAAATGTCATGGTTTGTCGAGCGCTGTGGAAGGATCACACCTCGGGATAAACCACATGGAGAAATGAATCAGAACTGCAACAGTATTTTCCCAACCTCTTTCCCCAGGAGAAGTAAATCTCGGGGACAAGAATAATATTAAGTGGGGTAGGTTGAAATGACCTCAAAATTTTAAAGAAATTTAAAAATTGAATTCAATTTGGGTTGGATTTTCTTGCCTTCCTTTGTTTTGGGCCTCCAGTCGCCGCTGCCGCGTCTGCCGCTAACGCCGTGCCGCCACCACTCACCCCGCGAACCCACCGCACTGCCCGCCACGTTATGCGCAGCGCTCATGTCACGTTGCCGCTACGCGTCGCGCGCTCGTCCAGTCGCCTTCCAGCGCCGAACGCGCGTCCCCTCCGCCGCACGCCCACACCGCGCTCTCCACCTCTGCCGCCCCCGCCCCCGAGCTCTCTCTCCTCCTCGTGCGGTATAACCCCCCCCCCAAGTTCACCGCTCTCCTAGCCCTTCTTCCTCTCGCCCGGTAAGGCCCCCCCTAGCGCTCGCCTTCCCCGGCGCCGGCTGCCCATGCCATCGCGCCAACCACTGTTCGCCCGAACCCTAACCCTGGCTCGCCCTAGCCCCACCCCTTCTTTTTCTCACACGTGCGGGCCAGCCAGCCTCATGTGGGCCGCGCGCACGCGTCGCGCCCCATGGGCCGGCCGAGCTCGCTATTGCACGCGTCGCGCTCGTGGGCCACACTCGCCCGTTTCACCTCGTGGGCCGTTTCGGCCCAAGCGTTGTGTGGCCCAAGCCGCTTTTTTCTTTTTCTTTTGTTTTCTTTTCCTTTTTTGATTTAATTAATCCAAAATTCGAAAAAATTCCAAAAATATCTAAAAATTCCAAAAAAAAAGGCTAAAATACACCATCTTGACAGTTTCGAGCCACTAAGTCCAAAAACGGCCTCCGCTCCGCCATTTGAAAACTCCAAAATTTTTGAAATGACCAAATTGCCCTTCAATCTTCTTCGACCCGTTTTCCTTTTTCCGTTTTCGTTTTTCATTTCTATTTTTCCATTTTCGTTTTCAGTTTTTGTTTTTCGGTTTCGTTCCATTTTTTTGTTTTCCGTTTTTGTTTCCATTTTTATTTTCCGTTTTCGTTCCGTTTATCGTTTATTTACCGTTTTTCATTGTTTGCGTTAGATCCGACGTTCGCATAGTACTTGGAGCCCGAGCAGTTCCAAGAGGAGGAGCAGGACCAAACAGGAGAGGAGTACAACTACAGCCACTACGCCCTAGACGACCCCTCTGCCCAGCAAGGCGGGCCGCACGTCCTTGAACATGTTGAACCCAATTGTTCATAATATTTTAGTATTTAATTTCTATGGCATTATTTTACCTGTATGTTGGATACTAAAAAGCAATAGTTTAGAATGACATGATGCGTAGTTAACACCAAGTTGCCCTCAGCCTCCATGATGTTGTTGAACCACATTAAACCCTTGAATAACCCTAGTTAATGAATTATACACCATGTAGTTAGTTATTAATCTTGATAGCTTCACTCAAAATCTTTAAAAGAGAAAGAAATGTGACGAGCAGTTGGCTCGATTGATTTTAAAATTGTTTCTACAGTCAGGAGGACAATATTGGACTAGCCACAAGGTGGATGTGAGTTCGATCCCCAGCTGATGATTAAAGCCATGGTTGGTTTGGTGGCTTGTGCGGGCAGGTACAAGTTTGGTTTGTGGTTGGTGGAATGGCTTGATCTGTGGAAGTTAAGAACAACCCCCTTGAGCAAAGTATATAACTTAAGTTTTCGCTCAACCTCAAGTTGGAACCGGTCAGTTCAGTTGAACACTTTCCCAACATAGCTCAGTGCATTGTTCGTCCCCTTGAAATACCTACAGGTGTAAGTTCAAGCTCCATTTGGTTTTGGTGATTGGTTTAGATTAATGCTTAATCTTTGTTTAATGACAAATCTAATCTTATTGAGGCTAACATGTTTATTGAGTTACATTCAATAGTCTCATATTTGGATGGAAAATGGAAAACCCAAGGTATGAATGCATATTCATTCTAGTATTAATTGCATACTTTGGAATCAAGTTTAAGTATGAATTCTCCATTGCATTAACCACAAAATGTGCATTATGTTTCCCAATCCATATATTACATGGATGCACATATCTAGGGGGAGTTCACACTTGAACTTGATGTATCGATGTATTGATCTATTCTTCACTCCATATATAAAGGATCAATACATTGAGACATATCAATTTAAATGAATATTTAAATTGAGTTCATTTGTCTTCTAATCATCAAAGAACATTTCATCATGTGTTGATGGTGTTCTTGTGATTGATTAAAGGCAAATGAAGAGTTCTTGAGTAGTATGAAGCATTAGTAGCATCATGTACTCAAGACACATATAAGTTCATTTAGTTGACTTAGGTTGTGCTCAATTGGTGTAAGTGGTATCCATTATGTGTTAATGGAGTGCTTAGACGATTGAGACAACCATGCATCTTGGACTAACCATTTCTATAAGTGATGATTGAGCCAGGTTAGTTCCAAAGGTTGAAAAGAAGAAGATTCATCAAGAAGAGATGAACAAGTTAATAAAGCTGGGTGACGATCTTGAAGATAAGATGATTGAAGATCATAAAGACTTCAAGAGAGAGTCAGAGTAATGATCCCGGGGGTACAAGGTGATTGAAGATCATAAAGACCCCAAAGGGGATTGCTTGGCGGCGGCTAAGGTATAACTAGATAGGCTAAGGATTTTCCTAGCTTTGTGTCTAGTTTTAGCACCATACTATTAAGAGGGGTTGAGTATTTGCTTTAAGCTTCATCATGTGGTGATGATCTCAATCCCGTAGTCACTCAAGCTCAAATCTTAATTGGATTTGGTTTTTGCATGGAGCTAACCATTTGGCATGTGTTGCGAATGGGTGAAGCTCATGCTTGGATTTTGCATAAGTTCTATTTGGCATTTGTTGCAAATAGGTCAAGCTTGTGCTTGGAGTTTTCGCATTGAGCTTTGATTTGCATTAGTTGCAAATAGGATAAGCTAATGCGTTGGCTTTTGCGTGAAGTTCATTTGTTTGCATGTGTTGCAATAGATGAAGCTTCATGCTTTGTTTTTGTTTTTTCAAACAAAATCCTTATTGCATTTATTTGGTATTGCTTGGAGCTATATTTGCACGGGTTGCAAACGGAGAGAGCTCAAGCAAGTGTTTGGTTTAGTTGCATGGAGCTAGAGAATTGCAGGAGTTGCAATTAGAGAGCTCATGCACTCTGATTTGGATTTATTGCTTGCTTGGAGCTAGGTTTTGCATGAGATGCAAAACGAGGATGCTCAAGCAAATTAAGTTGATTTGGAATTGGGATGAGGCTATGATTTGCAAGTGTTGCAAAAAAAAGAGATAGCTCATTCCTTGAGGTTTAATTGTTATTTGCATATTCGTTGTGCGAATAAGCGGGATGTCTATGGGTTCCGGTCCTGAAAGCATGTGATACTTGCACCGTGATTTTTGCAAGTCAGTTTGGGTCGTGGTTTGACCATCACATGGCTAAGAGGATAAACCTTATAGACTCTGGGATTTATTTGCTTAATACGTTCTTGCAAATATAATCTTTGAAGAGTTTGCGAAAGGTGTTTTCGCAAAGTATTTGGAATTTGAATGAAATTCCTTAAGCATGAGTTGAGTTGTTGCAAATGTGATTTGCAAATTATTTTGAGCATGAGTTGATCATTTCATGGCTCAAGATTTATTCTTGTTGACTCTTGCTAGCTTGTGGTCACGGTTTTA
The DNA here is from genome assembly GCA_036346355.1 of Rhipidocladum racemiflorum. Lineage (NCBI taxonomy): Eukaryota > Viridiplantae > Streptophyta > Magnoliopsida > Poales > Poaceae > Rhipidocladum > Rhipidocladum racemiflorum. The sequence continues at coordinate 63,830,090 of CM070570.1, forward strand.
ATCAAGTCTATATGAGGATTTCGAGAAAATCGGTTTTAGACTTGAGTGGCCACTTCGGAGTTTTTGTGATTTTGGAAAATATCTATGATTGCTTAAATCTTGAAAAAGGGTGAGAATGTAGCCCTCTTGATAAGCTTTTCATAGAGTCCAAGTTCACCGAAATCGGAGTTCGGAGTAAAAAGTTATGGCCGTTTGAAATCTGAAAAGTGTGGCACTACCGCCCCTGAAGAGAGGTAGTGCCGCCCATATACCTGCGGCACTACCGCCCATATACCTACGGTAGTGCCGCTCGAGGCCGGCACTACCGCCATTTTAACTGCGGTAGTTATTTTCCAGAGGGGGTGTTTTCTGGAGGTTGCCCTGAGGTTGGCACTATCGCGTCAGAGGCCGGTGAGTGCCGCTGAGCCAGCACTACTGCGATTTTGCTCATGTAGTACCAGATTTATAGCCGTTAGCCGACCGTTGGGGCTGAGAGCGGCACTACCGGCCCTATGAGTGCGGTAGTGCCGGTTTTGTCGATTTTTCAGGGTTTTTGTCCCCAACGGCTAGTTTTGGCATGGGAGGCTATATAAGACCCCCTTGGGGGCAAGGGCATGTAGTTGCTGGTGTTTTGAGTGTTCTTGAGCTAGGTTTGAGTTTGTGGGAGGGTTTGCATGGTTTTGACTCTTCCAATTTGATTTTGAGCTCAAGAGTGACCCTAATTGCATGAGTGGCAATTAGAGGGAGATTGAGAGGACCCTAGTTGCATGAGTTGCACTAGGTGATCACCGGAGACGCGGAGGTGCGTTAAGTGAAGCTTGAGCGGAGTGCTCAACCTATTGCTCTTGGAGGTGGTGACCTCCTAGACGGTGTAGGTGCGTCGTGCGCGGGAGCTCTCAAGGTTTGTGAGAAGCCCCAGCGAAAGTTTGTGAAGGTTGGTGCTTAGCCTACCCGGTGGGGTAAAAAGCAACCTTAGTGGATTCGAGGTGAAGGCTCAAGTGAGTGGGCCGGTCCAAAGTGAGTTGGACTTCCTCAACGTGGAGTAGGAGAGTTTGCTCCGAACCACGGTAAAAAGTTTTGTGTCTCTTGCCCTTTTACATTCAAGCATTTACTTTATTGTAATATTATTGATTGCTTGATTGTGATTAGAAATGCTTAGTGTAGCTTGCTTAATCAACCTAGCAATTCTAGTTTAGAGACTTAATCTAGTTAGTGCACTAGTGAGCCTAGTTGATTTAGGCTTTAATTGTCAAAACCTTAGTCTTCCGCTTGCGCATATTTAACTGTGTAGGTTTTGACATAGGGGTAATTAGGCGATCCTCGATTAGTGAGTAGAAGTTTTTAAAATCGCCTATTCACCCCCCCTCTAGGCGCATCCTCGACCCTACAACAGGTGGTATACCATTCTCAGTGAGGAGAATGGGGTGCAACAATGTCGGCATGGGAATGATTGGTGGGGTGAATGGGAATGGACGTTGGAGTGTCATTCGTCGGTTTTCACAACGGTAGGTACCCACTCAGTATTGGATCGTGACTCCCGCCTTGGCCAGTGGGGTCCCAAGAACAGTGGGTCCAAGGACCTATCGGGTAGGAGCTACCATGGGGATGTTCAGTCAAAAGACTGTGATGGTCTCGGCCCGGCTGCATGCATTTAAGTTGCATGAAATCGCGTGGCATTAACGTTCGCAGATATCTTGTGGGATAAAGCTGAGCGGCTCTGCATAGTCTAATCAATGGTATTCGAATATTCTGTGGTTTCGGTTAATTAAGCTAAGTTTGAATTGGGGTGACTCCCGTAACCTAGCTCAAGTAGTCTTTGGAATTTTGAGAAATCGGTGGTATATTGAGATAACTTGTGGAAACCCCCCTTACTATTATTTATGGGTTGTGTTTCAAATGTAAAATGATCTTACAAATAAAACTGCATCCACAATAATTATCAAACTTATGCCAACCTTTGTTAATCCCTTGCATGTGGTATTCAGCATTTTCCCGTACAACTTGTTGAGTACGGTTGTGTACTCACCCTTGCTTAACCCAAACCTTTCAAAGATCCAAGAAGTTGGAGATTACCAAGTGATCGTAGATGGCGATTTGGTTTTATGGTCTTAGTCTTTTGCTCAGGCCTGCCTATGCAGTTTTTTGGATGTAATCTATTTGGGCCCCGCTGCGTCCTTTTTATAAAAACTTGGTCGTTAGGCCTTATCTTCAATAAAGAGAGTTGACATTCATCTTTTGTTTGGAAATGATATCTTGGTTCCCAATAGCTAACTTCCTGGGTAGCTATTGAGGTATTTAAATGTGCCACATGAAAAGGCGGTCCGTTGCACCATCGGCCAGGTCAACAAGAACGACCGAAATAGCATTGGCAAGCCGTACGTTGCATCTTTGACGATCGAAACGCTTCCATGCTCTGTGAGTAGTTTATCATGTACTCTTATATTGGTTACCATAACCGAATTGCACCGGCTTGTGTTCATGGTGGCGGCAATTAGGCTTCAGAATGGGACTAAGCACAGTACAAGTTTTCAGACAATTTAAGATCGCTACAACAAAACACCTAATAAGTGACGGTCTATCTGAACTATTTGTGTTGGTTTTTAATTGAAAACGACAAATAATGTATTATTTGTGTCAGTTTTAATTAAAAATCGATAGAAATACATTTGTGTCGATTCTAAATTGGAACCGACACAAATAGTCCAATTTTTTGTGTCGGTTTTAGCCAAAAACTGACACAAATAGTAGTTATATTGTTTGTTTCGGATCTAGCCAAAAACCAACACAAATAATATTATCTATGTTGGTTCTGGCCAAAAAACTAACACAAATAATATTATCTGTGTCAGTTCTAGCCAAAAACCGACACAAATAGTCCACGCCTCTGCGTCTTGCTAAAATGGCCATAAGTTTTGATTCGTAACTCCGATTGGAGCGTTCTTTGGCTTGTTGGAAAGCTAATGAGAAGCTTCAATCGAAAAAGTCTAAAAATCAGTGATTTTTTGTGCGAGTGCGAGCGCGGCGATAGAATACTAAAAAAATATCATTTAGGGCCTCAAAATGGCCTCCATTTTGGAGTATATGACAACACTAAAATATATCTCAAACCGTGTTCGGAGTATAAGAACATTAAAATCGGTGTTCGGGTGCTCTGCGGGGCTAAGGGGAGAGTGACGTGTTACATGTCATATGCGATCATACCAGCACTAAAACATTGGATCCTATAAGAACTTTAAGGTTAAGTGTGCTTGGGTGTGAGTAGTACTAGGATGGGATCCTGTTAGGACTTCAAAGTTAAGCATGCTTGGGCGAGAGTAGTACTAGGATGGGCCACGTGAGGTTGATGTCTGGCACGGAGTTGTCAGATCTGACACAATTACAAATAATAACATATACATGTTTGTCATATTATTTGTGTCGGTTCTAGTTAAAAATCGACACAAATAGTCTTATCTGTATCGGTTTGAAAACCGACATAGATGTGTGTTTCGAACCGACACAAATATAGGTTTTTAAGGTAGTGGATGTGTTTGTACTCATGCTATATGACCAATTTGATCTTTACTAATTACCAAATTAGCTAGAGATGCTATTCATGGTTGCTACTAAGACTTAAAGAGCTAGCATTAGAAACATACCTCTACTTAGCTAGCCCTATTTCCCTCTAGCACTCTCTTCCGCAAAGTAGAAAGTCTAACTTCCCCTAACCTCTACACACTAGGGTTCTTGCTTTAGGCCTATCCCAAGAAGTAGGACCAGAGCCCCTACTAGCTAACGAGAGAGAGAGAAATAGACATGGTTCACCTTACCTTTTTCCATATAGAAAATCGTCTCTACTTCGGTACCGATTTTCGTAGAAAATCACTAGAAAATCATCAAAAATTGCATAGTTTTGAAATCCAAATTTTTGAAAAAAAATAAAAATAAAAACGAAAATTAATCGATTTTTTCTTGATTTTCGCTGATTTTCGCTCGGTTTTGACCAGCCAATTGAATGTTTCTCGGAGCTGATTTTTGACCGATTTTCTCTCAATTTTCACCGATTATTGTGATATTTACATCACATAAATTTTATTGAAATTTTTAAATTTTTAATTTTTTTTTAATTTAACCCTTTTTCCAATAATTTTTGATACCTTACCCCACCGATAAGACCGATAATCACAATTTTCTTGTTATTTCCTGCGATAATTTGAACCCTAGAGACAGATCTGTTTGTAGTGCTTGAATGGATGATATCGAGGGCTTGCAACACACGTATTTTATGGGATCTAAAGGGACTACTGGGACTCAAACGTAGTTTCCCATGTGGTGTAATATCATTAAATAATACATGTAATAATTATAATTAATATATATAATAAATTATGAAAAGGAAATGCAATGTTCTAAAAAATTACTAAAATTATAAAAATTATCACTGAAAATTGGATTTCATGTGAGATAAAACCTATAAAATAATGTTTTCTTCAACTAATGAAAGTACTTATTTGCGACAAAAACAACTATGAAAGTACTTATTGCGACAAAAAATTACTCTTTTGTAACAAATAAAAAGTATAATTGCAACAAAGAACTCTTGCGATAACATTTGAGAAACCATGTTGCAACAAAAAATTAATTTTTTTTGCTCTTTTGGACCCATTGCGAATGTTTTTTCAAATATACCGCCTCTGAATTCATTTGCAAATTTGGCCCCCATGAGTCACCTCCCATGCTCGGGGAGCTTGGTAGGTCGCCTGCCGCACCAAGATTCCTGCCAAGCATCCCTTCATCAACAATAATTAATCAGATTCACTAATTAATCTCTGTCCTTCCAAGATAGCCAAACGCGGAACCTGCCAATCCAATTCCTTCCACGCTAGCCAAGTGCAGAACATGCTTGCTAAGGAAACTGGCTCGGCGGGTTCCTGTCATGCTCTCCAGGCACGACAAGTGACTCATGTCGCATGTCGCACCTTCCAAGCTCACAAGGGGGTTTGTTTCGTAAATTTGAACGAAATGGGGCTAAATTTGTCAAAACAAATTTTAGGGGGCTAGAAAAGTGATGGCTTCCAAAAAATTACTCTTGTGCAACAAAAAAACTCATAGCAACAAAAACCTTCATACGACAAAATTTGAGAAAGCACATTGCAACAAAATTTAACAATTCGTATAACAATCAATAAAATGTGATGCAACAAGTTGAGAAAATATTTGCAACAAAAGCCTATTAGAGAAGGAGACCATGTCCATAGCTGTGATGGCTAAGATCGCTAGAGTGGAAAGGGTAGCTAGCTTAGAGAGCCTCGTCGCCAATAATCAAAAAAACTTTGATGGGCCAAAGCCAACTAGTGGCTCATTGCCAGTCAACATCATTGCCTCATTGCTTGCCCTCAACAGATCCCTATGGTCTATACATCATTTATCTATAGTGTTCACAGATTTTGCACCCGCCCATAGTGGAGCCTTCGAGCACGAGTGGTAGAGCTCCAGAAAGGGAGGCCTTCACGTGGGCCTTTTTGATGCGGAAACTTGATTATTTGCCACAAAGTTGATGTGCGTTTGATGATTTATCACGTCCTATTTTACTGACATGTGGTCCTAGGACTCAAATGTTTGTAAGACAGAACGTGGCAAATCATTAAATGCACATCAACTTATGGCAAATAATAAATTAATCCTTTTGATGCAGCTAAAGAGTTATGGATGAGAGAGAGAGAGCAGTGGTGTGACCTCCATCTACTATGACCATGTCCAATGAGAGAGGTCATACAACACTATCTCTTCATCTGGGTCAGTTCCCAACTTTTCAGGAACAAACCGATCGTGATAGATGATTATATCGCTATTGGTTCTGACATTAGAAACGAACCATCGTCATCACTATCAGTTCTTATATCAGAATCGATAGTGATGTTATATGTATCACTATTGATTTTGAGGTTAGGACCGATTGTGATAGTACACGTACAAAATACCAAACACCTTGACCCCACGACATCTCCTTCCGATCCCTTCAAGTACCAAAAGCTGAGGCGTCCACCTCGCGCTTGACCTATCGACTTCCCCTCCATCCTATAAAAAGACTTTACTCCTCTTTGCCTCTCCACCTGTTTGCCGCTCGCATCGCCCCTCCACTTGTTTGCCGCCCGCATCGCCCCTCCACCTCCCGTGGCCCCTCCACCTCCCCTCACCCGTGTCACCCCTCCACCTCCCGTGGCCCCTTCGTTGTAACATCCCAATTTTATTTTTCATGAATTTAAATGATATTTGACATTTTTGAGAATTTTTGGAATTTTCTGGGATTTATTTGGATTTATTTAGATTTAATTTGAATTTAAACCCTATTGAAATAATTAAATAATTAAAAGTTTTAAATAATATTTTGTTGGAAATATTTTATTTGGGTCCAAAATGCCTCAAAGTATTTTCCAGAATTTTTCTGGAATTTTTCTGATTATTTTGATGTTTTTCTTGAATTATTTGAATTTCTATGAATTATTTTAAATATTAAATCGCTGGAAAATCCAATCGGTTTTACTGTTCATCCGACCGAGTCGAACTCGAGTCAGACTTGAGTCTGACTCGAACCGGACCAAACCCTAGCCCACACGACCGTTGGATCGAGATCCAACGGCCAGCGTTGCGCCACGTCGCCCGAGCCCGAACCGGATCGAACCCGCTCACACCGGACGGATCCGGGCCGTTGATCGCGTGCGCATGGACAGCTAGGATTGCGCCACATCACCCAGTCCGAGCCGCTGCCGGAATCCGCCGCCGCCTGCGTGTGGGCCTCGTTCTCCGCGTTTTTCACGGACGTCGAGGGGGCTATTTAATGCGCCGCCGTTGCCATCGTGATCCTCTTCTCCGTGCGTGCACGTTTCCCTAACCCATAGTGCTCCAGCCACCGCCGTTTGCCCGCAATAGCTCGTCGAAGTTAGGGAAGAGCGCCGTCGTGGTTTTCCGCTATTTTCGCCGCCGTTCTCCGCCGTATTGGTGCCCAAATCCGGAATCCCCGTGTCAAGCCGCGTCGGAGAGGACCATTCACCTCATCAGAGATGCACGGAAACGCCGTTGGCTAGGTCATCATCCCCAGCTCCGGCCAGCCAGCTCCGCCGCGGACATCGTCAACTTTGCGAAGCTTCTCCACCGTCCAATCAAGATCCAACGGCCACGGTAAGTCCATGTCGCCCCGTACGAGAGCACGTTGCGATTTTTAGATCTAATGCTGACCATTGGATTTAGATCTAACGCTTTAGATTAGGCCACGTTGTCGTAGACTGCACCGTGCTGGGAGTAGATCTCAGCCGTTAGATCTAGATCGTACGGTTAGGGTTAATCCGCGTTGTAGCGTTAGATGTGTTCTCCACCGTTCTATCAAGATCGAACGGTGTAGATCGAGCCACGTGTCGCACGCCAGGACATGCCACGTCGCCCCCATGACGCGGTGAAACCCGATCTAATCCTAACCGTCCGATTCGAATCGTGCGGTTGAGATCGAGCCGCGTTAACCCAAACGTGCGAGATCCAGATCCAATCTCGACCGTCGGATTTCAAACCGACGGCCCAGATTGCGCCACGTGTCCAGGAGACGAACGGTCGCGGTCCACGTGGGCGTGCTCGGTCGCCGCTGACGTCACATGTGACGTCAGCGTGGGGCCCGCGTGGCCGCGTGTCAGCGGCTCAGCCCACCGTGCGGTGACGTCATCCGTGACGTCACACTGACGTCACAGTGGGGTCCAGCTGTCAGAGCCGTTCGGCCGAGCTGTGATGACGTCAGCAATGACGTCATCCAATGGGCCCCGCGTGTCAGCGACACGTGTAACCGTGGACCGGGTCCATGGTGGACCAAGCCCGAACCGTGGGATGACGCAATGCTGACGTCATAATTCGATTTTTCAATAGAAAAATGATTCGGTGGAAATTCGATTTCCATGCTGACGTCAGCTGAAGCAATAAATCGATTTTTCAGTAGAAAAATAAATGAACTAATTCGGTTTATTCTTTTATTTGATTTTTCAAACTTCAAACGCTTATAACTTTTGCATTTCAACTCTGATTTGGGTGATTCCAATTTCTAAATTTTTATAAAATTGAGCTCTACTTAATGGTGAATTTTATTTAATTTTTAGACATAAGTTTTCTCTATTTATATTTATTTAATTGATTTTCCAAACTTTAAATGGGTATAACTTTTGCGTTTTAACTCCGATTTGGACGATTCAAATTTCTAAAATTTTATAAAAATGTGCTCTCTTTGTTTATGAATTTTATTTGAATTTTTGGACACTTTTTGTCCACTGTTTAATTATTTATTGCTATTTGCACATGTTACGAGTAGACGTTGAAGTGCCCGAAGGCTACGAAGGTGAAGTTTTGACCCAAGAGCCAGCTCAGTACCAAGAGCAAGTACTTTTTGAAGGCAAGTTATGCTTTGACCATATTGCTCCTATTCTTGAAAATTAGTTTGATTTAAATTATTGCATGCTAGTTTAATTAGCAATTGTTTTAATTATTTATGGGAATTAGATAAATGCCAAATTGCAGTATGACACCTTGACTATTAAGTTATGTGCCTTGAAGCCTTGTCATCCTTGTGGTGGATATTTAGTTGGACACTATTAAATTGCCAACATTGGGTATTTAGACCGTTGTAGTATATTGCTTAGACCTGCTACGTACACACGATATGATTTTGGACAATCAAATGTTAATATTTACTTAATGAGATTTTGAACTTGTTTTTGAAAAGTATCATGTGTTGTGATGTTGATGATGGCACGTGGTGCATGGTAATCAACTGGGTTTGATAAATAGATTTAGACCGGGGCAAGTGGCAAGAATGATCGGGTGGGCCATGATTGGCACTAGGGAAGTCATTTTGGTTCTTCGGGTAGTCTTGCCCTAGTCACCCTAAGGACTTAACCTTGCAAGCCTTTGATCTGAGTCAAACGTGCAACCACATGTCTGTAATGGGACGGACCTAGTTGAGTAAGTTACTAATAACTTGCATGTGGTATCTCGGGGTGTCAACTACACCTTTTGTAGCTTGAAGGGGGAGCATACCAGGGCCACGGCATGGTACCCGTCCAACGGTATGTCGGTCCCATACTTCACCTCCGCTGAGGGAAGGGATGGTGTATGACAAAAACCGGAGAGGTTCACTTGTGTAGTTTGCGGTTTTCGAAAGGCTTTGTTACGATCACTCACCTTTGTGGTGTTTGACTGTATTTTGTGGGTAAAGTGCATAACCTCTGCAGAGTGTACAACCTACTGGACACTGCTCAGGGATTACAGTCAAGGGTTAGACTTTCATGAAAACAACTTGGACTTGAAAGGTTTGGTTGGGTTTAATGATGACGTTGATGAAAATGTGGATTAGGAAAGGGAAGAGTGATTACTTAACTCCTGGAAAAGTTATTGATATTATCTTTACATTTACTGCTTTCAAATCTACTTATGCTACTTGTTACTTGTTGTTTTACTACAAATGAACCATGAAACATTCCTTGTGCTAAGCCATGCTTGTAGAATATTAGTTTGCATTCTGTGCGTGACTTGCTGAGTACCAAGTACTCACCCCTTGCAACAATACAACACCAGTTGAAGAAGAAGCGACGCCAGCTTTGGAGGAAGAACTTCAGGAGGAACCATCTATCTAGGGAGCGAGCCTAGTCAGTTGCATGTGGTATACTGGATGGCGCCACGTTGATGCTTTTATTCCACTGCAATTTATTTCCTTTAATAAGGTTTCGACCTATGTGGCGTACTCTTGTAACTTGACTATAAGGTCGAGCAACCAGTTTGGTTATTTTAATTAAAGTACTTTACTACCATCGATGTGTATGATTGTGATATTTACCAATGTTGTGACTGTGTGCACTAGCGTGATCCTGGACTAGTGCTGAATACACAGAGGGTCCGGATTTGCAAATTCGTGTCCCGACATCTGCCTCCCCTCGCCCAAGTCGCCCCTCCATCTCCTGGCGACAAGGAAGGTGTCAGCGTGGTGGAGCTACAGATCTGGCCATCAACATGCCGTCATAACATCTGGCCACCGCACCGCCCCTACCCACCAGCTGCCCTCCACTGTATTGCTTTAATTTCACTGTCTTTGAGATTGATCATCATATTCAGTATATAGTATTGATTATCATATTCAGGATGTAGTATTGATCATCATATTCATCCTATTTTACTGTTAATGGTAAAAATTATTGTTTTTTTTTATTTCATTGCCTTTAAGCTTGATCATCATATTCAGTATGTAGTAAAGTATTGTTCTACTGTTAATGGAAGCTTGATCATCATATTCAGTACGTAGTAAAGTATTGTTCTACTGTTAATGGTAGAAAGTATTATTTTTATTTCACTGCCTTTAAGCTTGATCATCATATTCAGTATGTAGTAAAGTATTGTTCTGTTGTTAATGGTAGAAAGTATTATTTTTATTTCACTGCCTTTAAGCTTGATCATCATATTCAGTATGTAGTATTGATCATCATATTCATCATATTTTACTGTTAATGGTAGAAAGTATTGCTTTTATTTTTACTGTCTTTGAGCTTGATCATCATATTCAGTATGTAGTATTGATCATAATATTTAGTATGCAGTATTGAACATCATATCTAGAGTTTTTATTTCACTGTCTTAGTTAATTGAATTATGAATATTATGTACCAGTGACTGCAAATTGCACACATATATTAAATGGAGCCTACAAACAAGATAGATGACGTAGAAAAGCTGTTGGATGCTAAACGAAAACTAGAGGTGGAGATAGAACAAACGAAGGGAAAGTATGAGTTAATAGAAAATATTTATGACATGAAACAAAAATTGAAAGACATAGACTATAAATCGTAAGATATTGAATCTATTAACAATGTACTTATCATTAAGGAGCGCAGGATAATGCAGAGCTCGAAGAAGCCAAGCTGAGCTTATAGAGGTAATATAAAGGTTTCTAGTATTTAATTCGATGTGGTAACTAATAATATACCAAAACAACCTATTTACACAACAAAATGATCACTTTTGTAGGGATTAAGAGATATGAATGAAAGTCAATTGGTTATTGGTGTCAAATAAATGGGAATTGTGCTAGAGCTATGGAACTACAAGGAAAACCGGAAAGCCTCTATTGCGGAAGTTTTGGCACATATGATGTCAGACATGAAAAAGCCACGAGGTTTCCTCGTCTTCATCTATCAAATAATATTATTTCTCAATGTATGCTTGTTAATATTTTAACTAGTTTATAATATCCTTGTAACATAACAGGAAATACTTCAGACTGCTCTTGTGCCAAGAAGTTCTGTTAGGAAAAGGTTGCTAGAGGATTATGCCACTGATTTCTGCATTGAGTATGTGCCTTATATCAGCGGACAATCTCTTTGGTACTTTAGATGCAATTGCTTGGGGGCAAAGAGCCTTCTACTGGGACGTTGGGGCTACCTAAAGAGAGTTACATTAGAGGATTGTGCTACTAGTTTCTGTGCTGAGTATATATGTATCCATAAATATGTGAATATACAATGAGTGTGAATATACTGAGAATTTATCAATCTATAAGTATACTGTGAATGTGAATATACTTTGAATATATGAATTTCTAATGATGTTATTTATCTCTAACGTTACGTGCACTAATCTCTATCGGTTCTACAGTAAAAACCGATAGAGATCAGGACGTCCCTATCGATTCTGAGCATAAAACCGATAGAGATTCCTTTATCGATTCCTAGCTAGAATCGATAGAGATAATTGGTCTTCTAGGTCGATTCCGAGATGACGCTATATCTCTATCGAGCAAAAACCAATCGTGATAGTCGTTCATCATCACCATCTAAGAACTTTGTATCAACACCAGAATCGACCTAGATGATGAAAAAGAACCGATCCATATGACAAAAAAGAATTGATCCAAATGACTATTTTTGTAGTAGTGGTAGCAGGGAGAAGATCAAGGTGGGAGAGAGCTCTAATTTGTGGGAAAGTTAAAGAAGGAAATGGAGATGGTAGGGAATAGATGTGGGAGTGGAGTTTCATATAGTTGTGTGTAGAGGTGGGCACTTAGGCCAGGCTCTTTTGGGCCGACCCGAGGCATGACGGGATGACCCGGTCCAAAGCCCGGCACAGCATGCAACTGTAGCACGGGCCTTGCTGGGCCCAAGAACCGGGCACGTTGGGTGGCATGGCCGTTTGGGCCCTGCTCGTGCTGGCCCGGCACGGTGATGGTGTTGGAAATATGCCCTAGAAGCAATCATGGAGATGATTATATTTCCTAATATTCGTGATTTATCATCTTGTTCCTTGAATAATCTCATCATTATTGATTTAGCAAGTATGTGGCTTGTTAGTAAAACTCTATAATGACCACATGATGATTATTCTAAAGTAATCCCTAGTCGATAATCATATGAGGACACATATATAAATACTAGCATATATATTGGTTGATGACTATGTTTCACGGGTCATAGGTATGGAGATATCAAACCAATAATATGGACTCATGTTAGAAAACATGGAGTTGTATCGACCCACCCTGAGACACTGCAAGAACATTGTATTCTTCTTGTCATCAGTTGGTCTCAAAACAATGTGTATGCTATATCCTTAGACCTGATCTACCCACCCTGAGACACTGCGAGAACATATTCATGATTGAATAAAATTTACTTCTTTTTCTCCAATATTTGTATCCATTACCTCAGCTCTATGCGTCTCTGGGTTCTTTTCTCTTGTCTCAATAGTGCAAATAGGCTAGGCCTAGGCTGACACGGTATGAAGCGCAAATGGGCAGTGCTATGGAGTGGGCTGGGCGTATCAATTCCATTTTGTTTAACTTAGCAGTAGATAAGGCAGAAGTGCCCATACAGAGGGGGAAAAAACCTAGCAAACTTCAATTAGATCCTTGCAATTTTTTAGTTTTAATTTTCTTTTCTACAAAGAAAGTTACAAGTAAAAAATATAAATTAAACTGCATTAATATGGGGGTATTACAACGAGCTCATCAAAGAAGATGATCTTGCAGGCGGAGCACGGAACTCTGAACAAATATCAAGGTTAGGATTCGAATGGTTTCTGAAAAAAGAGATCATTCCATTGATATACTAGTTACGTACGCACGGCGACATGCCGCGCAAGTGCGCCACGATGCAAAACACCTCGAAGCAACGATTCGGTGAGGGAACGAAACGCAGAACATGCGGCAAGCGAGGGGGGGCGAGTGTATTTGCGGAACCACAATCCTTTGTGCAAAAGGGTATGCTAGTACTCAGACACAATTTTCTGGAACCGCGAGGGTCTGTTGGCAAAAAGGTTTGGTCCGAACTCAGTCATGAATTTGCGAAACCAGGAGGTTCTGGTTGCAAAAAAGTAGGTAAAAGGAGCTCAAGGTAATTTCAGAAGGGGGAAGGTGCAAAAGGGTATGCGAATACTCGGACACAATTTAGAGGCCTTTTCGCGAAAAGGGAGACGTTGGCACACTCGTCGGCCTAGTATAGGGGGCCTTTTCGCGAAGGGGACACATGGACGCGCTCCTAGCTAAGAATCTTTTGGGGTTTAATATAGGTCTAATATAGGTAATATAATGCAATTCTGAAAAAAAAGCACAAGCAATATAGCACAACCATTGGCTATACCCACTGACCACCGTGGCCGTGCATGGATGTATGTCCTTTTGCTCTTAGCAATTTTTTTTAAAAATAAAACACTACTTAAATAATTTCTAAAAATAATACATCAAAAAATATAAAAAATATATCTATGTCGTCATTTCAAATTGAATTGGCGACAGAGTTTCTGTTGCCATTTCATTTGACAACAGAGCTTGAACTGGCCGATAGATTGTTTAGTCGTAGATTTATTTGGTCGATATATCTAAGGCTTCTTTCGTCAAATGAATAGAGGATAGAAGATCTCATATCTTCTTTTGTCAAATGAATTGGCCGATAGTTATGTTTTTGTAATTATTTCTTGCTTAATAATTTTTATAAAATCATTTAAATAGTGTATTTTTTTAAAATTTTTGCTCTTAGCCCTATTTAAAACGTCAGTTAGGTGGTGTTTGGTTGGGTGGATGAGGGTGGATGGGATACAAGGATTCAAATTTCGGCGAAATTTTGTTTTTTTCGTTTGAAATTTCGTTTTTCGGCTGGGGACGAAATTACAACTCCCGGCCGAATAAAAAAAATTAAAAAAATTCAAATTGCTACAGTAATCTTGGTAATTTCGGCGAGATCTCGTTAAAAACAGCCGAAATTTCGGAAATTTTGGTGAGATTTGAACATTTTTGACCGGATGGAAGTCAATTTGGACCAGATTTGAAGTCATTTTTTTCTGGAGTATCATAATGAGAAATATGAACTATCTTGCTGAGAAAAAGTGAAAAAAATGAAAAAACCATGAGGGAGATGGGATTTGAACCCACACCCTCTAGCAACATGTAAAGCTTATCTCAACACTACTGACCAACTGCACCAATGGTTGTTTCCTATATTGAAGTAATGAAGCCTTGTATTTATAGATTGGACCTTATGTTATGCACTTGAGACACAAAACCAATAATTGCCGATAGCTCACGGGCTCATAGACAACACACTCACTTTCCTCTCACTCACAGAGCAAAGCTTAGTCGGCGAATGAGCATCTCCAGCCGTATCCGGCGGTCCAACGGTGCATCTCGGCCATATTCAACGAGATCTCGGGTAATAAAGCCGAGATTTTAGGTAACAAAGCCGATATTTCGTCCTAATTAGTTTTTTTTGTCCGAATGATTTCTTGTAATATCAGCCAAGCTTGATTTGATTCTAGTACCAAATTTGATGTGATTCATCCTAATTAGCGTGCTGAATGTAGAATATAGCTAGGTTTCTTTGTTTCATGCATGTTGTAATTTGAACAATGTATGTGATTTGTTTTTTACACCTCATGCAATTCCCTCACAAGTATTTACTAGCTCTCGGGATTTCAAAAAATTTTGACATGTTTTTGACCATTCTTTGATCAGTTCAATTTGTCGGTTAGTCTTGAGTACCACTGTCCGAATTTTTTAAAATTTCTCAAGATTGATCATCATCTAAAAATTTTATGGGAATATTATGGATGTGTTAGGACCATTCACAAAAAATGTAAAATTTTTGTAAAGTGGTTTAAACTATTTTTCATTTAGGTGAAATTTATCAGTCCGTCTTTATTAGCACAAATTGAAAATTTGAAAATTCCTAAAGATTGACCATTATCTGAAAATTTTATGAGAATATTATGAATATGTTAGGACCATTCAAAATTTTTTTCTAAAATTTCTAACGTGGTTTGCACCATTTTCCATTCGGTTGAAATTTGCCGGTTAGCTTTTTATCAGGACAATAGCACTTTTATATTTTTTAAAAATTCCTCATGCTTTATCATTATCTAAAAGTTTTCTGGGAACATTATTGATGTGTCAGGACCATCCAAAAAAAATTTCAAATTTTTTTGACGTTGTTTGAACCATTTTTTGTTCAGTTGAATTTTACCGAGATTTTAGAAATTTCGGATTTCTCGGTTAAAACCGGATTTGAATTTTGGTTTTTGAATTTTGTCCGAAATTTTCGAATCTCGCTGAAATTTTGAATTTCGGTTAGTCCCGAGATAGAGTCCGAAAACGAAATTTGAATCCTTGATGGGATATAGTTATCCATATATTTGGAGTCATTCAATTGTTTGGATGAGTGGATGGATGGGTATGATCATTTAGTTTTTTTGAATATTCCCTCAAGATACTGGATAGAGTCATTAAAAAAGAGAGGTTGGACAGATCCATCTAGTTTGCAGTATGAAGAGATGTACTCTGTTAAATCAAAATTCGCCGAAGTGTACTCGGTCAAATTCAAATTTTTGGTCAAAAATGTGGTCAAATTTTGTTCGAAAATTCAAAATTTGTTCAAAAATTCGATTTTCCATGAAATTTTGTCCAAAAATTCATATTTTATTTGAAAATTCAAAGTTTATCAAAAAAATAAACCCTTTCCAAAAATTTAAATTGCGACCAAAGTTTGTCCATAAATTCAAATTTTGATAAAATTTTATCCAAAAATTTCAAATCGATATTCGAAACCTTGATTATAACTAGCCCATCCATCCTAATTCATCAAACCAAACAAAAAATTAATTCATCTCATCTATCCTCATCTATTCAACCAAATAAAAAATTAGCCTATCTCTATCTACCCAGCTAAACAACCATCTAGATAATTCCATTCCATCTAAACTAGATAATCATGTCCCATCCAAACTAGGAACTTATAGGGCCAGTTCGTTTCAGCTTCTGGATTATAGATTCTGAATTATGGGAGAAGCTGTTTCTGATTATGGGAGAATCGGGTCGAGTCGGCTACAACTTCTAGGTTTTGGACTAAGCCGGTGAGAATCGACAAGAATCAGTGAGAATCAGGTTTCAGTCAGATTCTGATTCTATACAGAAACCAGCTTCTGGTTTTTAAAGAACCTGTCCAGAATTCTCCTGTTCGGTAAATAATCTGTTTTTTTTAAAACAGAAGTTATTCAGAAGCTGAAACGAACGAGGCTATATTATTATATCTCATCTAATCTTCTTCGGGCAGCGAAACGCACCTTAGACTATCTCCAGCAGCTTCCCTTCAGCCTCTAAATCCCTTCACGAACAGATCCCAAATGCTCCAGCAAATTCCCTTCGCGATTCCCTTCGAACGAGATTTGGAGAGAGAATCTGAATAGAAAGAGATTCTCTCTCCAATCCCTTCACAAATTCTCTTAAGGGGAAGCTGTTGAAGATGGTAGTATATAAATGGAATGAATATGGTGAAGGGAATAGAGAATGGAATGGAATAAAAGGAAATTGCTGGAGATAATCTTAGGGCATCTGCAATGGTGTAGTCAACTACTAGCTATAAAAAATGTACATATCATCTGTAGATAACTAATAGACAACCTCTCCAATAGACTAGCTATAGCATTGTCTACAAAATTAAATATGGACCCATATGTAAGAGGTGATAAATGCCTTGTAATCAGCTATAGCCTGACTATAAGTTAGTAGTCAGTCTATATATCTCTCTCTCTTTTTTTTCTCCCATCTACCTAAGCAAAATACCGAGTTGGCATCTTTAAAGTAAGCTGAAGTGACACCATTGCAGATGCCTTAGAGCATCTCCAGCAGAGCCCCTAAACCAGCCCTTAAACCTTAAAATAGGGAGTGTAGTAAAAAAAAACAGATCCAGCAGGGCCCCAACTCAAGCCCCTAAAATTAGGGGGCCCCTAAATTTGCCTCCTCAGCCCCAATTCCCAGGGGGCCCCAACTCAAGCCCCTAAAATTAGGAGGCTCCTAAATTTGCCTCCTCAGCCCCAATTCCCAGGGACATGAGTACAACCCCTATTATTGAAGATAGGAAAATACATGAGAGGCTTCGAAAATTTTATCATGTTTTGAAAATTTTAAATTTAAATTTGAAATATCATGTTTTTTAATTGTAAATGTTAATATGCTTATGTTTTATGTATTACAAATATTTTTGATTGAATTTTAGTGGTGTCAAATGAAGATTATACATAGCGGATATGTCAAAATAGGAGAAAAAGTAAAATAGGGGCTGAGATTTAGGGGCTGTTGCTGGACTTGTGTTCTGAAAACAGGGCTTCAAAAAATAGGGGGAGCCCCTAAATCCAAAATAGGGACCCTGTTTTAGGGGCTCTTGCTGGAGATCCAGCAGAGCCTCTAAACTAGCCCCTAAACCTTAAAATAGGGAGTGTAGTAAAAAAAAACAGATCCAGCAGAGCCCCAACTCAAGCCCCTAAAATTAGGGGGCCCCTAAATTTGCCTCCTCATCCCCAATTCCCATGAGGCCCCTACTCAAGCCCCTAAAATTAGGAGGCCTCTAAATTTGCCTCCTCAGCCCTAATTTCTAGGGACACGAGTACAACCCCTATTATTGAAGATAGGGAAATACATGAGAGGCTTCGAAAATTTTATCATGTTTTGAAAATTTTAAATTTAAATTTTAAATATCATGTTTTTAAATTGTAAATGTTAATATGCTTATGTTTTATGTATTACAAATATTTTTGATTGAATTTTAGTGGTGTCAAATGAAGATTATACATAGCGGATATGTCAAAATAGGAGAAAAAGTAAAATAGGGGCTGAGATTTAGGGGCTGTTGCTGGACTTCTGCTCTGAAAACAGGACCTCAAAAAATAGGGGTCCCTTGCTGGAGATGCTCTTGACGTTACAGGTACCAGATCGCTCAGAGACGCACCACCCCAACACGAGGCTCAAGAGCCGCCTCCGAGTCCGACTCCGCCTCCTCCTCCGCCTCGTATCTATGAAGCGACCGTCGCCCTGACCGAGTGCTGCGCGGCCGCCGCCGTTCTCCGGGTCGAGTAGCGGCGGGCGTCCAGGCCCCCCCGCCTGACGGACGAGGCGATGATCTACACAGCGATAGACACGTTCTACCTGACGGACGAGCAGCTGCGGGATTCGCCGTCGAGGAAGGATGGGATCGACGAGGCCACCGAGATCGCCCTCCGTGTCTACGGTTGCGACCTCATCCAGGAGAGCGGCATCCTCCTCAAGCTGTATCCTATTTCCCCCCTGCCTGCCTCCCTCTCGTTCCCCACCTTCTCCCCCCTTCCCTTTATTTCCAGTCATTAGGGATTTGTCAAGGGTCCTAGGGTTTGGTGCTATTAGCTTCCTGGGAGGGGCTGTTACTAATCGAGCTCGTTTGTTTAGATTTAGATCGACTGCGTTTGCTTGGGATTAGGGTTTTTGGCTTCGTCAGATTTGTGGGTTCCTTCAAGCGATTGGGTCGATGAGGTGTTCCAATTTTGAATTTTCTGGCGCACTGAAATGCTAACTATCTCCGAGTTGTTTGGTTGCTGGATGCCCTTCATCATCTGTGGGATTGTGCGTGCATATTAATGTTGCAATGTAGTTGTCTTAGGTTGCTTGGGTTTTCATTTGGAACTTTCTGCCAAAGGAAATGCCTGTATATGAGTTGTGCTTTTGTACTGTAGTTGTCTTAGGTTGCTTGGGTTGTCAATTGGATATTTCTGCCAAAGGAAATGCCTGCATATGAGTTGTGCTTTTGTACTTTTGAGTTTAAGATTGCTCGTTGACGATATCTTCTTTTCATATTAGGATTACCTAGGAAAATGCCAACTTGTGATTGTTTAGTTGCTTGCTGTAATCGTTCGTACTCTCTTAGAAGTATGTTGGATTGGGTCGTGTTTTGGGGTCTATATTGTTTTGCAATGTTGTTTATATGTCAATTTGAGGTTCCCTACAGATTAATTTGTATGAGACAGTTTGAGGTTCCCCTACAGATTAAATGTTGTTTATATTATTTTGCAATGTTGTTTTGCATCACTAATTTAGGGATTGAGGAGAAAAATGCAAATAGATCTGTCTTTTTATTGGATTGTTCATGATGTTGGAGAAAATGATGATCTTTCTTGCTTAATTAAGATGATAAGTTGTTGGAGGATGAGTTTTAGTGGCCATTGTGTGATTTTTTGCTGGCTGATAATTTTATATGTAGAATTATTATCTTCTCAAGTGTTGTTAGATGGCCAGAAGCTTTGCAATCTTATGTTTTGTTGGATCAAGATGATATGATGGAGCGGTATCACTATACACATCTGTTAGCTAACTGTTGTCACATGATTTCTCTTGGCTAATGAAATACAATGGAAGTGGTTGGTGGTGGTTAAATAGGCTGAACGAAGTGGTACTTTTAGTGAAAGGTGTGGTATTACTTTACCTTGCTGTTTTGCGTTCATTACACCATCTTACGAGTGTTGATGCCATCTTCAATGTCAGTTAGCTATGGTAAGCAGTAAAGTTGAGATTCCATTATAAGTGTTGTGCTGAAGTAATAACCTTGTTTTCATACTACCTATTTGAAGATATCACTAGGATTGACATGCCAAATCTTCACAGATATTCAGTATCTGAGTCTTATTGATAATTTATGACTAATGAATGGATAATTTGGTTGGGAAGTTTCAATTTTGTTTCCGTTTTCTATGTAGCTTGAGCCTAGCTGAGCCCCATTCTCACTATATTTAGTTTTCTGTTTACTTTTTAAATTTATATATGTTGTGGATTTCTTGACACACCAAAGACCACAAGCAGTGATGGCCACAGCACAAGTATTGTTCCATCGTTTTTACTGCAAGAAATCATTTGTTCGATTTAGTGTTAAGGTAACTATCTTTGTCACCAGTTACTCCGTTAAAACCATTCTAAGAATTTTACGAGTAGATCTGATGAGTCTGTTTGTTTTTGCTTGCAGAGAGTTGCTGCTAGCTGCGTTTGGCTGGCAGGAAAGTTGGAGGAGAGTCCAAGGAAATCAAAGCATATTATCGTGGTCTTCCATAGAATGGAGGGTAGGAGAGAAAACCTACCAATGGAACACCTAGATGTCTTTTCAAAGGTATATTTTGTTGAACTAACCAGAATTTCAGTTCCCTTTTCCTTTTGTGAAACCTTAGCATTTCACCTTTTTTTCATAGCTAATGATGTATCCTATTATGTTGTTGCTTTTCTCTTTATTTTTGGAAGTAAATATATGTAAACTTTTACCGAGAATTGTGCTAATTGAAAGCTGTAACTCTCATCTTTGATGCAGAAATATTCAGAATTGAGGCATGATCTAATAAGGACAGAACGGCATCTGTTGAAGGAGATGGGGTTTATTTGCCATGTAGAACACCCCCATAAGTTCATATCAAACTACCTCGCAACACTTGAAGCCCCTGAGCTGACACAAGAGGCATGGAACCTGGCCAATGATAGGTACTACTTTTGATCCCGGATTAACTTACTGTTGTTAAATATTCTCGTTGCACTTTCAGATTATAATGCTATCTGTTTATTCTTTTCTGTATAGAGGAGGGAATATTTTTACATGCATCACTTTGGTGGTTCATAACTAGTTACGCTTGTACCTCAGTATGAATTTCGATTAATGCAATACTGTTATTTGATTTATTTACTGAAAGCTTTCTTTCCTAATTACGTTTCTCAATTGACTCGGTACTAGTGTCACGTGTTGGTTTAGCAGCTACATCCTTGTATCATTTGAGAATTGAGATAATTGAAATGCTATGTTTTATTGTTTTGTCAATGACATTGTCTTCTAAGGTTTTCTCCATTTGTGCTGCTATGTGCATGTTTTGGCAAGTGCAACTATTGGCTAATTTGTTCTTGGCAACTTTCTTATGTTTGTGAGCATCAACTATTCAGTCCCATAAACCTCTACTTGTGCAATATTTGTTACCATCAAGTTGTTTTAATCCATGTTGACATGTAGCCAAGCTATGCAGATGATAGCTGTATAGAATACCCTTTTACTTTCTTGCTATTTTTCTGTTGGCTTTTTTACGGGAAACGATAGGGTAGAGCGCTACAAATATATTAAAACAGCTGTACAAAAGATAAAGGGGGAAAACAAAGAAATTAATGGAAAAGAAAAAACTTAAGCCCAAACCAATGAGCAATGCTTGCCTCGATAAGAGGGATACCCAATACTAGACATCTCAGAACTATAAGCTCTCCCAAAAAGAAGATTTTGTCAACTTACCTTTTGAGTTTACTCTTCTTAGTACTTCAAATATCTCACAGATAATACAAACAATTCCTAGTAAACTCTAGCAAACTTGACTAAATGAACAGGATATAAAGAGATCCTTTCAGTCCTCTGGCTGTCCATACTAACAAAGCACACAATTCTCTGAATAAAATTATTCTTTAACACGGCTCTAGTGTTCTTTACCATGGAGCAGTAACCAAAATAAAATGTGATCTTAGTATGTTTCAACATATACTTGTTTTTTCCAGATGCAACCAAACATAGGAGAGTTTAGAAGAATGCTATACTCATATATGCCTCACATCTGGCTTGTTTCAGAAACTAGCAGAATTCCCAGCGCAATTGCACGGCTAGGTATTATGATACAAATCTAATCTATGATTGAAAGTACAGTTGTATTCTTGTTTAAAAAAAAATACAATTTACAATTTTATTTGCTATTCAACTCTGCACTGTTATAATATGGCCCTACCAAAATAAGCGATGTAGATCCTTTTTTTTCTCTCAATTAATGAGAAAATCACTGTTATTAAGGCGACGCCTAGGCGTCCCGTCAGCCGCTGGAGCTCGCCGCGCCAGCTCGCCTCGCCTGAACCAGAGTTCCCCCGCCGTCGGTCCCCAGCTCCCCTGCCGTCGCCTCCCACGCGTTATCGCGGCTACGATTGCGTCGCGCCGCACCGCTGCCCCTCGGGAGCCTCACCTCAGTCGCAGCTCCTTCCGCTTGCCGCACGCGCAATCCCTCCGCTCGGTTGCCGTCGCCCGTGCGTCCGCGCACGCCGTCGTCGGCGCTGCTCTGCTTTGCCCGCACGCGCAATCCCTCCGCTCGGTCGCCGTCGCCCGTGCGTCCGCGCACACCGTCGTCGGCGCTGCTCTGCTTTGCCCGCACGCGATTTTTCCGGATCAGGGAGAGCTGCCCCTAGGGTTAGGGTTTTCCGTTTCGGCGCATTTTGTTCCCATCAGAAGCGATCACAACCGTCAATTAAGTTGGACGGCCGTGATTCCATGCGTGCAGGATAAATTTTCTTTGGGCCGGCGCGCGTTTGGGCCGCGCGATGGGCTGGTTCACGGCTGGGCTGCGTATTTTGGTGGGCTAGTAGCAATACAAGGGCCCTTATTGTTTTGTTTTGATCTAATTTCTACTGATATTAATGGAGTTTTTTTAGTCGCCTAATCTTCGCCTAGGCGCCCGCCTAGGCGTCCAGGCGCCCCGGAGGAGACTCGCCTCGCCGGGGCGCCGTGATAACCATGGAAAAAATTCTTATAATTCTTTCTTTTTTAGGATTATTGTGGGATTTCCTTGCCCTCATATCGAAGGAGGTGCCTTGAATCTCATTAGTTGTTTGTACTAGTAGAGTGCCCGTACGTTGTAACGGAATATAATATATTGTTGCAACGATCCATACAATATCATTCAAAAGTATTATAAAACATTTAACAATTGCAAAATATGATGCATTCAGTCAGGAACTCAGGATGGAGCATCTCCTAATACTTCAACAAGTGCACAGATCATATCTACATCTATATACTGAAAGAAAAATGAGCAAGCTTTCTATTGACGATTGAAATTTAGCATATCAGTATCATCCTTTCACATGTGGAAGCTTGGAACTGGTAAAAATGCCATGTATTTCTATTAGGAGCAGAATGGCATATTCATGTAGATGCTTTTAACCAATCCTGTGCGGGGTATCTTTATTTTACGTTTATTTATTTTTCTTTGGTAGCAACAGTGAACAAGTGAGGGAAATCCGTAACTGTACACGAGACCATTGTACTCAGGCAGGGTTTGCCTGTTAAACAGCAAAGAAATTTGAAAAGAGTTCTGATAAAATACCTTGAGTTTAATAATATCATCCATGTCCCCTACTCTAAAGTACAACACTGTCTAGCCTTTACTCTAAGGCTTGTAAAATGAGTACCAGAAATCTTGAAACAACCTCGTACAACATAATTAGTGACAATTCGTAACATCATTATATACAAATATGCTATTGTCTGTTAAAACTGAAACCTCTTGATAGTTACCTAACAAAAACTTGAGCCCCAATTGAGTTTGTCGAAATAGCCAATACAGTTGACTTACATCCCTGTAATGCAACAACTATATTTTCTACCAGTATAACCTACGAAATTTGATGAAAGAGGAGAGGCTCCAGAGAGGAGAGAGAAATATGTTCAGAGATGGTGATGCATGTATGCTTGGTTCCAATGGTACTTACCCAGTTGGCCAGGATCCATGGGGTGACAAAGTTGCCACACCAGGCCAATGCAAACAGCAGCAGTGCCAGGCTGCCAGCTACAGACTACAGAGCACGTGTCCCTCTGTTAGTACAAATCTGTCCATGCATGCATGTTCCAGTGACTACTGGTATAGTGTTTTTGCCAAACATTTACAGAAGCAGACAGTGTCTTCTTTTTACCTTCATGGTTGTTGCCGGCTCACCAGAGAAGAGAGACCTTATATTCAGTAGCACATCGTTGATGTAAGGCAGCACAAGCGTCAGCAGCCAGATGGCCGCCTCCTCCCCTACCTGGTACCTCTCACCATCTCTCTCATCATCACACTCCACACTTTCACCTCTGCATTTTAACATCAAGGTGAATAATGGAATTAATGGACAAAACATAATTTGCTTTGCATTTTTTATGTGGTTATGCAGGTAATTTGGAGAAATCGGTTACCTGTTGAGTATTGACATGCAAAGGAAGATATGAAGCTGCTATTCATTGTGCTGTGCAGTTTAGAAATTTGGAAGGGAATCTTAGCTAATTTTGACTGTTTAGATCTTAACTGCTTTTTAACTCAAGGTTATTAAAACGTAAAACGAGAACGAAACGACCCACTACCTTTTTAACTTTTAAACGTTTAAACGAACGTTGAAACGTAGTTTTAGTCACTGTTGTAAAACGAATATGAGAGCAAAGATATATCACTATGTACCTTGATTTTGTAGTCTTTTTCCATATAATTTGAGGCCATATGCCATGCATCTTTCTCCCATGTATGATGTATCCATTTCCTTGCACATTGCAACATATGAATTACTATAACAAGAAATTATAATTCAATTTAATAAGTAAATATGGTTTGTAGCTTTGTATCACATACCCTTTTGATGATCCCCCTCTTCTCTCCTTCCAATTCACAAACTACAAGACAATTGCACATAGATGAAATGAATTAATTGAAAACTAAAATTAAAGACAAGATACATTACGACATGAGTTCACATCCAGACAATAACATAAGTTCATACAATAACATAGACGATAGTTAACAAATTAACTAAATAAGTCCACACTCCACACAAAAGCATAAATCCACATAATAGCATAGGTCCAACTCTCATCTCTCAATATCCATCATTCAAATCATCCAAACTATTAGTAGCATTCTCATCTTGATCATCGCCATCTTCGTGGTTGCTTGAGCTGTCATCGTCATCCACATCAAGATCATCAAGTATGAGCTCATCTTCTTCCTCTCCATTGCTTGAGTCCGAATGCGATGCCTCCTCTATGACTTCCTCTTCTCTTCTCACACGACGTGTATAGCAATGCTCCAAATGAGCTCTCCTAGGAAGATTGCGGCCTCGAAGGTTGCTTGATGCACCAATAGCTTCGTCAACTTGGTCCCATGTCAAGTCACCTTCACCCCTTATACACCCACTTTGAGTTGGATTGACCGATGGATTGACCCATTCATTATCCCAATCAAAGTCTTCTAAAACCAAAGGATCAAAGTTTTTACCATCCTCACGTATTCTTTGGAACCTACTAGCCATCTTTCTATTGTATGAGACATAGACCAAGTCATTCAATTTTTGGTGCTCCAACCGGTTTCTTTTCTTTGTATGAATCTACAAGTGGAATACAAGTGAAATAAAAGCAATTAATTAGAACCAAAATAAAGGAATTACAATTTACATAATTAGATGGTTAAATTCACTTACAAATTCAAATGCACTCCAATTGCGCCACAACCTGATGATGAAGCGCAAAGACTAACTATTCTTCTTGCAAACTTGTGAAGCTCAACGGTTCGACCACCATATGCAAGCCACCAATCAACTAAAAGAACAAATACGGTGAATTTTACATGGCGAAAAGTAAACAATTACTTGCTAAAATTTAGATTACTTACTTGGATTTCTTGTGTGTGCGTGCTTTATTGCCATTTGGTTTGCAAATACATCTCTTTGATTCTCATATAGAACAGCTTGGCTATCAATCTTATCTCGAAGAGCCTCATCTTGTACCATTTTTACAAACACGTCATTGAAGCAAGCTCTTAGCTCTCCAACACGTCCTTCATCATCACCCTTCTTGATGTTATAGAACTTTCCAGGGTTCAAGTAGAGAGCCGCTCCATATAGTGGGGTGTCCATTTGCCTCGTCCAACGTCCATCAATAATCCTCATGAGGCGATTAAGCAAAGGTTGTTTGTTTTGAGTGCGTAACGATGAGGTGATCTTTTCCTTTGCTAAGTTCATGGCCGATGCAACCTCGGCATAGCCGGCTTTTCATCACCATCAACCAACCTCAAAGACAACAAGGAGTGGAAGCGAAGCTCTTAAACAATCCTCAATCAATTTTAATCGTCCCAAATAACAATGTCATACATCGCTTCTTCTGCCTCGGTCTTAGACAACTTGCTCCTAGTGAAGACATCACTGTCACTAGAAGCTTCAATGCTTCTTTGTGCTTGTGCAAACTACGCAACGTAAGGAATGCGTTGGCAAACCTAGTCGCGGGCCTCACAAGATCCATCCCACTGTTTTCTCCTCATTTCACTAAGAATCCTCCCATTTCTATAAATAAAGGTAGTGATTTGTCGAGCACGTGAAATTGGTTTCTTGAAATCCTTTAGCTTCCCTATGTCTTCCAACATAAGATCCAGGCAGTGTGCAGCGCAAGGGGTCCAGAACAAGGTAGGGATCCTCTCCATTAGCGACTGCCACCGCCTTGTAGTTAGCACCATTATGCGTGACAACTGAACAACTTTGTCTCTGCCAATCATCTCAATAATTCTCTCTTGCAAGTTAGCAAGCATCATGGCATCATGTGATTCACTAGATGCATCAACTGACTCCCAAGAAGAAAGTCCCTTCAGGACTATTAACCAGGAAGTTGATCAACTGACGACCCCTCCTATCAGTCCATCCATCTGACATGAGAGAGCAACCATATTGCTTCCATGCCTCTTCATGCTTCTTCTTCTCGCCATCTGTCTCCTTAACTACCTTCTGAAGCAATGGCTCTCGTAGTTCATGGAAACTAGGAGGCTTGAAACCAGAACCATACTGTGCAATGGCCTCTCTTGCTATCTCAAATTGTCTTGAATTTGCAACATTGAATGGTACACCACACTCATAGAAAAACTTGGCTATCTCTATACGCATGCCTTCTCTTTCTTCCTTGGTCCTCATGCCGCCTTCTATGGAAGTTTGATGCGGCCCCTTTGCATGTCTTTGCTCTACAACCTCTCTGGCGTTCGTCGAGCATAGCAAGAATAGGTTTTTTGGTCTTTGGCACCTTGAACTGAAATGCTGCCGACTTCATTTTTTTGGAGGCTGTCCCAGAACTTGGATGGACACTCACATTGCTATTAGAGGCTTCCGACTCCTTGCTAGATGCCTCTATTGCCACATTATCATCTTGTTCATCATCGAGAAACAGTGGTCTACCCCTCTTGCCCTTCTCTAAAGCCTCTTGCATCTCTTTCATGATGGATGAGGTTGTTTTGGGACACTTCGTCACATCTCCAAACCCACCCGCGAGATGTTTCACCCTCTTGATTCCTCCTTTTATCTTCCTCTGACAAAGATTGCATTGGATCAACTCTCGCTTATTAGGCTCTGCATAATATGCATACTTCCATCCCGGATCATCGGACTTCGGCTTTCGATTAGGATCATCCAATGGATTATAATTTGTGGGAGTGGGAGGTGCACTGCCACTTGCACTTGAATTTGCACTTGCCATTTCGATTTCGGCTGCAATTCTACAATCAATTCAAAATACTACAATCAACATTCAATCATTCAATAGGCTACAATCAGTAATTCAATTCAATTCAGCCGAAGAGAGTCAAGAGACAGAGGGGACAGAGGACCGGCTTGGTTGGATTTGAAGTCAAGAGAGACAGAGAGGGGGGAGCCCCCATTCAGCCGACGAGCCCCCCGGCCCCGATTCACCCCCTCAGCCGAAATAGAGATAGAGGGGCGAGGGCGAGAGGGGGCGACCGGGCGTCGCCTCGGCAGAGAGAAGAGAGACAGAGAGAGAGGGGGTTCCTGACCTGGCGACGGCGCGGCGACGACGGCGCGGCGACAACGGCGCGGCCACGGAGACGGCAGATCCGGATCTGCTGCCGGGTGAAGACGCTGGGCGCCATGGGACGACGACGATCACGGGCGTACATGACTGGCCGACGGCGGCGGCTCGGCTCGGCTCTAGGGTTAGGTGCTTCCCCCGTTTCCTCTCGCTTGCTTCCTCCCGATCCCGATCCCTTTCCGTCGGTGCTGCCGTGCTGCTAAATGTCGGGACCCTCGGTCCCTCACTAATTTCTCTTCCTAAAACGCTCTAGAACGGGCGTTTCGTCCGAATCGGACGTTCTCCTCGTTTAATCGTCGTTGGAACGACGTTCTAGGACGTTCTACGTGGTTTCGCTAGAACGGTCGGACGTTCTTCGTCTGGGGGTCGTTCTGTCGTTTAAACGACGTTTCAACGTCGTTTAAACGATGTTCTAATAACACTGTTTTAACTTCAGAGTAACCGTGCAGTAAATACTGGATAGTTACTTACTTGAAGCTTAGGTCCTTGGCATAAGACGAGGAGATCAGTAAGAAAGTCCCTAATCCAAACACAAGTGCAAACTTTGACAAATCTCTCCACATCACCAAATCCACTGGATAAACCAGGCAGAAAAAGAAGGAAAAAAACCATCAATCCCAATTTCTTGAACCTAAAAAAAAGCACCAAATTGGTAAACTTAAAGGCCATAAGACAATAACCAATGCTCTGCATTCTCCCATTGCTTCTACTGGGAGCTGATGGGCTGCCCTGAATCTCCTCATACTCTTCCGCTTCAGGACCAAAAACCTTAATGCATCAGAAAATAACCAGAGAAGAAGATGGAGACCAAGAACACACAAGGAACATCCCAGCAGGCAAATGGCACTCACCAGGAGTATTGACGGGCTCTTGCTTTGGAATCCGACGACCAATTACCGGCGAAGCTTTCTTCTCTAAATAAGCAAGAAACAAAAACACAAAATTGAAGTTACCAATTAACCATAACTCAGGAAATGCTAACATTGCATTCGAGTTGATCTATTCATTTTTAGTGCATCAAAGTTACCTGGAGGTCTCACTGGCTCTGCATTCGTCATGTGGTGAACTACCACCGGAGTTGCCTTTTTCTCCACTGTAGTTTAGGAGAATTGAAGCATTTAGTGAAATAGACTTTTTCTCCACTGCAGTTTAGGAGAATCGAAGCATTTAGCGAAATAGACTTAAAATCCACCTGTATTAGGACAGATCTTGCATTCATGGAGGAGGGACCTGAAGGAGGGGTCATTAGATAAGCTTTGGGTTTGTCGCCCAGAGATCGACCGCAGCAGCTTGTTTCTTCTTTGGATCATGCAGGACCAGGATATTCTTGTCTTCATAGCAACACAAAGTGCAAAATTGAAGTGAACCAAGAAAAGAATGGTACTCTACCTGGAGGAGGCTTCACCGGCTCTGGATTGGCCGCTCTCTCGTCTTCCACCAGCACAGTCCCATGCTTACTCCCTCCTATATTTACACATAATCATACCATTACAAGACAAAAACAACTCTTCAAGGAAGAGAAGTGAAAATTTTGCTGAATTTGCCCTCACTTTTTGTCGGTGGCTCAAGATCTTGGTCATAAATCTCAGATGGAAACGAAATGAATAGGGAAGGTGAAGCACTTGTAGGTGTCGGTGACGAGGATGACATAAGCGCTTCTGGGTGCCGTTGAGTTACCTGGACTCATCCTCCACGACGGCGAGGCGGCGTTGAGCCACCGCGCAAGGCCGTGGGCGGCGACGTAGCCCCGAGGGCCGAGCCTGATGCAGCTGACAAGGAGCTGCTTCTTCCTGTCCTTCTGCCCAATCGACGTTGTTGTCGTTGCCGCCGCAGGTTGACCTGGTGTTCGGTGACGGGTCC
Source organism: Rhipidocladum racemiflorum (assembly GCA_036346355.1). NCBI lineage: Eukaryota > Viridiplantae > Streptophyta > Magnoliopsida > Poales > Poaceae > Rhipidocladum > Rhipidocladum racemiflorum. Next base: position 63,859,867 of record CM070570.1, read on the forward strand.
CCGGCATGGACGCCGGAGGAGGAAGGGGAGGGTGACGTGCGCAGGCGGGTTGGGGGGCGGGTGACGGGCAGAGCGCTAGGGGGGAGGGGATGGGCCGAGCGACGGCCGCACGGGCAAGGGCGACGGCGTGAGGGGCGAGAAGGGGGCGGGGGCGACGGGCGTGATGGGTGAGGGCGTGACGGGCGATTGGGTGACGTGCGCGGTTAGGGGGAAGGGGTTGGGAGTGATAGGCATGGGGTGTGGCAAGGGCCGAGGGTGCTACAGTGCGTAACATTGGACGAAACAGTGTAAACTCCTTTTATTAGTTTAGATTTATATATATTGCAACTCTGCAACTGCAGACAGTGGTAAATGAAATGCATTCTGAAGATTCTTGAAATTCCTGTGTTAAATGGTGTTGTCCTTGGTGTGCAGAGTTGTAAATATTTCATTAACGCGTAATATTAACAAATCTTCCCAGAATAGGACAGAGTTCCATTACCCTACAGGTTTGGAGATTAAGAAATATGGGTGTAATTTCTTTGAGGTGTCCTATCGAAATGAACAATTAATATTAGTTGCATGTGGTATTGGATTTAGATAATATCGGTACCATATGAAGCTGACCCAAGGCACAAGGAGCACAAGGAGCACAAGGAGCAAGACAATATTTTGATTTTTTTTGTTTATGACTCCAATCACCCAAAAAAATTTAAGCTGACAATCTGCCTTCCACTTTATTGTAAGTTATCGCCCAGATCATATGAAAATTTGCTTTGTGCAGTTGTTCTTCATTAGGATGAGTGAAAAAGAAAACAAAAAGAGGAAATATAGCTTGCTAGCCGTACACGCAGGTTAGATGAAGCCAGAATTTATGGCCCCTTTACCCATGATGACTTGCGTTGCATAATACAGTGTCTGCGTTTAAATGACCAACCTATCTTCGAAGATGATGTCTGTTTGCCATCTCATAAGAATGTACTGCCAGTTTTTCTTTAACAGAGATTTATATTATTTTGAGCTTTGATTCTTAACAATCAGGATTAGTAGTACCATAAAAAAGATCTACTATCAAGGCTTATTGTTCTGCAACTTCTGCTTTGTTATATGCATTTCCCCTTCATTGATGTAGTGCTCAGACATTAAAAGCTTGAGCATCTTATGTTGCATCAAATTACGTTGTTCATTGCCTTTCAACCGTATTCAGTTAAATTTGCACTTCTATTGACATCTTCTGTCTATATTTTATATATCAGCTTGCGGACGACTCTTTGTGTACGATTCAAGAGTGAAGTAGTAGCATGCGGAGTTGTGTATGCTGCAGCTAGGAGACACCGGGTTCCCCTTCCTGAAGATCCTCCTTGGTGGACTGTCTTTGATGCTGATGAGGCAGGAATTCAGGAAGTTTGCAGAGTTCTTGCTCACCTTTACAGCCTGCCTAAGGCACAATATATACCAGTGTATAAAGACAATGACTCCTTTACTGCTAGAAGGACCTCCGATGCACCGGCTTCAAAGGTTAAAAGAAGAACACTTGAAATGATTCGACTTATGAAGATTCTGAATTTATCATTGCACTTCTATGCAGGAAAGTCCAGCAAGCGCTGTTGCTAGCGATAAGGGTACCCCTATACCTTCAAGTTCTAGCCAAGAGAAGGATTCATTGACTAAGGCAGGATCAGACAAGGTGAAGGAGAAAAGTGATGACGAAGGTAAGCCATTGCCTGCTGAACTCAATGGAAAAGAAGACCCGGCAGTGAATCCGAAGAGTGAGAAGTCAGAGTCCAATATTGACCGCACTCGGGAAAGAGAAAGAGATAGATCAAGAGGCCGGGACCGTGATAGCAGGGGTAGGGATTCTGATCGTGATAGCAAGGGGCGGGACTCCGATCGCGAGAGGGAGCGTGATAGAGAAGCAGAGCGGAGACAGCGTTCTAGGGACAAAAGTTCAGGTATTGTCATGAATATTTATGATTTTGGCTTTTTTTTTTGAAGTATGTTAGGGTATTCTCATATTGCATGATGTCCCTCCAACGCAGGATACTCGGACAAGGAGAAGTCAAGGCACCACACATCTCGAGGTAGATTTGCACAGCAGCCTCCCTTATCACCACATTTTGTTTATCTGGAATTTATGTTTCTTACCTTGATTCGTTGTTACCTTTTCAGACCGTGGTGATTACTACAGTTCACGCTCATCTCGTGACAAAGATCGGCACAGACACCATTGATCCAGCCGAGCTTATGAAGCTTATCTGCATGGAGACCATTGAAGAGCCTAACGAAGCATGAGAGGAATCTTGAAGGCGGCTATCATCCTGCGTGTTACATTGTACATGGGAATAACAAGTCTAGCCTTATCTCTATTATTTCACAACTTTTTAATTGCAATTTCGCCTGAGACAATACAACCGAATTTTGTAATTGTGATTTCGCCTGACACAATCTTGCTATACAGAGCATGTCATCTACCTGGAGTATCCCAAGAGGGAACAGAGGCAGGACTCTAGTGAACTAAAGTTTGTGTATGCATTACTGTATTAAATCGCCATTGTAACGGGGCATTGGAAGTGTTTATGCCAGTATGATAAACTTCCTTTCTTCTTTTACGGGGAGCATGACGAACAAATGTTGCCTTCTTGTGTGGCGCATGCTGTGGCTTCTAGAGCTTCGTCTCCATAATTATGGAACGTCGTTGTCTCGTCAGGAGCTTCCGGGGCTCGTTTGCTGTCAACGTGTGACAGCGTGAAGCTTAGATCCTGTTTGAGATTTTAGCTCCACATCATATTCGAAACTTGTATATTAAAATAAAGTGAATTAAGTTTATTTTTTTATTTTAAAATGTAAATAGGATGATTTACCTAAACACTATTAATATATCCATAGTTTCAGTTTTATGGATCTAGTGGAACTAGGAATACCCAGCTACATTAGATCTACGGATTTAATGAAGTTGGAACTCTGCCAAACATGCTCGTTTGTTGTCGTTGTGTGACAGCGCGAAGCTTAATAATTTCATATTCTACTGGATCTAAGTGCGTGTTGTCAACTAGTGGCAACAAGGTTCCCCAGTTTGATTACCTGCTTGATTGGCAAACGAAACTTTGGTAGCGCCATCCTTACTGAGCTGTCAGTCATTCATCCTGGTAAACTGGTAGAGAGCGGACTTTGAAGCTCAGGTTCTCCACCAGTGGCTGTTAAATGTCAATAGTTTTTACCTTAATGTAGCTTATCTATGTGGTTCAAATATAAAAATATCATATCGTTCATTTAGAAATCACAAAGGCGAGCAAAAAGTGTTGAGATGTTGATTGGAATCTCTCTTGAGAAATTTATGTACAAAATCGATCAATTATTGTATAATCCCTACGAAGTGTGCATATCCTGTGCACATATCCATTCTGTGCACATATGCAATAATTAAATCCGAACCGTCCAGATCCCATCCAACGGTGGTTTCATCGGGGTGGAAATTGCAAATCTGTGCACATTTTGCAATTTCCACCCTGATAGAACCACCGTTGGATGAGATGTGGACGGCTCGGATTTAATTATTGCATATGTGCACAGGATGGATATGTGCACAAGATATGTAGCCCCCTACGAAATTCGTTTGTTCCAACGGCGTTCACACTCAGTATTCACGATTTCACTAATTTGCAAGCTGAAATTGCTAATTTGAGGGTGTTCTCATCGAATCTTTGGTGAGAACATTTTTTCGTTGTGATAAGTGACAGCATCTTCTTCATTTCCGCTACTTCCCCCCCCCCCCTCAAAAGCTCTCTCATCGCGATACTTGGTGCAATCCCCTTCATCCATCTTTCCTCTCCTATTCCATTCTCTCAATCTCAAAATAGTTTTTGTTTTTCAAATCCCCCAAATTTTTGAAAAAGAAGTACTTTTAACCACTTTAGAAAGATTTCAAATCAAAGATTTTGAATTGGAAGTGTTCGGAGTTGAAACTTTTCAATGAAAAACTTGTTGAGTTAATACTTTCTGATTTGATAATTTTTTATTTAATTTTTTTCTAGTTGAAACATTTCGAGGTAAAACTTTCTAATTTGAAATTTTTCGAGTTGAAACTTTCTAATTTGTCCATTTGAAATTTCTTGAGTTGAAACTTTCTAATTTGAGAAATTTTCATTTAAAATTTTTCAAGTTGAAACTTTTTTATTTAAATTTTTTTGAGTTGAAACTTTCAGAGTTGAAACTTTTCAAGATGAAATTTTCTAATTTGAAATTTTTTTATTTAAGTTTTTTTGAGTTGAAAATTTTGAGTTGAAACTTCCTGTTTAAAAATTTCAAAGTTAAAACTTTCTAATTTGAAAATATTGTGTTAGAAAGGAATGAAGGGAGGTGGGGGAAGTGAGTAGGGAAGAGAAAAGGGGGGAGAGTGGAGGTAGATTGAGAAGATGACAAATATCTGAAAGTGCGTCTAGGCACTTATGTTGTTTTGGTGATTAATGACAAACGATTAATGACAAACGCATGTATTGTCAATCAATGTAATTGTACATATGCTTAACTTAGTTCTTAACAAATGACAAACCTCTAATATGTTTATATTGTTATGAGACTAACATGTTTATTGCCTAGTTGAATATTAGTCTCATCTATATTAGAGGAAAATCAATTGGGATGGTTAAGCAAAAATGAGGTATGCAATCTCGGTATTCCTTCCATATTTGTCATTGCATTCCTCTTTAGCAAATGCATATTGAACTCTAAGTGACTTGTCAATTTTATATGTGCACATTGATTCATGTCATAATTGCTTGTGCATATATATATATTCATTTGAGTTCATTATGTGTTTTGTTTTTAATATGCTTGTGTTAACTAGAGTTAAACTTCATTGCTTCATATTGACTTGGTGCATACATGTCTTAGTTGTATATCTTCTAATGCACCTCTCCTAGTGAAGTTTAATCTAGAATTGGATCACATCATTTACTCTCATTCCAAATATTATTTGCACATGTACAATTCATGTATATTCTATCATGTGTTTCATTTAAGCAAAGTATGTGATCCTTGCCTTGATTTAAATGATTCATCTTATTGGCAATTATCTCTCTAAGTGCATATAGATCAATCACATATTCATCATGCTGCACTTAGTAGAGAACAATTCTTATGTCAAGTGTTTTCATTGATATCATGCCTATTTATATGAAACACTTGTTGTATTTCATCTCATTCATTTAATTCTAATTCATATCTTTTGAGCTTGTGGGACTAATGTGTTTCTTGAGTGCTTTGATAAGAATTAGGTCCCAAAGCCGTGTGTATGATGACCAAGTGGTTTGAAGGATGATAAGCGAGTCAAAGTCAACAAGACAAGTGTCACCAACATGAGGACTAAGTCAGATTCGACTTGATGGAGGATCGTCTTGGTGATGATCGAGGTCAAGGTCGAGAGGACGAGAGTCTCATGAGGTGAAGCGCGTTGAGGTTGACAAGACGAAGGGCATCATCAATCTTTGTGGAAGCGTCATCATGCACCGTGCATCCGGAAGAAGTCGGCATGTAAGCTTAGTGTAAGACTTAGATTTTGTGTTAAATTTGAGTCTAAGGATTGCCGTACTATTAAGAGGGATGCAATCGTTGAAATCACTTAGACAAGTCTCAAGTGCTCAAAGTGGTCTATCCTTGTCTAAGGTTGAGAAACCCAAGTCACACTTTGTTCACCTAGGTGTAGGTGGGTTGGTGTGAGGGTTAGAAGTGTTGTTAGTATCGGAAAGTGAGATTTTGAGGTCACCTTGTGGGTTCTTTGTGCAATCAAATTTTATCCTTTGGGATTTGGGTAGTGAGACCTTGTTATTTGGATAGCCATCGTTCATAGCTTTCCGAAAAGTCCGAATTTGCCGAAATCGAAGTCCGGGATCAAAAGTTATACCCGTTTTCGTCGGTTGCCGTGTCTTTGCTGGGAGATCCGGAGTATCCGGGTTGTAACCGAGTCTCGGGTTATCCGGAGTATCCGGATGATTCGGAGTATCCGGATGATCCAGAGTCTCCGGTTTTTTCCGAGTCTCGGGTTGCCCGATTCGGTCCCAAGCGGCTAGTTTTTGGGTTCCTCTATTTAAGGCCCCTTTCTTGCCCACTTCAAGGTAGCCGTTGGGGATGTTTTTGTTGGGTTTAGAGGTGTTCTAAGTGAGTTCTTGAGCCCTCAATACTCCTCCCTACTCCTTAGATCTTAGTGATCCCCTTTTGAGTGAAGGGTTGGGTAGAGGAGAGAGGTGTTTGGATTGAGGATTGATTTGAGTTGTTGAGCACTTGAGGTGGACTCTAAGTGAGTTCTTCGGGAGCATTTGTTGCTCTTGGAGGTTGAGGTCTCCTAGACGGCTAGGAGTTGCCGGTGAGCTTCCAAGCTTTGTGTGGAAGGCCATCGAAGGTTTGTGAAGGTCCGATTCCGCCTCCGCAAGGAAAGGAATCAAAGAAGTGAAGACCGGCGAGTGCATTGTGCAACACCAGGAGGAAGAGGGTTGAAAGAGACCCCGGCTCAAGTGTGACCGAGCCGCCTCAACGGAGACGTAGGATCCCCTCAAGGATCCGAACTTCGGGATAAAATCTTCGTGTCTCCATCTTCATTTCGGTTTCATCTCTTTCATTACTTGCTTGAATTCATTCCTATATGTGTGATCGAGTTAATTGTCTCGGGCTAAATTGTTTAAGTTGCAAAACTTAATTATACCCTTCGCTTTATAGGGTTGATTTATTTAGGAGCCCCGATCTATCTTGTTTTTGTGCTTGGCTCCCGTTCTCCACTTGATATAGGTTCTTGGTAGTATTTACTTACGTCTTGTTCAAGTGGATTGCTTCTAGATTGCTCAGATCTTGAATTCTTGGCCGAGACACTCAACCCGGAGTATCCGGTATTTTATCCGAACTATCCGGATCATCCGGAGTATCCGGTACATTGATCCGGAGTATCCGGATAACCCGGAGTATCCGGATAACCCGGAGTATCCGGACTAAATATCCGGAGTCTCCGAGTTAATTGTCTCGGGCTAAATTGTTTAAGTTGCAAAACTTAATTATACCCTTCGCTTCCGCATTATCTCTGATTGTTTAATTTTAATTGGGTATAATTTTGTAATCGCCTATTCACCCCCCTCTAGGCCGACATCCCGGTCCTTTCAATATCATCATAGGAGGGTGTTTTTAAGTTTTTTAGTTTGTGGTTAACCTCAAACTAGTCGTATCTGCGACCACAGCCAACAACGGCATGGGTCCACTCTCTTCGCGTGTTGTGCATCACTATCATCGACCCATGCGTCTCGCTCCCCTTTCCCTTTCTGTATGTAGACTCAAGCACAATCAAGGCACGACCTATTGGAGTTTATGGCCTTGGCCCAACTAATAGGTTTTTATAAATCCTACAAAATTCCAAAGACCTACTAATGCATAGTGAAAGTTGGTGAATTTAGTACCATATTATAGTATAGGTGGGAGGAGACCAACTTATAAGGTGGAGTTTGTCTTGCTTAATTGAAGCAAGCAAAACATGAACACATGTGTGCACTTGCTCGCTTCACCGTCGCCCGTGTTGCATACAACTTATTTGTGATTTTGCCTTCCTTCTGTGCTTATTTGTGTCTATATGAGGAGATATCCTTTGGATTCAACTTTAGACATAATTGTGAGTTTTTTCTTTCTTATTCCTTTGCATTGTGTTGCCCAGCTTCACTATCCCTTCGTCAGCGTGCACTAGTGCGGGGAGAGCTATATAACATCCCAAAATTTCCAAAAGTTATATGCTATATTCCAAATTCGCTTTTGTACATTTTTCTTGAATTTTTGAGATTTTCAGGATTTAAGAAAATTGTTTCTTTAAATTTAGCTGCTATTTTTTAATTTTTTAATTTTAATTAAAAATTTCCAGAGCCTATAAATAATATAAATGAGTTCTAAATAATCTTAGAAGCCTCTAATTTTTTTTTCATAATTTTCAGAGATGGTTTGCTAATTTTATAAATTCAAACTTATTTCTGCATTAAAATCAATTAAGAAAACAAATATAAATCTATTTCGCGTCGGTGGGCTGAATCCCTTTCACTATTCCAGCCCAACCTAGTCCGTGGGCCCACCACTCCTCGAGTTACCTTCTCTTTCTGTCTTCTTCGCACAAAAGCGTATTCTATCGAAACCGTTTTCTTTCTTAACCTCCCCACGCTCGCTGACGTGCCGGGTCCACTCGTTAGTTGCCATCTTCCATGCATCTGTGCCTACCATGAGTGAGCATTGAGAGCACTATTACACTCGCAGAGATTGACTTCGCCACTCATTGTTTTGCTCCTCTAACACCAGCCGATTTGCCCCCTCCAAGTCACATACGACGTCGAGTGCAAGCTTCTGTTGCTTGAGTTTTTCGCATTTTTTCCCACACTACTGCCAGTTCTCATTGAGTAGGACACCCTCATCTCGCCCTTTAAAGCCTAACCGAGAGCGACGTCCTTCTTCTCCAAGCTCACATCCTCCTTTTTGCCTGGTCATAGCCCCTACCTCTCACTGAGCTATCCGGAATGCCATTATCGTCTTTAACGATGGTGCACGCCCTCCGCCGCGCTTTGCCATGGACCACACCATTCCCTATGAGCTAACTCTTCGACACTCGCATCACATTACGCCATTATGATTCCTTTTCAATACCCCTCACCCAATTTGGTGATTTGTGCAGTGTATCACCGAGACCACATCTTCTTCCCCAACTTCGGTTGCAATTGTCGCCAAAGCCACACCACTGCCCTGGTGGTTTCCCGACTTGAATGTGTCCATCTCGAGCATTTCACTAGTCTCCTAAATCTTACCGTGCGATCATTTCTAGCTCTGTTAAATAAAATTTGATAGGTGGACCAGTAAATAAATATGGAAAAAAATAGAAAAGCCGTCCTCAGTTTTGTAAAAATATGTTTTCCCTATAGAAAAGCGTAATTTGGAGAAGTATGCCATCGACATCACCCTCAGCACAGTGTTTTCCTTTTTTTTTTGAATTTCCAGTCGAGTTAGATTCAGATATTCATACCTTTTGCACATACTCTCAAAATTAAGTGAAACCAATTTCTATTTTTTTTCTAAATTATGAGCTTTCATAATGTACAAAATATTTGGATTTTCTCATAGTTTGAATTCTTTTGGCTCTTATTTGCACTATTCGATGCTTCGCGTGTAGATACTGATATCCCAAAAAATTCCGCCAATGAACCAGAGCAATCAACGAACCAGAGCAAGATGAAGTGTTCAATGAGCAAGGCAAGCGCCCCCTTTGATCATGTTGATCTCATATTTCACTGTTATATATGTTGTGTTCAAAACTATTATGCATGCTAGTATTTTTTTTTGATAAAAATCTCTATATTGATAGGAATGATATATATGTTCAATTGTTGCATATACCCTACCTTGATAAATTGATACCCCACCATTGTCACCTTGTAAATAATATCCATTGCTCAAATAGTTATCTGTGGAAATCTCACTACTACTACACAAATGCTCATCACAGTCGGTTCTAAAACCTCATCACAGACGGTTTTGTGAATCGTCTGTAAACATATGTCATCGATAACAATGGCATATCACAGTCGATTTTTGAACCGTCAATGATAATATACGATCAGAGATGGTTCTAGTCTAGAACCAACTTTGATAGTATATTATCATGGATGATTCTAGGATAGAACTGTCTCATATAGTATATTATCACATATGGTTCTAGGCTAGAACCGTTTCTAATAGTACATTATCACCTACGGTTCTAGGCTAGAACCGTCTTTGATATACTATTACAGACGGTTCTAGGCTAGAACCGTCACTGATATACTTACAGATGGTTCTAGCCTAGAACCGTTTGTGATAGCTATATATACATCCAGCACCTGTGAGAGCAAATATTGATGGATTCTAAGGCAAATTCCAATTCCAATCCATCCACAGTTCATCCTAAAAGTTATCATCCTCTGATTTATCCATCCACTCTATTCTCAACCCCAAATGAGAATACCATAGGAAACCTATTTTCACTCTAGTATTGTGTAGGGACAGAATTATTTCCATGGTTCTCTATTCTGTCAAATATAGAGTTGATTAAGCCATCGAGTATACGATAACTTAATCAATTCCATATTTCATGAAATAGAGAACCATCAAAATAATCCTGTTTCTGTACAAAACCGGAGTGAAAATAGATTACCTATGGTATTCTCATTCGGGGATGAGATGATTAAGTGAAAAGATAAATCAAAACTTGGCAACTCTCAGTACGAACTGTGGATGAAATTGAATTTTGCCTTAGAATTCATCAATATTTGTTCTCATAGATGAAATGTGGTACTTAGCAAGCAAGGCATTATAAAGTTATTGCATTTAAGATGAGCAAATATTAATGATAAAGTCGGGTGATAATACATTGACAAGTATGATACGACAATACCACATTATTTCATAGTTCAAGACAAGAAAACCTTAGGGTTATTTTTATATCTGTCATCATATGTGCCATAGCTTCCGTAGTAAAGGCTTTTTGATTCTCTTTGAAGTTCCACAACTCTAATTGGGTGCCCATTTGTTTGACACCAATAACCGATTGATCTTCAGTATCTCTTAATCCCTACAAAAGTGATCATGTGGTATATTATAAGTAACCATATCGAATTAAATACCAGTTTAGCTTTGGCTTTATATTACCTTTATAAGCTTAGCTTTGGTTTATTTATATTATCAGTAACCATATCTATGATTTATTGTTTAAGAGGTTAAGGAAATAAGGATAGCTTCCTAGAGCTTCTTTAATTCGTCAGATGTATTTAATTGGAAAAATATTTGAATGCAACCATGTGACACTACGGAATGCCGAGACTTTATAAAATGTGGAATTAGAGATTGTGGCATTACAAAATGTGAATGTTAAGATCAAAAACATTATAAAATATGGAATTGGAGGTTGAAACCATACGTTATGATGTTAATTTGCGTTTCCGGGCCATTTCCGGGAGTTTGGGCCTTTCCGGGGGAGTTTGGGCCTAAAGGAAAGGGTCGTGGGCTTTGGTGGGATGGAGTTTGAGTCCTAATAGGAGTAGGAGACCTGGTTGGGGGCCTCCCCCAGCCCCTATAGGTGTCCACCCCCCTGCCCTTGCGCCCCCGCAAGTCCTAGCTGCCCCCCCACACCTCCCCACCTCCTCCTTGTGGCGCCTCCACCTCCCCCATTGCTCCCCATTTCTCCACCACCTCTCCACCACCTATCCTCCTCCCTTGCTGCCCCTAGGGGAGTTCTCCACCTCCACACCTCAAAGATCCATCCGTTGGAGCGCTCCGCGACGAGGAGAACCGGCGGGATTGGAGCGAGGAAGGAGATCGCGCGAACCGGGAGGAGATCTATTGGGTTTTCGTGCGTCGGGCGAAGGTATGGCCATGGGAATCCTTGGGGTTGGGCTAGGTACTATTATAAGGGTGTTTATCAAGTTTTTAGATCAATTGGTGGTGCTGTATTTGAGTAGATTGGATTAGATCTAGAAGTTGCCACGTTCTCTGTTTCGGGCAGCATGAGCAGTCGACCTAGGGTTCGATTTTTTGACAAATTAGAGTCGGAATCTGGTCGTACGGACGTTGAAGAAGTTGTAGATAATTTCATTATATTTCCGTGGATATAAAGAACTTTAAATTACGCCCAGCCGTTTGAAAGTTATGGCTGTTTTACCGAGCATGTTAAAATCTGTGACGTGATTGGAACAGATCACGGTATTTTGTAGATTAAACAACTTTAGAGTCCGAATCAGTCTTTCCTTATACCTAGAAAAAGTTGGGAAATTTCCTAAGCTACGCGAGAATGTACTCGTTTAATTGATTCGGAGTCTTAGAACCCAAGTTATGCCTTTTGGAAGGCTGCTATCCCGACGGGACAGAACCGCTGTTTTCGGGTTTTGCGAGTAGTTGGTAATGTTGGGGTAGATGAGGGTTTGCGTACTATTTTGTGAACACGATTGTGAGTGTGTGGTACCTATGTGCAGGTGGTATGACCCCGGGAGTGCCCTCTACGTCTCGCCAATCCGTCGCCGTGGTTGAGGCAAGTGTATTGGAATGGGTAGCGGATTGTAGGTTGTTGATTGATTGAGATTGAAGTTTGAATATATGATATGTTCACATGCCACGCTTTAATGTTTGCCATTGATATGATGAATATGTTTATTATGTGATGATGCCATGTGTTAATGTACAAGTTATCCATGATGATGCCATGTGTTATCATACAAGTTAATTATGATGTTGGCATATTTGCATACATGGCATGATTACATGGCCCGGGCGGTGAGAAAGTCATAACTAGTCCGGGAAGGTCGGTGAGAAAGTTATGACTAATCCGGAGAGCCAATGAGTAAGTCCTACATCATGATTCCATTCACCGCGGTGAACGGAAGCGAGGAGTAGGCACCCTCCATCTTCGGGATGGAAGGGGGGAGAAGGTGCACACCGACGGGTGTGTACTCAACCATACCGGTATGAGTTTCCAAGGAGACATGAGCATCGCATTGCACTGCATACATATTGATGATGATGATATGTGACCATGAATGAGATGGTTTACATGATGTGAGGTATTATTGCTATGTAATTGTTTATGTTTGTACCATTGCAATATACTTGCTGAGTGATGAACTCACGCTTGTGTTTATGTTGTTTTCTTTTAGGTACCATGAATCCGACATGCGGGAAAGGGAGCTAGTCACACGTCATCACTTAGCATCACCCATTTAAACAATGACATGATAATGAAAGTATTGCCATGAAACTTGGAGTATTGCTTAACCGTGTGCTCGGTCTTATTATTTAATTCTTTTATCTCATGAAGTGGTTGAATGCTTTATCCTGGACTTATATTGTTGCTATGTCACATGTTATTCCTGTTTTAGATGCTTTCCATTATGATATAACTTGTGATACTGTTGTTGCTCCTTCAATTCATGTTAAAACAAAGGAGATGCTGCCGAAATCTCGGTTTTTAGCATATGCGCATTTGCTGGAATTTTTGTTTAATTGTGGTATTTAGATGTTGTTTAGCTTATGTTTGGTAGCATTCAGGCATATTAAATGCCGGGGTGTTACAAACCATCAATAAGGCATTTAAATTGAAGCCTTCAACATATCATACACGTTCTCCTCTACACAGAAACAGATTTCTAATATGTATGTCTCTTTATTTTTCCTTCTATAGACATTTAAACTAATGTTATTGGTCTATTTTTTTCTTGCTAGGCTGCTACATACTATTTCCATGAGTTGATTCTTTATGAGGGAAATACTGAGAAATCACATGAGATAGCAATATCCGCACTACAAGCATTAGAGGAGTTTCTCAAAGCGAGCAAAAGGGGTTCTGAGGGTACCGAAATCATAAGCAATGACCTCATATCAAATGAAGGTACTGAATGCAGGCCTCAAGCCCCTGATTCTCACATATTTGCCTCTGCACCCCTTAGATTTAGATCAAAAAGAATATCAAATCATAACCCCCATCGTAAACACCAACAAATAACCAAGGAACATAGCAAAAATGCAGCAAATACCAGGGCAGGAGGCGAAGCGGTCGCAAGGCAATGACACCTTCAATACCATCCTCTTCATATACATGAACTGCTATAAGCACGACAAAATAAATACTGGCATATGTGCATTGTAATTTTATTATTAATCAATTCCCTGTTGGAGATTGTAGTGAAGAAACTCTAAGTAACATTTATAAAGATAAGGGATGAGAATGATAAAGAAAAGAGAGGAGCAACCATCTTTCTCTAATACTGCCAGAAGAACAGCTCCCAAGCATGCTTCATGTATACTAATCCTATAACTATTTTTAACTTGCAAGGGCTTATGCAAAGAGCATCCAACCACCAGTAAGTATGGATTGTCATCCTGATACCTACCATTCCCACACTGGTCCTTTCGAAAACTACTTCTTTCTCATTAATTCATTTAACTAGATGCAGCTTTATAGATAAGAATATGGGTCCTCCAAATAACACAAACTAGCTACTGTAAAATAAGGCAATGATATAAATACTTGCATACAACACATGCATCCATACCCTCCAAATGTAGCACAATTATAGACTTACAGACATAAAGCCAGGTGGGGATTTAGCATGGTGTGACACCACGGAGTGTCATAACCTTATTTAATGTGCTTGATAAGGTCAAAAACATTATGAAATGTATTGGAGGTTAAAACCATACGCTGTGAGGTTTAATCGCGTTTCCGGGGGAGTTTGGGCCTAAAAGAAGGGGTTGTGGGCTTTGGTGGGATAGAGTATGAGTCCATTTAGGACTAGAAAATCTGTTTGGGGCTGGTAAAAGGGGCTCCCCCTGCCCCTTATGCGCCCCACCCCTCCCCTTGTGCGCCTACATCCCCCCTTGAGCCCTAGCCGCCACCCCCCCTCTTTCCCCCCATTTGGCCGTGCGCCCCCTTCCCCTTGCCCCTTTGGTCCCCACCTCTCCACCACCTCTCCTCCACCCCCTTGCTGCCCTAGGTCCATCCATTGGAGCGAGGAGCGAGGAGCGATCCGGGAGAAGATCTATTGGGTTTTCGTGCGTCGGGCGAAGGTATGGCCATGGGACTCCTTGGGGTTGGGCTAGGTACTGTTCTAAGGATCAATATCATGTTTTTAGATCAATTGGTGGTGCTGGAGTTGAGTAGATTGGATTAGATCTAGAAGTTGCCACGTTCTCTGTTTTGGACAGCATGAGCAGTTGATCTAGGGTTTAGTTGTTCGCCAATTTAGAGTCCGAATTTGGTCGTCCACCTGTTGAATAAGTTGTAGATAATTTCAATATCTTTTAGTGGGTATAAAGAACGTTAAATTCTGATCATTCGTTTGAAAGTTATGGCTGTTTTACCGAGCGTGTTAAAATCTGTGAGGTGATTGGAACAGATCACGGTATTCTGTAGATTAAACCACTTTAGAGTCCGAATCAGTCTTTCCTTATACTTAGAAAAAGTTGGGAAATTTCCTAAGCTACGCGAGGATGTACTTGTTTAATTGATTCGGAGTCCCAGAACTCAAATTATGCCTTTTGGAAGGCTGCTGTCCCGACGGGACAGAACCTCTGTTTTTGGGTGTTGCGAATAGTTGGCAATGTTGGGGTAGATGAGGGTTTGCATACTATTTTGTGGACAAGATTGTGAGTGTGTGGTACCTATGTGCAGGTGGTGTAACCCCGGGAGTGCCTTCTACTTCCCGCCAATCCGTTGCTCCTGGTTGAGGCAAGTGTATTGTAATGGATCGCGATTTGTAGGTTGCTTGTTGAGAATAGATGAAATTGACTATATGATATGATCACTTGCCATGCTTTAATGATTGCCAATGATATGATGAGCATGTTTATTATGTTATGATGCCATGTGTTAATGTACAAGTTAAATATGATGTTGGCATAATTGCATACATGGCATGTTACATGGCTCGGGCGGTGAGAAAGTCATAACTAGTCCGGGGAAGGTCGGTGAGAAAGTTATGACTATTCCGGAGAGCCAATGAGTAAGTCCTACATCGTGATTCCATTCACCGCGGTGAGCAGGCGAGGAGTAGGCACCCTCCATCTTCGGGATGGAAGGGGGGAGAGGGTGCACACCGACGGGTGTGTACTCAACCATACCGGTATGAGTTTCCAAGGAGACATGAGCATAGCATTGCATTGCATACATAATGATGATGAAAATGATATGTGATCATGAATGAGATGGTTCACATGATGTGAAATATTATTGCCATGTAATTGTTCTTGTTGTACCATTGCAATATGCTTGCTGAGTTTCGAACTCACGCTTGTGTTTTCTTGTTGTTTTAGGTACCATGAGACCGACATGCGGGGAAGGGAAATAGTCACACTTCCGTACGTAGCTTCACTCATTTGATTCCACAAGTCATTCAATTAGTTTTTGATAATAAATTGCGTGTGATGATTATTGCTTTAAGGTTTAGCTTTGCTAAATGAGAGTCTTATTGTTCGTTTGACTCTTGGAGACATTACATGTTTGAAACTAGACTTATATTGTTGCTAAGTCGTTAATTACTGCTGTTTTTAGTTGTCTCTCATATTCCATATATTGCTATACTGTTGTTGCTCCTTCAAATCATGTTAAAACAAAGGAGATGCTGCCGAAATTTCGGGTTTTAGCATTTACTCCTTTGATGTAATTTACCTTAATTCAGGGTATTTAGATGTTGTTTAGCTCATGTTTGGTAGCATTCAGGCATACTAGATGCCGGGGTGTTACACATGGAGCATGGGCTCGCGAGAGGAGGTGGAGGTTGCCAAGAGGAGGAGGACGTTGCCGAGGAGGAGGACAATGGGGGGGGGTAGGGTTTGGGAGAGGCGAAACATGCTAAGTGCTAAGGCGAAACATGCTAAGTGCTAAGGTCCATGCGAGGAACCTCGGTATGTATTTATATAGGTCTTATTTGTATCACAGATGGTTTATGGCTAGAACCGTCTATGATAATATGATATCACACACAGTTTGTAGGGTCTTGAGTGTGCAAACCCGGACCCTCTATGTATTCTGCACTAGTCCAGGATCATGCTAGTGCACACAGTCTCAACACAGATGAATATCACAATCATACACAACAGAAATATAAGAATAACTCCATTATTGAATATAAAACTTTTGAATGACCTTAAAGTCAATCTTACATATGTGAGGCCTTGATGGCTTCCACTCCAAATAAACAAATAGTAGCGGAATGAAGAGCGTCAGTGAATCCCATCAATATGCCACAGGCATCTGACAAGGTTTAACTCCTAGATATTCGCCTCCTCGAGGAACTCCTCTTTCGAAGGTGTAGACTTCTGCTCAACTGGTGATTTGTTTGTTGCAAGGGGTGAGTACATAAAACACTTAGCAAGTCATGCACAGAGTGCAAGTCTATTAACTATATGCATATCTTATTCCAAATGAATGGCTGAATTGGTTATTTGCAATAAAGCGGAATTCACAAATAAACATAATAGATTGTAAAGCGGTAAAACAAATAACAATAGTAATAAATTTCACAGTTATTTCACAAGTAACACATCCCACATCCTTAACCAGTTATCACTTTTCCACAGGCAAGCTGCCTCCAAGCCCAAGTTCAATTTTATTAAAATCTAACCCTTGACTATAATCCTCGAGCATTGTCCAATACCGCGGACATGACTATTTGAATAGTTTTGACACTCTGCAGAGTTTATACACTTTACCCACAAGATACAATCAACTCATCATGTCAGTCGTGAATCGCCATACAAGAGTATGTGAATGAGCAATCATAACAAAGCCTTTCGGAAACTTCCATCTTAACATATGAACCTCCCCGGTTGCCATACACTATCCCTTCCCTCAGCAGAGGCGAGGTATAGGATCGACATACCGTTGGATGGGTACCAAGGCACAACATAGGTACGCTCCCCCCGTATAGCTACACCCCTGTGTAACCATCACCCTGAGGTACCATATGCAAGATATTAGCAACTTACTCAACTAGGCCTGTCCTATTCTAGACATGTGGTTGTATGTTTGGTCCAGTTCAAAGGCTTGCAAGGTTAATTTCTTAATTGACCGAGGCAAGACTTCCAAACACTCATTAAGGACATCCCCCCATCATTCACATATCATGTTACCATATCAACCCAATGCCACCTCGGGCCCACCATCACTCAGAACTCCTACCACTTGCCCCAGTCTAAATCATTTCTCTCCTGGTTGATTACCATGCACCACGTGCCGTTATATTATCAACAACACATGTCACATTCTCTTAAACATGTTCCATATCTCATTAAGTCAAGATTAATTTTCAACATTCTAAAATTATATCAATAACAGATGCATGGCTAAGCGGACTATTTACGATCTAAATAACCCATGTTGGCGACGTATTAATGTCCAACTATTATTTCACAGTCTAGGGTGACAAAATGAATTAGGGCATACAATTATTAAAGACAAGGCGGCATAATTCAAATGGGTGTGTAGCTATTCCTGTCGGGACCCCGAATTTGCAAATCCGGACCCTCTGTGTATTCAGCACTAGTCCAGGAACGCGCTAGTGCACACAGTCTTTAACATCGGTAAATATCACAATCATACCAATCGATATTATCAAAGTACTTTATTTAAATAACCAAAGGGTTACTTGACCTTATGGCCAAGGTACAAATATATGCCTTGCAAGGCGAAACTTATTGAGAGAAAAATAATAGCGGCGGAAAAATCAAATAACCCAGTGGCGCCATCCAGTATACAGTGGCCAGTGAGCTCGCATCCTAAGTAGAGCGGGTCCTCTTGGAAATCCTCCTCAAAGTTGGCGTAGTCTCCTCTTCAAGCGGTGTTGTGTTGAGGCAAGGGTGAGTACTTGGTACTCGGCAAGTCATGCCTGAGAATGCAAGCTAATATACTATATGCATGGCTTGGTACAAAGGAATAGCTCAAGGTATATTTGCGATGCTTGACTTTTGACAAGTAATAAAGTAGATTAAAGCGGTAGAAATAAGTAAAGCATAAATAACTTTCAAGAAGTTTAACAAACATTTTCCCCATCTAAACCACATTTCCATCATCTTCATTATTAAACCAACCCAACTTTTCAAATCCAAGTTATTTTAGAAAATCTAACCCTTATTTGTAATTCAGAGAGCATTGTCGATCACAGTGGACTCGGCTATTTAAATAGATTCTACACTCTGCAGAGGTTATGCACTTTACCCACAAGATACAGTCAAACACCACAAGGCGAGTTCAGTAACAAAGCCTTTCGGAAGCCTCAAACAACACGAGGTGGTCCTCTCGGTTCGTGCTCTACCATCCTTCCCTTAGCCAAGGCGAGTATGGGACCAACACACCGTTAGATGGGTATCGGCCCACGACCCGCGATCGCTCCCATTACAATCACACAAGCGATGTATGCCCGACACCCTGAGGCTCCACAAGTGAGTCCTTAAGCGACTTAGTCAACTAGGGCCGTCCCATTCCAGCCATGTGGTTGCAAGTATGACCAGTTCAAAGGCTTGCAAAGGTTAAGTCCTTAGAGTGACCAGGGCAAGACTAAGAAAAAACCAAATCAACATCCCGATGCCACAAGCTGGCCCACTGATTACTCTTGCCACATGCCCCGATCGAAATCTGTTTATCAAACCCGAGTTGATTACCATGCACCACGTGCCATCAACATCACATGATACTTTTCCAACGAGGTTCAATATATCATTAAGTCAATATTAACATTTGATTGTCCAAAATCATGTTATGAGCACGTGAGTCTAAGCGTTATACTGTGATCTAAACCCATGTTGGCAATTTAATAACGTCCAACTAGTAAACCACAACTAGGGTGACAAGGGATCATGGCACATACTTAGATAATCAGGTGTCATACGACAAATTGGTATTTATCTAACCCCCGTGTTTAAACAAAGTATCTTTCTAATTGATCTAGCATGCAATAGTTTAAATCAAAATAGATTTCGAAATAGGATCAACATGGTCAAAGCACAACTTGCCTTCAAAAAGTACTTGCTCTTGGTCTTGAGTTGGATCTGAATCAACACTTCTCCTTGAATCCCTCCGGCACTTCAACGTCTACTCGTAAAAGCGTGCAAATAGCAAATACCCAAATAAACAATAGGCAAAAACATCCCAAAACTCCAAATAAAATCCATAAACAGAGAGAACATAATTTTACGGATTTTAGAAGCTGGAATAAATCAAATTTGGAGTTAAGGCCTTAAAAGTTATGATTATTTAAAGTTTAAATAATCAATTAAATAATATTACAGAGAAAACTTTAGTCTAAAAATTAAATAAAATTCATATTTAGGTAGATCTCAATTTTATACAAATTTAGAAATTTGAATCACTCAAATCGGAGTTGAAAGCATAAAGTTATAAAGCGTTTGAAGTTTGAATCTAAATTTGAAATCATTATTCGAATTAATAAATCATTTTCTTTTTCGGAAATTAATTGTGCGTCGGCATGGACACGTGGCAGCCTGCGATTGGTCTGGCGGCGTCGGTGATCCATGGGCGTGGTCACGCTCGGCTCGGGTCAGCGTGGACTCGGTCCACGACTCCGCGTGAGGCCCGACATGTAGGCCCACTTTCGGGTAACGTCGTCCATTGGCGTCGGCGGGGCTCGGCCCGCGTCGCGACATGTGGGACCTGTGGCGTCATGGGTGGCGTCGGCGCTCGGCTTGGGACGGCCGTGACATCTTGGGCCCCTCGACACGCGGGCCGGCGTGTCGGCGTCCTGCCCCTGCCAGCGTCGCGTGGGCGGCGGCCGGCAGCGTCGGTCCAACTTCACGAACGCGATGGCGCCAATCACGGCCGTTGGTTTGAAAATCAGCGGCGCGGATTAGATCGAGGTGCTGCGTTGAAACTACTTTCGTTGATGAAGTGGCAGATTCGATTTAGTCGGACGGTCGAGATCTAATCTATAATAACACTACTCGACGCGTGGCAATTGTGAGCCGTTGGATCTTGATCCAGCGGTCGGATCAATCGGGTTGGGGACACGTGAACTCGCCTCAGGCCGTCCGATCTAGATCAGGCGGTTCCGGCTTCAGCGAGTCCGATGGTGCGGCGAGGCAGGCGCAGGAGGCGAGCGATGGCGAGCCGGCGGCGTTTCGGGGTTGCTTCCGTGAGATGAATCCTTCAGCCGGTGCGTCGTCCACGGTGGTTCGGATCTGGCTCCTTCGGCGGAAGAGCAGCGGACGGCGGAATCGAGCAAAACGCGGCGGTCACTTCCTCCAACTACGTGGCTTCGCCACGAACAGCTGGCGGCTTTCGGCGAGATGGCTCGGGGAAAGCAGGTGCACAAGGATGAGGGCAACCTCGGGGGCGTCTCGCGCTTTAAATAGCCTCGGCGTTCGCGCGCGGAAACGAGCCTAGTTTCCCCGCGGCGGTAGTCGGCTCGGTCTCAGCGAGAACGGCGGCCTGGCCGATCCATTAACGCGATCAGCGACCCACGCGATCGCCGCGTAGCGATCGGATCCGGGCGGATGCACGGCTTTCGAGCCGTGCAGGCGGATCTCGGTAGTTGGATCTTGATCAGCGGTTGGGATTGATTAGGAGTTTTAATTTGGTTTGATCGAGTCATGGCTCGGGTCGGACTGAGTCCGAGGCTTCGGGTTCCGACTTCGGTCGGATAAACGATACTTGACCTGAGTTGAATTTCCAGCGATTTAATATTTAAAATAATTCCCAGTAATTCATTTAATTCATTAAAAATAGCAAATGACTCAGAAAAATTCCAGAAAAATTCTGGAAAATACTTTCGATCATTTTGGACTCAAATAAAATATTTCCAACAAAATTTTATTTGCAAAATTAATTTCTTCAATTATTTCAAAATGGAATAAATTCAAATAAATTCCAAATAAATTCCAGAAAATTCCAAAAATTCACCAAAGTGCCAAATCACACATGAATTCAAGAAAAGCAAAATTTTGGGGTGTTACAAACCTCCCCCCCTTAATAGAATCTCGTCCACGAGATTGGGAGCTTACTAAAGGAATAGGTTTGGAAACTCTTTCTTCAAATCCTCTTCGCGCTCCCAAGTCGGCCCGCTTTCTTCATGGTTGCTCCGAACTCTGACAGGTTGACTTGTTTCTAGATTTCTCGATCCATTGTGTCCGAGAATCCTCACGGGATACTCCTTATAAGTCAAATCCTCTTGCAACTCAATTGATTCCTAGCGGTGTACATTTCCTCGGGGAACTCGGAGACACTTCTTCAAGTAGGACACATGGAATCGTCATGCACTCCAGCATTTGTGGCAACTCCGGTGATAAGCAGCCGCCTCTGCGACTCAAAATCTTAAATGGTCCAACATAGCAGTCGCGAGTTTCCCTTTGGCATGGAACCTCTTAACTCCCCTAGGCGTAACTACGAGGTATACAAAGTCTTACGGTTCCAAAACTCAAGTCTCGGCGACGATTGTCGGCATAACTCTTACATCGAGATTGGGCTATCTTCAACCTTTCCCTAATCATGGCGATACGCTCTTGACCTCTTGAAGAATATCAGGCCCAAAGACAGGCGCTCGCGGTCTCATTCAATTCAAAAGGCGTCAAACGAAGTCGACCATCTGATTGCCTCAAAGGTGACATCGTAAACTAACTTTGATAACTATTGTTATGCTTGAACTTGGCATACGGCAAACTTTTATCCCAGAGGTAGCATAAGCTAATGCACAAGCTCTCAACATATCTTCGAATCTGGTTGACTCTTCGGTCTGTCCATCGTCATACGTGGATGATAAGGCATCTTGAAGTTCAAGCGGGTTCCCATGGCTTCATGCAACTTATTCCAGAACAACGAGGTAAATTGGGTACCTGCATCCGATACAATCCTCTTTGGCACTCGTGCAAACAGACAATCTGATCATGTACAATTACGCTAACTTATCTCAGAGTAAGTGGTCTTCACGAGGATAAAATGGGCTACTTTAGTCAAGCGATCCACTATAACCCATATGGAGTCATAACCTCCTTGAGTCTTGACAAGCCGTAATGAAATCCATTCCGATTTCCTCCACTTCCACTCGAGGTATTTTTAGCGTTTGTAGCAATCCTGCTTTGGTCTCCGATGCATTGCCTTGACTCTACGGCATACATCGCACAAGGCAACATGCTCGGCAACTTCACGTTTCATGCTCATTACGAGAATCTCTCCTTGAGATCTGATACATTTTAGCTCCACTGGGTGAATTGAATACTTGGAGTCATGGGCTTCTTCGAGTCGGTTGCTTTAACTCCTTGTTGTTAGGCACACAAATCCAGATCCTTCATCCATAACGTGCCTTGCTCATCCAACTTGAAGTCCTCTGCCTTGCCTTCCTCCTTGATAAACTTAATCCTGCGGATCTTGTCATCATCATACATGTCCTTCTCGGATGATCCTCTAGGAGTGAAGCTTTACTTCTAATGCGGCCAGAATCCGCTAGGTACTACCTCAATCTTCATCTTTTGAAAATCCTCACATAACTCATCGACTTGTGGCTAGCAATGCACTCACGGTATGGCTTTTAGGCTCGAGCATCGGCTACTCGTTGGTCTTCGGGATAGTAATGGATTCCAACATTGTAGTCCTTGATTAATTCTAACCATCTCCTCTGCCTCATATTCGAGATCCGTGGTGAATATGTACTTAAAACTCTTATGATCCGTATATACTTCACATCTGTTCCCAATCAGATAGTAGCGCCATATCTTCAAGGCATGCACTCACGTACGGCTAACTCTAGGTCATGGGTCGGATAATTTTCCTCATGCGGCCTCAATGCGCTTGATGCATGCAGCGGCGACCTTTCCGATTACGCATCGCACACATCCAAGTCCTTGGCGTGATGCGTCAATAAATATCGAAGCTTTGAGCAACATCCATTAGAACTAACATAGGTGCTGATGTCAATCGCTTCTTGACTCTGAAATCCTTTCTCACATTACAGCGTCCATGCAAACTTCTTTTCCTTCTTGACAATTGCGTAGAGGTTTGCAATTGTCGAAAGCCTTCGATAAACGGCGGTAGTATCCTGCCATTCCAGGAAACTCAGAATGCAGGTCCTGATCTTGGTACGCTCCCAATGTAACAGACTTCTACTTTGCTTGGATCTCTGGCGACTCATACGGTCATTACATGTCTAAGAAACTCCACCTTGTCCTTCCAAAAATCACACTTCTTTGAACTTGGCGAAAAGTTCTTTGTTCCTCGACTTTTCCAAAACTACGCCTTAAGTGTTGGCATGTTCATCCTCTGTCTTGGAGTAGATTAGGATATCGTCTATGAACACGGCGACAAACTTGTCCAAATATTCCATTGAACACCTTATTCATCATATTCATGAAATAGGTGGCGCATTCGTCGACCCAAAGGACATAGCGTAAACTCGTAATGTCCATATCTTGACGAATCAGTCTTGAATATCTTACGATCGGATCTTCAGGCGATGGTATCGATCTCGAGATCAATCTTGGAGAAAACTCGGCTCCTCTTAAGCTGATCAAACAAATCATCAATCTGGGTAGCGGATACTTATTCTTCACGGTGACCTCATTGAGTACGCGGTAGTCAATGCATCCTGAAACTCCGTCCTTCTTCTTGACAAACAAAGCTGGGTGCTCCCCCACGGCTGACGACTTGGTACGATAAATCCTTTCTCCATTAACTCTTCTATTTTGTTTCTTCATCTCTACCAACTCCTCGGTGGACATCCGATAGGGTCTCTTTGCTATCGGTCTTGTACCGGTACAAGCTCTATCACAAACTCTATGTCCTGTGGCGGCATACCGGAGGTAGGTCTTGGGAAAAACATCTGGGTACTCATTCACTCTTTGGGACATCCTCTATCTTGAT
Organism: Rhipidocladum racemiflorum; assembly: GCA_036346355.1. Taxonomy (NCBI): domain Eukaryota; kingdom Viridiplantae; phylum Streptophyta; class Magnoliopsida; order Poales; family Poaceae; genus Rhipidocladum; species Rhipidocladum racemiflorum. The sequence goes on from CM070570.1 coordinate 63,884,231, forward strand.
TGCCTTGTCTTTGTTAACCATCAATGTCCATCTCTAAGCTGCGGTGGCTTGAAATTCCACTTTCTTCCCACCACGAGCTCTCAAGCGAGATAGTCCTTCATCCACAATCTAATCTGACCTTGTGCTTGGATAACCAATCCATTCCCAATATAACATCTAAGGTGCGGGTCTCCAAAATTATAAGGTTTGCTAGGAACTCTATTCCATCTATTAGTATTCTCACCAGGAACATCCTACTTCCGTTCGGAGTTGGAACCAGGGGTTTGAACTAAAAGCATGCACTTAAGTCTTGCAATTCTCAAATCATTTCTAGTAGCAAAGCCTTGAAACAAGCGAATCTGAAGCTCGAGTCAAACAAAGCTGTGCAGTCTTGAGTTAACAAGTAACTTACCCGATCTGACGTCGTAACGTGCGGTGCATCATGATGACATAGTTAACTTCGGCCTCTCACCGCATGCAGGGTGTGGCTCCTGATCTTTGGCGTCCTAGTTTGGGGTGGTTCCTAGGTTGAAGCGGCGGGAGTCGCTCTGCTGTCTTCTTTGGACAAGCTGTTGGCAAAGTGTCCTGGCTGGGTGCGGTTATATGACGTCTCCTTGTTCCTTCTTTGTTGCACTGAGGTAGCGTTTCTAGCGAAGTGAGTGCGATAGTTTTGATTGGCGGTCTTGGTCTTTGGGGATGGTGTCCTTGTTGCGTGTGGTTGGAATACGGAAGAATTGATTTGGTGCAACTCCCAAAGCGTGCTTTGCGTTCCACTGGCGTGATCCTTCTTTGTTGCATCCTGCGCTTCTGTTCTCATCCGGTTCCTTGCGCTTGTCCTCAAGAATAAGCGCCTTATTCACCAACTCTTGGAAATGCGGAAAGGTGTGGGTGATCAACCCTACTTGCAATCTGAGTTAAGTCCCTTCATGGCTTGAGGTATGCGGATTTATCTGTCGCTACATCCTCAGTGCGTAGCGTGCTAGTAATGTGAACTTGTTCGGAGGTAGTCGACCAGCGGCTGATTACCTTGCTTGATGCTCTGAACTCCTCCTTCTTAAGGTCCATGATTCCTCCAGGCCGCGTGATCTTGTCGAATGCAGTGTGAACTCTTCCCAAGTGATATCTTGAGGTTCTCTTGCGTAAGCAGAGAGTTCTCCCACCATTCGGTAATTTGTTCCTTCCAAGCGATGAAAGCGTGAAGTACCTTCTCATTCCCTATGCATTGAGCTATGTGTAGCTTCCTCTCGATTGATCTTAACCAATCATCGGCCTCCAATGGATTGGCATTCCCAGAGAAAGTGGGTGGGTGAGTCCTCATGAACTTCGGACTGACCTTGTATTACTGGCGTTGTCCATGATTAACTTGATTAGCAGTGGCACGAAGCATTGACGTCTTGCATTTGTTGCATCATAGCATGCATCAGCTGGTCTGGCAGCGACAAGAAATGCTCCAAAATTCTGCATATCTAGTGGCGGTCTTTGGTGCTCCATCATTGGGGTTTTCTGCAGGCGAGAACCACTCCCATTGCTTCCAAAGTTTCCACTGGTATCCACCATCTGTCGATTTGATCTAGGTTTAGAGATGAGAGGGAAACAAGAATAAACAACTAATATGGAACCTATGCTGGGCGACAGGTGTAGCCTTAAGGTCCAACTTTATTATTAGTAACTTGGTATGGTGCCCTTACAATGCCTAAGGGCCTTGCAACACATCTTGCACACTCGACAAACAAAACAAATCCAAATTGAACTAACTGGAGTCTAACGCCTAAAAGGTGACTCTTTATTCTATGTGTGACTCGTGAAGGAGTCTCACTAAAGAACCTATGCTCGCTCATCAGAAAACCTCCATCATCACACAGTGCTACGTAAGAACTCGGAATTTTTAAATTGTGACAAGGTAAAGGAAAATTTCAGCAGAGACAAAGAAAAGAGAGAGAGGGATAAGTCGAGATGTCATTTCTTATCTTGACAACTTTTGGCTTTAGAAAATAGGTTTTATCCTCACTCGACCATTCTAGCTAGGAGGTTGAGCCTACGGTCAAGTATGGCTCTGATACCACCTCTGTCGGGACCCCGAATTTGCAAAATCCGGACCCTACGTTGTATATTCAGCACTAGTCGAGGAGCAGCTAGTGCACCTGGTCTTTAACATCGGTAAATATCACAATCATACCAATCGATATTATCAAAGTACTTTATTTAAATAACCAAAGGGTTACTTGACCTTATGGCCAAGAGTACAAATATATGCCTTGCAAGCGAAACTTATTGAGAGAAAAATAATAGCAGCGGAAAAAATCAAATAACCCATTGGCGCCATCCCGATTATACCACAGACAAGCGGTAGGCTCGCATCCCCTAAGTGAGCGGGTCCTCTTGAAATCCTCCTAGAAGCTAGCGTAGTCTCCTCTTCAAGCGGTGTTGTGTTGAGGCAGGGTAGTACTTGGTACTCGACAAGTCATGCCTGAGAATGCAAGCTAATATACTATATGCATGGCTTGGTACAAAGGAATAGCTCAAGGTATATTTGCGATGCTTGACTTTTGACAAGTAATAAGTAGATTCGAAGCGGTAGAAATAAGTAAAGCATAAATAACTTTTCAGAAGTTTAACAAACATTTTCCCCATCTAAACCACATTTCCATCATCTTCATTATTAAACCAACCCAACTTTTCAAATCCAAGTTATTTTGAGAAAATCTAACCCTTATTTGTAATTCAGAGAGCATTGTCGGTCACAGTGGACTCGGCTATTTAAATAGATTCTACACTCTGCAGAGGTTATGCACTTTACCCACAAGATACAGTCAAACACCACAAAGCGGATTCAGTAACAAAGCCTTTGGAAGCCTCAAACAACACGAGGTGGTCCTCTCAGGTTCGTGCTCTACACCATCCTTCCCTTAGCCAAAGGCGAAGTATGGGACCAACACAGATTAGATGGGTATCGGCCCACGGCCACGATCGCTCCCCGTACAATCACACAAGCGGTGTAAGCCCGACACCCTGAGGCTCCACAAGTGAGTCCTTAGCGACTTAGTCAGCTAGGGCCGTCCCATTCGACCATGTGGTTGCAAGTATGACCCAGTTCAAAGGCTTGCAAGGTTAAGTCCTTAGAGTGACCAGGGCAAGACTACCGAAAAAACCAAATCAACATCCCCAATGCCCTGTTGGCCCACCTGATTACTCTTGCCACATGCCCCGGTCGAGAAATACATTTTATCAAACCCGAGTTGATTACCATGCACCACGTGCCATCAACATCACATGATACTTTTCCAAAAGAGTTCAATATATCATTAAGTCAATATTAACATTTGATTGTCCAAAAATCATGTTATGAGCACATGGCGGTCTAAGCGTTATACTACAACGATCTAAACCCATGTTGGCAATTTAATAACGTCCAACTAGTAAACCACAACTAGGGTGACAAGGGATCATGGCACATACTTAGATAATCAAGGTGTCATCTGACAAATTGTATTTATCTAACCCCATGTTTTAAACAAAGTATCTTTCTAATTGATCTAGCATGCAATAGTTTAAATCAAAATAGATTTGAAATAGGATCAACATGGTCAAAGCACAACTTGCCTTCAAAAAGTACTTGCTCTTGGTCTTGAGTTGGATCTGAATCAACACTTCTCCTTGAATCCCTCTAGGCACTTCAGCGTCTACTCGTAAGCGTGCAAATAGCAAATACCCAAATAAACAATAGGCAAAAACATCCCAAAACTCCAAATAAAATCCATAAGCAGAGAGAACATAATTTTCTGGATTTTTAGAAGCTGGAGATAAATCAAATTTGGAGTTAAGGCGCAAAAGTTATGATTATTTAAAGTTTAAATAATCAATTAAATAATATTACAGAGAAAAACTTTAGTCTAAAAATTAAATAAAATTCATATTTAGGTAGATCTCAATTTTATACAAATTTAGAAATTTGAATCACTCAAATCGAGGTTGAAGCACTTAAAAGTTATAAGCGTTTGAAGTTTGAATCTAAATTTGAAATCATTATTGAATTAATAAATCATTTTCTTTTTTGGAAATTAATTATGTGCGTCGGCATGGACCACGTGGCAGCCTCTGATTGATGCTTGACGTCGGCCAGTCCATGGGCGTGGTCACGCTCGGCTCGGGTCCACGACTCCGCGTGAGATTGACATGTGGGCCCGCTCGGGTAGCGTCATCGGCGGCGTCGTGAGGCCGCGGTGGCTGACATGTGGGACCTGTGACGTCATGGGTGGCGTCGGCGCTCAGGAGACGGCCGGCCCGACATCTTGAGCCACCGACACGCGGGCCGGCGTGTCGGCGTCCTGCAGTGCGTGGGCCAGGCCCGGCGCGTCGGTCCAACTTCCTGACCGCGTGGCGCAATCACGGCGTTGGTTTGAAAATCAGCAGCGCGGATTAGATCGAGGGTTAACACGTTGAAACTACTCGTTGATGGTGGCGTTCGATTTAGATCAGACGGTCGGATCTAATCTATAATAACACTACCGTGCGTGGCAATTGTGAGCGGGTTGGATCTTGATCCAGCGGTCCCGGATCAATCGGGTTGGGGACACGTGAACTCACCTCAGCCGTCAGATCTAGAATCCGGCGGTTCACCCAAAGGCTTCAGCGAAGTCCGGCGATGGTGCGAGCTTGGCAGCCGGAGGAGCGAGCGATGTGAGCCGCGGCGTTCGAGGTTGCTCGGCGAGATGAATCCTTCGCCTTGGTGCGTCTCGTCACGGTGGATTCGGATCACGGGCTCCTTCTCGGCGGAGGACGGCCGGACGGAATCGAGCAAAAACATGGCGGCAGTCACTTCCTCCAACTCTGGCCCGAGCTGCGCCTGAACTATTGGCGGCTCGAGGCGAGATGGCTCGAGGAAAGCGGGTGCACAAGGATGAGGGCAACCTCGGGGGGCGTCTCACGCTTTAAATAACCTCGGCGTTCGCGGGACAGAAGCCTAGTTTCCCGGCCCAGGCCAATGGCGAATCCGGCTTCGGTCTCGGCCCGAAAACGGCGACGGCCTGGCCGTCCGCGTGTACGCGATCAGCGACCCACGCCGCGCGAAGCGCGATCGGATCCGGGCGGATCACGGCTCGAGCCGTGAGGCGGATCTCGGCCGTTGGATCTTGATCCAACGGTTAGGATTGATTAGGGTTTTAATTTGGTTTGATCGAGTCATGTGGCTCGGGTCGGACTCGAGTCCGACTCGGGTTCGACTTCGATCGGATGAAACGATACTTGACCGAGTTGAATTTCCAGCGATTTAATATTTAAAATAATTCGGTAATTCATTTAATTCATTAAAAATAGCAAATGACTCGAGAAAAAATTCGAGAAAAATTACGGAAAATACTTTGGAATCATTTTGGACTCAAATAAAATATTTCCAACAAAATTTTATTTGCAAAATTAATTTCTTCAATTATTTCAAAATGGAATAAATTCAAATAAATTCCAAATAAATCCAAATAAATTCCAGAAAATTCCAAAAATTCACCAAAGTGCCAAATCACACATGAATTCAAGAAAAGCAAAATTTTGGGGTGTTACAATTCCCAAATTAATTGAAATCACTAGTGCATGCAGTAATTTAAATCAACATAAATTTTAAAAGTAGGATCAACATGGTCAAAGCACAACTTGCCTTAAAAAAACCCTTGCTCTTGCCCTGGATCTTGAGTTTGGCTTGAGTCCTCGCTCTCGAACAATCCGACAATTCAATGTCTACGTGTAACGAAACATAGATGCAAATAAACACCAATAACAGAGAGAAACTCAACTTCAAAAATTAAATAAAATTCATCATCAAATAGAGCATAATTTTACAAATTTTTAGGCTCTGGAATCACTTTAATCAGAGTTCGTATGAGCAAGAACGAGCAATTTGAAGTTTGAAAATATATTAAAAATAATAAATCGAATTATCCTATTTATTTTTCTACTGAAAATTCGCTTTATGACGTCAGCTTGCATTAGCTGGACACGTGGCTCACTCTGGTGCTAACATGTGGCTCACTCTAGTGCTAACACGTGGCTTCGGTCTATGCACTTGATCCACGGTTTGACTCGTGTTCACTGTGGACTCGGCCCACGAACGTTGCGGTGACCAACATGTGGGTCCCACCCAGATGACATCAACGCCTGCGTCACCATGATGTCATGGATGACATCAGTACACGACGGCTGCGCTGTGATGCCTCGGTATTCACACGTATACATGGCAGTGTCTAACTGGTTGATCAAGCGGCAAGTTCTAGACCGTGCATTTGGAAGTGAATGGTTGAGATTGAATCTTTTCGCACCGGTTTAATCATGACGTGGCGTGTCCCGTGAAAGCCACCTGCCACGATCCATGCCGTCCAACTAAGATCGGACGATCACAAATAGATCTAAAGCAATACAACATGACTAAATCTAGACCGCTCACCCATGATCCAACGGTGAGCATTGCTGGAGCTGGTGATGAAGGTCCTTCCCACGGTGCTCTGTTGTCCCTTCGGTGATGTGGGATAGCCCCTCGGGTGTGGCTCTTCACGAGGATGCTGTTTCTGGGGTCAATCACGGCGGATCCCAGCTAAATGGCGGCACATCCAATGAAAAATCGTGGCGGCTTTTCTCTTGAACTCCAGCGAGCTCTCCCCTGAAGACAACGATCCCTCCAGCGATGGGACCTAGACCAATGTGTGCGGCGCAAACTAGGGAATCTCGTGGGACATCGCAGTCATTAAATAGCCTCGGCGTACGAGCCCTATATAGTGAGAAACTGAACCGACACGGCAGCTACGCGGCGGATGAGTCCAGCATAGATAAGCGAAGGAGAAGCAATCCCAGCCGTACACATGTCCCCATTGGAAGGCTCCGATTCGAGCAACGCGACTCAATCTAGGTCATCGCGCTGAGGCAACATGATGCAATCGTGGCCCTACATCACGACTTGATCCAACAGTCACCATCCCACGCGCACATAGGCAAATACCGGCTGTTAGATCTCGATCCAACAGTCGGTGCACTAGGGTTAGGGTTTGGATGGATTCCGGCGCGGATTTTGGGCCGACTATTGGGCTGCCACGGGCCAGCAGGAGGGCTTCGGCCCATTAGGGTTTTCGGATTTTCCATCTATTTTATTACTTATTAATAGTTCTATTAATTCAATTAATTCGAGAAAAATAGAAAAAATACCAGAAAAATTCCAAAAAAATTATGGAAAATATTTTGAACTCAAATAAAAAAATCCAATAAAACTTTATATGAAATTTCGAAATATTTAAATAAGTTAATAAATAACTTAATTCAAATTAACTCCAAATAAATTCAAATAAATTCTGAAAAATTTCAAAAATTCAAATAACTCAATAAATGCAATGAAAGCAAAAATTGGGATGTTACACAATTTTAGTTTAAAACTATCTGTGATAGCTACTGGACTAATTACTGAACGTTTTATACTAAAATCGTCTGTGATATTGATATATATCACTAATGGTTTATGAAGAATACCATCTGTGGTATTGTCATTGACGGTTTCACTATAGAACCATCAGTGATATTCCTCATTATAGAAGAGGTGTCTAATATAAGCCATTATGTAGTAGTGTCTAGAATAGATGTATGATAGATGCCTAGCCCATCTTATACCGATATCATATATATTGGATAGACTATGGTCAAAATGTTGACATGAAAAATAATTATGTTATGGTCTAGAGATGGTACCTCTGTTATTTTGGCTAAGAAATAAAATGAAAAACATGTTTTAGGCTTGGCCGAAGGGTTGTGGAGATCGGTGCATGTGCACGAGATGCTGGTATGTGTTCGTCTTTCCCGAGTTACTAAGGACCAAGTCTATGGTGTAGTTAGATCCAAGAACCAATGTAGAAACCATATGTGCCCTTTATGGGAATTTGTCATGGTCTAGCAACAAAAATGCAAGTGGTAGCTGATAGGTGGAATTGGCCTTGTGTAAGCATGGAGGGTGTACTCCTTGCTTGTAGAGATCTTGTTGGGTAAGTGTGGTGTCCCCAACACAATATTTGAGCTCTTGGGATGTTGGAGGGATACTCTTTATCCTATGGAGGGTATCAACAGGTCGTTTGTTATGAGGACCAATAATGTACAAGCTTTGTTATAGCTCACAAATCAGGTATTGATGGTATCATGTGACATGTGTCTACATGTTGGGATGTTTATGTCATGTGGATAAAGTTGTACGGCCTTTGTAGATTGCATGGATCTATTTAAATAGCTGTTTCCCTGAATGTGGACGACTTGGCGAATCCTCCTCCATAGTAGATTTTTTTTCTAATGTTTGAAATGGTTTTGTGAGTATATGGATGAGGAATACATGTAGGGATCATTCGGCAAGGATTTTGCCATGGTTTAATGTTTATGGTAGCATGCCATGTATTCATACTTGTTACATACGCTCTATTGTTACGTGTTATCAAATGTCAATTACTTTTACAAGTTTTCGTTTGTATCCATTATCAAGGTTCAAAATCTCATCGAAATTCGGTGAAATTTCGGTGAAATTTTGGATCTCGGACCCCCCCGAGTTTCATAATCTTGCCGAAATTAAAAAAACCCTAAAAAAATCAAAGTGCTACAATACCTATAATCTCGCCGAGATCTCGGTAAATTTGACCAAGATCTCGGTACAATTGACCGAGATTTGAATAAAAGTTGACCAAATTTGACTGATTTTGACCGGATTAGATTCTCCGCGTCGTTTTCCATCTGGGATAGTCGGTAGATCATAATTCCCGTGAAATTAAAAAAACCCTAAAAAAATTCAAAGTGTGACGGTGCGTAAAATCTCGTTGAGATCTCGGCATTTTGAACCAAAATTTCGTCTATATGAGCCGAAATCTCAGAAATTTCGTTTAAAAAATTACCAGATTCAAATTTTGCCTTTTGATTTTCGTTCGAATTTCATTCGAAATACCGAGATTTCACCGAAATTTTGTCTTTCGAAGGGTGCTGAGATGAAATCCGAAAACGGAAATTCAAACCCTGTGCATTATTCGATATTGTGAAATAAAGCTTGCTTTATGCAAGATGTTAGAACATGGTAGGATGTCCACTCCTTTGACATAGCCTTGCATACATATACCTTTTATTTAAAAGTCCTGCAGAGTACGATTTTTGTACTCAACCGTTGCTTGTTGAACATATTTAGAAGATGTGGAAGATGACCCATGCATTGTTACTTTTATGCCGCGAGTTTCGATGATGAGGATGTTGATTTCTCTGGTATCATCCAGTCAATTGCCTATGGGGGCTAGGCATGCTTGCTGGATCTTATCACCTTTTTCTATCCTTTTCGCTTCACTCTTTTGTTATGTAATGTTATTCGGTCGATCGACCCCTTGTGTAAGGTCGAGGAGGCCGACTAGAGTGGGGTGAATAGGTTATTTTAAAATTCTCTTTAGCCAAAATCATATATTTTTATATGCGGAAGAGTAAATTAAAATAATTTTTTATCCAATTAAGACCTAAATCATCTAGTCTCAACTATGTGCACCAACAACCTAAGTCTATGTCAAGGTTTGCAATCCTAGGGTGACAAATAATCAATTCAATTCTAGAAATATAAATTATAATAATGTAAATGAGCCAAAGGAAGCGAACCAAAATATAACACATGATCTTTTTATCGATGTGTTTAGAGACTTGCCAATCTCCCTTAGTCCACATTGAGCTAAGCCCGAATGAATTGGACCAGTTCCACGAATTAAGGCAAATACCTCAAATCCACTAGACCGAGACTAGTAAAAGACTAGGAATACAACATTAGCCTATGCTAGCTATACCTTTGCCTTGCGCATCCACTTGGACCTTTGACTTGATGATGATCATCTTCTCTGTAAGTTCGGGTCCTTGTTTTGTTCATCTACACATGATGAACTACCTTCACTTTGAAATCTTATCTTGATGCTCATTAATACATGATGATATTCGTCATCCCGAATCTTGACTTGATGATCGTCAACACATAATGTCATCCAAAGTCTTCATCATCATTGAAGTTAACCTATTTCACCAACTCATAGAAAATAATATCCCAACACATTTGGTTGTCACTAATCACCAAAGAACACCATTAATACATAGTGGAGAGCCTAGATCCTTTAATATCCCTTTTTTCTTGATTCATAACAACCCAATTGCAAATAATTGAATTTAAATCAACATAAGTATATTACAACTATAAAAGCTTCATATGCTCAAAGGATGTGTATCAAAGTTAAGATCTTCGATATGTGTGGAAAAAAGAAAGAGATCAATACTAGTGAAACCTCAAGATATAGAATGAACCCCCCCTAAATGTGTGCATACATATATGAATTGGAAACAACATGCATACATCCAAGTTGAAACTTTTTTGGAGTTCAACCTACTGGACACCTAGCTAAAATAATTTTTCAAATCCACACATGAAATCATCAGGGTAAATAATTTCATAAATATTTTGTGTTACTGGCAGAACATGTGCTAAGAGTACTAAGGATGCACGTGGCAGGACAAGTATGGCAGGTGCCATATCCTGCCATACATGGTCCTTCGCCCCTGAACACGCGGTGTATCTGGAATCAATCCCTCTCTTGGTCCTGCATAGGAAGAGGTAAATCAGGTGATGTGGATATGGATGATGTAGATATGCATACATCCAATACTTTTCTGGTTTAATATATTAATTAATTGGAAAGAATTATTAAGCCGTATTAAATCTCAATAAGTGAATTTGTCCCTTTGGTAATTTTCTTTATTATATGAGAATAGTATACTACCTAATAGTGGGTCAATGTTTGTTAGGTACGAAGAATAGCCAAGCGTCAAATGGAGTTTAATTACTTCGATGGAAAATGATGGAACCCAGTGGGAGGCGAGAGATGATGAGAGCCACATGGAAAACCCATACACATGGGAGATTACCCCATGCGGCCCAAGTACCCAGCGCACAAGGCCTTGTTTTTTTTGCATAAGACCCTACTACAACCTTCGTTGAGGTGAATCATCTGTAAGCTATGGTTCATTTGAACAGAATTATACTGGGCACAATAATACGTATGATCCATTTCTTGGTTAGTAGTATTTCGACTATCCGTTCTATCATATTAGCGCATATGTTTAAAGTAGATGTAATATATTGTGCAATCATCTACTGTTAGTGGATTCTGTTATGTCTAACACATTTGCCATATTACTTTTTGATTATTTCCCTAGAAATTAAAATAATCACAAAACTGCACATAATTCTAACACAGCCCTCGAGCCTACTCGCTGCCGCTCGTAAGTCCGCTCATGCCTTCGCACTCGAGTTGCGACCACACCTAGCTGCGGGTCTGCTAGCCCCGCATTCTGCACCTAAGTGTCACCGACCAATGCCTCTCTCACTCCCCTTTCCCTTTCCTTTTTTGCAGCCTTCAGCACAAGTAGGGCTCCATCCTCGAGTCCACTCAGTGCCACTCGTCAGCACCGCCGTCTTTGAGCCTACCCACATGACCACATCGTCGTCCTTGATCCACTGGTGTGGGGCTACTGTACACACTATCGAACGGCGTGGGGCCAAGGAATGTGTACCACCTTCTTTGGGCCACCATTGGAGCACATGCCATCGGCATTTGCGTGGGAGCTCACGACGGTGTGAAATCCGCCTATTGCCAATTTGAATGTATTTTGAAAGTTCCCGATTTGATTATGTCCGTGGAAAGTTTTCGATTTGAATGTTTCATGCTCCAATTTGAAATTTTTTGATTTAAACGTTCATGTCAATTTGGAAGGTGCTGATTTGATTTTTTGTAATGTCAAATTGAAAGTTCTTGATTTTAATTCCTTTCTGTGTCAGTTGAAAGTTGTGGGAAGCCCCGCTCGGTAGAGCTCTAGCTCCCGGATTCTTGTCTAGAGGAGCCGGAGCTCTACTGAGCGCCTTCAGCTCCCCCATACAAGAAGCAGAATCTCCTTGGAGTGATTCTCGTTTTTCCACTAGGAGCAAGAATCAGCCAATAGGTAGCTCTCGCACAGAATCAGTTTAGAGATTTGTAGTAGTTTGTGTATAATTGTGGTTCTTAATTTCTTGCTACTGATTCTTTAGTAGCCTATTTGGTTGGCTGCATCTGGAGAGAATTGGCTCTGAGGATACAATGTTCCAGTGTTTGGTTGGCTTCTCAAGCCACTGGGCCAGGCCCTGCCAATGCAACTTTCTCCCAGAGCCAGGCCTCGTGGAAACGTAAAATTTGGGCGTTTCCCACGAGCACAGCTCATGAATCTTGCATCATCTTGGTAGAACCATCTCCCCCACGCCTCCTCTCGCACAGCTCTCCCCCACGCCTCCTCTCTGCCGGTGCTTCTCCGCCCATCCCCCCTCCCCCCGGCGCTTCTCGCCCCCTCTGCCGGTGCTTCTCGGCCCCTTTGCCGACGCTTCTCCGCCCGTCTCCGCCCCCCCCCGGCGCTTCTTCCGCCCGTCTTCGTGCCCCCCACTCCACGCCGTCGCGCGCCTCAAGCTGTCTCCGACGCCAGCCGCCTATCCGGCTTCGGTCATGCCTCCGCTCGCTCGCGCCTCCAGATCTGAGGGTTTCTCCCCCACGCACTCCATGCTGCTGTGCGCGCCTCCAGCTGTCCCGCGTCTCCGGTCTCCACCACGGCCTATCTCCGGTCTTCTCGTCTCGTCTCCGCCCGTCGACAAGCCCTGCGCGCCGAGGTAGCACCTTTTGCATCGGTAGATCTATTTCTCCATGCGGTGGATGTCATGAATATAAGTTCTTTTTGATACAAATTCATACTGGCGGTGGATATATTGCTTCTATTGTTCATACTGGTGGTGTGCAAATTCATAGTGCTTCTATTGTTCATACTGGCAGTGGATCTATTGCTTCTATTGTGTTACATCTGCAGTTAGTTCATTTTCATTGCTTCTATTGTTCAATCTCATGGATGAAACATGATTCAGTTACCTCTATTGTTCACTGGCAGTTCATCTCTATTTGGATATGCTTGCTTCTATTGAGTTCTACCTCTATTGTTCATTGACAGTTCACTGGCAATTCATACCTCTATTGTTCACTGTCAGTTCATCTCTATTTGGATATGCTTGCTTCTATTGATTGTCAATGTCTTAATTAGTGCTCGTGTTTGTTGTCTCAATTGGTTGAGTTCACTGGCAATTACTTCTGAAACTTTTCATAGCAGCAAAAACAGAACCAATGAAACTTTCCTGCTTCACTTTTCCAAAAGACTTTGTTCCTAGATGCTTTAGTAGTGAAAAACTAGGTTTTTATAGAGAGGTGCAAAGTTAGATACTGTGGCATGAAAAGAATAAGCCATGAACATATCAATGATATGGTTCATACACAGCATCATCATTCTTTTTAGTAATCCTGGGGTTGTGATTTGGAGTGTCTCCGATCCGAACTCCAATGCTGTCCAAAAGCACCACTGCTATCATTTTTGTTCCCAGATGCTTATTTGGAGCAGGTCAATGTTCCTTTTCTTCTCTGGCTGCTAAAAAGCTGCTATTTCTTCAAGGAAACTGGGGAGTTTCAACTGATCTACTCTATGTTAGCTACACGGGTTCTGGTACAACTGTAGCATTATATTGGGCTACATTTTTTCTGCATGTGTCTGAAGAAATTCTCTTTTTTTCATGATATGTTTGTCCTTGATGTTGCCTACTATTAGTTGTTTGAATACTAAGATAAGGTATTTTGTTTTATCATTTCAACCAACTTGGAAATAACGTATGCTAGTACAAGCTGTGAAAAACCTGTAGGGAAATAGAAATTTGTATGGTCGCATAATCTGTCCTCTCACATGATTTCTGATAGAAATGTTTTGTTAGATACTGGAGGCTGCATCCACCTCCCAGTTTTCCATTAAGGTGAAACTGAGTAATTTCTAATAATAAGGCGTATATACAAATGACTTATCTGCTCTAATAAGAGGTACTAGACTGGCATATCTTTGTATGTCTAAAATCAAAATTGTAGGATAATTTTGCCTATTTTTCTTTTGTTATCGTTTGTGCTTGATCATTGTTGTGTATTTTTTATACTCATGTTCTAATTTGTTCAAACCTTTCCCTTTTTCTTAAATTCTTGCAAGACTATCACTCAAATCTCAGGATTTAACATCCATACAGTACTGGATACAGCTACACTAGCAGCTACTCTTTTTGTTATTTACATGATTCTGTTCAAACTGTAATGACTTGTGATGTTTCTATGAACTTCTATAGCATTTTGTATGGGTTTGAACACTGTGATGTGGCTATGAACAATTTATAATGGATGTGGCTATGAACTTTTATAGTATTTTGGATGTTTCTATGAACACTGTGATGTGGTTATGAACAATTTATTTTGGAATTTATAAGATTAAACTTTATTTATGAATACCAATGTTCTATATATGTTCGGCATTTCGTTTATCAATGTTATGAGAGTGCAATTTGGAATTCTGTATCTTTTCATCAATGTTATGAGAGTGCATTCTTAGAGCCAATCACGTATTTGCTAACATTTATTCTTGCCCAAATTAACGGTAGAAATATATATGCCCTTCAGTTTTATTTCTCGAAAAGACTAACCAGAAATGTAATATATATAGGAGCTGTAATAATATTTAAATATGGTGATGTATAGGAGCTACGTACTTAATCAAATGGAAAAATGGTGATATCTATATACATTCATACAACCAACCAAATAGCATCTCTTGCCAGTCTGCACCAGCTAATACAACCAACCAAAGAGCATCTCTTGCCAGTCTGCACCAACTCATACAATCAACCAAACAGCATCTCTTGCCAGTCTGCACCAACTCATACAATCAACCAAACAACATCTTCTTGCATCCACTCAGCCTGACTCCCACTGATGAGTACCCGTACCATGGGTACTCCCAGCGGCCCGGAACGACGAATGGGCCGACCCTGACACGGCCACGGCCCAAAGATCGTGGCCGGGTCTTCACGTCACAAAAAGGGGCGACAGCATTTATCACATATCGTGCGCATTAAATGCTGGCAATAAAGACGACGGCTCGGCAATGAAGTTCCCGACGCCAGATTTGCCGATCGACGCCTTGGCGCGCGACGGCGACAGACAGGGTCGGCGACAAGCTCCATCGATCACTTGGCGGTACATCTCCGGACGATTATAGGGTCCCTAGGGGTAGCCTTTTCCTTTCTTTTTTTTACCCGATCGACAGTGTAACCCATCTCCTCGACCATATAAGAGGAGGTAGGGGCGAACAAAGAGAAAAAGGCATGAAAACTCACAGACACGAAAAGGAAACGAAGAATCAATACAATCCATGACGCACGAACTGGAGTAGGGACGTTCGGCCCAAACCAGTATACTTCTCGGGCTCTCTTGGGTCAGACCGTTCGAGGAGAGGGAGCCCCCCTTTTTACCTATACAAATTTACTTGCCGGTGCACGAAACACCGACAGTTGGCGCGCCAGGTAGGGGTCTTGGGCGTTCGTCACCATCGTTTTCCCACCAAGCTTCCTCGACGGTTTTATTTTCTCCGCTCACCACGACACGATCATGTCGGAGTTTTTGATCCGTTTCGGCTCCCTCGACTTCATCACCACCACTGCGGGACGGCTCGCGCTTGCCTCCACCGCCCTCCATAGCCAGACGCCCCCCGCAGACCTTGGTGCAGTCACCGACACTTTTGACGGACTCCGGCTCGACGTCCCCACACGGGCCACAACGCCGGAGCGCGCCAAAAGCTCTGCCGCCTCGCACGGCGCGCGGAAGCCTCAGCCGGCGGCGACAACGCCCCCCGCAGCTCCGCGCTTCGTAGCAATGGTCGGCCACTTACCAGTCCCCGTGGACGACCCCTCGGAGAACTCCTCCAACCACGACTCCGGTAACGACGAGGGAAGAGACAGGAACAGACCGCGCTATCGCGGTTCCCACACCGCGGCAGGCGCAAATGATCCCCCTGCGACCCCCGCCACGCCAAAAACTCTCCTCCAGCGCGCCGAGGAAGACCACCAGGATCGCCGCGTCGATCTCCAATGGCGGCACGACGAGCTGGAGGCCCAAAAAGCCGAGCTCGATAAGCTCCAGGCTGACCTGGAGCAGCAACAGCCCAGGACTCTACCCGCGCCTGGCGGCGCGCACGCCCGCGCACGTCTGGTCCAGCGCCAGCTGGCCGAAGAGACGAAAGGTCCGACGCTTTTCCCCCACGCCAGCCAGAACATTGCCGCAGCGGCAATGTTGCTCCGTGGCATCCCCGAGCCAAACGATCCAGCGGCCAAAGCGACCCATCGGAACCTCCGGGAACTGGTGGAACGTGCGGCCGCGCAGCACGCGCAGGGCTCCGGCTCGCAGCGCTCGGGTGCCTCTTCAGGCCACCCACGCCACGACGCCTCTCAAGGTCACCGGAGCGCAACGAGGGCGGCGGCGTCCTCCTTATTTCCCCAGGCCTCACGCTCCCCGGTGCACCAGCGCCTGGGAAACAACCGCGACGTTCGTGCCACCCTCCAGGCGCGAAGAAGGACGATGGTCGACCCAGCCCGTTCGCACGTCGTAGACAGCGGTCCACGCCGTGACCGCAGCCCGAGCCCCGACGGCCCCGGGCCATGGGCGTTCTGCCAGGGGATTCGCAGTGCGAAATTCCCTGCCAGGTTCTGAGCGCCCATCAACATAGCCAAATACACGGGGGCCACTAACCCCGGTGTATGGCTGGAGGATTACCGGCTCGCATGCCAGGCAAGGGGAGCGACTGATGACCTTTTCGTCATCCAATACCTCCCCATCTACTTGGCGAACTCGGCTAGAGCATGGCTCGAGTACCTCCCCATCTACTTGGCGGACTCGGCTCGAGCATGGCTCGAGTACCTCCCCGCCAACATCATCAGGAACTGGGATGACCTCTAGCACCACTTCGTGGGCAACTTCCAGGGCACCTACAAACGCCCCGGGAACTCCTGGGACCTAAAGAGCTGCAAGCAGCAGCCAAGCGAGAACCTCCGGGATTACATCCGGCGCTTCTCCCAGCAATGCAACAAGCTCCCCGATATTCGCGACGTCGACGTCGTCGGGGCGTTCATCTATGGCACCACGTCCAAGGCCTTGGTGCACAAACTGGGATGTGCGAAGCCCAGCACCACCAAGGAGCTCTTGGACATCGCCACCAACCACGCCTCGGGCGAGGAGGCCGTGGATGTCATTTTCGATAAGGGGAAGGCGAAGCGAGGGACCGGCGTCGAGGCCGGCCCCTCCTCCGACCGCCCCGACAAGCGAAAGCGTGGTCGCAGCCGCCGACTGTCGGGACCCGAATTTGCAAATCCGGACCCTCTGTGTATTCAGCACTAGTCCAGGAACGCGCTAGTGCACACAGTCTTAACATCGGTAAATATCACAATCATACCACTCGATACTAATAAAGTACTTTAATTAAATAGTCAAACTGGTTGTTCGACCTTATGGTCAAGTTACAAATATACACCACGTAGGGCGAAACTTATTAAGAGAGAAATAATAGCAGCGGAAAATAAAATAACTTCGTGGCGCCATCCAGTATAACACAGGCAACTGACTGGGCTCGCTCCCTAAGTAGACGGTTCCTCTCGGAGCTCCTCCTCCAAAGCTGGTGTAGTCTCCTCTTCAACTGGTGTTGTATTGTGGCAAAGGTGAGTACTTTGGTACTCAGCAAGTCATGCACAGAATGCAACTAATATACTACATGCATGGCTTGGTACAAATGAGTAGCTCAAGGTGTATTTGCAGTAAAACAGCATTTGACAAGTAGCATAAGTAGATTCGAAAGCAGTAGAAACAAGTATAACACAAATAACCTTTCCAAGAGTTTAATCAACATCCTTCCCATTCCTAAACCACATTTCCATCAACATCATTATTTAACCAAACCCAACCTTTCAAGTCCAAGTTATTTTCAAGAAAGTCTAACCCTTGACTGTAATTCCCGAGCGATGTCCAATACCGCGGACACGGCTATTCGAATAGATTTTTCACTCTGCAGAGGTTATGCACTTTACCCACAAGATACAGTCAAACACCACAAAGGCGAGTTCCCGTAACAAAGTCTTTCGGAAACCTCCAACAATACAAGTGGTCCTCTCCGGTTGTTGCACACTAACCCTTCCCTTAGCTAAGGCGAAGTTTAGGCCAACCAACCGTTAGATGGGTACCTGGCCGCAGCCCCGGTACGCTCCCCCGTTCAACTTACACAAAGGGTGTAGTTGACATCCTGAGGTCCCACAGGTACGTTATTAGCAACTTAATCAACTAGGTCCGTCCCATTACAGACATGTGGTTGCACGTTTGACCCAGTTCAAAGGCTTGCAAGGTTAAGTCCTTAGGGTGACCAGGGCAAGACTACCCGAAAAACCAACACAACATTCCCGGTGCCACCACTAGCCCACCCGATCATTCTTGCCACATGCCCCGGTCGAAAACTATTTATCAAACCCCAGTTGATTACCATGCACCACGTGCCATCAACATCACATGATACCTTTCCAAAACAGGTTCAATATATCATTAAGTCAATATTAACGTTTGATTGTCCAAAATCATGTCATGAGCACGTAGCAGGTCTAAGCAATATACTACAACGGTCTAAAACCCATGTTGGCAATTTTAGTAGTGTCCAACTAGTAATCCACAACTAGGGTGACAAGGGGTCATGGCACATATTTAATTAATCAAGGTGTCATCTGACAAATTGGCATTTATCTAATTCCCCGGGATTAAATAAAGTATTTTCTAATTGAACTAGCATGCAATAAGTTAAATCAAAATAGGTTTCCAAGATCGGATCAATATGGTCAAAGCATAACTTGCCTTCAAAAAGTACTTGTTCTTGGTCTGGTGGCTCTGGGTCAATACTTCTCCTTCGAATCCTTCCGGCACTTCAACGTCTACTCGTAACGCGTGCAAACAGCAACAAATGAATAAAACAATAGACAAAAAGTATCCAAACCTCCAAATAAAGTTCATAACCAGAGAGAACATAATTTTATGAATTTTTAGAAACTGGAATCGTCAAATTCGGAGTTTAAATGCAAAAGTTATAGCATTTTGAAGTTTAAATAATCAATTAAATAATATTACAGAGAACAACTTTAGTCCAAAAATTAAATAAAATTCATCAGGCGCGGACCACCGCGGGGCAAAGGGAAGAAGCCTGACTCGGCGCCAGGCATCGAGGACAAGGAGGCGGACACCGGGTTCCCTGAAACCGACGGATGCCTCATGATCTTCGGCAGGCCGGCGAGTTATGCCGACCGAAGGCAGCTCAAGCTCGCTTGCCGCGAGGTCTACACAGCAAGTCCCGTCGTGCCAAAGTACCTTCGGTGGTCGGAGTCGCCGATCACCTTCGACCGAAGCGACCACCCCGACCACATCCCCCAACCAGGGAGGTACCCACTCGTCGTCGACCCCATCATGGGGACCAAGCGCCTGACCAAGGTGCTCATGGACGGCGGCAGCAGTCTCAACATCCTCTATGTTGAGACCCTCGACACCATAGGGGTCCCTCGCTCGGACCTCCGGCCGAGCAAGGCACCTTTCCACGGCGTCGTTCCTGGCCAGCAGGCCCACCCGCTCGGGCAGATCGATCTGCCTGTCACCTTTGGGAACCCAGGCAACTTCCGCACCGAAACCCTCACCTTTGAGGTTGTGGACTTCCCCGGCTCCTACCACGCCATCTTAGGGAGGCCATGCTACGCGAAGTTCATGGCGATCCCCAACTACACCTACCTAAAGCTGAAGATGCCCGGGCCACGGGGAGTAATCACCGTGACCGCATCTTTCCAGCTTGCCTACAACTGCGAGAGAAGCAGTTGCGAATTGGCCTCGGCGGTCGTCGCTTCCGCCGAGCTCGCAAGCTTCCGGGCCAGCACCTCCCAGTCCGCTCCCGACTCCAGCAAGTCCGGACCAGTCTCCTTCAAGTCCGCCGAGGACACGAAGGCAATTGAGGTCGACCCCGAGGATCCGACCAAGACCGTTCGGATCGGGACCGCGCTCCCCGCCAAATAGGAAAGCGCGCTCGTCGACTTCCTTCGCGCCAACCGGGACATCTTCGCATGGACGCCCTCCGACATGCCAGGAATCCCGAGGAAAGTCACCGAGCACTCGCTGAACATTCGATCCGGATCAAGACCGGTCGCCCAGCGCCTACGCCGCTTCGACGAAGAGAAATGCGTGGCCATAGGGAAAGAAATCGCCAAACTTTTGGCCGCAGAGTTCATCAGAGAAGTTCACCACCCCGAGTGGCTGGCAAATCCTGTACTCGTAAAAAAGAAAACCAAGCAATGGAGAATGTGCGTCGACTACATGAGCCTTAACAAGGCGTGTCCAAAAGATCCATTCCCCTTGCCCCGCATCGATCAGGTGGTGGACTCCACCGCGGGGTGTGAGTCCCTGTCCTTCTTGGACGCCTACTCAGGATACCACCAGATCGCGATGAAGGAAGCCGACCAACTCGCGACCTCCTTCATCACTCCGCACGGCTCGTTCTGCTACGTAACAATGCCGTTTGGCCTGAAAAACGCGGGTGCTACATACCAGCGATGTATGCAAACGTGTCTTTCTGACCAAATCGGCCGTAACGTCGAAGCTTACGTCGACAACATTGTTGTCAAGACCAGGAAGGTAGACAACCTCGTTGCCGACCTGGAGGAAACCTTTGCAAGACTGCAGAAGTTCCACATCAAGCTCAACCCCGAAAAATGCGTTTTCGGGGTACCTAAGGGAAAGCTGCTTGGCTTCATCATCTCTGAACGCGGCATCAAGGCCAGCCAGGACAAAATCTCCGCGATCATGAGGATGGGGCCGATCAACAGCCTCAAGGGAGTCCAGAGGCTGACGGGTTGCATGGCAGCTCTAAGCCACTTCCTGTCCCGACTCGGAGAACGCGGTATGCCACTCTACAGACTACTGAGAAAATCCGACCGATTCAGCTGGACGCAAGAAGCACAGGAGGCCCTCAGTCAGCTGAAGGCACTCCTGACCTCCCCTCCTGTGCTGGTCGCACCGACGCCCGAGGAGCCGCTGCTCCTCTACATTGCCGCCACGACCCAGGTCGTCAGCACGGCACTCGTTGTGGAGCGAGCAGAGGACGGGCGTGTCCTCAAGATCCAGCGGCCGATCTACTTCATCAGCGAAGTACTCTCCGAGTCCAAGGCCCGATACCCGCAAGTCCAGAAGATGCTCTATGCGGTGCTCATCACGAAGAGGAAGCTGGTGCACTACTTCAACCAACATCACGTCTCCGTGGTGACCTCGTCACCACTCGGCGAGATCGTCCACAACCGCGAGGCCTCCGGAAGGATCGTCAAGTGGGTACTCGAGCTCAACGGTCACGACATATCGTACGTCCCCCGGACTGCGATTAAGTCACAGGTCTTAGCCGACTTCGTCGCCGAATGGACCGAAGCACAGGCTCCACCTCCGCTCGAAGACCCCGAATACTGGACAATGTACTTCGACGGGTCCTTCACCAAGAATGGAGCCGGAGCCGGGGTCGTTATCGTTTCCCCACTCGGAAACAAGCTCCAGTACGCCATCCGGCTGCTTTTCGACGCCACTAACAACGTCGCCGAGTATGAAGCTCTCGTCAGTGGTCTCCGGATCGCTACCGACCTCGGAGCTCGGCGTCTGTACGTTCACGGCGACTCAAAACTGGTCGTCGACCAGGTCATGAAGGCTGCAGAGCCTCGTGACGGCCGGATGGCGGCCTACTGCCGAGAGGTACGCAAGCTAGAGGAGAGGTTCAAAGGATTCGAACTTCATCACAGCTACAGATGAAATAACAGTGAAGCCGACCACCTGGCCAACCATGCCTCCAGCAGAGGGCCAATCCCACCAGGGATATTTGTCCTCGACCTGCGCCAGGCATCCGTTCGGCCTGATCTCCCAGCAACCCCTCCGACCGACCAGCAACCGGAGGCCGAGCCGTGCGAGTCAGGCCACGACGTCCTGATGGCCGACGCCGACTGGAGAAAACCCTTTGTCGACCGATTGACCGATGGATCACTCCCCACTGATTAAACCGAGGCCCGACGCCTCGCTCGACGGGCAAAGTCCTTTGTACTGGTCGGCGAGGACCTCTACAAACGAAGCCCCTCCGGGATCCTCCAGAAGTGCATTCCGGCCTACCAGGGGAAACAGCTCCTCCACGACATCCACGGCGGAATCTGCGGCCACCACGCCGGCTCGCGAAGCCTGGTCGGAAAAGCTTTCCGGCAGGGTTTCTACTGGACAACCGCCGTGGCCGACTCCGAGCAGATCGTCCGGTCGTGCGAAAGGTGCCAATTCTTCGCTCGACAGACGCATCTCCCGGCGCAAGCCCTCCAGACGATTCCTATCACATGGCCTTTCGCCGTTTGGGGACTCGACCTGGTCGGGCCATTCAAAAAAGCGCCCGGGGGCTTAACCCACTTGCTGGTCGCGATGGACAAGTTCACCAAGTGGATAGAAGCCAAACCAGTTGCCACCATCACTTCGGCACAAGCAGCGAACTTCTTCCGCGACATCGTCTACCGATTTGGAGTCCCAAACTCCATTATCACTGATAACGGGACGCAGTTCACAGGGAAAGAGTTCCTCGACTTCTGTGACAGCTTCAACATCCGCATCGACTGGGCAGCCGTTGCCCACCCACGAAGCAATGGCCAAGTCGAACGCGCGAACAGAATGATCCTCCAAGGGCTCAAGCCACGGATCTTCAGTCGACTGAAGAGGTACGCTGGACGGTGGGCGGCCGAGCTGCCCCCCGTACTTTGAAGCCTACGGACCACACCGACCCGGTCGACCGGGTTTACGCCATTTTTCTTGGCATTCGGCGCTGAAGCCGTTTTGCCGACCGACTTGGAGTACAGCGCCCCGAGACTCCAAGCCTTCGACGATGCTCGAGGGCTCGAATCTCAACAAGACGCCCTCGATCAACTCGATGAGGCACGTGACGTCGCCACCTTGCGTTCGGCCAAGTACCAGCAAATGCTGCGACGCTACCACAACCGCAGGATTTGGGATCGAGCGTTTAGCACAGGCGACCTGGTCCTGCGCCAGGTTCAGTCTAGCAAAGACAAGCACAAGCTCTCCCCTCCTTGGGAAGGACCCTTCACTGTAGTAGAAGTCCTGCGACCTGGTACTTATCGACTCAAGGATCCAGATGGCAACGTTTTGACCAACGCCTAGAATATCGAAAAGCTAAGATGATTTTACCCTTAATTCTCCTTTTTTACTCTTAAAAAACTCTCAACTTTTTTCGATCGTTTGATTCGAAAGGCCCGACGTTTTTTTGGTCGGGCCTACGACTAATCCTTTTCAAAAGTGCCCTTGTCCGCACGGGTCGGACACCCGACCGACCTCTAAGTCCTCCCGAACGGTCGCTCGTTCTTCCCCGGCCAAAGTGCCACGACCTACGCCCCGGCGGTTATGGTTGCGAAGTGACATCTTGCGAGGGAAGAAGGCACCTGGGTGAAACACCTAAAGTCGGTCGGAAACTTACCCAACGCGCGAAGGACGAATGCGAACGATCGCGTCGAGTCCTCATGCTACTTTTCGCCTATTTTTTGGGAAAACACCCACGTGCTGATCGACTCTTGAACGACCCCTACGGTCCAGAAGACGACGATCCCAGCACGTTCGTCACTTAAAAACCAAAAAATAGCGAAAACAACGCCGGACTTACGAGAAAATAAAGCATCTTCCTTTATTCATAAAGACACTTTTTACATTCGCTCAAAGCAGAAAACTGACTAAGTTCTACTACTGTTTGTTGGAACCCTCTTTCACCCGTATTCTTCGAGCGCGGACCTGAACTTCCCGCACAATTTTTGCCGCAAAGCGCCTGGGGCTAACGGCAAGGCAGGCTGCCGGCCTACCTCGACGCACGGACACACTGCACTCCACGCAGCGTCGTCGAGGCCGGCCGCGCCCCACCTGTGTGACCTCTATGGTTCCCGGGAGGCCCTGGGGCCCGCCACGGGGGGCCCTCTATCGAGGAAGAGAACGGCAGCTCGATCGGGCCGATCGGCAGCGCGATCGAGGCCAGCCTCGACGTCGCGGTGGACTCAAGGCTCCCCGAAGGAGATGAGGCACGAGGAGGAGCGGCGTCTGGATCCCCCGTCTGCTCCGGCTGCTGCGGAGGCCTCCCCTCTAAAAGAGCGCCGAGACCAGCACCCGCAGCCGGCGGCTCTCGGTCCTCCTCCTCCGCCTCCCGTTGGAGCAACTCCCAATCGACCCCGTCGTCTGACGGGGCCGCGACTACGAAACCGCCTGCCAGCCGATCCAGCTCCTCTTCCTCTGCCTCCCGCTCGAGGGCCTCCCAGTCAATCTCGCCACCCGGTGAGGTTGCATCTTTGGAGCGGGGTCGGGAGGGCGAGGCGGCCATGAGGGATATGCGAGTGCCAAGCCTTCAAACCGGAGGGTGAAGACACCACACGCCTTGCCCGCCTATTTATAAGTAACCCAGGACCGCTCGAAGCGACGTGCTGGCGGCGCCAGCCCCCAGCATTTACCGCACCCGCACCTTTCCAACGCTGAAGGCCCGGGAGTCGACGCGTCGCTGACGTCTGGCTCTGATAACAACGCATCCCAGGACCAGCGCGCCTCATCGGGCCCCGCGCCTACACCAAGACCGCGTCCAAGCTCGCCTGCAAAAGTTAAGTAATGTCCTTTCTTTTGCTCTCTTTGCAAGTCCTTCAAAGCGCTGCGTGGCGGTGACAGCCTAACCCCCATGCACCGCTTGGGGGCCTCTGGCTCACATAACCTTATGGGTCGGTAACCCGACCAACCGTCGGGTTCTCCCGCACGGCAACCCTCTCGATCCGAAGCACTAAGGCCTACGCCCCAGCGGCTATGGTTGCCAAAGTAGCACTTCGCGGAAGAAGGAAGTACCCAAGCGGAGCAACCTGTGATTGGTCAGGAACACTCCTCCCCGCAATCGCGCTAGCAAACGCCTCGCTCCTGGGCGCCTGGTCTTTTTTTCGCTTGGTAAAAGCGTGACGAGCACACTGGCCTACGCTCGACCCCCGCGGTCCCTAAGACTACGGTCGGCAAGTGCTCATCACAACATAAGAGCGTGAAAAACGAGCAAAGTGCGAAATCTTAACCGATCTACCCGGCCAAACCTTTTAAACAACATTTCGATTGCATTACAGATTGAAATATAAACTGAATAAAGCTCCTTCCTTCCTATTCCTGATGGAGGACGTCGGTCGGAGAGATCTGGTCGGCGATCGCCCTGGCGTATGGCTCAACCCGGAGCTTGAGGGCGTCGACCTCTTCTTCAGACCGGTTCGCGGCGATCCCGCTACTAACAGTATCAAGGTCGATACCTTCGTAGAAGGAGAGTGTGCAGACCAGCGCCGAAGAAGCCCCAAGAGCGGCGCCAGCTGCCACCGAAGCCTCCACGTGCTCGAGCACGCGGGCCAGGGCACTCGCCAGCGAGCTCGGGCCTAGTTGACGTCCCCCCGACCCCAGCACCCGGTCGCAGATCTCCCGACCGACCGCTCGTAAAGCTGTCAGTTCGGACTGCTCCGCCTCCGACAGCTGCTGCGAGGACAGGGCCACGTCGCGTGCCGTGATGGCTTCGTCACGTGCCGCGACCGCCCTATCACGCGCCTCCTCCGCCGCTTTCTGCGCCGCCGTGGCGCTCCCCAGGTTCTTCTGCATCTCTGCGCAAAATCAACAGCGTCGGGAGGGCACGGTGAGGCGACCCGAAGGTCAAGATACAGAACACCAGAGCTAAGGCACTTACCCGACAGGGAATCAAGCGTGGCATGGAGGTCCTCATCGGCCCGTGTCCGAGCCGCTCGGTTGCGCTCGGCCTGCTCCAAAGCAGCATCGCGCTCGACAGCCGTGTCCTGAGCGAGCTTCCGAGCCGCCTCAAGCTCCTCGCCAAGGCGGGCAGCACTCGACTCGGCATCCTCCTTCGCCCGGACCGCCTCCGCCAGGAGAGACTCATGCTCGGACACCCTCTTGTCCGAGACCTGCTTCGCTTGACGCTCCTCGGGCAGAGCTCCCTCGGCGTCTGCACTCTCCTGGCGGGCCCTCTTCGTCTCGGCCTGCTCATGATCTAAGGCCCTCTGGGCATCCGACTCGAGCGCAGCTTGATTGCACTCCACTCGGCCAGTCAACCCCGCTGGTTACGAACCGGATGTACCGGACTTGAGCAAATGATCGGAACTTTAGGCTCTGCAGATGAGATTACCCATCAGCCCACAATCCGGTCGACTAAAAAGACAATGCAAGCTGCTTACCGCGACCTCCCGGTGAGCATCCCCGGAGATGGCCCTCAGCTTCTCAGTGAAGTCTGGAGCGTGGCCGACAGTGCCCCTCGGACCCGGTCCGCTTCGGCCACAACGCACTGGCTGGTCTCGCCGAGCGCGACCCAGTCATTTCCCTCCGCCTCGTCGTCCAGAACTACCGGCGGTGAACCCGGCAGGACCAACGGCGGGATGGGGACACGAGCGGACGCCTCTGCCGCTGGCGTCGGATCCTTGGGCGTCTCCCCCCGTGCTACCCCGACTGCCGTCTCCGCCCTCATTTCCTCGACAGCTTCGGGCGGAAGGGAGGGCCCTGGGATCGACGGTGCGACAGGCCCCGGCGCCAGGATCGCGCCCGGGGGAGGAATCCCCGGCGGAGGTAGTGGGAGCCCTTCCGCATCCACTCCTTCTTCCGGAAACGGATCCAACTCAACTCCAGCAGCGGTCTCCTCCTCGCACCCCGGCGCGACCGACGGCTCCTCCTCCGCCTCGACCAACGGGACGTTCGGCGGCTCCTCCAATCGCTCGATTGCCGACCCCAACACCGCGGCGCCCGCCACCGCCATTGCCACCGACTCGGCGCCCTCCGCCTCGGCAGGGAGCACCGCGGCCCTTGGCTGCTCGCCTCGGCCGTGAACGCCGTCGGTGGCGGTGGCGGCGGCAACTCAATCGCCGCAAGGGCGCTCTGGGTGCGTGGCGCCCCGCATCGCTCTGCACCGCGGCAGCGCAACAAGAGATCGTGATCACGGTCTTAAGGCCTGAGGACTTGGAAGCCAACGAGCAAAGGGCACCTACCGCGTCGAGCGCCTACACCGTGTTTTCCTCCTCTTCGTCGATTCCCCCAGTGGGGGCATTTCGGCCTCCCGTTTTCCCCGGGGGTCCAGCTCTGCCTCCGCCGGAGACTCGGTGGCAGCAACATCGCCACCATCCTCGACCGCGCCGCCTCCAACATTCGGCTCGGTGTCGGACGCGAGGGGTTGACCGCCGCCCCCTCGCCTCCAGAGCTCGGGGACGACCCCAAGTCGCATGACTCGACTTCGGTAGCATCGGAGACGTCCTCCCCGCAGGACCGCCTCGTCTCCCGCCGTCTTTTCTTTGACTCGGCTACTTTCCTCTTCTCCCTGCGAGCGGCGTCGTGCGATTCCTTGATCACCCGAGCCTGGGCCCTCCGCTCTTTATCCCCCGGTAAGTCCGGCCGAGAGGTCATCCCGCCGAGACCCTGCGAAGAATAAGAAAGTCGGTCGGAACGGCCGGAGGAAGAAAAAGGGGACTGGGCAGGGGAATCACTGAACCTACCAGGTCGGAACGACGGCCGGCCATTAGAGGCCCGGGAGCTCGAGCCACCGCCACGGACGCACCCCCGGCCAAGACGGAAAACACCCGGGCGTCAACCTCTGACCGAGGGAGCTCGGGCCCCGCCATCCTCATGGGGTCGGATGGCCCCGAGTACTCGAACATGGGGTGCACCCTGTCCGCGAGGAGTTGCACGCGCCTCTCCATGAACGCGCGCGCGACAGCCTCACCGGTCAAGCCGCGCTCCTTCAAGACCTTGATC
Source organism: Rhipidocladum racemiflorum (assembly GCA_036346355.1). Classification (NCBI taxonomy): domain Eukaryota; kingdom Viridiplantae; phylum Streptophyta; class Magnoliopsida; order Poales; family Poaceae; genus Rhipidocladum; species Rhipidocladum racemiflorum. Next base: position 63,912,019 of record CM070570.1, read on the forward strand.
TGATCAACGATCAGCTGCACCTTGCGCTTGTCCCTCCGTTCAGGCCCCCAAGTCCAGCACTCTTTGCTCTCGGGAAGCTGGCCAGAGAAACGAGGGGCGCTGTTCCCCACATTCCAGACATAGAACCATTCGGAATGCCAGCCCCGGTTGGACTTGGGCAGCTCGACATCAATATACTCCGACGCCCGATTAGGGCGCAACTGCAACGCCGCGCCCCCAAAGGATGCCCCATGGCTCGTCCCCTTTTCCTTCAGCAACCGATTGGAGAAGAAGTACCTCCACAACGCCCAATGCGGCCCGATGCCGAGGAACGCCTCGCATAGCGTCGTGAACACCGCAATGTGAAGCACGCCGTTTGGGTTGAGTTGATGCACCTCCACCCCGTAGAAGAAGAGAAGTCCCCGGACGAACTCGTGGAGGGGGAGGCCCAACCCACGCTCGTAAAACCAGGCGAGTGCCACGATCTCGTCGTCGCGCGGCTCAGGAACTGCCCCCACCGTCGGGGTCTGCCACCCGGAGACGTCCCGCGGCGCGAGGAAGCCTTTCTTCTCCAGGCCAGCCACGCGGGAGGATCGGGTGGAGCACTCCGGCCACATCATCGGAGGTGAAGGCAGCAGCAGCGACAAGGGAGCAGCAGGAAAACTCTCTCTCTCTCTCTCTCTCTCTCTCTCCGTCCCTTTCTTTTTAAGGGCCAAACCGGCGGAAGACGGGCGGAAGAGTCAAAGCGACCACTCCGCTCCGCGCGCGTCTCGTCCTCCCTCCGCGCCACCGTAAGTACACCAATTACCAAATCCCCCACTAACGCATTAACTGCTGTCAGAGACCGCAAAGAAGAGCGGGCGTCGCCTCGAGCGACACCCCCGGCACCCTCTCGGTCTCCACCTTCAGGTCGGGCCAGAGACGCGATGAAAATCGACGAAGGCCCGCTGGGCCGCTGAAGCCTCGGGGTCGCCAGGAGCCCGACAGCTCACGCCCGGGGCTCGATCCAAACACTGGAAGCCGCGGAAGCCTGGTCCGCCAAGCGGAACCGATACCGCCCCAACAGAAAGCGAGTGAGGGGCGAGGACAAGGCGAGCCCCCAGCGGGCCTCTAGTTGGGTCAGCGAACGACCCAATTGCCTTAACTCGTGTCTGAGACCATGCCTCACGCTCTCCTGTGGAACCCGACGACGGGCGGCAGCCAGCTGCGCCCCGGGTCGGCGGACGACCCGGGGTCCGACACGGGATCGAGTAAGGGAAAGTGTTTTGTGGATCGCCCCTCAGAGGGGTCGGACACCCACGCCGGGATCGTTCGCTAGGAGGCCCCCTCTCGGGGGGGTCTCCAGGTTCCACTCGGACTACCCGTTAGCAACTCCGCGAGAACGGTGCTCGAGCCAACGTAGGCAAGCACGCGTCTCTCACCCCCTCCAGGTCCCACACCTGCGGACGGGGCGTACGCGTGGAACAGACGGCAACCTCTCTGACCAAAGGACAAACTCACCAGACGAGGTCTCGGGTCGGACGTCAATTCGCCTAGCTCCGGCATAAAACGAGCCGCCTGGTCGCCCGACTCGGCATAAAGCGAGCGCCTGGTCGCCCAGCTCCGGCATAAAACGAGTCAAAGCAACCCCCCGACCTGCTCTCCGACCAGCTCGGGGGCTCGGGGGCTACACCCACCGGGTGCGCTCGCGCGCACCCGGTCGACGATACCGACCAACACGGTCGGCGGTAACGGGCATCCCGGACACCAACCAGCCGGTCTGATCGGACGACTGCAACCCCCCGACCTGCTCCGTACCATGGGTACTCCCAGCGGCCCGGAACGACAAATGGGCCGACCCCGACACGGCCACGGCCCAAAGATCGTGGCCGGGTCTTCACGTCACAAAAAGGGGCGACAGCATTTATCACATATCGTGCGCATTAAATGCTGGCAATAAAGACGACGGCTCGGCAGCGCGAGTTCCCGACGCTCGCATTTACTTCGATCGACGCCGCGGCTGCGATTTAACGGCGACAGATTCGGCAGGGGTCGGCGACAAGCTCCATCAGTCCGCCGCGGGGGTACATCTCCGGACGATTATAGGGTCCCTAGGGGTAGCCTTTTCCTTTCTTTTTTTTTACCCGATCGACAGTGTAACCCATCTCCTCGACCATATAAGAGGAGGTAGGGGCGAACGAAGAGAAAAAGGCATGAAAACTCACAGACACGAAAAGGAAACGAAGAATCAATACAATCTATGACGCACGAACTGGAGTAGGGACGTTCGGCCCGAACCAGTATACTTCTCGGGCTCTCTTGGGTCAGACCGTTCGAGGAGAGGAAGCACCCCCCCTTTTTACCTATACAAATTTACTTGCCGATGCACGAAACACCGACAGTTGGCGCGCCAGGTAGGGGTCTTGGGCGTTCATCACCATCGTTTTCCCACCAAGCTTCCTCGACGGTTTTATTTTCTCCGCTCACCACGACACGATCATGTCGGAGTTTTCGATCCGTTTCGGCTCCCTCGACTTCGTCACCACCACTGCGGGATGGCTCGCGCTTGCCTCCACCGCCCTCCATAGCCAGACGCCCCCTGCGGACCTTGGTGCAGTCACCGACACTTTTGACGGACTCCGGCTCGACGTCCCCACACGGGCCACAACGCCGGAGTGCGCCAAAAGCTCTGCCGCCTCGCACGGCGCGCGGAAGCCTCAGCCGGCGGCGACAACGCCCCCCGCGGCTCCGCGCTTCGTAGCAATGGTCAGCCACTTACCAGTCCCCGTCGACGACCCCTCGGAGAACTCCTCCAACCACGACTCCGGTAACGACGAGGGAAGAGACAGGAACATACCGCGCTATCGCGGTTCCCACACCGCGGCAGGCGCAAATGATCCCCCTGCGACCCCCGCCACGCCAAAAACTCTCCTCCAGCGCGCCGAGAAAGACCACCAGGATCGCCGCGTCGATCTCCAGCGGCGGCACGACGAGCTGGAGGCCCAAAAAGCCGAGCTCGATAAGCTCCAGGCCGACCTGGAGCAGCAACAGCCCGGGACTCATACAGCCTGGCTGAGTTGAGAAGGCAACCAAACAGCACATAGGAGATAAGAATCAGAAGAAGTCAGAGCAGAATAAAAAAGGAGCTGGAGCTGGAGCCCGACCAAACGGGCACATGTCACTACGACCAAACGGGCACATGTCACTACCGCATGTCCGTGACTTGTCGACGGTGAGGTCGATTGTAGTATTGCCCTCCAATTTTCAGTGTTCCTTCCCTCAACAAAAAAAGGAAGGTTTCGGCTGTTCCTTGGCTGGTGGCATCGAATCGTGGAGGGCGGTGGCAAACATTTGTTTTCAAATCTTCCTTTCTTTCTAATATATTTACAAAAATGCTCTCTTCTCTAGTGAACATTGTGCTTATCTAATCTTTTGTAACTCATTTTTTTTACAAATTTACCCTTTCATGAACGTATTTGTAAAAATAGCCCACTCCCCCACTGCGAAAGGCGCGTTAGGGGACACTTGTCCCCTGCCGCGTCCTGGGAGCCCGGGAGGTGGCCGGGCCATGGCAGCGAGGGAGCAGGGCGTGGCCCACCACGGCAGGGTTCCTTCCGCGCTACCTGGGCACGGCACCCTCCCCACGCACGCACGCGTCCCCGTTGCTGTTCCCCACACCTGCCCCGCGCATGCGCCCGTGCCTCCCGCCTCCCTGCCCGGCCGCTTGCCCCGCCTGCTCACATGTGCTGCCGCGGTCGCCTGCCTTGCCATGGCTCCCGCCAGCTTCTGTGCTCCTATGTTGCGGCAGGGGACACAAGTCGTCTGCCGGATCTTCTGCGGTTGGGAAATGGGTTATTTTTGTAAATACATTTGTGAGGGGCTAAATTTGCAAAAAAAAAAGTTACAGGGGGCTAGATAAGCACAATATTCTTCCCTAACCGTGTAATACGCGATAGGTGACACATGTCGTTTGCTGCGGATAGAAAGCTCGATAGCTTATCAGGAAGCTATTGAGCACAAAGAACGGGGTAGTAGCCGCTACCAATCACGATGAACTCGGTAGTAGATGTACTAACGTGCAACACAAGTTCGATAGGAGCACTTTTTGAGCTGGAGGAGTACGACAGCAAGGTGGATTCGACCTGTTATCTTTTATAGTTAGAGAATATCTTTTATAGTCAGAGAGGACGTTATTGTTATAAAATTACTGAAATGAGAATCAGATTCAGGAAAAAAAGAAAGAAAGAAAGAGGATCCCAGTCTGGGTGGCACAAAGCCGTATCGATAGAACAGACAGCGGTGCCGCGCATCACTACCGTCGAATTAAAATGCGCTCGCCCAACTCTCCCGAAACAACCGCCAACGAATCGGGATCCCATCCCACTCCCCCATCGCCCCTTCCCACCCGTCTCCCTCCCTCCGCACGCTGCCGTCTCCACCCATCCATCCTCGCCGCGCCACCCCACGCTCCGCCACCACACGTCGCAGGTGCGAGCAACCGCCCGGCCCTTCCTTCTCCTCTCCCTCGCTCTCCCTCCAGATCGGCTTCTTCCGGCGTTATGCTTCGTTTCTTATCATTTCTTGATTTGTTTGGGGGCTGTTTCATTATTACTTTACGCATCTCGCTGTTGGCTCTGATGATTTTAATCTCCGCTCCAGCGTTTCTTCGCTGACCCACGCATTTTTTTTTTTATTGAATTAGCGAATTTGTGGGTGGGTTTCAGTCCCGTGGACAGGCGTGTGAGGTTGGTGCTTATGCATTTGTCCTGAGATGTGGGAATTGGGTTGCTATTATTTCGTAGTAGTGGAGACTAGAGAGGGTCATTGTGTTTTTATTCAGTTTTATTTGTTTGGACGACAAAATATCAACTTTATTTAATGGAGCAAGAATCATGTCATCATCGACATGCCAGGTGCTCTTGTGGTTAGATGGCAGCCGTGTGTATGCTTTGCCATGTAAAATTATAGACAGTATAAATCATCGTTGTATGAGTTATTGTCTATAATAAATACTTTTTCTATACTATAGTTAGAAGATTGTAGGATCTCATTGAAACAACCTTAAGATGTCATCTATTATAGAAAAGTTGTTTTTAATTTTGTCTTTCGATGATATAGAGTAGTATACAAATAGCAGTCCTACATGCTCTTAGTGGTTACCAAAAAAAAGGCTATAGTTAAAACTGATCACTTCGTTGTCGCATCTATCCCTATTTGATCCCGTTAATCCGTTAATTATGCAGGGTTGTACGTGTTGTTAGAAGCATGGTTTATTGGTTGTCCAAAATTGTTCACTTTTTTTAGTTATACGAAGATGCTAGGATGGTGTAGTCCAACACCCATTGACATGTTCGGTCCAACCTCTGACGTGCTATTCAGACGACTCTGCTGTTCACTACGCTTGTTGCGCTGTCCGGTCAAAAATCAGTGCTTGGAATTAAAGCTGACCGGAAATTTGGAGTTACTTCAGAGAACTATGTAATTCTATATTTCCTTGTCCATTTTGGTCCTTTTCATTTTGATTGGATAGCTCAAGCCCATTGAGTGACACATTGACACACCTCTACCTATGATGCATGGACACAGATATATCGACACGACACGATACCGATACCGATACGGAATTGACCATTTTTTCCAAAAATGTCGACACGGCAACACGGCTATATATATTTAAATAAATAGTATATATATGTATTATTTTTCATTTTTCTATGTGTTTGTCAAATTGAAATAATGTAAAATGTAAATTAAGAATATGTACCTCAATGTTTGCAACTTCACTTCTAAGCTGAGTAAGAATAGATACTGTCACCTTAGGACATCTTTTAATTACCATCACTAATTTTCAACAAGTGCGCTTTGACTCTAGATTAGTTACTAGTGTCAACATATTTGCAGTACTTGCATCTTCATTCACATTTCCTCTAGACGGATCACCCTTATTTAGAACGTCAATATTGTTCCATAATGGAGCCTTGATGATGGTGTTTTGCTCCTCTTAGGTGGCTAGGGTTACCCTTTAAGTGGTTGAGGAGGGTTGAGCTGTGTCACCATATATATCGGATAGTGTCGATGAAGTGTTGAACATTAAAATTATTTATTTTGGCTATCTAATTATCCAATACATGATTGATACGTGTCGAGCGGCATGCCAGTGTCATATCTGTGTTGGACATTGATACGGCACAAAACCAACGTGTCGGTGCTACAAAGACCTCTACCGACTACCGTTTGAACTGAACACAGGGGATAAGGTTTTAGAGGCTGTGATATTATCACCTTGACTATAGTAGCTTAACAGTACCAAAATACAAAAATTACTTGCAGTGAATTTGCTTTGTTATTTTACTGCACAACTGATTGAGCTTTTGATGGGAATTTTTTCTCGTAAAACTGTAGGATAATGTATTTTAGGATATGGTAAGGTTTTCTCCTTGGAAAAGAATCTAATGTGCTTTTGTGAGTGCATGCCTGGACCATGGTTGTCAAGGCGTCGCCTAGGTGTCCAGTCGCTGACGGCCGCCTGCCATAGCCTCTCGCCTCGCCTGGTTGGGGAAAGGTGGTCTCCTGAACGTTCTAGGTGTCACCATGCGTGCTTCGGCGGTACGATTGGGCGCGGCGGAACCCGATCCATTGCCTGCTTTGCATCACCTCCACTGTGCTCCTTTGCGGCAGCTGCCGCTGCTCTACATTGTTGTTGCCGTCGCCATCGCAGCGGCTGCTAGATCGGGTAGATCCGGGCGGTGACCTGAAGTCGAGGGCGATGGAGTCGCCAGATCTGCGAGAGGTGGTGACGTTTTTGGTTGCGTCGGTAGGGTATGAGAGGAAGCTCTGGCGTCGTGGAGCATTGGGGCCGATGGGACTGCCGGATCCAGGCGACGCTCCCGGGGGTGGGGGGGGGGGAGCGGCGCTGGGGGCAAGAGATAGAGGAGGGAGTGGAGGGGGCAGCCGCTGAATGGGGAGGGAATGAAGGGGCGGTTGGTAGGGTTAGGGGAGGCCAGCTGGTGGGTTGGTTAGGTGGCCGTTGAACGGGCCGAGAGGGATTTAAGAGAGAGAGAGAGAGAGAAGGCAAGGTCAGATGGGCCAAGCCTAGTCGGTTGGTCTGGGCCGGGTGATATACTGATATTGCTAGATTTTTTTGGTCACCTAATCTTCGTCTAGGCGTCTAGGCGTCCAGGCGCTTGGCTGGCTCCTCGCCTCGCCTTGTCGCTTTGACAACCATGGCCTGGACAAAGTTGAGTGCAATGTTTACCTTCTAGTTTCTAAAGAAGTGTCTCAAGACAGCATACGAGTTAGCATTCTGATTCAAATGTAGACATTAGGGGTGATGAAAAGTTACAAAATATCTGTATTTTTCCATTTGCCATCTAGGAACTCTTTCGGTTGCTACTTTGACTGCTTGTGAAAATCTCAGTTCACAATTTGGTAATGATGTCAACGTCATAAATAAAATTGTCAAGTACTTTTTTTAATGTTTTACCGAAAATCTTCCCTTGGAATCTTTATTCCTCTGAAGCTCACAACCATGTTTACAGGTTGATAAAATGGATAAGCTCAATGGATCTGCACGTCTTATGATTGTTTCAGATCTCGACCATACAATGGTGTTTGTCTCTGAACTCATAACTTGCATTTGCCTAGAGCTAATGTGGCCTTTTGTATGCCCTGTTTATGTTCAATCTTTTCGAATTCAAACTTGCAGGTTGATCATCATGATGCGGAGAACTTGTCCTTGCTTAGGTTTGGTGCCCTGTGGGAGTCTGTTTACTGTCAGGATTCTCTACTGGTCTTTTCAACCGGAAGATCACCTACCCTGTATAAGGAATTGAGGAAAGAGAAGCCTATGCTAACTCCAGACATCACTATCATGTCTGTGGGCACTGAGATAACATATGGTGAAGCAATGGTTCCTGATGGTGGCTGGGAAGAATATCTCAATAATAAGTGGGACAAGAGTATTGTTGTTGAGGAGACAGCTAACTTTTCTGAGCTGAAGCTTCAGGCATGTTCGATTACTTGCACAGTTGCTCTCTTAAATTATATTCATTTTGATGGCTACTAAATTGATAGCACTTCATTGTTGTACATTTTCATGGATACAGACAGAGACAGAACAGCGTCCGCATAAGGTCAGCTTTTATGTTGACAAGAAGAGTGCTCAGGATGTGATACGGTCTCTTTCTGAGAAGTTGAAGAAACGTGGGGTGAGGCAGAATGCATTTTGATGTTACTGTATTTTGATTTTGGGCAATTTCTTCTTAAGAAATGTGCATTTTGAGTTCATATTATGATTAACTGCTCTACTTCTTGTAAACAGCTAGATGTGAAAATAATCTACAGTGGTGGCCAAGATCTTGATATATTACCTCAACGGGCTGGAAAGGGTCAGGCACTTGCATATTTGCTCAAGAAGTTAAGCTCGTGTGGAAAACCACCCAACAATACTCTTGCTTGTGGTGACTCTGGTAATGATGCAGAATTATTCAGCATCCCTGGTGTACATGGTGTCATGGTCAGTATACGATACATGAAGTAGCAAAGTTTATGCCTGAAAGAATATGGGGTTTACTGCAACTCCAATGTTTTAAAATGTTTAGGTTAGCAACGCCCAAGAGGAACTACTTCAGTGGTACGCAGAAAATGCGAAGGATAATCCTAAGATAATTCATGCAACTGAGAGGTGTGCTGCTGGTATTATTCAAGCTATTGGGCACTTCAAGCTAGGAGCCAATGTTTCTCCAAGAGATGTGGAGTTCCCTTATGTTAAGGAGAACACTTTCAAGCCTACGGATGCCGTTGTAAAGTTCTATGTTCTCTATGAGAAGTGGCGTAGGGCTGAGGTTCAAAAGTCCGATTCAGTTATACAGTACTTCAAAAACATCACTGTAAGTACATTGCTTTCCACTATGATTTTCTTATCAACTATTTGGTTAACTTTTGTGACTTGTCAAATCTTTTCTATCTCTCCTGTTTTATTGGCATATAACTTGTAGCTAAAATATGCTAGAGTAATTTTCTTCCCCTTCCATGTGTATCTATTAAAAAAAAAATCCCAGAACATTCTAATTTTGAGAAAATGTTTTATTTTTTGGTTGGAAAATGCACATAGTAATGCCTTATTATTTATTGAGCTTTGGAACTGATTCCTATCTATTTACTGTGTGTGTTAGCATACAAATGGAGTTATTATTCATGCTGCTGGGCTTGAACGTTTGCTCCATGCTTCGATTGATGCATTGGATTCATGCTACGGTGACAAACAAGGGAAAAAATACCGGGCATGGATAGACAGACTTGTCATCTCACAGATTGGTTCAGACAATTGGCTGGCAAGATTTGACTTGTGGGAGTCAGAAGGTGAATCCTTAGACTTCTGCAGAATAACTGAATTAGCTGTGCTGTTGTATACAGTTAGTTCAAATTGCACTATCTTTTTGCCCAACTTTGCCTTGTTCAAGCAGAATTTTATCTTGATAGTTTTGTTGTAGATTGTGCCATTTACAGTTTATTCATTTTGCTATGTGTTGTATTATATCTTGAGTTCACGATAGAACCCCTTTAGTCCATATGTAGATTCCAAATAATAGTTTATGAAAATAATACTAGATTCATATAACACTTTGCAACAGTACTTACACATGCAAGAAGCTTTCATTGGTTGTTCGTTAGTCATATCCTTGTATGTTTTGCAAATAGCCACTGGTTCATCCAGTTGGAGAAAGTATAATTATAATTCTGCAGTGCAGACTGTTTTATAACTTTCTATTCCAATATCCAGCCAGAACTTACAGTTTTTGGGTTTGTTACATGTTATACCAAAGATAGTATAACTTTATTTCACAAGAGAGCTCCTTTATTAGATATGTGAATGCTAAGCATTAGTTGATAAAAATTATCATGGCAGATTAAAAAAGTGCTTTTCATAGTTTGAAGATTGCATTGCTCATTCAGTAGTCATATCTTTATATCTTTTTGCAAATATCAAGTGGTTCATCCAGTTGGAGAAAGTACAACTAGAATGTTACTTGACATGGGAATTGGACTAAAAGCATGTCATATGTTATGATGGGAGTAAACACTGAAATGGATCATATTGGGTTTGACTATTGGTTTTGTGAGTGTGCTGTGGAGGGTTTGGACTTTGCAGGTATAAAAATTTGTGGTAGACAAATGGAAATAATTATCTTTGTACCTTGGCTATTTCAGTTCTTTTCCAGTTTATTTTAAAAATGATCGTCACTTAATATTTCTGGAACCATCCTCAGCTTGCAAGTTTTATCTTCAGCTTGCAAGTTTAGCTTACAGCTCTTGATCTATCATTCATGTTTTCGTCATTTTGAGCAAGTTATAATGACCATTGTATAGTTGAGTGAGTCAGAAGTTAGAGTATTCTATGTAACAGTTGTAGGTCATATAGAGCTTGGACTGTATAAAACTAACTAAATCATTTTTACGGCCACATCTGATTTCAACAAAAGGGGGTGGGATGTGTGCTAGTGGGAAGTTGTGGGGAAGGCGTGCTGCATGGGTTACCCAATTCTAGGTAAACTGGTGGTGTTCAACAATCATCATTGTTAAAAAAAAAAATGATTTCAACAGAAATTGTGCTGCAAACTATTGAATATGGTATTTGTGGATAGCGCGCATGGGTTACCCAGGTCTAGGTCAGCTGGTGGTGTTCAACAATCATCATTGTTAAAAAAAAATGATTTCAACAGAAATTTTGCTGCAAGCTCTTGAGTATGGTAGTTGTGGATCTCCGTGTGTACCTGATAGAACATGTCATATCGTTTCTATGTTTTTTGATTAGACACCCATAAAGCCATGTTTTTTCTTTGGGAGATTTAATTATTTGCCACTTCAAACATTGACACTTCATAAATTTGCCACTGGACCCACATTTCATTGACTCAGATGGTCCCATATGTCATTGGCTCAAGTGGCATCATAATCAAAATGTCAATGTTTGAAGTGGCAAATTATTAATTATTTCTTTTTCTTTAAACCAATGGCAGAAGCTCTACCATTCATTTCAAGAAGAGAAATACACCGACATGTGATATGTAACATTAACATGCCTTGTTCTCTGACTCTATCTATTGGAGAACAGAGCACATAACCTGTGGGTTGTGGCTTTGAAATGCTAGTTTTAATTCCCCCCCCCCCCCACCTGTCTATAATTCTTTGGCACATTCCCATGATCTATTTTGTTCTGTTTTTGGGCAAATGATTCTCACTTGAATGTTAAACACTACTTCTAGGTGATGTGCGGGTGTGCTGTCTGACAAGTGTTGCGCTGAATGTAAAGGTAGATCTTTTCTGTTCAGCCAAAAAAAAAATGGAAAAACCCATCTCCTATGCACATACGTATCATTCGTAATGGGTATGTGTTTACATAAGCTCATACAACATATGTTTAACTATGCTATTTTTGTTTTTCTGATCTCAGCCTGAAACCCCTGAGGGCTTCGTGCTAACACACATCCACAAGACATGGCTCAAAGGATATTATGGGGATGAGCAGGCGTCGAAAGTTTAGGCTGATTACCATTTCTCTGTGCATATGAAGGGAATTTTCATGGGAATAATGAACGGTCATCTGAGAGGTTCTCTCTTTCTTGTTTATAATGTTAACTGATTCCGGACACTATACTGGATGATGTCCGGAGAGGGCTTGAAGCTTGCTTATGTGATTTGTAAGACACAAATGTTCCATCTCGTGACCATCATGAAAAGATCAAGTGAATGATGATACGGATGTTCTCTATTGAACAATCTCGTACCCGGTCTCAAGCCAGCACGAGAGTCGGTGGAGATCGCCGCCGGGAATTGACGTCGACCTATGATCGGTAAAAGGCGTGACGGAGCCTCCGTCCAGTTTTCGGTGGCAGCGTCTGTTCCTTGATTTTCTTGACAACCAAAAACGTCCACATCTATTCCTTCTCATCTCTATTTAACAACTCCTCCCGCAGGATTACAAATCCACCTCTAGAGATACAGATAGATAGAGATAACAATACTTCTAAAGATAACTCTCCTAGATATAGTAAGGATAACGTAAGACTTCCCTAAGATAACTGTCTTAACTAATCTGGACTTCCCCCTCAACTGGCTTATCATGAAGCTCCCTACGCCTGACATAGACTCTATCCGTAGCCCTAACAATACTCCCCTCCTCGATACCCAGCTTGCCCTCAAGCTGGAAATCAGGATAAGCTCGACGAAGAACCATGACATCCATCCAAGTGGCCTCCTCCTCGGGTTCCCCCATCCAATGAACCAGCACCTGACGTTGCCCACGAACAAAACGCTGCTGAAGAAGACGATAGGGCTGGGGCTGCGCGTCTTGAGGCGAAGAGGATAAGTCCTCTGGTAAAGGAGGCGGTGCGGCTGGTGGAGTGCCCTGGAATGGCTTCAGTAGTGAAACATGAAATACATTGTGAAGACGGGCTGTCGCAGGAAGATCCAATCGATAAGCCACCGAACCCACCCGATTGAGCACCTGATAGGGTCCAAAGTAGCGAGGAGAAAGCTTGTGAGGGGCCTTGGGACGCAAGGATAATTGTCGGTGTTTCTGAAGCCGCAGCCATACCCAAGAACCGACTGAAAATTCCAAGTCCCGATGACGACCATCATGGTACTGTTTCATCCGATTCTGAGCATTCAGTAAGTGATGATGTGCTTGACATAAGAGAGCATCCCGATCCACAAGCTGACAATCAACGGCATCAATGGCTGTAGTGCCCTCTGAATAAGGAAGTAGACTTGGGGCCCGGCGGCCATAAACCAATTCAAACGGGGTAAGACGCAATGCCGAATGGTATGATGAATTGTAGCAGAATTCTGCCCAAGGTAACCATTTCACCCACGTGGCCGGATTGTCATCAGCCAGACAACGCAGATACATTTCAATTGTTCTGTTAACTACCTCTGTTTGCCCGTCGGATTGCGGATGATATGCTGATGAAGTGAGAAGACTGGTGCCACAACGCTTAAAGAGACTTTGCCAAAAGGTGCTGGTAAATATGGGATCCCGATCCGAGACAATTGATTTAGGCATTCCATGGAGTCGAACAATTTGATCAAAGAAAATATTAGCAACCACTATGGCAGAGGCTGGTCGTTTGATGGCTATGAAATGGCTGTATTTTGATAGTCTATCCACGACGGTTAAAATGGCCGTCTTGCCTTCTGACTTAGGAAGAGCCACAATGAAATCCATGGAAATGTCGGCCCAAACCTGGTGCGGAATAGGGAGGGGTTGAAGAAGGCCAGCTGGGGTTAACGTGCTGACTTTGTGAGCCTGGCAAGTCTGGCAAGCGTGGATGTATTCTTCCATTGAACGGCGGAGGCCCTCCCAATGAAATTGTTGTTTGACTCGATGGACGGTTTTGTGGACACCTTAGTGGGTGACATCATGGAAAGCAGCAACCACTTTCTCGCCTAACGGGGAGGATGCCGGAATTACTAAACGACCATCATAGTAAAGCAATCCCTCCTTCGCTGTCCATCTGGACCCTGCCGTCTGTCCGGCTGCTGCTACGTCTGCACATTGACGCTGGATGTCGGGATGGGCACGCAGAGTCGCATGCCACTCCTCCCAGATTGACTCTGCTGGTGCAGAGATTGCACAGCAGCTGGCGGGTTCCTCAAATGCACGGGACAATGCGTCGACTGCCTGATAGGAGCGACCCGGCCGATATTCAACAGTGAAATCAAACCCCATGAGCTTACTCAGCCAATGCTGTTGTGGTGGTGTGACCAGGGCCTGTTCCAACAAATATTTGAGGCTTGCATGGTCTGTCCGTACGACGAATGGTCGCCCCCAAAGATAAGGCCGCCAATGTCGAATAGCCTTGGATAAGCCAATGAGCTCCCTCTCGTAAGCTGCCAATTTAATGTGACGGTCAGCTAGACGATGACTGTAGAAGGCCACCGGATGTCCTTCTTGTTGGAGAACCGCCCCAATCCCAAGGCTAGACGCATCACACTCCACCACAAATGGCAGTTCGAAGTCTGGAAGGCGGAGCACTGGTGCCGACTGTAGCGCCCCTTTGAGCCTAAGAAAAGCTTGGTCGGCCTCCTCTGACCATACAAAGGCTTTACGACGCAGCAGGTTTGTTAATGGTTCGGCAATGGCAGCATAATGACGTATAAAACGGCGGTAATATCCCGCAAGTCCCAAGAAACTCGAGCAATTGGCTGAAGTTGGGGCCCGCCAATTTGCCACGTCCTGAACTTTAGCCGGGTTAGCCGCCACTCCCGATTCTGAGATAATGTGCCCCAGGTACTTCACTTCTGTACTTGCAAGGATACACTTCTTTTGCTTCAAATACAACTGATGTTGACGTAGTCGGTCCAGCACCAGTCGCAAGTGAGTAAAATGCTCCTCCCTCGTAGAGCTGTAGATGAGTATGTCGTCGAAGAAAACCAGCACAAATTTGCGAAGGAATTCGGCGAGTACCTCATTCATAAGAGCTTGGAATGTAGAGGGCGCGTTACACAAGCCGAAAGCCATGACTAAGAATTCATAATGGCCATGATGTGTGCGAAAAGCGGTCTTCTCAATATCTGCTTCCTTCATGCGAATCTGATGGTACCCGAAGCGTAAATCGAGCTTAGAGAATAATCTGGCGCCGTGCAGCTCGTCGAGTAGTTCCTCAACTACTGGGATTGGGAACTTATCTTTGATTGTCTTGGCGTTGAGGGCCCGGTAATCCACACAAAATCGCCAAGTTCCGTCTTCCTTCCTGACCAATAACACCGGGGAGGAGAATGGGGATCTACTGGGCCGAATCAACCCTTGTGCGAGCATCTCAGTGCACTGTTTTTCTATCTCATCTTTCTGACGGAAAGGGTAACGATAAGGCCGGACCACCACCGGATCCGTGCCTTCTACCAACACAATGTGATGATCACAGTTCCTTGATGGAGGCAAACCTTGTGGTTCCTGAAAAAGGTCTCTATACTCAGTTAAGAGGGCTACCACATCCTCGTTGGCCTCAGCCTCTAACTGGTGGATACGAGCATTAGTGGTCGAAGTATAGCCCTGCAGAATGATTTGCTGCCCCTTCATATTGAAGATCATGCGGAGTTTGTCGAAATTCCACTGTATATCTCCCAGAGTTTGTAACCATTGTACCCCCAGCACCATGTCATACCCCTGAAGGGGAATTACCAAGAAGGGTGTGCAAAACTGATTAGAATCCACTGCAAAAACTCCTTGGGCAATGCGCCCTAAGCATGGCAGTTCTTCGCCACTAGCCACCCGGACTCGCTGTGATCCACCTGATCCTTGCGTCTCCCCAATGAGGGCTGCGGCGTGGCTACTCACGAAGTTATGTGTGCTGCCGCTGTCAATCAAACCGATGAGGCGATGACCTCCCATGTCTACTAAGATCTGCATCGTGCTCCCACCGCAAGTGCCCCGTACTGCCATGGCCGATAATGCCGCTGGTTCCTCATTTTCGCTGTCTTCCTCCTCCTCATTCACCACCTCACAGAGGAAAAGACGTTTGCACTGATGCCCCCTGGAAAATGTCTCATCGCAATTAAAACAGAGTCCCTTGGCCCTCCGTTCGGCCATCTCGTCTGGGGTCAGTCGCCGCCGATATGGTGAGGAGGCAGCTAACGACGCCTGGGAAGTCACCTTGCCTGTCATGTGCTGCACCGATGTTGTTACCACGGCCGTCGGCTTCGCTTCATGAAGGGGCGAAGGCCGCCCCACACTTCCTGCCGGACTGCTTGCGTGCGATGTTGGGCCCGTGGTCGTTCCCGGGCCAAACGCCGGTTTTGCGCGATGGGGACAGATTTGTGCCGCCTTAGCAAGCCATACATCCTCTCGGCGTTCAGCTTCTCGTGCCAACCCCACTGCGTCTGCTAGGTCCCGGGGTCTGTCTCGCCGTACCTCGGCCATCAACGTAGGCGGCAATCCTGCCGTAAACAGCTCCACCTGCTCTCCCTTCTTCACACCTGACGTGCGCGCCAGGAGCCGTTGGAACTCACGGGCATAGTTCTCGACCCGTCCGTCCCCTTGTTTGAGGTTGGATAAGTCTCCGAGAGGTCCGGCCGAAGAGTACTGGGAGAATCGTTGTAGGAACGTGTCGTAAAACTCTTCCCAGCTAATCTCGGTTTCTTCCAACTCCCAATTGTCCAGCACTTCTTGCGCCTCCCCTCTCAAGAAGAACCCCGCCATCTGGACATACTCTGCTTTTGGAATTTGGTACAGCTTCCCGAAGCGCTCGCATTGCTTGAGCCACAACAGGGGATCTTCCGAGCCATCATAGATTGGAAGTTCATATTTTGGTGCTCGCGGAACCCAATGACGATTTTGGCGATCGTATTGGTTCCTAGTCATCTCCTGATCTTCCTCTTCCCCCTCGTTGTGCTTTTCCCCACGCGGACTAGGCCGGTGGCTCTGGTTCTGTGCGCTGCTCGCGCCGCTTCCTTCCGTTCCTCCAATTCCTTCCTCCATGCCCCTTTTCCCCAATGCCGTGATAAGATTGTCGATCTTCTTTTCCAGCGCTACATGTCCTGCGCGTAATTCTTCCAGGCTTGTTTCGATCGTCGCTAGGCGACCTTCGGACTGCGACATGGTGGGATCGTCCTGCTCTGATACCAATTGATACGGATGTTCTCTATTGAACAATCTCGTACCCGGTCTCAAGCCAGCACGAGAGTCGGTGGAGATCGCCGCCGGGAATCGACGTCGACCTATGATCGGTAAAAGGCGTGACAGAGCCTCCGGCCAGTTTTCGGTGGCAGCGCCTGTTCCTTGATTTTCTTGACAACCAAAAACGTCCACATCTATTCCTTCTCATCTCTATTTAACAACTCCTCCCGCAGGATTACAAATCCACCTCTAGAGATACAGATAGATAGAGATAACAATACTTCTAAAGATAACTCTCCTAGATATAGTATGGATAACGTAAGACTTCCCTAAGATAACTGTCTTAACTAATCTGGACTTCCCCCTCAACTGGCTTATCATGAAGCTCCCTACGCCTGACATAGACTCTATCCGTAGCCCTAACAAATGATCCCAGTATATACTAATTTTGATGACTGATGCTGCAGTGATCTTGCAGAGTTATAGTGCTGTATACCCAAGGTCTGTCGGTTAGCTCTCTTGAGTGTTTTCCACTGCTGACACAAGTACAACCAGTGTTCCTGCTCGCCATTCGCCAGCATGTGGAGATGTATGCAATATGCATAGCAAGCGGTAGGGCTGGAAATTAAGCTCGAGGCTCGGCTCAGCCTCGGCTCGGTGCGGCTCGGCTCGGCTCGATGAAACAGTGAGCCGAGTCCGATCCTACTAATTAGCTCGAGGAGCCACTGAGCTGAGCCTGAGCTGGCTTGCGAGCGGCTCGTTAGGCTTGTTGAAATTATGATTTATGAAAGTATGAAACAACAAGGAGCTAGCATTGCAGTTGCAGAGGGAAAATGCAAACAATGGTCCATCAACAAGAATGCAAACATTGAATGAGATAATGCAAAAATAAATATATTCTCAGCATTTAATGATTTGCATTACAAACAACTAACTCGGCAAACAAATGTCTTTTATGGCCGCAAGGAGCTAGTGCGACTTGACGTACTCTAGGGGTGAAACCGGGTCGGATACGGACGGATATTGCTTGTCCCGTATCTTAACCCATATTTTTTTTTCCAGATTCGGAGTCGGATACGGATGTCCCGAATACGGATTCGGATCGGGATCGGATATCATTATCGGATAGTAGTATAGTACATAATTGTGTATGTAAAAGAAGGAATGAAGCATTAACCTTACAACATTAGCTTCAAGTCATAATTATTTCAACGTAGGATAGTAGTATAGCTAGAGGTGCAAATGGGTCGGATACAAGGAGAGAGATCGAGACATAAAGAAAACAGAGAACAAGAAGAGCTCTTCCATCAAACTTAATCTTACGGAATAAATTCCTGGAGATATTAAATAGTGTTAAATTGTCACATTCTGACAAACTGAAGATAGACTTCTCTCATAATGAGGACTACTCGGATTTGTTTGCTATGCTTCAATTTAGTGACTCAACTAATTCCAGTAATTTGAATAGAAAATAAGTTTATCAAATAAGTTGAACAAATCAATTTAGGTAAAAGCATTATGTCATCACTCTATTTGTTTGTTGATAGTTTTGTTGAAGTTCACGCTTAATAACAAAGTAGTGTTTTTTAGTGCCAGTATCAAACAACTACTCTATCTATCTAATAATGGACCAAATTAATAGAAGAATAACTGATTTTATCCGGATATCGGGTTGGATATTTACTAGATATCGGGTCGGATATTGCTCTTCCTATATCCTAACCCATATTACATGAGATTTTTTGGATACGGATCGGATATTGCTCTTCCCATATCCTAACCCATATTACATCGGATTTTCCGGATACGGATACGGATAACATTGGTATGGATTTTAAACAGATTCGGGATCAAATCGGGCCAATATTTCCTGTCCTGTTTCACCCCTAACGTACTCACCATAAGCCTTCTTCCAACTGCTTTTATGGATGCAAACAAGAGAACACTAAGTACGCAACTAACAAGAGAACTATCTTTTATAATAAATTATATAAAAATAAAGACCACCACAGTATTGCATGCAACTAGTGAACTAACACATATATAAAAATCTGTTTCAACGTGAATACGTGATGCACTGTGAGTATCAGTCAATAAAAACTAGTGAGAACAAAAACTAGAACCTGATAAATTAACAACAAAACATATGTTTTATTTAACTTATTTACTTAGCTTGGGTCTTCATTTAAACAAACAAGTATTACATAATACAGCTTCTGAATCTGATCTCTATTAATACACACACATTAACATTTTTGGAGGGAGTTAATGACTTGCACCATTGGAAGAATGGAAGGAAACTGGAGCCACACAAGGATACTTCACATGGTAATAGAGAGGAACACAGCAGAACACCACAAGAGTAGAAACTGTTCAAATAGCTTATAAAGGTAGATAGAATTTACAACAATTCAATTGCAATGTTCATAATAACAATTAGCATACATCATAAAAGACATTTGCTACAGAATAACATAAAAACAAAATGCAGCATTCTAATATTCTACTATAAAAAATCAGAGCAGCAAGTTCAACTATCCCAAGGAAATATTTCAACGCATTCATGATAAGAATAATCAGGAATTCAGGATCACATTAACAGAATCACATAATCACACAACACAAGTCATTGCATTACATAATCACACAAGTCAGAGACTCAGAGAGCTCACCAAGTCAGTTGCAGTTGGTGCTAGCGTGGAGGTAGTGCTGAGAGACCCGAGAATGGTGTTGCCGTCGCCGTGGGCGTGGGGATTAGGTACTGCTAGTGCCACTGCATCTGGAGCCAGTGATGGGGGTGTGCCACTGCCTCGCTTCTTCTTCTGCGGTCACTCCATGGGAGGAGGCTGCGACAGGGTGGAGGGAGCAGGGAGGCCCGGTGGGAGTCGGCTGGGGGAGGCAGCGAAGGGGTGGAGGGAGGGCGCCGGACGCCGGGGGTCGGGATCGGGGCGAGGCCGAGGTAGACGGCATCGTGGCGACAAGGCTGACGCCTGGCGATCGGGGCGAAGCCGCCGAGTTGCGCGGGCCGGAGGAGGCGGTGACGGCCGACAGGGCTGGCGCCTGGCGGTCGGCAGGTCGAGGCGGAGCCGCAGAGGTGCGGTCGCACGGAGTTTGGTTGGTCGGGGGAGACCGCGACGGGGAGGATCCGTTGCGGGAGGGCGCCGTCGGCTCGTCGGTAAGGTCAACGGCGGTCGGCCGATTACCGACGGTGAAGGCCCGATTGCCCGAACCCTAGCCCTGTGCCTCGGCTCTTTGATGGATTTGGGGGAAAATGTCGGGGTGACTAAAGGAGTCGGGGGGTTTTGCCATTTTGTTGGACATGACGGGCTTGGCTCACGAGCCTAAACGAGCTAGCTCGTGGCTCGCCCAAGCCCGAGCCCAGCCTCACTTTTAGCTCGTTTACTACTGCGAGCCGAGCCTAGTTCGGCTCGAAAATCACCGAGCTCGAACGAGCCAAGTCTAGGCCCGGCTCAATTCCACCCCTAGCAAGGGGGGAAGAAAAACTAGGGAAGACGATACGCCATCGTTTGCAGCTGTTCCTTGATTCCTGACATCGTGTAGAGACACTGTAACCATGTGCGAGCTAAACATGTTAAACGTGATAACGGTGCATGATTTGATAGCCACAAGTGAGAAAAATCGAAGTTTGTTTCTTTTTTCTTTTTTTTTTTTGGTGCAAAACCCAGAGTGAAGTGCTGAAATTCAATGATGCGGACAATCAGGGTGAAATCCGGACGATTGGCTCAGACAATCCAACCAAGTGTTATGACATGGATAGAATCCCTATCTTAGCATGGAAGGGCTATCCTTTAGTGAGTGAATTTGAATTTATCTTCGGGGGTTTTCTACTATATAGTATGCATTGTCTTTTGTAGAAAAATCAATCTTTACATTGTGTGCGCTTCTATTTTTGTTTATGTATTCGTGTGAGCGTGTTGTTGATTGATGTGGGAGAATGACTACCTTTTACAACACGTTATCAGCATGAATGTTCTTTATCCGGGTATATCGTTCTATATTTTGTGTATTAGATAAATCTTGTTTTGCTGATTTAATGGCAGATTGATTTTGATTTGCATGAAATGCATCGTGATAATTCCGCTCGTACGAGAGATTGATCCCATCAACACAAAGACGGAATTGCATGCATGAACAATCGCACGACGTTCTATGGAGACCAATCGAGTACATCTACCTGCATCGATCTACACAACATCAAAATTGTCCAGCTACACACGACTAAATCTACCACGAGACCTACGTAAGTTCGAGCTACGTAAAGTGGATTGTATCTATGTAATTTTTTATCCTGCAGATCATCATACCATAATTACATATCGATTGCATAATCATCAATTATTTTGACCTACTGTTGGATCTAATGTTTAATATACTGATCATAACAAGATAACAAAAAAAACACGGTAGTGGCCGAGCCGCGCGTCTCGTAGACGGCGGCAGCCACGCCCGCACTCCCGATTATGCTCGACAGTGGTGTCGGTAGAGGTGGCACCTATGTGCAGCGATCACAGCCGCGGTACCAGAGGCAGTCATGGCCAAGCCAGCGGCCCTCACCCCCGAAGTGGCGGCACCGATAGCAACCGATGCGGCACCCGGCCCGCACTAGTAGAAGGCATGGTGGAGCCCGCCCTAACGGCGATGAGACCCGAGGCGGCGCTCGCAAGCTTGATGGTCGTAACGGCGGCCGTCCCAATGCGCCCAAAGCGCTTGTAGCGAGCCTGCGCGCCCGATGATGCCCTGAAGCCCGAGGCACGACACTCGGCCCAAGGCGGCGCCTACAGCGCCCCGAGGCCCGACGCACTGCACAAGGCGACGTCCTTCCCGTGGCTTGAGGCTCTTTTCCGGCTCATGTGCATTTGCAGCTCATCACACGTGCTGCTAGCCATGGCCCTATGTGAGCACCTGCAGAGCGCTGCGCACCCGCTCCCATCGGTGAATGCGCCAGCGAGACGACCACCGTTCATCTTCCGCGCTCGCGCGGCGGCGCTTTAGATTTTGCGCCTGCGCGATGACCGCCGTTTGTCTTCCGCACCCGCGCGGTGGAGCTTTGGATTTTACGCCCATGCAGCGAAGGAGACCCCAACAGTGGCACCCATGACGGTGGAGGAGGCGGCGCTCGCCGAAAGAGGCGACGATGGACGTTTTCGCATGGAGAATGACGGGTAGGGTTTGGACCTAGCCGCCGCTTTTAATAAGGCTGCATAGTCCCTAGGCCCAATGGGATGGCTCGGCATAGTAATTTTCAAAAAAATGGAAAATAACTATTTTGCCCCTTTGTTTTACATTTATTTCAGAAATTAGTAAATAAATCCTAAAAACTAATAATAAATCCTAGAAATAAGGTTTCTAGGTTTTTGGACTTCTGTAAAATTGGCAAATTTGGTTTTCATCACACATTAGAAGTTTCATACCCCTGGGTTTATTTTTCTAGAATTATTCCATGTTTAATATGTGCTAAAATTTAATTTTCTGTCGTTAAGTAATTCTAAAAATTGCTTAATCATTAATGGAAAATTGCAAAAATGTTAGAAAATTTTGGAAATTTATGGATGACACATTTAGAATTTTTTTGGCTTTGGATTTATTTTTCCTAGCAATTATTCCACATTTTATGTGTATTAGAATTTATTTTTTACTGTTAAGTAATTCTGAAAATTGCTTAAATAATTAGCAGAAAACTATGAAAATTGCTACAAAATTCTAGAAAATTTTACATAATTATCTATTGAAGAGATATAGACAAAGCTTTACTGATTGAGCAGTGAGCATGCAATATAATGATTTTACTAGTAGTAAAAGTCATGTTGCATAAATAGAAATAGGATATATCAGACATCGCATAGTGGAAATCTGTTGTGTTTGCCCTGAACGGCAACAATTACCTTACCCAGGGAACGAATACTAAGATTAATCTGATAGCTCAACTTTTAGAGTTTTTTCTGTCCAGCCTGAAGCTGGTACCCCTGCTTTTTCCTAAGCCACTATGTGTATGACCTTGCACTTCCTGAGACTCCATTTTCATACGAACATGAAGGTCGTATATTTTGATGATAGATGACTAACTAGTATTTTTGAATTCCCTGAAGGAAAATATATAACTAGCAAAGATCTGTCTTGTTGCTAGAAGCACAACACAAATGAACCCTCCTGCGCTCTCAAGAATTTAAAGGCTATGGCATCATATAACTTTGCCATGCACAAGTTTGTCACTAAACTAACATTATATATCCAAAAAGTTACTAATGCTAAGATGATCGACAAGATATTATGCACATTCTACACTAACATGAGGATGCTGTTATAATAGTATCATCATGCCAAGTATTATAAGTACTCCGAGCTTATATGCATTTTGCTAGAAGCAGAAAAGTATGATGAACTCCTGGTGAAGAATCATCACGCACTTCCTAATGGAAGTCTTGCAATGCCCGAAGCACATGCAAATGCTCAGTAAGCTAGCAATAACTGATGGCCATAGAAAAGGCCAAAGGGATAAAGGGGATAAGTGAAAGAGTGGCAGATCAGATAGGGGAAGAGACAATCCATAGTGAAAAAGTAAAGGTGAAGGGTCATGGGGCTTCCAGAAGCAAGACTCAGCTAATAAGGCCGCAAACCCTGAATAACACTGTTTTAGGTATGGATATACTGGCCATTAGCCATCCAACTATCGCATCCCGAAGTATATGGTAGACCTTTACATGAAATCCACTGGAAAATCAATAAGACCCGGGAAATAATATTGAGCCATACTTCACCATTCAACCTGTTGTTAACACAGATGCTAAGAAGTGTGATGATATGGTTCTTGAAATTATTAAATTTTAGGAAATCCAGGAGGACACCTATGGCTTATATGGAGATCTGGATTAGTCTCCGAATTATTCCTTCATTTTGCTAATCGATGTCACATATTCCTTATAAGTCTCCTCATCAGTTTGGTCATAGTTCCTAAATGAACATTTGGTCTACGCCCTTGTCGAGCGATTATCATTTAAAATTGAATAAATGCCTATTTTCTAGATATTTGATTAATTGTGCTATTTTTGTTCTATATTCTACAATTTGTTCCTGATGCAAAAATTGTCTGATTATTAAGTCATACTTTTAATATAAAACACAGTATTATCCAATGACAGAGAAAGAAATATGTCTAGAAGACAGTTATACCACACTATGTGATTTAAACATATTATAACTATCACCAGAAGCGATGCTCTCATAGTTGGCACTAGAAAAATGCAATATTGTACCCTGAGTCCAATCGTACTCTGTTATGTTTTTAAAGATATTGGTCTGAATAATTTCCATATGCAGATAGAGAAAGAGGATGGTAGAGAATACCTACTGATGACTAAGATTAATGGGTGTAATAAATGTGTGGTTAAAAAACTCCCTCTGAGTTATACTATGCACATATAAAACCTGGAGTTTATGTTGCGATGAAAACGCAGAAATATTTAAGATCTAGAAGATCTACTGGGTTATCCTGAGTTGAATATTATGAGAAAAATAATTAGTAATTCTGCTGGCCATAGCATAAATACTTTCCTAGACCTGAAGATTTCTTATGCCTTGTTTGTGCTATGGGAAAGTTTATAGTTAGACATTCTTACCTCAAAGTTACGAAAGAATCACTGAATTTTCTGGAGAAAATTCAATGTAACATCTGTAGACCTATTCAGCCCATGTCGGGTCCTTTCAAACATTTTATGGTACTGATAAGATGCTTCTACTAATTGGTCATACATATGTTTCTTATCTACTAGAAACCATACCTTTGTAAAATTAATTGCCTAAATAATTAAGTTAAGAGCATCCTTTCCAGAACAAAGGATCAAGTTTATTCGAATGGACAATGCTAGTGAGTTTACCTCAAAAGCATTTAATAATTATTGTATGGCTCTGGGCATTAATGTAGAGCATTCTGTACCCCATGTCCATACTCAAAATGATCTTGTAGAGTCATTAATTAAGGGAATAATATTTATTGCTTGGCCATTCTTGCAGAATAGAAGGCTACCCACTAGCTATTGGGGCCACGCAGTGTTGCGTGTTGCGATATTATTTCAACTCAGATCAACTACACATTACAAAATTTTCCCGTTGTAGATAGTGTGTGGAAAAGAATTAAGTATTTTCCATCTGCGAAAATTTGGCTGTGTTGTATACATGCCAATCTCTCCACCATAGTATACCACCATGGGACCTCACCAGAAGTTGGGGATCTATATAGGTTATGAATTTTCGCCAAGTATTTAACACCTAGAGCATATGACATGGGATCTGTGCACAACTCGGTACGCTGATAGTACTAAGGACGTTTTTCGGCATTAGGGGGAGATAAGTACCATATTAAAGAATGCCTAGTTCTTAGATTCACGCACTAAAGAGACCAAACTTGAAGTTTGAAGGATAATAAATCTGCAATAAATAAGCTAATAATCTGCCAAATGCCTTCATTGATTATAAGGGAGTGAAAAGATCTCATAGACCTGCAGTATATGCACCTAAAAGAGTGGAAATATCTAGAAGGATATTGAACCCACTCTTGACCCTCATGATAATATGAGGGGAGGCCTCCGGGTACATGCAACTCAATTCTGCGGAGACGTCTGTAAAAAGAGAGAACCGAACAAATGAGAAAACACTACCTGTGACAGTAGAAGACGCTCAACCTAATGTTGAGAAAATCACTTAAGTGAGCCATCCAGAAGATGGTAATATCCCTAAAGTGATCCATCCTAAAGATGATAACCCTAGCGTATATTTTTGGCATAATCCAATGCTGAAAAGTTAGAACACCCAGACTCCATCGTTGGGGGAAATCATGAGTTGGAAGAAATTAATGTAGAGATATCCCTGAAGTGATGCAAGAGAATTGTATAAAAGAAAGATTACAATTGTCAACATATTTTGCCTCTAAAATTGCTAAAATATGGATTCAGAACCAAAGTCCATGGCAGAGTGCCAGAAGCACTCAGATAGAGTCAAATGAAAAGAAGCGATTGAGACAACGCTTGCTTAAATAGGAGGAAAGTTTTTGGTCTCATTGACTAAGCTTCTCTTAAAGTGTTCTCTGCATGATCAAATGGATTTTTCATTCTGAAGAGAAATAAAAATATCTAGGAGGTGAGATATAAAGCGAAGCTTGTAGCACAAGGGTTCAGGTAGAGACCCGACATCGATTACGATGAAATTTATTCTCCTGTAATTAGTGGAATAATATTCCAAAATTTAATATTAATGAAAGTAAGCTTAAACTTATCAATGCAATTGATGGATGTAGTGATCGCATATTTGTATGAGTCACTAGATATGGATATTTATAAGAATCCCTAAAGGAGTTACAATTCTGAATCCCAAAATCGCAACATGTATATCATCAAACTGAAGAGATCGCTATACATATTGAATAGTCGAAAAAAATGTGGTACAACAGACTTAGTGAGTTCCTCCTAAAGAAGGAATATTGTCCCTATTTATTCAGAAAGAAATCCCAGAATGGATTATGTGTCATTTCAGTATATGTCGATGATCTGAATGTCATCAGAACCACATAAGAAATAAAGGAAGCAAATGCTTACCTTATGACATAATTTTGAGATGAAAGATTTAGGTGAAACCAAATATTACCTAGGCCTTCAACTAGAACATTTCCCAGAAGGAATGTTTGTACACCAGTCTATCTATACCAAAAAGGTATTGAAAAGATTTAATATAGATAAATCTCATCCTTTAAAAACCCTCATGGTTGTGAGATCCCTTGAAGTGGATAAAAGGCCCTTTGTAGACCAAGGATGGAAAATGAGAAAGTCTTAGGAACCTGAAGTCCCATATTTATGTCTTGTGAATTGCACAAGTCCTGATATTGCATTCGTAGTAAAATTGCTAGCATGAAATAGTGTAGTCCCAACCAGAAGACATTGGGTTAGTGTTAAGACTTTACCTATATACCTCCAAGGTACTCAAGATCTTGGATTGTTATTCCAGAAAAATCAAGACTTAACCATGGTGAGATATATGGATATTGGCTATCCGTTTGATCTTTACAATGCCAAATCTAAGACTGGTTTTTGTGTTTTTCTGAGATGGTTATGTCATTTCTTGACGGTTTTTTAAACAGACCTTGGTAGATATGTCTATCAACCACTCAGAGATTATAGCCTCACGTGAGTGTGTTAGGCTGAGACGTGTGATTAACTATATACAGAAGTCATATGGTCTTAATACCATCAATACCTCTATAGTTATCTATAAAAATAATATTATTTGTGTTACACAAATGTAATTGGGTTTTGTAAAGAGCAATATCACGAAGCATATTGCCCCTACATTTTTCTATCCTCATGAACTCCAGAAGAATGATAAGGTAAAGATATTACACCTAAGTCATAGGAAAATCTAGCAGATTTGTTCAATAAATCCTTACCAAATCTATTTTTCAAAGATAAATTAATGGTATTGAAACGAGATGACTTAGAGATATGCAGAGTTTAGGGAGAGTAAAACCCTAAAGCATGACCCATTACATGATTCGGAAGATTATAAGTTGTGCTATTTTTCCCTTAGCGAGTTTTTCTAGAGTTTTCTCAAATGAAGATTTTTAATGAGGTAACTAGTGTAACACGGAGTGCGAGTACAATGTACTCTTTTTTCCATATTTTTTCCCATTAAGTTTTTGAGAGGAGTTTTTAATAAGACATGTGCATTACACGGTATTCGCCCAAGGAGAGTGTTATAATATGGATAGAATCCCTGTCCTGGTATGGAATGACTCTATCCTTTGATGGGCGAATCCAATATATTTCTAGGGGTTTTTTTACTATATATTAGGTATTGCCTTGTACAAAAAAAAATACTTTTGTTCGTGTATTTTTGTGAGCGTGCTGTTGATTGACATGGATAGTGCGAATGCCGCTCTTGAGTTAGCAAAATGTGGGATTGCTACGTGCAGCAGTGACATTTGGGTAGCGTGAAAGTCGCTTTTGGGTGAGTGCTTAAAGATGGAATCACGTACCCAATCCAGGTATCGAAACCATACAAGTTTCTGCTAGAAGCTAGAAACTGGTAAATCACAAACAAATCGTCTCATTCAAACACACTGTGGTTTTCATTTACCCCAAAAAATATGCCTTTTAATTCAGGAAATTTGTCAGCGGAGAATTAATCGTTTGCATGTAGACCTCTGGTGCTGGGTCCTTGCAAATTCTAGTTAACGTACTAGTGTCAAACTCGTGAGTCAAATTTTCCTTTGAAATGGAGCACTGACCAAGTACTTGTTAGAAATATGCGCAATATTTTTATTCCAGATTTTATATTGAGGCAAGTACTACTGATAAACAATGATGCACACAGTAAATCTAACAGCAGGCTACACATTGTACTTCCAAACATATGAACTCAAGAAACAGAGTATGATTAAATTGAACGTTCACTAACGACTTACAGTTAGGCTTGATGAAGACAGAATGATGCGCAGAAGAGGTCGTGGAAGAAGTCGAAGTCGATGAAGCAACACAGGAGCGGTCGGGCAGATGCGCTGCCCAGAAACCTTATTGCCGCCCCCTTGCAGGTGAACTCTGCGGCAACGACTCGGAGATACCGCTCACCCTCCTTCACGGTGCACGCCGTGTAGGAAGGCTAGCGCGGTCCAGCTGCTCAACACCTCAGTACAGTTCTCGTAGGAGGAAGAAGAAAGAGTGGAATTGGAAAAATTCAGTGTATTGGCCTGGACGTCTCCAGGTCTTATATAGCCTCTAACCAGTAACTGTCTCCATTACTCACTAGTAACTGACAAAGATTAAGCAATCGTAATCGATCGAATTTAAACATACTTAATGCACTGGTAATTGCTAATTCAAACAAAAATAATGGTCATTATGCAGTCTCGACGGTCTGAGAAAAGTTAAACAATTGCATGATTAAACAAAATAAAAGGTGAATTCATAGTGCCAGGAGACACACTACGACGCGGCGCAGTTGCTCGTCGCAAGTCACAAGTCAAGAAGATTTTCACGCGAAAATACGTGAATACGCGCGCGTGCGTGCGTACGTGCGCGCATGTGTGTTTCTCCAAAGTCCTTCTCATACCATCCCTATGTCATGCTCCTCATAACTCAAGGAGTGGCAAGGACTCCACCTTATAAATTGCCTTCCTTCCATTTGGCTAAGCAATATGGTACTAACCATGCAATCTTTGAAATTAAAGGAAATGGGCCATACTCATGGGCCAATTCCAACAATCCCCCACCAATTCCAAAGCGAACAATAAAACAATATCAAACATCGTTGTACTCAAATGTTGTTTATATACCAGTCATTTAGTATAAGTCCCGTACAGGTTGAACTTACACCTAGATTAGCAAGATTCATCTTCTCACAGCTGATGAATGGACTATGCCTTGAATTCATAGCTTTTTGTGATCAGATTTCACTTGCAATCACAACTGATACAAGGCTGTCATTGAACCACGCATATATGGAGCGTTATATGGTCATGCTCCCGTATCTACTCATGAGCTTTCTAGAGAATGCCCCATCCTCGTGAACTGCGACCTCACAGTTATGCTCAAGTAGGTGTATTCATTATAGGTATCCTGTAGGCCAATACCTTTTTCTCTCATTTTGACACTAGAATACATTAAGGCTTTAAGCCAACCTTCCATACAGTCGAGAGTACTTTGTCTATTAGGACATAGGTACAATTTAATAATATGTACTCTCTTGTTACAACATCAACTTGTTTTTCCCATTACCTAATTCACGGGATCTCCGATCAGGAAGGTATGGGTTACCATTGTGTTGTAACTCAAATGGGCCTCATACCCATGTCCGTAGACGCAACGGAAATCGTTTTCCTTGCAAGTCCTTTTGTAAAAGGATCTGTCGTATTTTTCTCAGTGCGAATATAATTCACAGCAATTATTCCAGAGTTTCTCAATTTTCTGACAGATTTAAGCCTGCGCTTCACATGTCTGGAGGACTTCATGTTATCCTAGGTACTCATAACCTTAATCAATACTATTTGGTTATCGTAGTACATGAGGATCGGCGGTACTGGTTTCTCAACCAATGGCAAGTCCAACAAAAGCTCTCTAAGCTATTCAGCCTCAACAGTGGCTGTATCAAGTACAACATCAACTTGTTTTTCCCATTACCTAATTCACGGGATCTCCAATCAGGAAGGTATGGGTTACCATTGTGTTGTAACTCAAATGGGGCCTCATACCCATGTCCATAGACGCAACGAAAATCGTTTTCCTTGCAAGTCCTTTTGTAAAAGGATCTGTCGGATTTTTCTCAGTGCGAATATAATTCACAGCAATTACTCCAGAGTTTCTTAATTTTCTGACAGATTTAAGCCTGCGCTTCACATGTCTGGAGGACTTCATGTTATCCTAAGTACTCATAACCTTAATCAACACTATTTGGTTATCGTAGTACATTAGGATCGGCGGTACTGATTTCTCAACCAATGGCAAGTCCAACAAAAGCTCTCTAAGCCATTCAGCCTCAACAGTGGCTGTATCAAGTGCTACAAGTTCAGCTTCCATGGTTGACCTCGTTAATATGGTCTGTTTACAAGACCTCCATGAACCGCAAAGACACCAGCTAAGGTAAAAACATAACCACTTGTAGCTTTGATCTCATCCGCATCAGAGATCCAATTGGAATCACTATATCCTTCTAATACAGATGGATATCTAGCATAGTGAATTCCGTAAGATGCTGTGCCTCTCAAGTAGCGCAACACTCTTTCAAGTGCCTCCTATTGATCATCTCCCGGGTTAGATGTAAACCAGCTTAATTTGCTCACAGCAAATGAGATATCAGGTCTTGTGGCACCAGCTAGATACATAAGAGACCCAATAATTTGTGAATATCTCAATTGATCTTTCCCTAACCCTTGATTTTTTCGAAGTTTAACACTCGGATCATATGGTGTTGGGGAAATTTTGCAATTCTCAAAGCCGTACAGGCTCAATATTTTCTCAGCATAATGGGATTAATGCAAAATGATTCCATCCTCATTCTTGATCAATTTAATATTCAGAATAACATCTGCCTCACCCAAGTCTTTCATATCAAAGCATCGAAACAAGAAAGTTTTGACCTCGTCAATTACAGCAGTGTTAGTCTCAAATATAAGTATGTCATCAACATACAAACACAAAATCACACCTTGACCCCCACCATAACGATAATATACACACTTATCTGCCTCATTAACAGCAAAACCAGCAGATGTCAAAGTTTTATCAAACTTTTCATGCCATTGCTTAGGTGCTTGCTTTAGTCCATAAGGATTTTAATAATTTGCACACTTTATGTTCCTGTCCAGTAATCACATAACCATCTGGTTGCTCCATATAGATTTCTTCCTCCAACTCTCCATTAAGGAAAACTGTCTTTACATCCATTTGATGGACGTGTAGACCCAGTAGGACGATCAGTGATCTCCCAAGTCCCATTAGCCATGATGGAATCCATCTCGCTACGGACTGCCTCTTTCCAATACTCAGCATCAGGTAATGCATAAGCCTCTGAAAGAGTTTTTGGCACATCATCTACGAGGTATACAATGAAGTCATCGCCAAAGGTTTTCTCAACCCTTTGTCTCTTGCTCCTACGAGGAGCCTCTGCGACTAAATTGTTATCCTCCTCAGTAATATCTTCTACTGGTAGTGTATCACTCATTGGTTCAAAAATAGTGGTAGGTTCAACACTAATATTTTCAGTTTGTGAGGTACTACCTGCTGGTCTCATAGGATAAACATCCTCAAAGAATGAAGCATCTCTGGACTCCATTATTGTGTTAGCAACAATCTCGGGAGTTTATGATTTTACTACTAAAAATCTATAGGCCGTACTGTTATGTGCATATCCCAGAAAAATGCAATCGATTGTTTTAGGTCCAAGCTTTCTCTTTTTCTGCAATGGTATATTGACTTTTGCCAAACAATCCCATGTTCGCAGAAAATTGACATTGGGCTTTCTCCCCTTCCATCCCTAATATGTAGTAATCTCACGCTTTTTAGTGATTACTCTATTTAAGACAAAAGTTGCTGTCAATATAGCTTCCCCCCACCACATCTTAGGCATACCGGCACTCTCTAACATGGCATTCACCAAGTCTGTGAGTGTTCGGTTTTTCCTCTCAGCTACCCCATTTGATTGGGGAGAATATGGTGGTGTAACTTCATGGATTATACCATGCTCAGAACAGAACTGGGAGAATTCATGAGAGATATACTCTCCTCCACGATCAGACCTTAGTCTTTTAATTTTCTTTTCTAGTTGGTTCTCAACTTCGGCCTTATAGATTTTGAAGTAGTTTAAAACTTCATCCTTTGTTTTCAGCAAATACACATAACAATAACGTGTTGCATCATCTATAAGAGTTAGAAAGTATCTTTTGCCTCCTTTTGTCAACAATCCATTCATTTCACATGTCAGAATGGACAAGATCTAATGGTGCCAAGTTCTTTTCTTCCTGTAATCCTTTAAAGGGTTTTCTAGGCTGTTTTGCTTGCACACAAGATTGACACTTTGATCCTTTGACAATATCATATTTTGGAATTAACTCTAATCTGGACATTCGAGCAATGCTATCAAAACCAATATGATAGAATCGAGAATGCCAAATATCGGCATCACATTTATTCAAACCAGTTGCAATATTCATATTATAGCAAGACTCTAGAGTACTTAAGCGGAACAAGCCTCCGCTCTCATAGCCTTTACCAACAAAGTTCCCAAACTTAGACAATACATCTTTATTTGACTCAAATACTAGCTTGTAACCATCCCTACATAAAAGAGAACCACTAACAAGGTTCTTTTTTATTGTTGGCGCATGCTGCACGTTCTTCAAGTGGACAATCTTCCCTGAAGTAAGCTTCAGATCTACCATGCCAACACCAAGAACAGAAGCATGCGACCCGTTCCCCATTAGGACTGAGGAAGCCCCGGCTGCCTGGTAAGAAGAAAACAGGGAAACATCAGAACACACGTGAACATTAGCCCAAGTATCAACCCGCCAATCAGTGGTTTGACATGCTGAAAAAACAACAGGAGAATTACCACACCCTCCTAAAGTCGAGGCCTCGCCTATGGTCACGTTGGCATTTTTCCTGCCCTGTTCATTTGTCCTATTTTTGCGATAGCGACAGTCTTTTGCCATATGACCGTCCTTTCCGCACACGAAACATGTGATGTTCTTCATGTCCTTTTTCTCAATTTTCTTCTTTTTAAAGCTAGTTGTCTTGTTTGGTTTAGGAACTTTGAATTTCTTGCCACATGATTTCTTCTCGACGATATTGACAATATTCTGATTAGTTATGCTTGGTGCATCTTTTGCTCTTGCCTTTTCTTCCACATCAAGAGCTGCAATGAGATCCTCAACAGAAATCTCTTCCCTCTTGTGCTTTAAGCTAGTGGCAAAATCCCGCCAAGATGGGGGAAGTTTGGCAACAATGCCCGCTGCCACAAACTTAGGAGGCAATGCACAACCCAAGTGCGCAATCTCGCCAACCAGTAGCTGGAGGTCGTGTGCTTGTGCAACAATCGATTTAGCGCCATCCATGCTAAAATCGAAAAATTGCTCGCACACGTACAACCAGCGACCGGCTTCAGCCTCTGCATACTTCTGGTCAAGTGCATCCCACAACTCAGTGGCAGATGTGTAGTTCATATACACATCATAGAGCTGATCTGCCAAAATGGTCAGAAGGCAGCCTAGTGCAGTATTGTTCGCACTATCAAACTGCATGTACTGCTCAACCGTAAATGGATACTGCGGGTGAATCACCCACCACAACCCTAGTGACATGAGCCAAAACTTAGCCCTTGTCTACCATCTACAGAAATTTGCACCAGAAAACCTCTTAGGTTTCATAGCATCCGAAGGATTAGCCATTGCTGAATCACAAAAATATCGCAAATAAGGTTTCTGGATTGTTAGAAATATGCGCAATATTTTTATTCCAGATTTTATATTGAGGCAAATACTACTGATAAACAGTGATGCACACAGTAAATCTAACAGTAGGCTACACATTGTACTTCCAAACATATGAACTCAAGAAACAGAGTATGATTAAATCGAACGTTCACTAACGACTTATAGTTAGGCTTGATGAAGACAGAATGATGCGCAGAAGAGGTCGTGGAAGAAGTCGAAGTCGATGAAGCAACACAGGAGCGGTCGCGCAGATGCGCTGCCCAGAAACCTTATTGCCGCCCCGTGCAGGTGAACTCTGCGTCAACAGCTCGGAGATACTGCTCACCCTCCTTCACGGTGCACGCCGTGTAGGAAGGCTGGCGCGGTCCAGCTGCTCAACACGTCAGTACAGTTCTCGCAGGAGGAAGAAGAAAGAGTGGAATTGGAAAAATTCAGTGTATTGGTCTGGACGTCTCCAGGTCTTATATAGCCTCTAACAAGTAATTGTCTCCATTACTCACTAGTAACTGACGGCATTAAGCACTGGTAACTAACTGAATTTAAACATACTTAAAGCACTGGTAACTGCTAATTCAAACAAAAATAATGGTCATTATGCAGTCTCCTGACCAGTACAAAAAGTTAAACAATTGCATGATTAAGCAAAATAAAAGGTGAATTCATAGTGCCAGGAGACACACTACGACGCGGCGCGGTTGCTCGTCGCAAATCACGCGGATTTTCATGCGAAAATACACGAATACGCGCGCGTGCGTGCGTACGTGCACGCGTGTGTGTTTCTCCAAAGTCCTTCTCATACCATCCCTATGTCATGCTCCTCATAACTCAAGGAGTGGCAAGGACTCTACCTTATAAATTGCCTTCCTTCCATTTGGCTAAGCAATATGGTACTAACCATGCAATCTTTGGAATTAAAGGAAATGGGCCATACTCATGGAGAATTGGCCAAAAGCTGACACCGTGACAAAGTACTCGAGTATACGTACCTCTCGAGTCCTGAGTTCAACACCATATGGCAAGAAATTGTAGCGACAAATAACGAAGGTTTTGCCGCAGATATTTGACTGGAAGTGATCGTGTGGGCACGTAATGGGAATCGAAGGTCAGCGTAAAAAAAAAAAGAAAATTGCTGCTTTATTCGAATAGTTGATTCTAGGTATGTATCAATGTAGTTAGTTGTGCATCATTACATAACATCAGTTCATCAGCTCATGTGTAATCACACTACTATGGAAAGGGCCTTTAGTACCGGTTTAAAAGAGCCTTTAGTACCGGTTTTTGAACCAGTATAGGCCATCCGGGACTGATGCTCAAGGGCATCAGTCCCATTTTCCTCACCTGGTACTGATAGAGTATCAGTACCGGTTGGTAGTCACACGTGGCAGCGCATCGTGAGACCCTGTGGACCTTATATCGATCTGGTTGGTGTCTCCAACCAGATCGATGAGGCCCTCATTAGTACCGGTTGTTTTATCTAACCGGTACTGATGGGCTGTATATAATATATATGTAAATATGTGTGTGTGTCCAATACTGGCTATTATATATAATATATATGTGTGTGTGTGTGTTAAATCACAACGAATTAAAACACATATAATCAATCATGCACATTTGCCTGATAATGAAATCACTGTACATTCATTAACAAATTTAATTACATATAATATACTACAATATGTACACAACTTTAATTTCAACTACAGTATTTCTTTTCCTTCTGTTCATTGGGATTTTTTACGTGCATCGCTCTTGCTAGCTGTAGATGTCGGGAATGACAGTTCACCGGTCCTTATCGAAGGGCCCCTCCTGTTAAAATTTGGTTCGTGGAACTCGCCTTTTGGATTTACGACCTCATCGTAAATGAAGCCAACGAGTTGTTCTTGAATTGCTCTCACTCGCGCCGGCGAGAGTTCCGAACCTTGTTCCGCCAAATATTGAGGCACATGTCGTTAAGTCATTAACAAATCAATCCTTGAATTTGTACAAGATGTAAGAAGTAATATACATCATTAAAGGTAGTAATTATATTTACTCACCCCCTTGTCGCCTTTTAGCATGCGGTCAGCGGCTCCGGTTTGGGTGTGCAAAAACTCACATACATAGTAACCGCATAAATTGTTGCCCGCTGACTGACTCAAGATCTGTGGTTGAAAAAGTTGAAAGCGTGAAATGAATGCAAGGAAATTAACTTAACTAATCAAAAAGCTAGCATTATGATATACGTACTTGAGAGGCTGTTGTAATTTCAAATTTCTCCTTGAATGCGCCCCTATTTTTAGCACGAAATCGTGTGAATGCACTACACATGTTATTACGAATGGTACATCATTAGAATTTGTTTCAAATGGAAGGAAATAGAAGTAATACAATAATGAAAGGAACAAGAATTAATACTGGTCGAGCAAATCGATAAAGCTTTGATACGTTTCAACTGGTTTCCTTCTCGAGTCCATAATTGTGATCCGACT
Organism: Rhipidocladum racemiflorum; assembly: GCA_036346355.1. Classification (NCBI taxonomy): domain Eukaryota; kingdom Viridiplantae; phylum Streptophyta; class Magnoliopsida; order Poales; family Poaceae; genus Rhipidocladum; species Rhipidocladum racemiflorum. Next base: position 63,948,047 of record CM070570.1, read on the forward strand.
ATGATCTAGCTCGATCATAATAAGAATCCAGTGAAAACTGTACATACATATGTCAACGTAGATAACTAATTATTTCTAACATAGTGTTATGAAAAAGGAGTAGAACAAGGCGGTACGAAAACACGTACTCATGTGCATAGGGTAGATATATCCTTGACTTATATTGATGTCCTATTAGCGCATTGTATACGTTAGTCTGTGTTTCGCTTGGGCTGTATCTAACGGTTGTCTCGATGATAACTACTGGGTCCATGAAGCCTATGTCAAAAATTTGATCCCTTCGGCATCTTTGTATCTCCATGCTACACAAGAAGAAATTAGTTAGGCTTGCAAGGTCCGTACTCTACAAGGGCACGCACGATGGTTTTTTGTAAATAAGACACTTACAGAGTCCAGCAACCCACCAAGGACGCGCTGAGGGCGTCTGTCTGGTATAGATCATACATGACGTGCCATTCGATAAAAGGTTTTTGGTTAAAAGGTCTCCGGGCATATGAACTTTGGGTTTAGAGCTTCCTCCAGACTAAGCAACTTTCTTTGCATTGCATGACTTTTCTTCCATTTTAGCATACCAATAAGCCTCCAGCAATCCCTTCGGTTGAAGACTGCTCACACCATATTTAATTTCATCTTTAAGTTCACCAATGAAACAGCTTAACAGGTAATTTTCTTGCAAATAAGGGTGATCCCTTTTTACCAATTCCACACATTTCTCAAAATAGTCAATATATTTTCCAATCGAGCCAACATGTTTAATTCCCTGTAGCCTCTCAACAGCTTCATGTGCACTAGCATCAGAGAACCTATCACATACAAGAGCACAAAATTGGGGCCAGTTCAACGCTTGCCATGAAATTCCAGTACCTTTGAACCAGGTGCCAGCTCTTCCATTTAGGTGTCCTACTGCCAAATTAACCCATTGATCCACAGGAGTTCCAACCATTTCAAAGAATTTTTCACATTGATCAATCCAATTCAAAGGGTTGTCACCTGAAAACAATGATAGTTCTAACTTTGGCCCCTTGATTACAGCTTCTGCATACTGATGAGTGTGATGATTCTCCCCACAATATGCATTCCTCTGTGCATCAAACATCTGAACTCATGGATAATGTAACCTCTGAGGGCATGTTTGGATGCTAGGGAAATAAAATCTAGGGAATATTTCTCCCTAGAGGGATTTTAATGGCACATGAAATCCCCTCCAACCCCTAGGGATAATTTTCCTTGAGAAGAAATTATCCCACTCATCATTTGGAAGCCATAGGGATAAAAATCCCTAACATTCAAGAAAGTTAAAAAATATATAAAAAATCTAAAAAAATTAGAAAATCTTTTAAAAAATAAAATTATACACATGCAGATAATACCATATAAAAATAAAATCCTTACCATTCAAGATCATTTAAAAATAATAAAAAAAGTGATAAAATATACACATGCAGATAATATCATATAGAAGAAATTTTAGCAAATTTGCTGATCTGCAGAGGCTTAGCATATAAGCATATCTCGACCAGAAGAACTGTTTTTGAATTGCTATGGGCGACCATAAAACAAAGAGACTGATGATTCCTCATATCTAGAGCCCTCAAACCAAAGGGCAAACCCAGGAAAGCCAGTACAAAGCTCCAATGAAAGTAAACCGCGAGAAATACCAATACCATACAACAATCACAAAATATAATGAAGCCAAGTTCATCTTGATGCGCATCATAATCTTACTTCCCACATCGGCTATTAATATAGCTTAGGAAAGCGATGATCGCAGATCTATTGACTTTACTACACTACTCCAAAGCATCGCAGTACCCATTGATTTCCATTTCCCAACAAGATAACTTTTGAACAACAAATATCAGGATTCAGGAAAGCCTCAAATACTCAACATGATTCCAAAGCATTCATGGGCCACGATAAATTTCCACAAGCATATCAAGTATTACTACAAGTAAACAACTGAAGCAACATAATTTTTTTACTTGGTTTGATTAATGCCATGAACATACCATCAATATTGATAATTCGACATCATACATTCATACTAAAGTACTACACTGAATCTCGTCATAGCGTGAAATCTATGAGATAATTCTGCGGATCTTTGCAAAAGTCGGTGCATCAATCAAAACCAACACTGAACCAATAGATCTGTGGCTACAGAATGAGGAATCAGAGAATATATAGGCTACATCTAGAACAAGACCAGATCCAGACCAATTCCATACCTCTCGAGCAAAAGAAGCCTACCAGATCTTGTCGTTCGCAGCCTCAAACCCTAGATCCGGGTGCCCCAAGGAAGGATAATAGCCCCTGGGCAGTGCTGTTGCCGCTGGCGGCGTTCGCATCGTCCAACGAGCAGCCCAGAGTTGATGAGCGACGCGACGGACGTGAAGAAGAACGACACGACGTCGAGCCCGGCCAGCTGCCTCGCGATCGAGAGAAGGTGCGCCGAAAAGCACCACGGCCGGTCTCGAGGAGCGGAAGAGATAGAGGAAGCACCAAAGGCGAGGAGGCCTAGGAGGATGAGGAGCGAGAAGGGGTGGGCCAAGAGCGACGCCTTGGCGCCGAAGGCCACCAATGGCCTCGTGAGCGGAGGCGACACGGGCGGAGGCGACGCTCGATAGGGGAGGCGACTCGCGAGGGGGACGAGATGGGGAACCCTAACCCGACCTCTGGAGGAGCGGAATGTTTCCACAGGGAAATGGCGCGGAAAAGGCCGAGATTTCCTTGCCTCGTCGGGCTCCAAACACGATTTTCATCGGCCCGGGGAGATCAAGCCCAGTGGCTGCCAACCCTGGGAATGGGCCGGGTTCCCGGCCGGTAATTGGGCTTCCAAACATGCCCTGAGTGAAACTTCCAACCCCAGGAATATTTCCCTGTGAGTATGGTTTGAGATAAAACTGAATGGTTATACAAAGGAATTTGATGATTTCCCCCACCTTGACCTGTCGGCACCCCCTGGTTAAACTGAAATTGCATCAGAGACATATGTACAACAGTATTTCCAAACACTCCTGCATCACCTGGTATTCTCAACTGATGGTATGAAGTTCTAATGGCAGATGTATAAACTGGTGAAACACTATTGCCTAATCCACGAGGCTCAATTAGACCTGATGCGCCCAGACTTACACCCGAACTAGTCTGGGATACATCAACCCTATTTTCATCTGAAACGTTTGGCACCGGTTGCCCATATCCCTACTGATCAAAGAATTAAAAGACTCCAACGGATTTGAGGCTAGACCCGATCTCCCTAACAACAGATTCTTAATCTCAACTACATCGGTTTTAAGGGTCTCCAAATCTGCAAGGCGTACCTGGATTTTCAATCTTCGGATTAGGGGATTTTACGATTTGAACCAACCCTATTCCAAACAGCCCGATCAAGATCAAACCCACATGCCGAGGATGAACTGTGCTCTGATACCAAAATGTCAGGACCCAGAGATGAGATCAAGTCACACTTGCGATCGGTGGTCACGATAGTTCAGAAAACTTCAGGTGCGACTCATGAACACGAAAGCTAACAGACTCTAACAAACTAACTACTAAAGTATGGAAAGATATGCAACAGAAGATTCATTCCAGTTCCAGCTAGTCCGGGTTTTATACCCGTTGGAATTACAGACTTAATTCTCACAGTAAATGTTATAAATGGTAAAAGAACAGAGTAGCTCTCAGTTTAACGACAAAAGAAGGTAAATCTAATTTTCAGATTTCACTGCAGTTGTTATCGGGCCGTCAGATGCCTTGTCTCTTGATCGGATTGATTTCCCACCGTAGATCATTGCTTAAATGAAGTCGACGAAGCGTTATATTGATTTCCCTCCTCTTGAACGTCTTGACAGATGGGGAGGATAATTCCCCTGGTGAGGCAGAGGGGTGGTGGCGCGGGCGCAGGGGACACGGAGGGGAGGTGCAGGCAAGGGGTCAGTGGGGGTGCGAGGGAGGCGAAGGGCGGCATGGGCAAGGGGGAGGCGGAGGGGTGATGGTGCGAGCGCAGGAGAGGTAGAGGGGCGGCGCGGGCAAGGGTAACGGCGGGGTAGCGCAGGGTCAGAGGGGTGGTGGCGCGGGCGAGGGCGAGGCGCGAGAGAGGAGGCGGAGGGACGGTGCGGGTGAGGAGAGACGGGCGGTCGTGACCTCATGGGGATCGGTTTTTCTGCGGTCGGCTCGAGTGAAATGGATGTACTGTGCTGCGCACGTGAAAGGGTGGAGGACGACGTATAAGTCCTATTTTATATTAGTAGAGATACAAGTCCTCTTTTATATTAGTAGAGATAGAGATTAGTAGAGATAGAAAAGAGATTATAACAGCCATTTCCCATTATCATCTTTTATATTAGTAGAGATAGATATTAGTAGAGATAGAAAAGAGATTATAACAGCCATTTCCCATTATCATCTTTTTTTTGTTAAGTATTTCTGCAAGCTAGTGCTCTGTGCCTCTAATTAACTAATAGTAGTAGCAAGTTGCAACTGCCATGTTGCTCCACATTCCACTGAGCTGAGTGCGCACAATTTGAATTTTTTTTTCTTCTGGAAGTTCATTCTGTCACATCTGCAAGCTGGTTTCAAAAAATGAAAAAAAAAACCACCTGTAAGCTAACACCTGACAGGTGAAGAACTGGACGAGAGAATAGAATTTTGTTTCCTTTGCCTTTGCAAAGCTATGGCAGGTCGAAGAGATTCCTACCTGAACATGTTATATGTTCAAAAGCCTATACAAACCAATTTCTACTTCATATTAGATAAAAACATAAAGTTCATGTAAATAGACTCCGATCTCTAACATATTCTTATGCGTCCCATCTCGGAACTTGAGTTAACGCAGGACGTAGAACAATTATAACCATGGAACCAAACTTGGCCAGATTCAATATGAGCAAATTGTCAGAAGATCGAACAGAATCCATCAACTATTTGTTGTTTACGTTTAGGCATCAGTTTCTGTAGTCTAATGATACCATCAAAATTTCAAGTCCAGTTTGGCAGTAAATACTTTATGAAGTTTGCATTCCATACATGTTAAAGGTCTAGTGATTCCTCTCTCTACGTTGGTTGTTCATGGCAATTGAGAGCTGTACTGTTTTCTGTCCCTATTGAGATTGCATCAAACATTTCCAATGCTCTAGAGCTCCCTCAGCCTGTTCGTTATATCGCCTACTGGGTCAGACACCTGCAAATAGAAGTTTTAGCAAAAATCAGTGAGTACTATGGGTTTTATTCTTGGCATCATATGACTGTTTCTTGACTTGGCATTATAAATAATAGGATTATCAAATAGAAGAGTAAATTTCACAAAACTACATTTACAATGCAAGTCAAGAACAAGAATTTAGTCAAGAAACAGTTATAATGCCACAAAACTACATTATAAATAATAGGATTATCAAGAAACATTTATAATGCCACAAAACTACAATATAATCGTATTAGAAGAGTAAATTTCACAAAACTACATCATATGATTGTTTTTTTGACTCTTCTAAAGTAAATTTCACAAAACTATAAGTTTCTTGTACAAACTATTAGAAAACTATAGATCTTATCTCATATTTCATAAAACTATATTTTATGAGAACTTGTGTCACAAAATTACAGTGTAGGCCCACATGGCAGCCTCACGCTCCTATGTACTCTGAACTATTCTAACTGATACCATATCATACTAGCAATGGACTGAAAGTCGTGGTAAAGGAAATGCTAATGATTGTCATTAATTAACTCATCATGCTTACAGAGTAGGCAGGTTTGAAATTTTTAGAGCAGTGATAATTTCATGCATCGCATTCAATTAACATTAGCAAGCATCTAATCTATTGCCGAGATCACAGGGAGAGAAAAAAATTGAATGCTGTGTATTATTGTGGCAGCAGATTTGTGCAGAGACAATATAATAAAAGCATATTCTTGATGATACAGTAAAGGTCATGATAAAACTATAAGAATGAACACTAACTGAGAATTTTAACCCTCACATCCTGGGTAATTTCATTATCACAGTGGTAAGTAGTTTATCTAAGTAAAAAAAAAAAATAGAAGTCTGTTCTCACAAAGAAGAAAAAGAGAGGGAAGAGAAAATAGAAGTCTGTTGACTATTACCTGCAAGAGGCAGGTAGGAACTGCAATACAACTTCGAAAAATGATATTGATCTTCTCCAAAAGCTGATGAGAAACAGGTGTGATCAAATGAATGCGGTCTCCTGGAACATCTATGGCTTTGACAAAACCTAAAATCCAACTCAGTACATGAACAATACCATGGAGGAAATAAGTCAGTCTCATCAAATTTATTTTGACTAAAACATTGAGCAGAATATGAAAAGGATATCAAAATATCCTTTTTTAGATACCTAGTCCAATGCACCAAGGAGTGGAACATTCAACTGACAAAGGAACAGATGTATTTGATGCAATACCAACAATAGTACCATTCAATAAATGATACATTGCATTACTGGAAACCTATAAAAGCACAACCATGGACACTGTATTAATAGAAAAACCTCAACATCAAAGTTGTCAGTATTGATATTCCATATAGGATCAACTTTATCTAAACATAATGAAGTGAATCTTAGAGTTAACCTGTCCAAGTCGTATATTTTTTTAGATTAATGTTGTAAGTACTTAATTGTTTTATACATTGTACAGCTTCTGAGCATTTTTTTTGTATTGAACACGTGGTACACCTTCATTAGAATTTGTCATAACTTCATCCTGTTTATGCAAAAATAATCATGCAAACACAAAGTTTCTCAAATATAAATAGAAAGATTTATCAGCAAACAAGATATGTACACAACACTTAACTTACTCATAACAAGCTGTAAACATGCATACTATACACTTTATAGTCATAGTGTAGGTATTAAATTGTAGAGAGGTGCTTCTAAATTGTATTATTCAAGATGATAAGAGAACTGCAATTTGTAACAAGGGTTATGGTCCCACTGCTTAATATTCTATCTCAAGGACAACTCATTTCTAGGAAAGAGTCGTGGAATCATATTGTTCTATTAATTGAATTGTAACCATGATTACAGTAAATTTCGTCCATTAATCAACACAGCGAAAATTTGAAGAGGCTAACTGAGAATGTCAAGTCAGCTCCAACGACAGTAACTTTCATCCACTAACCATGCACAAGGACAATGTCAAGTCAGCTTTGTCAAAAGCTCTGTTTCTTCAGTTAATGCAAAAGTAAGGCCTTTTGTTTTGTTGTCAGCAAATACTAATTTGTACATGGAGCACAGATAAAGGCAACAGTTAGCACAAACATCATTACATCATATAATCAGAATAAAGCTTGTAATCTGAATAAAGGGAGTATTTTCAGTCACCTGGCGGTGTAGATCAATAATCTGTATTTTCGAAAGATGAAGCTGAAACGGATGTATAGCAGAAAAGCCCTGAACTAAATCATCACAAGAGAAAATAGGAAAATCCCTTGGTAAGCACTGCCTAAAGTAAGCAATCAGCCTGATATCACGAATGATTCGCGCCTCTTTCTTTACTAACAGACTGCATTGAGAAGACAGACATTACTATAAAAACAATTTAAGACATATTATTTCATTAAACTAAGACTTACTGACGAGGAGAGTCATGTGCTGCACGGATTTCAATTAAATTAACTGGTGAATCTCCCTCATGTTCGTCCAACCAAAATGCCCCACCTGGTAAATTTTTAGCCTCTGCTGTGGTGCATAGCCGAATAACATGAGTTGGGGACACATATTTCAACATCTCTGCCAGTACATGAAGTCCAATACCTAAACATCACAATGTACAAGATCGATAAATTTACAGAAAACAAAACATACATTCAAAAAAACAAAAGAAGGTCCAATCAGTTACCAACATCAGACATTAGAATTACCAACATGAAGCAGGATGCAATGAAATCTCACCTTTCACCCATCCTGAAGTGTTAATAACAAGCGGTATAGCTGATTTCTGAGGGTTATCAACCTCATTAAAGCGATCGAGTTCCTTAAGGAAATAATCATAAAGGCCAAATATATAGCTCAAGAGAAGTTTTGGGTTCTTCTGTGCACGGACATCACCAAAAAAGAAGCACCTGGAATATGTGCAAAATGTCTTAAGACAGCTTCCAGAAGATCATACATGATAGGAAATGGAATAGTGTAGACACATAATACAATGCGATATTAACTGCAACGACTAATTGTTTCAATAAACATCGAATAAACATATTAGGCTTTATGATGACTGTCATGGTCCTGATTCTTTATGTGTGTGGTCATGAGGGTAAGTAGGTAATTTCCCTCCCCAATTTTTTCCCCACCTCTTTTCCTCTCTCCCTCCCCACTCATCTCTCTCTCTCCCCTCCCCATTTCCCCAGCCCGAAACCCCCCCTCCTCACCCACTCGGCTCCCAACCGCCCGACGCCACCCCCTTCCCTTCCCAACCGGCGACGCCGACGCCCCCTGCTCGGCCGGCCGGCCTGCGCCGCGCGCCACGGTCTCTCCTTCCTCCACTGGCCACGGCCCCTACGCCTCCAGTGGCCACCTCCCTCCTCGCCCGGGCTCCGCCTCAGCCGGCCGCCTCCCGCCTCCATCCGGCGACCCCACAGACGGCCCTCTCCTCCCTCCTCTCTCTCTCTCACTCTACCTCTCCATGGCAATGGCTCCATCTAGGGTTTGGATGAAGGTTAGGTGTTTGATGAAATGCTAGGAAGGATGTAGGCTAGGTGTTTGTTGGAATGCCCATGGGGGAGATTGTGCTTGGGAGTGCTCATGCAAATGCTATGGAATAGTTGTTGAAATGCGCCTACTTGGTGTTCGATCGAATGCCAACAAGGTTCCAATTAGTGATTTAGTTTAATTAGTGAGTGAATGTGTTTAGCGGATGTTGGATTGATGCTAAGCCACAATGCGAAATACTAGAATCCTTATCTAGGTCATGTGGTACGTGATGGTAATTAATACTAATCGAGGTTAGAGTTTTGTGGATGCTCGATTATATATGATTGCTTGTACGTGAGAGATCAGAATGGGTGAATGACTTATAGTGGTCATTCTGGACATGTTGGGCATTTCAAAGTTTATTGTTTACCTGTTGGTGGACTTTCATATTGTATTTCCTTGTTGGTTGTCGAATACTTGCGTGTTGTTTTTCAATTCTCATTTCATGTCATCGGCATAGCATGCATCTCATTTCATACATATGTGTCGTGTAGAGAACGATCACTCGGAGGGTGACGTGGCCGCGATCGAGGGCGATCACGGTGAGCAGGTTGTCACTGAGGCTCCGGCAGAAGCATCAGGCAAGCACCTATGCATCTTGAACCCGTATTAATTGTATTTTTGTGAATAAACTGCTTAATTGGTGAAATAAGTCTGCATTAGGAATTGAATTGGGTTAGGGTTAGATCCTATTTGCTGCACATTCGTGCCTTGGATTTGTGAATACTTCCGTTGAAACTAGTATGGGTATTAAATGAGTCACTGCTTAGAATTGCTTAGAGGTCGGGGTTGGGCCAAGTGGTGGATGGTCCACCGCTTGAGATCACTTGCTTTACTTGTGGTAAAATGAAATGGGTACGGTTATGTAAGGAAAGGTTAAATTGGAGACCCAGGCGGGAAGGTTGGGACATTGGGTAAGGAGACCCGATGTGGTAGTTCCCGTCTGAGTCGATTAAGGACCGATTCGATGGTTGCCCTTTGATTGAGCACACCCCGGTTGGTCGCATGCCCGATTATGGTACGGTAAGCCACTCTTTCTCTCATACGGAATCGATGGACCGTAACTTCCGTGGTTGGGCGTGGTTGAGGGCGCAGGCTTAGGCCGACTCTCAGCGCCAAGCCGGGCTTGGGGGCTGCTCGAGGGTGCTAGGTTTTCGGGCCACAGGAGGACACTTGCGATTGGGTATGATTGGGAGGGGTTGACACTAGGCCCTTGTGGTAAGTGTCATGCGATCAATGCTTCCTGAGGGTTAATTAAGCGATTCGAATTGCCGCTCTCGGATATGAGCAAGCTCTTTCATCGCACAGTCACGTAGTAAATAACTTGAACTTATGGTTCGCCGTTGGGCTTGAGCTTTAAATTGGTTATGTATTGCTCTACTTTAATTGTTGTTACTTTCAATTTCACACTAGAAGTAAGTGCGGTCTATAACTGCTTTAAACTTGTAATTGGTTCGGTTGTCGCACTTATATTACAAATGTTAATGCTTTTTCCGCACTTTTACCTTAAGCTTACTCCTTGCCACAACTAAATGCATAATCCTTTGGAGTCGGTCCTATATGGACCCACGGGTAAGTCTTGCGAGTACCTTCCGTACTCATGCTTCTGCTTTGTGGTTTTTCAGGTGAGGATCAGGTTGGGTGCGAGTTCTGCCCGTACTGTCTCTCGGTGACTGGGCGGGGCACCGAGTAGAGGCTTGCCGACGCCGTTTACGCCCGGGAGTGTTGGCGAGAACACTTAGGGATTTGTCTTACTTTTGCTAAATGCATTCCTTTTGTTGTATAGATAGATGCGGTTGTTGGGCTTTTGGATTTGGTAATGGACGCCACGCGTATGTCGGTCCCGCTCGTGTTTTCTTTAGCCGTGATCTTCTTTGTGGTCGTGGATGTCGTTTTACTTTCAATATATATATATTGAACTGTGTTTTCCTTGTCTGCTGAGTGGATGTCCGTAGAATCTAGAAAGGTCATGCCGAAATTTTCTGATTTTCGGAGTCTTGGTCCTTTTTCCGTTCTTGCCTAGTTTAGAGTCTTGGCGTTGTTTTTGATCTTGGTTTGGTGGTTGTCGAGTTTGTCTTTGTGCCGTTTGTGTTCCGCTTGCGTGTTGGTTCGAAAGTTTCGAGTTTGTTGCCCCCTTTATGCAAATTGAGTTGATATCGTGTTGGAACCGGTATGCGGGGCGAACCTGGGCGAGTTCGGGTCGCATACCGGGGGAATACCAGGACGGTTGTCGAGTTCATCGAATGGAGATGACGTTGTCTTGATTGGACTTGGGTGTTAGCACTACGAGCGCCATCGGCGATCCGTTGCTAACCTCCAAATCCGATGTGGACGACGGGACATTCGATAACCCGAGGACGGTCTGGACGGCTCCCTGACAATGACCATTTCCACCACATTGTTGGATTACTCATTGGTAAAAAATTATAAAGTTTGAATATCAAAATGCATGCACGCCTTATATAATTCAACAGAGGGAATATTAAATCCGGAACAAACAACAGAGATGGTGTGAAATCCACAAAGAACTCTGTGGATGAACTCAATAGGGCCCTGATTCTAGACCCCCTCTCTTGTGACCTTTCAGAGAATAGGTGCTCTCTTTTAGGAAGTACATAAAACCCTCCTTGTGGAACATTGGCCAGATTTTGCCTACGATGTACACTACGTGTCCAGTAACCAACCCATTCATACTTCAGAGCCACTATAATTTAACAAGCATCCAGATGAGTGGTGGACATGGATACTTTGACGAAAGTGCTGACTATACATACTAGATACTAATATGCTAGCATTTATACTTCAAAACCACTATAATTTAACAAGCATCCACGTGAGCGGTGGGCATGGATACTCTGATCAAAGTGCTGACTATACATACTCCCCCAGTTTCATAATATCTGTCTACAGTCCACCATGCGCAGAGACCAAGACAACACTAAATCTAAGAGAAAGTTAATAAAAATACCATATGTACCCCTATTAAATGACATACCATAACTACTTAACCTCTTCCAAAGCATTTAAATAGGGGCAGAGTGTGGAAAAATTAAAATAACTACACTCTAGATTCCCTTAGTGGACAAATATATTGAAACAGATACTCCCAAGGCCATGGATGAATATAGTTAAACAGAGGTAGTACTAGATAATAATACATTAGCATTGGAAAATAAGACTTCATTAAGTTGTAGTATTCACAATATTTTAAGGAATGTATATGACTATTTTGAACCATTGAATGCTAAAGCAATAACTTTAGAAAGAAATCTAGACAGGAATTCTTTTAACAATTGAAATAGCTTTGTCGCATACAAGAGTAGTCTTTATCAATTGAGCAGAGGATTGTTCCTAACACTGCCAAAAACTACTAGATTATAATAAAGCATGAAACCACAAAACATGAGGTATAACTAAAGATCATGCCACTACAACTTACCTCTTTGGAGTCCGCAGATATATCATTGTAAAATCTGCAATCATCACAAAAGCAACAAAATGATCAACCGGTTACAACAACAGGAGCAGAAAATTCAGAATGGGAATTGAAGAATCAAGATCCCAAGCTGACACCTTTAGCTTGTTCTTCAAGTACATGAAGTGACACAAACCCTGGAGATGTGAATTCAGGCTGGCCAACATCTGTATCCAGGTATGCCACCTTCTTATACCTGTGAAAAATCAAAGAATCACAAGAATTGAACTGATAGTACAGAAGCTAATAACAAATATAACAAAGTAAATCTCATAATCCTGAGTTGAGGAAATTAGCCAAACTTATGATAACAACAAGTAGAACCAATCTATTGTCCCATTACTGCCAGATTAAGAAAATCACCATCTAACACAATAAAACATTCACTGCTTACATTTTAAGTACAGACAGCCAAACTAGTGTTAACCACAAAAACTGCTCCCTCCATTAATTTTTATTTGACATTTTTGAATTTTCACAGTCTCCGAGATGTGACTTTGACCATTACTTTTTATAATTTTACATTAATATATACTAAAAAAATTATAATATTATGAAAATATTTTTAATGACAAATTTAATAATATAAATATATAATTCTCATATAGCCAATCAAGATAGTTTTGACGGCACAGATTCTAGTATGTCAAGCAAAAAGAATGGAGGGAGTACTCCACTCAGACCAAGTTAAACAATAATTACATAAAAAGAGCAAAAAATCAAACAGAAACGAGATATCACATATTTGTCCGAAATCAACAACAAATATCAAATCACCTAAGGACCCTTGGACATGCATGAGATATCGGAAAACTAAAATCAAATCTAAACAGTAACATCTCACACTTTTCAAAATTACAAGACCTACTGACCAATTATGGAGAAATGGCTACTTTGCCAGGGGTCTAATCGATGAAATCATTGAGCAACAGTTTATGTGACTAACTCCCTGTTACATTTTCAAAATTCAAATCAGCTGGATTGTTACTGACATTTGAAAAAAAACTCAAGAGTGCTTTTCAATATAAATATTAAATACAGATAGTATGTCAACTGTATTTGGAGTGTACATAAATAAATAACATATTATATACGAAGCATTATGATCCAACAATTTTAAACACATAAACTAAAATGTAATGCTGCTTTAGCTTATGATAGTGTGATGACTGTTAAATATGGTAACTCGTATATAGTCTTTTAGGATTTTGAAAGGTGTGCTAGATGAATCCTAATAGGAGTAAGATATCTAATCCTAATAGGAGTAGAATTTCTACTTGCTTTGGAGGAGAACTAGGGAGGCTATATAAAATTAAGGGGTGGTCATAGAGCACCCAAGCAACCAAGAAGTCACAAACCAACGTATCCAAAGCAAGAGGTGCATGAGAGGATTAGAGACTAGGTTATTCTTTAGCATTTGATTCTTGTATAGGGCAAGGATCTGAGGGTCTTTAAAAGGTTCAAGAGGTTGTGAGAAAGCAACAATCTTTTGTACTGTTTTGAGGTTGTGTTTAAATAATTTGCGGTCGGCTTCACTAAATCTTCTCTCATCGTGGTTGCTTGAACATCGTTATTTTGGTTCTCTCTCTACGAGATTCATCTTCTTTGTTCTTGAGACCATGCACGATCGTGCCTTATCCCACAAAACTCCAATTCGATCCGGTGGTTGTTGCGCATAAGAAAGGGTATCAAAGTATACAAAGTGATATCAGAGCCAATGCCGGATTAATCAGATTTGTGAGAAGGTCGGTAAAGCGTCAGATGGTACAAAATCAAGATCGATGTCGACGATGCGGGATCAAGTAGAGAAATTTGATGGCGGAGGAAATTTCAGTGTGTGGCAGTGTGTGGTGAAGGATGTCCTTTTCCAGCAAAAGTTAATCACTGCTCTTGAAGGGGACAAACTGGAAAAGATGTCTTCTAAAGACTGGAAGGTGATGAAGCCGAAGGATGTCAGTAAAATCTGTCTATGTTAAAGTACTCATTGATCAAGGAGAATTTGCCGAAGAAATTATGGAAGGACTTAAAAGAATTGTATATGGCAAAGTCGCTGACAAACCAGTGGGTGCTGAAGCGACAACTATACAGGTTGCGCATGGAGGAAGTTATACAGTTCGTTGACCATCTCAATGTCTTGAACAAGCTTATCACACAACTTATTAGTGTGGACGAGAAAATTGAGGAGAACGACAAAATCTTCATATTGGTATCATTTCTACCACCATCTTGGGAGCAATTGGTGATGAATGTTCTCGTTAGAAAAAACACTCAACTTCAACGAGGTAGTTGAACATCTATTGGAGGCAGAGTCCTTGAAAAAGCCATTGGAATATTCATTCTCGAGTGATCATGCATTGGCTGCGGTAGGTGTTGCAGGAAAGTAAGAGTTACAGAAAGAAGAAATGCAAGAGTAAGGGCACACGTGTATGCTATCTATATGACAAGGAAGATCATATGATGAAGGACTGTCCGAGTTTGAAGCAAATGAAGGGTGCATGCTCAATGGTGGTAGCAAAAGATGATTCAGACGTACTTGTCGTCAGTCAATCAGGTGCTTCTCATGGATGGATATTAGATTCAGGTTGTTGCTTTCACATATGTTCGGCGAGGGAGATATTTGACGAAGGATCTCTACGCTCGGCGCATGGAACTGTTCACTTGGCTGATTGCAAGGAATATGCAAATATTGAGGTGGGAAAGTTACATTGGAGATGTATGATGGAACACATCACATATTGATGGGAGTTCGGTGTGTCCCTGGCTTAAAGAAGAATCTCATATATGTGAGGTTGTTGGAACTTGAATGTTGTGAGGTATCACTTCGACGTGGGGTCATGCGAGTTACTTGCAAAGCAGGTGATCATGAAAAGTGTCTAGAGCAATGGAGGCTACCGATTGACAGGTAAACCTAAAGGAGGGGCAGCAAAATGGGAGGCCTGAAAAAATCCTGATCAAGAGAAGGAAACCATGTCTTCAACAGTAGGTACTCAATCTCAATTGCAGTTATGTTCGGAACTGCAAAGACTGTTGCAAAATCTAGCAAGCGCAAAGGCAAAGGTGCGAGCTATTGGAAGAAGGAAGATGCGGTGGGATGAATCGCGCAGTACTGGCGAGCAGGTAGAGCTCGGAGACGATACAGTCCTATGGCATGGAGAGCAGTAGGAATAGGTGTGGTTACCAAACTACACAAAGAAATGACTCTCAGGTGGAGGATTTAGGAGTTCAAGCCCGAACAATGGCACGCACATTGCAGTGATATGCATGAGCCCATGTGGTGTGGGCTCTCCCAAAGGTGGGAGGAAAAACAAAAAGAAAAAAATGCGAAGCGCACTTGGAGCGAGTTTTTTTAGGACAATGACTTCAATGGATAAGAGTCAAGGTGGAGATTGTTAAATATGGTGACTCATATCTAGCCTTTTAAGATTTAGAAAGATGTGCTAGATGAATCCTAATAGGAGTAGGATTCCTACTTGCTTTGGAGGAGAACTAGGGAGGCTATATAAACCTAGGGGTGATCATAGAGAACCCAAGAAACTACAAGCCAACACATCCAAAGCAAAAGTTGCACGAGAGGATTAGAGGCAAGATTATTCTTTAGCACTAGATTCTTGTATAAGGCAAGGATCCAAGAGTCTTAAAAGGTTCAAGAGGTTGTGAAAGAGCAACAATCCCTTGTGCTCTTTTGAAGTTGTGTTGAAAGAATTTGCAGTCGGCTTTGCCAAATCTTTTTTCTCGTCTTGGTTCCTTCAACGTTGTTATTTTGACTAGGAATAAGTCCATTTTACACCCCTGAACTATACAAA
Organism: Rhipidocladum racemiflorum; assembly: GCA_036346355.1. Taxonomy (NCBI): domain Eukaryota; kingdom Viridiplantae; phylum Streptophyta; class Magnoliopsida; order Poales; family Poaceae; genus Rhipidocladum; species Rhipidocladum racemiflorum. Next base: position 63,964,042 of record CM070570.1, read on the forward strand.
AAGTCCAGATAACCCCTCAGACTATAAAACCGGTTATTTAACCCCCTCATCTTCTAAAGCCAGTTCAAATCACACCCTAAGGCGGTTTTGCATGGCTATTTTGCATTTTCTATATATATACACATTCCAAAATTCTGAGATTTTGAAAATTTTCAAATTTAAAAATAACCATTTGGATTTTTTTCTCGAGTTAATTTAGGCTTAATTTGAATTTTCAATTAATTAAAGGACTTAATTTAATTAATCTATGCATCAAATGAAAGATTTTCAGTCGTTGTTGTGTTTCTTGTGCTTCAAGGAATTTTTCTCTATTTTTTGGGATTTTTCTGAATTTATTTGCTATTTATTCGGACTTATTTGGCCCGATTCGAATTTTTGGTGATTTTTTTAAATAGAGAATCAATTTCTATTTTGGAAACTTTCCTTGGGCCGAATCTCTCCGCTCCGGCCTGGCCCGCCCAGCTCGCCTCGGCCCACTCCGCCGGCTTGCTCGCCGACCAGCGCCTCCGGCCCGGTGACGCTCATCCACGCCCGTGAGTGGGGCCCATTCGTGAGCGGCACTGCCGCCACGTCACGATCGCGTCGCTTCGCCGTCTTTGCCGGGTCTGCCCGCAACGACCGCCGCGTATTCCGGTTCGTTGGCGCCGTATCCGTACCGGATTCCTCGGCGTACGAGCCTATAAAGGCAACCACCTCTTTCCCCTCCCTCCTCTTCACATTTTGCCGTATCCGGTGCCGCGAATTGCTCGCCGAAATCCGTTCCGCCGCTGCGCCATTGACGAAGCTCGAAGCTTCCGTCGTTCGCCGGTGAGCCTCGCCGTTCGCAACGAAGTTCCCCACCGCTTCGTGACGCGCTGCCACTCGCTCGCGCTGTCGTGACGTCGTCGTTGTTCCGTCGCACCGCCATCCCTGCGATGCGCCGCCGTTCCCTGTGTCCCCACCGGCTAGCCGCTCTGTCGCCCGCCTTCGTCCGCTCGCGCGCCGTCGCCTCACGTTCCACGCCACCGCCGCATTGTTTCCCCGCGTTGCTTCGGCCGCCACGCATGCCAAAATTGAGTCGCCGCTCGTCACCGTGGCCGACATCATGGTGACGTCGGCGATGACGTCGCTTCGCCGAGCCGGCGCGCCGGCCCACCGGATCGAGCCGAGTTTGTGGACCCGGTCCATGGACCGAGGGACCACCTATCAACCCCAGCCCACATCAGCAATGATGTCATAATCTCTTTTTCTGATTTTCCAAAAATTCCAAAAAAATCCCGACCAATCTATGTGTGGCACGTGGTACTCTCTTCTTTTTCTTTTTTTCTGAATTTTCTGATCCGAGCCACTTCTGAGAGCCCGTTCTCCTTCGTTCAAGCTCCGATTCCACTGATTCAAATTTCTAAATTCAAGGTCTATCTTCCAGTACCACTTTTTTTAATTTTTTAATTTTATTTGTATTTCTTTTATTTATTTGTTCTCGTTTCGCTTGTAGATGACGTCGCCGAAGCTCAGCCAACTCAACAGTCAAAGGTAGAATCAATAGGAGGTAACGAAGGCAAGTCTTCCTTGAGTATGTTGATCCCACATTTATAAAATGCATATGTTGTTTTACATTATGCATGCTTACTTTTATGCAATGTATTTCAAATAGTCTTAAGGTTTAGTTAAACTCCAAAATTGTTATGACCCTTTGACATTGATTATTGTGAACCTTTGTCACCCTAGATGATACTAGCTATTTTATTTGGTGATAACCAATAGTGTAGCATGAGACGGTAGAGCTGCTTAGTCCAGCTTAAACGTTTTGGTATTGTGTCATTTGAGAATCATTTTAAATGTTAGTTAAACTCTTTTGTGAAATTGCGGCAATTGGTGTTGCTGCTGTTATTTAAATGAAATAAAGTTGAAAAATGGTTTAGACCGGAGCGGATGGATGTTTGGAGTGCTGGACACACGAGAATGCTTTGGTAAAGTGAATGTTCCACCCTAATCAGTTAAGGATTGAAGCATGTGTTACTTTGGACCGAGCACTACCGTACAACCACAAGTCTATATGGGTACGACCTAGCTAAGTAATTTCTGCGTCTCATTATTGGCTTCGCCATTTGGTGGAATGTGGTGCTGGATGGAGACACTCGCAAGGAGCAAGAGGGAGCTTTTGAACTGGGCTTTCTGACCCTATCAGCGATGGAACCTTAGCGGGAGAAGTTAATAGTATGATCGTACATTGTAAAGGCCTTGTTATGATCTCTCTGTTGACACACCGAAGGAGGTGTGTTAATTGCATGGCAACAAGGGATGATCATGTTTGTGGGTAAAGCTGTACACACTCTGTAGAGTTAAAACTACTTAAGTAGCCGTGCCCACGGTCAAGGGGAGGCGAGGTACGCTTTCATATTGTAGATTCCATGGTTTTGTTTTTAAATAGAAATGATGATTTGGGAATCTGTGAGCGGATGGAACTCTCGGGTTATTAGCTGATAGTGAAATCTGTGAGTGGATAGAACTCTCGGGTTGCGGTTTGGCGATTGGAGCCAGTCGGGTAATTGAACATGTTTAGTTGATATGGATGCTCTCTGGTGAATGCTCGCGTGCCAGGTCGAAGACCTGATTGCGAAGAAGAAGAGCTCGCCCTGCGGGCTCGTCGTCGACCTATGGTATTGGCTGGACGGAGCCACCGGCCGTTTAATCGTCGGCGACGCCTAGGCTGGAATTGGTGCACAAAAACGTGCGTTTTCTCCCTCTTTCCCTTCCTTTTATTCATAGTATTGTTCTAAACATATAGCAATGATATAAATAGAAAGTCTTGATAAGAAACTAATAATAGGAGATACTAAAGATGTGCTTCTTCCTCAATCGTCGCAACCTTCCTCTGACAAGCTGCGCCCTATTCCTCGGCTCCCTTGACCCTGTTTCTTCCTAAAATAGACCCTATTGGGTTTGTCCATATCAATACTCCCCACTCCAAATCAAGCTTGTCTCAAGCTTGAAATCGGGATAAGAGCGTCGAAAATCAAAGCATCTTCCCATGTATTGCTTCAATCTCTGGCGGACCAATGGATCAAAAATTGGCGGTGCCCCTTGATAAACGTTGAGCCAAGATTTGATATGGAATGGGAATGAGCCACCTCGGAGATGGATGTGAAATGTCTTCTGGCAAGGATGGAGTATCTGCCGGAGGTGTCCCTTTGAATGGCTTCAACATGGAGACATGGAAAACATTATGAAGCTTGGCGGTGACCGGAAGCTCCAAACGATATGCCACTTCACCAATGCGATGAATCACCTTGTAGGGCCCAAAATACTTAGGAGCCAACTTATGATATTGATCTGTCCGCATGGATAACTGGCGGTGACTCTGCAGCTTTAACCAGACCCAATCCCCCACACTGAATGTCACCTCCCGGTGGTGAAGGTCATATCGCTGTTTCATTCTATTCTGCGCGACCAACAAATGATGACGAGCGCGATTCAGTAAATCATCCCGGTCGACTAATTGGCAGTCCACAGCATCTACCCGAGTTGCTCCCTGACTGTATGGTACCAAAGAAGGAGGGGGCCGGCCATACACTAATTCAAACGGGGTCATCCGAAGTGCAGAATGATAGGAAGAATTATAGCAAAATTCTGCCCAAGCCAACCATGGCACCCATGATGAAGGCCGCCTAAACGCCAAGCAACGCAGATACATCTCAATAGTCACGGTTAACCACTTGCATCGACCATCGGTTTGCGGATGGTATGAAGAAGAAGTAAGAAGCGCGTGCCACATAAACGCTTGAAGAGGTCTGCCGCAAAATGTGCTAGTGAACACCGGATCCCTGTCCGAAACAATGGACTCCGGCATACCATGTAGCCGGACAATCTGATCAAAGAACACATCTGCCACGGCCGCTGCGGTAGCCGGTCGCTTAATAGCAATAAAATGACTATATTTAGATAAACGGTCTACTACCACCAATAGAGCCGTCTTACCATGAGATTTAGGAAGAGCCACCACAAAATCCATGGACACATCAGCCCAAATGTGTTGAGGCACCGGCAAGGGTTGTAAGAGACCCGCAGGGGCCAAAGTGCTAGACTTATGCTGCTGACAAATTGAGCACTGGCGAACATACTCCTCTACTGAAGTTCGCATCCCTGTCCAAAAGAAATCCTGTTTAATCCGGTGGAAAGTTTTATATATGCCCTCATGTGTGACATCGTGGAAAGCGGCTGACCACCTCGGCATAGCGGGGATGTGGCGGAATATAGAGCTTAGCGTTGTAATAAAGAGTCGACCCGCCTTGTCCATGGTCCCGAGTGTGCTCAGATTAACAACCGACTCCGCCATCGGGGTGATGGATCTGGTCATTTGTTGGTTGACGCAGGCTGCCCGGCCAATTTGCAAGTGCTCTGGCCCCATTTTATTTCCGGATCCTCTCTCAAAACCGCCTCCCAAGAGTCGCGAACCATGCCTGCAGGGGCTGAGATAGCTGCACAACTGCTCATGTTGTCATGAAGGCGGGATAAAACATCAGCCACCACATTTGCGCGCCCCGGTTTGTACTCCACAGAAAAATCAAATCCCATCAACTTGCTTAACCAATGTTGTTGGGGAGGGGTTACCAAAGCTTGCTCAAGGAGATATTTTAAGCTTGCATGATCTGTCCGTACCACAAAGGATCGCCCCCACAGATACGGCCGCCAGTGTCGGATGGCTTTAGACAACCCAATAAGTTCTCGCTCATAAGCTGCGAGCTTCATATGCCGGTCTGCCAGTTTTCGGCTATAATAGGCCACCGGGTGCCCTTCTTGCTGCAACACCGCTCCGATGCCTGTGCTGGAGGCATCACACTCCACAACAAAGGGAATGGAAAAATTTGGTAGTTGCAAGACAGGAGCTGATTGCAAAGCCGTCTTCAAATGCTGGAATGCATGCTCCGCCCCTTCGGACCAGTGGAAGTCGCGCCGGCGAAGAAGATTAGTGAGGGGTTCCGCAATTGAGGCATAATGATGGATGAACCTTCTATAATAACCAGCTAGACCCAAGAAACTCCGGACATCCCCAGCAGATAAAGGGATAGGCCAGCGATCAATGTCCTGTACCTTATTAGGGTTTGCCTCCACCCCCTCAGCCGAAATAACATGCCCTAAATAACCCACCTTGCCTTGAGCAAAAGCACACTTAGATTTCTTTAAATATAGTTGATGTTGGCGGAGTTGAGCGAAAACCAATTGGAGGTGCTGAAGGTGTTCCTCCCAAGTGGAACTGTATATAAGAATATCATCGAAGAAGACCAATACAAATTTGCGAAGGAACCGGGCTAAGACCTCATTCATAAGAGCTTGAAAGGTCGAAGGAGCATTACACAACCCAAATGCCATCACCAAGGACTCGAAGTGACCATGGTGTGTGCGGAAGGCCGTCTTTTCAATATCCTCTTCATACATGCGGACTTGGTGATATCCCGACAAATCCAATTTAGTAAGAATTTGGCCCATGCAATTCATCCGACAACTCCTCCGCCCCTTTGGAATTGGGAATTTATCCTTGATGGTTCTTGCATTGAGCTCCTGTAATCAACACAAAATCTCCAAGAGCCATCCTCCTTGCGGACTAGCAATGAGGCGAAGAGAAGGAGATCGGCCTGGAGTCGGATAATACCTTGAGCCAACATCTCTTCACATTGTTTTTCAATTTCATCCTTTTGGCGATGAGGATATCGATCTGGCGAACAACAACCGGATCGGATCCTCATTCAAGCAAATCCTGTGATCACAAGGTCGGGAGGAGTAACCCTGTGGTTCCCTGAATAGGTCATCAAAGTCATATAGAATGCCACATGGCCAGAACATCTTCCCTTGCCCAATCTTGCATGCCGCTCTCCATTCTTTTACCTCTCTCCACGCAATTTGATTCGCCATCCAAGTAAAGGTCATCACAGGTGAATCAAAATTCGGCTTATATCTCCCAATTCTTGCAACCAACGAACACCCAAACCGCATCGAAGCCATCTAAAGGGATCACCATGAAGGTTGCGGCAAAAAATAATACACAGACGGTAAAGGGGCTTGAGGAATCCTTCGAGCGAGGCGGTGGCTCCATTGGCCACCCTTACCTGCTGTCTTAGAATCGGCAATTGTCCCACCTTTACCAAGGACGCTGCGTGGCTGCTAATGAAATTATGAGTGCTGCCACTATCGATCAATCCCGCCAACTTCTGTCCTCCCAATTCCAAAGTTACTTGCATGGTTTTACCGAGCTTTGGTCCACGCATTGCTAAAGCTGACAGTGCCGGTTCATCCTCTGGATCCTCCATCTCCTCCTCACCCTCACTAACCACCTCCAGGTGAAAAAGTCTTTTACACCGGTGTCCCCTGGAGTAAACCTCATCACAATTATAGCATAACCCCTTCTCCCGCCTTTCCGCCATCTCTTCAAGATCGAGCCGACGTCTGGTGCGCGGTGACAACCTCTGTTGATGCCTGAGTTAGCGCTTCTTCCTCCGCCTTGGCAGCGGTTATTCTGCTGCTGCACAGCGTCTGCATTCTTGCCACCAATCGGTAATGTTCGCCCTGGACACGGCGACGCCGAAACACTCTCGACCACGATCCACACGCCAAGGCCAGGGTTTGGTGAATCCTTGGCGAGGCCGTGACATCGCTTGGGTTGCCTTGGCAAGCCATAGATCTTCTCTTCTTTCCGCCTCCCTTGCCAGCCCCATGGCGTCCGCCAAGTCCCTTGGGCGATCCCGACGCACATCCGCAGCCAGCGTCGGGGATAAGCCGGCGGTGAACAACTCAATTTGGTCTCCCTTGGACATTCTTGGCGCACGCGCTAGGAGTCTTTGAAACTCTCTCGCGTATTCCTCCACTGGAAACAAGTGCCCTGTTTCCAGTTGGACAAATCACCCAGAGGTCCGGCGGTTGAATGCCGTGTGAATCTCTGTAAGAAAGTCTCCTGGAACTCCTCCCATGTGATGGGTTCCCCCTCCTGCTCCCAATTGTCCAACATCTCCTGAGCTTCTCCGCGCAGATGCATCCCTGCCATTGCAACCCAGTCTCCTTCCAGCACTCCATGCAAGCGTCCAAAGCGCTCACACTGCCTCAACCATAACAGAGGGTCCTGCGAGCCGATCAACAGCGGACTCATGAGAGCATCTTAGCGGCCGCCGGCAGCTGGCCGCTTTCTGCCCTAGATCCTGCCGAACTTCATGGCATACTGTCTGGCGGAACGCCGATGATTCTCCTCCTCCATGCCTGTCCTTGAATTTTCGCCCATCCCTCCCTGTGTTTCTGGCTGCTTCCCTATCGCCTTGATAAAATCAGCAACCGTTTTTCCTAGCTCTGTCACGGAGGCTTGGATCCCTTGAACCGTCACCTCCAATGCCCCTAACCTCTCCTCCACAGACTCCATGGCCACAGCCCCTAACCTGGCTCTGATACCAATTGATATGGATGCTCTCTGGTGAATGCTCGCGTGCCAGGTCGAAGACCTGATTGCGAAGAAGAAGAGCTAAGCCTGCTTGGGTCGTCGTCGACCTATGGTATTGGTGACGGCCACGGCCACGTTGTCGTCGACGCCTCAGGGCTGGAATTGGTGCACAAAACGTCGCGTTTTCTCCTCTTTCCCTTCCTTTTATTCATAGTATTGTTCTAAACATAGGCCCGATATAAATAGAAAGTCTTGATAAGGAAACTAATAATAGGAGATACTAAAGATGTGCTTCTTCCTTCCCAATGTTTGCGCAACCTTCCTACAGCAGCCTGCGCCCTATTCCTGGCTCCCTTGACCCTGTTTCTTCCTAAAATAGACCCTATTGGGTTTGTCCATATCATTAGTTGTCATATTAAATTTCAATTATTACAATTTTATTTGTCAAATGATGTTTTGTGAAATTACTAGTGGTATTTAAAGTTAAATATTGCTTTATGCTAAATGAGCCATATTATGCCTTCATTTTTTCAGCCTTGCATATAGTTATCATGCATTAAGTTTCCAAGGCTTGCGAGTACGGTTGTGCACTCACCCTTGCAATATTCCCCACTTTCCATAGAGGAGCATGCAGAAGCAGAAGGTGACTACGAGTACTATGCTTGTGGTTTCGATAAAGGAGATCCAGAATTCTAGGATGCGCACCCCAGTCAATTGCCTGTTGGGCACATGGATGGGTTTATCTTGCTATTATTTATTTTGTTTTCGCTGCTAATTTATTTAACTCAAGCCATGTGGCTAGTTATCTGTAATCGTTGACCATAAGATCGGTACCTTTTATTTGAGTTTTAATATTATTTGATTCGTGATATGGATGCGTTATCATCACTGTTTTCATTGTGTGCACTAACTTGATCCAGAAAATAGTGCAGTTATACACAGATGGTTCGGATATGGAAATCCGATCCTGATAAATTATGTCAAAAAGTTATTCAAAAATTTTGAAACTTTTTTTGTATGATCCTAAGGAAATACTTATACGCCCATAAAAATTTCAGACCATGATCACGCTTGTACAATTTTACAAAATTCTAATAAGGTCACTATCTCAATTAAGGGTTTTTTTATTTTGATTTTTCTGTGATAATAAATTATGTTCAATTTATTTGGAAATTTTTCTGTGTGATCCTAGGGTTTATATATGACACCATTAAATTTTCATATGATGATCAAACTTTTACATTTTTATAAAAACCTGACTGTTATTGTTGTTTCTAAATTGCTTCTATTTTTTAATTTTTAAATACATTAAGTGCTTTTTAATTCCCCTAAAAATTTTATGGTGTCATATTTAAATATCTAGGATCACACATAAAAATTTCTGTATGTATTGAACATAATTTGTTACCTCAAAAAAAATTAAATTAAAAAACCCTTAATTGAGACAGTGACCTTGTCAGAATTTTTTTGAGATATCAAATTATGTTAAATTCATTTGGGAATTTTTTTGTATGATCATAGGGATTAAAATATGACACCATAAAATTTAGGAAAATTAAAAATCATTTAATATATTTAAAAAATAAAAAACTGTAGGAATTTAAAAACAAAAATAGTACTATCAGATTTTTATAAAAATATACAAGTTTGATCATCATCTGAAAAATTCATGATGTCACCTATAAACACCTATGATCACACAAAAAAATTCCCAAATGAATTGGACAAATTTGATATCTAAAAAAAAATCAAAATAAAAAAACCCTTCATTGAGATAGTGACCTTGTGAAAATTTTGTAAAATTGTACAAATGTGTTCATGGTCTGAAATTTTTATGGGAGTATAAGTATTGCCTTAAGATCATACGAAAAAAGTTAAAAAAAAATTGAATTATTTTTAACTTAATTACATATAGAAAATGCAAAACAGCCAAGCAAAACCATACTAGGGTGTCATTTGAAATGGTTTTAGAAGATAAGGGGATTAAATAACTGGTTTTATAGTTTTGAGGGTTATCTGGACATTTTGCATAGTTCGAGGGTGTAAAATGGACTTATTCATTTTGATTATGGTTGCATCAAGAATATTTTTTAATGCATACTTTTGCACACTATCAAAATGCAACAATACTATTTATTCACAGATTTTACACCGAAACAGAGCAAATTGTGAACAGGACGATTCCAAAAAGGGAAATTCAGTCGGACCTCTTTTTGTAGATCAATAGGACATCATAAAACTGATGTCCCGGTTCCATTGAACGAAACCAGATTACAAACCAAGCATTCGAAAGTTTCTGGGGCAAGACTCACCCCTGATACCAAGATAGCACACAAAACTAAACAAGACTAAACAAGACCCTTAGTAACAACAAGAAGCCAGCAGACAAATTGCTAGTATCGTAAACAAACAAGCTACAAAAACTCCAGTTGTCGGCCAAGATCCCAACCGGGTCTTCAAAAAGTTTTCCAGAGTCCATCTTGCTTACTTCAGACCAATACTCAAAGCTTGTCGCCCATCAAAACATTAAAAAACGAAGCAAAAGAACTCAGCTCCTCCGAAATCTCCTCATCAGTGATATTTCTGTCCACTACGCTTATATCCTTGGAAACGGTCCTCCAAGTCCCAGTAGAAGCGGAGACCGAATTTTTGTGTCCATCAATTGGCGAAACTGATTCATATGAACCATCGTTTCCTCCTTGTACAAAGGTCTCCAGTTTGTTAATAACATAAGCACTATTCTCCACACTGTTTTGAGAAGAGTATAAATAGGAAAATCAACAAACTGTGTACTGTTCCCTCTGTACGAGGAACAGCAGTGATCAATTTAAGTACCACCTAACCGAATTCCAAGCCAAAATATCTCAAATATAAATTCAGTCTAAGATACTATTATTTCGTAACATGTTAATTCGTTGTGATTTGACTTCAGGAACAGCCAACAGAACAGTGGCATAAGCCTTGTAGCAGCACCACCCGTCCAAATATTATATTCTGCACTAAAACAGAGCAGTCTCCGACGAGAAGAGGACTGGCAAAATGCAGCTGGGCCTCTTGAGCAGAGTAAACTCAGGAAGAAACAATAGAGAAAATTCTCTATAGTTCCATCTTACAAGCACCACAAGAGACAGCATAAGGGAGTCGCCTCTGTATGAGGAACCGCTGCGATCAACCTATCCCAACTCCCCCACCAAAATAGTTCCTATTCTTGCACACGTCCTATCGTTTCTCTGCGACTCCGTCACGACTCACGAGAGGGAAGAGGCGTTTCACCTTCCGAGGAGGGTGTTGAGGACCAGTCGTGAGAATGCGGACTTGCCGCTGTTGCCGGGGCCGCACACCGCCACGACCGGCGGCGGCCAGGTGCACGAGTCGTACGCCACCGCGTCCGCCGCCTCCTCCCACTCCCGCTCCCGCTCCCGCTCCCTCCCCATCGCCGTTGCCGCTGCATCCCCCGTCACCTTCTCCGATCCCTCGCCGCCGCCGCCCATCTCGCCTCTTCACACACTGAACGCTCGTTGGAGTCTCCGACTTCAAAAGGCCAAAAGAGAGAGTCACGCGGGTCGCGACTGCGCGTCGGACATTTCTTTGCGCGTACGGGAGAAGTGGCCGCCATGGTGTGTGGATGACGGATGGGGTCTCTGCGTGAAGAATACCGGGGGTCGGGGCCCACAAGTCAGCAGCAGAGTGATTGCCGCGTGGGGATGGTAGGTGCGGAGTGAAGGATCGTGATTCGAGATCGCCGACGGATCCGGCTTAATCTTGCGCAGTGATGGCTAAATTAAATGGAGCTGACACCCTTCTTCCTTCTAAGAGTATCTCCAAAAGAGTCATAAAAATAAGTCTTAAACTTTAATTTAAGATCTCAATTAATTAAATTTAAAGCTCCAACGAAATATTCACTCTAACAATTAGACCCTAAAATCCAACGAAGATAGGGCTCAATCACAGAGTTGCTACATATAGCTATTCTCCTAGGGGCTCTAAAACAATTTGCTAAATTTTAACAATTTAGGGTTTTTGCTGGAGTTAATCTTTTCCCCAAAAGCCTTATAATTCATTTGATGCATAAATTAATTAAATTAAATCCTTTAATTAATTGAAAATTCAAATTAAGCCTAAATTAACTCGGGAAAAAAAAATCCAAATGGTTATTTTTAAATTTGAAAATTTTCAAAATTTCAGAATTTTGGAATGTTACATAATTATATATAGAAAATGCAAAACCATGCTAGGGTGTGATTTGAACTGGCTTAAGAAGATGAGGTGGTTAAATAACCGATTTTATAGTTTGAGGGGTTATCTGGACTTTTTGTATAGTTCAGGGGTGTAAAATGAACTTATTCCTTTTGACTATGGTTGCATGAAGAATATTTTTTAATGCATCCTTTTACACACTATCCAAATACATCAATACTATTTATTCACAGATTTTACACCGAAACAGAGCAAATTGTGAACAGAAGACAATTCCAGAAAGGGAAATTCAGTCAGACGTCTTCAGCAGAGTAAATAGGAAAATCGAACAAACTTTGTATTGTTCCCTCTGTACAAGGAATAGTAGTGATCAATTTAAGTAACACCTATCCGAATTCCAAGCCAAAATATCTCAAATATAAATTCAGTCTAAGATACTATTATTTCGTAACAAGTTAATTCGTTGTGATTTGACTTCAGGAACAACCAACAGAACAGTGGCATAAGCCTTGTAGCAACACCACCCTGTTACGTGCCGGACGGTGAACAGAGTTAGGGGGAAATGCTAGAGTTGGTGTGAGTTGGACAGAGCGGCGTGAGTTGTGTTATGTGGGTTATTCTGGTGTGAGTGGTAGGACCCAGTTGTAAGTGAGCTAAGGACATTAGTATATATAGAGAAAGGATGACTTGAGAGAGGGGTATTAAACAGAACAGCCATTTTTTCCTTCAACCGAATTGATTATGCTAACTTCTTCTCGTGTTCTTCCTCTCTTCTTCTCCAGATTCTTCCTTCTATGTCCTTTATGATAACATTTGGTATCAGAGCTAGTCTCCGTGCTGGCGCCCAAGAAGAAGCAATCACATCTCGAGATTTGGATGACTACAGCCATGGCGTCGGTGGAGAATCAGTTGGAAGGGGTAAATGCCATGCTCAAACAGATTTTAGATGATGTTCATGGGGTGAAGTCTGAGATTGGAGAGGTGCGAGCAGTGGTTGATGTGGTTTGAGGAAGGGTAGAGGTGCTGGAGGCACGCCCGGACTCAACTCCTTTAGCTGCCAAATAGGGAGCAACAATTCCAAAAGCGATGAATCAATCAAGGGGATCGACTTCTAGGGTTTCATCTGGAGATGAAACCAGATCAGGAAAGGGGTTTCGAGTGCCGGACAGGAATCGGGAGCAAGAGAAGGGGATTTTGGGATCGCCTGTGTTGACCTCATCCAGTAACAGGCAAAATTGGCCGAACACTCTGCAAGTGTTTGATCAGATGATGGGAGGAGGCCAGGGAAATTACACGCAGTGGCAAACTCGTCAGTCCCTTCCTAAACTCGAGTTCCCTATGTTTGTTGGAAAAAATCCCAGATTGTGGAGGGATCGATGTGAGACCTATTTTGAGGTAATGGGAATACATCCAAGGCTTTATACCAGATTAGCATCTCTGAATTTCACTAGAAATGCAGCTCTATGGTTACAGAAGATGGAGGCTAAAGGGCGATTTGAGGATTGGAACATTCTCTGTGAGGCAGTGGATAAGAGATTTGGAAGAAATTTGTATAGGCGGCAAATGAATAAGTTGATCAACCTCAGGCAAACAAGCTCGGTGGCAGAATATGTGGAGAGGTTTGAAGGGCTGCAACACCATCTGTTACTGCACAATCCTTCACAGGATGAAGTATTTTTTGTGACTCATTTTCTAGGAGGGTTAAAAGAGGAGATACGTGTTCCAATTATTCTGCATAGTCCCGGGGACATGGAGACAGTGGTTTTCTTGCTTTGTTACAAGAAGAAGAAATGGAAAATAGTAACAAGAGTAACCATCATAGAACAGAGGGTAAGGATTTCCATAAGGAGGAAACAAAATTGGAGACAAATACAAGTTCCTAGTAAAGTGGAGGATAGAGTGCGTACTAAAGAAATGAAGAAACCGAGTTTGAATAGATGGGACGATAAGTTGGAGGCATTGAAATCATACCGGAAGGCAAATGGGCTTTGTTTCACTTGTGGTGAGAAATGGAACAGGAACCATAAGTGCCCAGACAGAGTTCCATTGCATATCATTGAAGAGTTGATGGAGGTTTTGCAGATTCCAGTAAGCTCTGAAGGGGACGATGAGAAAGAAGAAGCAGTAGAGGAGTTATTGTTGGTTACAGAGCAACCTAACAATCTGAAGGTTCAACGTTGGACGTTGAGACTTCAAGGGTTGATAGGCAAACAGGAGGTGCTGATTTTAGTAGATTCAGGAAGCACATATTCCTTCATCAGTGACAAAATTGATAAGAAGTTGCAAAACTCTACCGCAGCCATACTGCCATTACAGCTGTCGATTGCAGATGGCAGGTCTATGTTGTGTGACCAGATGGTTCAATCACTAGAATGGTGGGTTCAAGGACACTCATTCACTCAAGACATGCGGGTCCTAGCGTTGGGTTGTTATGACATGATCTTGGGAGCGGATTGGTTAGAAGAACATAGTCCCATGTGGGTTCATTGGAAGCAGAAATGTATAAGGTTCACTCATCAACGGCGACGAATCATGTTACAAGGGGTACAACATCGCCAAATGCTTGACAAGAGTGTCAGTGCCATAGAGCTCCAAGGATTGTTAAAAAGAGGAGCAATAACTCATTTGGTACAGCTCCATCAGAGTAGCCAGGATGAAGAGGAGACAGGGAAGGTTGAAAAGGGGGAACTCGTTCCGGAAGAGGTAGCACAAGTCATACAGAATTTTTAGCATCTATTCAAGGACCCGACTCAATTACCCGCACGGCGCAAGTATGATCATTCCATTCCCTTAGTACTTGGAGCACAGCCAGTATCTGCTCGGGCCTACCGTCATTCCCCACAACAGAAGAATGAAGTGGAGAAGCAAGTTGCTAAAATGCTGGCAAAAGGAATTATTCAACAGAGTACTAGTCCTTTTTCATCCCCGGTAATTTCGGTGAAAAAGAAGGATGGCTCATGACGCTTTTGTGTAGACTATAGAAGACTCAATGCCATCACTGTAAGGAACAAACAACCTTTTGCCCATCATTGATGAGTTATTGGATGAACTAGAAGGGTCCAAATGGTTCACCAAATTGGATTTGCACTCGGGATATCATCAAATCCGAGTAGCAGAAGGGGAAGAACATAAAACAGCCTTTTGTACTCATCATGGGTTTTATGAATTTCTTGTCATACCATTTGGGCTAACAAATGCACCGGCCACCTTTCAAAGTGCCATGAATCAAATTTTTCATACATTGTTGTGCCGGTTTGTGTTGGTGTTTATAGATGACATTCTGATTTATAGCCGTACCTTGAAGGAACATGTGAACTATCTCAGGGAGGTGTTAGAGATTTTGGAACAGCATCAGTTGTACATTAAAAGAGAGAAATGTTCATTTGGACAACAGAAGCTTGAGTACTTGGGGCATACCATAACTCATGAAGGTGTTTCTACTGACCAAAACAAGATTAAGTCAGTTACAGCATGGCCAATACCCAAGAATTTGAAAGAGCTGAGAGGCTTCCTAGGATTGACGGGCTATTATAGGAAGTTCATCAAAAACTACGGCACCATATGCAGACCTCTTACTTCATTGCTCAAAAAGGGGGTACCCTACCAATGGACACCTAGTACAGATGAAGCTTTTCAAACATTGAAGGATGCTTTGGTTCAAGCTCCGGTGTTAGCCCTGCCCAACTTCTCGAAACAATTTGTGTTGGAAAGAGATGCTAGTAATGGTGGAATTGGGGCAGTGCCCATGCAAGACGGACATCCAATAGCTTTTTTGAGTAAGTCCTTGAGCAGTCAGAACCAAGCTCTCTCAACTTATGAAAAAGAGTGCCTTGCGATACTAATGGTGATCACCAAATGGCGTTCCTATTTGCAACATCAAGATTTTATCATCAAAACAGATCAGAAGGCTCTCATACACCTTACAGATGAAAGGTTGACAACAGCTATATAGCATAAGGCATTTGTCAAGTTATTGGGACTTCAATTCCAGATACAGTATAAGAAGGGTGTCAATAATGCTGCAGCAGATGCTTTATCACGAGTACCAGATACTGAGGAGATACACTTGATTTCCATGAGTACTCCGGTTTGGATGGACAATTTAATAGCTGGATATCAAGAAGATGAAGAAGCTAAGAAGCTATTGGAGGAACTATGTGTAGTTGGTTCAAATGAGCAAGGATATTCCCTGCAAAATGGAGTCATCCGTTTAAAGGGACGCATTTGGGTGGGAAACAATTCTTTAGCTCAACAACATATCTTGCAAGCACTTCATAGCAGTGGCATAGGGGGACACTCAGGAATTGGTGCGACTTATCAAAGGGTTCGGGCTCTCTTTTCATGGCCTAAACAAAAGAATACAGTTGAACGATATGTGAAGGAATGTGGAACCTGCCAACAGGCTAAGGTAGAACATATCAAACTGCCCAGTTTATTACAGCCACTCCCTGTACCGACTCAATCATGGACAGTAATCAGTATGGATTTCATCAAAGGGCTGCCTTTATCTCATAAGTACACCACGATGTTGGTGATCATTGATAAGTTCTCGAAGTACGCCCATTTTTTGCCATTGACCCATCCCTTTACAGCTTCACAAGTAGCTCAACTCTTTTGTGATCACATTTACAAATTACATGGCATGCCGAGCACTATAGTCTCTGACAGAGATCGAGTGTTCATTAGCAGTTTTTGGCAAGAGTTGTTTAAACTGTTAGACACGCAATTGAATATGAGTTTGGCATACCATCCACAAACGGATGGTCAAACAGAGCGCCTCAATCAATGCTTGGAGACATATTTGAGATGCTTTGTGCACGCATGTCCAAAGAAGTGATCGGAATGGTTGCCCTTGGCAAAATATTGGTATAATACTTCATATCAAATAGCTATTAGCAAGACTCCTTTTGAAGTGCTCTATGGTCATTCACAAAGGCATTTTGGTATCTCTGGTCAGAAAATGGAGGCAGGGACAGACGTTCAGGACTGGTTGAATCAAAGAGAGCTAATGAACAAATTGTTGAAGCAACATTTGGAACGGGCAAAGTTGAGAATGAAGGCCCAAGCTGACAAACACAGGTCTAAGCAGATTTTTCAGGTTAGTGACATGGTGTACCTTAAGTTGCAGCCATATGTGCAGACCTCTATTGCTTCGCGTATTAATCAGAAGCTTTGCTTCAGATTTTATGGGCCATACAAGATATTGGAAAGGATTGGACAAGTAGCATATAAATTGGATTTACCTGAGGGCAGTAAAATATACTCAGTGGTCCATGTTTCGTAGCTCAACGTTATATACATCCTTCAAATCAAGTTCAGTCAGTATCAGAAATACATTGTCTGGAAGAAGCGGAATAGCATGTGCCCATGGGAATTTTGAAAAGGAAATTAATCAAAAAGGGGAACCAGGCTATGCTAGTGGTGTTGGTGCAGTGGTCGGGATGGCCGTTAACTCTAGCGACATGGGAGAACGCGGCAACACTGCGATGTCAATGTCCATTCGCACCGGCTTGGGGTCAAGCCGTGCCTTAAGGACGGGAGAATGTTACGTGCCGAACGGTGAACAGAGTTAAGGGGAAACGCTGGAGATGGTGTGAGTTGGACAGAGCGGCGTGAGTTGTGTTCTATGGGTTATTCTGGTGTGAGTGGTAGGACCCAGTTGTAAGTGAGCTGAGGACATTAGTATATATAGAGAAAGGATGACTTGAGAGAGGGGCATGTAACAGAACAGCCATTTTTTACTTGAACCGAATTGATTCTGCTCTCTTCTTCTCGTGTTTTTCCTCTATTCTTCTCCAGATTCTTCCTTCTATGTCCTTTATCATAACACACCCATCCAAATATTATATTATGCACTAAAATAGAGCAGTCGTCGACGAGAAGACGAGTGGCAAAATGCAGCTAGACCTCTTGAGCAGAGTAAACTCAGGAAGAAATAATAGAGAAAATTCTCTATAGTTCCATCTTACAAGCACCACAAGAGATAGCATAAGAGCATCTCCAAGAGGGGCATTAAATATGGCCCTAATTTGAATTATAGAGCTTTTGGGCGAAAAGATTAACTCCAGCAAGGGCCCTAAATTGTTAAAATTTAGCAAATTGTTTTAGGGCCTCTAGGAGAGTAGCTATATTTAGCAACTCTGTGATTGAGCCCTATCTTTGTTGGGTTTTAGGGCCTAATTGCTGAAGTGAATATTTCGTTAGAGCCCTAAATCTAATTAATTGGGGTCCTAAATTAAAATTTAAGGCTCATTTTTAGGGCTCTCTCTTGGAGATGCTCAAAGGGAGTCGCCTTTGTATGAGGAACCGTTGCGATCAACCTATCCCAACTCCCCACCAAAATAGTTCCTATTCTTCCACACTTCCTATCGTTTCTTTCCGACTCCGTCACGACTTACGAGAGGGAAGAGGCATTTCACCTTCCTCTAGGGTGTTGAGGAGCAGTCGTGAGAATGTGGACTTGCCACTGTTGTCGGGGCCACACACCAGCATGATCGGAGGCGGCCAGGTGCACGAGTCGTACGCTACCGCGTCTGCCGCCTCCTCCCACTCCCGCTCCAGCTCCCTCCCCATCTCCGTTGTCGCTGCATCGCCCGTCACCTCCTCCGATCCCTTGCCGCCGTTGCTGCCCATCTCTCCTAGAGTCCTAGCCCTCTCTTCACACACTGAACGCTTGTTGGAGTCTCTGACTTCAAAAGGCCAAAAGAAAGAGTCACGCAGGTCGCGAATCGCGATTGCACGTCGGAGATTTCGTTGCGCGTACGGGAGAAGTGGCCGCCATGGTGCGTGGATGACGGATGTGGTCGCTGCGTGAAGGACACCGGGGCCGGGGCCGGGGCCCACAAGTCAGCAGTGAGAGTGTTGGACGGTATGTTTCTGCAGCGTGGGGATGGTAGGTGCGGAGTGAAGGATCGTGGTTGGATATCACCGATGGATCAGGCTTAATCTTGCGTAATGATGGCTAAATTAAATGGAACTAACACCGTAGATGCTTTAAATCTAATCCATCTAATCTATCTAAACTAATAGAAGACGCAATTTACTCCGTTTAAATAGGTCATTCATCCCAACCTCATGGCCTCCCCTCCCCACATCGATCGCATTTAACCAACCCATGCCATGTTCCCCCTTCTTCTTCACGCTCGCACCAACCGCCATCACTCCATCCACTCTCCCATTCTCCACACCCACGTCGCATTCACCCTTCTCTCTTCTCCACGCTCGCACTAACCGCACGAGTTTACTTCGCTCGCCTTGCAAATCGTCCAATCGTTTCCTCTCCCATGTGCTCAACGATGATCATAGGCTGTTCCCTCTAGAAACCACCACGCTCGCACGACTCAACTCACACCCAGTAGCCTGTACTCTTCGCCCCCATAACTTCTCCCCTAAATCTTCTCCTAGCGTCTCCAAGCGAAATGCACCAATCCCTGTTGTTGTCATTGGCCCATTTCTTGTCCACCGGCACCACTTGCCCTGACCACGTTGGAGAGGTGAGAAGGAGATAGAGAGGGAGAGGGTGACCCCTACTCACTCGAAATTCATTGCCCTGATAAACGTGTGTCGGGGTCGCTCCGCCGCCCCCCTCCCCCCGCCCTCGGTGCGTGCCCCCAAGATCTCAGGTTTGGTGGAACGAGCCATGGTGAGCCCGCGACCAGCCGGAGGCGACAGCGTCATTGCCAAGCACTAGGCGATCTAGAGGAAGCTCCGGGAGGCCAGCTTCAACAAGAAGTCCGTCAGACGCTGTGACAAGACGGCGCTCATAAAAAATGCAGTTTACTCTGCTCAAACTGGATGGTTCGTCCCACCCTAGTGGTCTCCCCTCCCCGTGCCAATCGCATTTAACCATCCCACACCGCGTTCCCCCCTTCTTCCTTCTTCACGCTCGCACTAACCGCCACCGCTTCATCCACTCTCACGTCCTCCGCGCCCATGCCACAATGCCACATTCCCCCCTTCTCTCTTCTCCACGCTCGCACCAACCACCGCCGCTCCACCCACTCTCTTGTCCTCCATGCCACCATTGCTCCCTCTACCCTCTCACCTTGCCTCCTCTCCCTCCCACCCATGGAACAATTTCCCTCTCCGTCACACCTCCTTCACTCCCTACGTGGCCACCTTCTCGTCTCCCCACACCATCGTGCCTGCCATGGAGAGGCCTAGGGCAACCTCCTCAAGCCCCGGGCTACACTCTTCCATCCCCTCCCTCTCTTCGATCCCTCACCTTTTCTCATGCCTTCTCCTCTTCCCACAACTGCACTCCTCCACGTCCTCAACCGAGTTTGGCCTAGCTTCGTGTGGTTGGAGTGGGATGGGGAGGAAGAGGAGGTGAGCAATGTGCCTGATGTCAAATAGAAGCACGACGAAAGCAGAAGCTGTGGTCATCCGACATGGGGCAGGAGGAAGCGTGGGAACGACTACATGCGGGGGAGCAGCAACGTCCGCCTCCTCAGAAGTAACCCAATCCACCTCCTCGTGCTCTTGCTCTTACTTAGGTTTCTTGATTGTGTGTTTTTGATGGTCATATGGTTATTACATGCCTTGGCCACTGATTTCTTTCATCTTACGTGTGCAAGAGATGGCATGGTGGCTAGACCCCAGGCAGGCCGAGGCGGCCGTGGTTGCTGCAGTAGCGGACAACTGCAGCGGGAACTGCACGCTGCACTTGGTGGCCACCGAGGGGAGCTTGGGTGTCTGCAGGTACCTCATCAAGGACATCTGTGTGGATGTCAACCAAACCAACGGCAAATGTTTTTATTCCCTTCACTTCAATGTTGGAGCTCTTACATGGATTCAATCTCGTAGCTTTTAATACAATGATACAACTTAGGTGCCAACTTTCCATTTTTATGTCTTTGCACCCTCCTCATTCTAGTGTAGTGAAATCCTTAAAAATGTTCAGTTACATGTGCATCCTCTTAATCTTATTGCTTTTTATTTGAGCACCTTCTCATCAAGCTTCAAAGTAATGCCGGCTCCTCATCCGCATCTGCTAGAAGTGCCTCCTCCTTCTTTGGCCAGTGACACTCTTTAGCAAAGTGCCCTAACTCTTGATAGTTGTAGCAATGCACCCTTTCCTTATCAAATGGTCGCCTCGCATTGTTCTTCTTCATGGATCTTGCTTCCCACTCAGCCTGTGTGAGTAGGAGGTTATCGCCTTCTTCAACTTGCCGTCGACCCCTATTGCGCTCTTCATACGCCTTAAGATGACTGACCACTTCCTCCATCTTCATCTTCTTGATGTCGGCAAGCTGTTCAAAGGTAGAGACAAAAGGAAGAAATTTGTTGGGGACATCACTAAGAAGCTTATTTACAACAGTGTGCTCCTCCATCTTTTCTCCGAGGCCTCGTATCTCATTGACTGTGGTGGTTAGCTTCATGGCAAAGTTGTTGATCGACTCCGTCTCCTTCATGTACATGTCCTCGAATGCTCTCATCAAGGTCTGTACACGAGCTTCCTTCATGCGATCAGAGCCGATGTGCTTTTGTTGCAGCGTGTCCCATCCCTCCTTGGATGTCTTCTTCTTCGCCAAGACCATCATCATGGCCTCGGGCAGACCCTGCATGATGCGGCGAGAGCCATCTGGTCCTTGTGCTCGTCGACCACCTCCGTGCTCTCCACCGCAGCCCAAACTCCTTGTGCGCACATGAAGATTTTCATCTTCACTACCCAAGGTCCATAGTTGTTGTCGGTGAACATCGGATAGGTGACGATGCCGCTGGATTCCCGGACGACGCGCTGCACAACGAGTTCGTGACCATGAGGCCCCTCCAGATCCTTAGCGCGAACCCTCAGGCGTGGAGGCGTTTGCTGGGCTCCAATATTGACGTTGTTGTCACCGGAATCGCTATCGCTGCAGGCGCTCGCCATGGCCGTAGGCTTCGAATGCCGCTCTGATACCAAATGTAAGTAGTATAATGAACTCACGCGAATAGTGGACACTATCAACACTCCCTCACGAAAAAACATAGAAGAAAAAATACACATGTACGAAGTTTTTTTGGTACAACACAACTAGTGCCTTTTCTCTCTTTTCTTCTTGACTTGAACCAAATGATTACATGGGATTAAATAGCAAACAACTAACTACATGCAGCTAGACACAACTCGGCTTCTATGCCACGTTCTACATGGCGCATCCATGCAGCCACTAACCACAAGATGCTAACTCCACTAATTTGTCCTCATGCACGCCAAACTAGCTGGTCGATCTGGTTCTTAAGCCATGTCGCTACGGCGTCCTCTAGACTCGTCTGCATCTCCACGAATCCAAGGCAACGACTTGGCCATAGCTCCACAAGTCAAGGTAACTCGGCCACACCTCAACGAGTTAGACGACGTGCTTGTTACACCAAAACACACAAAATAAACGTGCAGACTAATACACACATGCAAGTGACTAACATGAATTTCCACAACAAGATTAATTTCCAACACATCCTGATCTCATTTGTCATGCTATTAGTCAAGCTTCAAATTATGAAGTGTTTCCATAAAATTCTTATTCCAAGCTAACTGCACTATACAGAGTTGTGGAGGAAGCAACTGACAGTAATTTCTCAGAAACACTCAAATGAAGGCTCGTGTCCACAAGCTATAGTCCACCAAGACTCAAATTCAAGCCACAGTTTGTGATTCGCACCCCTGAATCGGTAATAGTAGCGATGAAATGCTTATGCCTTTTCTATTTCTGCAACATTAATTTCCTTGGTTGGTGATGATATTTGACAATGAGCTTTGCTTGGTTTGTGTATTCGCAGCACTCTTGTGTTGAAATATTTGTTGGATGGTATGTAATAAAATACTCCCAAATTGGAAGAATGCAATGGAGCTTAGTTACAAGAAGGGTTGTGCATTGTTGGACAAAGAAACTTTCCCTCTGACCAACAATAATCAAATCGAGAAGGTATTCTTTTGTAACATCTCATAAAAATTGAGGGATAACCGGATAAGTACATTCTGTGAGCTATTTGTTGCACAATAAGGATTTGATGTATTAGTAAGGTGCAGCTATGGATATGCCTGTCAGTTTTATTTTACCAAGCTAACAGATTTTTTTATGGGATGTTACATTATCTGAAGCTTGAATTCTTTGAGTCCCTATTTCTGAATCAATAGTTTTTGTTAGGTTAAGAAGCTAAAGTGTTACAAACCACAACAATTCAATTTGAATGATCATCTACATTTTGATGTGCTCCATTGTGGCAGAATTATTTTTTTCAACATCATGCTCAACAAGGTTTCTTGTAGCAGAGAGTAGGAGCAACCATTCATTGAAAATAAAGATGTGCTTTTTGTGTTAGTGATAGTTAATTTAAGAGCTTTCATGACATGATGATGCCACAATGTAGCCACATACTTTAGGTTAATTTAAAATATACTTGTTTTGTTTAATTCTTATTTTAGCTGGATCACATTTTCTTTCATTTTGGACATGCCACCTGATGGTGAATTCTTTTGTCTAAAGATGAACTTTCTTAGAAGAGATGAGCACGTCGTTTAGTAGATCTGTTTGACTGCTTTTGTGATATGTAGAAAATGTAGAAAGATGAATGGTCATATATAAAATGGTCATATATAAAATGCATATACTGTTCATTGCATTCCTATTATCTTCAATAGGTAGATCTGTTTGAATGCTTTTGTGATATGTAGAAAATGTTTGTAGCTTGTACAAGTGGGAGGGGGATTCTTAATTGTTTGCTATTATTTTTGGCTTTTGATAGGCATGTTATACATATAGTGAGAACAAAATTAAGTGCCATCTATAACATTGTTGTTATTTCAATGTATAGATTCATAAGGAGTTTACACAGATGTTGTTGCTTGTAACCTTCTTCACTAGCATTGATGTGGTCTCCAACATATACTTCAGGTGTGTGGTTCAGCAATCTATTATGGTACATTGTTCCACTAATATATCTGCTAAGGATTAATTGTATAACTATTTTTTTTGGCTCTTTCAAGTTCTTTATATATATATTCACCTGATGTTTTTTTTCTATTTTAAAATGTGGATCTGAGAGAGAATTAGAAATACTAGATGTATTGAGGGCACTATATAATGGAATTTGGATTCTAATTTTTTTTTTGTAGATGCATGATTGGACAGAATGTGAGATGGCAATTTTGAAAACAATGTGTGTTTATCCAAAATTCCAGTGACAATTGGTTGTTGCTCGCCTGAGCTTTAAGTACACCCCATCTCAATTTCTCAAGATTTAGTGTCCCGTCTTCCGTAAGGAAATTGGTCACCACTCTCTTAATTCAAGTAGGTAGCGATCTTCCTCAATGGCTTGAAGGGGAATTTATTCAGACTTGTTTGTGGGTGATTTGCGTTTTCATTGAAGTGATTTGGATATTGAACTCTGAAGCTCTAGCTCATTTAGGGGTAAATATGTAGGCCTATGATTCTATGATTAATTTATGGAGTTCTGCAGTATAATTTGCAAATTTGATCTATTAAAAAGTCAACATTTTACACTATTTTTTGCTTACGAATTGATGTACATAGTAATTTTTTTCCCCTAACCTTCTAGCAATATGATTGCTTACTTCTATAGATCTAGGCTAGAATAACTGAATAAGGCTACTAATTTCCTTTTATTTCTTTACATATATAAATCATTAAGGAATATTTAGTTTCACCAAATGTCTCCATAAATTGATTGCAATCATTGGTCTCATGGCATGTGCTATCGAGCACATTGATTAACAATCAAACAAGTAGTTAATTAAAAGTCTAATCGAACCAGTCCATTAGTAATATAATATAATCACATACAGACTCAGCTTCATACATTTTCGTCTAATGGATTATACACAAATGAAGCAATTGTCCATTCTGTTTTCTTTTTTGTGGCCAAATTGACTCATGTTTTCCATTTATATATATAACTGGCTCTTGCTAATTGTCATTCTCTCGATGCCATGAGCAACTGATTATGATTTATGAATGAATGCAGAAATCAATTATGATGCACAGATCACCTATCCAAAGTGAAGAGGACAGCTCTACTCATCTAGCAAGAAACAATTGGCCTATATTATCAAATGAAGTTTGTTTGTTAATAATTTCTATAGCAAGTATACCTTTTCTTCAAGGTTACGACAATTTCTAGATCATTACCTAGTTCTAGAATAACACCTGGTATTTTAGCTTGAAATCAGAAGATAAGGTAGAAATCTCTTCTTCTTTTCTTGGTGTTTCTGAGTGACTATATATGTATTATTGGAGTTTGTTTACTTTTCTTGATACTTGTTAGTAGATGAATGATAGCCAAATCAGTGCAAATGCCAAATTACTTAGTGCCTTTTAACATTCAGTGAACCATCCACTTATTTTGTAACGATGCTTGTGCACTTTTGTTCTTTGTATTACGCTGAGTAATATAAAATAACTTTCGTGTAATGAATGTGTATGCTTTGATGAAGGATTTGGTACCTTGCATGGTGTTTTGAGGGAAGGTGAACTTTCTGACCAGTCATTCACATGAAAGGAGGCATAAATAAAGTCATTGTTGCGAAGGATGGGAAGATCGCCAAGAAGCATGCTTCATAATAACATCTCTTCATCGTTGCACTCTGCACAAGTTAAATATTTGGTTTTTAGTTTTTATGTTCTTTCTCTATTAGCGACAAGCACACATTGAATTATTGACATTGGATTTGTTATAACTAAATCATATCATGTGAACAGCGTTAGTAATTGCATGGTCAGGGACAAGGGAGTCCATGGAGGCACTAATGTAGCTAACAAATGATGTGTTGGGCTTTTATTGTTTTACTTGCATCCAAACAATATTAACAAAAATACGACTGTTGTTTGAACATCGATAAATAATCTCCACTATGTTATATTTATAAAATTAAATAAATTTATAATATTACAAAAATAATTTGTTTGGAAGAATTTTGTGTATCTTATTGGATCCCATACTATTTATTTATAGCGAGAATTACAATCATAATACAAATAGATTCTATCTCTAACTTCCTAATTTATCTCTAATTGAATCTAATCCTAGTTCGAATTCTATCCAAACACTTCCCCTAAAGATGTGAATCATGTGATGAAAAATTGGCTTGATCTTGTGCTGAAAAATTGGTTAGGATTAACCTTGCAAAATTGCTTGCATGAAGGACCAAACATTCAAACATCCAAAAACAGAAACTTTGCATTTGCGCCGAACCAAATAACTAAAAATCGCGTTTTTCGCATGTATGACGGACCAAACTTTTGGTGTCATCATAAACGTGATTTTGATGCTTTACGCTTGTACAAGAAATCGCGTTTTTCCATGTATGACGGACCAAATTTTGCAGTACATCATACCTGTGCTTTGGTGACCGTTTTTCAATGTATGAGACCAAAGATTTTGGTGCATCATACACATGCTTTGGGCGATCTCATTTTTCCCATGTATGACAGACCAAACTCTTTGGTCTGTCATACACATGTTGATAGCAAACTCATACTTCCCATGTATGATGAGACCAAATGTTTTGGTCTCATCATACACATGCTTTTGGCGGTTTTGAGCAAAATTGAAATGGTTTGAATTTGAAATTATGAAATTTGTGATGATTTCATGATGCGTGTTTTGAAGTGGACTTTATGCAATGCTCATGTGAGTAGTTGCATGGATTGACCTTGAGTCAAGTCGTGGACTTGTGCTCGGATTTGTTTTGTGGTTTATTCATGTGCAGGTATTGCTCGAAGACGAATGTGGTCGATGACGGGACCGGAACTAGGTTCATGGAGGAACTGAGGTTCGAGACTAGGTTCAGGAGGAACTGAGGTCTTGGTGGTCAAGGATGTCATGCGGGACGTTCGGGCTAAGGGAATGGTGCACATGAAGAATGGTTAGTCACGTGAGAATGGCAGGAGGTCATTCGCGTGCAAAGTGTTAGTCACGTGAGTATGGCAGGTGGCCATACGCGTGCAAGGTGTTAGTCACGTGAATATGGTAGGGTTACCATATGCGTGCAAGAGTTGTACTCGGCCAGGTTGGGCCAAGTAGAGTTGTGTTGGATACGGATTCCTTCTAGGGAATAGGAATCGTATTCTGGGTTGGTCCTTTAAATAGGAGGGGTTGTCTCCTGTTGAAAGAGTACCAAGTAGAGCTGAGCGTATCAAGCTTTGAGCTTGGTTTAGGGTTTGTACTCTTTTGATGAGAGTATTTTAGACAAGAAATAAAGATCAATTCTTCCAAGATTTTTGCGTGCTACAGTAACCACGTCGCTACAGTGTTTTCTGTTTTGGTTCTTGTTTGCATGCTTGTTCTAATTCTAGATTAGTTTTTGATCGTTGAGTTTCATCTTGATTTGATCCATCAAAAACCTTTCTAGGGTATTGATCTAGTGTTTCTCAAAGTCTAGTTGATCAATCTTTTGTCGTTCTTGTTTAATCTTGAAGTTTTGATTAGATTGATTCTCGTCAAGTTCTGGATCAGCAAGCTTGCGAAGCTCATAACTTTTGATCCGTAAGTCCGATCGAGCTGATTCTTTTTGGGTTCGATTCGTATTGGAATCTAGTTTCTCGTGTCCAAATTTCAGATCAATCTAACGGTTGGATCTCCGGGAATTCTCATTTTACCGAACCTCTGTCATTCTGTTTTTGTCGAAAACGAGGCGATTATTTGGTTCTGTTTTGGGGTGAACTTTTAGTAGATCAAGAATTTGGTTTTAGCTTCCGCACAATCATTCACCCCCCTCTGATTGCTATATTCGTATACTTCGATCCTACAAGTGGTATCAGAGCAAGATTTCTCTAATCTATCTTAACCGGTGATTAGATCAATGGATCGTTATTCGACAAAACCATGTGTGTTCGATGGTGTTGATTTTCAGTTTTGGAAGACCAATATGGAGGCGTTAATCCAAGCACAGGGCTTCACAATTTGGGAGAAGGTCTACAAGCCATATGAAGTCCCTGCAAACGACAACGTCAACGACACCAATCGCACACATGTTGAAGCAAATAGCAAGGCGCGCAACTTGATCATCCAAGGCTTGGGACGCAGCGACTTTGATCGTGTGGTTCATCTTCGATCCGCATATGAGGTATGGAAATCTCTTTGTGATTACCATGAGGGTTCTAACACTGTCAAAGAGGTTCGCCAAGATATTTACAAAAAGAATACATGCGTTTTGAGATGAAACCTAGTGAATCTGTAGATGACTTCTTTGCGTTTCAATAAAATTCTTAGCAATCTACGTCTTTGTTGGAGTTAGCTACACCGATGCTGAAAATGCTCGACAATTGCTTAGTGCTTTGGACATGTCAGTGTGGGAGATGAAAGTAACATCTATACAAGAATCTACTACCATGAGCACACTCACATTAGATGTTCTTTACTCTAAGTTGAAAACTCATGAGTTAGATGTTCTTGCCAGGAAGGGTAACATTAAATCAATTGCTTTGATCTCTAACCCTAACATGTCAAATGCAAATTCTTCTTCTAGCTTTGCCTTGTCTTCCATGTCTTCTTTAACAGATGAGCAACTTGAAGAGTTTCTGAAGAAGATCTAGCACTACTCTCTTCTCGCTTTAACAAAGCTTTGCGAGAATGTGAGAATGAGAAAGAGAGGTGGTCCTCCAAGATGCTATGAGTGTGGTGACCTCAACCATATTCGCACAAATTGTCCTAAGCTTGCAGGAAAAACATCAAAGGAGGAGAAGGACAATGACAGAAGGAATGAGAAGAAAAGGTTCTCGTCAAATGATAGGAAGAAGAAGAGCTTCATCAACCGCAAGGTGGTTCACCGAGTTCTTTCCGCTCTTGAACAAGTCAATTTGAGCGATGTGGACTCGGAGAGCAGCGAAGATGATGCAACTCCAAGCAAGCATGATTTGATAGGATTATGTCTCATGGCAAGCAGCAAGGATAGCTTCACCGAGGATGACCACGGGCGACTTCAATGAGGTAGATCCTCTTATGATGAATTAGCTATTCTTTGTTGCTCGTCTTGGAAAATTGCTTGACAAACGTGATAAGAAAATTAAGAAACATGATTTCATTATTGAATCATTGAATGCTGAAATTGCTAGACTTAAGACTTTGATTCCTAGTGATGATACTTGCAAATCATGTGACTTAATTTACAATGAGCTCACCTTGCTTAGGAAAGAACATGCTCTTTTGTTGCATCTAAATGAGAAAAATGAGAAACATGTTGTACATGCTAGCTGTTCCACTGATGATTTGCATAGTTCAACTTCTTGTTCTAAATGCTCAACTCTTGAATTAAAATTGAAAAATGCAAATGCTAGGGTTACTCAATTAACTGATAATTTGCTTTCACATGAAATTCTTTCATGCTCAACTTGTCGCAAGCAAAAAGGAAAAGTAGATGTTCCCTGCAATAATTGTTTAACTCTTGCTAAGAAAGTTGATTACTTGCAAAACTCTTTGGAACGTTTCACTAATGGCAAGAAAAAATTGAACATGATTTTGGATCAATCTAAGGTTAGCTCAAACAAGAGAGGTTTAGGTTTTGATCTTCATGCTTCATTTGAAACTAAACCTCGCACTTTTGTTAATACTCCTTGCAATGACAAAATTGAGATTCTTAATGAGCCTAAAAAGATTGCTTTTAAATCTGCTGGTTTTCTTTCTTCTACTATGATGAATGCAAAATGTGCTTCTACTGTTAAAGCCAAACTTCATGCTAAGTACACTTGCACTCATTGTGGTAGAGATGGACATCTAGTAGATTTTGCTTTAGACTAGCCAGATGACAAAGGAAAGAAATGACTAAGGCTAGGTCTAACTTCAGAAGAGCACACTATGCTTCTCACTATGCGCCTAGAGTGTTGAAAACGCATATACATTCCTATAAACATGGGAAAAGGAAAAGCTGATTTTGTGCATAAAAATTCTTGTGTTGTGCCCTCTTGTTGTGCGTCGTGTGTCTCGATCTTGGATTCCCAAAAATCTCATTCCTAACCCGATCGAGACCTCAACATGTTTTGTTGCTATGTAGGCTTCTCGCGCAAGGAAGGAGAATATATGGTTAGTGGATTAGGATGCTCACGCCACATGTCGGTAATAAGAATTGGTTCTCCTCCTCACTCGTGCATCTCGTCTTTGAAAGTGTTACTGTTGGAGATGCTTCTTCCTCTTCTGTTGTGGCAAAAGGTACAATAAAGGTAAGTGACAAGTTTATGTTCAAAGATGTGGCTCTTGTTGAAAATTTGAAATATAACTTGCTTTCTGTCTCACAAATGCTTGATGAAGATCTTGAGATAAGCTTTAAGAAAAATGAATGCAAAGTGCTAGATGCTTGAGGTGATCTTGTGTTCAAAATTTCGTTTTGGAAGAGTCTTTAAAGCTGATTTTGATGCATCACCTTCTTCTAAGCATAGGTGTCTAATTGCCAATGTTTCTAAAGATTTATTCTTACGGCATCGTAGACTTGGTCATGTTGGTTTTGATCATCTTACTCGTGTAAGTGGTTTAGATCTTATACGTGGCCTGCCTAAGCTTAAGGGTGATAGCAATCTAATATGTTCTTCTTGTAGACATGGTAAGATGATTGCAGGTTCACATCCACCTCTTACCATGATGATGACAAACGCTCGGGACAGCTTCTACATCTTGATATGATTGGACCATCTCGAGTTCAATCCTTTGGAGGCAAACGGTATGTGCTTGTGATTGTTGATGATTTTTCTAGATACTCTTGGGTGTATTTTATGGCATCTAAGGATGAGGCTTTTAGTCATTTTAGAAGTCTTGTTCTTAGGCTTTCGTTGACCATCCAGGAGCTCTCAAAGCTATTAGAAGTGATAATGGAACTGAATTCAAAAATGCTTCCTTTGATCTCTTTTGTCTTGAAAAAGGAATTGATCATCAATTTTCATCTCCTAGAGTGCCTCAACAAAATGGTGTAGTCGAAAGAAAAAAGCGAGCGTTAGTTGAGATGGCTAGAACCATGTTAGATGAACATCTCTCTCCTAGAAATTTTTGGGCTGAAGCTATTTCATTGCTTGTTATGTTTCAAACCGTGTGTTTTTGAGATCAAAATTGGGTAAGACTCCATATGAGCTTCGGTTTGGACATAGACCTTCTGTTTCTCACTTTGAGTTTTTGGATGCAAATGTTTTGTCTTGAAATCTGGAAATCTTGATAAATTTGAAGCTAGATCAAGCGATGGCATTTTTCTTGGATATCTGCTCATACTCGTGGCTATCGTGTGCTTGTTTTGGAGACTAACAAAATTGTGGAAACTTGTGAAGTTACTTTTGATGAGGCTAGTCCAGGCACTAGTCCAAGTGATGCAGTCTGGCGCATACATTCGAGGAGAAAATCTTTGAAGATAATGATGATGTTGAAGATGAGGTCTTGACTCTTCCTAATGCACAACAATTGTAGCACCCTTGGCACCTACTACTACATCACCTCTGACTAACCATCCTCAAGCTACAACATCATCTGTACATGCTGAAAATGAAGAAGGAGAAGGAGAAGTATCAAAAGCCAATGCTCCCTTGCACATTCAGAAAATGCATCCATCTGAACAAATGATTGGAGACCTAAATGAGAGAGTCACTCGATCCAGGTTTATTCATTCTGACACTCATGCTCATTCTGCTTTAGTTGCTTCTTTTGAACCCAAAGATATATCTCATGCACTATCGGCGAATCTTGGATCAATGCCATGCATGAAGAATTAGAGAATTTTGAGCGAAATAAAGTTTGGAAACTTGTCTCACCACCTCCTGATTTTAATGTTATTGGAACTAGATGGGTTTTCAAAAATAAACAAAGTGAGGATGGTGTTGTTGTTAGAAACAAGGCTAGATTGGTTGCTCAAGGTTACACTCAAATTGAAGGCTTAGATTTTGATGAAACCTTTGCTCCTATTGCTAGAATTGAAGCCATTAGAATCCTTTTAGCTTTTGCTGCATCCAAAGGTTTCAAATTGTATCAAATGGATGTGAAAAGTGCTTTTCTTAATGGCTACATAAATGAGGAAGTTTTTGTCAAGCAACCACCTGGTTTTGAAAATCCAAAGTTTCCAAATCATGTGTTCAAACTATCAAAAGCTTTGTATGGTTTGAAACAAGCCCCTAGAGCATGGTATGATAGGCTAAAAACCTTTTTACTTGAAAAGGGCTTTTTAATGGGAAAGGTTGACAAAACTCTCTTTTTACTCAAGCAAGGCAATGATCAACTATTCGTTCAGATTTATGTTGATGATATTATCTTTGGTGGTTCATCTCATGTTTTAGTGTCTGAGTTTTCAGAAACAATGAGGAAGGAGTTTGAGATGAGTATGATGGGTGAGTTGACATACTTTTGGGATTTCAAATCAAGCAAATGAAGGATGGTACTTTTGTGCATCAAAGCAAATATACAAGAGACTTGCTACATCGTTTTGGGATGGAAAACGACAAGCCGATCATGACACCTATGGAGAGCACTTGCGCGCACTTGACCCTGATGAAGATGGTGAGCGGTTGATCAAAAGGAATATAGAAGCATGATAGGTTCACTTTTGTACCTCAACGCATCAAGGCCGGATATACAATTTCTTTGTGTGCTTGTGTGCTCGTTTTCAAGCTTCCCACGTGCTTCACATCGACAAGGTGTCAAAAGGATTTTCAGGTATCTTCATGGAACTCAAGATTTTGGCATTTGGCTTTACGCTTCCTCATGCATTAGTTTGAGATCTTTTACGATGCTGATTTTGGAGGATGTAGAATTGATAGGAAGAGCACTTCTGGTTCATGTCACTTCTTGGGCAATTCTCTTATTGCATGTTCATCTAGAAAACAATCTTACATTTGCACAATCAAGCTGCTTGAATCTGAATATGTGGCTGCTGCTAGTTGTTGTTCTCAAATTCTTTGGATAGTAGCTACACTTAAAGATTATGGGGTTATTTTGGATAGTGTTCCTCTTACGTGTGATAACACTAGTGCAATTTGCATTGCTAAGAACCTGTGCAACATTCAAGAACAAAACATATTGACATCGATTTCACTTTCTTAGAGATCATGTTGAAAAAGGCAACATTGTGCTTCATCATGTGGATCTTGAACATCAATTGGCAGGACATTTTCACAAAACCTTTGTCTTCTTCTCGTTTTGCTTTTATTCGAGGAGAACTTGGAATTGTTCATCCAATGGGATTGTTTTGAGGGAGTTTCTTTGCCAAGTTCTTTCACTTGATGAGCTCACTTTATCATATTTCTTTATATACTATATAATTGAGCTAATATATGATAATCTAAATTGTCTCACTTGAACTAAGAATGACATTGCGAAATTCCACGATCGATTGCCTATAGCTAAATAATCTGTGATATCTTACTCTTCTAGGCTTGATATTGAATCCTCTTGACAAATTTGGGCTATGAAGCAAGTGTGGTTTCAACTTTACTCTTTCATAAGACCATTTAATCATTTTTGCATGTTTATAATCAAAGAAAAAAAAAGAAAAGGGAAAAAAAAAAAGGGGTGTTAAAACCAAAAGCTTAAAGTTGTATGCTTTAGGCATGCTTTCCTTAAAAAATAAGATGTATGCTTCAAGCATGCCATTCCCTCAAAGATAAGATGTATGCTTCAAGCATGCCACTCCTAGAAAATAAAAGAAGTATGCTTCAAGCATGCCACATGCGATTTATTGTTTAAAGATTAAATTGGTCTACTAGATTGGAGTTGAAACTACTTGCTCGCCCTAAGTTGTTAGTTGCTTCAATTTTTTAAAAGCCTTGCTTTTACGCTAAGATCTTGCTTAGTACTTGGCTATAGTTGACTAAATTGAGGTTGAGATGCATGTCATTCCCTAACTTGTTAAAATCACTTCAAGATCATGTATTTTGCATATTATGTGATATATAAGGTTATATGATCGAATGAGCTCATCTTTTCCTATCTTGGCACTCCCTTGTTTCTCCTTGTGAAATCTTTGCTACAGGAAAAATTTTGAACAAATTCTCTCTTTTGTACTCTTGATGAATCCATTGTCAAAGGGGGAGATATTTTGGGAATATTTGAGAAGTTCAAAGAAAAAAGGAAAAGTTTTTTTGGAAATTTGAGCTTTTTGGGAAAAGTATGGAGAATTTTGGAATTACTGGACACATTGCACATTCACACACATTTTCATTCTCAGGGGGAGATTTTGTTTTGCCTTTTTGTCAAGGGGGAGGTTCTGTGTTTTGGTGTTAATCCTTTGGATCTCAAAATCTTTTAAAAAAAAGAGAATGCCAATGTTCAAATCTAAAGTGGTGTTGCCAATGTTTTCATCAAGGGGGAGATTGTGAATCATGTGATGAAAAATTGGCTTGATCTTGTGCTGAAAAATTGGTTAGGATTAACCTTGCAAAATTGCTTGCATGAAGGACCAAACATTCAAACATCCAAAAACAGAAACTTTGCATTTGCGCCGAACCAAATAACTAAAAATCGCGTTTTTCGCATGTATGACGGACCAAACTTTTTGGTCTGTCATAAACGTGATTTTGATGCTTTTACGCTTGTACAAGAAATCGCGTTTTTTCCATGTATGACGGACCAAATTTTAGTACATCATACCTGACTTTGGTGACTTCGTTTTTCAATGTATGTGAGACCAAAGATTTTGATGCATCATACACATGCTTTGGGCGAGCTCATTTTGCCCATGTATGACAGACCAAACTCTTTGGTACATCATACACATGTTGATAGCAAACTCATACTTCCCATGTATAATGAGACCAAATGTTTTGGTCTGTCATACACATGCTTTGGCGGTTTTGAGCAAAATTGAAATGGTTTGAATTTGAAATTATGAAATTTGTGATGATTTCATGATGCGTGTTTTGAAGTGGACTTTATGCAATGCTCATGTGAGTAGTTGCATGGATTGACCTTGAGTCAAGTCGTGGACTTGTGCTCGGATTTGTTTTGTGGTTTGTTCATGTGCAGGTATTGCTCGAAGAGCGAATGTGGTCGATGACGGGACCGGAACTAGGTTCATGGAGGAACCGAGGTTCGGGACTAGGTTCAGGAGGAACCGAGGTCTTGGTGGTCAAGGATGTCATGCGGGGCGTTCGGGCTAAGGGAATGGTGCACATGAAGAATGGTTAGTCACGTGAGAATGGCAGGAGGTCATTCGCGTGCAAAGTGTTAGTCACGTGAGTATGGCAGGTGGCCATACGCGTGCAAGGTGTTAGTCACGTGAATATGGTAGGGTTACCATATGCGTGCAAGAGTTGTACTCGGCCAGGTTGGGCCACGTAGAGTTGTGTTGAATCTGATTCCTTCTAGGGAATAGGAATCGTATTCTGGGTTGGTCCTTTAAATAGGAGGGGTTGTCTCCTGTTGAAAGAGTACCAAGTAGAGCTGAGCGCATCAAGCTTTGAGCTTGGTTTAGGGTTTGTACTCTTTTGATGAGAGTATTTTAGACAAGAAATAAAGATCAATTCTTCCAAGATTTTTGGGTGCTCTGATAACCACGTCGCTCTGATGTTTTCTGTTTTGGTTCTTGTTTGCATGCTTGTTCTAATTCTAGATTAGTTTTTGATCGTTGAGTTTCATCTTGATTTGATCCATCAAAAACCTTTCTAGGGTATTGATCTAGTGTTTCTCAAAGTCTAGTTGATCAATCTTTTGTCGTTCTTGTTTAATCTTGAAGTTTTGATTAGATTGATTCTCGTCAAGTTCTGGATCAGCAAGCTTGCAAAGCTCATAACTTTTGATCCGTAAGTCCGATCGAGCTGATTCTTTTTGGGTTCGATTCGTATTGGAATCTAGTTTCTCGTGTCCAAATTTCAGATCAATCTAACAGTTGGATCTCCGGGAATTCTCATTTTACCAAACCTCTGTCATTCTGTTTTTGTCGAAAACGAGGCGATTATTTGGTTCTGTTTTGGGGTGAACTTTTAGTAGATCAAGAATTTGGTTTTAGCTTCCGCACAATCATTCACCCCCCCTCTGATTGCTATATTCGTATACTTCGATCCTACAAAAGATGAGCTAAAATTGACTCTAATGCAAGTGAGAGACTGTTGGAAATATGCCCTACAGGCAATCATAGAGATGATTAAATTTCCTGAATGTTCATGATTTATCATCTTGTTCCTTGAATAATCTCATCATTATTAATTTAGCAAGTATGTGACTTATCAGTGAAACTCTATAATGACCGCATGATGATTATTCTAAAGTCATATCTAGTCGATAATCATATAAGGACACATATGTAAAGACTAGCATATGTATTGGTTGATGGCCATGTTTCACGGGTCAAAGATATGGAGATATCAAACCAATAATATGTACTCATGTTAGAGAATAAGGAGTTGGATCGACCCACCCTGAGACACTGCGAGAATGTTGTATTATTCTTGGCGTCAGTTGGTCTTAGAACAATGTGTATGCTATATCCTTAGACCTAATATTGTCGCATGTTCTTGAGATGTGTAATGACTTATTTAGGGGTTGCCAAATGCTATTCTGTAACTGGGTAGTTACAAAGGTATCTTTTGGGTTTGTCATGAAGCATGATGTAAGATATGGTCAATCAAGATGGGATTTGCCCCTCCATGCAATAGGAGAGATATCTCTAGGCCTCTTGACTGATCGGATTCTAGAAATGCATGGCCATCCTATTTGCGGTTAAGAGTTAATTGTGGTTTGGGATTTTGAGTCACAGATCGAGAAAAAGTGGTTGAGCTAACCAAACAAGGATGACATAAACTCACCTTGAGCTTGACCGATATCATGAGGCAATGGGAAAAGCATATGACAGAATAGTGTTAAGGTTCATCCAATGTGATCTTGTAACATCCCAAATTTATACTTTTATTCCATTTATGGAGTTATTTGAATTTTATGGAATTTATTTGGATTTATTTGAATTAATCCCTTTATTGAATTATTTAAATATTTAAAATTTTCAAATATTTTTTTGTTGGAAATATTTTATTTGAGTCCAAAATGTCTCAAAATATTTTTCAAAATTTTTCTGGAATTTTGCTGAGCATTTTGCTATTTTTCTTGAATTAAATGAATTTCGGGGATTATTTTAAGTATAAAAACGAAAAAGTAAATCGAAAAAACCCTAACAGGTTTGTACTGTTGGACCGATAGAACCCGTTAGCCGCACTAGACCTAACCCAAGCCAAACCCTAGCGCGCTGATCGTCGGATCCAGATCCAACGATCGAGATTCGCCCACTTGTACGCGTGCGTTTAACCGTTGGATCGGGATCTCACCGCTGAGGTCTATCCGCGTGCGCACGCGTGTGGTCGTTGGATCAAGCCGCGTGGATGTGCGATGGCTGCCACATCACATCTCCGAATGTGTCAGTACGAAACAGTCAATTGGAACTGAAACATCCAGTTCGGATAGTCCGGGATTACGTTCGGACACTCCAAGTACGTCAATACGAAGTGAAAAGCTGAAACTGAGAGTGTGACACTACGGGATGGTGTGACGTTATAAAATGTGAAATCGAAGGTTGAAACCTTACAGTATGAAGTTTATTTGCGTTTTCGGGCCGAATCCGGGAGTTTGGGCCTTTCCGGGGAAGTTTGGGCCTAAGGGAAAGGGTCGTGGCCTTAGGTGGGGAGGTGTTCGAGTCCATGTGGGAGTGGGAGACCAGCGTAGGCTGGTTGGTGCGCCTCCCCCAGCCCATATTTGCGCTCCACCCCTGCCATGTGCGCCCCCTAATGCCCTAGCCGCCCCTCACCTCCCCCCACCTCCCCTTGTGGCGCCTCCCTCCTCCTAGACACCCCCATCCTCTCCATTGCACCACCTCTCCTCTCCTCTCCACCACCCTTGCTGCCCCTAGGGGAGTTCCCCACCTCACCACCCCACAGATCCGTCCATTGGAGCGCTCCGCGACGAGGAGATCCGGTGGATTTGGAGCGAGGAAGGAGATCGCGCGAACCGGGAGGATATCCGTTGGTTCTTCATTCGTCGGGCAAAGGTATGGCCACGGGAATCCTTGGGGTTGGTCTAGGTACTATTCTAGGGGTTGATTTCATGTTTTTAGATCAATTGGTGGTGCTGTAATTGGGTAGATTATATGAAAACTAGAGTTTACCACGTTCTCTGTTTCGGGCAGATTGTGCAGTTGACCTAGGGTTTGAGTTTCCGCAGCCTTAGATTCGGAATTTAGTCTGCCGCCTGTTGAGAAAGTTGTAGGTAACTTCAATACGTTTCAGTGGACATAAAGAATGTCCAATTCCGATCAGTCGTTTGAAAGTTATGGTCGTTTTACCGAGCATGTTCAAAACTGTGACGAGATTGGAACAGATCATGATATTCTATAGATTAAACCACTTTAGATTCCGAATTAGTTTTTCCATATACTTATAAAAAGTTAGGAAATTTCCTAAGCTACGCGAGGATGTACTCATTTAATCGATTCGGAGTCTTAGAACTCAAGTTATGCTCATTGGAAGTCTGCTGTCCCGTCGGGACAGAACCCCTGTTTTTGGGTTTTGCGAGTAGTTTGCGAGGTCGGGGTAGAAGAGTGTTTGCGTACTGTTTTGTGGGCATGTTTTTGAGTGTGTGATACCTATGTTCAGGTGGTGTGACCCCGGGAGTGCCCTCTACTTCTCGTCAATCCGTCGCCCGTGGTTGAGGCAAGTGTATTGGAATGGGTAGCGGGTTGTAGGTTGCTAGTTTTGATGAGTTGCAATTGATTATATGATGTGTTCACATGCCATGCTTTAATGTTTGACATTGATATGATGAATACGGTTTATTATGCTGTGATGCCATGTGTTAATGTACAAGTTATTTATGATGTTGGCATGTTTGCATACATGGCATGATACATGGTCGGGTCGGTGAGAAAGTCATAACTAGTCCGGTAAGGTCGGTGAGAAAGTTATGAATAGTCCGGGGCGCCATTGAGTAAGACCTACATCATGATTCCATCCACCGTGTTGAATGGAAGCGAGGAGTAGGCACCCTCCATCTACGGGATGGATGGGGGAAGAGGGTGCACGCCGACGGGTGTGCACTCAGCAATACCGGTATGTGCTTCCAGGAGACATGTGCATCACATCGCATTGCATACATGATGATGATGATATGTGAATAATGATATGTGAGCATGAATAAGATGATAGACATGATGTGAGGTGTTGTAGCCATGTAATTGTTCTTTTGTACCATTGCAATATACTTGCTGAGTGTTGAACTCACGCTTGTGCTTTCTTGTTGTTTTAGGTACCATGAGACCGGCATGCAGGGAAGGGAACTAGTCACACTCCTACACGTAGCTTCACACATTTGTTCCCACATTTATACATTCGGAGTCTTGATAATAAACTTAGTGTGATGCATATTGGGTTATGGTTTAGTTTTGTGTTATGAGAGCCTTATTGTTCGTTTGGCTCATGAAGACTCTGAATGCTTAAAATTTGACTTATATTGCTGTCATGCCACTATTTATTGCTGTTTTAGATGTCTCATTTATTGCCATATATTGCTATGATATTGTTGTTGCTCCAATTCTTGGAAAAACAAAGGAGATGCTGCCGAAATTTTCGGTATTAGCATTCGCTCCTTTGCTGTAATTTACTTGTAATTGTGGTATTTAGATGTTGCTTAGTCTATGTTTGGTAGCATTCGGGCATACTAGATGCTGAGGTGTTACAGAGAGACCCAGCTCGGATACTCCGAAGTTCACTCGGATAGTCTGAAGTTTACTCGGATAGTCCGAAGCACTCGGATACTCCGAACAAAACTTCGGATAGTCCGAATAGGACTTGGCTCGAGGCTTGAATTCGCTGGCTAGACCGAGGGGGTCTGCTCGGACATTCTGAGTTAAAGCCCAGATACTCCGAACCCAATTAGATAAAAGGCCTCTAAGACTTGAACTTTTGGCACACAAGTCCAAACTTCACAAATTCAATTTATACTTTCATATTATAATTAGTGCTATGCATCATGATGCATTTCATGCATGATTGAGCATGTTCTCGTGTTGTTTATTGTTTGGTTCTTAATGGGTGTTCTTTTGGAATTGGATTTTCTCGTTAGGTGTTGACGCTTCGGAGGCTACTCCCGAGTACGACTACGCGTACAACCTCAAGAACGAGCAGCAAGGCACTACTTAATCCTTGAGCATACTTGATCCTATTATTTGCAAATTATGTTTGAAGCTATTTTATCAATTGCATGCCTACTTTCAATTACAGTTATGTTCGGGGTAGAATGCTTAGTTATCACCTTGTTGACATGTATCCCCTTACCACGTTTCCTTGTGAACCCATGGCGCCTTAGGCGGTTGGTCTATTATTATGTATGGGTTCGAACAATTGCTTAGCCATGCTTAGGACACTGTTAGAAAATGCGATAGATGGACTTATTCCATCGGTTGCAATGATCAAGAACGATTATGATGATGTTGATTTGAATTGTGGATAATGAGTAGAAATGTTGGCTAAGGACCTTAAGGATTGAATCCTGGTGACATCTCTTTAAGTAACTATCGTGCGAACCACACGCCGTTTATGGGACCGGCTTAACCAAGTACTTATGTATGACTAGGGGTGTTTAAACCATATGCACCTCGGAATTCCTTGAATTCATTGGAGTGTCAAGGAAGGTCCGCCGGAATTCCTTGAACTTTGCGGAGTGTCAAGGAACGTCCTCAGAGTCCCTCGAACTTTGTGAGAGTTGGGGATGTCTAATAACGGGTGTACTCCTTGGTCCACACACACGGAGCACTGAGCACGCGGGATCAAGGGTCACAGTCACCCGGGTGGTTTAAATACACTACCATGCATACTGGAAAATGGTTTTGTCACGTTTACCTCGGCCAGCACATCAAAGGAATTGTGCTGATAGCTTGTCTTACGAGTGTGGCGTGTCGTGTGGGTAAAGTCGTACCTCTGCAGAATTTAAACTATTTGAATAGCCGCGTCCATGGTTAAGGACGATAACTTAAGTTGTCAGTCACTAGGCGAGTATTAGAGACCGGGTAAGAATGAATGGTTTGGGAAACTTAAGTCTCATGCGTATTGGAGTACTCATGAGGAGAACTTCGCGAGTATTGAAGTACTCGTGGGAGGAACTTCACGGATATTGGAGTATCCGTGAGTGCGAGCGAACATGAGCGTTGGACTCATGATTCGGAGAAATGCCTAGAGGCATGAAATGGATAAGTTTATGATGATGTTATATTATGTATTAGATTTTGAAAATGTTTACTAATGCAAGTTTCAATCTATACATGTCTATGTTTTACTTCAAATGTTGCTTTATGCTGAATTACCATTTTGCCATTCTCTTGATGTAGCAACCACATGTAGCTGGAACTCAGCGTACAACTTATATTATTATGCGAGTACACTCTTTGTACTCAATCGGATTATCCACTTGCTGTAGGTGAGGATGAGGCACTTCCCGGAGACCTTTACCGGGCAGATTTCGAAGATGCTAACATTTAGTGGCACGTTCTTACTTCCAGTCGGTTGCCTGCGGGCTACGGCACACTACGCTGGACTCTTTTGTTGTTTATATTATGTTTCCGCTGCGTGTTGATGTAATAACACTAAATATGTCATTTTGGACTGTAGTCCTACTTTTGATATGTAAACATGTTTAATTTTCCGTATCGTGTTTGAGTTGTGATACAAACTGTGATGCATTGTCGCGCGTGTTGGTGAACTTTCCTGGGACCAACACGGGTGTGGGATGTCTGAAACCCGGGTCCTGCAAGGAGGCCCAAAGGCCGAATGGCCAGTGCAGTATCTGGGCCGTGAACTTTGAAACACCAAGTGGAGGACATGGCCAGAGCCCAACTTCTTCACCCAGGTAGCTTGTTGACCCCTCAGCGAAGCACCGTCCTACATCAAGACAAAGCCGGGTAAAGCAAAGCCTGCAACCTACAGCCCGCAGCCTGCAGCCACCAAACCCTGGCGGACTCGCAGGTGCGGGTCGGAAAAGCCACGACCGAACTCCTGGTAGTAGTTGGGTCCAGCAGATAGAGGCATAGAAGATACTCATTAGTCCACCTGGTGATAGGCCAGGTGTCACCCTTTGTAAGGCACCCCCCCGGTATATAAGGGGGGAGGAGACAATACTGAAGAAAGGGGAGAAAAAAAGAGAGGAAACTCATACATACAAGAACACAGGACTAGTGTATTATCTCGATCGAGAGAGCCCGAACCTGTCTAAAAATCCCTTGCATCTTGTGTTACCACCAGCTCCGATCCCACACGAATCCCCCTCGAATCACAAATCTCATTGCCGACAACACCAACCGTCGACAACGGGCATATATGCGGGCCGCTCGAGGTTCCCTTGATTTACTTGAGCTATGAGATGCCACTGAGTAAATCAATGGAGTCCCGGGGACGGGTCCCCACACCCTAGGTCACGCCGCCCACATCCTCACCGTGCATCGGCAATTGCTCACCGTAGTTAGGAGGATGCCGCTTTGGTTCTCTGCCATTTTCGTCACTGTTTGGCCGCCTCCATCGCTGTTGGGCCCAAATCCGAGACTGTCACATATAGCCGCGTCGAAGGGGGTGATTCACTTCGCCGGAGGAAGTCTGCAGCGCCGCGCGTATCGTCGTCGTCTTCATCTCCGATAGCCGAGCTCCACCGTGCCATCATCGGGATCTTCGAGCTCTGACAGTCGTCCGATCTTCATCCGACGCGCCAGGTTCGTCCACATCACCGCCTCTGTGCATAAGCCGATTTAGATCGTATCCGTTAGATGTAGATCGTACGGTTTAGATTAGATCTAATAGTAACGCGTAGATCTGTTCCCAACCGTTAGATTCGGATTGGATGCTCTAGATGTTGCCATATAAGTTCTCTCTACGTCAGGTTACATCGATTCATGTCCGTTGGATCGTAGATGAATGGCGTAGATTGATCAACGTAGATCTACCGTGTGGCTTATTTGATTGGATCTTGGCCGTTGGATCAATATCGTACGGTCCAGATGCTTCCGCGTGGCAAGCACCAGGTCATGCCACGTCGCCCCAGCCATGGCGAACTCCATCAAATCTCAACCATTCGATCCAATTTGAATGGACCAGATCAAAACGCGTAGTTCTACTGTGGCGGGATAGATTCGATCGTGGCTGTTAAATTTCAAATCACCGGCCAAGATCTTACCACGTGCAACCAATCGCGT
Source organism: Rhipidocladum racemiflorum (assembly GCA_036346355.1). Lineage (NCBI taxonomy): Eukaryota > Viridiplantae > Streptophyta > Magnoliopsida > Poales > Poaceae > Rhipidocladum > Rhipidocladum racemiflorum. The sequence continues at coordinate 64,006,749 of CM070570.1, forward strand.
CGTGCCATGTAGCGCGGGAGCTGAAATGGCACGGTAAGCGCCCGGTCGCTGCTAACATCACCCCTGACGTCAGTACCGGGCCCGCGCGTCAGTGACCGTGCCGTGCACACGTGACGTCAGCTGTGACGTCGTGATGACGTCACGATGGGGTCCACTTGTTAGATGGCCCAGCCGCGCCACATGATGACATCAGCGTGACGTCATTCGAGTGGGCCCATGTGTCAGTGACACGTGTCCTGTGGATCGGGTCCACCGTGGACCAGAACTGGGCCTGGACCGAGCCCATGGACCGGCTGACGCAAGCATGACGCAATAAATCATTTTTTTGTTTAGAAAAATAATTCGGCCGAAATAGAAATTGTGTGCTAAAGTCATGCTGACATCATATTTCTGAATTTTCAATAGAAAAATAAATCGGACAATTCGGTTTATTCTTTTTAACGTATTTTCAAACTTCAAACGGCTATAACTTTTGCGTTTTAATTCCGATTGAGGCGATTGCAATTTCTAAATTTTTGTAAAATCTAGCTCTATTTAATGGTGAAATTTATTTAATTTTTGTACATGATTTTTCTCTATTTTTATTTATTTGTTGTTTATTTATCCGTTTCGCGTGAACGTTGAACTGCCCGAGGGTTTCGGAGGAGAGGTTTTGACGCAGGAACAAGTCCAAGACCCGAAACAGGACCTTTTCCAAGGCAAATTATGCTTTTATCATGTTGATCCCACATTTGAAAATTCATGTTGATTCAAAGTATTGCATGCTAGTTTATTTAAACTGCTTTTAATTAATTTTGGGAATAGTTATCAACCAATTTGATGTATGCCACCTTGTTATATACAATTGTATGCCATGAATCTTTTGTCACCCTAGGCTATGGCTTATTAGTTGGACATCATTAATAACTGCCAACATGGGATGGTTAGACCGACAGTAAAATGCTTAGCCATGCCACGTAGTAATGACATGATTTTGGAATACCAAATTTAATATTTACTTAATGAGATATGGAATGTGTTTACAAAGAAGTGACATGTGTTATTGAGAATGTCGATGGCACATGGTGCATGGAAATCAACTGGGGTGATAAAATGGTTTAGACTGAGGCAAGTGGCAAGATTGTTTATGGTGGGCCAGGTGTGGCACTTGGGAGGTCGCATTTGGTTTTATTGACTTGGTTACTTGTGAATTCTTGGGTAGTCTTGCCTTGGTCACCATAAAGACTTAACCTTGCAAGAATTTGAATTGAGTCTAGCATATAGCCACAAGTCTGGAATGGGACAGACTTGGCCGAGTAAACTGTGATGTTTAGATTCCGCTGCTGTCATGGTGGCGTGAGCCCCGGGTTTACGGGTAGGCTCACAGGCGCAAGAGGGGGGCCCTGAGTGTGGTAACCAGTTCCTTTAGTGTTGAAACCTTAGCGGACAGTACCGGGTCTAGAAGTAGCTTTGGAAAGGCTTTGTTATGGTCACTCGCCTTGGTGGTGTTTGATTGTATCTTGTGGGTAAAGTGTATAACCTCTGTAGAGTGTACAACCTATTCGAATAGCCGAGTCCACGGTATTGGACATTGCACGGGGATTACAGTCAAGGGTTTGACTTTCATGAACATAACTTTGGTTACTTGGTATGGAAATTATGAACTTGCTTAAGGTTGATAAATGCTTTACTCGAGAAATTGATTATGAAAGTTATTATTGTTATTTCTCTTTTACTGCTTTCAATCTATTACTGTTATTTATGAATACTGCTTATTGCAAAAAGAACCATTTAGCATGTCATTTGGAATAAGCCATGCATGTAATTGCATTTCTGTGCATGACTGGCTAAGTTCTTTATGTACTAACCCTTGCCACCAAACAACCATCAGTTGAAGAAGAATCAACGCCAGCAATGGAGGAGGAGTTCTAGGAGGAGCAGACGAACTAGGGAGCGAGCCCAGTCAGTTACCTGTGGCATATTGGTTGGCGCCCCACATTTCTTTATTTTTCGCTGCAAGTTTATTTGAGATAGACTTAAGACCTGCGAGTCATACTTTTGTAACTTGACCATAAGGTCGAGCAAACGGTTATGTTTCTGTAACACCCTGAATTTGTAATTAAGAATAATTAGGCTTAATTAAGCTAATTGAGTGTTTATTTGTGCTTTGATTTGTTATTTGGATCTTAATTTGGAGTTATTTGTTTTTGGAGTGTTTTTGTCGTTTTGTTCGAGCCGTTCGATCGGTTTTGACCTGAAACCCTGAGTTTCGAGTCCGATCGAAATCGTTCGAAGTCGTTAGTAAACCTAATCCCAAAAGCCTTCCTTTGGAACTCCAAAACCCTTCCCTTGAATAACTTGGAATCAATTCCGAAGTTGGAGTAAAGTATCGCGAAGGAACCCGGAGTTTGCAGCCAGAGCGGCACTACCGCAGGTCTGAGGGCGGTAGTACTAGTTGGGAGGCACAACCGCGCCCTTCGGGCGGTACTGTCGGCCAAGCGACGAGAGCCGGGGGATAGAGCCCCTGTTTCGCACATCACCGCCCCTCATCTCTTCCACGTCGCCCTGCCCCTCCTCCTTCCTCCAAAATCCAGGGGAGAGCTCCTCCCTCTCTCCCTCCCTCATTTCCCCACCTCTCCCTCTCTCTCTTGCTCTCTCTCTCGGTTTTTCTCTTCCCCAAGTCGAGCTCCTCCTCTCCTCTCCATTTGCCAGCCGGTTGGAGCTCTAGGAGTGCAAGTAGAGCAAGATTGAACTGTGGTGGAGCATCCTCAAGTCCCCAAGAAGTTCCTCACCTGGTGGATTTATATTTTGCACTCATTTCCTCGGGTAAAACTTAAACCCTAGCCTTCTCCCTCTTTTTCTCTTTTCTTTTCTCGCCTGTTCAACCCTAGAAAACCTAGATCGGGAAGTAGATCAGTGTTTGGTCGGGTTGCTAGACCTAGGTTAGGGTTAGAAGGATTCTTTTGGGTGATCGATTCGTTCTGGAGACCCTGATCTACCCCTCGTTGGATTTATTCGCCTTAAAAAGCCAATTCTCGAATTTTTAAAAACCTCCCTTTGAAACCCTAGCTCTGGAAATGTCGAGAGGGTGACTTCCGAATATATTCCACACCATGAAGGTCGATTCTCACGGAGGAATCGAGTTTGAATTTGATTTGGGTCCAGAATTGAATTCGGGATTAATTAGGGTTTTCGAATTCTGAGAGTTCGATCATCGCACATCAAGTTTGTAGATGCGCTCTCGGTCGCGTGGGACCGTATTGCGCTAATGGAACCAACACGCAAGTTGCGAATCCGTCGTTTGACTCGATTCGCAAAAAGGTTCATTTTGGGCATTTGGAGCAATTTCACGTTCCGAAGTCCCAAAAATCCTCGAAACCAATGCGTATAGGTCCCTAGTGATGTATAGGTCCCATTGCCGCGACAAGAATCGGATTTGGACCCATGTTGAGTCAAAATCCGTTTTTGTGTCGATTTCGGGGTTCAAAAAGAGTAAAAAGCTAGTTTTCGAGCAATCGAGCGCGAAACTCGACAAGGTTAGCGTGAATGGGTCCCTGGCGCCGCTAGGAACCTAGTCATACCCTTGTGTCGGCGTTCCGGACTCAATTGTGCGAAATTCCTCTTTTTGCAAAACTATCTCCTAGAAAGCCGGCACTACCGACGTCGTGAGGCCGGTACTGCCGCCCTCGCACTACCGCTTGCACTCCACCGGTAGTTAAATTCCAGAGAGCCCCCTTTTGGTCTCTAGTGGCGGGCACTACCGGTTGATGAGGCCGGTACTGCCGCCCGAGCGGTACTACCGGGAGTTAGACGTCGGCGGTTAATTTCCAGAGAGCGCCCCATTTCGATCCCTGACCTGCGGCACTACCGGGTTAATGGTGCAATACTGCCGACCTAGGGTGGTACTACTGCACATTAGCCACCGGTACTGCTGGATTTAGGGAAAAATCCCGATTTCCCTTGCGCTTAAGTTTACGTTTTCTCGGTTTCGTGTTAGGTCTCTCCTCTCCCTATTTGAATTGTTTCGTCGGTTCTTTTCTTTCGAAAATCGTTTTTGGGGAGTAGTTTCAGAGCTCAGAATCGAAAAGTGGTAAATCGGTCAAACGAGCTCGGAACTCATTGGGACCTGGAGCTCGTACCGGAGTTTCGATCCCGTTTGAGCGAAAACCCCTTTTCTCGTATTCTGACTTTTTCTGGAAAACCGGAGCTACCACCGTGATAGTCCCGGTACCGCCGTCTGAGCAGTAGTACCATGGCTATAACGCCGGTAGTTGATTTTCAGAGCGAGCTGTCTTTGGCCTTAGGTGCCGCGGCACTACCGGTGTTTGGGGCTAGTATTACCGCGTCCGCGGGAGTACTGTGAGCAACAAGCCGGTAGTTATTTTCCAAAGCACACTGATCTCGGCCTTTGGAATTCCGACGCTGCTGATGCATGGGTCCGGTACGACCGCATGAGCGAAAGTATTGTGGGCAACATTCCGGCAGTATTTTCCAGAAAGTATTCCATTTTAGTTTTCGGCCGTCGACATTATCATCCCGATGGTACGGTACTACCAGGGGTCGGCAGTACTGCCGTAAGGTCGGTGCTGCTGATTGAACGGTACTACCGGGAATTGTGTGTCGATATTGCCGGGAGCTGAGAAGTTTAAATCCTTTTTCAAGTTCTTTCGATCTCAGTTTCTCAGATTTGATTCGCTTTTGTAATTGATTCTTAATCGCCTGGTTTGATTCGTCGTTGATGGTTCTTATTGCTTTTCGTCAAGCGTTGACGATTCGACAGACGACGATTCCAACCACGTTCTGGGCCAGACCTTGTTAAAGAGCAAACATGCAAGCACCTCCTTTGACCATCATGATCCTATAATTGCAAATTCTATTTTGAATTGCCAAAACTATTATGCATGCGTGTATGTTGAATAAAGATGCTAGTTGTGGGTATTGGTAGTTAAACCTAGAATTGGTGGATTTCCTTAATCGTAATTGATTTGTGAACCTTGTTGGACCTTAAGCTAATTCTAGGCATAAAAGTAAATGTCACTTGGGTAATAATGAGTAATATCCGCATATGCTTAGTTACGTTGTAGAATGTATTGTATGATGTTACGGCTCAATCAATTACAGTTCTTCTTGGAAAGGGGCGGTATGGTTGGATTTGGTCCATGGTTTGGACTTGGGTATTGGTTTGGAAAATGGTTGGGTTGGTGTTTTTGGAAAAATGGAAAATGAGTATTTAGACACGGGTGAGATGTTTGGTGATTGGTGGTTCAGAATTTGGTTTGGTTGGTCTGGTTGGATTTGAAATGGTTATTGGATTGGATCTCAAGCCAGGTGGCTTGTCTCGAAATGGTTTTGGTTTTGGTTGGTTCTTGCTATGGGGAGGTTGCGGGCTAGTGTGTGCTCCACGGGGCCGCTGGTGCCGATCCTCTATGGCCATAGCAAGTGGTATGGAAGATCTTGCCTGAGTCACCCTAAGGACTAAACTTGATGCTATAACTGGGTCAAACAGTGCAACCACATGTGCTGGTTATGGGACAGCCTTGACTTAGTAAATTGGAAAGGATTTGGGTCTTGCATCATTAGGAGGTAGGAGACTATGGACACACCTGTCGTGTCGGTGTGTTCTAGGGACTCCCTTGTCGAGGCATCGAGGGGGAGTTTGCCCAATACAGCGGTAATGCCTTCTATGGGGAGGTTATGGGCTAGTGGGAGCCCGTAGGGACCACTAGTGGCCATCCTCTTGGACCGTAGCAAGGGATGCACATTACCGTGCTGGTGCAAGGTCTAAATCCCAAACAATCGAAAGGTCTCGTCACAATCTAGCAAAACGGGTATGTTGAGTATCGCGTGGCATGGTTGACATGATTGCTATAACGTGTCATGTGGGTAAAGTGTACAGTCTCTACAGAGATATAAACAAACTAATCGATTAGCCGTGTTCACGGTCACGAGCAGCTTGGGAAGTACTGTCAAGCATAGAATTTCTGGTGTTGGTTCTGGTCTGGTCTTGGTTCGTTTCCAGTAATGGTTTTGGGTTGGAACTTGGATGGGTGTTGGATTGGTTAATGGGTATGGTCGGAACTTGGCTTTGGAAAATGGATTTGGCTTAGTAGGTTAGTTTGGCTACTGGTTCGTGGGAATTGATTGGTTGGAAAATTTGGTGTAGGGATAAATTTTTATGTTTGTTACTCTCATTAAAATAACCTCTTTACAATTGCTTTACAAATTGCGAATGTGTTGAATCTATTATGTTATTGCAAATAAATCTTGCTTTGTGCTCAAAACAGACTTAGTGTAGAAACTTGTATTCTTTGTTATAGCCTGCATCTATGTTAATGTTTCCGTACACTAAAGTCTTGCGAGTACATACGTATACTCACCGTTTGCTCTATATTAACAACATGCTTAGAAGATGGCGTCGAAGGCAATGAAGGCGCGTTGGTCGACAAGTTCCTCAAGGCAGGTGTCGAGTTTGAGCAGTTATCTGGAACTTTCGCCCCCAGTCGGTTGCCTCTAGGTATGGGAAGGCATACCGCTGCCGCTGTTGCAGTTTTGTTTTGTTTTGTTTCTCTTGTCCTGCTGTTCAGCCAGTCGGCTGTGTTTCATTCTTGTAAATTAATTAGTTCTAATCAAACCAGTATTAATACAACCAATATTCTGCGCTTGATTCTTGATGCAACTTATTGTGAAATATGTGGGTGCTAGGCTACGGATCTAGGGAACTAGCACTAGACACATATCTCGGGGAAGCTCGGGTTGGAATCAATCGATTGGCATACGATCACGAGCAGAGTGTGTCGTGCCGATTGATTGGCCTCAATCTGAGTACGATTTGTAATTAGTGATCGGTTACTGCCGGGGTGCGTCAATACCAGTCCGGTGCAACAGTAAGTAACCGAGTTACTATTACAAAGACCGGAGCCCCCACAAGAGGTGGTATCAGAGCAGGCTGTTCGACTGTAGGGAAAGCCTAGATAGACTGGTTAATAGAATTAAGGATAAATTTTCCCATGAAAATTATGTTGGCTATAAAACTTGTAGTAGCAAAAATGTAGATTGCTGATCTTATCCATCTGTAGAGTCTTATCTTGCTTTATCCTTCAAAATGACTTGGACTTACCTTGAACTTCAAATAATGATTTCTCCGAAAAAGAATGGAGGTCTGAAAATGAATTGTCCTGTTTCTTTCGTTATTCAAATCGTGGGAGTAACCTTTGAAACTTGAGGTGTTTTGATAAAAGAAATTAAAACCTAAAAGGGTAAGGAATGGTCTAGAGCTCTTGTTTCTTATATCTTTTGAATTATCTCCTTGTGGGATAACTTTTGGAAGTCTTATCTACTTTCAAGAGTTAGATACGTATTGAGTAGAAGTTAGATTAAGAAAGGCAGGAGTTGGTGTGCTTGGTGTGTTCGTTTGGGTGTTTGGTTGCTCTTTTGAGGGTTGGTTGAATCCTACCCATATAAGGTCTTGCTAACCGTGTATTTTCTTTATTCTTAGATGTCTGGTTGCTGGGAGCCCTGCTTTTTCACCAGCGCAATTTTGGAGGGTTCTGTTCAAGCAGCCTTCTGGGATATGATACGCCTTGCTGGCTTTTCAGAGCGGCCAGAGTATCTAATTTCTCGCGGCGGAACCAGCCCAGCCTCTTCAATGTTTGCAGCGGAAGTGTCCATCTATGGTCGACATGGTGGAGAGCCGACTCCTCGGTATGTCGGAATGGCTCCAAGTCCGCTTGCGGCAGTGCTCGATGGAGCGTATGTTGCAATCTTCTATCTTCACTTCGATCTTCCAAAGATGGTTTAGCTGTTCCCCAACTATCCCTCTCTTGAGCCGGATAGCTCGGAGAGCAACTATTCGACGTTGGATGCGTCAATGGACCCTGTGTCTGCCTGGCAGGTCAGGCTAGTAGGATCTCTTGACCAATATCTTCGACGCCTTCGTGATGAGCTGTTTCGTGCCCGTCACCGCATCTTTGTGCTTGAGAGCCATATGGTGCCTTTCCTCAACCACAACTTTTTCATGACAGAGATCGTGTATGGGGATCATGATGCCCTAGAGCCAGTAGAGGAACTCCCGGATCCATATGGAACCTATCGCCGAGTTGTTCGTCGCACTCAGGCACCAGTGGAAAGCAGTGGGTCTCGCTCTGCGATGACCTACCCAGTGCTTCTTCGAGTGTGGACCATGGGAGGACCATCGTCCTTGGTACTCGTGAGTACAGGTTGATGATGCTGGTTGAACCTTCTTCACCGCCTGTTCCCCCTCGTCTATCTCCACAAGTGGCTCAGTTGTATAGTCACGAAGGGGAAACTTCCAGAGTTCGGGGCCAAGCTGCCACATTCATTTGCTTTGTCTGTGATCGAAGAGGACACTATGCCAGGAACTATCCGTTCGTTGCTCATCCCTAAGTCTGAAGAGCTCGATCGTCCCTACATGTTCATTACAAGAAAAAGTAGTTCTAGTGCTCATTTTGTTGTAAATTTGAGCCAGTCGCTGCTGTACTTTTTCCTTGTAAAGAATATAATGGAATTGTGCGATAGCTGTAGATGATGATTGTAATTTAACCTGCTGTTGTACGTCCTGACGTACTAAGTTATCATCTCAAATTCTATCGCCATGTTGGGTTTATCCTTGCATTTGCATTCTCATATTCGATTTTGTTCTGAAGGTGAATGCCCTTGTGCAGATCTTGTTCTGCTTTGCCTTGATTCTCAGTTGTTCTGTTGCGCATGATTGTTTAGATTTTGTGTGCAACCGGATGCTGAAGAGTTGTTCCTTGCGTGCACTCTCAGCGTGTGGCTCTGTTCAAGGAAGCCACAGTCCAGCCAAAGATGTGCCGAACCCGGTGTATTCTTTTTCGCTGAACCAGGGACTTTCAATCCTTGAAATTCAGCCTTCCAGCGCGCCAGTAGGTGATTCTAGTGGATCCCAAATCTAGCAAGAAGCGCAGGGAGAAGAATTACAGTCTTCTCTGTCTTTAGCACAAGTCTTGGCCACATAGCCCCTTCTGCTGGAAAGATTGGTGCAGAATACAGAGAATTCTAGCACTGTAGTTATCAATGGTTTGGTAGCTGCACGGTCAAGGTCTCGTCTGTTTGAGTTCCGGCAAATCCGTCCGCCGAACTTTTCGTCGACACCAGATCATTTGGTTGCTGATGATTGGCTTCGTGACATTGAGTCCAAGCTCGATCTCACGAGGTGTATAGATATAGAAAAAGTGCAGTATGCTGCCTACTGTCTTCTAGATGCTATTGCTGCATGGTGGGATAGTTTTAAAGCTATTTGTCCAACTGGCCAAGTCGTTACTTGGGGAGACTTTAAAGAAGCCTTCCGAGCAGCACATGTCCCTTCTAGCTTGTTGGAGATAAAGGAGCAAGAGTTTTGAAATCTCAAGCAAAAGTCCATGTCAATTATGGGCTACCTCCACAAGTTTAATTACCTGGCTTGCTATGTCACATATGAGATTACAAGTGAAGCCCGGAAAGTCTTTCTCTTTCGGGAGCATCTCAATGAGGAGATCAAGTTTTCGCTCACAGCTCACGATATCCCCAACATGCAAGTGTTGGACGACAAAGCGATTCATGTTGGAGGCAGCACAAAGGCAGTCTAGGAAATCCGGAAGCAAAGGTGGTTGGCCCAGAGGTCAGCAAGCGCCAATCCTTCGGAGTCGTGCGCGAAACCAGCTGCTAAAGCTCAGTCGGTTGTGTCTCCAAGCTCAAGATCCCAAGGGAGTGTTTCTCAACCTTCTTCATCTGTGGTTCAGTCTTCTAACCGTAGAAAGTGATCTCGTGGGAGATAAGACCGGATGTCTACCCTCACTTGTAACGCATGTCGTGGGAAAGGTCATTTCGCCAAAGATTGTCCGAACTTACGACCTGCAATAACTCGTCTCCAAGATCAGAGTGCCCCAGATCGTGTGCAAAGTTTCATCAGTAGATGCAGAGGACATCAAAGTGGTCGCTCAGGTCTTATCTCAGCCCAGAGTCTTTGCCATTGTCGGCCAAACCTTGCGATAGCTGAAAACGCAAGCTACACGTCCGGTGTGGTGCCTGGTACATTTTCCGTACATTCAGCTCTTGCAATGACTTTGGTTGATTCTAGAGCTTCTTGATCTCCCTTGTTCTCGAGTTCTGTGCAAACAAAAGTTGAGATTTGTAGTCTAGGCGCTGAGATGTTAATCTGATTGCCTGGCTTGGTTTTGGAACTTAGTACCCTTGCCTGGGAGAAATTCTTATTATTCATCAGGGAAGTTAATTCCCGTAGAGAATGATTCGAATAGATACCTAGGACTCGATGTAATCCTTGTTTTGAATCAGAGTTCAAGGACCAGGAGAGCATTGACTATGCTAATCATTCTATTCTCTTAACCGGTCTGGTTGGCAGTCAAATCAATTATTTCTCTGGTGATTTCGTCCGCACGAGCCATATCTCCACTCTCTTCTTGTGTCAGATATGTGCCGAGTGTCGGTAGTTTGGGAATATCCTGACACCTTCCCTGAAGAGTTGCCGAGATTGTTTCCTGACAGAATTTTCGGAGTTAATATTGAGTCTCTACCCGGAACGCACCCGTTTTTGAGTAATTGTCACCGCGAGTTGAACTCTGAAGTTGACGTTTTCGTCTGCATGGAGGTCTCAATTGGTGTTGTAGTTGGACGATTGCGAGTTCGTGGGATGCTAGCACCGTAATGCATCGGTCCGTACCGAATCTTCCTTTGTGAAGATAAGTGAGGTAGCTGTTCAGCTAGAGTCTTTACATAATTTTTCAAAGGTAACCGATGAATTCCATGTGACGTAGCTGAAGAGGTGTCTTCAGAGTCCCGCTAAACTTACTACTTTGGAAATAAAAGATCTTTAGTCGGATCTATCTCTTGCGAACGTTAAGTTTGCATCCTTGACGATGTGGTGCGCTATATCCGCAGTCACGTTATCAAGTTGACCAAAGTCCAATGGAATAGCCACGCCTAGGACGAAACCACCTGGGAGCGTGAAGGTTTCTCAGGGTCGAATTTCCTTCCTCCTTTGTCGAGCCTGGCAAATCTTGAGGACGAAATTTTTATAAGGGGGGTGGTGGGATTGTAACTGTAGGCCCCCGGATCGGCTATCCGAAGTCCTCTGTGTATTTCTGTACTAGTCCCAGATCAGTAGCTAGTACACACGGTCAAAAGTGATGAATCAACAACCATATCACGAATACAAACAATTAAATAAGAATAAAACCAAATAAAAGCAAAGACCTTATGGTCAAGGTTTACCATTACGGCCTGAACAGGCTAAACAACCTGAACAACTGCAGCGGAAGACGAAAACGCCAATGCGACCCATCCAAATGCCCACAGGCAATCGAGTGGAGAACGCACCCTAGTCGCTGGAAATCTTGAACAGCTTCTTTCACTTCTGAGAGAGGATTAGAATGTAGCACGTGAGTACATAAAGTACTCAGCAAGTCTGGGAGATTATGCACAATGTAGGCTATCCAAAGATGGCTTTAATATGGTTCTTTTGCACAAAGCCAAGTTTCAACAAAACATACTTGTTAATAATTTTCACAAAGCATATTTGAGCAATTCTTTTAATAATTGAATTATGTAATATTGTAGTGAAGGTTCTAACCACCACTCACTAATATATAGGCTCTATCCGCCACAACTCAACAAAATCAGGGTTCCATCCAATCACATGGCTCTGTCCGCCATGGTTCACAAAATCAGGTTCCTTCCACCTACCTGGCTTTAGCCGCCAGAAGCACACCCGAGAGTTCTAACCGCTCCCGAATCCCAAAACGAAACATTGTTTAGTTTGAAACCAAAAACCAAAGTCTACCAGTATGAAAGCATTCAGCAAGCTTTGCCTTTGACCGTAGGCACGGCTATTCGAATAGTTTTAACTCTGCAGAGGTGTACAACTTTACCCACAAGACATGATATTCCCTTAGTGCCATGTACAATTAACACACTTCCTTAGGTGTGCCGGCAGGGATATCATGACAAGGCCGTTACAATGTATCTACCTAGCTAGACCCACCCGCTGAGGTTTCACCGCTGTTAGGGTTCTCTCCACCCAGTACAGAAGCCCCCTCTTGCGCCGTGTGAGAAAAACAACAACAACAACAACAACAATGCCTCCGTCCGGCTCTCACACAACAACCGAGTGGTGAGTCTAAACTAGGCTTCTACAAATTAGTGGGCCAGGTCATACCATTATAGACATGTGGTAGTATGGTATTGCTTAGAATGGAGACAGTCATAAGCGTCGGTCCTTATATGACTTGGGGGCGGTACTTGCACAAAAGAACCAAGGCTTGGTCCGCTTCCACCCGACATTTTCCATTTTATTTTTATTTTGTAAACCATTGGCAATACTCCTTGCCTATAACTTCCAATACAAATTTTTAAGAGATAAGTGAAAGTCCCACCCATAGGTGAATAATGACCGATAGCGAGACTAAGCATTTCTACCGTACTATTCTATTCCACCAATAGTTTATTGCATAAAAATACAAATTTTAGTGTTTGATGACAATCCTTATAATCAATTCTGAAATCTCCAAGAATCATTAAATTGCCCCAATGTTACAATCATATGAATAATCCAATTCAATATATATTATCCACCAAGTAATAAGTATATCATGGTACTATCTTTACTCCAAAGTCATATTTAAACCACAATCAGGTTTGTATCTTTCCCTTGAACTATAACTTGTATTAATGATTTATCCATCATTCTTACGGTGATCACCCATATCCACTAAGAATATTTCACAAAATCATCTGTTAACCCACCGGGAATACTTCACAAAATTATTTACTAAACCACCGAGAATATTTCACAACATTATCTTAAATCATCTTGCATCCAATCCACCGATAATACTGCATAATATCCTATATTTAATCCTTCACATTATCACCTCTAACTCATCTACTTAATCCGCCAAGAATATGTAATACTACCATTTATTAAACCACCGAGGATGATTCGCAATATTATCCATTTAATCCACCGAGTAGGGTTGATAATATCCTTTACCAATCCCCACGTGTCATTTTCAATGTCATCTAACTACCCTTTAATTGACATCTCTAGATCACATAGTATACTGGTTAAACTCTCCCGAATATGTTTCCCCAATTACTCGGTTTGATCCACAAGTAGGACTCTCAATATTATTGATTTAATTTACCGACTATTATTCGTAATATCATACATCTTCCAATACTCCCGCAATTCATACAAATTATATTGCGAACTGCTATCACAATCCAACCCCTCAATATTACAACTATCACTAATCATAGATTCATTGCATACTGACTAATCCCCATCAACACTATTATTCAGGTCATCTCCAATCAAGTGGGGTTCTAGCTCCAATCTACGTTCTATACTAATATATTTCAACCGACATATCTTCCAAATAGTCATCCCCCCTAATAAAATAATATTTTCTCAAAAGTATTTATTATGGTGGATCACTGTACTAGGGCGACAAAGGGTCATGGATAGCAATTTCAAGGAGGTATAAAACAACAGGTATAACTAACAACCTAACGTTTAACATCATCATTTTATGTAAATAGCAATGCAATTGGTAAAACATTATAAAACAGTCATAAAACATGGGTTCAACATGCGTCAAGGAGACTTGCCTCGGTCACAGCGAGAATGTTGAACACTTGAAGTCCGGCGGCGGAATCGGCGATCGTCGACTACGCGCAAAACGAGACAACAAATAAATAAAAGAAAATAAATAAAATCCAAAAATTAAAAATTAGTACTGGCAGGTAGATCTTGATTTTATATGAATTTAGAAATTTGAATGGAGTCAAACGGAGTTCGGATGCGAAAGTTATGAGCTTCCGAAGTTTGAATTTCGAATAATTGGAAAATCGGAAATATTCCCGGAATATTCCGCGTTTGACCGGTGAAAAGTTGACTGCAGAATTTGACCTTGACTTGGTCTTGCCTCCATGACATGTGGGGTCACCATGTCATAGAGTTGGAGTGTTTCTTCAAGCTTCTTGCCATGGAAGAAACAGAGGATGGGGAGGGCCATGGGCGCCGGCGAGGGAGAGCCGGCCGGCGGCCGGCGACCGGACGGCACGACGGCGTGGCGCGGCAATGTCGAGCCGGCAACGGCGGGCCGGGGCGGCAAGATGGGGTGACGCAGTGGCGCGCAAGCGAGGCGGTGGCGCGACGGGCGGCAGTTGGAGCAGCGGGCGAGGCTATCGGCTGGCCGGCGAGGTCCACGGCGGCGGCTGGCGCAGCGGCACGGCGGCCGGGCGGGAAGGCCGGAGGCGGTGGCGCGGCAGGCGCCGCGACGGGCGGTGACGGCGGCGTGGCCCGCGAGGAGGCTCGGCCGGGCGGGAAGAAGGCGCTGGGCACCTGTGGGGCGGCGGGCGGGAGGCGGCGGTGGGCCGGAGGCGGCGCGACGCCGACTAGCTGGCCGGGCGGCACGCACGGGCACGGCAAAGAACAGAGCATCCCATTTTTTTTCCAAAAACCCATGATTTCTCAAGAGAACACACTAAAACCTCAACAACTAATTGATGAATCAAGATTAGGACATCCTAAGGAGCTCAAGGATGGAAGGAATCGAACCAAACCTCACCGGAGACGGAGGAAACGGCGGCGAACGGCGGTTCGGCCGGAAGGCTTCAATCGCAAAATTCTGATCCAAATCTTGACGAAAACTAAAATTGTTTGAGGGGTTATGATCGTGGCATCCCTACCAACACTAGAGAACAAACGGAAGAGCAATTGACTCACCGAGGAAGAAGTTAGACGGATGAACGCGAAGAACACAAAAACCCGGCATACCACGTCGGTTTTCTTGATCTTGCGGACGAACGGCGAGGAGAGGCCACAGAGGAATGAGACTATCGGGAAGAGCACTCCCCCACGGAGAGAATGGAGGTGGTAGTGCGACGTTTGCACGAGAAACAACCGAGTTATGGCCATTAATGAGGATTTCGGTTTTTGGCGAACTGCGCACATTCCGACGAGAGTTAGGGCTGAAGATCATGGGGAATGGAAGGGTCTCGTCCATACGAATCCAACGGATTCGGCCTTGATTGATTTGGATGATTATTGCAAGAGTTATGAAGGGTTGAATGGGTGGAGGTGTGTATGGAACAATAAACTCCATTGCTCTGGTTCTCCCACTCGTGCATGACCAGAGGTTGATGGCAATCTTGTAAGCGCCACGTGGCACTCCGAGATTGGCTGAGGATAAGTGGAACTTTAGCGCGCGAGAAAAATTAGGAAAAATGGTCTAAAAATTCCGGAAAAATTCCTAGAACCATTTTGGAATATTTGGGACTCAATGGAACTGGTTTGGCTGAATTTGGATGATTTTTGTGGAATTGAATATTCGGGCGCAGATCGCAGGCATTAAACAAAAGCCGCGCGAGATAATATAGGAACGGAAGTCCAAAAATCCAGGGAATGATTCCTAAAATCATTTCGGAATATTTGGAACATTTTAAAAGTGGTTTGGAGATTTTTGGAGCATTTTTGGACTCGGGTGAATTTTCGGGTACTGGCGGGACTGGAAAATCCGATTTTTCGCCCGGGAGGGAATTACTTCCCGATTTTGGAGGGGAATGGATGCCAGGTTAATATAAACACCAAAGAAACTCCAACTTTTGAATTTACTTTATTTAAATTAGATTTTTCTCCAGAACGCGAAAACTAGGGTGTTACAGTAACAACTTGAATTTTTAATTAAGAATAATTAGGCTTAATTAAGCTAATTGAGTGTTTATTTGTGCTTTAATTTGTTATTTAGATCTTAATTTGGAGTTATTTGTTTTCGGAGTGTTTTTATCATTTCATTCGAGCCGTTCGAACGGTTTTGACCTGAAACCCTAAGTTTCGAGTCTGGTTGAAATCGTTCGAAGTCGTTAGTAAACCTAATCCCAAAAACCTTCCTTTGGAACTCAAAAACCCTTCCCTTGAATCCCTTGGAATCAATTCCGATGTTGGAGTAAAGGATCGCGAAGGAACCTGGAGTTAACAGCCAGAGCGGCACTACCGCCGGTCTGAGGGCGGTAGTACCGGTCGGGCGGCACTACCGCACCCTTCTGGCGGTACTGCCGGCCGAGCGACGAGAGCTGGGGGACAGAGCCCCTATTTCGCACGTCGCCGCCCCTCACCTCTTCCACGTCGCCCTGCCCCCTCCTCCTTCCTCCAAAAGCCTGGGGAGAGCTCCTCCCTCTCTCCCTCACTCAGTTCCCCACCTTTCCCTCTCTCTCTTGCTCTCTCTCTCTCTCTCTCTCTCAGTTTTTCTCCTCCCCAACTTGAGCTCCTCCTCTACTCGCTGTTTGCTGGCCGGTTGGAGCTCAAGGAGTGCAAGTGGAGCAAGATTGAAGTGTGGTGGAGCATCCACAAGTCCCCAAGAAGTTCCTCACTTGGTGGATTTGGATTTTGCACTCATTTCCTCGGGTAAAACTTAAACCCTGGCCTTCTCCCTCTTTTTCTATTTTCTTTTGCCACTTGTTGAACCCTAGAAAACCTAGATCGGGAAGTAGATCGGTGTTTGGTTGGGTTACTAGACCTAGGTTAGTGTTAGGGTTGGATTCTTTTGCGCGATCAATTCGTTCTGAAAACCCTGATCTACCCCTCGTAGGATTTATTCGCCTCAAAAAGCTGTTCCTCAAATTTTCAGAAATCTCCCTTTGAAACCCTAGCTCTGGAAATGTCGAGAGGGCGACTCCTGAATATATTCCACACCACGAAGGTCGATTCTCGCGGAGGAATCGAGTTTGAACTCGATTCGGGTCCAGAATCGAATTCGGGATTAATTAGGGCTTTCGAGTTCTGAAAGTTCGATCATCGTGCATCGAGTTCATAGATGAAGCTCTCGGTCGCGTGGGACCGTATTGCGCTAATGAATCCAACACCCAAGTTGCGAATCCTGTCGTTTCACTCGATTCACAAAAAGGTTCATTTTGGTCATTCGGAGCAATTTTGCGTTCCAAAGTCCCAAAATCCTCGAAACCAATGCATATAGGTCCCTAGTGCCGTAGAGGTCCCATTGCCGCGACAAGAATCGGATTTGGACCCATGTTGAGTCGAAATCCGTTTTTGTGTCGATTTCGGGGTTCGAAAAGAGTAAAAAGCGAGATTTCGAGCAATCGAGCGCGAAACTCGACAAGGTTAGCATGAATGGGTCCCTGGCACCACTAGGAACCTAGTCATACCCTTGTGTCAGAGTTCAGGACTCAATTGTGCGAAATTCCTCTTTTTGCAAAACTATCTCCTGGAAAGCAGACACTTCCGACGGCGTGAGGCTAGTACTGCCGCCCTTCTCGGCACTACCGCTCACACACCACCGGCAGTTAAATTCCAAAGAGCCCCCTTTTGGTCTCTAGTGGCTAGCACTACCGGTTGATGAGGCCGGTACTGCCGCCCGAGCGGTAGTACCGGGAGTTAGGCGTCGGCGATTAATTTTCAGAGAAGGCCCCATTTTGATCCCTGACCTGCGGCACTATCGTGTTAATGGTGCGGTACTGCCGGCCTAGGGCGGTACTACCGCACATTAGCCACCGGTACTACTGGATTTAGGTAAAAATCTCGATTTTCCTTGCGCTACGTTTTCTCGGTTTCGTTTTAGGTCTGTCCTCTCCCTATTTGTATTGTTTTGTTGGTTTTTTCTTTCGAAAACCGTTTTTGGGGAGTAGTTTCAGAGCTCAAAATCGGAAAGTGGTAAATCGGTCAAACGAGCTCGGAACTCATTAGGACCTGGTGCTCGTACCGGAGTTCCGATCCCATTTGAGCGAAAACCCCTTTTCTCGTATTTTGGATTTTTCTGGAAAACCAGCGCTACCGCCGCGATAGTCCCGGTACCGCCGCCTGAGCAGTTATACCATGGCTATAATGCCGGTAGTTGATTTTCAGTGTGAGCTGTCTTCGGCCATTGGAGCCGCAGCGCTACCGGTGTTTAGGGCTACTACTACCGCAACCGCGGGAGTTCTGTGAGCAACAATCCGGTATTTATTTTCCAAAGCGCGCTGATCTCGTCCTTTGGAATTCCAACGCTGCTGATGCATGGGGCCAGTACGACCGCATGAGCAGAAGTACTATGGGCAACATTCCAGCAGTATTTTCCAGAAAATATTCCATTTTAGTTTTCAGTCGTTGACATTATCATCCCAATGGTACGGTACTACCGGGGGTCAACAGTACTGCAGTAAGGTCGGTGAACGGTACTACTGGGAATTGTGTGTCGATACTGTCGGCATGAGCTGAGAAGTTTAAACCCTTTTTCAAGTTCTTTTGATCTCAGTTTCTCAGATTTGATTTGCTTTTGTATTGGATTCTTAATCGCCTGGTTTGATTCGTCGTTGATGGTTGTTATTGCTTTTCGTCAGGCGTTGACGATTCGGTAGACGACGATTCCGACCACGTTCCGGGTCGAACCTTGTTAAAGAGCAAACAGGCAAGCACCTCCTTTGGCCATCTTGATCCTATAATTGCAAATTCTATTTTGAATTGCCAAAACTATTATGCATGCATGTATGTTGAATAAAGATGCTAGTTGTGGGTATTAGTAGTTATACCTAGAATTGGTGGATTTCCTTAATCGTAATTGATTTGCGAACCTTTTTGGACCTTAAGCTAATTCTAGGCATAAAAGTAAATGTCACTCGGGTAATAATTAGTAATATCCGCATATGCTTAGCTACGCTGTAGAATGTATTGTAAGATGTTACGACTCAATCAATTACAGTTCTTCTTGGAAAGGGGCATTCTGGTTGGATTTTGTCCATGGTTCACAGTTGGGTATTGGTTTGGAAAATGGTTGGGTTGGTGTTTTTGGGAAAAGGGAAAAAGAGTATTTAGACACGGGCAAGATGTTTGGTGATTGGTGGTTCAAAATTTGGTTTGGTTGGTCGATTGGATTTGGAATGGTTATTGGATTGGATCTCAAGCCAGGAGGCTTGTCTCGGAATGGTTTTGGTTTTGGTTGGTTCCTTGCTATGGGGAGGTTGCGGGCTAGTGTGTGCTCCATGGGGCAACTGGTGCCAATCCTTTATGGCCATAGCAATTGGTATGGAAGATCTCACCTGAGTTACCCTAAGGACTGAACTTGATGCTATTACTAGGTAAAACAGTGCAACCACATGTGCCGGTTGTGGGATAGCCTTGACTTAGTAAATTGGAAAGGATTTGGGTCTTGCATCATTAGGAGGCGGGAGAGTATGGACACACCTGCCGTGTCAGTGTGTTCTAGGGACTCCCTCGTTGAGGCATCGAGGGGGAGTTTGCCCAATACAACGGCAATGCCTTCTATGGGGAGGTTATGGGCTAGTGGGAGCCCGTAGGGACCACTAGAGGCCATCCTCTGGGACCGTAGCAAGGGATGCACATTACCGGGCTAGTGCAAGGTTTAAATCCCAAACTATTGAAAGGTCTCGTCACAGTCTCGCAAAATGAGTACGTTGAGTATCGCGTGGCATGGTTGACATGATTGCTAGAACGTGTCATGTGGGTAAAGTGTACAATCTATGCAAAGATATAAACAAACTAATCGATTAGCCATGCTCACGGTCACGAGCAGCTTGGGAAGTACTGTCAAGTATAGAATTTCTGGTGTTGGTTCTTGTCTGGTCTTGGTTCGTTTCCGGTAATGGTTTTGGGTTGAAACTTGGATGGGTGTACTCACCGTTTGCTCTATATTAACAACATGCATAGAAGACGGCGTCGAAGGCAATGAAGGCGTGTCGGTCGACAAGTTCCTCGATGCGGGTGTCGAGTTTGAGCGATTATCTAGGACTTTCGTCCCCAGTCGGTTTCCTTTGGGTATGGGAAGGCATACCGTTGCCGCCGTTGCAGTTTTGTTTTGTTTTGTTTCTCTTGTCCTGCTTTTCAGCCAGTCGGCTGTGTTTCATTCTTGTAAATTAATTAGTTCTAATCAAACCAATATTAATACAACCAATATTCTACGCTTGATTCTTGATGCAACTTATTGTGAAATATGTGGGTGCTAGGCTACGGATCCAGGGAACTAGCACTAGACACATACCTCAGGGAAGCACGGGTTGGAATCAATCGATTGGCATACGACCACGAGAAGAGTGTGTCGTGCCGATTGATTGGCCTCAATCCGGGTACGGTTTGTAATTAGTGATCGGTTACTGGCGGGTTGCGTCAATACCAGTCCGGCGCAACAGTAAGTAACCGAGTTAGTGTTATAAAGACCGAAGCCCCCACAACTTCCCTTTGAATATAGTACTTTACTATTTCATTGAGTATGATTGTGGTATTTACCGATGTTGAGACTGTGTGCACTAGCATGATCCTGGACTAGTGTTGAATACACTGAGGGTCCGGATTTGCATATTCGGGTCCTGACAGATCTTTACGTATACTTGGGAGTTGGCACATTCTACTAGGAGCCGCTACCGATTATTGGGCGAGTAGGAGTACTCGGGCCATGTCCAAGTACACATGAACCTATGGAGTCGCACACTTAAGGGGTTGGAACCGAATTCTGATAGTGATCAAAGTTGGAATATAATTCGGATGGTGATCCGAGTTCATGTGAGATTAAGATTTCGTAATAGGCCTCTAATGTAGAGCCTATTATGGGACATCTATATAAAGGGAGAGGTGGTGGATGATAAGGTGACAAAGAAAATTTTGTTAGACATATCAGGAATTCAGAACTCCTGAAACCCTAGCCACCGCTCTCCCTTCTCGTCTAATTCACACGGTCGGAAATAGTATTCTGACGTGTGGGGTTCCTCCCCGTACGTGTGGATACCTTGGAGGCGTTGCTGCAAGGTTTCAATGCTAGGATGATCTACAACCTGAGTCCATCATGAAAGGTTCGTGAAGGAGGCACAAGTCTACATCAAGCTCGGTCTCAAGGTCGAGGACTCCTTGTCAAGCCGCGCGCCCCTCACTTGCTCCTTGGTGGAATCGCTTTGCCTCTTCTCTGTGCTGGTTGACCGACTCGATGGCCTCCCGCGCAGTTCAGCTTAGCTCCTCCACCTTCTTCTTCAGCTCCTCCGCTTTCTTCTCCAGGGCCAACTTAGCCAACTCGCTCTGCAAGAGTTGCTCCTTGTAGTCCATGGCAAACTCCTCGGCCTTGCATCGCATCTCATCATCCGAAGCCTTCAGTTTGGCCAGCTTTTGCTCGAGCTCCGCTATTTTAGCGGAGGGGGTCGTGCAAGTTCTCCGCTATTTTAGTGTTTTCCTCAGGGCTGTGCATGGCCAGGGTCTTAGGAGGTACAATTGCCGCCTCGAAGTCGACCATGGTCACATTGAGCACCTGAAAGGAAGAATACGTTAGCTCTTACTTGTTGCAAAAGGAAAAGACATTAGAAAATAAGAAGCCTTACCCAGCAGAGGCGGTTGTGTAAGTTCTCCCAGACTTGCTGAAGGACCTCCTCCAACCGAAGGTCCGTGGGACCTTCCGCGACAGCCTTCGGTGGTGACAATTCGTCTTCCCCCTGAGCAGGCACTTCGCTCGGGGGAACCCTATCTTCCTCTTGACCCTAAGCATCCGTAATGCTCGGCGGTGTAAGGGACTGCTTCGGCAGGGTAGTTTTCACCAGAGCAGGGTCCTCCCGGGGATGCTCTTCCTCCAGGGCATTAGGGCCCAACTCCCGAGCAGCCTCCTTCCTCAGGGAGCTAGCGGTCCTAGCCTTCAGCCACGCTCAACTTCGGAGCTTCGAGCTACTGGCCTTCCTAGGGTGCAAGTTCCCCCAGGGTGTGAGGGGCCTCGACCATGGCACCTTCCTAGGGTGCTATTACAGATTGGAGGATTTCATCAGCCAGGCCTCCAAAATCCAAAGCTTTCCTACTAACTATTTCGCCCACGACAGCAGTGTGGGTTTAACTCGATATTCAAAAGGGAGAAAAGTGAAAAGGAAGAACAAGAAGTTACCTTCATCGAGCTTCCTGCCTTCGTCCTTGGGGTCTTTGGAATTTGCTACGGAAGCTCAGGCCGTGACTAAGAGCTTGGCCATCTCCACAATTGCTCATGCTTAAGAATCGTGGTTTTTCCTTAAAGGTTGGGTACGCGACCCACGAGTATGTTCAAGACATTAAGTTTGTGATGGGTAGTGGGAACATGGAGTTGAAGTAAGTTGCTGTTGAGGATAAAATGAATTTTGTCAATTGTTTAAGGGGCAAACTAAGATAAGGTGTTGGTGGAGAAACATTAGTCGAGATGGCAATTGATCGAAAGTGAAGTTGATTAGTGTTTTATGGAAAGTGTTGTGAGTCATGGAATTAATTAAAAGTTCGAGGTTTGTAGTATTGATCGCGATTGAGAAGGTATAGAACCTTCTAATCGATGAATTTATGTAACACCCCGGCATCTAATATGCCCTGGATGTCACCAAACATAGACTAAACAACATCTAATAACCACATCTAAAGGTAAATTACAGCAAAGGAGTACATGCAAAAACCGAAAAATTTCGACAGCATCTCCTTTGTTTTTTCATGATACGGAGCATCAACAATAATATCACAAGTTACATCATAATGGGAAGCATCTAAAGCAGCAATAACAGGCGATATAGCAACTATTTAAGTCTAGCATAATGAATTTAACCACTCCATGATCTAACACGAAGTAAATAATATGACCAAGCACATAAATAAGTCATACTCCAAGTTCTCAACGCATTAACTTATAATTACAACTACGAATGGTAAAATTGCATATAACTTAATGAGTGAAACTTTGTGAAGATGTGCCACTAAGCCCTTTTCCCGCATGTCGGTTTCATGGTACCTAAAAACAACATAAAACACAAGCGTGGGTTCATCACTCAGCAAGTATATTGCAATGGGTCATATCGAGCAATTCAAACATTATCATCACTACATAACAAACTAAACATCATGACCAAGTCATACTTCATATGCAACATCATATTCATGTCTCAACCTCATCGAGATCATTTCATCATCATCATCATGAATGCAATGCAATGCAATGCACATGTCTCCTCGACGCAAATACCGGTATTGCCGAGTGCACACCCGTCGGTGTGCACCCACGTCCCCCTTCCATCCCGTAGATGGAGGGTGCCTACTCCTCGCTTCCACTCACCGCGTGGGTGGAATCACGAGGTAGGTCTTACATCCATGGCTCTCCGGATTAGTCATAACTTTCTCACCGACCTTACCGGAATAGTTATGACGTTCTCACCGCCCCGGCCAAGTTTCATGCCATGTATGCAACATATGCCATAATCATTAACCATAAACCATTGCATAGCATCTTAACATACCCTTTTTATCATATCATGGCAAATACTAAGCATGGCAAGATAGCATAACATGGAAACAATTGCATCTAGTCAAGACAAGCAAGTAAACCACATGCTACCCATCCCAATACACTTGCCTTAACCTCGGGCGACGGATTGGCGGGATGAGGAGGGCACTCCCGGGGTCACACCACCTGCACATAGATTCCACACAATCACAACGTGCCCACAAAACAGTACGCCATTGCCCATCTACCCCGATATCGCAAACTACTCCTGAAAACGAAAAACAGAGAATCTGTCGCCCCCGGGATAGCAAACTTCAAACTATCAAAACTTTAGATCTAGGACTCCGAATCGATTAAACGAGTACATCCTCGCGTATCTTAGGAAATTTCCTAATTTTTTCTAAGTATATGGAAAAGCTGATTTGGACTCTAAAGTGGATTAATCTACAGAATACCGTGATCTGTTCCAATCTCGTCACAGTTTTGAACACGTTCGGTAAATCGAGCATAACTTTCAAACGGCTGGGCGTAATTGGACGTTATTTATACCCACTGAAAGGTATTGAAGTTACCTACAACTTCTTTAACAGGCGGCCGACCAAATTCCGACTCTAAAATCACGAAAACTCAAACCCTAGGTCGACTGCACAATCTGCCCGAAACAGAGAACGTGGCAAACTCTAGTTTTCATCTAATCTACCCAATCACAGCACCACCAATTGATCTAAAAACATGATATCAACCCTTAAAACAGTACCTAGACCAACCCCAAGGATTCCCATGGCCATACCTTCGCCCGACGAACGAAGAACCAACGGATCTCCTCCCGGTTCGCGCGATCTCCTTCCTCGCTCCAAATCCACCGGATCTCCTCGTCGCAGAGCGCTCCAATGGACGGATCTGCGGGGTGGTGAGGTGGAGAACCCCCCTATGGCAGCAAGGGTTGTGGAGAGGAGAGGAGAGGGGTGGTGGTGCAATGGGGAGGAGGTAGGAGGAGGGTGGCGCACAAGGGGGAGGTGGCGGCTGGTTTGAGGGATGAGGAGGAAGTGGGGGGCGGCTAGGGCAGGATTGGGGGTGCACAAAGGGCAGGGGGAGGCACCCAACCAGGTCCCCCACTCCCACTTGGGCCCAAACACCTTCCCACCAAAGCCCACGACCCTTTCCCTTAGGCCCAAACTTCCCCGGAAAGGCCCAAACTCCCGGAATCGGCCCGGAAACGCGATTAAACGGCATAACGTAAAGTTTTAACCTCCATTTTCACATTTTATAATGTCACATTCTCCAATTTCACCTTTTACGGTGTCCCGACATTCCGTAGTGCCACAATTTATTATAGCAAGGCAATGGTATAAGGCACCGGAGTGTGATGGAGTAAAGGCATGAGGATTGTTGGTTTATGTTGTTTATGGGTCAATTAAACTGTGGATTGACAAGATGACTTGATCGTTGTGTAATCAAAGAATAGGGATATGGAATGATTGTATGAATGGTTGAATTTGTCCTTGGCAAATTTTATCTAGGATCTGCAATTATGAAATATGACTAGTGGAGATCGTATCGAATGGTTAGAATTATTTATTGCTTGAATGAATTGGGGATATTGAATGTGTTAACTTAGGGATTGTACTAAAGGTATTTGTTGATTGCGCCAAAATAAATGTTGAAGAGATGTGTTTTAAGATTGGAATAGACCATTGTATGGATGATGGTTCATCATGGTTAGTAGACCAAAAGAAGATGTTGACACACATCTTATGTTGCATTTCACTTTGATACCCTTAAATGCTTAATTGCTCTGATACTCATCGATTCAATCGACTATTTCTCAATTGGTATCAATATATGTGTAATTTGATCCAACAAGTAGTATCAAGAGAGCGTTATTCATTTATTATGGTTACAAGTGGTATCTTTAGATACTTATGTTTTCAACTTGTGATATCATCAAGGTTATTGTTCATTCCCAAATGATATCGTTGGTCATTTGAATTCTTTCAAAGCAGTATCAATGAATTTTAAATACTTCTACAAGTGGTATTTTGATTGCCTCTTGTAGCCTCTACCTTGATAACCAAATTCTTTTTGAGTTGGTTTCTCCATCATCATTGTAAGTTCAATCGCTTAAGAACTCTCTGTGTGAGGTTCTTTATGAATTGAAATACATAAAAAGGAGAAATTCCATTTGAGCATTATTCTTTATGAAAAATTATTTATGCTCAATCTTGAAATAAGATTTTCAAGCAAAACCCTTGAGATAGATTTTAAAGTGGTATCTCATTTCTCAAGTGGTATTTGTGTTGGGTTTCTCATTTAACCCTATTAGGCAAAATTATAGATTCTACAAGAGAATAATGATGTTTATCATAAAGCTTGACAAAATGAAGTGATTTATTTGAATTAGTTTCAAATAACCCTTGTGATACCTACCTTTGCACTTTGAGCTTAAATTCTTTCAATTGGTATCCAAACTCAAAATATGACCTCCTTTTAAGTGTTTATTCTTTTTGGCCATATTTTAAAAAAAATTGCCAAAACTTGTTCGCTTTGCCTTGCATTTGGTATCAAGCCATCATTTGGCATCTTGTCTTTTAAGGGGAGAAGCTTCAAATGATTGTGCTATTAAAAAACCCTTTTGCATTATTGCATTGTTTTTTATCCAAATAGAATATAATAGAGTGAATTAGTGGATTTGTCATCAATCACCAAAAAGGGGGAGATTGTAAGTTCAACCTCCGTTGGTTTTGATGATTGGTTTATGATTAATGCTTAATCATTGTTTATGATAAATCCAATCTTTAATGAGACTAACATATTTGTTGAGCTCATGTTTAGTAGCCTCATATTTGGATGGAAAATGGAAAACCCAAGGTATGCATTGTATCAATATTTACTATTTTAATGCATACTTAGGATTTAAGTTGAAGTACGAATTTCTCCACTGCTTTAACCAAAAAATTGTGTATCATGTTCTCCAATCCATATATTACATGGATGCACACGTTTAGGGGGAGTTCACACTCTAACTTAATGTTTCATTGTATTGATTTATATCTCATTACCACATATAAAGGATCAAGACATTGAAACTAAATCTTTGAGTATATATTTAACACGCCTAGTTGTAGTATACTCATGGTATCGTAGGATATGCTCCAAAGAAATAAAATTGAATATGTGCATTTTGGTTCAAAGTCAACTATATGTATGCACATATACTTGTGGAGTTTATTCTATAGTTGATGGTTTAGAGTAATGGTCATTTCCATACATTCCACATATTATGGATCATTACTTTCCATCAACATGAGTATATGAAAAATCGTGTAGTTATTATATACTCATATCAATTTAAATGAACATTTAAATTGAGGTCGTTTATCTCTTAATCATCAAAGAATGTTCATCATGTGTTGATGGTGTTCTTGTGATCGATTAAGGATAATCGATAGTTCTTGAGTATAACGAAGCATTAGTTACATCAATATACTTAAGACACAAATACAATTATTCATTAAATTGATTTAGGTTGTGCTCAATCATTATGGAGGCATCCATTATGTGTTAATGGAGTGCAATAGATGATTGTGGCAATCATGTGTGTTGGACTAACGCTTTCAAATGAGTTGTGAAAGTAGGATTTAATCCAAGTGGTTGAGATGATGAAGAAACGGGACACGAACGACATCATGAAGTGATGAACGTCAAGAGGAGATCCCGATGAGAAGAAAAGAAAAGAAGGTTCATCAAGAGGAGATGAACAAGATGTTGTGTGAGCCGGGTGATGATCCGGTAAAAGAGAAGTAGAGCTGGGTGACGATCTTGAAGAGAAGATGATCGTAAATCATGAGGACTTCAAGAGAGAGCAAAGTGACAATCCCGGAGAAATGAGGTATGATTGAAGATTATAAAGATCCCAAAGGGGATTGATCGCGTGCGGCGTCAAAGGTAACTAGATAGAGTGTCTAGTTATAGGCGTGCCGTACTATTAAGAGGGATGCAATGTGGATGATTTAGAAGTGTCTCTGTGCTCAAGTGTTATCTATCCTTAAATAGATGAGAGACACAATACACATCACGTACACCGGGAATGTTTGTCTTTTTGTCTAGATCGGATGTTCTGATCAGTGTATCGGCTGTTCCGATCCATCGGTAAGTCCGGTGGTATGATGGTGAGAGTCTAGGACCTCTCTGTGTTGATCGGAAGTTTCGATCAGGGGATCGGAAGGTCCAATCCATCGGAAAGTCCGAGGGTAAGTTGTCTAAGTCTCAGGTGCTCCTCTGTGAGGATCGGAAGTTCCGATCGGTGTGATCGGATAGTCCGATCAAGACTTAGAAACTTTTCGAGCTGGTTCTAGTAAGAGTTCCTCTCTGTGAGGATCGGATGTTCCGATCTTTGGATCGGATGTTCCGATGAGGACTTGGATGATTCTCCTAGAGTTCTCTATTTTGAGTACTTTCTGGGCAGATCGGATGTTTCGATCTAGACTTAGAAACTTTTTGAAAGGTTTATGCAAAGGTGCCTCTTTGCCCAGATCGGAAGTTCCGATGCAAGTTCCGATCCATAGGAAGGTCCGATCTTAGTTCCGATGTGTATATTGGATTGAGTTTGTTCTGGAGTTTTTGCCTGATCGGAAGTTCCGATGTTGGGATCGGAAGTTCCGATGTGAGTAAAACGGCTAGTTTTCTTGCTCCAACGGCTAGTTTTTGGGTGTGGGGTATAAATACCCCCTTTGGCCGGTTGGGAGATGTTGTTGAGGATATTGTTGAAGGGCTAAACAAGAGGTTGAGCTAGTTGAGTAGAGAGAATACCTTATGATGCATTTGTTGCTTCTTGGTCATCTCGTTAGCTAGAGAGAGCTCTAATCACATGTGTTGTAATTAGGAGTGAATTGAGTATCCACCTTGGCTCCTTCCCTTTGATCTTAGTGATCCCTCTTTGAGTGAGGTGTGGGAAGTGAGAGTTAGTGCTAAGAGTGAGATAGATTGAGATACATTTTGAGCACTAGAGTTCATGTCCTAGGTCATCCATTCGTTGGATTCGTTACTCTTGGAGTTTGAGGACTCCTAGACGGCTAGGCGTCGCTCAGGAGCAACCAAAGTGTGTGGTGTGCCGTGAGAAGTTTGTTGAAGGTCCGATTTCGCCTCCGAAAGGGAAGAAATCAAGAAGTGGAGCCATATCTCAAGTGTGACCGAGATTGGCGAGTAATAGGGTTGCAAAAGACCCGGCTAAAGTGTGACCGAGCCTCCTCAACGAAGACGTAGGAACCTCCGTGGAGGAAGTCCGAACTTCGGTAAACAAATCATCGTGTCAATCCTTTACTTTTGCTTATTGTTTTACTTTGCTATCTTGTATTGGATTGATCTATCTAGGGTTGATTATTTCTCTAGCTAGCTTTACTTCAAGTTGTTGATACTTGCTTGTGCTAGCTTTGAGTAGAAATCATTTTGTGTTTAAGCGTAATTCGTTTTGCAATTCACTAGACTCTGAACTAATCGGACATTCCAATAGTCAATCAGAAGTTCTGATTAGTATCGGAAGTTCCGATCCCTAATCGAAAGTTCCGATCTATTTTCTGCTACATTGAACTAGAGAATTTTAAATCGTCTATTCACCCACCTCTAGGCATCCATCCTCGATCCTTCAGTATATGATCTTCTTGTGGTCATTTAGAGCACAAGAACTCCAAATTTGGTTTAGCCAATTAGGAGATATGCTAATTTGAGTGTAGACTGTCTGCAATTGGAGTTAATGCAAATGATCTATGTTCATTGCAAATCTGGGATTGTTGAAGAAGTTCCAAATGGAATGGCTTTGTGATAACTGAAGATTACCCTCTTGTGGTCATTTAGAGCCCAAGAACTCGAATTTTGGCTTGCCCAATTGGAAGTTGTGTGCAATTGCGCACTTGCTGTCCAGAATTGCAGTTGTGGGGTGTTGGGGCTGTTTTGGGGTTATGAGTAGGGGTGTTGTTTGTTGTTGTTGTGAACTTGTACCCTGTGAAAATGAGTACGCAAATGTTATTTTCAGGTGGAGTAGCTTTGGGAGTGGCTTCATCTTCCCGCCATCCCACTCCTTGTGGTTAAAGGCAAGTGTAGTGAGTCGAATATTGTGTGATAATTATATGATTGCTCATTGTTGTGAGTTAACCATTTTATAGAGATTAAGTATGTGTTGCCATGGTTTTTAATTATGATATTGATTAGGCTAGTATGAATGATCATATATGGATATGAGAATTAGTTAATGCTTTTGTATTTGGTTATGGTATGCACGTGTATCACTAGTATGATTGCTAGGATGTCAATTCCTTGCTAAATCTTTATGAATTTTTATCGATGAGTATGTTGTGAAGATGAAAATGATAAAGTGATGACTGTGAGTAAATGATATTGTGCATGAGTATTTATGTTCATATTGGTGGAAATATGGATGTTGGAACACAGTGCATTTTGTGATTTATTCATGTTAAATTGCATATGTGCATTCATAATGGAAGAGGCGACCCATTCTGATGCGGGCCTCTGTGTTCACACGTAGTAAACACGAAAGTCCTACCTCGTAGTCCCATTATCGAGGTGAATGGGAGCGAAATAGTAAGAGTAGGCCCCTCCATGGGATGGAAGGGCATGAGAGGGTGCACACCGACAGGTATGCACTCGGCAATACCGGTATGAGCTAAAGAAAGATGCATTCATGAGCATGCATGTTGCCTTGCATCACTAATGCTGATTATTGTCTTAATCGTGATGTGTGGTTTCGGGATAGTCGCGGACTCCTCCAAAGAGGTTTAATGAGGTATGTGTTTGATATAAGCAATGAGGTAAAGGAGGTTTTCTGTGAATGGGTAAATGACTTGTGTATGTATGCTTAATACCTGCTTATTGTCTTGTTCTCTTATCGCATTACACTTTGCTGACTGATGAACTCATGCTTATGCTTTGTTGTTTTTATTTTTAGGTTCCTCTATAGCGACATTTTGGGAGATGGGCTAGCACTTCACTCACAATGGCTTAATCTAGTTAAAATAGTTGAATCACCCCACTTTGGAAGTGGTGCTAGGTTTAAAAGAATTTGATTTTTGAATAGGTAGCTTGTAAGTAGTTGGTGGTACGTTGGTTTACTTCCTTGGTTTGTGGAGTTGATACTTGTAGTTCCTCTTTAATTGCACCATGGTTATCTTTGAATATTGTTGCTCTTCCATGTTATTATGCTTAGTTGTATGTGCTTAGTTGGTCATGATGGTTAATTGATACCATAACCCCATGTATGTGCTTAGTTGGTCATGATGGTTAATTGATACCATGACATGTTGTTGTTATTAGATTGAATATTGTCTTTTGCCTGCTGAGTGGATGTCCAAGTTTTAGGGAAGGTGCTACCGAAATTTTTAGTAAGTTCGGCAACCTACTAGCATGATTAGCTTGTTTTCCTTTTTATTCTCTAGTGTCTTGTGATGGTTGTTGCTTAAGGGTGTCTCGATTTCGAAAACTTACCTGAGTCAGCCTATCGACTGAGGTCTTGCCACCCTATGATCTCCAAGAAGGGTGCTCCCTCCTCCTCAGTGGTGTCACCCGGTTCCTGAGGAAGTCTCGAGAGATGTCCTAACCAGTGAGCCCCATGTTGGTAAGCTCGCGGATCGTCATCAGCACACGCTGCTCCTCGGCTTGCACGGGGGGGGGGGGGGGGTTCTCGACGTCCGAAGTCGCCGCTCCGGTGTAGCGGTGGGTGCTTCCCTCCGCCCACTTCAGGTAAAACCAATGCTCGGCCCAGCCAGACACCGAGTCCTTGAGCGAGAAGCTTGGGTACTCGTAGGGTCGATTGGACCGGAGGTGGAAATAGATGCAACCGACGGGAGAGGTCCCACCGGTGCAGAACAAGCAGTAGAAATGAAAAAAAGGCTTGCCGTGGGCACAACGCCCACGTATCCCTCGCAAAGGTGTGAGAAGATCGCCAAGATGAGGATGGAGTTGGGGTTGAGGTTGGAAATTTCACACTCGCACTGGGCAAGTACGGATTCAAGAAACTCACTTTCGGGCATCCGTAGCCCATTGACAGAGTAGAGCTCGCAGGAGACGATCTCTCCCTCCTGCGGCTCTGGGGCCTCCTCATCACCGAGAGCCCGCCATGACTCCTCATCGAGGTAGCCGAGCTCCATGAGCACGCGGAGCCTCTCCTTGCTCATCTTGCTCGCTCCAAACTTCTCCATGGATGAGGTGGAAGAAGAAGACGCGAGTACAAAAAGCACGGGACTTCAAAGATTTCTTGAGTGTTAGATGCGGAATGTAGGTGAAGGGTTCCTCACCACCGCTTAAATACAAGACTTTGGAATTCCTAAAGAATCAAAGGTAAAATGCAGATGAAAACTTTCCCACCACCCGACTCGAGAGGCCCTAAAGGCTTAGGCGCAGATGAAGATTTTCTCGCCACTTAGTAGCCGACGTGTGGACACAACTTCCGAACCTGTTCAATAATGGCACGGTTCCCGAAAAACTATCCGTACCACTAACGCGAGGCTTCTCAGAGAACGAATCGGGATGACCTATATTCTCTTACCTGATCTTCCCTTGGTTGGAAGCCGAGTTGGACGCTCGGTTTCCCCCAACCATGCTCGTCTATGAGCAAGGCAAGGTTGGATTCTGATGTAGTGCTTCGCTGCAAGATTCCAATCCCTCCATTGAGTCTGTAGGCTCAGGAGGAAGGTCCCATCAAGTAGTTTTCCACTTGAGCCTCGGGGGCTAGCTGTCAGGGATTACATAATGCCCATGAGTATGTTATACCCCGACAGCCAATTTCGGCCGACCATGCCTACCCTTGGATGATGTTCCCAAGGAAGACCCTTGAATGATCTAGCTGGCTGGTCCGCCCGATCTGACTAGGCTCAGTACTTGGCCATGAGTACCCATGCTTGGCCACGAGCAACTATGCTCGGCCCAGGCTCGCCCACGAACATGAGAGCTCGGAAACACTAGGCAGAGCTGGGAAACTCCTCGAGTATGGTCGGAAGGTCGTGTTCGGCCCATAATGTTCAAGTAGCAATAATTACACCATGATCTGGGGCCGTTACGCCCACGACGGGAATGTGGCAAGAATCAAGGCTTCAGTTGTAGCGACAGTTAATGCAATCAAATGCGCATTATTCGGTTGCAGTTATGATAGATATTCTGTAAGCTATAAATACCCCCAGACAAATTGATAAGGGGACGGTCATGCAAGAATACAGGGATGCACGTGAACACATCCTTGACAACCAGTAAGCAAGATACACACACATTCTGTACGAGTTCCACAGCAATAGTGAAAACCACTAGAGTAGGGTTATTATCTCCGTAGTGAGAGGCTAAAACCAGTATAAACCCCTTTGTCCACTTTCTAAGTATCCTATTCCCTCACGAGCATTCTTGAGATGCAAACCCTTCGTCGGAAAAGGGGTTCGTGTTGATCCCTCATTCAACAAGTAAGCTCGGCGGGGACCCATTTCCCAATCATCGACAATTATATCCTGCATCGTCCAAAGGACACAATTTTATATTAGCCATGACCGATTATTTTTCCAAATGGGTCAAGGCTATCCCTTTGAAAAAAGGTTACTAGTGTTGAGGCAATAACATTTGTGCAAAAGCATATTATCTATCGGTTTGGAATCCCTCAAACAATAATGAACGATCAAGTTATTGTGTTCATGTCTGAAGCATTTCATGATTTTACTAAAAGTTTTGGAATCAGGCTATTAAATTCATCACCTTACTATGCACAAGGCAAATGGACAAGCTAAATCATTGAATAAAACTTTGATCAAGCTGATATAGAAGAAAATTGATGACAAACCTACGAGTTGGCATTTGACATTGACCGATGCATTGTGGTCATATCGGATTACTTGTCATGGAGCTACCAAAGTGTCACCCTATCAGCTTGTGTATGGGCAAGAAGCAGTATTGCCGATAGAGATCGTTATAAGTTCGCTGAAAATTAGTAAACATGACGAGTTATTAGCTCATGACTATAAAGATTTGTTGGTCAATAATTTAGACGACTTGGCTGAGCTGAGATTGTGGATGATAGAAAGAATCGAGAAAAATAAAGCCAAAGTTGTGAGAGGTTACAACAAAAAAGGTTGTGCCTAAGTCATTTAATGAAGCCGATTTGGTGTTGAAAACGATTTTGCCCATCGGTTCAAAGGATAGTCAATACGGGAAGTAGTCTCTTATATTTTAGAGACATTGGATGGAGTGTTGTTTACCAAGGCAATTAATGGGAAGTATTTGAAAAAAATATTACCCAAGTGTGTGGATTGGGTCATAATCGGCTAAAAGGTTTCCAAAGGTTGACTCATTGTAGTCATGAGGGATGTGTTTGGCCGATTAGGACTAGAACCAAATTAACTCGTTGCAATTAATTCTGGTTTTATGGCCGATGAAGTACATCATCCTTAGGAAAAAAATCATGAATTTGAAACAACTGAACAACTGAATCAGTTGGACAACCAACTCATAACTTAAACATTTAGCATTCAACAAAAGTTTGATACAATGTTGGCAACTAGCAGCATTCAAATTCATTACATTCAAGGATTGATTCCCAATCCTGATAACATAACGAGTGCACTAGCAAGGATTTTGTCAATCTCATCAATGACTTTGTGATCCTCATCGGCAGTACCAGGGATTGGGGTGACCTTGGCCGATTAAGCGTGGACGGCGGCGATGCCCTCAACCAGAGCGACCTCCTGCTCCATGATGGAAGATGCAAAACTTGACATTTGAGGAGCTGTGTCGGCCAGTTGCTGGTTGACCTTAGCTAGCTCTGCCTCCAACGATTTCAAAGCTAATACATCTCCTTCGTTTCCTTGAAATCCTTGTTGTCCTTGTCAAATTTGGTCTTCATTGCTTTTGTATTAGATATCAGCTGGCCCAAAAGTTTTTTATCTTCTTTTTGGCCGATTTGATGCTGAAGCCAGTCTTGCGCCTCATCAACTGCCTGCTTCTTGTCATCAAGGAAGCATGTTTCGAGTAAGGCGACAGCGGCATGCTCTGTCAGATCTGGCTTCATAGCGTTAAATGCATCTCAAATCGGCTGGGAATCCTACAGAAGATCGGCCTTTGGGATGAGTAGCACCATGTAGAGGTGCTTGAGTCTCTATATATCTCCAGGATGTGCTATCACTTGGCTTGACACACTTTCAGCCTCCTTCAAGATTGTATCTATGATCATTGGCTGGAGCTCTTCTTCTTCTCCAGAGCTCTCAAGATCAGACATGTCAAAGCCGAGCATATCGTGAACTGACGATGCTGGTTTGATTATGGCTTTTGAGGATGCTGGCACTGGCGGCGTCGGCTGAGAGGCTGGTGGGGAAGTCGCTAGCCATGCCCTCTGGTAGGCTAATATTGACTGGTGGTGAAAATATGGGCGGTGAAGGTATGTGCTGCAGTCAGAGAAAAATTAATTAGCCGATAGAGTTATTTTGAGGTTTGAGAAATGTAAAGTCAGAATACTTACCCTACCTACCATGAAAGTTTTCGGCAAGCTCTCAGCTGATTCCTCTTGGACAGAGGACTTCTTCCTCTAGGCCGTTTTCTTGTAAATTCGGCTATTTCTTTTTTCTGCAAAAAAAGCTGATTAAGCATATGTGGACTTGCATTAAGGGGAAGGATTATGCAAAGGAACTTACTAGGCTGCTGGTGCTGTTTTCCAAGTCCAACAAGGAAGGAACCTGTATTCCCAAAGTGCCAGAAGAAGTACTCAATAAGCAGATAGTGCGCTACTTTTTGGGCTGAGTACTACCCGATTGTTCTGCTGGCCTCTTTCGCGCTGCTTTAGTCTGCAAGGAGTAAGCACGCAAGAAGAGCCAATTCATTTGATAAAGAGAAGGATTTATTGGTTAAGTACCTCGCTGGTTATATATACAAAGGTTGAGTTAGTGTCCGATGAACTAGAACTGCTCAGGGTAGTTGTAGTTATCGGCTTGGACTGTACATTTCGAAAAAATTTGGCTATAATTGACGATGTTGGCCGGTCTGCTGGGAAATGGTGGAAGAAATAGCCGACCACTATGTTTTGAAGCCATTTGCTCTAACACTAAGAAGGGTGAAGTGTGGGAGTTCTCGGAGGAGAAGATTGTCAGCAAGGTGAAGAAATATATCAGCTGAAGAAGTGCAATGTAGCCGTTCATGAGGCTATAGCCGATCAAGAAGAATAAATTTGGGGATTATTTGTCCAAACCCTTGTTGTAGAGCATAGATACAAGGGTGATAAAATTCATAAGAGGGTTGAAAAGTACGGCTCCTGGTGTGTAAGCCGACTGGGAGAATACAATGGGATAGAAAATACTTGAAGAATTCAAGGATTTTTTCAAGCATGTCCTCACTATCGGCTGTCAGTAGAAAAAAGGAAGGACAAGGATAATTAGTAGCTTCCCTATAACAAAATTAGTCAATATGGGAAAGAAAATGGACGTCAAGGTGATAAAAAAATGAAAGGTAACTCCTAGCTTTGGTTAGGGTTAGCTTGAATCCGCTACTAGATAGGAGAAATAGCCTCTCCCCAAAGGATCGACTGTTTCAGAACTCTACTGGTGGATCCTCAGGGGTTTCCTCATGGGGAAATGGGGTCATTTTTGACATGTCGATCTGCAGAGATCAGCTAAAAACGCAAGAGAGAAACACTTGAATGAATCACAAAAGCCCACCAATGTTTCATATTGTAAAAGACCACATGGTTGTGTAAAACCAACACCTAATTTCATGCATTATTTGGTAAACTGCTCCTAAGAATAGTTTACCTAATGAAAGCCAATGCCCCCATGAGTTGTTCAGCTATTATTTGGTAGGTTTGGGTTGGGCCGACCGAAGTTCCTCAGAAGAGGAATCGGTCAAGCCACACACTAAGAAAGGCAATGTGTTTCTTATCAGACATGGGTCCGACTCCTATGTTGTTCTCTAAATATCTACCCTAACCTTCACCCTTAGCTGATATTAACTTG
This sequence comes from Rhipidocladum racemiflorum, assembly GCA_036346355.1. Classification (NCBI taxonomy): domain Eukaryota; kingdom Viridiplantae; phylum Streptophyta; class Magnoliopsida; order Poales; family Poaceae; genus Rhipidocladum; species Rhipidocladum racemiflorum. The sequence goes on from CM070570.1 coordinate 64,042,948, forward strand.
AACTTAGGCTGTGCGCTGAAAACCGATAGCTGGTCGCTATCTGGTCTTAGGCAGTAAAGATGGGTGACGTCAAGAAGAGTTGGACCGATAGGTCCGATTTTGAAGAGAAAGGCGTTGAAGGTATCAGACCAGAAATAACAAGACATGGGTATTAGAGGTTCATTGGGTGAAGAATTGGCTAGAGAAAGAGGAAGTCATTCGTCTATTCCCATCTGTTACCAGACTGCTAGTTTTTGGGCCACTACCCGATGGTACCAGCTGCACCATCCAGCTAACGCGGTCAGCCAAGCCCTAAAGCTTTTATTCCACCTGTCCAAGTTGAACACTAGGGCATTTAGAGGAAGCCTAGGGATTTCCTGATCTATTATAGTCAATGGGTTTGAGCTACCCATTGGACTTAGATAATATCTAGAATCAGTATGAGGGACAGGAAAGAATACCTGGTTGGGATCCATTTAGCTCCGTTAAGTCAATGGAAAGAAGGCCTACGAGAGGATGAAAGCCGACGAAGAACAGAATGCTGAGGAATTATATAAGCCAATGGAAACTAAAAAGCCGTTTGAGAGGAAAGGGATAGTAAGTGCGAGTGAAAAAGACAAGGGATGGGCCCCGTATTTATAAGGGGTAAACACGGTGGCAAAAGTGGGTAATTTTTTATGACTTCTACTGTAATTAATGCTTGGGAGATGTGCGGTGGTGCGGTTACGCGGGAAGTTTTATCGTGCATGACACAAAAACTGCTGGAAGTTGAAATGCTTAGGTTCAAGTCGAACACCTCTCGAAAATTTCCATAGTTACATTAAAATCTTTTTTGCGCCCAATTTTTCCTGAAAAAGCCCCAGCAATTCCCAAGTTACATTCAAATCCTTTAAAAAAATCTCTAAAAAACAAAATCACACGTGTTGCTTCTGTTCAGCATGTGACGAGTGGACTGCGCTACGCCACGCTTTCTAGTAATTCATAAAGCCTCATCGAATTATTTTTTCAACTAATATTTTTTTAAAAAAATTACAGAAATAATTGGCCGAATAAAAAAATCGCAAAAATACCCACCTATTGTCACTTGAATTGGCGACAATCTCTGTCGCCATTTTAATTGGCGACAGCGAGCTGCAACCATTAGCGATAACCCTCTTTAATTGTCCATTTGAATTAGCAACATGTCTCTGTCGCCAATTCAAATGGCGACAGGCATGCAGATTTGTAACTTTTCGATTTCGCATATTATTTCTATAAATTATTTTTAAAAATATATTACTTTAAGAAAAATTCAAGCCTCATCTCCTCGGACGCTTAGGGAGAATAGAAGCCAGTCGCACCGACACACACGAGTGACCAAGCCAAAGTTGCCCAGTTGTGCGGTGTCCTGGTTGCCGGGCGCGTGTGTCGCAAGGGACTGGGAGTCTGGGAGCATCCGGGGTAGACAAGCGAGAGCGTGGGCGTCCATGTTCAGGGCTCCACCGTAGGGGCCTAGGGAGTAAGACCATCTCCAACCGTGTCCCTTCCCCTCTCCTTTTCCCTCCGCGAAGGGATTCCCATTCCCTTCAGCGCTCCAACGAATTCCCTTTAGCATTCCCTTCGTGAAGGGATTCTCTCTCCCATTCCCTCTAGCAAGGGATTCTCTCTCCTTTCCCTATACAATTCCCTTTAAAGGGAATCTGTTGGAGATGAGGGCAAATAAAGGGAATGGGAATGAGGAAAGGGAACAGGGAAGGGAATGAAATAAAGGGAATATGGTTGGAGATGGTCTAATGTTGCTGGTTTTGAATTCATCTAACGCAAAGCATCGATTAATTGTATGATAGGACAACTCATGCCACCGGATTGATGAAACGTCCATGTTCATGGTTCCACCGTCGAGACCCAGGGAGTAATGTTGCTGGTTGTGAATCCATCTTATGCAAAGCATCTATTAATTGCCCATTTTTTTCGAGAATACCCCTTGAAAATTTTCACAATTAAATTAAAATTATTTTTGCACTCAATTTTTCTTGATAAAGCCCCCACAATTCCAAAGTTACATTCAAATCCCTTTTAAAAAAATTTTAAAAATAAAATCACACTTGTTGTTTCTGTTAGGCATGTGACGAGGCATGGCCTGCACTGCGCCACGATTTCTAGTAAAGCCTCGTCTCCTCGGAGGCTGAGGCAGAATAGAGGCTAGCCGCACTGACATACACGAGTGACCAAGCCAGAGTTGCCGGGCGCGTGTGGCGTGAGGGGCTGGGAGTGACCAGAGTAGACAGGCGAGAGTGTGGGCGTCCATGTTCAGGGCTCCGCCGTAGGGGCCTAGGGAGTAATGTTACTGGTTTTGAATCCATCTAACACAAAGCATCAATTAATTGTTATTCATTTGAATTTAATTCGCGACTTAGCGACTAGATTAATTAGCGACTTAGCAATTTAGCGATTTAGCGACTTAGCGATTTAGTGACTTAGTGATTAGATTAATTAGCAACTTAATGACTTAGCGATTAGATTAATTAGCGACTTAATGACTTAGCGATTAGATTAATTAGCGACTTATAGCGACGTTGTGACTTAGCGATTAGATGAATTAGCGACGTAGTGACTTAGCGATTAGCGACATAGCCACTTGTAGTTAGATAGACAACTAGCAGTTATTTTTTTAGACACATGATTTAACGAAAAGATTAATTAGTTTGCAGATTAGTTAATCGACCGGGTGGATGATGAGCTGGTGCGGTTAGCAATCGACTACTTTGAGATTTCTGAGAGAAATTTCCGACCAGCAAAGGGTAGCATGCCGGGGACAGAACTATGATGGACCATCATTTCAAGGGCACGTCTAAATACCACAATAGCTACACATGAAGATTAGCTATCAGGAACCAAGTGTACATTGCCAGACAAAAGAGTAAGACCAACTCTTTTAGTGAATATAAGGCATAACGGCCGAGTTTTTACAAAGGCCACGGAAACACCGAATAGAGTTTACATTACAAAAGAACCACCACAGGTAAGGCCTGAGCAAAGACTAAGACATAAAACCAAACCAAATCGCCATCTACAAACTCATGGTAGGCTCCTGCTTCTTGGAACTCTGCTGGTTTGAGGAAGCAAGAATGAGTACACAACAGTACTCAACAAGTCGCACCGAAATACTGAATACTAAATGCAATGGGTAATCTCAAGGAGGGTACAAGGTTTAACTATGTGGATGTGGTTTTATTTCCATGTCCTAATTACATTTGAAACACAAACCATACAATAATAGCTGGGCGGAGGGGTTTCACAAGTTAACCAATTACGCTAGATTAACCAATTCGAAAGGCTACTTGAACGAGATTTCGGGAGTCACCGCAATTCAAACTTAGCTTCATTAATCGGAAGCACGGTGTATCTGAATACCATTGACATTTCACTCTACAGAGCTGCTCATCTATACCTACAAGATATGTATGACTGTTAATGCCACCAGATTACATGCAACTTAAATGCATGTGGCCGGGCCAAGATGATCATAGCCTTTTGTTGAACTTCCCCAAGATAGCCCCTACCCGGTAAGTTCGAGGACCCAAAGTTCACCAAACCCACTGGCCAAGGCGTCAGTCTGCTAATGTGTGGGTACCTACCGTTTTGAGAATCGGCAAACAACAACATCCTGCACAATGCTGCCCATTTCCGTTCCACCCCGGGCATTACGCAATCCATTCTAACCAAGAGAATGGTAACTACTTCTAGAAGGTATTCCAAGGGGAGGAACAATGTACTGAGCCATGTTAGGAAACAGTTCAACTGAACTGACTAGCCCCAACTTGTGGTTCAGAGAGAACTTAAGTTATTTACTTTGCTCAAGGGGTTTATCCTTATTTGCCAAACACCAAGCCATAAAACCAACCAGAACCAAAGCTGGTACCTGCTCGCACCAGCCACCAAACCAACCATGGCTTCTGTCATCGGTTGGGGATTGGACTAGCATCCACCTCGTGGGTACCCCAATACTATCCCCCTTACCGTGGCAACAACTTTTCCAAGATAGCGAGCCGAAAATCGAAGTTTTAACGACTTAAGAGTGGAACAATAATTAATAACTATAGAAAAATCCATAAAGTAATTTAAGGTTATGCAAGGTTAATAGAGCTCAATGTTAAAGAGGGTTAATCAATTGTTCGGTTATAATTAAGCATCAAGTCATTCTAAAATTACTGCTTTGATATTTGAAATTTCAATAAAAATAATGCATTAAAAAGAATTATCACTATATTACTGACAAACTTGGGTTCAACATGTTCAAGGGTGTGCGGCTTGCCTTGCTGGGCTAGGGATCATCTAGGTCGTAGAAGCTGAAGTCAAGCTCGGCTCCGGATTGGTCCTACTCCTGCTCCTGGTACTGTTGTTGCTCCGGGAACTGCTTGACGATCGGATCTAGCGCAAAGAACGAAAAAACAATAAATAACAGAAAAAAAACAACAGAAAAGAAAAAAACAGAAAGGAGAAACGAAAATTGGGTTGGAGAGAGCCGAAGGGTAGTTTGGTCATTTTGGGAATTTTGGAAACTTTATTTGGTAGAGCGGAGGTCATTTTTGGACTCAATGGCTCGAATGGCGTAAGAATATGTATGTTTGGGATATTTGGGGCTTTTCTGGAAATTTTGGATTTTTTTGTGATTCTCTGGAATTTTTGGATTAGTTAAATCCGAAAAAGGAAAAGAAAAAGAAGAAAAAAAACAAATCAGACGGGCCACACTGGGCCAGGCCATGTTCGGCCCAAAATGGCACGACAGAGGCACGGCGTCTTGTGTGGTAGTGTCTTGGTCAGTAGTGGGGCGCACGAGGGAGGCGGCAAGGATTTGGTTAGGCGGGAGGGCAAGCGTAGACGGCAACGCGAGCGAGTTCGGCGACGGTGAGACAGGAAAGGAGAAGAAAGGGGGCGTGGGGTGGGGGAGCTCACCGCCGATGAGGGGAGAGGGGCGAGGGAAACTAAGGGGTTAGGGGGGTTTATAACGGCTAGGCGGAGGAGAGAGGCGAGTTCGGGGTGGTCGGACCTAGCGGCGAGGCGAGCAGCATGCAGCGTGAGGGTGGTAGCTGCGGCGGGAGACGCGGTGCTCGGCGTGGGTGAGCGCGTGGTCGGGGCACATGTGCGGCACAGGAGGTGTGAGGAGGCGGCGCCAGAGGCGGGGGAGGAGGCTGTCGAGCGATTGGGTTGGACCGGGGCCAACTGGGACAAGGCAGGTCGGCGGGAGCTGGCCGGAAGGTGGCCCAAAAGGAGAAACGGCCCAAAGCAAAACAAATCAAATACAAAATTAAAACAAAATCCAAATAGAACCAAATAAATTCATTTTGAATTTTTGGGGTCATTTCAAGAACTAAGTGTGATCAGCTGGCTGGGCATGTCCACGTACGACACCGATTTTGGGTGGGGGAATGTAAGCCCAAACTAAAAAGGAAAAAACTTGAAATTTATCTTGAAATGAATTTGCTTTGTCTATTGAATCTCTGGGATTTTGCCATTGGAATAAAAGCCTCAAATAGTCAAAGAGGAGAAAATCAATTTTAAATATCTAAAAATTTAACAAACTCCATACTTGTGAGCACTCTCAATTAAATATTCAACTTAATTATCATCACTTAATATATATACCAATCACTCACATTATGCACACACACACACACACAGATATATATATATATATATATATATATATATATATATATATATATATATATATATATATATATATATATCCAGGTATTCATAAGCACAAATTTCACACCCACATAATTCAATCATTCAACCAAATCATCACAATTCAACATGATTAAGTTCAAATTTTCCATTTCTTAGAAACACAGAAGTTCTAGTAAAAAGAACACATCCATTATGGTCAAAAGAAAAGGACAAGTCTATTTGGTATGGTGCAAATATCATATATTACATTACTATCATCGGATCTCTTACAACACTAATTACAACCCTTAAAGCTTACAAAGGTTTTGCACTACTAATCACACCTTTACCAACCGACCTTCGTAACCGGCCGGCTGTGCACAGCCCAGTTCACCAGCTGCCACACCCATATCCCTCCACCCATCCCTTGAAGCCAGGTGGAAGCCACCTTTCTACATACACACCACCTGCCCCTGCCTACCATAGCACCTTCCCCCATCCTTTCACCCTGCATAGCCATGGTTCCACAACCAAAGTCGGTTCACATCAGTATAAAGGCAACTCCCAGCATTTACGACCCCACCATCACTTCCTAGGACAGTAGCTGTCCTTCCCCATTATCCTACGCTGTTGATAGGAGGAGAAGCCAAGAAGGAGGAGAGAAAGGACAAGCCCTATCACTTTCCTTTCTCCTGCCGGCTCCTCTCCATCCTTTTACTGCAGTGAAGGTGCTATTCATTAGTTGATGCTTTTTTTTCCTTTTCCATTCAAAAAAGAACAATGCTAATCGTTTATGTTAATGAAAAAGCACATATCAACACTACAGTAAACTAAGCCTCATCTATGAATCAGATATGCACATGAACTCAAATAACCTAGTTATATGCCTTGGTATTCTTTTCTTATAAAGGGATTCAATAACAAATGAGCAAGCATGCATCTAGATTAAACAACCAGAACAAATCCATGTTAAAGCATTACCACAGATGTCACACTTCACAACCAGGTCATATCAAGCAGCAAGATCAGAAGGGTGAAGGCATAGTAAATTACTAATGTGACATTAAGCTTTGATCCATCAAGTAAATGCCAGCAACACAAACAATCTTACCACGCACTAACATGAGCAAAAGCATATAGACCAACAAGATCAACCTCATCCTTAGATTCTATGTCAGTTCATTAATGATATACCTGCAATCCATTTGTTGCGATTGTCTTTCCATTTATAAATTCTTAAGGGAGATAATGCAACAACAGATTCGCTGTCAATTTTAACAATGATAGTCATACATTACTTCTATGGTAAATAACATTTCAGTTATGAAGTCCTAACAAGGAGCTCAGCCCTGAATCTTGACACAAACGCATATGAGGGAAATCAAAATGAGCAAACCCAAACTACCTTAGTTCACAAGCAAGGGTAGTATAAATAAATAGGTATGGTTAATCATTATGCTCAGAAGAATAAAAGGGGTACGGTTGAGCATAAGCACAAAAATACTCCACTTAATCTAGGATACGCAGACTAGATAGAATAGCCATGGTCTAGACAACCTTAACACCTTTCTTGTGCCTAAGTGCGAATATGAAAAACCCCAGACAAATACACTACCCTCTGTTTCAATGTTACCAGATAAGATCTTTAGAAACAATTCCCCTCACCAGCTAACTCATGCATCTATTAATCACAATAGTCAAGATCTAGATTTAAAGCACACATACACACTTATCCACTAGAGAGATCGGGACATAAGATTATGAAGACTAAAGCTAGATAGCTCTAACTCACTCTCGGGATAAACACGAATGGCATCAAGTCATCTCTAATATTGCTGACTTAAGCTAGAGAAGCATCGGTAGCGGGAGCATATCCTGTGCACATGGGTGGGTTGTGCACATATGCAATAATTAAATCTGAGCCATCCAAATCGTATCCAACGGTAGTTTCATCGAGGTGGTAATTGCAAATCTGTGTATATTTTCCAATTACCACCCCAATGAGAAATTTTTTTTAAATATACTATATTTTATTCCAAATTGCAGAACTAAATGTCTTTCGCAAGAAATTTCAGTTTTATACGTCTGTCGCCTGTCCATCGGGCGATATAAGCCTGTCGCCCGATGGACAGGCGACAAGAGACCTTTCGCGTTTTCTGTCGCACGTTAGACGGGCGACAGCCTTATGTCGCCCGATGAACAGGCGACAGATTAAAAATCCCCCGTTGGACGGGCGACATATAGCATGCGGGGTTCCTGTCGCCCGATGGACGGGCGACAGGTATATTTTATAATCGCCGCACGCGTTGGGCCGGCCGGCAGAAGCAGCAAACGAGGAGAAAACGAAAAAAAGAGAAAAGAGGAGAAGAAGAGAGGAAAGGAGAAAAATAGAGCGCGATTTTGGAGCCCGTCACTTCATATTCAGGTAATTTCTCGTTCTTTAGTTTTTGTATTTGTAGATCTAGAAAATCTAGTTAAGAAATGTAGTCAGATGTAGAAAGATTTAGCAAACCTAGTTTGTAGTTATATGTAGTACAGACATAGCAAATCTAGTTAGGTGTAGGTAGATTTAGCAAACCTAGTTTCTAGGTATGCAGTACTCGTTTTAATTTTTGTAGCAGTAGGTTATGATTTAGTAGAAATGATTTTAGATCTTGTTTTGTGTGCGTTGATATATGGAATGTAGATACTTTGAACGGATAGAAGTATTCATTTCTTAGGAATGCAGTTGGGTACATATAGCGAAAGTAGTTTGATGTATGTCGAGTAGAAATTAATCGTAGAGAATGTAGTTAGAGTAGTTGTTTAATTCTTTAGTAGTAGATCTATTGAATGTAGATATTGTATACCGATACGAATACATCCATATACATATTCAATTCTTACGAATGTAGTACGACAGAGATAGCGATTGTTACGATCCTAGAAATGTAGCAAATTTTTGTACGAATAAATATGTATTTTTGTAGCATATAGATATACCAAAGCAAAGTTGGGGGTCGTAATATTTTTTACGGAAAGTATTTAATTCGTGGGTGAATGAATGAATTTGCAGATATGGCAGAACGAGTTCAATTTAGAATATATTATGGCGAAGGGGTTGTAATGTATGGTTCGGAGAGTGCAGATCTAAGTAACTTCCAGTATGTAGACAGAAGTTTGAGTAGGGTCGAAGAGCGCACATTTTCTTCAGTGATGAAGTGGTTGTATTATACTTTTCGGATGGAAGAAGAGAAGTGGCAGCTGAAGGTATTTTGCCTCTGTAGTATGCAGAACAATCCATTTTGTTGGGAGCTAGTTGAGTTGAAAGGAACCGCATAGTGGAGATCATATGTGAGGGGGACAGAGCAACGGGGATGGAACCGGGTGCTTTTAGTGCAAGCCTATGCCCGGGATGTAGCCCCCCAGCAGCAGCCGGACGGTGGTGAGTGTAGTCAGGCTCAAAATGAGTTAAGTTTTGGTGACACCGAAATTGGGGGATCTAGCCATGGGCAGTACATCCAGACAGCGAACGAAGACATTATTTGCCAAAGTGGCGAACGATCTGAATTTGGGGAGGACGAAGCAAATGTTGGACAAGTAGCACTGGGACTAGCAGACGAAGGTGAGCAAATTGATGAAATAACAGTTAGGATGGAAGAGGAAGACCGTGAGTATGGCATAGCAGAAGTGGAAGACGAGGATGAGTCCGATGAGGAAGATGGAGGTACGGAGCCGCCTGTGCGGTAGAGTGGAGCACACATCAATTTGAGAGGTTGGTTGTTAATGAAACCAACGACATCGTTGGCTGTATGACCCCAACGCAGGTTAGGCCTGACGGTATGTACAGCGACAAAGGAGGTATGGCAGGATCTTTGTGAAAGATTGGGCCTTATCATTAAGAAGGACTTTCAGGGTTAAGAAATCCACGCCGACACCTTTCGACGTGGTGTGTGAGATCCATGGCTGTCCGTGGAGAGTGCACGCGTACAAGCCGAAGTGGGGCACCCATTGGTTATGCTCGAAGGTTGAGCAGCACAGCTGTATGATTGAGGAAACAATGATGGCTCATAGGAACCTGTCATCTGGGTTTGTCGCGAATATCATGTACTCAGAGATAGTGGAGAACCTGACTTATGAGCCCCGTGCTATTATCCGAGCTCTCGAGAACAGATTTCAGTACACAATTAGCTATGGGAAGGCTTGGAGGGCGAAACAGAAGGCCTTAGAAACGAGGTTTGGGAAGTTTGAAGACTCGTACCACAATCTACCCGCACTGCTCAGTTGCATTCAGGGAAGAAATCCCGGCACTTACTATGATTATCAAGATTGTCCGTCAATCAAGTGGCCAACTAAAAGGCATCTGAGGAGAGTGTTCTTCGCATTCGGAGCTTGCATTAAGGCGTTCTATCACTATCGTCCATTGCTGTGCGTGGACGGCACATTCTTGACCGGGAAATACAAAGGGCAAATTTTGACAGCTGTGGGTGTTGACGGAAACAACCAGATTCTACCTGTTGCATTCGCCTTTGTAGAAAGTGAGAACTATGAGAGTTGGCTATGGTTCCTGCGGAACTTGAAGATTGGGGTGGTCAAAACTCGTCAGGATGTGTGCGTCTTTGCCGCAGCGACATCTTTGGTGCGCTTAGTGCGATCAACTGATTGCAAGCAAAGCGGAAGGAGCCATTTCCATGGCCTGACTTGCAGAGCCGATGGTGCATGAGGCATTTGGGCGCAAATTTCTACAAGCAATTCAGGAACAAGGAACTCATGAACATGTTCAAAAGACTATGTAAGCAGAACCAGGAGAGCAAGTTCCGGACTCTGTGGAAAAATATCGATGAACTGACAAGAAAACACAAAGAGGAGACGGCGAACAAGAGTACTGCCAGCGAAGGACACGATGAAGCGGACCTCTTCCCCCACTGCCAACAGAAGATGACGCGACTAATCGTCGTCGAAGGCAAAGGCCAATCAAATGTTTCTCGGACTGGATCAAGCACGAACCGAAGGAAAAGTGGGCACTGTTACATGACACACATGGTGCCAGATACGGTGTGATGACCAGTAACTTTGCAGAAGTTTACAACTGGGTAATGAGAGGGATGAGGTGTCTCCCATTGGTGGGAATTGTTGAGGAGTCTTTGCGGGGCACAACCAAGTACTTCGTCGACAGACATCAAGCGGCCTGAGATAGTCTTTGAGAGATGAGAAGCTCTGTACTCCTCCATGATCAGTAAATACATGGAAGAGAAGAGTCAGAAGGCGGCCAAGCATAGAGCTATTAAAGTTGGTGCACGAACACTGCGCTTCGAGGTGATCTGTAAGGATAAAGGACGGCGTGGAACCAACCAGCGGGTTGTCATTCAGGAGTGCGTATTACAGGACATCTGCAAATGCTCGTGTAACAAGCCCCACCTTTTGCACAGGCCGTGTTCTCATGTGATAGCCGCATGTGCTTTATTTGGAATGCAACCTGGTACCTATCTATCTGAATATTTCAGGAAGGAAAGGGTGATGGCAACTTGGAGCGAGGAGCTGTATGGTTACGGTGTTGTGGGTTCTTTCACCACAACTCCTAGTGCTGATGAAAGGTTCTGGGTCCCAGATTTTAATGCAGGTAGATGGAAAGCAGGGCGTCGGAAGACAAGACGTATCAGAAATGACATGGATGAGTCTGAAGCTGGCAAGCGCGTGAAGAAATGTTCATTGTGCAAGGAAACAGGACATACGTTCAAGAACTGCCACGCACAAAACGAAGGAGATGAAGGAGGAGATGGCAATCCGATGGTGGCGGGTGGATCGTCCTGTGCGACGAGTGGTGCACGACGCCAACGTACCACATGAGAAGCAATTTAATCGCAATGTAATCGATGTGCTGTGTGTTGTGTGAACCTGTGTGAACCACGTGTGTAAGCTTCTTTGCATGTGGTTGTGGATCAAGTTGTGCCTTTGAAAAATTATTGTAACTGTTTCTGAATATTTATGATGCTTGAACAATTTTACGTGAGTGTTTGTTTGAACACATTGTTGTGAGAAACCTATAGTATTCGGACGATTTTCTTTTCATATGGTTTTGAAATGTAACTCACAATTTGTTATTTAGGTATGGTGACCCGACCAGGAGATGACGAGTGGCCCTTCGAGTTCTTTGGATCCGGTGGTCGATGGTAGTCACCGTGCCCACATCGCCACCGCTTTTCGGAGGAGGAGGCGAGCCGCGACACGCCGGGCGCCCTTCGACCGAGGACACCGCAAAGACGGGCTGGGCGATCGATCCTCGTTGGGTCCCCAGGTAACATATTACAATTCAGATTTCTTAATATGTTTGTGGTAGTGTTCTTACTGGTGTTGTACTAAAATAAATTACATGTTTTTCCTTTCGTAGGCTTCGAGCTTCAGGATTGCTCCCTTTCGGCCGGATGGTGCGGGATGTGGGTCGCCGGTTTCCGTTCGACAGGTCCCTGATCACCGCTCTGGTGGATCGGTGGAGGCCAGAGACCCACACCTTCCACCTACTCGTCGGGGAGATGGCGATCACTCTGCAGGACGTGTCGTACCTGCTCGGCCTCCCGATCGCCGGCGATGCTGTGGTGCCACACGACGTCGACCCTGCGTGGCGCCCGCAGCTACTTCAGCGGTTCGCTGGTGTGCTACCAGCACTAGACTACCGGACCTTCACCGGGACACACGGTCCTACGCTGCGGTGGCTTCAACAGTTCGTGGTACGCAACTACACTATGAAAAAACAAGTACTCTTCAATTACAACTTACAACAACATGTAATATGTGATCTTCTATCTTGCAGCCTTCGCAGATCGTCGAGGGGGCAGACGACTACAGGGTCAGCCGCCACTTGGAGGCGTACCTGCTGTGGCTGTTCGGCTGGTGCTTGTTCACGAGCTCCCATGGGGATAGCGTGGACAGGCACCTCATCCGGTCGCGAGAGATAGCGGGCGCCCTCGGCAGCGTCGCGATACTCTGGGGTCCGTCCTCTGCGAAGACGCATCTGGGCCCTCTGCGACGGGTGTACCGGACGGCGCCGAGTCGACCTTCGCTGGATGCCCGCCGCTGGTACGGTGTGGGCATCTGAGAGGTTCCAGATCGGGCGCCCGCCATCGGCTGGCGTCGGTTGACCCTACAGGCGATGGCGACGTCGACGGTCCGACCATGGGCACCATCTGGTGCCACCGACGGGTAAGATATTTCAACTGAAAGTTTGGTACTATTGCTTCTACATTTTTTAAAACTAACGGTAACATTCATTTGTCCGCTGCAGCCTAAGTGGACACACCAGACGGTGCGCCAGGGCTACCCGCAGTTCGTCGCGGCGTTGGACCACCTCACGGACGACCACGTGCGCTGGACGCCATACACTCAGGTGCAGTACAACCGTGTGACCGGGCGGCGCTGTCGACTTCGGCACGCGAGACGCGGCGATCGCTCACACGGCGGTTCCTGGTGTTCGGCGCCCAGATCGAGGCCTACGCTGTCCATCGAAAGTGATGAGGCGATTCGGCCCTACGACAGAGTTCCCAGTCTTGGCCGGCCGTCTGCTCCCACACGCCCACACGTAAGTTCCTCAATCGATGTTCCATAATTACTATCGTGTGTTGCCGGCTAATATTTGTACATTCATTTCTCATCCACGGCAGACTAGGAAGGGGTGCATGGGGCCACCCACAGCACGCACGGATGGCGCCATGGATCGAGGAGTGGGCGGAGCCCTCGAGGACGTCCATGCCGACGATGCTCCATACGACCGAGACCTACCAGCGCATCGGCGATGGTTCACCTCTCGCTGCGTGTGCGCCTGGTACGCGTCGACCCGGATCCTCCCAGGCATGTCCCCGGGCCGAGAGACACGTATCCCGCGTATACGGACGCGGCTCTGCACGCTGCGGTACGTTGTATCCGATATACGATTAACCATTTGATATCGGTGCTATCTAATTTGCGATGTTTTTTCCAGATCGACATGCTAGGCCACTTCTACGAGGAGTCGTCGAGGATGCTTCTCGCGATTGACCGGCCGGCGGGTGACCGTGAGCGGACGTTGCCACCGCTCGGTAGGTTCCGAGACGACTCGCGACGCGCTCCGAGTTGGTCGGATCACCCCGCCTCGTGGTGTGGTCCCCGACGCACCGCCGCGCCAGGAGGGGACTCGCGGCTGGTGCAGTTTCGACACGGAGGTGCTTCCTCTTCACACCACGGTGGAGGTGCAGGCTTCCACCGGAGGTGCCGCAGTGTGTGTTGTTTCATGTTTTGCATTCACTTTTCATGCTTTGCACTCACCAAGTCACCGGTCTTAACATTTCTTCCCTTTCGTGGCAGTGCCGGAGGTCTGCAGGTGTCGGCCTGACCGTGGTTGCCGATCGCTGGCGATGACTACGACGGCGGGGTGATGATCTTGGCGACTACAAGGGCGACACCGTGTGGAGGTACCTCGTTGATCCACCCCCGCTCAGCTTGGTACCGCGACAAAGAAGATAGTGGGCGCCACGACCGACGCAGCCTGGGTCGTCGCAGTGGGTGCCGCCACCTCCACCGACCCAGGCTGGGTCGTCGAAGTGGGTGTCGCCACCTCCAGCGACCCAGCTTGGGTCGTCGCAGTGGGTGTCGCCACCTCCAGCGACCCAGCCTGGGTCGTTGGTGCCGCCACCTCCACCGACGCAGGTTGGACCGACGCAGCACCAGACACCCCCACCACCACCTGGGTGACAGCCGATCACTGGCACGCCACACCTCCGCCGAGACAAGGGAGGGCCAACCAGCCGACGACGCACCTGAAGAACTCCAGAGGTCAGATCAGGAGGAGGACTAAACACCAGCGAGGCGCCTCAAGAGGGGCCGGCACTAGTTTCTTTTATGTTTCAGTGTTTGTAATTTTTTTGTTTATTTTGGTTGGCAGTTTCGATTAGGGCGGTGATTGTTGGTACTATGTTATGTAATACCATCTATTTTGTGTAGTTTCTCGTATTACGTGGTTCATTACATATTTCTGTCCGCTTTTCCAGCTTTTGTCATATCATCTTTTTCAGCTTTTCTTATATGACCTTTTGAAGCTTTTGTCATATCACCTTTTTCAACTTTTGTCGACTTCCTCGTTTGAGCGCGAGAGATTACAGTATGCGAACATCGGGGACCCAGCACAGCGGCAACGGGCCGCCGAAAATCCTTTATCGTTAGGGTTCGTGCGCGAATGTAATACTTAGGGTTGTTGGGCGTTGAGAGTTTATATGCGAAGAGAGTTGTAACTGAGATATTTTTACAGAATATGGTAGTTCGTATACCAAATAGCAAATCTGGTACCTCCGGCCCAAAAAATAACTTCCAACATGCATTTCTACGGGCCGCCGAAAATCCTTCATCGTTAGGGTTCGGGCGCGAATGTAATACTTAGGGTTGTTGGGCGTTGATAATTTATATGCGAAGAGAGCTGTAACTGGATATTTTTACAGAATATGGTAGTCCGTATACCAAATAGCAAATCTGGTACCTCCGGCCCAATAAATAACTTCCAACATGCATTTCTACGGGCCGCCGAAAATCCTTCATCGTTAGGGTTCGTGCGCGAATGTAATACTTAGGGTTGTTGGGCGTTGAGAGTTTATATGCGAAGAGAGCTATAACTGAGATATTTTTACAGAATATGGTAGTCATTTTCTTTCCTGTTGAGCCATGAAAGCCAGCCTAGATTGCATCTGCAAAGCTGTGTACTCCACTGCCATGACCCGTCGATGTCATCTGCAAAGATGTGTACTCCACATCCAGGACCCGTCGGTGTCATCTGTAAAGCTGTAAAAGCTGCATGCATCTGTCGATATCAAGCACAGCCACAGTTGCAAGGGAATCCGATGCTCCTGGATTCTTTCTTTCCTGTCGGGGACCGCGGAAATTCGAATTTCAAAATGAAAAAAAAAATACCGCGACAGGAACCCGCGGTTTTGCGATGTTACTGTTCAGCCAGGCCCCCACCTCGCGCGCTAATGCTCCGCCAACTGGTGCCCACTCCCAAGCCACTGCCAGCTGCAGCCAGACCCCCCTGAGCGCACTACAAACGCTGCCACGTGCCGATTTTCTGTCTTGGCCCCTTGCCCCGCACGGTGATGTGCCGCCAGCTGTCTCGTTTCTCCCTCGCTCCCTACCTATAAATTGCAAGGCCGCCTGCACTTCTATCAGGCAAAAGCGATACATTGCTCCGAGTTCATAAAGTTTGGATTGAGTTGAGAAAACCCAGAGCGCAAAGAGGATAACTGGTAGTTTAGCTTTCCTTTTTTGCAATATTTTATTTCGCCGTCTTGTTCCACAGGTATTATTTACAAAAGTTATTTTGTACGGTGAGTCACATTGTTGTGTTCTTGGTTCAGTACACATTATTTTGTACTTTTTATGCTTCTTATTGATGTTTTTGCTTCGTGTAGACACCGACTTAAGTGTTCGTCGGTTCTGTCAAAGCCATGTCGAAGGCGTCGAGCTCAGTGGTTGCCAATGCAGGGCGGGTAATTTGCCCTAACTGCCATGTGGATGCTCAAACCTGCTACTCCACCACTGCGCCAAATAACGGACGAGCGTTCTATGGATGCCCAAATTTCTTTGTACGTCTAAATGTATTTCGATATCTTCATATTTCGATGATTATTCTCTTGCTTCAGTTTTAAATAGCCATGCTCACACTGTCGTGTAGTCTACCGGATGCCAATATCAGCAGTGGGCAGACGGTATAAATACACCGACATCTTTAAACAGGACGCTTCCAATGGTAGAGCAGAGGACGGATCTCGCGAGAACTTAATGAGGCTAGCAGTGCGAGAATTACCGCAAAGAGAGGGAGTTCGACCTGAACAAAAAGAAAACCGTGAAGCGTATGATCGCTTCGTTGAGCACGCCGTACAAGATAACCACGAAGCTGTAAGCCCTGATTTGGTTGTTCCTCTTGACGGCCCTAGCGTTGAAGACTACAAACGTGACCGTTGGGAGTTTTTCGAAGAAGAGGGTGTTGAATTCTATGATAGTGATGATTCTGGAAAGTTCTAAAGCCGCTCAACCTTGCATCCATTTGTATGTTAGTTCTTATTCACAAGAAATGCTGTTGTAGTTGTTCTCCCTTTTGTACTTTGAAATATGAATGTCATGCTTCTTGGTAACTCAGATTTGTCATCAGATTTGTTGCAGACCAAACAATACAAGGAAGAACGAATTTTCAATTTTTAAAAACTGCAGTGATTATTATAAACAAACAATAACAACAAAAACAAACAACAAACCGTAGCAAACGCACGCTTACCACTGCAGTGATTATTATAAACAAACAATGATATTAGCACTTAGTCCATACACCATGAGTTTTCTCATCACATTCAGTTGCATTTTATAATCCAAGCAAAGGCTGCCTGATACGTCCTGTTAAAGCATTCTTTGGCAAAGCTCAGTAGGACATATCATGTCATAATCATGTCGATCGATTCTGTCCGAAATGTCATGTCAAATGCATGTGCGCCAGATATTGCCTGAAGTCGTCCCACAAAGCATAGCCGGCAAAGCTTTCTCGCACCTCCCTCCAAGATACAAAGCTGCGTGCATATGTCGGTATCAAGCACAGGCAGAGCTGCAAAGGAATCCGATGCTCGCGGATTCCTTTGAAGCTTCAAGTCTGTCGCTCTATCTGGCTATTTAACCCCCTTCTTGCCTTCGCAGCGTTGCATCGACCAAACCACTGCGCCAATACAACAAAGAGAACCTTCACCGCCAACCCAAACGAGCAGCACCAATGGAGTTCCCCTCGCCACCAAGGCACAACGTTGTCGAAACATTCCCCGAAGGCACGGAGGTCCCCATGTGCCTATGCGGGGATCCTTGCCGCTTCCGGCAGTCTGTAGACAACTCATACACTTACGGTATGAGGTACTGGAGCTGCCGCAACCATGACTCCGAGCCAACGCTGGGGATGCGGATGCGGCGGAGAAGCCCGGTATGTTCATACTCACATTTGGTGCTGCTCCCAATTCATACATGTTGTAACACCGTGTGATGTTACTAATTGCAGCCTCCACTGTGCGAGTTCATCCGATTCTACGACGCGGAACAAACTCCCGAGATGGAGAGGAGGCGGAATCGGGAGTACTCGCATCAGAGGGCTATCGTGGAGCAGCAGTGGTGTGAGCAGGATGAGGAGAAGCGCCAACAGCATTTGGAACATATGCATGCACAGAGGGAGGCCGAACGGCAGCGCCATGCAGCGGAGAGGGAGGCTGAGTGCGAGAGAAAGCGTGAGAGGGCAGCTAGGGCCAGAGCGGCAGGAGCTGAACAATTGCGTAAGGGAAAATATCCTCGTTGCACTCAGTAAAGCCCAAGAGAAGGGCCCTTATTGCTGTTTCCTCTCCCTAAGGCATGTTACGTTTAGTCCCGTATACTCGGTAGAGTGTGCCGTACATGCCATTGTTGTTTAGCATTTCTAAGCCGTATGCAATTCAGTACTTTCTTATTGCTCCCCATCTATCGGTGCGATTATGCAAAGGTACATATATTTCACATCTTTCAAGATAACTACACGAAGTCTTCAAAAAATAATTACGAGTTGAGCGGGAGTGGAGATGGGCCACCTCAAAACCAGAATACTGTCTTTTCTCATGCTCGCATCGAAATGGCTTCTCAACTGACAGTCTCAACCAGAAATGGCTTATTGCGATTCCTATTTTCCTTACTTAATAATTTATACATTATTTTTTCTAGATCATAAAAGCGAAAATTTCTTGCGACAGACGTATAAAACTGAAATTTCTTGCGACATTTATTTCTGCAATTTGGAATAAAATATAATATATTTTAAAAAAATTTCTCATAAAAACTAACAAAAAAAATCAAAAATGGTATATGTCGCCCTATGGACGGGCGACAACAATAATAATGTCGCTCATTCAACGGGGATTTTTATTCGTCGTCATTCAACGGGGGATTTTTAATCTGTCGCCTGTTCATCGGGCAACATAAGGCTGTCGCCCGTCTAACGTGCGACAGAAAACGCGAAAGGTCTCTTGT
The DNA here is from genome assembly GCA_036346355.1 of Rhipidocladum racemiflorum. Classification (NCBI taxonomy): domain Eukaryota; kingdom Viridiplantae; phylum Streptophyta; class Magnoliopsida; order Poales; family Poaceae; genus Rhipidocladum; species Rhipidocladum racemiflorum. Next base: position 64,061,596 of record CM070570.1, read on the forward strand.
CGCCCGTCCATCGGGCGACATGCTTATATCGCCCGATGGACAGGCGATAAACGTATAAAACTGAAATTTCTTGCGAAAGACATTTAGTTCTGCAATTTGGAATAAAATATAGTATATTTAAAAAAAATTCCCCCAATGAAGCTACCGTTGAATGAGATTTGGATGGTTTAGATTTAATTATTGCATATGTGCACGGTCTATCCATGTACATAGGATATGTTTCCATCGGTAGCATCCCTAGTAGAAGAAGAAGAAGAAGAGTAGTAGTGGTACTTAGCTCTTGTGAAGAGAATCCTTCCTGCCGTGGCTGAGCCATGGTGAGCGGTGATCCGGCCGGCTGCTTGTAGGCGCTTGGCACCCTGTCGGGACGTCGACGCCATCGTGGTCGAAGCGGCAAAGCTCCACCATGAGTGGTAGCGCCGTTCGATCTGAGTGAAGGAAGAGAGAAGGGTGAGGAGAGAGAGAGAGAGAGAGAGGCAGTAGAGGAAAGAGAGGGAAGGGGGTTACCTTGCTCGAGGATGGCTGGATCCATTGGATCCCTGCAACGGCGAGAAGCCAAGGCGGCGCTGCTCGGAGAGAAAGCTGAAGGAGGTGGCACGCAGATCGGGGAGAGCCGGAGATGGGAAGGACTGGAGACTGCGATGGTGTAGAGAGGGGAAGGCTGTAACATCCCCTGGCCATCGATCGCTCGGGACGTGAGATCAATGCAAACAACCGAAAGAAACAAAGGAAGAACGAAGAACAGAGAAAGGGGAAAGCGAGAAGGAGAAAGAAACAAAACTGGATTTCAGTTCATTTTTTTCATCATAGCCATCTCTCAGTTTGTTACAGGGTTTATATATGACCCCAACAACTCCTTTTTTTACTTTCTTAACAGACATTTAACCATGTACTGCTTTGGTATAATTGTACTTAGTAAATGACAACCATCTTACAGCTTCAGTAATTACTACTTTCTATTCTCCGCTTGTCTGACGCTCTGTGGCCACAGGATGTTCTTTACTCGGCCCTTCCGGAGCAATCCCCACCGTCCGTGACAATACCCCCCTGAAGAACTTGCTTGACCCCAAGCAACTGCAAGCGGGAAACGACTGCGCAACACACTGAGGTCCTCCCATGTCGCCGCATCTTTAGAAAAACCTGACCATTTGATCAGCCCTTGAACGATGACAGTATTGCCCTTCTTCACCAATCGTCTCTCCGGGATCTTCTCCGGTTCGGTGGATCGCACATCCAAGTCCACCAGCTTTGGTAGTGTTGCGAACACGGGAATAATCTGGGCTGTATGGTTTCAACTGGGAAACATGAAAAACAAGATGGACGAGGCTGTCAGGGGGTAAATCCAGACGATAAGCTACTTGCGCAATCTTCTCTAGTATTGTATATGGCCCATAAAACTTGTGTGCCAATTTGGGAAATGGTGGGTTGACCACCGATGTTTGAGCATATGGTTGTAGCTTTAATAAGACTTGTTCCCCGATTTGGAATTGGCGGTCCTGTCGCTTTTTTATCCGCTTGAATTTTCATTCTATTTTGAGCACAAGTCAAGTGTAACTTGATCATTTCATTGTGTAGTTCTCTTTCCTTCAACAGATCAGTCACCTCCTTTGATCTATCGACTGCTGTTGCTCGCAGTATCCCATAATTTGGTTCCTTGCCATAGACCACCTTGAATGGAGAACAGCCGAGAGAGGTGTGAAAACTCGTATTATACCAGAATTCTGCCAATGCTAAACAAGACCTCCAAGTCGTTGGGGAAGAGTGAACCGCACAACGCAAATACATTTCAATGCATTGATTCACCCTCTCACTTTGTCCATCGGTTTGGGGGTGATATGTCGTGCTATATTGCAGTTTTGTATCCAATGCTTGAAACAACTCACACCAAAAATGGCTGGTGAATATCCTGTCCCTATCCGAAGTGATGGTTCGAGGAACTCCATGCAACTTGATGATGTGCTCTAGAAATGCCTTAGCAACTTTTACAACATTGAAAGGATGGTGAAGTGGGATGAAGTGGGCGTACTTGGAAAAACGATCAACCACCACCAATATCACATTGTATCCTTCCGACAACGGTAAGCCTTCAATGAAGTCCATCGTGAGGTCCTGCCATGCTTCATCAGGAATGGGTAATGGTTGTAACTGACCAGCTTGCTTGGCATGTTCTCCCTTGGCTACTTTACATGTAGAGCATTGTTTGATAAAACTCTCAACACTCTGTTTCATTCCCGTCCAGAGAAACAGCTTCTTCAGCCGTTGATAGGTAGCATTCATACCAGAGTGCCCCCCGAGAGCATTGGAGTGAAACGCTGAAATCAGTCTTGTTTGCAGTGCTGAGCTCTCGCCCACCAAAATTCTGCTAGCATGACGAATCAGCCCCTGCTGTAATGCAAACCCTTTTTCATTAGGACTCTGCATGGCTAGCTGCGACAATAATTGCTGTGCTGACTGATCGGTGACATATGAATTAAGGATCTCCTGGATCCATACTGGTTGTATACCTGACACTACGTGCATTGCCAAAATGTGTCCAGTGCGAGATAAAGCATCAGCGACAGTATTATCTTTCCCTTTTTTGTAGACAATCCGAAATTGCAAACCCATCAATCGAGTCATTACCTTATGCTGTAATTCAGATTGAAGCTGTTGTTCTTCAAGATAGCACAAGCTCTTGTGGTCTGTGCAAATAATGAACTCTCTGCGCTGCAAATAAGGTCTCCATTTTTCAACTGCAACCATTAAAGCTAAAAATTCCTTCTCATAAATAGAGAGTCCTTGATGTATGGGGCTTAAAGCCTTGCTGAGAAATGCTATTGGATGACCCTGTTGCATCAGAACCGCTCTGATCCCATAATCACATGCATCAGTTTCAACTTCGAAGTTCTGTTCAAAATCCGGCAACTTCAAAACCGGTGTGGTTGTCATGGCATACTTAATCTTGAGAAAGGCTTCCTCCGCTTGATCATGCCAAGCAAATGCTTTCTTTTTTAACAGATTCGTCAAGGGGCGTGCTATGATGCCATAATTGCGCACAAATTTTCGATAATATCCGGTCAAACCTAGAAATCCTCGTAATTCCGACACATTGGTCGGTCTCGGCCAATCCTTCATTGCTTGCGTCTTACGAGGATCGGTAGCCACTCCTTTATCCGAAATAATGTGACCAAAATATTCCAATTCTTGTTGTGCAAAACTGCATTTGGAGCGCTTGACAAACAATTGATGAGCTAACAAAGCCTGAAACACTTTGGTGAGATGTTCAACATGAGATTGGAGGTCCGGACTGTATACCAAAATATCGTCAATAAAGACAAGCACAAATTTCCGCAAATAAGGGGCCAACACAGAGTTCATCACACATTGGAACGTCGCCGGTGCATTCGTCAAACCAAATGGCATCACTTTGAATTGATAATGCCCATGATGGGTTTTGAATCCTGTTTTGAATTCATCTTCTTTTTTCATGCATATTTGATGATAGCCGGCCTTTAGATCCAACTTGGAAAAGTATTTTGTACCGGCTAATTCATCCAAAAGTTCATCGATGACCGGCATGGGAAATTTGTTCTTGATTGTCAGATCATTAAGGCATCTGTAATCCACACAAAAGCGCCACAAGCCATCCTTCTTCTGGACCAACAAAACAGGTGAAGCAAATGGACTCACACTGGGAATAATCAGACCCTTTGACAACATGTCTGAAACTTGCCGTTCTATCTCGTTCTTGTGTAATGGAGAATAACGATACGGTCGGGAATTCACTAGTATGGCTCCTGGAACCAAAGGAATTGCATGGTCATATTCTCGTTTGGGTGGTAATCCTTGTGGCTGAGAGAATACCTTGCCAAACTGATCCAGAACAGCTGCAATCACCACTGGTATTTGCTCATCCTTTTCTGAGGGAACTTCCTCGACAATTGCCAATGCCCAAATGTCATTACCACTACACCACTTATTGAATTGATCGATGCTCACAGATTAAGACTTTGGTGCTCCATATTCTGGACTCCTTGCACCTTGATCCAATTTCCTTGGTGATTAAACTCGACCACTTTGTCTTTCCAATGACAAACCATAGTACTGTGAGTAGTGAGCCAATCCATTCCTAAGATGGCGTCGTATGCCCCCAACTCAAGGACCCAAAAGTTTGTCTGAAATGTATTGCCTTGAATCCACCACTCCAATTGTGGTACCCAACTATCACACTGTAAGACTGCACCATTGGCCACCTTTACTTCAATCGGTTTTGTTGTCTGAGGGGCACTATGTATCTTGTGTAGAAATCCAGCATCAATAAAACTATGGGTACTGCCGGAATCCAATAAGCACATCATGACTTGATTCTTCACTAAGGCCAGAATACGAATTGCCTCACCTCCATCAGTTCCTGATAATGCATTCAGAGATAAATTGAATGGCTCCTCAGTATCCACTTCGGCCCTTTCTAGCAGATCAAGTACAGCGTCCGACAAAATGTCCCCATGATCTACTACAGTAATAGTATGCAGCTGGGCAGTACTCTTCCCTTTACAGACAAGTTGGTGATTAGGTTCGTATCTCTCACCACACTGAAAACACAATCCATGAGTGCGACGATAGTCCCGCAATTGCCGTGCCTTCCAGAGATCTCCCAGTTTTCTGAATCACTTGTGGGTTATCAACCTTAAACGATCCCCCTTTTTCGCGGCCAATCCACAGCTTGTTTTTCCAAGCTTTTTTCCGCTCTAGGACATCCTGTTGTACTTGTGCCAGCAGTGCTGCACGATCAACTGTCTCTGGTAATTGCCCTTGTACCCCGCCACGCAGTTCCGATTTCAATCCTTTAATAAAATGAGATACAAAAAATTCCTCCCCATAATATGGATTGTGAATGGATATTTCATACATTAGTTCATCGAACTGTGATTTGTATTCAGCAATTGTTCCGGTCTGTTTGATATCAACGAGTTCCCCCAAAAGTCGCCGATGGTCAAATGCGCCAAACTTCCCTTCGACTGCCTGAATAAACTGTGGCCAGTCACCCAATCCATTTCTTGTCTTGTAGACTTGCAACCATCGAGCAGCGTTACCCTCCATGTGCATCATCGCTGCCTGCACCCACAAAGCCTCTGGAATATTGAAAAGTTGGAAATAATCCATACATTTGTCATGCCATAGATGTGGACTCTCTCCATCGAACTTGGGAAAAAACATCTTCGGTAGAGGCTGTCTGAACTGTCCCCCTCCATCTCTTGGTTGCCTGGCTTGTGCCGGATTTGCCTCTGGTGGACTCTCTCTCATACAGCTGGTGCGTTGCCCAGGACTGGAGGACGTAGGAACCGCCTCGACGCGTGCCCACTGCTCCGCTGGTATTGGGGTTAGCAGAGCCTACCCCGTGGTCACTGCTGGCCCGTCGTTGATGCGATGCCCCTCTCATGCTCGACCCAATGTCAGACGAGCAACTGCCTGGGCTATTGCTTCCAGTTGTTTTTCCATAAGTTGCTGATCTTTGTTGTTTTGCTCTAACGCCTTGGCCGTCAAATCCGTCCTAGAGATCAACTGTTGTTGGGTTGTGTCAATCATGCCAATCCGAGCAAACAGGAGATCAACGCTTTCCTTAATCTGCGTCAACATGTCTCCCATCTCCCCCATCGTCTCCAAGATGAACTGGATTTGAATCGAGGGCTTGGGTGGCGCCGTGACGACGAAGAATCACGATGCAGAACAGGGATTTTACAAGAAACTCAAGAATCGTTGTGATGCGAACCTTCGTTTCCAAACCTTTTCTAAACGTGCGAACACAGCGATGGATCGACATGAATCTGATACCACTTGTAACATCCCCTGGCCGCCGATCGCTCGGGACGTGAGATCAATGCAAACAACCGAAAGAAACAAAGGAAGAACGAAGAACAGAGAAAGGGGAAAAGAGGAGAGAGAAACAAAACTGGATTTCAGTTCATTTTTTTTCATCATAGCCGTCTCTCAGTTTGTTACAGGGTTTATATATGACCCCAACAACTCCTTTTTTTTACTTTCTTAACAGACATTTAACCATGTACTGCTTTGGTATAATTGTACTCAGTAAATGACAACCATCTTACAGCTTCAGTAATTACTACTTTCTATTCTCCGCTTGTCTGACGCTGTGGCCACTGGATGTTCTTTACTCGTCCCTTCCGGAGCAATCCCCAGCGTCCGTGACAAAGGCAGTGGCGGCTCTCAGGATTGAGCGTACGTAGGGAAAGGAAGAGGCGATGGCGTGGAGATCGCTGGTGGCAATGCAGAGAGAGCGAGAGAAGAGGAGGAGGGGGCGTGGCCGCCGAAATGAGGAGAGAAAAAGAGTATGGGGGCACTCAGTTTAGGGTTAGGGTTGATTGAGGATGCCGGCCGGGCTAGATGGGCCTACAAGTTGGGTCGGCTCGGTCAGAAAAAAAAGTAATAACAATAATAAAATATATGTATAAATAAATGATGATTAATTAAGTAAATAAATAGTATAAAATAATATATGTATATATGTAACCCAGACTACTCTGAAATATATATATATAGATCGAAAGAACAGATGAAAATAATTCCATATTTTATTTTCTTTTTCTCTTGTTTTTCTTTTTTCTTTTCTCTAATTTTGTTCAAACTTTAAAATTTGGGTAGGGATTGATTATCATGTTTTACAAACCATAGATATAGTGATATCAAATCAATAATGTGGATACATATTAAAGAACACAGTGTTGAAATGACTCACCATGCAATACGACGGGAATTGTTATATCTTAAGTGTTATCAGTTGGTCTTAAATATAGTGTATGTGATATCTTTAGACCTGATGACGAGGATAAATTGAGATATATAAGTGATGGATCAACATTTACACTATATGCATCCAATGGCTACTTAATAAAATTGTGTGAAACATGATGAAAAATAAAACAACTAATGATAAATACATATACCATTCACATATGGTTCTTCTCTTTGTTTAGCCTATTGTCGGGTAATCAAAAGCCGATGATGGCTTTTCTTGAAGAAAGGGGCGATAATGAGGACACATGTGTGCATGGAGCACACAGTCGGGACAACGCCCAGTGGCGGTGTGGCTACCGGTTGTCTTTTTTTTAATTCTTATGAACAATAACAAGATACCCTAATTCTTATAATTAAATTAATCTATTCTCCAATCGACAATTAAGAATGACTAATCTAGTTAATTAGGAAAATTAATCTGCAGGATAAATAAATTGTTTAGATACGATTAACTTATGTGCCACGAACTTATGAATGGTTTGCAGTAGGTTTAATCACTTGATTCCAGTCGAATTTTGATATATTGTAGATTGATAATAGCGAAAGATCTTAATCGGCCTCAGAGCTTGCATAGTCGTCTAGGGGTGGGCATTTTTAAACTGAAATTGAACTACTGAACCGAAAGGAATTAACCATTTATTTCAGTTTTTTTGTTTATGGTTTTCAGTTTGATTTTTATTTTTGTATAATTCAGTTTTCAGTATTTAATTCGGTATTTTTATTCCAGAAACAAAAATAACTGAATAGCCGAATAGCCTATGTACAATACCATTTTTATAATGTTCTTCCTAAAGCTAACATCTTTATGCATATGTGTGGAATATTCATATGTTATACAATGTTTATAATGTAAGGACCTATGAATATTGTGTGAGTTTATCTCTACTTTGTGTGGCGACATGAGAAAAATAAAATCTAATGTACATAGTATTTATTCATATTTCGATTAACTGAAAATTCGAATTAACCGAACCGAAGTATTTCGGTTAATTCTGTTCAGTTTTTTATTTTAGTCCGAGAAATTCGGTAGCCAGTTTCTAAAAATGAAATTATTTTAAAACTATAAAATTGAACCGATTAAAATGAAAAAATCAAATGCCCACGCCTATAGTCACCTCCTGCACAAGGAATTGGACGTCCACACGTCGCCATAGATCAGGGACGTGTCGATGCCGACAGCTCTACACATTGTAGTCGCTCACCAACAGCATCGGCATCATCTCCTGGAACCAAGGTTTCAATTTTCGTTTTCAGTATATATCTTGGAGGTGGCCGAAATCCGAAATCTCGGCAAGATCTTAGAATTTCAAATAAAATTTGGACGAAATTCAAAAACTAAATTTGAAATCTGGTCGTTTTTCAACTCGGAATTCTGAGATTTCGACTAAAATTACTGAGATTTCATTCAAATTAAAATGACCAAAAAATAATCAGAAAAATGTTTAAAAAATTTTAAAAAATTTTGTGCATGATCTTAACCCCAGTGCCAATCAAATCCGGCCAAACAAATCAAAATATGGTAAAAGAGTACAAGATTCGACCGAAATCACCGAGATCTCGCCAATATTTGGATTAGTTATGTAGTATTTTGAATTTTTAAATTTTTTTACCCAACCGAGATTTAAGATCTCGAAAAGATCCGAAATCTTGGCCGATATTTTTGAAATCTGGCCGGGATTTGAATCCATACCTGGAACGCGTGCACATTGGTTCTACGGTTGCTTCACATTATCCCTCCATTACAGCCTCCTCAAGCCCCCACCTCACCCCCTCCAATTTTTCGAAAAAGTCCATCTATTCCTCCAAATCGCGGATGGGTCCTTCCGAATTATGAAGAGGTCCTTTGTGATTTTATGTGATGGAAAGAATTTTTTTCCTGGTTTGCATTTAGACCCCATGGTCGCCATTTTACAGAAGGAGGCTCCCGTTAAAAACGAATCGCGAAAGAGCCCTTTTTCTAATTTTTTTCAAAATAGCGAACATGTCCAAAATTATAACAAATAAGTCACCGCACTTTACGTCCAGGTCCTTTCTACGTTTTGCCCGAAAAAAATGTTTTCGTGGTCCATTTTTTCTCCGAAGCATGTTTTCATGGTCCATTTTTCTGAAAAAAAATGGAAATTCATTTTTCGTTCATCCTTTCTCTGTTTTTCCCGAAAAAAATGTTTTCGGGATCCGTTTTTTCTCATTTTTCCTGGGAAAAATGTTTTCGGGGTTCTTTTTCCCGGGAAAATGTTTTCGTGGTCCAGTTTTTCTCGTTTTTCCGGGAAAATTGTTTTCGTGGCCCTTTTTCGTCGTTTTTCTCAAAAAAAAAAATTCGTGATCCGTTTTTTTCTCCGAATTAAATGTAAATCCGTTTTTCATTCACGCGCGGCGTGCTCCGCGGTTTTTCTTGGAAAAATATTTTCATGGTCCGTTTTTTCTCTTTTTCACGAAAAAATGTTTTCGTTATCCGTGAAAAATGTTTTCGTGGCCCGTTTTTACTCGTTTTCCCCGGAAAAAATGTTTCCGTGGCCCGTTTTTCCTCCGAAATTTTTTTTCCCGTTTTCCCCAGAAAAAAATGCTTTCGTAGTCCATTTTTTTCTTATTTTTCCCCAAATAAATGTTTTCGTTGTCCGTTTTTTCTCCGAAAAAACAACATAAATTTGTTTTTTTGTTCACGTGCGCGCGTGGACCGTGCTCACTTTCCTAGTGGATACTAAGGCAAATTCAATTGGCGTTAATGCAAGGTTGGTGCGCGAGCTGTTGGGCGCCAAGCCACCGAGGTCGTGGTGGGCACGGCAAGCCATGGTCCAAGCTTCCTCCGGGCCTGGACCGTGGGCTCGATGACGGACGCTAAGGGCGGTACGTGTGCCTTGTGCATAGCAGACTTGAAGAAAGGATTGGCAGACAATCTGAAACTTTTTGTGTGCTTGCTTCATTCGTGCATGCATTTGGCGATGGAAGGAAGGAATTGCATGCGTTGGGCATGGTCCCTGACTTCCTGTCACAAATTTTAACGGTACGGCTACTATATATTTTTCTTTTATCTTGTCGGCATCTCACTTGGACAAGATGATCGTGGCCCTGGAGCACCTCTTGATGATACAGGACCCGTGGTCACATGTGGAGATTAGGGGTGAAAACGGAGCGGATAATATCCGGATAGTATCCGTATTCGGTATCCGTTTTCAGAGAAATGGCAAAAAAATCGGATAGTTGTTGGATACGGATACGGATACGGATAATTATCCGGATCGGGTAGCTGGATACGGAGCGGATATGAGAGAGGTGATATCCGACGGATACGGATTGGATATGGACATCCGGATACCGGATATCCGTATAATGGCTACAGGCCGGCAGCCCATTGGCCCAAGACGCAACACTCCAAGGCCCAAGCCGCCAGCCTCCAACTCCAAGCGACCAAGCCATGCACCCCTGCCTAGCCTTCTCAAGTTCTCATCTTAGATCAGTCCAGTCCGGTAGCTCCCGATCGGCAGTCGGCACCCAACCCTAGCCGGCGCGCCGCCGCCTCCAAGCCTCCCCAGCATCCCCGCCACCGGATGGCGCCGGTGCGCCGCCTCCAAGCCTCCCCGGCGTCCCCGCCACCAGACGATGCTACGGAGCGTCGCCCCACCGCCGCCTCCAAGCCTCATGTGCCACCTCTCCGACTTCTCCGCCCACCGGTTCTTCTGGAGAAGTAAGTTTAGACTTTAGAAGCACAAAATCAGATCTACAATGATTAATGCCTCCCATGCTTCAAGTGACAAGCAGTATATTTTGTATGATCTAGACTTATGTGGGTGCTTGTGCTTTTCTGTGGCCTGCCTCCTCACTTTGCAAGTTGCACTGCAAAATGAAAACCACTCTCTCTGTTGATGGAGGCACTATTGCATAGAATTTTCTGCATGTGATGCGGTTGCTGCTGCTTCAAGCCTCTCTTCCTTCATTCTAGCATTCCTTCAGGCTTGTTGCCCTTCACATGATTTCGCGAACAATCCATTTTATAAACACGAGCGATCAAAGTGACGTGTTTTTCGCTGATGGAATAAAACTTCTCATGCTGATTTTTGACCATAAATCATGCTGTCTTTTTCTTTCTAATTGAAAGATAACACATGCGTTATGATGAATCAGTACATCAAGAATGATCACAATCACCACAGTGCCAGACAACACTAACATTGTCATATTGATGAACCTTCTGCATTCAGTATTCAGATAAAAAAAAGTTGGTGAACTTTCTGATGCACACAAGGTGATCTGGTGCATTGCAACTAGGGGTGGGCATTTTTGGTTGAGATGAACTGACCAAACTGAATGCAAACATGAGTATCGGAATGGTTTGAAACATTTTGCATTGATGAATAACATTGTCCTCATTATCTACTGAGAGTTGAGTATACTCATTGCTTAAAGGAGACAATGTCCAATGTATGAACCATCACAATTTCGCAGCCCCGGTGTGTATTTGTTTCATTTTTCCTCCTCATCAACCTTGCTGAAGATGTTACTAGTACTTTTTTTATTGTTGATAGTTGCAATAATGTGCAGACTTGAAACCTTAATTTATTGTTGAGACAGTGTTCACATGGTTGCATTAAACACAGCCATTAGCCCATTACTACAGTGCTTGCGATGTCCCATGACAAGCGTGGTGGTGGAACGCCGGCTACAATGTGCAGCGATGAGCGTGGTGGTGGAATGCCGGTTGAGGTGATTGACGCCGGTGGTGATCTTGTCGGTCCCGCTCCGGCCAACAGAGACAATAGCAAGAAAAGAGGATGCTCCTCAATTCCGATCGGAGGAGAAAGCACGCACCCGCCCAAGATTCGTTCAACTGAGCTCAACGCAAGTCCCGTAACGTCCTCAGTTAACACAGCAGCGGTATCCAAAGGCAAGAAACCGGCGACAAAATTGGCAAAAGCCATAACTGTGAGAGGTGAATTTGTTTTCCATAACTACAATTTTATGTGACTTTCAACTTTCAGACTGCTATTTTTCAACTAGGCATGATTGGAAGTTTGGACTGTGAACTTGAACTTACATTCCTTAGTAGTAGGCTTTGCACCCTGCAGTAATACATCAAGATCCTTATGCTTATTAAAATCATTTAGCAGGAAACTCTTCATTGAGGCTGGCTCCTGCTCCCAGCACCACACTGGACAAGAACTTACAATCAAAAGGTAATGAAAGCCTAGAATCAAATATTGTAAATGCTCATGTAAATTTGTATTTAATAGGAAGCTAACACATATGTTTGCCTGTAGCTATTGATGTGCAATTTGGAAGTTCAAGTGCAAGTGTAGCTGCCAACAAAAATGCAAGTACAAGTGTAAGTGCAGCTACCAACATAAATGAAGATGAAGAGTTCAAACCTACAAAGAAGCTAACATCCTTTGTTCGGGATCATTTTACCAAATATTTTGAGAATGTGGAACAACCGGATGGTACATTTGACAAGGAGTTATGGGGTCAATGCAATTGCTGCAAATTAAAAAGAAAAGCTACGATCTCAAGTGGCACATCAGTTTTCAATAACCACTTGAAGTCAAAACACAATGTTGTGAAAGGGCAACAATTGATCCAACAAAACAATGAAGGAATTCAAACATTTCGGTATGATCAACAAACCAGTTTGAGATACTTCTATATTACTATAATTATGCATGAGTATCCATTCAATATGGCTCAACATGAGTACTTTGTCAAATTTATCAATTCCATGAGACCAAATTTTCCTTTGAAGTCTCGTATCACTGTTCGTAGAGAAATAATGGAAATTTATAAAGAGGAAAAAAAGGTTATATGATCATTTCAAGACCCTTTCTTGTCGGTTTAGCACAACCATGGATATGTGGACATCAAATCAAAATAAAACCTACTTGTGTGTCATGCTTCATTGGATTGATGATAATTGGACCATGCAAAAAAGAATCATCAACTTCATGCATTTAGAAGGTGTGCATTCAGGAGCAGCATTGAGTGGGACTTTTTTTGGAAATATATTGAACTAGAATCTTGACAAGAAATTGTTTGCCCTCTCTTTGGACAATGCTGCTTCTAACAAGGTGGCAGTTGATGATTGTGAAATCATGTGATGAAAAATTGGCTTGGTGATGAATTTGGTATTGCAAAGGTGTTGTGCTCATGGCATGTGTTGTGCTTGTGCATGTGTTGTCTCACTTGTTCAATTGGTATGCTCGTGCAAGTGCTATTGATGCCGGACCATTTTTGCTGTTGACACCGGACCGTTTGTCTTTGGTCCGTCGTGAACGTGATTTGTGTCGGACAAAGTTTCTGAGAAACAGTGAGTTTTATATGTACACCGAACCAAATTTTTGGTCCGTTTCGTATTTGCGTCGGACCATTTTTCTTTGGTCCGCCGTGAACATGATTTTAAAATTTTTGTGCTGGACCAAGTTGCTTTTGAAACCGAGCATGGCACATTTGCACCGAACCGATTTTCTTTGGTCCACCGTGAACGTGAATTTGAGGCTTTTACGCCGGACCAAGTTTTTCAAGTAATCGAGACTTCGACGTGTACGCCGGACCTAATTTTCGATCCATCGTGAGTTACGCCGAACCAAGGTTTCGGTCCGACGTGAACGGTATTTTCTAGGGTTTGGTCCCTATGTGCGCTGGACCAAATTTTGTTATTTTGAAATTGGTTTGATCTTATGCAATGCTCGTGTGAGTAGTTGCATGGACTGATGTTGAGTCAAGTCGTGGACTTGTGCTCGAAATCGTTTTGTGGTTTGTTCATGTGCAGGTGTTGCTCGAGGGTGAACGTAGTCGATGACAGGACCGGAACTAGGTTCATGGAGGAACTGAGGTTCGGGACTAGGTTATGGAGGAATCAAGGTGTTGGTGGTCGAGGATGTCATGCGGGACGTTCGGGCTAGATAACGGTGCACATGGAGGTTCGTTAGTCACGTGAGTGCGGCAGATGGGCCATACGCGTGCAGAGTTGTTAGTCATGTGAGTATGGCAGGGTGGCCGTACGCGTGAAGAGTTGGTTTTGGCCAGGTTGGGCCAAGTGGAGTTGTGTTGAATACAAACTTCTTCCATGTCTGGAGTAGGAGTTGTATTCAAACTCCTTGTGTTTGCCTATTATAAATAGGGGGAGGTGTCCCCTGTTTATTTATGTGAAAAAGAGCGCAGAGCCAGGGCGTGTTTGCCAGTGCTTGTGTTTTAGGGTTTGTACTTTTTTGATGGGAGTATTTTAGACAAAAATAAATAAAAATTAATTCCTTCAAGATCCTCTGTGTGCTACAGTAATCTCGAAGCTACAGTGCACGTGTTGATACAGTGTTCTCTGTTTTGGTTTTTGTTTGCATGCTTGTTCTGGTTCTAGATTGATTCATTATCAATATTATTTCCTTGAGATCTCTCTTGATTTGATCCTTTCAAAATCCTTCTAGTGGTTCAAGATTAGTGATCTAAAAGTTTTATAAGTTTTTACTTGTCGTTCTTGTTTAATCTACAAGTTTTGGTTAGATCAATTATCGTCATATTCTGACACAGCAAGCTTTCGAGGTTCATAAATTTTGATCCGTATGTCCGATCGAGCTGATTCTTTTTCTGTTAGATTCGTATTAGAATACAATTTCTTGTATTCAAATTTTAGATCTATCCAATGGTTGGATCTCCAGATATTTGCGATTTATAGAATGCATCTAATCTATTTTTGCTGAGAACCTAAGCAGTCTTTTGACTTCAAGTTGGGGTGAATTTTTAGTAGATCAAAAATTTGGTTTTAACTTTCGGGCAATCATTCACCTCCTTTCTGATTGCTATATTCATCTTTATCGATCCTACAAGTGGTATCAGAGCTCGGTTTTTCTAATTGTGAAATCATGTGCTGAAAAATTGGCTAAGATTTGAACTTGAAAAATGTGTTTTGTGCATGAGTCCGACAATTTGACAAGAAATAGTGAAGTTCTCTTTTGTGCCGGACCCAACTCTCAAAACCAGTGAGTTTTGCATGTACGACAGACCAAGTTTTTGGGTCTGTCGTGGACGTGCTAATTTTCCAAGAAACCAGTAGGTTTTGCATGTACGTCGGACCAATTTCTTGGTCAGTCGTGAACGTGTTTTCGCCGGAATGATTTCTTCTTGGAACCGAGACTTTCACTTGTACAACAGACCGATTTTGTTGGTCCGTCGTGAATGGACTTTTTCTAGGGTTTTTTATTTTTGTCCGTTGTGAACGTGTTTTGCTCGGTTTAGGTGTTTTGCAAGAATTGAAATGATTTTTGGATTTGAATTTGAGATTATGAAATTTGTGAGAATTTCATGATGCTTGTTTTGAAGTGGAATTTATGCAATGCTCGTGTGAGTATTTGCATGGACTAATGTTGAGTCAAGTCGCGGACTTGTGCTCGAGATTGTTTTGTGGTTTGTTCATGTGCGTGTATTGCTCGAGGGCTTAATGTGGTCGATGACGGGACCGGAACTAGGTTCATGGAGGAACCGAGGTTCGGGACTAGGTTCGAGGGAGGAGGCGAGGTCTTGGTGGTCAAGGATGTCATGCGGGACGTTCGGGCTAAGAGAATGGTGCACATGAAGAATGGTTAGTCACGTGAGAATGGCAGGAGGTCATTCGCGTGCAAAGTGTTAGTCACGTGAGTATGGAAGGTGGCCATACGCGTGCAAAGTGTTAGTCACGTGAGTATGGTAGGGTTGCCATACACGTGCAAGAGTTGTACTCGGCCAGGTTGGGCCAAGTAGAGTTGTGTTGGATACAGATTCCTTCTAGGGAATAGGAATCGTATTCAGAACTCCTTGTGGGTTGGTGCTTTAAATAGGAGGGGTTGTCTCCTGTTGAAGAGCATCGAATTGAGGAGAGCTAGGCGCATAGAGCCTTGGGCTCAAAGTTTAGGGTTTGTACTCTTTTGATGGGAGTACTTTAGACAAAAGAAATAAAGATCAATTCTTCTAGTTCCCGCATTGCTTCAACGTTCTCTTTTTTGGTTCTTGTTTGCATGCTTGTTCTAGTTCTAGATTAGTTTTTGTTCTTTAATTTTTATCTTGATTTGTTCCATCAAAAACCTCTCTAGGGTATTGATCTAGTGTTTCTCAAAGTCTAGTTGATCAATCTTTTGTCGTTCTTGTTTAATCTTGAAGTTTTGATTAGATTGATTCTCGTCAAGTTCTGGATCAGCAAGCTTGCGAAGCTTATAACTTTTGATCCGTAAGTCCGATCGAGCTGATTCTTTTTGGGTTCGATTTGTACTGGAATCTAGTTTCTTGTGTCCAAATTTCAGATCGATCCGACGGTTGGATCTCCGGGAATTCGCGTTTTACCGAACCTCTATCATTCTGTTTTTGTCGAAAACGAGGCAATTATTTGGTTCTATTTTGGGGTGAACTTTTAATAGATCAAGAATTTGGTTTTAGCTTCCGCACAATCATTCACCCCCCCTCTGATTGCTATATTCGTATACTTTGATCCTACAAGTGGTATCAGAGCGAGGTCTTTCTAATCTATCTTAACCGGTGATTAGATTAATGGATCGTTATTCGACAAAACCGTGTGTGTTCGATGGTGTTGATTTTCAGTTTTGGAAGGCCAAGATGGAGGCGTTCATCCAAGCACAAGGCTTCACAATTTGGGAGAAGGTCTACAAGCCATATGAAGTCCCTGCAAACGACAACGTCAACGACACCAATCGCACACATGTTGAAGCAAACAGCAAGGCGCGCAACTTGATCATCCAAGGTTTGGGACGCAGCGACTTTGACCGTGTGATCCATCTCAAGTCCGCATATGAGGTATGGAAATCTCTTTGTGATTACCATGAGGGTTCTAACACTATTAAAGAGGTTCGTCAAGATCTTTACAAAAAAGAATACATGCGATTTGAGATGAAACCTGGTGAGTCGCTAGATGACTTCTTTGCACGTTTCAATAAAATTCTTAGTAATCTTCGTCTTGTTGGAGTTAGCTTTGATGATGCTGCTAATGCTAGACAATTGCTTGGTGCTTTAGACATGTCTATTTGGGAGATGAAAGTTACATCCATTAGAGAATCTACTGTCATGAGTACACTTACATTAGATGTTTTGTATTCTAAGTTGAAAACTCATGAGTTGGATGTTTTTGCTAGAAAGAATGATCATAAATCAATTGCTTTGACATCTCAATCTAGCATATCTCATAATAGTGCTGCTTCAAGTTTTGCTCTATCCTTCTTGTCTTCATTAACCGATGAGCAGTTGAGCAATTCCCGAAGAAGACTTATCACTACTCTCTTCTCGCTTTAACAAAGCTTTGCAAAATGTGAGAAAGAGAAAGAGAGGTGGTGGTGATCCTCCAAGATGCTATGAGTGTGGTGATCTCGACCATATTCGTCCAAACTGTCCTAAACTTGCAGGTAAAACACCATGGGAGGAGAAGGACAACGACAGAAGAAAAGAGAAGAAGAAGTTCCCTTCAAACGACAGGAAAAAGAAGACCTTCATCAACCGCAAAGTGGTTCATCGAGTTCTTTCCGCTCTTGAACAAGTCAATTTGAGCGATGTGGACTCGGAGAGCAGCGAGGACGATACAACTCCAAGCAAACATGAATTGACAGGGTTGTGTCTCATGGCAAGCAGCAAGGATAGCTTCACCGAGGACGATCAAGACAGCGACTTCAATGAGGTAGATCCTTCTTATGATGAATTAGCTATTGCTGTTGCTCGTCTAGGAAAATTGCTTGACAAACGTGATAGAAAAATTAAGAAACATGATATTCTTGTGGAGTCATTGAATGCTGAAATTGCTAGACTTAAAACCTTGATTCCTGATGATGATGCTTGCAAATCATGTGACTTAATTTACAATGAGCTTACTTTGCTTAGGAAAGAACATGTTACCTTGTTAGAGCAAATCAATGCTGAAAATGAGAAAAATGAGAAACTTGTTAAACATGCTAGTTGTTGTACCATTGATTTGCATGATACAACTCCATGTTCTAAATGCTCCATACTAGAATTGAAGTTGCATGATGCAAATGCTAGGGTTTCTCAAATGACAGAAGATTTTCTTACACATGAGGTTCTTTCATGCTCAACTTGTCGCAAGCAAAAAGGAAAACTGGATGTTCCCTGCAATAATTGTTTAATTCTTGCTAATAAAGTTGATTACTTGCAAAACTCTTTGGAACGATTCACTAATGGCAAGAAAAAGTTGAACATGATTTTGGATCAATCTAAGGTTAGCTCAAACAAGAAAGGTTTAGGTTTTGATCTTCATGCTTCATATGAAACTAAACCTCGCTCTGTTGTTTATGCTCCTTGCAATGACAAACTTGAGATTTCAAATGAGCCTATGAAAATTGTCTTCAAATCTGCTGGTCTTTTATCTTCTACTATGATGAATGCAAATGTTGCTTCTACTTCCAAAGCTAAACATAATGTTAAGTACACTTGCACTCATTGTGGTAGAGATGGACATTTAGTAGACTTTTGCTTTAGACTAGCTAAACAACAAAAGAGAGAAAGGTTTAATGCTAGGTCTAATTTCAGAAAGGCACACTCTACTTCTCATTATGTGCCTAGGGTGAAACAAACACCTTTTGTTTCTAAAAACACGGAAAAAGGCAAATCTATTTTTGTACATAAGAATACTCGTGTTGTGCATCGTGTGTCTCAGTACTGGATTCCTAAACATCTTATTTCTAACCCCAGTACCGAGGCCTCGACAATTTCTGCTTCTATGTAGGCTTCTCACGCGAGGAAGGAGAACATGTGGCTAGTGAATTTCGGATGCTCACTTCATATGTTCAGTGATAAGTTTTGGTTCTTCTTCACTCGTGCATCTCATGCTAAAAGTGTTGTTTTTGAAGATACTTCTTCCACTTCTGTTTTCGCAAAAGGCACTAGTCCAAATGATGCAGGTACAGGTGCATATGTTCAGGGGGAGAGTGTCTTTGTTCATAAAAGATGATGATGATGCTGTTGAGGTTGAGATAATTGGAAGTTTACATGAGAGACTCTTCCCACGTGCTTGTGTGCTTGTTTTCAAGCTTCCCACATGCTTCACATCGACAAGCTGTCAAAAGGATTTTCAGGTATCTTCATGGAACTCAAGATTTTGGCATTTGGTTTTCTGCTTCCTCATGCATTAGTTTGAGATCTTTTACGATGCTGATTTTGGAGGATGTAGAATTGATAGGAAAAGCACTTCGGTTCATGTCACTTCTTGGGAAATTCTCTCATTGCATGGTCATCTAGAAAGCAATCTTACATTTGCACAATCAAGCTGCTTGAATCTGAATATGTGGCTGCTGCTAGTTGTTGTTCTCAAATTCTTTGGATAGTAGCTACACTTAAAGATTATGGGGTTAATTTGGATAGTGTTCCTCTTTTGTGTGATAACACTAGTGCAATTTGCATTGCTAAGAACCCCGTGCAACACTCTAGAACAAAACACATTGACATCAGATTTCACTTTCTTAGAGATCATGTTGAAAAAGGCAACATTGTGCTTCATCATGTGGATATTGAACATCAATTGGCAGACATTTTCACAAAACCTTTGTCTTCTTCTCGTTTTGCTTTTATTAGGGGAGAACTTGGGATTGTTCATCCAATGGGTTTGTTTTGAGGGGGAGTTTCTTTGCCAAGTTCTTTCACTTAATGAGCTCACTTTATCATATTTCTTTATATATTATGTAATTGTGCTAATATATGATAATCTAAATTGTTCCACTTGAACTAAAAATGATATTGCGGAATTCCTTGGTTTGATTGCCTATAGCTAAATACTCTGTGATATCTTACTCTTCTAGGCTTGATATTGAATCTTCTTGACAAATTTGGGCTATGAAGCAAGTGTGTTTTAGCTTTACTCTTTCATAAGACCTTTTAATCACTTTTGCATGTTTATAATCAAAGAAAAATGAAAAGAAAAGGGAATCAATAAAAGGGTTGTTAAAAGCAAAAGCCTCAAGTTATGAGCTTCAGGATGCTTTCCCTAAAAGATAAGATGTATGCTTCAAGCATGCCATTCCCTCAAAAGACAAGATGTATGCTTCAAGCATGCCACTCCAAGGAAATAAAAGAAGTATGCTTCAAGCATGCCACATGCGATTCTTGTTTAAAGATTAAATTGGTCCACTAGATTGGAGTTGAAACTACTTGCTCGCCTCGATTTGTTATTTGTTTCAACTTTGAGCCTTTGTTTTTCTACTAAAGGTTTTGCTTAGTACTTGGCTATAGTTGGTGAATTGAGGTTGAGATGCATGTCATTCCCTAACTTGTTAAAATTACATCAAGATCATGTCTTTTGCATATTATGTGATATATAAGGTTATATGATCGAATGAGCTCATCTTTTCCTATCTTGGCACTTCCTTGTTTCTCTTTGTGAAATCATTGTTTCAAGAAAAATTTTGAATCTGTTCTCTCTCGTGTACTCTTGATGAATCCATTGTCAAAGGGGGAGAAATTTGGGAATCGTTGAAAAGTTTAAGGAAAAAGGGGGGAGAAGAAAAAGGGGGAGTTGTTTGAGAATTTTGGGAGAAGTTTGGAGAATTTTGAAATTCTTGGGCACATTGCACATTCACACACATTTTCCTTCTCAGGGGGAGATTTTGTTTTGCATTTTGGTCAAAGGGGGAATTCTGTGTTTTCTCTTTTTGGTCCTTGATCCTTTGGATTTCAAAATCTTTTGTAAAGTGAATGCCAAATGTTCATTTCTTAGTGGTGTTGCCAATGTTTTCATCAAGGGGGAGATTGTGAAATCATGTGCTGAAAAATTGGCTAAGATTTGAACTTGAAAAATGTGTTTTGTGCATGAGTCCGACAATTTGACAAGAAATAGTGAAGTTCTCTTTTGTGCCGGACCCAACTCTCAAAACCAGTGAGTTTTGCATGTACGACAGACCAAGTTTTTGGGTCTGTCGTGGACGTGCTAATTTTCCAAGAAACCAGTAGGTTTTGCATGTACATCGGACCAATTTCTTGGTCAGTCGTGAACGTGTTTTCGCTGAATGATTTCTTCTTGGAACCGAGACTTTCACTTGTACAATGAGACCAATTTTGTTGGTCCGTCGTGAATGGACTTTTTCTAGGGTTTTTTATTTTTGTCCGTTGTGAACGTGTTTTGCTCGGTTTAGGTGTTTTGCAAGAATTGAAATGATTTTTGGATTTGAATTTGAGATTATGAAATTTGTGAGAATTTCATGATGCTTGTTTTGAAGTGGAATTTATGCAATGCTCGTGTGAGTATTTGCATGGACTAATGTTGAGTCAAGTTGCGGACTTGTGCTCGAAATTGTTTTGTGGTTTGTTCATGTGCGAGTATTGCTCGAGGCGAATGTGGTCGATGACGGACCGGAACTAGGTTCATGGAGGAACTGAGGTTCGGGACTAGGTTCAGGGAGGAACTGAGGTCTTGGTGGTCAAGGATGTCATGCGGGACGTTCGGGCTAAGAGAATGGTGCACATGAAGAATGGTTAGTCACGTGAGAATGGCAGGAGGTCATTCGCGTGCAAAGTGTTAGTCACGTGAGTATGGAAGGTGGCCATACGGCGTGCAAAGTGTTAGTCACGTGAGTATGGTAGGGTTGCCATACGCGTGCAAGAGTTGTACTCGGCCAGGTTGGGCCAAGTAGAGTTGTGTTGAATCTGATTCCTTCTAGGGAATAGAAATCGTATTCAGAACTCCTTGTGGGTTGGTGCTTTAAATAGGAGGGGTTGTCTCCTGTTGAAGAGCATCGAATTGAGGAGAGCTAGGCGCATAGAGCCTTGGGCTCAAAGTTTAGGGTTTGTACTCTTTTGATGGGAGTACTTTAGACAAAAGAAATAAAGATCAATTCTTCTAGTTCCCGCATTGCTTCAACGTTCTCTTTTTTGGTTCTTGTTTGCATGCTTGTTCTAGTTCTAGATTGGTTTTTGTTCTTTAATTTTTATCTTGATTTGATCCATCAAAAACCTCTCTAGGGTATTGATCTAGTGTTTCTCAAAGTCTAGTTGATCAATCTTTTGTCGTTCTTGTTTAATCTTGAAGTTTTGATTAGATTGATTCTCGTCAAGTTCTGGATCAGCAAGCTTGCGAAGCTTATAACTTTTGATCCGTAAGTCCGATCGAGCTGATTCTTTTTGAGTTCGATTTGTACTGGAATCTAGTTTCTTGTGTCCAAATTTTAGATCGATCCGACGGTTGGATTTCCGGAAATTCGCGTTTTACCGAACCTCTATCATTCTGTTTTTGTCGAAAACGAGGCAATTATTTGGTTCTGTTTTGGGGTGAACTTTTAATAGATCAAGAATTTGGTTTTAGCTTCCGCACAATCATTCACCCCCCTCTGATTGCTATATTCGTATACTTCGATCCTACACTAATCTATCTTAGCTAGTGATTAGATTAATGGATCATTATTCGACAAAACCGTGTGTGTTCGGTGGTGTTGATTTTCAGTTTTGGAAGGCTAAGATGGAGGCATTCATCCAGGCGCAGGTCTTCGCAATTTGGGAGAATGTTTACAAGCCATACGAAGTTCTTGAGAATGACAATGTCAACGACACCAATCGTGCACATGTTGATCGTGTAGTTCATCTTCGATCCGCGTATGAGGTATGGAAATCTCATTGTAATTATCATGGGGGTTCTAACACTGTTAAAGAGGTTCACCAAGATACTTACAAAAAGGAATATATGCGATTTGAGATGAAACCTGGTGAATCTGTAGATGACTTCTTTGCACGCTTCAATAAAATTCTTAGCAATCTACGTGCTGTTGGAGTTAGCTACACTGATGCTGCAAATGCTCGACAATTGCTTAGTGCGTTGGACATGTTAGTGTGGGAGATGAAAGTAACATCTATACAAGAATGTACTATCATGAGCACACTCACATTAGATGTTCTGTATTCTAAGCTGAAAACTCATGAGTTAGATGTTCTTGCTACAAAGAATGATTACAAGTCAATTGGTTTGATCTCTCAACCTAACATGTCTCTCAGTAACTCTTCATCAAGCTTTACCTTGTCTTCCTTGTCTCCGCTAACCGATGAACAGATTAAGCAATTTTCGGAAGAAGACTTGGCATTACTCTCTTCCCGTTTCAACAAAGCTTTGCAGAACGTGAGAATGAGGAAGAGAGTAGGTGGTAGTCCTCCAAGGTGCTATGAGTGTGGTGATCTCAACCACATGCGTTCAAATTGTCCTAAGCTTGCAGAAAAAGCATCAAAGGAGGAGAAGGACAACAAAAAAGAGAATAAGAAGTTTCCTTCAAGTGATAGAAAGAAGAAGAGCTTCATCAACCGCAAAGTAGTCCACCGAGTTCTTTTCGCTCTTGAACAAGTCAATTTGAGCGATCTAGATTCGGAGAGCAGCGAGGACAGTGCAACTCCAAGCAAGCATGACTTGACGGGGTTGTGTCTCATGGCGAAAAGCAGCGACAGCTTCACCGAAGGCGATCATGATAGCGACTTCAATGAGGTAGATCCTTCATATAATGAATTAGCTATTGCTGTTGCTCGTCTTGGAAAAATGCTTGACAAACGTGATAGAAAAATTAAGAAACATGATATTCTTATGGAGTCATTGAATGCTGAAATTGCTAGACTTAAAACCTTGATTCCTGATGATGATACTTGCAAATCATGTGACTTAATTTACAATGAACTCACCTTGCTTAGGGAAGAACATGCCTTCTTGTTACATCAACATGAGAAAAATGAGGGACATGTTAAACATGCTAGCTGTTCCACTGATGATTTGCATGGTTCAACTTCTTGTTCTAAATGCTCAACTCTTGAATTGAAATTGAAAGATGCAAATGCTAGGGTTTATTTATTGACTGATGATCTGCTTACACATAAGGTTCTTTCATACTCTACTTGTCGTAAGCAAAAAGGGAAGGTTGATATTCCTTGAAATAATTGTTTAACTCTTGCTAAGAAAGTTGATTACTTGCAAAATTCTTTGGAACGTTTCACTAATGGCAAGAAAAATTTGAACATGATCTTGGACCAATCTAAGGTTATCTCAAACAAGAAAGGTTTAGGTTTTAATCCTTGTGCTTCATATGAAACTAAACCTCGCACTGTTGTTCAGGCTCCTTGCAATGACAAAATTGAGATTCTAAATGAGCCTAAGAAAATTTTCTTTAAATCTGCTGGTCTTTATCTTCCTCTGTGATGAATGCAAAATGAGCTTCTACTGTTAAAGCAAAACACCATGTTAAGTACACTTGCACTCATTGTGGTAGAGACGGACACTTAGTAGATTTTTACTTTAGACTAGCCAAACAACAAAAGAAAGAAAGGACTAAGTCTAGGTCTAATTTCAAACAGGCACATTTCACTTCTCATTTGTGCCTAGGGTGAAGCAAACACCATTTGTTGCTGGAAACACGGGAAACGGCAAATCTGATTTTGTGCATAAGAATGCTCGTGTTATGCCTACTATAGTGCGTCGTGTGTCTCAGTACTAGATTCCCAAAAATTTCATTTCTAACCCCAGTACTGAGACCTCGACATGTTTTGCTATGTAAGCTTCTCGCGCGAGGAAGGAGAACATATGGCTAGTGGATTCCGGATGCTCACGCCACATGTCCAGTGATAAGAATTGGTTCTCCTCCCTCACTCGTGCATCTCATGCTGAAAGTGTTACTTTTGGAGATGCCTCTTCCTCTTCTGTGGTGGCAAAAGGTACAGTGAAGGTAAGTGACAAGTTTATGTTCAAGGACGTGGCTCTTGTTGAAAACATAAAATATAACTTGCTCTCTGTTTCACAAATGATTGATGAAGATCTCGAAGTGTGTTTTAAGAAAAATGAATGCAAAGTTTTAGACGCTTCAAGTGATCTTGTTTTCAGGATTTCACGTTTTCGAAGAGTATTTAAAGCTGATTTTGATGCATCACCTTCTTCTAAGCATAGGTGTCTAGTTGCCAATGTTTCTAAAGATTTATTCTTTTGGCATCGTAGACTTGGTCATGTTGGTTTTGATCACCTTACTCGTGTAAGTGGTTTAGATTTCATACGTGGCTTGCCTAAGCTTAAGGGTGATAGCAATCTAGCATGCTTTTCTTGTAGACATGGTAAGATGATTGCAGGTTCACATTCACCTCTTACCATGGTGATGACAAATGCACCAGGACAGCTACTACATCTTGACACGGTTGGACCTTCTCGAGTTCAATCTTTTGGAGGCAAATTGTATGTACTTGTCATTGTTAATGATTACTCTAGATACTCTTGGGTTTATCGTATGACGTCTAAAGATGAGGCTTTTAGTCATTTTAAAGTCTTGTTCTTAGATTATCTGTTGATCATCCAGGAGCTCTTAGAGCTATTTGAAATGATAATGGAACTGAGTTTAAACATTCTTCTTTTGATTACTTCTGTGCTGAAAAAGGAATTCATCATCAATTTTCGTCACCTAGAGTGCCTCAACAGAATGGTGTGGTTGAAAGAAAAAATAGAACTTTGGTTGAGATGGCTAGAACTATGCTAGATGAACATCACACTCGTAGGAAATTTTGGCCTGAAGCGATTTCAACTGCTTGCTATGTTTCCAATAGAGTGTTTTTTTAGATCGAAGCTAGGCAAGACTCCTTATGAGCTCCGTTTTGGTCAAAGGCCTAGTGTATCTCATTTCAGAGTTTTTGGATGCAAATGCTTTGTCTTGAAATCTGGAAATCTTGATAAGTTTGAGGCTAGATCAACTGATGGTATTTTCCTTGGATATCCTGCTCATACACTTGGCTATCGTGTGCTTGTTTTGGAAACTAACAAAATTGTAGAAACCTGTGAAGTTACTTTTGATGAGGCTAGTCCAGGTACTAGTCAAAATGATGCAGGTACAAGTGCATATGTTCAGGGGAGAGTATTTTTGTTCATAAAGATGATGATGATGCTGTTGAGGATGAGGTGTTGACTCTTCCTAATGAACAACCAGCTGTGGCACCTTTGGCACCTACTACTACATCACCTACAACTGACCATCCTCAAGCTACAACATCATCTGTCCATGCTGAAAATGAAGAAGGAGAAGGAGAAGTTTCAGAAGTTACATCACGTTACACATTCAGAGGAGACATCCACCTGAACAGATGATAGGAGATTTACATGAGAGAGTCAACCGGTCCAGGTTTATCCATTCTGACACTCATGCTCATTTTGCTTTAGTTGCTTCTTTTGAATCCAAAGATATATCTCACGCATTAACTGACGAAACTTGGATCAATGCCATGCATGAGGAATTAGAGAATTTTGAGCGAAATAAAGTCTGGAAACTAGTTTCACCACCTCCTGATTTTAATGTCATTGGAACTAGATGGGTTTTCAAAAATAAACAAAGTAAGGATGGTGTTGTTGTTAGAAACAAAGCTAGACTGGTTGCTCAAGGTTTTACTCAAGTTGAAGGTTTAGATTTTGACGAAACCTTTGCTCCTGTTGCTAGAATTGAAGCCATTAGAATCCTTTTAGCATTTGCCGCATCCAAAGGTTTCAAATTGTACAAATGGATGTAAAAAGTGCTTTTCTTAATGGCTACATAAATGAGGAGGTGTATGTCAAGCAACCACCTGGTTTTGAAAAATCCAAAGTTTCCAGATCATGTGTACAAATTGTCAAAAGCTTTGTATGGTTTAAAGCAAGCCCCTAGAGCATGGTATGATAGGCTAAAAACCTTTTTACTCGAGAAGGGGTTTTCAATTGGAAAAGTTGACAAAACTCCCTTTTTACTCAAGCAAGGCAATAATCAACTGCTTATTCAGATTTATGTTGATGATATTATCTTTGGTGGTTCCTCTCATGTTTTAGTGTCCAAGTTTTCAGAAACCATGAGAAAGAAATTTGAGATGAGTATGATGGGTGAGTTAACATACTTCTTGGGACTTCAAATCAAGCAAACAGAGGATGGTACTTTTGTGCATCAAAGCAAATACACGAAAGACTTGCTGCATCGATTTGGGATGGAAAACAACAAGCCAATCATGACACCCATGGAAAGCAATTGCACACTTGATCCAGATGAAGATGGTGAACTCATTGATCAAAAGGAATACAGAAGCATGATCGGTTCACTTTTGTACCTCACTGCATCAAGGCCGGATATACAATTTGTTGTGTGCTTGTGTGCTCGTTTTCAAGCTTCCCCGCGAGCTTCACATCGACAAGCTGTCAAAAGAATTTTCAGGTATCTCCATGGTACTCAAGATTTTAGCATTTGGCTTTCTACTTCCTCATGCATTAGTTTAAGAGCTTTTTCTGATGTTGATTTTGGGGGATGTAGAATTGATAGAAAAAGTGCATCTGGTTCATGCCATTTCTTGGGTAACTCTCTCATTGCATGGTCATCTAGAAAGCAATCTTCTGTTGCACAATCAACTGTTGAATCTGAATATGTGGCTGCTGCTAGTTGTTGTTCTCAAATTCTTTGGATAGTGGCTACACTTAAAGATTATGGGGTTAATTTGGATAGTGTTCCTCTTTTGTGCGATAATACTAGTGCAATATGCATTGCTAAGAACCCTGTGTAACATTCTAGGACAAAACATATTGATATCAGATTTCACTTTCTCAGAGATCATGTAGAAAAAGAAAATATTGTGCTTCACCATGTGGATACTGAACATCAATTGGCAGATATTTTCACAAAACCTTTGTCTTCTTCTCGTTTTGCTTTTATTCGGGGAGAACTTGGGGTTGTTCATCCAATGGGCTTGTTTTGAGGGGGAGTTTGTGAAAATTTTGTGATTCTTTGTTCACACTTTTTCTTTGTATTTCTTAAATAATTTTTTTTTGAAAAAGTAATGAGCATTATTTTCGATACGCATATGTTATTTGAAGCCATGTTTATGCTACAAGGTCTTGCAACTTTCTGTTTATGCATATATGGTGTAGTTTATGGCATGACTATTTAAATGGAATGAAAACTTGAATTAAATCTTGTCATGGTTGAACTTTCTTGACTATCTTGATCCTGCTCAAAAAGGTGCTCAATGTGAAAGTTTTCAAAGTTTAAGAGCTAAAAGCTCAAAAAGTGGTCTTTGATAGATGCAAGATCAAGGTTATGCACTGTCGCACTTCTTCTTCACGAGACTGCTTATCATTGCAATTTGGTATGAACTTGGAAGAGGTTGTGTATGACCGAAACCATGAAACCTTAAGCTCATTGCTTGGCATGGTTGAAAAGTAAGGCTGATGGTGCATATAATTCCTTGCAATTTTTATATTCTGTTACAATTAATCGATAAATAAGCTTTTCAAGCACAAAAGAAGTGCACAAAAATTCAATGTTTTCAGGTTTTGAGATAGTTGAGGAAGGGAGATCATGCCATTCAAAAATCATTAATAGTACTTGATTTATAGTTGTGCTTACTCTACATTGTCTATGTGCAGATTTGAGGGTGCAAGTATTTTTGATAGCATAACTTGGAAGAGTTACATTTGTGGATGATTTATAATGCTCATTACATAAAAACTGGTAAAATAAAAAAACAAAAAGATTTTGTTCTCTCTTTTGTATTCTTGATGAATCCATTGTCAAAGGGGGAGAACTTTGGAGAATTTTGGGCACATTGCACATTCACACACACATTTTTCTTCTTAGGGGGAGATTTTTCTTCTTTTCACCTAGGGGGAGTTTTTCACTTTGCATATTTGTCAAAGGGGAAGATTTTGTGTTTTTCACTTTGGCTTTTGATTCTAAACTTCTTGATTTCAAAAAACTTTTCCTGTTAAGTGAATGCCAATGATCAGTTCTAAGTGGTGTTGCCAATGTTTTCATCAAGGGGGATATTGTGAAATCATGTGATGAAAATTTGGCTTGGTGATGAATTTGGTATTGCAAAGGTGTTGTGCTCATGGCATGTGTTGTGCTTGTGCATGTGTTGTCTCACTTGTTCAATTGGTATGCTCGTGCAAATGCTGTTGATGCCAGACCATTTTTGTTATTGACGCTGGACCGTTTGTCATCGGTCCGTCGTGAACGTGATTTGCGCCGGACCAAGTTTCTGAGAAACAGTGAGTTTTACATGTACGCCGGACCAAATTTTTGTTCCGTCGTGAACGGCATTTTTGAGGTCTGATTTCGTATTTGCACCGGACCATTTTTCTTTGGTCCGCCGTGAAGATGATTTTAAAGTTTTTGTGCCGGATCAAGTTGCTTTTGAAACCGAGCGTGGCACATTTGCGCCGGATCGATTTTCTTTGGTTCGCCGTGAACGTGAATTTGAGGCTTTTGCGCCGGACCAAGTTTTTCAGGTAATCGAGACTTTGACGTGTACCCCGGACCAAATTTTTGGTCCGTCGTGAGTTGCGCCGAACCAAGGTTTCGGTCCGGTGTGAACGGTATTTTCTAGGGTTTGGTCCCTGTGTGCGCTGGACCAAATTTTACTATTTTGAAATTGGTTTGATCTTATGCAATGCTCGTGTGAGTAGTTGCATGGACTGATGTTGAGTCAAGTCGTGGACTTGTGCTCGGAATCGTTTTGTGGTTTGTTCATGTGCAGGTGTTGCTCGAGGGCGAACGTGGTCGATGACAGGACCAGAACTAGGTTCATGGAGGAACTGAGGTTCGGGACTAGGTTCTGGAGGAATCGAGGTCTTGGTGGTCGATGATGTCATGCGGGACGTTCGGGCTAGAGAACGTTGCACATGGAAGCTGGTTAGTCAAGTGAGTGCGGCAGGTGGGCCGTACGCGTGCAGAATTGTTAGTCACATGAGTATGGCAGGGTGGTCGTACGCGTGCAAGAGATGGTTTTGGCCAGGTTGGGCCAAGTGGAGTTGTGTTGAATAGAAACTCCTTCCATGTCTGCAGTAGGAGTTGTATTCAGACTCCTTGTGTTTGCCTATTATAAATTGGGGGAGGTGTCCCCTGCTTATGTATGTGAAAAAGAGCGTAGAGCCAGGGCGTGTTTGCTAGTGCTTGTGTTTTAGGGTTTGTACTCTTTTGATATGAGTATTTTAGACAAAAAGAAATAAAAATTAATTCCTTCAAGATCCTCTGTGTGCTACAGTAATCTCGAAGCTACAGTGCACGTGTTGATACAGTGTTCTCTGTTTTGGTTTTTGTTTGCATGCTTGTTTTGGTTCTAAATTGATTCATTATCAATCTTAGTTCCTTGAGATCTCTCTTAATTTGATCCTTTTAAAATCCTTCTAGCAGTTTAAGATTAGTGATCTGAAAGTTTGATGATTGTTTTCTTGTCGTTCTTGTTTAATCTACAAGTTTTGGCTAGATCAATTCTCGTCATATTCTGACACAGCAAGCTTATGAGGTTCATAACTATTGATCCATAAGTCCGATTGAGCTGATTCTTTTTCTGTTAGATTCGTATTCGAATCCAGTTCCTTGTGTTCAAATTTCAAATCGATCTGATGGTTGGATCTCTAGATATTTGCAATTTACAGAACGCATCTAATCTGTTTTTGCTAAGAACTGAAGTAGTCTTTTGACTTCAAGTTGGGTTGAACTTTTAGTAGATCAAAAATTTGGTTTTAGCTTCCGCGCAATCATTCACCCCCCCTCTGATTGCTATATTTGTCTTTATCGATCCTACAATGATGTCATTGGAAAGCTAAATGCTAGGGGTTCTCTTGTTTGTTTTGGCAGATTTTTTCATGTTAGATGCGCTAATCATATATTAAATCTTGTTGCTAGAAAGGGTATGGAAATAATTGGGCAAGGTATTGAAAAAATTAGAAAGTTTATAACAACTGTGAAGAATTCTCCTCAATAATGGGAGGCTTTTCAAAAGGGTGCCATAGAATGTGAGTTGGAAACCCAAAAAGCTGTCTATTTGGATGTTGCTACAAAGTGGAACTCTACTTATCTAATGTTAAGCAATGTCATTTATTACAAATATGCTTTTGATAGACTTTCACTTAAAGATCCTAGTAGATATGAGCGCATAACTCCTTCGGATGATGATTGGACCAATGCACATAGTATTTGCAAGTGTTTGAAAAAATTCTATGAGATCACTTTGCTCTTTTCTGGAACTTGCTATCCTACTGCAAATCACTTTTTCAAGAAATTTTGTGAGATCAAGATTTCAATTGGCAAATGCTGCTACAGTGACGATGTTGTAATAAGCAGATTGGGAAATTCTATGAGTGGTAAGTTTGATCAGTATTGGGAACTTACAAACATGGTATTGGCAGTTGCTGCTTTTCTGGATCCCAGGTTTAAAGACAAAATGATTGCACTATGTCTAGCTAAAATGTATAACTCTTACAAAGCTGAGCTAGAGAATGATAAAATTATGGATGTGGTGCATGATTTGTTTATGTTTTATTCATCCAATATGGCTACAAGTTCAAACAGTAAGCCCTCTAATTTGAAAGGGAATGACCATTCTAAGGCCTCCAAGTCAAATGACCTTATGGGTGATGACGATGAGATGAGTTAAATCTTGATGAAATCTATGAATCTGATGGTGATCATAGTGAGAAATCAGAGTTCGATTTGTACAAATCTGAAGGGCCATTGAAGTTTCGTGAGAGTGATGGAGAATTTGATGTTTTGGCATGGTGGAAGGGTCAAGCAAGTAGATTTCCTATTCTTTCACGTCTTGCTCGTGATGTGCTATCTATGCAAGCCTAGACAGTTGCTTCAGAGTCAGCTTTTAGTGCCGGTGGATGTGTTATTGATGCTTTTCATAGCCGGCTTGATCCTGAATGTGTTGAAGCTTTGGTCTGTACGAAGGATTGGATTCTCCATTCAAGAGAAGGTAAACATTTCCTATTTATATTAGCTTGATTGCATGATAATTTATGACTATTGACTAGTATATTAATGTTACTTATTTTCAGATTCTATGAGCAAGATAGATTCAATTGTTGAAGAATTAGGTGCTACAGAGTCAACCGACAAGACAAATGCAACGTGTTCTACTTCTGTCGATGATTTGGAGGTATGCGCAATATATTACTTTATAAGCCATATTTTGAATAAAAAATAATTATAGTCTAATGTTTTACAAGATATCGCAATGGATGAAGAATAATCAAAGTGATGACGTTGGTCTACTGCTATTATCTGATATATCACTACGCTTTATATGCAAATTATTTATGAATATTGAACAATGTGCTCCTATGTTAAGATTTCATTATGTTATGTTTGTTTTGAACACTATTGCATAAGATCTTGTGCTGGTTGCATAACTTGTGGACCGAGTTTCTTGGCATTATGCAATGGACATGTTATATGTATGTATGGTCCAGTTTCTTGGCATTATGGATAGTCCACTGCCTTATTTGTTATTGTTGTGAATACAAGGGCACATGGCTAAATTGAACTGCCAATGCACTTGAAATACTTGTGTTCTAACTTCCAATCAAATGCGTACAGGCATATTTACGTGCTCTTAATAGTTAGCACATGAAGCACAAGTAAAATCAAAGTTGAATTCGTAATGCACTTGTATGTCTATTTTTGCTTGCTTTGCCAGGTTACAGCAAGGAGATTCTATGTTGAAACTTGTGTTTTCGCGTTTACATATTATCCGACTAAATATTCGGTTTCGTTTCCGTTTTCGATCCGACTCCGATTACTATCCGTTTTATTATTATCCGATACCGATTCAATATCCGATCTGTTTTTAAATTATCCATATCCGTATCCGCATACGGGTGAAAAAAATGTGAGCGTATATGGAAATGTCACTATCCGGTCGAATCCACTCCGTTGTCATCCCTGGTGGAGACGCGGTGCATCGCACAAGTTCTTTCTTGCTGGATTTATATTGACTAGAGCTTAGTTCGTAGAGTTTTGTGTTGATAATATATTGTAAAATAATGTCGCTCGTTTTTTATCAACTACGATATATTAATAGAACAAAAGCATAAACAGGGAGCACACATGATATAGGGCAAATTGTTCTCGCTTTATTATATTGATTCTCTTTTATAAAAGGTGCCAAATATACAAGCACAAGTCAATAAGAGATAGATACCTACAACAAAATAGAGTTCAACAATATTTGAACAACTAGGATTATAATTCCGTTCATATCTCAACACTTTGCACGCAGATGATCCGTCTCTAGCACTGACGAGTACCCATACCATGGGTACCTCCATCAGCCCGAGACCACGAGCGGGCTGACATCCTTCAAAAGCCCAGTTCTGGCAAAGGCTCGTGGGCCGCGAAGAGATGGCATGGCACTGTTCGGAGCCAGCCCCAGGCGGTCGGCGGACTCCGACCTCCCAGGTCGGGGCGCGTGGTCGGCCGGCTCCACTAGCGCTCGAAG
This sequence comes from Rhipidocladum racemiflorum, assembly GCA_036346355.1. NCBI lineage: Eukaryota > Viridiplantae > Streptophyta > Magnoliopsida > Poales > Poaceae > Rhipidocladum > Rhipidocladum racemiflorum. The sequence goes on from CM070570.1 coordinate 64,094,575, forward strand.
GGCCAAGACCCGCGCTGGTAAAGGGCCAACCGCTCTGTGTACGTGACGTCCTCTGACGTCCGTACCAGGGTAGGCGGTCCCTTCCCGAGAATGTCAGAGGGTGCGCCAAGAAGTCAAGCCCTGATCCCATCGTCATTGACACACCGCAGAGAAGCGCCCCCTCCCGAGACCAAGCTGAGGTCAAATACCATTAAATGCCGGGCTGACGTCCGTACGGAGCGATGCGTCACCTCGTCAGCACGGTCGAAGACTTCCCGCCGCAGGGCTACCAACCCGGCGTGGAGGTAGTCGGAGCCCGGTCGGACAACAAGACAGAAGACCAGACTCCAAAGCATACAGTACCCCTTCCTTTTTCTCTCCAACTCCCATCTGTAACCTGCTGCCTCCGGATATATAAGGAGAGGCAGGGCCCCGGGGGGAGGGGAGACCCGATCAAGCAAGAAAACAAAAGAACTCACCGAGCACAAGGGAGATCGATCGAACCCCTTGTCTCGCTTGTAACCTTCGGATCATCTCTCGAATACCATACACCCCAACGACACGAACTGGAGTAGGGATGTTCAGCCCGAACCAGTATAAACCTCTGGCTTCTTGAGTCAACCATTCGGGTAGAGGGAGCGCGCGACCCCTGCTAACCAAAAATTCGTATTGCCGGTGCACGAAACACCGACAGTTGGCGTGCCAGGTAGGGGCGTTTCGCGCGTCATCGTCTTCGTCTTCGGATTCCCATCTTCTTCCCCGATGGCTTCTTTCTCTCGCGACGACTCGCCGGCGTCGAGGGGCTGGATCCGCTTCGACGCCCTCGACTTCGTCGTCACCACGGCATGGGAGCTCATTCTCGTTCCCGCCGCCCTTCGAGACCGGGCACCCTCCACGAGCTTGGACGCGGTCGCCGACGTTCTCGGCAACCTCCACCTCGAGGCCCCGGCATGGGCCTCGCGAGCGGGCCTATCGCGCACCAGCGTCGCCCCCGGCAACGCTACGTGCGATCTACGATGGACGACAGTCTCGCCCTCCGCGAGCTCTCGGCTCGTGGCCATGACCGGCTACGCGCCTACTTCCCTCCACGACCTACTGGGGGACTCCTCCAGCCACAGCTCCAGCTCCGACAGGGAGCACCCCCCGCGCAGGATGTATTCTCGAGAATGCAACATGGCAGGTGCGGCGGAGCCATCCTCCACCCCCGCAACTCTCGGGACCCTCCTCCCGCATGACGAAGCGCGGCGGGAAGAGTCCTGGCGGGAAGACAACGCGCACCACTAGCGTCGCCTCACCGACCTCCAGCAGCAGCGCGAAGAGCTGGAGGCCCGAAAGGCCGAGCTCGACAAACTCCAGGCCGACCTGGAGCAACGTCAGCCCGAGCCGCCACTTGTCTCTGGCGCGCGCGCCCGCGCGCGTCAGGTGCATCAACAGCTGGCTGAGGGGACGAGCGATCTTCCGTTCTTCCCCCACGCCAACCAGAACATCGCCGCGGCAGCCATGTTGCTCCGCGGATTACCTGAGCCGATGGACCCGGAAGCCAGGGCTACCTACCAGAATCTCCGGGGGCTGGTCGAGCGTGCTGTCGTTCAGCACGCCCAGGGTTCTGGCTCTCGACACTCGGGCGCGACATCGGGTCGTTTGGGCCACTCCCCCTCGCGCGGTCATCAGAGCCCAGCCAAGACGGCCCCGCTCCAGGAGCTCCCCCAAGCATCGCACACCCCAGTGCGCCACCGCCTGGGGGACAACCGTGACCTTCGCGCCACCCTCGAGGCGCGGAGGAGATTCGACAACGCGGCGGCGTCATCTCATGTCGCGGACAGCGGACGGTGCAACCATCCCGATCCGGGCCCCGACGGCCCCGGACCGCGCGCGTTCACCCGCGCCATCCGCAACGCCGACTTCCCGGCCAGATTCCGGGCTCCGACCAACATAGCCAAATACACAGGGGCAACGAACCCGAGTGTTTGGCTAGAAGACTACCGGCTCGCCTGCCGGGCGGGGGGAGCAACGGATGATTTCTTTGTCATCCAGTACCTCCCCATTTATCTCATGGACTCTGCTCGAGCCTGGCTCGAGTACCTGCCCGCCGGCACCATCGGGAGCTGGGTCGACCTGACGAACCTCTTCGTCGGGAACTTCCAGGGCACGTACAAACGCCCTGGCAACTCCTGGGACCTGAAGAGTTGCAAGCAACAGCCGGGGAAGACCCTCTGGGACTACATCCGTCGCTTCTCCCAGCAGTGCAACGAACTCACCGACATTCGTGACGCCGATGTCGTCGGGGCGTTCATCTACGGCACCACCTGCGAGGCTCTGGTCCACAAGTTGGGCTGCGCAAAGCCCCGGACCACCAAGGAGCTCCTCGACATCGCCACCAACCACGCCTCCGGTGAGGAGGCCGTGGGGGCCATCTTCGAAAGGAAGGTGGCCCACAAAGCGTCCGGCTCCGAGGCCGGCGCCCCTTCCGACCGATCCGACAAGAAGAAACGGAAGGGAAAGCAAGGCCGCGAAGGTCGTATGGTCGCTGCTGTCGACCGCCCTGCCAAGCAGCAGGCTCGGCAGACGCTCGACCGTTTCGAGAAGTTGATGGATAGTCCGTGCCCGAACCACGACTATCCCGTCAAACACAAGTACCGGGACTGCGAAGTCCTGAAGCGGTTTCTCTCCGGGAACCCCACGACGTCGCGGGGCAAGGGGAAGAAACGTGACCCGGCGTCCGACGCCGTGGCAAAGGGTGACGAGACGACCGACGAGTTTCCACAACTCGATGGTTGCCTCATGAACTTCGGTGGGGCGGAGTGCTACGCCGACAAGCGTCGGTTGAAGCTCGCCCACCGTGAAGTCCACACGGCGACCCCCGTCGTGCCCGGCTACTTGAGGTGGTCGGAGTGCCCGATCGCCTTCGATCGGACCGACCACCCCGACCACGTCCCGCACTCAGGACGCTACCCGCTCGTCGTCGACCCCATCGTGGAGACGAAGCGCCTGACTAAGGTGCTCATGGACGGCGGCAGCGGTCTCAACATCATGTATGTTGAGACCTTGGACGCCCTGGGGGTCCCTCGCTCCGCCCTTCGGCCGAGCAAGGAGCCTTTCCACGGCGTCGTACCAGGCCAACAGGCCCATCCGCTCGGGCAGGTCGACCTGCCCGTCACCTTCGGGAGCCCGGACAACTTCCGCACCGAGAGCCTCACTTTTGAGGTCGTGGATTTTCCCGGTTCCTACCACGCCATCTTGGGGAGGCCGTGCTACGCGAAGTTCATGGCGGTCCCCAATTACACCTACCTCAAGATGAAGATGCCGGGGCCACAAGGCGTCATTGCCGTGGCCGCGTCTTTCCAGCTCGCTTAGAACTACGAACGGAGCAGTTGTGAGCTAGCCTCGGCGGTCATCGCTTCCGCTAAGCTAGCCCGTCTCCAGGAACGGGCCCCCGAATCCGCCCCCGACTCCAGCAAGTCAGGGCCGAGTTCCTTCAAATCCGCGGAGGACGCGAAGGAGGTCGCGATCGATCTCGAAGATCCTGCCAAGACCGTGCGGATCGGGGCCGCCCTCCCTGCCAAATAGGAAAGCGCGCTCGTCGACTTCCTCCGAGCAAACCGAGACGTCTTCACCTGGAGACCCTCGGACATGCCAGGAGTTCCCAAGGAAGCCACCGAGCACTCCCTCAATATCTGACCGGGCTCCAGACCGGTCGCCCAACGCCTGCGCCGCTTCGACGAAGAGAAGCGCCGGGCCATTGGGGAAGAAATTGCCAAACTTTTGGCCGCTGGCTTTGTAAGAGAGGTGCGCCACCCCGAGTGGCTCGCCAATCTCGTCCTTGTAAAGAAAAAGTCGGGGCAATGGAGAATGTGTGTTGACTATACGAGCCTCAATAAGGCCTATCCGAAAGACCCGTTCCCATTGCCTCGCATCGACCAAGTCGTGGATTCCACCGCCGGGTGTGAATCCCTTTCTTTTCTGGATGCCTACTCGGGCTACCACCAGATCGCGATGAAGGAATCCGACCAGCTCGCGACCTCCTTCATCACTCCGTATGGCTCGTACTGTTACGTCGCGATGCCCTTTGGTCTGAAAAACGCGGGCGCAACATACCAGCGATGTATGCAAGCGTGTTTTTTAGACCAAATTGGCCGTAATATCGAGGCCTACGTCGATGACATCGTTGTCAAGACCAGGAAGGCCGATGACCTCGTCACCGACCTGGAGGAGACTTTTGCGAACCTCCAACGGTTTCGCATAAAGCTCAACCCTGAGAAGTGCGTCTTCGGGGTCCCCAAGGGAAAATTGCTCGGCTTCATCGTCTCCGAGCACGGCATCGAAGCCAACCGCGACAAGATCTCTGCCATCATGAGGATGGGGCCAATCAATGATCTGAAGGGGGTCCAGAGGCTGATGGGGTGTCTCGCGGCTCTAAGCCGCTTTGTGTCCCGCCTCGGCGAGCGCGGGATGCCACTCTACAAGCTAATGAAGAAGTCCGACCGCTTCTGCTGGACCCAAGAAGCTCAGGAAGCCCTCGCCGATCAAGGCGTTTCCCGACTTCGCCTCCGTGTTGGTCGCCCGTAATCAAGAAGAGCCGCTGCTGCTCCTCTACATTGCCGCCACGACCCAGGTCGTCAGCGCGGCGCTAGTCGTGGAGCGAGCGAAAGAAGGCCGCGTCTTCAAGGTGCAGAGGCCGGTCTACTTCGTTAGTGAAGTACTCTCCGAAACAAAGGTTCGGTACCCTTAGGTACAGAAGCTGTTGTATTCGGTGCTCATCACCAAGAGGAAGCTGGTCCACTATTTCGACCGGCATCCCGTCTCCGTGGTGACCTCGTCACCTCTCGGAGAGATCGTCCACAACTGCGACGCCACCGGAAGGATCGCCAAGTGGGCCCTCGAGCTCAACGGCCTCGACATATCGTACGTCCCTCGGACGGCGATCAAGTCGCAGGTCTTGGCTGACTTCGTCGCCGAGTGGACTGAAGCGCAAGTCCCGCCGATGGTCGAGGACCCCGAGTACTGGACGATGTACTTCGACGGGTCCTACACCATGAACGGGGCCGGTGCGGGGGTCGTCATTATCTCCCCGCTCGACAACAAGCTCCTATACGCCATCCGACTGCTCTTCGACGCCACCAACAACGTCGCCGAATACGAGGCCCTCGTCAACGGCCTTCGGATCGCCGCCGACCTCGGCGCTCAGCAGCTCTACGTCCATGGCGACTCCAAGCTAGTCGTCGACCAAGTGATGAAAGCCACCGAGCCACGCGATGCTCGGATGGCTGCCTATTGCTTGGAGGTCCGCAATCTCGAGGAGGGGTTCAAGGGATTCGAGCTTCACCACAGTTACCGACGCTACAACGGAGAAGCTGACTCTCTCGCCAACCTCGCCTCCAGCAAAGGGTCGGTCCCTCCCGGAGTCTTCCTCTCCGACCTCCACAAGCCGTCCATCCGGTTGGACCCAACCGCTGAGCACACGGCCGACCCCCCAAAAGCGGATGCTCCAACCGACCTTCGGTTGGACGCGCACCCGCCTGGGTCAGACCTTTGCATTCTGAACGTTGAATCCGACTGGAGGCAACCCTTCATCCACCGGTTGACAGACGGGTCACTCCCCGCCGACACCACCGAGGCTCGGCGCCTCACTCGGCGGGCCAAGTCCTTTGTCCTGGTCGACGGTACCCTCTACAAAAGGAGCCCCTCCGGGATCCTCCAGAAGTGCATCCCGGCCGACCAAGGAAGACAACTGCTGGTCGACATCCACGGCGGGGTTTGCGGGCATCATGCCGCGCCACGGTCCCAGGTGGGAAAAGCCTTCCGACAAGGCTTCTATTGGCCGACCGCCGTGGCGGACACAACGCAAATCGTCCGTGCCTGCGAAGGATGCCAATTCTTCGCCAGGCAGACGCACCTCCCGGCACAAGCCCTACAGACGATCCCCATCACGTGGCCCTTTGCGGTCTGGGGGCTCGATCTGGTCGGACCCTTCAGAAAGGCGCCCGGAGGCTTTACTCATCTGCTCGTCGCAGTAGACAAGTTCACAAAGTGGATCGAAGCCAAGCCGCTGGTGACCATTACCTCTGCGCAGGCGGCAAGCTTCTTCCGCGACATTGTCTACCGCTTTGGAGTCCCGAACTCCATCATCACCGACAACGGAACGCAGTTCACGGGGAAGGAGTTCCTCGAGTTCTGCGACGACTTCAACATCCGGGTCGACTGGGCAGCAGTTGCACATCCCCGCGCTAACGGCCAGGCCGAGCGGGCCAATGGCATGATTCTCCAAGGGCTCAAGCCGCGGATCTTCAGTCGACTGAAGAAATTCGCAGGACGGTGGGCGGCCGAGCTGCCCGCTGTTCTCTGGAGCCTACGGACCACACCAACACGGTCGACCGGGTTCACGCCTTTTTTCCTAGTGTTCGAAGCGGAGGCCATCCTCCCGACCGACCTCGAGTACGGCACACCAAGAGTGCAAAACTACGGCGGGAAGTCGGGCGCGGCGAGGGCGACCTCGACCAACTCGACGAAGCACGAGACGTCGCAGTCTTGCGGTCGGCCAAGTATCAGCAGACCCTACGCTGGTACCACAGTCGACTGGTTCACGGCCGGTCGTTCGAAGTCGGCGACTTGGTGCTACTCCAAATCCAGTCCGTGAAGGACAGGCACAAGCTCTCTCCGCCTTGGGAGGGCCCTTTTACCGTCGCGGAGGTCCTCCGACCCGGCACCTTTCGTCTCAAAGACACCGAAGGAAACCTCATCGCGAACGCTTGGAACATAGAGAAGCTGAGAAGGTTCTATCCTTAGCCAACCTCCCTTCTCCTTGTACCACTCAAAAAATACCTGAACCAAGAAATCACGGTGATCGGACGCCCGACCGAGTAGCCGCCCTCTCTTTTGCGTCTCTCTCGTTTTGTTGACCCCAAGCACTATGACCTCCGCCCCGGAAGCGGAGGTCCCGAAGTAGTGCTCTGCGGATCACGGAGGCTGCGAATGCGAAGGCAGCCGACCAACAGTTGGTCAGAGCAATCCATTCCCCTGTGCAGGCTCACGCTAGCGCCACCTCGAACCTACGCCTGACCCGTTGCGGTCCCTAAAGGCTACGGTTGTCGAAGCGCGCAAGGGCAAGCTCTTGAAAAAGAAGAACGAGCAGGCAAACAGAGGAGGGAAGCAAAACGCGCAGTCACTTTATTCATTTACACAAGAGGGGCGTCAGCCCCACCGGCGAAAGCCACCCGCCGAAGTCCCATCACTCGGCGAGTGGACGGTACTCCTCCAGGTGCGCGCCCAACCAGCCAAATGACGCATGGCGTCTCTCAGTCAGCGCCTGGATCAGCGGCGCCCTCACCTCCGAAAGGCGAGGAATGCCCGCGACAAGGACACCAACTCGCCGCGCGTCCCTGGCCACGGCTTCGGCCTCGACTTCCGCCACCACTTGCAGCCAGGCTTGCTCGTCGCTCATTTCCCCACGGAGCTGTGTGTAGCGATCCGCCATGGCGCGCGAGGGGAGCTTGGCTAGCGAAAGTCCTGGTGAAGCCCACAAGGATGCCGGCGTACCTCCATTTATACCCCACGGCACGGAAGGCAAAGCGCGCAACGAGTAATGGCGCGGAGCGAGAAACAAAGCGTTCGGCACCAGTTCCAACCTCGGCACGGCCCTCCAGGCAAGTTAAGCCAGCCTTATCCCGAAAACTCCTCTTCTTTCGTGTTTTCACGCGCCTACCCCGAGCTCAAAGTGGTACACGGCGACTATACCTCCAGTCCCCGCGCACCACTCGGGGGCTGCTTACGACCCCATGGGTCGGTGACCTAGGTCGATAACCCGACCAACCAAATGATCTTCCTCGCGGTAACCTCTTTGACCCAAGTGCTACGGCCTACGCCCTTGCGGCTACATCTTCGAAGTAACACTTCACGGAAGAAAGGGGTTACCCGAGCAAGAGAGGCCAAGGCCGTTCGGGACATTCCGACTTAGGTTGACAATCCGACCGACCGAGCGGGCACTTCGCGGAGAAAGAAGGTTTCCGAACTAGGCAGGCCAATGCCATGCCGGTCGAAAGCCCTCCTCTCTCCGCAAAGTAAGCGATCTAAGTCCTCGTCTCATCCCACGTTTTCTTCAAATGTGATCGGCACAACACCTACGCTCTTGGGACGCCCCTGCGGGTCCTGTGGCTATGGTCGTAAGATTGTCCATCGCATAAAAAAGAGACACGAGATGAGCGAGCGAAAACTTAAGCGGCCCAGTAGGCCGGAGTCATTAACAAACGCATCGTTTATTACAATTTAATCCAAACAAAAACTAAACTATTCGTCTCCTCGGTGGAGGATACTTTGCGGCGAAATCCGCTTGGCGATCTCCCGGGCGCACGGGTCAACCCGAGCCGCGAACGCGTCAATTTCTTCATCGCTCCGGTTCGCAGCGACCCCGCTCCCGACCATCTCAAGATCGACGCTGTCGTAGTAGGAGATGGTGTTGACCAGCGCCGAGGAAGCGACAAGCACCGCCGCCTCCCGCATCGAAGCTTCGACATGCTCCGGAACCCTCCCCAGCAGGACGGAAATAGAGCTTGGGCCCGGAGTAAGCCCAAGCAACCGGTCGCAGACGGCCTGGCTGGCCACCCGGAGCGTGGTCAGCTCGACTGTCGTGTCGGCCGCCTCCCTCTCCGCTACCCGCTGGTCCAAAAGGGCCGCGTCCCGCGACTCGACCGCCGCATCCCGCTGCTCCGACGCCAACCTTCGCGACTCCAGAATGTCGCTAAGGTCCCTCCGCAGCTCTGCAAGGACGAGACAGCGTCAGAAGACGCCCGCTGCGACGACCACCGGAAGGACGTACTACTCACCAGCCACGGAAGCCTCCTTGGCGCGAAGCTCCTCCTCGGCCTTGACGCGTGCTTCCCGAACAGACGCCGCACGGTCGACAAGCGCCTGCGCTGACGCCAGCTCGCCCCGAGCGAGGTCCCGCTCGGCGCGCATTGTGTCGACCTCCCTCCGAGCCGACTCGCATCCCTCCCGAAAGCGGGCGGCTTCCGCCCGAGCGGACTCCTCCGCGTTGACCGCCGAAGCCTTGGCTCTCTCAGCTTCCGCCAGGGACGACCTGGCCTCCTCCACCTCACCGTTCAGCGACTGCGCTAGTCGCTGAGCCTCGCAGGCTTGATAACCGCCCGATTGTTGGCCGTGGCGGTGGCCTTCCGTCGCTTGGCGACGAGCGCCTCCTGGGCGTCGCGCAGCTCTTCCTCCACGGCGTCCCCCTCTCTATGCAGACGTCGGAGGAAGCCTGACTTCCTCAGCGCCCGGGTCTGCAGACGCTGCAAGAAGCCACCAGACCGGTCAATCGCGGCTCCATTTAAGAAACCAAGGACAAGCCACTCCTAGCCTTACCGATCCGGCCGGGCGGGACTCCTCGATGATAGAGTTCATCACCCTAGAGGAAGACTCGAGGACGAGGGTGAGGCCCTTGCGCATCCGGCCGAGCTCGTTCTCGACCTTCCTCTCGCTCTCCTCTAGAGCGTTCCAGTTGCGGCGCTCCGATTCATCATCCAAGACGAACGACGGTTCTCCGGACGGGTCGCTGCCCCATCAGGTCAGCACGGCGATTTCCGGGCGCCCCGCGCCGGCGCCCTGCCCCTCCGCAGCGTCCCCGGCGGCTCGCACCAGGGCCTCGTGCGTTAGCTGACCTGCCCCAACGGCGGTGGTCCCGGCGGGGCGGCGGGACTCCGCCGAGCTTCCTCGGCCGGTGTCAGGGTGGGGAGCAGACCCAGCGGGACTCCCCCGGCCGGCGTCACCGTAGGCGTCGAGCCCGGCGGTCCCCCGCCGGCGGCAACACCTCCTCTCCTGCAGACCCCGCCGCGGGGACCGAGCTCGCCGGTAACCCACTCTGGACAGTCGTCGGCGCCAGCACCACCAGCGGAGGCGAAGAAACACCGCCCCTCGCTCCCGAGGTGGGGCTCAGCGATGTCACCTGTTATTGCCGTTTTAGATGCTTTCCATTATGATATAACTTGTGATGCTTTGTTGTTTCTCCGAATCATGGAAAAACAAAGGAGATGTTGCCGAAATTTTCGGTATTAGCATTTGCTCCTTTGCTGTAATTTATCGTTAATTGTGGTTTTTAGATGTTATTTAGTCTATGTTTGGTAGCATTCGGGCATACTAGATGCCGGGGTGTTACATAGTTCTCCATAGATTCTCTGCTCTAACAATTACTCCTCCTCCGTCCTAATTGTTGTCCTTTTTTTATTCTGAAACGTTGGAAACTAGTTCGTTACAGAGAGACAGGGCACGCTGATGGAGGTCCAAGTGGTAGAGACCTGCTTTATCGTGCCAAGCATGAAGACCCCCACGCAGGGGCTGTGGCTGTCCAACCTCGACATTGCGCTGGTGTCGGGACCCGAATTTGCAAATCCGGACCCTCTGTGTATTCAGCACTAGTCCAGGAACGCGCTAGTGCACACAGTCTCAACATTGGTAAATATCACAATCATACTCAACGAATTAATAAGGTACTTAAATAGTTAACCAAACTGGTTGCTTGACCTTATGGTCAAGTTACAAATATACGCCTCGCAGGGCGAAACTTAATAAGAGAGAAATAACTGCAGCAGAAAATAAGATAACTTCGTGGCGCCATCCAGTATACCACAGGCAACTGACTGGGCTCGCTCCCTAGTTAGATGTTTCCTCTGGAAGCTCCTCCTCCAAAGCTGGTGTAGACTCTTCTTCAACTGGTGTTGTATTGCGGCAAGGGTGAGTACTTGGTACTCAGCAAGTCATGCACAGAATGCAGCTAATATACTACATGCATGGCTTAATACAAAGGAGTGGCTCAAGGTATATTTGCAGTAAAGAGCATTTGACAAGTATCATAAGTATATTCGAAAGCAGTAGAAACAAGTATAACATCAATAACTTTTCCAGGAGTTAAATAAACATCTTTCCCGATTCTAATCCATATTCCCATCAACATCCTTATTAAACCAAACCCAACCTTTCAAGACCAAGTCATTTTCAAGAAAGTCTAAACCTTAACTGTAATTCCCGAGCGATGTCCAATACCACGGATACGGCTATTCGAATAGATTTTACACTCTGCAGAGGTTATGCACTTTACCCACAAGATACAGTCAAACACCACAAAGGCGAGTGGCCGTAACAAAGTCTTTCGGAAACTTCTAACAGCTCAAGTGGTCCTCCCCGGTGTTGCACACTAACCTTTCCCTTAGCGAAGGCGAAGTTTAGGTCAAGCCACCGTTAGATGGGTACCTGGCCGCAGCCCCAGTACGCTCCCCCGTACAACTACACAAAGGGTGTAGTTGACATCCTGAGGTCCCACAGGTACGTTATTAGCAACTTATTCAACTAGGTCCGTCCCATTACAGACATGTGGTTGCACGTTTGACCCAGTTCAAAGGCTTGCAAGGTTAAGTCCTTAGGGTGACCAGGGCAAGACTACCCGAAGAACCAAACCAACACTCCCGGTGCCACAACTGGCCACCCGATCATTCTTGCCACATGCCCCGATCAAAAACTATTTATCAAACCCCAGTTGATTACATGCACCACGTGCCATCAACATCACAACACATGATACCTTTCCAAAACAGGTTCAATATATCATTGTCAATATTAACATTTGATTGTCCAAAATCATGTCATGAGCACGTAGCAGGTCTAAGCAATATACTACAACGATCTAAAATCCCAGGTTGGCAATTTAGTAATGTCCAACTAGTAAACCACAACTAGGGTGACAAGGGTCATGGCACATATTTAATTAACCAAGGTGTCATACAGCAATTAGGCATTTATCTAATTCCCATAATTTAAATAAAGTATTTTCTAATTAAACTAGCATGCAATAGTTTTAAATCGAATTAATTTGAAATTGGGATCAACATGGTCAAAGCATAACTTGCCTTCAAAAAGTACTTGTTCTTGGTCCTGAGCTGGCTCCTGGGTCAACACCTCTCCTCCGAAGCCTTCGGGCACTTCAACGTCTACTCGTAAAGCGTGCAAATAGCAATTAATAAATAACTAGTAGACAAAAAGTGTCCAAACAACCAAATAAAGTTCATAAACAGAGAGAGCATAATTTTATGAATTTTTAGAAACTGGAATCGTCAAATTTGGAGTTGAAACGCAAAAGTTATAACCGTTTAAAGTTTAAAGAAAACATTAATTAATTATAAACAGAGAAATAATCATAATAAAAAATTAATTAAAATTCATATTTGAGTAGGTCTCATTTTTATGAAGATTTAGAAATTTGAATCACTCAAATCGGAGTTTAAACGCAAAAGTTATAAACGTTTGTAGTTTGAATCAAATTCTGAAATCAATAATTCGAATTAATAAATCATTTTCTTTTTCGGAAATTCTTTTATGGCGTCAGCATGACACGTGGACCAACCAGAGGCTGCCACGTCGCCTCGGGTCCATGGACCTGGCGCACGGGCGCGGCTCGGTCTACCGTGGACTCGGTCCACGGCTCGTGTCGGCCAGCGGTGGGCCTGCCGGTGGCGTCGGCCTGCGGCTCGGTAGAGTGGGGTGACAGCGGGCACCGTGACGTCGATGTGGCGTCATGGTGCGGTTTCTTTGGGGCAGCGGCTGGGCCCCATCGACACGCGGGCCCGCGTGTCGAGACACGCCCACGCACGGCGTGGCCGAAGTGACGGTCGGCCTCCCGGCCACGTGGCGTGATCTCGGCCGTTGATTTGAAAATCAACGGCCCAGATCGGATCTAGCCTAACGCAGTAGAAAAACTACTCGGCTGATCTGGACCGTTCGATCTTGATCGGACGGTCAAGATCCAATCTAACGTAAACAACGTGGCTAACCCTAACCTTTCGATCTAAATCTAACGGCTGAGAATGGATCTAGTAGTGTGCGGTTTAGGCTACGTGGCACAATCTACGCCGTTGGATCTAGATCCAACGGTTGGAAATAGATCTGGGATTAGCACGTGGGATCTCACCGGGGTGTGACGTGGCGCGATTTGAACCCTTGGATCTGGATCGGACGGCTGGTGGAGCTCGAGGTCCGGCGATGTCTTGCGGTGGGGCTGGTTCACCGGAGACGAAGACGGCGACCACGGCGACGGCGTTGCGGGGCTCCTCCGGCAAAGTGAAGGGTCTCCTCTGGCGCGGCTTGACATTGCTGTTCCGGATCTGGGGTCAACGGCGGCGGAGGACGGCGGCGGACACTGCAATGGAACGCGGCGGAACGCTCCTCCAACTCCGGCGAGCGATTGCGGCGCAACCACGGTGGCTCTGGCGGCGTGAGCTAGGGCTACGGGTGCGCACGGAAGTCGGCGTCACGGCAGCGGTGGCGGCGCATTAAATAGGGCCCTCGGCGTCCGTGAAACGCGCGGAGACCGAGGCCCATTCCGTTGCGGCGGCGGAATCCGAGTTGGATTCGGATTGGGTGACATGGCTTAACGTCAGCCGTTGGATCAAGATCCAACGGTGCGAGGGTTTGGGCTCGGGTCTGGCTCGGGCGAGCCGGCTGGCTCGGTCGGACTCGGGCACGGGTGACGTGGCTCAATCGTGGCTGTTGGATTAAGATCCAACGGTCACGCGGTTATGGTTCGGGTCTGGCTCGGGTCGGACTTGAGTCTGACTCGGACTCGGGTCCGGTTGGATGAACAGTAAAACCCACTCGATTAATTAATCCAATTAAATTCTCAGAAATTCATTTAATTCATTAAAAATAGCAAAAGACTCAGAAAAAATTCAGAAAAATTCTGGAAAATATTTTGGAACCTTTTGGACTCAAATAAAATATTTCCAACAAATTTTTATTTGCAAAGTTAAATTCTTTAATTATTTCAGAATGGAATAAATTCAAATAAATTCCAAATAAATTTCAGAAAATTCCAAAAATTCACCAAAGTGCCAAATCACACATGAATTTAAGAAAAGCAAAATTTTGGGGTGTTACAGCTGGCCAACAGAGGCCACACCCCAGTCGTCTACTTGTACCGCTCCAACAACGCTGCCGCGGACTTGTTCGTCTTGGGCAAGCTCAAGGCGGCGATGTCCAAGGCCTTGGTGGACTTCTACCCCCTCGCTGGCCAGCTCGGCGAGGACATTGACGGCCGTGTCGAGATCAACTTCAGCGGCAAGGGGGCACTCTTTGTAGTGGCTCGCTCTGAACGCAACGTCGACGACTTCAGCGATATCAACCCGTCGCCCGAGCTAAGGAGGCTCTTTGTTCCCCGCATAGACTCGGAGGAGCGCGTGCCCGTCTTTGGCTATTCAGGTCCTAAACTCCTCACAATGCAAACTCTTCAATCGGTGGTCGAGCTTTAGCCACAGGGGTGTGAATTTCTTTCTTTCTTGCAGGTGACCTTCTTGAAGTGTGGTGGGTGGCGATAGGGGTGGCGGTTCACCACGTTGCCATCGACGGCCCGACATGTTCCACTTCTTCAAGACATGGTCGGCGTTCACACAGACGGTGATAACGCCGTGGTGGAGGTCCCCGCCACGGCGCACCCTCGCTCCGCGCGCTCACCGCCGGTCGTCCACCCCGACACGCTCTCCGTGTTACGCGAAGCTAAACCTATCCGGAAGTCGGCTGGGGCCTGTTGCCACCAAGATCTTCTGCATCTCCAAGTACCACGTGTCGACTCTCAAGCGCCTATGAGACACGAGCACCTTCTGCGCTGTCGGTGCCCATGTGTGGCGGTGCTTGTGCATTGCTCGGCGGCCCGGCTCTCGACGCCCGGACACACCTCGGTTTCCCGATCAACATCCGCGTCGTGTGAGACCGCCTCTCGGACCACTACGCCCGGGCTCATCATCGTGAGCACGGCCGCCACGGTGGAGGACATTGTCTCGGAGGCGTTGGTCTCCGTCATTGGCCGGATCAAAGGCACGGTCGGCCGGGTGGATGATGAGCTGGTGCGGTCGGCGATCGACTACTCCCATTTACGAGAGAAATTGCCGGTCGACGAAGGGCAGCATGCCGGAGACAGAACTAAGGGTGATCAGCTGGCTCGGCATGCCCGCGTACGACGCCGATTTTTGGTGGGGGAAGCCGCAGGTAATGTCGCGCGCAGAGTCTGTCCGCGGTGGATTTGTCTACTTGACGAGCAACGGCCCGGCGAACGACGGCACGGTGCGCGTGGTGATGTGTATGGAGGCTGCACGTTTGGATGACTTCGAGCGGCTGCTTTATGGTAGGCTGGAATATGGCCTTAACCAATTATAAAGATGATTATATCATGTTTAAGGCATGTTTCTATGCTTTTCTTTTCAAAAGTTGCGCAAATATTAAAGCATGAATGAAAGATAGATGTTGATTACTTACCTCTTCGCTTGCTTCAAGATTTGTGCAACTTGTATTGGGAGGAAAAGGTATTATTAGTCAACAAGTATGTAATTTATTTGTGAAACTTTTTATCCATGTTTTGATATTGTTCTGAATTATTCGTGACTTTATTTATCATGTGAGACAATTTTGATTAATAGTCAGCATATGTATTGATTGATGATCATATTTTATATATCATGAATATAAAGATATCAAATCAATAATGTGGACACATGTTAGAGAACATAGTGTTGAAATGACTCATCATGCAATACTGCGGGAATTATTATATTCTTAAGAGTTGTTAGTTGGTCTCAAACATAGTGTATTTGAGATCTTCAGACCCGATGACAAGGATAAATTGAGCCATATAAGTGATGGTTCAACATTTACACTATATGCATCCAATGGCTACTTAATAAAATTGTGCGAAACATGATGAATAATAAAACAACCAATGATAAATACATATACCATGTACATACATTATTCTCTTTGTTTAGCATATTGTCAGGTAATCAAAAGCCGATGAGGGCTTTTCTTGAAGAAAGGGACGATGATGAGGACATATGCACGCATGGAGCACACAGTTGGGACAACGCCCAACGGCGGCGCAGCGACCAATTGTCCTTTTTTTTAATTGTCATGAATAATAACGAGATACCCTAATTCTTATAATTAAATTAATCTAGCCTCCAATCGATGATTAAGAATGACTAATCTAGTTAAATAAGGAAATTAATCTACAAGATTAATAAATTATTCAGATATGATTAACTTACGTGCCACAAACTTATGTATGGTTTGCAGTAGGTTTAATCAGTTGACTCCAGTCGAATTTCGATATATTGTAGATTGATAATAGCGAAAGATCTTAATCGGCCTCGGAGCTTGCATAGTCATCTAAGGGTGGGTAGTTTTAAATCAAAACCGAATACCAAACTGAACCGAACCAAATTAACCGATTATTTTAGTTTTTTCATTTTTACGGTATTCAGTTCAATTTTATTTTGGTATAATTCAGTTTTCAGTATTCGATTCGGTTTTTGGATTCCAGAAATGGAAATAACTGAATAACCGAATAGTCCATGTAGAATACCACTTTTATAATGTTCTTCCTAAAGCAAGCAAACAATTCTCATATTCTAACATATTTATGCATATGTGTGGAATGTTCATTTTGTGACACCACGGAGTGTCGTAAGCTTATTTAATGCACTTGATAAGGTCAAAAACATTATAAAATATGGAATTAAGGTTAAAACCATACGCTATGAGGTTTAATCGCGTTTCCGGGCCGTTTCCGGAGTTTTGGGCCTTTCCGGGAGAGTTTGGGCCCAAGAGAAGGGGTTGTGGGCTTTGGTGGGAAGGAGTATGAGAACACTTAGGACTAGGAAACCTGGTTGGGGCTGGTAAAAGGGGCTCCCCCTGCCCCTTATGCGCCCCACCTCTCCCCTTGGGCGCCCATAAGCACCCCCCTTGCCCTAGCCGCACCCCCCTCCCCCTTTGGCCGTGCGCCCCCTCCCCTTTGCCCCCTTGCCTCCCCACCTCTCCACCACCTCTCCTCCACCCCTTGCTGCCCTAGGGTAGCCTCCCCACCCCTGCACCTCGAAGATCCATCCATTGGAGCGAGGAGCGAGGAGCGAACCGGGAGGAGATCCATTCAGTTTTCGTGCGTTGGGCAAAGGTATGGCCATGGGAATCCTTGGGGTTGGTCTAGGTCCTGTTCTAAGGGTGTTTATCAAGTTTTTAGATCAATTGGTGTTGCTCGATTTGAGTAGATTAGATGAAATCTAGAAGTTGCCACGTTCTCTGTTTCGGGCAGCATGAGCAGTCGACCTAGGGCTTAGGTTTTCGCCAATTTAAATCGGATTTTATCGTACGGCTGTTGAAGAAGTTGTAGATAATTTCATTATCTTTCAGTGGATATAAAGAACGTCCAATTTCGCCCAGCCGTTTGAAAGTTATGACTGTTTTACTGAGCGTGTTAAAATCTGTGACGTGATTGGAACAGATCACGGTATTTTGTAGATTAAACAACTTTAGATTCCGAATCAGTCTTTCCCTATACCTAGAAAAAGTTGGGAAATTTCCTAAGCTACGCGAGGATGTACTCGTTTAATTGATTCGGAGTCTTAGAACCCGAGTTGTGCCTTTTGGAAGGCTGCTGTCCCGACGGGACAGAACCGCTATTTTTGGGTTTTGCGAGTAGTTGGCAATGTCGGGGTAGATGAGGGTGTGCGTACTGTTTTGTGGGATTGATTGTGAGTGTGTGGTCCCTATGTGCAGGTGGTGTGACCCCGGGAGGGCCTACTACTTCTCGCCAATCCGTCGCCCGTGGTTGAGGCATGTGTGTATTGTAATGGATAGCGATTTGTAGGTTGCTAGTTGAGACTAGATGAGATTGATTATGTGTGATGATCACTTGCCATGCTTTAATGATTGCCATTGATATGATGAGTATGTTTATCATGTTATGATGCCATGTGTTAATGTACAAGTTGATTATGATGTGGCATATTTGCATACATGGCATGATTACAATGCCCGGGCGGTGAGAAAGTCATAACTAGTCCGGGAAGGTCGGTGAGAAAGTTATGACTAATCCGGAGAGCCAATGAGTAAGTCCTACATCGTGATTCCATTCACCGCGGTGAGCAGGCGAGGAGTAGGCACCCTCCATCTTCGGGATGGAAGGGGGGAGAGGGTGCACACCGACGGGTGTGTACTCAACCATACCGGTATGAGTTTCCACGGAGACATGAGCATAGCACCGCATTGCATACATAATGATATGTGATCATGAATGAGATGGTTTACATGATGTGAGATGTTATTGCCGTGAAATTGTTCTTGTTGTACCATTGCAATATGCTTGCTGAGTTTTGAACTCACGCTTGTGTTTTCTTATTGTTTTAGGTACCATGTGACCGGCATGCGGGGAAGGGAACTAGTCACACTTACACACGTAGCTTCACTCATTTGTTTCCACAAGTCATTCAATTAGTTTTTGAGAATAAACTGCGTGTGATGATTATTGCTTTAAGGTTTAGCTTTGCTTTTGAGAGTCTTATTGTTCGTTTGACTCTTGGAGACATTAAATGCTTGAAAGTAGACTTATTTTTGTCGTTAAGTCTTTAATTATTGCTGTTTTGCCTTATATTGCTTTACTGTGTTGCTCCTTCAAATCATGTTAAAACAAAGGAGATGCTGCCGAAATCTTGGTTTTTAGCATGTGCGCCTTTGCTGGAATTTATGTTTAATTGTGGTATTTAGATGTTGTTTAGCTTATGTTTGGTAGCATTCAGGCATATTAAATCTTTGAGTGTTATTCTGATTAGTATCGAGAGTTTGTAGGTCCTTGGAATGTGTATTTTTAGTGTCATGCTATAGGGTACAACTAAAATGTGATGTGGAATAACTTAGAAACATGGCTTAGGTCTTAACTATAATTTTGTCATAGGATAGCAACATTAAAACTTGCAAAAGTGGTATAACAAATCTAAAAATTTGACACACAATGGATGCACAGTAGGAAAGGGTATGGGTATCGTTTCTTTACGCTTAAATGTTGTATTTAAGATTTGATGTTGAATGCTTCATTTGACAAAGCATGTTGCTATGTCTATGAGATAAATGATTGAATTGTTCTTGTGGTGGTGATAGAGTGGGGTTGTGGTGCCGAAGGGTTTCGGTCACCTCTTTTTGGTTCATAGTAAGGGTGAGGTTTGACGGTGTGGCCGGTTAGTGCCATCACCGAAGAACTATTAACCCCTGTAGGAGAAGAGTGCTTACCCTTTCTGTCGTAGATCGGGTAGTTGACTGGAGTCAAATAGAAGAGTTTGGTGGTGGATTCCTTCGGATGTTCTTTATCGTTCTGTGGTCGGTCTTGGTTGGTTTTCTTGGTTTTAGTTGATGGAAACCAAAAGGAAAGTGTTTGGACTTGGATTTTCGCGGATTGTTCCTTATGCGGTATGTGGTTTTGTCTTCCTTGGTTGAAGACGAAGAAGAAGAGTCTAGTGTTGCGCTTCTTTTGGTCGCCTTTCCAGCTTTGATGCTTATTTGTTTGATTGCTTTATGGGGAGAAGCATTCAATTTATTCCTATGTTTGTCTTTCTTCAAGGTCAAAAGAGTTATTGCGGTGTTATGCCAGACTTGGTTGTCCGGGCTGAAGTTCTGTGGCTTTGTAGGAGTAAATGGTGTTTGATTTCGTCATTTTACTGGTTTGAGAAATCATCTTTGAAAGCCCTTCTTGTTTCGTGAAAGTTTGGGGTTTGATGTTAAGGTTTTATTTGAAATGGATTACTTGATCGCTTGGTTTCCTTTTAAGAAAATTGTCTTTCAACCATTTTCCTTTATGGGAGTCTTTGAGATTGAAAAGTGTTTTGTAGAATTCCTTTTGCATGACCAAGTTTGGGTTTGTCTCATTGCAATTTTGAGAGTCAAGTTTCCTTATGAATTTTGGGATGAGCTTTAAAACTAAAATGCTGCAAACAAAGTAAGTAGTCTTTTGACTGAAATCGTTTGTCCCTAGTAAGAATTGTTGTTTAGCATGTTATGTAGCATGTACCAATGTGGTTTATGGGATGACGTATTGTTAAGGTTATTTGTGAGTTGAAACAATTCAATGCGGTTGTTACCTCTAGCTTGAAAATAAATAGACTACTAGTGTTGTAGTTTGCTCTTAGCGAGAATGATTAAATGTGTTAATGTACATGCTTAGAATCTGTTGCTTTGTTATAAAAAAATGCTTATGACCCCCGATTATGTTTAAAGTTTTAAACCCTGATGCATAGTTGAAACATTAAGATGATGTAGACTGCTGTTATTGTTAAAGAAACTTTGCTGGTTGTTCAAAGATGCTCTAATCTAATGGATTAATAGAGAAATTTAATCATGTTGCCTAGTGACTTTAATTTGGAAGTTGATTAGAGTTGTTATTTACGTTGTTGCAAACTACTAGTATATTTGGAAGTATGCAGTTGTGTCTCCACAATGCTAGTATTGATATCAATTGAGAAGACATAAGACTTATTGTTAATGATGTTGTTAAGAGCAGTGTTAATGCTAGTATTCAATCTATTTTAAATAGTTGGAGTATGTTGTGTGGTGGTAATTTTGTTATCACCTTTGTATAGGGTAGCTAAAAGTAATGTTGTTGGTTGATGAACATGCCCATTTGTTGTTATTGATGACTAAGTAGTGGTGGTAACTGTTTAGATTACTCGTTGGAAAACCATGGTTAAAATAGAGGAAAATTTTAACATGTTGCGATGGAGTGAGCTTTGGATAATTAACATGATAAATGATCTTATCCTTAATGAAAGTATAACTTAGAGTCTCACTTACAAATTCTTCCCTGTGGAGATAATATTTACATGTTGAAGTCGTTGTTTAACTGAATAAGGTTCGGTTGTCGAGACGTGAATATATAGGAGGTATGAAATTTATATGTTGATCTTGCTGAAAGATTTGTTGAAGTATTATGTTTCGAATTTAGAATAAGAAGTATTATGATTCGGTGATCCGTGGGGATCATGTCAATATAGTCTTGGTTGGGTGCCTTTTTGATAAGCATCATAAACCCTAATTAAAAGTGTTGGAAATGGTAACTAGAGAAAGAATTTGTTACGTCAATTTCGTTAAAACCGGTTGGACTTTCTCAATGAGTAAGTAGTGAATTTCGAAGTCTTTAATGGAAAGCGTAGTGGAACACTAGAGATGATTGTATTTATGCTGAGCTTGTGTTTAAAAGCTTTTGGACTGGTTTGGTTGTTTGCCATTTTAGTTGAAGGGTTTTCGGTCAAGGTGTTCCATATGTTGTGTTTCAGAGTTTCCCTAAAACTCGTAGAAATTGGTGCAAATATTTGGTTTTGGCTAATTTGTTTAGTTGGTGCTATGAGTATGGATTTACACCCAAAAGTTTTTGAGTGGATCGCGCTGTTCGCGTGCACCCTGAATTATCTTTGGAATAAATTTTAAAGGAAACAAATAGACATAAAGGGCTATGTTGGAAAACTCACGAGGTTTAATTTGAAATCTTTTCTTTGCTAGAGTTGGAGTTATTTGGGAAAAAAAATCTGGGTAGAGTTTGCAAGTGCTTCAAAAGGTGATTTTTGTGGATGTTTCATCGGCGATGCTTTTAGTGAAGTGTTCTCTTTTGAAAATGAGTTTCCCCTTTCTCCTTGAGAAAAATTATGGCGGTTGTTTGTGCAGATGTTTAACTTTGGAGCCGATGTCCTTTTCCAAATGTTGATTTTTGGTTAAAATGCGATGTTTTGCGAGTTTAGCTTTCTATCGTTGGTGGGATTCTGGTATGATGTGGTGCCTTACTGTTAACTATGCTGCCGTCATAGTTTTTATTAATTAGCGCAAATCTCGATGTTATTCGAGATTTATTCATGATATACCGAGGAAGAAGTCGTCATGTGAATGACTTTTCGGTAGTGTTGTTACATGATGAAGGAATGGTGAAAAGTAAGCATGACATCGTTTTTTTGATGTTAAATGATAAAAGAGTCGTTGAGCCAGGTCGGTGAGAAAGTCATATATGGAGATATGACTAATCCGGAGTGCTCTTGAAGAATGTGCATTCATGCCATGAAATGAGATTTCCCTTGCTTTCTAGTATGAAAAGAAAAGAATGAATAATTTCTGGTGTTGGTTGTGGTGAAGGGATTTGTGTTTCCTTTGCGTTTTGGCTTAGGAAATTAAAATGAATACTCTCTGGTTGTTGTCGAATCCTTTCCAAAGTGGTTTTAGCGCTTTGGGGTTTGAGTTGTTGGATGAGGGCCACTTGGGTTCATGTTTATGGTTGAGCCCACTCAATGATTGTGCTCTTTATCGTGGTCCTTTGAGTGGAAGGTTGTGTATGACTCAATGCAAACCTTCGTGGAGAATTGTGTCGTTGAGATGTTCCTCGGTAGGGTTGATTAGATTATTAGTGGACCACTTGGTGGTTGCTAGTAATTGTTTTCCTTTTCAGAGTGTATTGGACCTTTCTGTTGCTGAGGTTGTGTCAACCGTAGCGATTTTGTTTGGTTGCTACATTTTTCTTGTGAGTTTAAGGACCATGATTGTAAGGTGGGCCTTTTCCTTTAGGCGGTAGTGTTGGGTATTGGTCTTTTGTAAAAGAGCAATCCTTTGCAAGGTCTTAACCTCGTTTGTTCAAATAGTTGGTGGTCTTGGAGTATTTGTCTCACTTGGTTCGTCGTCGTTTTGAATATGGCGAACCACAGTAGAGAGGTTGAGGTGTGAAAACACGTTTGTGCGTGGGAGATGAAGAGGGTTCTAGAGGCTGGTACCGTGCCCTTCTGGAGAGTAGTTTCGATTAAAGGGATCGGGCATGTTAGTGCCAATGAGGAATGGATGGAGGAGTGTGAGACCGTTTTTCTTTCGTGGTCTATTTGGGAATTGAGGTGAAGATGGAATCGTGAGAGGTTGCACTCTGTTGAGCTAAATCAACACAAGTGTTGGTTTTGGGAGCTCGCTTGTCGTTTGTTCCGGTTTGAGTCGTTGTGCGAATGTTGTGTGCTGCAAAGAAGTCTTTTGTCCCTTGGGGACTTTGTTGTTGATTTTGGCGTCTTTCGGATTCGAGGTCGAATCCTGTTGAAAGGGGAAAGAGTGTGACACTACGGAGTGTCATAACCTTATTTAATGTGCTTGATAAGGTCAAAAACATTATAAAATATGGAATTAAGGTTAAAACCATACGCTATGAGGTTTAATCGCGTTTTCGGGCCGTTTCCGGGGTTTTGGGCCTTTCCGGGGGAGTTTGGGCCCAAGAGAAGGGGTTGTGGGCTTTGGTGGGAAGGAGTATGAGAACATTTAGGACTAGGAAACCTGGTTGGGGCTGGTAAAAGGGGATCCCCCTGCCCCTTATGCGCCCCACCTCTCCCCTTAGGCGCCCAGAAGCACCCCCCTTGCCCTAGCCGCACCCTCCTCCCCCTTTGGCCGTGCGCCCCCTCCCCCTTGCCCCCTTGCCTCCCCACCTCTCCACCACCTCTCCTCCACCCCTTGCTGCCCTAGGGTAGCCTCCCCACCCCTGCACCTCGAGGATCCATCCATTGGAGCGAGGAGCGAACCGGGAGGAGATCCATTCAGTTTTCGTGCGTTAGGGCAAAGGTATGGCCATGGGAATCCTTGGGGTTGGTCTAGGTACTGTTCTAAGGGTATTTATCAAGTTTTTAGATCAATTGGTGGTGCTGGATTTCAGTAGATTAGATGAAATCTAGAAGTTGCCACGTTCTCTGTTTCGGGCAGCATGAGCAGTCGACCTAGGGCTTAGGTTTTCGCCAATTTAAAGTCGGATTTTGGTCGTACGGCTGTTGACGAAGTTGTAGATAATTTCATTATCTTTCAGTGGATATAAAGAACGTCCAATTCCGCCCAGCCGTTTGAAAGTTATGGCTGTTTTACCGAGCGTGTTAAAATCTGTGACGTGATTGGAACAGATCATGGTATTTTGTAGATTAAACAACTTTAGATTCCGAATCAGTCTTTCCCTATACCTAGAAAAAGTTGGGAAATTTCCTAAGCTACGCTAGGATGTACTCGTTTAATTTATTCGGACTCTTAGAACCCGAGTTATGCCTTTTGGAAGGCTGCTGTACCGACGGGACAGAACCGCTGTTTTTGGGTTTTGCGAGTAGTTGGCAATGTCGGGGTAGATGAGGGTGTGCGTACTGTTTTGTGGGCTTGATTGTGAGTGTGTGGCCCCTATGTGCAGGTGGTGTGACCCCGGGAGGGCCTACTACTTCTCGCCAATCCGTCGCCCGTGGTTGAGGCAAGTGTATTGTAATGGATAGCGATTTGTAGGTTGCTAGTTGAGACTAGATGAGATTGATTATGTGTGATGATCACTTGCCATGCTTTAATGATTGCCATTGATATGATGAGTATGTTTATCAGGTTATGATGCCATGTGTTAATGTACAAGTTGATTATGATGTGGCATATTTGCATACATGGCATGATTACATGGCCTGGGCGGTGAGAAAGTCATAACTAGTCCGGGAAGGTCGGTGAGAAAGTTATGACTAATCCGGAGAGCCAATGAGTAAGTCCTACATCGTGATTCCATTCACCGCGGTGAGCAGGCGAGGAGTAGGCACCCTCCATCTTCGGGATGGAAGGGGGGAGAGGGTGCACACCGACGGGTGTGTACTCAACCATACCGGTATGAGTTTCCACGGAGACATGAGCATAGCACTGCATTGCATACATAATGATATGTGATCATGAATGAGATGGTTTACATGATGTGAGATGTTATTGCCGTGAAATTGTTCTTGTTGTACCATTGCAATATGCTTGCTGAGTTTTGAACTCACGCTTATGTTTTCTTGTTGTTTTAGGTACCATGAGACCGGCATCCGGGGAAGGGAACTAGTCACACTTACACACGTAGCTTCACTCATTTGTTTTCACAAGTCATTTAATTAGTTTTTGAGAATAAACTGCGTGTGATGATTATTGCTTTAAGGTTTAGCTTTGCTTTTGAGAGTCTTATTGTTCGTTTGACTCTTGGAGACATTAAATGCTTGAAACTAGACTTATTTTTGTCGTTAAGTCTTTAATTATTGTTGTTTTAGCTGTCTCTCATATTGCCTTATATTGCTTTACTGTGTTGCTCCTTCAAATCATGTTAAAACAAAGGAGATGCTGCCGAAATCTCGGTTTTTAGCATATGCGCTTTTGCTGGAATTTATGTTTAATTGTGGTATTTAGATGTTGTTTAGCTTATGTTTGGTAGCATTCAGGCATATTAAATGCCAGGGTGTCACACATTTATTCTACTATGTTTATACTGTAATATCCTATTAATATTGTATGGGTTTATCTCTACTCTGTGTAGCGATTTGAGAACAATAAAATCTTTTGTACATAATATTTATTCATACTTCGGTTAACCAAAAACCGAATTTACCGGGCCAAAATATTTCGGTTAATTTGGTTCGGTTTTTCATTTTGATCTGAGAAATTTGATAGCTAGTTTCTAAAAATTAAATTATTTTAAAACTAAAAAATCGAACAGACTAAGCCGAAAAAAATTAAATGCCTACATCTGTAGTCGCCTCTGCACGAAAAATTGGACGCCACCACGTCACCGTAGATCACGGCCGCGTCGATACCGACAGCTCTCCACGTTATAGTCGCTCACCAACAGCGGATTCAGATCCTCTGCCTTTGTTAGTGTAAATGCACGGTGCATTTTGACCTGGCAGGCTAAAGAAATCTGAGAAAAAACAACTCAAATTGCTACAATATTCAAGATTTTAGTAAATTTTATTGAAATTTTGGATATTGTGATTGAAATTCATATTTTAAAACTAGATTTGATTAAATCTTGCAAATTTTTTCAAAAAATACTGTAGCAATTTGAATTTTTCCTCAGATTTCTTTAGCCTGCCAGATCAAAATACACCGTACATTTACACTAACGAAGGCAGAGGATCTAAATCCCACCAACAGGATGGGTATCGTCTCATGGAACGTATGCGGATTGGCGTCACAGTTGCTTCGCATGGATACCAAGGCAAATTCAATTGGCGTTAATGTAAGGTTGGTGCTCGAGCTGTTGGGCGCCAAGCCACCGAGGTCGTGATGAACTGGTGGGCACGGCAAGCTGTCGGCTCCTGAGTCCTGACTTCATGCCATCAATCTTATCGGTACGGCTACTATATATTTTGATTTTATCTTGTCGGCATCTCACTCGGACAAGATGATCGTGACCTCTGGTCACTTGTGGAGGCGCGGTGCATCTCGCAAGTTCTTTACTGCTGGACTTAGACTAGAGCTTTATATAACCTCTGTTCGCTTTATATAACATGTCCATTGAAATATTAACGTAGGAGCACATTGTTCAATATTTATAAATAATTTGCATATAAAGCGTAGTGATATATCAGATAATAGCTTGTTAAGATTTCAATGGACATGTTATATGTTTGTTTTGAACACTATTGCATAAGATCTTGTGCTGGTTGCATAACTTGTGGACCGAGTTTATTGGCATTATGCAATGGACATGTTATATGTATGTATGGTCCAGTTTCTTGGCATTATGGATAGTCCACTGCCTTATTTGTTATTGTTGTGAATACAAGGGCACAAGGCTAAATTGAATTGCCAATGCACTTGAAATACTTGTGTTCTAACTTCCAATCAAATGCGTACATGCATATTTACGTGCTCTTAATAGTTAGCACATGAAGCACACATAAAATCAAAGTTGAATTCGTAATGCACTTGTATGTCTATTTTTGCTTGCTTTGCTAGGTTACAGCAAGGAGATTCTATGTTGAAACTTGTGTTTTCGCGTTTACATATTATCCGACTAAATATTCGGTTTCGTTTCTGTTTTCGATCCGACTCCGATTACTATCCGTTTTATTATTATCCGATACCGATTCAATATCCGATCTGTTTTTAAATTATCCTTATCCGTATCCGCATACGGGTGAAAAAAAATGTGAGCGTATATGGAAATGTCACTATCCGGTCGAATCCACTCCGTTATCATCCCTAGTGGAGACGCGGTGCATCGCACAAGTTCTTTCTTGCTAGATTTATATTGACTAGAGCTTAGTTCGTAGAGTTTTGTGTTGATAATATATTGTAAAATAATGTCGTTCGTTTTTTATCAACTACGATATATTAATAGAACAAGAGCATAAACAGGGAGCACACATGATATAGGGCAAATTGTTCTCGCTTTATTATATTGATTCTCTTTTATAAAAGGTGCCAAATATACAAGCACAAGTCAATAAGAGATAGATACCTACAACATAATAGAGTTCAACAATATTTGGACAACTAGGATTATAATTCCGTTCATATCTCAACACTTTGCACGCAGATGATCCGTCTCTAGCACCAAGTCCATATCATAGACGTATTCTTGTTGGGCAGCAATAATTTTGTTATACACGAATTTAATCAGTCTATATATAGAGAGAGATATTGATAGTGATGCAAGCCATGACATGATCAACCTAACCTGAGAATAGCAATTTACCGTCACACACGAGTGACCAAGCCAGAGTTGCCCGGTTGTGCGACGTCCTGGTTGCCGGGCGCGTGCGGCGCGAGGGACTGTGAGTCTGGGAGCTTCCGGAGTAGACAGCGAGGGCGTGGGCGTCCATGTTCGGGGCTCCACCATTGGGTCCCAGGAGTAATGTTGCTGGCTTTAAATCCATCAAACGCAGAGCATTCAAATCGTACAACAGGATCAATGAAACCATGTTCATTGTTCCACCATAGGGGCCCAGGGAGTAATGTTGCTGGTTATGAATCCATCTTACAAAGCATCTATTAATTGCCCCTTTTTTCAAGAACACCTCCCAAAAATTTCCTAATTACATTAAAATCGTTTTTAAAGGCAATTTTTCCTGAAAAAGCCCAGCAATTCCAAGTTACATTCAAATCTTTTTTACGAAAAAAACCTTAAAGAATAAAATCACACGTGTTGTTTCTGTTGGGATGTGACGAGTTGTGTAGCCTACGCTGCGCCACGCTTTCTATTAATTCTTTCATAAAGCCTCGTCTCCACGGAGGCTGAGGCAGAACAGGAGCCAGCCGCACCGAGACACACAGTGACTAAGCCAGAGTTGCCCGGTTGTACGCCGTCCTGTTTGCGGGGCGGTTGCGGCGTGAGGGACTGGGAGCGATCGGAGCAGACAGGCGAGACGGTGACGACCACCACGCCGAGCGCGTTCTCTCGTCAGGCGTCTTTCGTAGTTGCAAAGAGGACAAAATTGTAAGTTTTAGACTTTTAGTTTGGGTGCCTTTCTTTGCCCCCTCTCATCTGTGTGATTCGCTGCTTATCATTCAATATTGGTTAGGGTGTTTCATTCACAATAACAGTGGTGGCTTAAATCAATAGAAATTATCTCATGAAACATGGAACACCAAATGTTCGGTGGCAAAAATCCCAAAGGACAAATTCACAACCAAATAGTTTTGGACAGCTCAATCCCTAATATTGACTTTGATCGTCAATTTTGTTGTAATATTTTTTTCCACTCGGGAAATCTTTAAGCTTTCATATGTCCTAGTGGTCAAGTTACCAAATGTTCCTTAGAAAGAAAGATGGAAATAGTCACCAAAGGTTGCCTGGTGTGGCATGAATTTTTAAAGAGAGCGACTAGCTGACGGTATGCCGTAGATAGGCATCTCAACGGAAGGACGCGGCTACAGCACAGTATACGGCCGGAACAAATTTCAACGGAATAGTTAGCAGCCATATGATCAAACATTGATCTACAGCTCTAATCCCTTGAGTAGTCTAGCTACACAATTATCCTTCAATTTCACGGATAAGTTTCATCAGGTTTCACGGATAAGTTTCATGATATTTTACGGATAAGTTTCATTAGATTTCACGGATAAGTTTCATCAGGTTTCACGGATAAGTTTCATGATATTTAACGGATAAGTTTCATCAGGTTTCACGGATAAGTTTCATCAGGTTTCACTTTTCATTAGGTTTCACGGATAAGTTTCATTAGGTTTCACAGATAAGTTTCATTAGGTTTCATGATTTTTATATATAAGTTCACGATATTTCATAAATAAATGTCATGAAGAATTTTCATGAAGAAGTTTTATTAGGTTTCACGGATAAGTTTCATCAGGTTTCACGGATAAGTTTCATGATATTTTACGGATAAGTTTCATTAGGTTTCACGGATAAGTTTTATCAGGTTTCACGGATAAGTTTGATCAGGTTTCACTTTTCATTTAGTTTCACAGATAAGTTTTATTAGGTTTCACAGATAAGTTTCATTAGGTTTCATGAATAAGTTTCATGACTTTTTATAGATAAGTTCATGATATTTCATAAATAAATTTCACGAAGAAGTTTCATGAGGTTTATGCCCATTTGGTCAACAACTTTGACCTGTAGAATTGGAAAAGGAGTCCACTTACCTTCTGCGGTGTACATGGAGAGGATCAGAAGCTCTCAAAAAATTTAACTGCCGAAACGTGTACCGTTGGAATTGAGTTCTACGGTATAGCGTTTTTTAGTTTTTCTCATTTTTAAAAGAAGGGAGTAGTAGTTCTCCATCGATTCTCTGCTCTAACAATTACTCCTCCTCCGTCCTAATTGTTGTCCTTTTTTTATTCTGAAACGTTGGAAACTAATTCGTTACAGAGAGACAGGGCACGCTGATGGAGGTCCAAGTGGTAGAGACCTGCTTTGTCGCGCCAAGCACGAAGACCCCCACGCAGGGGCTGTGGCTGTCCAACCTCGACGTTGCGCTGGCCAACAGAGGCCACACCCCAGTCGTCTACTTGTACCGCTCTAACAACGCTGCCGCAGACTTGTTCGTCTTGGGCAAGCTCAAGGCGGCGATGTCCAAGGCCTTGGTGGACTTCTACCCCCTCGCTGGCCAGCTCGGCGAGGACATTGACGGCCGTGTCGAGATCAACTTCAGCGGCAAGGGGGCGCTCTTTGTAGTGGCTCGCTCTGAACGCAACGTCGATGACTTCAGCGATATGAACCCGTCGCCCGAGCTAAGGAGGCTCTTTGTTCCCCGCATAGACTCGGAGGAGCGCCCGTGCCCCGTGCTGGCTATTCAGGTCCTAAACTCCTCACAATGCAAACTCTTCAATCAGTGGTCGAGCTTTAGCCACAGGGGTGTGAATTTCTTTCTTTCTTGCAGGTGACCTTCTTGAAGTGTGGTGGACTGGCGATAGGGGTGGCGGTTCACCACGTTGCCATCGACGGCCCCAGCATGTTCCACTTCTTCAAGACATGGTCGGCGTTCACACAGGACGGTGATAACGCCGTGGTGGAGGTCCCCTGCCACGAGCGCACCCTGCTCCGCGCCTGCTCACCGCCGGTCGTCCACCCCGACACGCTCTCCGTGTTCTGCCCGAAGCTAAACCTGTCCGAGTCGCTGGGGCCTGTTGCCACCAAGATCTTCTGCATCTCCAAGTACCACGTATTGACTCTCAAGCGCCTATGTGACACGAGCACCTTCTGCGCTGTCAGTGCCCATGTGTGGCAGTGCTTGTGCATTGCTCGACGACTGGCTCCTGACGTCCAGACACACCTCAGTTTCCCGATCAACATCCGGCGTCGTGTGAGACCGCCTCTCCCGGACCACTACTTCGGCTGCGGGCTCATCATCGTGGGCACGGCTGCCACGGTGGAGGACATTGTCTCGGAGACGTTGGTCTCCGTCGCTGGCCGGATCAAAGGCACGGTCGACCGGGTGGATGATGAGCTGGTGCGGTCAGCGATCGACTACTCCCAGATTTCTGAGAGAAATTGCCGGTCGACGAAGGGCAGCATGCCGGAGACAGAACTAAGGGTGATCAGCTGGCTCGGCATGCCCGCGTACGACGCCGATTTTGGGTGGGGGAAGCCGCAGGTGATGTCGCGCGCAGAGTCTGTCCGCGGTGGATTTGTCTATTTGACGAGCAACGGCCCGGCGAACGACGGCACGGTGCGCGTGGTGATGTGTATGGAGGCTGCACGTTTGGATGAGTTCGAGCGACTGCTTTATGGAAGGCTGGAATATGGCCTTAACCAATTATAAAGATGATTATATCATGTTTAAGGCATGTTTCTAGGCTTTTTCTTTTTAAAAGTTGCGCAAATATTAAAGCATGAATGAAAGATAGATGTTGATTACTTACCTCTTCGCTTGCTTCAAGATTTGTGCAACTTGTATTGGGAGGAAAAGGTATTATTAGTCAACAAGTATGTAATTTATTTGTGAAACTTTTTATCCATGTTTTGATATTGTTCTGAATTATTCGTGACTTTATTTATCATGTGAGACAATTTTGATTAATAGTCAGCATATGTATTGATTGATGATCATATTTTATATATCATGAATATAAAGATATCAAATCAATAATGTGGACACATGTTAGAGAACATAGTGTTGAAATGACTCATCATGCAATACTGCGGGAATTATTATATTCTTAAGAGTTATTAGTTGGTCTCAAACATAGTGTATTTGAGATCTTCAGACCCGATGACGAGGATAAATTGAGCTATATAAGTGATGGTTCAACATTTACACTATATGCATCCAATGGCTACTTAATAAAATTGTGCGAAACATGATGAATAATAAAACAACCAATGATAAATACATATACCATGTACATACATTATTCTCTTTGTTTAGCATATTGTCAGGTAATCAAAAGCCGATGAGTGCTTTTCTTGAAGAAAGGGACGATGATAAGGACATATGCACGCATGGAGCACACAGTTGGGACAACGCCCAACGGCGGCGCAGCGACCAATTGTCCTTTTTTTAATTGTCATGAATAATAACGAGATACACTAATTCTTATAATTAAATTAATCTAGCCTCCAATCGATGATTAAGAATGACTAATCTAGTTAATTAAGGAAATTAATCTACAAGATTAATAAATTATTCAGATACGATTAACTTACGTGCCACAAACTTATGTATGGTTTGCAGTAGGTTTAATCAGTTGACTCCAGTCGAATTTTGATATATTGTAGATTGGTAATAGCGAAAGATCTTAATCGGCCTCGGAGCTTGCATAGTCATCTAAGGGTGGGTAGTTTTAAATCAAAACCGAATACCAAACCGAACCGAACCAAATTAACCGATTATTTTAGTTTTTTCGTTTTACGGTTTTCAGTTCGATTTTATTTTGGTATAATTCAGTTTTCAGTATTCGATTCGGTTTTTGGATTCCAGAAATGGAAATAACTGAATAACCGAATAGTCCATGTAGAATACCACTTTTATAATGTTCTTCCTAAAGCTAGCAAACAATTCTCATATTCTAACACATTTATGCATATGTGTGGAATGCTCATTTATTCTACTATGTTTATACTGTAATATCCTATGCATATTGTATGGATTTATCTCTACTCTGTGTAGCGATTTGAGAAAAATAAAATCTAATGTACATAATATTTATTCCGTAGATCACGGCCGCGTCGATACCGGCAGCTCTCCACGTTATAGTCGCTCACCAACAGCGTGGGTATCGTCTCATGGAACGTATGCGTATTGGCGTCACAGACTCACAGTTGCTTCGCATGGATACCAAGGCAAATTCAATTGGCGTTAATGTAAGGTTGGTGCTCGAGCTGTTGGGCGCCAAGCCACCGAGGTCGTGATGGACTTGTGGGCACGGCAAGCTGTCGGCTCCTGACTTCATGCCATCAATCTTATCGGTACGGCTACTGTATATTTTGATTTTATCTTGTCGGCATCTCACTCGGACAAGATGATCGTGACCTCTGGTCACATGTGGAGGCGCGGTGCATCTCGCAAGTTCTTTACTGCTGGACTTAGACTAGAGCTTAGCTCGCAGAGCTTTATGTTGATAACATACCGTAAAATAATATTATTCGTTTTTGATCAATTACAATATATCAATTGAATAAAACCATGAACAAAAAGTACACACGATATAGGGCAAATTGTTCTTGATTTATTATATTGATTATCTTGTACAAAAGATGCCAAGTATACAGTGGCGGTACTAGCAGTGGCGGAGCCAGAAAGATTCAACGAGGGGGCTAAAAAAAGAGACATCCAAAATCAAGGAGGTGCGCGCGAGGATGAGCCGCCGAGGCACTAGGCCGAGACAGAGCGGCAAGTCACCGGGAAGACGTGCGTGCGCTGCGCGAGGCCGAGGCACTAGGTAGAGCGGCGCCTCGCCCTGCCGTTGTTGCCATGAAGACGAACTGACGTGATGCGAGTCATGGAGACGCTACGCGGTTTGCTAATTTGCTACTAATGCAATGCATTCAGAATTTCAGATAGCTAAATTGTATGGCTAATCGCTAATACCGATGAGCATGGAGGATTTTAGGGGCTGGCGTGGGGTGGGCTTCAGCCCCACCCAGCCCCACGAGCAGCTCCGCCTATGGGTACTAGGGGTGGTGCCGGGTATGCCCCGGCACCCCCAAAAATTTTAGAAACGCTATATATATATATAATAGGTTAAATATGTTGATGAATTTATTTTGATTTTTGTAGTTTGAGATTTTTGAAACCTTAGAATTATTTATATTACTTTTAGCAAATTTCAAATATATATGTTGTATTTATGATATTACAAAATGATTATACAAGACTATAGATTTATACGTATGAAGTGTGCACATCAAGGGATTACAATACCAATTTAAGCTCGAAAATCGTCACTGCTCATCACTGATTTTCGTCGAAAATCGGTAAAAACTGAATGGTTTCGAAATCAAACTCTTTGAACTCGGCGGTAAAAAAAAGAAGAAAAATGACTAATTTTGCCGATTTTTGACCGGTTTTCTTCGAAAATTTGGCAAACTAAGCGAAACAATTTGGAAACCGATTTTGATTGATTTTCGAGCAATTTTCACCAATTTTCGAGTGGTTTACGTCGTATAAAAATTTCTGAATTTTTTGAATTGAACCGGTTTATCAACCGGTATAATTTATCGAGACGACTCGATACGATCGAAAATCATAACTTTTGTTAATTTTTGAAACTATGTGCACACCCATCGAAATTTTTCTAGTTCCGCCACTGCAAGTATACAGCACAAGTCAACAAGCGATAGATGCCTACACCAAAATAGAGTTTAACAGTATTTGAACTAGGATTATAATTCTGTTCATATCTCAACACCTTGCACGCAGACGATCCGTCTCTAGCACCAAGTCCGTATCATAGACGTATTCTTCTTGGGCAGTAATAATTTTGTTATAAACGAGATACTGTATACATACTGCAGATACGAATTTTTTTAAATAATTATTTTTTATATGTAAATTACAAAAACATACCTCAATTTTTTTTTGCAAGAATAGCCACGCGCTAATCGTGCCACTGCGGCGCGACTGATCCGATTGATTTAGAGCTTGAAAGCAATTGCATTCCATTGACACGATTTAGTATTTTCAGATTGGCAATCGCAATTATTTAGTATTTTCAAGCAATGGCATTCCATTGACGCGATTTACACTAATGGCTTTAAGTCTTCAAAGCAATCAGAGCTCAATTGTAACGCCCTAGTTTTCGCCTTCTGGAGAAAAATCTAATTTAAATAAATTAAATTCGAAAACTTGGAGTTTATTTGGTGTTTATATTAACCTGGCATCCTTTCCCATCCAAAATCGGGATTCAATTCCCTTCCGGTCGAAAAATCAAATTTTCAGATTCTCGCTGGTACCCGAAATTTCACCCGAGTCCAAAAATGCTCCAAAAATCCCAAAATCCCTTCCTTTATGTCCCAAATATTCCAAAATGATTTTAGGAACCATTCCTCGGATTTTTGGACATTCGCTTCTATTTTATCTTGCGCGGCTTTTGTTTAATGCCCGCGATCCGCGCCTGAATATTTAATTCCACAAATTTCATCCAAATTCCGCGAAACCAATTTTATTGGGTCCCAAATATTCTAAAATGGTTCTAGGAATTTTTCCGGAATTTTTAGACCATTTTTCCTAATTTATCTTTAGGGCGATTTATTCTCGTAAAGGAGGGCCAATGAGGGAGTGCCACGTGTCGACGAACAGTGTCGTCTCCTTCCTCTAGCCATGAACAGAGAAAGCTTCCAACAAGCTCCAATGGCTAGGGCTTGCTTTAAACACTCATATCTCCCTCAAATCAACTCCAAAACGCGAACGGTCAGTTCCGTTGAATCCTTAGCGTCACCCTCTTGCCATTCCCCACCATCACTCGCCGCCAACATCGTCGGAAACGGCCGCATTCAAGAAAAAACGAAATGGACATTATTCCTCATAACTCGGCCGTTTCAACTCCAAACGGCGCACCACCATCTCCATTCTCTTCGTATAAGAACCCCCGTCCCGGTGGTAGGAGCCTCCTTTGGCCTCTCCCGTTCGTTCATCCACTAGAGCAAGAAAACCGACGCTGGGTCCTCTTTTTGGTGTTCTTCGTGTTCTTACTTGTAGATCTCTCTCCGGTGAGCCATTTTTCGTGCCACTTGATTCCTTGTGACCGTGATTGAGTCTAGAGTCTAACCCAACAATCAATTTTAGGTTTCATCAAGATTTGGAGGCGAATTTCGCATTTTTCTCGGTTCGGCCGAATCTCCGTTCGTCGCCGAATTCGTCGCCTCCGTCGACGATCCCGCCGAGTCCGCCGACCCCGTCGCCGGACTTCAAATAGTTCAACATTCTCGCTGTGACCGAGGCAAGTCTCCTTGACGCATGCTTGAACCCATGATTTATAAATGTTTTACAATGTTTTATAAATTGCATTGCTATTTATATTAAAAGATGATGTTAACGTTAGGTTATTAGTTATACCTGTTGTTCTTCCCTTCTTGACATTGTTATCCATGATCCTTTGTCGCCTTAGTATAAGTACTCCACCAATATAAATGTTTTTGAAAAAATATTTTTTAATTAAGGGAAAAGACTATTTGACAGACATTTTAGATGAGTCAAATGGTATGGAATGCAAATTGAAGTTAAATGATTATTAGTGATGATGTGGTAGTAGTCATTATGAAAGTGACCTGGGAGTGGTGGTAGTTTAAATATTGCGGAGTTGGAGTGTGGTAGCGAATCGCAGTATGACTAGTATGAACTGGGGAAGTGTTGGAAGATGTATGATATGAAGAATAATGGTCGGTAAAGTTAAATAAATAATATTGAGGGTCATACTTGGGGATCAAATAGAATAAGTGGGAAATCATATTTCGGTGGATTAACCCGCATACTATGAGATTTAGAGATGACAATGTGAAGGGTTACAACAAATGGTATTGAGAATGATACTCGATGATTTAGACAACTATATTATTAAATGTACTCGGTGGAGTAAGTGGATAGTATTGAAGATCATACTCGGTGGTGTAGTGGATGACTTTGGGAATATGGTCTCGCGATAACCCATTATGTGGAATCATGAATAATATGAATTATGTGTGATTTGTTTAGTCAACTTAATATCATTGTTTATGGAAACAACTGTAGTCAATGAATTAATGAGACCTTGGATTTATAAGATCTTTCTTAAAAGATGCTCGGGGAGAAGATTATGAATCATTCTTGGTGGATTAAGTAGATTACAAGATTAATCAATATATGGACGATGGGTAATCGATAATGAGACTTGTATTTAGGGTAGATTGTTTCATATACCATGAGGATCGTAGCTTAACATGATTTTGGAGTCATGATGTCGGGACCCCGAATTTGCAAATCCGGACCCTCTGTGTATTCAGCACTAGTCCAGGAACGCGCTAGTGCACACAGTCTTAACATTGGTAAATATCACAATCATACCACTCGATACCAATAAAGTACTTTATTTAAATAACCAAACTTGGTTACTCGACCTTATGGCCAAGTTACAAATATATGCCTGCATAAGCGAAACTTATTCGAGAGAAAAAGAATAGCGGCGGAAAATCAAATAACTCGTGGCGCCATCCGTATACCACAGGCAGCCGATCGGCTCGCATCCCTAAGTAGACGGATCCTCTTGGAATTCCTCCTCCGAAGTGGCGTAGTCTCCTCTTCAAGCGGTGTTGTGTTGAGGCAAGGGTGAGTACTTGGTACTCAACAAGTCATGCACGAGAATGCGAGGCTAATATACTATATGCATGGCTTGGTACAAAGGAATAGCTCAAGGTATATTTGCGATGCTTGACTTTTGACAAGTAATATAAGTAGATTCGAAAGCAGTAGAAATAAGTAAAGCGTAAATAACTTTTCAATAATTTTAATAAACATTTTTCCCCATCCTAAACCACATTTCCATCATCTTCATTATTAAACAAAACCAACCTTTCAAATCCATGTTATTTTTGATAAAATCTAACCCTTATTTGTAATCCCGAGCGATGTCCAATACCGCGGACACGGCTATTCGAATAGATTCTAAACTCTGCAGAGGTTATGCACTTTACCCACAAGATACTGATCAAACACCACAAAGGCGATTCACAGTAACAAAGTCTTTCGGAAACCTCTAACAATACAAGTGGTCCTCCAGGTTATTAAGACTAACCCTTCCCTTCGCTAAGGCGAAGTCTAGGCCAATCAACCGTTAGATGGGTACTGGCCTCGGCCCGATGCGGCTCCCCGTACAACTTACACAAAGGGTGTAGTTGACCTCTGAGGTCCCACAGTGCGTTATTAGCAACTTAGTCAACTAGGTCCGTCCCATTCTGAGACATGTGGTTGCACGTTAGACCCAGTTCAAAGGCTTGCAAGGTTAAGTCCTTAGGGTGACCAGGGCAAGACTACCCGAAAAACCAAAACAACACTCCCAATGCCACAACCGGCCCACTGATTACTCTTTGCCACATGCCCTGGCCGAAAGCTGTTTATCAAACCCCGCTTGATTACCATGCACCACGTGCCATCAACATCACATGATACTTTTCCAAAACAGGTTCAATATATCATTAAGTCAATATTAACATTTGATTATCCAAAATCATGTTATGAGCACGTACTTGAGTCTAAGCGGTATACTACAGCAGTCTAAACCCAGGTTGGCAATTTAATAATGTCCAACTAGTAATCCACAACTAGGGTGACAAGGGTCATGGCACATACTTAAATAATCAAGGTGTCATACAAAGAAATTGGTACTTATCTAACCCCATGTTTAAACAAAGTATTTTTCTAATTGAACTAGCATGCAATAGTTTAAATCAAAATAGATTTGAAATAGGATCAACATGGTCAAAGCACAACTTGCCTTCAAAAAGTACTTGCTCTTGGTCTTGAGTTGGATCTGAGTCAACACTTCTCCTTCGAATCCTACGGCACTTCAACGTCTACTCGTAAAAGCGTGCAAATAGCAATACACAAATAAACAATAGGCAAAAACATCCCAAAACTCCAAATAAAATCCATAAACAGAGAGAACATAATTTTACGGATTTTTAGGAGCTGGAATCGTTCAAATCGGAGTTAAAATGCAAAAGTTATGATTTATTAAAGTTTAAATAATCAATTAAATAATATTACAGAGAAAAATTTAGTCCAAAAATTAAATAAAATTCATATTTGAGTAGATCTGAATTTTATACAAATTTAGAAATTTGAATCACTCAAATCGGAGTTGAAACGCATAAAAGTTATAAGCGTTTGAAATTTGGAACAAAATCAAATCATTATTCGAATTAATAAATCATTTTCTTTTCGGAAATTAATTATTGCGTCACCTAGACACGTGGCGACCTCGATTGGGCGGTGGCGTCGGTGGAGTCCATGGGCGTGGTCCACGCTCGGCTCGGGTCTCAGTGGACTCGGTCCGCGACTCACGTGTCGGCCCGACATGTGGGCCCACTCGGGTGACGTCCATCGGCCGACGTCGGCGGGGACTCACCACGGTGCCGACATGTGGGACCGCGGACGTCATGGGTGGCGTCGGCGCTTGGCTGGATTAGCCAGCGACATGCGGCCCTCGACACGCGGCCCCGCGTGTCGGCGTCTACTGCCAGCGTGGGCCGCGGCGACCGCGACGGTCAGGCTTCCCGACACGTGGCGCAATCCCGGCCATTGATTTGAAATTCAACGGTCGTGATTAGATCCAGGGTTAACGCGTTGAATCTACTCGATGATCGTGGGCCGTTCGATCTAGATCGGACGGTCCAGATCTAATCCTATAATAATCACTACTACGGCACGTGGCGATTGTGAACCGTTGGATCTTGATCCAACGGTGTTTGGAACACGTGAACTCACCTCAACCGCACGATCAAGATCGGACGGTCCACGAGCTTCGCGAGGGTGATGGCGGCAGCGGTGCTGCGACCACCGGAGACGAAACGGCAGCGAGCCCGATGGCGTTCGGGGTTGCTCGGCGAGATGAGTCCTCCTTCGCCAGTGCGTCGTCCACGGGATTAGGATCTGGGCTCCTTCTCGGCGGAAGGCGGACGGCAGCGGAATCAAGCAAAAGCGGCGGAGTGGCGCTCAACTTCTGGCGAGCTCGCACGGGCAAGCGGGCGGCTCAGGCGAGATGGCTCGGGGACACGGGTGCGCACGGATGAGGGCAACCTCGGGGCGTGACCAGGGCTTTAAATAGCCTCGGCGTTCGTGCCCGAGACGGAAACCTAGTTTCCCACGGCGGCGGGCGCGGCGGCGGAGTCCGGCTCGGACTCGGGCGGAGACGACGACGCACAGCCGTCCACGTGGCACGATCAACGGCCACGATCGCGTGGGCGCGATCGGATCCGGGCGGATACGGCTCGAGCCGTCTGGCGGATCTCGGCCGTTGGATCTTGATCCAACGGTTGGGATTGATTAGGGTTTTAATTTGGTTTGATCGAGTCAATCGGCTCGGTCGGACTCGAGTCCGACTCGGGTTCGACTTCGGTCGGATGAAACGATACTCGACCGAGTTGGATTTCCAGCGATTTAATATTTAAAATAATTTGATAATTCATTTAATTCATTAAAAATAGCAAATGACTCGAAAAATTCGAAAAATTGAAAATATTTTGGATCATTTTGGACTCAAATAAAATATTTCCAACAAAATTTTATTTGCAAAATTAAATTCTTTAATTATTTCAAAATGGATTAAATTCAAATAAATTCCAAATAAATCCAAATAAATTCCAGAAAATTCCAAAAATTCACCAAAGTGCCAAATCACACATGAATTTAAGAGAAGCAAAATTTTGGGGTGTTACAAACCTCCCCCCTTAATAGAATCTCGTCCCCGAGATTCAGGGCTTACTAAAGGAATAGGTTTGGAAACTCTTTCTTCAAATCCTCTTCGCGCTCCCAAGTCGCTTCGCTTTCTTCATGGTTGCTCCACTGAACTCTACAGAAACGGGTTGACTTGTTTCTAGTTTCTCGATCCATAGTGTCCAAAATCCTCACGGGATGCTCCTTGTAAGTCAGATCTTCTTGCAGCTCGATTGACTCCAAGGGCGTTTGCTCCTCTGGCACTCGAAGACACTTCTTTAGCTGGGACACGTGGAACACGTCATGCACTCCTGCCAACGACTGCGGCAACTCCAGCTGATAAGCAACTTCGCCTCTGCGGCTCAAAACCTTAAATGGTCCAACATAACGGGGTGCGAGTTTCCCTTTGGCATGGAACCTCTTAACTCCCCTGAGAGGCGTAACTCTGAGGTATACAAAGTCTTCTGGTTCAAAACTCAAGTCTCGGCGACGATTGTCAGCATAACTCTTCTGTCGAGATTGGGCTATCTTCAACCTTTCCCTAATCATAGCGTCCGCTCTTGACCTCTTGAAGAATATCAGGCCCAAAGACACGGCGCTCGCGGTCTCATTCCAATTCAATGGCGTCCAGCGAGTCGACCATCTGATGCCTCAAAAGGTGACATCTCAAACTAGCTTGATAACTATTGTTGTAACTAAACTCGGCATACGGCAAACTCTTATCCCAAGAGGTAGCATAAGCCAATGCACAAGCTCTCAACATATCTTCGAATCTGGTTGACTCTTTCGGTCTGTCCATCCGTGCATGGATGATAAGTCATCTTGAAGTTCAAGCGGGTTCCCATGGCTTCATGCAACTTATTCCAACCTTGAGGTAAATTGGGTACCTGCATCCGATACAATCCTCTTTGGCACTCCGTGCAAGCAGACAATCTCGATCATGTATAATTCGCTAATTTATCTCCGAGTAAGTGGTCTTCACGGGGATAAAATGGCCTACTTTAGTCAAGCGATCCACTATAACCCATATGGAGTCATAACCTCCTTGAGTCTTTGGCAAAGCGGTAATGAAATCCATTCCGATTTCCTCCCACTTCCACTCGGGTATTTTCGGCGGTTGTAGCAATCCTCGCTGGTCTCGATGCATTGCCTTGACTCTACGGCATACGTCGCACAATGCAACATGCTCGGCAACTTCACGTTTCATACTCGGCCACGAGAATCCCTCCTTGAGATCTGATACATCTTGGCGCTTCGGGATGAATTGAGTACTTAGAGTCATGGGCTTCTTCGAGAATCAGTTGCTTTAACTCCTTTTTGTTAGGCACACAAATGCGATCCTTCATCCACAACGTGCCTTGCTCATCCAACTTGAAGTCCTCTCGCCTTGCCTTCCTCCTTGATGGACTTAATCCTGCGGATCTTGTCATCATCATACATCCTTTTCGGATCGATCCTCTAGGGTAGGCTTTACTTCTAATGCGGCCAAGAATCCCCTAGGTACTACCTCAATCTTCATTTTACGAAAATCCTCACATAACTCATCCCGACTTGTGGCTAGCAACGTACTCACGGTATGGCTTTTCAGGCTCAGAGCATCGGCTACTATGTTGGCCTTCGGGATGGTAATGGATTCCAACATTGTAGTCCTTGATTAACTCTAACCATCTCCTCTGCCTCATATTCGAGATCCGATTGGGTGAATATGTACTTAAGGCTCTTATGATCCGTATACACTTCACATCTGTTTCCAATCGAGATAGTGACGCCATATCTTCAAGGCATGCACTACTGACTAACTCTAGGTCATGTGTCGGATAATTTTCCTCATGCGGCCTCAAGCGCCTTGATGCATACGCGGCGACCTTTCCATTCTCGTGACAAAGACACATCCAAGTCCTTGGCGCGATGCGTCACAATAAATATCGAAGCTTTGAGCAACATCAGGTAGAACTAACACCGGTCTTGGCGTCAATCGCTTCTTCACTCTGAAATCCTTTCTCACATTCTCAAGGCGTCCATGCAAACTTCTTTTCCTTCTTGGCGGTTGTGTAAGAGGTTTCGCAATTGTCGAAAAGCCTTCGATGAAACGGCGGTAGTATCCTCGCCATTCCAAGGAAACTCGAACTGGGTCACAGTCTTGGTGCTCCCAATGTAACACAGCTTCTACTTTACTTGGATCTACTGGCGACTCCTCTGCGGTCATTACATGTCCAAGAAACTCCACCTTGTCCCTCCAAAAATCACACTTGCTGAACTTGGCGAAAAGTTGCTGGTCCCCTCAGCTTTTCCAAAACTCGCCTTAAGTGTTCGGCATGTTCGCTCTCTGTCTTGGAGTAGATTAGGATATCGTCTATGAACACGACGACAAACTTGTCCAAATATTCCATGAACACCTTATTCATCATATTCATGAAATAAGTGGCGCATTAAATCGATCCAAAGGACATAGCGTAAACTCGTAATGTCCATATCTTGGCGAGAATGCGGTCTTGAATATCTTACGATCGGATCTTCAAGCGATGGTATCCCGATCTCGAGATCAATCTTGGAGAAAACTCCGGCTCCTCTTAATCGATCAAACAAATCATCAATCCTGGGTAGCGGATACTTATTCTTCACGGTGACTTCGTTGAGTGCACGGTAGTCAATGCACATCCTGAAACTCCGTCCTTCTTCTTGACAAATAAAGCGGTGCTCCCACGGCGACGAACTCGGTGCGATAAATCCTTTCTCCATTAACTCTTCTATTTGTTTCTTCATCTCTACCAACTCCTCGGTGGACATCCGATAGGGTCTCTTTGCTATCGGTCTTGTGCCAGTACAAGCTCTATCACAAACTCTATGTCCCTGTGCAGCGGCATACCGAGGTAGATCTTCGGGAAAAACATCGGGTACTCATTCACTCTTGAGACATCCTCTATGCTGATTGCCTTGGTGCTGTTAACCATCAATCGCCCATCTCTAAGCTGCGGTGGCTTGAAATTCCACTTTCTTCCCACGGGCTCTCAAGCGAGATAGTCCTTCGTCCACAATCCAATACGGCCTTGTGCTTGGATAACCAATCCATTCCCAATATAACGTCTAGGTCCGGGTTTCCAAAATTATAAGGTTTGCTAGGAACT
This sequence comes from Rhipidocladum racemiflorum, assembly GCA_036346355.1. NCBI lineage: Eukaryota > Viridiplantae > Streptophyta > Magnoliopsida > Poales > Poaceae > Rhipidocladum > Rhipidocladum racemiflorum. The sequence continues at coordinate 64,137,602 of CM070570.1, forward strand.
CTATTCCATCTATTAGTATTCTCACCGGAACATCCTACTTTCGTTCGGAGTTCGAACCAGGGGTTTGAACTAAAAGCATGCACTTAAGCCTTGCAATCCTCAAATCATTTCTAGTAGCAAAGCCTTTGAAACAAGCGAATGCGAAGCTCGAGTCAAACAAAGCTGTGCAGTCTTGAGTTAACAAGTAACTTACCCGATCTGACGTCCGTAGCATTCGCGGTGCATCTGCGGTGACATGGTTGACTCGGCCTCTCACCACGATGCAGGGTATGGCTCTGGTCTTTGGCGTCCTAGCTGGGGTGGTTCCTAGATTGAAGCGAATCGGGGTCACTCCTGCTGTCTTCTTTGGACAAGCTGTTGGCAAAGTGTCTGGCTCGTTGCTTGATTGTAGCAGCGTCTCACTTGTTCCTTCTTGTTGCACAGGTAGCGTTTCTAAGCGGGTGGAGTGCAGTAGTTCGATTGGCAGGTCTTGGTCTTTGGGGATGGTGTCCTTGTTGCATTACGTGGTTGGAATCAAGAATTGATTTGGTGCAACTCTCGGTATTGCGTTCCACTGGCGTGATCCTTCTTTGTTGCATCCTGCGCTTCTGTTCTCATCCGGTTCCTTGCGCTTGTCCTCAAGAATAAGTGCCTTATTCACCAACTCTTGGAAATCTGGAAAGGTGTGGGTGATCAACCCTACTTGCAATCTGAGTTAAGTCCCTTCATAAAACGAGGTATGCGGATTTATCTGTCGCTACATCCTCAGTGCGTAGCGTGCTAGGCTGTGTGAACTTGTTCGGAGTAATCGCCACCGGTGATTACCTTGCTTTAGTGCTCTGAACTCCTCCTTCTTAAGGTCCATGATTCCTTCAGGCACGTGATATCTTGTCGAATGCGGTGTGAACTCTTCCCAAGTGATATCTTGAGGGTTCTCTTGCGTGTACGAAGTTCTCCCACCATTCGTAATTTGTTCCTTCGGTGATGAGAAGCGTAGAGTACCTTCTCATTTCCTATGCATTGAGCTATGTGTAGCTTCCTCTCGATTGATCTTAACCAATCATCGGCCTCCAATGGATTGGCATTCCCGGAGAAAGTGGGTGGGTGAGTTCTCATGAACTCGGCGACCTTGTATTCTGGCGTGGTCCCCGATTAACTTGATTAGCAGTGGCCTGAGCGATGACGTGCTGCATATGTTGCATCATAGCATGCATCAAGTGAGTGCAGGCAGCAAGAAAAGCTCGAAATTCTGCACATCCGGTGGCGGTCTTTGGTGCTCCATCATTGGGGTTTTCTGGGCGAGAACCACTCCCATTGCTTCCCAAGTTTCCACGGGTATTCACCATCTGTCGATTTGCTCTAGGTTTAGAGATGAGAGGGAAACAAGAATATACAAGTAATATGGAACTTATGCGGGGCGAAAGGTGTAGCCTTAAGGTCCAACTTTATTATTAGTAACTTGGTATGGTGCTTACAATGCCTAAGGGCCTTGCAACACATCTTGCACACTCGACAAACAAAGCAAATCCAAATCGAACTAACTCGGGGTCTAACGCCTAAGGGTGACTCTTTATTCTATGACGCGACTCGGCGAAGGAGTCTCACTATAGAACCTATGCTCACTCATCGAGAAAACCTCCACGGCACGGTGCAGGTCTTTGTGGCATAGGCGTAACGATCGCCATGTCCAAAGAATCGTGTCCTCTATGGTAGTCGAAGAAGCGGTGTCCTCATCGAGATCGACTCCTCTGGATCGGCTCGTGTAGCTCAAATCTTGGCTCTGGAGTGCAGTCCGTACAAGGTCATCTCCAACTCGTCAATCCTTCGTAGAAGGTGTGCCACATACTCTTGAGCTTCCCGCCATCTCGTTCTTCTCTGTCGTGATCTCCTTGCGGGCCTTCAGCAGCTCCTTGCTTGTATTATCTAGTACATCCTCCTGGGCGACGACAAATCGTGCCAAGCTGTAACCGTGGCATCCTCATCTGAATCGCCTTCGGGTCAAGAAGGTTATCGCTGCGCGGATGGTAACGGAACACCGTACTCTCAATTCTCTGGCGTAGATACGGGTAATGTGCCGCATTGCTCGTCGTGATACTTCTTGGATACCCATCTCGCATTGTAGATCTCCTGGCGGCACGGTGTATCGGGCGATTGCACTGGCCCTTTTTCCTAGCAGGTACCTCAATCCTCACGTCACAAGCCTTGATCAATCCCGCTTGTCTGATCACTTCCACTTGGTATTGGGGCTTCTCAAAATCTCCGAGAGTCTGTAGCATATGCCAAAGTTCTGCAGCGTGACCAACTCCCAGATCAACGTAGTTGAACTCTTCCTCCATCTGTCACAAGAGTGCTTTACGTAAGAACTCGGAATTTTTGAATTGTGACAAGGTAAGAAAAATTTCAGCAAGAGGCAAGAAAAGAGAGAAGGGGATAAGTCGAGATGTCATTTCTTATCTTGACAATTTTTTAGCTTTAGAAAATAGGTTTTATCCTCACTACGACCATTCTAGCTAGGGTTGAGCCTACAGTCAAGTATGGCTCTGATACCACCTCTGTCGGGACCCCGAATTTGCAAATCCGGACCCTCTGGGTATTCAGCACTAGTCCAGGAACGCGCTAGTGCACACAGTCTTAACATTGGTAAATATCACAATCATACCACTCGATACCAATAAAGTACTTTATTTAAATAACCAAACTTGGTTACTCGACCTTATGGCCAAGTTACAAATATATGCCTCGCAAGGCGAAACTTATTCAGAGAAAAAGAATAGCAGCGGAAAATCAAATAACCCGTGGCGCCATCCAGGTATACCACACAGCCCAGTGGGCTCGCATCCCTAAGTAGACGGATCCTCTTGGAATTCCTCCTCCAGAAAGTGGCGTAGTCTCCTCTTCAAGCGGTGTTGTGTTGAGGCAAGGGTGAGTACTTGGTACTCGGCAAGTCATGCACAGAATGCAGGCTAATATACTATATGCATGGCTTGGTACAAAGGAATAGCTCAAGGTATATTTGCGAAATGACTTTTGACATATAATATAAGTAGATTCGAAAGCAGTAAAGCGTAAATAACTTTTCAAGAAGTTTAATAAACATTTTTCCCCATCCTAAACCACATTTCCATCATCTTCATTATTAAACCAAACCAACCTTTCAAATCCAAGTTATTTTTGAGAAAATCTAACCCTTGACTGTAATCCCCGAGCGATGTCCAATACCGCGGACACGGCTATTCGAATAGATTCTAAACTCTGCAGAGGTTATGCACTTTACCCACAAGATCTGAGTCAAACACCACAAAGGCGAAGTTATCAGTAACAAAGTCTTTCGGAAACCTCTAACAATACAAGTGGTCCTCCCAGGTTGTGCGCACTAACCCTTCCCTTCGCTAAGGCGAAGTCTAGGCCAATCAACCGTTAGATGGGTACTGGCCTCGGCCAGATGCGCTCCCGTACAACTTACACAAAGGGTGTAGTTGACCTCCACGAGGTCCCACAGTGCGTTATTAGCAACTTAGTCAACTAGGTCCGTCCATTCTGAGACATGTGGTTGCACGTTAGACCCAGTTCAAAGGCTTGCAAGGTTAAGTCCTTAGGGTGACCAGGGCAAGACTACGAAAAACCAAAACAACACTCCCAATGCCACAACCGGCCCACTGATTACTCTTTGCCACATGCCCGGCCGAAATCGTTTATCAAACCCGATTGATTACCATGCACCACGTGCCATCAACATCACATGATACTTTTCCAAAACAGGTTCAATATATCATTAAGTCAATATTAACATTTGATTATCCAAAATCATGTTATGAGCACGTAGCAGGTCTAAGCAGTATACTACAACGGTCTAAACCCAGGTTGGCAATTTAATAATGTCCAACTAGTAATCCACAACTAGGGTGACAAGGGTCATGGCACATACTTAAATAATCAAGGTGTCATACAAAGAAATTGGTACTTATCTAACCCCATGTTTAAACAAAGTATTTTTCTAATTGAACTAGCATGCAATAGTTTAAATCAAAATAGATTTGAAATAGGATCAACATGGTTAAATCACAACTTGCCTTCAAAAATTACTTGCTCTTGGTCTTGAGTTGGATCACGAGTCAACACTTCTCCTTCGAATCCTTCTGGCACTTCAACGTCTACTCGTAAAGCGTGCAAATAGCAATACACAAATAAACAATAGGCAAAAACATCCCAAAACTCCAAATAAAATCCATAAACAGAGAGAACATAATTTTCTGGATTTTTAGGAACTGGAATCGTTCAAATCGGAGTTAAAATGCAAAAGTTATGATTTATTAAAGTTTAAATAATCAATTAAATAATATTACAGAGAAAAAATTTAGTCCAAAAATTAAATAAAATTCATATTTGAGTAGATCTGAATTTTATACAAATTTAGAAATTTGAATCACTCAAATCGGAGTTGAAACGCAAAAGTTATAAGCGTTTGAAATTTGGAACAAAATCTGAAATCATTATTCGAATTAATAAATCATTTTCTTTTGGAAATTAATTATTGCGTCACCTAGACACGTGGCGACCTCGATTGGGCGGTGGCGTCGGCCGGTCCATGGGCGTGGTCCACGCCGCCGGCTCGGTCTAGTGGACTCGGTCCACGACTCTACGTGTCGGCCGACATGTGGGCCCACTCGGGTAGCGTCATCGGCCGGCGTCGGCGGGACTTCGGCCACGCAGTGGCGACATGTGGGACCCACGTGACGTCATGGGTGACGTCGGCGCTGGCTGGATTAGCCACCGACATGCGGCCCTCGACACGCGCCCGCGTGTCGGCGTCTACCTGCACAGCGTGGGCGGCGGCCCGCGACGGCCAGGCTTCACGACCGCGTGGCGCCAATCGGCCGTTGATTTGAAATTCAGCGGTCGCGATTAGATCCAGGGTTAACGCGTTGAATCTACTCGATGATCGTGGGCCGTTCGATCTAGATCGGACGGTCAGATCTAATCCTATAATAATCACTACTACGACGCGTGGCGATTGTGAACCGTTGGATCTTGATCCAACGGTCCAGATCTAACCGGGTTTGGAACACGTGAACTCACCTCAACCGCACGATCAAGATCGGACGGTCCTGAGCTTCGCGAGGGTGATGGCGGCAGCGGTGCTGCGACCGGAGACGAGAACGACGGCAGCGAGCCCGATGGCGTTTGGGGTTGCTCGGCGAGATGAGTCCTCGCCAGGTGCGTCTCGTCACGGGGATTCGGATCTGGCTCCTTCGGCGGAAGACGGCGGGCGGCGGAATCAAGCAAAAACGCGGCGGAGTGGCGCTCAACTTCTGGCGAGCTCGCACGGCAAGCAGCGGCGGCTCGGCGAGATGGCTCGAGAGCAGGTGCGCAAGGATGAGGGCAACCTCGGGCGTGACCAGGGCTTTAAATAGCCTCGGCGTTCGTGCGAGGCGGAAACCTAATTCTACGGCGGCGGCGGCGGCGTGAGTCCGGCTCGGACTCGGCGGAGACGATGACGCTCGGCCGTCCACGTGGCACGATCAGCGGCCCACGATCGCCGGCGCGATCGGATCCGGGCGGATCTGGCTCGAACCGGTACGGGCGGATCTCAGCAGTTGGATCTTGATCCAACGGTTGGGATTGATTAGGGTTTTGAGCTGGTTTGATCGAGTCAACTGGCTCGGGTCGGCATCGAGTCCGACACGGCTTCAGACTCGGTCGGATGAGCGATACTCGACCGAGTTGGATTTCAATGATTTAATATTTAAAATAATTCCATAATTCATTTAATTCATTAAAAATAGCAAATGACTCAGAAAAATTCCAGAAAAATTCTGGAAAATATTTTGGATCATTTTGGACTCAAATAAAATATTTCCAACAAAATTTTATTTGCAAAATTAAATTCTTTAATTATTTCAAAATGGATTAAATTCAAATAAATTCCAAATAAATCCAAATAAATTCCAGAAAATTCCAAAAATTCACCAAAGTGCCAAATCACACATGAATTTAAGAGAAGCAAAATTTTGGGGTGTTACACATGACGGCACATGATTTAGACTTTACTTGTGGGAGTACTAAATTGGGCTGGAATATGAAATGCTATGATAGTAATGAGGATCTTGGTGATTTCATGAACTTTGGAAAGTACTGATTTAATTATAATTACGATTTATCAACACTAAGATTTGTATTTTATAAAATAAACTATTGGTGGAATAGAATAGTTCGGTAGAAATGCTTAGAATCGCAATCGGTCAGTATTCACCTATGGGTGGGAAATTCTTATAACTCTTGAGAACTTGTGTTGGAAGTTATAGGCAAGGATTATTGCCGATGGTTTACAAAATATAAATTTAAAATGAAAAATGGTTTGGACTGGGGCGGAATGGTTTGTCTGGTGGGTGCGGATGGAGCGCTAGCTTTCATTGTGCACGTACCGCCCCAAGTCAGTTAAGGACCGACGCTTATGACTGTCTCCATTCTAAGCATAACCGTACAACCACATGTCAAAGTGGGCACGACCTGGCTGAATAATTTGTAGAAACCTAACTTAGACTCACCAAATGGTGGAATGTGAGCGCCGAATAGAGGCAATGTTGTTGTTTTTCTCACACGGCGCGAGAGGGGGCTTCTGTACTAGGTGGATATAACCCTAACAGCGGTGAAACCTCAGCGGGTGGGTCAGGTTAGGCGTATACATTGTAAAGGCCTTGTCATGATATCCCTACCGGCACACCTAAGGCAGTGTGCTAATTGCATGGCATCAAGGGAATATCATGTCTTGTGGGTAAAGCTGTACACCTCTGTAGAGTTAAAACTATTCGAATAGCCGTGCCTACGGTCAAAGGCAAAGCTTGCTGAATGCTTTCATACTGGTAGACTTTGATTTTTGGTTTCAAACTAAACAATGGTTGTTTTGGGATCCGGGAGCGGTTAGAACTCTCGAGTGTGCTTCTGGCGGCTAGAACCAAGTAGGTGGATTGAACCTGTTGTTGTGAACCGTGGCAGATAGAGCCATGTGGATGGATTGAATCATGATCTTTTGAAATGTGACGGATAGAGCCTGTATATTAGTGAGTGGTGGTTAGAACCTTCACTGCAATATTACATAATTCAATTATTAAAAAGAATTACTTAAATATGCTTTGTGAAACTTATTAACAAGTATGGTTTGATGAAACTTGGCTTTATGCAAAAGAACCATATTAAGCCATCTTTGGATAGCCTACATATGCATTTTCCCTAGACTTGCTGAGTACTTTATGTACTCACGTGCTACATTCTAATCATATCCCAGAAGTAAAAGAAGCTGTCAAAGGAATTCCAACAACTAGGACACGCTCCCCACTCGATTGCCTGTGGGCATTTGGATGGGTCGCTTTGGTGTTTTCGCCTTCCGCTGCAATTGTTCAAGTTGTTCTGCCTGTTCAGACCGTAATGGTAAACCTTGACCATAAGGTCTTTGCTTTTATTTGATATTATTCTTATTTAGTTATATGTATTCGTGATATGGTTGTTGATTCATCACTATTTGACTGTGTGTACTAGCTACTTATCTGGAACTAGTACAGAAATACACAGGAGATTCTGGATAGCCAATCCGGGATCCTACATCAATGGATTTACACTAATGCCTTTAAGTCTTCAAAGCAATCAGAGCAATTTTCAAGCAATCGCATGTCGCATTCCATTGACGCGATTTACACTAATGCCTTGAAGTCTTCAAAGCAATCAGAGCAATTTTCAAGCAATCGTATGTCGCATTCCATTGACACGATTTAGTATTTTCGTAGCTTGCAACAGGGGTGAAAAAAAAACTCGAAACTCACGAGTTAAATGAGTATTCGCAAACTCGGCTCGACTCAAACTCGTTCCTTAACGAGTCGAGTCGAGCTGTGATTTGAACTCGTTTAGATAACGAGTTAAACGAGCCAACTCGCGAGTTTAACGAGTTCTCTAAGTCGGTAAGTATAACTATATATGTGTGAGGCTAGGATGATAACATATGGCATACTGTATAATCTCAACATCAATCCTCTTCTCAGATAAAAATATCAAGTTAAATGAGTTTAACGAGCTAACTCGCGAGTTTAACGAGTCGAGCCGAGCTGAGGTTTGAGCTCGTTAAGATAACGAGTCGAGTCGAGCTAACTCGTTATATTACCGAGTTTGACCGAGTCGAGTCGAGCCGAGTCAGCTCGTTATCCACCCCTAGCTTGCAATCACAATTATTTAGTATTTTCAAGCACTCACATTCTATTGACGTGATTTATATTAATGGATTTAAGTCTTTAAAGCAATCAGAGCTCAATGGATTTACACTAAAGGCATCAAAGCAATTTTGAAGCAATCGCATTCCATTGACGCAATTCACAACGTCGTGGCATCAAGTCACGGCCATGGCATCAAGTCGCTGCCGTGACACACGATTGGTGCAGCTAAGGTGACGCGATTTGCACGTATATATCAATCCAAAAATTTTAACGCTCCAGATATTTTCTCTTTTCTATAATTAATGTAAAAATTTATGGCTTTTTTCTATTTTTTTTAATTAATGTGTGAATTTATAGCCTTTTACATCTTAGATTAACGTGAGGGGGCTTTTAGAGCGCCTCTAATCAGTCTCTGTATAGAGATATAGATAATGACGAAAGCCATGACATGATCAAGCAAACATGAGAATAGCAATTTATAGGATAGGCATCCATCGAGTACTACATATACTAAACTCCGTAGCATTTCCGCAATTTTCTCACACCACGTCGCCTTGCATGTCCGAGCCCTTCGATCGCATCTTTGACGCCCATATCGTCTCTCATGGACGATCAGCTTAAATAGAACTAGGAATGTTTAGGCGGCGTGTCGCGTAAGCTAGTGTTTGCGAGTAATACAGTAATATATAAAGAGCGGTGCTTCTATGTTTTTCCTTCTAGTACAAGTTGCACAAATCTTGAAGCAAGTGAATGGGTAAGTAATCACTATCTACCATTCATTCATGCTTTAATAGTTGTGCAACTTTTAAAAGGAAAAACATAGAAACACCTCTCATATATAAAATGGGTTAATAAATTCAAGTTTTTTTAGTATTGTGGTACGTTTTTTTTTAAAACAGTGATAGCATTGTTTTTTTAGAATATATTTTTAGGGCAAGACAATATGTATAGCAATTTTGGAATGTTTTTATTAAACGAAGGGTAAGGGCAATTGGAAGGTAGGTAAGTTTTGCTTGAAGCTTTTATTTTGTTTTATCAGTAGTAGCTAAGAGAAATTATACATGGTTTCTAATAGCATCAGCAATGCTATTTTTTATTTACTGTTTGGAATTAACAATGGAAATGTCTAGGGAAATGAAACCTGCTACGTGCCTTTGAATTTAATTACCCGCACAACTTACCTCCTGTTGTATAAGTTTACCAGGTTCTTCCTAAAGATGCAGATAGGAATCCATAAATAAATCAATATAACCACTAAGCATCTTCAAGCGCCTTGACTATAATATAAAAGTTTCAAGGCATAGATCATTATAACAAAAAATGCAAAATATAAAGACAAAGTGTTTAACCAAAATTTTAGCATACCATGCTTCCTTTTGCAACAGCACCACTAAATAAGATCAATGTGGAATACGATACTCCAGTTGAATCACAAATGAAGACAGCATTCACCTTCACCTTCGCGCCAAAGACCAGCCATGGATAATGGATAGGTTTATACCTAGCATTCACTGAATTTTGAATAAAGCATATTGTCATGATACACAGGAATCATCATTGCCTTCGAAATATGAGCTATTAAACAAGGAATTGTAGATGAGGACTTCCAGACATTCTGGTATGCACTTTTACAGCATAAACAAGAATCTGGCCATTATCCATGGTCTCGGTGGATATGGAGTTTTCTTTATGCTGTAAAGGAAAGCTCAAAAATTAATTGAACTGGCAAGTCTTTTCTTTAATGCAACGAAACTCCACAGAGCGCTTATTGACAAGTTTCTACCACTGCAGATGTTAAGCTACGAAAAAGTTCAGAATAAATTATACCACAGACCAATGATTGATTATGGTTCAAACTATTACTCGTATTTGCGGCCAAGTCTATCAAGCGAGCGTCCTTTAAGATATAGTTGAATTGCTTTTGAAGAGAGCTAATGGCCTGTAATGTTTGAGCAGAAAGGAGATTTCTCGAGCAGTATTCATAACCAGGCCCTCCTCTCTCTGCGTCCTTCCATTCTTCATAAGCGAAAAGGGCTAAAAAGAAGAACCCTTCATTACCTACCTAAAATAATGATTCATAGAGCTCTAAGCTATGTACATGCCTAAGAAAACGTTGTAGTTTGGAGATACAACTAAATCCAATAGACATAGGCAAAAAAAAAGGGATATTGAAATGCTAAAGGATGATTCAAAAACATACTTCTAGCAGTTATGGAGGCTGTAAGTCAGCCGTTAGAAACTCACCAATGCCGCCAATTTGCAAACTTTTTATCTCCAAACATAGTGAATTCAAAGGAACTATAAGAACTCCATAAGTTGACAGTCTACAAATGAATCACACGCATTTAGGGTAGAGATGTAGCATTCTCCAGGATGGGGACAACCAGTTCTGCCCCTCTCCTGTATGAAGATAATGGGGAAACTATGAGAATTATAGTAAAGAAGGATGGTTGATAAAACACAGGTATTAAGTTTGATCGTATCTGATTCAAGATGATATGTTCAGATTTGATTCATTGTTAGGTCCACCCTATTATCAATTAAAAGATCGTTAGTCAGTACTTTAAAGCTCAAAAAAGAATTAGTTAAAAGTAAATGATTGAAAATACCAATGGAATTCCAATATAGAAGGACTATTAAGGACATAACTCCTTGATTATTATTAAGTCTTGAAGACCAGCAGACAGTTTTTTTCAAGGATTTTTACAATCTCATTTGCCACAAGCTTTTTTTTCCACTCATAACCTTACTAGATAGACACTGTGAAGGATGAAAATGAATCAGTATTATGAGCATCAGTAAATATTATAAATAAGTAGACAACTATACATAATCTCACAAGTGATATATAGGAAATGAACTAATGGCATACCGACAACTTACAGATTATACCCATTATAAACAGAGGGTCACACAACTAATATCTCTAATCGGAACATATTGACTCAATGCAAGTTCACAACAAAGCACACATATAGTATGGATGTTAAATAATGGTAAGTTTTATCGGTGAGCTGCATGTGTTGAGTGCGCTCGCGCTGGAAGGCCCTCGTTCCGGATCGCTGCCCTGCACGGGACGACGCCGGCGCCGTGGTGGCGTCAGGAGGACTACTACGGAGGTAACTAGCGTTACGACGCCACCGGCCGGTTATCGTCGGCTGCGCCTGGGAGTTGAGTTTGCGGACAAACAAAGCATGCCCTTTTCTTTATTGAATCCTCCCTTTTATAAAGGGTTTATTTCACCATACAAGGATTAGAATCCTGACTTAATACGGATACCTAATAAGAAACGGCTAAGTTGGCCTCTTAACCAGCCCGGATCAGACCTTACCTCTCTTTGTTCTCACGTTTCCTAAAATACACCCGATCAGGACCCACAACAGTACTCCCCCCCTCGACAACCAGCTTGTCCTCAAGCTGGAAGTCTGGATGAGAACGCCGGAACAAAATGGCGTCCATCCATGTCGCGTCATCTTCGGTTTCGCCAGTCCACTGCACCAAGAGCTGACGATGACCCTTGACAATCCGTTGGGCTAGAAGCTTGTGGGGAGCAGGCTCGGCTGGAGCGTCAGCCGGGGAGACATCGACCGGTAACTGGGGAATAGATGTTGGTGGCGTACCCTTAAAGGTTTTGAGGAGGGAGACGTGGAATACATCGTGGAGGCGTGCTGTTGCTGGGAGGATGAGACGATAAGCCACGCTGCCGACTCGAGCAGCGACCTGAAAGGGTCCAAAGAACCTTGGTGATAATTTGGTTTGGGCGGCTGGTCGCAGTGATAGCTGTCGGTGATGTTGGAGGCGAAGCCACACCCAGTCGCCAACCTTAAAGGTCACCTCACGGTGTCGTCGGTCGTAGTATTGCTTCATTCTATTCTGAGCGTTGAGGAGATGCCGACGAGCCTGTTCCAAGAGGGCGTCTCGTTCGACAAGCCGGCAATCGACCTTGTCAATGATCGAGGAATCTTGTGAATATGGTAGTAGACTGGGGGGTGTGCGACCATAGACCAATTCAAATGGAGTCATGCGGAGGGCCGAATGATAAGAAGTGTTATAACAGAATTCCGCCCATGGAAGCCATTTAACCCAAGTCGATGGGTTGTCTGCTGCTAAACAACGAAGGTACATCTCGATAGTCCGATTGACAACTTTCGTCTGTCCGTCAGTTTGTGGATGGTAGGCTGACGAGGTAAGCAGATGAGTACCATACCGTTGAAAAAGGTCTTGCCAAAAGGCACTTGTAAAAATTGGATCACGGTCTGAAACGATGGACTCTGGTATGCCATGTAATCGAACCACTTGGTCAAAGAAAAGGTTGGCAACTAGTGGAAATTTGAAGACGGACGCTTCAAGGCAATAAAATGAGCGTATTTGGAGAGACGATCCACCACAACCATGATTGCTGTCATGGATTGAGACTTCGGAAGACCCACGATGAAGTCCATAGAAATGTCTGCCCAAATTTGCTGAGGGATGCGCAAGGGTTGTAGAAGGCCTGCGGGTGACAACGAGCTAGTCTTATTTTGTTGACATAACGAGCATTGTGCAATATATTGTTCGACTGTCTGCCGTTGTCCCTCCCAAAAGAAGGAAGCTCTGAGGCGATGCAGGGTCTTGTGAACACCTTCGTGCGTGACGTCGTGGATGGCTGCTACTATCTGGATACGGAGGGGAGATGTGGCCGGAAGAAATAGCCGTCCCGACTTGAAGAGGAGCCCATCCCGAACCTGCCAGATGGAAGATTGTGGCGTGGTACGGCGATCGAAGGACACACGCGTGTGATGGACTGGGATGGAGAACCCTTTTCTTTGGTCGGAGGACTTGGCTTCTTTGTGACTTGAGACAATTTGTTGTATTTCGAGATCTGTAGAAGAGCCTCCCGCCACTGTTGGGTGATTGACTCAGCCGGCCAAGAAATTGCAGCGCATACTGGAGTGGGATCAAAGGCACGTGATAGCGCATCAGCAGCTCCATTTGCCTTGTCGGGTTTATACTTCACGGAGAAATCATACCCCATAAGTTTACTAAGCCAATGCTGTTGTGGGGGTGTGACCAAGGCTTGTTCGAGGAGGAATTTGAGGCTAGCATGATCAGTACGCACCATAAAGGGGCGACCCCACAAATACGGGCGCCAGTGGCGAATTGCTTTGGATAGGCCGATGAGTTCCCGTTCATAAGCGGCAAGTTTGCGATGACGATCAGCTAGTTGTTGGCTGAAATAAGCGATGGGGTGTCCCTCTTGTTGAAGAACCGCGCCCACCCCACATCCGGAGGCATCACATTCAACCACGAAGAGGGCATCGAAATCTGGTAAGTGGAGAACGGGAGCTGACTGGAGGGCGTCTTTGAGCTGCTGAAATGCTTGCTCGGCATCGGAAGTCCACTGAAACCCTTGTCGACGAAGCAAAGTGGTGAGTGGTCCCGCAATAGTGGCATACTGTTCGATAAATCTGCGATAATAACCTGTGAGCCCCAAAAAGCTGCGTAGGGCCGATACTGATGTTGGAGCGACCCAGTCGGCGATGGCTTGAAGTTTGTGAGGGTTGGCTGCCACTCCCTGTGCGGATATAATATGTCCGAGGTATAGAACCTCCTGTCGGGCGAATGAGCATTTGGACTGTTTAAGGGATAGCTTGTGGAGGTGCAGTTGTTGCAGGACCTGCCGAAGGTGGTCTAGATGCTCATCCAATGAAGCACTATAGATCAAAATGTCATCGAAGAATACGAGGACAAATTTTCGAAGGAATGTGGCCAAGAGTGAATTCATCAAAGCTTGGAAGGTTGAAGGGGCGTTGCATAACCCGAAAGCCATCACCAAGAATTCATAATGGCCTTGATGCGTACGGAAGGCTGTTTTCTCGATGTCATCGACATGCATTCTGACTTGATGGTAGCCCGAGCGAAGGTCCAATTTGGAAAAAAATTGTGCACCATGTAGTTCATCAAAGAGCTCCTCTGCCACTGGTATCGGAAATTTGTCTTTGATTGTTTTGGTGTTCAGCGCCCGGTAGTCTACGCAGAAACGCCAGGATCCATCTGCCTTTTTCACTAACAGGACTGGCGATGAAAAAGGGGATCTACTTGGCCTGATAATGCCTTGGGATAGCATCTCTGCACATTGCTTCTCTATCTCATCTTTCTGCCTGTAAGGGTAGCGGTATGGACGGACGACCACTGGGTCCGTACCCTCCTGTAGACAAATGCGATGATCGCAAGGCCTTTGCGGAGGAAGTCCTTGGGGCTCCTGGAAGACGTCCTCGAATGATGCCAACAGAGCTTGCAGTTGTGTCTCCTGTGGTCCGTGGAGAAGGAAACTGCTAGCGCCTTTCTCCCTTACGATGCCCCTAATGGTGACCCTCTTGCTCCCATTTGCGAAGGACAAACATCACGGAAGCAAAATTCGGGAAATATCGCCAGTGCGAAGCCATTGTCTGTAGAGGATAACATCAAATCCTTGCAATGGGATCACTAGGAATGGAGCCCGAAATCATGTTAGTCAATGCGAAAGCTCCGCCGCAAGTCTCCCAAGCAAGGCAAGCTGTTCTCCGTTGGCTACTGCAGCGTGTTGATCTAACCCGTTTCCGAAGTGCGTTCATCATTTTGGCCGCCTGCGCTTATGAAGTTGTGGGTGCTCATTATCCACCAGGCCGAGAAGTCGGCACCCCTGCATGTCCAGTTCGACTTGCATGGTACTGCACACCCGGGGACCACGTAGCGCCATTGCTGATAGGGATGGTTCATCCTCGGTCAAGTCATCACGTTCTCCATCATCTGGCTCTTCCTCCACGGCTTCTAAGTAGAACAAGCGTTTGCAGCGGTGTCCTCGGGTATAGACTTCATCGCAATTGTAGCATAATCCTTTAGCGCGGCGTTCCGCTAGCTGATCTGGACTCAACCTGAGCCGATATGGTGAGGATGCCGTTGAAGAGATGTTCGACGACACCTGGGGCGTTGCTGCTGTGAGGCGATTGTTTGCTGCGACTGCCACTGGTAGTGCTGGGCGTGATGGGGTAGCCGTCGCCCAGCTGGATGCGTTCCCGGAAGGCGATCCTCCCTGTCCTGATGTTGCCGTTGCTGCTACTCCTCGGCTAAACGCCGGTCGGTTTCGCCCTTGTTGGAGCAGGCCCTGAGATGCTTTAGCGATCCACGCATCCTCCCTCCGTTCCGCCTCTCTAGCCAGCCCTATGGCTTCTGCCAGATCGCGTGGTCTATCCCGTCGGACGTCGGCGGCCAAGGTGGCCGACAACCCCGCCGTGTAAGTCTCAATTTGGTCCTCCTTCCTCATGCGTGATACCCGAGCCAACAAGCGCTGGAATTCACGGCTGTACTCATCCACCCGACTATCTCCCTGCTTCAAGTTCACCAAGTCGCCGAGAGGCCCAGCACTTGGGTGACGCGTAAACCTGATCAAGAACGTGTTGTAAAAGTCCTCCCAAGAGATGGGGCTTCCTTCTTGTTCCCAATTATCCAATACTTCCTGAGCTTCTCCGCGTAAATGGAGTCCGACCATCTGCACATACTCGTGCGGAGGAACGTTGTGCACTCGTGCAAATCTTTCGCATTGCCTGAGCCATAGCAGAGGATCTTTGGTCCCATCGTATAACGGCAAATCGTACCGCGGGGTACGCGGGACCCACTGGCGATCCCCGTGTTCGTCACACGGCGCATCTTCCCTGTTCGCACGGTAGAGCTGGCGGTTCTGGTTCGGCATCGGTCGCCCAGAAGCAGACCGCTGCACCTCACTAGACCTTGATTCATCCGGGAAGTCCGAAGCTGCTGCTGGTCCCTTGCTGTGCTCGTGGCGGAGCACCTCTGTCAGCAACGTGTGCATCTCCGCCATTGTCTTCTGAATTGCCTCGATTGCGTTCTCGGCAGCCGCCAGACGCTCTTCCGACGATGCCATCGCTGGTGAAGGATCGGTGGAATCTGATACCAATTGTTGAGTGCGCTCGCGCTGAAAGGCCCTCGTTCCGGATCGCTGCCCTGCACGGGACGACGCCGGCGCCGTGGTGGCGTCAGGAGGACTACTACGGAGGTAACTAGCGTTACGACGCCACCGGCCGGTTATCGTCGGCTGCGCCTGGGAGTTGAGTTTGCGGACAAACAAAGCATGCCCTTTTCTTTATTGAATCCTCCCTTTTATAAAGGGTTTATTTCACCATACAAGGATTAGAATCCTGACTTAATACGGATACCTAATAAGAAACGGCTAAGTTGGCCTCTTAACCAGCCCGGATCAGACCTTACCTCTCTTTGTTCTCACGTTTCCTAAAATACACCCGATCAGGACCCACAACAGCATGGAACACGAGCTCTACTTTATTAGTTGAACTGTATGTCTAAAATAGCAATTCAGACACATTTCAAGTAAGGAACATAGTGTGAACTAACATTGCAGGCGAACAATCATAATGTTTGAAACAGTAGGCTTCTCAACCATTTTTTGCTTGTTAATAATGGTAGCACTAAGCTAACACACTGTAATCCAATCCAAGCTTAGGTAATAACAACCTACAATATCAAATCTTAAACACCATGAAAAACAACAGGCACATTTCATTTCAAATTTCATGTTGAATCACAAAGGTCAGATCAATATAACTATTTCAAACTTCATGGTGAATCGCAAAGAGCAGATCAATATAACTAAAAGGCACATATTAGCTAGCAAGATCCCAAGCTCCGGGAAGGGCAATGGATGGCACAACAATGATTTTGTTCGTAATGCACATCGGAAGTACCATGTGCATCAGGAAACACTCAAAATTTGACCCACTGAAATCCCAGGAAAAAAACATATGCTAAGTTCGATTGTAGCAACCACTCCAAAAATTAATCACTCAAAATCTGACCCACTGAAATCCCAGAAAAAAGAACTTATGCTAAGTTGGACTGTACCGACCACTCCAGAAATTAATCAAGCTGATCGAACCCACAAATCTAATCAATCTGTAGGAAACTTGTGCTTCCGGAGCTGATGGTGGCTGCTAGCTGAGTCTGTTCCGAATCCCTTCTCAATAAATCAAGAACTAAAACACAAATCCAATGAAAAAGCATTTTTTTTGGCCCCCTGCTGATTCAATCGAGCAAGGCAAGGACAAGGCCTAATCGACGTGAAAGAGCCCCGCAGGTCGGCTCTCCAAGAAACTCGCGCTTACCGTTGATTCAATCGGGCCGAAAATACAAAAGAATGAGAGCTTCGAAGGTTGGAACGAGAGGGCCGCATGTTGAATCTCCAAGAAACTCGCGCTTCATGCGCTGGGAGGGCACGCGCGAGCGCAGCGGCGAGGGAGAAGGCCAGGCGAGGCGGCGCGGTCGAAGGGGGCGGAGCACGCGAAGCAGCGAGGGGAGAGGAGGCGGAGTCGGCTGGGAGGTCAAGCGCGAGCGCAGGGGCGGGGGAGAAGGCTAGGCGAGGCGGCGCGGTCGAAGGGAGCGGAGCGCGGGAGGCAGCGAAGGGAGAAGCGGCGGAGGATGCCACACAGCAGCTGGAAGGGGGAGCACCGACGGAGCGCGTTGCGGAGGTGGGCGAGTGGAAAAGCGGCGGAGAATCTAGAAGGATCGAGAAACGGAGCGAGCGAGCGGCCGCGTGGAAGAGCGATTTCGGATTTTCTCTCGAGGGTTTCGACGGAGCGACACGCGGACAGACTTCCGAAACTTAATATAGTTATAACTAGGATGGTACGCGCGGCGCACGCCGCGCGCGTTAACGGGAAATGAATTTGTGTTTTTTTCGGATAAAAAACGGACCACGGAACAATTTTTTCGTAGAAAAACGAGGAAAAACGACGTAAAATATTTTTTCTCATGCTCTGGAGAAAAAACGAACAACAAAACCATTTTTTTCCAACAAAAACGGATAAATGACGGACGAAAAACGAATTCTCATTTTTTAGAAAGCGGTAAAGCGAATCATTTTTGCCATGCTCGGGAGGAAAAGCGGATCACGAAAACATTTTTTCCGCGCAAAAGCGGAGAAAGGAATCTTTTTTAGAAAGCGAACAGCGAAAATATTTTTCCCACGCAAGACGCGCGCGCGTGAAACGGAAACGAATTTGTGTTTTTGGGCAAAAGCGAGGAAAAGCGACGTAAAACATTTATCCCATGTCACGGAGGAAAAGCGAACAACGAAACTATTTTTTCCAACAAAAGCGGATAAGCAGCGGATGAAAAGCGGATTTACATTTTTTTAGAGAAGCGGCAAGCGAAAACATTTTCCCATGCTCGGGAGAAAAAGCGGATCACGAAAACATTTTTACGAGCAAAACGGAGAAAGGAAAATTTTTTTTGAGCGAAAACGGGCAACGAAAATATTTTTTCCATGCTCCGGAGGAAAAACGGACCACGAAAACATTTTTTCCGGGCAAAACGGAAAAAGGACCCGAACGTAAAGCACAGGGACCTATTTGTTATAATTTTGGACCTATTCGCTATTTTGAAAAATTAGAAAAGGGCTCGTTCGCTATTCGCATTTAATGGGGGTCTCCTTGTAAAATACCGAACGAGGGACCTAAACGCGAAACGGGGAAATCTATTTTCCTCTCACAGAAAATCGCACAAGGACCTATACATAATTTTAAAAAAACGGAGGACTTTTTCGGAAAATAGAGGAGAGAGAAGGTGGAAGTGAGGTGGATGCTTGAGGAGCCTTGAAACCTCCCATATGTAATTGAGGGATAATTTGTCCCCCTCCTCCCGCTCGAATTTTTTTTTAAAATAAACATTTTTAAATCAAAAAATTCAAAAATATATCATTTTTAAAAAAATTTGCAAAACTGGGCATCTGTCGCGACAGCGTGGCGCGAAATGGCTTCTGTCGCGCCAACGTGGCGCGAAATGTGCCGATGTGGCGGGCGGGGACTCGATCGCGCCCGGCGTGGCGAAGGCGACAAGTCGCGCCCGTAAGCGCGGCAGGCGTGCATGCATGCAGCGAGCGGCGGCTGTTGCCAGGCGGCAGCGAGCGATGCCTGGGCCAATAATTGGCGGGCGTTTCGGCCAGGGAAGAAAACAGAAGAAGAAAGAGGAGAGGAGAAGAAGAGAAGGAGAGGAAGAAAGAGGAGGAAAAAAGAAAGAAAAAGAGGAAGAAAAAAGAAGAAAGAAAAGAAGAAGAGGAAGGAGAGAAAAAAAGTTTAATTTTCGTTCATTCTCCGTCCGTTCTTCCGTTCTTCCGTTCTTCGTTCGTTCGTTCGTTCGTTCTTCCGTTCTTCGTTCGTTCGTCCGTTCGTTCGTCCGTTCTTCGTTTATCGGTTAGTAACTTCTGTACTTAATTTTTTATCGATGATCTCATATTTAAGTAAGAGAAATATATGTACTTTTAGAAAACTAATAGAGTAGCAAGAACAAAATATAGTACGTAATTAAGTAGATTTAAAGCATATTTGATGAGATTACGTGTGGATAAATATAGTACCCCGGCATAATTGATACGTAGTTATTGAAAGTGTAGTTAGTGTCGGAAAAATTTTAGGTTAGTTCCTAAAATACTTTGTTTTACCATTTTTTTATTAGTATAATTGATTTGTAGTTAGAAAAAACATCGATAGTCTTCGAAAATATTAGGGTAGCACGAAAACATATAAGGTTAGTACGAAAAATGTAATTTTTATAGTTAGTGTCGGAAAAAGATTATTTTATTAGTATAATTGATTTGTAGTTAGAAAAAACATCGATAGTCTTCGAAAATATTTCCTCGTTCATCGGTTAATTGATTTGTAGTTAGAAAAAAACATCGATAGTCTCAGAAAATATTAGGGTAGGACCCAAAAAATATATCGTTCTTTCCTTATTCATCTGTTAGTAATTTCTATAAATCATTTCTCCTTGGTATAATTGGTACGTAGTTACAAATAGTATAGTTAGTGTCGGAAGAATATTAGATCAATACCCAAAATGTAATAATCGGTTAATTTTGTTTAATGTATTCACATAATGATTTTATATTAGTTTAATTGATTTGTAGTTACAAAAAACATCGATAGGCTCAGAAAATATTAGGGTAGTACGATAAACATATATCGTTCCTTCCTCGTTCATCGGTTAGTAATTTTATAAATCATTTTTCCGTCAAAATAATTGGTATGTAGTTACAAAAAAACTAGGGTGGCTCAATAAATTGTGTTTTGTGTATTTATATAATTCCTGGCGCATGTTATACAATATCGGTATGTTATAGTACATTGCATATTAGCTTGGCGGTGCGTACACCCCCCTGCATTATATAATTCGTTGCGTGTGTTATATAATATCTTTTGCGTATTCCAGAAGGTATGTCTGCTATGGCTGCATTCAGAGTGCACTTCGGTGAAGGAGAAGTTCGGGAGGGCCCATATGGGGTTGATTTGAATGGTTTTGAGCACCGAGTTTTATACCATCAGAATCCGGAGGACATGAATTTTGAAAATCTGTGTGGGTGGCTTTGTGACGGTCTCTCATTGAATCCTGCGGAGTTTGATGTCAGCGTCAAATGCTTGTGGCCGAGAGGTACACATGACTCGGTATGGGTACTTAGACCGTTGGAGCGGTCACAGTCTTAGATGAACTACATCAATGCATCAAGGCGGCGTGGTTGGGGTTTCATCCTATTTGTGCAGGCTACGATGAAAACAAACCTGCGTAGTGATGAAACCCCTCCCACGGTCGCGGAAGTTCATGACAATGTTCGATCATGTTACGCCAAGCGGGACAAGCGAG
Source organism: Rhipidocladum racemiflorum (assembly GCA_036346355.1). Lineage (NCBI taxonomy): Eukaryota > Viridiplantae > Streptophyta > Magnoliopsida > Poales > Poaceae > Rhipidocladum > Rhipidocladum racemiflorum. The sequence continues at coordinate 64,158,463 of CM070570.1, forward strand.
ATGAAGGGGAGGAGTTGGAGGGGATAGTTGATGTGATGGAGCGGGATGATCGGGCGGCGGAGGAAGAAGAGGCACCGGCCATGGTGGACCATGATGAATCTTTGTCGGACGATGATGGAAATACGTCCGTAGAGGTGCCCGATGCTTGGAATAGAGCCGGCCGGAGCCCTAGCGATGAACGATGCCCATGACTCCACATGTGAGTACCGACCAAATGAGGTTCGGCGTGCACGCAATGTACACGGAGAAGTACGCTGCGAGGATGCTATAAGGGCATGGGCGATGAGCTTACAACGGCCGGCGAGAGTGGTCAAATCGGTAAAAGCTGTTACACGGTGAAGTGTGAAAATGCCGAATGTGGTTGGCGGGTTCATGCCCATATGCAGTCTGAGATGAAATGGGTTGTCACGAAGGTGGTGCGGCCTGATTGTGTTCTCGGCAATGTAACATCGAGACATCGTAACCTCACATCCTCTTTTATCGCGAATGTGATGTCTGAGAGATTGTCGAGAAGGTTGACATTGAGGCACAACACATAGTTCTTGCCATGAAGAAACAGATATAAATACCAAATCAGCTATGCTAAAGCCTGGAGGCGAAGCGAAGGCATTGGAGAAGCGCTTGGGACCTTCGAGGCATCATATGACAACCTTCCCCGACTCTGGAGGTCTGAAGAGAGAAACCGGGACATATCTTTGCTTTGTACACGAAAGGAGTCTCAGAACCCCACGGCTTCTGGTCATGGGCGTGCTTTCTTATCACTTGGGCCATGTGTGGAGGCTTTCAGGCATTGCCGTCCGGTTGTGTGCGTGGATGGGACTTTCCTCACCGGCAAGTACAAGGGTCAAATCCTGACGGCCATCGGTGTGGACAGAAACAACCAAATACTTCCGATAGCCTTCGCTTTTGTCGAAGGTGAAAATTATGAGAGTTGGTTGTGGTTCTTGAGAGGCGAAGATCGGTGTTGTGAAGGATAGGCCCAATGTGTGCATAATACATGACCGCCATCTTTGGGATGATGAAAGCAATAAAGAAGATGCAAGAAGATGTGGAAGAGCCGTTTTCGTGGCCGGATTTGCATAACAGGTGGTGCATGCGACACATGGGGGCAAACCTATTCAAATATTTTAAGAGTAAGAGGCTCATGAACATGTTCAAGAGGTTATGCAAGCAAAATCAGCCGCAGGAAGTTTGTTGCCATCTGGGAGAAGCTTGATGAGCTCACTACCAAGCGGATCGTGACATAGAGAGGCAAGGTGGGGAGTAGTTCGGAGGCACATAGCGTTCTGACCCTTACAGGGCATTGACCCACCAAAAATAAGAAGGACGCCTACGAGAAACATCAAGTGATTCTCACATTGGATCGAGTCTGAACCATTTGGAGAAGTGGGCCTTTGTTATGCGACACAAACGGGGCAAGGTACGGGCTGATGACAACCAACCTGGCCGAGGTGTACAATTGGGTGATAAGGGGTCTTCGTGGCATGCCCCTCGTTGCTATCGTCGAAGGTGTACTGCACGGTATGGTGAGGTACTTCCGAGAACGCCACGCCGCGGCAGTGTTGCATGCAAGTACCATCCAGAGTCCTTATTGCAGCGTCATTACAGCTTGGATGGCGAACAAGGTTGAGAAGGCCCTCCTACACTCGGTCGTCGTCATGGGTACCACGGACTTACGATTTGAGGTCACACTGAGGAATAACGAGGGGCTCGGAATGGCTAGTGGAAGAATCACCCATGAAGTGAGCTTGGGGGGCGGCACGGACCGCGCCTGCACCTGCACTTGCCTAAAGCCATACCTTCATCACAAACCATGTTCGCATGTCTTGGCAGCTTGTGGGCAGATTAAGATGAGCAGCGTACAATTTGTTTCTCCGTACTACATGGCGGACACTGTCGTTCAAGCGTGGACCGGTGAACTGCATGGGTTTCGTGTCGCCGGGAACTTCACTGAAATTGATCATGCCACACGTACATGGGTCCCTGACATCAGCAGAGTCAAGGGCGGGAAAGGTCGTCGACAAACGCGCCGCATCCGCAACGATATGGACGAGTCCGAGGTGGGAGGCCCTGTCCGGAGGTGTGCCCTTTGTGGGGAGTACGGCCACAAGAAGAACAAATGTCCTCGGAATGAAGTTTCCGGTGGAGGGGCTTGAATTTCATAGTTGTAAGGCATGTTGCCATGTTGTGGAGTGCGTTCTATTTGTATGGAATGTAATAATCGTAAGACTCCCTTATGCGTGTATCTCGCGTTACTACGGTTCGTAGATGTGTGATCGAATTTCGTACTTGTGAGCACTATTATGCATGCGTGTATGTTCTACAAAGTTGCAGTGTTGTGCGATTTGTTAGCTACATCCTGTAATTGCTGGAATTTCCTTACTATTTGTATTGTAGCATATGTCTACATTGTATGTTCGGTATATCTGTCTGTATGATTGGTATTTCCTTACTCCATGACCAATTGGAGCTATTAAATTGTTTGTTGTGTGTAGGAATGGCTGCTGTGGGCGACATTGGCGATTGGCCGTACGAGCTTCTAGATCGCCACTTGGACGCACGTCACCGTGGACGGTTACACGCAACTACGGTCGATCCAGGTGTCTTGTCCACGCGGACTCCAGCACGCGCCTGGGGCCTCGACAGACGCTGGTTCCCCAGGTATGTAAGAACATTATATTTTTTGCTTACGACCTAGTTGGTTGTGACACGTTGTGACCTTATAATGGTTTGTTGCAGGTTGGAGGTGGCGGGATTGCTCCCCCTAGCGCGGATGGTCGAGGCGACACAGGAGGACCTCGTCGATGGTCCGGATGGTGTGGCCATCTTTGTCGAGAGATCCTGACGCTTTCCGTTCGACCGATCTCTCCTTACCTCCCTCGTGGACCGCTGGCGCCCGGAGACGCATAAGTTCCACTTGCCCTGCGGAGAGATGGCACCGACTCTGCAGGATGTTGTGTTCCTCACCGGCCTCCCCATCGCTGGCGAGGCAGTTGTCCCACAGGAGGTGGATGACGACTGGCGCGATGACCTAGTTGCGAGGTTTGGGGTAGTGCTCCCCCTGGTCCCGCGGGGCAGGCGCAGTACGCCCCGCTACACCCACGACAGAAGCACGGCCCTACTCTGTCGTGGCTACGCCAGTTCGAGGTACGTGTTGTTGTGGTCCATAATTGGTACGAATTAATTTACTAATGTAACCAACTAACTTTTTGTCCTCTAGGTTAGCAGGCTGGCTGCGAATGCTGACGCGTACCAAGTCAGCAGGCACCTGGAGGCTTACCTTTTGTGGCTGTTCGGATGGGTGATGTTCACCACCACCCATGGAGACAGCGTCGACTCCAGGCTTGTTCCGATCGCCCGGGCCATTGCTGACGCTGCGCCCGGCGAGGTCCCCAATCTGGTGAGGGATCTGCGATACTGTGCCACCTATCGGGGCTATGCGACGCGATGCCTCCGGCAATGCGGCTGATTCGATACTCTCTGGGTGCCCACTCCTCACGATCTTGTGGTCGTTCGGCGCTTCCACATTGGGCGACCCTGGATTGGAGGGGCGTGCGGGATGGAGTTCTACGGTGACACCGAGGTGGGCGCCCTACGATGGGGTCCCTTTGGTGCCGCATGACGGCAATGCGTGAATTCCCCCTTTCCTATATCTCATATCAACCTCTTTTGTACTAACTTTTTCCCGATAATGGCTATAGCCGCAATGGTGGTCTGCAGTGCAGTGTGTCGCACACTTCACGGAGGCGTTCGACCTCCTACGACGAGAGCAGTCGGTGGGAGCCTTACGCCCCTCGGGAGGTACAGGAGCGCGCACTTACGGTTTATGCATCCTCTGCACCGAGACATCCGTACATCGCGACACGCGGCGGAAGCTGGTTTTCGACGTCTATGTTGAGGATTACCCGGCTCACCGGGTGATGAGTCAACTCGGACTGCGACAGGAGGTGCCTGTCCCGCGCGGCATCACGGTCCCGGTAGAGTCTCACACGTAAGTACTATTCATATCTTCCCATTTCAAATGGCACCGACTAAACATGCTAACGGGTTGACAACTTATGCAGGCATTCGAGGAAGGGCTTCGGGGCCGGCCCGGCCCGGGCCGCGAAGATGGCCCCTTGGGTGGAGCAATGGACTCATGCACTGGACGACGTGGCTGCAGCGGATGTCGCGTACGATATACAGGGCTACCAGGGGTACCTACAGTGGTACCTTGGACTTACACGGGTACGCCTTTTGCCCGCTGACGACCAGCACGAGATCCATCCAGCTACAGCCTACGACATATACGGCACATGGGTTGCATCCGCGATCCACTTCGCAGTACGTTCACTACACACTATACCTACATTTTGATTTGAATGCGAGTATACATATATCTCACCGCATGTTAACACTTTTAGGGCGATATGGCGACAGAGATTGACGAGGACGCGCAGTCCATGGTAGGGCGTTTGGGCCCGGGTTCGGAGAATCTCGGGAGGAGTTGGCGGGGTTCCTCGGCGGTTGTCCATGAAGGCTAGGAGGATAGCGCGGGCCTGCTCTTGCCAAGCGAGCACCGACGCCACGGTGCACCCTCGCGATCGGCGAGCGACGGCCATGAGGTCGGGGGCGATACAAGACCACCACCTCGGACACCACCGTCAGATGACTCCGGTGTCCGGCCGCTCGAACCTCCCACCTTCCAGTTCTCACCTCCCACCTTCCAGTTCGCACCTCCCACCTTGCAGTTCAGACCTCCCACCTTGCCGAACCCTCCAGCGCCACCGCGGTTGGCGAGAGCTCGATGGCAGTGCCCTCGTGCAACACGCCAGTACTTACGTATTTGCTCACTTCAATATGCAATGCATTTCGTGGTAACTAATACTTGTGTCTGGCGAGGATATTCGTTCGGATCTGATGCACTGCCCGTTCAGGTGCCCTACTCCTCCTCTGTCATGGTGCCGAGCCCAGTGTGTTCGGTACCACCGTAAACTAACATTGCTTTAAACTTTACTTTGAAATACATGCTTTATTCCAACATGTTGTATGTGCTTTCAGGTTACTTCCCAGAGCGCCCCACTACATCGTACCCGCGTGCGGAGGACTTCAACACGCCATATTCTGTGCCGCCACACCCGGACTTCGTGTATGGGTCCCAGCCTAGTGCCCCCACGCCTACACAGCCGACGGACCCGAGTTCTTCATGCCATACCCCTGCAGCAGCGGAGACCCTCAGTCCGCGGGTCGGCCACGCACCAGACCGGTTCAGCCCTTCTGGTCCCAGATGTCGCCCTGCCGCTGCACGTCGACCAGCGAGGCGGACCAGACCTCGTGCATAGGGAGAGGGGGGTCAGCAGGGGGAGGGGGGTCAGCAGGGAGAGGGGGGTCAGCAGGGAGAGTAGGCGTCGATTGACCACTATATGCCTACGTTGTTCATTCTGCGTTGTAATGTTATGCATTAACTTATACATTTGTATGTTGTATTCTCTACATTTCTGCTCCCATATCACTGTCATCCAAAGCTGCAAGACGTGCCAACCTCAAACAAAGCTGCACGACCTGTCACGCTCAAACAAAGCTGCACGACCTGTCACGGCCTGTGTGCTATCTTATCATGTGTGCCATGACCCATCGTTGACATCTGCAAAGCTGCAGAGGAATCCGATGCTCGCGGATTTGAACTTCTCTTAAGTCCGCTACTCTCTCCTTTGGCTGCCTATTTAAGCCCCAGTGGTCGCCTCCCAATAATCATAGCAAGCAAGCAAGCTTCGGGCCAATACGACGGAAGACGAAACACGGACCACAAGTTCGCCAGCTAACCAACCAGTGCCAATGGAGTTCCCCTCCCCCCAAGGCACAGCCTTCCCGAATCCATCCCTGAATGCACGCAGGTCCCCATGTGCCTATGCGGGGATCCTTGCCGGTTGCAGAAGTCTCAGGACAACTTCATTACCGCGTCACGGTATGAGGTATTGGAGCTGCCGAAACTACGACTCGAAGCCAACGCTGCAGATACGGATGCGGGGGAAAAGGCCGGTATGTTTGTACTCGCATTTGATGTTACGTCCTACCGCGCAAACCTTAATGATGTAATACCATCTGATGTCACCAAATGCAGCCTCCATTGTGCGAGTACATCAAATTCTTCGACACGGAGCAGACTCCTGAGATGGAGAGGATGCGGGATTGGGAGTACTCACATCGCAGAGCGATGGTAGAGCAGCAGTGCCGTGAGCAGGACGAGGAGGAGAAGCGCATGAAGCATCACGAAGAAATGCGTGCAGAGAGGCGAGCAGCGGCGCTGGCGGCCGAGCGGGAGGCCGAGCAAGAGAGGAAGCGTGAGAGGGCGGCTAGGGCCAGGGCGGCAGGCACCGATGGGTTGCGCAAGGGGAAATATCCCCGGTGCACTCAGTAGTGTAGCAGAAGGGCCATTGTTGTTTCGTGTAACCGCTTTTAGTTCTAAGCCATAATAAAGAGTGTTGCCTACCTTATTATCATCACTACCATCTTATTTGTTAATCGACCTCTCTTGTATCTCCATCTCCCAACCTCGTTGGATTACTTCCGACTATATTACTTAGGGTTATTGCGCTACTGCAATGTAGCTCCAGAGTAAGGTGTAAATACATTATTTTTTTAGAACATGCTGGTCCATATAGCAAAGAGCAAATTTGACTCATTCTTCAAAAATAAATACATTCCAAAAGGATAAATTAAGGGCTACCGAAAAAGCTTCATTGCAGTATTTGACTCATTCTTATAGCCATTTGGTTATTTCAATTGCGTTCATTCCTATATATTTTTTTTCAAAAATGAGACATCTAACACCCTAACAATGGGTAACCTTAATTTCATGATTTTCCGAGCCACGGTTTATATAGTTTCTTCACAATAGATAAAAGGGTATTTAACTAAAATTGATTTGAACTATTTAAATTTGCATGCAACATATTTTTTTTATATATATTATGAATCCTTATGGCTTAATATACATTTAGAAATTTTTTCCATCATTTTTGGACCCATGGTTTATATACTTTTTCATAATACCTAAAAGGTTCTGTTAATATACTTTATTTTAACATTATAATTTTGAATGAAACATAATAATTTTTTTTATATATTATGAATTCTTATAGCGTACTAAAAATTAAGCAATTTTTTACTAATTTTTTTAGCCATGCTTTATATAGTTTCTTCATAATACCTAAAATAATATTTTTGAAAACCTGATTTTAACATTTCAAATTTGCATGAAACATACTACTTTTTTTTATATATTATAAATTGTTATGTCGTAAAAAAAAATTAGAAATTTTTTTCAGAATTTTCCGAGGTTCCTACCATCCGATATGAATTATTGCACAAAATATCGAATAAAAAAGAATTTTTAATGCCACGTGGGCACGCGATCATTTGCCACGTGGCGCGGCTAAACTTGGTCGGCTCCACGGTGGCGTGGCCCGGCCTACGTGTCATTGCCACGTCGCTGACCAGTCCCACGCCACGTGGCGCGACTGTGGGATAGTTTTGCAAATTTTTTTAAAAATGATATATTTTTGAATTTTTTGATTTAAAAATGTTTACTTTAAAAAAATTCCCCCCCGCTCAGGCATAATGTCCACGTAGCGCAACCGGAAGAACGCTCGCGCCCACGCCCACAACGCGGCTTCGAGTCTGCTTGCCTACGCAGATGCGTCGCCCAGCCCAGTTTTTCCAACGGGACGCGTGGCGTTTGTTTGTTACGAAAAGGACCCCAAAAAATGATGAAATTGCATGCAGATCTTTTTTTCACATAAAAGACCTTTTCTTCCTTAAATAATCTCCAAAAATTTAAAAAATACGTTCGGTTCCACTTCTTCACGAAAATACCCCTAATTTTTTTTTAAATTATGTTAAAATCCTTTTTTGGCCAAATTTTTTTGAAAAACCCCCAAAATAAAAAAATGTTTTCGACACTTGATTTTTCCCAAAAAAGCAAAAAAAAATTGTTTTACCGCCAAAAAAGGTTTACATAAAGACCCTATTCTGAGAAAATACTCTCCATAAAGATGTCGGGACCCCGAATTTGCAAATCCGGACCCTCTGTGTATTCAACACTAGTCCAGGAACGCGCTAGTGCACACAGTCTTAACATCGGTAAATATCACAATCATACCACTCGATACTAATAAAGTACTTTTATTTAAATAACCAAACTGGTTACTCAACCTTATGGTCAAGTTACAATATACGCCTCACAGGGCGAATCTTATTTAGAGAGAAATAGTAGCAGCGGAAAATAAGATAACTTCGTGGCGCCATCCAGTATACCACAGGCAGCCGTGGGCTCGCTTCCTAAGTAGAGCGAATCCTCTTGGAGTTCCTCCTCCAAAGTGGTGTAGTCTCCTCTTCAACCGGTGTTGAATGGTGGCAAGGGTGAGTACTTGGTACTCGACAAGTCATACAGAATGCAAGCTAATATACTATATGCATGGCTTGGTACAAAGGAATAGCTCAAGGTATATTTGCGATGCTTGACATTTGACAAGTAGTATAAGTAGATTCGAAAGCAGTAGAAACAAGTAAAGCATAAATAACTTTTCAAGAAGTTTAGTAAACATTTTTCCCATCCTAAACCACATTTCTAACATCATTATTAATCCAACCCAACCTTTCAAGTCCAAGTTATTTTTGAAAAAATCTAACCCTTGACTGTAATTCTCGAGCGATGTCCAATACCGCGGACACGGCTATTCGAATAGATTCTACACTCTGCAGAGGTTATGCACTTTACCCACAAGATACAGTCAAACACCAGAAAGGCGAGTACTCGTAACAAAGTCTTTCGGAAACTTCTAACAATACAAGTGGTCCTCCCCGGTTATTGCACACTAACCCTTCCCTTAGCTAAGGCGAAGTCTAGGCCAATCAACCGTTAGATGGGTACCTGGCCTCGGCCAGATGCGCTCCGTACAACTTACACAAAGGGTGTAGTTGACCTCTGAGGTCCCACAGTGCGTTATTAGCAACTTAGTCAACTAGGTCCGTCCCATTCTGAGACATGTGGTTGCACGTTAGACCTAGTTCAAAGGCTTGCAAGGTTAAGTCCTTAGGGTGACCAGGGCAAGACTACGAAGAACCAAATCAACATCCCCAATGCCACAAGCGGCCCACTGATTACTCTTGCCACATGCCCCGGTCGAAAACTATTTATCAAACCCCAGTTGATTACCATGCACCACGTGCCATCAACATCACATGATACCTTTCCAAAACAGGTTCAATATATCATTAAGTCAATATTAACATTTGTTTGTCCAAAATCATGTCAGGAGCACGTAGCAGGTCTAAGCAGTTTACTACAACGGTCTAAAACCCATGTTGGCAAGTTAATAATGTCCAACTAGTAAACCACAACTAGGGTGACAAGGGTCATGGCTCATATTTAAATAATCAAGGTGTCATACAGCAAATTGGTGTTTATCTAATCCCCCATATTTAAATAAAGTATTTTCTACTTGAACTAGCATGCAATAGGTTAAATCAAAATAGATTTCAAAATAGGATCAACATGGTCAAAGCACAACTTGCCTTCAAAAAGTACTTGTTCTTGGTCTTGAGTTGGATCCTGAGTCAATACTTCTCCTTCGAATCCTTCCCAAGACTTCAACGTCTACTCGTAAAGCGTGCAAATAGCAAATACACAAATAAACAATATGCAAAAAGTGTCCAAACATCCAAATAAAATCCATAAACAGAGAGAACATAATTTTATGAATTTTTAGAAACTGGAATCGTCAAATTCGAGTTAAAAGCATAAAAGTTATGATTATTTAAAGTTTAAATAATCAATTAAATAATTTTACAGAGAAAAAATTTAGTCCAAAAATTAAATAAAATTCATATTTAAGTAGATCTCAATTTTATACGAATTTAGAAATTTGAATCACTCAAATCGGAGTTGAAACGCAAAAGTTATAAGCATTTGAAGTTTTGAAATTCAAATCAATTATTAAACCGAATTATTAAATCATTTTCTTTTAGGAAAATCATTTATTGCGTCAGCGAGGACACGTGGACCAATCGGGTGACGGCCAGCGTGGCCTCGGGTCCACGGACCGGCGCCGCGATCTCGGCTCGGTCCACCAGTGGGCTCGGCCCACGGCTCACGCGATCGGCCAGCGGTGGGCCCCTCGACACGCGGGCCGCGTGTCGGCGTCTGCCTGCCAGCGTCGCGTGGGCGGCGCTGACCGCGACGGTCAGGCTTCCCGACACGTGGCGCAATCACGGCCGTTGGTTTGAAAATCAGCGGCCCGATTAGATCGGCTAACGGCGCTTGGAAAACAACTCCAGCGATACGGACCGTTCGATCTTGATCGGACGGTCAAGATCAATCTATTGCTATGAGCGTGGTTCAATCTAAGCCGTTGGATCTAGATCTAACGGTTGAGATTAGATCTGGAGATTAACACGTGATTCTTTACCGTGGTTGGCGTGGGCCGAATGCGGGCCGTGCGATGAAGATCCGACGGTGGAGAAGCTTCGCCAGTCTGCGATGTCCACGGCGAGCTCCGGCCGGCGTTGAAGCGAAGACCACACCGACGGCGTTCGGCACGCTCCGGCGAAGTGGGTGGTCTCTTGGTGCGTCTCGGCGGGGACTCGGATCTGGGCTCCTTCGGCGGAAGGCAGCGGACGGCGGAAAAGCGGCGCAAACGCGGCGGACACCTCCTCCAACTACTGGCGAGCTCGTGCGGGCAAGCAGCGACGACTTCGGCGAGATGGCTCCGAGGACACGGTGCGCCGCGGAGGAGGGCAACCTCGGGCGTGACCGGGCTTTAAATAGCCTCGGCGTTCGTGCGAGGCGGAAACCTAATTCTCCGCGGCGGCGCGGCGTGAGTCCGGCTTCCGGACTCGGCGGCGGACGGCGACGGTCGGCCGATCCACGTGGCGCGATCAACGGCCCACGATCGCACGGCGCGATCGGGTCGGTCGATCTCGGCTCGAGCCGATGCGATCCAATCCAGGCCGTTGGATCTCGATCAAGCGGTCGGAATCAACAGGTTAGGGTTAGGTTCAACCGACTTACGGTGGCTTCGGACTCGAGTCTGACTCGGGTGCGGCTCGGTCGGATGAACAGTGCAAACCCATTCGCATTTTCCAGCGATTTAATAATTAAAATAATTCCCAGAAATTCATTTAATTCATTAAAAATAGCAAAATACTCAGAAAAATACTAGAAAAATTCTGGAAAATATTTTGGAACATTTTGGACTCAAATAAAATATTTCCAACAAAATTTTATTTGCAAAATTAAATTCTTTAATTATTTCAAAATGGAATAAATTCAAATAAATTCCAAATAAATCCAAATAAATTCCAGAAAATTCCAAAAATTCACCAAAGTGCCAAATCACACATGAATTTAAGAAAAGCAAAATTTTGGGGTGTTACAAAAGATTAGATCATGGCCAAATCTGAAAGCCAGATTGCGTACTAAATGCGAGGACTCGGATCGTAGAAGCATATAAAAGGGACAGACCAGAAGACAAAGGGGGATCAACAAATCAACCAACACACAATTCTATTCACGTTTTTATGTTTTTAGTTTTCGTAGCAATCTTTCCTCTGTAAGCCGTCAAGATCAATAAAGAGTTGCGCATCGCCAATTTGTTTTTCTCGTCGACTTGTTTCTAGGTTCAATCTGCTTTGCTTGTTGCGCATCGCCTTTCAAAGCCGATCTGCCTTTACCCCTTGGATTGGCCCTAATAAGCTAGTCTATTTATCCCTTATCGGCCTATAGCTGATTAGAGTCAAGCCGATAATATTGTTATCGGCTGGTTGTGCTTACGAATCCATTACCTTGTCAATTACAGGTCAAATTGACTGGCATGCTTCAAACCCAGCGTTTGTCTTGTATGTTTGAGGCTAGAAATCCTACTTCACGTTTTTAGCACGAACATATTTTGACATGCCCGGTGGGACTAGCAAATTGATCATGTCATCGTCTGGAAAGTCCACAGCTACCGCCGACATCAATGCAGATGCAATAATCGCGCCTACCTTGGCCAATTTAACCCCTGAGCAGCAAAAAGAAATTGAAAATCGAAAAGCAACGCTGGAAGAGATGATGTTAAAGTGCTTCCAAAAGACACGACGAGAAATTACTCAAAAGGTTGCATTTTCAACAATCAATCCTATCGGCGACCTCCCTACTGACTCGGTAAGCCGATATATGCCTGGTGTCGGCGTATTCTACACCAGGGTGCCCACTACACTTCAGTAAAAGACGCTAGCAGACACGTGGCATCCAGGCCACGCCGCTAGCGGTCGAAAATGTAACACCCCGGCATCTAGTATGCCCGAATGCTACCAAACATAGGCTAAACAACATCTAAATACCACAAATTAAAGTAAATTACAGCAAAGGAGTAAATGCTAAAATCGAAAATTTCGGCAGCATCTCCTTTGTTTTTCCATGACTTGGAGCAAGAGTAATAACAAGGCAAGTTATATCATAGCATAAGACATCTAAAACAGCAATATCAACGAATAAAGCATCACTTATGTCTAGAAATAAGGAATGCAACCATTCCAACAAATATAACAAACCAAACGATGAACTCAAGCCCATACACCAAGATTCATGGCACTAATCATTATTATCATGGCTCCCACTGATTAAACTGTATAATAATGTGAAGCTACGTGTGGAAGTGTAGCTAATGCCCTTTTTTCCAGCATGCCGGTTTCATGGTACCTAAGAAAAACAACATAAACACAAGCGTGAGTTCATCACTCAGCAAGTATATTGCAATGGTACAACAACAAAAAAAAACAATTACATGGCTACAACAACTCACATCATGTATATCATCTCATTCATGATCACATATCATTATCATCATTATTATGTATGCAATGCGATGCGATGCTCATGTCTCCTTGGAAACTCATACCGGTATGGTTGAGTACACACCCGTCGGTGTGCACCCTCTCCCCCCTTCCATCCTGAAGATGGAGGGTGCCTACTCCTCGCTTCCCCACACCGCGGTGGATGGAATCACGATGTAGGACTTACTCATTGGCTCTCCGGAATAGTCATAACTTTCTCACCGACCTTCCCCGGACTAGTTATGACTTTCTCACCGCCCGGGCCATGTATCATATCATGTATGCAATCATGCCAACAGCATAAATCACTTGTACATTAACACATGGCATCATAACATAGTAAGCATATTCATCATATCATTGGCAATCATTTAAAGCATAGCATGTGAACATATCATGTATTGAATTTCAATCACAACCGATCTAGCAAACTATAACCCGCTACCCATTCCAATACACTTGCCTCAACCACGGGCGACGGATTGGCGAGAAGTAGAAGGCACTCCCGGGGTCACACCACCTGCATATAGGTACCACACACTCACAATCATGTCCACAAACAGTAAGCAATCCCTCTTCTACCCCGACATCGCAAACTACTCGCTAAACCAAAAAACAGAGGTTCTGTCCCGTCGGGACAACAGCCTTCCAAAAGGCATAACTCGGGTTCTAAGACTCCGAATCAATTAAACGAGTACATCCTCGCGTAGCTTAGGAAATTTCCCAACTTTTTCTAATTATATCGAAAGACTGATTCGGACTCTAAAATGGTTTAATCTAAAGAAAACTGTGATCTGTTCCAATCACGTCACAGATTTTAATACGCTCGGTAAAACAGCCATAACTTTCAAACGGCTGATCGGAATTGGACGTTCTTTATACCCACAGAAATATATTAAAATTACCTACAACTTATTCAACAGACGTACAACCAAATTTCGACTCTAAATTGACAAAACCCAAACCCTAGGTCGACTGCTCATGCTGCCCGAAACAGAGAACGTGGCAAACTCAAGATCCCATCTAATCTACTCAATTCCAGCACCACCAATTGATCTAAAAACATGATAATCACCCTTAGAACAGATCATATACCAACCCCAAGGATTCCCATGGCCATACCTTCGCACGACGCACGAAAACCCAACGGATCTCCTCCCGGTTCGCGCGATCTCCTTCCTCGCTCCAATCCCGCCGGATCTCCTCATCGCGGAGTGCTCCAATGGTCGGATCTTTGAGGTGTGGAGGTGGAGAACTCCCCTAGGGGCAGCAAGGGAGGTGGAGAGGTGGTGGAGGGGTGGTGGAGCAATGGGGAACAATGGGGAGGAAGGGGAAGGGTGGAGGCGCATGGGGGGGCTAGGGGGTGGCGGCTAGGGTTGGGAGAGGGAGTGGGGGGCGCACCAAGGGGTGGGGGCCAGATTTGGCTGCCCAAAAGTCCCCCCGCTTGGGCCCAAACCCTTCCACCGGAGGCCCAACTGAACCCCCAAGGCCCAAAGTCCCCCGGAGAGGCCCAAACACCCGAAAACGACCCAAAAACACGCTATAAATGGCATAACGTAAAGTTTTAACCTCTATTTTCATATTTTATAAAGTTTTTGACCTCAACATTCACATTTTATAAGATACGACACTCCGTGGTGTCACATTCTCCCCCCTTCAACAGGATTCGACCTCGAATCCAAGACATGCCACTACGCCAAACCAACAACACACAGAGATCTAATCTTCGCGGTTCAAACCTGAAGAAAAGAGCTTTGGGTAAAGCTCGCCTCCGCGAGACTTCAACTCCCAGGTCGCTTCTCTAAATAAAACCACTGGAACTACACTGATCGAGACTCGGTGACAAGATGCATAGGCTCGAAGACCCCTAGTTCTAACGATAACCCACGATCAACCTCTTGCAAGAACTTTACTCAACACTGAAACACAAAGCACTCACACATGGTCTCAGCACGACCCAAGTGATAGGATAAATCCTCAAACAGACCACAAAAGAAACGGTCTCACACTCCCCATTTCATACATTCCTTAGCACTAACGTGCCCGATCCCTTTAATCGAAACTACTCTCCAGAAGAGCATGGTACCAGCCTCTAGAACCCTCTTCATCTCCCACACACAAACATGTTTTCACACCTCAACCTCTCTACTGTGGTTCGCCATATTCAAGTCGACGACGAACCAGGTGAGACGCACGCTCCAAGACCACCAACTATTTGAACTAACGAGGTTAAGACCTTGCAAAAAATTGATCTTTTACAAAAGGCCAACACCCACCGTTACCACTGAAGGAAAAACCTACTTTATAACCAGGGTCCTTAAAACCCGCAAAAACACTGTCAACCGAGCAATCCACATCGATTGACACAACTCGCTCAGAGATCGGTGACAAAAGATCCAATACACTTCGAAAGGATAGAGCAATTACTTGCAACCACCAAGTGGTCCACTAATAGTTTAATCAACCCTACCGTGGAACACATCAACGACCCGATTCTCCAAGAAGGTTTGCATTGGGTGAACTCAACCATAAACCATGAACCCCAAATCGATCCACACACAACAACTCAAACCCCAAAAGCGCTAAAAGCCACTTTGGAAAGAATTTGGCAACAACCAAGGAGTACTCATTTTAATTTCCTACGTCAAGACGCGAAGGAAACACAAATGTCCTACACCACAACCAACATACCAGAAATTCTTCATTGTTTTCTTTTCATACTGCATGAAATAGAAATCTCGATTTATGACATGCATGCACACTTTTCAAGAGCACTCCGGATTAGTCATATATCCATGTATGACTTTCTCACCGACCTGGCTCACCGACTTTTTCATCATTAAACATCTATAAACAATGCCATGCTTCCTTTTCACCATTCATTCTTCATGTAACAACAATATCGAATAGTCATCCACCAAAAGACTTCTTCCTCGATATCACATGATTGAAACACAATTAACATCGATGGCTGCGAAATTCATATAAACTATGACGGCAACACCATTAATAGGAACACCACATCGTATAGGAAGCCACGTCAATTTGAAAACCTAACTTGCAAAACATCGCATTTTAACCAAAATCAACATTTTGGAAAAGAACATCGACTCCAAAGTCAAACATCTGAACACACAACCACCACAAATTCTCTTTTTTTTTTCAAAGAGAAAAAGAAATTCATTTCAAAAGGGAACACTTCACTAACAAAATCACTTATGAATCATTCATAAAATCCACCTTGTGAAGCATTTTCAAACACCGCACACATTTTCAAATAACTCCAACTCTAGCCAAATGGATGTAACACCCCAGCTTTTACTAAGCCCAGAATGTCACCAAACATAGATCATGACACATTTAATACCATAATTTAAGGTAAATTACAGCAAGTAATCATTTGGAATAATTGGAAATTTTGACAGCATCTCCTTTGTTTTTGCATGAAACTTAACAACATAGCATCATATCAATATGTAAGACAAACGAGATATCCATACGCAGCGATAAGGATAGCTAATCATCAACTAAAACATCAATAAGCATCGATAGCAAAATAATAAGCATCAATTTAACTCTAGGAAGTTAAAACAACTCCCTTAAAGAGAAGATAGCATCAACTAAAAATACACATTTCAGGGACCTACAGCCCGCTCTGATACCAACTGTAACACCCCGGCATCTAGTATGCCCGAATGCTACCAAACATAGGCTAAACAACATCTAAATACCACAAATTAAAGTAAATTACAGCAAAGGAGTAAATGCTAAAATCGAAAATTTCGGCAGCATCTCCTTTGTTTTTCCATGAATTGGAGCAAGAGTAATAACAAGGCAAGTTATATCATAGCATAAGACATCTAAAACAGCAATATCAACGAATAAAGCATCACTTATGTCTATAAATAAGGAATGCAACCATTCCAACAAATATAACAAACCAAACGATGAACTCAAGCCCATACACCAAGATTCATGGCACTAATCATTATTATCATGGCTCCCACTGATTAAACTGTATAATAATGTGAAGCTACGTGTAGAAGTGTAGCTAATGCCCTTTTTTCCCGCATGTCGGTTTCATGGTACCTAAGAAAAACAACATAAACACAAGCGTGAGTTCATCACTCAGCAAGTATATTGCAATGGTACAACAAAAAAAAACAATTACATGGCTACAACAACTCACATCATGTATATCATCTCATTCATGATCACATATCATTATCATCATTATTATGTATGCAATGCAATGCGATGCTCATGTCTCCTTGGAAACTCATACCGGTATGGTTGAGTACACACCCGTCGGTGTGCACCCTCTCCCCCCTTCCATCCCGAAGATGGAGGGTGCCTACTCCTCGCTTCCCCACACCGCGGTGGATGGAATCACGATGTAGGACTTACTCATTGGCTCTCCGGAATAGTCATAACTTTCTCACCGACCTTCCCCGGACTAGTTATGACTTTCTCACCGCCCGGGCCATGTATCATGTCATGTATGCAATCATGCCAACATCATAAATCACTTGTACATTAACACATGGCATCATAACATAGTAAGCATATTCATCATATCATTGGCAATCATTTAAAGCATATCACGTGAACATATCATGTATTAAATTTCAATCACAACCGATCTAGCAAACTATAACCCGCTACCCATTCCAATACACTTGCCTCAACCACGGGCGACGGATTGGAGAGAAGTAGAAGGCACTCCCGGGGTCACTCCACCTGCACATAGGTACCACACACTCACAATCATGTCCACAAACAGTAAGCAATCCCTCTTCTACCCCGACATCGCAAACTACTAGCTAAACCAAAAAACAGAGGTTCTGTCCCGTCGGGACAGCAGCCTTCCAAAAGGCATAACTAGGGTTCTAAGACTCCGAATCAATTAAACGAGTACATCCTCGTGTAACTTAGGAAAGTTTCCAACTTTTTCTAAGTATATCGAAAGACTGATTCGGACTCTAAAATGGTTTAATCTAAAGAAAACTGTGATATGTTCCAATCACGTCACAGATTTTAACACGCTCGGTAAAACAGCCATAACTTTCAAACGACTAATCGGAATTGGACGTTCTTTATACCCACGAAAAGATATTGAAATTACCTACAACTTCTTCAACAGCCGTACGACCAAATTCTGATTCTAAATTGACAAAACCCAAACCCTAGGTCGACTGCTCATGCTGCCAGAAACAGAGAACGTGGCAAACTCAAGATCCCATCTAATCTACTCAATTCCAGCACCACCAATTGATCTAAAAACATGATAATCACCCTTAAAACAGATCCTATACCAACCCCAAGGATTCCCATGGCCATACCTTCGCACGACGCACGAAAACCCAACGAATCTCCTCCCTGTTCGCGCGATCTCCTTCCTCGCTCCAATCCCGCCGGATCTCCTCGTCGCGGAGCGCTCCAATGGTCGGATCTTCGAGGTGTGGAGGTGGAGAACTCCACTAGGGGCAGCAAGGGAGGTGGAGAGGTGGTGGAGGGGTGGTGGAGCAATGGGGAACAATAGGGAGGAAGGGTGTCAGCGTACTAGCCAACAGGCACCTCCGAATCGGGTGCTTATGAGGTTCAGACGGGGGGCTTTCGGGGCAATTGCCAGGGAAAGGAAGGAGATGACCAGAGTGCCAGGAAGCTCAGAGGAACTAGGGGGCGCAAGAACTTTTACCCATGTTCGGGCCCTCCGGAGAGTAATAGCCCTAGTCCTGCTTTTCTTGCTATTGCTTGTGTTCTAGCTTGAGAGGATGAAATCTACAGACTATAGATCGAAATAATGAAAAGCCAACCCTCTCTCCCATGCACCCCGGCCCCCTTTTATACTTGGGCTGGCAGGGGCGCATGGGAGGCTTACACTACAAGCCACACTCATCACACTGTCACGGACACATTTAATGCGTCCGTCACTACCCTTACACCCCACTAACGTCTGCCGCAGCCGTCACACCCTCGCCTCGGGCCCCACGTCCACCAACGCCACCCGTTCCGTCAGGGGGTGAGGTGCTGCCGTGATGTCACACACAATTTATGCACGCCTGGGGAAGACGCGCCGCCATATTGTATCCTCCACGCTTTGTATTTAATGCGCACGATTCGCATTAAATGTCCTTGACCCGGCACTGCCGCCTCGGGGATGGGCGTCAGGGGAGTAGCCAGCATGCCACGTGTCCTCCGGGCGACCACCTGGCTGGGCGCCCAGGGGTGTGGCCCGACCGCCACCTGTCCACTGGGTGACCACCTAGCTGGGCACCCAGTGGAGTGGCCTGACGGCCACCTGTCCACTGGGCGACCACATTGCCGGGAGCCCAGTGGAGTGGCCTGGCCGCCACCTGTCCACTGGGCGACCACCTTGCTGGGCGCCCAGTGGAGTGGCCTGGCCGCCACCTGCCCACTGGGCGACCACCTCGCTGGGCGCCCAAAGGCGTGGCCTGACCGCCACCTGTTCATTGGGCGACCACCTTGCTGGGCGCCCAGTGGAGTGGCCTGGCCGCCACATGTCCACTGGGCGACCACCTTGCTGGGCGCCCAAAGGCGTGGCCTGACCGCCACCTGTTCATTGGGCGACCACCTTGCCGGGCGCCCAGTGGTGTGCTTTGGCGCCACATCGCGGCGGCCATCTTTGAGGATCGTCTGCTCGTCGTGGCGGTGGGCCCGGAAGCGCACAGCTCGCCCGGCGTAAAATACGCCGATAAAGGGGAAGGGTGGATGCGCATGGGGGGGCTAGGGGGTGGCGGCTAGGGTTGGGAGAGGGAGTGGGGGGCGCACCAAGGGGTGGGGGCCAGATTTGGCTGCCCAAAAGTCCCCCCCGCTTGGGCCCAAACCCTTCCACCGGAGGCCCAACTCAACCCCAAGGCCCTAAGTCCCCCGGAGAGGCCCAAACACCCGAAAATGGCCCAAAAACACGCTATAAACGGCATAACGTAAAGTTTTAACCTCCATTTTCATATTTTATAAAGTTTTTGACCTCAACATTCACATTTTATAAGATACGACACTCCGTGGTGTCACAGGAAAAGGTCTTGTCCGCCCAATGGACGGTGGCGGCAAACCACGCCGTGACAGACGGCCGTGATCGCCGTGGCAGTGGCGACCAGGCCACTCCGGGCGACGACTTCTTGGCCGGCCGAGCTAGTGGCGACCAGACCACTCCACTGGGGTCGACTTTGTGATCGCCCGGCGGTGGCGACGGACCACTCCGCTGGCGGTCAGCTCTGTGATCGCCAGCTAGCAGGTGGCGACCAGGCCACTACGCTGGCGGTCAGCTTCGTGATCGCCCAGCGGACAGGTGTTGACCGGGCCACACCACTGGGCCCAGTTCCCGAGGCCACATAGTGACATGCGCAGCCATTCAAGAGGTCAAGGACATTTAATGCGTGACGTGCGCATTAAATGGGGGTAATGAAGGCCACAGTCCGGTGGCGTGTGTTCCCAACACGCGCCATAATGGTGAGTGACGTCAGGGTGCAATTTCCCACCCCGGTGGAGCGGGCGAAGCCGGCAGGCGCGGCGCTCAAGGGTGGGGCAGAGGATGTCTGCACCAGGGCATTAAATGTGTTGCAGGGGCATTTAATGCCATATAGCAGGGTAATGAGTATAGCTTGCTGTGTAAGCCTCCCATGCGCCCCCGCCAGCCCGAGTATAAAAGGGAGTCGGGGTGCATGGGAGTGGGGGTTCGATCATTTTTCTCAGACTAGACTCTCCGCTCTGGGTGGACTGGTCTGAGCTCCTTTGGATTGCTGTTCATCTTCCAGCTCTCTCCAAAGGCACTAAAAATACAAGAAGACAGGAGTAGGGCTATTACTCTCTGGAGGGCCCGAACCTGACAAAAATGCCAGAGTCTCCTTGCATACTTCGCCCCCGATTTTCTCTTTCCCGAGCAGTCTCCACGAAAGCCCCGGTTAGAACTTAGTATACCCCTCGTCGGAAGGGGTCTATTGGTTGATACGCCAACAGTGGCGCGCCAGGTAGGGGGCTCAGTGGTTGGATTGTTCTCCCTTCTTCCATCTTCTTACGAAGTTTGCGAGAAACTTCGACGGTTACAAGCATGATGACTTCGGGCTCCAAGCATGACGGTCTACTCGAGGAGAGCAGCGCTCGCGGCCGGTCCCGACGCTCGCCCAGGGAGTCGGACCCTCCGGGTCCCTCCGCCCGGGGAGGGACGCGTGGTGCTTCTGCGCTAGGGGCCCAACCCGTCCGGCGGCGTCTCCTGATGGGAGACGACACCCCGGCGCGGAATCTTCATGCGGCCCGGCTGCTCCTTGATCATCCCCCGGTTGCGCTAGACAGCAGGTAGAGGCGGCAAATCGACCGGGGGCTTCCGATGTCAGGCGACAGAGCGTGCGCGTGGCTGACGCGCAAGCCTCTAGCCGCACGACTACAGTTTGTTCCGTTCGTAAGGGTCGGGACAAAGGAAAGGGTGCACCGGTTGCAGCCCCCTCAAGCACAGGGGGACGTGCACGCGCTCCCACTTCTTCCCGTGGTTCCCCTAGGGCGGCGGGGGGCCATGGGGATCTGAGGGCCCGCCTAGACGAAAGTAGGTCCTAGCACGGCGGTGACTTGCGCGACATCCTTAGGGGGCGCCGTGCCAATGAGCAGCACCGCGTGGGCCACCCGATGTTTAGCGGCCGGGGGGAAACCTCTCCCCCTGATTCCAGGGAGAACGCAGACTCGCACTCCTTGACCCCGTCTCGGGGCCGAGGGGCGGGCGAGCGGCGCTGCTCCCCCTATAACGTTGGATGCCAGGCGTTCTCCCTCCGCCTACGCCAAGCTGCGTGGCCGGAGAGATTTTGCCCCGCGTCCATCGAGAAGTACGACGGCACCACCAACCCGGAGGAGTTCCTGCAGATTTACACCACGGTGGTGCGCGCCGCGGGAGGGTCTGAGAAGATCATGGCCAACTACCTCCAGACATCGCTGACAGGCTCCGTCCGCTCCTGGCTGCTGAACCTCCCTCGAGGCTCCGTGCACTCGTGGGAGGAATTGTGCGACATCTTCGTCGCCAACTTTCAGGGCTCCTATGCTCAACCAGGCGTGGAGGATGACCTTCACGCCCTGGAACAGACGAAGGGGGAGTCCCTGAGGGAGTTTATTCGGCGGTTCAGCCACTGCCGGAACACGATCCCCCGGATCTCAGAGCAGTCGGTGATTATCGCCTTTCGGAGGGGGGTCCGAGATCAAAAGATGCGGGAGAAGATGGCTACCCGTACCATCTCCACTACCTCCGAGCTGTTCTCCCTGGCACATAAGTGCGCCCGGGCAACGGAGGCCCAGGAGCGCACGGCAGGGCCGTCCGGTCACGACGAGGCGGGAACCTCGAAAGCTTCCGACCGTAAGAAGAAGAAGAAGCGCAAGGAGGTCGGCGCCGGAGAGGTCCTCGCCACCGAACCGGAGGACAAGCCCCAGAAGCGCGACCTCCGAGACAGGAGGGGTGATCGCCGGGGCCCGCGAGGTGATCGCCGGGGCCCGCGACGTGATCGCGGGGATCGCCGGTCCCCCCGCCGAGAAGACGACGGAGGCAGACCTTACTGCCCCATCCACAGGACCAATGGACATGACTTGGCGGATTGTCAAGTCGTGTCCAAGTTGGTGGAGCAGCGGCTTAAGAAGCACCGCGAAGATGACCGCGATGACGCGGACGAGGAGCCTGCTTCGCTGGCCTTTCAGCAAGCGGAGCATACGGTGGCCTTCATCCATTGTGGCTCCACCACCTACTCTTCGAACTCGCAGTACAAGCGAGAGGTAAGAGAGGTATGTGCCACTGTACCAACTCCCAGGGTGAGCAGACTGCTGAAATGGTCGGGGGAGCCGATCACTTTCAGCCAGGCCGACCACCCGGAGAGCACCGCAGGCCCAGGCCATCTCCCGATCGTGGTTTCTCCCACGGTCCGGAATGCGAGACTCGGGCGAGTGCTTGTAGATGGAGGGAGCTCCATCAACCTCATGTCCGTAGGGGCATTCAAGGCGCTCCAGATCCCTTATGAGGAGCTGCGCCCAACCCCTCTGTTCTACGGAGTCGCCCCTGTAGTGGGCTTGACACCTCTAGGTCAGGTCCGACTGCATGTCACGTTCGGAAGTGTGGAGAACTTCCGGACAGAAAAGATCAATTTCGAGATCGCGGACTTCGACCTCCCCTACAATGCGTTGCTTGGCCCACCAGCTCTGGTCAAGTTCATGGCGGCCACGCATTACGCCTACATGATGATGAAGATCCCCAGGCCCGGGGGCCCGATTACCGTGAAGGTGGATCGGTTGGAAGCCCTGCGCCTCAGTAAGCAGGTGCAGGACCTGGCCGGCACCACCTGCACGGCTTGAGATAATGAAGACTACCCGGAGCTCCCCTCGATCAAGGCCCGTGCCTCACCCGGTTCCTCGGGTGAGGTGAAGGCGGTCCCCGTGGGCGAGGACGGCTCTGGGAAGGCCGTGAAGATTGGTGCCAACCTCAGCACCAAATAGGAAGACGCGCTCGTCACCTTCCTTTGGTCTAACCTGGATGTGTTCGCTTGGGAACCATCAGAAATGACCGGGGTCCCTAGGGAGGTGATCGAGCACCGATTGGCGACGCTCCCTGGAGTGCACCTAGTCCGGCAGAAAGTCCGGAGGTAGGCACCAGAGCGGCAAGATGCCATTTGGGTTGAGGTAGAAAAACTGCTGCAGGCGAAGATTGTGCGGGAGGCCGCCTATCCCGACTGGCTGGCCAACCCTATACTCATCAAGAAGTCAAACGGAACGTGGCGGATGTGCGTCGACATCACCGACCTCAACAAAGCCTGCCCCAAGGATCCGTATACCCTGCCGCGGATAGACCTTGTCGTCGATTCCACCGCAGGGTGCAAGATCTTATGCTTCCTAGACGCCTACTCCGGCTACCACCAGATCAGCATGGCGCAGGAAGATGAAGAGAAGACCGCCTTTGTGACCCCCCTAGGCGTCTACTGCTATGTCAGCATGCCTTTTGGGTTGAAGAATGCAGGCTCAACCTACCAGCGCGCCATGCATACTGTATTCCGATCGCAGATTGGGAGAAATCTCGAAGTGTATGTTGATGATCTGGTAGTAAAGACCAAAAAGTCTGCTGGGATCGTTGAAGATTTAGAAGAAACTTTCTCCCACCTCCGCTAGTATTGTCTAAAGTTGAATCCTGAGAAATGTGTGTTTGGTGTGTCGTCCGGAAAGCTGCTCGGGTTCCTTGTTTCCCACCGTGGGATCGAGGTTAACCCGGAAAAAATCACGGCCATCGAGCGCATGCAACCACCTACAAGGCTCAAGCAAGTTCAGTGCCTGGCTGGTCACCTGGCTTCCCTCGGTCAGTTTATCGCCAGGCTGGGAGAAAAGAGTCTCCCCTTCTTCAAGCTGCTGAAGAAGACTAACTCCTTCGAGTGGACTGCAGAAGCGCAGCAAGCATTCGAAGAATTGAAGCAATACCTCTCCTCCCCTCCGGTGCTGGTCGCCCCCGAGCCGGGCGAGCCGCTACTGCTGTACATAGCGGCCAGCCCGGCGGTTGTGCGCCAGATCGTGGCGGAGCGTGAAGGGGTCCAGCGGCCAGTTTACTATGTCAGCAAGTTACTGCACGACGCCGAGATAAGATACCCGCAGGCTCAGAAGATGGTGTATGCTGTACTGGTGGCGTCCAGGAAGCTGCGGCATTATTTCCAAGGAAGAGAAATCACGGTGGTGTCCGCCTATCCCTTGCGCGAGATTCTCCACAACCGCGAAGCCGAAGGCTGCATCGCCAAGTGGTCTGTAGAGCTGGGGGAGTTCGGTCTTAAGTTTGCCCCCCGTACGGCGATCAAAATTCAAAGGCTGGCGGAGTTCTTTGTCGACTGGACTCCTGCTGAGCCTGAAGTCGAAGAAACGCCCACGCCCTCCCCCTGGACACTCTACTTCGATGACTCCTTCAGGTATGAGGGCGCGGGGGCTGGGGTCCTCCTGGTTTCCCCAACCAGGGACCTCCTCAAGTACGCATTTGTGTCCTGGACTTCAAGGCCACCAACAACGTTGCTGAGTACGAAGGCTTACTGGCGGGACTTCGTGCCGCCACGGCCATCGGAGTCCGGCGTCTGCAAGTCAAGGGCGACTCCTTGCTAGTCGTCAACCAGGCAAGAAAGGAGCTCTCCTGCTCTGATCCTGTCATGGCCGAGTACTTGGCGGAGGTCAGAAAAATGGAGCGACATTTCGATGGGCTAGGATATACCCATATCCCCCGGCGCGACAACTACTTGGCTGACGAGCTCGCTCAGCTCGCCTTGACAAGATCTCCCGTTCCAGTCGGAGTCTTTGAAGAAAGGCTTCCGCGACCGTCCATCGCAGCCCCCGTTTCCGGTGGGGACGATGGTGATGCTGCTCCAGCCCTTGCTCCAGAAGGGGAAGCGGTATCGATGGAAACGCCCGGCCAGGCGGAGTGCCCGGGCGGCCACCCTATGGTCGCCACACTTGACCGGGAAGGCACATGGATGGACCCGATCCTGGCCTACCTGTGGGATCAAGTGTGCCCCGACGATGATGCGTCAGCTGAGAAGATAGCACGAAAGGCCAAGTGCTATACCCTGGTGGGCGGGGATCTTTACCGCCGGGGTAAAAATGGAATTCTTCTGAAGTGCATCACTCGGGAAGAGGGGAGCACTTTGCTCTCTGATATCCATGGAGGCGTGTGCGGGAGCCATGTTTCAAGTCGAACGATGGTTGGGAAAGCTTTTCGCCAAGGGTTCTATTAGCCAATCGCCCTCCAGGATGCTTGCGAGCTGGTGAGGAAGTGCGAGGCATGCCAGTTCCACGCCAAGCAAATCTACCAACCAGCCCAAGCTCTGCAAACCATCCCGCTCTCATGGCCCTTCGCGGTCTGGGGGCTGGATATCCTGGGCCCATTCTCGCGGGCCACAAGGGGCTACACCTATCTGTTTGTCGCCGTTGACAAGTTTACCAAGTGGGTGGAAGCCGACGCGGTAAGGACGATCACCGCCGCCGCTGCAATCAAGTTCATACAAGGCATCTTCGCCCGCTTTGGGGTCACCAACCGCATCATCACCGACAATGGCCCGCAGTTCGCCAGCGCCGCTTTCTTGAGATTCTGTGAAGAGATGGGCACCAAAGTTTGTTTTGCCTCGGTGGCTCACTCGAGAAGCAACGGCCAAGTCGAGCAGGCCAATGCGCTGGTGCTGAAGGGCCTCAAGACCCAGGCATTTGATCGACTCCACAAGCGCGGAGCCCGATGGACTGAAGAGCTCCCAGCGGTGCTGTGGTCGCTTCGTACCACTCCCAGCCGGGCCACCGGAGAAACTCCCTTCTTCCTGGTCTACGGTGCGGAGGCGGTCCTGCCGTCAGAGTTGGCCTTAGGGTCACCACGCGTGGCGGCGTTCACCGAGGAAGCCCAGGAAGATCAGCGTCGAGAGGATGTCAACCTCCTAGAAGAAGTGCGAGACCGTGCAGCCGTGCGTGCCGCCCGGTATCAGCAGAGTCTCAGGCGGTACCACGCCACCTGGGTTAACGAGAGGACACTGGCAGTGGGCGACCTGGTCTTGCGCAGAATCCAGACGCATGCCGGGTTGCACAAACTGTCTCCCCAGTGGGAGGGCCCCTTTAAGGTGGTCTCAGTCTCTCGTCCCGGGGCGGTCAGTCAAGCATCGAGGACGGAGAGGAGTTGGTGAACTCCCAGAACATAGAACTTCTGCGCAAGTTCTATCCCTGAAAAGGCTGTAAGTACAGGGTTACGCCCCTCGACCAGCTACGTTGAATCCTCCTCTCCGCAGGCTAGTCGTGGGAAGTCTCTGTTTCATCCAATGTCTAGTCTTTGTTCAATGCAGTTGTCACTTTCGTTCCCTTTTTTTTTTGGTTTGCGCCCCGTTGGGCCGTGACCGCGCACTCGCCCTTAGTACATTAAGGCCCTCTGAGTTCTCGACGGTAAAAGTTGGCTCACTAGTTGAGCATGGCGTGCAGGGATGGGTGATCGGGTGGTTGGTTTGGCACGGTTCTCAACACGGTCATGACGCTTAGGGTGTCCCCGTGAGAACCGGCGACTCAAACACCATTACCGAAGGCCTACTGCCCTGCCCCACTTCACCAAGTGTTCGGTCCTAAGAGGCCGCGAGGATAACTGATCTCACAGGGCCCTAATACCCTGAGACCGCGACTTTCCGGCACGAGGGATCCGGGCCCTGCATTCCAACTAACCCCTAACGTGTGTCGTTGCCTTTTTCGTTCGCTCAGAACTAGCGTGGTGGAAGCACGAACAGGCATCCAAGCGTAAGGAGTGCGAAAGAGAAATACGCAATTTTTTAAATATAGATCCTAACTTGCAGACGTCCGCTACAAGGGAAGGCAAAACAACGGCAAAAGAAAAAGAAAAGTCCCTCAGTCTTCATCCGCCGCGGCCTCTGCAGCCTCCTGGTCCTCCACCGGGGCGACGTCCAGCTTGAGGGCCACGTCCTCGGCCATCGCTTCCAGCGCCGGGTTGACCATCTCGAGCTGATCGGCTACCCTTTCGGCGGCGCTGCTAACCTGCGCCTCGGCGCGGCCCCAGTCTCCTTCCACCCCCTGGATGGCGACCAGGGGGTCGAACTTAGCGTCCCGGTTGGCACAGCAGGCAAGCACGTACGACGCCGTGGCCGCCGCGACTGCCCGCCCTTCTTGGCTGGACCAGGTGGCTAGGGCGCCAGGCAGGAAAGTGAGGAAGTCGGCGATCCGGCCCATGCAGAAGGCATAGTGCCGGGTCGTCTGCTCAACCGGGTTCGGCTGCTCCAACCCCAGTGGTGCCAGGCTGGCCACCATCCGGTCGAAGGCCGGGTGTAGCATGGAGGTGGCCTCGACTTCCGAGCGGAGCCGCTCGCCCTTCTCCTCGTCGCGCTCTCGGGTGATCACCTCGATGTGGAGGGCACCTTGCTCCCTCTCCCGCTGCAGGTCCAGCTCCAGCCTTTCCGACCGGCCGCGCCAGTCCTGCACCTCTGCCCGGAGGCGGGCGATCTCCGCGACAGCCTCCCTCAGCCTCTCCCTGCTCGCCGCGAGGCGGCCGCTCACGCTGGAGTGTAGCTCACTAAGGGCGGCCAGCAGAGCGTCCACGTCTGCCGAGGGGATTGGGGCGCCGAGGGCCTCCGGAGTGGCCGGCAGGCCCAGCCCGCCGCCGGGTGGTAAGACGTCCGCCCCGGCGGCGGGCACCGGGTGGTCGCCAGGGCCGGCTTGGTGTTCGATCACCACAGCCGGCGCAGCCACGGCTGCGGCAGTGCCCTGGTTGACCCCTACGGAAACCCTCGAAGAAGATGCCCAGAAGAGGAAAACAAGGGGAGCAAGGTGAAAAGTAACCTACATCCGGGAGCTGTCCGGGTCATGTTGTCATGGCCCGTGTACTACCAGGCGAGGCGAGCACGGCGGCGCAGGGGACTAATTCTTCGGGAGATGTAGTCCCGAAGAACCATGGCCCCCGTCAGGCCCGCTGCTCGCAGCTGGTCCACGCGGGCCAGCATCACCTGGAGCTCCGGCGTCTCGTCGACATGAGCTCCCCAGGAAGGGATGCCGACCGCTGGCCCAGTCGGCATCTCCAGGACCTCTAAGCCGCTGTCGTCTTCGACGTAGAGCCACCCATTGCGCCAAGCCCTCCAGTTGGAACGGAGGTCCAGCGGAATGTAGCGGGAAACTGCGCCGTCGCGAAGGCGGAAGTGGCAGGAGCCGGTCATGGTGGAAAGATCCTTGGCCGCGCGCAAGGAATAGAAGAAGCGGAAGAGGGGGAGATTAGGGGCCACTCCCACGAACATCTCGTAGAAGTGGGCAAAGACAGCGAGGAGGACTTGGAGTTAGGAGGAAGATGAAGGTTGTGGATGGAGTAGAAGTTGAGGACGGCAAGGTAGAAGTCAGAAATTGGTGGAAGAAGGCCTGCCAACATCGCCTAGCCAAAGAAGACTAGTTCGCCCGGGTGGCTACCGGGCGCGGCAGTCCCGGCGCGAGTACGGACAGTGCCGCCGGCGACATACTGGGAACACCTCTCGGCATCGACCTCCTCGACGGTTGAGGGAGGAAGCAGGGGTGCTGGCGGCGCCATATGAGCAAAGGAGCAGTGTGCAGAAAACGGAGGCAGAGAGGCGGTTCGCAAGAAACAAGGGTGAGGAAGCAGTATGCAGCAAGCAAAAAACTGAGGAGCGAACGAACCGCCTTCCCCCGGAGCACCTTTATTTGTACGCACGAAGGAGCGCCTTAGCAGGGATCCTGAGGAGGCGTGGCAGTTGGAAAGGTGGGATACTCGAGAAGGCGCGGCGGTTCGCTGGCGGGAAACCCAAAAGAATCGGAAGAGGCGCAGCCATGCTCCTCAGACCCGTGCCGGTTACGAGGCAAAGACGGCCGCACGATCCTCCTCGGGCCCGGAAACGGCGGCGGCATTTAAAAAGCCGCAACGTTTCATGGGCACTTTTTCTGGACCCACCCAGGAGACGGAAAAAGGCAAAAAAGAGCGCTCCAAGGTGGGTCCGGGGGCTACTGTCGGCATATTCTACACCAGGGTGCCCACTACACTTCAGTAAAAGAAGCTAGCAGACACGTGGCATCCAGGCCACGCCGCTAGCGGTCGGAAAAGGTGCCGTCCAACGGACAGGTGGCGGCCAGGCCACGCCGCTGACGGACTGCCGTGATCGCCGGCGGCAGGTGGCGACCAGGCCACTCCGCTGGCGAACAGCTTCTTGACCGCCAGCGAGCAAGTGGCGACCAGACCACTCCGCTGGCGGTCAACTTTGTGATCGCCAGCGAGCAGGTGGCGACCAGGCCACTCCGCTGGCGGTCAGCTTTGTGATCGCCAGCGAGCAGGTGGCGACCAGACCACTCCGCTGGCGGTCAGCTCTGTGATCGCCAGCGAGCAGGTGGCGATCAGGCCACTCCGCTGGCAGTCAGCTTGGTGATCGCCAGCGAGTAGGTGGCGACCAGGCCACTCCGCTGGCGGTCAGCTTCGTGATCGCCCAGCGGACAGGTGGTGACCGGGCCACACCACTGGGCCCAGTTCCCGAGGCCACATAGTGACCTGCGCAGCCATTTAAGAGGTCAAGGACATTTAATGCGTGACGTGCGCATTAAATGGGGGTAATGAAGGCAACAGTCCGATGGCGTGTGTTCCCAACACGCGCCATAATGGTGAGTGACGTCAGGGTGCAATTTCCCACCCTAGTGGAGCGGGCGAAGCCGGCAGGCTCGGCGCTCAAGGGCGGGGGAGAGGATGTCTGCACCAGGGCATTAAATGTGTTGCATGGGCATTTAATGCCATAGAGCAGGGTAATGAGTATAGCTTGCTGTGTAAGCCTCCCATGCGCCCCCACCAGCCCGAGTATAAAAGGGAGTCGGGGTGCATGGGAGTGGGGGTTCGATCATTTTTCTCAGACTAGACTCTCTGCTCTGGGTGGACTGGTCTGAGCTCCTTTGGGTTGCTGTTCATCTTCCAGCTCTCTCCAAAGGCACTGAAAATACAAGAAGACAGGAGTAGGGCTATTACTCTCTGGAGGGCCCGAACCTGACAAAAACGCCAGAGTCTCCTTGCATACTTCGCCCCCGATTTTCTCTTTCCTGAGCAGTCTCCACGAAAGCCCCGGTTAGAACTTAGTAAACCCCTCGCCGGAAGGGGTCTGTTGGCTCATACGCCGACACCTGGCTAGGCTGATTTATCCAATATGATTGAACAATCTGTACATCATGCACTGATCAATCAATCATCAGCTCTAGTCTCCACGTTAAAGACGATGATTGAAAATAGTGTTAAAACAATTGCTCAGGAGTTAGCTGCATCTGGGAGTCTGTTAGACCCGTTACAGCCTCTCCCGACGTACCCATTATACTCGATACCGTCCAATACTAACATAGTAAACTTGTCGGCTCCGGCACCCTTAATGATGCCAACACAACCCACTGTGTTAAAACCTAGGACTCATGTAGGTGGGGTTGCGCATTACCACGGGCATATGGATGGAGCAAAGCTGAGCACAACAAACCTAGCCGACATACCCTCGGCGAGTGGGTTCGGTCAATCAGCTTCTCGGCCGATTGAAATAGATAAAGTCTCACAGATCCAAGGAGCTATGCCCAGAAACCAAGCACCACACAAAGTAGTTTCATATGTTGAACCTTTTGTACCTGTACCTGAAGTATCGGCTGTAAGAAACAACGAGTATGGTCAATTACCTAGGCATCCAGCAATGGGGTTCGGCCGACAATCCGAGCTCGCACTCGGGGGGCAGGGCATAAACTATGATAACTGGCGAGGTCATATGGCACCACAAGCCGATAATGTTAATTGGGCAGAACAAATTGGTGCTGTGTTAAGGGAACAATTTGGTTTGCAACCCAAAGGGAGGGTAATCGGCTATAGAAAACCATATCCTGACTACATAGATCGCATGCCATATCCACATAATTATAGTATCCCAGATTTTGCCAAGTTTTCGGGAGATGACTCTGTTAATACCCTCGAACACGTCGGACGGTTTATAGCCCAATGCAGCGAAGCATCACAGTCCGACGGGTTAAGAATTAGACTTTTTCCGTTGTCCTTTTCTGGGGCAGCATTCACCTGGTTCACAAATTTGCCCCCAAATTCGGTCCATCTGTGGAACGATTTGGAAAGCCGATTTCATGAATATTTCTTTTCTGGGACCATGGAACTTAGAATTTCTGATCTAAGCTCGGTCCGACAGAAGTACAGCGAATCGGTCTCTGACTACATTAGGAGATTCAGGGATGTACGGAACAGATTTTTTAGCGTTACACTACCCGATGACCAATTAGCAGACCTGGCGTTTCAGGGACTAATCCCACCATTAAAAGAAAATTTAGCAGGGCAGGAGTTCTCCGACCTAGGCCATCTGCTCCATCGCGTATCGGCACAAGAAAGCCGATATGCAGAAAACAAGGGATTCAAAGATAAATTTAAACTGAATGGTAATGAAAAGGCTAAAGTAAACATGGTGGAGTGTAATTCGAGCGATACCTCCAAAGACGACGAAGTAGATGTGAATATAGCTGAGTGGACTAAAGGCCCCAAAAAGCCACTCATTTGCTCTTGGCTTAAGCCAACGAAGAACAAAACGGAGGTCAAATATTCCTTTGATGTATCAAAATGCGATAGGATATTTGATTTACTGTTGCAAGAAAAATTTATAAAATTACCAGAAGGGCATGTCATTCCGTCAGTTGATGAGATAACAAAACAAAGATATTGTAAGTGGCATCATTGCTTTTCACATAATACTAACAATTGTAGCATTTTTCGGCAACAGATTCAATCGGCTATTGCTGATGGACGACTGAAGTTTGCGGATGAGTCAGCCATGCAGGTATATGTGAATCATTTCCAAATCAACATGGTTCAATGCTCACGGAAAGGAAAAGAACCTATGGAAGAAGACATCAAGCCGACACAGAAGGTTGAAGTCCGGTCAAGCACTAGTGGGGATGAAACGGTGCAGATCACCATTGGCTCAATACAAATAAAAGCCGATCATAATGGTCGGAGCTCGAGGACAGTGAAGCCGAAGGGAGAATTGGAGATTGAAAAATGGTACAAGGAAAAAAAAACTCTACCAAGAAGACCCAATCTCAAACCTAAACCAACTTTCTCACAACTCTTGGAAAAGTATGAAAAGATAAGCTACCAACAGCAACACTCCCGTCGATCAGGCTATTTCCATCGGCCAAATACTTATCGACCGAGTGAGCATTATCGGCCAAGCAGTGAGGAAGAGGTTCATTGGCAATGTCCATTTTGGCAATTTTGTTGGGAAAAAGGGATGACCTTACCCACAGTACTGTCGTGTCCCATGCGACACCCAATCAGGGAACGGTCAAACCGATCGGCTAAAGATAGGTTGTCTAGGCTGGTACGCGACCGGCTGGGATCAGAAAGCAAGAGGCCAATCCATGAAAGATTGTCAATGCCAGAACAGGGTGAATCCTCCAAGACCTCAAAAGCGCCGATTTCTAACACCACTGCTGGGTCGGAAACTAGTAGCAAAGTAAGCAATCTGGCTGGAAAAATCCGAAGGCCAATTGAGCCCAAGCCAAGATGGTGCCCCTCAGGTCTTAGCAAATCGCAGCGCAGGCATCTCCAACGGCTAAAGACGCAGGAAGAAAGAGCGGTCGAGGAAGAAAGAGAAAGAGATAGGGTTTTTAGTAAACTACGACCAATACCAGCCATAAGACAAGAATGGAAGAAGAAAGATCAAGCCGATAGCGATTCAGACCAGTCGGTCGATTCCGGATCTCCAATGATTCGAGATGACACACCGCCAATGGACATCAACATGGTGTTCACATTGCCCGCAGAATTCAAGACTGAGGCTGAATCGGCTGAAGGAGTGTTCGCCCAGTTGTGCCTTGGTGCGTTGGACGCCGTGTTCGAAAAACCTCAGGACATGCATCGGCACTTGAAGCCGCTATATCTCAAATGGCATATTAATGGTCGACCAATATCTAGGATGTTAGTCGACAGCGTAGCAACAGTGAACCTAATGCCCTTAAACACTTTCAGGAAATTGGGTAAAGCCGACCAAGACTTAATTAAAACAAATATGGTGCTGAACGACTTCACGGGAGACCCCACCGAAGCAAAAGGCGTCATGGTTGCAGAATTGACAGTCGGTAACAAGACTTTGCCGACCGCATTCTTCGTAATTGAAGCTAAAGGAAATTACAGCGTACTCCTCGGACGAGATTGGATCCACGTGAATTGTTGCATACAATCGACTATGCATCTAAAACTCGTGCAATGGAATAATGACGAAGTCGAAGTTGTGTCGGCCGATAAATCGGCTCACATCGCCATGGCCAGCCCCGAAGCCAATTGGCAGCACGAAGAGGCCGAGTGCATATCAGGCAAAGCTTTGGATGATTGCGATTTTATTTGCATCGGTAAATCTGGGTTCATGCCAATCAGTGTCAAACCAGGCACATTTGGTCGGGCAGATGAAATAGTAAGAAGATGGAGTCCAAAACAATAGCAAGGCCGCAAGAGAAAATGAGAAGCTATCGGTAAGAAGAATACAAAGAAGCCATTGAAGAATTCCAGGAAGAGAGACGAGGGCAAGGCTTCACCTCTGCTGATTTGCTTGAACAAGTAGATATTGGTAAAGGTGATAGGAAGAGACCAATTTTCATAGGTGCTAGATTAGACCCAAACTATAAAGCAAAGTTGGTCGAAATACTTAGAAAATATAGAGATTGTTTTGCATGAGAATACTACGAGATGCCGGGTTTAAGCCGACAGCTTGTTGAGCATCGGTTACCCATAAAGGATGGGTATCGGCCATTTAAACAATATCCAAGGCGATTTAATCCCACACTGTATGATGCCATAAAGGAAGAGGTGGAACGATTGCTGGAGGCCAAGTTTATCAAGCCTTGCCGATACGCTGAGTGGGTCTCAAATATCGTCCCTGTAAAGAAAAAAACGGTAAACTTTGAGTATGCGTAGATTTTAGAGATTTGAATAAATCCAAGCCAAAAGATGAATATCCGATGCCAATAGCCGATATGCTTATCGATGCTGCATCCGGAAACAAGATCATAATTTTCCTCGATGGGAACGCCGGATATAACCAAATATTCATGGCAGAAGCCAATATACCTAAAACAGCCTTCAGATGCCTTGGTGCGTTAGGGCTCTATGAATGGATTGTCATGACATTCGGCTTAAAAAACGCTGGCGCCACGTACCAGCGAGCTATGAATCTAATCTTTCACAACTTAATCGGTCACATCGTCAAAATCTATATAGACGACGTTGTTGTGAAATCAAAGGACGATTGGCAACATTTAGCCGATTTAGAAAAAGTGTTTCAGAGCACAAGGGCGCACGGGTTAAAGATGAACACCCTCAAATGAGCTTTCGAAGTGTCGGCTGGATAATTTCTCGGATTCATGGTACACGAGCGAGGGATTGAAGTCGACAAAGCAAAAGTACAAGCTATAGCCGACACTAAACCGCCGACAAACAAGACTGAGCTACAGAAGTTGGTCGGCAAGATCAATTATCTGCGATGCTTCATTTCAAACTTATCCGGACGGATCCTAGCCTTCACACCGTTACTGAAATTAAGGGGTAACCATGAGTTTGTGTGGGGAGTCGATCAGCAGAAGGCCTTCGAAGACATAAAAAGATACTTGATGAACCCTCCAATCTTGACGGCACTAAAGAAAGGAATCCCATTCAAATTATACATATCAGCCGAGGGGGAGACTATCGGGGCCGTTTTAACCCAAGAGGCCGATGCAAAAGAACAAGTCTTTTTCTACCTGAGCTGACGATTACTAGACACCTAAATCAGGTACTCCCTGGTGGAGAAATTATGTCTATCCTTATACTTCGCAGGCACAAAATTAAGGCACTATGTTTTGGCATCGACGTGCGTCGTGGTCTGCAAAACCGACGTCATTAAGTATATGCTATCAGCACCAATCCTGCGAGGACGACTTGGTAAATGGGCATACGCCTTAACCGAGTTCGATCTAGCTTATGAATCGGCTAAAGCCGTCAAAGGACATGCAGTGGCTGATTTCATTACAGGGAGTAACACCCCAATTGGGATGGTCGATGTTGCTCCTTGGCAATTGTACTTCGATGGATCGGTATGCTAGGAGGGTGAGGGCATCGTCATAGTATTGATCTCCCCAAAAGGAGAAGTGTTCGAATTCACGTATCGGCTTAATAGTCGATGTTCCAATAACCAAGCAGAATACGACGCACTGCTCAGAGGGTTGCAATTGTTGGAAAGCCTAGGGGTAAGCGATGTAAAAGTCTCCAGGGATTCCTTACTGATTGTGCAACAGATCAAAGTAGAATTCTGATGCAACGATGACGTGCTAGCACAATATTTACAACAATGCCTTCAGATCATAGAATCATTCACAACATTCTCTATCAAGCATATTCCCAGGGAGTTGAACGATAAAGCTAACTTGTTGGCACAAAAGGCATCGGGATATAGAAACTATGGCCCACAAGGGGAGACTGAGTCGATCGATAAAGCAGTAATGTGCGTCCACCCCGTCGACTGGAGAACGGAAATAAGGGACTACTTGTTAGACCCGTCTAAGCCGACTAAGCGTTGAAATATGTTGTATTGGGAAATACATTGTATTTCAGGACCATGGAAGGCTTACTGCTAAGGTGTCTTGGAGCCGAGGAAGCCAAGGTAGCAATGGGAGAAGTCCATGAAGGGATTGTGGATCTCATCAATCGGCTCATAAAATGAAATGGATACTAAGACGGACATGATACTTTTGGCCGACAATGCTGGAAGATTGCTTCAAGTATTACAAGGGATGCTAAACATGTCAAAAGTTCGGTAACGTGCAATCAGTGCTAGCATCAGCTTTGCATCCGATCATCAAAGCATGGCCATTCAGGGGATGGGGAATAGACATAATCAGTCAAATATTCCCAACATCTAACAGAGGGCACAAGTTTATTCTTGCTGCTACAGATTATTTTTCAAAATGGGTAGAAGCCGTACCACTAAAAAAGGTCACCAGCACAGAAGTGATCGGCTTTGTTAATGAGCATATCGTTCATAGATTCGGGATCCCGCAAACCATCACAATCGGATCAAGGGACGGTATTCATGTCCAAGGAGTTCCAGGATTTTGCAGCAAGTCTGGGTATCAAGTTGCTCAACTCGTCACCCTATTACGCTCAGGCTAACGAACAAGCCGAATCATCAAATAAGACCCTGATAAAATTAATAAAAAGAAAAATCGAGGAAAAACCAAGAAATTGGCACTCAACGCTATCAGAAGCCTTATGGTCTTATCGGCTAGCTTACCACGAATCGAATAAACTGTCACCTTTCTAGTTGGTATACGGGCAAGAAGCCGTTCTACTCGTAGAAATCAACATAGAATCGGCTAGAGTGTCCAAACAAAATGACTTGACGGTCGATGAGTACCAACATTTGATGCTCGATAATTTGGATGATTTGGCAGAACTAAGGCTGATTACGTTGGATCGGCTTAAAAAGAATAAGGAAAGAGTTGCCACGTCATACAACAAAAAGGTGGTTCCAAAATCTTTTAGTGAGACCGATTTAGTGTGGAAAACCATACTGCCGTTCGGGCCCAAGGACAATCGATTTGGCAAATGGTCTCTGACGTGGGAAGGGTCGTATAAAATAAATCGGCTAATCGACGGTAACTCGTATATATTTGAAACTCTCGAGGGATACGCACTACCAAAAGTGATCAACGGGAAATACTTGAAACCGTACTATCCTAGCGTATGGATCGGGACATAAGTATTATACCAGTAGACATAAGATAAAATATTAAAGCAGTCGTCTACCAAGCTGATAATAAGAGTTTACATCAGTGCAAAATACCCAAACATATAACTACCAAGTTTCGAACAGGCGTCATTCAAAGTAAAAAACTTTACAGCCCTGACCCGGGCAAATGGGCTCCCAAGCCCGACAACGCCACCGCCGCCTTACCAATAGTGGTCTGGATGCTGTCCACAAGTTGTTCGTCGGCCGCTGCATCACCCGGGACAAAAACCACTTTGGCCAATTGGAGTTTGAACTTCGCGAATACTTCGCCAATCTGCCGTTTCTTGTCCGCTAGGGAAGAAGTCGATTCAACAGTTTTCACCTGGCAGTCAGCGAGCTCCTTCGTAACCAAGGCCAATACTCTTCAAGTTTTTTCTTGGCCGTTTCTAGCTCTTGGACTTTTCCCTTAGCCAGCTTGAGGGCAGCAACGCCTTGATCATATTCCCTCTTCTTGAGTTTAGCATCGGCCACCATCTCATCCAACAGTAGCTGGTTGGCTTGCTGTGCTTTCCTCTTGGCTATTCTAGACCTGGCCGCTTCCACCTCCTCCCTCCGGGCGTCTAAGTGACAAACGTCTAACAAAACCCTCATGGCCTTGGGGGGAGATCGGCTTGAACAGCAGCCATTGCGCTGCTCAGCGGCTGGGTGTTCGCCAGAAGTTGGGCTTCGGGTTGCATCACTTCATGGAGAAGACGGTTAAGCCTCTCTTGCATGCCCGGTGCAGAAGTAACAGCAGCCGATGCGGCGATGGATACATCAAGGATCCGATGGATGTCGGCTGGGTACTCGTCCGTGGCCATGACTTCTGGATCATCCAGCTCGTCCAAGGTAAAGCCCAGAAGATTGGCAGGGTCGACAGAATCAGGAGAGATGGGCACGACGTTTGTTGGCGGCGGCACGACTGGAAGTGTCGGAGATAGCAATGGCGGCATAACTGACGAGGCGCCTTGAATGTCAGCTAGAATTCCAACTACTTGGGCCGATGGCGATGGCTGATTCAAAAGAAGTCGGTTAGAATCTTGTCCTTCAAAGAGGAACAACGCAAGAACTATACCTCAGTAGTCGATTGGCTTGGAGAATGGTTGGCCGAACACTCCACAGGATTGGTCTAGCGCCTCGCCGCAGCCTTCTTCTTCCTCTCTGAAGAGTCACAGACGAGAGTTAGGAGAAGCGAAAAGAGAAAAGAAGAAGCCGATGCAATAGTTCGGGATGACTTACTTGTAGGGCGTTACTGTTGAGCAAGGTCCGATAAGGACGGGCTCCGGATGCCAAAGGAGCCTGACGAATAGCCAGTGATACCGATCGCTTGGCCCAACCTTCTCTGTCGGCCACTGCCAGCGGGGGCTGTGGGGTTGGCCGCTTGCTCACCAGCATCCGTCGCCGCCTTATCCTGTGAAAACAAGAAGATATCAATAAAGCCGATTACAAGCAAAGGCATTCAAAAAGAGAGGCGTTGGTGCCTCTACAGCTACAGAGGAGTTGGTATAACCAGAGCACTCGCTGGATCCAACAGAAGCTACCGTCGGCTCATGAAAATCGGTTAAAAATAACAAAATTATGGCCGACGGAGTTCTATCCAGCAAAAGAGCCTCCACTACAGTTGACCACCACCGAGAAAAGACACCCGATCGATGGGAGTTGAGGAAGAAGTGTGGCGTCGTGAGGACTTGAAGGTCATCGGCTATTTCAAGCACGATTTCCGCAGCAGTTTTATTTGTTACCCGAGATTGGGGCTCAAGACAAGAGAGCAAGGGGAAACAAGGGATAATCTGTTCAAAACCTAACTGTCGGGCGAAGACTGAGGGATGATAGAATTTGTAAGACGGCTGAAATGTTCGATTACTGGTATTCATGCCGACATGGATCACACTAGGAGAAATGAAAAGTTTGTACAAATCTATAGTGG
The DNA here is from genome assembly GCA_036346355.1 of Rhipidocladum racemiflorum. Taxonomy (NCBI): domain Eukaryota; kingdom Viridiplantae; phylum Streptophyta; class Magnoliopsida; order Poales; family Poaceae; genus Rhipidocladum; species Rhipidocladum racemiflorum. The sequence goes on from CM070570.1 coordinate 64,197,520, forward strand.
ACTGGGGCATCAAAGAGCTATCGGCGTCTAACTGAAGGATTGAGGGCCATGGATAATCGGCTACGTCAGTATAGCTAAAAAAGTTTTGCTGGCCGAAGGATGGCCGATCTAGGTTTAGGAAAAAATTCAGGTACTTGTGAAAACTAGCCGGAGTCATTTTTAGCTCACCAGCAGAACACATGATAAACTTTTCCCCATAGGATCGGCTGGCTCTATATTGAGGCTACGCGTTTTCGGGATAATCTTCTCAAGTAAAAGCCGAGCTTCCTGAGGGTTCAGAAAGGATTGATTGGCTAAGCATGCAATAAAACCAGATCTGGATAAACCATAGGGGTCCCCCTACAATACCAACTACGAAGTTGGCAAAACCGGAGAAAAGTCGACTACGGATAATATGCATCATCTGGTAAATCGCTCCTAGAAACATTTTCCCAAGAGCGAGCCGATGGCCTTCCATCAATCGTTCGGCTATTAGTTGGAAAGATTAGGTGGGACCAAGAGATGCCCCGCAGAATAAGTACTGGTCCAACCATAGGTTAAGGAAAGCAACATGCTCTTCTGCCGATATTGGGCCGTTCACCTTGTTGTTATTTTGGATGTATTTATGCCAACCCTCCCCCTTGGTTCGGATCAGCTTGTAGTTGGGTTTCCCGCTAAAAGCCGATAGCTGGTCACCATCCGGCCTAAGGTAGCAAAGCTGGGCTACATAAAGCAAAGTAGGGCAGATCGGGCCGGTTGGGAAGAGGAAGGCATTAAACGAATCCGACCAAAAGTAACAAGCCGCGGCTACCAAGGGCTCGTTAGCCTCTGGATCGGCTAGGCTCAAGGGGAGGCATTCGGCTATACCCATACGCCCCCACTCTACCCTCTTTTGAGCCGATACTCTAATAAACCAAGAGCGCCATCCTTTGAGGGACGTAGGCCAGGCCCTAAAACTTTTCCCCCATTCTTTGATATTATACCCAGAAGCTGATAGGGGGATCCTAGGGATTTCCTCGTTTATCACTGCTTTGGCTTCTATGGTGCCTACTGGTCCCAGGAAAAAATGGTCGTTACTATGAGGGATTGGGATGAATACCTGGGACGGGTCCATTTTAGCCGATTGCGGAAGAGGTCAAGGCTTGAGCAATGAAGCAAGCGGAGAAAGCTGATTACTGGCGATTCGAGAGCTCGAGAACGTGAAAATGACCATGGGGGACCCGCATATTTATACTACGGTGAAAAAGGTGAATGGGCGGGAACAGAATTGACATAATAAGCGCATTAAAAGTGCACCGAGATTTTTACGGCGCGGTTAATGGGACAGTTATCAAGAAGGATTTCCGCGGCAAGCCGATTCGAATGATAAGCCGACGCGATTTTCGGAAGACAACAAGTTATCATCCGAAAATGGGGGCATATGTTTGCACCAAAATTTGGCATATACGGAAATAATCGGCCCAAAATCAGCAATTTGGAAAGTTTGATACGTATGCGGAGGATTGTATTCAACTAGGATTAGGGTTGCCAAATCGGAAAAGGAGAAGATCGGATCATGACCGATACGAAGCCGATTGCTGTACTCTTACAGGACTCGGATCAGCCGAAGCATATAAAAGGGACAGACTAGAAGACAAAGGGGGATCAACAAATCAACCAACACACAATTCTATTCACGTTTTTATGTTTTTAGTTTTCTTAGCAATCTTTCCTCTGTAAGCCGTCGAGATCAATAAAGAGTCGCGCATTGCCAATTTGTTTTTCTCGTCGACTTGTTTCTAGGTTCAATCTGCTTTGCTTGTTGCGCATCGCCTTTCAAAGCCGATCTACCTTTACCCCTTGGATTAGCCCTAATAAGCTAATCTATTTATCTCTTATCGGCCTATAGCCGATCAGAGTCAAGCCGATAATATTGTTCTCGACTAGTTGTGTTTACGAATCCATTACCTTGTCAATTACAAGTCAAATTGACTGGCACGCTTCAAACCCGGCGTTTGTCTTGTATGTTTGAGGCTTAGAAAGAAAGATGGAAACAGTCACCAGAGGTTGCCTGCTGTGGCATGAATTTTTAAAAGAAGGGAGTAGTAGTTCTCCATCGATTCTCTGCTCTAACAATTACTCCTTCTCCGTCCTAATTGTTGTCCTTTTTTATTCTAAAACGTTGGAAACTAATTCGTTACAGAGAGACAGGGCACACTGATGGAGGTCCAAGTGGTAGAGACCTGCTTTGTCGCGCCAAGCATGAAGACCCCCACGCAGGGGCTGTGGCTATCCAACCTCGACGTTGCGCTGGCCAACAGAGGCCACACCCTAGTCGTCTACTTGTACCGCTCCAACAACGCTGCCGCGGACTTGTTCGTCTTGGGCAAGCTCAAGGCGGCGATGTCCAAGGCCTTGGTTGACTTCTACCCCCTTGCTGGCCAGCTTGGCGTGGACATCGACGGCCGTGTCGAGATCAACTTCAGCGGCAAGGGGGCGCTCTTTGTAGTGGCTCGCTCTGAGCTCACCGTCGACGACTTCAGCGATATCGACCCGTCATAATTGGTGATCTGCTTTATGGCAGGCTGGAGATGCTGTCAGTGATATACCCTTAGGCAATTGTAATGGTGATTGTATAATATTTGTATTTATAAGTATCAATGAACAAGTATGTAATTATAATGGTGATAGTATCATATTTATATTTATAAAGGTGAAAGTTCTGTAAACTATGAAGGAGAAAGAGAAACACAAACAAGAATACCAGGAAGATGGCCTTCAAAAAATTAAAATATATATATATAAATATAGAGAGGTGCTTCTATGCTCTTCCTTCTAGTACAAGTTGCACAAATCTTGAAACAAGCGAAGGGGTAAGTAATCACCATCTACCCTTCGTTCATGCTTTAATAGTTGTGCAACTTTTAAAAGGAAGAGCATAGAAGCACCTCTCATAAATATATTCTAGGATAATATAGATATATGGTAACTAAAAGTAGAGACTTTGAAAAAACTGTACAAATTCAAAATCATAAAAATGCTGGGGCAATATTGAATCTTGCAGCATATGACCCAATTGGCCGGCCAAATATTATAATTATATGGAAAGGGTTAATAATCCAAAAATATATGCAATATCAACATAACATACCCAATAAGGTAGAGGATATGGTCAGGGGCGGAGCTGGGCCTCGGGCCAGTGGGGCCTGGGCCCGAGGCCCAGCCAAAATAGCAATGCAAAAATTACTTTTTTTTAATCGGGCCCGAGCCACCGGCGGCCCACTGGCCCAGCCGGCTTCACCTTCACATGGCCAGCCAGCAGGCGCTGACGCGCAACAAACCCTAGCAAGCATCCTTGATCGGCTAATCTCCTGCCCCCTGATGCCGTCCAACTCTAGTACCCACCCGCCGCCCCCGCCCGGCGGCCGTCGGCCACCGGCCACTGCCATCGCCGCACGTCGGCCCTCGCCGCCACCCTCTCGTCGTCCTCGCCCCGCTTCGCCGCTTTGGCGGCGCGATCCGCCGACGCCGCCACGCCCCCACCCAGCGTGGCGGCGCCCAGCTCCCGCCCATCGCAGCAACGCTCAGCGCCCACCCCGCTTTGCTCGCGCCCCATTCTTGGTGCCTCGATTGTTGTCTTTGCTCGGGCGCTTGCTAGAGCCTTGAGGTTGCCATCTTCTCCCCCAATCTTGATGCTTGACTGCTTGAGCCTTGAGGATTGAGGTTGCCATCTTTATTTGCTTCTGTTCTTGCTTCATCAACTTCATGCCTTCATGGAGACATGGATTGACATTTCTTTAGCTTAATACACATTACAACTTATAATATCAAATTTACCAAGTTCTGTAAAATGTGGCAACTTGTACATGTCTTGTTCCTGTGAGTAATCGGAGGAGTATATCCTAATTAGTTATTATTGTTTTTTAGTGATAAAACAAATGCTCTATGCTACTTTCAAAAACATAGCTACACACTTTGGCATAAGTTGTGATCAATCCTCTTGAACTCGGACTGTACATTTTTCATCAGTAAAAATAGTTCACTTATCTGTTTGGATGCAAATCTTATAATTAAGTAATTTCCATGATTTTTAATGTCCTAATGCACAAATCTTTGAAGAATGTTTGCCGTTAAGAACTCAAGTGTTACTCCAGATGTCTAAATCTACAAGTTTTCATTACCTAAGGAAGATGAACTATATCCTAGCATTTTCTGTGTTATATACTGATCTTCTGTTCTTTTTTGGCTCCTTGTTTTGAATCCAAGAAGCGCAAGACTCTTATGTCGCATATCGCAGATCTCAAGAGAGGTTGGTGATATTTCAGCCTTAAGCTTATCTTGATTCATTTAGCTTATCTTGATTCATTGCTATCTAAATTGTGTAATAGCTTATGATTTACTTTGCTTGTTGAGTTTGAATGAAGAACTGAGTTAAATTGTTTTTGTTGCGCAGATAATAAGCGATTAAGAAGGATGTACACTGAAACTTTGTTCAAGTTCACAAACCAGGTTGGTTGCTACTTACTATGTTCAATTATAAGAAAGGTGATGCAAATTTGATATGTTTTATCTATTTTGTTGTATCATTAAGCATGAAGTTCAAATTTATTTTTAATTGTGCATTTGTGTAGTGTTTTTGTTGTATCTTGGTGTGGGTAGTATTTAGCGTTCATTATTGCCGTTTAGTTTTCGGCCCGAGACTCGGCAGAATCCTAGCTCCGCCACTGGATATGGTAACATATCTAGAAATATTGCACGCGTTCTGCATGGTCCCTGACTTCCTGTCTTCAATTTTATCGTGCATGGTCCTGACTTCCTGTCATCAATTTTATCGGTACGGCTACTATAAATTTTTCTTTTATCTTGTCGACATCTAACTCGGACAAGATGATCGTGGCCCCAGAATGACACCTCTTGATGATGCGAATTTTTTTAGAAATAATCATTTTTAATCGGGTATTACAACAATATACATAAATTTTATTTTTTAACAAAAGTAACCGCGAGTCGCGCCACGTTACCGCGATTGGTGGCCTCTCGCTCCATGCTGGCGTGATAGGTACACGTGGCGACGGGGCGGTGATGGGGCGACGCAGGTGGCCGGTCGCGCCTGGCCCAGCCTGACGCGATGGGGAGGTGGTCGCGCCACCTTGGCACGATGGGTGCGCGCATACCGGGCGCGATAAAGGTGATCGGCAACGGGGCAAAGTGCTCCTACCATTCAGGATATTAATTTTTTTTTGTTTTTTTTAAAAGCCGCGGTCCCTTACCGCTGGTTTAAATTTTTTTTTACTTACCGCGGTCGCCGAGCGCGTTATTTTAAAAAAAAATCTTTTTTTTAATTTTTAAAAACAGCGGTGAGGGAGCGCAGGATTTAAATTTTTATTTTTTATTCCGTTTTTTTAATTCCGCACCGTCAGGTTGGGTAATTTTTTTTTATTTTACCGCGGGGGAGCGCTTTTCTATTTTGTTTTGTTTTATCTATTTAATTGATCAAAAATCTGAAAAATGAAAAAAAAATACATTTTGTTGATCAATTGGCGAAATTTTCACTGTTATGGCCCTGTAAAATTTTTTTTACGAGATTAGCCGGCACAAATTTTTTTGCAGAAATTGCCCTGCTCGCACGTGCATGCAATGTTTAAACTTTTAACCCTTTTTGACAGCCTCACGTTTAAATGTAATTTTTTGCAACAGTACTGCAGATTTGCTTTTTGATATATGGAGTACCATATTCTGGAAAAATATTTTATTTACACCTTTCTTTGCTACACAAACAGACTATCGCAATAACCCTAAGTATTATTATCAATGATAACTTTCAACCCTTTTCGGCAGCCCGTAAAATCACGTTTAAATGTAATTTTTTTTACTGCAGATTTAATCTTCGATATATGGAGTACCATATTCTGGAAAAATATTTTATTTACACCTTTCTTTGCATACTAATTATACTATCGAAATAACCCATGTGGACAACAACTCATTATATGAATAGTTTAGCCTAGGAAAACTTTAGCCAAAGTGTTTAAATCATTACAAGCATTGTGAAAAGGATGTAGATGCAGCTAGTAACCTTAGTACGCAAACTCAACCTTAGTAGGGCAGATAAAACGAAAGTTCAGATGATATTACAAGGATATTACAATAGTGACGACATTGCTAGAAGAAGTGCGGATGACACTGATTGTCATGGTGCAACAAGTGATCATTCTGCCTATGTTCATAGAGTGGGATTGACGCACCATATTTTCTACATATTACATCACCCATCAATCTTGTGCGATTTGTTCTCGGACACCGCTCAATCTCTCTTATGAAAGAGCTCCATGGCCATGCGCAGTGCTCCCAGCTGTTGCCGAATGGGTAGCCTATGCCATACGTCTCTGGGGTATAAGAAGTAACTTGTTTGTGTGCATTTTGTGGAGTTCTGCCCTCCCATATGGTAATGCCATCCCGATTTCCGACGCCCCTTATGTTAATACCACCCGGGTTCCCGGATGGTCTTTGTAATGCGTCAAGGATTTGTTGCGTACTGCGGACCTCGGTCGGCTGCTTCCCCTTATCCCTTTCTCTTCGAGAGGACGGACCTTCTTGCCCCTCCGGAGACTTGCCGAGGCGCCTCCTCTGTTTCGGCTCGCACTCCACTATATGGTGCAGGAGGTGTGTGTTGGGCTTCTTGTTGTACAACCGAAAGCATGCCCTGCAGTCAACGCAGTATGCCCGCTGTGGTGGTTGAAGAATACCGTATGCGTACTCGGGGTCCGGCTTTTCTGGGAGGTAGTAGCACCACGGCGAGGGTTGCTCCCCCCAGTTTTCCAAGACAGGAAGTTTGAGATGTGGGTGGTACGTCTCCAGGTCCACCCAGTTGAAGTAGCAGCACCATTCATCCTCGGGCAAAGGGCACCGGTAGAATCTTCGGTCCGCTAGATCCTCATGGCAGGTATCAACCACTGCCTGCAGGTCGTGGTCGTACAGTTCGGGGCTTTGGGTGGCACTTGAGGAGGATGTTACTGCCTTGACTTGAGCAATTTTGCAAGTTTCTTTTTGAAGTCCTGTATGCGATGAATTGGTTTAGAATGACTACTTTCTGACTGAAACATGAGCATATCGCATGAAACTCACCGATTGGTTCGTCCCTTGCCCACCGACCCTTAACTCCGGTCGATCCATATAGGGGACATATCCCGGCGGCCTCTCCCGCCGGATGCAGTTCTCAGGCGAAGTGGGGTAGGCGTCATGGCAATTGTAGACAAATTCGTAGTCACATCATTCCGGCCCATCGATCCATTGAAAGAAGCAACACTGGTCCTTGTGCTAAAAAAACAAAGAATGATGCATGAATTGGTAGTGTGGGATGTCCGAGACGGGGGTCCCGCAAGAGAAGTCAATGCCCAACTGGGCCGAGGACGGAGCAGTAGGCCCAGTGTTTGGAAGCACTACGAAGAGCCCATAGCCATGGCCCGACTTCTTCCCCAAGGCAGCTGGTTGTCTCCTTGACGAAGCTTCACGCCGCGTCAGGACAACCCCGCCAAAAGTAAAGCCTGCGACCTGGCGCCTGCAGAGCCTGTTGCCACCAGAACCTGACGGATCGGCAGGCGCTGGTCGGGAAAGGAACAACCAAATCCTGTGGATGCAGTTGAGCTCGGCAGGTAGAGACAAACAACATACTCATGAATCCACCTGACCCAGCTCCAGGTGGCACCCTCTTGTAACGCACCCTTCTCCCAGTATATAAGGGGGGAGGGAACAACCCCGGAAGGAGAGGAGAACACAGAAGAAGAAAAAGGGACCACGTCCATATATCCAAGAACACAGGACTAGGGTATTATCTCCTCCGTGAGAGCCCGAACCTGTCTAAAAAGATCGCCCTCGCATCCTGTGTTACCATCTTGCTCTGATCCCGCACGAATCCCCTAGAATCACAAATCTCATTGCCGGTGAAACCGATCGTCGACAGTTGGCGCGCCAGGTAGGGGCCTCCTGTCAAGATCCCCGTTGAGCTTGATGGCTCCAACCAGCAGAGTCTCCATAGTTTTCTCCCCGAGTTAGGTTTTCCGCTTCGGAAGCCTGATCTTCATCGCCAATAGCCTTGGGAATCTTTCCCTCTCTGAGGAGGCCGCGTTCCAGCACGGTGAGGTCTCCCGCGAGCCATCGTCACGACTTCCGCGCAGATCGGGAGGTCCCCCTGTCTCGTGCTCAAAAGCACTGAGTAGGGGACTGAAGACCCGGCCCCGCCAGGGAGTCGGATCAACGGGTGCTGAGTCCCGAATGGTAGGTGTTCTCACTGCCAAACCACTCGGCACCTCCGAGCCCCTGGAGCTATCCCCTTCAGGCTCGCCCAGCTCATCGGCCGAGTCAGAAGAGAGCCTGGAGAGTTGCTGGAATTTCCGCAGAGTCTGCGTGATCAAAGGCTCGCGGGCGGATTCGCAACAACGCCTCGACACATCGGCCGCCGCCGACTTGGAAGGCGACCGAAGAACAGAGCTGGACGCGCGGGCGCGTGCCCTATGAGACCGCGCCCGCGGCGTCAATGAAGACATTCTGCAAGCCAAGATGGGGGACCAAGCGGTCTTCCATACTCCACAGCAGAATATCGTCGCCTCCAAGACACTCCTGGATACCTTGAGCCCCATGCTGGGGGCTGGCAATCCAGCCGCCCCGATCGTGGCCCAAGTAAAGGCCATGGTGACGGCGACAGCGATCCAAAGAGCCCAGGCAAACCCGGTAGCAAAGGTGCAGTCACGCACTCCGGCTAGGACCCAGACGGCCAGCAGTCGGCCGGGTCATGAAGCCCCCCACCGGGAACGTTATATTCCTCCCCGCGGGGACGACTTGCGACACAGCCTCAACCGCGATCTCCGTTCCGACCTCGACGCCAGGCGCCGCGACTGAGAAAGGGAGGAGCAACGCCGTCATGCCGACGAGTATGAACGTTACGGCATCCTTCCACGAGATCGCGAAGCACGCCAAGCCCGATCCCCTCCATGTCGGTCACCGCCCTGGGGTTGTCGCGGGGTCATTGAAGGGGTTCGTGCGTTTACCCCTCACCTGCGCCGAGTGGTCTGGCCTGAGGGGTTTAACCCCAAGGGCATCACTAGGTTTGATGGTTAGAGGGACCCAGAGGCTTGGTTATAGGTGTACGCTCTAGCGGTCAGGGCTGCCGGGGGGGATTAGAAAGTAATGGCAAATTACTTGCCGGTTACTCTCTCGCCCCTGGGCCAAGCCTGGCTCACCGGACTCCCAGCAAACTCTACAGATTCCTGGGGAGACCTGTGTGAGCAGTTTATTTCAAATTTCCAAGGCACTTATGAGCGCCCTGGCACCCCCTGGGACCTGTATCAACTGCACCAAAAGAGGAATGAGTCCCTGCGGGAGTTCGTCAAGCGCTTCATGCACAGGAAAAGCACTGTTCGGGATGTCACGGATGCGGTCGTGATAGCTGCCTTCCAGAAGGGGGTCAGTGACCCTGATCTCATCAAGAAGATGTCCCGGAAGCCGCCAACGTCAGTTCGTGAGCTGTTCGCTCTAGCGGACTGCTACGCTTCCGCCTCCGAGGCCTTGACGGAACAGCACGACGAGAGGAAGGATCAGGCCGAGCCCTCCAGACGGAAGGAGAAGAAGCACAAAGGTGAAGAGCTAGTGGCAGTCGCTGAACATGCCCGCCCTCGTGCGCTCAAAGAGGATGGGTATGACAAGGTGATGAACTCGCTTTGCCCCTTCCATCCGAAGGGAAGACATGCCGCCAAGGACTGCTTCACTTTGAAGAGATTCGCTTGGGAGAGCAAGAAGCAGGCCGGACAAGGTCCGAGTGGACCCGACGCCAAGCAACCTTCTCCCGAAGCTAAGGAAGACTATCAGGAAGCCGATCTCGAGCTCAATTACATATTCGGGGGTTCGGCCGTGTACGAGTCCAAGCGGAAGCAAAAGCTTACCGCCCGAGACATCAACGCAATAGAGCCGGAGACCCCCCAGTATGTACGGTGGTCCGAGGTCGCGATAACTTACGACCGCTCAGATCGCCCAGATCGAGTCCCCTTCCCCGGTAGATATCCGCTTGTCTTGGCGCCGGTTGTCCGCGGCATCAAGCTCAAGAGGGTGTTGATTGATGGTGGAAGTGGGCTCAATGTCCTCTTTGTGAAAACTCTTGACGACATGGGAATTCCACGGTCGGAGCTTAAACGTGGGTTGTCGCCTTTTCACGGCGTGATACCTGGAACATCGGCGACACCACTCAGACAAAATCACTCTGCCGGTCACTTTCGGCGCAAGAGATAACTACCGGACAGAGAACCTTAGCTTCAAGGTGGCTGATTTCGCGACAGCGTATCATGCCATCTTGGGGAGACCAGCGCTAGCCAAGTTCATGGCAGTGCCCCACTATGCGTACCTGACACTGAAAATGTCAGGGTCGAGTGGTATTATCGCTTTACGCGGTGATATCAAGCAGTCTTTTTCTTACGACAGGGAGAGCTGCGAGATGGCCGAGTCGCTGGAGGCGCAAGCGGGTCGGGAGAGGATTCGGCAAGAGGCGGATTCCGACAAGCCGGAAGGTAGCGTCCCTACCCGCAGGGCGCCAAACTCCGGAATTGGTCCCGAAGAAGGTACCAAGAGAATTATCCTCGACCCGTCCGATTCGGCTCGAATGGCCTTGATCGGGACAGGGCTCGGAGAGAAATAGGAAGACACGCTCGTCACCTTTCTGCGGGCAAACAAAGACGTCTTTGCCTGGAAGCCGTCGGACATGCCCAGATTCCCCAGGGAGGTGATCGAGCATGCGCTGAATGTAAAGGAAGCGGCCAGGCCAATCAAGCAAAGGTTGCGAAGGTTCGCTCAAGACCGCCGAGAAGCCATCAGGGAGGAGATCACAAAGCTGTTAGCCGCAGGTTTTATCAAAGAAGTGTATCATCCCGACTGGTTGGCAAACCCTGTACTCGTTCAAAAAAAGAATAAAAGTTGGCGCATGTGTGTTGATTATACCGACCTCAACAAAGCATGCCCAAAAGATCCCTTTGGTTTACCCCGCATCGATCAAGTGGTGGACTCCACTGTTGGATGTCAACTCCTCAGTTTTCTGGACGCCTACTCAGGCTATCACCAAATCCGGCTTCGAGAGGAGGATTGCGAGAAGACTTTGTTCATCACTCCATTTGGAGCATATTGCTATGTCACGATGCCGTTTGGGCTGAAAAACGCTGGCGCAACTTATCGGTAGCGCTATCTGGTAGTGTTTTCACCATCAGCTCGGACGCAACGTGGAGGCATATGTAGATGATGAAGTGGTTAAAACGCAAGCGAAGGACAGTCTCACCTCTGATCTGGCCGAGACGTTCGAAAATCTAAGGGCGTTCCGGATGAGGTTGAACCCTGAGAAGTGTGTTTTCGGAGTTTCTTCCGGGAAACTACTCGGATTCATTGTCTCTCATCGTGGGATCGAGCCAAATCCAGAGAAGATCGAGGCCATCATGAGGATGGCGCCACCTACCAGCCAGAAAGATGTTCAAAAGCTTACTGGCTGCATGGTAGCGCTTGTCAGGTTCATCTCCCGGTTGGGGATTCGGGGGATGCCTTTCTTCAAGCTCCTCAAGAAGCAGGACCATTTTGAGTGGACAGCTGAGGCACAACAAGCCTTCAAAGAACTCAAGGTGTTCCTCTCCACCCCTCCAATCCTAGTCTCGCCGGCGCCAGGTGAACTTCTTCTGCTTTACATAGCGGCAACAACTCATGTAGTCAGTGCCGCAATAGTTGTGGAGCAGGAGGAGTCAGGACACCGCTACGGTGTACAGCGCCCGGTCTACTTTGTCAGCGAAGTACTGGGCGAATCTAAGGTTCGATATCCTCAAGTTCAGAAGCTGATGTACGCAGTGTTGATCTCGTCGCGGAAGCTGAAGCATTATTTCCAAGGACACTCGATTTTAGTAGTGACTTCCTTCCCGGTAGGAGAGGTCCTCCATAACCGGGAAGCTGCTGGGAGAATCTCAAAATGGGCGGCCGAGCTTGGAGCCTTCAATATCTCATTCAAGCCGCGCACCGCCATCAAGTCCCAGGCCTTGGCCGACTTCACGGCCGAGTGGACTGAATTCCAGGCTCCCCGTGTCGAAAAAGAGCTGGAGTATTGGACCATGCATTTCGACGGATCTCTCATGCTCAACGGGGCCGGGGCTGGAATTCTTCTCATATCGCCGAGTGGAGATCGACTCAAGTACGTCCTTCAGATTTAGTTTCCGGCCTCAAACAACGCCGCGGAGTACGAGGCACTCATCCACGGGCTTCGCATCGCCATATCGCTCGGGATTCGACGATTGGCGGTCCGCGGAGACTCGCAGTTGGTGGTGAGCCAGGTACAGAAGGACTAGTCGTGTGTCGATCAGACTATGATGGCGTACTGTCAACAGGTCCGAGAATTGGAGGGCAAGTTTGACGGATTGGAGCTGGTCCATGTCCTACGCCGCAATAATGAAACGGCAGACGAGCTGGCTAAGATGGGAGCCACTCGGGCAGAGGTCCCGAGTGGAATCTTCGTCCAGGATCTTCACGAGCCAACAGTTACTAAACGATGAGAGCCAAGTAAGGATCCTGAGACCGAAGTCCTAGTCATTAACCCCGACTGGACGGCTCCATATCTAGATTATCTCTTGAAGGACAAATTTCCCGAAACTCCCACTCTGGCCGAGCGCATTCCTCGACAGGCCAAGTCCTATGTAGTGATTGGGGAAGAGCTCTTTCGAAAGAGCGCCTCCGGTATCCTTAGGCGGTGCGTTTCAGAACAAGTGGGAAAGGACCTGCTCAAGGAAATCCACTCGGGAATGTGCAGCCATCACGCTGCATCAAGCGCCTTGGTTGGGAAAGCTTACGGGCAGGGCTTCTTTTGGCCTACAGCGGTGACGGATGCAAAAGAGATCATTCGAGCTTGTGAGGGCTGCCAGTTCTATGCGAGGCAGACACATTTGCCGGCACAGGAGCTGCAAACCATCCCCATCTCTTGGCCCTTCGCGGTCTGGGGGCTCGACCTGGTCAGACCCCTCAAGAAGGAACAAGGCGGCTTCGCCTACCTCTTCGTAGCCATCGACAAGTTCACCAAGTGGATCGAAGCTAAACCAGTCGCCACGATCACTGCGGTCAAGGCCAAGGAGTTCTTCCAGGATATTGTGGTCAGATTTGGAGCTCCCAACCGGATCATTACAGACAATGGCACCCAATTCAGGAGCAAAGAATTTCAAGAGTGGTGCGAAAGCGTCGGAATCAAGATTTGCTTCGCCTCGGTAGGTCATCCACGGAGCAATGGGCAGGTTGAGCGGGCTAATGGCTTGGTCCTCCAGGGCCTCAAGGCCAGGATTTTCGATCGCCTCAAACCATATGCTGCCCGATGGGTGAAAGAGTTACCGTCAGTACTTTGGGGACTCAGAACCACTCCCAGCCGAGCAACTGGGCAAACTCCTTTTTTCCTAGTTTACGGTGCAGAGGCGGTTTTGCCAACCGAACTAGAATTTGAATCCTCGAGGGTTCGGAATTACAAGGAAGCCGAGTCCGAGGAAAGCCGAGTGGTAGAACTTGATCAACTCGAGGAGGCTCGAATTGTTGCAGCCATCCAGTCGGCTAAGTACCTCCAGGGACTTCGGCGCTACCATTCTCGCAATGTCCGAAGTCGAGCCTTCTCAAAAGGAGATTTGGTCCTCAGAAGGAACCAGAAAAGTGAGCACAAGCTCTCTCCGACTTGGGAAGGCCCGTACATTGTGGTGGAGACGGTTCGACCGGGTGCCTATCGACTCAGACGTGGAGATGGCGCGGTTTTGGCGAATACTTGGAACGCCGAACAGCTGCGTCGGTTCTACGCATAAGTTATGTACCCGACTCTCACGCGTTAAATAAAATTATGAACTGTTTCATTTTCTGAATTCCTACTGTGTAATGCTAGTCCCGAGTGGTTATTATCCGACTAGTGTAGCGCCTAATCCCAGTCGCGCCGGTACAAAATGCATGGAAATAAAGACCGCGATGAGCGGATAAATCCGGCATTTTATACCAGTGCGCGAAGCGGGAAAAACAAAGCCAGAAAATACTAACCACTCGTGGACTACAATTATGGCGCGAATTTTTTCCGAGAAGGCACCTAGTCGCGAGTTTCTAACTGTCAAAAGCTCGAGCCTCAACGCCTCGTTGCTGGCGCTGGAGCAACTGACTAGGACGGTTGACTAGGCAGAACCTTAAACTCGGAATAATTAAGATGGCGAAGATTGGGCAAAAGTTTACAATCTGTTCCATAATAAACTTTTTTACATCGCTGATCTTTTCTTTTTACCCCATTTTCTCGCATAAAAAGGGGGGGACACCGGCTGCTGCTACTGGTGTCTGCCACTGGTGTCTGCTACTGGTGCTGCTGCTGGTGTCTGCTGCTGCTGGTGCGACCACTGGGATGGCCGGTGTCGGGATCGCCGAGGTCAGGCGCGGCGCGCGCGACCCAGAGCCGCGAGGATCTTGTCCTCAACCACCCAAAGGGGTGGTACAAGGCGAACGAGGGCCGTGATGGCTAGGGTGTCGCGACGCTCGCACCCTACCATCTCCATAATGTCCTCGGCTACCTCAGAGAGCCCCGGCGCCACCTCCAATAAGGCGGCCACGGTGGCGGCGTCTCTGGCGGCCCCAGCCTCCTCCTCCGCCTCCAGTATGGCGAAGTCATTGTCTTCCCAGAACTCCGCCTCCTCCAAGCTGAAGAGCAGGCCGAAGAAGCACTGGCGAAAAAATGCCGCGTAAGGGCCGAACAATCTCCTCATGTTAGACATGGCGGGAAGCTTGGAGGAAGAAGGAGAAGAAGACTCGAAGAAGAGGGCGATCGCTCAAGAGCGGTAACGCCCCATTTATAGGCCATGCATGGCCCCGAAGCCGAGACGACACCATTTAAAGACACAGAAGACGAAGCGACGTTACGACGCTGCTGATATTCTCGAAGTAGAAAGAAGATCAACACGTTGACCAGAATGAAGGGATATTTCGCCAGACACGTGTCAGGTGCAGTTCAAATTAATTTGACCTTCCCGCTCAGTTGGCCCAGTTAAGCGAGAAGTCCGGGGGCTGGGAGGCAACGACGTAAACTTGGGGGCTGAACCACTCAGCCAGGAGGCCACAACGTAAGTCCCGACGCTCGAGAGCTGCACGCCAGCCACTCGGAAAAGCGTGCCTAGGGCGAGAAGGCCACGAGCCAAGGTCCTGGCGCTTGGGAGCCATACCAGTCGGCTGAAGGCCACCCAGAAAGGCGTAACGGGGGCCAAAATGCCGCGGGCCTATGTGTTAGCAACTCAGACGAGCGGAAAAGAGCGAAAGAAGTTGTGAGCTCGCTTACCGGAGAACAAAGCAGACAAATTATATTCAAGTAAGAAATACAATGCTTCAAACAAGGAAGGCCAACATTCGGCATGAAGATTCATATCAAATTCAGAATTCAAGATTCTCCAACAAGGCCTGTGGAGTGGGGTAGCATTCACCTGCCGCCGGGCGGGCGAAAATCAATTCCAGAGGAGGAAGAACGCCGCCGGTGACCATCTCCTCCAGGCGAGCCCCCGTCGACACGGAGGCCTCCCACCCTGCTGTCGCCAGGTCTGTGCTCGCTTCCGGCGATGAAGAAGAGGACATCCTGACGAAGCGAGGTCTCTGGGGAGAAGTGCTGGGCGTGAAACCGGAAACCCTAAGCTACCAAGGTCGCCCGAGAAGTTTGGGAGATTTCGCGACTGTGGGGATAAAGGGGCAAAGATGTCTTTCCCTCAACAAGAGTTCCCTCGCTTATAGGAAGCGAGCCTGAGCTTTCGCCTTACGGCGGGAAAAAAGCAAGAGCTCCTGTACTTAATTCTGAGCCAGATCTAGGGCATGCCCCATGTTGGGCCGTTCGCTGTGTCGCGCAAGCCGCGACCAGGTGTCAAGTCTGGCTCGAGGTTTGGGATAGGGTGCGCCCCATGATGGGCCTGAACGCTGGTCGCCACGGAAGATTGGGACCAGGCACTCTCCGAACATCCTCTAGCGATACACCCCATGATTTGGGGTCAAAAGCTGGTCACCGCCGCATGGTGTGATTGGGTACCGCGGGAGGATTTAACCAAAAAGGCCACGAGCCAACCAACTATGGTACACCCCATGAGGGTCAATTGAGCTCTACGAGCCAACTGCCGCACACCGTAAACGGGCGCGGGTACCACTCGGCCACGAGCCAACCAATTGTGGTACGCCCCATGAGGGTCAATTGAGCTCCACGAGCCAGTTGCCGCACACCGTAAACGGGCGCGGGTACCACTCGGCCACGAGCCAACTAATTGCGGTACGCCCCACGAGGGTCAATTGAGCTCTACGAGCCAGTTGCCGCACACCGTAAATGGGCGCGGGTACCACTCGGCCACGAGCCAACTAAATGCGGTACGCCCCACGAGGGTCAATTGAGCTCTGCGAGCCGGTTGCCGCACACCGTAAACGGGTGCGGGTACCACTCGGCCATGAGCCGACCAACCAGGGTGACCTATCCCTCTGTGCCCTGCAGAGATCGATGACGAGCGTAAGCGCTACTCGGACATCGAGTTGGGGAAAACATTGGTAATAATCCCGGCAATTAATAAGTCCTTTACGATCTTTTTTCCCATAAAATCTTTCTGACAGGACAAGAGGGGGAAATCCGATCTTAAAGCACTTGGGGGCTGCTGTGGGATGTCCGAGACGAGGGTCCCGCAAGAGAAGTCAATGCCCAACTGGGCCGAGGACGGAGCAGTAGGCCCAGTGTTTGAAAACACTACGAAGAGCCCATAGCCATGGCCCGACTTCTTCCCCAAGGCAGCTGGTTGTCTCCTCGACGAAGCTTCACGCCACGTCAGGACAACCCCGCCAAAAGTAAAGCCTGTGACCTGGTGCCTGCAGAGCCTGTTGCCACCAGAACCTGACGGATCGGCAGGCGTGGGTCGGGAAAGGAACAACCAAATCCTATGGATGCAGATGAGCTCGGCAGGTAGAGACAAACAACATACTCATGAGTCCACCTGACCCAGCGCCAGGTGGCACCCTCTTGTAACGCACCCTTCTCCCAGTATATAAGGGGGGAGGGAACAACCCCAGAAGGAGAGGAGAAAACAGAAGAAAAAAAAGGGACCACGTCCATATATCCAAGAACACAGGACTAGGGTATTATCTCCTTCGCGAGAGCCCGAACCTGTCTAAAAAGATCGCCCTCGCATCCTGTGTTACCATCTTGCTCTGATCCCGCACGAATCCCCTAGAATCACAAATCTTATTGCCGGCGAAACCGATCGTCGACAGGTAGTGTTACCCTAATTTGTATTGACACCAATTGGTTTACCTCGTAGCCGTGGCCACAACATTAGTGAGCGCGGGCGGCCGTATTTCTGCGCGTAGACTGCATCATCTTCGCCGGAAGGTTGCAGTCGCATTTCGGCTGGGGCAACTCCGGCAGAACTGGGGCGTCAACGCTACTCGCATCCGGGTATTGGGGGGGTTAATTTTCGCTTGCTGAAGAGGCGACTGTAGAACGACATCATGGCCTAATGTGTGGAAAGTCGGCTAAAGTTTATTGCTGTTTTGGCAGTGTGATGCACATATCCCTCCCTCGGTCGGTTTTTATAGTGCTGGTGAGGGGCCAGCCAAAGGAGAGAGTGGCGGACTTAAGAGAAGTTCAAATCCACGAGCATCGGATTCTTCTGCAAGTTTGCATGTGATGGGACATGAGCCTATCTTTGGCCACAGCTTTAGACAAGGAATCTCTCCCATAGTCGGCTAGAAGGCTAGGTCATGCAGCTTAAGACAGCTTTAGATAGTGAGTGGTCATATCGAGCGTTTCAGCTTGATAGCGGTTGACAGATTTAGACAGCTTTGTTTCAGCGCGCCAGCCGTGCAGCTTTATTTGAGTTTGACACATCGTGCAGCTTTGAATGACACTGACATGGAATACAATGTAGCAATGTATAAGTTAGAACATAACATTACAACGCAGAAAAAACAACGTAGAAATACAGTGCTGAATCGACACCCTCCAACGCCTATCCTCCCTTGTTTGGTGTTTAGTTCTGATTATTGGCCTTGCCTGTGTATTGTAGTACTTGGTTGCTCCCTCGATGTATTCAGGAGGTCTACCCACTGAATATATTGGCATCCATCTCCAAATCATATTGAAGGTAGAAAATACAGCGTTGAAATGTATAAGTTACAACATAACATTACAATGCAGAAAAAACAACGTTGGAATACAAACCCTTATCAACGTACATGACGGGTAGATCACTGGCAGCGTTTGCAGTGCGATGTGGATGGCCCTTATATAGGCCGACCGGTCCATATTGGCAAAGCTGCATGGCCAGTCCCGCTTTGCCAAAACTGCATGGCCTGTCTCGCTTTGCTTTGCCAAAGCTTCACGAGCTGTCACGCTTTAGCAAAGCTGCTCGACCTGTCACGCATTGGCAAAGCAGAAGGACCTGTTACAACCAGTCACGCTTTGGCGTATCCGGTGTTGTGTTGTCACGTCGTTGTTGTTTGTTTTCTAATAATGCAATAGAAGGGGGTAATAACACTCGTTGTGATTACGAAGATGCCATAAAACATTAGCTTAAAAGTACAGTTTGGGATATATATATTATGCTCTAGAACTTGTACTCTACAACTTTCAATCTAGGCTGGCTTTCATGGTTCAACAGGAAAGAAATGGAATTAAGCAAGAAAGCCTACCACGCAAGGTTGAACGGCCTCTTGTGAAAGTGCTTCAACATCGAGGTGGTGGTGATACGAAGTCATCGTCATCATCGTCATCGTTATTTCTATGGTTAGGAGCTAGCCCTGTGGTTGAACGTCCTCTTGCATTGTGGCTTGAACGGGTCGTGGTTGAACATCGAGGTGGTGGTGACACGAAATCATCGTCATCATCAGCATCATTATTTGTGTGGTTAGGAGCTAGCTCTCTATTGGTTGAATGTCCTCCTGCATTGTTGTTTGAACGGGACATGGTTGACCGTCGAGGTGGTGGTGACACGAAATTATCGTCATCGTCATCGTTGTCGTCATTTGTATGGTTAGGAGGTAGCCCTCTGGTTGAACATCCTCTTGCATTGTGGCTTGAACGAGACGTGATTGAACGTCGAGGTTGTGGTGACATGAAATCATCATCATCGTCGTCGTCGTCATTTCTAAAGTTACGAGCAAGACCTCCTTCGGTTGTGGTTGAACCTCGTCTTGAACTTTCTGCTGCAACTGTACTGCGTGCACCTCTACCCATCCCTAAAGTAGAAGGGGGTCAGTTAGTTCGCACACCCTGAAATACCAGCCATGGTGTTGTGTGAGTGGGAGCTGTGTTTGTGTGACTACGGTTTATCCATATATAGGCTCGAAGCGGTGGTGTATGGACTAAGTGTTGGCATGTATGGAAGCAGCATGAAACAGACCTGTCACCCCTTTGGCAAAGCTGCACAGCCCTCCATGTCACACTTTTCATTCTAGAGAATTGTGAGCTCCTTTTCCAGCTTTTTCAGCCTTGTATCATATCAGTGTTGTCAGTGTGTTGTCAGCATCACACTGTTTTCGAGTGAAATGACAACACGTTGTAGCCCGTGCATCTTTCATAAAGGGTGACATGCCATACAACTTTGGCAAAGGGACATGTTCTACAGATGTGTGGACACCCGAAAGCCCCGAATTGTTACAAAAAATTACATGGAAGCATGATATTTTAGGGGGCTTTGCGCTAGTACAATTTAGGTGGAAATACAAGGTCCATATTGAAAAGAGCAAAACTGCTCCATCTACATTACAATAACTGCAACAGGTACATCATGGGTACTTTAGTAATACATAAAATTTTAACTACTCTTGACACCAGCGATACAACTTTAGAACTTACCCGAATCATCACTATCAACATCAATACCCTCATCTTCGAAAAACTGCCAACGGTCACGTTTGCCCTCATCATCGGTCTGGTAGTCATATGGAAGAATCAAATCAGGGTGTTCAGCTTGGAGGTTATCTTCTAGGGCCTGTCGAAGGAAGCGATCATCAGCTTCAGAGTCATTTTCTTGTTCAAGCTGTACTCTGTCTGTTTGCGGTAATTCACTTAATGTTAGCCTGTTAAGTTCCTACCCGAGGTTCACCCTATGCTCTACTCCGGGCAGCGTCCTGTCAGGTACTGTAGTACCAGGATGCTCCCTTGATGTATTAAGGCGTCTACCCACTGGAAATATTGGCATCCGATAGACTACAGAGAAACAGTATGAACATGCTTATATAAAACTTCAGCAGGAGAATAATCATCAAAACCTGAAAAAATGAAAAGACATTTGACTTACAGAGAAATTAGGGTATTTATAAAACACTCGTCCGTTATTTTCCGCGGTGTTGGAGTAGAGCACAAGAGCTTCCACATGGCAGTTAGGGCAATTTACCCGTCTTGCATTGGGAACTGATGAACTTGGCGCATGAGACATGGCTTTCACAGAAGCGACGATCGCTGAAGTGGGAAGACGATATAAAATGCTAAACGTTTCAGTGAGGATATGTATGCTCAATGTTTTCTCTTCGGGTTGTGGAACCCCTCGCGTTCTCAATTTATAGCGAGAGAAGTGTATGCATCTGCGAGGGGGCGGCACAGGTGCATGCTTTTGCTTTTGGCATTTCGATTAGACTCGATAGGACGGCAATAATGCAGGTAGTGCGTGCTTTTGCTTTCGGTGTTTCGATTAGACTCGATAGGACAATAATGCAGTTGCTGGCGCGAGGGAATCCAAGGGGGGGCCGGGTCGGTGAAAAGCTGCATGACCTTTAACCTCTGTCTAAAGCTGCACGATGTGTCCGCGATCATCAAACCTGCACGACCTGTGACCCTCTGTGAAAAGCTACGCCACCTGTCACCCTCTGTGTTGTCAATTCTTTTTCAGCGTGTTGTACGAAATAGGTCGGCGTGTAGCGAGAAAACATACTTAATATTGTCCACAAAATGCAGAAATATAACATATGAATATAAAAGTAACAACATAACATTACAATGTAGAAATACAATGATCAATCGACGCCCTCCATGTCATCTCCCTCTCCCTGGTCACCTCCCTCTCCCTGCTGACCTCCCTCCCCCTTTGCACGAGGCCTGGTCCGCCTCGCTGGTCGACGTGCAGCAGCAGGTCGACATCTGGGCCCTGAAGGGGTCCCCCGGTCTGGTACGTGGCTGATTCGGGGTCCAAGCAGCGCGTCTGCTATAGGAGTACGGCATGAAGAACTCTGGTCTGTAGGGTGTGTAGGCATGGGGGCGCTCGGCTGCGACCCAAACTGGAGGTCTGGATGCGTCGGACCTGCATAGTCAGTGTCGAAGTCGTCCGCTTGCGTGTAGGGTGTCGAAGTCGTAGCGGGGCCCTCCTGACAGTAACCTGAAAGTAGTGTACAACATGTTGGGGTAAAGCATATATTTCGAAATGTTGGGTTAAAGCATAAATTTCAAAGTGAAGTTTCTTGCAATGTCAGTTTACGAAGCATATTGAACACACTTGGAGTCTGAACCATGATAGGAGGAGGCATCCATGGCGCGCCGGTGGGGTATTGGAATGGGTAGGATGTCATACACAACTATTAGTTACCACAAAATGCAATGCATATTTAGCTGAGCAAGTTAGTAAGGCCCTGTTTGTTTCAGCTGGAGATTATAAAAAGCAGCTTTTAAAATATGGATTGTAAAAGCTGAATTGTTAAAAGCTGGAGGTTGAAAAGCTGATGGATGTTTGGCAACCCAGATTATAGTGTGTTTGGATTGCTATTTCTGATTGGCAAAAGTCTATAGTACCCACGATTATAGGTTGGAAAGTCCGTGTGAACAGTGGGGGGCAATGGCGGGTAATATTCACTGAAGTTGGATGGGTATTATGGTATTTTGCAAAAAAAAAGCTGAGGAAAGCTCCTCCAGAGTGGATTGTGGGATTGCTACAATCTGGCCACCAGATTATTACAATCCAGATTGAAAGTTTCATGTTTGTTGACCTTCCAGCTTTTAAAAACTGCTTTCTACAATCTCCAGCTGAAACAAACAGGGCCTAACTTACGTGGCACGAAGTACGAGGGCTGCTGCCATGATTAGCTTCCTGGCTGCTCCTGTGGCAGCACCGGAGGGAACGACCAGATGGGAGGTCTGAACGGTGGTGTCAGCGATGGTGGTCGTGTACAACTCCGGACCCCCTGCGAGGCCGCACCACCAGCGTCAAAACTATGCCGGCATGAAACGGCCCGCACAATCCTCGTCGTCTTCGTGATGACTCGGTCGACAAACGTTGTGAACTCCTCCTGGGAGATCTCGAAACCCCAGCACAAACGGCCTCTCATGGACCTCGCATCCTGCCCAAGCTCTGTCCCCATGTCGCCCTGAAAGTCATAACTTGCCGTAAGATATATTTATGCTTACATATCATTAAAAATTTGAGTGCACTGTCTAGTGGATGTACCACGAAGTGCATCGCCGATGCAACATGACTGGGATATGTGTCCTCAGCACTAGCCGATAGGATATCCTCCGGCTCAGCAGCGGGCAAAAGGCGTACTCGTGTAAGTGGGGTGTACCATTGCAGGTACTCCTGGTATCCCTGTACGTCGTACACGGCCTTGGCTGCAACCACGTCCTATAGTGCATCAATCCACTTGATGAGACCATGCTCATCATGGACAGAACTAACACTGCATACATATGGTCATCACCAAGTGTTGCTGTAATTATATCAACTGCATATCACCAAAGCTCTTACAAGTTCTTACGTTGCAGCAGGTGTTGTCGGCCGTTGGCATTGTCAAAGGTTCTCCGAAGTTTGTGTAGAGCGATTGCCAAGTGATCGAACGCTTGTACGGTTAGAGAGTGGAGCTTGGACAGGCTTAATTTAGTAGCAAGGAGAATCAATCAATTAATCTCAAAAATTACATAGAATTGAATTATAGTTCATAATTAGCACTTAGCCTAAGATGCTGATCAACCAAGGATGGATAAAAGGCTAAGGCTGATACACAGGAAACACACGCGCAAACTTGTTGGAACTTGATGCAATCAAAGGAACGAGCTAAAAAAATATAAGTGAGGCATCAAAAAGCTCGTATTGCATAAGTTATGGAGAGACGCTAGCTAATTGCTCAAACAAAGAACACGGGCAATAGATTGCTCAAAATCACAAACTAGCACAATATGAAAAATGCATAAATGCTAGGATGTAATCTCAATCGAATTCCACTTTTTTTTGCGCTCTTTGCTTTTGCCCGCACTTTTTTTTTGATGTGCAGTCGTTTTCTTTCCTTTTTTGTGTGGCCAAACAAATATGAGAGTAGCACAATATATATGACTAGGTACAATACACGTGCAATCCAAATTATGCAATAGAATGTATCATGAGCAGCCCTAGAGCAATATCAAATAGCTAGTCTCGATTAGGTTCAAAGTGTTCACAAAGGATGAATTTGTTCCCAAAGGTAGGTGTACTGATCGGAAATGGATGGTTTTTTTATGAAACATATAGATCTCTTCCAGAATTGGTTGTATGTGCTTGTAGAGTTGAAAATATGCTTGCTGAATCCTTAAAAGAATCATTAGCTTCATTTGAGGCGCCCATTGTTGCACCTTCTTTTGTACCTAACATTTTGCAGAAAAGTGAGCACCATCGAGAGAATGATGTAGAAGAGCATATGGAGAAAGAAATGATCAGTACTACCCCATGTGTAAGTGAAGAGATAATAGTTGAAGAAACGTCTACAACAGCTGATGAGAACTTACAAGGTAATGTAACAGGTGTGGACATTACACATGAAGAAAATAATTTTGAAGAGCTAAAACTATCCACAAATCATGATATCGTAGAGCAACTATTAGTGGAACAAATTGCTGATTTTGCTTTGTTAAAAGATGATTTGGTTGTATTTCTTGTGATAAAGAAGAGTTGTGTGATAATACTTCACTTATATCCAGGACACAACTAGCGAATGGACATGTCACTTTTGTTAACACATTAGACACTTATGCTGAAAATAAACATGTCATTCACATCAGAAGCGAAAATGATGAGTTGAAATTGATGTCTCCTTTATATACATTAGGCTACATAGAATTTGATGTTCCGTGTGATCTGAATTATTTACAGGAAAGACTTTTTCTACATTCTGATTTGTCATGGTTATCGCGAAATACTTTTTATGTTATTGGCAAAAATAGTGAGAAAGGAGAATATAAAGCACATCGAGTTTATATTTATTCAGATTTTAAACCTCCGTTTGCAATGCAACAATGTCATCAATTTAATAATTGCCATATCACTAATCATGTCATACCAAGTACATTTGGTTCCATTCACAAGTCACATGATAGTTTTCAAGAAAGGGAGGATATGGTTGATAGAAATTCTCGATCCATTAATTTGATTGCAAATGTGCATATTGCTTTGTTTCCTGTCATTACTAACATTTTGCAGGACAATATGATGGAGTCGAGGATGACTCCACTTCAAGAAAGGGAGGATGATGAGACCATGCTCATCATGGACAGAACTAACACTGCATACATACGGTCATCACCAAGTGTTGCTGCAATTCTATCAACTGCATGGTTTCATCGACCCCCACCTTGATCAGGACCATTAAGTTGGCGACACTTCACGGCATCCTCTACTTCGTATACATATACTACGATGGCTCCATCTGCATGGCTTTATCGACCCCCACCTTGGCCATCCTTCTACATCTTCGTCGGTTCAAGGACGATTGACTCGAGCTCGAGCCCGTCAACTCAATTATCAGATCTAAAGCCATACTTGGGAGAAGATGATGAACTTGAGTCGAGGACGACTCAAATGCAAGAAGGGGAGGATGATGAGGACATCACTACCATGGATACGGACATGCCTACAAACCCAATTGAAACCAACAATGTAATACAAGGGCCAATTACTCGAGCTCGCGCACGTCAATTAAATTACCAGGTGAATGCGTTCCTCGGGTTGCATACAAATAATTTAATGAATGGAATGTTATTTAATCCTTGTGTTGATTTTATTGTCCTTAGGAACCAAGGAGAAGGACTCCCAAACATCGAGCATGAAGCCAATTCTTCCGGTGCACAAGTTCAACTCGGATTCGGCCTCCGAGACAGCACCAACTTAAAATGACCATAACTTTTGATCCACAAGGGTGTTTGGGGTCTATGTGTACTGGTTTGAAAGGTTTCGTCGTCCTTTTTCCAACAGATTTGGCATCATGTCCAAATTCATTACAAGTCAACAGGAATCTGCAAAACTATTTCAGTCATCTTTCCAAATCCGAGTCAAACTAGGAATAGGAGTCCTACTCGGCCATGGATTTGGTTTGGACGCCCCTAGCATGGTTTTGGCCTCCTATTTCTCCTATATATAGCTAGGGAGTCTCCCAAAATAACTTGGGTTTTGGTTATTTGATAGTTTAGCCTTTTGCTACTATTTTGAGTCTTTTAGACGTGCTCAACGGCCGCCTAACAAGCTCCTTGTATCAGAACCCCAACTTTTTCTATACTTCATCTATATTTGCAATTTTAGATTGCTTTTGCCTTGTTCTTGCTTGTTCTTCGATTGCTTGCAGGAATTGATCTTCGTGATCAGGTTGATTGTGCCCATGGCAAGGTCAATAACCCTCTGGAGTTGGTTTAGCGATTGCTAAGGTGCATCGTCGTTGTACGTTGTAGTCGGATCATCAAAGTCATCTCCACCCAAATCGAAGGTTATCATTCTCATCGAAAGATCGGGACACCCAATGTTGCATCAGTTGGTATCAGAGCTAGGTCCCAACACAAGAGGGTGAGAATGATAGTACCACCTTGCTTGTGGAGGGGAGAGAATACCACCTTAAAAGGGAGAGCAACCCTCCCCCCATCAGGCTAGTCTTTTGGGAGCCACATGGGACTCTTATGGCCTGGTTATGGTAGCCAAGTTGTGTATTTCCCTCGTTGGGCCAAGGCCCACCCCCTGGGCCAGTTGGGCAGTTCGCTCACCGGGCGGGGCACGTGCACCATACGACTGGGCTGCGAAGGGCACGGTGCGCACCCGTTAGCATGTGTGGTCAATTGCATTCAAAATGTAAGGAGAAGGAAAGTTACGTACATGTGTGCCTCTGCGGGGACCGGCACGCCACATGGAACAGGGACCTCCTGCCTGACTCCGAACTGCCTCATTACCCGGTGAGGTGAGTAATCCTCAACGTATACGTCAAACACGAGCTTCCGTCGTGTGACCGAATACGGAAGATCTCGCGCGCAAAGGATGGACAAGGCATGCGGTGCGTGCTGCCTCACCTCCTGTAAGGTGCAAGGCTCCCACCAGACACGCTCGACCCGCAAAAGGTCGAACGCCTCCGTGAAGTGTGCGTACACACTCCGTACCTGCAGACCAGCCCACTGTGGCTACAAAAGGTACCGAGATAAATTTAGTACAAAAAGGCAGGAATGTGAGTTTGCATAGTATAAAAACATTTACGTACCCGTCTGCGGCTCGAAAGGGAGCCCATCGTAGGGCGGTCCACCACCGTGTCATCGTAGAACTCCGGTCCGTACACTCGGTCATCAACCCATGGTTGTCCGATCTGGAAGCGCTCGAATGACCAGAGCATGAGCAGGAGTGGGAACCCGGTCAGGATCGAACCGAGGCATGTCCGGAGGCACGCGTTGCACAGACCCCAGTAGGTGGCACAAAGTACAACTGACCCCCAGCTATACTGAGGTACCTCATCGGGGGCAGCGTCAGCAATGGCCCGTGCGATCGGGACAAGCCTAGCGTCAACGCTGTCTCCATGGGTGCTGGTGAACATCACCCACCCGAACAACCACAAAAGGTAAGCCTTCAGGTGCCGACTCACTTGGTTCTCGTCAACGTCCGCAACCATCCTAGTAACCTGCAAGAAGAAAAGTTTGTTGGCTACACCGATAAAATAATTCGTACCAATTTTGAACCATGACAATACATTATACATACCTCGAATTGGCGAAGCCATGTGAGAGTAGGATCGTGCCTCTGTCGCGGGTGTAGCGGGGCGTACTGCAGCTGTCCTCCATGTGCAGGGGGAAGGACCGCTACGAACCTAGCAAAAAGGTCATCACGCCAGTCGTCATTCACCTCAGCTGGTACAACCGCCTGGCCAGCGATCGGGAGACCGGTCAGCATTGAAACATCCTGCAGAGTTGGCACCATCTCTCCGTAGGGAAAATGGAAGGTATGCGTCTCCGGCCGCCTGCGGTCCACGAGGGCAGTAAGGAGGGATCGGTCGAAGGGAAAGCGTCGGGATCTCTCCACAACGATGACCTCACCATCCAGACCATCGACGATGTCCTCTTGTGTGGCCTCCGCCATCCGTGCAAGGGGAAGTAATCCCGCTGCCTCCAACCTGCAACAATAAATTACAAGTTATAGCACAACGTGTTACAACCTATTAAGTACAATAAAATTTGGTACGCTCACATACCTGGGTAACCAACGGATGTCAATACCCCAAGCACGTATTGGAGTCCGTGTGGACAAGACACCAGGATCTGTGCCCGCTCTACAAGTAGCGTGTAACCGTCCACGGTGGCGTGCATCCAAGTGACGATCAAGAAGGCCGTACGGATCGCCACCGTCGCCCACAGCCGTCATACCTGCGCACAACATTCGATAAAATAATTTCTATTCATGACATAAAAGAGACACATTATGTGAAACGAAACAACAGGCAATACCAAACATACACGCAACATAATAGTTTCGATAAAATGAAATCCGATACAAAGGGAACTAAACGATTATTACATACACGCGTTAGGAAAATGTACGATTATTACATTCCATACAAAGAGAACGAAATCCCGAACATGGCAACACACCTTACAGGAATGTATGTCAAGAGCCTCCACCAGAAACGTTCTTCCTACGACATTTGTTCTTCCTGTGGCTGTATTCTCCACATAGAACACACCTCCGGACATGGCCTCCCACCTCGGACTCGTCCATGTCGTTGCGGATGCGGCGCGTTTGGCGACGACCTTTCCCACCCTTGACTCTACTAATGTCAGGACCCATCTTCTTGTGGCATGATCAATTTCAGTGAAGTTTCCGGCGACACGAAACCCATGTAGCTCATCGGACCACGTTTCAACGACAGTCTGTGACATGTAGTATGGAGAAACAAACTGTGAACTGTTCATCTGAATCTGCTCGCAGGCTGCCAAGACTTGCGAACAAGGTTTATGAAGAAGGTACAGCTTTCGGCAAGTGCAGGTGCACATGTCGTCCATACCATACCCCAAGCTCACTTCATGGGTGATTCTTTCACTTGCCATTCCCAGCCCCTCCATATTCCTTAGTGTCACCTTAAATCGTAGCTCTGTAGTACCCATGACGACAACCGAGTGTAGGAGGGCCTTCTCAACCTTCTTCGCCATCCAAGCCGTAATGACGTTGCAGTAGGGACTCTGAATGGTACCTGCATGCAACACTACCGCAGCGTGCCATTCCCAAAAATACCTCACCGTACCGTACAGTACACCTTCGACGATAGCAACAAGGGGCATGCCACGAAGACCCCTTATTACCCAGTTGTATACCTCGGCCAGGTTGGTTGTCATCACCCCGTACCTTGCCCCATTTGTGTCGTGCAAAAGTGCCCACTTCTCAACTGGTTCTGACTCGATCCAGTGCGAGAAACACTTGATGTTTCTTGAAAGCCTCCTTCTGATGTTTGGTGGGTCAATGTCCGGTAAGGGCTGCAAACGCTGCGATGCCTCCGAAGTACTGCCTCTGGCTTGTCGCTCTCCATCACGTATCTACTTGGTAGTGAGCTCATCATGCTTCTCCCAGATGGCATCAAACTTCCTCTGCTGATTTTGCTTGCACAACCTCTTAAATAGGTTCATGAGCTTCTTACTTTTGAAATATTTGAATAAGTTAGCCGCCATGTGCCGCATGCACCACCGGTTCTGCAAATTCGGCCACGGAAAGGGCTCTTCCACATCTTCCTGCATCTTCTTTATCGCTTTCATCAACCCAGCATGGCGGTCATGTATTATGCACACGTTTGGCCTATCCTTCACAACACCGATCTTCAGTTTCCTGAAGAACCACAGCCAACTCTCGTAATTTTCAATTCCACAAAAGCAAAGGCTATCGAAATTATTTGGTTATTCCCATCCACACCGATAGCCGTCAGAATTTGGCCCTTGTACTTGCCAGTGAGGAAAGTCCCGTCCACGCACATGATCGGCCGGCAATGCCTGAAAGCCTCCACACATGCTCCAAGTGCGATGAAAGCACGCTCCATAACCAGGAAGCTGGGGGGTTCTGAGACTCTCTATCATGTAAAACAGTATATGTCTCGGGGTTTCTTTCCTTCAAGACATCCAGAAGTCGAGGAAGATTGTCATAGGATGCCTCAAAGGTCCCAAAACGCTTCTCCAAAGCTTTCTGCTTCGCCCTCCACGCTTTGGCATAACTGATTTGGTATTTATATCTGTTCTTCATGGCAAGTACTATGTGTTGTGCCTCGATGTCAATCTTCTCAACAATCTCTCCATACATGACGTTCGCGATGAAAGAGGATGTGAGGTTACGATGTCTTGACGTTACGTTGCTCAGAACACAACTATGCTGCACCACCTTCGTGACAACCTAGTTCAACTCATACTTGGGCCTGTTGGCATGAACACGCCAACCACAGTCGGCATTTTTACACTTCACCGTGTAACAATCTTTACTAGATTTCACAACTCTCATCGGCTGCTGCAAGCTCATCGCCCACACCCTTATAGCATCCTGCAAAGCGGACTTCTCTGTGTACATTGCATGCACGCGAACCTCACTTGGTCGGTACTCACACGTCGAGTCATGGCCTCATGGGCATCGTCGACTGCTAGGTCTTCCGCTTCGCCCCTATTCCAAGCAGCGGGCACCTGTACGGACATATTTCCATCCTTGTCCGAGGAAGATTCATCGTGTTCGTCCATAACAAGCGCCACTTCTTCCTCCGCCGCTCGCTGATCGTCTTGCTCTAACACATCAACTAACCCTTCCAACTCCTCCCCTTCATCTGCTTGTCCCGTCGGTGCAGCACATGACCGAAGATTCTCATGAACTTCTGCCACACTTTCTGCCTACACCGCGATAGGGGTTTTGTTACTTGGCAAGTCTGTTTTGACAGTCGCCTGCACATAGAGGACAAAACCCCAACCACGCCGTCTTGATGAATTGACGTAGTTCCTCCAGGACTGAGTCCGCTCCAACGGTCTAAGCACCCATACCGAGTCCTGTGTACCTCTCGGCCATAAGCATTTAATGTACACATCATGTACCATATGATTCAATGAAAGACTGTGACAAAGCCACCCGCACAGATCTTCAAAACTCATGTCATCTGGATTCTTATGGTACATAACACACTTCTGAAAACCACTCAGATCAACCCCATATGGCCCCTCCTGAACTTCTCCTTCACCGTAAAACACTTTGAATGCATCCATAACAGACATACCTATTGGATATTAAAAATATTTTATAATATTTGACATACGAAATAATGGCAACTGTAATATAATTACGTACATCCGAGAAATTATGCATACATCTAGTTTTTCCTAACAGAACTTGCCACCTTGTTTATTCCTCACAACCAAGAGCTAACTATTTTTTGGGGGGAAATAAAAACTAACATACCTGCATTAATACATTCTGCATGAAAGAAAATAATTTAAACTGTTTCCTACCACTAGTTCTATAGTGTCCAATTAACACAAACATACTTATTCTACATCATTTCGATATCACATGATCAAGTTATGCCAGTTTTATTATTTAACGCATTGAAATCAAACCTAATTAGGAAATGATGTCACATGATCCAGTTATGACATAAAGATTGTAAAGAATACTATCTCATTCTTTTTTAATTTCAATTGCACTTTGAATTTGAATTTGAATTCTATTTTAAACCAGAGATCAATGTTCCATTTTTTTCCATGAATTTAGAAACTTGTTTAATTCAATTTCGACTTATGGATCAAAAGTTATGACCATTTTAATATATTGGATTTAAAAAAGTGAGGACAAAATTGAAAATACGTTTTACTTCATACCCTAACAATTTTTCGGTGTGTACTGCAAGATTTAGTTCATACCCTAAAAATATTTGCATAATAACTTTCAAATAGCACACTACATTTTAGTTGTTACCCTAACAATTTTTGGGTGTATGCTACATTTTTTCCTGTCCTTTTCTACTATTTCTATATATATCATCTTCCCTTTCAGTGTAAACCTACTTTTTTTAGTCTCATAAATAATTACTTACTACTATGTTTATTTTGTGCAATCAACAACATATTTTTTGTTTTTTTGCTCTAATATATTAATATAGCAACTCAAATATTTCTAGGCCAATATTATATTATTACCAATATTACTTTCACATATACAATATTATCCATACCTAATTTCAAAAATTATGCGTAAAACCAAATTATTGTAGTACTACATTTTTTAAAATTACTCTAAAAGTTTTTAAGACTACCCATAATTTTTCTACGTATATATTAATTATGCTAACTAAAATTTTTTATAAAAATTACTAACCGACGAACGAAGAACAAATGAAGAACGAACGACGAACAATGACGAACGAGCGACGAACAATCACGAAAATATAATCTTCTTCTCCTCCTACTTTTCTTCTCTTCTTCCTCTTTCTTTTCTTTTCTTCTTCCTTTTCTTTTCTTTTTCCTTTTCTTCTTCATTCTTTTCTTTCCTTTTCTTCTTCTTTCTTTTCTTTTTGTGACACTACGGAAGGTCAAAACTTTATAAAATGTGAAAATGGAAGTTAAAACTTTACGTTATGCCGTTTATAGCGTGTTTTTGGGCCGTTTTCGGGTGTTTGGGCCTCTCCGGGGGACTTTGGGCCTTGGGGGTTGAGTTGGGCCTCCGGTGGAAGGGTTTGGGCCCAAGGGGGGGCTTTTGGGCAGCCAAATCTGGCCCCCACCCCTTGGTGCGCCCCCACTCCCTTTCCCAACCCTAGCCGCCACCCCCTAGCCCCCCCACGCGCCTCCACCCTTCCCCTTCCTCTCCATCTTCCCCCATGGCGCCACCACCTCTCCCCTCCCCTCTCCACCACCCTTGCTGCCCTAGGGAAGACTCTCCACCTCACCACCCCGCAGATCCGTCCATTGGAGCGCTCCGCGACGAGGAGATCCGGTGGATTTGGAGCGAGGAAGGAGATCGCGCGAACCGGGAGGAGATCACACTTCTACACGTAGCTTCATTCATTTGTTCCCACAAGTCATTCAATTGGGTCTTGATAATAAACTAAGTGTGATGCTTATTGATATATGGTTTAGTTTGGCATTATGAGAGTCTTATTGTTCGTTTGGTTCATGGAGACATTGCATGCTTGGAACTAGACTTTTATTGCTGTCATGCCTTTAGTTATTGCTATTCTTAGATGCCTCTTATATTGCCATATATTGCTATGCTATTGTTGTTCCTTCAATTCATGTCAAAACAAAGGAGATGCTGCCGAAATTTCGGTTTTTAGCATTCGTGCCTTTGCTGTAATTTACTTGTATTTGTGGTATTTAGAGGTTGCTTAGTCTGTTTGGTAGCATTCGGGCATATTAAATGCCAGGGTGTTACAGTTGGTATCAGAGCGAGCTGTAGGTTCCTGGAATGTGTATTTTTAGTGTCATGCTATAGGGTACAACTAAAATGTGTTGTGGAATAACTTAGAAACATGGCTTAAGTTTTAACTAAAATTTTGTCATAGGATAGCAATATTAAAACTTGTAAAAGTGGTATAACTAATCTAAAATTTGACACACATAGATGCACAGTAGGAAAAGGGTATGGGTATCGTTGCTTGCGCTTAAATGTTGTATTTAAGCTTTGATATTGAATGCTAAAGTTGGTAATGTATGTTGCCATGTTATTGAGAGATTTGATTGTATTGTTCTTGGTATTGTGATAAAGTGGGGTTGTGGTGCCGAAGGGTTTCGGTCACCTTTTTGTTTATAGTAAGGTTGTGGTTTGACGGTATGGCCGATTAAAGCCATCACCGAAGAACTATTAACCCTTGTGGGGAAAGAGTGCTTACCTTTTACATCATGATTTGGGTAGTTGATTGGAGTCAAAAAGAAGAGTTAGTGGTGGATTCCTTCAGATGTTCTTTACCGTCCCGACGGTCGGTTTGGTTGGTTTTCTTGGTTTTAGTTGATTGAAACCAAAAGGAAAGTGTTTGGGTATTGGATTCT
Organism: Rhipidocladum racemiflorum; assembly: GCA_036346355.1. Taxonomy (NCBI): domain Eukaryota; kingdom Viridiplantae; phylum Streptophyta; class Magnoliopsida; order Poales; family Poaceae; genus Rhipidocladum; species Rhipidocladum racemiflorum. Next base: position 64,230,734 of record CM070570.1, read on the forward strand.
CGTGGATTGTTCTTTTGGTGGTTTGTGGTTTTGTCTTCTTTGGGTGAAGACAAAGAATAAAAGTTTTGTGTTGCGCGTCGTTGGTCGTAATCTTTGCTTTGACACCCAGTTTTGTTGGTTATTATGGACTGTTTTGGGGAGGAAACTTATGTGGTTGTTGTCCTCCCTATCTGAGAAAAGTGTTGGAGTTTCCCCTTGTGCAGACCTTAAGTTGGGTGAAGCTAAGTTTGAATCTTTATCGGAAAAGATTTAGTTGAACATTTGGTTTTCCCTAGTGCATCCTTCTTCCTTCTTGGAAGTATAGATCTTGAGATTTCTTTAAGAGTTTTGGCTATCAGAGTTGATCTCTCCTGCATTTCTGTTAGAGTTTTGTTTTCTTCCTTGCCTGGAAAAGAGAAGTTGTTTATCAGTGTTCGTTCATGTTCTTGAGCTGTAGTTATCTTTAAAGTTGGGTTGCATCCTGTTCGTCAAGAGTAGGTGACCTATGAAGGTGTTTAGAAAAGTTTATGTCCGTGTTATGTATTATATAGCAATGTGGTTTATGAAAATGATGTACTCCTAAGTTAATTGGTGAGTTGAATTAGATAAACGTAAATTTTTATCTTTAGCTTAAGATTAAATGAACTTCTAGTGTTGTAGATTACTCTATAGCAAGAATGATTAAAGGTGTTAATGTACATGCTTAGAATCTGTTGCTTTGCTTTAAAAGTGCTTATGACCCCCGATTATGTTTAAAGTTTTAAACCCTGATGCATAGTTAGAATATTAAGATGATGTAGACTGCTGTTATTGTTAAAGAAACTTTGCTGGTTGTTTAAAGATGTTCTAATCTAACGGGTTAATAGAGAAATTTAATCGTGTTGGCTAGTGGCTTTAACTTGGAAGTTAATTAGAGGTTCTATTCATGTTGTTGCAAAATATTAGCATGGTTGGTAGTACGTAGCCGTGTTCCTAAAATGCTAGTATCGAGGCCAATTGGAAAGTTATAGGTTTTGTTGTTTGATGATATTGTAAGAGCTTCGTGAAGGTCTAACTTATTAAATCTAATTTAATAGTTGGAGTATGTTGTGTAGTGACAATTTAATAGTCCGCTCCCCGTCGCACCATGCTGGTGCGAGCCAGCCCCGCACCTACCACGCTAGCCCGAATCCGGTTCGCGACCACGCCGCCACGCCAGACACGTGTCGATCGCCACGCCGGGCGCGAATTTCAATCGCTCTGACTTGGCGCGACGCGAGGTTATTTTTGCAAAAAAAATAAAGTTAGGTATATTGTTGAAATACTTGAATAAAAAATGATTATTTATAAAAGAAATTCTTGATGATGCAGGGTCCGTGGTCACATGTGGAGGCGCGGTGCATTTGGCAAGTTCTTCCTTGCTAGATTTATATTGACTAAAGCTTAGCTCGTAGAGTTTTGTGTTGATAACATATTATAAAATAATATCGTTCGTTTTTTATGAACTACGATATATCAATAGAATAAAAACATAAACAAAGAGTACACACGATATAGATCAAATTGTTCTCGCTTTATTATATTGATTCTCTTTTATAGAAGATGCCAAATATACAGCACAAGTCAACAAGAGATAGATACCTACATTAAATTCTGTTTTTTGACCTGTTTTTTTGGAAAAACACCCAAAAATCCAAAAACAACATTTTCCATGCCCTTTTTTTCCAAAATAAAAGCAAAGAAATCATTTTACAGCCAAAAAAATTTACATAAAGACCCTTTTTGAGGAAATACCCTTGAAAAATTAAAAAATACATCCCGTTCCACTTTTCCCAAAAATATCCCTTGAAAATTCTTGAAATTACAACCAAATGCGTTGTTAGGCAGGATTTTGTTTTTTTGACAAAAAGCCCATAAAAATCCCAAAAAAGTTTTTCCCACCTGAGTTTTTTTTCCAAAAAGCAAAAAAAATTGTTTTATCACCCGATTATATTAAAATCCAATTTTTGGAGAAAAACAATCAGAAATTTTTGAAATTACATTAAACTCTATTTTTTGAAAAAGCTAAAAAAAAAATGTCCCTGCCCTTTTTTTTCAAGAATACCTCTCGAAAATCTTCACTTTTATAAGACTTATTTTACAAATAATCTTATTCACAAATATAAACCTTGCATATGAATTTTCTTTTTTTAATTAATGTGTGAATTTATAGCTTTTACATCTTAGATTAACGTGAGGGGGCTTTTAGAGCACCTCTAATCAGTCTACAGAGATATTGATAGTGATGTAAGCCATGACTTAGATCAACCTAACAAGAGAATAGCAATTTACCGTCACACACGAGTGACCAAGCAAGAGTTGCCCGGTTGTGCGGCATCCTGGTTGCCGGGCATGTGCGACGTGAGGGACTGTGAGTCTGGGAGCTTCCAGAGCAGACAGCGAGAGCGTGGGCGTTCATGTTGCGCGCTCCACCGTTGGGTCCTAGGGAGTAATGTTGCTGGTTTTGAATCCATCTAACGCAGAGCATCGATTAATTGTAGATTTTTTTTTTAAATAATACTTTTTTTAAACTGAATTGCGTTTTTAATATACGGAATAAAAAATTTGCAAAAATAATATGTCGTCGCCAAACGGTACGGCGAATACCCTATTTTCGCCGAAACCGTGCGGCGAACACCCTATTTTCGCCATACCGTTCGGCGAAAATAGGTTAATTGCGCTATTAAACTGCCGCACGGGAATCAAGGTTATTTTCGCCACACGGTGTGACGAACACCAGGTTTTCGCCAAACGGTGTGGCGAAAATACAGTATTCGCCAAACCGTACGGCGAAAATAGGTTGTCGCCGCACGGTGTGGCGAAAATAGCTCGGTAAATTGCCCACGCCAGATCGATCTCGATCGATCGATTCGTTCAGCCACCGTAGCAGAGAAGAAAAGGGAGGGGAGGGCGAGCCGCCGGCCGGAGAGAGGGAGAGAGAGAGAGGGGGAAGGAGAGAGGGAGAGAGAGGAAGAGGAGAAGAAGAGGAGGAGAAGAAGAAAAAGAAGAGGAGAAGAAGAAGAGGAGGATGAGAAGAAGAAGAAGAAGGAGGTAACATCGCATCGCCATTTCGTTTAATTTCCTGTTTTTTAATTTTGAGTAGCGATATAGAGTAGTACAATCTAGAGTAGCGACTTAGATCAATGCAATCTAGAGTAGCGATATAGATCAATGCAATCTACAGTAGGGATGAAAACGGTACGGAAATGGTCGGTAAATGACTGTTCCGTTTCCGTTTCCACATTTTTTACCGGTAACGGAAACGAAATCGGAAACCCCGGAAACGGATACGGACACGGATAGTGACGGAAACGAAATCGGAACGGAACGGAACGGATACGGAAACGAAAGCGAAAAATTCCACAAGAACATAGTAGAGAATTACAATATACATGACCACAAGAACAATATAGCCCATTCCACCTCTAAGGTGGACACAAGAATAGTGCTATGTTCACTGATATCACTAGAAAATTTTTCTCAAGTTTGTCAGCTAATGGCACATTATTTGTCTCCCATATCAGATCATCATGTCCTCATCCATATAATTATCATTGATATCCTATTGCTCCACCAACTACAAAGGTTTAGCACCCTAAAATTTGTATATTATTGTTCGATGTTCATTTATGATTTTTTGAGATTTATCTTTGATTTTCTGGAGTTTATAAATACTATTTTGCATTTTTTAGATTTATAAAATTAATTTATTTATAAAAAAATTATGCTGAAAATAATTTTTCTAGGTTCAAAATATTCCAAAGTATTTTTGAGAATTTTTTTGGAATTTTTGAACTCTATTTAGTATTTTATATAAAACCATTTGTATTTATGAAATTATTTTAATTCGAAAATAAATATAAACTCTCTTCTCATTTTTGGGCCAAGCCCATTTCCCTTTCCGGCCCGTTTCCGTTTTTAGTTTCCGGTTTCACTTATACGGAATTTCCGTTCCGTTTCCGTTTCCGCCGGAATTGGCTCTCCCGTTTCCGTTTCCGTTTCCGACAAAAAATTTCCGTTTCCGTTTCCGTACCGATATTTTCCGTTTCCGTTTCCGAAAAAGTGCTTCCGTTTCCGTTTTTCTTCGGAACGGTCGGGAACTTTCCGTTCCGTTTTCACCCCTAATCTACAGTAGCGATATAGATCAGTGCAATTTAGAGTAGCGATTCTAGTTCTTTAGTTTAGAGTAGCAGTTTTAGTTATTTAATTTACAGTGGTGATATTAGTTTGCATATTTAAATGTTTTGAAATGTACAGTAATGAAATTTAGTTATTAGCATTGTTGAAGAAATCATTAATCGGTAGCTAATTGGTCGACCTAGGATTAACTGAACAAATCGGTCAATTATTGAAAAAGTGATTAATCCCGTTTTATCGATCGGTCGGCCACGCTCTATCACCGTAAACTTAAAAAATGGAATCTTTAGGTCTTCGATCACGAGCCAATCGGCCGGTTAATTGGGTAACTGGCCGATTTTTTCGAACATTTAGCAAATAGACATATTAGACATGCGCTATAATATTATAAGAATATAGTATCGATAGCGCGGTAGGGAAGGAAAAATTAATTATGTCTATGTCTATGTCATCGCAGTGATGTCGGAACCAGTGAAATTCAGGGTATATTATGGTGATGGTGAAGTAAAAAATGGGCAGAATGGAGTGGATTTAAGTTGTTTTGCGGTCACCATGGCTGAGCACTTGTCCCCCGATACTGTTAGCATTCGTGATATAAAACATTGGTTGACCCAATTTTTTTCCCTGGATCCAAGTGTTTATTCTGTTATCATCCAAATCGTATACACGCGTAGCAAGGGTGACCCAGCTGTGTGGGAGTTGAAGACAGTAGATCGAACATAGTTGTGGCAGAAATGGTTAAAGTGGTGCAAGGGATCTAGCCTCGAATGTGTGATGCTGGTGCAAGCTTGCCCTAGGGAAGAGGTGGGTACTACTGGTATGAGCGAGAGCAGCACATCGGCTACAGCTGAACAAGTTCAGCCAGCGGTGTCGGTTGAGGCAGCAGCGGGGGATGATCACATGGATGTAGCAAGCGCAGAAGGTCGGGCTGATGAAGGGGAGGATATCGATCAACTTATGGATCAATTGGATTGGGTGGACCGCATGGCGACAAAAGAGGAAGCCGAATTGTTGGACCCTGTCGATCCCATCGGCGAAGATGACGAACGGGAGGAAGATGATGAAATGCATGGTAGTACTGGCTCAGCGGAGGTACCCGTTCCCGATGAGTGGAACAGGCAGAACAAAGCTGGTATGGAAGCTTTGTGGGGGCCATGACTCGCAATGTGAGTATGGTACAGGTGCCATTCGGTTGAATCAAATATTCCCGAACAATTCTGAATTGAAGTTGGCAGTGAGCTTGTGGGCACTATCGTTGCAAAGAGAGTTTCGGGTTGTCCTGTCTAGCCCAGATAAGTACACAGTGAAGTGCGTAATCGATGGTTGTGAATTTAGAGTACATGCATACAAGCTGAAGTGTGAGACGTATTGGATTGCATCAAGAGTGGACGAGCACACATGCAGACTAGAAAATGTTCTTGTCAAACACCGTAACTTGAATGTGGCTGTAATAGCTAGCGTGATGTTTAATGAAATCATTGAGAAGCGGGATATCGAGTGTTCGTATATTCAGAAAGCGATGTTACGAACATTTAAGTATCAGATAAGCTACTCCATGGCCTGGCGTCATGGGCGTAAAGCATTAGAGAAGAGGTTTGGCACATACGAGGCTTCGTATTGCAACCTACCTCGTGTGCTTGAAGTACTGAAGCAAACCAATCCTGGCACATACACCGCTTTCAAAGACAGCGAAGCAGATGCAAATGGGATCTGTACATTTTGTCGTGCTTTCTTTTCATTGGGGCCTTGCATTGCGTCTTTCAGGTATTGTCGTCTATTGCTTTGTGTTGATGGAACATTTTTGACTGGAAAATACAAGGGGCAGATTCTAACAGCCATTGCAATTGATGCGAACAACCACATACTTCCATTGGCCTTTGCTTTTGTTGAGGGTGAGAATCGGGATAGCTGGCTGTGGTTTTTCAGACATCTGAAGGTGGGGGTAGTTGGTGATCGGCCCAGCATGTGCATCATTCATGATCGTCACAAAGGTATCCTGTTGGCAATTAAGACTCTACAGGAGGACCGAGATGAACCATTTCCGTGACCTGACCTGCAGAACAGGTGGTGCATGAGACATTTGGGTGCCAATTTCTTCAGGCAGTTCAAAAGCAAGAAACTGATGAACCTGTTTAAGAGGTTATGCAAGCGTAATCGTGCACGTAAGTTCAACGCGCTTATTTGCCGAGTTGGATAAGCACACCGGTCGCACATCGAAGAGATGAAGAAGCAACCACCTACGCCGAATCGAATGTCTACCCAAAAGGCTAACACCCTTGGGGAGCTCGATCCTCCTAATATGAGGAGACGAACGCCGAGGAACATTAAGTGTTTCGCCTTTGGATAGAGGCTGAGCCTCTAGAGAAGTGGGCATTGCTCCATGACACCGGAGGCGCCAGGTTAGTATGGTACGTTAAAATATCAAAACACCGCTAAACAATTTGGGTCGTTGTTCTAAACTGCTTTATGCGTTGAATGTGTTTGGCGTGATGACAACGAACATAGCCGAGGTTTACAATTGGGTCATCCGAGACCTCCGTCCGCTACCGCTTGTGGCCATCCTTGAAGGCATGTTGCACGGCATCGTTAGCTACTACCAAAAGGCATGCGGAAGCGGTACTTCATGCCTCGACATTGCAAATGCCGTATTGTTCGCGGATGATGACCTACATGGAGGAACGAACCATGAAAGCTCAAGAAGATATGGTGCGCGACTACGGGTCACCGAATACCGCCGAGGTGACTCTTCGGTGCAAAAGGGGATTGGGAACGGACACAGCGGTTATTACGCACGAGGTTAATCTAGGCCAAGGGGCATCTGGATGGTGTGAATGCAGCTGCAATAAGCCAAGACTTCTCCATATTCCTTGCTCACACGTGATGGCTGCTTGTGGGCAAATTGGGATGAACACGTCGCAATACATGTCCCCTTTCTACTTGAAGGATCATGTTGTCCATATCTGGTCGGGTGAGTTTCGTGGTTTTCGTGCACACGGTGATTTCACTGCGATTAACAGAGATGAGCGCATCTGTTTGCCGGATCCAACCTTGCGGAGGTGTGCGGAAGGGCGGTCTGGTCGTCCACAGACTAGGCGCATTCGCAACGACATGGATGAATCTGAAGTGGGTGGCCCTCTTAGGAGGTGTTTTGAGTGCGGCGAGTATGGCCACAAGGCAAACCAGTGCACGTAGGGTGTTGGTTCTTAACGTGGTGGTGGCTATGTATCGAAATATGTAATTATATGCACGTTGGATGTCTTTTATTATAATATTGACGCGATTGAGTCTTTTATTCATATACGTTGTGTCTTCACATGTTGTGTACTTTTATTTATGTTCACCCCTTATGTCTTTTATACATATATGTACTGTAATATTGATGCGATTGGATATCCTTTTATTCATATATGTGGTGTCTTTTATTCAATTATGTTGTGTTGCTCACATGTTGTGTACTTTTATTTATGTTCAACCCTCATGTCTTTTATTCATATACGTTGTGTAGTTTTATTCATATATGTCGTGTTTGCCTGTACGTTCTGTAGTATGATTTATGTTGAAACATTTCTATGTGCAGGGATGGAGCAGGTCGAGTCACTTCTGGACCCTGTGTTGGATGCGCGGCACCGTGCGCACGTCCACACGACACAGGGGAATGACAGGTTGGCCTTACTGCGGATTCGTGTGCCTAATAAGGCATGGTGCGTTGACGCTCGCTTCCACACCAGGTTAGTTGCAGTACTTGTACATGATCCATTGTTCGTACAATTAGTGTTCATTACATTCAATTGATTCAACTCTGTTGTTCCTCGTTAGGCTTGCACGTGCCGGGCTGCTTCCGCTAGTCCGCATGGTGGAGGGTTCAGCTGCCGACCCCGGTGAGCACGACCCCCAGGCACAGGGTGACGACCCGCAGCGGTCGCGGCGTTTCTCGTTCGACCACTCGCTGTTAGCGTGTTTGGTCGACCGCTGGAGGCCGGAGACGCACACTTTTCACCTTCCTTTCGAGGAGATGACGGTGACGCTGCAGGACGTCGCCATGCTCACTGGATTGCTGATCGCCGGGGCACCGATCAGCCCCTCCGTGACTCCTGCTGGGTGGGACGCGGACTTACAGGTGCGCTTCGCTGGGGTTGCGGAGGTCGACCCATAGATACCGGTAGGCGAGAAGCACGGTCCATCGAGGAAGTGGTTGGCATAGTTTGAGGTTAGTGATTGTACATATTACTATGTTACTCCAGCTTTGCATAGCATTAACATGATATCACACTCTTTCAATTATCGCAGGTGCAGCGGATGGCGGCCCAACCCACCGACTACCAGGTTGCTAGGCACCTTGAGGCCTATCTGCTTTGGTTGTTCGGCTGGGTGATGTGCACGTCGAGTCACGACGACACCGTGGACGCGTGTTGGATAGCCTACACACGGGCTATTGCGGACTCGGAGCCTGACGACGTACCGGCGGTATCCTGGGGTTCGGCGGTTCTTGCTTCCACGTACCGCGCCCTTTGCGACGCGTGCGTGAAGAAAGGCAGGAACCCCAATCTTACCGGGATGCCGCTCCTTCTTCAGCTTTGGTCATTCGAGCGCTTCTCCGTGGGTCGACCCCATGTCGACCCTCGGCACTACACCCCCGACATGTACGTCGGTGATGCGCTGGACCAGCCGACGATGGGCTCGCTCTGGAGCAGGCGACGGGTACATGTTCTTACTCATTAATGGAATTGTAATTTCAATGCCATGTGCTTACAGTTATTTCTATTCTATTGCAGCCACAGTGGGCAGGTCTGCAGGTGCGTGCGGCGTACCTCTCCTTCACGGAGGCCTTCGACCACCTGACGGAGGGCCATGTCGTCTGGGACCCCTACAGCGACGAGCGTGTAGGAGAGAGAGCTGCTGCGGGGAGGCTGTCGCTGCTGTGCCACAGGGACCAGGCCTACTGGTTGACGAGGAGGAAGCTCGTCTTCGATGTCTTCGTAGAGGACTACGCGCCGCACCGAGTCCTCAGGCAGTTCGGACTACACCAGGTGGTCCCTGTTCCTTTGGGGGAACGTGTGCCAGCGAAAGTACACTCGTGAGTTACTCGCCACTACATGTATGCTAAGTGCTTATGACATATTTGTAGTAATGAGGTATTTTATGCAGGTACTCCACCCAGGGACCCAAGAAGGCCATGGTGACCTTGATGCAGAGGATGGGGCCGTGGCTTGCGCTGTGGGAGGGGGCGCTGGAGGACGTTGTCGAGGAGGTCGCGCCCTACGACTCCTCCTCCTACTAGGAGTACTTGTCCTGGTACGTGCCCCGGACCCGTTCTCGTCTCCTACGCGACGAGCAGCCGGCCCAGGTGTTTGCTCCTAGCGTCGCAGACTTGTACTCCAGCCACGCAGGAGTGGCACTGCACCAGATGGTAAGTCTCGTTGTGTTTTTACTCATTAATGCAATTGTAATTTCAATGCTATGTCGTTATGTTTATCGTTTGTTTGTACGTGATAGGTGGACGAGGCGAGGGACTTGCACCAGCATGCCACTGACTTTCTGTCTAGGCTGCGGCAGGGGACCACTTTCACACCGGACCAGCTCTCAGAGGCCATGGGGCATGTGGAGCTGCAGTCACGACGGATCGTGACGATTGGTGCTGCTTGGCAGGCCCTAGCCCCGACTGTTTCGGCTGGCACCTCGTCCAGGCCGCCACCAGGGCTTAGCTCCTCGACACCACCTTCTCGACCACCACTACAGCCAGGGTCCAGCTTCCACACCCAGGTGCCTCCAGCTCCAGGCACGGCTGGAGGATCCGATTAGCGCCAAAGACGCGGGCCTACCATGGTCCTCACACCCGGTAAGCCGATAAAAATCCAGTTGATATCGTTTCGAATCTAACCTTCTCACTATAACTAAATGTTAATGTCTACACTGTAGGCCTCCTAGGACATGCCTCTACTTCGGACACCCAGTCAGGGCACGACGTCACGACCATCGGACCGATCGATTCTTCAAGGGTTCGATTCACGCCGCATACCCAGCCACGCAAAGACACGCCGCCTCCTCCCCACGCATCACGCAGCCTCCTCCAGACACGTTGCCTCCTCGCCGCCGCTCGCAGGTTCGGTGACAGCCTTCGGACTACGCCCAGCGGGACCGTCGGGCGCCGCCTACGACCTCTCGAAGATGCACTCCTTCAAGCGCGTCGCGAAGGAGAACTAGGGGTCGTGGTCGTGGTCGATCCACCACCGGGGTGATCAGATTAGGATGTGCGCGGCGTTGTTTTTGGGTACTTTGTTCTATTATATTTTACCATCTATTTTTTGTACTTTCTCATATACGTGGTCTATTATATATTTCTGTCATCTTTAGTCATATCAACCGCGGTCATTATTGCTTTTTAGCTTTGGTCATAGCAACTTTTCCAGCCTTTGTCATTTCAGCTGCATAATGCTGCCAAAAGCCGGCTATGGCAGAGATTCCCTGTCTAAAGCTGTGGCCATAGCCAGGCTCATGTCATCAGAAGCTGCAAAAGCATCCGATGCTCGCGGATTTGAACTACTCTGAAGTCTGCGAGACGCTCCTTTGGCTGCCCCTTCGCCAGCTCTTTATAAACCCACTGATGGAGGGATATGTGCATCACACTGCCAGAACTTCGATAAACTTTAGTCTGTTTTCCCCACACACACAGTAGGCCACGATGTCGTTCTACCGTCGCCTCTTCAGCAAGCGAAGGCTAACCCCCCCAATACCCGGATGAGAGTAGCGTTGACGCCCCAGTTCTGTCGGAGCTGCCACGCCCGAAATGTGACTGCAACCTGGTAGCGAAGGTTACGCAGTCTACGCACGGAGATACGGCTGCCCGCGCTCACTACTGCTGTACCCGCGGCTTCGGGGTAAACCAAATGATGTCCATACAAATTATGGTAACACTACCATTTCATGCATCGTTATTTGTTTTTTAGGACGAGGACCGTTGTTGCTTTTTCCAATGGATCGACGGGCCAGAACGACGTGACTACGAATTTCTCTACAACTGCCACGACCCCTACCCCACTTCGCCCGAGAACTTCACACGGTGGGAGAGGCCGCCGGGATATGTCCCCTACCTAGATCGACCGGAGTTAAGGGCCGGTGGGCAAGGGACCAACCAATCGGTGAGTTTCATGTGCCTCATGTTTCAGCTAGAAAGTACCCGTTCTAAACCAGTTCATCGCATACAGGACTTCAAAAAGAAGTTTTCAAAATGGCTCAAGTCAAGGCAACAAAATCCTCCTCAGGGGCCACCGCAAAGCCCCGAACTGTGCGACCACGGCCTCCAGGCAGTGGTTGATACTGGCGACGAGGATCTAGCGGACAGAAGATTCTACCGGTGCCCGTTGTCCGAGGATGCATGGTGCTGGTACTTCAACTGGGTGGACCCGGAGACGTACCACCCACATCTCAAACTTCCCGTATTTGATAACTGGGGAGAGCAACCCTCGCCGTGGTGCTACTACCTCCCAGAAAAGCCGGACCCCGAGTACGCATACGGTATTCTTCAACCACCACAGCGGGCATACTGCATTGACTGCAGCGCACGTTTTCGGTTGTACAACAAGAAGCCCAACACACACCTCCTAGACCATATAGTGGAGTGCGAGCCGAAACAGAGGAGGCGTCTCGGCAAGTCTCCGGAGGGGCAAGAGGCTTCGTCCTCTCGAAATGTACGGGATAAGGGGAAGCAGCCGGCCGAGGTCCGCAGTATTCAACAAATCCTTGACGCATTACAAAGGCCATCCGGGAACCCCGGTGGTATTAACATAGGGGGCGCCGGAAATCGGGAAGGCATGCCCATATGGGAGGGCAGGACTCCACAGAATGCACACAAACAAGTTACTTCTTACACCCCAGAGACGTATGGCAGGCCATGGAACTCTTTCATAAGAGAGATTGAGCGGTGTCCAAGAACAAATCGCACAAGATTGACAGGTGATGTAATATGTAGAAAATGTATGGCATCATTCCCACTCTACGAACACAGGCGGAACGATCACTTGTTCCACCATTACAATCAGTGTTATTGGCACTTCTCCTAGCAATGTCGTCACTGTTGTAATATCCGTTGTATCTGCCATACTAAGGTTGAGTTTGCGTACTAAGTTTGATGGCTGCATCTACATGCTTTTGTTATTGTCCTTTCTCATATTATGTTGGACCATTTATTTCTATCAGCGGAAACATAGGCGTAGATGAAATATTTTTCCATAATATGGTACTACATATATCAAAGAGCAAATCTGCGTCATTCGTGGTAGAAAATACATTCGAACGTGACATTTTACAGTCACTAAAAGGCTTAAAAGTTATCATTGACAATAGTACTTAGGGTTATTGTATGTATATTTTTGTCTTGAACAAAGGCGTAGATGAAATATTTTTCCATAATATGGTACTACATATATCAAAGAGCAAATCTGCGTTATTCGTGGTAGAAAATACATTGAACGTGACATTTTACAGTCACTAAAAGGCTTAAAAGTTATCGTTGACAATAGTACTTAGGGTTATTGTGGTGGTATATTTTTGTACTGAACAAAGGCGTAGATGAAATATTTTTCCATAATATGGTACTACATATATCAAAGAGCAAATCTGCGGTATTCGTGCCGAAAAATACATTCGAACGTGACATTTTACAGGCTGCCGAAAAGTCTTAAAAGTTATCGTTGACAATAGTATTTAGGGTTATTGTGGCGGTATATTTTTGTAGGAAACATAGGCGTAGATGAAATATTTTTCCATAATATGGTACTCCATGTATCAAAGAGCGAATCTGCGGTATTGGTGCTGAAAAAATTTACATCCTACCGAAAGTGCTTCAGTATTTAAATAGGGTATTCAACTCAATTAATACCTACATATTTTTGCATAAATGGAACATCCAACACTATATGCATATGGTATAATTATTTTATAATTTTTGGAGCCATGTTTTGTATATTTTCGCCATATGGTATGGCGACTACCTATTTTCGCCATACGGCTTGGCGAATACTTTATTTTCGCCGTATAGTACGGCGACTACCTATTTTCGCCGTACCGTGTGGCGAATACCCTATTTTCGCCACACGGTACGGCGAAAATACCCTAGCCCATGGTTAAGTAAACTTAATAGCGCAATTAGCCTATTTTCGCCGAACCATGTGGCGAAAATAGGGTGTTCGCCACACGGTTCGGCGAAAATAGGGTATTCGCCATACCGTTTGGCGACGGCATATTATTTTTGCAAATTTTTTATTCCGTATATTAAAAACGCAATTCAGTTTAAAAAAAGTATTATTTAAAAAAAATTTCATTAATTGTATGATAGGTAAGACAACTCGTACCACAGGATCAATGAAAGTCCATGTTCATGGTTCCACCATAGGGGCCCAGTGTCGTGGGGTGTAACATCCTCAGTTTTTCTTTCTGGACGAAAATCTAATTTAAATAAATTGAATTCAAAAATTTAGAGTTTCCTTGGTGTTTATGTTAACCTGGCATCCTTTCCCATCCAAAATCGGAATTTAATTCCATTCCGGTCGAAAAATCGAATTTCCAGATTCCCGCCGGTACCTGAAATTTCACCCGAGTCCAAAAATGCTCCAAAAATCCCAAAACCACTTCAATTATGTCCTAAATATTCCAAAATGATTTTTGGAATAATTCCCCGGATATTTGGACATTCGCTCCTATTTTATCTCGCGTGGCTTTTGTTTAATGCCCGCAATCCGCGCCTGAATATTTAATTCCACAAATTTCATCCAAATTCCGTGAAACCAATTTTATTGGGTTCCAAATATTCCAAAATGGTTCTAGGAATTTTTCCGGAATTTTTAGACCATTTTTCCTAATTTTTCTCTAGGGCGGTTCATTTACGTAATTCTCGGCCAATCGCGTGCTGCCACGTGGCGCTACAGTACTTCATCTTCTACCTCTAGCCATGGCATGTAAAGAGGAAGAACTCCAACAAGCATTCATGGCTAGGGCATTCTTTAAATCACCATATCTTCCTCAATTCAACTCCAAATCCATCACGGCCAGTTCCGTTGAATCCGTATCGACGTCCTCTTGCCATTCCCCACCATCATTAGCCGCTAATCTCGCGGAAAACCGTCGCATTAAAATGAAGGATCGTTATTTTTGATCCAGTTGATTTTGATGATGAGTATTTGAAAAAGATTTGAAACCAGTTTGATATTTCGACAAGATTTATTTTTTGGTTTCTTTATTTGAAAAGATCTGAAATCAGTTTGATTATTTGAAAAGCTTTTTGATTTTTGCAAAGGTTTTTGTTCGTGTTTTGAAATCGTGTTCTTAGAATATTTAATGCAATGCACTCCTGTGAGTGGTTGCATGGTTTAATGTGAGTCAAGTCACGGACTTGTGCTCGGAATCGTTTTGTGGTTTGTTCATGTGCAGGTATTGCTCGAGGGCGAATGTGGTCGATGACGGGACTGGAACTAGGTTCATGGAGGAATTGAGGTTCGGGACTAGGTTCAGGGGGAACTGAGGTCTTGGTGGTCAAGGATGTCATGCGGGACGTTCGGGCTAAGAGAATGGTGCACATGAAGAATGGTTAGTCACGTGAGAATGGCATGAGGTCATTCGCGTGCAAAGTGTTAGTCACGTGAGTATGGTAGGGTTGCCATACGCGTGCAAGAGTTGTACTCGGCCAGGTTGGGCCAAGTGGAGTTGTGTTGAATACATGCTCTTTCTAGGATTAGGAGTGGGAATCCTTTTAGGATTAGGAATCCTTCTAGGATTTGGACTCCTTCTACGATTAGGTGTGTTTGCCTTCTTTAAATAGAGGGGTTGCCTCCTGTTGAAGGCAATCAAGCTTTGAGCAAGCTTTAGGGTTGTACTCTTTTGTTTGGAGTATTTTAGACAAAAGAAAGGAGAAATAAAGATCAAGTTCATCAAATCTTTCGGCGAGCTACAATTCTAGTTAGATTTATTCTCGCCATCTTCTGGAACAGTAAGTTTGCGAAGGTCATAACTTTTGATCCGTAAGTCCGATTGAGCTGATTCTTTTTGGGTTTGATTCTTATTGGAATCTAGTTTCTTGTGTCCAAATTTCAGATCGATCGGACGGTTGGATCTCCAGGAATTCGCGTTTTACCAAACCTCTATCATTCTGTTTTTTTCGAAAACGAGGCAATTATTTGGTTCTATTTTGGGGGTAAACTTTTAATAGATCAAGAATTTGGTTTTAGCTTCCGCACAATCATTCACCCCCTCTCTGATTGCTATATTCGGTCCTACATAAAGAAAAACCGAAATGCAATCAAATGCTCATAACTCGGCCGTTTCAACTCCGTTCCGCGTGATTCCACTTCAATTCTCTCCGTATAAGAATCCCCGTCCCGGTGGTTTGATCCTCCTTTAGCCTCTTCCACTCGTGCGCCCGTGAGATCAAGAAAACCGACGCCGGGTCGCCGTTTTCGGTGTTCTTCGTGTTCTTGGCCATAGATCTCTCTCCGGTGGGTTTTTTCTCCACTCCGATTGGTTCTTTGTGACTGTGAGGAGGTCTAACACCTAACCATTCAATCAATTTTAGGATCCCTCAAGTTTGGAACGCGAATTTCGTGTTTTTGTCGGTTCGGCCGGAACGCCGTTCGTCGCCAAATTTGTCGTCTCCGGTGAGAATCAATCCAATTCCTTCCTCCTATGAGTCCCTAAGGATGTTATCTAGAGGATCCATGCTTTTGTTTGATCAAATTTCATGCAAAAATGGGGCAAAAATCGGATTTTTTGGGAAAAGTTGGTTCTCTGTTTTGGAGTTGCCCGTGCGTGCCGTTCGCGTCGTGGGCTCGTGCTCCCCGGCAGTCCAGCGCCGTGCGCCGCCGCTGGCGCCAAGACGCTTCGCCGACGCCCGTCTGCGGCCGGCCGCGCCCCGCCGCCCCTGGCCACGGCCATGCCCAAGCCCCCCTCCCTCAAGCCCCTCAAACTCCTCTCACTCCTAGCCATGGCCATGGCATGAGGAAAGCTTGAAGAAAGGCTCCAAGTGAATGACATGTGGGGCCCCCTTTCCATAAACACAACCTAAAGCTAAAAATTCAGAAAATAGAAAAGGAATATTCCGCGGAATATTCCTTGTTTTCCAATTTTTTCGAAATTCAAACTTCGGACGCTCATAACTTCTCCATCCGAACTCCGATTGACTCCGTTCAAATTTCTAAATTCATCTAAAATCAAGATCTACCTTCCAGTACTACTTTTGTAATTTTTAGATTTTATTTATTTTCTTGTATTTATTTATTGCCTCGATTTGCGCGTAGCCGAGGACCCCGACACGACCGCCGACCCCGCCGCCGGACTTTCCACGTTCGATGACCTCACCGCGACTGAAGGCAAGTCTCCTTGAAGAATTGTAACACCCCGCCATTTAATATGCCCGAATGCTACCAAACATAGACTAAACAACATCTAAATACCACAATTAAACATAAATTCCAGCAAAGGCGCACATGCTAAAAACCGAGATTTCGACAGCATCTCCTTTGTTTTAACATGATTTGAAGCAGGAACACAGTAAAGCAATATAAGGCAATATGAGAGATAGCTAAAACAACAATAATTAAAGACTTAACGACAGAATAAGTCTATTTTCAAGCACTTAATGTCTCCAAGAGTCAAACGAACATTAAAACTCTCAAATAGCAAAGCTAAACCTTAAAGCAATAATCATCACACGCAGTTTATTATCAAAACTAATTGAATGACTTGTGGAATCAAAATGAGTGAAGCTACGTGCGGACGTGTGACTATTTCCCTTCCCCGCATGCCGGTCTCATGGTACCTAAAACAACAAGAAAACACAAGCGTGAGTTCAAAACTCAGCAAGCATATTGCAACGGTACAACAAGAACAATTACATAGCAATAATATCTCACATCATGTAAACCATCTCATTCATGGTCACATATCATCATCATCATCATGTATGCAGTGCAATGCGATGCTCATGTCTCCTTGGAAACTCATACCGGTATGGTTGAGTGCACACCCGTCGGTATGCACCCTCTCCCCCCTTCCATCCCGAAGATGGAGGGTGCCTACTCCTCGCTTCCGTTCACCGCTGTGAATGGAATCACGATGTAGGACTTACTCTTTGGCTCTCCAGAATAGTCATAACTTTCTCACCGTCCTTCCCCGGATTAGTTATGACTTTCTCACCGCCCGGGCCATGTAACATGCCATGTATGCAAATATGCCAACATCATAATAAACTTGTACATTAACACATGGCATCATAGCATACTTATCATATCATAGGAAATCATTTAAAGCATGGCAAGTGATCATGTCATATAATCAAGTTCATCTAGTCTCAACTAGCAACCTACAAACCGCTATCCATTACAATACACTTGCCTCAACCACGGGCAACGGATTGGCGGGAAGTAGAAGGCACTCCCGGGGTCGCACCACCTGCACATAGGTACCACACACTCACCATCATGTTCACAAAACAGTACGCAAACCCTTATCTACCCCAACATTGCCAACTACTCGCAAAACCCAAAAACAGAGGTTCTGTCCCGTCGGGACAGCAGCCTTCCAAAAGGCATAACTTGGGTTCTGGGACTCCGATTCAATTAAACGAGTACATCCTCGCGTAGCTTAGGAAATTTTCTAACTTTTTCTAAGTATATGGAAAAACTGATTCGGACTCTAAAGTTGTTTAATCTACAAAATACCGTGATCTGTTCCAATCACGTCACAGATTTTAATACGTTCGGTTAAACAAGCATAACTTTCAAACGGCTGAGCGGAATTTAAAGTTCTTTATACCCACTGAAAGGTATTGAAATTACCTACAACTTCTTGAACATCCGTACGACCAAATTCGGAATCTAAATTGGCGAAAAACTAAACCCTAGGTCGACTGCTCATGCTGTCCGAAACAGAGAACGTGGCAACTTCTAGATCTAATCCAATCTACTCAATTCCAGCACCACCAATTGATCTAAAAACTTGATAATCACCCTTAGAACAGTACCTAGACCAACCACAAGGTTTCCCATGGCCATAGCTTCGCCCGACGACCGAAAACCCAATGAAACTCCTCCCGGATCGCTCCTCGATCCTTGCTCCTCGCTCCTTGCTCCTCGCTCCTCGCTCCAACGGATGGATCTTCGAGGTGCAGGGGTGGGGAGGCTACCCTAGGGCAGCAAGGGGTGGAGGAGAGGTGGTGGAGAGGTGGAGAGCCAAGGGGGCAAAGGGGCCAATGGGGGCGCATGCAAGGGAGAGGGGGAGGTGGGGGGTGGCGGCTAGGGCATGGAGGGGGAGGTGGGGGCGCACAAGTGGGGAGGGGACGCAAGGAGGGCAGGGGGAGGCCCTATTTACCAGCCCTCACATGACTCCTAGTCCTAAATGGACTCAAACTCCATCCCACCAAAGCCCACGACCCTTTCCCCTATGCCCAAAACTCCCCGGGAAGGCCCAAACTCCCGGAAACGGCCCGGAAACGCTATTAAACCTCCTACCATATGGTTTTAACCTCCAATACCATATTTCATAAAGTTTTTGACCTCAACATTCACATTAAATAATGTCACACCATTCCGTAGTGTCACATTCTTCCCCCCTTCAACAGGATTCGACCCCGAATCCGAGACACGCCACTTCGCAAACAATCAAATCAAAGGGAGTTATGGTTCACGCCTCAGAACCCGCTTAGAAGCCCCTACGATTTGCACCAGCCAGCACTCAGAGGCAAGGAGCTAAGGATCAAAGACTGACAGCTCTAAAGATAACTCACAATCAAAACTTGCGAGAACTTTACTCAACATTGAACCACAAAATACTCACACACGGTCTCAGCACGACCCCAAGCGATAAGATAAATCCTCAAATAGCCCACAAAAGAAAACGGTCTCATACTCCTTGTTCTAAGCATTCCTTGGCACTGAAGTGCCCGATCCCTTTAACTCATGCTATTCTCCAGAAAAACACGGTACCAACCTCCCTTCTGTGGTTCCTTGTACTCAAAGCGACGCGAAACAGGAGAGACACAACGCTCTAAGATTACCACCAGAACGAACAACCTACTTTATATCTAGGATCCGTAGGACTCGCGTAACAGAAACGACCGAACGTTCCTCTGCGGTTGACATAACTCGCTCAATGCCCAACGACAAAAAGATCCAATACACCTCAAAAGGAAAAGTGATTACTAGCAACCACCAATGGTCCACTAATATTTTAATCAACCCTACCGAGGAACACCTCAACGACACAATTCTCCACGAAGGTTTGCATTGAGTCATACACAACCTTCCACTCAAAGGACCACGATTAAGAGCACAATCATTGAGTGAGCTCAACCATAAACATGAACCCAAGTGGCCCTCATCCAACAACTCAAACCCCAAAGCGCTAAAACCACTTTGGAAAGGATTCGACAACAACCAGATAGTATTCATTTTAATTTCCTAAGCTAAAACGCAAAGGAAACACAAATCCCTTCACCACAACCAACACCAGAAATTACTCATTCTTTTCTTTCCATACTAGAAAGCAAGGGAAATCTCGTTTCATGACATGAATGCATACTCTTCAGGAGCACTCCGGATTAGTCATATCTCCATATATGACTTTCTCACCGACCTGGCTCAACGACTCTTTTATCATTTAACATGTAAAAACGATGTCATGTTTACTTTTCACCATTCCTTCATCATGTAACAACCCTACCGAAAAGTCATTCACATGATGACTTCTTCCTCGGTATCACATGAATAAATCTCGAATAACATCAAGAATTGCGCTAATTCATATAAACTATGACGGCAGCATAGTTAACAGTAAGGCACCACATCATATCAGAACCCACCAACGATAGATAGCTAAACTTGCAAAACATCGCATTTTAACCAAAATCAACATTTTGGAAAAGAACATTGACTCCAAAGTCAAACATCTGCACAAACAACCGCCATAAATTTTCTCAAAGAGAAAGGGAAACTTATTTTCAAAAGAGAACACTTCATTAACAGCATCGCCGATGAAACATCCACAAAAACCACCTTTTGAAGCACTTGCAAACTCTACACAGATTTTTTTTCCAAATAACTCCAACTCTAGCAAAGAAAAGATTACAAATTAAACCTCGTGAGTTTTCCAACATAACCCTCTATGTCCATTTGTTTCCTTTAAAATTTATTCCAAAGATAATTCAGTGTGGACGCGAAGGAGCGCGATCCACTCAAAAACTTTTGGATGTAAACTCAAACTCACAACACGAACTAAACAATTTTGCCAAAACCAAAGGTCGACACCAAACACTACGAGTTTTGGGGAAACTCTGAAACTCAACATAAGGAACACCTCAACCGAAAGCATTCAACCAAGATGGCAAACAACCAAACCAGTCCAGAAGGTTTTAAACACAAGCTCAGCATGTAACCCTAGGAACACCTCAACCGAAAGCATTCAACCAAGATGGCAAACAACCAAACCAGTCCAGAAGGTTTTAAACACAAGCTCAGCATGTAACCCTATACTTATCCTTTTAAACATTCAATATTCACTTTCTACTCATCGAGAAACCCCCCAGGTTACAACAAGAGCTTCAAAACAAATTCTTTCTTTTATTATCTTCCCCAATACTTATAAATAAAGTTTATGATGTGTAACACCCCGGCATCTAGCATGCCTGAATGCTACCAAACACAGGCTAAACAACATCTAAATACCATAAATTAAGGTAAATTACAGCAAAGGAGCAAATGCTAAAAACCAAAATTTCGGCAGCATCTCCTTTGTTTTAACATGAATTGAAGGAACATCAACAGCATAGCAATATATGGCAATATAAGAGGCATCTAAAACAGCAATAATTAAAGGCATGACAACAATATAAGTCTAATCACAAGCATTCAATGTCTCCATGAGCCAAACGAACAATAAGACTCTCATATCGCAAAACTAAACCATAAATCAATATGCATCACACTTAATGTATTATCAAAACCCAATTGATTGACTGTGGGAACAATTGAGTGACGCTACGTGTAGAAATGTGACTAATTCCCTTCCCCGCATGCCGATCTCATGGTACCTAAAACAACAAGAAAGCACAAGCGTGAGTTCAACACTCAGCAAGCATATTGCAATGGTACACAAAAACAATTACATGGCTATAACAACTCATATCATGTCTTTCATCTCATTCATGATCACATATCAATGTCATCACCATTATGTATGCAATGCGATGCGATGCTCATGTCTCCTTGAAAACTCATACCGGTATGGTTGAGTACACACCCGTCGGCGTGCACCCTCTCCCCCCTTCCATCCCGAAGATGGAGGGTGCCTACTCCTCGCTTCCAAACACCGCGGTGGATGGAATCACGATGTAGGACTTACTCATTGGCTCTCCGGAATAGTCATAACATTCTCACCGACCTTCCCCGGACTAATTATGACTTTCTCACCGCCCGGGCCATGTATCATGCCATGTATGCAAACATGCCAACATCATAATTAACTTGTACATTAACATATGGCATCATAACATAATAAGCATACTCATCATATCAATGGCAATCATTAAAGCATGGCAAGTGATCATATCATATAATCAATTTCATCTAGTCTCAACTAGCAACCTACAAACCGCTATCCGTTACAATACACTTGCCTCAACCACGGGCAACGGATTGGCGAGAAGTAGAAGGCACTCCCAGGGTCACACCACCTGCACATGGGTACGGCACACTCACAATCATGTCCACAAAACAATAAGCAAACCCTCTTCTACCCCGACATCGCAAACTACTCGCTAAACCCAAAAACAGAGGTTCTGTCCCGTCGGGACAGCAGCCTTCCAAAAGGCATAACTAGGGTTCTAAAACTCCGAATCAATTAAACGAGTACATCCTTGCATAGCTTAGGAAATTTCACAACTTTTTCTAAGTATATGGAAAAACTGATTCGGAATCTAAAGTTGTTTAATCTACAAAATACCGTGATATGTTCCAATCACGTCACAGATTTTAACATGCTCGGTAAAACGATCATAACTTTCAATTGGCTGGGCGGAATTGGACGTTCTTTATACCCACTGAAAGATATTGAAATTACCTACATCTTCTTCAACATCCGTACGACCAAATTCTGAGCCTAAATTTACAAAAACCCAAGCCCTAGGTCGACTGCTCATGCTGCCCGAAACAGAGAACGTGGCAAACTCAAGATTCCATCTAATCTACTCAATTCCAGCACCACCAATTGATCTAAAAACATGATAATCACCCTTAGAACAGATCCTAGACCAACCCTAAGGATTCCCATGGCCATACCTTCGCCCGACGACCGAAAACCCAACGGATCTCCTTCCGGTTCGCGCGATCTCCTTCCTCGCTCCAAATCCACCGGATCTCCTCGTCGCGTAGCGCTCCAATGGACGGATCTTCGAGGTGTTGAGGTGGAGAACTCCCGTAGGGGCAGCAAGGGAGGTGGAGAGGGGAGGAGAGGGGTGGTGGCGCCATGGGGGAAGATGGAGAGGAACGGGAAGGGTGGAGGCGCATGGGGGGCTAGGGGATGGCGGCTAGGGTTGGGAGAGGGAGTTTGGGGCGCACCAAGGGGTGGGGGCCAGATTTGGCTGCCCAAAAGTCCCCCCCTTGGGCCCAAACCCTTCCATCGGAGGCCCAATTTAACCCCCAAGGCACAAAGTCCCCCGGAGACGCCCAAACACCCGAAAACGGCCCAAAAACACGCTATAAACGGCATAACGTAAAGTTTTAACCTCCATTTACATATTTTATAATGTTTTGACCTCAACATCCACATTTTATAAGATTACGACACTCCGTGGTGGCACATTCTCCCCCCCTTCAACAGGATTCGACCCCGAATCCGAGACACGCCACTTCGCAAACAACCAAATCGAAGGGAGCTATGGTTCACGCCTCAGAACCCGCTTAGAAGCCCCTACGATTTGCACCAGCCAGCACTCAGAAGCAAGGAGCTAAGAATCAAAGACTGACAGCTCTAAAGACAACTCACATTCAAAACTTGCCAGAATTCTTACTCCACTTTGAAACACCGAGTACAAACATAAGGAATCAGAACGTCCCAAGCAAAAGGATAACTTTCTAAGCTGACAATGAAGGGAAACGGTCTCATATTCCTCATTTTTATGCATTCCTTAGCACTAAAGTGCCCGATCCCTTTAACCGATGTTTCTCCTCAGAAGAACACGGCACCAACCTCTAGAACCCTCTTTAGCTCCCACGCACAAAAGTGCTTTCACATCTCAACATCTCTACTGTGGTTCGTCGTATTCTAGACGACGCGAACCAAGCAAGACACAACACTCCAAGACTACCAACTGCTTGAACAATCGGCTAACACCTTGCAAAAGATTGACCTTTTACAAAAGACCAATACCCACCACTACCACCGAAGGAAAAACCTACTTTATAACCAGGGTCCTTGAAACCCGCAAAAACAATATCAACCGAGCAATCCACATCGGTTGACACAACTCGCTCAGAGCTCGGCGACAAAAGATCCAATACACTTCGAAAAGGAAATGCAATTACTAGCAACCACCAAGTGGTCCACTAATAATTTAATCAACCCTACCGAGGGACACATCAATGACACAAGTCTCCAAGAAGGTTTGAATTGAGTCCTACACAACCTTCCTTTCAAAGAATCGGAACAAGGGTACAATCATTGAGTAAGCTCAACCAAGACCCATGAACCCAAAATGATCCACATCCAACAACTCGAACTCCAAGGCGCTAAAAGCCACATTGGAAAGAGTTCGGCAACAACCAAAGAGTACTCATGTCATTTTTCTAAGCCAAATCGCAAAGAAAACTCAAACCTCTAACACCACAGCCAAAACACAACAAATTATTCATTCTTTCTTTTCATACTAGGAAGAAATGGAAATCTCGATACATGACAAGAATGCACACTTTTCAAGAGCACTCCGGATTAGTCATATATCCATATATGACTTTCTCACCGACCTGGCTCACTGACTCATTTATCATTGAACATTTATAAACGATGCCATGCTTCGTTTTCACCATTCACTCATCATGTAACAACAATACCGAAAAGTCATTCACCAAAGGACTTCTTCCTCGGTATCACATGATTGAAACACACATAACATTGACGGCTGCGCTAAATCATATAGACTATGACAACAACAACGTTAGCTGGAACACACCACGTCATGTCAGAACCCACCATTTCTCGAAAGCTAAACTTGCAAAACCTCACATTTTAACCAAAATCAACATTTTGGAAAAGAACATCGACTCCAAAGTTAAACATCAGCACACACAACCGCCACAAATGTTCTCAATAAGAAAGGGAAACTCATTTCCAAGAAGGGAACACTTCACTAACAAAATCACTGATGAAACATTCATAAAATCCACTCTTTTGAAACACTTGCAAACACCACACACATTTTCCAAATAACTCCAATTCTAGCCAAAAAGAGTCACAAATTAAATCCCAAGAAACTCCAACACAACCCACTATGCCCAACTACTTCCTTTAAAATTTATTCCCAAAGAAAATTCAGGGCGAACGTGAAGGAGCGCGATCCACTTAAAACTTTTGGGTGTCAATCCATACTCATAGCACAACTAAACAAATGGGCCAAACCCAAAGATCAACACCAATCCCTACGAGTTTAGGGAAACTCTGACACACAACATAAAAAAACGCCTTGATCGAAAGCATTTGACCAAGATAGCAAACAACCAAACCAGTCCAAAAGATTTTAAACACAAGCTTAGCATGAAACCCTATACTTATCTTTTAAACATTCAATATTCACTATTTACTCATCGAGAAACCCCTCAGGTTACAACAAGAGCTACAAAACAAATTCTTTCTCTTATTACCTTTCTCAATACTTATAAATAGAGTTTATGATGCTTATCCAAAGACATCCAACGAAGACTACGTCAACAAGATCCCCACGGACCAACATATCATATAACATCATATTCTAGATTGAAACAAATGCTCCAACAATCTTTCAGCATGATCAACCAATGAATTTAATACCACCTATATGTAAACGTCTCGACAATCGAAACTTATTCAGTTAACAAGCGACTTCAACATGTAAATATTATCTCCACAGGGAAGAATTCGTAAGTGAGATTAAGTTATACTTTCATTAAGGATAAAATCATTCATCATGTTAATTATCCAAAGCTCACTCCATCGCAACATGTTAAAATTTTCCTCTACTTTAACCATGGTTTTCCAACGAGTAATATAAACAGTTACCACCACTACTTAGTCATCAATAACAACAAATGGGCATAATCATCAACGAACAACATTACTTTTAGCTCCCTATACATAGGTGATAACAAAATTACCACCACACAACATACTCCAACTATTTAAAATCGATTGAATACTAGCATTAACACTGCCCTTAACAACATCATTAACAATAAGTCGTATGTCTTCTCAATTGATATCAATACTAGCATTGTAGAGACACAACTGCATACTTCCAAATATACTAGTAGGTTGCAACAACATAAATAGCAACTCTAATCAACTTCCAAATTAAAGCCACTAGTCAACATGATTAAATTTCTCTATTAACCCGTTAGATTAGAACATCTTTAAACAATCGGCAAGGTTTCTTTAACAGTATCATTAATTTACATCATCTTAATGTTCTAACTATGCATCAAGGTTTAAACTTTTAACATTAACAAGGATCATAAGCACTTTTAAAGCATGACAACAGATTCTAAGCATGTACATTAACCCATTTAATCATTCCCACTATGGGGAACTCTACATCACTAGAGGTTACCTAATCTTAAGCTAAAGGTAACAATTACATTTAATTGTTTCAACTTGCAAATTAACTTAACAATACGTCATTCCATAAACCACATTGGTACATACTACATAACATGCTAAACAACAATTTTCACTTTTGACAAGTAATTTCAGTCAAAAGAATACTTACTTTATTTGCAGCATTTTTTTTTCTTTTAATACTCAACCAAAACTCACAAAGAAGCTTGACTCTCAAAGTTGCAATGAGACAAACCCAAACTTGATCATGCAAGAGGAAATTCTCCAAAACACTTTTCAATCTCAAAGACTCCCATAGAGGAAAATGGTTGAAACACAATTTTCTTAAAAGGGAACCAAGCGATCAAGTAATCCATTTCAAATAAAACCTTAACAGCAAACACCAAACTTTCACAAAACAAGAAGGGCTTTCAAAGATGATTTCTCAAACCAGTAAAATGACAAAATCAAACACCATTTACTCCTACAAAGCCACAGAACTTCAACCCTGATAACCAAGTCTGGCATAACGCCGCAATAACTCTTTTGACCTCGGAGAAAGACAAACACATGAATAAATTGAATGCTTCTCCCCATAAACCAATCAACAAACTAAGCATCAAAGCTGGAAAGGCGACCAAAAGAAGCGCAACACTAGACTCTTCTTCTTCGTCTTCAACCAAGGAAGACAAAACCACATACCGCATACGGAACAATCCGCGAAAATCCAAGACCAAACACTTTTCTTTTGATTTCAATCGACTAAAAACCAAGAAGACCAACCAAAACCGACCGTCAGAATGGTGAAAAGCATCGGAAGGAAACCACCATCAACTCTTCTATTTGTCTCCAGCCAACTACCCGATCTACGATAGAAAAGGTAAGCACCTTTCCCCACAAGGGGTTAATAGTTCTTCGGTGACGGCTTTAATCGGCCATACCGTCAAACCACACCCTTACTATTAACAAAAGTGGTGACCGAAACCCTTCGGCACCACAACCCCACTTTATCACCATAACAAGCACAATTC
Source organism: Rhipidocladum racemiflorum (assembly GCA_036346355.1). Classification (NCBI taxonomy): domain Eukaryota; kingdom Viridiplantae; phylum Streptophyta; class Magnoliopsida; order Poales; family Poaceae; genus Rhipidocladum; species Rhipidocladum racemiflorum. Next base: position 64,257,718 of record CM070570.1, read on the forward strand.
AATCATTTATCTCATAGACATAGCAACATGAATTATCAAATGAAGCATTCAACATCAAAGCTTAAATACAACATTTAAGCGTAAAGGAACGATACCCATACCCTTTCCTACTGTGCATCCATGTGTGTCAAATTTTAGATTAGTTATACCATTTTTTTTGCAAGTTTTAATGTTGCTATCCTATGACAAAATTTTAGTTAAAACCTAAGCCATGTTTCTAAGTTATCCCACATCACATTTTAGTTGTAACCTAAGGTATGACACTAAAAATACACATTCCAAGGACCTACAGCCCGCTCTGATACCAACTGTAACACCCCGGCATCTAGCATGCCTGAATGCTACCAAACATAGGCTAAACAACATCTAAATACCATAAATTAAGGTAAATTACAGCAAAGGAGCAAATGCTAAAAACCAAAATTTCGGCAGCATCTCCTTTGTTTTAACATGAATTGAAGGAACATCAATAGCATAGCAATATATGGCAATATAAGAGGCATCTAAAACAGCAATAATTTAAGGCATGACAGCAATATAAGTCTAATCACAAGCATTCAATGTCTCCATGAGCCAAACGAACAATAAGACTCTCATATCGCAAAACTAAACCATAAATCAATATGCATCACACTTAATGTATTATCAAGACCCAATTGAGTGATTGTGGGAACAATTGAGTGACGCTATGTGTAGAAGTGTGACTAATTCCCTTCCCCGCATGCCGATCTCATGGTACCTAAAACAACAAGAAAGCACAAGCGTGAGTTCAACACTCAGCAAGCATATTGCAATGGTACACAAAAACAATTACATGGCTATAACAACTCATATCATGTCTTTCAACTCATTCATGATCACATATCAATATCATCACCATTATGTATGCAATGCGATGCGATGCTCATGTCTCCTTGAAAACTCATACCGGTATGGTTGAGTACACACCCGTCGGCGTGCACCCTCTCCCCCCTTCCATCCCGAAGATGGAGGGTGCCTACTCCTCGCTTCCAAACACCGCGGTGGATGGAATCACGATGTAGGACTTACTCATTGGCTCTCCGGAATAGTCATAACTTTCTCACCGACATTCCCCGGACTAGTTATGACTTTCTCATCGCCCGGGCCATGTATCATGCCATGTATGCAAACATGCCAACATCATAATTAACTTGTACATTAACATATGGCATCATAACATAATAAGCATACTCATCATATCAATGGCAATCATTAAAGCATGGAAAGTGATCATATCATATAATCAATTTCATCTAGTCTCAACTAGCAACCTACAAACCGCTATCCATTACAATACACTTGCCTCAACCACGGGCAACGGATTGGCGAGAAGTAGAAGGCACTCCCGGGGTCAGACCACCTGCACATGGGTACGACACACTCACAATCATGTCCACAAAACAGTAAGCAAACCCTCTTCTACCCCGACATCGCAAACTACTCGCTAAACCCAAAAACAGAGGTTCTGTCCCGTCGGGACAGCAGCCTTCCAAAAGGCATAACTCGGGTTCTAAGACTCCGAATCAATTAAACGAGTACATCCTCGCGTAGCTTAGGAAATTTTGCAACTTTTTCTAAGTATATGGAAAAACTGATTCAGACTCTAAAGTTGTTTAATCTACAAAATACCGTTATCTGTTCCAATCACGTCACAGATTTTAACACGCTCGGTAAAACGATCATAACTTTCAAACGGCCGGGCGGAATTGGACGTTTTTTATACCCACTGAAAGATATTGAAATTACCTACATCTTCTTCAACATCCGTACGATCAAATTCTGAGTATAAATTGACAAAAACCCAAGCCCTAGGTAGACTGCTCATGCTGCCCGAAACAGAGAACATGGCAAACTCAAGATTCCATCTAATCTACTCAATTCCAGCACCACCAATTGATATAAAAACATGATAATCACCCTTAGAACAGATCCTAGACCAACCCCAAGGATTCCCATGGCCATACCTTCACCCGACGACCGAATACCCAACGGATCTCCTCCCGGTTCGCGCGATCTCCTTCCTCGCTCCAAATCCACCGGATCTCCTCGTCGCGGAGCGCTCCAATGGACGGATCTTCGAGGTGTTGAGGTGGAGAACTCCCCTAGGGGCAGCAAGGGAGGTGGAGAGGGGAGGAGAGGGGTGGTGGCGCCATGGGGGAAGATGGAGAGGAACGGGAAGGGTGGAGGCGCATGGGGGGCTAGGGGGTGGTGGCTAGGGTTGGGAGAGGGAGTTTGGGGCGCACCAAGGGGTGGGGGCCAGATTTGGCTGCCCAAAAGTCCCCCCCTTGGGCCCAAACCCTTCCACCGGAGGCCCAACTCAACCCCAAGGCCCAAAGTCCCCCGGAGACGCCCAAACACCCGAAAACGGCCCAAAAACATGCTATAAACGGTATAACGTAAAGTTTTAACCTCCATTTACATATTTTATAATGTTTTGACCTCAACATCCACATTTTATAAGATTATGACACTCCGTGGTGTCACATGATGCTTACGAGAAGACATCTAACGAAGACTAAGTCAACAAGATCCCCACGGACCAACATATCATATAACATCATATTCTAGATTTGAAACAAGTGCTCCAACACAACTTTCAGCGTGATGAACCAATAAATTTCATACCACCTATATGTAAACGTCTCGACAATTGAAACTTATTCAGTTAACAAGCGACTTCAACATGTAAATATTATCTCCACAGGGAAGAATTCGTAAGTGAGACTCTAAGTTATACTTTCATTAAGGATAAGATCATTCATCATGTTAATTATCCAAAGCTCACTCTATCGCAACATGTTACAAATTCCCCTATTTTAACCATGGTCTTCCAACGAGTAATCTAAACAGTTACCACCACTACTAGGTTATTAATAACAACCAACGAGCATAATCATCAAACGACAACATTACTTTTAGCTACCCTATAGATAGGTTGCAACAAAATTGTCACTACACAACATACTCCAACTATTAAATTAAATTTAATAAGTTAGACCAGCACAAAGTTCTTGCAATATCATCAAACAACAAAACCCATATCTTTCCAATTGGCCTCGACACTAGCATTTTAGGAACACGACTGCATACTTCCAATCATGCTAATATTTTGCAACAACATGAATAGCAACTCTAATCAACTTCCAAGTTAAGGTCACAAGCTAGCATGATCAAATTTCTCTACTAACATGTTTAAATTAGAACATCTTTAAACAACCAGCAAAGCTTCTTTAACAATATCAGCAGTTTACATCATCTTAATGTTCTAACTATGCAACAGGGTTTAAAACTTTAAACATTATCAAGGGTCATAAACACTTTTAAAGCAAAGCAACAGATTCTAAGCATGTACTTTAGCACATTCAATCATTCTCGCTAAGAGTAAACTACAACACTATTAGTCTATTTATTCTCAAGCTAGAGATAACAACCGCATTGAATTGTTTCAACTCACAAATTAACTTAACAATGCATCATCCCATAAACCACATTGGTACATGCTACATAACATGCTAAACAGCAATTCTTACTAGGGACAAACGATTTCAGTCAAAAGACTACTTGCTTTGTTTGCAGCATTTTAGTTTTAAAGCTCATCCCAAATTCATAAGGAAACTTGACTCTCAAAATTGCAATGAGACAAACCCAAACTTGGTCATGCAAAAGGAATTCTCCAAAACACTTTTCAATCTCAAAGACTCCCATAGAGGAAAATGGTTGAAAGACAACTTTTCTCGAAAGGGAACCAAGCGCTCCATTAAACCTTTGCAAATAAAACCTTAACACCAAAACCCCAAATTTTCACGAAACAAGAGGGGTTCTTCAAAGATGATTTCTTTAAACCAGCAAAATAACGAAATCAAGCACCACTTACTCCTACAAAGCCACAGAACTTCAGCCCTGACAGCCAGGTCTGGCACAACTCCGCAATAACTCCTTTAACCTCGGAGAAAGACAAACACAGGAATAAATTGAATGCTTGTTCCCCATAAAGCAATCAACAGGAATCAAAACTGGAAAGGCGCCCAAAAGAAGCGCAACACTAGACTCCACTTCTTTGTCTTCAACCAAGGAAGACAAAACCACACACCGCATACGGAACGATCCGCGAAAAACCAATACCAAACACTTTTATTTTGGTTTCCATCAACTAAAACCAAGAAAACCAACCAAGACCGACCACAGAACGATAAAGAACATCCACAGGAATCCACCACCAAACTCTTCTATTTGACTCCAGTCAACTACCCGATCTACGACAGAAAGGGTAAGCACTCTTCTCCTACAGGGGTTAATAGTTCTTCGGTAATGGCGCTAACCGGCCACACCGTCAAACCTCACCCTTACTATGAACAAAAAGAGGTGACCGAAACCCTTCGGCACCACAACCCCACTCTATCACAACAACAAGAACAATTCAATCATTTATCTCATTGACATAGCATTATGCATTGTCAAATGAAGCATTCAACATCAAAGCTTAAATACAACATTTAAGCGTAAGGAAACGATACCTATACCCTTTTCCTACTGTGCATCCATTGTGTGTCAAATTTTAGATTAGTTATACCACTTTTGCAAGTTTTAATGTTGCTATCCTATAACAAAATTTTAGTTAAGACCTAAGCCATGTTTCTAAGTTATTCCACATCATATTTTAGTTGTTAGCATGACACTAAAAATACACATTCCAAGGACCTACAGCCCGCTCTGATACCAACTGTAACACCCCGTCATTTAATATGCCCGAATGCTACCAAACATAGACTAAACAACATCTAAATACCACAATTAAACATAAATTCCAGCAAAGGCGCACATACTAAAAACTGAGATTTCGGCAGCATCTCCTTTGTTTTAACATGATTTGAAGGAGCAACACAGTAAAGCAATATAAGGCAATATGAGAGACATCTAAAACAGCAATAATTAAAGACTTAACGACAGAATAAGTCTATTTTCAAGCACTTAATGTCTCAAAGAGTCAAACGAACATTAAAACTCTCAAATAGCAAAGCTAAACCTTAAAGCAATAATCATCACACGCAGTTTATTATCAAAACTAATTGAATGACTTGTGGAATCAAAATGAGTGAAGCTACGTGCGGACGTGTGACTATTTCCCTTCCCCGCATGCCGGTCTCATGGTACCTAAAACAACAAGAAAACACAAGCGTGAGTTCAAAACTCAGCAAGCATATTGCAACGGTACAACAAGAACAATTACATAGCAATAATATCTCACATCATGTAAACCATCTCATTCATGGTCACATATCATCATCATCATCATGTATGCAGTGCAATGCGATGCTCATGTCTCCTTGGAAACTCATACCGGTATGGTTGAGTGCACACCCGTCGGTATGCACCCTCTCCCCCCTTCCATCCCGAAGATGGAGGGTGCCTACTCCTCGCTTCCGTTCACCGCTGTGAATGGAATCACGATGTAGGACTTACTCTTTGGCTCTCCAGAATAGTCATAACTTTCTCACCGTCCTTCCCCGGATTAGTTATGACTTTCTCACCGCCCGGGCCATGTAACATGCCATGTATGCAAATATGCCAACATCATAATAAACTTGTACATTAACACATGGCATCATAGCATACTCATCATATCATAGGAAATCATTTAAAGCAAGGCAAGTGATCATGTCATATAATCAAGTTCATCTAGTCTCAACTAGCAACCTACAAACCGCTATCCATTACAATACACTTGCCTCAACCACGGGCAACGGATTGGCGGGAAGTAGAAGGCACTCCCGGGGTCGCACCACCTGCACATAGGTACCACACACTCACCATCATGTCCACAAAATAGTACGCAAACCCTCATCTACCCCGACATTGCCAACTACTCGCAAAACCCAAAAATAGAAGTTCTGTCCCGTCGGGACAGCAGCCTTCCAAAAGGCATAACTTGGGTTCTGGGACTCCGATTCAATTAAACGAGTACATCCTCGCGTAGCTTAGGAATTTTCCTAACTTTTTCTAAGTATATGGAAAGACTGATTCGGATTCTAAAGTTCTTTTATCTACAAAATACGGTGATTTGTTCCAATCACGTCACAGATTTTAATACGTTCAGTAAAACAAGCATAACTTTCAAACGGCTGGGCGGAATTTAAAGTTCTTTATACCCACTGAAATGTATTGAAATTACCTACAACTTCTTGAACATCCGTACGACCAAATTCGGAATCTAAATTGGCGAAAAACCAAACCCTAGGTCGACTGCTCATGCTGTCCGAAACAGAGAACGTGGCAACTTCTAGATCTAATCCAATCTACTCAATTCCAGCACCACCAATTGATCTAAAAACTTGATAATCACCCTTAGAACAGTACCTAGACCAACCCCAAGGTTTCCCATGGCCATAGCTTCGCCCGACGACCAAAAACCCAATGAAACTCCTCCCGGATCGCTCCTCGCTCCTCGCTCCTCGATCCTTGCTCCTCGCTCCTCGCTCCTCGCTTCACGGATGGATATTCGAGGTGCAGGGGTGGGGAGGCTACCCTAGGGCAGCAAGGGGTGGAGGAGAGGTGGTGGAGAGGTGGAGAGCCAAGGGGGCAAAGGGGCCAATGGGGGCGCATGCAAGGGAGAGGGGGAGGTGGGGGTGGCGGCTAGGGCATGGAGGGGGAGGTGGAGGCGCACAAGTGGGGAGGGGCGCAAGGAGGGCAGGGGGGAGGCCCTATTTACCAGCCCTCACATGATTCCTAGTCCTAAATGGACTCAAACTCCATCCCACCAAAGCCCACGACCCTTTCCCCTAGGCCCAAAACTCCCCGGGAAGGCCCAAACTCCCGGAAACGCTATTAAACCTCCTACCATATGGTTTTAACCTCCAATGCCATATTTCATAAAGTTTTTGACCTCAACATTCACATTAAATAATGTCACACCATTCCTTAGTGTCACACGCATATTGATCCTACATTTATAAACATGTTTTAAATGCTTTATAAATTTGCATGCTATGTTTTATCGTATGTCAAATATAAGGGTATAGTTAATCCGAATTGTAATTTCCTCCTTTGTGATTGACATCCATGTTACTTGTAACCCTAGGACATTTGTTATACCATGCTTATGCTTATATGGTATCCTTTGTGACATAGTACGGTAGAATTGCTTAGGACCTTTATCGATGAAAACAACCCATGGGTGGGATTACTCAAAAAGAATGATTTCAAGTATGATTTGAAAATTATTATTATGATTTGGTACTGTTTTTCTAAAATAAAAAGGAAAGGAAAAATGGTTTGGACTTGGGCGGATTGGATTGTCGGGTGGGTGCGGATGGAACACTAGTTGTCTTGTGCAAGTACCGCCCCAAGTCAATTAAGGACCGACGCTTGTGATTGTCCATTCTAAGCATAACCGTACTACCACATGTCTATAATGGTACGACCTGGCCAACTAATTTGTAGAAACCTAATTTAGACTCACCACACGGTGGAATGTGAGTGCCGGATACAGGCAATGTCGTTTTTCTCACACGGCGCAAGAGGGGGCTTCTGTACTGGGCGGATGGAACCCTAACAGCGGTGAAACCTCAGCGGGTGGGTCAGGTTAGGCGTATACATTGTAAAGGCCTTATCAGGATATCCCTGCCGGCACACCCAAGGAAGTGTGTTAATTGCATGGCATCAAGGGAATATCTTGTCTTGTGGGTAAAGCTGTACACCTCTGCAGAGTTAAAACTATTCGAATAGCCATGCCTACGGTCAAGGGCAAAGCAAAGAATGCTTTCATATTGGTAGACTTTGGTTTTGGTTTTAAAACTAAAAGGTGTTTTGTTTTGGGATTCGGGAGTGGTTAGAACTCTCGGATGTTGTTTGGCAGATAGAGCCAACCAGGTGGAAAGAACCTATTTTATACTTGACGGATGGGGTCATCTGATTAACCTCAATCTTTAAAAAGTTGGCGGATAGAGCCTTTATATTAGTGATGGTGGATAGAACCTCACTGCAATATTAAATAATTCAATTGTTAAAAAGAATTGTAAAAAGATGCTTTGTGAAACTTATTAATTAAGGATGGTTTAATAAAATTTGGCTTTATGCAAATGAACCCTGTTAAGCTTCCTTTGGAAAGCCCTACATAATCATACTTTCCCCGACTTGCTGAGTACTTTTGTACTCACGTGCTACATCAACTTGTCATCATCAGAAAAATTATCAAGACACAGCTGAAGATGGTGAGTTCTACCCCGAGGAGTTCGAGGAGGATTGCCAGGATAACTAGCCGTGTTTCTAGTCATCGCCTGTGGCGTTTTGGTGTCCGTTGTGTTTGCTTTCGTTTACCGCTGTCGTGTCTCCAGTCTTTTGACCGAGTATTGTAATAAGTGGCCATGTGGCCCATACTTTAATATTTATGTTACAAATTTTCGTTATGTTCGGCAATGAAGTATCACTGTTGACTGTGTGTACTAGCTACTGATCTGGGACTAGTATGGAAATACACAGGAGATTTCGGATAGCCGATCCGGGGTCTCACATGGGGGCTCCGGTCTTTGTAACAGTGATTCGAGTACTCACTGTTGCGTCGGACTGGAATTAATGCAACCCGTCAGTAACCAATCACTAATTACAAACCGTACCCGAATTGAGGCCAATCAATCGGCATGACACACTCCTCACGTGGTAATATGCCAAATGATTGATTTCAACCCGAGCTTCCCCGAGATATGTGCTTTGTGCTAGTTCCCTGGATCAGTAGCCTAACACCCACATATTTCCATAATAAGTTGCATAAAAACACTCATACATTAACAAAATGGTTACAGTAGTACATGTTTGATTACATCGAGATAGTAATACAAGAAAGAAATTCTGCCAAATGGCTACAAGAGCTGAAGAGAGAGACTTAGAGTACAGCAACGGCAGCAGAGTGCCTTCCCAAACCCAGAGGCAGTAGCTGAGTTGCGACCGAGAGAAAACCTAATCTACAGCTGCAAAACCCGTTGATCTCTGAATCGAAGCGATCCTCGTCTAGCTCGCCTTCTTCCTTCTTGATTCTGTCTTCTGAGGTTGATAATCAGTTTTAAAGCAAACGGTGAGTGCACGTATGTACTCGCAAGACTTTAGTGTTTGCAAGTATAATAAAGATGCAGGTTAATCAATGAAAAAGGTTGCTAATCTAGTTCAGAGTTGCATAAAGCTGAATTTATTTGCAATAGAATAATAGATTCAAAATACTGCACAAGTTACAAATGCATTTGATAAAGAATGTAATTCAATACATAATTGTATAGTTCATTCAGTATCCACATTCCTCACCTTCCGATTCCAACCACCAATCAATCCGAGAAACATCTCACCAAGAAGAATATTCAAATCACCATCCAGCAATTCCTCAAGTCACATTGATTCAAACAATTCGCCACCAAACTTCATCCAACTCAACCCAAAAAGGATTTCTGGTTTCAAACCATTTCCAAAAGCAAATCAAAAACGCTATACTTGACAATAATTACCCAAGCTGCTCGTGACCGTGAGCATGACTAATCGATTAGATTTATTCTCTGTAGAGATTGTACACTTTACCCACATGACACACTCTAGCAATCATGTCAACCATGCCACGCGATACGAAACGTACCCGTTTTGCTAGACTGTGATGGAACTGTTCCACTTGTGAGTTTCTAGTCTTGCGTCAGCCCCGGTGAAGTGCACCCCTTGCTATGGCGGGTGATCAGCCCCACACACAAAAACAATTACAAACTTTGCGATGGTTTACGATTATCGTCCATCGCCTCACAACACATAGCAAGGCCCTCACCGTTGTAACGGTACCGTATTGGGACGGTATACTCCAACACCTGTGTGAGGTGAGGGAGACCCTTAGACAGCACCAGCACGTCGGTGACTGTCCAACTACTTCGACCTACCACAGCGCAAGACCAGTCACTCACTCCTGTACTATGTTCAGGTCATCCCATACTAACACATGTGGTTGTACGATTTGACTCAGTTAACACCATCAAGCTCAGTCCTTAGGGTTGCATAGACGAGACCTCCACCTATCCGTCCGGCATAAAACCACCTTTCACCTTTTTCCTTTTTCTCTTTTTACCAACATAGCTTTTTCCACCAAAACTGCCATTTCAAATCCTACTTGATTTTCCAGAAGATTTTGATTGACTAAGTCCACCGATCAACAATCAATTATACTAACGCTGGGCTAAGCATAAGCATTTATTAGATGTATAACCTCAGTTGACACTTAGTACGGTGTCTACCATTATCCTAGGGATTAACAAGGGTCACAGCGTAACTGATAATCGAGAAAAACCATTCAATCTAGGTTTAACTACCAATGCCCACAATTTAACGTTTGTACCAATTCTTAAGCATGCATAATAGTTTTGGCAATTCAAAATAAATTTACAATTATGGGATCAACATGGTCAAAGGAGGTGCTTGCTTGTTTGCTTTGTACTGATTACACTTCCGGGAATGCGATCGAGATCCGCGCAGGCGCCCACCACCGCGTCAACGTCTACGCGAATGAGTGACAACAAAATGATCAAACTCGGAACAAACAGGGCGAACAAGAATCAAATAAGACAATTAAGAAGCAAAAACAATAACTAAATCAACCGGAGAAACAACGGAGAAAAGAGACTAAAGAAGACCTAATTTGGCCAGTGAGTCCGGCAGTACCGTCGGTATAACCCCGGTAGTGCCGCCCTCAAGCCCGACAGTACCGGCCACGGGGCCTGGTAGTGCCGGCGGTCGACGACCCAAAAGGGTGCTCTCTGGAAAAAAGTACCAGCGTTAAAAACGCGGTAGTACCAGTGTAACACCCCGGCATCTAGTGTACCCGAATGCTACCAAACATAGACTAAGCAACATCTAAATACCACAATTAAACATAAATTACAGCAAAGGCGCACATGCTAAAAACCAAAATTTCGGTAGCATCTCCTTTGTTTTAACAAGAATTGAAGCGATAGCAATAACAAGGCAGTTCATAGCAAAACATAAGGCATCTAAAACAGCAATATAAACGAATATAGCATCAACATAAGACAATAATACTAAAGCCAGCCACTCCATAAACTATGGCTAAGCAAATAAGGATCACAAGCACGAAAAAATTATTCCAAATACCTAGTTCATGGCACTTATTATGAACTTGACTAAACAATAGTAAATGTGGCTGGACTACGTGAAGATGTGTAGCTATTTCCCCTTCCCACATGCCGGTGTCATGGTACCTAAAATAAACAACATAAACACAAGCGTGAGTTCATCACTCAGCAAGTATATTGCAATGGTACAAACATAAACAATTACATGGCCACAACAACTCACATCATGTATATCATCTCATTCATGATCACAAATCATTATCATCATCATTATGTATGCAATGCGATGCGATGCTCATATCTCCTTGGAAACTCATACCGGTATGGTTGAGTACACACCTGTCGGTGTGCACCCTCTCCCCCCTTCCATCCCGAAGATGGAGGGTGCCTACTCCTCGCTTCCAAACACCGCGGTGGATGGAATCACGATGTAGGACTTACTCATTGGCTCTCCGGAATAGTCATAACTTTCTCACCGACCTTCCCCGGACTAGTTATGACTTTCTCACCGCCCGGGCCATGTATCATGTCATGTATGCAATCATACCAACATCATAAATCACTTGTACATTATCACATGGCATCATAACATAGTAAACATATTCGTCATATCATTGGCAATCATTAAAGCATAGCATGTGAACATATCATGTATAAAATTTCAATCACAACCGATCTAGCAAACAATAACTCGCTACCCATCCCAATACACTTGCCTCAACCACGGGCGACGGATTGGCGAGATGTAGAAGGCACTCCCGGGATCGCACCACCTGCACATAGGGACAACACACTCACAATCATGTCCACAAAACAGTACGCAAACCCTCTTCTACCGCGACATCGCCAACTACTCGCAAAACCCAGCGTTCCAAAAGGCACAACTTGAGTTCTGGGACTCCGAATCAATTAAACAAGTACATCGTCGCGTAGCTTATGAAATTTCCTAACTTTTCCTAAGTATATGGAAAGACTTATTCGGACTGTAAAGTGGATTAATCTACAGAATACCGTGATCTGTTCCAATCACGTCACACATTTTAATACGTTCGGTAAAACAAGCATAACTTTCAAACGGTTGGGCGGAATTTAAAGTTCTTTATACCCACTGAAAGGTATTGACGTTACCTATAACTTCTTCAACAGATGTACGACCAAATTTCGACTCTAAATTGGCGAAAACCCAAACCCTAGGTCGACTGCTCATGCTGCCCGAAACAGAGAACGTGGTCAACTCAAGATTCCATCTAATCTAATCAATTCCAGCACCACCAATTGATCTAAAAACATGATAATGATCCTTAGAACAATACCTAGACCAACCCCAAGGATCCCCATGGCCATACCTTCGCCCGACGCACGAAAGCCCAATGGATCTCCTCCCGGATCGCTCCTCGCTCCTCGCTCCAATGGACGGATCTTCGAGGTGCAGGGGTGGAGAGGCTACCCTAGGGCAGCAAGGGGTGGAGGAGAGGTGGTGGAGAGGTGGGGAGCAAAGGCGGCAATGGAGGGGCGCACGGCCAAGAGGGAGAGGGGAGGTGGGGCGGCTAGGGCACAAGGGGGTGGGGGGTGGGGCGCACAAGAGGCAGGGTGGGGGCGTAATAAGGGGCAGGGGGAGCCCCTTTTACCATCCCAAAGTTGGATTCTTAATCCTAAATGGACTCATACTCCATCCCACCAAAGCCCACAACCCCTTCTCTTAGGCCCAAACTCCCCCGGAAAGGCCCAAATCCCCGGAAACAGCCCGGAAACGCAAATAAACCTCATAGCGTATGGTTTCAACCTCCAATTCCATATTTCATAATGTTTTTGACCTCATCATGCTCATTAAATAAGGTTACGACACTCCGTGGTGTCACATTCTTCCCCCCTTCAACAGGATTCGACCTCGAATCCAAGACACACCAATACGCAACCCAGCAAAGCAAAAGATAGCTAGGTTTCACACCTCGTACCTGAGGCGAAAAACTCGGGGTACTTCTCGCGCATGCGAGACTCCAGTTCCCAAACCGCTTCTCTCTATGACTAAAGCCACTGGAACTACACTGATCGAGACTCGATGACAGGACGCCTAGGTTCGAAGACCAACGGCTCTAATGATAACTCGCAAGCAAAACTTGCGAGAACTTTACTCAACATTGAAACACAAAGGCATTCACATACGGCCTCAACACAACCCAAGTGGTAGGTTAAAGTCCCACATAGACCACGAAATAAAACAATCTCACACTCCTCATTCCATGCATTCCTTGGCACTAAAGTGCCCGATTCCTTTAACCAAAGCCACCCTCCAGAAGGACATGGTACCAACTTCTAGATCTAACTTCTGCTCCCACGCACAAAAAGTGATTCACGTCTCAACCTCTCAACTGTGGTTCGTCGTATTCAAGACGACGCAAACCAAGTGAGACACAACACTCTAAGATTACCACCAGAAGGAACAACCTACTTTATATCCAGGATCCTTAAGACTCACGCAACAGAAATGACCGAACGTTCCTCTGCGGTTGACACAACTCGCTCATTGCCCAACGACAAAAGGATCCAATACACTTCAAAAGGAAAAGCGATTACTAGCAACCACCAAGTGGTCCACTAATAATTTAATCAACCCTACCGAGGAACACCTCAACGACACAATTCTTCAAGAAGGTTTGCTTTGAGTCATACACAACCTTCCACTCAAAGGACCACGATAAAGAGTACAATCATTGAGTGAGCTCAACCATAAACCATCATCCCAATTGGTCCACATACAACAACTCAAACCCCAAAGCGCTAAAACCACTTTGGAAAGGATCCGGCAACATCGAAAGAGCACACATTTTATCCTTTTTTCTAAACCAAATCACAAAGAAAACTCAAACCTCTAACACCACAGCCAAAATACCACAATTTATTCATTCTTTCTTTTCATACTAGGAAGAAATGGAAATCTCGATACATGACATGAATGCTACCTTTTCAAGAGCACTCCGGATTAGTCATATATCCATCTATGACTTTCTCACCGACCTGGCTCAACGACTCCTTTATGATTAGTTATGCATAAACAATGTCTCGTTTTCCTTTTCACCATTCATTCATCATGTAACAACAATACCGAAAAGTCATTCACCAAAAGACTTCTTCCTCTGTATCACATGACTAAAACTCGAATAACATCGAGGATTGCGCTAATTCATATAAACTATAACGGCAGCATAGTTAATAGTAAGGCATCACATCGTATCAGAACCCACCAATGATAGAAATCTAAACTCGCAAAACATCGCGTTTTAACCAAAATCAACATTTGGAAAAGGACATCGGCTCCAAAGTTAAACATCTGCACAAACAACCGCCATGAATTTTCTCAAAGAGAAAGGGAAACTCATTTTCAAAAGATAACACTTCACTAACCGCATCGCCGATGAAACATCCACAAAAACCACCTTTTGAAGCACTTGCAAACTCTACACATATTTTTCCAAATAACTCCAACTCTAGCAAAGAAAAGATTACAAATTAAACCTCATGAGTTTTCCAACATAACCCTCTATGTCCATTTGTTTCCTTTAAAATTTATTCCAAAGATAATTCAGGGTGCACGCGAAGGAGCGCGATCTTCTCAAAACTTTTAGGTGTAAATCCATGCTCATAGCACAAACTAAACAAATGGGCCGAAACCAAAGATCGACACCAGTCACTACGAGTTTAGGGAAACTCTGAAACACAACATACAGAACAGCTTGACCGAAAGCATTTGACCAGAATGGCAAACAACCACACCAGTTCAAAATGTTTTAAACACCAGCTCAGCATGAATCCCACCATAACTTGTATTCCACTACACTTACCATTTAAGCATTCAATAATCACTATTTACTCATCAAGAGAGTCCAACCGGATTTAACAAGATTTACATAACAATTTCTTTCTCTAGTTACCATTCCCAACACTTTTAATTAAGTTTTAAGATGCTTATCACAAAGGCACCCAACCAAGACTACATTGACATGATCCCCACGGACCACCAAATCATAACAACATATCCTATATTTCAAACATAGTACTTCAACAGCTACTTGAGCATGGTCAACCTATCAATTTTATACTATCCATACGTCAAAATCTTGACAATTGAAACTTGTTCAATCAATAAAATGACTTCAACAAATAAGTAATATCTCTACAAGATAAAATTCGTAAATAGGATTATAAGATATGCATTCATTAAGATTAAAATCTTGCATCATGATTATTATCCATTGTTCATCTCATCACAACATGTACTCGACAAAATACCACCGTTTTACACTTTTCTTCTATTGGATCAATTGTTTCCAACAATTAACAACATTACCAAGGCATCAATATCAATTCTTTGCATAATCATCAATCAACAACATTGCTTTTAGCTACCCTACACATAGGTTGCAACAAAATTGTCACTACACAACATACTCCAACTATTAAATTAGATTTAATAAGTTAGATCAGCATAATGTTCTTAAAACAACAACCAGACCTATGTTTTTTTTTCCAATTGACATCGGTACTAGCATTAACACTGCCCTTAACAACATCATTAACAATAAGTCTTATGTCTTCTCCATTAATATCAATACCAGCATTGTAGAGACACAACTGCATACTTCCAAATATACTAGTAGGTTGCAACAACATAAATAGCAACTCTAATCAACTTCCAAATTAAAGCCACTAGTCAACATGATTAAATTTCTCGATTAACCGTTAGATTAGAACATCTTTAAACAATCGGCAAGATTTCTTTAACAGTATCATTAATTTACATCATCTTAATGTTCTAACTATGCATCAAGGTTTAAACTTTTAACATTAACAAGGATCATAAGCACTCTTAAAGCAAGGCAACAGATTCTAGGCATGTACATTAACCCATTTAATCATTCTCGCTACAGAGTAAACTACAACACTAGTAGTCTATTTATTCTCCAGCTAGAGATAACAACCGCATTAAATTGTTTCAACTCACAAATTAACTTAACAATACGTCATCCCATAAACCACATTGGTACATGCTACATAACATGTTAAACAACAATTCTTACTAGGGACAAACGATTTCAGTCAAAAGACTACTTACTTTGTTTGCAGCATTTTAGTTTTAAAACTCATCCCAAATTCATAAGGAAACTTGACTCTCAAAATTGCAATGAGACAAACCCAAACTTGGTCATGCTAAAGGAAGTCTCCGAAACACTTTTCAATCTCAAAGACTCCCATAGGAGGGAACCAAGCGATCAAATAAACCTTTGCGGACAAAGGCACAAAACATAAATCGACACAACTTAACTTTTTGTACACGCTTCAATAACTTCTTTTAAACTCAGAGTAAGACACACAAGAACCAAAACTATACTTTTCTTTGAAAAGAAACCAACAAAACCAGTGTCGAAGCAAAATTAGCGACCAACAGATGTGCAACACAAAACCTTCCTTCTACGTCTTCAACCAAGGAAGACTAGACCACAAATCGCTTACGGAACAATCCGCGAAAATCCAATACCAAACACTTTTCTTTTGGTTTCCATCAACTAAAACCAAGAAAACCAACCAAGACCGACCACAGAACGATAAAGAACATCCGAAGGAATCCACCACCGAACTCTTCTATTTGACTCCAGTCAACTACCCGATCTACGACAGAAAGGATAAGCATTCTTCTCCTACAGGGGTTAATAGTTCTTCGGTGATGGCGCTAACCGGCCACACCGTCAAACATCACCCTTACTATGAAATAAGAGAGGTGGCCGAAACCCTTTGGCACCAAAACTCCACTTTATCACAACAACAAGAACAATTCAATCATTTATCTCATAGACATATCAACATGCATTATCAAATGAAGCATTCAACATCATAGCTTAAATACAACATTTAAGCGTAAAGAAACGATACCCATACCCTTTCCTACTGTGCATCCATTGTGTATCAAATTTTTAGATTAGTTATATCACTTTTGCAAGTTTTAATGTTGCTATCCTATGACAAAATTTTAGTTGAAACCTAAGCCATGTTTCTAAGTTATTCCACATCACATTTTAGTTGTACCCTATAGCATTACACTAAAAATACACATTCCAAGGACCTACAGCCCGCTCTGATACCAACTGTAACACCCCAGCATCTAGTGTGCCCGAATGCAACCAAACATAGACTAAACAACATCTAAATACCACAATTAAACATAAATTACAGCAAAGGCGCACATGCTAAAAACCGAAATTTCGGCAGCATCTCCTTTGTTTTAACATGAATTAAAGCGATAGCAATAACAAGGCAGTTCATAGCAAAACATAAGGCATCTAAAACAGCAATATAAATGAATATAGCATCAACATAAGACAATAATACTAAAGCCAACCATTCCATAAACTATGGCTAAGCAAATAAGGATCACAAGCACACAAAAATTATTCCAAACACCTAGTTCATGGCACTTATTATGAACTTGACTAAACAATAGTAAATGTGGCTGGACTACGTGAAGATGTGTAGCTATTTCCCCTTCCCACATGCCAGTGTCATGGTACCTAAAATAAACAACATAAACACAAGCGTGAGTTCATCACTCAACAAGAATATTGCAATGGTACAAACATAAACAATTACATGGCTACAACAACTCACATCATGTATATCATCTCATTCATGATCACAAATCATTATCATCATCATTATGTATGCAATGCGATGCGATGCTCATATCTCCTTGGAAACTCATACCGGTATGGTTGAGTACACACCCGTCGGTGTGCACCCTCTCCCCCCTTCCATCCCGAAGATGGAGGGTGCCTACTCCTCGCTTCCCCACACCGCGGTGGATAGAATCACGATGTAGGACTTACTCATTGGCTCTCTGGAATAGTCATAACTTTCTCACCGACCTTCCCTGGACTAGTTATGACTTTCTCACCGCCCGGGCCATGTATCATGTCATGTATGCAAGCATGCCAACATCATAAATCACTTGTACATTATCACATGGCATCATAACATAGTAAACATATTCATCATATCATTGGCAATCATTAAAGCATAGCATGTGAACATATCATGTATAAAATTTCAGTCACAACCGATCTATCAAACAATAACCCGCTACCCATCCCAATACACTTGCCTCAACCACGGGCGACGGATTGGCGAGATGTAGAAGGCACTCCCAGGGTCGCACCACCTGCACATAGGGACAATTCACTCACAATCATGTCCACAAAACAGTACGCAAACCCTCTTCTACCCCGACATCGCCAACTACTCGCAAAACCCAAAAACAGAGGTTCTGTCACGTCGGGACTGCAGCCTTCCAAAAGGCATAACTTGAGTTCTGGGACTCCGATTGAATTAAACGAGTACATCCTCGCGTAGCTTAGGAAATTTCCTAACTTTTTCTAAGTATATGGAAAGACTGATTCGGACTCTAAAGTGGTTTAATCTACAGAATACCGTGATCTGTTCCAATCACGTCACAGGTTTTAATACGTTCGGTAAAACAAGAATAACTTACAAACGGCTGGTCCGAATTTAACGTTCTTTATACCCACTGAAAGGTATCGAAGTTACCTACAACTTCTTCAACAGCCGTACGACCAAATTCCGAATCTAAATTGCCGAAAACCCAAACCCTAGGTCAACTGCTCATGCTGCCCGAAACAGAGAACGTGGCCAACTCAAGATTCCATCTAATCTAATCAATTCCAGCATCACCAATTGATCTAAAAACATGATAATGATCCTTAGAACAGTACCTAGACCAACCCCAAGGATCCTCATGCCCATACCTTCGCCCGACGCACGAAAGCCCAACGGATCTCCTCCCGGATCGCTCCTCGCTCCTCGCTCCAATGGACGGATCTTCGAGGTGCAGGGGTGGAGAGGCTACCCTATGGTAGCATGGGGTGGAGGAGAGGTGGTGGAGAGGTGGGGAGCAAAGGGGGCAATGGGGGGCGCACGGCCAAGAGGGAGAGGGGAGGTGGGGCGGCTAGGGCACAAGGGGGTGGGGTGGGGCGCACGAGAGGCAGGGTGGGGGCGCAATAAGGGGCAGGGGGAGCCCCTTTTACCAGCCCAAAACAGGAGTCTTAATCCTAAATGGACTCATACTCCATCCCACCAAAGCCCACAACCCCTTCTCTTAGGCCCAAACTCCCCCGGAAAGGCCCAAATCCCCGGAAACGGCCCGGAAACGCAAATAAACCTCATAGCGTATGGTTTCAACCTCCAATTCCATATTTCATAATGTTTTTGACCTCATCATGCTCATTAAATAAGGTTACGACACTCTGTGGTGTCATAACCGGCTACCCGGCAGTACCGGCCTGGGAGGGCGGTAGTGCCGGATTTCCAGAGACCAAAGGAGGAGCTCACTGGAAATTAGCTGCCGGCGTTGTGGTTGTGGTAGTGTCGCTCGGGCGACAGTACCGGCCCCATAACGTCGGTAGTGTCGGCCTCAGGGAGAAATTAGGGTTTCGCAAAATGGGATTTCGCGCAAATGGATTCGAAACTTCGCGACGATCGCATGGTTAGGTTCCTAGTGATTAGGGGTGCAAACGGAGCGGATACGGACGGATTTTGTTCATCTCGTATCCTATTCCAAATTTTTTCTCGGATACATAATCGGATACGGACAGTGCCGGATTCGAATACGAATACGGATTATTTCGATCACGAATACGGAGCGAATACAGGTCGTTCCGGATACGGTTAGTCTCGGTCACGAATAGTTAGTCGGATAATGCGCGAAGCGTAAAACCATATATGTCACATATATTAGGATCAATCAACCATACACAAAACTTTACTATAACTTTCAAGACATGTAAGTGTTTCAAATTCAATAATAGTTGCATTCCCTACATAAGTATAATATACAACCAAGTACAATTCCAATCAACATATGCACTTATATGATGTACCACATCCAACTGCAATCAAGTGTTTTGTAGTGCAATTATAAGAGCTTGCTCCAGAAAGTAGTGCAATTATATTACAACTTACTCACATTATATCACAAAGCTCACAACAAAGACTACGTTTCACATTATATTACAACTTGCCTAATCAGATAGCACATAACCAACACACAACATCTAAAATACTGCTAGCAAACACTGTAATTCAAATACACACATTATGAACAATATTGCAAGGGTATCGGGTCGGATATTTACCTGGTATTGGGTCGGATATTTACCGGATATCGGATCGGATATTGCTCTTTCCATATCCTAACCCATATTACATGAGAGTTTCGGATATGGATCGGATATTGCTCTTCCCATATCCTAACCCATATTACATCGGATTTTCTGGATACGAATACGGATAACATCGGTATGGATTTTTTTCGAATACGGTATCGGATCGGTCGGGAAATATCCGCTCCGTTTGCACCCCTACTAGTGATGCCAGGGACCCATCCATGCAGGTCTCACCAAGTTTCGAGTTCGTTTAACCTAATTTCCACTTTTTCGAACTCGATAACCCTTATTACCGTTAGAATTCGACTTTCGATCCAAATCAAGTCCAAACTTGATTCTTTCTGCGAGAGTCGACTTCTTACGACATCGGATATATTCTAGAGTCATATCCTCGTCTTTTGGAGGTAAGGTTCAAGGAAAACTCTAAAACTCGAGAATTTAACTCCGCTAGCGAACAAATCCGATAAACTCCGAATCAGGGTTTTCAACTCGACCTTTTTCCAGAACTAGAACCGTTAGGGCACTAAGAACCAATACGAGTCACCCTCGGGATTTTTGAAGCTTCGGAACTAGAAGACACTCCAAAAATCACGATAATGCACATTTCGTAAATCGAGTCGAAACGATGGATTTGCGACTACATATTGATTCTTTTTGCACACGAGGGTTCCACAGGGTCTAACTCGCATTCAGAAACTCTTCGCACGACGATCGAACTATCTGAACTCAAAACCCTCAATTTGAACTAAATTCGATTCCAGATCCGGATTGAATTCAAACTCAAATCTTTTCGTAGGAATCGAACTCAGACAACGTCAGATATATTCGAAGGTCAATTTCTCGACTTTCCGGAGTTAGGGTTCAAAGGAACTCCAAAAATTCGGGAAAATGACTTTTGGCGAATAAATCTAACAAAGGGCCGATTAGGGTTTTCAGATCGAATCGTCCGCGCTAACTAATCCTACTGAGTCCAACCTAGGTCTAGCAACTCCAAAACGCAACGATGCACCTCTAGGGTTAGGGTTTCAAGGCTAAACCAAAAGAGAAACTAATAGAGAAGAGAGGGGTACTTAGGGTTTAGCTCAAAACCTCGGGGATCGAATTGGAACTCGATTCTTCCGGTCTTGAGGCTGCTCCAGGGCTTGAGGAAGATCCTCCACGTCTCGCGGCTTGACCTCTTGCTACTCTTTGAGCTCCACAACCATTAAGAAGTGAGAGGGATCAGTGGAGGGAGAGGGAGAGAACGGCAGGGAGAGGGAGAGAGAGCACGGGAGAGGGAGGAGAGTGAGGAGTGAGCCAGTTGGGCTTTAGAGGAGAGGAAAGATCGAGAGAGAGGGTGAGGTGGCCGGGCAACGGGCAACGGCGACCGCTCCAACCCCTGACCGCATGACTCGGCCGGCAGCATCGCCTCGCTGAAGCGTAGTGCCGCCGACCGGCGATACCGGCCTGGCGGCGCAGACGCCGCTCTGCGACAAAACTCTGAGTTTCTTCGCAAACTTTTCTTCAATCTTCGGGTTTAACCTCGGGAAACTTAAGGGAAGGATTTTGGGACCTCGAAGGAAGGTTTTAGGATTTAGGTTCCTACGGATTTCGGAAGATTTCGACCGGCTTCGAAACTCAAAGTTTCGAAACAAAACCAGTCGACGCGATCCGAACGGCAAACTCCAACACGATCAAACGCAAATTAAGAACCACATTAAGATCCAATAGCACTCAACACACAACTAAGCACACAATTAGCTTAATTAAGCTTAGTTAATCCTCATAGCACCCAGGGAGTAATGTTGCTTGTTATGAATCCATCTTACACAGAGCATCTATTAATTGCCCATTTTTTTTTCTAGAATACCTCTCGGAAATATCCGTAATTATGTTAAAATCTTTTTTGCGTGCAATTTTTCTTGAAAAAGCTCAGCAATTCCAAGTTACATTCAAATCTTTTTTTAAAAAAAAACCTCTAAAAAACAAAACACACGTGTTGTTTCTGGTGGGCATGTGTCGAGTGACGTGGCCAGTGCTGCGCCACGCTTTCTTGTAATTCATCCATAAAGCCTCGTCTCCACGGATGCTGAGGCAGAACAGAAGCCAGCCACAGTGACACACACGAGTTGTCACACGAGTGACCAAGCCGGAGTTGCCCGGTTGTACGGTGTCCTGGTTGCCGGGCGCGTGCGGCGTGAGGGACTGGGAGCGATCGGAGCAGACAGGCGAGAGGGTGACGACCACCACGCCGAGCGCGTTCTCTCCCGTCAGGCGTCTTTCGTAGCTGCAAAGAGGACAAAATTGTAAGTTTTAGACTTTTAGTTTGGATGCCTTTCTTTCCGCCCTCTCATCTGTGTGATTCTCTGCTTATCATTCAATACTGCTTAGGGTGTTTCATTCACAATAACAGTGGCGGCTTAAATCAATAGAAACTATCTCATGAAACATGGAACACCAAATGTTCAGTGGCAAAAATTCCAAAAGATAAATTCACAACCAAATAGTTTTGGATAGCACGATCCCTAATATTGACTTTGATCGTCAATTTAGTTGTAATATTTTTTTTCCACTCGGGAAATTTTTGAGCTTTCATATGTACTGGTGGTCAAGTCACCAAATGTTCCTTAGAAAGAAAGACGGAAACAGTCACCAGAGGTTGCCTGCTGTGGCATGAATTCTGCACTAACAATTACTCCTCCTCCGTCCTAATTGTTGTCCTTTTTTTATTCTGAAACGTTGGAAACTAATTCGTTATAGAGAGACAGGGCACGCTGATGGAGGTCCAAGTGGTAGAGACCTGCTTTGTCGCGCCAAGCACGAAGACCCCCATGCAGGGGCTGTGGCTGTCCAACCTCGACGTTGCGCTGGCCAACAGAGGCCACACCCCAGTCGTCTACTTGTACTGCTCCAACAACGCTGCCGTGGACTTGTTCGTCTTGGGCAGGCTCAAGGCGGCGATGTCCAAGGCCTTGGTGGACTTCTACCCCCTCGCTGGCCAGCTCGGCGTGGACATTGACGGCCGTGTCGAGATCAACTTCAGCGGCAAGGGGGCGCTCTTTGTAGTGGCTCGCTCTGAACTCAACATCGACGACTTCAGCGATATCAACCCGTCGCCCGAGCTAAGGAGGCTGTTTGTTCCCCGCATAGACTCGGCGGAGCGCCCGTGCCCCGTGCTGGCTATTCAGGTCCTAAACTCCTCACAATGCAAACTCTTCAATGATTTTTTTTAGATCAAAAGGACATCCAACGATGTCCCAGTTCCAATTACTGAAACCAGGATATATCAAGTTCAGTTCATACAAAAGATAATAGAGCTTCTACTCAACATTCATCAACCAGGAGCTAAACCATCACTAAGAAACAAAATAAAGGCAGATTACATCATGTCATTCACCCATTTTTATCAAAGAACATTGAGAAACACTTCAGCTCAGCAGCATCCGTCTCCTTTTTTGTCAGCAGTACCAACCTTTTCTTCCAGGTTCAACTGTCACTGGAGTTCAGTGGGAGTGAGGCATGAATTTTGGCATCCAACCAAGTACAGAACTATGTCATATGAACCACCATCTCCTCCTTGAACATCGGATTCCAATTCCTTAGATTGACCAAAATTTTCCTCCAAATCGTTTTCAGGCTTGTCCATTTCTGAGAATAAAAAAATCATGTTTTTTCTAGCAAACCTTAAACTCCACAAGGTAGCCGCACAAACCGTATTCAAGACCATGTTTTAGCCGCAGGGGTTTGAATTTCTTTCTTGCAGGTGACCTTCTTGAAGTGTGGTGGACTGGTGATAGGGGTGGCGGGTCACCACGTTGCCGTCAACGGCCCCAGCCTGTTCCACTTCTTCCAAACGTGGTCGGCCTTCACACGGGACGGTGACAACGCCGTGGTGGAGGTCCCCTGCCACGAGCGCACCCTGCTCCGCGCCCGCTCACCGCCGGTCGTCCACTCCGATACGCTCTCCGTGTTCTGCCCGAAGCTAAACCTGTCCGAGTCGCTGGGGCCTGTTGCCACCAAGATCTTCTGCATCTCCAAGTACCACGTATCGATTCTCAAGCGCCTATGTGACACGAGCACCTTCTGCACTGTCAGTGCCCATGTGTGGTAGTGCTTGTGCATTGCTCGGCGACTGGCTCCTGACATCCAGACACACCTCCGTTTCCCGATCAACATCCGGCGTCGCGTGAGACCGCCTCTACCGGACCACTACTTCACCCGCGGGCTCATCAACGTGGGCACGTCCGCCACGGTGGAGGACATTGTTTCGGAGACGTTGGTCTCCATCGCTGGCCGGATCAAAGGCACGATCGATCGGGTGGATGATGAGCTGGTGCGTTCAGCGATCGACTGCTCCCAGATTTCAGAGAGAAATTTCTGGCCGGCAAAGGGTAGCATGCCGGAGACAGGACTAAGGGTGATCAGCTGGCTCGGCATGCCCGCGTACGACGCCGATTTTGGGTGGGGGAAGCCGCAGGTGATGTCTCGTGCAGAGTCTGTCCGTGGTGGATTTGTCTACTTGACGAGCGGCGGCCCGGCAAACGACGACACGGTGCGCGTGGTGATGTGTATGGAGGCTGCACGTTTGGATGAGTTCGAGCAGCTGCTTTATGGCAGGCTAGAATATGCCCTTAGCAAATTATAAAGATGATTATATCATGTTTGAGAGGTGTTTTTGTGCTTTTCTTTTTGAAAGTTGCACAAATATTAAAGTTTGAATGAAAGATAGATGGTGATTACTTACCTCTTCGCTTGCTTCAAGATTTGTGCAACTTGTATTGGGAGGAAAAGCATAGACGCACTGCTCATCATGTTTATGTTTATAAGTATTATTAGTCAACAAGTATGTAATTTATTTGTGAAACTTTTTATCCATGTTTTGATATTATTCTGAATTATTTATGACTTTATTTATCATGTGCGACAATTCTGATTAATAGTTAGCATATGTATTGATTGATGATCATATTTTACATATCATGGATATAGAGATATGAAATCAATAATGTGGATAAATGTCAGAGAACATAGTGTTGAAATGACTCATCATGCAATACTGCGGGAATTGTTATATTCCTAAGATTTATCAGTTGGTCTCAAACATAGTGTATTTGAGATCTTCAGACCCGATGATGAGGATAAATTGAGATATATAAGTGATGGTTCAACATTTACACTATATGCATCCAATGATAAATACATATACCATGTACATACATTATTCTCTTTGTTTAGCATAGTGTCAGGTAATCAAAAGCCGATGAGGGCTTTTCTTGAAGAAAGGGACGATGATAAAGACACATACGCACATGGAGCACACAGTTGGGACAACGCTCAACGGTAGCGCAGCGACCAATTGGCCTTTTTTTAAATTCTCACGTACAATAACAAAATACCCTAATTCTTATAATAAAATTAATCTAGCCTCTAATCGATGATTAAGAATGACTAATCTAGTTAATTAGGGAAATTAATCTAGAGGATTAATAAATTATTCAGATACGATTAACTTACGTGCCACGAACTTATGTATAGTTTGCAGTAGGTTTAATCACTTGACTCCAGTCAAATTTCGATATATTGTAGATTGATAATAGCGAAAGATCTTAATCGGCCTCGGAGCTTGCATAGTCATCTAATGGTGGGTAGTTTTAAACCAAAACCGAATACCAAACCGAACCGAACCAAATTAACCGATTATTTTGGTTTTTTTGGTTTACGGTTTTCGTTTCAATTTTATTTTGGTATAATTCAGTTTTCGATATTTGATTCGGTTTTTGGATTCCAGAAACGGAAAAAACCGAATAACTGAATAGTCCATGTAGAATACCACTTTTATAATATTCTTCCTAAAGCTACCAAACAATTCTCATATTCTAACATATTTATACATATGTGTGGAATGTTCGTATGTTCTAGTATGTTCATACTGTAATTGTAACACCTCGGCACCAACTATGCCCCGAGTGTCACCAAACAGATAATAAAATACTAGATAAGGAAGATTAAAGTCTAATAGTACTCCGAAATCCACTTAAAATTCGGCAGCACATTCACTAAAATAGTGGACATCCACTCAGTAGGCAAAGAGATAACATTAACATTTTCAAGCAAAAACATCTAAGCATCTAATCAAGACATTCAAGGAGTTAACTTCTAACAACTATTAATCTTAACACCACAGATATCATAATAACTACGACACAAATATTACAATGATCTCGACTAATTGTCAATGTGAACCAATTAAACAAACTTAATCCTTTAACATGTCATGAGTGTGAGTGGAGGTGCAGCTATGTCCCTTCCCGGCAAGACGTCCTCGGAGTACCTAAAAGCATTAAACAAACAAGCGTGAGTCCAAGACTCAGCAAAGTGCTTCCAACAGTCAAATCATAAACAGTAATACATTTAAATCAACAACATGTTCGTAATTGATATACAAAATAACAAATATATTAAACATTCGTATCAACACCATTTACCACCTATACCTCATTGCTTATATCACACACATACCACATTAAACCTCTTGGGAGGAGTCCATGACTCGATCCCGAAACCGCACATTTCCATTAACACAAAAATAATTATTAGCAATGCAATGCAACATGCATGCTCATGAATGCACCTTTTCTTTGCACATACCGATATTGCCGAGTGCACACCCGTCGGTGTACACCCTTTCATTCCTCTCCATCCCATGGAGGGGTCTACTCTTACTGTCTAACTCCCATCCATCCCTGTGGATAGGACTACGAGGTAGGATTTTCGTGTTCACTACGTGTGAACACAGAGGCCCACATCAGCATGGGTCGCCTCTTCCATTATAAATGCACATATGCAATTTAACATGAATAAATCATAAAATGCACTCTTTTTCAACATCCACATTTCCATCAATATGAACATAAATATAATCATTATCATTAAGTCAACCAAAGCATTAACATCACATTCAATTTCATAATCATTTCGATATTCTCTTTCAATATGCACACACTCATAAATTTACCATTATGACTAGCATAAACATAATCATAAAGATTAGCAATGAATCGATATCCTAACAATAATACTAGTTGATACACTTGCCTTTAACCATGAAGAATGGGGTGGCAAGAGGTCGCGGCAAACCCCGAGATCGCATTAACAATAACACTTAATTTAAACACCCTCTAGAGACCAAATAATTGTCGGGACCCAAATTTGCAAATCCAGACCCTCTGTGTATTCAACACTAGTCTAGGATCTCGCCAGTGCACATAGTCTCAATATCGGTAAATACCACAATCATACTCAAAGAAATAGTAAAGTACTTTATTGAAAGGGAAATATAACCAGTTGCTCGACCTTATGGTCAAGTTACAAAAGTACGCCTCGCAGAGCAAAGTCTTAATAAAATACTTGCAGTGGAAAATAAAGAAACGTGTGGCGCCAACCAATATACCACAGGCAACTGACTGGGCTCTCCCCCTAGATCATCGGCTCCTCCTGGAAGTCCTCTTTCAAAGCTGGCATTGATTCTTCTTCAACTGATGTTTGTGTTGTGGCAAGGGTGAGTACTTAAAGCACTCAGCAAGTCATGCACAGAATGCAGTATGATATTCTATATGCACGGCTTATTCCAAAGAATAGGCTAAAATGGTTCTTTTGCAGTAAAGCACATTCATAAATAACGATAATAGATTGAAAGCAGTAAAACAGTAATAGCAATAATAATTGCATAAACAATTTCACAAGTAAAGCATTTATCAGTCTAAAACAAGTTCATCATTTCCAACCCAAGTATCCATAAACTAAGTTTATTTTCATAAAGTCTAACCCTTGACTGTAATCCCCAATTAGTGTCCAATACCTCGGACTTGGCTATTCGAATAGATTTTTCACTATGCAGAGGTTATACACTTTACCCACAAGATACAGTCAAACACCAGATAGGCGAGTGTCCGTAACAAAGTTTTTTGGAAGCTTCTAACTCCACAAGTGAACCTCCCCAGTTATCGAACACTAACCCTTCCATTAGCAAAGGCGAAGTTAAGGACAATGAACCGTTGGACGGGTACCTGGCCGCAGCCCCGGTACGCTCCCCCATACAATTACACAGAAGTGTAGCTGACAGCCCGAGGTACCACATGCAAGATATCAGCAACCTACTCAACTAGGTCTGTCCCATTCCAGACTTGTGGTTGCATGATGAACTCAGTTCAAAGGCTTGCAAGGTTAAGTCCTTAGGTTAACCAGGGCAAGACTACCCAATAAATATGATGTCAGCACGCATTTTGAATTTCCACCGAATTATTTTTCTAAAGGAAAATAGTTTTATTACGTCATGCTTGCGTCATCCGGTCCATGGGCCTGGTCCACGGTTCAGTTTCGGTCCACGAGGACACGTGTCACTGACATGTGGGCCCGTTGCTCGATGAAGTCATTGCTGATGTTAGCATGGCTCGGCTTACCGCACCGGTTCGGCTCCTGGCCACGTGGCACGATCTGCACCGTACGAACTAAATCTAATGGCTTAAATAATCCTTTCATGCCGGACCGGGAACTTGGTCTGGCATCATTCACGACGGACCGAACAGTTGGTCCGGCGTCACTCACGACGGACCAAAAGTTGGTCCGGCGTACACGTCGATCTCTCGGTTACTTGGAAAATTTGGTCTGGCGCAACATCAAACTACACGTTCACTACGGACCAGTAACTTTGGTCCGGCGCAAACATCAACTACACGTTCAGTATGGATGTAACACCCCGGCATCTAGTATGCCTGAATGATACCAAACATAGACTAAACAACATCTAAAAACCACAAATAACGATAAATTACAGCAAAGGTGCAAATGCTAAAACCGAAAATTTTGACAGCATCTCCTTTGTTTTTCCATGATTGAAGCAACAGCAATAATAAGACAAGATATAGCATGATATGAAACATCTAAAATAGCAATAACAATGGATATAGCAACATCTTAAATCAGTAATACTATATCCAACCACTCCACAAACTATAACGAAGCAAGAGAGGAAGTCAAGCCCATAATTTAACCAAACACCAAGTTTCATGATACTATTCTTATTATCATGACTCCAAACGATTAAATTGTCTATAAGTGTGGACCTACGTGTGGAAGTGTAGCTAATGCCCTCTCCCGCATGCCAGTTTCATCGTACCTAAAAACAACATAAAACACAAGCGTGAGTTCATAACTCAACAAGTATATTGCAATGGATCATAAGGAACAAATCAATGCCAACATCGATACATACCATACTTAACATCATGATCAATTCATAATTTCATATACAACATCATAACCATGTCCCAATCTCATTGTACACATTTCATTATCATCATCATGTATGCAATGCAATGCAATGCACATGTCTCCTTGAAGCACATACCGGTATTGCCGAGCGCACACCCGTCGGCTTGCACCCTCTTTCCCCTCCCATCCCGTAGATGGAGGGTGCCTACTCCTCGCTTCCATTCACAACCGTGGATGAAATCACGAGGTAGGACTTACTTAATGGCGCTCCGGATTAGTCATAACTTTCTCACCGACCTTACCGGACTAGTTATGACTTTTTCACCGACCGGGCCAGTTTTCATGCCATGTATGTAACATATGCCATAAACATAAACAACTAATCATTGCATAGCATCATAACATACCATTTTCATCATATCATGGGCAAACACTAATCATGGCAAGATAGCATATCATGAAAACAATTTGCATCTAATCAAGACTAGCAACATACAACACGCTACCCATTCCAATACACTTGCCTTAACCGCGGGCGACGGATTGGCGAGAGGATGAGGGCACTCCTGGGGTCACACCACCTGCACATAGATACCACACACTCAAACCGTGCCCACAAAACCATACACAATCGCTCATCAACCCCGACTTCGCAAACTACTCCCAAAGCCGAAAAACAGAGAATCTGTCCCCCGGGACAGCAGGCATCAAACTAGCATAACTTGAGTTCTAGGTCTACAAATGTAGGATCGAAGTATACGAATATAGCAATCAGAGGGGGGGGTGAATGATTGTGCGGAAGCTAAAACCAAATTCTTGATCTATTAAAAGTTCACCCCAAAACAGAACCAAATAATTGCCTCATTTTCGATAAAAACAGAATGACAGAGGTTTGGTAAAACGTGATTCCCGGAGATCCAACCATCGGAACGATCTGAAATTTGGACAAAAGAAACTAGATTCCAGTACGAATCTAACTCAAAAAGAATCAGCTAGATCGGACTTGCGGATCAAAAGTTATGAACCTCTCAAGCTTGCTGTAACAGAAGATAACGAGAATTGATGTAACGTAAACTTGAAGGTTTAACAGAAACGACAAAAGTTTAATCAACTAAACTTAGAGAAACCCTAAATCAATTCTCTAGAAAGGTTTTGATGGATCAAATCAAGATAAAACTCAAAGAACAAAAACCAATCTAGAAAAGAACAAGCATGCAAACAAGAACCAAAACAGGAAACCTTTGTATCAACGCGATTCAGAGTACGCAAGGATCTAGAAGAATTGATCTTTATTTCTTTTGTCTAAAATACTCTCATCAAAAGAGTACAAACCCTAAAACTGAGCTTGAGGCTCTCAATGCGCTCAGCTCCAATTGATGCCCTTCAACAGGAGACACCCCTCCTATTTAAAGGAGCAAAACACAAGGAGTTCTGA
The DNA here is from genome assembly GCA_036346355.1 of Rhipidocladum racemiflorum. Lineage (NCBI taxonomy): Eukaryota > Viridiplantae > Streptophyta > Magnoliopsida > Poales > Poaceae > Rhipidocladum > Rhipidocladum racemiflorum. The sequence continues at coordinate 64,288,755 of CM070570.1, forward strand.
ATACAATTCCTAGAAAGAGTATGTATTCAACAGAACTCCTCTTGGCCCAACCTAGCCGAGTACAACTCTTGCACGCATATGGCAACCCTACCATACTCACGTGACTAACACTTTGCACGTGTATGGTCACCTGCCATACTCACGTGACTAACACTTTGCACGCGAATGACCTCCTGCCATTCTCACGTGACTAACCATTATTCATGTGCACCATTCTCTTAGCCCGAACGTCCCGCATGACATCCTTGACCACCAAGACCTTAGTTCCTCCCTGAACCTAGTCCCGAACCTCAGCTCCTCCATGAACCTAGTTCCGGTCCCGTCATCGACCACGTTCGTCTTCGAGCAATACCTGCACATGAACAAACCATAAAACGATTTCGAGCATAAGTCCGCGACTTGACTCAACATTAGTCCATGCAACTACTCACATGAGCATTGCATAAAGTCCACTTCAAAACAAGCATCATGAAATTCTCACCAATTTCATAATCTCAAGGTCAAACCAAAAACTCAATTCCAAGTTTGCTCAAAACCCTAATCGAGCAAAAACGCATTTACGACGGACCAAAAAATATGGTCCGGCGTACACAAGAAAAAGTCACTCAAAAAACCATTCACGACGGACCAACAAAATCGGTCCGTTGTACACGTGAAAGTCTCTGTTCCAAGAAGAAAACATTTCGGCGAAAACACGTTCACGATGGACTAAAAGAAATCAGTCCGTCGTACATGCGAAATCAATCCTCAAAAAGGCCGTTCACGACTGACCAAAGAAATTGGTCCGACGTACATGCAAAACTTACTGGTTTCTTGGAAAATTGAGTTCGGCTCATGAGCTCAAAAGCACGTCCACGACAGACCCAAAAACTTGGTCCGACGTACATGGGAAAAAGAGGTTGCCAAAAACATGTTTACAACAAACCAACAAAATTGGTCCGTCGTACATACGAAAAACGATCTGGCGCAGATGGGGAACTTACTGTTTCTTGAGAGCTTGGTCCGGCGCAAAAGCGAAACTTACTGTTTCTTGTCAAATTGTCAAACACATGCACAAGCACATTTTGCAAATCCAATTCTAAGTTAATTTTTCAGTTCAAAGCCAATTTTTCAGCACATGGTTTCACAATCTCCCCTTTGATGAAAACATTGGCAACACACCACTTAGAATTGAACATTTGGCATTCACTTTACAAAAGATTTTGAAATCCAAAGGATCAAAGACTAAAATAAGAAAACACAGAATTCCCCCTTTGACCAAAAAGCAAAACAAAATCTCCCCCTGAGAAGGAACATGTGTGTGAATGTGCAATGTGCCCAAAAATTCCAAAATTCTCCAAACTTCTCGCAAAATTCTCAAATTTCCAAACACAACTCCCCCTTTTTCTTCTCCCCTTTTTCCTTAAACTTTTCAATGATTCCCAAATTTCTCCCCCTTTGACAATGGATTCATCAAGAGTACAAAAGAGAGAATTTGTTCAAAATTTTTCTTTAGTAATGATTTCACAAGAACAAACAAGGGAGTGCCAAGATAGGAAAAGATGAGCTCATTCGATCATATAACCTTATATATCACATAATATGCAAAATACATGATCTTGATGTGATTTTAACAAGTTATGGAATGACATGCATCTCAACCTCAATTCAGTCAACTATAGCCAAGTACTAAGCAAAACCTTTAGTAGAAAAACAAAGGCTCAAAATTGAAGCAACTAACAACTCTGGGCGAGCAAGTAGTTTCAACTCCAATCTAGTAAACCAATTTAATCTTTAAAACAGTAAACTGCATGTGGCATGCTTGAAGCATAATTCTTTTATTTCCTTGAAGTGGCATGCTTGAAGCATATATCTTGTCTTGAGGGAATGGCATGCTTGAAGCATACATCTTATCTTTTAGGGAAAGCATTCCTGATGCTCATAACTTGAGGCTTTTGCTTTTAACAACCCTTTTTTATTGATTCCCTTTTCTTTTCATTTTTCTTTGATTATAAACATGCAAAAGTGATTAAAAGGTCTTATGAAAGAGTAAAGTTGAAACTACACTTGCTTCATAGCCCAAATTTGTCAAGAGGATTCAATATCAAGCCTAGAAGAGTGAGATATCACAGAGTATTTAGCTATAGGCAATCAGTCCATGGAATTCCACAATGTCATTTTTAGTTCAAGTGAGACAATTATATTATCATATATTAGCTCAATTACATAACATATAAAGAAATATGATAAAGTGAGCTTATCAAGTGAAAGAACTTGGCAAGGAAACTCCCCCTCAAAACAAACCCATTGGATGAACAATCCCAAGTTCTCCCCGAATGAAAGCAAAACGAGAAGAAGACAAAGGTTTTGTAAAAATGTCTGCCAATTGATGTTCAGTATCTACATGATGAAGCACAATGTTGCCTTTTTCAACATGATCTCTAAGAAAGTGAAATCTGATGTCAATGTGTTTTGTTCTAGAGTGTTGCACGGGGTTCTTAGCAATGCAAATTGCACTAGTGTTATCACACAAAAGAGGAACACTATCCAAATTAACCCCATAATCTTTAAGTGTAGCTACTATCCAAAGAATTTGAGAACAACAACTAGCAGCAGCCACATATTCAGATTCAGCAGTTGATTATGCAACAGAAGATTGTTTTCTAGATGACCATGCAATAAGAGAATTGCCCAAGAAATGACATGTACCAGATGTACTTTTTCTATCAATTCTACATCCTCCAAAATCAGCATCAGAAAAGGCTCTTAAACTAATGCATGAGGAAGCAGAAAGCCAATTGCCAAAATCTTGAGTTCCATGAAGATACCTGAAAATTCGCTTGACAGCTTGTCGATGTGAAGCACGTGGGGAAGCTTGAAAACGAGCACACAAGCACACAACAAATTGTATATCCGGCCTTGATGCAGTGAGGTACAAAAGTGAACCTATCATGCTTCTATATTCCTTTTGATCAACCGGCTCACCATCTTCATCCGGATCAAGTGTGCAAGCGCTCTCCATGGGTGTCATGATCGGTTTGTTGTTTTCCATCCCAAATCTATGCAACAAGTCTTTTGTGTATTTGTTTTGATGCACAAAAGTACCATCCTTTGTTTGCTTGATTTGAAATCCCAAAAAGTATGTCAACTCACCCATCATACTCATCTCAAACTCCTTCCTCATTGTTTCTGAAAACTCAGACACTAAAACATGAGAGGAACCACCAAAGATAATATCATCAACATAAATCTGAACGAATAGTTGATCATTGCCTTGCTTGAGTAAAAAGAGAGTTTTGTCAACCTTTCCCATTGAAAACCCCCTTTCAAGTAAAAAGGTTTTTAGCCTATCATACCATGCTCTAGGGGCTTGTTTCAAACCATACAAAGCTTTTGATAGTTTGAACACATGATTTGGAAACTTTGGATTTTTAAAACCAGGTGGTTGCTTGACAAAAACCTCCTCATTTATGTAGCCATTAAGAAAAGCACTTTTCACATCCATTTGATACAATTTGAAACCTTTGGATGCAGCAAATGCTAAAAGGATTCTAATGGCTTCAATTCTAACAACAGGAGCAAAGGTTTCATCAAAATCTAAGCCTTCAATTTGAGTGTAACCTTGAGCAACCAATCTAGCCTTGTTTCTAACAACAACACCATCCTCACTTTGTTTATTTTTGAAAACCCATCTAGTTCCAATAACATTAAAATCAGGAGGTGGTGAGACAAGTTTCCAAACTTTATTTCGTTCAAAATTTTCTAATTCTTCATGCATGGCATTGATCCAAGATTCGTCAGATAATGCATGAGATATATCTTTGGGTTCAAAAGAAGCAACTAAAGCAGAATGAGCATGAGTGTCAGAATGAATAAACCTGGATCGAGTGACTCTCTCATTTAGGTCTCCAATCATTTGTTCAGATGGATGCATTTTTTGAATGTGCAAGGGAGCATTGGCTTTTGAGACTTCTCCTTCTCCTTCATCATTTTCAGCATGTACAAATGATGTTGTAGCTTGAGGATGGTTAGCTGTAGGTGATGTAGTAGTAGGTGCCAAAGGTGCTACTGCTTGTTGTGCATAAGGAAGATTCAAGACCTCATCTTCAACATCATCATTATCTTCAAAGATTTTCTCCCCCTGAACATATGCGTCTGTACCTGCATCACTTATACTAGTGCCTGGACTAGACTCATCAAAAGTAACTTCACAAGTTTCCACAATTTTGTTAGTCTCCGAAACAAGCACACGATAGCCTTGAGTATGAGCAGGATATCCAAGAAAAATGCCATCAGTTGATCTAGCTTCAAATTTATCAAGATTTCCAGATTTCAAGACAAAACATTTGCATCCAAAAACTCGAAAGTGAGAAATAGAAGGTCTATGTCCAAACCGAAGCTCAAATGGAGTCTTACCCAATTTTGATCTCAGAAACACACGGTTTGAAACATAACAAGCAGTTGAAATCGCTTCAGCCCAAAAATTTCTAGGAGTGTGATGCTCATCTAGCATAGTTCTAGCCATTTCAACTAGCGTTCTATTTTTCCTTTCAACTACACCATTTTGTTGAGGCACTCTAGGAGATGAAAATTGATGATCAATACCTTTTTCAGCACAAAAGAGATCAAAGGAAGCATTTTTGAATTCAGTTCCATTATCACTTCTAATAGCTTTGAGAGCTCCTGGATGGTCAACAGAAAGCCTAAGAACAAGACTTCTAAAATGACTAAAAGCCTCATCCTTAGATGCCATAAAATACACCCAAGAGTATCTAGAAAAATCATCAACAATCACAAGCACATACCGTTTGCCTCCAAAGGATTGAACTCGAGATGGTCCAACTGTATCAAGATGTAGAAGCTGTCCTGGAGCATTTGTCATCACCATGGTAAGAGGTGGATGTGAACCTGCAATCATCTTACCATGTCTACAAGAAGAACATACTAGATTGCTATCACCCTTAAGCTTAGGCAAGCCACGTATGAGATCTAAACCACTTACACGAGTAAGATGATCAAAACCAACATGACCAAGTCTACGATGCCAAAAGAATAAATCTTTAGAAACATTGGCAATTAGACACCTATGCTTAGAAGAAGGTGATGCATCAAAATCAGCTTTAAATACTCTTCCAAAACGAGAAATTTTGAACACAAGATCACCTAAGCATCTAGCACTTTGCATTCATTTTTCTTAAAGCTTATCTCAATATCTTCATCAAGCATTTGTGAGACAGAAAGCAAGTTATATTTCAAATTTTCAACAAGAGCCACATCTTTGAACATAAACTTGTCACTTACCTTTATTGTACCTTTTGCCACAACAGAAGAGGAAGAAGCATCTCCAAAAGTAACACTTTCAGCACGAGATGCACGAGTGAGGGAGGAGAACCAATTTTTATCACCGGACATGTGGCGTGAGCATCCGAAATCCACTAGCCATATGTTCTCCTTCCTCGCGCGAGAAGCCTACATAGCAAAACATGTCGAGGTCTCAGTGCTGGGGTTAGAACTCAGATTTTTGGGAATCCAGTACTGAGACACACGACGCAACAAAGTAGGCACAACACGAGTATTCTTATGCATAAAATCAGATTTGCCCTTTCTTGTGTCTTTAGCAACAAAAGGTGTTTGCTTCACCCTAGGCACATAATGAGAAATGAAACGCGTGCTGCTTGAAATTAGACCTAGCCTTAGTCCTTTCTTTCTTTTCTTGTTTGGCTAGTCTAAAGCAAAAATCTACTAGATGTCCATCTCTACCACAATGAGCGCAAGTGTACTTAACATGAGGTTTTGCTTTAACAGTAGAAGAACATTTTGCATTCATCATAGTAGAAGAAAGAAAACCAGCAGATTTAAAAGCAATCTTTTTACGTTTATTGAGAATCTCAATTTTGTCATTGCGAGGAGCATGAACAACAGTGCAAGGTTTAGTTTCAAATGACGTATGAAGATCAAAACCTAAACCTTTCTTGTTTGAGCTAACCTTAGATTGATCCAAAATCATGTTTAATCTTTTCTTGCCATTAGTGAATCGTTCCAAAGAACTTTGCAAGTAATCAACTTTCTTGGCAAGAGTTAAACAATTATTGCAAAGATTATCAACCTTCTCTTTACATTTCACGACAAGTAGAGCATGAAAGAACCTCATGTGTAAGCAGATTATCAGTTATTTGAGAAACCCTAGCATTTGCATCTTTTAACTTCAATTCAAGAGTTGAGCATTTAGAACAAGAAGTTGAACCATGCAATTCATCAGTGGAACAGCTAGCATTTTTAACACGTTTCTCATTTTTCTCATTTAGATGCAACAGAAGAGCATGTTCTTTCCTAAGCAATGTGAGCTCATTGTAAATTAAGTCACATGATTTGCAAGTATCATCACTAGGGATCAAAGTCTTAAGTCTAGCAATTTCAGCTTTCAATGATTCAACAATGAAATCATGTTTCTTAATTTTCTTGTCACGTTTGTCAAGCAATTTTCCAAGATGAGCAACAGCAATAGCTAATTCATCATAGGAAGGGTCTACCTCATTGAAGTCGCTGTCGTGATCGTCCTCGGTGAAGCTATCCTTGCTGCTTGCCATGAGACACAACCCCGTCAAGTCACGCTTGCTTGGAGTTGCATCGTCCTCGCTGCTCTCTGAATCCACATCGCTCAAATTGACTTGTTCAAGAGCGGAAAGAACTCGGTGGACCACTTTGCGATTGATGAAGCTCTTCTTCTTTCTATCACTTGAAGGGAACTTCTTCTTCTCTTTTCTTCTGTCGTTGTCCTTCTCTTCCCATGATGCTTTACCTGCAAGCTTTGGACAATTTGATCTCATGTGGTTGAGATCACCACACTCGTAACACCTTGGAGGACCACCTCTTTTTCTTATTCTCACATTCTGCAAGGCTTTGTTAAAACGAGAAGAGAGTAGTGCCAAGTCTTCTTCAGGAAATTCTTCAATTTGCTCATCTGTTAAAGAAGACAAGGAGGACATGGCAAAGCTAGAAGAAGAATTTGCATTTGACATGTTAGGGTTAGAGATCAAAGCAATTGATTTAATATTACCTTTCCTTGCAAGAACATCCAACTCATGAGTTTTCAATTTAGAATACAGAACATCTAATGTAAGTGTACTCATGACAGTAGATTCTCTAATGGATGTAACTTTCATCTCCCAAATAGACATGTCTAAAGCACCAAGCAATTGTCTAGCATTAGCAGCATCATCAAAGCTAACTCCAACAGCACGAAGATTACTAAGAATTTTATTGAAACGTGCAAAGAAGTCATCTACAGATTCACTAGGTTTCATCTCAAAACGCATGTATTCTTTTTTGTAAATATCTTGGCGAACCTCTTTGACAGTGTTAGAACCCTCATGGTAATCACAAAGAGATTTCCATACCTCATATGCGGATCGAAGATGAACCACTCGATCAAAATCATCAAGGCCCCAAGCCTTGGATAATCAAGTTGCGCGCCTTACTATTTGCTTCAACATGTGCGCGATTGGTGTCGTTGACGTTGTCGTTTGCAGGGACTTCATATGGCTTGTAAACCTTCTCCCAAATTGCGAAGCCCTGCGCCTGAATGAACGCCTCCATCTTTGCTTTCCAAAACTGAAAATCAACACCATCGAAAACACAAGGTTTTGTCGAATACCTATCCATCGCTACGGTTTCTAATCACCGGTTAAGATTAATTAGAAAGACCAAGCTCTGATACCACTTGTAGGATCGAAGTATACGAATATAGCAATCAGAGGGGGGGTGAATGATTGTGCGGAAGCTAAAACCAAATTCTTGATCTATTAAAAGTTCACCCCAAAACAGAACCAAATAATTGCCTCGTTTTCGACAAAAACAGAATGACAGAGGTTTGGTAAAACATGAATTCCCGGAGATCCAACCGTCGGAACGATCTGAAATTTGGACACAAGAAACTAGATTCCAGTAAGAATCTAACTCAAAAAGAATCAGCTCGATCGGACTTACGGATCAAAAGTTATGAACCTCTCAAGCTTGCTGTAACAGAAGATAACGAGAATTGATGTAACGTAAACTTGAAGGTTTAACAGAAACGACAAAAGTTTAATCAACTAAACTTAGAGAAACCCTAAATCAATTCTCTAGAAAGGTTTTGATGGATCAAATCAAGATAAAACTCAAAGAACAAAAACCAATCTAGAAAAGAACAAGCATGCAAACAAGAACCAAAACAGGAAACACTGTATCAACGCTTGTTATCAGAGCACGCAAGGATCTAGAAGAATTGATCTTTATTTCTTTTGTCTAAAATACTCTCATCAAAAGAGTACAAACCCTAAAACTGAGCTTGAGGCTCTCAATGCGCTCAGCTCCAATTGATGCCCTTCAACAGGAGACACCCCTCCTATTTAAAGGAGCAAAACACAAGGAGTTCTGAATACAATTCCTAGAAAGAGTATGTATTCAACACAACTCCTCTTGGCCCAACCTGGCCGAGTACAACTCTTGCACGCGTATGGCAACCCTACCATACTCACGTGACTAACACTTTGCACGTGTATGGTCACCTGCCATACTCACGTGACTAACACTTTGCACGCGAATGACCTCCTGCCATTCTCACGTGACTAACCATTATTCATGTGCTCCATTCTCTTAGCCCGAACGTCCCGCATGACATCCTTGACCACCAAGACCTTAGTTCCTCCCTGAACCTAGTCCCGAACCTCAGCTCCTCCATGAACCTAGTTTCGGTCCCGTCATCGACCACGTTCGTCTTCGAGCAATACCTGCACATGAACAAACCATAAAACGATTTCGAGCACAAGTCCGCGACTTGACTCAACATTAGTCCATGCAACTACTCACATGAGCATTGCATAAAGTCCACTTCAAAACAAGCATCATGAAATTCTCACCAATTTCATAATCTCAAGGTCAAACCAAAAACTCAATTCCAAGTTTGCTCAAAACCCTAATCGAGCAAAAACGCATTCACGACGGACCAAAAAATATGGTCCGGCGTACACAAGAAAAAGTCACTCAAAAAACCATTCACGACGGACTAACAAAATCGGTCCGTTGTACACGTGAAAGTCTCTGTTCCAAGAAGAAAACATTTCGGCAAAAACACGTTCACGATGGACTAAAAGAAATCAGTCCGTCGTACATGCGAAATCAATCCTCAAAAAGGCCGTTCACGACTGACCAAAGAAATTGGTCCGACGTACATGCAAAACTTACTGGTTTCTTGGAAAATTGAGTTTGACTCATGAGCTCAAAAGCACGTCCACGACAAACCCAAAAACTTGGTCCGACGTACATGGGAAAAAGAGGTTGCCAAAAACATGTTTACAACAAACCAACAAATTTGGTCCGTCGTACATACGAAAAACGATCTGGCGCAGATGGGGAACTTACTGTTTCTTGAGAGCTTGGTCCGGCGCAAAAGCGAAACTTACTGTTTCTTGTCAAATTGTCAAACACATGCACAAGCACATTTTGCAAATCCAATTCTAAGTTAATTTTTCAGTTCAAAGCCAATTTTTCAGCACATGATTTCACAACAAATTAAGTAAACGAGTACATCATCGCGAATCTTAGGAAATTTCCTAGCTTTCTCTAAGTATTGGGAAAAACTGATCCGGCCTCTAAAATTGCCTAATCTATAGATCAACCCGATCTGTCCCAATCACGTCACAGATTTGAACACGTTTGGTAAAACGATCATAACTTTCAAACGGCTGGGCGGAATTGGACGTTCTTGGTGTCCAATTAAAGGTATTGAAGTTATCTACAACTTTCTCAACAGGAAGCCGACTAAATTCTGAATCTAAAATTACGAAAACGCAAACCCTAGGTCGTGTGCCCAATATGCCCGAAGCAGAACACTATGCAATCTCTAGTTTTTATCAAATCTATCCAATCGCAGCACCACCTTTCAATCTAACAACACCAAAACATCCTCTAGCACAGCACCTAGACCATCCCCAAGGATTACCCCTAGCCATACCTTCGCCCGACGAACGATGAACCGACGAACGGCGACTCTTCTCCTCCCGGTTCCCCCGATCTCCTTCCATGCGCCGATTCCGTCGGATCCTCTCGTCGCGGAGCTTCCCAATGGTGAGGACAGCGGTAATGAAGGGTGTGGCAGCAAGGGGTGGGGGTGGAGCTCTCCTAGGGCCGGCTACGGGTGGTGGGAGGGTGGAGGAGGAAGGGGAAGGGGTGGAGGCGCATGTGGGGGAGGGAGAGGCGGCTAGGGTTAGAGGCGAGGTGGGGGCGCACAAGGAGGGGGCCTGGCGCATGGGCTGTTTTGTGCACGAAAATATCTCCCATGGGCCCAAAAAATCCCCCACCAACGGCCCACTTCATCCCCTAAGGCCCAAACTAGCTCCCGCTAGGCCCAAACTCCCCTGGAGGCCCAAATTCTCCCCCGGAAAGGCCCAAACTCACGAAAAAGGCCCAAAAACATGATACCAAAATCGTACCTTAACGCCGAAATCGAAAATGACTCAATCCGTCATTCCATAGTGTCACAATGGACCAGTAACTTTGGTCCGGCATCGTTCACGACGGACCGAAAAGTTGGTCCGACGTCACTCACGACGGACCAAAAAGTTGGTCCATCGTACACGTGCTACGCTCGGTTGGTGTGTTATCGTGATGTGGCCCAATCTACACCGTTCGATCTAAATCCTACGGCTAGGGTTCTAATCTAGTATAGTGCAATATGGATCTACGTGGCTCAATCTGGTGCTTTGGATCTAGATCCAACGGTTGCTGATAGATCTAAACCGTAACAAGGGATTTTCGCACGGGGTGACGTGGACGAACCTAGGCCCTTGGATCTTGATTGGACGGTTGACAGAGCTCATGAGGTTGGTGATGTCCATGGCGGAGCTGGCTTTTGAGCGCGAGTCTGGCGAAGTGAGTGGTCCTCTCTAACGCGTCTCGTCACGGTGATTCCGGATCTGGCCTTGGCGACGGCGGAGATGGCTCGATGATGACCAAAAATGGCAAGAACCGCGGCGGAACCCTAGGGCAACTTCGGCGAGCAATTGCGGCGCACTGGCGGCGGCTTGAGCTCGGTGGTTTAGGGCAACATGTGCGCACAGAAACGGAGAGCACGCTGGTGGTGGCAGCGCATTAAATAGGGCCCTCGGCATCCGTGAATCTCATGAAAACCGAGGCCCACTCGTACGCGGCAGCGAAATCTGGTGGCGGCTCGGACTGGCGACATGGCGCAATCTCAACCGTTGGATCAAGATCCAACGGTTCGCACAATTAGGGTTTGGTCCGGCTTGGGACTGGCTTGGGTCCGATTCTGACGTGGCTCGGTCGGACTCGAGGCAGACTCGAGTCTGACTCGGGTCGGTACTACAGTAAAACCAATTAGGGTTTTCAGCGATTTAACATTTAAAATAATTCTAGAAATTCAAATAAATCAAAAAATAGTAAAATACTCATAAAAAATCCAAAAAAATTCTGGAAAATACTTTGAGACATTTTAGACTTAAATAAAATATTTCCAACAAAATTTTATATGAAACTTTTCAATATTTAAATAACTCAAAAAGGAATAAATTCAAATTAAATCCAAATAAATTCCAAAAAAATCACATAAATCAATAAATTAAATAAAAGCACACATTTTCGATGTTACAATAATCCAATAACAACTCATCCAACTCAAATCCAACTCTCGCACTAAAACCAAACTACGGCCACACTGGACAGCGGCCACTCAAACAATCATAACTTTTGCTTCGCTTAACCAAATTGAGTAAACTCAATATCTAATTGACCACAAGAGGATAATCTACCATTATCACATACCCATTCAATTTAGATATACCTCAATCAATCCTAAATTTGTAATGAACATTAATCAATTGCTTTAACTCTAATTCTGGACAGTCTACACCAAAATTAGCATATCTCCCAAATGGCTAAACCAAATTTAGAGTTATTGTGCTCTAAATGACCACAAAAAGATCATCTACAAGTATATTATACCCATTCATGATGGTTATACATCAATAAATCTCAGATTTGATAGGAACAGAGAACAATTGTATTAATTCCAATTTCAGACAGTGTACTCTAAAATTAGCATATCTCCTAATTGGCTAAACCAAATTTGGAGTTCTTGTGCTATAAATGACCATAAGAAGACAATATACCAATATATCATACCCATTAAAGCTAGAACTTCTTCAATCAATACCAGATTTCAAAAGAACAACATCCCCGAGCTGGCCCCAACTTCTGAATTTTCAGTTTGAAATAGCTCACTTCAATATAGCATAACTTTTAATTTTTGAAACCAAATCAAACAAACAAGTACATTTTCTCAATCTATATGAAATTTTCTAGCTATCTATAGGCAAATGAAAATTCTAATTCATCTTGCAGTTGAATAATAAATCTATCAACACAAACCTAATCAAGACATCCTGCACTAAAAGGGTCATAACTTTTAATTGACTTAATTGATTTTAGTGTTCTTGTGCTTCAATTAAAGGGGAAAAGAGAAGCTACATATTCTTCTACAGCCAAAGATTCATGAGGTGAACCTAACTGCCTCAAATCGGCGTTGCAAAAACAAACAGTGCAATTGCTCGAAAATAGCACAGGTTTCCCTCCAACCTTGAGCTAGTTTCCCTCCAAAATTTTGAAACCTATGAGCCTTAGAGAACAAAAAAACCCAGTAAACTCTCTCCAAAACAGCAAGAACCCTAGAAATCTATCCCTCCCACTTACCTTCCATGGAGGGACAAGGGGAAGGAGAGGAGCTCGATTGGGGTAGCAGCAGCCACCATGGGGGAGCTCCAAGGAGGAAGGAGAGGAGGCGCCATGGGGAGCAGCCATGGGGAGGAGGGGAGCTCCATGGGGGAGAGGCTAGGAGGGAGGAGGAGGCTTGGAGGAGAGCCAAACCAAATGGGGAGGAGCTCAGGAGAGAAATGGCAGCCAACTTTTGGGGGAGAGGAAAAAGAGAGGGAGTAGGTGGGGAAATTAGGTGGGGGAGGGAAAAATCTATAGATTCTCCCACACACACACAATAATTTTAATCCCTGAAACTCCCAGATAGGCCCGCACAAACTCGAGACCAACTGCAAATAGGGACCCACACACTCAACTAAAAATTCCTACACTTGAGAAAGCTCTGCGATATTACAGTAATGACCTATGAATATTGTATGGGTTTATCTGTACTCTATGTGGCGACATGAGAAAAATAAAATCTAACGTACATAGTATTTATTCATATTTCGATTAACCGAAAAACCGAATTAACTTAGCCAAAATATTTCGGTTAATTTGGTTCGGTTTTTTATTTTGGTCTGAGAAATTTGGTAGCCAGTTTATAAAAACCGAATTATTTTAAGACTAAAAAATCGAATAGATTAAACCGAAAAAATCAAATGCCCATGCCTATGGTCGCCTCTTGCACGAGGAATTGGACGCCGCCACGTCGCCATAGATCACAGACGCGTCGATACCGACAGCTCTCCACGTTGTAGTCTCTCACCAACATCATCGGTATTAGACCTGGGCGTTGGGCCGGGTCGGGCCGGCATGGCCTGGGCAAGACGAGCTTCGGACCATGGAGAGGCAGGCCGGCCCGGCACAGAAAGGCCAACATGCCAGGTCGGCACGGGAGAGTTTTTACAGGCCCGGCCCTCCAGGAAGCCCGGCGGGCCGGGCCGACCCGGACCCGGTCCTACAGTGTGTGCGCAGTAGCGACATGTTCCCCCCAGACCGTGAAAACTAAAAAAATCATTAAACGAAGATATTACGATTCTAATTAACAATTTATCATCTAAAGCATGGTAAACTTATTGATTTTCTAGTGAAACGATATTTATTCTGCTTGCAATATAAATATACACATCTCTCTCTCTACAACATACAGGATAGGCCAACATCATTCATTTTTCATTCTATTCAATACTGTATTTTATTTCCCTCTACTCAAACGAGATCAGTAGAATAGATCAATGGACAGTAAAAATGACAATGGGTATTTGGGGAGAATGAAAAATTTTATTGATATTTACATATACAAAGTTACTGCCTCGTTAAAAACCTTATGCCCATTGTGGGTTTCCCCTGTAAGGAAAAGAGTACAGTAACTTTAAACATGTATACATATCGCCTACTCTATATTTAGATCAGCTAATGCTCGAGCGATTTCGGGATCCTCCAATTGATGTTGTTGTCGCTCGTCTCGCGTTGCCAATCCTTGAGGCAGGTGATGGCCTCTACTATTTTGGGTGTCAGCGATAATCTTCTTTCTTCAATTATTCTCCCGACCATGCTGAATGTCGCCTCAGAAGAAACAAACGACATAGGAACAACCAAGACATCCCGTGCGAAATGGCACAACACGGGAAATATCCGATGGTTGTCCCTCCACCATTCAAGCAATTGGACCTTCTCGCCTTTGAGGGTAGGATCGGTGGCTACAAAGTTGTGGGCAAGGTAATGATTGAGCTCTGCATTAAGGTTCCACCTTGCGCCGGTGGACGATTGAGATGATGAAGAACTGGATTCCTTGCCCTTCAGCCTCTTCCATAAGTGAGCCGTCACACTCGCTTTCGATGGTTGCACCACTTGCTCCGACGTATTTGACTCCATCTCGCTTGTGCCGTACTTAGTGTAGTACAATTGGAATACTCAAAAGAGTTCATCTTTTACATGGCCAAAAGCAGAGGAGAAATCCATATCGAGAGCCTCTCCTATTCCTTCCAGTGCAACTTGCAGTCCATCCAACTTTTTTCGGGGATAAAAAATGGTAGCAAAATAACATAGATGTGATATAGAACTAAAATATTTTAGAAATTTTACCTCCATCAGTGCAACAATAGGGCCTAAAAGTGCATCATGCCTGTATTTTGCAAATGTCTCCACAATTAACCAAATATAATCAATTACCAAGCATGAGGTAGGGTAGTAAACCCCCAGAGAGTTCTTTAGTTGCTTCGTAGAAACAGAATAAAAATTCTCGAAAATATGTAACAACGGTCCAATCTGATTCAGTAAGTACAATATCATTTTCTTGTGCATTAGCATTAGCATTGACAAAGACGGTTAAAATATGTTCATACCCTTGTAACTTTTTTAGCATGATATATGTTGAATTTCATCGAACCTTCATGTCAAGACCAAAATTTGTTGGGTCCTTATTGTTTGCCCTACAATAATCTTTAAACCTAGCAACCATTTGGGGGCTACCTGAGACAGATCGAATAGTGGAGCGAATGTTGTTTAGATATATGCCTATTACCTCCATACCATCTTGGACAACGAGATTGATTGTATAGCACACACATCTTTGGTGCAGAACATACCCTTGTATGTAAGACTGTAGATGGGGGGCTGAGATACTCCATTGCAGTCGTGTTCGCGGAAGCATTATCAAGAGTAAATAATAAAACCTTGTTGTATATCTTAAAATCTCGAATTACTTCTAATATACAGTTCGCAATAGCATGTCATGTGTGTACTTCATCCATTGACTTAAACCCTATGACTCTTTTATTTAGGTTGTATTGCCCATCTAAATAGTGAGCAACAACACTGAGGTAACAACTTCGCTGGTGCGAGGAAATCCAAATATTCAATGTTAAAGCAAAGGAAAAGCTAACATGTATGAATTTTTCCTTCCATGCAGCTAGCTCTTTATTATAAATTGCTAGAATACCAGATTTAGTTGTTCTTCTATTAACATGTTGGTATTGTGGGCAGAACCCGCGTTGAATCATTTTTTCAAAATTACGGTTCTCGCCCATCATAATAGGTAAATCTTCCAAAACAATAAATCTAGCAATTTCATCGCGTGCAGTTTGGGGGTTATACATCCAAGTACTTACAGTGCCGTCAGTTGAAAAATTAAGCTGTGTCTGCACACCTCCTCCTTGCGTTTGCCCTAGCTTTTGCAGACATGTTTTGTAGTGCTGGTTCAGATGCCCCGTCCCTATCGTCGAACCTATAGTTAATTCATGTCCACAATAATTGCATTTCACGAATATCTTCCGGTGGTCATCGATAATTTCAACCCTTTTCGTCATGTGCTTCCAACACTCTGCTTTGCCGGTGGTGGGTTTTTTGTAGATGATGAGCCACCCTATGATTCAACGACCGGAGGAGAGTTATTGGTGCTGGCATCCTCGAAGCTGATGAGGACATCCCAACCAAGGATACGACCGCTACCCCTTCTCTCCCGGCGACTCCTTCGTTTCTGACCTTTCATGTTTCGGCCACCACTTCGTCTACGTCGCATGGAGGGCTTAATCCAGAAGCACGGTCTTTCCATCCACCTTTGCTGGCCTAGCGCATCAATACCACTCACCAAGGATAGCCCATATGCCAAGGAAGGTCCATGATGAAGCCCAATTCGTCGCCGAGTTCGGTTCGGCCATCCAACAGCACCTCAACTTCAAACGGGCATATCTCGGGTTCCCGAACTCCGTTTTCTACGTACAACCACTCGTTTGAAAGGTTAGGAGATAACATTTCCAATGGATCTAGCCCCATGTCCAAATTCACTCCAGATTGACGGGAAAATGCAGAAGAGTGTCACGGACCAAATCTGTCCAGTGCTGCGTCACCTTATTTTTGGGCTTTTGGCCAATGTATCTTTAGGGTTTGGTGGTGGACGCCCCTAGCTTGGGCGTCCTGTTGAGGAACGCGGTATGCTACTCTAGCACAAATTAAAATTTCTTCTGCAAAACCAGAAAAGCTACTCGCATGAAGGGGATCATAGATCAATTACCGCTAGACGTGAAGTTGCGGAATCCTTCGCACGTCGTTGTAGTGGATCGTTATCACCGTAGTCGTGAATCGTCCTCGCCTCAATCGTGGATCATCCTTGCCTCGCCATGGATCGTCCTTGCCTCGCTCGTGGATCGTCCTCCCTTGGTTGCGGATCGTCCTCACACGCCGCAGTCGCAGCAACGTCACCACTACAGTCCACACGTCTGGGGATGGGAAGCCGTGCGTCGGTGTGCAAGCACTAGGTCGCTCGGTTGGGGCAACGAGAGGAGGTAGCTAGGGTTTTGGGCAAAATGCTTCTAAACCGCACGAAAGTGTGTGCTGCACCAAGCCTCCTCCCATCCTTATATAGCCACGAGGTGAAAACCTAAGCAGTCAGGGCCCATCTGCGCGCTAAGCCCACGAGGTCCATTAATTACGGATCCAATCCGAATTAATGCGTCCCACTGCTAAGTGTGTGACCAGAGGTTCATGCGCATTTGGACATAGATTCGGAAAACCCTTTTCTAATCCAATAGTCGGTAACGGCTCCTTGCAGAGCATGCCAACTACCAAACGCATATGTGTAGGATCGATATACACGGATATAGCAATCAGAGGGAGGGTGAATGATTATGCGGAAGATAAAACCAAATCTTTGATCTATTAAAAGTTCACCCCAAACCAAAACCAAACAATTGCCTCAAATTCGACAAAAACAGATTGACAAGCATACGGTAAAACCTGAATTCCTAGAGATACAGCTGTCGGATCGATCTGCAATTTGGACACAAGAAACTAGATTCCAATACGAATCAAACCCAAAAAGAATCAGCTAGATCGGGCTTACGGATCAAATGTTATAATCCTCGCAAGCTTGCTATGACAAAAGATGATGAGAATAAATCTAACCAAACCTATAGCTTGCTGAGATGCTTGAAGAACTTGATCTTTATTCCTTTTGATATGTTTATAGTACTCCAAAACAAAAGAGTACAAACCCTAATACTTGGCTCTAACCCTCTCTCAGATGGTGTACTAAACAGGAGGCACCTCCTAATCCTAGAAGGAGTCTGTATTTAACACAACTTTACTTGGCCTAACCTGGCTGAGTACAACTCTTGCACGCATATGGAAACCCTACCATACTCACGTGACTAACAACTCTGCACACGTATGGCCCACCTGCCATACTCACGTGACTAACCATTCTTCATGTGCACCATCCTTTAGCCCGAACGTCCCACATGACATCCTTGACCACCAAGACCTCGATTCCTCCAGAACCTAGTCCCGAACCTCAGTTCCAGTCCCGTCATTGACCACGTTCGCCCTCGAGCAACACCTGCACATGAACAAGCCACAAAATGATTCCGAGTACAAGTCCGCGACTTGACTCAACATTAGTCCATGCAAATACTCACACGAGCATTGCATAAAATCAAACACGCATTATGAAGTCCACACGAACTTCATAATCACAGAACTAAACCAAGATCAATTTTGATTAAGCACAAACACTTAACCCTAGAAAACAGCATTCACGCCGAACCAAACACCGGTCCTGCGCAATTCACGACGGACCAAAAACTCGGTTCGGCGTACACGTGAAAGTCTCTGTTACTTGTCAAGTTGATCCAGCGCAAAAACACGTTCATGATGGACTAAAGGAAATCAGTCCGGCGTACATGCGAAATCAAACCCCAAAATGTCGTTCACGACGGATCAAAGAAATTGGTCCAGCGTATATGCAAAACTTACTATTTTTGAAGAATTTGATCTGGCACAAAATCATTTAAACTGTGACACCACGGAGTGTCGTATCTTATAAAATGTGAATGTTGAGGTCAAAAACTTTATAAAATGTGAAAATGGAGGTTAAAACTTTACGTTATGCCTTTTATAGCGTGTTTTTGGGCCGTTTTCGGGTGTTTGGGCCTCTCCGGGGGACTTTGGGCCTTGGGGGTTGAGTTGGACCTCCGGTGGAAGGGTTTGGGCCCAAGGGGGGGACTTTTGGGCAGCCAAATCTGGCCCCCACCCCTTGGTGCGCCCCCCACTCCCTCTCCCAACCCTAGCCGCCACCCCCTAGCCCCCCCATGCGCCTCCACCCTTCCCCTTCCTCTCCATCTTCCCCCATGGCGCCACCACCCCTCTCGTCCGCTCTCCACCTCCCTTGCTGCTCCTAGGGGAGTTCTCCACCTCACCACCCCACAGATCCATCCATTGGAGCGCTCTGCGATGAGGAGATCCGGTGGATTTGGAGCAAGGAAGGAGATCGCGCGAACCGGGAGGAGATCCGTTGGGTTTTCGTTTGTCGGGCGAAGGTATGGCCACGGGGATCCTTGGGGTTGGTCAAGGTTCTGTTCTAAGGGTTAATATCATGATTTTAGATCAATTGGTGGTGCTGTAATTGGGTAGATTAGATGGAATCTAGAGTTTGTCACGTTCTCTGTTTCGGGCAGCATGAGCAGTCGACCTAGGGTTTGGGTTTTCGCCAATTTAGAATCGTATTTTGGTCAGCCGCCTGTTGAGGAAGTTGTAGTTAATTTCAATACCTTTCAGTGGGTATAAAGAACGTCCAATTCCGCCCAGCTGTTTGAAAGTTATGCTCATTTTATCGAACGTGTTAAAAACTGTGACGTGATTGGAACAGATCACGGTATTCTGTAGATTAAACCACTTTAGAGTCCGAATAAGTTTTTCCATATACTTATAAAAAGTTAGAAAATTTCCTAAGCTACGCGAGGATGTACTCGTTTAATTGATTCGGAGTCGTAGAGCACAAGTTATGCTCGTTGCAAGTCTGCTATCCCGATGGGACAGAACCTCTGTTTTTGGGTTGTGCGGGTAGTTTGCGAAGTCGGGGTAGAAGAGTGTTTGCGTATTGTTTTGTGGGCATGATTTTCAGTGTGTGGTGCCTATGTGTAGGTGTTGTGACCCCGGGGGTGCCCTCTACGTCTCGCCAATCCGTCGCCTGTGGTTGAAGCAAGTGTATTGCAATGGGTAGCGGGTTGTGGTTTGCTAGATTGGTTGAGATTGAAATTTAATATATGATATGTTCACATGCCATGCTTTAATGATTGCCATTGATACGATGAATATGCTTATTATGTTATGATGCCATGTGTTAATGTACAAGTTATTTATGATGTTGGCATGTTTGCATACATGGCATGATACATGGCCCGGGCGGTGAGAAAGTCATAACTAGTCCGGGGAAGGTCGGTGAGAAGTTATGACTATTCCGGAGAGCCAATGAGTAAGTCATACATCGTGATTCCATCCACCGCGGTGTATGGAAGCGAGGAGTAGGCACCCTCCATCTTCGGGATGGAAGGGGGGAGAGGGTGCACGCCGATGGGTGTGTACTCAACCATACCGGTATGAGTTTCCAGGAGATATGTGCATCGCATTGCATTATATGAAGATGTTATATGATGATGATATATGATGATGTCAATGATATGCTTACACTATGAATATGAGATGTGTATGATGTCGTATGTGAAAAGTGGTGATGAAGGTATTGGAATGTATTTTCTTGTTCCATTGCAATATACTTGCTGAGTGATGAACTCACGCTTGTGTTTATGTTGTTTTTCTTAGGTACCAAACCGGCATGCGGGAAAGGGAGCTAGTCACACGTCATCACTTAGCATCACACATATAAACAATGACATGTTCCTTCCTTTAATTGTGATGGTTAATTCACTGAACTAAATTGTGGTGTTGATGCTTGTTGGTTGCCATGAGTAAATGATTAGTTCATATTTGACATGAGACGTATAGGCTTATATCCTTAGCTGTATGATGGCTGAAATTCTTGTTTTCTCAAGTTATTGCTATCGTTCTTTATGCTATCTTGATATGTTAAGATTGTTGTTGCTTCAATTCATGGAAAAACAAAGGAGATGCTGCCGAAATTTTCGGTATTAGCATTTGCTCCTTTGCTGTAATTTACTTGTAATTGTGGTATTTAGAGGTTGCTTAGTCTATGTTTGGCAGCATTCGGGCATATTAAATGCCGGGGTGTTACATAAACCACGTTCACGGCGAACCAAAGAAAAATCGGTCCGGCGTACATGCAAATTTCACAACGCAAAATCTTGTTTACCACAGACCAAATTTTTTGTCCGACGCAGAAGGAATTTGGTCCGGCGTCAAAGTACAAACTTACTATTTTTTGAAAACTTTAGTCCGGCGCAAATGACCCCAAATGCTTGTTCACGGCGGACCAATAAGTTTGGTCCAACGCAAACATAAAAACGGTCTGGCGCTAATGCGAAACTTACTGCTTTGGAAATTTGGTCTGGCACAGAAGAGAAACACATGCACATGCACATTTTGCAAATTCAATTCTTAAGCCAATTTTTCAGCAGATGATTTCACAATATCACCCTTGATGAAAACATCGGCAACACCACTTAGAATTGAACATTGCCATTCACTTCACAAGAAGGTTTTTGAACAGACCAAAGTGAAAAACACAAAAATTCCCCCTTTGACCAATATGCAAAGTGAAAAGCTCCCCCTAGCATTTGGGCCGTCGGTGTGGGGTTCTTTGGGCCCATGAGAGGAGGGAAACCAGCAAAACACTCATGGAGTACCTCCACCTCCTCCCCATGTGCCCCACTCCCCTCTCCCTCAACCCTAGCCGCCACCCACCCCCTTTCCCCTCCATGCGCCCCTCTCCTCTCCCCACCTTGCGCCTCCACCTCCCCACCTCCCCTAGCCGGCCCTAGAGCCTCTCCCTCCGCGCGATCTCGCTGTCCGAGAACTCTCCGTCGAAGAGGATCCGGCCCGGTGATTCCGGTGTTCCCCGGCGATTGGAGGAGAGATCGGGTCGCGAAGAAGAGACGTTCGTCGACCGGGTGATCCGTCAAGAAGAGGTAAGGATTTGGGGTCTTGTTTGGGGTGGTCTAGGTGATGCTAGATGGGGTATTCCATGCCCTAGATCCATGTTTAGGTGCTGCAATTAGAGGGTATAGATTCGTTTAGTAGATCTGTTTCGCGTAGTAGCCTCGGACAATTCCGGACAGTCAACATCGATCGCGGTTTCGGGGTTTTTAGATTGGGATTTTGGTCAGCCGTCTGTTGAGAAAGTTGTAGATAATAGACAAACCTTTCAATGAAGACCAAGAACACTTAATTCCGTCCATCCGTTTAAAAGTTATGGTTGTTTTAGCTAACGTTGTCAAAACTGTGACGTGTTTGGGACAGATCGTGTTGATCTGTAGATTAGTCAATTTTAGATGCCGAATCAGTTTTTCCCAATACTTAGAAAAACCTAGGAAATTTCCTAAGATTCGATAAAATGTAATCATTTGTCTGATTTGGAGTCGTTAAGCCCTAGTTATGGTCTTCCGAAGGCTGTTGTCTCGTTGGATAGATTCTCTGTTTTTGGGTATTGGGAGTAGATCGCGAAGTCGGTATAACTAAGTGTTCTTGTGTGGTCTTGTGTGCATGTGGTTGAGTGTATTGAACCTTTGTGCAGGTGGTGTGACTCCGAGAGTGCCGTCGTCGTCTCACCACGCCGTCTCACGAGGGTGAAGGCAAGTGTGTTGTGATGGATTGTGATTGGTTGTTTTATGGTATTGTGATTGACAGGTTATACTAGCATGGTAGGAGTGAGATTTTGCTTTGCCATATGAGTATTTTTTTTATGAATGGATTAATGCTATGAATGAGCTTATGCAAATGCTATTAATGATTGAATGTGGTACATTATCATGGAATTTGCATAATTGCATTCATAAAAGTAAGAGGCGTCCCATTCTGATGCGGGCATCTGTGTTCACACGTAGTGAACACAAAAGTCCTACCTCGCAGTCGCTTACACGTGGTTGTACGAGAGCAGGTCAGTAAGAGTAGGCACCCTCCATCTACGAGATGGAAGGGGAAAGAGGGTGCACAACGTTGGGTGTGCACTCGGCAATACCGGTATGTGCTTCAAGGAGACATGTGCACTGCATTACATATATGATGATAATGAGATGTATTCAATGTGGGTATGACATGCTTATGATGTTGAATATGATGTTAATGAGATGTATTCAATGTGGATATGCCATGCTAATGATGTTGAATATGAGGTGTAGTGATAATGGTATTGAAAACTGTTTTCCTTGTTCCATTACAATATGCTTGCTGAGTGATGAACTCACGCTTGTGTTTTATAATGTTTTTAGGTACCATGAAACCGGCATGCAGGAAAGGGTCTTAGTGGCACAGCTTCACGAAGTTTCACTCATTTAGACAACTACAATTTTGTCATTCGT
This sequence comes from Rhipidocladum racemiflorum, assembly GCA_036346355.1. Classification (NCBI taxonomy): domain Eukaryota; kingdom Viridiplantae; phylum Streptophyta; class Magnoliopsida; order Poales; family Poaceae; genus Rhipidocladum; species Rhipidocladum racemiflorum. The sequence goes on from CM070570.1 coordinate 64,311,749, forward strand.
AGTTGTGATAATAAGTTAATGCACTGAAAATTTTGGAGTATGCCTTATTTGTGTGCTTGGCCATATTATTGGATTCGTTTAGCTCATGAAGTGGTTAAATTCATTATTTTAGACTTAAGACATTGCTATATCACCTGTTATTGCTGGTTTAGATGTTTTTCTTTATGATATGTCTTGTGATTTTCCTGTTGTTGCTCTGAACCATGGAGAAACAAAGGAGATGCTGCCGAAATTTTCGGTTTTAGCATTTGCGCCCTTGCTGTAATTTATCTTTATTTGTGGTATTTAGATGCTGCTTCTACCATGTTTGGTGACATCCAGGGCATACTAGATACCGGGGTGTTACACATGCATCTCAACCTCAATTCAGTCAACTATAGCCAAGTACTAAGCAAGATCTCAGCAGAAAAGCAAGGCCCAAACTTTGAAGCAACTAACAACTCTGGGCGAGCAAGTAGTTTCAACTCCAATCTAGTAAACCAATTTAAACTTTAAATAATAAACTGCAAATGGCATGCTTGAAGCATACTTCTTTTATTTCCTTGGAGTGGCATGCTTGAAGCATACATCTTATCTTGAGGGAATGGCATTCTTGAAGCATACATCTTATCTTTTTAGGGAAAACATGCCTGAAGGACATAACTTGAGGCTTTTGCTTTTAACAACCTTTTTTTTTGCTGATTCCCTTTTCTTTACCTTTTCTTTGATTGTAAACATGCAAAAGTGATTAAAAGATCTTATGAAAGAGTAAAACTGAAAACACACTTGCTCCATAGCCCAAATTTGTCAAGAAGATTCAATATCAAGCCTAGAAGAGTAAGATATCACAGAGTATTTAGCTATAGGCAGTCAGATCAAGGAATTCCGCAATGTCATTTTTAGTTCAAGTGAGACAATTTAGATTATCATATATTAGCTCAATTACATAATATATAAAGAAATATGATAAAGTAAGCTCATCAAGTGAAAGAACATGGTAAGGAAACTCCCCCTCAAACCAAACCCATTGGATGAACAATCCCAAGTTCTCCCCGAATAAAAACAAAACGAGAAGACAAAGGTTTTGTGGAAATGTCTGCCAATTGATGTTCAATATCCACATGGTGAAGCACAATATTTCCTTTTTCTACATGATCTCTAATAAAGTGAAATTTGATATCAATGTGTTTTGTTCTAGAATGTTGCACAGGATTCTTAGCAATGCAAATTGCACTAGTGTTATCACACAAAAGAGGAACACTATCCAAAATAACCCCATAATCTTTAAGTGTAGCTACTATCTAAAGAATTTGAGAACAACAACTAGCAGCAGCCACATACTCAGATTCAGCAGTTGATTGTGCAACAGATGATTATTTTCTAGATGACCATGCAATAAGAGAGTTGCCCAAGAAATGACATGTACCAGATGTACTTTTTCTATCAATTCTACATCCTCCAAAATCAGCATCAGAGAAAGCTCTTAAACTAATGCATGAGGAAGCAGAAAGCCAAATGCCAAAATCTTGAGTACCATGGAGATACCTGAAAATTCGCTTGACAGCTTGTCGATGTTAAGCACGTGGGAAAGCTTGAAAACGAGCACACAGGCACACAGCAAATTGTATATCCGGCCTTGATGCAGTGAGGTACAGAAGTGAACCTGTCATGCTTCTATATTCCTTTTGATCAACCGGCTCACCATCTTCATCCGGATCAAGTGTGCAAGTGCTTTCCATGGGAGTCATGATCGGCTTGCTGTTTTCCATCCCAAAACGATGCAACAAGTCTCTTGTGTATTTGCTTTGATGCACAAAAGTACCATCCTTTGTTTGCTTGATTTGAAATCCCAAAAAGTATGTCAACTCACCCATCATACTCATCTCAAACTCCTTCCTCGTGGTTTCTAGATCGGGTGATTCTCTCATTTAGGTCTCCAATCATTTGTTCAGATGGATGCATTTTCTGAATTTGCAAGGGAGCTTTGGCTTTTGAAACTTCTCCTTCTCCTTCTTCATTTTCAGTATGTACAGATGATGTTGTAGCTTGAGGATGGTTAGTTGTAGGTGATGTAGTAGTAGGTGCCAGAGGTGCTACAGCTTGTTGTGCATTAGGAACAGTCAAGATCTCATCTTCAACATCATCATCATTATTGTCCTCAAAGATTTTCTCCCCCTGAAAATATGTGCCTGTACCTGCATCACCTGGACTAGTGCTATTTGCCTCCAAAGGATTGAACTCGAGAAAGTCCAACCGTGTCAAGATGTAGTAGCTGTCCTGAACTGTTTGTCATCACCATGGTAAGAGGTGGATGTGAACCTGCAATCATCTTACCATGTCTACAAGAAGAGCATACTAGATTGCTATCACCCTTAAGCTTAGGCAAGCCACGTATGAGATCTAAACCACTTACACGAGTGAAGTGATCAAATCCTACGTGACCAAGTCTACAATGCCAAAAGAATAGATCTTTAGAAACATTGGCAACTAGACACCTATGCTTAGAAGAAGGTGATGCATCAAAATCAGCTTTAGATACTCTTCCAAAGCGAGAAATCCTGAAAACAAGATCACCTGAAGCATCTAGCACCTTCCATTCATTTTTCTTAAAGCTTATTTCAAGATCTTCATCAGTCATTTGTGAGACAGAAAGCAAGTTATATTTCAAGTTTTCAACCAAAGCCACATCCTTGAACATAAACTTGTCACTCACCTTTACTATACATTTTGCCACAACAGAAGAGGAAGAAGCATCTCCAAATGTAACATTTTCAGCATGAGATGCACGAGTGAGGGAGGAGAACCAATTCTTATCACCAAACATGTGGCGTGAGCATCCGGAATCAACTAACCATATGTTCTCCTTCCTCACGCGAGAAGCCTACATAGAAACAAAGCATGTCGAGGTCTCAGTACTGGGGTTAGAAATGAGACTTTTGGGAATCCAGTACTGAGACACACGACGCACAACAGTAGGCACAACACAAGCATTCTTATGCACAAAATTAGATTTGCCCTTTCCTGTGATCTTGGCAACAAAAGGTGTTTTCTTCACCCTAGGCACATAATGAGAAGTGAAACGTGCCTGTTTGAAGTTAGACCTAGCCTTAGTCCTTTCTTTCTTTTGTTGTTTGGCTAGTCTAAAGCAAAAATCTACTAGATGTCTATCTCTACCACAATGAGTGCAAGTGTACTTGACATGATGTTTTGCTTTAATAGTAGAAGCACATTTTGCATTCATCAAGGTAGAAGAAAGAAAACCAACAGATTTAAAAGCAATCTTTTTAGGCTCATTAAGGATCTCAATGTTGTCATTGCAAGGAGCCTGAATAATAGTGCGAGGTTTAGTTTCATATGAAGCATGAAGATCAAAACCTAAACCTTTCTTGTGTGAGCTAACCTTAGATTGGTCAAGAATCATGTTCAAATTTGTCTTTCCTTTAGTGAACCGTTCTAAGGAATCTTGCAAGTAATCAACTTTACGAGAAAGCATGAGACAATTATTGCAAAGAACATCAACTTTCTCTTTCTGTTTGCGACAAGTAGAGCATGAAAGAACCTCATGTGTAAGCAGATTATCAATCAATTGAGAAACCCTAGCATTTGCATCTTTCAATTTCAATTCAAGAATTGAACATTTAGCACAAGAAATTGAATAATGCAAATCATCAGTGGAACAGCTAGCATGTTTAACATGTTTCTCATTTTTCTCATTTTGATGTAACAAGGAAGCATGTTCTTTCCTAAGTGAAGTAAGCTCATTCCAAATTAAGTCACATGATTTGCAAGCATCATCATCAGGAATCAAAGTTTTAAGTCTAGCAATTTTATCATTCAATGATTCAACAATGAAATCATGTTTCTTAATTTTCTTGTCACGTTTGTCAAGCAATTTTCAAGGACGAGCAACAGCAATAGGTAATTCATCATAACAAGGATCTACCTCATTGAAGTCGCTGTCATGGTCATCCTCGGTGAAGCTATCCTTGCTGCTTGCCATGAGACACAACCCCATCAAATCATGCTTGCTTGGAGTTGCGTCATCCTCGCTGCTCTCCGAGTCCACATCGCTCAAATTGACTTATTCAAGAGCGAAAAGAACTTAGTGGACAACTTTGCGGTTGATGAAATTCTTCTTCTTTCTATCAATTGAAGGGAATTTCTTCTTTTCGTTTCTTCTGTCGTTGTCCTTCTCCTCTTTTGATGCTTTTCCTACAAGCTTAGGATAATTTGAGCGCATGTGGTTGATATCACCACACTCATAGCATCTTGGAGGACCACCTCTCTTTCTCATTCTCACATTCTGCAAAGCTTTATTAAAGCGAGAAGAGAGTAGTGCTAGATCTTCTTCAGGAAGTTCTTCAATTTGCTCATCTGTTAAAGAAGACAAAGAGGACAAAGCAAAGATAGAAGAAGAATTTGCATTAGACATGTTAGGGTTAGAGATCAAAGAATTGATTTAGAATTACCCTTCCTAGCAAGAACATCTGATTCATGAGTTTTTAGTTTAGAATATGTCGGGACCCCGAATTTGCAAATCCGGACCCTCTGTGTATTCAGCACTAGTCCAGGAACGCGCTAGTGCACACAGTCTTTAACATCGGTAAATATCACAATCATACCAATCGATATTATCAAAGTACTTTATTTAAATAACCAAAGGGTTACTTGACCTTATGGCCAAGGTACAAATATATGCCTTGCAAGGCGAAACTTATTCAGAGAAAAATAATAGCAGCGGAAAATCAAATAAACTTCGTGGCGCCATCCAAGATACCACGCAACCGATCGGGCTCACATCCCTAAGTAGACGGGTCCTCTTGGAAATCCTCCTCCGAAGCTGGCGTAGTCTCCTCTTCAACTGGTGTTGTGTTGAGGCAAGGGTGAGTACTTGGTACTCAGCAAGTCATGCACAGAATGCAAGCTAATATACTATATGCATGGCTTGGTACAAAGGAATAGCTCAAGGTGTATTTGCGATGCTTGACTTTTGACAAGTAATAAAAGTAGATTCGAAAGCAGTAGAAATAAGTAAAGCATAAATAACTTTTCAAGAAGTTTAACAAACATTTTTCCCCATCCTAAACCACATTTCCATCATCTTCATTATTAAACCAACCCAACCTTTCAAATCCAAGTTATTTTCAGAAAATCTAACCCTTGACTGTAATTCCCGAGCATTGTCCAGTACCGTGGACTCGGCTATTTAAATAGATTCTACACTCTGCAGAGGTTATGCACTTTACCCACAAGATACAGTCAAACACCACAAAGGCGAGTTCCTCAGAACAAAGCCTTCTAAGCCTCAAACAACACAGGTGGTCCTCTCAGGTTCGTGCTCTACACCATCCCTTCCCTTAGCCAAGGCGAAGTATGGGACCAACACACCGTTAGATGGGTATCTGGCCACGACCACGATACGCTCCCCGCATACAATCACACAAACGGTGTAATCGACACCCGAGGCTCCACAAGTGAGTCCTTAGCGACTTAGTCAACTAGGGCCGTCCCATTCCACCATGTGGTTGCAAGTATGACCAGTTCAAAGGCTTGCAAGGTTAAGTCCTTAGAGTGACCAGGGCAAGACTACCCAAGAACCAAATCAACATTCCCAATGCCACAACTGGCCCACTGATTACTCTTTGCCACATGCCCCGGCCGAAAACTGTTTATCAAACCCCGCTTGATTACCATGCACCACGTGCCATCAACATCACATGATACTTTTCCAAAACAGGTTCAATATATCATTAAGTCAATATTAGCATTTGATTGTCCAAAATCATGTTATGAGCACGTAGTGTGTCTAAGCAAAGATACTACAACGGTCTAAACCCATGTTGGCAATTTAATAATGTCCAACTAGTAAACCACAACTAGGGTGACAAAGGGTCATGGCACATACTTAAGTAATCAAGGTGTCATATAGCAAATTGGTATTTATCTAACCCTGTGTTTAAACAAAGTATTTTTCTAATTGAACTAGCATGCAATAGTTTAAATCAAAATAGTTTTCGAAATAGGATCAACATGGTCAAAGCACAACTTGCCTTCAAAAAGTACTTGCTCTTGGTCTTGAGTTGGATCCTGAATCAACACTTCTCCTTCGAATCCCTCCGGTACTTCAACGTCTACTCGTAAAGCGTGCAAATAGCAAATACCCAAATAAACAATAGGCAAAAGCATCCCAAAACTCCAAATAAAATCCATAAACAGAGAGAACATAATTTTCTGGATTTTTAGAAACTGGAATCACAAATTTGGAGTTAAGATTTAAAAGTTATGATTATTTAAAGTTTAAATAATCAATTAAATAATATTACAGAGAAAAACTTTAGTCTAAAAATTAAATAAAATTCATATTTAGGTAGATCTCAATTTTATACAAATTTAGAAATTTGAATCACTCAAATCGGAGTTGAAACGCATAAAAGTTATAAGCGTTTGAAGTTTGAATCTAAATTTGAAATCATTATTCGAATTAATAAATCATTTTCTTTCGGAAATTAATTATTGGCGTCCAAAGATGGACACGTGGCAGCCTCGATTGGTCGGTTGACGTCACCGGTCCATGGGCGTGGTCCATGCTCGGCTCGGGTCCACCGTGGACTCGATCCACGACTCCACGTGAGGCCCGACATGTGGGCCCACTCGGGTAGCGTCATCAGCCGGCGTCGGCGGGCTCGGCCGCAGTGGCGACATGTGGGACCCATTTGTGGCGTCATGGGTGACGTCGGCGCTCGGCTGGACGGCCGTGACATCGCGAGCCCTCGACACGCGGGCCTCGCGTGTCGGCGTCACACGACGCTGCGCGTGCGTGGGCCAGCGACCGCGTCGGTCCCAACTTCCCGACACGTGGCGCCAATCACGGCCGTTGGTTTGAAAATCAACGGCGCGGATTAGATCCAGGGTTAACACGTTGAAACTACTCGTTGATCGTGGGCGTTCGATTTAGATCGGACGGTCGAGATCTAATCCTATAATAACACTACTCCCAAGACGTGGCAATTGTGAACCGCTGGATCTTGATCCAACGGTCCGATCCAATCGGGTTGGGGACACGTGAACTCACCTCAACCGTCCGATCTAGATCCGATGGTTCACCGAGCTCGCGAAGTCCGGCGATGGTGCGGCGAGGCTTGGGCACGGAGGCGAACGATGACGAGCCCGACGGCGTTTGGGGTTGCTCGGCGAGATGAATCCTTCCTTCGGTGCGTCTCGTCACGGTGGTTCCGGATCTGGGCTCCTTCTCGGCGGAAGACGACGGGCGGCGGAATCGAGCAAAACCGCGGCGGTCACTTCCTCCAACTACGGCGAGCTCGCACGCGAATAATGGCGGCTCGGCGTAGATGGCTCGGGGGAACGGGTGCACAAGGATGAGGGCAACCTCGGGGGACGTCTCACGCGTTAAATAGCCTCGGCGTTCGTGCCCGAGACGGAAACCTAGTTTTACACGGCGGCGGGCGCGGCGGCGGAGTCCGGCTCGGTCTCGGCGAAGACGACGACGACACCGCCCACGTGGCACGATCAACGGCCACGATCGCGACGGGCGCGATCGGATCCGGGCGGATCACGGCTCGAGCCGTGCAGGCGGATCTCTGCGGTTGGATCTTGATCCAACGGTTGGGATTGATTAGGGTTTTGAGCTGGTTTGATCGAGTCACGTGGCTCGGGTCGGACTCGAGTCCGACTCGGGTTCCGACTCGGTCGGATGAACAGTACTTGACCCGAGTTGAATTTCCAGTGATTTAATATTTAAAATAATTCCCAGTAATTCATTTAATTCATTAAAAATAGCAAATGACTCAGAAAAATTCCAGAAAAATTCTGGAAAATACTTTGGATCATTTTGGACTCAAATAAAATATTTCCAACAAAATTTTATTTGCAAAATTAACTTCTTCAATTATTTCAAAATGGAATAAATTCAAATAAATTCCAAATAAATCCAAATAAATTCCAGAAAATTCCAAAAATTCACCAAAGTGCCAAATCACACATGAATTCAAGAAAAGCAAAATTTTGGGGTGTTACAGAATAAAGAACATCTAATGTGAGTGTTCTCATGATAGTAGATTCTTGTATACATGTTACTTTCATCTCCCACACCGACATGTCCAAAGCACTAAGCAATTGTCTAGCATTAGCGGCATTAATGTAGTTAACTCTAACGGCACGTAGATTGCTAAGAATTTTATTAAAATGTGCAAAAAAAGTCATCTACAGACTCACCCGGTTTCATCTCAAAGCACATGTATTCCTTTTTGTAGATGTCTTGGCGAACCTCTTTAGTAGTGTTAGAACCCTCATGGTAATCACAAAGAGATTTCCATACCTCATGTGCAGATCGAAGATGAACCACACGATCAAAGTCGCTGCATCCCAAACCTTGGATGATCAAGTTTCGCGCCTTGCTATTTGCTTCAATATGTGCACGATTGGTGTTGTTAACATTGTCGTTCTCGGGAACTTCATATGGCTTGTAGACCTTCTCCCAAATAGCGAAGCCCTGTGCTTGGATGAACGCCTCCATCTTGGCCTTCCAAAACTGAAAATCAACACCATTAAACACACACGGTTTTGTCGAATAGCGATCCATTAGTCTAATCACCGGTTAAGGTAGATTAGAAAAACCTTGCTCTGATACCACTTGTAGGATCGATATACACGGATATAGCAATCAGAGGGGGGTTAATGATTGTGCAGAAACTAAAACCAAATCTTTGATCTATTAAAAGTTCACCCCAAACCAAAACCAAACAATTGCCTCGTATTCGACAAAAATAGATTGATAGATATTCGGTAAAACGTGAATTCCTGGAGATCCAACAGTCGGATCGATATGAAATTTGGACACAAGAAACTAGATTACAATACGAATCGAATCCAAAAATAATCAGCTCGATCGGACTTATGGATCAAAAGTTATGAACCTCGTAAGCTTGCTGTGATAGAAGATGACGAGAATAAATCTAACCAAACCGGTAGCTTGCAGAGATGCTTGAAGAACTTGATCTTTATTCCTTTTTGATATGGTTACAGTACTCCAAAACAAAAGAGTACAAACCCTAATACTTGGTTCTAAGCCTCTCTCAGATGGTGTACTAAACAGGAGGCACCTCCCACTATTTATACACAGTAAATACTCCTAATCCTAGAAGGAGTCCCACTCCTAATCCTAAAAGGAGTCCTTATTTAACACAACTTTACTTGGCCTAACCTGGCTGAGTACAACTCTTGCACGCGTATGGAAACCCTGCCATACTCACGTGACTAACAACTCTGCACGCGTATGGCCTACTTGCCATACTCACGTGACTAACCATTCTTCATGTGCACCGTCCTCTAGCCCGAACGCCCCGCATGACATCCTTGACCACCAAGACCTCGATTCCTCCAGAACCTAGTCCCGAACCTCAGTTCCTCCATGAACCTAGTTATAGTCCCGTCATCGACCTCGTTCGCCCTCGAGCAACACCTGCACATGAACAAGCCACAAAACGATTCCGAGCACAAGTCCGCGACTTGACTCAACATTAGTCCATGCAAATACTCACACGAGCATTGCATAAAATCAAACATGCATTATGAAGTCCACACGAACTTCATAATCACAGAACCAAACCAAGATCAATTTTGATTAAGCACAAACACTTAACCCTAGAAAACAGCATTCACGTTGGACCAAACACCGGTCCGGCGCAACTCATGACAGACCAAAAACTCGGTCCGGCGTACACGTGAAAGTCTCTGTTACTTGTCAAGTTGATCTAGTTCAAAAACACGTTCACGACGGACCAGTCCGGCGGACATGCGAAATCAAACCTCAAAATGCCGTTCATGACGGACCAAAGAAATTGGTCAGACGTACATGCAAAACTTACTTTTTTTGAAGAATTTGGTCTGGCACAAAATCATTTAAACCACATTCACGGCAGACCAAAGCAAAATCGGTCTGGCGTACATGCGAATTTCACAACGCAAAATCTTGTTTACAACGGACCAAAATTTTTGTCCGGCGCAGAAGGAAATTTGATTCGGCGTCAAAGTAAAAACTTACTGTTTTTTGAAAACCTTGGTCCGGCACAAATGACCCCAAATGCATGTTCACGGCGGACCAAAAAGTTTGGTTTGGCGCAAACATAAAAACGGTCTGGCGCCAATGCGAAACTTACTGGTTTGGAAATTTAGTCCGGCATAGAAGAGAAACACATGCACATGCACATTTTGCAAATTCAATTCTTACGCCAATTTTTCAGCACATGATTTCACAATATGATCAAAGTACTGATGTAATAATCCCTTATCCAAACTATATGAAGATCGTACTCAAGGCGAGAAGCATGTCATCCTTTGACAGTTAAATCCATCTCTCGTATCCGTGATATATTAATAAGTTGTGATCAACTTCTCAATCACGCCATGGTCATGCACTTCCTTAATCATATCACACGAGTGGCCTAGACATATATCTCCGTTACACTGGATTGGCAAATTCAATCTTGATTGCTCACTTCCCTCTGCATGTTTCATAGTAAACATGAAAGCTATCTTTATAACTATCCGGTTAGGAAATAGTGTTTGGTAACCTAAGGTAAACTATTACATATGTAGGGAATGTGACAATCTCAAGTCTAAGGATCATACATCTACTATGTATGAGATACACTGATGACACATAAGAATGTAACATTCTCGCAATGTCCCATTGCGGGTCTATCTAACACATGTTCTTCAACATGCGTTCACAATGTATTGATGATATCTCCATATCCCATGATCTATGAAACATGATCATCGATCAGTACATGTGCTGATCTGTAACACCCCGGCATCTAGTATGCCTAAATGCTATTAAACATAGACTAAGCAACATATAAATACTACAAATAAAGATAAATTACAGCAAAGGAGCAAATGCTAAAACCGAAAATTTCGGCAGCATCTCTTTTGTTTTGTCATGAATTGAAGCAATAGCAATAACATGGCAAGTCATATCATAACATAAATCATCTAAAGCAGCAATATGAATGGATATAGCATCAACATAAGTCAATAATACCAAGTCCAATCACACCATAAACTATAGCAAAGCAAATAAGGAACATAAGCACACAATTTAATTCATACGCCAAGCTTCATGGCATTATTACTATGATCACGACTTAAGTTGATAAATCTGCCTATTGGTGTGGAGCTACGTGAAGATGTGTAGCTAATGCCCCTTCCCACATGCCGGTTTCATGGTACCTAAAAACAACATAAAACACAAGCGTGAGTTCATCACTCAGCAAGTATATTGCAATGGACCATAAAGAGCAATTCAATATTTACATCACTACATACCAAGCTCAATCATCATGATTAAGTCATAATTTCAAACACAACACCATATCCATGTCTCAATCTCATTGTACTCATTTCATCATCATCATCATGTATGCAATGCGATGCAATGCACATGTCTCCTCGAAGCATATGCCGGTATTGCCGAGTGCACACCCGTCGGCGTGCACCCACGTCCCCCTTCCATCCCGTAGATGGAGGGTGCCTACTCCTCGCTTCCACTCACCGCGTGGGTGGAATCATGAGGTAGGTCTTACATCCATGGCGCTCCGTATTAGTCATAACTTTGTCACCGACCTTCCCGGAATAGTTATGACGTTCTCACCGACCGGGCCAAGTTTCATGCCATGTATGCAACATATGCCATAATCATTAACCATAAACCTTTGCATAGCATCTTAACATACCCTTTTTATCATATCATGGCAAATACTAAGCATGTCAAGATAGCATAACATGGAAACAATTGCATCTAGTCAAGACAAGCAAATAAACCACATGCTACCTATCCCAATACACTTGCCTTAACCGCGGGCGACGGATTGGCGAGAGGATGAGGGCACTCCCAGGGTCACACCACCTGCACATAAGTACCATATACTCAAAACATGCCCACAAAATAGTACACACTCGCTCATCTACACCGATTTCGCAAACTACTCTCAAAAACGAAAAACAGAGAATCTGTCCCCCGAGACAGCATAATTCAATCTAGCATAACTTGGATTCTAGTTCACTAAATTAAGTAAACGAGTACATCATCGCGAAGGTTAGGAAATTTCATAGCTTTCTCTAAGTATTGGGAAAAGCTGATTCGGCCTCTAAAATTGTTTAATCTACAAAACATTACGTTATGTCCCAATTACGTTACAGATTTGAACACGTTCGGTAAAATGAGCATAACTTTCAAACGGACTGGCGGAATTGGATGTTCTTTATGTCCAATGAAAGGTATTGAAATTACCTACAACTTTCTCAACAGGCGGACGACCAAATTCCAACTCTAAATTTGCTAAAACTCAAACCCTAGGTCGACTGCGCAATCTGCCCGAAACAGAGAACGTGGCAAACTCTAGATTTCATCTAATCTACCCAATTACAGCACCGCCAATTGATCTAAAAACATGATATCAACCCTTAGAACAGTACCTAGACCAACCCCAAGGATTGCCGTGGCCATACCTTCGCCCGACGAACGAAGAACCAACGGATTTCCTCCCGGTTCGCGCAATCTCCTTCCTCGCTCCAAATTCACCGGATCTCCTCATCGCGGAGTGCTCCAATGGACGGATCTGCGGGGTGGTGAGGTGGAGAACTCCCCTAGAGGCAGCAAGGATGGTGGAGAGGAGAGGAGAGGAGAGGGGTGGTGGTGCAATGGAGAAGAGGGAGGAGGAGCGGCGCACAAGGGAGAAGTGGGAGGCGCCACAAGGGGAGGTGGGGGAGGAGAGGGGCGGCTAGGGCATGAGGAGGGGGCGCACAAGGCAGGGTGGAGGTGCCCAAGCCCCTAAATCTGGTCCCCCCTTCCCACATGGGCCCAAACTCCTTCCCACTAAAGCCCACGGCTCATCCCCTTGGGCCCAAACTCCCCCGGAGAGGCCCAAACTCCCGAAATCGGCCCGGAGATGCGATTAAACGGCACAACGTAAAGCTTTAACCTCCATTTACACATTTTATAATGTTTTGACCTTCCGTAGTGTCACATTCTCCCCCCCTTCAACAGGATTCGACATCGAATCCAAGACACACCAATACGCAACTCAGCAAAACAAAAGATAGCTAGGTTTCACATCTCATAGCTGATGCGAAAAAACTCAGGGTACTTCTCGTACATGCGAGACTCCAGCTCCCAAGTCGCTTCCCTCTCAGTTTGACGCGACCACAGGACTTTACAAACTTGAGCGTCCTGTTCTTGAACACTCGCTCCGAATTCCCCAGAATTTTCATAAGACGGGACTCAAACGTGAGGTTATGAGGCTCAAAGACTAACGGCTCTAACGATAACTCACAAACAAAACTTGCAAGAACTTTACTCGATATTGAAACACAAAGCACTCATACAAGGCCTCGGCATGACCCAAGCGATAGGATAAAATCCCAAACAGACCACGAAATAAAATGGTCTCACACTCCTCATTCCATGCATTCCTTGGCACTAAAGTGCCCGATCCCTTTAACCAAAGCCACTCTCCAGAAGGACATGGTACCAACTTCTAGATCCATCTTCCGCTCCACGCACAAAAGTGAATCGCGTCTCAACTGTGGTTCGTTGTATTCGAGACGACGCAAACCAAGTGAGACACAACACTCTAAGATTACTACTACCGAAAGGAGAAGCCTACTTTATGACCAGGGTTCTGAAAACCCGCAAAATCAATAACAACCGAACATTCCACTTCGGTTGACACAACACGCTCAATGGCCCGGCGACAAAAAGATCCAATACTCTTCGAAAACAGAAAACAAATTACTAGCAACCACCAAGCGGTCCACTAATAATTTGATCAGCCCCACCGAGGAACACATCGATGACACAATTCTCCAAGAAGGTTTGAATTGGGACATAGACAACCTTCCTTTACTCTTCACTTCTACACCATTTATGATCAACTACTAGCCACACCAGTTTTCTCTTACTAAGAAAGTCTCGCCCTCAAATCCTTCCACTTAAAGGGCCAAGACAAAGAGTACCATTATTGAGTAAGCTCAACCATAAAACATGAACCCAATTGGTCCACATACAACAACTCAAACCCCAAAGCGCTAAAAACCACTTTGGAAAGGATCCGGCAATATCCAAAGAGCACACATTTTATTTTTCTAAGCCAAATTGCAAAGAAAACTCAAATCTCTAACACCACAGCCAAAATACCATAATTTATTCACTTTCTTTTCATACTAGGAAGAAATGGAAACCTCGATACATGACAAGAATGCATACTTTTCAAGAGCACTCAAACAAAAAGAGAGACTCCACACAATTCTTTGACAGAAGTTCTCAACAATCAATGACAACTCGACTCACCTTCACCACAGCCAAACATCTCATTTTAACCAAAAGCAACATTATGGAAGAGAAAACCGATTCTCAAATCAATCGAAAGAATCCACAACCGCCGTAATAACTCTCAAGGAGACAAGGAAACCCAATCCTCTTACAGCATAGCCAAATGGCAGAAATTATTCACTCTATTTCTTTTCCTAAGTCAAGTCGCAAAGGAAAAAAACTCCAATCTCAAATTAATGCAATACATTTCGCATCGGGGCCACTACGATGATATCTGACCAGAGATACTTACAGAATTATATCAATCAGTAAAGAGTTTCATAAGCAAGCCACATACTTATTGATCAATATAATGATATACATTCATTAGACTAATAATCATATTATTATTCATAAACATAGTCATGCTAGAATCATCTATATGACTACCTCAAGGGCATAACACTAAATGGATGAGCAGTAAGCTGAAAAGTTCCAAGCAAAGCACGATATCTGCTCGTGACACTTAGAGCATATGAGAAATCTACTCGTGACCAATTAGTGTTATGCCCTTGAGGTAGTCATATAGATGATTGTAACATGACTATGTTTTATGATTATTGGTCCAATGAATGTATATCATTAGATTGATCAGCAAGTATGTGACTTGCTTATGAAACTCTTTACTCATTGATATAATTCTGTAAGTATCTCTGATCGGGTATTATCGTATAGGACAACGATGAATAGATCAGCACATGTAATGATCGATGATCATGTTTCATAGATCATGGGATATGGAGATATCATCAATACATTGTGAATGCATGTTGAAGAACATGTGTTAGGTATACCCGCAATAGGACACTACGAGAATGTTACATTATTATATGTCATCAGTGTATCTCATACATAGTAGATGTATGATCCTTAGACCTGAGATTGTCACATTCCCTACATATGTAATAGTTTATCTTGGGATTACCAAACACTATTTCCTAACCAGATAGTTATAAAGGTAGCTTTCATGTTTATTATGAAATATGCAAAGGGAAATGAGCAGTCAAGATGGAATTTGCCACTCCAGTGTAACGGAGATATATGTCTAGGCCACTCATGTGATATGATTAAGGAAGTGCTTGGCCATGCCGTCATTGAGAAGTCAATCACAACTTATTAATATATCGCGTATACGAGAGATGGATTGAATTGTCAAAGGATGACATGCTTTTTGCCTTGAGTTCGATCTTCATATAGTTTGGCAAAGGGATTATTACATCGGTACTTAATTCATTTGCTGGGACACTATCGAAATATTTCTTCTTGACATAATATCTATTCTGCCTTGTGCCACGCCTCAATAGATCAGTACATGCATCCTGGGTGGCCTTATCATTGGCGTCAACGACTAGATTTACTTACCAAGATTAAAGGATTGGAAACAAAGGATTAAAAAAGTTACTATGTGAAATCAGATTAATGTACTATGTGCAGTTCAATCAGATAAATGTACTATGTGCAGACTTCTATTGTTCGAAGTTCCATCAATGTGTAGTGAATACATGAGTAGTATTAACCAGGCTTAGTAATTCTAAATCTGAACATACATCATGGTGGTTAAAAACTTGATTCACATATACTATGATGAATGATTTTACTTACATTTAATTTTGCGATGAAGTCCTCAAAAACTGTATTGTTATTCTTGTACTGTTTCCAGTGTGGGAGGATAGGCATGTGGTTCCTAATTTGAATGCCAGCCTCCGATGCAAGCTTGGCAGACTGCACTACTTTGGTTGGCCTTCTCATACCTTCAGCAATTTGGATGGGCATCCTCCTATTATCCATCATTTTATTCATGTTGTGCAGCTGTTTACCTATTGTGGCTCCCCTCCTCTTTTTTGGAATTTGTCCTGCTGTTTATACATCGATGAGTTGATAGCAGTTTGTGCAAAAGAAATGTAAATAAATGAAGGAACATGGCACAACAAACATACCTTGGTTGGGTAGCTGGTTGTTGTCACTAGGGGCAACATCATCAATGCTCTGTTGTGGGTCAAAATCTTCTGTGGCCGAGGACCAGTCTACAAGTGGACTCTAAGGTTCCAAAATCGGTTCATGTCCTTCTCTCTCAGCATGATCATCATGAAGTTCTGGCCCTGATGCTTGATTGGATGTATCTTGTTGCTGTTGAGCTACCACCACATTTTTGTCTAATCTTTTTGAGACTCCAATGGGTTGCTTGGTTGGTGTAGCTGCTCTCACTCTCTTTGAATTTCTTGTGCCACCTGGAGCCATGTTGTTGGTGTCTGAACTGTTGCGTTTTAAAGGTGTCCTATTGGCACGGCCAATCTCTTATATAATTTCTGATATCAAAGAAATCGTCAATGCAATTATGTGAACTAAAGGAAATAGACAGCAAGACAACAATAACCTAAAGCAAGCAAGACCTGCATTTTAGATGAACAAGATAGTAATGCAAAAAAGTACATGCATCTAACATCCTTAGCTCCCAGGTAGATAGATGGATAAGCACCTTAGAGGGTGTAGTGATGATGGCAGGGACACCTTCCTAGGCCTCCATATCATCTTCTGTGTCATAATCGGAGTCCACATTTATAGGCCCATTTGAGTTGCTAGGCTTTACAGTGCTAGTTGATTGTAAATCTTTTGCAATTTGTTGGAGACCAAGGGATTGTATTTTTTTTTTGGATTTACGCAATGTATGCAAGTCGTACCTCTTCATTTGGATGTGATTCGGGTTCTATATTATAGAAAAAGGTATTATTGTTGGAAAAGTAAGCATTTTTTAACTTTCAAAATTGAGTATATGTATGTAAAGTACTGAATGGAATGATGCAACATGCACAATCACAATCGTAGTTTCATATGAAAAGATAGTAAGAGAAATAACCTGGGAACTGATAATAATAGTATGATACCATCCTCATCTTAAATTTCTTATTGACCCTTATATGCAAATATTGCAGGACATAGGTCATATTATCGTGACAGCCGTTGGTGGAAGAAATGGGCAGCCGAAGCAGGTACTTGAACAACGATACATACCGTTTGTGATCCCTAGTTATCCATGTATTGCGGCACCATGTCGCAATAGGTAGAGCCACATACGCTGTCAACATGATAAAAAAATTGCCATTATGTGCTGCAGTAATTCTTACCATTTTTAATCCCAATAAGGAATTCACCAAGTTCATAGTTCTGAATCTTTTATTGAATTGCAGACTATTAGTTACATGGCTGAGCGTGTTGTGGGGCATGGTTCGTTTGGAGTTATCTTCCAGGTGAGCTGTTGGAAAAAAACAATGCTATTTATCTTGTTCTGTAACTTAAGTCCTGGGTTATCTGATATTCTATTAATAGCAGTTGTGTTTAGTTTAATGACATTTGGGTTGTTGAAATTATCTTTAATAGGCTAAGTGTCTAGAAACTGGTGAGAGAGTAGCTATAAAGAAAGTTCTTCAAGATGTGAGGTACAAGAACCATGCAAAATTGAGGATAGGTATGCAAAGTACTTAATTGAATGATGCAACATGCACAATCACAATCGTAGTTTCATATGAAAAGATAGTAAGAGAAATAACCTTTCACTTTGGTGTGTCGTGTTCTCATTGGCTTCTCCTCATAGGATGATTTGAATGCCTAGGATATATGACCTGCATTTAGTAGTTAATACACATCTCAAAATTAGATATAAATAGATACAAGAAAATGGTACAATAAAAAAAGACTTAAGTTCATACACAGAAAATGGTACAAGCTAAAACTAACTTGTTTCAAAACACAGCTCTCTGTAGTTCTACTACTACATTAACAATTCAATGGAAATCTGATATCTATTTTGCAGTTAATCTCCTAAAGTACATCTCGATTGGAATCAAATAAATACATGCCCTTTCTTTCTTTTGTCCCATTGGAATCAAATTGTATCCACCGAACAAATAAATACATTGTTTGCTTAATCATGCTAGCAGTAAGAAGTTCAGAGGGTTTAGATCTAGAGAGAAAGAGAGATTTGAGCAACGAAAGGGAGACCTAGAGGAGATCTAATCGCTCCTCCGGAGGGGGAGCTGGCCGAAGGGGGTGCTGGCTTCGGAGGGGCGCTAGCTTAGGCGAAGTGGGGGAGGAGCGATTGCTTAGGCGAAATGGGGGAGTATTCGCTCTACGGCATCCATGTTCGGGCAGTAGGAGGCGGCGAGATGATGGAGAAGAAGGGATAGTAGAGGAGAAGAAGGGAGACGAACTTGCTTGCCGGCGCCCTCGTAGCGAAGGTAGTGAGTCACTGGTGGTGCCTCCTCGTCTGGGATGTGGAGCACTGGAGAGGTTGCGTGAGGAGAAGCCCTAGTATTTGGGGAAGCCGTGTCTGACTGAAAGTGGGCCTGTGAATTTTCGGCATAGGTAAAAGGTGGGTTTACAATATTTCTGTGCGGGAAAAATTGGCGCCAACTAAATTTTATTGCAGGAAAAATTGGCGCCAACTAAATTTTAATGCGGGAAAAAATCTACATGTACAAACCTAATCCTCATCGCTGTCATCGATTGAAATATCGTCATGCTCATTATCACTAAAAAACTGCACGAAAGTGTCATCTTCATCAGATTCACTCAGACTATCCTCTCTTCTTGTTTGGTTGACTATGTTGTGCACTGCAGCAGCATCAACATGTTTGTAACATCCCCAATTTCGGCCTTCTACTAAAATCTAATTTAAATTAAACTAAATTCAAAATTTGGATCTTCCTTGGTGTTCTAATTAACCTGGCATCCTTATCCTTCCGAAATTGGAGGTCAATCCTCCTTCGTCCGAAAAATCGAATTTCCAGATTCCAGTCCGTACTCGAGAATTCCACCTGAGTTTGAAAATGCTCCAAAAATCTCGAAACCTATTGCATTAGGTTCCAAATATTCCGAAAACATTTTAGGAATTTTCTTAATATTTTTGGAAACTCTCTGGTATTTTATCGCTCGCGACCTTTCGTTAAAAGCCCTTTATTCGTCCCAGAATTTTATAAATTCCAAATTTCATCCAAATTCCATGAAACCAATTTTGTTAAGTTTCAAATATTCCCTAGTATTTTTAGGAATTTTTTTGACCCTTTTTGCTATTTTTTCTTTAGGGCATTGCTTTTACGTAATTTTTGGCCAATCGGGAAGCACCATGTGGCGGCTACTGTAGCGGCGTGGTACTGTAGCATCGCGTTACTGTAGCATCATCTTCTCCGATCGTTTCGTTTCCAGAGAAGGGGCAGTAGCTCCCGTTCATGGCTATTAGGGTTTCCACTACCATAACTCACTCATTTCTCCACCAAATCACGAACGGCCGGTTGCATTTGAAAGAGGGAGACGAGGAGAACTCATCACCCACGACCATTCGTTCCAAATTCTACCAGGAATGGCACAATCAACCCGAAACCAAAAATCATTAAAATGGAGATTACTCGGCCGTTTCTCCACTAATCGACGCACCACCACTTCTCAACGCTTCGCCCCGGAGCCCTCTTCCCCGTGCTACCTCCTCCCATAGCCATCCCTCTCCATCTCGCCAGAATCACGCAAGAACCATCATCGGTTGTCCTCCGTCGACGTCGCCGTGTCATCTTTTGCTCCGGTGAGCCAAACTCGAATCCGATCGCTTCATTGTGTTCGTGTCGGCGCCACGAGCAAAAGCCCTTAATCAATTTCGCGTTTTGTTGCAGGGCGGCGACGAATTTTGCGTTCAAATTTGACGATTGGAGCTCCGTTCTTTACCAATTACTTTCAATCCGGTGAGTTCCTTGTGAATCCAACCACACCGTTGGATTCGTCTCGTCGAGCCCTACACGGTGCTCATCTCCTTTTCGCAAATACATTCTCTGAATTTTATTTTATTTTTTCGGGCGTCACCGACGTCAGCTTCGCCATGGCCACACCAACTCCGGCCATCCCCGACCACCACTGGCATGAGCACCGCCTTCTCCACCCTGGCCGCACATTCTCTACCCTTTCCCCGGCCGTGCGCCACCCCCTCCCATCGTCGGTGCCACACACCGCCCGAGCGCCGCTACGCACGCCTCCGATCAAAACTTCGACGATCTTTTCCCAACGATCTGCTAGTCCGATCGTCCTACAAATTGAACCCCAGAATACTCTCATCATTCCCCACACAACCCAATTGGAATTTCTCCAATCCAACCTACGGATCTCCCTGTAGAAGCCGTTCTGTTCGAACCTTCGGTGAGCTCTCCCGGTCACACCCAACCTCCGTTCGGCTTCAAATTTTTACTGGAGCTCCCTCTCGGTGTGCTCTACCTCCAGTAAAAGCATATTTTCAATTTGATTGATAGAGCTCCGCCGGCAGCCATTTCTTCCCCAAGTCCGGCGGGAGGTTTGAAACGCTCGTTCTCTTTCGTCGTAACTCCGAATCTCTCCGTTCAAATTTCTAAATTCATCTAAAATCAAGACCTTTCTGCCAGTATAAATTTTATAATTTTTAGATTTTATTTATTTATTTATTTGGTTGTTCCATTTTGCGTGTAGCTGAAGAGTTCGTTGGAGCCATTGACGCCGCCGCCGACCCGCAAGACTTCGACGCCCTCGCTACGACTGAAGGCAAGTCACTTTGATGCACCTTGATCCTATGTTTGCAAATGATTTAAATCGTTTTATAAATTGCATTGCTACTTTTATTAAAGTATGTCAAATATAGGATGGTAGCTATTCCGAAATTATTATTCCTTCCTTGATGTTGTTAACCATGTTTAATTGTAACCCTAGGATACTGAGTTATGACATGTTCGAATTATATTGTCACATAAAATGATAGCTCATTAGTTGTGCTTAGTTGCAAAATTGATTGAAATGACCCATGGGTGGGATTTTATCAAAGTTGTGTTTTAAAATGTGATTTGAGAATTATTATAAAGTATTTACTACTGTCTTTGGAAAATAAAAATAAAATGAAAAATGGTTTAGACTTGGGCGGATTGGAATGTCCGGTGGGTGCAGAAAGAGGACTAGTTTTTATTGTGCAAGTACCGCCCAAGTCAATTAAGGACCGACGCTTATGATTGTTCTCATTCTAAGCATTACCGTACAACCATATGTCTATAATGGGTACGACTTGGCTGAATAATTTGTCCAAACCTAACTTAGACTCACCAGATGGTGGAATGTGGGTGCCAGATGGAGGCAAGTTGTACTCCCTACACGGCGCAAGAGGGGACTTCTGTACTGGGTAGATAGAACCCTAACAGCGGTGAAACCTCAGCGGGTGGGTCGGGTTAGGCGTATACATTGTAAAGGCCTTGTAGTGATATCTCTGCCGACACACCAAAGGAAGTGTGTTAATAGCTTGGCATCAAGAGAATATCATGTCTTGTGGGTAAAGTTGTACACATCTCCAGAGTTAAAACTATTCGAATAGTCGTGCCTACGGTCAAGGGCAAAGCGAAGAATGCATTCGTACTGGTAGACTTTGGTTTTGGTTTTGAAAATAAATACGGTTTTGTTTTGGGATTCGGGAGTTGTTAGAACTCTCGGATGTTTTATTGGCAGATTGAGCCAACCAGGTAGATGGAACCTGTTTTGATCCTGACGGATAGAGTCATGAGTTGGTTTACCTTAATCTTTTGAAATGTGGTGGATAGAGTCTTTATACTGGTGATGGTGGATAGAACCTTCACTAGACTATTAAATACTTCAATTGCTAAAATAATTGTTAAAATGTGCTTTATGAAAATTATTATTAAGTATGGTTTGATGAAACTTAGCTTTATGCAAAATAACCACAATAAGACTTCCTTGGAAAGCCCTACATGTGCATACTTTCCCAGACTTGCTAAGTACTTTTGTACTCACATCCTACACAATTGTTGTCATCAGAAAACTATCAGGATGCAATTGAAGATGAAGAGTTCTATGCCGACGAGTTTGATGAAGGTAGCCAAGATAACTGAGAGCGCGTTCCTAGTCGTCGCCTGTGGAGTTTTATGGGTTTTATCTCTTGTTGCTTTTATTTCCGCTGTCGTGAACTCTGGTCATGTGACCATGTGATGTAATAACTAGCCATGTGGCTAATACTTTATGCTTATGTTACAATTTCGTCATCGTCGTCACGGTGAAGAGTGTTCGAAGGAGGATTACTATCTTGCACATTACATTCAGTATCCGAACAATCTTCTTCTTGGTATGCACAATCATGGGGCTTCTCATTTTCAGACACATTATATAGATGCCTATGCTCAAATTTCTGCATAACTCGCCAGTTTGTGCCCCACTGATTGTCTGGTAGGTAAAATACCTTTTTTCTTGAGAGGGAAAAATAAATGGATCTGTCTTGTAACATAACCTCTCAATATTGACAGACTTAAAACATCCATCATTTTTAATGCCTCTTGTCTTGCCCTCTAGATTGTACCAGTCACAACGAAATAAAACAACTAACCGACGATTTTGTAGATCTGAGTTGTATACCAACTCAATTATCCCTCTTAATGAACCATAAAATTATGTGTCTTCACCTTTATGAGTACCCTCGGTCATGATGGAACTATTTTGTGTCTTCATGTTTTTCTCACGATCAACGGTGTTGTACCGAACGCCATTAATAGTGTAAGATGAGTATATTGTGTAACACCCCGGCATTTAATATGCCCGAATGCTACCAAACATAGGCTAAACAACATCTAAATACCATAAATAAAGATAAATTACAGCAAAGGAGCAAGTGCTAATACCGAAAATTTCGGCAGCATCTCCTTTGTTTTTCCATGAATTGAAGCAACAACAATATGACCACAGGATGTAGTATAAAGAATGACATCTAAATTATCAATAACAGGGGTTCTAGCAGCATTATAAGCCTAGAATAAAGATTCCAACCATCTCATGTGCCAAACGAAGTAAACGAGGAAACCAAGCACACAAATTAACCATTGCACCAAGTTGCATGGCACTACTCTTATTATCATGACCAAGATGAATAAATTGTCTATAAGTGTGGAGCTACGTGTAGATGTGTAGCTAATGCCCTTCCCCATAAGCCGGTTTCATGGTACATAAAACAACAAGAAAGCACAAGCGTGAGTTCAACACTCAGCAAGTATATTGCAATGGTACAAAAGAACAATTACATTGCTACAACAACTCACATCATGTCTATCATCTCATTCATGATCACATATCATTATCATCATCATCATGTATGCAATGCGATGTGATGCACATGTCTCCTTGGAAACTCATACCGGTATGGTTGAGTACACACCCGTCGGTGTGCACCCTCTCCCCCCTTCCATCCCGAAGATGGAGGGTGCCTACTCCTCGCTTCCATACACCGCGGTGGATGGAATCACGATGTAGGACTTACTCATTGGCTCTCCGGAATAGTCATAACTTTCTCACCGACCTTCCCCGTACTAGTTATGACTTTCTCACCGCCCGGGCCATGTATCATGCCATGTATGCAAACATGCCAACATCATAAATAACTTGTACATTAACACATGGCATCGTAACATAATAAGCATATTCATCATATCATTGGAAATCATTAAAGCATGGCATGTGAACATATCATATATTCAATTTCAATCTCAACCAATCTAGCAAACCACAACCCGCTACCCATTCCAATACACTTGCCTCAACCACGGGCGACGGATTGGCGAGAAGTAGAAGGCACTCCCGGGGTCACACCACCTGCACATAGGTACCACACACTCACAATCATGTCCACAAAACAGTACGCAAACACTCATCTACCCCGACATCGCAAACTACTCGCAAAACCCAAAAACAGAGGTTCTGTCCCGCCGGGACAGCAGACTTGCAACGAGCATAACTCGGGTTCTAAGACTCTGAATCAATTAAACGAGTACATCCTCGCGTATCTTAGGAAATTTCCTAACTTTTTCTAAGTATATGGAAAGACTGATTCGGACTCTAAAGTGGTTTAATCTACAGAATACCGTGATCTGTTCCAATCACGTCACAGTTTTTAATACGCTCGGTAAAACGGGCATAACTTTCAAACGGCTGGGCGGAATTAGACGTTATTTATACCCACTGAAAGGTATTGAAATTACCTACAACTTCTTCAACATCCGTACGACCAAATTCCGATTCTAATTGGTGAAAACCCAAACCCTAGGTCGACTGCTCATGCTGCCCGAAACAGAGAACGTGGCAAACACAAGATTCCATCTAATCTACTCAATTCCAGCACCACCAATTGATCTAAAAACATGATAATGCCCCTTAGAACAGATCCTAGACCAACCCCAAGGATCCCCGTGGCCATACCTTTGCCCGACGACCGAAAACCCAACGGATCTCCTCCCGGTTCGCGCAATCTCCTTCCTCACTCCAAATCCACCGGATCTCCTCGTCGCGGATCGCTCCAATGGATGGATCTTCGGGTTGGTGAGGTGAAGAACTCCCCTAGGGGCAGCAAGGGAGGTGGAGAGGTGGTGGAGGGGGTGGTGGCGCAATGGGGAGAGGAGAGGCGCATGGGGTGGCGGCTAGGAGGTGGAAGGGAGGGGAAACCCTAAGGCTAGGGGGGTGGCGCCCAAGAGGGCTATGGGGGGCGCACAAGGCAGCCCACCCTGGTCCCTCCCTCCTTCATGGGCCCAAACTCCCTCCCACCAAGGCCCACGACTCATCCCCTTAGGCCCAAACTCCCCCGGAGAGGCCCAAACTCCCGAAATCGGCCCGGAAACGCGATTAAACCTCGAACCGTATGGTTTCAACCTCCAAATCCACATTCCATAATGTTTTTGACCTCGACATTCACATTTTATAAGGTCTCGGCATTCCGTAGTGTCACATATTGTGACTCAAAGATCTGGACCACATGATAATGCCGATAGGTGATCGTTAATCCCATCTCTCCTCTCGCTCAAATGGTTCTTAAACCATTTCGGAAAACCAACCATCATCCTTTTCTCCATAACATGTGTCCCTTCTTTCTCTATCTCCTGTCTAAACATTCTGTAAAAAAGCAAAATTCAACATACCATTATTTTACACGAATGTAAGTTAATATTTAGCACTAAATTCAAATGTAGATAGTAATAGTTACTGTGGGACCCCGGATCGGCTATCCGGAACCTCCTGTTGTAACACCCCGGCATTTAATATGCCTGAATGCTACCAAACATAAGCTAAACAACATCTAAATACCGCATTTAAACATAAATTCCAGCAAAGGCGCACATGCTAAAAACCGAGATTTTGGCAGCATCTCCTTTGTTTTAACATGATTCGAAGGAGCAACAACAATATAGCATTATATGGAATATGAGAGACAACTAAAAACAGCAATAATTAACGACTTAGCAACAATGTAAGTCTAGTTCCAAACATATAATGTCTCCAAGAGTCAAACGAACGAAAAGATTCTCATTTAGCAAAGCTAAGCCTTAAAGCAATGATCATCACACGCAATTTATTATCGACACTAATTGAATGACTTGTGAAATCAAAGAGTGAAGCTACGTGTGGGAGTGTGACTAATTCCCTTCCCCGCATGCCAATCTCATGGTACCTAAAACAACAAGAAAACACAAGCGTGAGTTCGAAACTCAGCAAGCATATTGCAAGGGACAGCAAGAACAATAACATGGCAATAAAATCTCACATCATGTATATCATCTCATTCATGAACACTTAACATTATCATCATCATTATGTATGCAATGCAATGCTCATGTCTCCTTGGAAACTCATACCGGTATGGTTGAGTACACACCCGTCGGTGTGCACCCTCTCCCCCCGTCCATCCCGAAGATGGAGGGTGCCTACTCGCTTCCGTTCACCGCAGTGAATGGAATCAAGATGTAGGACTTACTCATTGGCTCTTCGGATTAGTCATAACTTTCTCACCGACCTTCCCGGATTAGTTATGACTTTCTCACCGCCCGGGCCATGTAACATGTCATGTATGCAATTATGCCAACATCATATTTAACTCACATATTAACACATGGCATCATAACATAATAAACATGCTCATCATATCATTGGCAATCATTAAAGCATGGCAAGTGATCATATATCATGAAGTCAATCTCATCTATTCTCAACAAGCAACCTACAAATCGCTATCCATTACAACACACTTGCCTCAACCACGGGCAACGGATTGGCGGGAAGTAGAAGGCACTCCCGGGGTCGCACCACCTGCACATAGGTATCACACACTCACAATCATGTCCACAAAACAGTACACAAACCCTCATCTACCCCGACATTGCCAACTACTCGCAAAACCTAAAAACAGAGGTTCTGTCCCGTCGGGACAGCAGCCTTGCAAAAGGCATCACTTGAGTTTTGGGACTCCGAATCAATTAAACGAGTACATCTTCGCG
Source organism: Rhipidocladum racemiflorum (assembly GCA_036346355.1). Lineage (NCBI taxonomy): Eukaryota > Viridiplantae > Streptophyta > Magnoliopsida > Poales > Poaceae > Rhipidocladum > Rhipidocladum racemiflorum. The sequence continues at coordinate 64,338,425 of CM070570.1, forward strand.
TAGCTTAGGAAATTTCCCAACTTTTTCTAGGTATATGGAAAGACTGATTCGGAATCTAAAGTTGTTTAATCTACAAAATACCGTGATCTGTTTCAATCACGTCACAGATTTTAACACGCTCGGTAAAACAGCCATAACTTTCAAACGGCTGGGCGGAATTTAAAGTTCTTTATATCCACGGAAATATAATGAAATTATCTACAACTTCTTCAACATCTGTATGACCATATTCTGATTCTAAATTGGCGAAAAACCGAACCTAGGTCGACTGCTCATGCTGCCCGAAACAGAGAACGTGGCAACTTTTAGATCTAATCCAATCTACTCAAATCCAGCACCACCAATTGATCTAAAAACTTGATAAATACCCTTATAACAGTACCTAGACCAACCCCAAGGATTCCCATGGCCATACCTTTGCCCAACGCACGAAAACCCAATAGATCTCCTCCCGGTTCGCGCGATCTCCTTCCTCGCTCCAATCCCGCCGGATCTCCTCATCGCGGAGCGCTCCAACGGATGGATCTTTGAGGCGTGGAGGTGGAGAACTACCCTAGGGGAAGCAAGGGAGGAGGAGAGGTGGTGGAGAGGTGGTGGAGCAATGGGGAGCAATGGGGGAGGTGGAGGCGCCACAAGGAGGTGGGGAGGTGTGGGGGTCGGCTAGGACTTGTGGGGGCACAAGGGCAGGGGGGTGGACGCCTAAAGGGGCTGGGGGAGGCCCCCAACCAGGTCCTTAAAACTCGCCCAGTGACTGACAACTTAAGCGATCATCCTTGACCATGGACGCGGCTATTCGAATAGTTTAACTCTGCAGAGGTACGACTTTACCCACACGACACGCCACACTCGTAAGCCAAGCTATGAGCACATTTCCTTTGATGTGCCGGCCGAGGTAAACATGACAAAACCATTTTCCAGCATGCATGGTAGTGCATCTAAACCACCCGGGTGACTGTGGCCCTTGATCCCGCGTGCTCAGTGCTCCGTGTGTGTGGACCAAGGAGTACACCCGTTGTTAGACATCCCCAACTCTCACAAAGTTCGAGGGACTCTGAGGACGTTCCTTGACACTCTAACGGGCTCAAGGAACTCCAGCGGACATTCCTTGACACTCTAACGGGCTCAAGGAATTCCGTGGTGCACATGGTTTAAACACCCCTAGTCATACATAAGTACTTGGTTAAGCCGACCCCATAAACGGCGTGTGGTTCGCACGATAGTTACTCAAAGAGACGTCACCAAGATTCAATTCTTAAGGTCCTTAGCCAACATTGCAACATAGAAACCACAATTTAAGCCATCATCATCATAATCATCTTTGATCATTGCGACCGATGGACTAAGTCCATCTATCGCGTTTTCTAACGGTGTTCTAAGCATGGCTAAGCAATTCATACGAACCCATATATAATAATTAAACCAACCACCTAGGACGACAATGGATCACAAAGGAAACATGGTAAAAGGGATATCACATCAACATGGCATTAGCTAGTCATTCTACCCAAAACACAGTTGTAATTGAAAGTACGCATGCAATTGATAAAATAACTTCAACATAATTTGCAATTAATAGGATCAAGTATGTTGAAGGAGTAAGGTAGTGCCTTGCTGCTCGTTCTTGATATCGTAAGCGTAATCGTACTCGGGAGTGTCCTCCGAAGCGTCAACACCTATCGAGAGGATTCAATTCAAATAACTCCAATCAAGAACACAAACGAAACAATAAATTATAATTGAAATATGCACAATCATGCATGAAATGCTCATGATTTTAGAGTAATAGTCATAATATGAACATACGATTTGACTTTTTGAAGTTTGGACTTGTGTGTCAAAAGTTATCACGAAAACAATATCGTTTGGGTGAGGGTTAACAATACTATAACTTGTTAAAGATCCTATGATAGATCCTCATATATGCAGCCCAAGTCTTGTTTTTCTATTGTAAATGATAGAGGACGACCCTATGAAAGCATAGGAATTGGTTTCATCCAATTCGGACTTACGATGCAAAAGTTATGGTCATTTGAAGTTGGTTCAGTCGGAAGTTCCGAACTTAGTATCGGAAGTTCCGATCCAGACTTAGAAAATTTTTAGTTGGAATTCACAAAGGTTCTTCTCTGGACACATCGGAAGTTCCGATCCGACATCGGAAGTTCCGATCCAGACTTAGAAAATCGCTCAGTTGGGATCCAAAAAGGTGCTCCTCTGGACACATCGGAAGTTCCAATGTGAACATCAGATGTTCCGGTGTGTGAAATTTTCCAGCGTAGACAGGGTTAGGATTGAAGCATTTTCTAGAGTTTTAGCCACATCGGATATTCCGATTCGGGGCCGAAAGTTCCGATATGTGCCGAACTGTGTAATACAACACGATTTTCATGTAGGTCTTTGAATGGCTATTGCACATTGTGCTCCTACACTTCAAGAAAATGAAGTAGGGTAGAACCTTACCACTACAAGGATGTTCTTGCACTTGGTGGAAGGTTGGTTTGATGAATAGATCAAGAATGACGTGAAGGTGATCTTCGGTGTTCTTCCTGGTATCAACTCCTCCTCGCTTGTAGAAGCAATGCCTCCTCCTCTTGAGCTTGTAGTAGCATCAACTCCTCCTCCTCAAGCTTGCAACACAACATGCACGACCCGATCATCGACGGGGAGATGATTTTCATGGAAAGGAAGATGGGTGAGCTCCACATAACAAAATTTCAGAAAAAGGGAGAGTAAAGGAAGGATTAGAACTCACCCAAAACTTGGCACATTCAAAATCCACTTGGATGGATTTGAAGCATTTGATCTAAGGATCACAATGGTGTTGCATGCACAAGCTCAATCTCAGTTTTTGGATGGATTGTGTGGGGTGAAATGGGGAAGTGAAGGAGGAGTGTTCCTGCTTGCTCTCCTTGCTATTTTCAGAAATGGGGTGAGCAGAAAATGAGAGTGTGTGGGAGAAGAAACCAAGGTGAGGGGGTTTATATAGTGGTCCACTCCACCCCTTACATGTGGGGCTTGGTCCCACATGTCATAGAGTGGGTGGGAGAGTGGGTAGAGGTGAAAAGAGTAAGAAAATACAGATTAGGTGTGTGCAGTCCACAAGTTCCTTGGCAAGGTAGGACCCACATGTCATAGAGAGGTGAAAAGGTGGGTAAGGAGTAGGTATGGTGAGGGAAAATGGACTAGGTGTGTGCAGAATTTTTCTTCCTCGCTTACAATTGGGTCCACTTGTCATAGACTAGTTAGGTAAGTGGGTAAAGATGAAATGAGTGAGAAAAGTAATGGGTTAGGTGTAGTTCACTCCCTCTCACTTACAAGTAGGGCCCACAAGTCATTGACCATGGGCAAGGGAAGGGTTGGTGTAATTGGAAATGATTTTTAAGGTTTCATGAAATTAACCTCCCTTCAAATTAATGACTCATTACTTGTAAAATTTTAAACAAGTGAAGGTTTTATTGCAATTACGAATGACATGATCATGATATGCGCGACTTACCAACTTAAGAAATTTTGAAATATTTGAGACTACATTAAAATACTTTTGGCCATTGTTAATATTGAAACAAAATCCAAGAGTTAATTTAATTAACAACAGCTAGTAACCAATAATATAAATTTTTCTGGATTGCAAAAGTTTTAAAAGCCACCGAAACTCCAAAAAAACTCATTTTATTTATTTGAATATAATTTTATCAGAATTACCATTTTTGGGTTGTTACATAATACTTTTCACAAAGCACATTTTAGCAATTATTTTAACAATTGAGTTATTTAACAGTCTAGTGAAGGTTCTCTCCACCAACACAAGTATTAAAGGCTCTATTCGCCACATTTTAAAAGATCAAGGTAAACCAACTCATGACTCTATCTATCATGCTCAAAACAGGTTCCGACTGCCTGGTTGGCTCAATCTTCCAATTCAACATCCGAGAGTTCTAACCACCCCCGAACCCCAAAACATCATTTATTCTTAAAACCAAAACTAAAGTCTACCAATATGAAAGCATTTTTCACTTTGCCCTAGACCGTAGGTACGACTATTCGAATAGTTTTAACTCTGCAGAGGTGTACAACTTTACTCACAAGACATGATCTTCTCTTGATGCCTCCGGATTAACACACTTCCTTTGGTGTGCCGGCAAAGAGATTACGACAAGGCCTTTACAATGTATACGCCTAATCTGACCCACCCGCTGAGGTTTCATCACTGTTAGGGTTCTATATACCCAGTACAGAAGCCCCCTCTTGCGCCGTGTGGGAAAATACAACTCGCCTCCATCTGCGTCCACATTCCACCAACTGGTGAGTCTAAGTTAGGTTTCTACAAATTACTTAGCCAGGTCGTACCCATTATAGACATGTGGTTGTACGGTAATGCTTAGAATGGACAATCATAAGTGTCGATGTAACACCCCAATTTTTGCTTTTCATGAAATTAAATGATATTTGGCATTTTTGAGAATTTTTGGGATTTTCTGGGATTTATTAGGATTTAATTTGAATTAAGTCATTTACCTCATTATTTAATTATTTAGAAGATTCAAATAAATTTTTTTGGAAATATTTTATTTGAGTTCCAAATGCCCTAAAATATTTTCTAAAATTTTTCTGGATTTTTTCTAAGTTTTTTGCTATTTTTCTTGATTTATTTCAATTACTTCGAATTTTCTAAATTATTTAATCGCATGGAAAACCCTAAAGGGTTAGTACTATTGGTCCGACTCGAGCCAGACCCAAGTCCGACCCGAGCCTGACTAGCGTCGCCTGGCTCAGCTAAACCGGGTGCGGGATTAGCCGTTGGATTGGCATCCAACGGTCGGGGTTTGACCGCGTCACACACGCGCGTGTACGTTGAATCGCCGATGCGTGTACGCGTGGGATTGAGCCGCGTCGCGCCACTAGAGTCCGCCTCAGATACGAGCTGCGCCGCAGAGGTCAACTATGGTTCCGATTTTAGCGCTAACGCCGAGGCTATTTAAAGCGGGGCCCAGCTTCTAAGGACCGCCTTTGCCGTGCGCGCCGAAAGCCCCATCCCTTGCTGCCCGAGCAGCCGCCATAGCCGTGGAATTGCTCACCGAAGTTCCTTGAGCGCCGCTTCGGAAACCTTCCTGTCCAGCGCTGTCCGCCACATCCCCGTCGTGTTCAAGACCCGATCCAGAACCCCCATCGTGTGACGCGCCCATGGGGCGCTTCCACCTCGTCAGAGAGCCGCTAGAATGCCGTTCGGTTGGTCTTCTTCTCCAACACTGGTAGCCTGCGCCATCGCACTGCCACCGTCGCACGTGAACTTGTTGGGAAAATGGGTAGGCTACGCGAGCATAAAATCAAAATTTTCTACCACGAAGCAACCAAGATCACATGCGAGTAGAGGATCATGAGTCGTTACCCTTGACGCGCCGATGCAGCAGAAGCAGATGCGCGCGCATAGAGGAAGTAGTCGTTCACGTCCCGATCACCTCCGAGTGGTTCCCGACCTCCTCCAAGTCGTTCCCGATCAATGCCGAGTGATTCCCGACCTCCTCGAGAAGTTCCCGACCTCCGTCGAGTGGTTCCCGACCCAATCTGCCGATTGGTTCCAGTCTGCGCCGAGTGGTTCCGATATGCTTGGGGTCGATGGTGGAAGGTCGCCGGAGATCCAACCGAACAGCGTGTCCGTGAATTGCAACGCCTCTACCGGTATCCACACGTACCGAGCAGGAACGTCGTGCGGGGTGTGCTAGCACCTCGCCACACGGCTAGGGTTTCTGGGGGGCAGGAGGGGGTGCGTGACGGCTGAACGTGGTGAGGGTTCTAATCTCATATGTCACGCACTGTTCCTGGCCTCGCCTTTTATAGACACGCTAGTGGGCCGAAGCCCGCTAGGTTTCCATCTCCAATGCGGATCTCATCCACGCACAAACCCATCAAACTATTCCAACTCGTTAAGTGTGTGACCCGTTAGGTTCAGTGCAAGTCGGACATGAATCCGGAAACCCGTTTCCAATTCATTGATCAACAGCGGCACTTAGAAGTACGTATTGATCCCCGAATGCATAGAATCATTATTCAGCTGAACCTTGATACACTCACATACCGATCCCTTTGCCTCACGACACCAATCAAGCTTAAGGCGAGATGCGCGCCACCCTTGTTGATAGCTCGACCACTTCACTCGACAGTGTAATGAATACAAACCATGACTAACTCCTTAGTCACATTAGCACGGCCGTGCGTTTTCCCTATCCATCCACACGAGGGGCCTAGAGGTATCTCTCCCGTTATCTAGGAGGGGCAAATCCCATCTTGATCATCACACCCTTGGCGATGTATCGTGGCATACCCAGTAGTCATCTTTATAACTACCCTATTACGGTGTAGCGTTTGATGATACCAAAGCATACAAGTCTACATGCTAGGTATCCATGACAATCTCAGGTCTAAGGACCATATAGGCGTACCACTCGAGACTATACGCTGATGGCACTATAATAGATAACAACTCACAGCGTCTCGGAGTGGGTCTTGTCCGACTACCCATGTTCTCCAACATGTGTCCACATTTATTGGTTCGATATCTCCATATCTATGGTGAAACAGTACCATCAACCAATACATGTGCTGATCAAATCATCACCGCTCCTCGTAATGATATGGATCAGGGACCCGTTTAGAATAATGTCGCTTGACAATATGTTTCACAATCAAATAGTATCCAATGAACAAAGTTGTAACATATATTCAGGGAACCGATAAACAAAGTTATCATTATTACATGAACAAAAACATATTACAATCATCACTATGATTGATCTAGGACATATTCCCTTCAATCTCCCACTTGCACTAGAGTCAATCATACAGGTACCGAATACCCATTGCTCTTGTGTGCGCCTCATGCTTTGGTTGTGGAAGGGGCTTTGTCAACGGATCAGCCACATTTATATCCGTGTGCACTTTGCATATCTTCACATCACCTCTCTCAATGATCTCCCGGATCAGGTGGTACCGCCTGAGTATATGTTTGAATTTTTGGTGAGACCTAGGCTCCTTTGCTTGTGCAATGGCACCACTATTGTCACAATAGATGTCCACAGGACAGGATGCACTAGCGACCACTCCCAACTCAGAAACAAATTTCCTGATCCAAACTGCTTCCTTTGCTGCTTCAGAAGCTGCAATGTACTCGGCCTTCGTTGTGGAATTAGCTACTTTTTCTTGCTTGGAACTTTTCCAGCTCACTGCCCCACCATTGAGACAGAATACAAACCCAGATTGCGATCGCGAATCATCTTTGTCGGTTTGGAAGCCAGCATTGGCGTAACCTTTTACGACGAGCTCCTCCTCTCCTCCAAAGAGCAAGAATATCTCTTTAGTCTTTCGTAAGTATTTAAGGATGTTCTTTACAGCCATCCAGTGACTATCACCAATATTCGATTGGTACCTGTTCGTGACACTCAGAACATATGACACATCTGGGCGCATACACAGCATGTCATACATGATGGATCCAATAGCCGAAGCGTATGGAATCCGACTCATTCTCTCTTGCTCATCAGGTGTCGAAGCACACTGAGTCTTGCTAAGACTTACACCATGTGACATTGGCAAGAAACCTTTCTTGGAATCATGCATGTTGAACCGTTTCAGTATCTTGTCAATGTACGTACTTTGGCTCAATCCAATTAGCCTTTTTGATCTATCTCTATAGATCTTTATGCCCAAAATATAAGTTGAATCTCCCAAGTCTTTCATTGAGAAACACTTTCTTAGATAAGATTGTGCAGCATCTAACATCAGAATATCATTTCCGATCAATAGTATGTCATCCACATACAAGACCAGAAATACAAGTGCGCTCCCACTAGCCTTCTTGTAAATACAAGGCTCTTCCTCATTTTTGATGAAGCCAAACTGTTTGACCACTTCATCAAAGCGAAGGTTCCAACTCCGAGATGCTTGATTCAGTCCATAAATGAACTTCCTAAGCTTGCATACCTTGCCAACATTAGTAGGATCGACAAAACCCTTGGGTTGTACCATGTACACGTCCTCGCTTAGGTTTCCATTTAGGAAAGCCGTTCTGACATCCATTTGCCGAATCTCATAATCATGATATGCGGCAATTGCTAGCATGATCCGGATAGACTTTACCATGGTAATTGGCGAATAAGTTTCATCATAGTCCACACCATGAATCTGCTTATACCCTTTTGCCACCAATCGTGACTTAAAAATGTGAACATTTCCATCGGCGTCTATCTTCTTCTTAAAGACCCATTTGCACTCGATAGTTTTTACACCATCAGGCAGATCAACCAAGTTCCAAACTTGATTATCATACATGGACTTTAACTCGGATCTCATGGCCTCTAACCATTTCTCAGAGTCTGGGCCCACCATAGCTTCCTCATAGTCCTTGGGCTCGTGTAACACCCCAAAATTTTGCATTTCTTAAATTCATGTGTGATTTGGCACTTTGGTGAATTTTTGGAATTTTCTACAATTTATTTGGATTTATTTGGAATTTATTTGAAATTATTCCATTTTGAAATAATGAAAGAATTTAATTTTGCAAATAAAATTTTGTTGGAAATATTTTATTTGAGTCCCAAATACCCTAAAATATTTTCCAGAATTTTTCTGGAATTTTTCTGAGTCATTTGCTATTTTTAATGAATTAAATGAATTACTGGAAATTATTTTAATTATTAAATCGCTGGAAAATCAAGTCGGGTCAAGTACTATTCATCCGACCGAGTCAGAACCCGAGTCGGACTCGAGTCCGACCCGAGCCACGTGACTCGACCGAACCAGCTCTAAAACCTAATCGATCCCAACCGTTGGATCAAGATCCAACGGTCAGGATTTCCCCGTACCGCTTCGATCGAATCCGGCCCGGATCCAATCCCGCGCGCGCATCGTGGCCGCTGATCGTGCCACGTGGACGGCTGTCCGTCGTCGTCTCTGCCCGAGTCCGAGCCGGACTCCGCCGCCGCGCCCGCCGCCGTGGAGAACTAGGTTTCTGTCCCGGGCGCGGACGCCGAGGCTATTTAAAGCCCGGGTCACGCCCCGAGGTTGACCGTTCGCGCGCACTCCATTGCCCTAGCGCCGCCGCTCGTAGCTCACCGACGCGCCGCAATAGCTCGCCGTGAGTTGGGCTTGCGCGCGTTTGGTTTTGTGCACGTTCGCCGCCGTTGAGCCGCCTCACGCCCGCAGAAACGCAGATCTAGAACCCCCAGGACGAGACGCACCCGAAGAGACCTTTCATCTCGCCGGAGCACGCCCCAAACGCCGTTCGTGTGGTCACCGTCCTCAGCGCCGGCAGCCGCAACTCCGCCGTGAAGCCATCGCCGACCCCGAGCTCCACCAACCGTCCGATCAAGATCCAAAGGCCCACATCGCGCCACATCACCCTCGGTGAGTTCTCCGTTGAAAATCCTAGATCTAATCTCAACCGTTGGATCTAGATCCAACGGCTTAGGTCGTGCTAATGAAAGCAGAATCGCACTAGGTTAGATTGGATCTGGACCGTTAGATCAAGATCCAACGGTCCAGATCAACCGCGTTCACCCCAAACGCGTGAATCCAGATCCAATCTGGACCGTTGATTTTCAAATCAACGGTCGAGATCTAGCCACGCAGCGGGAGATCGACCGCCGCCGGCCGCGAGCCACGCGCGCGTGAGCGCGTGTCTCTGACACGCGGGGCCCGCGTGTCAGCGGGACAACCAAACCGCACCATGACGTCATGGCGAGCCCGCATGTCGGGCCGCCGTCCCCCGAGCGCCGACGCCAAGAATGACATCACAGTGGGTCCTACGCCGGCACCATGGGTCGAGCCTCGCCGACGCCGCCAGTGACGTCATCCAAGGCGAACCCACATGTCAGCGACACGTGGATTCGTGGACCGAGTCCACGGTAGACCCGAGCCGAGCGTGGACCACGTCCATGGACCGGCTAACGTCAGCAGGCCAATCAGAAGCTGCCACGTGTCCTTGCTGACGCAATAATTAATTTACGAAAAAGAAAATGATTTATTAATTCGAAATAATGATTTCAGATTTTGATTCAAACTTCAAACGCTTATAACTTTTGCGTTTCAACTCCGATTTGAGTGATTCAAATTTCTAAATTTGTATAAAATTGAGGTCTACCTAAATATAAATTTTATTTAATTTTTGGAGTAAAGTTTTTCTCTGTAAAATTATTTAATTGATTATTTAAACTTTAAATAATCATAACTTTTGCGTTTTAACTCCGAATTTGACGATTCCAGTTTCTAAAAATTCATAAAATTATGTTCTCTCTGTTTATGGATTTTATTTGGATGTTTGGATACTCTTTGCCTATTGTTTATTCGTGTATTTGCTATTTGCACGCTTTACGAGTAGACGTTGAAGTGCCGGAAGGATTCGAAGGAGAAGTATTGACTCAGGATCCAACTCAAGACCAAGAGCAAGTACTTTTTGAAGGCAAGTTGTGCTTTGACCATGTTGATCCTATTTTTGAAACCTATTTTGATTTAACCTATTGCATGCTAGTTCAATTAGAAAATATTTTATTTAAATTTGGGGAATTAGATAAATACCAATTTGCTGTATGACACCTTGATTACTTAAATATGAGCCATGACCCCTTGTCACCCTAGTTGTGGTTTACTAGTTGGACATTATTAAATTGCCAACATGGGTTTTAGACCGTTGTAGTATACTGCTTAGACCTGCTACGTGCTCATGACATGATTTTGGACAAACAAATGTTAATATTGACTTAATGATATATTGAACCTGTTTTGGAAAGGTATTATGTGATGTTGATGGCACGTGGTGCATGGTAATCAGCGGGGTTTGATAAATAGTTTTTCGACCAGGGGCATGTGGCAAGAATAATCAGTGGGCCATTGTGGCATTGGGGATGTTGATTTGGTTCTTGGGTAGTCTTGCCCTGGTCACCCTAAGGACTTAACCTTGCAAGCCTTTGAACTGGGTCTAACGTGCAACCACATGTCCAGAATGGGACGGACCTAGTTGACTAAGTTGCTAATAACGCACTGTGGGACCTCAGGAGGTCAACTACACCCTTTGTGTAAGTTGTACGGGAGCGTCTGGGTGAGGCCAGGTACCCATCTAACTACCGATTGGCCTAGACTTCGCCTTAGCTAAGGGAAGGGTTAGTGTGCAATAACCGGGAGGACCACTTGTATTGTTAGAAGTTTAGAAAGACTTTGTTACGGGAACTCGCCTTTGTGGTGTTTAACTGTATCTTGTGGGTAAAGTGCATAACCTCTGCAGAGTGTAGAATCTATTCGAATAGCCGTGTCCGCGGTATTGGACATCGCTCGGGAATTACAGTCAAGGGTTAGATTTTCTCAAAAATAACTTGGATTTGAAAGGTTGGGTTGGATTAATAATGATGTTGATGGAAATGTGGATTAGGATGGGAAAGATGTTTATTAAACTCCTTGAAAAGTTACCTATGCTATACTTGTTTCTACTGCTTTCGAATCTACTTATGTTACTTGTCAAATCTGTTTCATCGCAAATATACCTTGAGCTATTCCTTTGTACCAAGCCATGCATATAGTATATTAGCCTGCATTCTGTGCATGACTTGCTGAGTACCAAGTACTCACCCTTGCCACAATACAACACCAGTTGAAGAGGAGACTACACCAGCTTTGGAGGAGGAGCTCCAAGAGGATCCGTCTACTTAGGGAGCGAGCCCAGTCAGTTGCCTGTGGTATACTGGATGGCGCCGCGAAGTTATTTGATTTTTCGCTGCTACTATTTCTCTCTTAATAAGTTTCGCCCTGCGAGGCGTACATTTGTGACTTGACCATAAGGTCAAGTAACCCGTTTGGCTATTTAAATAAAGTACTTTATTAGTATCGAGTGGTATGATTGTGATATTTACCGATGTTAAGACTGTGTGCACTAGCGCGTTCCTGGACTAGTGCTGAATACACAGAGGGTCCGGATTTGCAAATTCGGGGTCCCGACAGAGGTGGTATCAGAGCCATACTTGACCGTAGGCTCAACCCTAAGCTAGAATGGTCGTAGTGAGGATAAAACCTATTTTCTAAAGCTAAAAATTTGTCAAGACAAGAAATGACATCTCGACTTATCCCATTCTTTCTTTTCTTGTCTCTTGCTGAATTTCTCCTTACCTTGTTACAATTTAAAATTCGAGTTCTTACGTAAGCACTCTTGTGACAGATGGAGGAAGAGTTCAACTACGTTGATCTGGGAGTTGGTCACGCCGCGGAACTTTGGCATATGCTTCAGACTCTCGGAGATTTTGAAAAGCCGCAATACCAAGTGGAAGTGATCAGACAAGCAGGATTGATCAAGGCTTGTGACGTGAAGATTGAGGTACCTGCTAGGAAAAAGGGCCCAGGCAATCGCCCGATACACTGCACTGCCAGGAGGTCAACAATGCAGATGGGTATCCAAGAAGTATCACGACGAGCAATGCGGCACATTACCCGTATCTACGCCAGAGAGTTGGAGAGCACGGTGTTCCGTTATCATCCGCGCAGCGATAACCTTCTTGACCCGAAGGCGATTCAGGATGAGGATGCCATGGTTACACAGTGGGCACGATTTGTTGTCGCCCAGGAGGATGTACTCGATGATACAAGCAAGGAGCTACAGAAGGCCCGCAAGGAGATCATGACAGAGAAGAACAGATGGCGGAAAGCTCAAGAGTACGTGTCCCACCTTCTGCAAAGGATTGGAGAGTTGGAGATGGCTTTATACGGACCGTAACTGCAGCCGATCGAGCTACACGAGCCAGATCCGGAGGAGTCCGATCTCGATGAGGACACTGCTTCTTCGACTACCACAGATGACACCGTTGCTGGACATGGCAATCGTTTCGCGCCTATGCTGCAGCACCTGTACCCAGGCCGTGGAGGTTTTCTCGATGAGTGAGCGTAGATTCTATAGTGAGACTCCTTCGCCGAGTCGCGTCATAGAATAAAGAGTCACCCTTTAGGCGTTAAACTCCAGTGTTAGTTCGATTTGGATTTTTATTGTTTGCTGAGTGTGCAGTATGTGTTGCAAGGCCCTTAGGCATTGTAAGCAACCATACCAAGTTATTAATATCAATAATAAAAGTTGGACCTTAAAGTTACACCTTTCGCCCCGCATAAGTTCCATATTACTTGTCTATTCTTGTTTCCCTCTCATCTCTAAAACCTAGAGCGAATCGACAGATGGTGAATACCATGAAACCTTGGAAGCAATGGAAGTGGTTCTCGCCACAGAAAACCCCAGTTGATGGAGCACCAAAGACCGCCGATTGATATGCAGAATCTTGGAGCATTTCTTGCTGCTCAGACCCAGCTTGATGCATGCTATGATGCAACAAATGCAACACGTCCTTGCTCAGGCCACGGCTAATCAAGTCAATCGGGGACAACGCCGAATACAAGACTGCCGAGTTCATGAGGACTCATCCACCCACTTTCTCCGGAATGCCAATCCATTGGAGGCCGATGATTGGTTAAGGTCAATTGAGAGGAAGCTACACATAGCTCAATGCATAGGAAATGAGAAGGTACTCTACGCTTCTCATCGCTTGGAAGGAACAAATACTTGAATGGTGGGAGAACTTCGTGCCACGCAAGAGAACCCTCAAGATATCACTTGGGAGGAGTTCACAGCTATGCGTTTCGTCAAGATCACGTGCTGAAGGAATCATGGACCTTAAGAAGGAGGAGTTCAGAGCATCAAGCAAGGTAATCACCGCTGGTCGACTACGAACAAGTTCACACAGCCTAGCACGCTACGCACTGAGGATGTAGCGACAGATAAAGCTGCAGTCTCGCTTCATGAAGGGACTTAACTCAGGACTACAAGTAGGATTGATCACCCACACCTTCCCAGATTTCCAAGAATTGGTGAATAAGGCGCTTATTCTTGAGGACAAGCGCAAGGCCCGGATGAGAACAGAAGCGCAGGATGCAACAGAGGATCACGCCAGGAACGCAATGGCGTCGAGAGTTGCACCAAATCAATTTTTCAGATTTCAGCCACAGAATGCTACAAGGACACCGCTACCAAAGACTAAGACCCAGAATCGTAACTACTGCACTTCACCGCTAGAAACGCCGCCCAGTGCAACAAGAAGGAACAAGTGAGACGCCGCTACAATCGCAATGAGCCAGGACACTTTGCCAACAGATTGTCCCAAGAAGACAGCAGGAGTGACCCCGATTCGCTTCAATCTAGGAACCACCCAGCTAGGACGCCAAAGATCAGAGCCACACCCTGGCCGTGGTGAGAGGCCGAGTCAACCATGTCACCGCAGATGCACCGCAGAATGCTACTGACGTCAGATCGGGTAAGTTACTTGTTAACTCAAGACTGCACAGCTTTGATTGACTCGAGCTTCAGATTCGCTTGTTTCGCAAGGCTTTGCTACTAGAAATGATTTGAGGATTGCAAGACTTAAGTGCATGCTTTTAGTTCAAACCCTGGTTCGAACTCCGAAACGAAAGTAGGATGTTCCGGGGTGAGAATATTAATAGATGGAATAGAGTTCCTAGCGAACCTTATAATTTTGGAGACCCAGACCTTAGACGTTATTTTGGGAATGGACTGGTTATCCAAGCACAAGGCCGTATTGGATTGTGGATGAAGGACTATCTCAGTTGAGAGCCCGTGTGGAAAGAAAGTGGAATTTCAAGCTACTGCCGTTAGAGAAGGACAGTTGATGGTTAATGATACCAAGGCAATCGGCATAGAGGATGTCTCAAGAGTGAATGAGTACCCAGATGTTTTTCCTGAAGATCTACCTCCGGCATGCCGCTGACGAGGGACATAGAGTTTGTGATAGAGCTTGTACAGTACAGCACCAATAGCAAAGAGACCCTATCGGATGTCCACCGAGGAGTTGGTAGAGATGAAGAAACAGCTAGAGGAGTTAATGGAGAAAGGATTTATCGACCGAGTTCGCCGCCATGGGGAGCACCGCTTTGTTTGTCAAGAAAAAGGACGGGAGTTTCAGGATGTGCATTGACTACCGTGCACTCAATGAAGTCACCGTGAAGAATAAGTATCCGCTACCTAGGATTGATGATTTGTTTGATCAATCGAGAGGAGCCGAGTTTTCTCCAAGATTGATCCGAGATCGGGATACCATCGCTTGAAGATCCGATCGTAAGATATTCAAAATCGCATTCTCGTCAAGATATGGACATTACGAGTTTCTGATTATGTCCTTTGGATCGATTTAATGCGCCAAAGATATTTCATGAATATGATGAATAAGGTGTTCATGGAATATTTGGACAAGTTTGTCGTCGTGTTCATAGATGACATCCTAATCTACTCCAAGACAGAGGATGAACATGCCGAACACTTGAGGCGAGTTTTGGAAAAGCTGAGGGAACAGCAACTCTTCGCCAAGTTTAGTAAGTGTGATTTTTGGAAGGACAAGGTAGAATTCCTCGGACATGTAATGACCGCAGAAGGAGTCGCCAGTAGATCCAAGCAAAGTAGAAGCGGTGTTACATTGGGAGCGTAGAAGGCGTGACCCAGATCCGGAGTTTCCTTGGAATGGCAGGATACTACCGCCGTTTCATTGAAGGCTTTTCGACAATTGCGAAACCTCTTACGCAATTGCTGAAAAAGGAGAAGAAGTTTGCATGGACGTCAGAATGTGAGAAAGGATTTCAGGAGCTGAAAAAGCGATTGACATCAGCACCGGTGTTAGTTCTACCGGATGTTGCTCAAAGCTTTGATATTTATTGTGACGCATCGCGCCAAGGACTTGGATGTGTGCTGATGCAGAATGGAAAGGTCGTCGCCTATGCGTCAAGGCAGTTGAGGCCGCATGAGGAAAATTATCCGACGCATGACCTAGAGTTAGCTGCCGTAGTGCATGCCTTGAAGATATGGCGTCACTATCTGATCAGGAACAGATGTGAAGTGTATACGGATCATAAGAGCCTTAAATACATATTCACCCAGTCGGATCTGAATATGAGGCAGAGGAGATGGTTAGAGTTGATCAAGGACTACAATGTTGGAATCCATTACCATCCCAGGAAGGCCAACGTAGTAGCCGATGCTCTGAGTCGGAAAAGCCATATCGTGAGTACGTTGCTAGCCACAAGTCAGGATGAGTTATGTGAGGATTTCCATAGAATGAAGATTGAGGTGGTATCTAGCGGATTCTTGGCCGCATTAGAAGTAAAGCCTACTCTAGAGGACCAGATCCGAGAAGGACAGAAGGATGATGACAAGATCCGCAGGATTAAGTCCATCAAGGAAGAAGGCAAGGCAGAGGAATTCAAGTTGGATGAGCAAGGCACGTTATGGATGAAGGATCGGATTTGTGTGCCTAACAGGAAGGAGTTAAAGCAACTGATTTTGGAAGAAGCCCATGACTCCAAGTACTCAATTCATCCTGGAAGCGCCAAAATGTATCAAGATTTGAAGGAAAGATTCTGGTGGCCGAGCATGAAGCGTGAAGTTGCCGAGCATGTTGCATTGTGCGATGTATGCCAGAGAGTCAAGGCAATGCATCAGAGACCAGCAGGATTACTACAATTACGTGAAAATACCTGAGTGGAAGTGGGAGGAAATCGGAATGGATTTTATTACCGGTTTGCCTAAGACTCAAGGAGGTTATGATTCCATATGGGTTATAGTGGATCGTTTGACCAAAGTAGCCCATTTTATCCCCGTGAAGACTACTTACTCGGGAGATAAGTTAGCAGAGTTGTACATGATCAGGATCGTTTGTTTGCACGGAGTGCCAAAGAGGATTGTATCGGACAGAGGTACCCAATTTACCTCAAGGTTTTGGAATAAGTTGCATGAAGCCATGGGAACCCGTTTGAACTTCAAGATCGACTTATCATCCATGCACGGATGGATAGACCGAAAGAGTCAATCAGATTCTGGAGGATATGTTAAGAGCTTGTGCATTGGCTTATGCTACCTCTTGGGATAAGAGTTTGCCGTATGCCGAGTTCAGTTACAATAATAGTTACCAAGCTAGTTTACAGATGTCACCTTTTGAGGCACTGTATGGTCGACCCTGTCGGACGCCATTGAATTGGAATGAGACCGTGGCGCCGTGTCTTCGGCCTGATATTCTTCAAGAGGTGAGGAGCAGATTGCCGTGATTAGGGAAAGGTTGAAGATAGCCCAATCACGGCAGAAGAGTTATCTTGACAAGCTGTCGCCGCCGAGACTTGAGTTTTGAACCGTAAGACTTTGTATACCTCAGAGTTACGCCTCTCAGGGGAGTTAAGAGGTTCCATGCCAAAGGGAAACTCGCACCCCGTTATGTTGGACCATTTAAGATTTTGAGTCGCAGAGGCGAAGTTGCTTATCAACTGGAGTTGCCACAGTCGTTAGCAGGAGTACATGACGTATTCCATGTGTCCCAGTTGAAGAAGTGTCTCCGAGTACCTGAGGAACAGACTCCGCTAGAGTCAATTGAGTTGCAAGAGGATTTGACTTATAAGGAACATCCCGTGAGGATTCTAGACACAATGGATCGAGAGACCAGGAATAAGTCAACCCGTTTCTGTAGAGTTCAGTGGAGCAATCATGAAGAAAGCGAAGCAACATGGGAGCGCGAAGAGGATTTGAGGAAAGAATTTCCAAACCTATTCCTTTAGTAAGCCCTGAATCTCGGGGACGAGATTCTATTAAAGGGGGGAGGTTTGTAACACCCCAAAATTTTGCATTTCTTAAATTCATGTGTGATTTGGCACTTTGGTGAATTTTTGGAATTTTCTGGAATTTATTTGGATTTATTTGGAATTTATTTGAAATTATTCCATTTTGAAATAATTAAAGAATTTAATTTTGCAAATAAAATTTTGTTGGAAATATTTTATTTGAGTCCCAAATACCCTAAAATATTTTCCAGAATTTTTCTGGAATTTTTCTGAGTCATTTGCTATTTTTAATGAATTAAATGAATTACTGGAAATTATTTTAATTATTAAATCGCTGGAAAATCAAGTCGGGTCAAGTACTATTCATCTGACCGAGTCGGAACCCGAGTCGGACTCGAGTCCGACCCGAGCCACGTGACACGACCGAACCAGCTCTAAAACCTAATCGATCCCAACCGTTGGATCAAGATCCAACGGCCAGATTTCCGCATCGCTTCGATCGAATCCGCCCGGATCCGATCTCAGCAAGATCGTGGCCGCTGATCGTGCTAATGGGACGGCTATCCGTCGTCGTCTCCGCCGAGTCCGATCCGGACTCCGCGCGCTTGCGCCGCGCCGTGGAGAAATAGGTTTCCGCCCGGCGCGACGCCGAGGCTATTTAAAGCCCGGGTCACGCCCCGAGGTTGACCGTTCCCGTGCGCACCCATTGCCCTAGCCGCCGCCGCTCGTAGCTCACCGATGCGCTCGCAATAGCTCGCCGCAGTTGGGCTTGCGCTGCGTTCGGTTTGTGCATCGCGTTCGCCGTCGTTGAGCCGCCTCCGCTGCCACCGAGCACAGATCTAGAACCCCCAGGACGAGACGCACCCGAAGAGACCTTTCATCTCGCCGGAGCACACCCCAAACGCCGTTCGTGTGGTCGCCGTCCTCAGCGCCGGCAGCCGCAACTCCGCCGTGAAGCCATCGCCGACCCCGAGCTCCACCAACCGTCCGATCAAGATCCAAAGGCCCACATCGCGCCACATCACCCTCGGTGAGTTCTCCGTTGAAAATCCTAGATCTAATCTCAACCGTTGGATCTAGATCCAACGGCTTAGGTCGTGCCACGTAGCAGGAACTGCACTAGGTTAGATTGGATCTGGACCGTTAGATCAAGATCCAACGGTCCAGATCAACCGCGTTCACCCCAAACGCGTGAATCCAGATCCAATCTGGACCGTTGATTTTCAAATCAACGGTCGAGATCTAGCCACGTGTGCGGAGGCGGCCGTCGCGGTCGTTAGATCCACGCCGCGTGGCGCGTGTCTCGACACGCTGGGCCCGCGTGTCGTGCCGGACAACCAAACCGCACCATGACGCCACGCCGACGCCATGGCGGCCCGCATGTCACGGGCCGTCTCACCGAAAGGCCGACGTCATGGCGCCCGCATGTCGGGCCGGGCCGTTCTACCGAGCGCCGACGCCAAGAATGACGCCTGGTCCCACTGCCGCCAGACCATGGGCCGAGCGCCGACGCCGGCGATGACGTCATCCAAGGCGGACCCACATGTCAGCGACATGTGGATTCGTGGACCGAGTCACGGTAGACCCCGAGCGAGCGTGGACCACGTCCATGGACCGGCTGACGTCAGCAGGCCAATCAGAAGCTGCCACGTGTCCTGCCGACGCAATAATTAATTTCGAAAAAGAAAATGATTTATTAATTCGAAATAATGATTTCAGATTTTGATTCAAACTTCAAACGCTTATAACTTTTGCATTTCAACTCCGATTTGAGTGATTCAAATTTCTAAATTTGTATAAAATTGAGGTCTACCTAAATATAAATTTTATTTAATTTTTGGAGTAAAGTTTTTCTCTGTAAAATTATTTAATTGATTATTTAAACTTTAAATAATCATAACTTTTGCGTTTTAACTCCGAATTTGATTTATTCCAGTTTCTAAAAATTCATAAAATTATGTTCTCTCTGTTTATGGATTTTATTTGGATGTTTGGATACTCTTTGCCTATTGTTTATTCGTGTATTTGCTATTTGCACGCTTTACGAGTAGACGTTGAAGTGCCGAAAGGATTCGAAGGAGAAGTATTGACTCAGGATCCAACTCAAGACCAAGAGCAAGTACTTTTTGAAGGCAAGTTGTGCTTTGACCATGTTGATCCTATTTTTGAAACCTATTTTGATTTAACCTATTGCATGCTAGTTCAATTAGAAAATACTTTATTTAAATTTGGGGAATTAGATAAATACCAATTTGCTGTATGACACCTTGATTACTTAAATATGAGCCATGACCCCTTGTCACCCTAGTTGTGGTTTACTAGTTGGACATTATTAAATTGCCAACATGGGTTTTAGACCGTTGTAGTATACTGCTTAGACCTGCTACGTGCTCATGACATGATTTTGGACAAACAAATGTTAATATTGACTTAATGATATATTGAACCTGTTTTGGAAAGGTATTATGTGATGTTGATGGCACGTGGTGCATGGTAATCAACTGGGGTTTGATAAATAGTTTTTCGACCGGGGCATGTGGCAAGAATAATCAGGTGGGCCAGTTGTGGCATTGGGGATGTTGATTTGGTTCTTCGGGTAGTCTTGCCCTGGTCACCCTAAGGACTTAACCTTGCAAGCCTTTGAACTGGGTCTAACGTGCAACCACATGTCTGTAATGGGACGGACCTAGTTGACTAAGTTGCTAATAACGCACTGTGGGACCTCAGGAGGTCAACTACACCCTTTGTGTAAGTTGTACGGGAAGCGCATCGGCCGAGGCCAGTACCCATCTAACGGTTGATTGGCCTAGACTTCGCCTTAGCTAAGGGAAGGGTTAGTGTGCAATAACCGGGAGGACCACTTGTATTGTTAGAAGTTTCCAAAGACTTTGTTACTGAACTCGCCTTTGTGGTGTTTAATCGTATCTTGTGGGTAAAGTGCATAACCTCTGCAGAGTGTAGAATCTATTCGAATAGCCGTGTCCGCGGTATTGGACATCGCTCAGGAATTACAGTCAAGGGTTAGATTTTCTCAAAAATAACTTTGATTTGAAAGGTTGGGTTGGATTAATAATGATGTTGATGGAAATGTGGATTAGGATGGGAAAGATGTTTATTAAACTCCTTGAAAAGTTACCTATGCTATACTTGTTTCTACTGCTTTCGAATCTACTTATGTTACTTGTCAAATGTTTCATCGCAAATATACCTTGAGCTATTCCTTTGTACCAAGCCATGCATATAGTATATTAGCCTGCATTCTCATGCATGACTTGCCGAGTACCAAGTACTCACCCTTGCCACAATACAACACCGCTTGAAGAGGAGACTACACCGGCTTTGGAGGAGGAGCTCCAAGAGGATCCGTCTACTTAGGGAAGCGAGCCCGGTCGGTTGCCTGTGGTATCGGATGGCGCCACGGTTATTTGATTTTCATTGCTACTATTTCTCTCTTAATAAGTTTCGCCCTGCGAGGCGTACATTTGTGACTTGACCATAAGGTCAAGTAACCCGTTTGGCTATTTAAATAAAGTACTTTATTAGTATCGAGTGGTATGATTGTGATATTTACCGATGTTAAGACTGTGTGCACTAGCGCGTTCCTGGACTAGTGCTGAATACACAGAGGGTCCGGATTTGCAAATTCGGGGTCCAGACAGCTCGTCATTTTCCAATAATAACACATCGCGTTGCTCCGTCATGAGGAACATGAACCTCTTAGGAGCGCGGCTTGCCCATGAGGACCTCCGTGGGGCTGGCGCCTCATCAACAGGTTCAACAACACGTTGCTCATCCTGCTGAGGACTAGCTGGAGCTAAAACATTTTCAGGTATTTCTCGAACTTCTTCGAGTTGCACCTTGCTCCCACTAGCTCTTTTGGAAAACTCATTCTCCAAAAAGACACCAGTCCGGGCGACAAACACTTTGCCTTCTTCCCGGTTATAAAAATAATACCCTTTGGTTTCCCTTGGGTACCCCACAAAGAAGCACTTATCTGACTTGGCATGAAGCTTATCAAACGTCATACGTTTTACATAAGCCTCACAGCCCCAAATTTTAGGATAAGACAAGTCGGGATATTTCCATTTCCATATCTCATACGGTGTCTTATCAACGGATTTAGATGGAACCCTATTCAGCATGAATGCAGTTGTTTCTAGAGCGTGTCCCCGAAATGACAATGGAAGATCTACTTGACTCATCATAGACCGTACCATGTCCAACAAAGTCCGGTTCCTCCGTTCGGATACCCCATTCCACTGAGGTGTCCCGGGCGGAGTCAATTGTGGAACAATTCCACAACTCTTTAGATGATCATTAAACTCTTGGCTCAAATATTCACCTCCACGGTCAGACCGTAGAAATTTAATTTTCTTGCCCAAATGATTTTCTACTTCATTCTGAAACTCTTTGAACTTTTCAAAAGATTCAGACTTATGCCTCATTAGATAGATATAGCCATATCTACTAAAGTCAACGGTGAAAGTAATAAAGTACTGATAACCACCTCTAGCCATTGAGCTTATTGGTCCACATACATCAGTATGCACGAGAGCCAACAACTCACGCATTCTCTCACTTGTACCAGTGAAAGGTGCCTTTGTCATCTTGCCAAATAAACAAGACTCGCACGTTTGAAAAGATTCAAAATCTAATGAACCAAGCAGACCATCTTTATGGAGCTTCTCCATGCGTCTTTTATTTATATGGCCCAAGCGACAATGCCATAAATAAGTGGAATTAGTATCATTTGTTTTGAGTCTTTTAGCATTAACATTATTTATATAAGCATTACCAAAATCCAGCACATACAGTCCATTCACCAATGGACAGTTACCATAGAGCAAGCCTTTGAAATAAATTGAACAATTCCTGTTCTTTATTACAAAATCATAACCATCTTCCTCTAAACAAGAAGAAGAGATAATGTTATTACTCAAGGCAGGAATGTAATAACAATTATTCAATTCCAAAACTAAGCCAGAAGGTAATGACAAGGGATAGACGCCGACGGCCTTTGCAGCAACCATTGCTCCATTGCCGACGCGAATTTCCAACTCGCCAATCTTGCAATCTCTAGTCCTTCTTAACCCCTGCAACGATTTGCAAATATGAATCATTGATCCGGTATCAAATACCCAAGACTCGGTAGGACAAGTTGCAAGATTAACTTCTATAACATTAATACCTGAAGTAGAAGGAACCTTTTCTTTCTTTTTATCTTACAAGTACTTTGGACAGTTTCTCTTCCAGTGCCCACTACCCTTGCAGTAGTGACATTTATCAGAAGCATTAGGGCCAACCTTTGGCATTTCTTTAGGCTTTGATTTTGAGTCTTGGATTTTATCCTCACCATTACTTGTAGCCTTGCGCTTCCTTTTCTTATCCTTTTGAATCATCATCACATGATTTGTGCCTTTCTTTATGCTCTCTTCCGCAGTTTTGAGCATCCCATGCAATTAGGTCAGATTCTTTTCCAGGCTGTTCATATGAAAGTTCAAAATGAATGGCTCAAAGCTCGCAGGGAGCGACTGGAGAATCAAATATGTGGCCAACTCATTTTGCAAGGGAAAACCGAGCTTCTCTAGGCTCTCAATGTAACCAATCAGCTTGATTACATGAGGGCTAACAGGAGCACCCTCAGCCAGCTTGCACGCAAACAATGCTTTAGATATCGAATATCTTTTAGCCCTTGCTTGGTTCTCAAACATGCCCTTGAGACCTACAATCATAGTGTAGGCATCGGCGTGCTCATATTGCTTTTGGAGCTCAGAGTTCATTGTGGCAAGCATGAGACAGCTGACGTCTAGGGCATCGTTAGTGTGCTTCTCATAAGCACGCTTATCAGCTGCGGATGCATTTTCAGGCAATTCATCAGGATATAGACCGTCTAGAACATATTCCTTTTTTTCAGCCTTGAGAACAATTCTCAAGTTACGATACCAATCCATAAAATTTGTCCTAGAGAGTTTTTCCCTCTCCAGAATTGACCGCAAGTTAAAACCAGTGTTTGCATTAACAGCGTTTGGTGCCATCTACAACATATATAAGCAAAGTTTTAGCACTATGTTCATGTTAATCTTCTATTAAACAGTTTCAATAAAAGATGCTTCCATTAAGATCACTTTCCCTCTGGTGATCTCCATGGAACAAGATCCATGGTCACTGCGGTTCGGGTAAGGACTTGTCAATACCACTTGAACCCGCGACATAGGTAGGCAATACCTTGCTAATCACATCGTATGTGATTCTTGCTCGTTGGGGTGGCATCATATGCCCCGGCGCCCAACACTGATGCCCCGAAGTCCCAAATCCTATTTGGATGACTCCGTTAAGCAAACCAATACTATGTTTGTGAATGCATGGGTTAGGCTACATTCACTCTATTGTACAAGAAAGAGGGCGGCGTTCCTGACTTGTCAAGACCTTATCCACCAACGTACAAGACAATAGATGCAGCTATTGGAAAAGGGAATCTTACTCTTAATTTTTCGAGGGAAACTATTCAATCAGGTTAATATATTCACCACATATGACGTGAAAGAATAGCAATGCAAGGTAAAACATCACAGGCAATCAAATTAGACTGTGAACTAGTATGGCCCATGGCGTGGCGGTCTCCATCTTCCACGACCAACCTTGCACAGCTGGGCCATCTAGATTGAAGCCTCCAAGAACATGTACTAAACTACTACATCTAGCAGCTAGTAGCAAAATTACATGAGGATTCAAGGCATCACATGCTGGCACGCAGGCCGTTATACAATAATAGGACAGCCCACAGCTGCAATTAACCATGACACGCAGGCCATGAAATATACAATCATGCATCACATACACAAAGGGTCCATACTATTCACAACATACCCTGCAAAAACAAGTTAGGTGCTGGATCGATTCTAGCACGGGGGAAGTGAACAAATTTTAATTTATGGACGCTATGCTGACCATCACGGCGGTCCCGCTAGCCGGTTAGCAGGTGGGGTTCGAAGGGGCAACGCCCCTCGCGGGTGCGGGCAGTGTCCGTAGAAAATTTTCGGGGTACATAGATCGCATCTATGAAAACGCTATGGAAATTCAATCGGATTGATCTCATCAAGCCGATTCTGAGCCATCAGAATGCCTCAGTTTCCATAGGATCGATCTTATCGATCCATCGCGCGAGGTCCCCTTGAGAAGGCGGCAACCACACCGATCTCGATCTGTTCGGCGCTTGCTACTACCCTGATGGTGTTACCAGCCGGTAGGGGTAATACATGGCACGAATCTAAAACGAGCATGAACTAATCTTTTTGATCGTGTAGAGCTACCAACTCATACCTCATACTTCCCCAATACCGATTGATCCAATCAACCCGTGATAAACATAACATCACATCGACATGTGCGCGATCCAGATCCTAAACTACACATGATCGGCTCTGATACCACTTGTTGGGAAAACGGGTAGGCTACGCGAGCATAAAATCAAAATTTTCTACCGCGAAGCAACCAAGATCACATGCGAGTAGAGGATCATGAGTTGTTACCCTTGACGCGCTGATGCAGCGGAAGCAGATGCGCACGGGTAGAGGAAGTAGTCGTTCACGTCCCGATCACCTCCGAGTGGTTCCCGACCTCCTCCGAGTCGTTCCCAATCAATGCCGAGTGATTCCCGACCTCCTCGAGAAGTTCCCGACCTCCGCCGAGTGGTTCCCGACCCGATCTGCCGATTGGTTCCGGTCTGCGCCGAGTGGTTCCGATCTGCTCGGGGTCGGTGGTGGAAGGTTGCCGGAGATCCAACTGAACAGCGTGTCCGTGAACAGCAACACCTCTACCGGCCGATCGCGGCTTTGATAACAGCCTCGTCGGAGATGCTAGGGATGGAGTTCCGGGTGCGGATGAACCATCACACAAAGTCGCGGAGAGGTTTATTCCTGCCCTGGATGACCCGATCTAGGTCCTTCTCCCTCCCAGGTCACTCGTAGCAGCTCTGGAAGTTGGATCGCAGGGCGTTCCGAACCTGTCGCCATGATCGGAAGGAACCGGGCTTCTAGTTGAATAGACAGGTGCGGGGAGCCCCATCTAATACGGTCATAAGGTAATTGGCCATTATGGCCTCATCTCCCCTAGCCTCCAGAACCGCCGTCGAGTAGATTGACAGGAACTCATCGGGGTTTTGGGTTCCATCGAACCACTCGATCGGGGCGGGCTTGAACCAAGTTGGCCAACGTACTCGACGAAGATCGTCGGTGTAGGCCGAGCACCCATAGGCCGGCGCAGCGTCGCACTGGGAATAGCCTCCGTCACTGGATCCGGAACTTCGGCTGTCGCGACGACCAGGTGCGCGATCGCGCCAGTCGTGACGACGAGCGCGGGCATCGCCCGGGTAGTATCGTAGGCGGTCGTGGATCCTGCGACGCCTGGGCGGGATGTCTGGGGATGGACTCTCAAACGCAGTGTTGTCCAAGCAGGTGCTGCTGTGACTCGACAGACACCAGTTGTCTCCCCATGTCACATTTGGGGAGCGTCAACGCGGGGGTGTCCGGGATATGTCCTGAGCTCGACATCATGGTGGTGACCGGCGAGAGCGCTGGTGCCTGCGCAAAGAGCTACCGTCACTCGTGGGAGAGCGGGATTCAGGGTGCTGGCTCCGACCCCGCTAGGAGGGTGTTGCCTTGTCGGCATCCTTGTCTAGTTCTTCGACCAGTGCATGGCCGAAGAGGTCCGACCTCACTCAAGATGGATCGGTCATGACCCCAGAGAACCCGGAGGAGGCGTCGATCTCGCCCCGCTCCTCCTGGCGGTGGGTGCTTATGGCCTGGTTGATGGCGACCTGAGCCATTCGATGTGCGTCTTCAGGGGTCTTTGGCTCGCGGTCTTCATTTTTCGCGTTCGCACCATGGTTGCCGGCCATGAAGACGAATTGATCGTGGGGCGGTGGTGATGAGGAGAATAGGGACGTAGAGCCCCCTTGCTTGGGGGGCAGGGCTCACCCCCGAGTTCACCGAAGGTCTCCTAGAGCCGCGCGACATGTCCTGTTGAAGTGGTCGAAGCAGCGATGTCCCTTTAGGGATTCGAAGTCTTTGGGCCCCACGGTGGGCACCAGCTGTCGATGATCGGGATCGCCTGACCACAGAGGTGAAGTCAGTGGGGTGTGTGAGCAGGGACCCGAAAGCTAGTTTCACCCCTCGGGAGGTCGTAATTGCTGCAATTATGATCTATCGAAGAGTAAGATGAATGACACCGAGAGTTATATTTGTTCGAGCCCCCGAGCTGGGTAATAGCTTTACTCTAGTCTTGCCCGAGAGATTGATTATGTGTGAGTACAAGTGGATGTCTCTTGTTCTGTGCCCTGAGCTAAGAGCTCTATCTCTAATTTTATACACGAATTACCAGTCCCCCCTTCCCGTTCTTGGTGAACGGTCAGAAGTGGTTTCCGAAAAGGGTGGCCCCACGAGCGCTCCATCCGGATCGCAACTGCCCCCAAGATTTGCGCACACGTCCGCTTCACGCCCTGCTTTTGTGAATCAGGGTAACCGCCAGGCCCCTAACCGGATCTTCCCTAGCTCCAGGTCTTGGTCGTGCGCGATGGCGTTCAGTCCCCTTGCTCGAGGTCGCACGGATACCGCCTGATCATCAGGATGGCAGGAGGCTCGAGCTCGGACCATGAGCCCGAGCTCAGGCTGGGGTCCGTTGACCATGCGCAAGACCGGGCAGCATATCTCAGTCGCCGACAAGTTTAGCTTCCCAAAAATTTCTATTATTTTTCTCGCTTTAATAAAGCTTGATTTGGATTTTCTAAAGCTAAAACAATTTGATTTGACTATTTTATACTTTAAATAAAAGAAATTCAGTTTTAGTTGGGTTCCTGTGCTCCATGAAATTTTTCTGTATTTTTTGAGATTTTTCGGAGCTTGTTTGCTATTTGTCGGATTTATTTGGAATTGATTTGAATTAAGTTATTTGTGGAATTAATTAATTATTTGAAAAGTTTATATGAAGTTTTGTTGCAAATATTTTGTTTGGGTTCAAAATGTCTCAAAATATTTTCTAGAATTTTTCTGGTATTTTTATTGCCCTAAATGAATTAGTTTTATTTTCTCGATTTATTTTATTCGAAAATGCTGGAAAAATCCGGATTTTTCCTTGGGCCTAATCTTCTTCTTCCTCCCGTCGGCCCACCCACTTGGTAGGGCTCAGTCAAACCCACACCACCGGCCCAGCCCACACCCCGGCGCTCGCGTGTGGCCGAGCGCCTGTCTCCACACTGCGGCCATACGCCCCAACCACACGATCGCCATCCGACGGCCAGCAAGCAGCCACGTCGCCCAATTCCTATTCAGCGTCCGCCAACTGCTCGATTTAATGCCGTTTTTTTATCCAAACTCCTCCAAACTTGATTTTTCTTGACCTAGCCGCCTCCCCAACCCTTGTAGCCCTGCCATGACCTCTCCCACACGTCGTCAACCTCAGATCAATCCTCCAAAACCCTCGAGCCGCCGCCGAGAAGCTCCGAAGCGTCGCCCAACGTTGGCCAAAATTTGCATCGCGTTCCCCATCAGCTCATCGACTCTTTTCAAGATCCGTCTATGTCACGGTGAGCCAAGAAGTCCCCTCTGTCTCCCCTCCAATTTTGGTACAATTTTGTTCACGGAATCAAAAGTTATGCCCGTTTCAATCTCAAATTTTGCCGAGGCCCATTCTCTCTCGTTTTTGCGAGTTTGACCTTGAAATTTTTACTGTAGACTCATGTTGATGTCCTCTACATGGTTCTCATACTAACCCACAGTTTTGCCCTCGAGATTTGTGCAGTAAAATTCTTTTCCCCAATCAGACTGCGTTACAGACAGCAGAAAATTTCCTTGCGCATTCCCCGTTGATCCAAAAGGTAAAACTCAAATCCACTCTTGTCACTTTGTGCATTAGGGTCCCAAATAGCTCTTTGTAAAATTTGGTTAAGTTCCGTGCATTATTCTAAAAGTTATGGCTGTCTGATCTTTAGCTTTCGTAGCCGTTTATTGGCAGTTTGTGATCAATCCGTTGGGTTGCTGCAAAATCCGCCTATACTATTGAGTTCGTCTCGTTGCGTTCTACATGATAGACATTTCCTCTTTGCTGTCCCATCCTCTGGAAAAAAAAATTATTCGTCGGCGCCGCCTTTTTGCCTCCGTCGTGCGCCGTCTTTGGCCGCCCACTATCCTAGTCCGCCGTGGCCGTGTTGTCATGTCCGGTGGGTCATCATTCACTGTCTTGGTCCATCCGTGGAGTTCTTTTGGTCCTCGTTTGCCGTCAAAGCCATAATCTAGGAATTGCCCGTTGTCTTTCAACCTAGTTCGTTGCTACCGGTTCGCGTCTCAGTTATCCATCCTTGGTAGCATTTCATCGCGGCCATGTCGTTGCACCGACGGTCGATACCTTATTTCATGAGCGTCCCGTCATTGCTTCACTTTCTCCGTTAACGTTTCGCCATTAACTTTCCGCCGTTAACGTTTTGCCATTAACGTTCCGCCGTTAACGCTTCACCATTAACGCTTTGCCCTCATCGTATCGCTGTCATCGCGTGCGTGCTTACAACCAACAGCTCTAGTGTGATGTCATCATCTGTTCTATCGCCTTATTGTGATCTAACCCCATCCCTTGTGAGTCTAGCCTTATCTTTCTATCATCTGCAAAGCCGAACCAAAACCTTAACCTAAGACCGATTCGATGGACTGAGTTCATCGTGAGCCGTGTTGCTATCATTGCGATCTTTCTAGTTGTGTCAATCGTAGTAAGATGTTTGCGCTCTGTCTTATTTCATATCATCGTCGCCTTGTCATCATCGAGTCTCTTTATCGGTGTATGACTAAACCTCTGATCGGATTGCAGTGGATGTCGATCCCATCCGTCTTTGTCTTATCCCTGAAAATCCAATCTGCCATTAACCTAGAATTCATTCGTCGACTTGGTTGATTGATCATTGGCCATGTGTCATATCCTTGTGCCATATCTAATCCATCAAGCTATCTTTCTTTTGTTTGACTGTGTATCCGTTCAGTCAACAAAAGTCAACATTGATCATTCAGCTTAGTTCATTGTGAACTAACATATCTTTATAGACCCGATCTATAGATCGAGAGCCCATATGTCGTTGTCTGTCCAATCAAGATAATAACTTCAGAAGAAATATTCTCTGGAATATTATTCTTTCCTTCTTAGTTATTAGTCTTTTCCTTTCTGGTGTATTTTCCGAAAGCCATCCTCTTTTGTTTAATCTTCGATCTAATCCGTTCGAGTTCCTAATTTCATCTAAGCCGTTGTGCCCAATGCTATTCGTTCTTAATTTGGAGTTTTACTTGATTTGTTTTTTGAATTGGTTTGTATTTGCTTCTTCTTTAATCGTTAGACGCGTCGTCCGGAAGTCGTTCTACGGAGCTGAAGGTCAAGGGAGTGAAGATTGAAATCGAGGATCAAGAATCAAGGATAAAGAGTAAAAGAACAGTAAAAATTGCAAGGGCCAGGCAAGTTGTGCTTTGACCATGTTGATCCCATGTTTCGAAATTATGTTGTTTCAAATTATTACATGCTAGTTTAAGTTAAACTGATTTCAATTAATTTGGGATTAGATAATCAACCTACTTGTTATTGCTACCTTGTCTATAATAATTGTATGCCATGATTCATTTGTCACCCTAGGTTTGTTGATTAATAGTTGGTAGTTAATAAATTGCTAACATGGGTTAGATAGAACGTATTAGTTTGCTTAGACTTGCAACGGGTCAGTGACATCATTTTGGAATTACAAAGGTCAATATTGATTAATGGAATATGCAATGTATCTTGAAATGGTGTGACGTGTTGCCGACACGATGATGTTGATATGCGGAGGCCTTCGTGCTTCTTCAAGGATGTTGAGTTGTTGTTGGCATCGTGTTGCGCAATAATCAACTGGGGTGATAAATGTTTTGGACTGGGGCAAGTGGCAAGAATTATGGTGGGCCAGATTGGCGGTTAGGATTGTATGAAACATGAAACATGATATATATATATATATGTATGTATATATATAAACTGATAAAGGAGTATTTCAAGTACGTTTGGGTGGTATTTCAGAGATGGGAGTAATTACTCCCGGGAGTACGAAGGAAGCCTCTTTTCTACTCCCGGGAGTAATTACTCCCTATGCCGTATCTCACAACGTAGGGAGTATTTCGCGCAACGGAGAGTATGTACGTGTAGTATATAAGTATATAAGATCATCTATGTGGTATTTTCATTTTTTCAGAGGTGGTATGTACACTTTTTAGACATACTTCTTTTTATATGCGTATATGAAGGTATTTGCAAAATATGCTAAAAACTATGTACTCCCTTGCAATTTTTTCATGTGGATCTCATTGGAATATCTTATAATTAGTATATGAGTGTATCTAAACTGATAAAGGAGTATTTCAAGTACGTTTGGGTGGTATTTCAGAGATGGGAGTACTTACTCCCGGGAGTATGAAGTATTTTTCCTATATATATATGAGAGATGGTGTGGTGGATTTCTTTGAGAGTATTGATGTAAGTCTTTCCCTGGTCACCTTAAGGACTTAACCTTGCTAGAATTTGAACTGAGTCTAACATACAACCACAAGTCTGGAATGGGACAGACCTAGCTGACTAATTTGTGAAGTCTTCACTTCAGTACTGTCGTGGGGGCATGAGACCCGGGTTTACGAGTTAGCTCACATGGCGCAAGAGGGGGCACTGATTGTGGTAACCAGTCCCTTCAGTGTTGAAACCTTACTGGGCAGTACTGGGTTTAGACAGAGCATTGTAAAGGCTTTGTTATGATTGCTCATTCGCAAACTCTTGTATGGCGATTCACGGCTAACGTGGTGAGTTGATTATATCTTGTGGGTAAAGTGTATAACCTCTGCAGAGTGTCAAACCTATTCGAATAGCCGTGTCCACGGTATTGGACAATGCTTAGGGATTACAGTCAAGGGTTAGTTTTTCATAAAATTAAACTTGGGCTTGGAGGCAGTTTGCCTGTGGATAAGTGATAACTGGTTAAGGATGTGGAATGTTTTACTTGCGAAATAACTGTGAAATCTATTACTGTTATTATTTGTTTTACTGCATTACAATCTATTATGTTTATTTGTGAATGTTGCTTTACTGCAAAATAACTATTCAGCCTGTCACTTGGAATAAGCCATGCATATAGTTATTAAACTTGCATTCTGTGCATGACTTGTTGAGTGCTTTATGTACTCACCCCTTGCAACAACAAATCACCAGTGAGCTGAAGTCTACACCTTCGAAGATGGAGTTACGAGAAGAGGCAAGTATCTAGGAGTTGAACCTTGTTAGTTGCCTGTGGTATATTGAAGGGATTCACCGATGTTCTTTGTTCCGCTTTTGCTTATTTGGAGTTGAAGCCGTCAAGGCCTCACAAGTGTAAGGTTGACCTTAAGGTCGCTCAACAGTTTTATATTCTATAATTGAGTTACTTTTATTATTCCGCTGGTGATATTTATCTATGTTGAGACTGTGTGCATTAGAGTGATCTTGGACTAGTGCTGAATACACAGGGGGTCCGGATTTGCGTATTCGGGTCCCGACAATGCCCCTCATCACTGTCGGTTCTGGGCTAGCACCAACACTGATGACCACGTTTCCAAAAATGCTTGGTTACGTACACATATCACAATCAGTTTTTCCATCACAAGTTAGGAACCGACGCAGATGAAACGATAGTGATGTACCATTCTGTAATAGTGAGTCAGAGCCATGAGGCTTGCTCTTGTTTCCTCCGCTGCCTCACTGCCAATGGACCCTGGCCCCACTATCAGTCCCCTAATGCCTCCTCCTCTCCTCTCTGCGCAGCCAGTAGGAGCAGGGTTCGACTTTTTGAATGAATTTCGTTCGTATCGTTCACATGCGAAAAAGAAAACCGTTTCGAATTTCGCTCAAATTCAAATTTAAATTCAAAAAATTTAAAAAAATTGAAAAAATTTATCCAACATTTCTCCATAATTAGTATTAATAGCCTTATGATCTCTGATGTGAATATTATTTAGAAAAACGAAGTTTGAAGACGTTTTTGAGCCATTCAATTTATTTAGTAGCTATATTTGTTTCAAGTATATTTAGTATAAATATTTGTTGAAGTATATTTAGTAGTCATATTTATTGAAGTATATTTAGTACTAATATTTCCTTGTAAAAACCAACAGCATGATGCAAAAAGGGCACTATCCATAAAATCATAACCTGTATTTAGAAAGTACATCTGAGTTTTTCTTAAAATCACATGTAAACTGCTAAGAGATCATTAGACTAAATCAAAATCCCCGGTTTAACTTGCCAACAATCAATATAGAATTATATGAGACCTCTAGTGATAAACTGTCTATCATTTTTTTCTATTAATTTGAGAGAGAGCTGTAACATCCCAAAGAGGGGTATAATAGAAATTGTGCATTTAAAAATTTGGATTGAGCCAAAAATATGAAATTTTAAATTTTACTCTTTAATTTGGAATTAATTCAAAAAGAGAAATCAAAATTCTTTAAATTAACAAAATTCACTCCCTGTACTAATGGAACTCATAAAATTTCCAAACAACCTACTATAGGAAATAATTCTATAAAATACTAGAACTCAAGAGATGAACAAATATTAATTTTATTGGATTTTAGCACAGATTGTGAGAGCTCTAAAAATTCAATCAAAGATTTGAAAGAAGCAAACTTTGAAGAATTTTAGTTTGAATTCTACGCACCCAAACTGAACGAAACCAAGTGCATTTAAAACTTCATACATTGACCTACCTACTCAAAAATTCTCAGAAGCTTTTGAATCATTTTAGGCCATGAAATGATAGTTCAAAAGTGACTAATTGAAAATCATACGCATGTACAAACTACCATGCATACATTCTGTGCGTGGATTGCTAGCTAGCTCAGTTCAATGAGTCGCTGTGCACTGCCGTGGCTCATGTTAGAACCGACCCAGGAAGACTCGGGAGATCAAGTCGACAACCTGATACAACACGGCCACTTCTGAGCTTCCGGCAAAACTGCTTTTCCCGGACGGTCAACAGTATGCCGCTGAAGCTCTTCTTTGATGCTATGTGATTGCAGAACAGAACACAAAACAGAGACTAGATGATTTCCCTGGCAACAATTCAGCCGGCTTTTCTGGGTATATTTATAGTGTCTAATCAAGCAATCTCTACTATATAAAGTGAGAGTTTTTTCCCACGTCACATTAATTGCCCTGCTTAATTGCCCTACTTAATTGCCCTCCTTAATTGCCCTACACAAGAAACGAAGCGTTGCTTTAATTAGTCAGCTTTTGCAAGAAACGAAGCGTTAAAGATAGATATTTGATCTTATGAAATAGTATTTTTTTTTATTTTTTAATCTTTATTTTTCGTTATCAATTTTGTTTTTCGTAGCAACGCACGGGCATATAACTAGTACTATCTATTACACAGATTCTGACTTGTATAACATGTCCGATCAGAACTCCCAAAGTTGGTTCAGTCTGGCCGGGGGACTTTCTGGAGCTGATTCAGTTACGTAAGCTACTGAACTGAACTCGGTTACAGAACTGAAGCGAGACAAAATCGAAGGGCTAACTGATCCTGAAAACGCCGTAGCTTCCTCGCCTCCTCCACCCGTACACCGACCGTGGCTCCTCCGTCAGCCTCCTCCTTACGGCGTCGCCGCTGCACTCCGCCCTCGCCACGCGTGCGCGCGCAGAGCTCGGCCGCCACGCGTACACTGCGACCTTCGCTTCACCATGCCACCGAGCTCATGGTTAATAAGAGCAAGTATTATAAGGTGATGTAGGCGGGCTGTAAGAAGTGGCACATCAG
This sequence comes from Rhipidocladum racemiflorum, assembly GCA_036346355.1. Lineage (NCBI taxonomy): Eukaryota > Viridiplantae > Streptophyta > Magnoliopsida > Poales > Poaceae > Rhipidocladum > Rhipidocladum racemiflorum. The sequence continues at coordinate 64,372,881 of CM070570.1, forward strand.
ATCTGTGATGAGGTGGAAGAGAGAGAAATGGAGAGAGAAAGAAAGCGGGCTGCTTACTTGTAGCCAGCTGAAAGTGGGCTGCTCACGGACTCCAAGACACTTTGTGAGAGGAAGAGGTGATCCAAGTATTAAATGTATAGCTTGTATCAAGAGTGAGCTATTATATGAGTAGACTTTTTGTTGGCTATGTGTGACATGGCAACACTATAAAGCCCACCATGGGCTCTATTATTAACCTTGCTCTAATAGAGTCTATGGTGGGTTTTATAGTGTTGCCATGTCACACATAGCCAACAAAAAGTCTACTCATATAATAGCTCACTCTTGATACAAGCTATACATTTAATACTTGGATCACCTCTTTCTCTCACAAAGTGTCTTGGAGTCCGTGAGCAGCCCACTTTCAGCTGGCTACAAGTAAGCAGCCCGCTTTCTTTCTCTCTCCATTTCTCTCTCTTCCACCTCATCACAGATCTGATGTGCCACTTCTTGCAGCCCACCTACCAGTGGCGGATCTAGGATTTTAAGTTAGGGTATGCCAACCTAATACTGTAATATACAATTCGGTAAAATCCAATGAACAATTCGGTAAACAACTACAAATATTATCGAGAAATTCAGTATACAATTATAAAATAAAATAATTAGAAACAGGATAATATAAGTATAAATTACAATATAAATAGTTCGAACATTCTAAATATGAAATATGCATAAAAGAAGTTTACACACCTACAATAGTTCAAAGAATACAATACTATTTCTTGTCCTTCTTGTCTTGCCTCTGCCTTCTAATAGCCATCAAACTATTGATTATATCATTTTCATCAACATAGAAGAAAATATCTTGCTCAATAAACGTGACTAGACAATCATCCAAAAAACTATCACCCATCTTATTTCTCTACTTATTTTTTACTAAACTCATTGCAGAAAATACCCTCTCAACACCCCTAAACAAATTATAAAAAATTGCTTCGATTTCAGCAAAAACAGATTGACACATGTTAACTAAAATAGTAATTCCTGAAGATCCAACCGTTGGATTGATGTGAAATTTTAACTGTAGAAACTAGATTCAACTGTGAAACTAACACAATAAGAATCAACTCAATCGGATATACGGATATAAAGTTATGACCTTCACAAGTTGAATGAATAAGATAATAACGGAAATTGATTGTATGGACTATATTGGACCGAATCAGAATGCCGTGACCCACCCGGCATACCCTCCCCTCCGCCTTCATCACATTATAATACTTGCTCTCAGTACTTCCCTCGCTGGCTCCGTCGTTAAAGCCTTGCGATGGCTCTGCCGTCTCCCCGAGCTCACCATTCCCGTGCTCGGCAATCACCGCTCTAGCTCAGCTACAGACTCACCCAAGACCAACTGAGCTACTCCCTGCCTTCCTACGCCTCCCCTAGTTCTTCCCATTGCTCCAACTCCCAGTCAAGTTGCCTCCCTTCCAGCCATGGCCGTGCTTCTCCAACTCCGGCCGGATCACCAAGCCAAGCCAATCTCCACCATAGCTGCACCAATCTTCAAATCAAACTAACAAGAAGCTTCTCCATCCTCCAGAAATCGAAACCCCTAAATCAATTGAAGATCTCCCTCACCGAGTTGCCGCCGCCGCGATGCTCTGCTGCTGGCGCCGCCCAGCTCCGCCACACCACCGCCTGGGCTCACCTCGGCTCCGGTCGAGTACTCCCTTGGGATTCCCTCGGCCCCCTCCAGCTTCCCAGCCCACCGGCCGGCCAGTTCCGGTCCTGTCTCGCCACCGGCCGTGCTCGCCGAGCTACAGCCGTGGCGCTCTTGAGAAGCTGAGTTGCTCTGCTCCTTGTTTGTTTCCCCTGGCCAGTGGTCCTAGTTCTAATAGCATTTAGTAATTGGAGGTCTCAGTTAACCCCTTTTGGTCCTATGGCAGGTGGAGGAGCCCAGTTCAAGCTAAGCTTGCCATGGTTCTGTCGCAAGGAGCTCAGTGCTCTGTTTGTTCTTTTGGGTTTTCCTCTCTGCAGTATGGTCTCAGCCAAGGTAAAGAGGTGTCAGTAGCCTCTCTGTTAGTTCCTTACCTTCAGGGCATGTAGAGCCAACTATGCTCATGCTAATCAGAAATTAAAAGTTAATTGCACTCAGTTTGATTAAATACTTAATTATCAAATATCAAAACCTTAGTTTAAGTAGTGTTTAAATAATCTCAAATAACCCTGGATATATCTATATGCCTAGCTTCATACCAAGTTTGCAAAGTAAAGTAGTGTTGTGGTTATAAGATAACGTGGGAGACCGATTGGGATTACAAGCCCAATTGTCTTATGTGAGCCTACGATAGAAGGCTTAATTTCTTTCCTGAAAATTTCAAGTCAAATATCAGTGAACGAATTCAATTAATTACTAGTAATATCATGATAAGCTTAAATGAACCCAAAGTATTCCTGACCCAATCACATTACATGATACATGTATGCAAAAGGTCAGAAGCAAATGTTTGAATACTTCAATTAATTTCCAATTTAAAATGTCAGAAGTTGGTCAGCTTCTACTTGTGTATTTCTCTGCTTTCCTCCCTCCTTGCACACCTATTGTTGTTCCAATTCCTGATGATTTCCCTTGTGTGTTGCTTGAACATGGGTCCTTATACTAATTTGCTAGTTCTGTATAATGTGCATGTTATTGTGGTTTGACAAGCTAAAGTGGTTTAACAATAATGGATCTATACCTTATATTCTTAAGGAAAAATATAAATCATAACTCTTTAGGTGACATGCAGATAGTCAGAACTATATGGAGTAAAGCGATTTCAGCTAAAAGCCCATTTGATCCAAGTTTGCTTTAGTTTCCGGCTGTAAGTTGGAGTCTAGTCATAAAAATTCGTATAGTAGTAACTGAAGTCATTAATCTCTTAAAATTATTGGAACCAGTTTCTAAGTTTCCTTAGGACCATAATATATCCAAGTATGCAGGAACAATTCATATTTGATTTAGTTCACACTAAATTTCTAAAGGACTTTGATACTAAACTCATGTAACTAGTATACAGCCATATAGTGCAAAGGTATGCTAATATAAAAGAAACATGGTGGTTTAAGCTCTATAGATCAAAACCACCTAATACCGTAAAGCTCATTATAATCAGTCATGGTTTGCACGTAGACCATAATCAAAATATGCTTCCAAGAACTGTATATGTATATACTTACGGATTCAAAGTACAGGCAGACAAAATGATATACATAGAGATTAGATCTTGTGAAACTAATCTCAACACATTCCTAAGACCAGAACCATATTAATCGATAAAAGATCTAATTCAAATTAAGTTCATAATAGTTTTTCATCTTCCATACATACGAAAATACAAATAACCTTTACAAATAAAAGTTAAAATTTGCGAAACCAATTTTAAGACGCTTCTAAGATTAAAATCTACTAATGCTATAGAGACTGTTACCTATCTAGGAAAATTTTAGTTGCAAACCGTTATCGCATAGACTTTAGTAACACTTGAGCCATTGTGGCAACCCATAGAATATCTCGTCTAAATATGAATTTTAGGAAGAATAGCCCAGAAATGATCTTTAGTATATGGACTACCATATTTTAGAAAAATATTTAATTTACAACATGCTTTGCATCTGAATCCTATTAAAGCAATAAACCTAAGTGTTATAGTTATCGACAGTGCATGTTGTGAATAGTTAAGCATCAAATAGTCTTAGCTAAAATACTCATGTCGTAAGAATCATCATTGCTTTATGTGATAGATTCCTATTTGATTTTTCTATTTGTATTCTTTTTGCCTTGTTGGAGTTTATCTTATTGGAGATTGTCATTTGCTATGTTGTGCGATACGATGTGTAGAACTCGATATATCGGACACTTCTGTCAAACAAGCTTGATATTCAACTTGACGATGACTTCAACTTTGACAACTACAACAGATAGCAAGGCAAGCACCCTTTAACCATATTTGAACCCATACTTTGAAAATCTTATGTATGTTGTGTTCAAAACTATTATGCATGCGTGTGTTTGAATAAAATGCTATGTCAACAATGTTGTTTAGATATAATCCAATTGTTGCATCGCCATCCTTGAATGATTCCTTACATATCCTGTTGACACCATAAGGACCACTTCTCTTGAATAGTATTGGGTTATGACATGATTAGAAATGCTTAGAATGCTTGGAATGAAAATTGGTATTCACCGGGTTGAAATTTGACAAATGTTTACAAATGAAAAACTTTTAAAAGAATAAAATTCAGAGGGGTGTACTTCTGAAATTATGTTGATTTCAAACTGAAAATAAAGTGTTTTAGACTTGGGCAAGAATTGGTTGTATGGAATGGTGCAGTTTAGCACGTTGTGGGTTTGTGAAAGTCTTGCCTGAGAAATATAACGACTGAGTCCATGGTTCAGTAAAATCTAGGAAACAATGTACAGACCACATGTGCCTGATATGGGCAGGCCCTAGCATAATAAGTTGTCTCTATGGTGATAGAATCCATAGGTTATTTATATAGACGGTGAGTCTATGGACTGTGCGGTCATGCGGTAGCCTCTGACCGGAGGGCATTGTAGGATATACGCAATGTGAACCCATCACAACGTGTAGGCGATTGGGATATGATGGGGATTTACCTCATATCTCAAGGTTGCTGGAACACGGGCGGTGGTCACTGTAGAGCAATGTAAAAGCTTTGTCATGAATGCCCAAATGGATACCAATGGGTATCGCGTGATGTGCTTTGCACGATGGGTTGTCTATCGTAACACCCCGGCACCGCACATGTCCTGAATGTTACACCCTCAAACATCAACTAGCACAAGACACTAGAATAATTTAGTAAAACAAGCTAACATACTAGCAAGTTACCGAAATTACTAGAAATTTCAGCAGCACCTCTCTTAAAATTAGGATATCCACTCAGCAGACAAAAGACAACATTTAATATAACAACATCATAAAGTAACTTAAGATAACCAACTAAACACAAACATGGGTCATGGTATCAACTAACCATCATGACCCAGCTAAGCACATACAACTACCACAAATTAATTACAAGACATGAACTCATTAAGATTAGAAGTGATAAGTTAATATGAAATTGTAGTGACGCAAAACGTGTTTGTGCCACTACTCCCATCCATGCATGTCGGCTTCAAGGTACCTACAAATAATGAACAAACAAGCGTGAATCGAAGACTCAGCCAAGTACAACAAATGGCAATAGCAATAACGATCAACACAATTAGATCAATAACATGCTCATACCTCTTAAACCAAATTAACAAATACATAAAACAAAGAAATCACCGTTGGTTACCTCATCAACTACATTGTTCCTTCATTTCACATACCTCATTAGACAACATTGGATGAGTCCACAACTCGATCCATTCTTAACCTGAAAATTTCCCTCAACTCAAGGATCATCAATTGTCATTCATTATTAGCAGTACCATGCAATGTATCCGACATAATTATAATTCACACAAGTTGTCACAACCAACACGTTGACCATCGCTCACTTTGCAATGTTATGCAATGCAGTTATGCTTTCATGCTCATATGCACCTTTCAAAGCCTATACTGGTATAGCTAGGTGTGCACCCGTCGATGCCACACCTTGCCCCGTCCTTTTTCATACGGGGTCAAATCCTCCACTCCCGTGGAGTCCCTACAAAGTTTCCATTCCCATGGAGACTACCTTTGTAGGACTTTTTCGGAGTACTCAGGTTTAGTCATATAGCTTTCTCACCAATCTAGCCCAAAGAGCTCTTGGGTCAAAATCATATATCTTTCTCATTGACCCGGCCCATGGCACTCCGGACTAGTTATATGATTTTCTCTGACCTGGCTCCTATGCACATGAATGCATATGATGCAACCACAGCTCTTACCATTATGTCGACCCATAAAGCAAGGTCGATTCGTAAGCATCATTTACAAGTGGGAAAATTAACTTAACATAATATTACAAGCAACATCGGTTTATCTCTTTTAATTAGATATGCACTTGCAATTAGGGATGAAAACGGTACGGAAACGGTCGGTAAATGACGGTTCCGTTTCCGTTTTCACATTTTTTACCGGTAACGGAAACGAAATCGGAAACCCCGGAAACGGATACGAACACGGATAGTGACGGAAACGAAATCGAAACGGAACGGAACGGATACGGAAACGAAAGCGAAAAATTCCACAAGAACATAGTAGAGAATTACAATATACATGACCACAAGAACAATATAGCCCATTCCACATCTAAGGTGGACACAAGAATAGTGCTATGTTCACTGATATCACTAGAAAATTTTTCTCAAGTTTGTCAGCTAATGGCACATTATTTGTCTTCCATATCAGATCATCATGTCCTCATCCATATAATTATTATTGATATCCTATTGCTCTACCAACTACAAAGGTTTAGCACCCTAAAATTTGTATATTATTATTCGATGTTCATTTATGATTTTTTTAGATTTATCTTGGATTTTCTGGAGTATATAAATACTATTTTGCATTTTTTAGATTTATAAAATTAATTTATTTATAAAAAAATTATGCTGAAAATAATTTTTTTAGGTTTAAAATATTCCAAAGTATTTTTTGAGAATTTTTGTGGAATTTTTGAACTCTATTTAGTATTTTATATAAAACCATTTGTATTTATGAAATTATTTTAATTCGAAAATAAATATAAACTCTCTTCTCATTTTTAGGCCAAGCCCATTTCCCTTCAGGCTCGTTTAGTTTTAGTTTCGGTTTCATTTATACGAATTTCCGTTTTGTTTCCGTTTTCGAATTGGCTCTTCCGTTTCCGTTTAGTTTCCGACAAAAATTTCCGTTTCGTTTCCGCATCGATATTTTCCGCTTCCGTTTAGAAAGAGCTTAGTTTCGCTTTTCTTCGGAACGGTCGGGAACTTTCCGTTCCGTTTTCACCCCTACTTGCAATCATAACAATCAATAATCTATCTGCACGCACATCGGAAGGTACTTGCGTTTAACCGCGGGAAGTAGAGTGGCACGCGAAGAAGAGGCCACTCCCCCTGAAAATAGAAATCGTAACAAACCCAACTTACTGACCAACGATTAATCACAACTTTAATTAATACAACTACGATCCCTGAAACTACGACTAGCAGGAATTGCTTCAAAAATTCCCAGATCATGACATTCAACCCTTTAGTGCAAGTATTCAAATCATAATTGATAAGTGTATAGCCATAACCAATAAGCAATCCATGGCACCGAAATCAACACTAAAATGCCCTCAACAATACATATCAACAGTTCAACTCGTTTTCCCTCCCAAAAGAAAGCCACTTCATCTCAAAACTCCCATTCCCGGACAGCAATCGCACAAACTCGCATAACTTTTAAACGGGTACACGAAACTTAATGATTTTAGTCTCAGGGAAAAGATCGTCCATATATATATATATATATATATATATATATATATATATGCACTTCTGCAAACATCTATAGCCAATTACAGAATCAATATATGCATACAATGACCAATAGCGTAAATTGTCAAAAACCATACACTAAGCAATTCAAGATAATCTTATATATATTGTTGGGCTTTTGCCCATGGGGCCTTTGGCCTGTTTGGCCCATCCGGCAAGCCAACAAGTTGGCGTGAGCCAACTAATCCAGGGAGCTGCCCTAGGATTCGACGGGGAGAGAGAGAGCGAAGGGAGGAACGGCGGCTGCGGCTGCGCCTTGCGCGGGCGTGTGGGCGCGGGGATTCCGGCTCCCGGCCGGTCTTCTCGGCGGCCGTTGCTCCATCTCCTGTACGCCTCTCCCCTTCTTATACCCGGTTGGTCTCCTCTCCAAAGAGCAGAGAAAAGTCAGTAAGCTTTTCACCCGTGAACTCTTCTTCTTGAGTGATTCTCCGGCGACTTGCGTGCTGTTTTCCTTCTCTTTACTTGGCTGCGCTGGTTAATTCCGGTGGGATTGAGCCGGTGGTGCACTGGTCTTGTGCAGTCCTGTGGGTTGGCTTGCGATTGGGAGTTGGCTTGTGGTTCCTTCATTTAAGCGGTGTCTTTGATCCCCTTTGGCGAAGGGTGCTTGTGGCTTTGTGCAGAGATCCGGTGCATCTTGGGATTCTTGGTGACAATTTTGACTCAAGAATCGGCGGCATTGTATCTCCGAAAACTTGCCGGATCGCTACCTTGTGACGGCAATATTGTTTTTCGGGACAGCGTCTTCGACGTGCCTTGTCTCGTTCTTCTTATTTGGTTTGAATCCAAGTGGCTTTGTGAGTATCCTGTTGTTCTGTCTTGATCAATTTATCCTTCGCTTTTGTTTACCCGTATGTCGTGGATGAATTGTCGTGATCAGGTAATTTCTCCGTGAGGAGCTCGGCTTAGTGAGACAAGGTTGTGACAAAGATATGTAAAATCTGAAATTAGTCCTTTTGTTGTTACATGCTTGTCAATTTCCTTTCTTGGTCGTTAGATTGTTATTTCTAATTCAGTCTTGAGTTCCTTATTTAGCTTGTTATCTCTTGTCACTGTGTCTTGTGTTGTTCTTGTTCCTCTCCATGGCTTAAAATTGATTGTTTCGGTTCCTAAACTTGCTAATATAAGGTAAACTGTATTGATAAGTGAGATTTAATTTGAGATCCTTTGCTAGAACGACATTGTCACAACTAGTCTATGATCTAATTGCCCTTGTGGCGAGGAAGGCTAATCTTTTGATTAAGCAACCCGACATCCGAGAGAAATATCATAACTAATCTTCTTGAGATTAAAACCAAGTTGCTTAAATATGGCCAAATGGATGATTTTCTTGAGTAGTAAATATTTGTATGTTTACTGATTGCTCAATTCAATCATTACTTTGAATGTATTATGTGCCATGTCATCTTTGTTTATCAAAGTTGGTAGATGATCAATCCTTTGTAGTTTTGTTCATTCTATTAAACACAACGTATGGCTTTAGCTATGCTCAGTTTATATTGGGAATTAAGTTAATGAACATTTTGCTAATATCGCATTTTATTCAACAATCCAGAAAACAATATTTAATGGCCTCAAACTCAGACGTAGTTAAGCCCGATGTGTTTGATGGCGCTAGCTTTAAGCGCTGGCAGGCTAGGACTAAGCTATGGCTAAAGGACCTCAAACTGTTTTGGGTCATCTCCGATCCCCCAGTTTTTCCGATGGCGGAAGAAGCGGCGCTTAAGCGCTGGGAGGAATCGAACCATTCAGCCTTAGCTAGACTGTTGGCCGTCATCTCAAATAGGCTTTTCGATGTCTATTCGCACTTTACCTCAGCAAAAGCACTTTGGGATGAGCTAGATCAGAAATTCTCTGAGGGAGACAACGGGAATGAGTCATTCATCGCTGAGAGCTATCTTAACTATAAGATGGTAGAGGGCAAATCAGTGCGGATCAAGTCCATGAGCTTCACTCCATGTGAGGGACTTGAACCAATATGACCGCTTATACGCCAGAGAGCTTTCAGGTGAATGTGGTATTGGCTAAGTTACCGTCATCTTGGCGTGACTTTGTGACCGCCGCAGACATATAAAGGAGCGGATGACTCTCTCTCGAGTTGGACACCGCTATCAATGTCGAAGAGCGTGTCTGCATTCGCTGTAAAGTCTTCCCGATCTCATGTTCAGGCTCATCATGTGGAGTACAAGAATGCTCATCTTTGGGCGAAGAACAAGAACAAGAACTCTTCCTGCACCAAGGCAAAGCCAAAGAAGATGAAGAAAAAGAAGGAGGAAATAGTCTGTTATGTTTGTGGCGTGGTCGGGCACGGCTCGCAGTGCCGCGAACGTAAGGGCAAGGGTACCTTCGGTGATCGCCAGAGCGGCCGCAAGGCCGAGGCACATGTCGCACTGGCTCCAACGATTCGGACGGTGCGCATACCTAGAGCCTTTATGGCTAATCCATCAACTGATTGGTGGATTGATACAGGTGCAACTCGCCATATTTGTGCTGATCGATCATTGTTCTCTTCTTTCCAGGGTCAAGGTGGTGGATCCGTATTAATGGGTAATGGCGCATCGGACTTATACGTGGGATTGGCCAGTGCGCTTGAAGCTCACTTCAGGCAAGACGCTGATTCTTCGAGATGTGCTCTACGTGCCAGCCATGAGTCGGAACCTCATAAGTGGATCCTTTCTTTGTAGACAGGGTCTTAAATTAGTCTTTGAATCTAATAAGGTCGTGTTGACCAAATTTGGATTATTTGTTGGGAAGGGGTATGAGAGTGGAGGCATGTTCTGCCTTTCTATCTTGGATCTTAATAACATTTTCGTTTATAATGTGATTTGTAATAAAGTGCATGATGTTTGGCATTCACGTTTGTGTCATGTGAATTTTGAGGCTATCATGCGGTTGAGCAAAATGAACTTAATCCTGCATTATAATTATAAGAAGGGCTCTAAGTGCGAGGTGTGTGTGCAAGCTAAGCAACCCAGAAAACCGTTTCACACAGTTGAAGGGCGAAGCACTTCACCACTTGAGCTAGTCCATTCTGATATTTGTGAGATGAATGGCATTTTGACCAAAGGTGGCAAACGTTACTTCTTAACGCTCATAGATGATGCGACTAGGTATTGTTACATATACCTGCTTAAATCAAAGGATGAAGCACTAGAATTCTTTAAAATCTATAAGGCTGAAGTAGAAAATCAACTAGATAGAACAATCAAACGCTTGAGGCTCGGACCGTGGAGGAGAATACATCTCCAAGGAATTCTCTCAGTGCAATGCGTAAAGTGGAATCATTCATGAAACCACGACTCCCTACTCTCCCAGTCAAATGGGATAGCCGAACGAAAGAACCGAACTCTATGTGACTTGGTTAACTCCATGTTACAAAGTTCAGGTATGTCGGCCAAATGGTGGGGAGAGGCAGTTCTCACAGCTTGTTATGTCTTAAATAGAGTGGCTCGCAATCGCGAAGAGACACCTTATGAAGGATGGAAGGAGAAAACCTAACTTGTCCCATCTTCGGACTTGGGGTTGTCTTGTAAAGGTCAACCCGCCTTTACCGAAGAAAAGGAAATTAGGTCCAAAGACCGTTGATTGTGTCTTTCTAGGATATGCTCATAATAGCATGACCTATAGGTTTCTAGTTGTCAAATCCGAGACGAGCGAGATTGCTCTCAATGACCTTATGGAGTCTCGCGATGCTACATTCTTTGAAACAATATTTCCTATGAGAACAAATGAAATAATTACACCCGGATGGCTCTTATGAGCATTACTCTATTCCTCCTGAAGTGGCCGAGCCAACTCCTCGATTTGGAGCTTAGGAGGAGTAAGAGACAGAGGGCAGAAAAGTCCTATGGTGATGATTTTGCCATCTATCTCGTGGATGATGAACCACGAACTCTTTCAGAGGCATATGCATCTTCCGATGCAGATCTTGGAGAGGAGGCGATTCGTAGTGAGATGGACTCCATCGTCGCTAATGGAACTTGGGAGGTCACTGATCTTCGGTTGGGTGCAAACCAAGAGGTTGCAAATGGATCTTCAAGAGGAAGAGGAGACCTGATGGTACCATTGAGAAGTACAAGGCCCGTTTAGTGGCTAAGGGTTTCACTCAAAAAAGAAGGTGAGGACTATTTTGACACTTATTCTCCTGTGGCTCGTTTACCCACAATCCGTGTGCTTTTAGCTATAGCTGCTGCTTGTGATCTCCATGTCCACCAAATGGATGTAAAGACCGCTTTCCTTAATGGAGAGTTGGATGAGGAGATTTACATGGTACAGCCGGATGGATTTGTGATTAAAGGTCATGAGAAGAAAGTGTGTCGCTTGATTAAATCTATATATGGTCTCAAACAAGCCCCTAAGCAGTGGCATGAGAAATTTGATAGCACGTTGACGTCTGTTGGCTTTTGTGTAAACGGTGACAAGTGCGTGTACTATCGGTTTAAAGGGGCGAGAGGTGTCATACTATGTCTATACGTAGATGACATATTGTCGCTTGGAACCGACTTGGATGTAATCAAGGAGGCAAAAGAGTTCCTCTCCTCAAACTTCGATATGAAGGACTTAGGAGAAGGCGATGTAATTCTAAACATCAAACTTATAAAGGGTGAGAATGGGATTACTCTCACACAATCCCATTATGTGGAAAAGATCTTAACCCGCTTGGGCACATGGATTCTAAACCGGTTTCCACACCCTATGATCCACTAATGAAATTGTGCAAACATATTTGGTGAGGGAGTTAATCAACTCCTATATTCTCAAGTAATAGGATCTCTAATGTATTTATGTAGTGCCACTAGACCGACATCTCATATCTTTGTATGCATTGAGTCGTTATACGGCCAATCCTGGAGATGATCATTGGGTAGCATTACATAGAGTCCTCGAGTATCTTAAAGGTACCATGAGACTCGGGATCCATTACTCAGCCATCCGGCGATCTTGGAAGGATTCAGTGATTCTAATTGGATGCTGACTTCGGATGAAATGAAAGCCACAAGTGGATATGTGTTTACTTTGGTGGTGGAGTCTGTCTTGGAAGTGCAAAAGCAGACTATAATTACACGCTCTACTATGGAGGCTGAATTAGTTGCACTTGATTCGGCGGTAGAAAGCGAGAATGGCTTAAAGAGCTTCTTTCGACCTACGTCTTTGGAAAAGCCGATACCAAATAGCCTTAGTATCTTGTGATAACCGTTGTATTAGTCAAGGTTAAGAGTAGAAAAGACAATATGAAGTCCTCGAGGCATATAAGGAGAAGACTTAAGTCTACTCGGCATGCAAGAGAGGCGGGTGTTATTCTTGTAGAATACATCCGGGTCTAATAGTAATCTGGCGAGATCCTTTCACAAAAGGATTTGTCAAAGACAACTATCCAAGCGGTCTAAGGGAATGGGCCTCATACCTGCTAGAGGTTTCCAACGGTGGCAACCCATCCTGGTTGAGCGGCGATCCCGTGAAACAGGCTCGGGACAACTAAAGCGTGTGGAAATCGAAGCACATCTCTAAAGGGTCCCATTAGGCTGTGTGCTTTTACGTAAGGAAGGTTGAGGTACACCTCTTAATAAATTGAGCCATCGGCTAGGAAATTGTCCTCTGCAATTTCTGAAGAATTTACCTATGTGAGCCATGGGGTCGCGGTCAGGAGAGTTCGGGGGTATACTCTCTAGTGAGCTTATGAAAAGATACAAGGACATGACCGTAAAGTCCTGCCCTGGTAAAGGTGCAACTTTTCTGCCAAGTACTATGTGTTACCAGAATGAAGGCTCTCACACTAAGGCATTGGATCAAGGCGTAGTCCTCCATTGCCTCAGGCAGAGTCAGAGTTCTTTTAACTAAACTTTGGTTCAAACCATTTCGGTACCATTGTTGAACAATAGTATATTAAACAAAGTTACACAAGTTTTGATCTTGGACATATTGAGGCAAAAGGGTGGGGATTGTTGGGCTTTTGCCCATGGGGCCTTTGGCCTGTTTGGCCCATCCGGCAAGCCAACAAGTTGGCGTGAGCCAACTAATCCAGGGAGCTGCCCTAGGATTCGACGGGGAGAGAGAGAGCGAAGGGAGGAACGGCGGCTGCGGCTGCGCCTTGCGCGGGCGTGTGGGCGCGGGGATTCCGGCTCCCGGCCGGTCTTCTCGGCGGCCGTTGCTCCATCTCCTGTACGCCTCTCCCCTTCTTATACCCGGTTGGTCTCCTCTCCAAAGAGCAGAGAAAAGTCAGTAAGCTTTTCACCCGTGAACTCTTCTTCTTGAGTGATTCTCCGGCGACTTGCGTGCTGTTTTCCTTCTCTTTACTTGGCTGCGCTGGTTAATTCCGGTGGGATTGAGCCGGTGGTGCACTGGTCTTGTGCAGTCCTGTGGGTTGGCTTGCGATTGGGAGTTGGCTTGTGGTTCCTTACATTGCCGGCGGTGTCTTTGATCCCCTTTGGCGAAGAAATTTGTGCTTGTGGCTTTGTGCAGATCCGCTGGTGCATCTTGGGATTCTTGGTGACAATTTTGACTCAAGAATCAGCGGCATTGTATCTCCGAAAACTTGCCGGTGACTGCTACCTTGTGACGGCAATATTGTTTTCTGGGACAGCGTCTTCGACGTGCCTTGTCTGTTCTTCTTCGCTGGTTTGAATCCAGGTGGCTTTGTGAGTATCCTGTTGTTCTGTCTTGATCAATTTATCCTTCGCATTTGTTTACCGTATCTTTGTGGATGAATTGTCGATGCATCAGGTAATTTCTCCGTGAGGAGTCGGCTTAGTGAGACAAGGTTGTGACAAAGTATATGTAAAATCTGAAATTAGTCCTTTTGTTGTTACATGCTTGTCAATTTCCTTTACTGGCTGTTAGATTGTTATTTCTAATTCAGTCTTCAGGTTCCTTATTTAGCTTGTTATCTACTGTCAGCCTGTGTCTTGTGTTGTTCTTGTTCCTCTCCATGGCTTAAAATTGATTGTTTCGGTTCCAGAAACTTGCTAATATAAGGTAAACTGTATTGATAAGCTGAGATTTAATTTCAGATCCTTTGCTAGAAACATTGTCACAACTAGTCTATGATCTAATTGCCCTTGTGGCGAGGAAGGCTAATCTTTTGATTAAGCAACCCGACATCTGAGAGAAATATCATAACTAATCTTCTTGAGATTAAAACCAAGTTGCTTAAATATGGCCAAATGGATGATTTTACTGAGTAGTAAATATTTGTATGTTTACAGATTGCTCAATTCAATCATTACTTTGAATGTATTATGTGCCATGTCATGCTGTTTATCAAAGTTGGTAGATGATCAATCCTTTGTAGTTTTGTTCATTCTATTAAACACAACGTATGGCTTTAGCTATGCTCAGTTTATATTGGGAATTAAGTTAATGAACATTTTGCTAATATCGCATTTTATTCAACATATATGAGCCATGGGCCCAAGAGGTACCAGCGCCTGCCTGGTCAAGATGGACTACTGGTGTGAGTTGAAATAGGCTGGAAGTTATGTTCTATTCATTTTAGGACAGCCATGTTCCTTGCTATTAATGATGAAAGCGTGAGATCAAAAGCTCATTTTCACAACATTACACTAATACATTATGATGAAATGAAGTGAGAATCACACAACAAATGAATTTTCTATTCTTCTACAATGCATCATTTTCTTAATAAGCATTTCAACAAACACTCGGCATGCACATTGAAACCAAACACTCAATTTACATGGGCTTGAGTCCTCACCACAGGAAGAAGGCAAGAGGGGCGCAGGGGGTGTCACCGGTAGGGAAGGGCGCAGGGGGCGGCGGCGCCAACTAGAGGAGGCGCGGCGGCGTTGGCTCGGCTCGGGGCGGCGTCGGCTCGGCCTGGAGGAGCACGGACGCGCGCAGGGCCGGGGGAAGGCCGGCGCATGGTGGCGCACGGCCGGGGAAGGCAGCGTATGGCCGGGGCGAGGCCAGGGAGGTGTAGGGCGGTGGCTGGGAGCTAGGGGAGCTGGGGGCGGCGCGCCGGCCGGGAGGAAGCAGGGCAGCCAGGAGCAGTGTCGCCGGCTCAGGGGATGGCGATGACGCCGCGCCGGGCGAGGAGGAGGACCGGGAGCGACGTCACCGGGGGTGGAGGCGAGGGCAGAGGCGGCTCGAGTGGGGTGGGGAGAGGGCCACAGGATTGCAATTTGGGTGGAGGGGAAATGAAGAGAGATAATGTGAGGATAAGGTTAGTGGGGAGAAAAGAAAGAAAGGTACCAATTCTCTCCCACATGTAAACCTTGAATCCCACATATCACAAATAGGTCCCCAACCACCCAGACTATGAATTCCAAAACTTGGAGAAAAACCCGGGATATTACATCTATGTCGTGTGGGTAAAGTTGTACGACTTCTGCAGAGTGTAAGAATCTATTCGAATAGTTGCGTCCTCAGTATTGGACAACCTAGTGCATCTCAGCCATGTGTAGAAATTTTGTTTTGATTTGAAACTGATTTGGGAATGGATGGTTCAATCCATAATGGGTATGGATGGTGTAATCCACGGAAAAACTTTGCGGGATAATACCGTTGTTTACAGTTTTGGACAGCAAGTACCTCTTTATGATTATACTCTCATACTACTGTTTTAATTACTACACTTGCTCTTACAACTTCCGTTACAACGTACTACTTCATATTGCAAATAAATTCAGCTTTAAGCAAATGAAACTTGATAGGATTAGCAGCCTATCCCTTCACATACCCTGCATATTAGTATGTTGTTATAAAGTCTTGTGAGTACGATTATGTCGTACTCAACTGTACTTGTTGAAAATTTTGTTTAGATGATGAAGAGGAGCATGCTGCAAGATTAGAATACTTCGAAGATACTTATGTTGACGCAGGTTTTGGGAATTTCGATGATACGACTTTCTAGGGATTATACCTTGTCAGTTGCCTGAGGGATTGGATGCGCATACTACAAGATTTCTGTTTCTTCCCGCTGCAATATTACTTTAAATTGTAAGATTATCTTGTAAAATAGCTTTCGTAGTAACAATGATAATATTTCGTATGGTTGTGATCTCAATTTGTGTATATGTGTGCTAGCTACTGATCCAGGGACTAGCACGGGAAGCATATTTAGAACCTGTCTTTTATGGTACACTGTATCATAAAAGAGAGGCTCGCCATAAGAGCCATGTCATAACTAAATATTCAACATGAATGCAAGTATTAAACAATCAACTGTAGTGCATAAAAAACAAATGGAAATACATTGTTACAAGATCTGCTACAGCCTACAAAAATCATAGTTGATCAAATAAGTGCAACATTTGAATTAGAATTTTAGACTACTCATCCACAACACACTGCATGTTTTAATATTTATTCAATTATATTTATTAGCAATATTTATTGAAGTAATTCTTCAAATATTATTTTTGGCCTTTGATGGCTTTTTTCATATTTTATAACAATTTTTTTTTACAATTTTTCCTAATTTTCAACTACCATCGGTTTTTCGAGCTTTTCGAGCGGTTTTCGAACCCAGCGGTTTTTCGAGCTTTTCAAGCGAATTTCGAGCTTTTCGAACGAATTTCGAGCCTTTTCGAACGAATTTCGAGCCTTTTCAAGCGAATTTCGCTAAGAGATTTTGAGACTTTTTTATTAGATTTCAAATTCATTTGACTTTCGAACCGAGCAGTTTTGAGCGAAATTTTGCGAATTTCGATACCGCCGGGATGTCAAAATTTAAGTTCGAAACGAAAAGTAAAACCCTGAGTAGGAGCGACCACTGCCTCGCTGCTCCTCTTCAGGTCAGTGCGACAATTGCTCAAGATAAGGTGCCCCATTCCCTGCTCTGACGCCAACTATATCTGCCCTGATAGTTCCCTGCCATACCTCGCCGCCGAAGCATCCTGAGCCACCGCCTAAGTCCCTTTTCCCTCGCCTGAACTGCCTCCTGCCGCCTATAAGAATTACCAAGACACTACAAGGAAGCACAAATACCCTAGAAACACCCTACTACATCCCTTACTTCTTTGATCAGAACCTCAAATTGCCAAATCCACTCTTCAGCTGCCGACGAGGGGACTGCGCCGTGAATCATCGCTCGGTGAACTCATGTTTCCTTTCACGTGGCTATGGAGTTCCTATGTGAACTAACCCTTCCTTTCTCTTCTGGTTGTCAGCACCATTCAACCACAAGATTGCCTACTCTGATCTTCAGCTCCGGTCGGCTGCTTGTTACAATCTAAACGGAAGCTCAGAGAGAGAACCAAACAAAAGCGATTGATCTATTGCCGTTCTCCCACTCAGGCGAGCTTCTGATCAAGCTTCCTTCACCTTGTGCTATAAGTGCTTCCTCAGTCACCTGAGCTGCTCTCCCTACTCTTTGCATGTAGCTACTGCCGTTCAATATCTCCACTGCAATCGTCTTCAACCTCCAGCCAAACTGCTACACGCTGCATGCAAAAAAGGAGCAGGAAGGTGAGCTCAAATACTTGGACATGCATCCTTGTCACAATAACCACCGTGGCCTAGTAGATGGATCATGGAGCCCTTGTACTTAAGTCGCGCGGCAAGGGAACGAATCCCACTTTAGCCAAAACTGTTGCATTTTTCTCCTTTTCTCTGTAGCCGCTTGCTATGTTACCTCATATTCATTAGCATGTCACATTACCACAAGAAACAGCGTAGCTCATTGGTAGTGCACTGATGCTAGTTCAACCAGTCCTGGGATTGAATCCTAGGTCACCCAAATTTTTTTTTTCATTTTTTACTCTTTTATTTCTTATTTTATATCTTTTGCTAGGAAGCTCCAAATTCAACAAAATAAATTTCTAAATTCATATTTTGATATCTAGTTTCTGTTTATGCAAAAATATGGAATATTTGACCTCTGTTTGAATTTTGAATTTGAATTTAAAGTATAGGTCATAATAGGCTACATGCAAAATTTGAGCAAATGAATTCCAAATTTCATGAAATCAATTTTGTTAGAATCCACATGATGTAAACAACCCAAATATGTAACAATATTTAGGTTTCAACTTGTTTTGGATCATCTCGTAAAAAGAAACTTGTTTCTAGATGTTGATATTCATGTATGTATAAATTAGAAATATAAACTTTAAAATTTGATACAACCACTTTATAAATGACCTAAAAACAGTAAAGTACTAGTTAGGATGAAAATACTTAGGATATTATGACTGCTTTATATATTGTTTTATTTAATAGTTGATATCATGTTCATAGTTAATCTAGATTTCTTTAGTTTAAAATGAGACATGAAATAATAACCCTAAAAGCCATACTTGTTATATATAGAGAGAGATTTATTATTTGATGTTCTGTTTGTACTCTTTGGATCTTATTGGAGTTTTGTTATTTGCTATGTACTGCGGTATGACGAGTAGAATCCGACATAATAGACACTACATTTAACGAGTACGAGTTCATTCTCGACGACAACAATCAGCAAGGCAAGCACCTCATTGAACATATTGATCCCAGTTTTTCATAAATGTTTTCATAACTGGTTTTCATGTATGATGTATATTCTACAATTTTATTTTGTGGGATACGGTAGTTAGACCCTTCATTATGGATTTCCTTAATAAATTTTGCCATGTGAACCGTTGACACCTTAGGACATGGAAACACATGAGTAATGGGTATAATCGCTGTATAATGATACATACTTAGTGGTGCTTAGAATGGTTAATTTGAATTTTTATATGATTTAAAAAGGTTGGATATGACAGTAAAGGATATTGATATGTTGGTAAAAATAAAAATAAAACTATGATTTGAACGCAGGCGATTATTGGCAATAGCCGGATGTGCAAGGGTATACTTGCACGTAGTTAGGGTGAGATTTATCGCTCAGGTCAGATTAAGGATAGAACGTAGTGTTGTATGATCCAAGAATAACCATGCAACCACAATGCTGGTATGGGACAGCTATAACTAATTAAGCTGCTTAAAACTAATTTTGCATATTGGAAGGCCGTAGTAGCACGGGCTTCTAGATTTAAGTTGCTCGAAGGGGTGCCCTCACCGAGGTGTTGGGAATAATGCCTGCCGATGCAACAGTGTATGCTTTGCTATGGGGAGAAATGGTTTAGGCAAGGATGGACTGTCGTGTGAATAAGATGTGTGATTATGTTTTAGGTAAGTGTTTCTGCCGACATAGCAAAGGTTAACTTCACCGGGCTAGTGCAAAATTGGGATTAAGTGGTGTAAAGGTTATATATGATTATCTCCGCGGCACACCAAAGGAGGTGTGTTAAATATGCATTGCAAAAAGAGATAATCATTCTTTGTGGGTAAAGTTGTACAACTCTACACACTCAAAACTAATGGATTAGCCGCGCTCTCGGTTATGAGCACTTGGTGAACTTGCACTAGTTAGTCGTTTTTGAAATTTTCATAAACGTGAAAAGAAATAAAGAATTTGATCATAGAAGTTACCTTACAGATGACTCAATGCTTGTCATGTGTTGACAAGATTGTGTTCAGCTGTCGTGCCATGTGTTGGTAGTTAAGATAAATTTGCGCCATGTGTTGGCATTGGATATTTTGTTTCTCACATTCACGGAGGAATTGTGAAATGTTACTTGTTTATCTACTTGTTCATTATTTTACATATCTATCAAGTGATTTTATTCAATTTCGCTTTCAATCTATTATTCAGTATTTAAATTTAATTTAGCTTTATGCAAATAACCATTGAAACCTTCTTTGTATCAGCTTGCATGTATCATAGATTTTGCAAACACCTTAAGTCTTGCTGAGTACACAATATACTCAATTTTGCTATATTGTTGTCTTTAGGTGAAGGATTAGATTACGTCGAGGAAACTTACGATGATGCAGGTTACGAAGATAATGACTTTGTTTCTAACTAGAATTCTACCTTAGTTGCCTGTGGAAAATGGGTAGTTGGCATACTGCAGGATAGAGAAATATGAAATTTTGGTTTGTAATATTTGTATGTATGAATTGCTTCCGCTACAATGTAATAATAACCTATGTTGTATGGTTGTGACTTCATTTGTGTATATGCATGCTAGCAACTGATCTAGGGACTAGCACAGAAAGCATATTAAAAAACTTGTCTTTTATAGTACATAGTGTTGTAAAAGGCAGGGTCTTCACGTCTTCACAAGCTTCGCTCCATCTACGCTACGCTTATAACAATTAGTGTTAAATATTGAAGTACACTAAGTGTGCGCATGCACACATTCTTAAATTATGCACTGCTGCTACATCTTCAATATAATGCAATTACCTAACCAATTACTACCGTAGATCACAAAGAACACATGGATCCACAAGTTAGATCTAAACAATCTTCAAATTCTCCCTTTACCAAATTAGCTAAGTAGATCTTGAACATAATGCAATTAGAACTAATTACTAAGAGCATCTCCAACAGTTTTCTATAATTTGACTCCCAATAACCCTGGATTGGGAGCTTCCTAAAGTTTTTGGGCCTTAAAAAAATACCATTCTCCAACAGTTCTCACCCCCCCCCCAAAAAAAATAGTGATTGGGAAAGCACACGAGCGTCTAATATCTGGCCACTTCGGCCGGAGTTTTTGGGCGTGCAGAGAGATTGGGATTTCGATAGGGTAACTGTTGGAGCGGTAATTTTTTCATTTGTTGCTACAAAATGATTTGGGGAATAAGTTTTGGGAACTATTGAAGATGCTCTAACCTTACATCACCAAGAACATATAGATCTACAAGCTAGATCTAAATAATCTTCAAATTGATCTCTCTTTTACCAAACTAGCTAGATATTGAATATAGTTCAATTAGAAACAATTACTAACCATAGATCATAAGCTAGAATAGTTAATGATAATGTCCTTGACAGTTTCACTGTGGAACAGTCAATGATGTTCCTCATCAAAAACAGTTTTAAAAAACCGTATGCGATAAAACGTCTAATATAAGCTTTTCTATAGTAGTGAACTGTGATACAACAAAAATCTAGAGAGAACACAATATACTGACCATGAGGAACGCGATTCCTTAGTGATAAACTGGATTTTACAACATAACCCACATTTTTAACTAATGCAAATTGAATGGCAAAAATCGCATAAGCTCCTAGCTAGCTACCTAATTAACTTAGAAGTTGTCCGACTCTCCAATGGTAGTACTTTATGTACATAAATATTGTGGCTTGAACTGTGATAAGACTATTTTATATTTCCATAAGCAATTTGGAGAAATAAGGACTATACAATGTTAGAGAGTTAAAAATGCAGTGTGATGTTTGAAAGACTCTTTAGACTAGTTTAATCTTCAGTATGTTCGTCTACACAATCGAAGTTAAAGAACACTATGAAGTAAGATTTAGTGACGTCAGTTGGAGAGATTCAAATGTTGGGGAATGGGTAGACTACTCTAGTGTAAATTCAAAGTTTTCTACCGCTCGCGTAACCAATGAATCATTGCAAGTTATGCATATGTAGCGGAAGTAGAGTCGATGTACGCAGCGCGGTGATTGCCTCTAGCCTAGGGCATATCTCCAACATCAAAGGCTGTTTAGCCTGGTTTAATCTTCAGTTTATGACCGGATGGTTTCTTCTTTCTCTACGGTAGTAATTGGTTATGCAATGATAAACTACCTTTTGACCATTAAGATACAAACTATTAAGCTTTTCATTGACAAGTTACACTGACCCAGCTTAATCCATGAAGCGATCGAACAACTCGAAATGATGGACGAAAACATAGATTGCTGAAAGATTGTGACTGATCTGACCTACTTTTTCATCATCCGTTAGCGGCTTTACAAAATGATATTTTATCCGATCCAGAATTCCAAAAAATGTTCATGATTTTTGGGGCTTAATTACTCGATGAACTAAAGGCCATACAATTCCGAAACAACATTAATCGACGTTCAAAAGGAGACATCGGATCATAAGTATAATCTAGTTTATTTATTCAGTAATCATAATCATAATCCTCAAAAGAGGTCAAACATACACGGTCGATACGGATAAACAAACACCTAAAGAAACGAGATGCACAGAAATTAAGCAACAGATCTATAGCACTAGATTAACCGAAACCATTTCTGCATCATATATATATATATATATATATGGATGCGCTTGTCCCAACGATACTACTCAACGCTCGTTGCTGCTCTCCGCCGACTCGGCGTCGGCGTTGTCACGCGCCATCAACGCCGCCGCATTGATATTCCTCCTGAGATCTCCGCGAAGTCGGCGTCGACGTTTTGCACTGTTAGTGGAAGACACCACAGACGACACGGACTCCGCCGCAGGAGCGCGGAGAGGTCGGACGTCGCACTTTGCGAAGTACGTCGGCTCCCCACCGTCGATGGAGACGCGAAGGGAGGTGCCGCGGGGATAGTTGCCGTACAGGGAGACGATGGCGAGGACCCACGCGCCGTTATGCAGCACCTCAACGGTGCTGCCCGGAAGGTACGAGTACGAAAGGCCGGCACGTCTCGCCAAAGAAGAAGATGCAGGCGGCAGGCGAGCTCCAGACACCCTAACCCTAAGAGCCATATCTTGATCTTTGTTCTCTCCCTCTGCCTCTATCGCTCCCTCCTCTCTCTTCCTGTCTAGATATCTCTCGATATCGGTTGCAAGTGATCTCGCTGGGAGGCATTCATATATGGGAGGGGCATAGGTGGTGGCAATTAAAGCATACCATGTAGAGTTTGCAAAAATGGAATAAGCAGCTCATACTCGGTTGTTTTAACAGCCTCAATTTTAAAGTTACAATTAACAATATTTACTTTTCACTCATGAATTTTTGAAGCGCTTACTGCATTTTCCAGAATTTATAATTGCCTTTTCTTAATTTTCCCGAGGCTCAAAAACATTTTTCTTGAGTTAGTAAGAAGTTTATCAATATCTGAAAATATATTATTTGGGTTCAACATGCCCTGAGATACCTCTTCGAATTATTCTGGAAATATTTGGAGGTCTTTCTATTTTTCAGAGCTCAAAAACAATTTCTAGAACTTTCTAAAATTGGAAATACAATGTCAAACCCAAAAAACAATTCCGATATCCTACCTGATTACTGTGCTAGTCCAATGATCAGTAGTTAGCACACACATTTACACCGTTTCACCACATCCATACAATAGAAATTAAAATTGAATAGCACATAATATTAAGAAGCAGTACATAGGTTTATATGACCAAGTTTTACACGAATGAGCTGACCAGCCAAATAATTCACATAAAAAGTAAAAAGTACTTACAACAGAAATAAATGATAAGGAAAAGATGGCCCAAATGATATGTCTCAGCCCATAGGTAACCAACGGGTTAAAATCTCTAATAGTGTTCAACAAGCAATTATGAGTACAATACTCCTACAAAAGAGGTTATACTAGACACCTTATTACTGACTGTTTTTTTTAATAAAAACCATCAGAGATGAGTATCGGGCACATCACAGACGATTTTTGGATAAAACCGTTTGTGATGTGCCCCTCATCGCAGACGGTTTTAGCCAAAAATAGTCTTTGATGTTCCGTCTCTCATCATAGACAATTTTTTGCTAAAACTGTTTGTGATGATATTTCTAGTAAATAAGAACATAGAGCCCCGACGTCCTCTATATTTTTAGGGTTTCCCGACCTCCCCGTGCGCCTCCTATCCCCTCGGCATGCGCCTCCTTCCCGTGTGCCTCCTCTCCCCTCGGCGTGTGCCTCCTCCCCGTGCCGATCTGCTCCTACACCTCAAGCCCTCAAGGTACTAGGCTGGCTAGTTCCCTCTCCCCTCACTACTGTTGCTTGGCTACTTCCCCGCCCCCACAATTGCTGCTTGATGCTTCTAGTGCAGTTTTGCTTCCCCCTCTCCTCACGGTTGCTGTGTGGTGATTGGACCCTAGGTGGGGGTCTACCGCCTGACTACCACCTAGCATCTTGATGAACACTTGGTCATCCTTGGATGTAAATGTAGCTGCTACTGTTTACACCTGCAAGCCATCATTCATTGAGTGTTTCCTCGATTATCTTCTTTAGCTTTTGTCCAGGGATTAATTATTTTATTCTATATCAGAACTTCACTCGCCGCGTGTTTCTCTGCAAACTATTTGAATGAGGTTTGGCATATGTTGGAACATATTATCTTCCAATAGTTTGTGAGAGATGAGTACATTAAATATGAAGAATCATTGCAGGCATGAAGTCATCTAACCATGATTTATACGAGAATATTATAGTATCCTATACAATAGTTTGATCGGTACTTTAATTGGTAAGTTCATTGTTTATTTGTGTATTTTAGTATTCAAGTTAGGTATTTATTGGATTATATAACTTTTTATGTATATTATTGCTTGTCAATTGGCTAACTAATTGTTTAATGTTATTGGCTAATTAGTGGATTAAGAATATAATAAACACATGCATGAGTGTACTGTTTCCTAAAGAGATGTATAAGAAGGTTAAAGTGTACGAATATAAGATTATCGGTTTTGAGCTAGCTATTATGAGACCATATTTTCATGTCAAGCGTCTTGACAATCCGTATCTTGAAAATTGGCATAATTATCTTGACTTTAGTGAGAGGGAAGAAGACATTAATAAGGTATGGTTTTGCACTTCCAAGTTTTTTTTCTAGTCACCTTTTCGTTTAGAAGATTTCATGCAATGCCTGAAATCTTATAATTTAAATTTTAATCTTATTGGCTGCATTATATTATTTAACGGCTAGTATTTGGATGGAGCTTCCTTTATAATGGGATATTGAACTGAGGATAAAGTATGGACATAATATTTGGTTTTGATGAGGCTAAGTACTCCAAACTTTCATTTGTCAATGGCCGTTCTGGGTTAATGATATGTGGTACCAAATATCAGTTGTTTGAATTTTTAATCTCATATATATGTGGTACCAAATAGCAGGTATTTGCTTAATGCTCACCTTCTTTACCATCTATTTATCAAGCAAGGATGGTCCCTCCTTTCTTATGGAGGGCATCCCTAGTCAGCTAATGGAGTAATCTGTGAAGTTCTCTTTTTTTATTTGCTTTATATATATTTTTTCTTTTTCTCTTTATATGATGGTACACAAAACTGTTTCAGGTTATCAAACTGTAAGAAAGATGTGTTATTGCGTGTGCTAGTTTTTCATAGTTCTGGATCCGCTATGTGCAATGTATGGAGGTTAGAAGAAGCCTAGAACTAGCAAGCAATGCTCTCGCTTGTGCTACTCATGTGTTTGTCAAGGTATTATTTGATAAGATCGTATGTATAACAATTTATACTTAGTAACATTGTGTATTTTTACTTTTACCATTTTCCCCTCCTCATAGATGGTTCTAAAGAAGAACCGTCTGGGATGAGCCCACATCACATACGGTTCCAATTTAGAACCGTGTGTGATGACTTTTTTCACTGACGGTTGAAAAACGTTTGTGATAACTTCATCACTGACACTTTGATACAGATGATTCACAAAACCATCTGTGATATGGTTTGTGAACCATCTGTGATGTTTATGTGTGTGGCAGTGCAACATACTCCGCAAGACTTTAAGCAACGTACATTAAAATACATGCAAGCTAAGATAAACATAGCGGCTGTCCTAATTAGATTTTTTTTGGCATAAAGTGAATTTTTATTTGCAATATATATACATAATATTTTTTAAAGTCCGAGTTATAAGAACATTTAACATTGATAAGAAATAAAGAATAATGCATAAGTACATGAATCAAGTGACTTTCCTTTGCCAAAATAATTTCATATTGACAATAACAGCACAATATTTAAATTCTCTATTATTTATGTTTAAATTATTCATCTATGTATTTGTTTACAGTTTCTCTGTATTTTGGCTATTTACTAAAAATCTTGCTATTATGAAAACAACAATATACCCCTCTCCCTCTCTACCAGTCGATATCTCTCCCTCCTCTCTCTCTTCCTGTCTAGATCTCTCACGGTCGCCGTTGTATAGTGCTCTTGCTGGGAGGCATACGTATATCAGAGGGGCATAGCTGGTAGCAATTAAAACATACCATGCAGCGTTTGCAGGTATGGAATCTATGCGTTTTACTAGCGACAGGCAACTCATGCTGGCTGTGTACGAGGCGTCTTCCAGAAATGTTGCCGCAAATACGAAACCAAGGAGAGAACCATGACCATCCATTTGCTCCTCGAGATTCGTTCCCAAAAAGTGGCTGAATAATAGAATATTAAATACACCTTAAATTAAAGGTAAAATTAAATTAATGAAATTGCTATACAACACTGGAGTCAAATTACTTACTGTTGGATGGACTTGAAGATTCAAGCTCTGGTCGATGAGGGTTTAGGTTCATCAGGTGGTCAGGGAGGGGTGGCGGAGGCGACAATTATGTCGCCGGCCATAACTTTCCAACATGATTGAACTATTGGAGTCCGTCCAAGTAAGTCGATACCATTAAGTTTAAATTTGACAATAATATTCACTTTTCTGTCGATAAACTCCACTTCTTCTCGAACATGTCGAAACCTTCTCTTTTGATGTGAAATACTAAGAAAGTCTTATATGTATATTGTATTAATCTCATGATCAGCGACTATTACGTATATTTACAATATTGTCATCACATCCATACACAATACCACAATTATATTAACAGAAAGTAGTTTATATAATAAGGCCTTAAAAGCCAAACAAAGTACAGCGGAAGATAAAAAAACTTGGCAGTATGCTTAGGCTCATATTATTCTACAGGCAACTGACAAGGGTAAGCTCTTAGTAAAACTCGTCATTGTAATCCTCGTGACCTGTGGTGAGTAAGAATCGTTGGGGACTTCAATTTATTTGCCTTCTAAATATCAAAAAGCAAGGGTGAGTATATTCGTACTCCGTAAGACTTGTAGTGTATTATAAATATAATAAATGTTGGCTATATAAAAGATATGGCTATCATGTATATTTGCATAAAGCCAAATTTGAAACATGAATATCAAGTAGTAGATTGTAAATGGTATTTGTAAGATTAGTTTGACATATATGTAAATAACAAGTATAAATTGCATAAAATGTAATGACTCATAGTCCTTCATGATAGTAAGTATTGAACCATTTCCTACAATACCTGGCATAAAATCTGAAACAAGATTCCAATAAAATTTTCCAATTCAACACCTTTTATGAAAACACAAATTCTAACTAGTGTCAGTGCACCAAATCTCTCATGACTGCGAGTACAGCTTTTCAAAAAAAATTTACATTGCAGATCTGTACGTACACCTTTATCCACTAGACATGACTAACTCTTTTTGTCGCTATTTTCATGCTCCCTTTGGCGTGTGACCAAGAGGTTATGACATGAACTGTTATATCACCTAGACCTAATTTTGCTCTAGCCAGATGATGTTTGACCCTTACTATGGCAGTGAAAGATATTTGTACACACAGTGCCAATAACAGTTATACACCCTATCGTGACCCCACTTCCTCCCATAGCAAGGCATACATCGTAGTATTGGTATGTGTTGAACCCACATCACTGTGAGGACACCCCTACAAGGAAACCTACCCAGATTGCCCGTATTACTATGGTATTCCAATGTGCAAAGCTAGACACAAGTAACTTAATAGGTTAAGGTCACTCCATAATGGTACTTGTGGTTGCACTAAATATCTAGGATCATACAACACTATCTTCGGTCATTAATACGACTGGGTGTAAGATTGATGATGCCGGCTAAAGGGGGTGCATAGACGGTTAATAAAATTATCTTTGGCCAAAACTGAGTTTATATGCGAAAGTGTAAATTAAAACAGTTTTGTCCAATTAAGACCTAAATCAACTAGCCTCAATTATGTGCACCAACGACCTAAGTTTATATCAAGGTTTGCAATCCTAGGTTGACAAGCAAGAAATTCAATTATAGGAATGTAAATGAGCAATATGAAGCAAATCAAATATGACACGATATTTTTACCATGGTGTTCGAACACTTGCCTGTCACCACTAATTCACATTAAGGTAAGCCCAACTGAATTGGACCAGCTCCACGAATTAAGCCTAAAACCTCAAGTTCCACTAATGGTAGTTCTTGCCCCCTCTGATTAGCTCCAACTTTCACAACATGCCAAGCCTTCTCACAACCTTCTTGAGAAGATTACCATACCACAACACCTCTGCGTCGTCTAGGTGTTGACAAACACTAAGAGTAATAAATCAAGCCTCCTGCTTGATCCTCACCAAGTGCAACACATGCAGAAGGATACTCAATCCTCCTCTAGATACAAACACAAACAACTAGAGACTTTTCTCCTTGCTCACAAGGTGCACACACCCTAGAAAGGTTTTTGATGAATCAAATCAAGATGAAACTCAAAGAACAAAAATCAATCTAGAACCAGAACAAGCATGCAAATAAGAACCAAAACAGAGAACACTGTAGTAGCGTGGTTACTGTAGCACGAAAGGATCTGGAAGAATTGATCTTTATTTCTTTTTGTCTAGACTTAAAGCTTTGATTCCTGATGATGATGCTTGCAAATCATGTGACCTAATTTACAATGAGCTCACCTTACTTAGGAAAGAACATGCTTCCTTGTTACATCAAAATAAGAAAAATGAGAAATCTGTTAAACATGCTAGTTGTTCTACCATTGATTTGCATGATACAACTCCATGTTCTAAATGCTCCATACTGGAATTGAAGTTGAATGATGCAAATGCTAGGGTTTCTCAAGTAACAGATGCTTTGCTTACACATGAGGTTCTTTCATGCTCAACTTGTCGCAAGCAAAATGGAAAAGTGGATGTTTCCTACAATAATTGTTTAACTCTTGCTAAGAAGGTTGATTACTTGCAAAATTCTTTGGAACGTTTCACTAATGGCAAGAAAAACCTAAACATGATTTTGGATCAATCAAAAGTCAGTACTCAGAACAATGGTTTAGGTTTTGATTCTTATGCTCATCATAAATCACATGCTCCCACTGTTGTTAAAGCACTTGAAAGTGGAAAATTTAAAATTGTCAATGAGCCTAAGAAAATTATTTTTAAGTCTGCTGGAGTTTTGTGGGGGCTCCGGAATCAGATTAGCGATACAGGTCATTACTGTTGCATCGGTCAGAAGATTAATGCAACCCGTAACGTCTCCTGACCGCTAAACCAACTCCGTACTCGGATTGGGGCCAATTAATCGGCAAAACTCGTGAGGAGTGTTCATGCCAACTGATTGATCCCAACTCGAGCTTCCCGCAACCGCATGCATTGTACTGGTTCCCTGGATCAGTAGCCCAGCACCCACGCGTTGTCATACAAGACAGGTCTCAACTATGCAAGAGTAAATATATTACACATGAAAGGTAACGTTATTACATTAGTTTAACTTTACAAGTCTCGGCTTACAGCCGGCACAAGTTCAAAAGAAATCCTCCAACGCCAGCGGAAACTCCAAAAGAAGAACACGCAGTGTGCCTCCACCCTCAGGCAACTGACTGAAAGGAAAACCAACTAAGCCCAATGAATCGAGCGTCACCCGTGACTCGCGACTAAATGCCTGGAACATCTGCATCATTACCTGCTTCTTCTCCTTCTGACCAAAGTCCGTTAGAGCAAACGGTGAGTACACGTATGTACTCGCAAGACTTTAGTGTATGGAATGTATACATATAACATGCAGGTTTAAACAATGAATAACAGGTTACTACACTAGTCTTTTGAGCACAAAGCAGATTTTGTTTACAATATGATAATAGGTTCACATTCGCATTTTTACAAAAGAAGCTGAAGAAAACATTTCAAACAATTAATAATAGATAAACCATTAACCAAAATCAACACCCGACCATTCCTTCCACCAAACCAGCCATCCACCTGCACCTTTTTCTAACCCAAGATCCAAACAAACACCCAACCAACACGGTCCAACCATTCCTTGCATCTGCCCACCGCGGTTATGGGATTGAACCGCAGATTGAGAGGCACGAGGAACAGATCGTTGAGGTTTTGGAGGAGAAGTGATGGACTGAACACTGACAGCTTTCCCAGGGCGAGACCTTGACGGGCCCGCACCGGCTGCTTTTTGGGCCAGCCACTTCCGTTTTCGATTATCCGCAACTGCCTTTGCACTGTCTTCCACCCAAATCGCCTTATCCACTAGCTCTTGGAGATTTGGGAAATCAAGAGCTGCGAGCGAATGTTTAACTTCATCATTCAAATGCTCCCGGAACCAAGCAGTTTTCCGGGCCTCGCTCGGAATCTCATCAGCGACATAACGAGTCAGGTAATTGAACTTATGCAGATAGTCCATAACGGACATGGACCCTTGCTTCAAATTATAAAATTCCCTCTTCTTTATCTCCATCAAGCTGGAGGGAATATGGACTGCACGAAAAGCTTCTTTGAAATCTGCCCAAGTGGTAACTTGTCCAACAGGGCGAATAGTCTTAAAACTGTTCCACCATGCTGCTGCCGCTCCTTGGAGATAATGTGCAGCATACTGGACTTTCTCGTCATCCGTGCATCTAGCCAACTCAAGTTTATCTTCAATGTCGCGGAGCCAGTCGTCCGCGTCCAAAGGATCAGTGGCCGTGGAGAAATTCGGTGGGCGAGTCCGTTGGAACTCTGCCAGCCGAGTCTGGGGTTGCATCGCTGCCACACCGCCAAAAGCAACGGCACCCAGATTCTCCGAATTCTGCACCAATCTCTCGAGTAAACGAGTCTGCATCACCAGTACTTGGGCCATGGACGGAGGAGGAGGTAATTCCTCACTCTGCGCTTCCTGACGTCCATGTGCTGACGCCACTGGATCATTAGAATGCCGCGAAACATGGCTATGGGATCCCTGCTGCGGCGGATCACGAAGTGAGGGGTTCGGCTCATCTCGCGCCGTACCCTCGGCCATAATCGCACAGACTGGCCGTCTCCTCGGCATCCTGTTTAACACAAGGTTCAACAATGTGAACAACAGGTGCCATACCAGAAATGAGACGACACAACGGGATTACTGCAGGATTCATATGCATTTAATAAGATTCGCAGCAACACAAGACAATGAAGCACGCATTGCAGCGAAAGGATTGCATACATGATAGATTTAAGGATGACGACAAAGCACGTCCTTACGCGCTACAACTGATCCATATTACATCATCACTCCCACTTAACACAAGTTCCCACCTAACCTCTGTATAGCAAAAGTACATCACCAGCCAGCTCGTATCTACGACAAAAGCGAGCTTCATTACTACCTATTATACAGAGGACTTTTAGAATCTAGGTTAACGCATCCCCACCATTCTCGGCAGGAGCATCGGAAGGACCTGGAGCTGCAGAAGAAGTAGATGACTCCACCGGGTACATCAGCTCGTACTCACGACCGCCAAAGACGAGGTTACGATCCGGTGCTGCACTCGATGAGGCTCCAGGGCGCACAGCTGAGACACGACGGCGGCTGCTGCCTCGCACGGACATCCTGGCATTGCGGGAGACCCGACGGTAGGATCCGTAAGGGCGAGGAAGCTCCTCTGCCAGCTCAAGCTCATCGTGCTCCCCATAGATCATCTCGGTGGTGAAGAAGCCATGGTTGACGAACGGTGCCATATGGCTCTCTAACTCGGAAATACGACGGCGAGCGACCAGAAGCTCGTCCCGAAGGCGAAGCAGGTACCTATCAACAGCTCGCACGTACCCAACCTGCCAAGCTTCCACTAAATCCATCAGTGGATTCACCTGTGCATAGAGGTTTACCTGGCCGTCCGGCTCACGAGAGGGACAGCTCGGAAACATATGCGACAGCTCGGGAAGGTCGAAACGGAGTCGAAGGATTGTCATATACGCCCCATCTAGCAACGCTGCGAGAGGACTCGGAGCTGTGCCATAGTAGAGACGTGACTGCTCTCCTGCATGACGTCCTCGAATGGTGACCTCTGCCACAAAGAGAGAGGATGCTGGGCTAAGTCCAGCGCTTGAGATCATGAACTCTGGTGGCTAAGTGAACCCAACACGGCGCATCATCTCCCAAAGGGTGGCCTGAACAAAACCCTCTAGGATAGCACGCGTGTAGAAACGAGGTTCCCAGCGACCCGACATCTAAAAGCAAGAGAAGAACTAGTTAGCGAAACCATAACGGAGACAAACCAAAAGAGAGGAAACCAAGCAACTACCACACAAAACAACTGCAAAAGCCACAGCCCGAAGCCTTAATCCTGTCCTTATACAACGAGTAACTAACTGTTGAATAGGTAAGACTTCCCCAAACTCTATCTTTAGGTTTTGAGTGAGAAAGGGAATAGAATGAATCCCATTTTCCTACTTCACTCCTGTCCCAGAAAACAAGGTTTGAAAATCAGCTAAGATGAAATTCACTTTGAAGATTCGAAATCAGAAAAAGAAGCTATAGAGGGGAAAAGGCTAGCATTCTACCATTTCACAATTAAGAATACTAAGTTAAAATAGCTCACTAGGGGAAAACTCATTCCTAAATTCTATTATCTAGTGATCTAATTTATCCTTTCAGTTTTAGCATAGCTCTGATACCACCTCTTGTGGGGGCTCCGGAATCAGATTAGCGATACAGGTCATTACTGTTGCATCGGTCAGAAGATTAATGCAACCCATAACGTCTCCTGACCGTTAAACCAACTCTGTACTCGGATTGGGGCCAATTAATCGGCAAAACTCGTGAGGAGTGTACATGCCAACTGATTGATCCCAACTCGAGCTTCCCGCAATCGCATGCATTGTACTGGTTCCCTGGATCAGTAGCCCAGCACCCACGCGTTGTCATACAAGACAGGTCTCAACTATGCAAGAGTAAATATATTACACATGAAAGGTAACGTTATTACATTAGTTTAACTTTACAAGTCTCGACTTACAGCCGGCACAAGTTCAAAAGAAATCCTCCAACGCCAGCGGAAACTCCAAAAGAAGAACACGCAGTGTGCCTCCACCCTCAGGCAACTGACTGAAAGGAAACCCAGCTAAGCCCCAGTGGAATCGTCAGCGTCACCAGCGAACTGCGACTCGTCTGGAACATCTGCATCATTACCTGCTTCTTCTCCTTCTGACCAAAGTCCGTTAGAGCAAACGGTGAGTACACATATGTACTCGCAAGACTTTAGTGTATGGAATGTATACATATAACATGCAGGTTTAAACAATGAATAACAGGTTACTACACTAGTCTTTTGAGCACAAAGCATATTTTGTTTACAATATGATAATAGGTTCACATTCGCATTTTTACAAAAGAAGCTGAAGAAAACATTTCAAACAATTAATAATAGATAAACCATTAACCAAAATCAACACCCGACCATTCCTTCCACCAAACCAGCCATCCACCTGCACCTTTTTCGAACCCAAGATCCAAACAAACACCCAACCAACACGGTCCAACCTCGAAACCCATTTTTCAGAAATCAACCCAGACCCAAAATCTATACTTGATAATACTTTCCAAGGTGCTCATGACCGTGAGCACGGCTAATCGATTAGTTAATTTATCTCTGCAGAGATGCATTAATCGTACCCACATGACACGTTCTAGCAACCATGTCCTCCATGCCTCGCGATACCGAAGTATCCGATTTGCTAGACAGTGACGGAACCTTTCGAAAGATTGGAGTTCTAATCCTGCACCGGCCCGGTAACGTGCATTCCTAACTACAGCCACCGAGGCCGCCAGTGGTTCCCATAGGCACCCACTAGCCCACGACCTCCCTGTAGTAGGCATTACCGTTGTATTGGGTAAACTTTCTTTCGATGCCTCGACAAGAAAGTCCCTAGAATGCACCAACACCACAAGTGCATCCAATCCTCTTTGCCCTCCAATAATGCAGGGTCAGATCCCTTTTCCCCGTACTAGGCTGAGGCCATCCCATACTGGCACATGTGGTTGCACGAATTATACCCAGTAAATAGCACCAAGCTCGGTCCTTAGGGTGACTCAGGCGAGATCTTCCAAACCCGCTTGCTATGGCCACAGAGGATTGGCACTAGCGGCCCCGCCGAGCACACACTAGCCCTCAACCTCCCCATAGCAAGGGACCAACTGAGACCAATCCACTCCAAACCAGCCAACGGCCTGACAACCAATCCGAACCTGAAACTAGCCTACCAACCGGAACCACTACCCGGCCAAATACCACCAACTCCGAATCACCAAACATCTCGCCCGGTCTAAACTCTCCAAGTTTTTCCATTTTACTCACGCAACCATTCCCTTTTTCCAATAAAACACCAAAACCTCCAATTCCAACCTGACACCCTTCCCCCATCCTGTAGTTCCAGGAGTTTATGAATAAGAACATCATGATCTCCTGCAACCAATTCTACTGCTGAACTAAGCACATGCGACTATTATTCTTTAATACCCTCTGACACTTACCAACGTGTCTAAATTATTCTTAAGTCTATCAAGGATTGCATATTCAGATTAAATTGAGGTAATCCAACAATTTTCGTCTTAACTACTGCTTCCCACAAATTATCACTTTTAATAAATTTATGAGCATGCATAATAGTTTTGGCAATCAAAATAAGAATTTG
This sequence comes from Rhipidocladum racemiflorum, assembly GCA_036346355.1. Taxonomy (NCBI): domain Eukaryota; kingdom Viridiplantae; phylum Streptophyta; class Magnoliopsida; order Poales; family Poaceae; genus Rhipidocladum; species Rhipidocladum racemiflorum. The sequence continues at coordinate 64,407,835 of CM070570.1, forward strand.
CAAATATGGGATTCAAAATGGTCAAGGAGGCGCTTGCCTGTTTGCTCTTCGGTGAAATCGGTCTCCGGGACGTAGTCGGGATCGTCGGCGACGTTCGAAGCGTCTACGTCTACACGAAAAGCAACGAGACCCAAAATCATCGATCAAAATAGGCAAAGAAGCAATCAAAATCCAAAAAGAAGCGAAAACGGAAAACAAGAACCTAGACGGAAAAGGAAATTCTAAACTTTCTCCCAGAGGCCAGCGATCTGCATTGTTGATCGGCGGTAGTACCGCTCTGGCAGCGATCCAAAGCTCTTGTTGGGCGGTAGTGCCGTTTTGGCCGGGAACCGAAATGGGTCACTCTCTGGAAAATAACTACCGGCGTTTTAAACCCAGTAGTGCCGGACCCACCGGCAGTACCGCCTTCACACCAGCGGTAGTGCCGCTCTCCCCGAGTCCAAAATCCCAAAAATGAGATTTCGCGCAATAAACCCCGGAACTTCGACGTACATGTATGGATAGGTTCCTAGAGACCCATGGGACCTATTCACGCAGGTTTCGTCAAGTTTCGAGCTCGTTTGCTCAAAATCTCACTTTTCGGATCATTTCTCTCCCGATAAAGACGCGAAAATGGATTTCGACACAGAATGTGTCGAAACTCAAATTTTCTCGCGGCAACGGGTTCTCTACGGCATCAGGGACTTACGCGCGCTAACTGGTGAGCTTTGGGACTTCGGAACACGGAATCGCTCCGAATGCCCAAAGTGCAACTTCTGCAAATCCTACAGAAAACGGATTTCGCAACACGCGCACAAGGCCCAAAATGCACTAGGGTCCTACGAGATCGAAATACTAACTAGGACCTTAGAGACACACTGATCGACTTCTAAAACTCGAAAACCCGAATATACTCTCCGAATCCGATTCTCGCCCCGAATCGAGTTCAAACTCGATTCTTCCGCAGGAATCGACCTTCGAGACTCTAAGAACATATTCGTGGGTCAATTTCCCAACTTTCCGGAGCTAGGGTTTCAAAAGGAAGGGCTCCGAGAATTCGAGAAATGGCTTCTTGCAGCGAATGAGTCCAACGAAGCGTAGATCAGGGTTACAGAAACTACTCGATCACGCGGAAGGATTGTTCTACCCTTGACCTAGGTTTAACCACTCGGAAAACGACTATGCACCACTACAACTAGGGTTTCTAGAGTTTAACTAGGACGTAAAGAACGATTACAAGCCAGAGAAGAGTTAGGGTTTGCATCTGCACCTAGGGTTTAGGTTTAGCTTCAAGCCCTACCTCTTGTGAAGCTCCTTGACTGCTTGGAGACGCTTCTCCACTCTTGCTCTCGCTTCCACTCGGCCTCCTGGAGCTCCAACCAGCTGGAAATGGCGAGGAGGAGGAGAGAGCTCCAATGGAGAGAGAGGAAGGAGAAGAGAGGAAGGAGGAGGAGAGGAGGAGAAATGAGAGAGGAGAGGGAGAGGAGGTGCTCCCTGATGTCTTGAGGGAGTGGGGGGCACAAGAATCGATGCAAAAGGATAGCCACGAGCACAGGAGCAAAACAGGGCTTTGGCCCCGCTGCCCTCGCTTTGGCCGGCGATCTGCTTGGAAGCGGCAGATCTGCCGCTCGGCCGGTAGTACCGCAGCAGAAGTCTTGATCTTGCCGCCCGGCGTAAAACTTCGAGGAATTTATAGTTTTTGCGATGGTTCTCCAATCAACTAACTTGAGAACTACTGGAATAGGTTCGAGGGGTCCTAATAAAGGTTTTAAAACTTAGGTTTGGGATCTAGCTCTCACGATTTTAAATTTCACCCGATTTCGGATTCTGAGACTCCAATCGGGGAAAACGATCAACGAAACGACAAAACCGAATTCAAGGGCAATTACCTCCAAATCCAAACTGGAAACTTTACAGAACACTAATCCACACTTAGTTAGCCTAATTAAGCTTAATTACAAACACGGGCGTTACAAGTTTTATCTTCTACTATGATGAATGCAAAATGTGCTTCTACTATTAAAGCAAAACATCATGTTAAGTACACTTGCACTCATTGTGGTAGAGATGAACATATAGTAGATTTTTGCTTTAGACTAGCCAAACAACAAAAGAAAGATAGAGCTAAGGCTAAGTCTAATTTCAGACAGGCACGCTTTGTTTCTCATTATGTGCCTAGGGTGATGCAAACACCTTTTGTTGCTAAGAACATGGGAAAAGACAAATTTGTTTTTGTACATAAGAATGCTCGTGTTGTGCCTACTGTTGTGCGTCGTGTGTCTCAGTACTGGATTCCTAAACATCTTATTTCTAACCCCAGTACCGAGACCTCGACACTTTCTGCTTCTATGTAGGCTTCTCACGCGAGGAAGGAGAACATATGGTTAGTGAATTTCGGATGCTCACGTCACATGTTCGGTGATAAGATTTGGTTCTCCTTCACTGTGCATCTCGTGCTGAAAGTGTTATTTTTGAAGATGCTTCTTCCACCTCTATTTTCGCAAAAGGCACTAGTCCAAATGGTGCAGGTACAGGTGCATATGTTCAGGGGGGAGAGTATCTTTGTTCATGAAGATGATGATGATGCTGTTGAGGATGAGATAATTGGAGTTTACTGTGTGCTTGTGTGCTCATTTTCAAGCTTCCCCGCGTGCTTCACATCGACAAGCTATCAAGCAAATTTTCAGGTATCTCCATGGTACTCAAGATTTTGGCATTTGGCTTTCTGCTTCCTCATGCATTAGTTTAAGAGCTTTCTCTGATGCTGAATTTGGAGGATGTAGAATTGATAGAAAAAGTACATCTGGTTCATGCCACTTCTTGATTAATTCCTTCTTAGGCATATTGACATTAGATTTCACTTTCTTAGAGATCATGTAGAAAAAGAAAATATTGTGCTTCACCATGTGGATACTGAACATCAATTGGCAGACATTTTCACAAAACATTTGTCTTCTTGTTTTGCTTTTATTCGGGGAGAATTTGGGATTGCTCATCCAATAGGTTTATTTTGAGGGGGAGTTTCCCTGCCATGTTTTTTTACTTGATGAGCTTGATTTATCATATTTCTTTATATATTATGTAATTGAGCTAATATGTGATAATCTAAATTGTTCCACTTGAACTAAAAATGACATTGCGGAATTCCTTGGTATGACTGCCTATAGCTAAATACTCTGTGATATCTTACTCTTCTAGGCTTGATATTGAATCTTCTTGACAAATTTGGGCTATGGAGTAAGTGTGTTTTTAGCTTTACTCTTTCAAAAGGCCTTTTAATCTCTTTGCATGTTTACAATCAAAGAAAAAGGAAAAGAAAAGGGAATCAATAAAACGGGGTTGTTAAAAGCAAAGGCCTCAAGTTGTGCGCTTCAGACATGCTTTCCCCTAAAAAGATAAGATGTATGCTTCAAGCATGCCATTCCCTAAAAGACAAGATGTATGCTTCAAGCATGCCACTCCGAGAAAATAAAAGAAGTATGATTCAAGCATGCCACATCAAGTTTATCATTTTTAAAAAGATTAAATTGGCCTACTAGATTGGAGTTGAAACTACTTGCTCGCCATGAGTTCTTAGTTGCTTCAGTTTTGAGCCTTGCTTTTCTGCTAAGGTCTTGCTTAGTACTTGCCTATAGGTGACTGTACTGAGGTTGAGATGCATGTCATTCCCTAACTTGTTAAAATCACGTCAAGTTCATGTATTTTGAATATTATGTGATATATAAGGTTATATGATCGATTGAGCTTATCTTTTCCTATCTTGGCACTCCTTTGTTTCTCTTTTGTGAAATCATTGCTAAAGTGAAACATTTTGAATATGTTGTTCTCTCTTTTGTATTCTTGATGAATCCATTGTCAAAGGGGCAGAAGTTTGGGAATCTTTGAGAAGTTTGGAGAAGTTTTTGAGAAGTTTGGGGAGAAGTTTGAAGAAGCTGGGAGAATTTTGGAATTTTGGCACATTGCACATTCACACACATTTTTCTTCTTAGGGGGGATCTTTTTCTTATTTTCACCTAGGGGGAGCTTTTCACTTTGCATATTGGTCAAAGGGGGAGTTTTTGTGTTTTTCACTTTGGTCTGTTCAAAAACCTTCTTTGTGAAGTGAATGCCAATGTTCAATTCTAAGTGGTGTTGCCAATGTTTTCATCAAGGGGGATTGTGAAATCATGTGCTGAAATTGGCTTAAGAATTGAATTTGCAAAATGTGCATGTGCATGTGTTTCTCTTCTGTGCCAGACCAAATTTTCAAACCAGTAAGTTTCGCATTAGCGCCGGACATTTTTATGTTTGCGCCGGACCAAACTTTTTGGTCCGCCGTGAACATGCATTTGGGGTCATTTGCGCCGGATCAAAGTTTTCAAAAAACAGTAAGTTTGTACTTTGACGCCGGACCAAATTTCCTTCTGCGCTGGACCAAAATTTTGGTCCGTGGTGAACAAGATTTTGCGTTGTGAAATTCGCATGTACGCCGGACGGATTTCTTTGGTCCGCCGTGAATGTGGTATGAATGATTTTGTGCTGGACCAAATCTTTCAAAAACAGTAATTTTTGCATGTACGCCAGACAAACTTCTTTGGTCCGTCGTGAACGGCATTTTGAGGTTTGATTTCGCATGTACACCGGACTGATTTCCTTTAGTCTGCCGTGAACGTGTTTTTCACTGGATCAACTTCTACATTCAACCGAGCGTTTGAAGTGTACGCCGGACCGAGTTTTTGGTCCGTCATGAGTTGCTCTGGATCGGTGTTTGGTCTGGTGTAAACTGATTTTTCTAGGGTTTTGAGACATGTGTGCGCCGAACCAAATGTTTACTCCGGCGTGAATGATTTTTCTAGGGTATTTTGCTCTTTGTGCGCCGAACCAATGTTTGGTTCGTTGTGAACATGTTTTTGCATGGTTAGGGTTTTGAATTGAGAAATTGGGTTGTTTGTATGCAATGCTCGTGTGAGTATTTGCATGGACTAATGTTGAGTCAAGTCGCGGACTTGTGCTCGGAATCGTTTTGTTGTTTGTTCATGTGCAGATGTTGCTCGAGGGCGAACGTGGTCGATGATAGGACCAGAACTAGGTTCATGGAGGAACTGAGGTTTGAGACTAGATTCAGGGAGGAATTGAGGTCTTGGTGGTCAAGGATATCATGCGGGACGTTCGGGCTAGAGAACAGTGCTCATGAAGAATGGTTAGTCACGTGAGTATGGCATGGTGGCTATACGCGTGCAAGAGTTGTTAGTCACGTGAGTATGGCTGGGTTGCCATACGCGTGCAAGAGCTGTATTTGGCCAAGTTGGGCCAAGTGGAGTTGTGTTGAATACAAACTCCTTCTAGGATTAGGAGTGGGACTCCTTCTAGGATTAGGAGTAGGAATTGTATTCAGGACTCTATGTGTTTGCTCTGTATAAATTGGGGGAGGCGCCTCTTGTTTATGCATCAAGTCTTGGGTAGGTTTTAGAGTTGTACTCTTTTGTTTGGAGTACTTTAGACAAAAAAAAGAAATGAAGATCAATTCTTCCAGATCCTTGCGTGCTACAGTAACCGTGTTGCTATAGTGTTTCCTGTTGTGGTTCTTGTTTGCATGCTTGTTCTTGTTCTAGATTGGTTTTTATCCTTTGAGTTTCATCTTAATTTGATCCATCCAAAACCTCTCTAGGGTATTGATATAGAGTTTCTCAAAGTTTAGTTGATTAATCTTTTCAAGATCTTGTTTAATCTTGAAGTTTTAGTTAGATCAATTCTCATCTTCTATCACAGCAAGCTTGCGAGATTCATAACTTTTGATCTGTAAGTCCGATCGAGCTGATTCTTTTTGGGTTCGATTCATATTGGTATCAATATTCTTGTGTCCAAATTTCAGATCGATACGACGGTTGAATCTCCAGGAATTCGCGTTTTACCAAACGTTTGTCAATCTATTTTCGTCGAATACGAGGTAATTGTTTGGTTTTGGTTTAGGGTGAACTTTTATTAGATCAAAGATTTGGTTTTAACTTCCGCACAATCATTCACCCCCCTTGATTTCTATATTCGTATACATCGATCCTACAAATTCCAATAAGCATCTAGAAGTTCAATCAAAATCACATGCAGACTACACTAACCACAACCTCGAACATACTACCACGATAATAAATTACATGACAAGCGCTCGTTAAGATTTGAAGTAATGACAAAATGTGAAGCTGTGGTGATGCAAAATGTGTTCGTGCTACAACTCCCATCCATGCATGTCGTCTTCAAGGTACCTACAAACATTAAATAACAAGCGTGAGTTCAAAACTCAGCAAAGCACAAAAAATAGCAGTGTTAATATCCATTTATGCATTTAAAACAATAACATACTCATACCTCTTATATCAACTTAATAGATACATAAAACAAAGAAGTCACCGTTAACTACTTCATCAACTACCATGCTCACATGTTACACATACCTCATTAGACCATAATGGATGAGTCCACGACTCGATCCGTTCTTAGCCTATAATTTACCCTCAACTCAAGGACCATCAATTGTCATTCATCATTTGCAGTACCATGCAATGCATCAGACAAAATCATCATACACCCAATTTGTTACAAGCACACATTGACCATCCCTGCCTTGGCCATGTTATGCAATGCAATGATGCTTGAATGCTCATATGCACCTTTTAAAGCCTATACCGGTATAGCTGAGTGCACACCCGTCGGTGTGCACCCTCTCATCCCCCTCCATCCCGTGGAGGGTGCTCACTCTTACTGACTCGCTCCCACACAGCCGTGTATATGGGAATACGAGGTAGGACATTCGTGCTCACTACAGGTGAACACCGAGGCCCACATCAACATGGGACGCCTCGTCCATTATGGATGCACAATGCAAATGATACAATTAAATTTAAATTATCATCATTTCTAGTCTTCGTCATGATCATAACCACATGAATGAATAACAACCAAGCTTCTAATTCATGCACAAGCAACCACAGTTGTTTAATTACTTTCAAGGAGAGAGTTAATAGTAAGTATGTAACTTCTATCGACGAGTAAGTTATATCCCATATCCTCATTTCATTACACTTGCATCCTCATCACCACTTCATCATTTTAGATATGTTCCCAATTATGATCACATTCTTTAGCACAATCAACATATTTATAATTACATGCAGCATCAAAGTAAGGAGGTAAGTCACCTAGTTAGAACAATGAGACAAAACTCATAGAGCAAATTCCGAAGTCCATATTAGTGTAATTTTTTAATTTATGCACTTGCCTGTCAACTTCGAAAGATGGTGCATTGCGAAGATGACCCCAATCCCGAGGTGGCGGCACCACCTAAACCAAGGGTGGATTCTCAGTAATCATATCGCATAAGGTTAAGCATGCCTAGCGATACTAACCAAGCCTAGCCCCGATTACCCACTAAAGGAAATCTATACTGATATAATTTCTCAGAAATCTGTGAAATCTAGAAAGTTTGAACAGCTGCCTTCAAAGACCATATAACCTGAACCGCTTGGCTGATTCTCATGTTCTAGGACTCTACGGAAAGCTTACAACATAGTCTACAGTTTCTCTAATATGGTCCAACTCCAATTCTAAACTAAACCAAATCTGATTTAAGCTACTGCTCATGCACATTGAGCCATGTATCTTGGAATTCCACCAAATTGATTGCTAATCTTCACAATTTATCCTCTAAACTGGACAAGGAAACATTAAATTGCAGCGAAATATCATCAATTTAGTACCTCAATTCAGGGTATGAAACCCTAGTTTCCTTTCACCTCCATCATCTCTTCTTTTTCATCTCTTCTTCTTCCCTAGGCCCGGCTGCTCTCCCCTCATTCCCCTTTCCTTGGCGCCGACCCCCCCTTCCTTCTTCACCCCGGCCGGAGGAGATGCGGGTGGAGGCAACCGGCGGTGAGGGCGATGGCGGCGCTGCTACTGGAGGGAGGAGCTAGGGGCGACGGCGAGCTGGCTTGGGAGGAGCAGGTCGACGACGAGTGGAAGGGAGAATCGGGGACCGCAGCGCCGAGTGGGAGGGGAGGGCAACCAGGAGCGGCGCCAGCTCGTGGAAGGGCAGAGGAGGGGCGGTGCTAGCTCGGGATGGGGAGGAGAGGGGCGGCGCCGGCTGTAACACCCCGACATTTAATATACCCGAATGCTACCAAACATAGGCTAAACAACATCTAAATACCATAAATTAAGATAAATTATAGCAAAGGAATAAATGCTATAATCGAAAATTTCGGCAGCATCTCCTTTGTTTTTCCATTAATTGAAGCAACAACAATATGATTACAGGATATAGTATAAAAATGGCATCTAAATCATCAATAATAAATGTTCTAGCAGCAGTATAAGGCTAGAATAAAGATTCCAACCATCTCATGAGCCAAACGAAGTAAATGAGAAAACCAAGCACCCAAATTAACCATCACAATTTAAAGGAAGGAACATGTCATTGTTTATATGTGTGATGCTAAGTAATGACGTGTGACTAGCTCCCTTTCCTGCATGCCGGTTTCATGGTACCTAAGAAAAACAACATAAACACAAGCGTGAGTTCATCACTCAGCAAGTATATTGCAATGGAACAAGAAAATACATTCTAATACCTTCATCACCACTTTTCACATAGGACAACATACACATCTCATATTCATAGCGTAAGAATATCATTGACATCATCATATATAATCATCAAATAACATCCTCATATAATGCAATGCAATGCAATGCGATGCACATATCTCCTGAAAACTCATACCGGTATGGTTGAGTACACACCCGTCGGTGTGCACCCTCTCCCCCCTTCCATCCCGAAGATGGAGGGTGCCTACTCCTCGCTTCCATACACCATGGTGGATGGAATCACGATGTAGGACTTACTCATTGGCTCTCCGGAATAGTCATAACTTTCTCACCGACCTTCCCCGTACTAGTTATGACTTTTTCACCGCCCGGGCCATGTATCATGCCATGTATGCAAACATGCCAACATCATAAATAACTTGTACATTAACACACGACATCATAACATAATAAGCATATTCATCATATCAATGGAAATCATTAAAGCATGGCATGTGAACATATCATATATTCAATTTCAATCTCAACCAATCTAGCAAACCACAACCCGCTACCCATTCCAATACACTTGCCTCAACCAAGGGCGACGGATTGGCGAGAAGTAGAAGGCACTCCCGGGGTCACACCACCTGCACATAGGTACCACACACTCACAATCATGTCCGCAAAACAGTACACAAACACTCTTCTACCCCGACATCGTTATCTATTCGCAAAACCCAAAAACAGAGGTTCTGTCCCATCGGGACAGCAGCCTTCCAAAAGGCATAACTGGGGTTCTAAGACTCCGAATCAATTAAACGAGTACATCCTCGCGTAGCTTAGGAAATTTTCTAACTTTTTCTAAGTATATGGAAAGACTGATTCGGACTCTAAAGTGGTTTAATCTACAGCATACCGTGATCTGTTCCAATTATGTCACAGTTTTTAATACGCTCGGTAAAATGAGCATAACTTTCAAACGGCTGGGCAGCATTGGACGTTATTTATACCCACTAAAAGGTATTGAAATTACCTACAACTTCTTCAACATGCGGCCGACCAAATTCCGAGTCTAAATTGGCAAAAACCGAAACCCTAGGTCGACTGCTCAATCTGCCCGAAACAGAGAACGTGGCAACTCTAGTTTTCTCCCAAATCTACCCATGGACAGCACCACCACTTGATCTAAAAACATGATATTAACCCTTAGAACAGAACCTTGACCAATCCCAAGGATCCCCGTGGCCATACCTTCACCCGACGACCAAAAACCCAACGGATCTCCTCCCGGTTCGCGCGATCTCCTTCCTCGCTCGAAATCCACCGGATCTCCTCGTCTCGGAGCGCTCCAACGGACGGATCTTCGGGTTGGTGAGGTGGAGACTCCCCTAGGGGCAGAAAGGGAGGTGGAGGGGTGGTGGCGCAATGGGGAGCAAGGGGGAGCAAGGGGGCGCAAGCAAAAGGGAGAGGGGAAGATGGGGGGCGGCTAGGGCACCATGGGGGGGCGCACACAGCAGGGTGGGGCACAATAAGGGCTGGGAGAGGCCCCCAACCAGGTCTCCTACTCCTATTTGGACTCAAACTCCTTCCCACCAAAGCCCACGACCCCTTCCCTTAGGCCCAAACTCCCCCGGAAAGGCCCTAACTCCCGGAAACGGCCCGAAAACACAAATAAACCTCATACCTTATGGTTTCAACCTCCAATTCTACATTTCATAATGTTTTTGACCTCAACATTCACATTTTATAACGTCTCGGCATTCCATAGTGTCGGAACCCGCAATAGGACACGGGCCCACCTGTGTTTACCTGTACTAGTCCCTGGATCAATAGCTAGTACACACAGATCATAACAGTATAGATCATCACCATGCAATAAATAAAGTTTAATACAGAGTACTAGCCAACAAGGACCATTATTACAAAAGTTGGACCCGTAGGTCATATAGCAGCGGAAATATTAAACTGTCAAGTTAACATGATAAAATGAAGTTCAGAAACACCATAGGCAAAGACTGAAGATAACGTGATCCTAGATGTCCTGATAATCTTCCTCTTCAAAGTCTTCATTACAGATATCGAATGGTGGAACGCAGGCCCTTGGATAGCTATCTTTATCTTCCTGATCTGCTTCATGGAATAAGCAGCCCCGCAATAAAAAAGCAAGGGTGAGTATGCAACATACTCAACAAGTCCGGTATGAAATGCAGTATGCAATTTGATTCAAGGGAAGGTATTGGTTAATTTGCGAAAAGCCAACTTTGAAGATTTGGTCCTAAAATTTTTAAGAGCAGTTTTCAAAGGAATGTTCCTTTATGAAATCATAGTTTAAACTTTTTGGGACACGGCTCCAACCGTGGAAATCAAAACAATACATGGCATCGACCATGGTTTTTATTTTAAGAATACTTTGGAAGTCTTTTTCTCTTGGCTCCAACCACGGGCTTTTGTCAACTCAAAACATTCACGGCTTCAACCGTGTTTTCTTTTGTAAAATCGAGTTTGAAATCAAATAGAGAAAAACTACCTGGTGACAGCGCACTTTGTCCACCCTTGACCGTGGGTACGGCTATTCGAATAGTTTGTTTACTCTGCAGAGCTTGCACGCTTTACCCGCGAGAGGTATTTCACTCTTTTTGGTCATTTGCTTCCTTTGGCATATAACCCCAAGTGAAAATCACAAGGCCATTTCCCTAGCTACGTCTTAACTAAGTCACGCCCGCTGAGGTTTCACCGCCAAATGGCTACAACCAAGTTGGAAGCCCCCTCTTGCGCCTGTAGGACTACTGTGGCTACAACCACGCCCACTCCACCGTTTGGCATGCCTTAATTAAGTTTTCACTAGTTACTCAGCCAGGCCCGTCCCAGACCGGAACCCGCGGTCGCACTATTGTACATTGTTTGACAATCACAAGGAATCGGTCCTTAAGGTGACTAGGGTGACACATCCTCAAACCCGAGTCTCGTGCATTCTGCACCCGCCTTGCAACCTTCCACCCTATTCAAGTTTTGAAATTCCAAGTTTCTCTTTTCTTTTGTTTTACCAAGCTGGCAGCACCAACTGCCCTTTTTAAAATAACGTTTTTGCTCAATCATTTGGAACTTCAAATAACAAGCTTTCAATCAAACATACGAATAGTATTTAGCATAACTAGGCACTACTAGTAGACTAAACAAGGGTGTTAGGCCATACAATTAATCATTCTAGGGCAACCAAAGGATAGATAGATTAATATGTAGCAAACATACATATTAACAAGGTATATAACTATACTCTATCATAACATATCATTTTATATAAACAACCATAGCATGCAAGTTAGTAAATCTATAAAACGTTTCAAAACATGGATCAACATGCTTCAAGGGAACTTATCGAAAACTTGCGGGGAACTTGCGGGAACTTGCGGAAACTTGTAGAAACTTGCCTTGGTCGGTGAGGAGAGGGTTGTCTTCCTGCGGTTCTGCGACGGAGTCGACGTCTAGCGTTTCTATTAAACGAAAAACAGCGAATAAACAGACATTCGGAAAATACAAAGAAACAAATTAATTCGTAATCACATGAAAACTTTCAGATCATTAGTCGAGCATTTTCTAAGATTTATAAAATTTATTTTGGAATTTTTGAACGTATAGTCTAAGAGCTACAAAACTCACAAGTTTAGACTTTCCGCGAATAATTTAATAGTATAAATTTATTTATAAAATTTCATAAAAATTACTGTAGAAATGTATTAATTTTTACTAATTATAAAAATTTGTTGCACGTAGTTTGGACTTCAAACGAATTTGTAGTGAAAAAGACAAATATCACAAATACCGAAAATTAACACATGTAACTCACTTTTACTAGTTTGCATGGCACTGTTCGGCTTGACTTGAACTTTATGCACGCAGTGGTTCGGTGAATACACACTACTAAAAATAAATATATACGTATATATATACATATATATATATACACGTATACAAATATATGGAAAGTTATACTAGCGATTCGGTCGAACATATCTGCGTGCAGATCAACCAAAAATAACCGCATGTATACACATATGTATATATACACGGTATAACAACCGAATATAACCGCAGATACACATATATATGTACAACACAGTGTGTATATATATATGTATACATGCTACGACCAATATAGAAATATGCGTGCGCCTAGCGAGTATTTTATATACATGTATATATGCGTCTGTTCAACTATATACCTATGTATATATATACCTACGCGAATATATAAACGAGATAAAAATAGGAACAGAGCGTGCGCAAGAGAGATGAGGAACTACCGGTCGGCGGCGGCAGTAATGCAGATCGTCGGCGCGGAAGAAGACGAGGCCGGAGAGTGTGTAGACCGTCGGCGCAGGAGGCGGCGGCGAAGTACACGGCGGCGACGATGACGGCGAGCGGAGCGCGCGGCGGCAACGTAGACGGCAGCGACGACGGCGAAGGCGACTATGGCGACGACGTTGCTAGTTCCAGAACTCGCCGGAGTACCCGTCGTGGGAGACGAGGCAATAGCGAACACAAGCATTCACTGGAATGGAACTTTTTTCATCTATGTTCCTTGCTACTTAAATAACCATGGAACTAAGGACTGGCCATGCTGCACTACGTGGAAGAGAAGAATATCAACTGGGAACCACTAAAACAAAACTAGTAACGGCCAACTAAAGACTAGTAACAGCAATTAAACAAGTAGGAACCGAACTGAGAAACAGGAAACGTGTAAGATGGACATGTGGCTAGCAAAGGAAAGTTCATGAGTCTGTAGAAACGGCTAAATGGCTGGAATGAATAGTCCAGGAGAAATTCATGGCGTCAAGGATGTGTTCAGGAGATGGAAGAGCAAGCTAGGAACGGCTGGAATAGTAATGGATGGTCATGACTTGCATTGCTTAAAGGAGTAACGTGTGCATGCGATGGAAATGGCCTGGAAGCTTAAACGTTCATGCATGGAAATACAAAGGCTCAAGTATTCATGCAGGCACTAAGAAACGGCTAGCACTACTTCATGGGAGAGGAAACGGCAGACCCAAAATGGAGAAACGGATGAAAAGAAGTAATGGTAATGGAGTTGGTACTTAACAATTAGTGTGTATATAGGTATATGTCTTGCCTCATGACGTGCCTCATGGCGACAAAAAGTGGCGTATGTATATATATATACAACATGTTCTCAAAACATGTTGAGAAAAAAACAGAGAGGTTCAAAAAAAATCCAAAAAATTCCTCTAAAATACTAGGAACTATTTGGAACTTAACAAAGTTGGTTTCACGATTTTTCGACGCGTAGATTTTTCGTAAAAATTCTTTTCGTGAATCAGACACCTGTACCGATTTTTATAAAATCAATGACTCACGTTATATACCATGTTTTTCGAAAATATTTGAAGCGTACACTCTCGTCTACCAATTATCTTAATTATAAATGAATTTTTAGATTTTACGCTTATCCGAAAATGCATGATCTTTATTTAACGCGATTATTTCAATAAACTTGACCCCGAATTACTCGCGAGGCTTCCAAGTGAATTCGGAAAATACAAATAATCCCAGAAACACACTAAATATATTAAAGGCAAATTTTGGGATGTTACACATAGTGTCACACCGGCTGACCTGGAAGGGAGGGGTGAGCCCGCCGAGGGAGGGAGACAAAAGAGAGCGAGTGTGGCGCCGGTTGAGCTGAGAGGAGCCAGGAGAGGTAGTGAAGAGAGAGAGAGAGATTAGGTGGGGAAAGTTTATAAGGTAAAAGACTTCTCTCCACACCTACTCCCTGAATTCCCATGATCACCAGCGGGACCACCCAAAGTCCGGACTAGGAATTTCAGGACTTGGGGGAACAATCTACGATATTACACTCTTCCCCCTTAAAGGAATTCGACACCGAATTCCCAGGACGTCAAACACAACAACAAAGTCCACGAGGGACTTAAAACTTCTGGGAAAACTCAAAGCACCCACGAGAGGAGTCAAATAAAGCAAACGATAAACTAAATTCTCAAATCCAATGATTAACGAAAGAAGATTTGACTTACTCCAAACTACCTTCTCTTTTCATGACTCCCCATCCACTCCCATTTCTACTTAGATTCGCAAGGGACCAAAACTCTCTAGTATTCTAGATCCCAAAGAACTTCCCGAACAAGCAATGTCACAAGATTTTTTTTAACCTTCATCCTCAGTTTCACCCACTACAGGACTCGATCAAATCAATTGATATGTCAAATCCCCATATCAAATGTATCGTACCGTTATGTGAAATAATCTGATGTAGCCTAGAAAACTTCCTTATGCATTACCGGATAAAACCTCCATTTACACCGACAAGAACATGGCTCCAAATTCTCATTTCAACACTAAATCCCCTTATTCATGACAACCAAAATGACACGAGGCTCTTTATTCCAACACACCTCTAACTATATTTCAGCCAATCACTCAAACCAACTGTTTAAATGTGACACCTCGGAGTGTCGCAACCTTATACAATGTGAATGTTGAGGACAAAAAACTTTATGGAATGTGGAATTTAGGTTAAAACCTTTCGGCTTGAGTTTTACTCGCACTGTTGGGCAGTTTGAAGTGTTATGTCGCCACGGAGTGTCGTATCCTTAATTATTGAACCTGATAAGGTTAAATACAGTATGAGGGGTGGAAATAAGGTTAAAACCATAGGAATTGGAGGTTAATAGTTTTTCCGGGCCGTTTCTGGGCCGTTTTCGGGGTTTTGGGCCTTCCCGGGGGAGTTTTGGGCCTTGGTGGGCTTTGGAGGGATTGAGGAGGACTCTTTTTGGACTTGGACAGGGTGTGGGGGCTGGTAAAAGGGGCTCCCCCTGCCCCCTTGTGCCCCCACCTCAGCCCCCTTGCGCCCCCACCTCAGCCCCTTACGCCCCATCCTTCCCCCCCCCCACTAGCCCTAGCCGCCACCTCCCCCTTGTGGCCATGCGCCCCCCTAGCCTCTCCTCTCCACCTCTCCTCCATCCCCTTGCTTCCCTAGGGTGGCCTCCCCACCCCTGCACCTCGTGAAGTCATCCCGTGGAGCGAGGAGCGAGGAGCGAGGAGCGAGGAACGTGGAGCGAGGAGCGATTCGCGAGGGGATTCATTGGGGTTTTGTGCATCGGGCAAAGGTATGATCTTGGGGAAACCTTGGGGAAGGTCTAGGTGCTGTTCTTATGGTAGATTTGGAGTTTTTAGATCAAGAGGACGTGCTGCCATGGAGTAGATCTGAAAAGAACTAGAGTTCGTATTGTACTCAGTTTCGGGCAGATTTGGAGTCCGTTTTAGGGGGTGCGATTTCGCAATTTTATTTTCAGAATTTGACCGACCTCCTGTTGAAGAAGTTGTAGGTATCGTCAAGACCTATTTTTTCTATTTTTTTGAGAATTTTTGGAGTTACGGTCTGAAAGTTATGGCCGTTTTGGTGGGCGCTGTCCAATCTGTGTCGAGGTTGGGACAGTCTGTGTTCAACATTAGATTAAACTAATTTAGATTTTGAATCTGACCGTACGGACTTCTAGGAAGTTGTATATAATTTCAATATCTTTCCGTGCATATAAAGAAATTGAAATTTCGCCCAGCCGTTTGGAAGTTATGGCTGTTTTACCGAGCGCTGTCAAATCTGTGACAAGATTGAGACAGTTCGTGTTCAACGTTAGATTAAACAACATTAGAGTCCGAATCAGTCTTTCCCTATAACTAGAAAAAGTTGGGAAATTTCCTAAGCTTCACGACGGTGTACTCGTTTATTCGATTTGGAGTCCCAGAACTCAAGTTATGGCCTTTGCAAGGCTGCTGTTCCGCTGGGACAGAACCTCTGTTTTAGGTTTTGCGAGTAGTGGGCAATGACGGGTGAGATGGGGATTTGTGTACTGTTTTGTGGGCATTATTGAGAGTATGTGATGCCGTTGTGCAGGTGGTGTGACCCCGGGGGTGCCCTCTACTTCCCACAAATTCCGTCGCCCACGGTTGAGGCAAGTGTGTTGTAATGAATAGCGGAATTGTAGGTTGCTTGTGGAGATTAGATGAAAGATTGAATACTTGCTATGATCACTTGCCATGCTTGCTGTTTTCCAATGATATATTGAGTATGATTATCATGATTCGATGCCATGTGTTAATATTTGTCATGATGAGATGCCATATGTTTATGTACATGTGAAATATGATAATTGGCATAGTTGCATGCATGACATGAGATAGGGCGAGGGCGGTGAGAAAGTCATAACTAGTCCGGCAAGGTCGGTGAGAAAGTTATGACTAGTCCGGAACGCCATTGAGTAAGACCTACATCGTGATTCCATCCACGTGGTGAATGGAAGCGATGAGTAGGCACCCTCCATCTTCGGGATGGAAGGGGGGAAAAGGGTGCACACCGACGGGTGTGTACTCAACCATACCGGTATGAGTTTCCAAGGAGATATGAGCATAGCATTGCATTGCATTACAATACATATTAAATGATGAGGATGTTTTTATGTGTTCAAGTATGAGATGTTATATGTGACGTGAGGTATTATTGTCTTGTAAATGATCTTGTTGTCCATTGCAATATGCTTGCTGAGTTTTCGAACTCACGCTTGTGTTTTATGTTGTTTTTAGGTACTTGAGATCGGCATGCGGGAAAAAGGGGTTTAGCTACACTTCTACACGTAGCCCCACCATCATAATCCATAATTACACACTTGGAGATATGATATTAAGAGTTGTGCCTTAAACTTAATGTATGGTTTAATTTAGCATGCTTGTGATTCCTTATTTGCTTCGTTATAGATTATGAAGTAGTTGAGCGTGGTATTAATGGCGTAATTCGATGATATGTCCAGTTATGTTGATGTTCTAGATGTCGTGTGCTATGATATATCTTGCCATGATTTCGATATTGTGTTAATTCATGGAAAAACAAAGGAGATGCTGCCGAAATATCGGTTTTTAGCATATATCCCTTTGCTGGAATTTATGTTTAAATGTGGCATTTAGATGTTGTCTAGCTTATGTTTGGTAGCATTCGGGCATATTAAATGCCGGGGTGTTACATTAAACATCTTGGGTTCCAGACTTGAATCCCCAAAGATCCTATAACCCATCGAAGCCACCGAAGGAAATACCCACCTTAACATAATTTCCTTTCCAATTAGAAACCACAATATGAAATTTTATTCTATCCTCTTCCAGGCATATCTCACACCCAGGAACAACTAACTAAAATAATTATTCACACATGAACACTTTACATCAAAATTGCTATCACCTTCACTACAACCAAACGGTACTCCGAATAAAATTGGGATCAAGACATCGAAACCTCCATCATAAACCACCTCTTAAATCACAATAAAAGTTCTACACCTTGCCCAAGCTAGGACCGCAAATCGAACCCAACCCACACTCGGTTCCTTTCCTAAGAGGATCTCACCCTCACATCCTTTCACTCAAACAACCAAGCTCATATGCATAATTCTTTAGTATACTCAACAATATACCGTGAACATTCATATTCTTAATTCCATCTAGCATAAAAAGAAATACGATTCTCTTTAAACCAAATAAACCACATACATCATCTTGAATCCAAGGCACTAAAATTTACCTTGGGGAGGATTTTGATGGAACCCAAACATCACTCATTTTTTTGTTTTTCCAAAGCCAAATCGCAAAGGAAAACCCGATTCTCTAACATCATATGAACCACTCTTAACATTCTCAGTTCAATGCAATAAAAGTCGCATCGGGGAGAACTCCAATTAGAAAAGAAACCCCACACAAATCATTGATAGGCAGGGATGTGATCGGATCAGATACGGTCGAATATCGTCCTATTCGTATCCGTATCCGTATCCGTTTTTTTATAGAATATGAATAGTGCTGAATACAGAATCGAATACGAATTATACATGATAATGTCGGTTACGAATACAAATCAAATACGGATCGGAATCAACATGGATACGAATAATATTAGTCGGATATTTTAAAATCTAATTTCAATTTTTTTTCCAAAATCGGTCCAAATTTAAATTCAAAATAGGAATTTTAAAAAATAAGAAAATGTCAAAAAATACAAAATTTGTGCACGAATATTATTAAATTAGTACAAATTCAAAATTTCGAAATTTAAGTTGAAAATTAGGAGAAAGATCAATAAAAAATTTGAGAATTTCATTTAAATTCCAACTGTTATTTAAAAATAAATTACATTTAAATTTTGTTTTTAATGCACCATCAAATTTATTTAATCTACTATGAAAACTACTCAAATTTATAAGTAGTGGTCTCTAGAGGATAATGATAGTCTAATAGACCTTCAGTGTCAAGTTCGTCATTGATAAATGGTGAATGATGATCGTCTGAACTCAACAATTGGCAAACATCAAACATAATCATTCTTTAAAAGAAAACATAGCCAGTTAGCCACATAGACATAATTACATAGCATAAGTACATATGAGTATATGACATCCACGTTTGGTCATCCATATTCCACAAACCACAATTCCACATGTATGTAACCTTGTAGCAGTTACATGTTGTCATGGTCTCATCTCTGATCTCATGGACATGGTTCAAGTTATTCGGATAATATCTGTATGTCATATTCGGATATTATCTGGAGAAAAAAACTCGGATATTCCGTATCCATCGGATAATCAGTGTTCCATATCCGTATCTTTATCCATATCCTTATCCGAGAAATCAACTGGATATCTATGAAACTATCCAAATCATCATCCAAATCAATTCGGTCGGTCGGTCAAAAACTATTTGTACCAGTTCCATCCCTATTGACAGGAGACCTCATCAGCACCAAAAACCAAATCAGCTCGCTTTCACCAATGCAAAACTTCTCACGCTTAGCCAAAAACTAAAATTCTGAAAGAGAAAATCGATTCTCAAATCAGACATCTGCACCCAGCCATCACATTTCCTCTCGAGAGAAAAGGGAAACTTAATTTCCAACTAAAGCCGCTTTACCAACAAAAATCATTGATGAAACAATTATAAGATTCAAAAAAAAATTTACATCCACAAGTACCACACGCATTTACTTTAATTAAATCCAACTCTAGTCAAAAGAGAGTCACAAATATTTCCAAAGGTAATCCATTTATACATTAAGAAGCACGATCCAAACGTACTCTTTGGAGTATAAATGTAACACCCCGGCATTTAATATGCCCGAGTGCTACCAAACAAAGGCTAAACAACATCTAAATACCATAAATTAAGATAAATTATAGCAAGGGAGTAAATGCTATAACCGAAAATTTCGGCAGCATCTCCTTTGTTTTTCCATGAATTGAAGCAACAACAATATGATCACAGGATATAGTATAAAAAATGACATCTAAATCATCAATAATAAAGGTTCTAGCAGCAGTATAAGACTAGAATAAAGATTCCAACCATCTCATGAGCCAAACGAAGTAAATGAGGAAACCGAGCACACAAATTAACCATGACAATTTAAAGGAAGGAACATGTCATTGTTTATATGTGTGATGCTAAGTGATGACGTGTGACTAGCTCCTTTTCCCGCATGCCGGTTTCATGGTACCTAAGAAAAACAACATAAACACAAGCGTGAGTCCATCACTCATCAAGTATATTGCAATGGAACAAGAAAATACATTCTAATACCTTCATCACCACTTTTCACATACGACATCATACACATCTCATATTCATAACGTAAGCATATCATTGACATCATCATATATCATCATCATATAACATCCTCATATAATGCAATGCAATGCGATGCACATATCTCCTGGAAACTCATACCGGTATGGTTGAGTACACACCCGTCGGTGTGCACCCTCTCCCCCCTTCCATCCCGAAGATGGAGGGTGCCTACTCCTCGCTTCCATACACCTCGGTGGATGGAATCACGATGTAGGACTTACTCATTGGCTCTCCGGAATAGTCATAACTTTCTCACCGACCTTCCCCGGACTAGTTATGACTTTCTCACCGCCCGGGCCATGTATCATGCCATGTATGCAAACATGCCAACATCATAAATAACTTGTACAATAACACATGGCATCATAACATAATAAGCATATTCATCATATCAATGGCAATCGTTAAAGCATGGCATGTGAACATATCATATATTCAATTTCAATCTCAACCAATCTAGCAAACTACAACCCGCTACCCATTCCAATACACTTGCCTCAACCAAGGGCGACGGATTGGCGAGAAGTAGAAGGCACTCCCGGGGTCACACCACCTGCACATAGGTACCACACTCACAATCATGTCCACAAAACAGTACACAAACACTCTTCTACCCCGACATCGTAATCTACTCGCAAAACCCAAAAACAGAGGTTCTGTTCCGTCGGGACAGCAACCTTCCAAAAGGCATAACTCGGGTTCTAAGACTCCGAATCAATTAAACGAGTACATTCTCGCGTAGCTTAGGAAATTTTCTAACTTTTTCTAAGTATATGGAAAGACTGATTCGGACTCTAAAGTGGTTTAATCTACAGAATACCGTGATCTGTTTCAATCACATCACATATTTTAATATGTTCGGTAAAAAGAGCATAACTTTCAAACGGCTGGGCGGAATTGGACATTCTTTATATCCACTGAAAGGTATTGAAGTTACCTACAACTTCTTCAACAGGCGGACGACAAATTCCCAATCTAAATTGGCGAAAACCCAAACCCTAGGTCGGCTGCTCATGCTGCCCGAAACAGAGAACATGGCAAACTCTAGATTTCATCTAATCTACCCAATTACAGCACCACCAATTGATCTAAAAACATGATATTAACCCGTAGAACAGATCCTAGACTGACCCCCAAGGATCCCCGTGGCCATACCTTCGCCCGACGAACGAAAACCCAACGGATCTCCACCCGGTTCGCGCGATCTCCTTCCTCGCTCCAAATCCACCGGATCTCCTCGTCGCGGAGCGCTCCAATGGATGGATCTTTGGGTTGGTGAGGTGGAGAACTCCCCTAGGGGCAGCAAGGGTGGTGGAGTGGTGAGGGGAGGGGAGGTGGCGCAATGGGGAAGGTGGAGAGGAGAGGGGAGGCGCCCTAGGTGGGAGGCAAGGGCAAAAAGGCGGCTAGGGTTTTTCCCAAGTGGGAGGGGGCGCAATAAAGGGCAGGAGGGGCACCCAAGGCTGGAAAATCAGGCCTCCCACTCCCTCATGGGCCTAAACCCCGTCCCACTAAAGCCCATGACTCAACCCCCTTGGGCCCAAACTCCCCCGGAGAGGCCCAAACTCCCGAAATCGGCCCGGAAACGCGATTAAACTCCATAGCGTAAAGTCTTTAACCTCCATATTCACATCTTATAAGATCATGACACTCCGTGTTGTCACAATAAATCCCACACTCACTTAAGAGAAATAACTTAGCCAGGACACAAAATTGGCATGGTTAACTGAAATGAAACATTGCAAAAACCATCGGCAAAAATCCGCATAAATAAACATTCTTTCATCCTCCGGGTTAATCATCAAAGCTAACTTCGCAACTTGTCAAATTGCGAACCAATCTAGAGACTTTCTATTGCAAGCAAATCAGAATGCCCCAATCCAAAAGGCGAACATCCCATTAGGTTACGCAAACGGACCAATCCATCGTCAATTGAACAAAAGTTCCCCCTTTACCACCCACCACTCTTATAATCTAATGACTTTGCCATTCAAGGTGTCACTTCCACCAAAGGTATCTTGAAAAGCCTAAAAGGTTCGAACGTAAGTTATGAACCCAAACTCCCTTTAATTACCTTCTCCTATTCATATAACCACCTCTGGTCATGTTATCAACAATCCCTAACCCAAGTCTATCTCATGACCATCAACAAGGAGAGCCGCAACCTCACTTTTTCAGCACCATTAACTTAGCAGTTACTCCAACCTAAGATGCGTATCATCATTTTCTTTTGGTTTACTAACCACGTCGAACCATCATTCATACAATTGTTTATTCCAAGCTTAAAACACATCTCTCCAACATTTATTTCAACATAATCAATAGATACCCTTCGTACAAATCCCAAGTAAACTTTTTAATATCCCCGGTTCCCTTAACCAATAAATACTTTTTAACAACTCGATGTGATACCCGCCAGCCATAATCCATAAATAAACTTCCAGATAGATATTTGTCAGAGACAAAACCCCATCATTCATACAACCATTCCATATATATATATATATTCATTCTTTAATTTCACATCGATTAAATCATTTTGTTGATCCACAATTTAATTAACTCATAAGCAACATAAATCAACTACTCTCATGTCTTTACGCCAATATACTCTGGTACTTTACATCAACACTTTGCTATGATAAATTCATCCACAGAAAATTTCTAGACCCTCTCAATTATAATCAACATTAGACTTACCGAAACACAAATCTTGAACTTCCAATCAATTCAATGACTCACAACCATTTGTAATAATTCAAATAAACTTTCTCAATGATCACCTACCCTTCACTAGCAGGGTGCGACCCCAGATTTAATTACTATAGTGGACTCTTAGCAATAACTAAAACACCATTACATTCAAGCACACCCTACACCATACTTCTACTACAGCCATCTTTTCAAAGCACTTTCAAGGGAAGCTCAACCACAACTCACAAGGAAACTCGATTCTCAAATCACAAGTAAACAAGACCCAAACTCTAATATACAAAAGTTCCACAAAACAATTCAAACTTGAGAACTTCCTCGAAGGAAGGCAAAGGCAAGGAAATTTCCACAAAAAGGAAGAATCAAGCGATACACCAACCCTTTTCTAGTAAAGCTTAACACCAAAAATTCCACATGACTTAAGGTTTGCATCAGAACTTCAGTAAGCACTTTTTGAACTCAAAGAATGACAAAAAGAGAACAATATAATACTTGTCTCCGCAAGACCGCCAACCAACTAAACATCAAAATGGTAGTAATAGAAATTCAGAAGGGTTCATCACCAACCTCTAAACTCTTGGTTTTCGACCAACAAAACCCAAGAACCAACCAAACCGATTGCAAGAACGGTAAAAGAAATCCGAAAGGATTCGGATAATTCTTTCATCAACACAGCAACATACATCATTAATTGTAACATTCAACGTCAAAGCTTAAATACAGCAGTCGAGCGTAATGCAATGATACCCAATACCCTTTCCTACTGTGCAGCTGTGTGTCAAGTTTTAAGTTAATTAACCAATCTATTCCATATTTTAAAGTTATGGACCTAAGGCCAGAATTTAAAAGAGTAGAAACCTATGCCATGTTTCTAATTTCAAGCAGCAAAATTTAGTTTACTCTAGAGTAAATTACTACATTCACAAGCCATGGACCTAAAGCCCTCTCTGATACCAACTATAACACTCCAGCACCCCGAATGTTACACTCTCCAGCACCAACAATTACACAACACAAGGGTAAGTTTTAGCAAAGCAAGCGAACAACTAGGAGGCTGTCGACCTTATTAAAAATTTCGGCGACACCTCCCCTAAAACTAGGACATCCACTCAGCAGGCAAAAGATGACAATTAACAATTTAATAACAACAACAAGGAATCAACTAACCATCATGAACCGCTAAGCACATACAAAGGGTCATGGTCTTCACTAACAATTCCAATAAGCATCTAGAAGTTCAATCAAAATCACATGCAGACTACACAAACCACAACCTTTAACATACTACCACGATAATAAATTACATGACAAGCGCTCGTTAAGATTTGAAGTATTAAGGTGAAGCTGTGGTGATGCAAAATGTGTTCGTGCTACTGCTCCCATCCATGCATGCCGTCTTCAAGGTACCTACAAACATTAAATAACAAGCGTGAGTTCAAAACTCAGCAAAGCACAAACAATAGCAGTGTCAATACCCATTTATGCATTTAAAACAATAACATACTCATACATTTTATATCAACTTAATAGATACCAAAAACAAAGAAGTCACCGTTAACTACTTCATCAACTACCTTGCTCACATGTTACACATACCTCATTAGACCATAATGGATGAGTCCATCACTCGATCCGTTCTTAGCCTGTAATTTAACTTCAACTCAAGGACCATCAGTTGCCATTCATCATTTGCAGTACCATGCAATACATCAGACAAAATCATCATACACCCAATTTGTTACAAGCACACGTTGACCATCGCTCCCTTGGCCATGTTATGCAATGCAATGATGCTTGAATGCTCATATGCACCTTTTAAAGCCTATACCGGTATAGCTGAGTGCACTCCCGTCGGTGTGCACCCTCTCATCCCCCTCCATCCCGTGGAGGGCGCCCACTCTTACTGACTCGCTCCCACACACCCGTGTATATGGGACTACGAGGTAGGACTTTTGTGCTCACAACAGGTGAACACCGAGGCCCACATCAACATGGGATGCCTCGACCATTATGGATTCACAATGCAAATGATACAATTAAATTTAAATTATCATCATTTCCATCCTTCGTCATGATCATAACCACATGAATGAATAACAACCAAGCTTCTAATTCATGCATAAGCAATCATAGCTGTCTAATTACTTTCAAGGAGTTAATAGTAAGTATGTCACTTCTATCGATGAGTAAGTTATATCCCATATCCTCATTTCATTACACTTGCATCCTCGTCACCACTTCATCATTTTAGATATATTCCTAATTATGATCACATTCTTTAGCACAATCAACATATTTATAATTACATGCAGCATCAAAGTAAGGAGGTAAGTCACCTAGTTAGAACAATGAGACAAAACTCATAGAGCAAATTCCGAAGTCCATATTAGTGTAATTTCTTAATTTATGCACTTGCCTGTCAACTTCGAAAGATGGTGCATGGCGAAGATGACCCTGATCCCGAGGTGGCGGCACCACCTAAACCAAGGGTGGATTCTCAGTAATCATATCGCATAAGGCTAAGCATGCCTAACGATACTAACCAAGCCTAGCCCCGATTACCCTGTAAAGGAAATCTATACCGATATAATTTCTCAGAAATCGGTGAAATCTAGAAAGTCTGAACAGCTGCCTTCAAAGACCATATAACCTGAACCGCTTGGTTGATTCTCATGTTCTAGGACTCTACGAAAAGCTTACAGCATAGTCTACAGTTTCTCTAATATGGTCCAACTCCAATTGTAGACTAAACCAAATCTGATTTAATCGTCTAAGCTAATGCTCATGCACATTGAGCCTTGTATCTTAGAATTCCACCAAATTAATTGCTAATCTTCACAATTTATCCTCTAAACTCGATAAGGAAACATCAAATTGCAGCGAAATATCATCAATTTAGTACCTCAATTCAGGGTATGAAACCCTAGTTTCCTTTCACCTCCTTCATCTCTTCTTTTTCTTCTCTTCTTCTTCCCTAGGCCCGGCTTCTCTCCCCTCCTTCTCCTTTCCATCGCGCCGACCCCCCCTCCTTCTTCACCTCGACCGGAGGAGATGCGGGTGGAGGCGACTGGCGGTGAGGGCGATGGCAGCGCTGCTACTGGAGGGAGGAGCTAGGGGCGATGACGAGCTGGCCTTGGAGGAGTAGGGGCGACGGCAGTTGGCCTGGGAGGAGCAGGGCGACGCCGAGTGGAAGGGAGAATCGGGGACCGCAACGCCGAGTGGGAGCGAAGGGAAACCAGGAGTGGCGCCAGCTCGGGGAAAGGCAGAGGAGGGGTGGCGCTGGCTCAGGATGGGGAGGAGAGGGGCGGCACCGGCTGACCTTGGAGCGAGGGGTGAACCCGCCGAGGGAGGGAGAGAAAAAAGAGCGAGTGTGGCGCCGGTTGAGCTGAGAGGAGCCAGGAGGGAGAGAGAGAGAGAGAGAGAGAGAGAGAAAGAGAGAGAGATTAGGTGGGGAAAGTTTATAAGGTAAAAGACTTCTCTCCACACCTACTCCCTGAGTTCCCATGATCACCAGCAAGACCACCCAAAGTCCGGACTAGGAATTCCATTACTTGGGGGAATAATCCGTGATATTACACTCAACCACCTCAAGCTCTAGTCGACTACGAAATAGATCAACAACACGTTCACTAGCACTAAAAGGCGACTCTGAAGCAACAGTTGATACTTGAATAGCTAACACGTCACGAGCTAGTCGTGAGAGAATAGGATAAGTCCCTTGATGTGTGTTCCACCATAACAATATGTCAAACTTTGCATCTTTACCATTAGGATCAACCCACTGAATTGGCTTTTCACTCATGTATGCCTCCAATTCATTTATACCACTTTGTGTTGGCAAAGCTGCATCCTCATAGAAGAACTGTTCAATGTCAAAGTCGACATCACCAAGTGGCTGAGAAGGTCCTTCTTCGGGATTAGACTTTGATGCTGTAGGTGTGTTAGCTTGATAAGCTTCAAACAATTTTTTGATCAAATCAATGAATTGATTAATTTCATGGGCAGCCCTCTCATGATAAATCCTTTTCATAAAATATTCCACCAGCCTTTTCTTGTATCTAGGATCAAGAAAGCATGCGACAGCAAGGAATATGTTGGACTTATCCGAATACTTGTTATATTTGGCTTTCATGGCCTCAGCCATAGAAGATATAGTAACATCAACACTATTACACCATTCTTCAAATGCAAATTTAATCTCACACAATTTTCACCAAAATAGGTTTGATGTTGGATATTGATTTCCAGAAAATGAGAGTAACATCATAGAATTTTTGCAAACGCTTGCATAGTAATTCTGCCATATCCCATTCTTCATATGTTGGAGCACACTTTTCGTATTTACCCTTGTGCAAGTACAATAGCCTTTCAAAAGCCCTCCTATAGTAAATAGCTTGCCTTAACATTTCATATGTGGAGTTCCACCTTGTAGGCACATCCAAAGGAAGACTAGATTTATTGTCTAAGTCACATTCTGTTGCTTCTTCAGAGCAGGCTCAACGTTTGCTGTGGAAGTCTTATCATGTACACCTCCCACGGTTGCGGTTGTCGTAGACTCATATGCTACCAATGCATTATCATTTGGTGTAGGTGATGTTACAAATCGCCTACATGTTACAAATGGCAGGTGAAAGTTATAAAGCATCACACTGTAATTGTGAATAGAGCAGCAACTAACAATTCGTTCTTGTAACATCCCCATTTTCGGTCTTCTTGCCCAAAACTAATTTAAATTAATTAATTTAAAGGTTTGAATTTTTTCGGAGTTTTAATTATCCTAGAATCCCTTCTCATCCGAAAACATATTCAACTCTGTGTCCATTCGAAAAATCTCCATTCTATTCCAATTCAAATACGAAGTCATTGCCCTCAGCTGAAGTCAAATTTGGAATTTATTTTCTGGTTCAAAATCAAATTTCAGACTTCATCCGGAATTTCCTTCCAAATTCCAAAATTCTTTAAGAATCCTGAAACTAATTGTATTAGGTTCCAAATATTCCATAATATTTTTGAGGATTTTTCCAAGATTATTAAAGTCTTCTTACTATTTTACCTTTAGCGCTTTTCCTCCAAACACTATTCAAATCCAATTATTATGCCTTGGCACCATTCATACTCCAAAAAACTCAAAACCAATTTTATTGGGTTCTGAATATTCTATAGTATTTTTGAGAATTTTTCTAAGATTTTTAGATCTTATTTGCTATTTTATCTCTCACGCTTTTGCCTTAACACTATTTAAATCAAGGAAACAGTTGGTCCACTGGCCTTGATACTGTAGCATCATCTTCCCTGTTCATCTTCTACCTCCTGAGTTTTTATTTTCTCTCTCCTCCATTGTTGCCAAACCAAAAAGCTTCAAAGCTTCCTCAAATCCATACCGAAATATCCCAATAAATGTGCAATCAAATCCTCGTTGCATTTGTAACGTTCCAAAGTTAATTCCCAATTAAATCCTCCATGAATTGCAGTCAAGTCCCGCAAAAACATTTTTTCGTTTCTTCTATGAATGCACCCACTCCGATCCAATTGTAACGTTCCAAAGTTAATTCCCCATTAAATCCCGCATGAATTGCTCTTAAATCACACAATAATGTTTTTCTGTTTCTTCCATGAATGCACCCACTCCGGTCCTCCTCTTAGCCTATAAAAAGGGGGCTCGGGAGCTGTCGGGACCCGAATTTGCAAATCCGGACCCTCTGTGTATTCAGCACTAGTCCAGGATCACGCTAGTGCACACAGTCTCAACATTGGTAAATATCACAATCATACCACTCGATAATAATAAAGTACTTTAATTAGATAATCAAACTGGTTGCTTGACCTTAAGGTCAAGTTACAAATATACGCCTCGCAGGGCGAAACTTATTAAAAGAGAAATAATAGCAGCGGAAAAGTAAGATAACATCGTGGCGCCATCCAGTATACCACAGGCAACTGACTGGGCTCGCTCCCTAGTTAGACGGTTCGTCTTGGAGCTCCTCCTCCAAAGCTGGTGTAGACTCTTCCTCAACTGGTGTTGTATTGTGGCAAGGGTGAGTACTTGGTACTCAGCAAGTTATGCACAGAATGCAGCTAATATACTACATGCATGGCTTAATACAAAGGAATAGCTCAAGGTATATTTGCTGTAAACAGCATTTAACAAGTATCATAAGTAGATTCGAAAGCAGTAGAAACAAGTGTAACATCAATAACTTTTCCAAGAGTTAAATAAACATTTTCCCCATTCCTAGTCCACATTTCCATCAACATCATCTATTAACCAAACCAAAACTTCCATGTCCAAGTTGTTTTCACGAAAGTCTAACCCTTGACTGTAATCCCCGAGCAATGTCCAATACCGCGAACACGGCTATTCGAATAGATTTTACACTCTGCAGAGGTTATGCACTTTACCCACAAGATACAGCCAAACACCACAAAGGCGAGTGATCGTAACAAAGCCTTTCATAAACGGCTAACTACGCAAGTGAACCTTTTCGGTTTTTGCCCTACACCGACCCTTCCCTTAACAAAGGCGAAGTATGGGACCGACATACCGTTGGACGAGTACCATGCCATCGCATCGGTACGCTCCCCCTTCAAGCTACACAAAGGGTGTAGTTGACACCCGAGGTATCACATGCAAGTTATTAGTAACTTACTCAACTAGGACCGTCCCATTCCGGTCATGTGGTTGCACGATTAACTCAGTTCAAAGGCTTGCAAGGTTAAGTCCTTATATTGACTAGGGCAAGACTACCCGAAGAACCAAACCATCGCTCCCGATGCCACAACTGGCCCACCTGATCATTTCTTGCCACATGCCCCGGTCCAAATCTATTTATCAAACCCCCAGTTGATTACCATGCACCACGTGCCATCCACATCACAACACATGATACCTTTCCAAAACAGATTCAATATATCATTAAGTCAATATTAACATTTGATTGTCCAAAACCATGTCATGAGCACGTAGCAGGTCTAGGCAATATACTACAACGATCTAAATTCCCATGTTGGCAATTTAATAATGTCCAACTATTTAATCATCAACTAGGGTAACAAAGGGTTCATGGCATACAATTCTTTATGTCAAGGTGGCATACAGCAACTAGGCAATTACTAATCCCCCAAAACTAATTAAAGCATTTTCTAATTGAACTAGCATGCAATAATTTAAATCAAATTAATTTCAAAATAGGATCAACATGATCAAAGCATAACTTGCCTTCAAAGAATACTTGATCTTGGTCCGGAGGTGGCTCCTAGGTCAACACTTCTCCTTCGAAACCTTCGGGCACTTCAACGTCTACTCGTAACGCGTGCAAATAGCAATAAGTGAATAAAACAGTAGACAAAAAGTGTCCAAACATCCAAATAAAGTCCATAAACAGAGAGAGAAGAATTTTATGAATTTTTAGGAATTTGAATCGGCGAAATCGGAGTTAAAACGCAAAAGTTATAAGCTTTTAAAGTTTCAATAATCAATTAAATAATATTACAGAGAAAAATTTTGGTCCAAAAATTAAATAAATTTCATATTTGAGTAGATCCCAATTTTATACAAATTTAGAAATTTGAATCACTCAAATCGGAGTTAAAATGCAAAAGTTATAAGCGTTTGAAAGTTGAATCTAAATTTGAAATCAATATACTGAATTAAATAAATAATTCCTTTTCGGAAAATGATTTATTGCGTCAACATGACACGTGTCAGCATCTGATTGGTCCACTGACGTCAGCCGGTCCACGGACTCGGTCCACGCTCGGCTCGGGTTCACCGTGGACTCAGCTCACGGGGCAGGTGCCACTGACAGGCGGGCCCGCCCTGTCAGCGACTCGGGCTCACGCCGCACGGGCGCGCCTGACACGGTGGGCCCACTAAAATGCGGGCCCCACGTGTCAGAGACACACACCCACGCGGGTGGGCGCGGCTGGGGCACACGTGGCACCATCGCGACCGTTGATTTGAAAATCGATGGCGCGGATTAGATCGAGGATTTCTCGCGTTGAATTGACGCGGTGGATCTAGACCGTACGATCTAGATCGGACGGTTAAGGTCTATCCGGGTTCGGTGCGACACGGTCCTACGTGGCTCAATCTCGTGCGTTGGATCCAAATCCAACGGTCGAGATTGGATCCAATCCACCGCAATGTGGGTTTCGTTGCGATGACGTGGACGCACGTGGATCGTTGGATCTCGATCCAACGGCCGCTATCAGATCTACACAGCACTACACGATCTAATCCTATCTGTCTATTCTAGATCTAACGGGCGAAATTGCATCCGAGTTCTACCGGGCTAAGGCACACGTGGACTCACCGTGAGCGTCGGATGGCGATCGGACGGTGGAGAGCCTCGGGGACGTCGATGGCGGTGCGGCGGCACGAGCAAACCGGAGTCGGGGAAGACGACGTCCCGAACGGCGTTCCGACGCGGTCCTGGAGAGATGAAGTATGCGCCCAGGTTCGTCTCGTCGCGGGGGTTCCGGATCTGGCCACGGAAGCGGCGGAGCACGGCTGGTTTGCGGCGGAGGACGAGGAACACGCGGCGGCTGTTCTTAACTACGACGAGGAGTTGCGGCGGCGCTAGGGTTCCCCCGTAGGCGTGGACTAGGGCAACGAGCGCGGCGTCAAACGGCGATCCTCGGGAGAGGGTCCACGGCTTTTATAGCGCGGAATCTGAGTCCGACGCGGCGGCGCAGAGCAACGGCCGCGGCCAGATCTCCGGATCGGAGACGATGCCCCCGGTCTGTCCACATGGCGCGATCAGCAGCCACGATGGCTCGGTGCGCACGGATCCGGATCGGATCCGATCGAGCGGTGCGGCGCGGTTTCTGACCGTTGGATCTCGATCCGACGGTCCACGGGAGTTAGGGTTCGGCCGCGGTTCGGCCGAACCGAGCGGCGCTGATCGGTGCGAGTCGGACTCGGACTCGAGTCTGACTCGGGCTCGGTCGGAGGAATAGTACAAACCCGTTCGGTTTTCAGCGATTAAATAAATCAAACAATTCGTAGAAAATTCAATTAAATCCGGAAAAATAGCAAATAAATCAGAAAAATTCCAGAAAAATTCTAGAAAATATTTTGGATCATTTTGGACTCAATTAAAATATTTCCAACAAAATTTCATTTGCAAAATTAAATTCTTTAATTATTTCAAAAGAGAATAAATTCAAATAAATTCCAAATAAATCCAAATAAATTCCAGAAAATTCCATAAATTCACCAGAGTGTGAAATAACCTCTAATTTCATGCAAAGCAAAAATTGGGGTGTTACAAACCTCCCCCCTTAACAGAATCTCGTCCCCGAGATTCAGGGCTCACTAAAGAATAGGTTCGGAAACTCTTTCTTCAAATCCTCCTCGCGCTCCCAAGTCGCTTCACTCTCCTTATGGTTGCTCCATTGCACTCTGCAGAAACGGGTTGTCTTGTTTCTCGTCTCCCGATCCATTGTGTCCAGAATCTTGATGGGGTGTTCCTTGTAAGTCACATCCTCTTGTAGCTCGATTGGCTCTAGCGGTGTCTGCTCATTGGGTACTCGGAGACACTTCTTCAGCTGAGACACATGGAACACGTCATGTACTCCTGCCAATGATTGCGGTAACTCCAGCTGGTAAGCAACTTCGCCTCTGCGGCTCAAAATCTTAAATGGTCCGACATATCGTGGTGCGAGCTTCCCTTTGGCATGGAATCTCCTAACTCCCCTTAGGGGTGTAACCCTAAGGTACACGAAATCCTCTGGTTCAAAGCTCAAATCTCGATGACGGTTATCGGCGTAGCTCTTCTGTCTTGACTGTGCTATCTTCAGCCTTTCCCGGATCATGGCAATCTGCTCTTCGGCTTCTTGAAGAATGTCCGGCCCAAAGACACGGCGTTCACCTGTCTCATTCCAGTTCAATGGTGTTCGAACGGGTCGACCGTATAATGCCTCGAAAGGTGACATCTGTAAACTGGCCTGATAGCTATTATTGTAGCTGAACTTAGCATACGGCAGACTCTTATCCCAAGAGGTAGCATAAGCTAATGCACAAGCTCTCAACATGTCCTCTAGAATCTGGTTGACTCTTTCGGTCTGTCCATCCGTCTGAGGGTGATAAGCTGTACTGAAATTCAAATGCGTCCCCATGGCTTCATGCAGCTTATTCCAAAATCTCGAGGTAAACTGGGTACCTCTGTCCGACACAATCTTCTTCGGTACTCCATGCAAACAGACGATCCTGGTCATATACACTTCTGCTAACTTGTCTCCCGAGTAAGTGGTCTTTACGGGGATAAAGTGAGCTACCTTAGTCAAGCGGTCCACTATAACCCATATGGAGTCATATCCACCCTGAGTTTTCGGCAACCCAGTAATGAAGTCCATTCCGATTTCCTCCCACTTCCACTCAGGTATCCTTAACGGCTGCAGCAATCCTGCTGGTCTCTGATGCATTGCCTTAACTCTCTGGCATATGTCGCACAGAGCAACATGCTCGGCAACTTCACGCTTCATGCTCGGCCACCAGAATCTTTCCTTCAAATCCAGATACATCTTCGCACTTCCAGGGTGAATTGAATACTTGGAGTCATGGGCCTCCTCTAGTATCAACTGTTTCAACTCCTTCTTGTTTGGCACATAAATTCGATCCTCCATCTACAACGTGCCTTGTTCGTCCAGCTTGAAGTCTTTGGCCTTACCTTCATCCATTTTGGACTTAATCCTGCGGATCTTATCATCATCCTTCTGTCCTTCTCGGATCTGATCCTCCAGGGTAGGCTTTACTTCCAATGCAGCCAAGAATCCTTCTGGGACCACTTCAATCTGCATCTTCTGGAAATCCTTGCATAGCTCTTCCTGATTTGCGGCTATCGACTTGTTCACAGTATGGCTTTTCCGACTCAGAGCATCGGCAACTACGTTGGCCTTTCCGGGATGGTAATGGATTCCAACATCATAATCCTTGATCAACTCTAACCATCTCCTCTGCCTCATGTTCAGGTCTGATTGGGTGAAGATGTACTTAAGACTCTTATGATCCGTGTATACTTCACATCTGTTTCCAATCAAATAGTGTCGCCACAACTTCAAAGCATGCACTACGGCAGCTAGCTCTAGGTCATGCGTCGGATAATTCTCCTCATGCGGCCTCAACTGTCTTGATGCATAAGCGACGACCTTTCCGTTTTGCATCAGTACACACCCAAGTCCTTGGCGTGATGCGTCACAGTAAATATCAAAGCTTTGATTGACGTCGGGTAGAACTAACACTGGTGCTGATGTCAATCGCTTCTTCAGCTCTAGAAAACCTTTCTCGCACTCCGGCGTCCATGCAAACTTCTTCTCCTTTTTCAACAATTGCGTAAGAGGTCTCGCAATCGTCGAGAAGCTTTCAATGAAGCGGCGGTAGTAACCTGCCATCCCAAGGAAAGTCCGGATCTGGGTTACGGTCTTCGGCTGTTCCCAATGTAACACAGCTTCTACCTTGCTTGGATCTACCGCAACTCCTTCTGCGGTCATTACATGTCCAAGGAATTCTACATTGTCTTTCCAAAAATCGCACCTGCTGAACTTGGCAAAGAGTTGTTGTTCCCTCAGCTTCTCCAAAACTAGCCTCAGGTGCTCTGCATGCTCTTCCTTTGTCTTGGAGTAGATGAGAATGTCATCTATGAACACAGCGACAAACTTATCCAAGTACTCCATGAAAATCTTGTTCATCATATTCATGAAGTAAGCTGGCGCATTTGTCAGGCCGAAGGACATAACAGTAAACTCGTAATGTCCATATCTTGACGAGAATACGGTCTTCGAAATATCTTCCGATCGGATCTTTAGCTGGTGGTATCCCGATCTCAGATCAATCTTGGAGAAAACTCCGGCTCCTCTTAGCTGATCAAACAGGTCATCGATCCTGGGTAGCGGGTACTTATTCTTCACGGTGACTTCATTGAGTGCACGACAGTCAATGCACATCCTGAAACTCCCGTCCTTCTTCTTGACGAACAGAACTGGCACTCCCCATGGCGACGAACTCGGTCTGATGAATCCTTTCTCCATCAGCTCTTCAAGCTGTCTCTTCATCTCCACCAATTCTTAAGTGGACATCCTGTAAGGTCTCTTTGCTATCGGTGCTGTTCCGGGCACTAACTCGATCACAAACTCTATGTCTCTGTCTGGCGACATACCAGGTAAATCTTCAGGAAAAACATCCGGATACTCATTCACCACTGAAACATCCTCTATGCTGATTGCCTTCACACTGTTGACCATCAGCTGTCCATCATGAACGACGGTCGCCTGAAATTCCACTTTCCTTCCACATGGGCTCTCAACTGATATAATCCTTCGCCCACAATCCAACACGGCCTTGTGCTTGGATAGCCAATCCATTCCCAAGATAACATCTAGGGTCTGGGTTCCCAATATAATAAGGTTCACCAGGAACTCTACCCCATCTATTAGTATTCTCACCCCGGAACATCCTACTTGAGATCGGAGTTCTGACCCAGGGGTTTGAACTATAAGCATGCACTTAAGATCCATAATATCCAAATCATTCTTAAAAACAAAATCTCGAGAAACAAACGAATGCAAAGCTCCAGAGTCGAACAAAACTGTTGCAGGTACTGAGTTGACAAGTATCTTACCCAGTATGACGTCCGTGGCATTCTGAAGTGCATCTGCGGTCACGTGATTGACTCTGCCTCTCACCACGGTCTAGGGTGCGACTCCTGGCTGTGCTGCTCCGCGGTTTGCTCCTGGTGTAGTTGTCCTAGCTGGTGTGGATCCCAAGTTGAAGCGAACTGGGGTCACTCCTGCTATCTTCTTAGGGCAACTGTTGGAGAAATGCCCTGGCTCATTGCATGTATAGCAACGCCTCACTGTGCCCTGCTGGTTGCTTGCAGCGGCGTTCTGGTGGGCTGGGAGTGCAAATCCTGATTAACAGGCCTTGGCGCTGGCAACGGTGTCCTTGTTGCATTTTGCGGTTGGAATCTGAAGTACTAATTTGGCGCAACTCGCAGACGCTGCTGTGTCCCCTAACGTGATCCTTGCTGCTACATCCTGCGCTTCCTGTTCTCATCCAACTCCTTGCGCTTGTCCTCAAGAATAAGCGCCTTGTTCACAAGTTCCTGGAAATCTGGAAAGGTGTGGGTGATCAGTCCCACCTGCAGTCCTGAGTTGAGTCCCTTCATAAAGCGAGACTGTCTGGCCTTATCTGTCGCCACGTCTTCAGGTGCGTAGCGTGCAAGTTGTGTGAACTTGTTTAGATACTCTGACACCGGTTGATTACCTTGCTTCAAAGCCCTGAACTCTTCCTTCTTAATGTCCATGATCCCTTCTGGCACATGATACTGACGAAACGCAACCGTAAACTCCTCCCATGTGATGTCCTGTGGGTTCTCCCGCGTGGCGCAAAAGTTTTCCCACCATTCAGCGGTGGTCCCTTCCAACTGATGAGATGCGTAAAGCACTTTCTCGTTTCCCATGCATTGGGCAATGTGTAGCTTCCTTTCTTTTAACCTTAGCTAATCATCCGCCTCCAGTGGGTTGGCATTCCCAGAGAATGTAGGCGGATGAGTCCTTATGAACTCTGACAACTTTGCTCCTTGTCGTTGTCCCTGATTTGCTTGGTTAGCGGCGGCCTAAGCAGTGACCTGCTGCATCTGCTGCATCATAGCATGCATCAACTGGGTCTGGGCGGCAAGAAAAGCTCCAAAGTTCTGCATGTCGACTGGCGGTGCTGGTTGGGGTGCAGGTGCTCCATCATTAGGGTTCCCAGCTGGACGAGAACCACTCCCATTGCCTCCAAGGTTTCCGCGGGTGTTCACCATCTCTCGATTGTTCCAAGGTTTAAGGATGAGAGGGAAGCAAGCATAGACAAGTATAGAGTAACTTATGCGGGGAAAAGGTGTAACTCAAAAATCCAACTTTATTAACTAATAATAATAACTCGGTATGGTTGCTCACAATGCCTAAGGGCCTTGCAACACATACTGCACACTCAGTAAGTAATGAAAATCCAACGCCTCTATGGGTGATTCTTTATTCTATGACGCGACTCGTCGAAGGAGTCCCAACTACAAGACCTGGGCTCACTCGTCCAGAAAACCTCCTCGGCCTGGGTGTGGGTGCGGTGGCATCGGTGCGAAATGATCACCATGCCCTGCAACTGTGGTAGTCGAAGAAGCGGTGTCCTCATCGAGATCTGACTCCTCCGGGTCCGGCTCGTGTAGCTCGAGTACTGGCTCTGGTCCTTGCCCGTACAATGCCATCTCCAACTCGTCAATCCTTCGCAGAAGATGGGACACATGCTCTTGAGCCTCCCGCCATCGGTTCCTCTCTACCGTGGCCTCCTCTCAAGCCCTCTGTAGCTCCCAGTTCGTATCATCGAGCACATCCTCCTGAGCGATGACAAGTCATGCCAGCTGTGTGACCGTGGTGTTCTCGTCCTGAATCAGCTTCGGGTCAAGAAGGTTGTTGTTGTGTGGATGGTAGCGGTACTCCGCGCCCTCTAGCTCGCTGGCGTAGATGCGGGTGATGTGTCGCATCGCTCGTCGTGATACCTCCTGAATTCCCATCTGCATTGTCGACCTCCTGGCGGTGCAGTATATCGGACGGTTGCCCTTGCCCTTCTTCCTGGCATGTACCGTGATCTTCACATCACAAGCCTTAATCAGTCCCGCCTGTCTGATGATGTTCACTTGATATTGTGGCTTCTCGAAACCTTCAAGAAACTGCAGCATACGCCAAAGTTCCGCCGCGTGCCCAACCTCAAGATCGACGTAGTTGATCTCTCCCTCCATCTGTCACAAAACACTCGCGTAAGAACGCAGCATTTTAAATCAAAGTGGGAGACAAAAGTATTCAGAAAAAGGTAAGGAAAGAGAGAAGGGGTAAGTCAAGAATTCATTTATTATCTTGACTAGCTTTTAGCTTTAGAAAATAGGTTTTATCCTCACTACGACCATTCTAACTAAGGGTTGAGCCTACAGTCAATATGGCTCTGATACCACCTCTGTCGGGACCCGAATTTGCAAATCCGGACCCTCTGTGTATTCAGCACTAGTCCAGGATCACGCTAGTGCACACAGTCTCAACATTGGTAAATATCACAATCATACCACTCGATAATAATAAAGTACTTTAATTAGATAATCAAACTGGTTGCTTGACCTTAAGGTCAAGTTACAATATACGCCTCGCAGGGCGAAACTTATTAAAAGAGAAATAATAGCAGCGGAAAAATAAGATAACATCGTGGCGCCATCTAGTATACCACAGGCAACTGACTGGGCTCGCTCCCTAGTTAGACGGTTCCTCTTGGAGCTCCTCCTCTAAAGCTGGTGTAGACTCTTCCTCAACTGGTGTTGTATTGTGGCAAGGGTGAGTACTTGGTACTCAGCAAGTTATGCACAGAATGCAGCTAATATACTACATGCATGGCTTAATACAAAGGAATAGCTCAAGGTATATTTGCTGTAAACAGCATTTAACAAGTATCATAAGTAGATTCGAAAGCAGTAGAAACAAGTGTAACATCAATAACTTTTCCAGGAGTTAAATAAACATTTTCCCCATTCCTAGTCCACATTTCCATCAACATCATCTATTAACCAAACCAAACCTTCCATGTCCAAGTTGTTTTCACGAAAGTCTAACCCTTGACTGTAATCCCCGAGCAATGTCCAATACCGCGGACACGGCTATTCGAATAGATTTTACACTCTGCAGAGGTTATGCACTTTACCCACAAGATACAGCCAAACACCACAAAGGTGAGTGATCGTAACAAAGCCTTTCGGAAACGGCTAACTACGCAAGTGAACCTTTCCGGTTTTTGCCCTACACCATCCCTTCTCTTAACAAAGGCGAAGTATGGGACCGACATACCGTTGGACGGGTACCATGCCATCGCATCGGTACGCTCCCCCTTCAAGCTACACAAAGGGTGTAGTTGACACCCGAGGTATCACATGCAAGTTATTAGTAACTTACTCAACTAGGACCGTCCCATTCCGGTCATGTGGTTGCACGATTAACTCAGTTCAAAGGCTTGCAAGGTTAAGTCCTTATATTGACCAGGGCAAGACTACCCGAAGAACCAAACCATCGCTCCCGATGCCACAACTGGCCCACCTGATCATTTCTTGCCACATGCCCCGGTCCAAATCTATTTATCAAACCCCCAGTTGATTACCATGCACCACGTGCCATCCACATCACAACACATGATACCTTTCCAAAACAGGTTCAATATATCATTAAGTCAATATTAACATTTGATTGTCCAAAACCATGTCATGAGCACGTAGCAAGTATAAGCAATATACTACAACGATCTAAATTCTCATGTTGGCAATTTAATAATGTCCAACTATTTAATCCTCAACTAGGGTGACAAAGGGTTCATGGCATACAATTCTTTATGTCAAGGTGGCATACAGCAACTAGGCAATTACTAATCCCCCCAAAACTAATTAAAGCATTTTCTAATTGAACTAGCATGCAATAATTTAAATCAAATTAATTTCAAAATGGGATCAACATGATCAAAGCATAACTTGCCTTCAAAGAATACATGATCTTGGTCCGGAGGTGGCTCCTGGGTCAACACTTCTCCTTCAAAACCTTCGGGCACTTCAACGTCTACTCGTAACGCGTGCAAATCGCAATAAGTGAATAAAACAGTAGACAAAAAGTGTCCAAACATCCAAATAAAGTCCATAAACAGAGAGAGAAGAATTTTATGAATTTTTAGGAATTCGAATCGGCGAAATCGGAGTTAAAACGCAAAAGTTATAAGCGTTTAAAGTTTAAATAATCAATTAAATAATATTACAGAGAAAAACTATGGTCCAAAAATTAAATAAATTTCATATTTGAGTAGATCCCTATTTTATACAAATTTAGAAATTTGAATCACTCGAATCGGAGTTAAAATGCAAAAGTTATAAGCGTTTGAAAGTTGAATCTGAATTTGAAATCAATATACCGAATTAAATAAATAATTTCTTTTCGGAAAATGATTTATTGCGTCAGCATGACACGTGTCAGCATCTGATTGGTCCGCTGACGTCAGCCGGTCCACGGACTCGGTCCACGCTCGGCTCGGGTTCACCGTGGACTCAGCTCACGGCAAAAGCCATCGACAGCGTGCCCGCCTCGGCGACTTCGTTCACGCCAAGACGCGCGCCGACACACGGTAGGCCCACTGACACGCGGGCCCTGCGTGTCAGAGACACGCACCCACGCGCGTGGTCGCGACTGGGGCACACGTGGCACCATCGCTACCGTTGATTTGAAAATCGATGGCGCGGATTAGATCTAGGATTTCTCGCGTTGAATTAACGCGGTGGATCTAGACCGTACGATCTAGATCGGACGGTTGAGGTCTATCCGGGTTCGGTGCGACACGGTCCTACATGGCTCAATCTTGTGCGTTGGATCCAAATCCAACGGTCGAGATTGGATTCAATCCACCGCAACGTGGGTTTCGTTGCGGTGACGTGGACGCACGTGGATCGTTGGATCTCGATCCAACGGCCGCTATCAGATCTACACAGCACTACACGATCTAATCCTATCCGTCCATTCTAGATCTAACGGCCGAAATTGCATCCGAGTTCTACCGGGCTAAGGCACACGTGGACTCACCATGAGCGTCGGATGGCGATAGGACGGTGGAGAGCCTCGGGGACGTCGATGGCGGTGCGGCGGCACGAGCAAACCGGAGTCGGGGAAGACAACGTCCCGAACGGCGTTCCGACGCAGTCCTGGCGAGATGAAGTATTCGCCCAGGTTCGTCTCGTCGCGGGGGTTCCGAATCTGGCCACGGAAGCGGCGGAGCACGGCTGGTTTGCGGCGGAGGATGAGGAACACGCGGCGGCTGTTCTTAACTACGGCAAGGAATTGCGGCGGCGCTAGGGTTCCCCCGTAGGCGTGGACTAGGGCAACGGGCGCGGCGTCAAACGGCGATCCTCGGGAGAGGGTCCACGGCTTTTATAGCGCGGAATCCGAGTCCGATGCGGCGGCGGAGAGCAACGGCCGCGGCGAGATCTCCGGATCGGAGACGATGCCCCCGGTCCGTCCACGTGGCGTGATCAGCGGCCACGATGGCCCGGTGCGCACGGATCCGGATCCGATCCGATCGAGCGGTGCGGCGCGGTTTCTGACCGTTGGATCTCGATCCGACGGTCCACGGAATTAGGAGTTCGACGGTTCGGCGAACCGAAGCGGCGCTTGATCCGAAGTCGGACTCGGACTCGAGTCTGACTCGAGCTTGGTCGGAGTAACAGTACAAACCCGTTCGGTTTTCAGCGATTAAATAAATCAAACAATTCGTAGAAAATTCAATTAAACCCGGAAAAATAGCAAATAAATCAAAAAAATTCCAGAAAAATTCTAGAAAATATTTTGGATCATTTTGGACTCAATTAAAATATTTCCAACAAAATTTCATTTGCAAAATTAAATTCTTTAATTATTTCAAAAGAGAATAAATTCAAATAAATTCCAAATAAATTCTAGAAAATTCCACAAATTCACCAGAGTGTGAAATAACCTCTAATTTCATGCAAAGCAAAAATTGGGGTGTTACAGGAGCCTCTCTGCATAGCCAACCCGTCCCTCTACTCTTGAGCTCCCTCGCCTTCGTTTCATCGGATTTCGCAAAGGTTTGAAATTTCTTTTCCGGTTAGTTCTTCTTTTTCCGACCACCACCGCCACCCGGCCACCTCTTCCCTGCTGCCGCCGGCGAGCCCACTGCACCGCGTCGCCACCGACCGGCCAGCCTACCACCCCGGTCCTTTCTCCCCCACGCCATGGACTTTCTTCTAAAAGTTCATGCTCTTTGGAACTTGCAACCGAAGCACTGTAGCATCGATGCTACAGTGCAATTTTGTCTTTTTCTGATTTTTCTTTGCCATCCAACTTCGAACGCTCGTTCTCTTCCATCGTAACTACGAATCGAGTGATTCCAATTCCTAAATTCATTTAAAATCATCCTCTATCTGCCAGTACTAATTTTATAATTTTAGATTTATTTTATTTTATTTTATTTTATTTATTTGTTGCTCTGTTTTGCGTGTAGTCGAAAAAGCCGCTGTTGCCGCCGAAGAAAGTTTAGTTCAGTAGAGCGACGCGTCTCTCCTCGTCAGCGAAGGCAAGTCTCCTTGACGCATGTTTGTCCCATGATTTATAAATGTTTTACAAATTGCATTGCTATTTATATAAAAAGGATGGTGTTAACGTCAGGCGGTTAGTTATACCTATTGTTTAGACCTCCTAGATATTGTTATTCACGACCCTTTGTCGCCCTAGCACAGTAATCCACCATAATAAATACTTTTGAGTAAATATTCTTTGATTAGGAGAATAACTATTTGGATGACATTTTGGATGGAACAAATAGTATAGATTGTAAATTGGAGTTAGATGAATATTAGTGTTGATGTGGGGATAGTTATTATGAAATTGATCTATGAATGGTAATTTGGATCCAGAACCAAGTTTAAGTAGAGCTTCTTTGAATATTAGTGAATGTTAGAGAAATAGTATTGAGACGTTGATTCAGTGAAAGTGATGATTAAAGAAAGAATTTGGGGTTAC
Source organism: Rhipidocladum racemiflorum (assembly GCA_036346355.1). Lineage (NCBI taxonomy): Eukaryota > Viridiplantae > Streptophyta > Magnoliopsida > Poales > Poaceae > Rhipidocladum > Rhipidocladum racemiflorum. The sequence goes on from CM070570.1 coordinate 64,450,360, forward strand.
TTAACAAATCATAGTGTTAATTGTGGTGGGCTAGTTGATTAGTGTACAATGCATATATTTTTGTGGAAATAGCATGGGAATGGAAATTATATGGGTTGGATGCTTTGGGTTGATAAAATAGTATCAAAGAAGATTTGGAGTTAGAAAATATTAAGAGTGAAGTAAATTGGATTATTAGAGCTTGTTAGGAAAATTTATTCAGGGGTTGATTAAGAAATGGATGATTATGGAAATATGGTCTCGCGATAACCATTTATGTGGAAATCTGAATAACGCAGAATAAGTGTGATTTATTTAGTCAATTTGGTATCATTGGTTATGGAAACCACTTTTGTCGATGAATTAATGAAATCTTGGTTTTATGGAATCTTTCTTAAAAGATGCTTGAGGTTGAGAATATAAAATATTCTTTGTGAATTAAGTAGATTACAAGATTAATCGATGTATGGATGTTGGATAATCAATAGTGTGACTCATATTTTGAGGAAACTATTTCATATACAATAATGTTAGTAGCTTAGCATGATTTAGGAGTCATGATGGCGTATGATATAGACTCTACTGGTTGGAGTACTAAATTGGGCTGGATTATATAATGCCATGATAATAATGGAGGATCTTGGCGACCTCATAAATTTTGGAGGTTACAGAATTGATTATAATAATTTTTATCAATGCTGAGAATTGAATATTATAAATAAGTTGATGGTGGAATAAAATAGTTCGGTAGAAACGCTTAGACTCGTAATCGGTCAGTATGCACCTATGGGTGGGAATTTCTTTTAACTCTTGAAAACTTGTGTTGGAAATTATAGGCAAAAGGGTACTGCTGTTGGTTTTCAAAATAAAAATGATTTAGACTTGGGTGGAATGGTTTGTCTCGCGGGTGCGGATAAAGCACTGGTCTTGGTTTGTGCAAGTACCGCCCCAAGTCAATTAAGGATCGACGCTTATGATTGTACATTCTAAGCACAACAGTACAACCACATGTCAAAGTGGGCACGACATGGCTAAATAATTTGTATAGACCTAGCTTAGACTCACCAGATGGTGGAATATAGGTGCCGGATGGAGGCAAGTCGTTTTTCCCACACGGCGCAAGAGGGGGCTTCTGTACTGGGGATAGAACCCTAACAGCGGTGAAACCTCAGCGAGTGGAGTTGGGTTAGGTAGATGCATTGTAAAGGTTTTGTCATGATATCTTTGCTGACACACCAAAGGAAGTGTGTTAATAACTTGGCATAAAGAGACGATCATGTTTTGTGGGTAAAGCTGTACACCTCTACAAAGTGTAAAACTATTTGAATAGTCGTGCTTACGGTCAAGGGCAAGCAAAGAATGCTTTCATATTGGTAGACTTTGTTTTGTTTAAAAAAACTGATGTTTTGGGATTCGGGAGTGGTTAGAACTATCGGATGTGTTTCTGGCAACCAGAGCCAGATAGGAGGATTGAACCTGTTTTTATGAACCATGGCGGACAGAGTCATGTGGATGGATTGAAGCCTGATCTTTTTGAGATGTGGAGGATAGAGCCTGTATACTAGTGATTAGTGGCTAGAACCTTCACTAGAGTTATAAATAATTTCAACTGTACAAATAATTGTTAAAACGGTTTTGTGAAATATTACATGTAAAGTTTATGAAAGTGTTGCTTTGTGCAAAAGAACCATAATAGGCCATCTTTGGATAGCCCTGTATTATGCATCTTTCCCAGACTTGCGGAGTACTCTATGTACTCATATGCTACATTTTAAACATATCTCAGAAGTGAATGAAGCTATCAAAGGAGATTCCAAGGACTAAGATGCGCACCCACTCGATTGCCTATGGACATATGAATGGGTCACTACTTGGTGATATCTTCCTCCGTTGCAGTTATTCAAGTTGTTTAGCCTGTAAAGGCAGTAATGGTAAACCTCAATCATAAAGTCTTTGCTTTTATTTGGTGTTATTATTACTTGGTTATATGTAATAGTGATATGGTTATTGATTCATCACTGTTTGACTGTGTATACTAGTTACTGATCTGGGACTAGTACAGAAATACACAGGATGTTCCAGATCGTAGATCTTGGGTGCCACAATTCTGTACATAAAATTGGTCTATTTGACTATAATAATTGCTTCTTTTGAGTTGTCTGTAAGTATTATTGATGTGCTTGACTTGAATGCACAAGACGGTGTATTATTGTTCGCGGTAATAGTACTCTCACAATTTTACAACATAGTTCAGAATGGTAGAGCTCCAGACGATCAGAACGAGCAGCAACCTCTCCTGCATGGTAGAGATCCTCCAAACGGGCACCACGGGCAGCAATCTCTCCTGGACAGTAGAGATCCTCCAAACAGGCACCACGGGAGGCAATCTCTCCTAGACACCTCACCTAGTCACCTGCAAGACACCTCACCTAGTCATCTGCAACAACATCCAAAACCGTCTCATTCCTGTTTACTACTACTACTATGCATAGCTGTTGACCTGAGGGGTAACAAAATTTCACATGTCATCACGATACAAGACTAAAAAACTGCGTGCGTATTTCCGCATATGCCATGTGATAATCACGTACTACATGTATAATATTCGTCATTGACATAGATTAATTATTACTCCATAACTTTGTACCACAATCACCCCATCAACAAGAAGGCCAAAACACTGCTAGAAAAAGAGACAACAGTACCGATTGGTGAGGACCTTCAGTACCGGGTTTTTGAATCGGTATATGCCATCCGGGACTAATGCCCGATGGCATCAGTACCGGTTCACTACTACAGAATGAGCAATATAAGACACATCTTTTGAGGCGGTTTCAACCTGCATAAATAAAAGCCGTCTTCAATTGTGGCGGAAGGCCCGATGGACTATGCATAGGAGGCGGTTCATTTTTAACCGTCTTATATGACTGTTAGCTTTGATACGATTCCATAGTTAGAACCGTCGCATATAAGATTATAAACAAAAGAGACGGTTTCATACTAAGAAATGTCTTTGATGTCTAGGTATTATACGACAGTTTGTAGGTTACAACCGTCTGTTGTGATGACCGATGGTTGGTTGTTGAAACCGACTCAAATTACTATTTCATATGTGATGATTGGTTGTTGAAACCGACTCAATTTACTACTTCATATGCGGAGTTGGAGTCCGTCTCTAAAAGATGGTTCCTAAATAAACGTCGCATGTATTAAAGAAATGTCGCATATACCAGGGTTCACAAAGCCGTTTCGAACCCTAATTTCGCTAGCCCGGCGGTACCGGTTTTCGCGAAAAACCGCGCGAAAACCGCGAAAAACCGAATGGTTTGCAATTTCAAATCATTTTGAATTCGGGTCAAACTCACGCGATTTTTTGCGAGAAAACCGCGGTTTTTGACGAAAAACCGCTCGGTTTGTGCGAAAAACCGCTCGGTTTTTGAGGTAAACCGAGAAAACAGAAACCGCTCGGTTTGAGCGAAAAACCGATCGATTTAGGTAAAAACCGCGAAAAATGAGGGGAAAAACCGCTATAATTTAGACATTTAGAAATTGTAAATTAGAAATTTCAAAATAATATATCAATAAATAATCTTTCATTGCAATATTGCAATCACACAGGTGCAAAGATACATAACCACGTAGCAATTTCATTACCATTCAATTGTCAACACCATTTACGTTATAATACTTTTTAATTGAAGTTGTGAAGTAGGCATAGGCCATGTTGGACCTGTATGGATGCTATATTAGTATAATATAAAGTTACAATGAAATGAAATATGCAAATGAAATATTACCTACGGGGCTACGGATAGTATGTATACTATATATACTAGTATAATATTTTCTTTTTCTTTTTCTTTTTGATTTTTTGATTTTCATTATTTGTAATACCTCTAAAACATCTCCAAGCAGCCCACATGCCACCTTTTTCTTTTTCTTTTTGATTTTTCTATTTTCATTATTTGTAATACCTCTAAAACATCTCCAAGCAGCCCACATGCCACCTTTTTCTTTTTCTTTTTGATTTTTCTATTTTCATTATTTGTAATCTCTACTATTATAAAGCAACAGTTGGTGGTAGTGGTGAGTTCTACCCACGTCATTAATTGCCCTGCTTAATTGCCCTACTTAATTGCCCTGCTTAATTGCCCTACGCAAAAAACGAAGCGTTGCTTTAATTAGCTTGACTTTAAGAAACGAAGCGTTAAAGATAGATGTTTGATCTTGTGAAATAATTTTTTTATTTTTTAATCTTTATTTTTCGTTATCAATTTTGTTTTTCGTAGCAATGCACGGGCATGTAACTAGTACCTCTAAAACATCTCCAAACATCATTTTTTTTGAAAAGTTTTTTCACCATTGGTAATATACGAATTAATACTAATTTTAGGAATTTTTTCAACAAATTTTCTCAAATTTTTTGAAATTTTTAATTTTGGATTTGAATTTGGGCGGTAAACCGCTCGATTTCAATTACCGAGCCGGCTCGGTACGCTCGGTTTTAGCGAAAACCGAGCGGTTTACCGCGAAATTGTGAACCCTGGCATATACTACTCGTGATCTTGTTCAAGCTGGCAATCGGTCGTGATCTTGTGTTCGTGTTTGTTGTGTTCCCTTTTTTTGATCTATTCTACATAGCTAATTACTTACAAACCTTATTAATCTGATCGTTAAGTCATCTATCTAAATAATCATTGCTACTCTACTAGCTACTTACAACCTAATTCTTTCTTTCTTTCTTTCTTTTTCTTTGTTTCCTGGTTCGCTCGGTGAATGAATGGCGAGATGACGTGATCAAAGGGATAAATCTCTTGATCGTCATTTCAAATGGCAATAGAGAGATGTCCATTGCACTTCTAGCCTATGTCGCTATTTTAAATGGCGACAGCTGGCGACTGTCTGTTATTTTTAAATGATTATAGAGGGATAGTTTTGTAATTTTTTAACCAACCTATTATTTCTGTAAACTTTTATTAAAAAAATATTAATTAAAAAATTCCTAGAGGCCTAGATGGTCGGACCCTCTAGTGAACTCCCGAACCAGATCTAGCTCTCCACACGACCGGCGACCACACCTCTCGCCTCTTGTCCACCCGGCAGCAAGCGCCGGGCTCGTCCATCCTACCAGCGGCGCGCCGCCTCTCCAGTCGGCCCCCCGGCGAGGGCTCGTCCATCCTCCCCTTGCTGCACCCACAAGGATAGGAGCGACTGCTCCTCTGAAATACCCAAAAAAATATTTGCAAAACAAGTTTAAATTATACTCTATTTGCGTTTTCTAATTTTTTTTCGATTTTTTTGGATTTTATTTGAATTTATTTGATCAAATTACGAGTTCTTTCCGTTTTTGGAAAGTTTCGCCGTCTGGGCGCTTTCCTTTCTCGGCTTGTACGCCTCCTCCTCGCCCTCGCGCCCGCCCCGCTCGGTCGCCTTCCAGCGTGTGCCCGCGCCGTATGTTGCGCTTTCGCCCTCGCCCGCGCCCCAGCGAGTCTTGACCATGTACATCTCCGTGAGCTCCTCGCCATGGCAGCCGCGAGCTCGCGCCGCCGTCCCGTCGCCGCCGCCCTAAGCCCTAGCACACTCCGCCTCTCGCCGCCTAGCGCCGCACCGAGCCCCGCGCCGCGCCTGCCCCATCTCTGTCACCCCTGGGTCTCCCTCGCCATGATTGGGTCGAAGACCTCGTGCGCCTCTCGCCGGCTATAAAAGCCACCACCGGCCTCCATTTTTGGCTCCTCGAGCTCGCCGTCCCTTCCTCTCCAGTTCCACCTTTCTCTCCAGCTCTCATGTGCTCTCTCGCGCCTGCTCCGCGAGCTCCTCCCTCCACTCCGGCCGGACCCCGCCGCCAGCTCGTTCCACCACCGCTCAAGCCCTCCCGTGCCGTGCCCTAGCTCCAGGGTAAGCTTTCCTCTCTTTTCCCCAAGCCGTGTGCGCTCCCGTGCCCTATTTCGCAAAACCCCCTTCTCCTTCCCCGCCTCCGGCGACCGCTCCGCCTCACGCCGCCGGCTCCGGCCTCGTCCCCTCCCCTCACTCACTGACGACCGGGCCCACCGGTCAGCCCCGCCAGCCTCCCCGCTCCCACGGCCCCACCCGCCAGTCACCTCTCGCTCTCTCTCTCACTCCCCGCACCCCGGGCCCGCCTGCCAGTTCCCCCCCCTCAGCCGCAGTTGGGCCGGCCCAATGGCCTCCGCCCACACGCACGCATGCACAGGCCGAAATCGGTTTTTAGCGCGGCCCATTTGAGCAGTGCTCATTTCATTTTTTTTTCATTTCGGATTTTCATTTCTATAATCCATTTTAAATCATTTTAATATCCAAAAATGCCCCAAAAATATCCGAGAGCCCAAAAATGCCCCAAAAATACTTTTCCGAACCGTTTCGAGCCACTGAGGCCAAAAATGACCTCCGTTCCGCCAAACCAAGTTCCAAAAATTCCCAAAATGCCCTCCGACCCATTTCCGGCTTATTTCTCTTTCGGTTTTCTCTTTTCTTTTCTCTTCTTTCTTTTCGTATTATTTATTGTTTATCTTATGTTGTTTGTTTACGATAGAATCGACGCCTAAGCAGTACCAACTCCCGGAGCCGACACAGGAGCAGAGCGATTGGAATCGGGCCAGGACCGTGTGTGACGCCGAGTACGACTACGCCAACACTGAACTAGGGAATCCCTCCGCCTCGCAAGGCAAGCCATACTCCATTGATCATGTTGAACCTAATGTTTCCTAAGATAGTTCATAATTATTTTCTACCGCATTATTTCCGAACTATATATTGAAATATCACAAAGTGGTATGTTTGAATGACATGATAGCTAGTAAAAAGGCTCATGGAACTTCCTTGACAAATATTGAACCCGAATAATCCTTTGTAACCCTAGAACATCACTATTGTCATTATTTGGCTAGATATTCTATTATAGTTAATTAGACCATTTTAAAGGAATCATGAAATGTCGATGTACTTAGATGTGGAATGCTTATGAAATGTTGCGGTCCGGGGACGATTGGGCTAACTACCGGATGGGTGTTAGTCTGATCCCCGGCCGAGGACTGATACCAAGGTATGGATGGATGATGGTACTGCGGATACCAGGGGATGTGGAATGTAATGGTTTGGTCTATGACGAATTAAGGACATACAACCTTGGGCAAAAGTAAATAACTTAAGAAACCGTTCAACCACGAGGTTGGGCGGTCAACCGTTGGCTTGACTCAACGTAGCTCGGTATATTGTACTTTCCCCGGAATACCTATAGGAGCAGGGTTACCTTCCCGGTATGGGAGATGGTCCGCAGTTATGGGGGTGGAACGAAAGTGTGCACGAGGAAACTGTGGCATTCGGGTTCTAGCGGTAGGTGTCCACGATGCGGGATCGCGAACTTCACTCACGGCGGTGGGGACCCCGGGTTAATGTGGACTGAAACTCTACCGGATAGGGGCTAAAGGGGAAAGATCCAACGAAAAGCTATGATAACCTCGATCCGGCCGCATGCATAAAAGTTGCATGTTAATCGCGTGGCATAACGATCGTGGAATCTTGTGGGTAAAGCTGAACACCTCTGCAGAGTGTAATCAAATGGTATTCGAATACGCCGTGCTTCTGGTAAATGAAGCTGAGTTAAAATGGGGTGAATCCCGAACCTAAGCTCAAGTAGTTTTTGGATTAACAAGTATGGGAATGGATAACTTTGGAAACCCCCTTATTCATATTATTATTATGATTTGTGTTTTAAATGAAATGCCAAATATTATGAAAACTTGCATACACAAATGAGACATATGGCTATCTCTTGTTATCCCTTGCATATGATAATCAGGATTTAATGTGTGGCTTGTTGAGTACGTTGTAGTACTCACCCTTGCTTAATTAACCCATTTTAGAGTATCAAGATGTTGGTGACTTCCAAGAGATCGTAGATGGCGACACAGTGTGGTTCTAGTCTCAGTCTTCGCTCGACTCGCCTGTGGAGTTTGCTTTTGCACTGTTTATCTTTTGTGATGTAATATATACTCTGAAGCTCGCCGCTTCCTTTGAAAACTCTGGCCGATAGGCCTTATGTGATGTAAAAACAGTTGAATCATTCGTTTACGGGTAATGAACGACTTGGTTTCCGGTGACTAATCTTCCTGGGTAGTCATTTCGGAGTTTAAACGCACCCCTGAAAAGGCGGTCCGTCACAAGTGGTATCAGAGCCTAGGTTGACTGTAGATTGAGACCTAGATTGGCTTAAGGATCTTTTACAGAAAATTAATTTAACGTATAAACAAAATGAGTTATGAAAAATATAAGTATTATTGCTGTCCTCTTCTACCTCTTTCTATCTCAACCCTCTTAGTATTCTTATTTCCGGTTTTGTTTTAATATTTTCCATTTCTTAACTTACTCAAATTTCGCGTTGATCGCAGATGGTTCACCATGCTTATCCGGACCCGACTGTTTTCGGTAGTTGGGCTGGACTACTCTGGAGGATGATGCAGCAAGTCGGAGCAACAGATGAACACCGCCCTGCGTTCCACACTCAAGAAATGCTTCGAGATGACTTACGTTGCCAGTGGATGGCATGGGTCGAGCTGCCGCCCCTGCCACTCCGCCCAGGTGTCCCTCGACGATTCGAAGGAAGGCGACTCTACGAGTCCGCGGCGATCCAGGATGCCGCTCGCCAAGCTGTCCACTACCTCCGGAACCACTACGAGAGAGAACTTGATGACACCCAGTTCCAGCTGGTTCCCCAGCTTTGTGATGAAAGCATTGGCATCTCCTTCCCTCTGGATGAAGCGGACCCAAGGATCGAAGAAACCTCCGACTATATATTGCTGATGGAACGCGAATACAACCGCGCCCTCCGGGAGAACAGAGTACAACATGATCACCTCCATCAAATGTGGGACCTGGTCGATCAACAGCACAATGATGTGGTTCAACTCCAGGGCCAAGTACAGCAGCTGATGAACCAGATAATGGAAATCGAACTTGTGCAGCAACCGGTGGCGCCCCCAGAAGAAGAGCCTTCGGTGGACGGGCCGTCAATGATAATCGACGAACCGCCGCCCCCAGATGTCGATATGGAGGAAGACCCCGAGGAACGCATCTTCTACGGCCCCAACGAAGGATGGACCCCCTAGACGCCAAGATCGTTAGGAGTTGATGCCACCCCCCCCCCATTTATGTAATAGAACTAAGTGTTTTTGGTATTGTATTATTGGTGGTACCCTACCTTGAATGGTATGGTGTACGACCTATGGCTTGTAACAAACTATGATCCCCCTTTGTACTTTAATTTTAGTAATATATCGGGATTAGCCCTATCTCGTTCAAAATATTCTCCCGCCCTTTTCATCTAAGCCCTCATCTATTCATTCTAGCCTTATCTAGAAATCTTAACTCCCACTTACCTTTCACTTTTGTTAAAACCCTGCTGCAGATCGAAAGGAAGTTGAATACAACCGAGTCAACCATGGTGAGACCCAATTTGAGAGGAAACAACAGCGAGGAGGGTAACTCCAACGCTGAACAGATCAGCTTGGCCCAAATAATGGCGATGATGGAACGGAACCGATATGAAGCTGAAAGGCATCAAACACAGCTCATGGAAAGAGTCCTAGAGCAGCTAACCGCAAGACCACAAGGACCCCCTCAAGGAAACCACAACATGCAAGAAGGCCACATTGGAGGGACGAAATGGTCGGATTTCCAGAAGGCCTGACCTCCTATCTTCGCGACACCAACCGAACCGTTAGCGGCTGATGGTAGCTCGGGATATAAAAGGAAACTGGATACCATCCAATGCTCGGATAAGGAACAAGTGTTGTTTGCCTCGCACCAACTTCAAGGACAAGCCGCATCTTGGTGGATGAACTATCAAGCCACCAAGAACGATCAAGATATTCCATGGACCGAGTTCGAGGAAGCTTTTCGCAAAGCTCACATCCCTGCAGGACTAATGGCCTCGAAAAGGAGAGAATTCCTAGCCCTCCGACAGGGAGGAAGAACTGTTATGGAGTACCTTCAATAATTCAACCAACTGGCTCGCTATGCACCCAATGAAGTGGATACCGAGGCCAAAAAGATGGAAAGATTTTCTGATGGATTACAAAAGAACCTGAAATTCCATATAGCAGCCCTAGAATTTAGGGATCTGTCCACAATGGTCGACAAGATAATGATGATAGAGGAAGCTAGGAATGACTTAGAAGACACCCGAAAAAGGAGAGCCCAGCAAATGAGGTTTCCGGCCCCCAACCAACCCAGAGGAAGAGCCCCAGCTCCAATACCCGGATTTCCTGCTAAAAGGCAAGCAGTAGGAGGATTCCGACCAGTGCCTGCTCAAAGCCAGCCAGTAATAGTGAAATGCTTTAAGTGTGGAGGAAACCATTATTCCAACAACTGCACTAAGAAGACTACAGGCTGTTACCACTGTGGGCAGGAAGGACACTTCAAACAGAACTGCCCGAGGAGGAACCAGCCAACTGAAGTGGCCAAATCCCAAGCGTCAGCAGCTTCGGTAAACCGTCAGCCGACAGTCTACCGACCGCCACCACAACAACAAGGAATGTTACAAGGAAGGGCACCTCCGAGAGGCGAAGGAAGCTCCAACAACTCCCGCAATTTTCAAGGCAGGATCAACCATATGACAGCTGAGGACGCCGCGGCAGCCACCGACGTGATTATCGGTAAATTTCCAATTCAATCCCAGCCGGCTTTGGTTTTATTTGATCCTGGAGCAACTCACTCGTTCATTTCAATGACTTTCTTTTGCAAGAATGGTTTTTCTTATTCTCCATTACCAAGCCCTTGCGCGTTTCGAACGCCTGGGAATAGATTAATGGCTCGATATAAGAGCCAGAAGTTAGAATTAGTGCTACAAGGAGTTAAGTTTACTATTGAGCTGTTATTACTGGAAATGAACGGACTGGACGTCATCCTAGGAATGGATTGGCTGTCCAAACATAAAGCAACCTTAAACTGTGAAAGGAAGCTAGTAACAGTTGTCAACGACGAAGGACAACGGGTAACCGTAAGGACCGACCCTAAGCTAGTAAAAGACAATGGAAGCAGTCTCAGTACCGTGACCCTAGCAATAGACCAAGTGCCCATTGTCCAGGAATACCCAGATATTTTTCCAGAGGAATTGCCAGGAAGGCCACCCGACAGGGACATAGAGCTGGAAATACAACTGATTCCAGGAACCGCACCATTAACCAAGCGCCAGTATCAAATGGCACCTGCGGAATTGAAAGAACTTAAGAAACAATTGGACGAATTGCTAGAAAAGGAATTTATCCGACCAAGTATCTCACCTTGGGCTTCGCCTGTTCTATTCGTAAGGAAAAAGGACGGAAGTGCAAGACTCTGCGTGGATTACAGAGCATTGAACGCCGTAACCATCAAGAACAAGTACCCATTACCACGGATAGATGAACTGTTTGATCAACTCAAGGGAGCCCAGGTTTTCTCCAAAATAGATCTGAGGACGGGATACCACCAATTGAAAGTGAGAAAACAGGATAGAGAAAAGACGGCATTTACAACCAGATATGGATTATATGAGTTTTCGGTGGTTCCGTTTGGGCTCACAAACGCCCCAGCTTATTTTATGAACCTGATGAACAAAGGTATGTATGGAATTTTTGGATCAGTTCGTCGTAGTGTTTATAGACGACATACTAGTGTATTCAAAAGATGAACACGAACACGCTAAGCATTTACACCAGCTATTACAAAAGCTTAGGGAGCATCAGTTATACGCCAAGTTCTCTAAATGTGACTTTTGGAAGAATGAGATCGCGTTTCTGGGGCATATTGTCACCAAGGACGGAGTCAAAGTGGATCCGACGAAGGTAGAAGCAGTCAAGGAATGGAAGCAGCCGACGTCAGTGACAGAAGTCAGGAGCTTTCTCGGACTAGCAGGATACTATAGAAGATTCATTGAAGGATTCTCGAAAATTGCCAAACCCCTGACACACCTACTCAAGAAGGACAACCCGTACAAATGGACTGAGAAATGCGAGGCAAGTTTCCAGGAATTAAAGACAAGACTAACAACAGCCCCAGTACTCATACTACCCGACACAAGCAAGGATTTCCAGATATATTGTGACGCCTCAAAACAAGGATTAGGTTGTGTGTTGATGCAAGAAGGAAGGGTAGTTGCGTATGCTTCCCGACAATTAAGACCGCATGAGGAGAATTACCCGACTCATGACATGGAGTTGGCTTCAGTGGTACATGCACTAAAGATCTGGAGACATTATTTATTGGGTAATCATAGTGACGTATTCACAGATCACAAGAGTTTGAAGTATGTGTTCACGCAACCAAATTTAAATATCAGGCAAAGAAGATGGTTAGAAATGATCAATGACTATGATTTGGAAATACAATACCACCTCGGAAAGGCTAACGTGGTAGCGGACGCATTAAGTAGAAAATCATGCCACCACATAGCCAAGACAACAGACATCTCGCAACAATTGCAATTTGAAATGGAACGGCTGAACCTACAGATAGTTGAGAAAGGATATTTGGCCTCCATTACAATTCAGTCAGACCTACTCAGTCAAATCAAAACAGCCCAGCAAGAAGATGAAGAAATTCAACAGTATCGCAAGGAGATAAGTATGAACGGACCTTCGGAATTCTCGGAAGATGGACAAGGCATAGTACGATTCCGAGATCGTATGTGTGTCCCCAATAATAAAGATATAAGAGGATTGATTTTGACAGAAGCTCACTCATCCCAACTCACCATACACCCAGGCAGTACAAAGATGTACAATGATTTGAAGAGTGAGTATTGGTGGAAAGGCATGAAGAAAGAGATAGCCGAACACGTACTGTGCTGTGACGTGTGCCGTAAGGTTAAGATCGAACATCAGAAGACCGCTGGAATGTTACAACCCTTACCGATTCCTGAATGGAAGTGGGATGAAATCGGAATGGATTTTATTACAGGACTACCCAAAGCACAGCAAGGATTTGATTCCATATGGGTAATAATTAATGATCGACTAAAGTAGCACATTTCATACAGTCAAAGCAGACCTATGGCAAGGATAAGCTAAGCGAGCTATACGACCTGAGATAGTCGATTGCATGGGATTCCCAAAAGATTGTGTCGCATCGAGGAGCCCAATTCACCTCAAAATTCGGAAGAGTCTACATGAAGCCATGGGGACAGACTGAACTTCAAGACAAAGATATCACCCATGCATGATGGGCCAGACAGAAAGGGTCAACCAAATACTGGAAGATATGTTGAGAGCCTGTGCCCTGACATACGGAGCATCTTGGGTCACTTGTTTACCATTTGCAGAGTTTTCTTACAATAACAGTTATCAGGCCAGTCTACAAATGGCACCATTTGAAGCGCTTTATGGAAGAAAGTGCAGAACCCCTTTGAATTGGACTGAAGTGGGAGAAAATCAATTACTAGGACCACAGATTGTACAAGATGCAGAAGCTCATGTAAGAATCATCAGAGAAAACTTGAAGATAGCACAAGGACGACAGAAGAACTATGCAGACACCAGGCGAAAAGACATCAGTTATCAAGTTGGAGATTTTGTGTATCTGAAAGTAACACCATTCAAGCCCATGCATAGGTTTCAGATCAAAGGAAAATTGGCACCAAGATATGTTGGACCATATAAGATCATAGGCCGAATTGGAGAGGTGGCCTACAAACTACAGTTGAGTCCTGAACTGTCACGAGTACACAATGTTTTCCACGTATCACAATTGAGAAAATGTCTTCGACAACCCACAGAGCAAATACCGTTAGAAGAGATTGACCTCTGAGAATGATCGACCTATCTGGAGGAACCATCGAGGATAATTGAGACAGTTGAAAGGAAACTTCGAAACAAAGATGTCAGAGTATGCCGAGTACTGTGGAAGAATCACACGCTCACGGAAACCACATGGGAAAAGGAGTCGGAACTGCAGCAGAATTTTCCCAACCTCTTTCCCCAGGCGGAATGAATCTCGGGGATGAGATTTATTTTAAGGGAGGTAGGTTGAAATACCCAAAAAAAATTTGCAAAACAAGTTTAAATTATACTCTATTTGCGTTTTCTAATTTTTTTCGATTTTTTTGGATTTTATTTGAATTTATTTGATCAAATTACGAGTTCTTTCCGTTTTTGGAAAGTTTCGCCGTCTGGGCGCTTTCCTTTCTCGGCTTGTACGCCTCCTCCTCGCCCTCGCGCCCGCCCCGCTCGGTCGCCTTCCCGCGTGTGCCCGCGCCCGCGCGCGTTGCCGCTTTCCGCCATCGCTCGCGTTGCCGCTTTCCGCCCTCGCCCGCGCCTGCCATGGCAGAGCCGCAGGCCTGCGCCGCCGTCCCATCGCCGCCGCCCTAAGCCCTAGCACACTCCGCCTCTCGCCGCCTAGTGCCGCACCGAGCCCCGCGCCGCGCCTGCCCCATCTCCGTCACACCTGGGTCTCCCTCGCCATGATTGGGTCGAAGACCTCGTGCGCCTCTCGCCGGCTATAAAAGCCACCACCGGCCTCCATTTTTGGCTCCTCGAGCTCGCCGTCCCTTCCTCTCCAGTTCCACCTTTCTCTCCAGCTCTCCTGTGCTCTCTCGCGCCTGCTCCGCGAGCTCCTCCCTCCACTCCGGCCGGACCCCGCCGCCGGCTCGTTCCGCCACCGCTCAAGCCCTCCCGTGCCGTGCCCTAGCTCCAGGGTAAGCTTTCCTCTCTTTTCCCCAAGCCGTGTGCGCTCCCGTGCCCTATTTCGCAAAACCCCCTTCTCCTTCCCCGCCTCCGGCGACGGCTCCGCCTCACGCCGCCGGCTCCGGCCTCGTCCCCTCCTCGCTCAGCGGCCGGGCCCGGCGGTCAGCCCGCCCGACCTCCCGCTCCCATGGCCCCACCCACCGGTCACCTCTCGCTCTCTCTCTCTCTCCCCACACCCCGGGCCCGCCTGCCAGTTCCCCTCGTAGCGGTTGGTAGGCCCAATGGCCTCCGCCCACACGCACGCATGCACAGGCCGAAATCGGTTTTTAGCACGGCCCATTTGAGCAGTGCTCATTTCATTTTTTTTTCATTTCGGATTTTCATTTCTAAAATCCATTTTAAATCATTTTAATATCCAAAAATGCCCCAAAAATATCCGAGAGCCCAAAAATGCCCCAAAAATACTTTTCCGAACCGTTTCGAGCCACTGAGTCCAAAAATGACCTCTGTTCCGCCAAACCAAGTTCCAAAAATTCCCAAAATGCCCTCCGACCCATTTCCGGCTTATTTCTCTTTCGGTTTTCTCTTTTCTTTTCTCTTCTTTCTTTTCGTATTATTTATTGTTTATCTTATGTTGTTTGTTTATGATAGAACCGACGCCTGAGCAGTACCAACTCCCGGAGCCGACACAGGAGTAGGAGCAGTACTTGGAATCGGAGCCGGACCAGCGTGACGCCGAGTACGACTACGCCAACACTGAACTAGGGAATCCCTCCGCCTCGCAAGGCAAGCCATACTCCATTGATCATGTTGAACCTAATGTTTCCTAAGATAGTTCATAATTATTTTCTACCGCATTATTTCCGAACTATATATTGAAATATCACAAAGTGGTATGTTTGAATGACATGATAGCTAGTAAAAAGGCTCATGGAACTTCCTTGACAAATATTGAACCCGAATAATCCTTTGTAACCCTAGAACATCACTATTGTCATTATTTGGCTAGATATTCTATTATAGTTAATTAGACCATTTTAAAGGAATCATGAAATGTCGATGTACTTAGATGTGGAATGCTTATGAAATGTTGCGGTCCGGGGATGATTGGGCTAACTCTGGGATGGGTGTTAGTCCGATCCTGGCACGAGGACTGATACCAAGGTATGGATGGATGATGGTACTGCGGATACCAGGGGATGTGGAATGTAATGGTTTGGTCTATGACGAATTAAGGACATACAACCTTGGGCAAAAGTAAATAACTTAAGAAACCGTTCAACCACAGGTTGGGCCGGTCAACTTCGTTGGCTTGACTCAACGTAGCTCGGTATATTGTACTTTCCCCGGAATACCTATAGGAGCAGGGTTACCTTCCCGGTATGGGAGATGGTCCGCGATTATGGGGTGGAACGAAAGTGTGCACGAGGAAGCTGTGGCATTCGGGTTCACAGCGGTAGGTGTCCACGAAACGGGATCGCGAACTTCACTCGGCGGTGGGGACCCGGGTTAATGTGTACAGAAACTCTGGGATAGGGGCTAAAGGGGAAAGATCAGCAGCTATGATAACCTCGATCCGGCCGCATGCATAAAAGTTGCATGTTAATCGTGGCATAACGATCGTGGAATCTTGTGGGTAAAGTGAACACCTCTGCAGAGTGTAATCAAATGGTATTCGAATACTGTAGTGCTTAGGTAAATGGTGAGTTAAAATGGGGTGAATCCCGAACCTAAGCTCAAGTAGTTTTTGGATTAACAAGTATGGGAATGGATAACTTTGGAAACCCCCTTATTCATATTATTATTATGATTTGTGTTTTAAATGAAATGCCAAATATTATGAAAACTTGCATACACAAATGAGACATATGGCTATCTCTTGTTATCCCTTGCATATGATAATCAGGATTTACTGTGTGGCTTGTTGAGTACGTTGTAGTACTCACCCTTGCTTGATTAACCCATTTTAGAGTATCAAGATGTTGGTGACTTCCAAGAGATCGTAGATGGTGACACAGTGTGGTTCTAGTCTCAGTCTTCGCTCGACTCGCCTGTGGAGTTTGCTTTTGCGCTGTTTATCTTTTGTGATGTAATATATACTCTGAAGCTCGCCGCTTCCTTTGAAAACTCTGGTCGATAGGCCTTATGTGATGTAAAAACAGTTGAATCATTCGTTTACGGGTAATGAACGACTTGGTTTCCGGTGACTAATCTTCCTGGGTAGTCATTTCGGAGTTTAAACGCACCCCTGAAAAGGCGGTCCGTCACATCCTCCAAGCCCTCGAACCGTCCCTCGAGCCCCCCCCGCCGCCGCCTCCTCCTAGCCGCTGTCCCCGTCCCCTCGCCCTCGCCGCCGTTCCCCTCCCCTCGCCTCCTCCTCCCCCTCCTCCCGCTCCCTCCCTTGCCCGCGTCGATCGCACGCCATCCGCCACGGAGGAGGAGGATGAGGAGTGTTCCGACCCCGACGTGGGCGAATCCCTTGGCTGCTGGACGCCGTGGAGAGCCCCGATGGCTTGGCTTGACCCCCTACTGCCTTCTCGACCACTGGAGGCTCTCCAACCGCACCCAGAATCTCGCCTTGCATATCTGCTCCACTCCCTTGGAGGTATGCAGATTCAACTCCTCAATGTTACCTGTGGCAATTGATTCATCTTTTGTTTTTCTGTGCAGGCAAATGTCTATCATGCAACAAATATATATGGCCAGGAGATAGATGTCTATCATGAAAATCCAAGCTTTATGTTTGTTTTTGTTATGAATCTATCTCTTGGTAAAGTATATTTGTTTATTTGCCTAACATATGAGAAAATGGTCTTGGAGGGATATAAGTATAATTTTAGTTGGTCACATGTACTTATCAAGATGAATAATGAGGTTGCAAGGAATAAAAAATGCAATTGGTAGACTATTGAAGGAATCATATTAAGCTTTGTTAGGTGTGTTATAAACTGTGGGTTACCTAGATTGTTTTACTCATTTTTGAATCACTGAAAGATAGGCCTTATAAGTCCAATTTTCACCTTCAAAAAAAAAATCAATCAGACAATCTCCCATGTCAGGTGACGGTTCAATAGGTTGGAGCTTATAAGATGTTCCTTTGCCCAAGATAATTCTCAATGCAAAGGAACATCTATGCCTAAAGAAGATATACTCAAGGTTCAATAGTGTCAGGTGACAGTTCAATACTGTTGCGATTTATATCCTTTCAGGCCAGACCTGTGTCTGGAGAAGAGATGCTCAAAGTTCTAAGAACTGGCAAGAGGAAAAGTAAGTGACAATAGGATTTGTTAATAAATCTGGAACGGTGGTTAATATTCAAAATTTGAATTTGGCATGCATTGCTATATAGGCATTAAATATATTCATAGTTCCTTAGTAGTTGTTAGCCAATTTGTATTTTGATGTGCTTTTTAGGAACTGTGATGTGCTACAAGGCAACTAAATTCTGCCATTTCCTGTGTTTTGTCTGAAGTTGCTTTTATAAACATTCCGTGAACAATTACATGGACCACACATATTATTTATTTTCCAATGAGCCAAATAATTTACCTAATGTTTATATGCCTTATGCAGCCAAACTGTGGAAAAGAATGGTAACTAATACCAACTTTATTGGACCTGGATTTATAGGGATGCCACCAAAGTATGGAAGGTTCATTCGGCCAACTGGTCTGCATTTCACAAAAGCTCATGTGATTCACCCTAAACTGAAATGTACTTTCAACCTCCACATAATTTTTGTGAAGAAAAAAAACAAATGGTCAAATGTGCACTTCTCTTGGTGTTATGACAGAGGGACATGGTGTAGGCTTTTGAAATTTTTATTCTCTATAGTCTGCTAATTTACATGTTAGCAAACAAATGTGTGCGATATTTATTAGTGCAGGTATTTGTTGGCAAAAATTATTTCTCCCCTATAGGCATGTAGAAATTGTATTGTTCATCGGATATACAGATCATGTATGAGCATATTATTCTTCTTCCTCTCACTACAGATTGCTACAAAGCTTCGGCTGAAATGTTGCACAATTTCTCACTATCATCTATTTGTATGCTTCTGAATGTCTCTTTGACAATTCTGTACGATTTCACTCAGCAGCCCCATCACAGGAGTTGATTGCAAAATACCTTCATGGTAGTGACCGGAAATTTCGTCATATCATTCAAGGTTAGTTATTTTCCAGCACTTTTGTTGGTTCTTATTTTTGGAACTTCTTTTACACTGCATCAGCCTTTTGCAAGTAGATGTAGCTCAATACTAAATCAGCTGCTATTATCATGTACTTAGTAGTCAATGCTAATTTGTGTATGCTTTGTGTAATGGAGCAATAACTGAGTTCTAAAGTCGGGAAGTTTCAATATACCTATATTTTCTGCAAATAATTGAATCAATCCTTTAGCCTCCACATATATTTTTCTCTTTTGTCTACGCTCTTATTCCTTTGCTTTCTTTCTTTTGCAGGTGGTTTATTAAGATGGACTGGAAGGTTGATTTATAGCTAGTTTTCAGTTGATATACCCTAATGAATTAGACATATTTTATTATGTAAAAATGCAAGACATGTTGTGACAATTGGTAGATCATTTACTACTTGTTCTTTTTATGCTGATATCTAACATGTCTTCAAGACAATTATATGTATGTGTTTGGATGGCAATTTCTATATGAATATATACCTATAAGTTGGTTCAAATTAAGACCGTTGTTTTAGATACCCCCCATTTGTGATGGTTTGGCTTTAATTGTCTCTTATATTACATCATAACAGACGGTTTGTAAGAACGGGAGTGTCTTAGCTAAGACATATACGATGTTTGTATATACAAACTGTCTTAAATGCTTACTCAAATAAGATGGTTGCAATGCAAGGGGATGTCTACAGAAGAGATATATAAGACGGTTTTATTTATAAAATGTCTTATTTACAAAACCATATGAGGCGGTTTAGAGCTGTCTTATATAACAGATATCTTTTGCGACTCGAGTTATATGAGACATTTCAAAACCGTCTCGAATAATTAAATATAACCATCGCATATATGCTATTATGTACTAGTGGTTCCACCAATCAGTACTAAAGGTACTAGAAATGTTTCAAAATATGGGAGAAGCGGGACTCGAACCCGCAACCTCATGACTCCAGCTTCACACTTCTAACCAACCCACCTACCATCGCGTACTGATATACATAGAATATACACTCCTTTTGAACTTACCTGAAACGAAGCGTCAGTACCGCTTCGTAACACCAACCGGTGCTGATGAGGGCATCAGCACCGGTTGGTGTTACGAACCGGTACTAATACTCTCACATTAGTACCGGTTCGTAACACGAACCGGTACTGATGACCCGTGGCTTTAGTACCGGTTGGTGTTACGAACCGGTACTGATGTGAGGGCATAGTACCGGTTCGTAACACGAACCGGTACTGATGCCTCGTTTCAGGAAAGTTTAAAACGAACCGGTACTAATGTTACTATCAGTACCGGTTGAAATCTAATTTGGACTTATGTGCTAGTAGGAAAGCCCTGTTTTCTAGTAGTGAAACAAGTGGATACATATAGCGCACAAGCACAGTAGTGATAGTGAATCTAAACTAGGAAAACACGAAATGCTTGGGGCTCCATGCTTGTGAACTCACCGTGTGTTACCAGAAGTAAGTTTTCATCAGGATATTTGTCAGCGAGAGCCTTGATGACACTAGCATATCTACTTCTTGCCTCCCGGACAGATTCTCCCCCACTTTAGTACCTGCACCCAAAAAATAGAAGCTTTAACTTTTCAGGTACGATAAATGATGCTCTTGAGCATGAACAGTTACATATTTCTACATACCTCAATTGTCATATTAACTTCTCTATTGGGGTAGGAGGTTAGTGAAGGTTAGTAAATCGTTAGATATCCAACGAGTTGGTTGTACTATTCTACTCCAAGGAACATCAGCAGGACCTCATATTTACCTGCCGCACTTTTCAATTCCGGGAGTACCAGCAGTTCGAATTTACTAGTGCATATAGTGTCTGATTTAATGAGTAAACGTAGCACTACTAACTAGCAACACCAATAAATAAAATGCCGGTTTTCTATAGAAGATTTCTAATGATTTTCGCACGGAAAAGGAAAAGTCCTAGTGATTGATCTGAGTCTTTCTTCTTCTTTTTTTTTTTTGCTTCTGTATTAAGATTAGTTGTCAATTCATCAATTGTCATTCACAAGAAAGAAGATTTTCTATAGAGGATTTCTAATTATTTTCTAGCGAAAAAAGAATATTCCCAGTGATTGCTCTGAATCTATTTTGTTCTTTGCTCCTATATTTATCTAGATCAGTATTCATTCATAAGAAAGAAGAGTTACTAAGAGGAACAAATGATGAATATTTTGTGCTCGACAACTGATTTCTTGTGAAGAACCAGAACTGGTTAAGCTTTGCTTTCCACAACTAACAAAAAGCAGGCGACGCTAGCTGTGTGCGCCCTCCATTCTTGCCATATCTTCTTGCGTAAGCGTGGGGATGAGCGAACCAATTGAAAATTAAAGGCTAACCTAAAGGCTACCCGTTTAAGAGCAAGTGGGTGACGGCGAAGGCGAGCTCGCAGGGATGCATAGCGCCCAGATCGGGAGATCACCTCGCGGTAGCGGTCGGCCGTGCGACGTTGTTACAACTGGCGGACTCAGCGCCTTACGATGACTGAATGTCTGAAGATGACTGTAGCCGTAAAGCAGTTGCCGAAAACGTATTTCAGCAGTAGCGATTTGTAGTGGAGGAATCAAAGTAGAAGGTGTGTTCTGTTATGTAACTGGAAGTTTGTCCAACCCTGAGTGGGTATAAAAACATTGCTGTAACGATCTGGAGATCAACTTGGAAAAAAAGAAACAAAACACTTTACTCTTCTCTCGTTACATTACTCTGTGTTCTTCTCTGTTCTTATTTGCCGCTTCGAAGGAAGCCCGATTCTCACGCCCAGGCAAGTCTGCGGCAAGGGGGAACCTTACACTTGGTATCAGATTCAGGTTATTTGGCCTTGAGCTGTAAAATCCCAGAGAAGGGTTGGGAAATATTGATCTGCTTTGGTAGATCGATGTTTCCTGTGAAATTTCCAAGACTCTGGTTGGTTCGGCCAAATCACTCACCACGGCGCCTGCTAAACCATCCGTTCAAACTCAGTTTATTCTGGAAGCTATGGAGGAGATGGATGGCCGATCGGATGCAAAGTTGGCGGCGATCAAGGAAAGTTTGGACTTACTTTTCACTAAAGTTGGAGAGATTGACACCACTCAACAGCAGTTGATCGCTCGATCGGACTTGACAGCAAAAGCCATGGATCAATATGCTCGCGATCAACAGTTGATGGCCAAGCAGCTTGAAGCGACGGCTCAAGCAGTTGCTAAGATCACAGTCGGACGTATGTTGGGTGCAAATCGTAGTGGAGGAGAACCTGGATCGGCAGACGATAAAGCGATTTTTCACAGCAGCTCCGATCGATCCTTGGACAAGAAGGGATACTGATTCTTCTCCATCTTCAGACCATACACAGATGCGAGGACCATCAGGTAATCCTCATGAGACTTCCAGGTTGCATTTCCGGCCACCAAAGGAGCCTGGAGGACACAATCGGCATCCGTTACCCAAGATGTCATTTCCTCGCTTCAATGGCGAGAGTCCTCGGTTGTGGCATGACAAATGTATGGATTACTTTAAGTTGTTCAATATCCCAGAAGTATTGTGGGTTACGTCGGCCACGTTGCATATGGAAGGGAATGCCGGCCGATGGTTACAGGTTTACAAAGCTCAACACGAGTTAGCTGATTGGGACCATTTTATTCACGCTGTGGAAATGAAATTTGGGGCATTTGATCATCGTCGATTGTTGGAAGACTTGGTGGACATGAAACAAACGGGTACGGTGGCGGAGTATAAATCCCAATTCAATGAACTCATGTATGAAATTTTGATGCATAATCCTCATTATGAGGAGGAACTGTTTGTTTCTCAGTTTGTTAAAGGATTGAAGCCTGAGTTAAGAGGAGCGGTACAAGGGCAAATTCCAGTGACAGTGGACCGGGCAGCATTGTTGGCACGGATCCACCAGGATGTGCTTGATCGTAGCAAGTCCTGGAAACCGAAGCTGAGCGCTATTCGTGAAGGAGGAGCCAGTAGAACTGACAATCAGCAAGTAACTTCGCGAATTGGATCCGACGAATTGTGGAGAGCCAGACAATTACGAGATTATCGTCTGGCAAATGGTCTTTGCTATCATTGTGGTGAGAAGTATGAACCTAATCATTAGCTCTAATGCAAAAAGAAAGAGACTGCACAATTACATACAATCACAATAGAAGAACAAGGAGAATTATTGTCGGACACGGTGCTTGATCTGTTAGAAACAGCAGACCTGGAGCAAGACGTTACATGTAATCTGTCGTTGAATGCGCTATCTGGTACTGATGCTGGAGGAACCATTCGTATATTGGCATTGGTTTGTAACCAAATTATGTTGTTCTTGGTGGATTCGAGGAGTTCTCGTAGTTTTGTCAACATGGAATTCTTACAGAGAATTGGCTGTGTTCCACAGTTAACAACACCGTTGACAGTAAAAGTGGCAAATGGCGCCGCCTTGCAGTGTCAGAGCTGGATACCCAGATTTGAATGGTGGTCGCAGGGTCATACCTTCCAAACTGATTTAAGGGTGTTAGATTTGGGTGCTTATGATGCTATATTGGGCATGGATTGGTTAAAACTTCATAGTCCAATGGTCTGTAATTGGGAGGAGAAATTTGTGGAATTTGATTATAAGGGACATCACATCCGGTTACAGGGTGTACAAGACACAGACAGTGGGGAGCTTAAAACATTGACGCTGGATCAGTTGGATAAATGGACATGAGGTAACAACATTTGGGGCATGGCAATAGTAGAACAGGAGAATATATCTCAGGACACTCCCATTCCTGAAGAAGTAACAGCGGTTCTAGCTCAATACCAAAGTGTTTTCACTGCACCACAGGAGTTACCGCCACATCGCGAGTATGATCATACAATTCCATTGGTTCCAGGTGCTACACCAGTCAATTCCCGACCATATCGCTATTCTCCGTTGCATAAGACGGAAATTGAGCGACAAGTGGCTGATATGATTTCAAAAGGGATTGTGGCTCCTAGTGTAAGCCCTTTTGCATCTCCCGTGCTATTAGTCCAAAAGAAAGACGGTTCATGGTGTTTTTGTGTGGATTATCGGCGTCTAAATGATCTCACAATCAAAAATAAGTTTCCAATGCCGGTGATTGATGAGTTATTGGATGAGTTGGACAGAACACAATACTTCTCTAAGTTGGATCTTCGTGTCGGGTATCATCAAATTCGTATGAAAGAGGAAGATGAATTCAAGACAGCTTTTAAGACTCACCACGGGCATTATCAATTCCGTGTTATGCCATTTGGACTTACAAATGCTCCCGCCACATTTCAATGCGTTATGAACTCGGTACTCTCACCATATCTTCGGAAGTTCGTCTTGGTTTTCATTGACGGCATTTTGATTTACAGTCCTGACTTGAACACTCATGTTGAGCACTTGTCTCTAGTTTTTCAGTAGCTAGCGACACATCACTTCTATCTCAAGCAATCTAAGTGCTCTTTTGCTCAAAAGCAATTGGAATATTTGGAGCATATTATTTTCGATAAGGGAGTGACAACGGACCCTTGTAAAACACAAGCAATGATGGATTGGCCTATACCACGTAGCATTACTGAGTTAAGGGGCTTTCTTGGACTTACGGGATATTATAGGAAATTCGTTCGGAATTATGGTATCATTGCTAAACCATTAACCAATTTACTTAAAAAAAGACTTTCAGCTGGGATGGACAAGCTGAGAAAGCATTTTTGCAGCTGAAGCACGCTATGGCCACAACTCCAGTGTTACGATTACCGGACTTTGAGCAACCCTTTGAAATCGAGACTGATGCATGTGATTTTGGAATAAGCGCCGTTCTATTGCAGCAAAATCATCCTATTGCATTTTTCAGTAAAGCTCTAAGCCCTCGACATCAAGGCCTTTCGATTTATGAAAAAGAATTTCTAGCCTTTTATTGGCAGTTGAACGTTGGAGGCCATATTTGCATCGTCAAGAATTCATCATTAGAACCGATCACCGCAGTTTATGTTATCTGGATGAGCAGCAATTACAGTCTGAGATGCAAAGGAAAGCGATGACTCGTCTTATGGGGCTTCAATTTCGCATTGTGTACAAAAAAGGCCGGGAGAATATTATCGCTGATGCTTTGTCCCGGTCGAGCCAACTTCTGTCTTTGCAAACCGTTTCAGAGACACAGCCCGTCTGGGTCCAGGAAGTCGTTAATTCTTATGCCACTGATAAAAATGCCCAAGACCTTCTAGCACAATTGGCTTTGCACAGTCCGGATAACAATGGATTTCAGCTTCACAATGGATTGATCCGACATCAGGGTCGAATATGGATTGGCGCCAATTCTGCCCTTCAAACAAAGTTGATTGCAGCCTTTCATTCCGGTGCAATCGGTGGACATTCCGGGATTAATGTCACTTACCAGCGGGTGAAGAAGTTGTTTTCTTGGTCAGGTCTGAAACAAGGAGTGGTGGATTTCGTTCAACAATGTGAGACATGTCAATTAGCCAAAGGTGAACGATCTAAACCAGCCGGTCTTTTGCAGCCCCTACAGGTTCCAGATGCAGCTTGGCGTGACATTACCATGGACTTTATAGAGGGATTACCGATGTCAGAAGGATGCAATGTCATCATGGTTGTTGTGGATCGTTTTTCTAAATATGCCCATTTTTTACCTCTCCGACATCCATACACCGCACAATCAGTGGCTAAACTCTTTCGCGACCAAGTGATTCGGTTACACGGCATGCCCATTACCATTACTTCTGATCGTGACAGAGTGTTTACCAGTGTGTTTTGGAGGGAATTGTTCAAAGCTTTGGGGATTAAATTGCAGTTTAGCACGGCTTATCACCCGCAGACCGATGGGCAAACGGAAAGGGTCAATCAGTGCGTTGAGATGTATTTGCGATGTGCTATTCATGACACTCCCAGTAAATGGAAATCTTGGCTATCCCTGGCAGAATTCTGGTATAACACCACTTTTCATACATCTTTGGGATGTTCTCCCTTTCGGGCATTATATGGAACCGAGCCACACTATGGTGTAATGCCTTGACCAAAGCTTAGTGCATCTCCGGAAGTGAATGAGCTGCTGCAAGATCGTCAGAAACATACTGAGTGGCTCAAACAGCACTTAGCTCGGGCACAAAATAGAATGAAGCTGCAAGCTGATCGAAAGCGCCAAGAACGTCATTTCCAAGTTGGGGACCGAGTATTGTTAAAGCTTCAACCATATGCTCAAACTTCTTTGGTAAACCGCCCATATCCCAAATTAGCTCATAAATTTTATGGCCCCTATGCTGTGTTGGAGAGGATTGGTCAGATCGCATATCGTTTAGATTTACCGACTGATTGCCATATTCACCCAGTATTCCACGTATCTCAGCTCAAGCCATTTCATCCGGATTACTCGCCCGTGTTTGCTGAGTTACCGAAACTAGCTGAGTTGGATAGTACTTCTACTGAACCGGAGAAAGTGTTGGAGCAACGACTGGTAAAAAAGGGGAATGCTGCGGTTGCCCAGGGATTGATCAAATGGACGGGACTGCCTGCCGATGCTGCCACTTGGGAGAATTTATCAGTTCTTTGTGATCGTTTTCCATCCGCGATTGCTTGGGGACAAGCATCGTCTGCAGGGGGTGATGTTACAACTGGCGGACTCAGCGCCTGAAGATGACTGAATGTCTGAAGATGATCAGAGTCAGAAAGCGATTGCAAAACGTATTTCAAAGAGAGCGATTTGTAGTGGAGGAATCAAAGTAGAAGGTGTGTTCTGTTATGTAACTGGAAGTTTGTCCAACCCTGAGTGGGTATAAAAACATTGCTGTAATGATCTGGAGATCAACTTGGAAAAAAAGAAACAAAACACTTTACTCTTCTCGTTACTTTACTCTGTGTTCTTCTCTGTTCTTATTTGCTGCTTCGAAGGAAGCCCGATTCTCACGCCTAGGCAAGTATGCGGCAAGGGGAACCTTACAGACGTGAGAGGCCGCTCTGCAAGGTGGCGGCCAGGACCCGGCCTGAGAGATGGCGGTAGTGGGCACAGAGGTCGGCGTCAAGTGGGGATTGGGGAAGGCCGGAAGGGGAAGGGAAGTAGGGAATTGCCGGCTGCCGCCTCAGTGGGGATTTGGATTGCAAACTTTTACGGGGTTAGGGATTTTGGTTTTTTTTGATGGTGAGGAGGGGATACAGAGCGGGCCGCAGGGCGTACGCCGTACACGGAGTCGTAGAGGGTAGGGTTTTCAGAGCCGGATACTAAACGGATCATAAACGGTTAGTTCAAAAAAATGCCGTATATATTCGAATCCAACAGATATTATCATTCAGAATCTGTTTTTATATCCAAAAAAAATATATCCAGATCCGTATCTGATATCCGAAAAAAACCAAATATCCGAAATTATGTTCCGAATAAGATCCGAATTTATACGGACGGATGATCGGGAATTATTCGCTCCGTTTGCACCCCTACGACCAAGTAAACAGCTAGGTTGTAATAGCGCATCTGTTCAACATTTTCTGGTTTTTGCCTCCCACTACTACAAGAATATACATCATAATTTATTCTTTTTTATCATCGCAGTCGGTTTTGATGATAATATAAAGTCTTTAGACAGTGATAAGGAGACTCTTCACAATCGGTATCTGCGCGATAGTGATAATACGGTCATCAGAATCGATTCTAGGTGAGAACCGATTGGCTTAGGGACCAATGGTCACCGAAGTTATGCTGGTGACTCAAAGGGTGGTGGCGCACAATAGGGCAAGAGCATAGGTGGCACTAATGGACATGTAATACCAAATTGAGTGGAGGGGAAGGTTTAGGAGCTCACCACGACTACTTGGCTGCAGTCAGAGAAGACGGAGGGAGCTTGAGGAGGTTGGTCGACGACGTGCAACAATGGCGGTGCGAAGCTTCACCTCGACAACTGATTCCAAAGAGAGTTAGCAAGGCAAAAAGGTACCATTAGCTTCACCATGTCACGGAGAACCTAAAAATGACCATAACTAAAGCTAGGACTCACTAGAGAGGGAGAAAGAGCTCGGCGACAATAGAGATCGGAGATGAAGAAGAAGCTAGATTTTAGTGCTACACTGCATGAAGTATAAAATCAAGTGAGGTGTCTCAAAAAGGAAAGAAAATGGTGTAATATGACACATATGTCGAGGCCAGGGCTCACCAGGGTGGGAGCTTAGCTTCGACGAAGCGCGCGTCATTGTTGGAAACGAAGACCACATTTCGGATGACTCAGGGAAGGAGAAAGCTTGAAAAGGGAGAAATGGGTGTGTCATTGTACGAAGAAGCTAAAGTGCAAGATGGAGGGCTTTAAATAGGCGTGGGGGGGGGGCAATGCTTGCAATCATCTTACTCTCGGCCGCAAGTGAGGTGATCGGATTCTGCGCGCAGGCGAACAACTCTCAAGCGGTGAAGTAGTGGTATTGGGTAGGAGCTTGAGGCGATGCGCTGAGTCAGGCAGGCAAGCAGCGGTGTGACTAGGTGAGCACAGGAAAGCTTCACGCGCATGCGGCCATAGCAATCGTGTCATGGAAAAAGACTGGCCAGTGGGCTCAGTTGTCAGTGAAAGAACGAAAAGAAGGTGTAATGGCATGTTTACGCTTCCGCTTGGGGAAGATGGCTAGGAGGTACTAATAGGCTGGTCCAGCGTGTTAGCAAAGGCAGAGGGCTAACACATGGGCCCAAGCTGTTAGTAAGACAAGGGAAATTGATTTGAAATTTAGTTTTACGTCCGAGATCTCTTTCGAATTTTTAGACATGGCTAAAAGGCTCCAAAATTTTATTAAATGATGCTTGCAATTGTCTTACTCTCGGTCGCGAGTGAGGTGATCGGATTCTGCGCGCAGGCGAGCAGCTCTCAAGCGGTGAAGTAGTGGTATTGGGCAGGAGCTCGACGCGATGCGCTGAGTCAGGCGGGCAAGCAGCGATGTGACTAGGTGAGCACAGGAAAGCTTCACGCGCATGAGGCCATAGCAATCGTGTCATGGAAAAAGACTGGCCAGTGGGCCCGGTTGTCAGTGAAAGAAGGGAAAGGTGTAATGGCATGTTTACACTTCCGGTTGGGGAAGATGGCTAGGAGGTACTAATAGGCTGGTCCAGCGTGTTAGCAAAGGCACAGGGCTAACACATGGGCCCAAGCTGTTAGTAAGACAAGGGAAATTGATTTGAAGTTTAGTTTTACGTCAAAGATCTCTTTCGAATTTTTAGACATAGCTAAAAGGCTCCAAAATTTATTAAATTTTTTATGGTAGGACCTGATGAGGTATTGAGGATTGTGTAAAATTTCCAGAATTTGAACCATTCTGCTTTTTCTCATAAGTTCATTTATGTCCTCAGTTTTAATACAACATTCAGTATTTGATTTTTCAAAAACATAAAATCGACTCCAAAATTCATAAAAAGAATTTGTAGAAGCACTTTGGATTATTTAGAACTTAATTAAAATATATCAAAACTTTGTGATGATTTAAATTTAAAATTTTAAAATCAGAAACAATAACTAGGTTGTTGAAAAGTACTTTCTTTAAATGCCAAACTCCTAGAAAATCCATAAAAGCTTTGAATTAATAATTTGAAGAAATAACTTAGCAATACAATATTTCATTTTGGTGCAATATTTTGGGATGTTACAATAACTTTGTAAAACTAGGTTCAATATGATCAAAACACAATCTGCGTTGGAATAGATCCTAGCCTTGATCTGAATCAACTCTTCTCCTTCAAAAACTCAACACTTCAACTTCTCGGCGAAACGATCGATGAAAATCAAAATAAATACAAACCAGATGCACAACGAACTCCAAGAATCAAATAAAACATAATAAAGTGTAGATCTCGATTTTAGATAAACTTAGGAACTTGAACAGGCTCAATTGGAATTTGTATGAAGGAGAATGTACTTTTAAAAGATTTATCTAATTAATAAATCCTGGAAATTGAGAGAGAAAGAAGAATATTCCTAAGGGACTGACAAGTGGCAAAGGAAATATTCTGAATTTCTTTTTAATTTTTGGAATTTGGGAAAATATGAAAGACGTAGACATGTGAGCCCTTGGTCTATAGACCGAGTCTATGGACAAAGTGTATGGTCTACGGTGAACTCGATGCACGACATAATACTCGTGCGTCTCATGTGTCATAGCTCATGGTGGAGTAGATCTATCCGGATGTTTAGGGTGAGGTGGCTGCTGACGCAACGTTGACGTGGCACACATGTGGCATCCACATTAGCTGGTGTTTTGATGACAACGGCGAACGACGTTGCTCGGGAACCAACAGTTCCGACGAATAGCGGCACGGCTAAGCCTGCAAAGGGCTCTAACTGAAGTGGACAACCCCTCACGAACTCAATGCGCATCGGCACAGTCGACGACGTTACGACGATGCTAGCGACAGAGAACTCCGACGTTACGACGCTTGCGAAGTTGATCTCTTTTCAACGGCAACGGAATTCGGCAGCCAGGATTAGGACTTTGGATGACAAACTCATGGCAATGCGGATGCGCTACTTATAGCGATCACAACGTGCGTGTATCACAGAGGACAAACTAAAATTTTAATATGACAAATTTTATCGTATATGTATAATAATAGTGGTACACAAAATTAAAGTTATCTATACGCTAATATTATAAAGCATATTATAATATGAGTGTACGACACTTAATGGAATAAAAACTATATTATAAAGCATAATGAACAAGGAAGAAGATAAAATGTGTACCAGTAAAGTATCAATTGCGTTAAGAAACATTGGCAGCTGTATTTAGCGAGTTTTCATCTTTTGAAAATACTTCTGCGCAGGCGAAAGCCACGAAACGGGAATGCAAACACACAAATATATATTGTATATATGCAGAAATATTCGATATAGACTAGGTATGACAAAGACCATACCTTGCCATATTGGAAGCTACGCCCCTGGTATCACGAAATCCAGCACGGACACAGCAACGTAGGTGACACAGGACAGAGTCCGTCGCGGAGACAAAGAACAGCAACGGATGGGTCCCAGCTGTCAGCGACACAGTGCAACACACGCAGCAGGCTACAGTGCAACACAGAGATAGGCCAGGGTTTAGCTAGCTGGGCCGCGCGTAGGGTGATTGGCAGACCAGGCCGGGAAAAGATAAAATAACTTTCACAATTGTTCACTTGAGCATTAATTATATTAAATTATTTTTTAATTTAGAAAGTTCCATATTAAGCTTAATTAACTAATACAGTGGTGAAATTTTTTAGAGGGCTAAACTAGTCAAGAATATATTTTGAAAGAGACAAAAATTGGGATACAAAAAGTTTGTGGAAACTTGAACTGTAAGCCTAGACAACTAGAAATGAACCAAGCTTTCCTGCTTCCATTAGTTCTTAACTGAGATACATAGCACACGAAAATGAAAAATCCTACATACGCAGTTGAATATTACATAGTAGCAATCGCATAAATTGGGCAAACAACTCGACAGGCATTCTTATATGATCAGCATGGAACAACCGAATCATACATTGATGCAACTTCTTTTTCGTCGGGCCCTAAACCGTCTATTTATTAATGATTTTTTTATTGCAAGTGTCTTGAGAACAAACACTATATAGCATTTTAGTTTACACCCCTTGCAAGTGACGAGTCGGCGAAATCTAACAATACAACAACAAACCTCCACTGGGTGCAAAATTGAGCAGCCATCCAAAACTTATATTCACTCAATCATTATGAATCATTGGGCTAATTTGTCAAAGCCGTTGTTCCACCATTAGCCTAAAAGAAAAACAAATAATTGTTACATCCATGAGCAATTAATAGGCTATAATATTACCTTTGGACATCCTTTTAACCTCAGTCTCCGAGAAGCAATTGTCAACTAATTTTGATCAGTATATGTTACTGTTCATAAAAGTATGATACTAATCAACTCATGTCATTTTCACATGGATCCAAATACTTACAAAAGAATATAAGGGATCAAAGC
Organism: Rhipidocladum racemiflorum; assembly: GCA_036346355.1. Lineage (NCBI taxonomy): Eukaryota > Viridiplantae > Streptophyta > Magnoliopsida > Poales > Poaceae > Rhipidocladum > Rhipidocladum racemiflorum. Next base: position 64,482,142 of record CM070570.1, read on the forward strand.
TGAACGAACTGGCAACACATATACCGAAGCAATATCCAAAATTCTATAACCATCTAGTACTCAATTCTTAGTCTCTTCCCGGAGTTGCATGCCTACCCTAAAAATTTGATTCTGTGAGGGCTTGTTTGGGAAGCCCAGTCCACGCTGGGAGCCCGGCCCATTCCCGGGGGCAAAAAGTTTAGTATCTACCGGTCAAACTGAATTTTAACTCTTTTCATTTGTTGCATCTTCCGTGTGACTGTCAGCAAAATTGAGTCACATCAATTATCTTAATCATTCCGGTCTACATGTCTTTCCGAAGTTTCAAATAATCAAAGACCATAATTTTAATTTTGTTAATACATGATTAATGACCTAATGGAACATTTGAACATAGGTGTGCTGTGTTACACATGGCAAATGTATTTAAAAAGGGGGTAAGCTCTATCAGGTTTTCAAATCTTGTGCATTGCTAAGACATTTTAAAACCACCTTGTTGTAGTGAGTGCTCCTGGAACATAATAAAAATTTGGCATCATGTGAGTCTTAACTGCCTTATGTCTTGTGTAAAAGTAGTTATGTGGAAGTTAGTGTTGGTGTCAACAATACTAATGTGCTATACAAATCTGACTCCACATCTGTAGCAATACTAATGTCAACATAATACTAATGTTCAAGCAATTTCAGCTATCTAGCAATGGCAGTGCTCAATTTGACATTTCAAACCCATTAGCAATGGCAGTGCTCAGTTTGACTTTTTCAAAACCATTAGCAATGGCATTGCTCAGTTTGACATTTCAGAACCATTAAAATTGCCTACTAGTCTAACATGTACCGTCCAAATTCCTTAGCTTTTGCTCTTGTGATTGGTGAGATGCTACTTAACATTGAAGTTACTTTGTACGCAATCCCTAATGAGCATGAATCATGGTGTTGGAAAGTGTTTTTGGAACGAAAACTAGAACCTGGTCGGTTCCATTTTTCAGCTAGAAAGCCCGTTTATGCCCCAAACACTAGTCCGGTATAGGTTTTGGAATTTCAATTTTCAGGGTTTTTTTTTCCAAACCTTGAGGTTTGGAATCTTCATTGAGACATAGCTACCTCCCCCCCCCCCCCCTCCCGACCGCTGCTTTTACCGCGCCCTTCCTCCTCCCACTCCGGTGACGGAACTCACCGGTGAAGTCTTCTTTGTCTCCTCTCCTCCCACCAAGTACCCTCTGCTTCTCCTACTAGAGTTCCTCACCTCATCTTGTTTCTCGTAGATCTCGGTAGAAGACGGTGACCGGAGGTGAAGGTGGAGGTGGGTTGTGGGGAGAACATACTAGGCATGACTAGGGTTTGAGATCTCCTTCCTACGAGGTTCGAATCATACCACTCCTATTCTCTGTTTGATTTTATGTTTTGGCATGAATTAATATTAAGATATGATGCCAATGCAACCCGATCTGATATGCTTTCTATCTATTTGAGCTAATCTGAATTAGTTTTTATCTAGGATATATAGATTAATCTGATCTGCTTCTGGACATATTAGCTGCTCATTTATTTCTGCATATACTAGTTTTATTAACAGCAACTAGACTACTTGAGACCTATACCGATCTTTTGTTGGTGTGTTGCATCTTTTGATCTTCCCTGTTGGATTCATAGTTTGCAGAACTGATACATGTACCCATGAAACATAAAGTTTAAACATATTAGCTGCTCCTTTATTTCTGCATATACTAGTTTTATTAACCGCAACTAGACTACTTGAGAACTAGACCGATCTTATACAGGTGTGTTGCATCTTTTGATCTTCTTCCCTGTTGGATTCATAGTTTGCAGAACTGATACATGTACCCATGAAACAGAAAGTTTAATACTAGTATCAATTCTGCTGTCACTTGCTATGACCTGCGATGTTATTCTTATGTGCAGTATTAAATTCACACTCCGATAATATAAGTACCCATGAAATTTCTGTTTCATGAAACATTCTGATACTAGTATTAAATTCACATTCTGATAATACATGTACCCATAATAAAGCAGTGAAGCACACATGTTTTATTGCTCGGCTTTAGCCTTTATAATAAAGCTTCTTTGGGTAGGATGTCTGCTAATGAAAACAGACATGCATTTGGTGTGAATGCTAAAATTTCAGGATGTTTTCAGATATGTTTCGCTTTTTCTAAAAACTAGTAGCACTGTCTGTCAGCTTTTGATGGTAAGCTCATAGTACCGATGGTACATTTTTCAGCATAGGTTCATAAAGCAAAGTCTGAAAATTGTACAATCCTATCATATTAAGAGGAATAAAATCAATCTTTAGAAAATTAATCCTCATACCAGATATTTGTTCAAACCAAGAAAGCAACCACTTCAGGTTTTTCGCATAATTACCATGGTTATCCAGAATAAAAGAGTGTCATCTACATGTTGCAGACTAATAACACCCCCAGCACAAAAATCATACAGAGCCCTTTAATAAAAAACCTTTTTTATCTACTTTATCGATCATACGAGTAAAAACATCAGCTACGAAGTTAAAAAGGATAGGACAGAGAGGGTCTCCCTGTCTCAAACCTTTGCCTAGGTTGAAGAATTTACTTTCCACATCATTCAATCTCACACCTACTGAGCCTTTGTAAAGAAAACTTTTAATCCAAGAAAAACACTTAATACTAAAACCCATAAGATGAAGCATTCCAGAAGGAACTCCCAGTTAACTTATCATACGCTTTCTCATAACCAAGCTTCAGAACACCACTACTGCCACATTTTGCAACACTGTTAATGATCTCATGAGCACAGCCAACACTTTCCAAGATATAACAACCCTTAATAAATGCAGTTTGTTGCTGAGAAATTAATCTATCAGCAACACAGTTCAACTTACTAGTAATAGCTTTTGAGAAAAAATTTAAACTGCAGTTAGTAAGACTAATAGGTCCAAATTTTTTAATGTCCGGGATAAGTAGGATATTTCATGTGGGCACTGTTATTGTTTTGGGATCTGTGTACTTTTATTCTGCAGTGTGCAGTTCATATCTTCAATTTTTCATATAAAAAATTGGTATAAGTTGTTGAAGGAGTCAGATACGAAAGATATCATTACAAATTACATGTTTTATGTGGACTAGTTTATTAATGCAACTTCTCTTTTGCATTCAGTTACTCACCAAACATTAAAGAAATTATGATCTTGGACAAGAAAGTCAGTAGAGAAAAGCTGTATTACCTAAGGGTCATGATGAATGCGCTTAAGAAATGAGACAACTTTAGCTTGTCTTTTTACCATTTTGTTCTGATGTGGATCTGCATGGATTCTAATGACATACTGCTTCCAGTTCGAGAAGCATATTTGCTTAGTTCCAACTCCTAAAATCTACTGTTTGTAGTTCTCATGCTTGATTTCAAGTAGCAAGCAAGGTTATCACGGCGACAAGGTAAAGCGAGGCGCCAGCTCACCGCCTAGACGCCTAGGTGGGCGCCTAGGCGAGGATGAGGCGAAGGTCAAAAAAGAGAAAAAACAAAAGGAAAATTAATAGAATCTGAATTTTTTCTCTTTTTCCCGGCCCAGGTCCAGCCGCCCACTCCCTAACTTAACCCTAACCTACCCCCAAACTCTCTCTCTCCCTCATTCCTTCCCCCTCTCGAGCAGGGCCAGCTACTCCTGCTCTCTCTCCCGCTCTCCCGAGAGACACCGGCTGTTCCTGCTCTCCCTCACTCCTTCCTCCTGCTCCCTCTCCCACTCTCCCGCCGACTGCTCCTCCCGCGCTGTGCCGCCGTCCCTCCTCCCGCGGCGTGCCGCTGCCCGCCGCTCCTCCCACACCGCGTCTCCTCCTCCCGAGAGCGCCGCCGCCTGGTTCTCCTCCCGCGTTGCATCTCCTCCCACCGCTTCTCCTCCCAAAAGCGCCGCCACCTAGATCTCCTCCCGCGAGCGCCGCCGCCTGGTTCCCCTCCCGGGTTGCATCTCCTCCCGCGCCGCCTCTCCTCCCGCCGCTTCTCCTCCCGCGAGCGCCGCCGCCCAGATCTCCTCCTCCCGTGAGCGCCGCCGCCCGCAGCGCCTCCTTTCCCCCGGCCAGGCGAGGCGAGCGGCCATGGCGTGCGGGCTCCGGCGCCTGGACGCCTAGGCGGCGCCTTAACAACCATGATCGCAAGTGCTAGCAAAAATATGCTTTTGTGATTCGGAATTGACAGTGTGGATCTGCCATCTTTTATGATTTGCAGCAACTAATATACTATGTTGTAACCTCAACACCTCTCAAAATAAATTACCCAGATCTCTATCTTCCTCTTTTTATTTTTTTAATTACAATATTTTGACCTATGTGTGAATGCTTGTATGAATCTAATTTGAACAAGTGGATGCAAGTAGGGGTGAAAACAGAACAGGAAATATCCGCCCGATCCGATCCCGAATCCGCTTAAAACCCTATCCGTATCCCGAATATAGCTATCCGGCCGGATCCGGATATTTTATCCGGATACGGATCCGAATTCGGAGTCTTTAGTATCCGGAGGATACATTATCGGATCCGGATATTCCGTATTCGAATATTTTCTATTCGGATATCTGGATATTTCCTATTCGGATATTCGGATCGGATAATCAAATATTTCCTATTCAGATATCAGCAACATCCAGCCTATTTCGTCATTTTTTTTCAATACTAGCCCATTTTTATTGGCAATTAGATAATTCTATTGATTCTAAAGTAGCATATTCTTTCTATGACGTCTATTAGGTTTGATTGATACATAATTTACTGCTATAGTTATGTACTCATACGGTTTAATTCAACATATATTACTTTATATATGTATGCATTATCCGTATATCTTTATCCGTTTCCGATCCGAATCCATCACATAGCCGTCCCGTATCCGTATCCCGAATTACCCGGATTCGTATCCGTATCCGGCTAGCCCGTATCCGATTCCGAATCCAAAAAAATAATATGGGTTAGGATACGGGAAGAGCAATATCCGCCCGTATCCGACCCGTTTTCATCCCTAGATGTAAGGATCTGGTCAAATGCCTTCTCCTGAATTTTCTGGATTTTTCTAGTTTTTTGGTGATTTTTTCAATGTCCAGGATTTTTATCCCAGTGTCTTCTAAATAATGGCAGGGAATATTTACCGGGAGGGATTATTTTCCCGAGGGGTTGAGGGGGATTCCATGTGCCCTTCAAAATCCCCCTTGGGGTTGTTCCCTAGGATTTTTTTCCCCTAACATCCAAACAAGCCCTAAGAGTACAGCCAAACAGCTTGGTCAACCAAAACGCAAACACATTCTGCTGACACAAAACTTGTCACCCTATCAGAACAAATGCAGTAAGAAATACTATTCCCACCAAGCAAAACAGAAGAAGTTTCTTGCATTCATTCCCAAGAGGAACTGCGGTTTTTTAATATTTGAACGCTTATTTGTGTAAAACCATGATAACATCTGGAGTCTGGACAATAACACAGAATAGAAAAAAAAGAGCTAAACGAAGTATTTGTAGGAAATTAATCAAGACTTTCCATTGTTGCCTTGCCATGATATGGAGTATGTACTATAAATATTGGCCTCAATGTTGACATGAATAACACAGGAAAATTGCCCCAAAACTTCTATGTTCACTTGCGTTTGTTTCTTTGATCTGTTATTTGCATGCAACTGTTCCTAGGGCGGAACCAACAGCATGGTAACATGCAATTTGACCTATTCTAGTTGAGTGAGCAGGTTTATGTATGCCTGTTAGACTTGTCGTTTTGAGATGGCATTAGAGTTCGTCTTCAGTGAGATTAATGAGATAATGGTCTAATTAACTTAAATATTGTTCTTAGGTTCATGCATTGTTATCTTACATGTTAACCCATAATTACTAAGAAGACTGAAGAAATGAAATGCCAAAACATAGATTAGCGAACCTCTTAGGTGTACTTTGCTGCTATCTCACGCATCAGGCTTTCAGGAGCTGCAATAAAAAGAGGTTATTGGAAATAATAACTTATAAAAACTAAGGTGCCGCTGCGCTAACATCATTTGGCATAATAAGGGTTATAGCAAAGTTAGGAGAACATGATACCTTCTATACCACCAGTGAAATGCTCAAATTGACCCATGGCCTGTCTAATAAACATTTCTACACCGCTGACAACTTTAACTCCAGATGCTTCTGCTTCTCGTAGAAGCCGGGTAACTTTAGGGGCGTATACCGCATCAAACACTACATCATAGAAACTTAAAGCTTTCTGCAAATACAAAATGATAATTGATCAAATAAACTGAAGCAGCAGACAGGTGGTATATCAAGGTTTATGTTAAAGGTGGAATAACAGAAGAAAAAGAACAAGGTTTCCATTTTGTTGTCGCTAGAATGGAACAAGGGGTGTGTATGAGTGCGTGTGCGTGCGCGTGCATGCATTTGTGTCTATGAAAGAGAGACCTTTGGGATAGGAATGCCATCCGCATTTGGGTACGTGTGTGTGTGTGTGTGAGAGAGAGAGAGAGAGAGAGAGACCTTCGGGATAGGAGTGCCATCCACATTTGGGTACATCCCCAATGATGTTGCATTAGCGAGGATCATCCCTTCTTCAGGCCTGAAAGTTTCTAGGTCGGCTAATCTCAGGGCATGACCACCAACCGCATTGGCAAGACTTACTGCCTTTTCTGGGGAAAATGAAGATTATTGTCACATTACATGATGCGCTAAAATACAACCATCATTATTCTAAATAACTATGTAGCTTACATACAGTATGAAACAACAAGAGATGAAACAAAAAAAGATGTAAAATTGGATGGTATCTAGTGCAAAGTAGGTTAACCATGCAATGAGGTGTAAAGTGATCCTTAGCTGTCAGATGTGAAATAGAGGATCTAGATTAAAAGTACTTTGCTGTCCATGCCCCAATTTCCCTTGCCGTTTCTTCTTCCTCGTTAATCCAGTCCCTCCTTAGTCCATCTCCTTTCCACATCAGCAACTACATTTTGCTATTGCCTTCTCATCTAGGAACAGCCCAACCAAATGGTGTGCACCTTGCAGTGTACAGCCAAAAGCAGCAATGATGCTGATTTACAAGCTGAGGCCGCCGCAACTATTCATGAGACCTTTACTTAATTCCTCTCCCCTTTTTCCTTGCACACTGATATTTGTAAGGCATCTCAATGCTTATTTATGAGAAAGAAAGGTTTGAAAGGTCCTATGCAATAAGCCAACAAGACTCAATTCTCTCAAATTTTTACAAATTGATCCCTTCATGAAGATCGATCACAGGTTGCTCCATGATTTTGATTTGTTTCCAACTCCCGACATTTTCATCACATGGCATGGAGAAACTTAGTTATTAGAAACAATTTATTTAAATAACAGAGTGAAGACATGACCAAAGCGCAGATTTGAGAAGTGATGAGATTTGAACAGGAAGCTCAAAGGAAGGGGAAGATAACGGGATAAGGTTGAGAATTTTTTTCACCACAATACATGTTGTAAGGTGAATGGGCTGTAATTGTAGAGGATTACTTTGCACCTCATTACATGGGAAGCCTGTTTTGCTTAGGACACCAAGCCCTTTAAAATATTCGATGCAATCGGAAACAAACACAATTGGATGCAAAATTGCAAATGCAGAAAGCATTGTGCAAATAACTACACAGAAATAAAATGATGTTTATGAAGTGCTCTGGCAATAGAATACAATGCTTATGCAGTGCATTTGACCTGACTGTAAAATGGGAGGCGTCAATATCTATGTATTCTTGCTGATTTGGGCATGACGATGGATCTATCGATGAGGTATAACAAATGTGCACATGCTGAAGAACATAGGACACCATTCATATAGAAATACAAAACCTTACCATAGGTACGATTTGCTACTACAACTCTTGCACCCTTCTCCTTTGCCCCATAAGCAATTGCTTTACCAGCACCACCAGCACCTACAACAACAATAAGTCTGCCAGCCAACGGTGAGACGGCAGCAACCTTTGACCCTGGACCTGTGAAACATACAGCTTCTGATATTTATCTGACTCCCAAATAACTGTTACAACAGAATCAGTTAAGATTGTTAAAACCTCCTATGCCATCCTCAATAGCAGAAATTGCTCCAATGTAGTCAGTATTGTAGCCGACTAATTTGTCATCTGGTCTCCTAATTATAGTGTTTATGGCGCCTATTGACTACAGATTAACACAACAAAATAGCAGGTCAAATAAACAGAAAGTGGAAGGTAATTAATGAAGTAGGCACTTAAAGGAAGTGCAGTGCATCCAGGTACCTTAGCAACTGGATCATGTTTGTGGCAACACTGTACTGCATCCACTTTGAAAGGGAGAGAGCAACTGCATTACAGAAAGTCATATGGCATGAACTCAATTTTGCTCTTGTGAAATAGACCAATAAAAGGCTTTCAATGAAAATGACTTGCTGCAAGAGAATTACAGAAGAACCAGAGTTCTAGTTCCCAGCAGGAACCCGTCATGCTCCGGTTAAAAAAACATGAGAAAGCACACCAACAAAACCAGAAGGAAAATGGTTCCACACACATGGGAATATGTACTCCCACTCTCAGTATACCGCTTAAATGATGTTGATATACCTCTTTATCCTTTTGAGTATACTCTAATACTGATTATAAGATACTCCAAAGTGAGTTCCACAAAAAATTTCATCAAAGTCCACCTTGTATAGTATAATTTGTTTATATACTCCCTTTACAAATGAGGGTATATAGCAAAAAAAAATAAAGGGCTCCGATAAATTTTTTCAACAATGTCGCATTGTATTATTAGAGTATACTAAAAGTGATAAATGAGTATAATTCATTCGTTTAAGTGGTATACTGGAGGTAGGAGCACGTACTCCCAAGTATACGAAAAAGGCTATATATATATATATATATATATATATATATATATATATATATACAGAGAGAGAGAGAGAGAGGATTGCTAGAGTGCTATCGATAGCACAGATCTTCTGTGCTATAGCGCTGTGTTTGCAAAATTTGAAGACAAAACTGTTAATCCAAACCGTGCATTCTGTTCATCTCACTACCCACCAAATTATATATTTTTTGAACTTTTTCTCCTATTTATTTTGTATTTTAAAAAACCAGCTTCATTGGACGCCCCACAACTAATTAGATCGTGGATTTTGAAAAATACAAAATAAATAGGAGAAAAAGTTCAAAAAATATATAATTTGGTGGGTAGTGAGATTTTAATGAGATGAACAGAATGCACGATTTGGATCAACAGTTTCGTCTTCGAATTTTGCAAGCAAATATATATGGAAGATACTGTATATCGATAACACTCTATATATATATATATATATATATATATATATATATATATATATATATATATATATATATATATATATATATATATATATATATATATATATATATATAGAGAGAGAGAGAGAGAGAGCTGTGTTTGCAAAATGAGATGAACAGAATGCACGGTTTTAATCAACAGTTTCGTCTTCGAATTTTGCAAACACAGCGCTATAGCACGGAGGATCTGTGCTATCGATAGCACACTAGCAATCCTCTATATATGTATGTATGTATGTATGTATGTATATGTATGTATGTATGTATGTATGTATATAATATGCTATTCTGTTCGTACGCGTATAAAAATCTATTCTACGCTCGGGCTATTTAACCCAGTCAAACCAAGCCTTCCAACCACTAGCTCTCGTCGCTATGCATTAATTAGCTCTCGTTACAAGAATACTTGCTATGCATTAATTAGCTCTCGTTACATGAATACTAATACAGTTTAGCTTTTACTAATGTGCATATTATAGCACGTTCGAAGCATGTGTAATTTTTCACTATAATGTTTGCACGAATCTACCAACGCGGAATAGTATGATTTACTACTCAGCATGTCACATTATACTATCATCTTACATTTTCTACTATCAAAATGTGCTTCAGTGGAATCCTCACATGCTTCCTGCAAAATTTTACTAACGTGCTTCTTACCTTTTACTACCGTTCACTTACATGGAAATAAAATTGTTACGTGCATTCAAATTTTACTTTCTAATTCATATGAAGGCCGTTAGTCTATATCAATAGCATATCAGTAATTATTGGAGTGCAAATGGATTTACCGTCGGCTTTACCAAATATGCAAGTAATGTAACACCGTGCATCCATTTTGCGCTTTTACTATCTACTATGCTTGCTGTTACATCTTACTAACGTGCTTCTTACCTTTTATTACCGTTCACTTACATGGAAATAACATTGTTATGTGCATTCAAATTTTACTATACATTCTGTTCGGTGTAACCATCTATTCTGCCTATGTGTATAGATAGATAGTAAAATTATCTAGCTCTCGTTGCTATGCATGCATCGTATAGTTATGCATGTTCTCGTTTCTTGTTTGTACATGAATATGATTTTTCTTGGTTATAGCCATAATTTTTATTGACAAATCAGAGTCACGAACGGTTTTCACCAGTAGCTTACTTACGACAAGAGCAACACATTGACATGTCTTACCGCATGAATCGATTTTTATTATCCGTAGGCATAGAGTTTACTATCGGTATACATAGATTTTACTATCGATATACACGCGTTTATTGGAGATACTTGTATCATTATGTTGCTTTCGTCGTCAGTAAGCTACTGGTGAAAACCTTTTACGAATCAGAATTGTCATTAAAAAGTTACGGCTAAAACAAAGAAATTAAATTCATGTATAAACTAGGAACGCAAATTACTGGCGGTTTAGATGATACGATGCATTAATTACTTACCATTGGTGTCATGTGCGGAATGAATTTACCAACGCGGAATAGTATGATTTACTACTCAGCATGTCACATTATACTATCATCTTACATTTTCTACTATCAAAATGTGCTTCAGTGGAATCCTCATATGCTTCCTGCAAAATTTTACGTGCTTCTTACCTTGTACTACTGTTCACTTACATGGAAATAAAATTGTTACGTGCATTCAAATTTTACTTTCTAATTCATATGAAGGCCGTTAGTCTAGATCAATAGCGTATCAATAATCATTAGAGTGCAAATGGATTTACCGTCGACTTTACCAAATACGCTAGTAATTTAACACCGTGCAGCCATTTTGCATTTACTATCTATTCTGCTGGCTGTTACATTTCACTAACGTGCTACTTAACTTTTACTACCGTTCACTTATATGGAAATAACATTGTTATGTGCATTCAAATTTTACTATACATTCTGTTCGGTGTAACCATCTATTCGGCCTGTGTATAGATAGATAGTAAAATTATCTAGCTCTCGTTGCTATGCATGCATCGTATAGTTATGCATGTTCTCGTTTCTTGTTTGTACATGAATATGATTTTTCTTGGTTATAGCCATAATTTCTATTGACAAATCAGATTCACGAACGGTTTTCACCAGTAGCTTACTTACGACGAGAGCAACACAGTGATATGTCTTACCACATGAATCGATTTTTATTATCCGTAGACATAGAGTTTACTATCGGTATACATAGATTTTACTATCGATACACACGCGTTTATTGGAGAGACTTATATCATTATGTTGCTCAGTTGCTCTCGTCGTCAGTAAGCTACTAGTGAAAACCTTTTACGAATTGAAGTTGTCAATAAAAAGTTACGGCTAAATCAAATAAATTATATTCATATACAAAATAGGAACGCAACTTACTCGCGGTTTAGATGATACAATGCATTAATTACTTACCATTGGTGTTATGTGCGGAATGAATTTACCAATGCGGAATAGTATGATTTACTACTCAGCATGTCACATTATACTATCATCTTACATTTTCTACTATCAAAATGTGCTTCAGTGGAATCCTCACATGCTTCATGCAAAATTTTACTAATGTGCTTCTTACCTTGTACTACTGTTCACTTACATGGAAATAAAATTGTTACGTGCATTCAAATTTTACTTTCTAATTCATATGAAGGCCGTTAGTCTATACCAATAGCGTATCAATAATCATTGGAGTGCAAATGGATTTACTGTCGACTTTACCAAATACGCTAGTAATTTAACACCGTGCAGCCATTTTGCGTTTACTATCTATTCTGTTGGCTGTTACATTTCACTAACATTCTACTTACCTTTTACTACCGTTTACTTACATGGAAATAACATTGTTATGTGCATTCAAATTTTACTATATGTTATGTTTTGTGTAACCATCTGTTCTGCATATGTGTATAGATAGATAGTAAAATTATCTAACTCTCGTTGCTATGCATGCATCGTATAGTTATGCATGTTCTCGTTTCTTGTTTGTACATGAATATGATTTTTCTTGGTTATAGCCATAATTTTTTATTGACAACTCAGATTCACGAACGGTTTTCATCAGTAGCTTACCTACGACGGGAACAACACATTGATATAAGTCTTACCGCATGAATCGATTTTTATTATCCGTAGGCATAGAGTTTACTATCGGTATACATAAATTTTACTATCAATACACACACATTTATTAGCAAGACATCATTATGTTGCTTTCGTCGTCAGTAAACTACTGGTGAAAACCTTTTACGAATCGGAATTATCATTAAAAAGTTACCGGAATTGACATTAAAAAGTTACGGCTAAAACAAAGAAATTAAATTCATGTATAAACTAGGAACACAACTTACTGACGGTTTAGATGATACGATGCATTAATTACTTACCATCGGGCATCGGTGTTATGTGCGGAATGAATTTACCATCGCGGAATAGTATGATTTACTGCTCAGCATGTCACATTATACTATTATCTTTCATTTTTTTACTATCAAAATCGGTACCTCAATTAATAATGCGTGTTGTTTTCTGTGCCGCAGTACGCTAGTTAATTCCTCTTTGCACATTTTGACCAGTGCGTGAAATAGCCTAGATTAGCGCTACCGTGTATATATATTAATATATAGACATGCATTTTCTACATACATGTGTAGATACACATGCTCTCTACATCATACATTTATTTCCTTAAGATCTGTGTCGTTCTGTCTTTTCCTTTGTCATGCATTGCACACATACCGAAGCAGAAAAGGATGGCATAAATAGCATGTGTATTTACACATGCGTGTAGATGAGACTTTTCATATATATATATATATATATATATATATATATATATATATATATATATATATATATATCGCTAGATTTTGTTCTAAGAAATCTAACATAATAATGTTTTTTTTTCTATTTTTCTGGAGTAAAATTAGTACCTGAATCCAGAAAAATCCGGAGAAGAATATGTGTCAAGAAATCTAGCAAGGTCATCTGCCAGAAGTGGAAGATAAACAGCATTGTATCCAACAGATTGAAGACATTTATTGTGCAAAATTGGGCTCTTGCTCTGCTTTACTGGGTTGGCTATAAGACCAAGCACTTTTGTATCAGGCCCTATACGCCTTATATTGTAAATGTCCAACAATTCTTCAACCGTTGGCTGCCCAGATGCTGATGCCTTTGTAGCATCGAGTGTCCCAAAGGTAAGATATCCGCCAAACTTGGGGGATAACACCCTTGACATCAACCCTCTTTCACTCATCACTAATCCAATCATAGGTACCTGTCATTTCTATTTGTCAGTCAAATGGCAGCTAATACAACATGGGGTGAATTAGAAAACCCTGTAGCTTAAGCATAAAAGTACACTTCAGATAAACCATGACAATTAGCCATGCTGCCGTGTACCTTTTAATCAACAACTTCAAGCTTTGACGAAGTAAAACATAAATGCATAAGCTAGAAAAGGAGCTCTAGTTTAACAATGTGCTTAATTGTTAATAACAAGGTCGCAAAGACACAAACGTTTGATAAAACAGAACTATACAAAGAAGTATCCATTGAAAGAATGACTGTGGTACAAGCTTTCATTTTAAATTACAATTGCAACAGGCCTACCTACTCACTAACAATAAGATTCACACGTAATTTCTAATAAACATGTTCAAATAGGATATAGATGGGACAAAAAAAAACAAAAAGCAACCACCCAAGTTGTTACTGAGTTTGAAAAACACCTCTGCAACTTATTTTGTGCCATTTTATCCCCCCCCCCCCCCACCCTGACAATAGCATGAAGCATAGAGAGAGAAAAAAGTAAAGTAATAGTGGCTAACTATATGTATTCTCTCATGTAATATTTCCCAGCTGTTATATCACTCTTGAGGTTGCTTATGGGGGAGAGGGAAGTGAGAGCACAGCGACAGAAGATAAGTGGAAGAAAATGGATTTTGTTTAGAATTATAGCCACTAACATGTGGGTGGGCCAGCATATTGATGATTGTTTCTAAATTTTTTTATGGTTCTTCCATTAAAACTAGTGAAGAAAGTAATGACAGGGGGGATATTGCAAACCAAGATAAGGGGTGGTAAAATACCACAAGTTGTATGGTTGTTTTCAAACTCAGGGTGACAACCATTGATGTCAAGTCGTCGTCTAGGCGACGCCTACGCGTCCCGGCGCCGGAGGAAGCCCGCCTAGCCCGCTTGCCTCGCCTGGCCAAAGCAAGGCGGATGCCTTGACGTTCCAGGCGAGGTCGGGCGGCCGACTAGGGTCAGGAGGAGGGGATAAGGTGGCCTTTCGAGCGGTCGACTGGGTTAGGGACGAGCTTGAGCGCTATACCTCCGTTGGCTGAGGAACAAGGGACAAGGATCCGCCGCATCGCCGCCGCATGCCGCCGGCGGCTCCAGATCAGTAAGTCCAACGCCGCCTCCTGTCGCCCTCCTCCTCCTCCTCCTCCCTCTCCTTCGCCTCCCGCCACCTCGCAGCAACGGCCCCCCTCCGTGCCTCTGCCTCCGTCGCCCCCACGCCTCCTCCCCGTCCCCCGCCGAGTCGCCCGCGTCGTTGCCCCGCGTCCGTCGCCGAGGACCCGTCGCCCCCTCGACTGTCGCCCCCGCGCCTCGTCGCGACGCGGAGCAGCGTGAAGGAGAGGGAGGAGGCCGGCCAGGCGAGGTAAGCGCGCATGGCGGTCTCGTTCCGGCAACTAGGCGCCTAGGCGACGCCGTGATATCACTGGCTGATGCTGCTTGTGTAGTTGTGTTGATGCTCATGTGTGTGGCTTTGTACAGGGAGTGGGGGGCATGGTTGATGCTCAAGCAGCTGCTACTGGTGATGTTGCCAATGCTGCATATGATCTAGCTAAGGATCCTACACGAAAGGCTAAGTCCAATGATCCAGGATGGAAGTATGGATTTTGGCCGGATTTGAGCAACAAGGATTTGGTGCAATGTTCCCTATGTGGCAAACAAATGCGCTTGGGAATAAAGAGATTGAAGCAACATCTTGCCACAGGGTTTGGAGATGTGCAAAAGTGTTCGAAGACAACCACAACAATAATGAGAGATACAAGACTATCTCAAGAAGTCATCAAGAAGTAGAATTGTCGAATTGGACGATGACATTGATAAGGG
Organism: Rhipidocladum racemiflorum; assembly: GCA_036346355.1. Taxonomy (NCBI): domain Eukaryota; kingdom Viridiplantae; phylum Streptophyta; class Magnoliopsida; order Poales; family Poaceae; genus Rhipidocladum; species Rhipidocladum racemiflorum. Next base: position 64,497,550 of record CM070570.1, read on the forward strand.
AGTTGAACAAGGAGAGTAAGAAGTGGGTTGCGATATGCGACGCCCAAGCTCCCAAGAAGCGTCATCTAAGGCTTCCAACCCATCTCCAAGTTCTGGGACAGCCGCAAAAAGAAAGCAATCAACTCTCCAATTGTGGGGACAGCCGATGGCGAAACAAAGTAAATCAGTTGTTGGGTTGATTCGGAAGACACCGGAAGAGGTGGTTGATGGAAGACATGCCAAAGGCCCTTCTGAAACAACCATGGAGCAATGTGTAAAGGAGAAAGAAAAGGTGCAAGGCCACATAGTTGAATTCTTCTATAAGTGTGGCATTCCATTCAATGCCATCAAGTCTAGAAGCTTTGAGATCATGTGTGAGTCCATAGGGCAATATGGACCCGGTTTTAATAACATTTCATAATTCATACCATGATTTGAGGGTGCCGTTACTTGAGAAGGCAAAGAGGGAGACTGATAAGTTGAGGTCAGAGCAAGAGAAACATTGGAAAGTTGTTGATTGCACACCCATGTCTGATGGATGGACAGATAGGAGGGGAAGACACTATCAATTTTCTTGTGAACTGTCCGGCGGGGATCTTCTTCTTGGAGTTTGTTGATGCATCAAGTAAAGTAGCTAATGCAATGATGCTAGTAGGTTTGCTTGAGGCAAGAATTGAGCAGATCAGCAAGGAACATGTTGTTCAGGTGGTGACAAACAACTGTGCCAACTTCAAAGCGGCAAGGAGAATTCTAATGGAGAGGATCCCTGCTCTATTTTGGACTCCTTGTGCTGCATATTGCTTGGACCTCATGTTGGAGGACATTGGGAAACTACCGGAGTTCAAGAAGACAATTGATAATGTCAAGCGGGTGACGACATTTATCTATAGGCATGGGAGGCTACTTTCAACAATGAGGGAGCTGAGAAATGGGAAGGATCTTGTAAGGCCTACGGTTACTAGATTTGCCACATCTTTCTCACGTTGCAGAGCTTGTACAAGAACATGATGTGTTGAGGCATCTATTTACTAATGAAGATTGGACTAGGTGCAATCTCTCAAGCACAAAGGCTGAGAAAAAGGTTCAAGAAATTGTTATTGCTATTAGATTTTGGAATGCAGTGGAGGATTGCATAAGAGCATCACATCCGCTTCTTGTTGTGCTACGGATAGTTCATGGTGATGAGAGGCCGGCAATGGCCGAAGTTTATGCAAGTATGGATTTTGCAAAAAGGAAGATCACCGACAGTTTAACTAAGCAACCATTGCTTAGGAAAGTCATGGCAATTATTGATCGGTGATGGGCTGATCAAATGGAGCAAAAATTGTATAGGGCTACATTATTCTTGAACCCAGGAAAATATTATGAAATCAAGGAGAAAGATGTGTCACAAGCGTCTAAGTTAAGGTTGATGTTCAATGATGTGCTTGAGAAGATGTTCCACGATGATGAAGACAAGCTTTGCAAGATAAGTGGCCAAGCCAATATCTATGACAATTTGCGAGGTGACTTTGGAAAGCCAATGGCCATTAGAGCTCACAAAACGAAGAAACCCCGTTAGTAATTCTATCTCTTCTTAAGTTTTTAAGATTCTAACATAGGAATTGATTACTAATTTACTATGTTTCAAATTTTAGTTGATTGGTGGATTGCATTTGGGGCTTGACATTCGAGCTTCAAGCATTTGCAAAACGCATCTTAGGTCTTTGTTGTTCGGCCTCGGGGTGTGAGCGCAATTAGAGCACATTTGAGTTTGTAAGTAACTACTCAATGCTTTAGATTTTAATTTAGTTTTGAACCATATAAAATTATCCTTGTTTACCTCTCTTATTTGTAGATCCATACCAAGAAAAGGAACCGATTAGAACACCAAAGGTTAAATGATTGGGTGTATGTCCAATACAACCGGAAAATATTGCCAATAGATTTAAAATGCGCCACGAAGAAGGAACCAATTATAACCCTTTGTTCCTAGATGAGTTTCAATAGGACAATGAATGGGTTGATGCAAATGCCCAACAAGTTCACAATGGGGAGGATCTTTTATGGTCTCACTTTGATGACGCCATAGATGCATGACGCAACTTTGAGGGTTGTAATGTTCCTAGGAGAGCACATGAAGGAATCATCCCCTACTCTCGCCGTCATGGAAGTGGTTCTACATCAAGGGCTGTTCAAGAGCTTGGCTTGAACAATGAAGATGATGAACATGAAGTTGAACTTCTTCTGAACGACAATGAGAATGTTGATGATGATTATGGGGCTCCACCTAGTCCTCATGACGAAGAGACTGGTGGAGATGGATCAAACGAGGATTTAAATGGTTTAGAATTAGAACTAGATATTTGAGGTTACTTGTTTTGGTGATTGTGACTATGATTTTCTTATGGACTTATGGAGTTGTGGTGACTATGCATGATTTGTCCTAAACAATATTAGCTATTGGTAGTAATGTTGCTATCTACTTGTCTAAGACTTGTATTTGCTTCTCTATTTAATTGGCATCTTGTCGTGCTATTTATTTGCATCCATACAAGGTATATATGTATTGGTGATAATGTGATATACTGAGAATGTTGACCTTCGTCTAATCCTCGCCTAGACGCCTAGGCATCCAAGCGATGGGTTGACGCCTCGCCTCACCTTGTCGCCTTGACAACATTGGTGACAACTAGGGGTTTTCTACAATTTCCCCTTATACATTTACGTTTAACCGGAAAAACATGTGAAAATTTGAATTTGAAATTGAAAGTGAAAAAGGGATACCAATTCTTAGATTGTACAGGTAAATTTCGTGTTCAAATAGCTTAACTGAAGTTCAATTTAATGAATTTATGAAATTCCAGTTTGGAAAGCCAATGGGCGAAAATTAACTTGCCAATGTCTACGAAGCATAATTTCCATATCAAAAGGACAACAAATGATTTGAGGAAAGTTTAAAGGGCCAAGTTAGCAATCACAAGACTTAAGCACTAGAATATACAAGACAGATAACAAGAGTATCTGGGAGAAAAAAGTGAAATGTTTCTTCGATTCTAGAAGGTGCTACTTACTTGGCAGTGCACCATCATTTGGAACATCCGTGACACATCAACAATGTCTGTAGCAGTTGTTGCAACTTTCACTATGTCAGCTCCAACTGCTTGTATTCTTGCTACAAGATTTGCAAGCTCCTCACAGGATGGGGTACTTTCATAATTATGTGAAGAAACAATAAGTTTACACTTCTCTGGCTTACTACCAGAGAGAAAGCTGATAAATTTGTCAGCAACCTGCAGAAAATAAAAATAAGTTGGTTATTAGAGTATTGATATGATTATATAATACAACTGCTATGGAATCGGAAAAAAATCGGCACAACATTCACAATTGAACTACCTAATGGAGAATGAGTGCTTAGGGCAAGTTATTCCTAATCTTGAACTTAAATAAATGAGCCACCCACTATGACCTTATTTTCTTATTTAAAAATCCTGATTTCAAGCAAACCTTGTTAAATATACAACAGACAGCGCAATGGAAACAACTTATCTACAATAATACCTAGCAAAACCTTGTCGCAGAGAAATTTACACAATACAAGTATTGATAAAACAAAATACAACTAACAAAAAAGTAGAAAACCTTAGACTTTCTTTCTTGATGTTCAATGTACTTCCTCGCCATTCAATGCTCAAGTCATGTCTTTCTGACCAAGATAATCAATATTTGTGGCAGAACCACACCATAGTTCCCACAAGTCATGCGTATGCGCTAAAGGATTGCTTAGAAAGATATACTTGAGTATTTGGAAGTATTGTGTACCATATGTATATTGTTCACACAAATTTCCCTTTTTTCGTTTTCCTAACCTAACACTATCTGGAGTTACCTTCTAATAATACTTACTATGACAAAGGCAAAATGGCAACTAGAGTACTAGACACTAAAGCATATTCAAAATGACTGACAAATGGAACTAAAGTGGATGACATGGTCCATCTGCTATTGAATAACAAAATTTGAAGACAAAAGCTACGAAAAGAATATCATTCATAGTGCATGGATGAGTGTGGAACTGTCAGTCTGCCACTTGTGAAAACTATAGACTGCACTGTTCCAAAAATACCAAAAAAATCATGGTTGTAGTACATGTAATCAATGTTATTAAAACGTAAAACGATAAAACGTTGAGCACCACCTTTTCAACGTTTAAACGTTGAAGCGGACTTTTAAACGTCTTTTTAGACATACGACGAAAACGAAAATATAGGATAAGTTCATAAGTTGAGTTCACAAAATAACAAGGAGGATAATAGCACAAGTTCACAACCACATAATAACATAGTACTATAAGTCCACAAGACCAATAGATAGGACAAGTCTACATAAGTTACATAACCATATTGACACTAAGTGTCAATAACCATCATCCAAATCATCAATATTAGTAGCATTGATGGGTTGATCATCTCCATCTCTATCATTGTTGCCTTCGTCTTCATCATCCACATCAAGATCATCAAGCACAAGCACATATTGCTCATCCTCCTCATCTTCATCTTCATCGCCTAAAGCCTCCTCTTCCTCAATGACGTCATCTATTGATCCCATTCTCACATGATCACGACGAGCTCTCCTAGGAAAATTACGACCCGTAAGATGTGTAGATGCACCAATAGCCTCATCAACTTGGTCCCATGTCAAATCATTATCATCTCTATTGGCAACATGAGATGAATTAGCTAATGGATCAACCCATTCATTGTCCCAATCAAAATCTTCTAAAACCAATGGGTCGTAATTTTTCCCTTCCTCACGTAATTTTTGAAACCTATTGGCCATCTTTCTATTGTATGAGACATATACCAAGTCATTCAACCTTTTGTGCTCTAATCTATTCCTCTTCTTGGTATGTATCTACAAGTGGCAATGAAAGTAACCAATTAGAATAAAACTACCATAGCAATGAGAAATTGAATAATGTGGCTAACTCACTTACAAATTCAAATGTGCTCCAATTCCTCTCACAACCGGATGATGAAGCACAAAGACTAACAATCCATCTTGCAAACTTGTATAACTCAATAGTACGACCACCATATGCAAGCCACCAATCAACTAAAATGGCAAAAGGCAAATAGACTAGAAGTTACATGGTTTAAAATTGACATGATGAAAAGATCATTTTGGCTCTTGGTTTGAGAAGACTTACGTGGATTCCTTGTTTGTGCATTTTTTATAGCCATTGGATTTGCGAATGCTTCTCTTTGATTCTCATAAAGAACAGCTTGGCCATCAATTTTGTCTCTAAGATCCTCATCTATCACCATTTTCACAAGCACATCATTGAAGCAACCTCTGAGCTCTCCTATGTTGCCTTCATCATCACTCTTTTTTATGTTGTAGAACTTTCCAGGGTTCAAGTATAGTGCTGCTCCATACAATGGGGTGTCCATTTGATTCGCCCAACGACGATTCACAATACTCATGATGCGGTTGAGACACGCTTTCTTGTTTTGAGTAGGAAATGATGAGGCAATCTTGTTCTTTGCTATAGTCATAGCTGCTGCAACCTCAGGCAAGGCTGGCTTCGCATCACCATCAACTAATCTTAGCACAACAAGAAGCGGTAAAGAAGCTCTAAGACAGTCCTCAACTGAATTCCACCATTCCTGGGAGTGAGTAATGTCATATGCTCTTTTCCCTGCCTCTGTTCTGGCTAATTTGGATTGAGTAAAAGTATCACTTTCAAATAGGCTTCTCAATGCCATCTTGTGCTTATGCAAACTCTTCAAGGTAAGGAAGGCAGTAGCAAATCTAGTAGCAGCAGGTCTCACAAGATCCATCCCCTTTGTATACATCCTCATCTCACTAAGAATCCTCCCATGCCTATAAATGAATGTGGTGACATGCCGGGCACGAGCAATAGGCTTCTTAAAATCCTTCAACTTCCCTATGTCCTCTAACATGAGGTCCAAGCAATGTGCCGCGCAAGGGGTCCAAAACAAGGTAGGATTCCTCTCCACTAGAATACTACCTGCTAACTTGTAATTGGAACCATTATCAGTGACAAGCTGAACAACTTTATCCTTGCCAATCTCCTCAATTCTCTTTTCTAACATGTCTGCAAGCACTAAACCAACTAGTGACTCATTTGATGCATCAACTGTCTCCAAGAAGAATGTCCCTTGAGGGCTATTGACAAGGAAGTTGATCAAATGGCGACCCCTTCTATCTGTCCATCCATCTGACATGAGTGTGCAACCATATTGCCTCCATGCCTCCTCGTGCTTCTTTCTCTCATCATTTGTCTCTTTAACAGCTTTTACGAGCAATGGCTCCCGTAGCTCATGGAAAGTAGGAGGCCTAAATCCAGACCCATACTAGGCAATGGCCTCTACAGCGATCTCAAACTGCCTTGAGTTGGCGGCATTGAAGGGTATGCCACACTCATAGAAAAAATTTGCTATCTCCATACAAACAGACTCTCTTTCTTCCTTAGGCCTAATGCTAGCATTGATGGTAGATTGAGTAGGCCTCTTTGCATGTCTCTCTGCTACAACCTCTTGTGGTGTTCGCTGAAGCATAGATGCAATGGCCTTTTTTGGTGGTGGACAAGGTGGAGTGGGAGCCTTAAAAATTGATGCTTTGTTTCTTTTTGCAGCTGTCCCAGAACTTGGCACACTACATGAGGACCCCTTGCTAGATGGCATCGACCCTATTACTTGCACATCATCATCCCTTGGTTCATTTGCCGGTACTTCATCATCTAGGTACAACGGTCTACTCCTTTTCCCACTATCCAAAGCCGCCTTCATCTCTTTAGCGATCTCTTTTGTAGTTTTTGCACACTTGATGATGTCTCCATGCCCACCCACTAGATGTTGCTTCACCCTCTTAATTCCTCCTGTTATCTTTTTTGAGCAAAGGGCACATTGGATCAACTCCCGCTTTCCCGGTTCGGCATAATATGCATACTTCCATCCTGGATCATTGGACTTTGGCCTTCGAGTTTCATCTTTCAATGGATCATAACTTTCAGCCTCATCACCATGAGAGCTCTCAACCGGAACCGGTGCATCACTATTACCTGACATTTGATATTTTGATCGCCTACCAACAACATACACAAAGGCAAAGTTACAAAGCAGTGAACTGTCTAGCAGTGAGTGAAGCACAACTAAGTGAAGCACATGCACTGTCTAGCAGTGAGTGAAGCACAAAGTTCTTCACCGAGACTCAGAGGCGCCAGCAGAGCCAAAGAGTCGAGAGACCAAGCGGCAGAGGCGGCCGCGAGTGAGGCGAGGGACGAGGACGGGACGGCCGACAGCGTGGAAAGGCGGCGGCGCAACAAGCCGACAGCGTGGAAGCCAGCCGACCGGCAAAGAAGCGGCGGCAGCGACGGAGCGGCGGCAGCGCGACAAGCGCTTGAGCTTTCGGCGCGGCGAGTGTCGCGGCAATGAAGCGCGCGGCGTGGCGGCGCAAGCGAAGCGGCAGCGCGCGACGGCGCGGCGTGGCGACTTCGACCTCTGCGGCCTGTGGCGCGGCGAGGGATGACCGGATGAGGACAGAGGACAGAGGTAAGGAGAGCCAACCCTAGTTCATCTAGAGGCCCATATTCCTTATGGCGTCCAAAATGCCTGGAAAACGTCCCAGGACGCTTAAGCGCCCAAAACGGGACGCTTAAACGCCCAGAACGGACGCTCCAGCGGATTTTGACAAAACGTTCTGGCGTTTTGACTCGGGATCACGTTTTAACGCTTAAACGTCGCTTAAACGACGCTTTAATAACAATGCATGTAATGTTATGCAAACATGCATAATTTCAAGTCCAATTTGTTCTTATTGTGGAGAACAAAAAAACATACAAGCAACACACGATGCAGTGCTTGCCTTTTTTGTTACACTGTAAGACATGTTTAACCATCAAATTTCTCGTGTTTGCATAACACCACATGTATGATGTATTTGTAGAAGTTTTTGGAACAGTGCATCACCCACTTTTCACAAATGGTGGGCACGACAATTTACAATGTATGGATTCTCATATTATAATGGGGACAGCGTAACAGATTTAATTTGTTTACATAAACGAACCTTCAATTCGATATCAACGTAGTCTACACCTAGTTCCATTGCAAAACGGAGTGTTTCGAATCTTGCAGCATCATCACCATCATATTGACCGCCTTCCCAGTTAGGTCTGCAAACAAGAAAGGAAAGATGGGCACATCATTTATGCAAGGCATAATGGTGTATACTGATATATACATAAATTAGATAATATGACCAACTACTACAAAGAGTGGAAGTGTTAGTGGCCTGAAAAAACATTTACTTTGGCATGATTGCACAATAAATCCATTCAAGCACACAAATTCAAAAGATAAATAAGTGAAGAGCAGAAGCATACAAGTCAAATAACAATTCCAGTTAGGACAACTTTACTGATCCAAGGACGATCAGATTCATTTCCATAAGTGTAGAAATTTAATAATGGCCGTAGATCTTCTCATTGACCAATCAGTTTACCCAAAGGCCAATCTTCATAAAAGGTACATGCCACACGTCAATAGATAATGAACTAAAGTTCCACAGTGCCTCCCTAATTGCACTCAAATAGCTATAAACAGTTATTAGATTCTTACCTGGAACTCGTCGCTTACATCATAATTACTTTTGAACAATGTTTTACATAATAATACATTAAAAAAACTGAATCAAACAATGTATCCAAAGCTATGTCCTAATTTCTGCTAAAATATTGGCAAGAATGGGCATCTTCTTATGATTTTGGCAAGTTTAAACCTTTAAGGATACTTCAAAGTGTGTAACCAATTTTACGCTTCAAGTCATGTGTGGCCATACCTAAACCACGATTTTGTAGTGTCCCAGGGCAAACGTCAACATTTTACAACATCCTAAAGCCAATTTTGCCAAGCAACAATGGCAAGACGAAGTGTTCTGGATTACAATACCACAATGGGCAGTCATTTTTTGTTATTTATTTTATGTAGTATTTTAGTTCCTAAAAAATAACCAACTGTGTTGAATATTCTTTTTTGAACAGAATAAAGCTGTTAAGAGGCAATTTTCTAAAAAGCAGTAATCAGTATTCATTTCGTTCAGCCCCCCACCTAGTAGTGATTATACGGCCTAGCCACCCCAATTATACAACCTAACCAGACATTATACGGTAACAGATAGGACCACCCATTCCACTAAAGAGAACTTATTTATAACTAGCCATAACATGACTTTAGGTTCAAACCCATAGTCATGTTGTGGATAACCATTTATGTGCATGGACTCCGATTGGGGCAAGACGTTTTTATTTAATTTGTGGCAACTAAGCAGTTGTTGGCTACCAGCACATGGTTGTACATTCGACAGTTTTACACACCTGATGTAACACTATATTCAACAGCTCATAATTATTATCTAAATGAGCTCAACTTGTAAAAATTAGTTTCCCTTTATTTTCTAGGACTAATTCTGATGATAACTAACAAAATATTTCTTAAGAATAGCTGTAGACATTTATGAGGCTGAAATCATCACAACCAATCATATGTGAAGAGTGTGAGAAATCATTGTTATGGAGAGTGATAATGGGCCAGACCCGAATAGCAAAAGCTGATGTTTCTCCTTTAATGACAACACAGGACCAAGGAATGACTTTGTATTTAGGGCATGTTTGGTTCATGACAAATTCTGCCATAACTATCCTTAGGCAAGTGTAGCATGTGGCAACCAAAATGGCTGCCACAAGTGTGGCAATGTTAGGGTTCTAAGATTTAAAGGTGTGGATCCACATTAACCTATTTGGGAAAAATAAAAGTCTGGGAACCTCAAAACAATGCCTACAACACTTTTTAATTGGAAGAAAAAAATATAAAAAATTATGGAACCATGGAACCACCACTTCCAGTTCCACCACAGTTTTGTGTATTATTGGATTCCCAAATTTACTTTAAAAGTGTCCAAATTGCCACGTGTAGTATTAAACTTTGACATGATAAGTATATCTTGTGGTTAATCTTTAGCTATGTGCAATACAGTGAAAGCAACTTCCATTGCCACTTCTTAAAGTACATATCAGGAATTCAAAAAAAAAAAAAAAAAAACTTTCAAAGACACAGTTGCAGACTTGACTCTTCATTTTGCGGAGAATGAAGTTGTACAAGAAATGAAGTGCTTCTAGGATGCAGTGGTGGCACAACCGGCAAAGCAGCAAGCAGCAAAACAGGGCCAAAAATTGCAAATAAGAGGCTAACTGGGGTCAACTACTGTAAGACATCCTCATGGGTGTATTTGAAGATATTAAGTCTCCAGGGACCGGAAATATCCAACGGCATTTCAGCAATTTTCATACCTTCCACGGATGTAACTGTATCATCCCACCATCCCATTTGATCCGGCGGCCTAACAGCGTCAAAAACAAGCTAATCGTAGGGAACAAACGTAATGTTATTGACTAATGAGTATTTGCAGATATTAAGTCTCCAGGGACTGGAAATATCCAACGGCATTTCAGCAATTTTCATACCTTCCACGGATGTATCTGTATCATCCCACCATCCCATTTGATCCGGCGGCCTAACAGCGTCAAAAACAAGCTAATCGTAGGGAACAAACGTAATGTTATTGACTAATGAGTATTTGCAGATATTAAGTCTCCAGGGACCGGAAATATCCAACGGCATTTCAGCAATTTTCATACCTTCCACGGATGTATCTGTATCATCCCACCATCCCATTTGATCCGGCGGCCTAACAGCGTCAAAAACAAGCTAATCGTAGGGAACAAACGTAATGTTTTTGACTAATGAGTACTAGATGCTGACACAAAAATGCAACCCAAAACGACAGAAAGGCGACGAAAAAGAAAGCAAAGCAGGAATCATGCCAAGCTCGAATCTTGCAAGCACGAGCACACCCAGATGGATCCGCACAAGCAACTGGGCACGCGTTCCGGATATCCCAAAATGGATGCAGAATCTATGAAAACAACTAAATTGGAGCGCGGGAAGCAGGGGAAGTGGGCGAGGGGATCGAACCGGTAGGTGACGAGGGCGGGGAGCGGGCAGCCGCGGAGCAGGCGCGGCAGGTGCTCGCGCGGGCGGAACCCCTCGATAAAGTCGAGCCGGATCTCGACGAGGTCGCCGCCTGCGGCCGCCGCCGCCGCCGCGTCGGCCTCCATCTCCTCCACCGTCCGCCCCACCAACGGCACGCACAGAAGCGTCATCTCCTCCTCCTCCTCCTCTCGGCTTGCGATGCGGATGCGGGCGATCGGCAATGGAAACGGCGGTGTGCTGGGGTTGCGCTGATCTGCTCGCAGGCGCAAGTGGGAGGCGGGGTGGGTGGCGTGGGGTGTGATGTGAAGAGGGGCAGGGTGGCGTGGGTTGGTGCGGGCCGGCTGCCGGGGGTTGGTGGGATGGTCGCTGGAAAAATTGAATTTTGCCGTTCAGGGAGGACGCAGCGGGTCCAGACTTCTCCTCACCAGACCGACCTGTCGTGTTGAGCTCATTTCCATGATCCATCCTTGGGGAAAATTATGTATGTGGTACTCACAGCCACAGGTGATTTGGATAGCAAAAGGCCGCTGCCAATATTAACTACCATACTTGTGAAGAGAATGCCGTCCAACCAGGGCACCCACATGTCCGCCGGCGTTTTGCGAAAAGGTCCTCGGTTTCTTCGGAATTACGTTCAGGTCCTTGCGCTATTTCATGTGAGAGGGAGATATTTTTTTGTTTCGCGTTTAGGTCCCTGGTTTGGCGTTTTGCGTTGAGGACCTCCCGTAAAGTACAAATCGCGCGCGAGTCCTTTCCTATTTTTTCAAAATAGCGAATAGGTCCAAAATTATAACAAATAGGTCCTCGCGCTTTACGTTCGGGTCTTTTCTCCGTTTTGTCCGAAAAAAATGTTTTCGGGGTCCGTTTTTTCTCCAGAGCATGCGAAAAATATTTTCGGCAGCCGTTTTTCCCAAAAAAAAAAATGTAAAACCGTTTCCTTTCTCCGTTTTGCCCGAAAAAAAATATTTTCGTGATCAGTTTTCCCTCCAGGGCATGGGGGAAATGTTTTCGGTAGCTATTTCCCCCCAAAAAAAATTGGGAGACCGTTTCCTTTATCCGTTTTGCCGAAAAAAAAATCGTCATCCGATTTTTCTCCGGAGCATTGGAAAAATGTTTTCGTTGCCCGTTTTTCCAAAACAAAAAATATGGAAAACCGTTCCCTTTCTCCGTTTTGCCCCGAAAAAATGTTTTCGTGATCCGTTTTTCCTCCGGAGCATGGGGAAGATGTTTTTGATGGCTATTTCCCCACAAAAAAATATGGAAAACCGTTTTCTTTCTTCGTTTTGCCTTAAAAAATTATTTCCGTGAACCGTTTTTTCTCCGGAACATGGAAAAAATGTTTTCGTTGGCCGTTTCCCCCCAAAAAAATGTTAATTCGTTTTTCGTCCGTCGTTTTTCCGTTTTTTCCCACTTTTCCTCATTTTTGGATCAAATTTCTCACGGCGCGGCGGAGCGCGCGGCTCTCACTAGTATAACATATGATAGCGTCGAAAAGAAGCTGTTAGTAAGCAAGCGAACTCTATTCAAAATTGCTCTGATTACACTTATTAATTAGTTCATCGTTAAAAATAGTCGATTTTGAGTGCATTAGCTCAGCTCGACTCGTTAGCTCGATTCTAAACTTACTCTTATATAAAATATAACTATATTGATTTTTAAAAAAAAACACGATAAAATTAGGACTTTGTGCTCCAAACATAACAAATGTGTGGTTTTAACCAAGCTTATCAATACCATACCAAAAGTTAAAACGATTTAGCTCATGAAATAGTACATTCCGGTGCCGATCCATACCGACGTACCATTTTGAGCTTAATATAATAATATATTGTCGACGATTGGGGAACAGGCCCCCGCCGAGCTTACTTGTTGGTGGAGGGACCAACCGTGACCCCTTCTTGCGTGAGGGATTACTCAAGGAACGGCTCACCAGATTTCAACGAGCGTGGACACAGCAGTTTACCCTGGTTCGAGCCTCTCAGGAAAGAGATAATAGCCCTACTCCAGCTCTTGTATACTCTTGCAACGTATCTGAGTGTATGTCTCTTGTCTTACAGTCTGTGTCCTATCCCCCTCGTGATGGGGATGCTTTTATAGCTTACAAAGATCGAACTCCATCGGCCCCACTATCCCACGTTTGGACCTCGTCCAAACGTGGCAACCTGTGGATCCTACAAGTCGCCACGCTCCGCGAACGTAAGCTAGCGGAGTTACGCTCGGGCGATTACTCCACTCCCACCGACCTCGAGATCACGTTAGGTCGGCCGACAATGCAAGACCGAAGCTCGTACATCTTACCCGAACTCGAGCCCTAATTGGATCGAATACGTGGCATCCTGTGTCCCTCCCGAGCCCGAGCTCGAGCAGCCGAAATACATAGCCTTCCAGGTTCTAACTAACCCGTCCAGGGTAACGACCTCCTGGTGGCTCGGGCGGGAGCGAGCTTGGTCGTTGGTGGCACCCGAGGTAATTTATGGGAATTACCCGACCCCCCGATAGCTAGCCCCCGAGGTTCAAGTGGGAAAAAGGTCTAAGGAAGGCCTTCCCCTTGAGCCTACTTTTCAACGAGCATATCGGTTCTGCCGCGGCGAACAACTGCCGCGACCAACGAGCTATTAACCTTCTCCGGAAACGAGCTTGTTGCTCCAACTCGTCGCGTTTCGAGCGAACAGAAGTGGGCCCCTCTCAACGGTTCCTTCTCCCGGAAGCCTCATTCGGGAAGTCCGAACCGTCTTCTCTGGCATGACGGTTTCGATTTGCGTGCCCACGTGTCATTTCCCGGATGGCGAATGCCTTAACTGCCCTCTGTGCCTCTAGGGTTTCCTCGATCATAACGGCGGGAAGTCCCTTTACTTTCCTGTTCCCTGGAGGAGTTTTTAAAACACTCGAAGAGAATTTTTTAGACTCACTTGGCCATTTTGCGATTCTTTGCGCCTCATACTCTTCTCGCTCCGGCCATCCTCCTCTCTTTGATCGCCTTCCTCATCCTCATGGCAAAGTTCGGCCAAGAAGCTCGACGCGCAAGCCGAGATCCTTGAGCTGGCGAAGTACCTCGACGCCAAGACATGGAGAGCCCTGGCGCCGAGGAGAGCCCGCAATGAGGAGGAGGGAGATCGTCTCCACCGAGCTCTACGCCATGAACGGCTCCGACGCCCGAAAGCGAGTTCGTCGAGGCCGTACTCGCCTTCTCATGAGCGAGATCGTTCACCTCCACCCCAACTCTATTCTCATCATGGCCATCTTCTCCCATCTATGTGAAGGGTTCGTGGGCGTCGAGCCCACTCCCAGCCTCTTTTCCACTTCTACACCCTCTCGCACGTAAGACGCCTTCGCAGCCTGGCCGCTTACTTTCCGCCTTTGACCCACCCGCCCATACGAGTATCCGAGCTTCACGCCAAGGACTCGGTGTCGGGAGTGGGCCGACTCTTGGTTCTACGAGGAAAGCAGAGGCGGCTCGCTTCCTACTCCGGTGCCGAGGTCGCGCTGCCGAGACACCCGACCGCCTGTGGAGCCCGAGGAGGAGAAGGTCCTCATGCTAATCAACGAGCTCACGTGCTTGGCCGACCGCACGACGTTACCGGGACTACGCCAGGAATCGGATATCACCCCTTAGGAGGAGGGAGCATCCCTTCTTCAAGGTCGAGGTGGCAGGACATCACCCGTGAGTCGCGTTCGTATGTCATCACCCCGATCTTCTTTTAGAGCGAGAGAATGCCCGTTCTCACGACCTCTTCTTTGGCCGGTACGCAGCCCGCCAGAGGACTGGTGGACGCGAGGGTGTCCGAGATGTTCGGCACCCTAAAGGCAAGGAAATCATTGAGGGCCGCCAGATCCCGAACAACGCCCTTAACCTGACCGAGGCGGTAAGTCTCGATTCGACTTCTTTCGAGCTTTTGTCGGACAGTTTTTCCGGGCCTTCCGACCTCATTCGAAGCTTTTTTTTTTAACAGGAGAAGGTTGCCCTCGAAGTCGCGTGACTCACCGGGATCGCGGTTGGCGGATTCGGGTCGAAAGACCAAGGGACAAGCGGTCGCAAGCGCCGCGCTCGATCTCCGTCGGCCACGCCGCCTCGCTTAGCGCACACGCAGCGCCCCGCCGACGATCGCCACCCCGGCCAAAGACTTGGAGTATGCAGGCCGGCAGGAGGTGAGTGAACTAAAATTGTGGATGGACGAGTACACCAGGACAACCCAGCCGATGGCTCGCTTATGCGCCCGGCTTGCCGTGAAGCGAAGAAGGAGCGCCGCCGCGGGCCGGGTCTCGGGCGCGAAGGTTGAATCGAGGGCTGATCGCAGCTCTTCAAAGTGAGTCGCGGGTGAGTTTCGAGCCCTGGCCCCGGGACCGCGAGGGAGGAGAAGGACGAGCCGGACTCGCCGCCTTGGTCCCGAGGTCCCGCAGGCCTGGCCGCCGCGCCAACCGCGCCGGGCCGCTGACCATCTCCGAGGCCGGCTTGGGGAGGTCGACCCTCTGGCCGCTGGGCCGACAAGGCGCGCGAGGACATGGCCGCCCTTCTTGTCCGCGCCCGAGCTCAAGAAGCGCACGCCGAGCGAGGTCGGGCCTCCTATTCCCTCTCGTCTCTCTTTTCTCCCAAGCACCACACTAACCCCACATCGTCTATAGTGGGGGTGGCGGGTGCGGAGTTATGGGATTTGAAGCAATGGTCGACGATGTTCTTGACCTCGTGCTAGAGAGGAGCTCGCCCGGCCGCCGAGGTCGTCATGGGCGACGAGGCCGGGCTGGGCCGAGGTCATGGAGGCCCAACCCCACTGCCACGGTGGCGACGACGCCGAGGTGGTGGAGTCACCGCCGCGAGCCCCGGACTCGAAGGTCGTGTCTCCCGAAGAGGAGGCACGGAGGAAGATCGCGCCGCCGATGCCCGAGCCGCGACGGAGGGCATCCCCACATCATAGTTGTGGAGGACGACGGCTCGGAGGAGTCGATGGTGGTGAGCCAGGCCGGCGAAACTCCGGCGAGGACTCTGCCGGCGCCCGACATCATCACCACAACTCTTCAGAGATCGCCGAGGTCTCTCCTCGGCTCACAACGTCATGCCGGGTCCTGGCCACGCCGGCGTCGTGGGACCCTAATCCGACGGAGCCCGTCCGGCGAGGAAGAGACGGCTAGCCTGGCCGGGTCGGGAGACGAGCCCGGCCATCGCAGTGGCCGGGGAGCTTCAGGCGAAGGGGATCTGCGGGCATCGAGGCCACTCCAATCGAGACCGACCTCCCACCGCCGACCCGTTCTCAATCGACCAAGATCCGGAGATGCCGCCGCAGCCCAGGGCCTGACGCCGAGGAGAGTGGAGCCCCGGCGCAACCTCGCCGGGAGGAAGAAGAGCGGAGGTGATCCTCGCTCTTGAGGCCGTCCCCTCTCCAGAGGCGGAGGTTGTCCCCAGGGCAAAGGTCCTTCGCCGGGGACGAGGAGCTTCGGGCTCAAGCCTCCGCCTCCGATCAAGGAGAAGGGACCAAGGCGGGGATCCCTTGCACGCCGTAACGAGGCGGAGGACCCCGCCGAGTTGTTCCATCGTGGTGGAGGCCCGGCTTTGTTGGGTAAGTACTCGACTCTTATGTGCTTTTACCAAAAACTTCGATCACGACTGAAAACGCCTTTGTCGCAGTGCCGGAGTCCACCATGAAGGACTTCCATGCCGCGACTGCGCCGCCGTGGTTGTCGCTAAGCACCAAGCCGAGCAGACGCCAAGATCGCGAGCTCGAGCGCCGGGTTGCCGAGCCGACATCTTCGAGGCCGAGATCCGGCGGAAGGTGGAGGAGTCCGCGGCGTGAGCTCCGTGAGCGCCTCGACCGGAGCGAGCAAGCAAGGTCGGGCCTGGAAGCCACGGTGGCGACCTTACGCGACGCTGCTCGAAGCGCCGAAAGGACAATCGACCAGCAACGGGAGGAGTCCAGGCGGCTTCGACAGGCGGCAAGCGAAGGTCGTGAGGCTCAGCCGGCGGTGCTCGACCTTGAGTCCGAGCTTGACTCGGTGCGACGAGCCTGCCGCTCTGCAGGACGAGAAGCGTGCCGGCCTCCTGTAATTTTCTTCTTCCTGTCTTTACCTGTAAAAAACTTAAGGAGAAACCGCCCAGTTGAATATAGAAAGAGCCTTATTTTTAATGGACGTCTTTTGTTTTTCTCCAAGATGACAACGATTTGTTTCGTGCCGTGGTTCCTTACTCGGCGGAGTTCGGCCTTACGTGACTTAGCAAATAATCGTGCGAGGAGTGACTACTCGGCGCGAAAGTTGCACGAGGTCGTGGCCACATGGTACCCTATGGCCCCCGCCGCCAACGGAGGTCGTGGGCGTGATCGCGAGCACGACCTCGTTGGCGGAGTAGAGTTCTGCGGAGACCGTGTGGCCCTTAGGGTACGGTGCGTTGACGCCTCCACCGGCCGACTGAGCTCGGAACCGCTCGAAGGGTGTCCTGCGAATCTTTACTTGCGGCGGAGGTCTACCGCGAAAAAGATGGTCGCCTTACGAGGAAGGAAGCCCTCGAGGTCGAGCTCTTGTCGACGGTGTTTTGCCCCAACGACCGACCGCACGACACTTTTGTCTGGTCGAGCTTAATCGTAGAATTTTGCGGAGGTAAAGGGGAAAGAGAGAGAGAAAGAATGGGAGGGTAAGGTGACAAAGTTTATTAAAAGGTAAAAGCGGGTGTGGTTAGACATGGAACTTACGCAGCTTGGTCGATGTTCCAAGTACTAGCTAGTTCTCGACCATCTTCCATTGCGAGGCGGACAGCCCGGGCGTCTTTGTTGAGACGACCGTGTAAGGACCTTCCCATCTTGGCGTTAGCTTGTTGGCTTTTGACAGTCTTGGACCCGTCGCAGAACGAGATCGCCGACGTGCAAGGTCCTTGGTCGCACTGATTTAGCGACGTGCTCGCGAAGAGCTTGCAGTAAACCGCGGATCGTATGTAACCCGTTCACGAGTCGCCTCCGCGAGGTCGAGGTCGAGAAGGCGCCGCCTTCTGCGTCGATGCTATCGGCCAGGTTCACCCTTGGGGATCCTAGGACAACCTCGGCGGGTAGGACGGCTTCGCGCCATATACGAGCCGAAGGGGTCTCCCCGTAGCTTCGGCTCGTCGTGGCGGATCGACGGAAGGATCGGGGTAGCTCGTCCACCCAGGCCTGACCATGCCGACGAGGCTCTTGAAGACTCTCTTCTTGATTCCTTGGACGATCTGCGGATTCGCGCGCTCGGCGCCCCATTGCTACGTGGGTGGGCCACGGATGCGAAGCATATCTTGGTCCCGACCTCCTCGCAATAAGCTGAAACACCTCGCCAGAATCGAGTGCCGTTGTCGGTAATGAGGCGACTTAACGCCAAAGCGGGTTACTACATTATTGCGGAAGAACCTTTTAGCCGCTGTGCCGAGATGGTTGATATAGGCTCGGCCTCGATCCATTTAGTGAAGGTGTCGATTGCGACGAGCAGTATTTACAACCCTCCTTCCTGGGAAATGGACCGAGTATGTCGATGCCCCAAACCGAGAACGGCCAGGTTAGCGGCATGATGGTCTCAGAGCGCGTATCTTGGTGATGGACCTTCCGAGCATGGAAGCGGCAAGATCGGCAGGAGGTCACTATTGAGCGTCGTCGGCCAGGCCGTCGGCCAATAGTAACCCAATCGGAAGGCTTTGCTCACCAAGGTCCTAAAGGACGAGTGAGCTCCACACATCCGTCATGGATATCCTTGAGGAGATATTTGCCTTCCTCTTGGGTGATGCACTTGGAGAGGACGCCAAGCGCCTTTGCGGTATAAGAGGCCCTCGACCATTTTATAGGTCGAGGAGCGTCTCACTAGCCGGGATTTCTCGGCTTCCTCCTCTGGCAAAGGTGTCCGTGCACGAGTATTGGATGAATGGTGTCATCCAATTCGCATCTGCTTTCGAGGAAGGAGACGGTACCACCCGTCTCGGTTGCCTCCTCCCGGGGTATGGAGGGCTTATAGAGGTGCTCGATGAGCACCCGCCGAGCGGGAAACCGGGCGGAACCGACCTTCGATAGATGGTCGGCCAGGGCATTGTCCTTCTGGGGATGTATAGTACTTGAAGTTTACAAGTACTTTTCCATCTTCCTTACTTCGGCCAGGTAAAGCGCCATTGAGTCATCTGAGCACCGATACTCCTTGTTAACCTGGTTGGCGACCGGTGCGAGTCGCCCTTCGCGATTAGTCGTTGGACTCGAGCGCTTTGCATGCCCGGCCGGCTAGCGGACCTTCGTATTCTGCTGCGTTGTTTGTTGCTGAAATGCGGTTGGAGGGCGATCGATCCGCTCCCCCGAGGGGATTCGAGGACCACTCCACCCGAGCAATCGTAAGCTCGGGATCCGTCGAAGTGCATGACCCGGCCGTGCTCGGCTGGTTGGGTTCGGATTCGGACGGGCGGGGTTTGTCCATTCGGCTAGGAAGTCCGCTAGGACCTGAGATTTGATCGCGGTTACGCCGAGAATTCGATCTCGACCGCGAGCTCCATGGCCCATTTCGCGATCCGCCCGCTATGCGCCCCGATTCCCGAGAATTTCTCTCGGGAAGTTGGTCGGGACTTGGATTTTGTGTGCACGGAAGTAGTGTCTTAGTTTCTTCGAGGCCACGAGGAGCGTATAAAGGAGTTTCGACCTCGGGTAACGCTCCTTTGGTCCGTGGCTGACACCTCGATGTAGTAGATCGGTATGCCCGTCTCCGTTTCTTTGTGATGACGGCGCTTACTGCATGGGGTGTGGCGGCCAGGTAAAGCAAGAGGACCTCTCCTACTCTGGGCGTGGTCAAGACCGGGGGTCTTGACAAATATAGTTTAAGCTCTTTGAAAGAGCTGTCTGCTTCATCTGTCCAAGTGAAACCGTCGTGCTTCCGGAGCGCCTTGAAGAAAGGTAGGCCGCGTTCCCCGAGCCGCGAGATGAAACGACTTAAGGCCGCCATTCTCCGGCCAGGATTGGACCTCCAGAGTGCAAGTCGGTGGTCGCATGTTCTCGATGGCTTCTATCTTCTGCAGGTTGGCCCCGATTCCTTGTGGGCCGATCATGTATCCGAGCACCTTGCCGGCTTTGACCCCGAACACACATTTTTCAGGGTTTAACTTTATTCGATGCTTATTGAGGTTATGAAAAGTCTCTCTAGATCGGATACATGGTCCGAGGCCATCTTGCTCTTGACGACTATGTCGTCTACATACACTTCCAGGTTCCGACCTATTTGGTTCGAGAAGGTTTTCTCGCATGAGGCGCCGGAAGGTCGCTCGGCGTTCCTTAGACCGAAGGACATGGTCGTGGTAGCGAGAATGTGCCAAGCGGTGTGATGAAGGAAGTTTTCTCCTCGTCGTCGGGCGATATGCCGATCTGGTGATAGCCTGAGTAGGCGCCCGAAGCTCATCGCCTCGGAGTCGGCCGTTCGCGTCGACCAACTGGTCTATCCGAGGTAGCGGGAAATTGTCTTTCGGGCATGCGGCATTCAGCCCCGTGTGATCGACACACATGCGCCACTTGCCCCCTTTTTTCATCACGATAACTGGGTTGGCCAACCAATCGGAATGGTCGACCTCCCGAATGAAACCGGCTTTGAGGAGCTTGTCGATTCCTCTCGATGATGGCTTGCTTCTCCGGGAGAAGCGCTGAGCTTCGCCGCGAGGCTTTTGTCGCCGAATGCGCTGCTTTGTGCTCGACGACCTCCCTTGGGACTCCGGGCATGTCGGATGGTTCCCAGGCGAACGTGTCCGCGCTCCTCCGGAGGAAGGTCACGAGCTCGAGTTCCTATTTAGGATCTAGGGAAGCCCCCACGTGTACGACCTTGTCTGGCTTTGCGTCGCACAACGGATGGCCTTGGTTTCTCCTCGGCTTGGAGGCTAGCCTTGGGCGGGAACTCCTCGGCTCTTGCTCGGGCCCGCGTTAGGCGATTGACCGATCATGTCTAACGCCCTCTCGTCGCGATTTAGAAGCGCTTTGGGCTTCCTTGACCGTGATCACGCCACGGCCGGGACCTTCAAGCATTGGTACCGTGATGAGTGGCGGCCATGAATTTGGCGGCGCCGGTCGGCCCAGGATGGCGTTATGGCCGACTGAAATCGACCACTTCGAGCGTGATTAGCTCCGTTCGGAAGTTGCTCGGATGCCCGAACGTTCTTGGCGGGGCGATCTGGCCGAGTGGCCTGGCCGACGTTAAGGTACTATACCGTAGAACGGGACCACCATGCTTTTGATCTTGGAGCGAGGATTCGTGATCTCGCCCAAGACCTTGGCGAATATCAGGTCTAGGAGCTCCCGCAATCCACAAGGACCCGAGCCCTCTGCGGTGTTGCGGATCGTTGGGCTAACGACCATCGGAAGCCTTTGGGGTTTCGTCATCCCGGAGGGCGATCGTCCTTGGAGAAGGTGATCGGCGGCTCGGACCACTTGAGGCTGGCGAACAGGAGGCTTCCCCGAGTGACACGGAGTACCTCGCGGCGGCCTCCTTTAACTCCCGACGCGACCCATAGGCGGCGGAGCCCCGAATATCACGGCGATGTGGTTTCGGCTCTTGGTATTCCATGTCGGTATCTTGCTCCTCGGCGGGCTTCTTGCCCTTGACGTCTCCTTCCATCTCGGGGAGCGTGGGCATGGGACCCTTACCATTGTAGAACTGCTCCAGGCGGGAGGCCCACGTTCTGCAATTCCGAAGGTCATGCCCATGCGCCTGGTGGAGTGGGCAAAAATAGGCACTAGCCCGTCCGCGTTGGTCGCCGCGTTCTTGGTCGTCCCGGTCCTGCTCGTTGTTCCGCTGAACCGGTCGACCCTTTCCTTTCGGGGCTCCCCCCTATACGCATCGGCGAGGTCGGTCGTTGTCTTTCGATGGTCGCCACCATGCCGGGAGGCAGAGGATTTTTCTTCTTTTGATTTTTCTCGATCGAGCTTACGCTCTTTCGCTTGACGCCTTCGAGCCCGGCCGAGGGGGCAGCTTTTCCTCGCCCAGCCTTCTTCCATTGGGCGGCCTCGTCGCGTTGGCATAATCGGTCGACCATGCGGAACGGCTTCGTTGGCTGTGATGTCCGGGTGAATTTCGAGGTCTGAGTAAAGCGTCACGTCTCGGACCCCGAACTTGAAAGCTTGACGACCGCCTCGTCCGAGATGCTTGGGATGGAATTGCGCACTTGCATGAAGCGGCTGGACGAACCGGCGCAGGTTCGCCCGCCTGCATGTCGACGCTCAAGGTCGCGCCTTCCTCAAGTGACGTAGCGACTGGAAATTAGCTTCGAGAGTCTTTGCTCGGTGGGCCAGGGCCGGATCGAGTTTTCTTCGGTTGAAACGACCACGTCCGAGCCGGCCAGATCAGGCGTGGGCGAAAAGTTAGCCATAACCCTTTCATCACCCCGGCAGCTAGAATGGCCGTGGTGTAGATCGAAGAAACTCGTCGGGTTACGAGTCCCATCGAATCTCTCGATGTGACCCGGCTTGAACCTTGTCGGCCAGGTCACACGTCGTAGCGACGTCGCGAACGCATCGCACCAAAAACGGATCGGGGACGGTCACCACGAGCGCGGCTGGGGCGATCCCCACCACCGAGCCCGAGGTTAGTGGGCCCAGCGAGAGAATATCTCCTACGCTGTAGGATGGAGAGTGGCAGATGAGGAATGTTCGGCCGGTTACGCCTGGTGGCTCAGATTCCGGGTCCCGAGAGCCTCGGAATTGCTCCGGTGCCTCCCGAGCCGGTCGCTCGCGCCCGATCACTGGGTGCGGCTGCGTGAGTCGTCGGGGTGGCGGCGCTCGGATGCCCGGCGCGGCGTTCGTGAATTGCTCTGGCGTCCCTTTCCGGGAGGCCTCCGCCGCCTTACGCCTGCGTGGCGATTTCCTCGAGGTCGCCGGCCACGCCGCGCCCATGGCTTCTAGGTCGGCCTGCTCAGAAACTCACGAGGTTGCGTACCACCGTGGGCTGGGAGCTTGAAGGCGTTTCGCTGGGAACGCAGGTGACGAGCTCGCTCGTCGTCGCCGACGAACTCCGAGTCCCGTGACGCTGGAAATTCTCACGAACTCGGCCCTGGTCTTATCGGCCAGGCCACCTCGGACTTGCCGTAAGTCGGCGGCGTCGATTCAGGGATGCTGCGCAGTGCTCCTTGGCCGCCTCGTAGCGGTAAAGACGCGCTTCCAGGGATTTGCTCGACATTTCCATCCTCCTCCGCAAGCGAAGGCGTTACGGGATTGGACGGATCGCGAGGGGACATCACGGTGTCTCCCGTGAAGCGGTCCCTGGTCGAGCTCGAAAAGGTCGGGGATGTCGGACCATCGAGAGCGCCATACTCGCCGTCCGGAGAGGCGTCCGAGCCGAGCGAAAGAATCGCTCCGGCAGTGCAGCCGGCTTCAGGAAAAGCTCCGAACCGTCATGATTCTTAATGACGCGACGCCGCCGCCCCATTGTCGAAGAATCGCTTGTCCTCTTCCGATCTCGGGGCGTAGGCCCGGTGGTTACGGGATTACGACATTCTTCGGGATTCCTCACGAAAGGAAAGTCGGTCCCCACGACGGCGCCCGGTATCGACGATTGGGAACAGGCCCCGCCGAGCTTACTTGTTGGTGGAGGGACCAACCGTGACCCCTTCTTGCGTGAGGGATTACTCAAGGAACGGCTCACCGTGATTTCAACGAGTGTGGACACGGCAGCTTTACCCTGGTTCGGGCCTCTCAGAAAGAGATAATAGCCCTACTCCGGCTCTTGTATACTCTTGCAACGTATCTGAGTGTATGTCTCTTGTCTTACGATCATGTCCTATCCCCTCGTGATGGGGATGCTTTTATAGCTTACAAAGATCGAACTCCATCGGCCCCGCTATCCCACGTTTGGACCTCGCCCAAAGCGTGGCAACCGTGGATCCTACAAATTCGCCACGCCCCGTGGGAACGTAGCAGGCTAGCGGAAGTTACGCCGGGCGGTTACTCCACTCCCACCGACCTCGAGATCACGTTAGGTCGTCCGGCGGCCGACCGAGCTCGTACATCTTACCCGAACTCGAGCAGGAATCGGCGGAATACGTGGCATCGAGGTCCCTCCCGAGCCCGAGAGCTCGGAGCAGTAAAATACATAGCCTTCCAGGTTCTAACTAACCCGTCCAGGGTAACGACCTCCTGGTGGCTCGGGCGGGAGCGAGCTTGGTCGTTGGTGGCACCCGAGGTAATTTATGGGAATTACCCAACCCCCCGACATATATATTTATAAATATACTTATGTTTAATTATATGTTTGCCAAATTTCTATTATAATATTACTCTAAATACATGATAGTACTATCAAATATAACATATAATTCAATGTCGGGACCCGAATTTGCAAATCCGGACCCTCTGTGTATTCAGCACTAGTCCAGGATCACGCTAGTGCACACAGTCTCAACGTCGGTAAATATCACAATTATACTCAACAAAATAGTAGTGTACTTTACTTAATTAACCAAACTAGTTGCTCGACCTTATGCCAAGTTACAAAGATACGCCGCACAGGGCGAAGAATTATTAAAAGAGAAATAACTGCAGTGGAATATAGTAGATTTCGTGGCGTCATCCAGTATACCACAGGCAACTGACTGGGCCCGCTCCCTAGTTAGACGGCTCCTCCTGGTACTCTTCCTTCAAAGCTGGCGTCGACTCTTCTTCAACTGATGTTGTATTATGGCAAGGGTGAGTACTTGGTACTCAGCAAGTCATGCACAGAATGCAAGCTAATATTCTACATGCATGGCTTATTACAAATGATAGGTTAACAGGTTCATTTGTAGTAAAGTAGCATGAGTAAATACAAAAATAGATTGCAAGCGGTAAAACAATAATGAATAGAGTACTTTTCACAATGATCTCACAAATACAGCCTTTTTCGATCCTAGGCCCAATTCATCATTTCAAACCCTTGACTGTAATTCCCAAGCAATGTCCAATGCCGCGGATTCGGCTATTCAAATAGATTTTACACTCTGCAGAGGTTATGCACTTTACCCACAAGATACAGCCAAACACCATAAAGGCGAGTGACCATAACAAAGTCTTTCGGAAACTTTTAACAGCACAAGTGGGCCTCCCCGGTTATTGCACCCTAACCCTTCCCTTAGCAAAGGCGAAGTCTAGGCCAATCAACCGTTAGATGGGTACTGGTCGCTGACCGATGACGCTCCCGTACAACTGCACAAAAGGTATAGTTGACACCCCGAGGTCCCACAGGTACGTTATTAGCAACTTAATCAACTAGGTCCATCCCATTACAGACATGTGGTTGCACGTTTGACTCAGTTCAAAGGCTTACAAGGTTAAGTCCTTAGGGTGAACAGGGCAAGACTACCCGAAGAACCAAATCAACTTCCCCGGTGCCACAACTGGCCCACCCGATCATTCTTGCCACATGCCCCGGTCTAAATCTATTTATCAACCCCCAGTTGATTACCATGCACCACGTGCCATCGATAACAACATCAATAACACATGACACTTCTCAAAAACATGTTCCATATGTCATTAAGTCAATGTTAACATGTAATTATCCAAAATCATGTTGTGACTACGTGGCAGGTCTAAGCAATATACTACAACGGTCTAATTTCCCATGTTGGCAATTTAATAATGTCCAACTAAATAATCACAACTAGGGTGACAAGGGTTTATGGCACATAAGTAATTAATCAAGGTGTCATACTGCAATTTGGCATTTATCTAATTTCCCAGAATTATTTAAAGCATTTTCTAATTGAATTAGCATGCAATAATTTAAATCAGATAGATTTCAAAAATGGGATCAATATGGTCAAATCATAACTTGCCTTCAAAGAGTACTTGTTCTTGGTCTTGAGCTGGCTCCTGGGTCAACACTTCTCCTTCGAAGCCTTCGGGTACTTCAACGTCTACTCGTAATGCATGCAAATAGCAATAAATAAATAAAACAGTATATGCACATTTCCCAAAACATCTAATAAGGTCCATAAAAAGAGGGCATAATTTTACAAATTTTTAGAAATTTGAATCGCTCAAATCGGAGTTAAAATGCAAAAGTTATAATTGTTTAAAGTTTAAAGAATCTATTAATTAAGTATAAACAGAGAAAAATTCATGTCCAAAAATTAATTAAAATTCATATTTGAGTATATCATAATTTTATAAAAATTTAGAAATTGGAATCGTTCAAATCGGAGTTAAAACGCAAAAGTTACAATTGTTTAAAGTTTAAAGAATCTATTAATTAAGTATAAACAGAGAAAAATTTGTGTCCAAAAATTAATCAAAATTCATATTTGAGTATATCTCAATTTTATAAAAATTTAGAAATTGGAATCGTTCAAATCGGAGTTAAAACGCAAAAGTTATAAGCGTTTGAAGTTTGAAAATTCAAATAAATCAATAAACCGAATTAATTCATTTATTTTTCTATTGAAAAATCCGATTTATGACGTCAGCATGACGTCAGCATGGGATTTGAATTCCCACCGAATTATTTTTCTAAAGAAAAATCGATTTATTGCGTCAGCATGACGTCAGCGGGTCCATGGACTTGGTCCACGGCTCGGGCTCGGTCCACCGTGGACCCGGTCCACGGCTGACCGCGTCGATTCAGCTCCCGCGCACGTGACACGATCTGGGCCGTTGATTTGAAAATAAACGATCCAGATTGGATCCAATGCCGCACGTTGCGGTGCAACGCGGCTAATCTGGGCTGTTCGATTTGGATCGGACGGTCCAGATTCGATCGGGTTTCGCCTCATAGTGGGGTGGGGTGGCATGACCCGGGTGGTGACACGTGGCACGACGTACGCCGTTCGATCTCGATCGAACGGCTGGGGTTGCATCTAACGCTTCAACGTGGGTTAACCCTCAATTTTATAAAAATTTAGAAATTGGAATCGTTCAAATCGGAGTTAAAACGCAAAAGTTATAAGCGTTTGAAGTTTGAAAATTCAAATAAATCAATAAACCGAATTAATTCATTTATTTTTCTATTGAAAAATCCGATTTATGACGTCAGCATGACGTCAGCATGGGATTTGAATTCCCACCGAATTATTTTTCTAAAGAAAAATCGATTTATTGCGTCAGCATGACGTCAGCGGGTCCATGGACTTGGTCCACGGCTCGGGCTCGGTCCACCGTGGACCCGGTCCACGGCTGACCGCGTCGGTTCAGCTCCCGCGCACGTGACACGATCTGGGCCGTTGATTTGAAAATAAACGATCCAGATTGGATCCAATGCCGCACGTTGCGGTGCAACGCGGCTAATCTGGGCTGTTCGATTTGGATCGGACGGTCCAGATTCGATCGGGTTTCGCCTCATAGTGGGGTGGGGTGGCATGACCCGGGTGGTGACACGTGGCATGACGTACGCCGTTCGATCTCGATCGAACGGCTGGGGTTGCATCTAACGCTTCAACGTGGGTTAACCCTAACCGTACGATCTAGATCTAACGGCTGAGATCTATCCAAGCACGGTGCAGTTCACGACCACGTGGCTTAATCTAAGCCGTTGGATTTAAATCCAATGATTGGGATTAGATCTAAAAACAGAAGCGTGAAATCTAACGGGGTGACGTGGACTCACCGTAGCCGTCCGATGAAGATCTAACGGCTGACGGAGCTCACGAGATCGGCGATGGCACGGCGGGGCTGAGGCTGCCGGAGACGAAGACGACGACGAGGGGAACGGCGTTGCGGGCGCGCTCCGACGAAGTGGATGGGACTCCCAGGTGCGGCTCGTCCTTGCGGTTCCAGATCTGGGCACGTTCACGGCGGAGGACGATGGACGCGGCGGGAAACGGCGAAGAACCGCGGCGGGCTTCTTCTCCAACTTCGGCGAGTTCCTGCGGGCGAACGACGGCGACTCGACCTCGACGGATTGGGGCTATGGGTGCGCACAGAAGAGGGCTTCACAGCAGGGGTGGCGGCGCATTAAATAGGGGTCTCGGCTTCCGTGAAAATCGCGGAAACCGAGGCCCACACGCGGGCGGCGGCGGAGTCCGGCGGCGACACGGAGAGGGTGATGTGGACGCACGCGGGCCGTCCATGTGGCACGATTAACGGCGCAGATCGCACGGGCGTGGACGGTTTCGGCTCGGGTCGCACGTGGGCGACGTGGCGCAATCGCGTCCGTTGGATCTCGATCAAATGGTCGCACGGGTTAGGGTTGCGTCGGGCTCGGGTCGGACTCGAACTCGAGTCTGACTCGGGTTCGGTCGGTGGAACAGTACAAACCCACTCGGCATTTTCCAGCGATTTAATATTCAAATTAATTTCTATAAATTCAAATAATTCAGGAAAAATAGCAAAATAATCAGAAAAATTCTAAAAAATACTTTGAGGCATTTTGGACTCAAATAAAATATTTCCAACAAAATTTTATTTATAAATTTAAATTTTTTAATTATTTCAAAAGGGAATAAATTCAAATTGAATCCAAATAAATTTTAGAAAATTCCAAAAATCACCAAAGTGCAAAATTTCATTTAAATTCATGAAAAGCAAAAAAATTGGGGTGTTACAAACCTCCCCCCCTTAACAGAATCTCGTCCCCGAGATTCAGGGCTAACTAAGGAATAGGTTCAGAAACTTCAAATCCTCCTCG
This sequence comes from Rhipidocladum racemiflorum, assembly GCA_036346355.1. Lineage (NCBI taxonomy): Eukaryota > Viridiplantae > Streptophyta > Magnoliopsida > Poales > Poaceae > Rhipidocladum > Rhipidocladum racemiflorum. The sequence goes on from CM070570.1 coordinate 64,526,133, forward strand.
CGCTCCCAAGTTGCTTCACTCTCTGCATGGTTGCTCCACTGAACTCTGTAGAAACGTGTTGATTTATTTCTTGTCTCTCGAGCCATGGTGTCCAGGATCTTTACAGGGTGCTCCTTGTAAGTAAGGTCCTCTTGCAGTTCTATTGACTCTAATGGTGTCTGCTCATCGGGGTACTCGAAGACACTTCTTCAGTTGTGACACATGGAACACATCATGCACACCTACCAACGACTGCGGTAACTCCAACTGGTAAGCAACTTCACCTCTGCGGCTCAAAATCTTAAATGGGCCGACATAACGGGGTGCGAGTTTTCCTTTGGCGTGGAATCTCTTAACTCCCTTGAGGGGTGTAACCCTAAGGTACACGAAATCCTCTGGTTCAAAGCTCAAGTCTCGGCGATGGTTGTCCGCGTAACTCTTTTGTCTTGACTGAGCTATCTTCAGTCTTTCTCGGATCATGGCAATCTGTTCTTCGGCTTCTCGAAGAATGTCCGGCCCAAAGACACGGCGTTCACCTGTCTCATTCCAGTTCAATGGCGTTCGACATGGACGACCATACAATGCCTCAAAAGGTGACATCTGTAGACTGGTCTGATAACTGTTATTGTAGCTGAACTCAGCATACGACAAACTCTTATCCCAAGAGGTAGCATACGCCAATGCACAAGCTCGCAACATATCCTCCAGAATCTGATTAACCCTTTTAGTTTGCCCATTCGTCTGCGGGTGATATGCAGTACTGAAGTTTAAACGGGTCCCCATGGCTTCATGCAACTTATTCCAAAACCTTGAGGTAAATTGCGTACCACTGTCCGATACAATCTTCTTTGGCACTCTGTGCAAACAGACGATCCTGATCATATACAACTCCGCTAATTTATCCCCCGAGTAAGTGGTCTTTACAGGGATAAAATAGGCGACCTTAGTCAAGCGATCCACTATAACACATATGGAGTCATACCCTCCTTGAGTCCTAGGTAAACAGGTAATAAAATCCATCCCGATTTCCTCCCACTTCCACTCAGGTATCTTTAGCGGCTGCAGTAATCCTGCTGGCCTCTGATGCATTGCCTTGACTCTTTGACATATGTCGCACAATGCAATATGTTCGGCAACTTCACGTTTCATACTCGTCCACCAGAATCTTTCCTTCAGGTCTTGATACATCTTGGCACTTCCTGGGTGAATGGAATACTTGGAGTCATGGGCTTCCTCCAGAATCAACTGCTTCAGCTCCTTTTTGTTCGGCACACAGATGCAGTCCTTCATCCACAATGTGCCTTGCTCGTCCAGCTTAAAGACTTTCGCCTTGCCTTCCTCTATCTTGGACTTGATTCGCTGGACTTTGTCATCGTCCTTCTGTCCTTCTCGGATCTGGTATTCTAAGGTAGGCTTCACCTCCAATGCGGCCAAGAATCCTTCCGGTATCACTTCAATCTGCATCCTCTGAAACTCCTTGCATAACTCATCCGGACTTGCGGCTATCAACATATTCACGGTATGGCTTTTCCGACTCAGGGCATCAGCCACCACATTGGCCTTCCCGGGGTGATAATGGATCCCAACATTGTAGTCCTTAATTAATTCCAACCATCTCCTTTGCCTCATATTCAGATCTGATTGGGTGAAGATGTACTTAAGACTCTTATGGTCCGTATACACTTCACATCTGTTCCCAATCAGGTAATGACACCATAACTTCAAGGCGTGCACTACGGCTGCTAACTCTAGGTCATGTATCGGATAGTTCTCTTCATGCGGCCTCAGCTGCCTTGATGCGTACGCAACAACCTTTCTGTTCTGCATCAGCACACATCCAAGTCCTTGGCGTGATGCATCACAGTATATATCAAAGCTTTGGTTAACATCCGGTAAAACCAACACTGGTGCTGATGTCAATCACTTCTTCAGCTCCTGGAAACCTTTCTCACATTCCGGCGTCCAGTTAAACTTCTTCTCCTTTTTCAACAATTGCGTAAGAGGTCTCGCAATCGTTGAAAAGCCTTCAATAAAGCGGCGGTAGTAACCTGCCATTCCTAGAAAACTACGGATCTGGGTCACTGTCTTCGGCTGCTCCCAATGTAACACAGCTTCCACTTTGCTTGGATCAACAACGACTTCTTCTGCGGTCATTACATGTCCAAGGAATTCCACCTTGTCTTTCCAGAAATCACACTTGTTGAACTTGGCGAAGAGTTGTTGTTCCCTCAACTTCTCCAAAACTAGCCTCAGATATTCTGCATGTTCTTCTCTTGACTTGGAATAGATGAGAATGTAATCGATGAACACGATGACAAACTTGTCCAGGTACTCCATGAAAACCTTGTTCATCATATTCATGAAATAAGCTGGCGCGTTCGTCAGACCAAAGGACATAACTGTAAACTCATAATGTCTGTATCTTGACAAGAATGCGGTCTTCGGTATATCCTCTGATCGGATCTTCAACTGGTGGTATCCAGATCTCAGATCAATCTTGGAGAAAACTCCGGCTCCTCTCAACTAGGGATGCAAATGGGCTGACCCTAGGGTCTTCTTTGGCCCACTTTAGTTCATTTGTTTGCACTAAAAACTTAATTTTTACTCCACCTTTTAAGTTTTAGTGCAAACAAATGAACTAGAGTGGGTCAAAGATGACCCTAGGGCCGGCCCATTTGCATCCCTACTCTCAACTGGTCAAACAGGTCATCGATCCTGGGTAGCGGATACTTGTTCTTCACGTGACTTCATTGAGTGCATGGTAGTCAATGCACATCCTGAAACTCTCGTCCTTCTTTTTGACGAACAAAACTGGTGCTCCCCATGGCGATGAACTAGGTCTGATGAATCCTTTTCCATCAACTCCTCGAGCTGCTTCTTCATCTCTACCAACTCTTCGGTTGACATCCGGTAGGGTCTCTTCGCTATCGGTGTTGTACCAGGTACTAACTCAAACACAAATTCTATGTCTCTGTCTGGCGGTGTCGACGATCTGTTTCGCCGGCAATGAGATTTGTGATTCTAGGGGATTTGTGCGGGATCTGAGCTTGATGGTAACACAGGATGCGAGGGCAATCTGTTTTAGACAGGTTCGGGCTCTCTCGGAGGAGATAATACCCTAGTCCTGTGTTCTTGGATGTATTGTCTGTGTTCAAGAGAGAGCAAGAGAGGGAGAGCCTCTTCTTTGTTTTTTTCCTCCTCCCCTTATATACTGGGGGGAGAATACATGATAGATGGGCGCCACCGGGCCCTAAACATGGTGGCCTGGACGACATGTCCCTTGTCCTTATCCGCCTTCACGCTCTATGTCCTAGAGAGGAGGTTATGCTTTCTCCGACCCACGCCTGCCGCCTTGTCAGGTTCCAGCTTCCGCAGGCTCTGGCAGTGTCGCATCAAGCATGCCTCGTCCCTGGCGGGTTGTTAGGGCGGGGCACTAAGCTTCCTTGAAGGACCGGAGTTGTCTTGGGGAGCAAGTCGAAGGTCTCCTCTGGGCCCGCTGTGGTGCCGCTTGGCCTTGGGCTTTCCATTCCGCTGTCAGGCCCGGTAGGTGTAGGTCCCTCTTACGGGACCCTGTTTCGCTATCCCACAGCAGCCCCCAAGTGCTTTAGGATCGACTTTCCGTCCCTTACCCTGTCAGGAGGATTATGCGGGAGAAAGATCATAAAGAACTTGTAGTATGAAGCCACCGTGGTTGGTTAGCTCATGGTCGAGTGGTACCCGCGCCTGCTCACGGCGCTGCAACCGGCTTGTCGCTTCTACCGACCCTCATGGGGCATACCTTGTTCTTTTGGCTCGGGGTCGAGTGGTACCCGCGCCGCTGATCTTGCGACAGCAACCGGCTTGTCGCTTCTACCGACCCTCATGGGGCATACCTTATTCTTTATGGCTCGTGGTCGAGTGGTACCCGCGCTCGGATTTACGGCGCCGCAACCGGCTTGTCGCTTCTACCGACCCTCATGGGGCATACCTTATTCTTTTGGCTCGTGGTCGAGTGGTACCGCGCGTTTACGGTCTTGTGCAGAACGGCTTGTCGCCTACTGACCCTCACGGGGCATACCTTATTCTTTTGGCTCGTGGTCGAGTGGTACCAGCGCTCGTTTACGGGCGCGCAACCGCTTGTGGCTCGTGACCCTCATGGGGCATACCTTGGTCTTTTGGCTCGGGTCGGGCGGTACCGCGCTCACATTCTGCCAGCGGCAGAACCGGCTTGTCGCCTACCGACCCTCATGGGGCATACCTTATTCTTTTGGCTCGTGGTCGAGTGGTACCCGCTACCACTGCGCGTGGCAACCGGCTTGTGGCTCTACCGACCCTCATGGGGCATACCTTCTTCTTTTGGCTCGTGGTCGAGTGGTACCCGCGCTTGGATTTACGGCGCTGCAACCGGCTTGTCGCTCGGTGACCCTCATGGGGCATACCTTGTTCTTTTGGCTCGGGGCCGAGTGGTACCGCGCCCGTTCTGATCTTGTGACAGCCGGCTTGTCGCCGGTGACCCTCATGGGGCATACCTTGGTCTTTTTGGCTCGGGTCGGCGGTACCGCGCCCGTTCTACGCAAGACAGCCTGGCTTGTAGCTCGGTGACTCTCATGGGGCATACCTTGGTCATACAGAGTAATGCCTGTGTTCACATTTGCCAAGATCGCTTTAGACCCTCATGGGCGATTCTCAAGACCGTGTTGGTTGTAGATCCTCCCGCGACACCCAATCGCATTGTGAGACAAATGACCAGCAATTGACCCCAAATTATGGGGTGTGCCGTCGGAGGATGTTCGGAAAGTGCCCAGCCCCAAGCTTCCGTGGCGGCGGCGTTCAGCCCACATGGGGCGACTTTTTCCCAAACTTCGGACCAGATTTGACACTGGCCGCGTTTTGCGCGACGCAGCTATTGGCCCGTCATGGGGCGTGCCCTGATCCGGCCCAGACTGAACAGAGGGCCCTCGTTTCTTCCCACCGTAGGTGGAAATTGGGGCCCATTTCTTATAAGTCGGAAGGACCCTCGTTGGAGCAACGGCCTCCTCGCACCTTCTCCACCACTACCGCGAAACCTTCAAACCTTCCTTGGCGATTTAGGGTTTCGATTTCGCGCCTTGGCTTGCGGCGGTTCTTTCCTCCAGGTCTTCTTTTTCGCCATGTCGTCTTCCTCGTCATCGGAGGGTAGCACCGACTGCGCGACGGTAGGGTGGAGACTTCCATCACGACGATGTCCCGCTTGAGGGGATGGTTGCCGCCGGCGTCCTCCCTCATTGGAATTGATCTCCGCCGCCCGCCGCAGGTGACCCTTACCCCACACCTCTAGAGAATGAGATTGTGGTGTTTGAGTCCTTCTTCCGGGCGAGGACTTAGCATTCTGGGAGCACCTTCTTCCGGGGCTCCTCCACTTCTACTGAAATTGAGTTGATCAATTTGAACCCCAACTCGATTCTTCACATTGCCATCTTCGTCCGGCTCTGAGGCGTATCTTGGGATACGTCCTCATTTGGATTTGTTCCGCTCCTTCTTCCGGGTGAAGCCTCATCCGAACCGGGCCGCTCCCAATGTCGTTGGGGCGCCGGCTCCACCAAGGGAGGGCTCAAGAAACAAGATTTTGTCGTTCCTCTCAAGACCTCCTCAAAGGTTGGAGGCGGGAGTGGTTCTATTGTGCCAACGTTGATCCTTTCCTCGCCCCTTTGCCTACTGTGCTCCTAAAGCTTCCCGATCTCGAGCGACACCCTGACGGAGGAGGTTTGGCGCAAGTCCCCGAAGCTTCGGCATTGATTGACGATCTGAAGAATCGAGGGTCGACGGCCCCGGATCGCGGTCGCTTTTGTGAAGCGCCGAGTGCAGACCCTTGAAGGAGAGAGTCCATTTGGGGTTCCAATACAACGGGCCTCTGGACCCCACGCGAGTCGGAAGTGGACTGTCGATGGAGGCGCGGCAAAGACGGTAGTTGATTTCTTCGTGCCTGGCACAATAATCACCAACAGGGCTGCCTCGTAAATTTTCGATGGCAAGGCCTCCTCCGTGGAGTGCACCGTTCTCTCGAAAGGTCGTTCCATGATTTCTTTGATCGATGTGTGATTCAAACAGTGGTGCGATCGTTCCTTTTCAGGAGCGCCCTTCCTTTTCTCGACGCTCAGCTTGTCGGCCTCTCTCTACCGAGACACGCCAGCGGCGAGCGGCCGACACCTCGGGCCGACGAGCCGCGACCGGAGTCGGCGGAGGAGGTCGCCGGCCTTTCGTCACCAGACCTTCGACCTCTGGTGCACCCTGATCGCAAAGCGCGGGCCACAGCCTTGTCTCAGTTGGCACTCTGGGCCAGAAGCGCCAACTTCCCTCCGAGTGGTGCTGGGCCTCGGATGAAACACAGGATGAAATTCAAGAAATCCAAGAGGTATTCTTTGGGCGATCCTTGTCTTTTGTTACCGCCAGGCCGAGGTGTCTTCCTTTTGCCGATTCAGGACTCGCTGTGGACGCCCTCGTGGAGGGGTCTCTGAAAGGAGTCCAGTGCAGGCTTCCTGGGGGAGCCTCGCCGCGCCGGCTAGGTCGCTGCCGCCGCTAATCGCCGGACGCCGCCATCGGGCGCAGCGGTCCGACAATCGAACCATCCGGTGGTCCGTCCGCCGACGAGATCGACCGGCCGTCTCGGAGTGGAGGAAGTGCCTCGAAAGCCACCGCCGCTCGGTCCTCTGCCGAAGCCCCCGAATCGGACCGTATGGTGGGAAGGGGGTTCCGACTGGAAGGGGATGGAAGAGGACGACGAGATGGAGAGAGCGGCTCGACGGAGCTTTATGAGCTCACCGTCAAGTGTAGCACGCTCGTGCAGGGTGAGCTTCTTGTCTTCAACTGCCGTCACGACTTCTCCTCGAGATTCTCGCCTGTTACTTAGGACATGGGGAGCGCTCGGAGCAAAGGTCGCGGTTTTTCCGGAAGTGCTCCCGAAGCTCAAGGAGCGTAAGCGATGCAGGACAAGCTCAACGAGATCAGCGACAGATGGAAAGAAGTCCACGAGCTTCAGGCGAGTGTATGACGATCCGGAGGAGAAAGCGAAGCTTGAGCATATGCTCGAAGGTGAGATTCTCCCGAATACTGATTCGGATGCTTTTGGATGGTGGTTGGAGAGGATGATGACACACTCGTGTTTGAGCGACTCGACCGCTGTCGAGCCGAGGGCCCACTGGAGGCTTCAGAGAATTCCGCCTCAAGCTCGAGTCACTGAAAGGATGCAATGGAGTCGAAGGGTAAATTTATTTGACTTGGGTTGAACATACTTGGCGTCGGGTGTGCTCTTGATGGCTGTTTGACTTTGTGGCAGAGTGCAAGGAGAAGATGGCGGCCGCCGAACAGGGCGATCGAATCGCTGCCGTCGCTGCGAGCCGCCCCGCACCTTCGCGCATTGAAGGAGCCACGCCGGGCCAGGGGGACGATCTTTGTTCCACTTCTCTCGGGAGGAGCCGACAGATCGTAGCTTACGCCAAAGAGTCCGCAGCCGATGAGCGCGAACCAGGCATTGGCGGTGGTCAAGTCTCATTATCCGAGAGTTGACCTCGGTTGCGGAAAGAAGGCTTTGCTCGTGATGAAGACAAGGCCAACGCGCTCCTCGAAGAGGTGTCCGGTGCATCGCAGCCCCGTTGGAAAATCTGGAATTCTCGACTTTGACGTGGGCCTTGATGCCGAGTGCTCGCCCTCCTTGTTTGAAATCATCGTCTTCTTACTTCAGATAATTCGCTTGTATTGTCTTCCGTGAGTGGTCTTCAGACTGAATATAGGCCCGTAGCCTTTTGGATCCTGTTGTGCCTTCCGGATGGGCTTCACCGACCGGTATGGCTTCCAAACGCCAGGGCCTTGGCCCGTGGCTTTCTTGCCGGACACGCTCCGAGAGGTCGGCGTGCGGCTCTCGAGCGTCGGGACTTACGTTGTGGCCACCTGGCCGAGTGGTTTAGCCCCAGTGCTTGCATCACTTGCTAGCTCTCCAGCCCCCGGGCTTTTGCGCTTAATTTGGTATAATTAAGCGAGGAAGCCGAATGAGCTTGAACTGCTTACAACACGTGTCTGGTGAAATTCTCCTTGATTTTGTTCAATGCGCCGATCTTCTTCGGTATTTGCACTGTCGCTTCGTTTTTCGTGCTTCATTGATTGTGAGGTGGCGCATTTGATTGCCTTTGGAGGCGCTTCGATTTCCGGGGCTGGGGTGGCTTATAAATGGGGCGTCACCGCTAATGAGCGATCGCCCGTTTCTTCTTGCCTTGTCCTTCGTCTTCCTCTTCCAGTTTCCTTCCATGTCTAACATGAGGAAGTTTGTTGGCCCGTACGCGGCATTCTTTCGCCAATGTTCTTTAGGTTTTTGTACAGCTGGGAGGAGGCCGAAGCATGGGAGGAGCATGATTTTGCCATCCTGGAGGCGGAGGCGGAGGACGGAGCGGCGAGGGACGCCGCCGCCGTGGCCACCTTGTTGGAGATCGCACCAGGGCTCCACGAGGTGGCGGAGATCATCCTCGAGATGGTTGGTCGCGATCGTCGCGACGACCTTGCCGTCAGGGCCCTCGTCCGTCTTGTACCCCCCTTGTGGGTGGTTGACGAGGAGATTCTGGCGGCTTTGGGTCGCGTGGGTCGCGACTAACCTCAGCGATCTCGCCTCCGGGTCTCCCAACAAGGCCAAGACTCAAAGAAGACCAAAGAAGAAGACCAAAGAAGAAGCACTAAAGAAGACTAAGAGTTTTTTTTTTTTTTTTTTTTTTAGCGCGAGAAAAAGAAAAAAGAAAATTAGCGATGTAAATTATTAACATTATGGAATGAAATGTGAAATTTTATCGATTCGTGCCTATCACATTTAACCCGAACTTAGTGGTTCCGCTGATCAACTCATTCTAGTCGATTGCTCGATTACAAAGAACGAGGGGTCAGCTCGAGCTTTTGACGGTTAGAAATTCGCGACTGTGCAAATCTTGGTTAAATTCTCGCGCCGCGAATTGCGATCCGAGTGGTTAGTGCTTTCTACCCGCTCCGTTAGCTACTGGTATAAACCGCCGAGGCTTTGTGCTCATCGTGGTTTGTTATTTCCGTGCATTCTATATCGGCACGACCAGGGTTAGCGCTCTGTGATCGGGTAATAACCACTCGGGGCTAGCATTACACGTAACTTCGTAAAATAAGACGAACCACTATTTTATTTAATGTGTAAGAGTGGGATACATAACTCATGCGTAGAAGCGACGAGTCAGTTTCGGCGTTCAAGTATTCGCTAACCTCGCCGTCTTCTCGCCTGAGTCGATAAGCACCCGGGTTGTCTTCTCAGACGATGTATGGACCTTCCCAAATTGGAGATAGCTTGTGCTCGCTCGGTTCCTCCTCAGACCAGATCTCCTTCGAAAAGGTTCTATTTCTCGACGCTATAGAGTGGTAGCGCCAAGTCCTGGAGGTACTTAGCCGATCGAGGGCGGCAACGCTCCGAGCCTCCTCGAGTTGATCAAGCTCCACCATTCGGCTTCCCTCGGACTCGGCCGTTGTAGTTCCGAACCCTTGGGGATTCGAATCGGCTCGGTCAGCAGAACCGCCTCTGCGCCATAGACCGAGAAAAAAGGGGTTTGGCGGTCGCCTACCGGGGTGGTTCTCGAGTCCCCAGAGTAATCGACGGTAGCTCCTTCACCCATCGGGCGGCGTATGGTTTGAGGCGGTCGAAGATCCCGGCCTTGAGGCCTTGAAGGACTGCACCGTTAGCTCGCCGACCGCCCATTGCTTCGTGGGTGAGCCACCGAGGCGGGCAGATCTTGATCCCGACGCCTTCGCACCATTCTTGGAATTCTTCACTCTGAACTGGGTGCCGTTGTCCGTGATGATCCGGTTGGGCACTCCGAATCGACTACAATATCCTGGAAGAACTCCTTGGCCTTAATCGCAGTGATAGTTACGATCGGCTTGGCTTCGATCCACTTGGTGAACTTGTCAATGGCCACGAAGAGGTAAGTTTAAACCGCCTTGAGCCTTCTTGAGCGGCCCACTATGTCGAGCCCCTGCATCGCAAAAGGCCAAGAAATGGGTATAGTCTGTAGCTCATGTGCCGGCAAGTGTGTCTGTCTTGAATAGAATTGGCAGCCCTCGCAGGTTCGAACTATCTCCTTGGCGTCCGTTACGCTGCTGGCCGAAGAAACCCCGCTTGTAGGCTTTCCCGACCAAGGCGCTTGATGCCGCGTGATGGCCGCACATCCCCGAATGGATTTCTTGGAGCAGCTCTCTTCCCGCTTGTCCCGAAACGCACCGCCTGAGGACACCCGAGGCACTTTTTCTAAGAGCTCGCCGCCCACCACCACGAGGATTTGGCTTGTCGGGAGATGCGCTCTGCCAGAGTGGTTACTTCGGAGTTTGTCCTTCAGGAGATAATCAAGGTACGGGGTAGTCGGCCTGGATCGATGAGCGGGACCGGTTCCTGTGACCCTCGCTTGGCTTTTGCCGTTTTGTAACGGTTGGCTCGTGAAGATCCCGCATTTAAGATATCACTTGGGACATCCGCCTGAGTGGCTCCTATCTTAGCCAACTCGTCACGCTGCCTCATTATTGCGGCGGAGGACATGAACCACTCCATCCGTCAAACTTGCCTTCCAATTCTGGACTTCTTTGGCGGTATGTCGCCATATTCGATCCACGCACAACCAGTCCTTCAGACTTGATTCACCACCAATCGAGTCGCCTCGAACCGCCGGTAGTCGGATTCCGAGTGATGTGGCGTCTGAAGCCCATGGATGAGGGCCTCGTACTCGCGGCATTGTTTGAGGCCGGAAGTGAATCCGAAGGACATACTTCAACTGTCACCCTTAGGCGAGATAAGGAGGATTCCCGCCTCGCTCCTCCAAGCATGAGAGATCCGTCGAAGTGCATGACCCAATATTCGGCTCTTCTTCTGCAAGTGAGTCTGGGATTCGGTCCACTGGCCGTAAAGTCACCAAAGCCTGGACTTGGCAGGCGCGGCTTGAACGAGATGTCGAAAGCTCCAAGCTCACCGCCCACTTTGAAATTCTTCCGGTAGCTTCCCGATTGCGGAGGACCTTCTCCCACTGGGGAAAGAAGTGACTATCAAATCGAATGTCCTTGGAAATAATGCTTCACTTCCGTGACGAGATCAAAATGGCATACAGCAGCTTACGGATTGGAGGATATCTTGTCTTGGATTCGCCAAAGACTTCGCCGACGAATAAATCAAGCGTTACGCCGTCAGAAGCGGTGTCAGATTCCTCCCGCTTCCACAACTATCACGGCACTTACTACATGAGATGTTGCCGCTATGTAGAGCGTAAGAGGTTCACCTGGCGCCGGCGATACTAAGACTGGGAGTGGAGAGAAACACCTTGAGTTCTTCAAGGCCTCTTTGTGCCTCTGCTGGCCCAATCAAAGCGATCTTGCTTCTTAAGGAGCTTGAAGAAAGGCATTCCGGACCCCCCGTGAGATAAACTCGCCAAGCGCTACCATGCATCCGGTGAGCTTTTGGACCTCCTTTTGGGTGGTAGGCGGGGCCATTTTCATAATGGCTCCAATTTTCTCCTGGTTCGGCTCGATCCCACGACGGAGACGATGAACCCGAGTAGTTTCGGAAGACACTCCAAAACGCACTTCTCGGGGTTTAGCCTCATCCTAACGCCCTTAGACTCTCGAACGTCTCGGCGGTCGGAGATAAGGCTATCTTGTGTCTGCGTTTTAACTACCACATCATCCACATAAGCTTCCACGCTATGCGCCGAGCCGATGGTGAAAACATCACTGCACGGCCGCCGGGTACGCTGTCTTGGCCGGCATTCTTGAGCCCGAACGGCATGGTGATATAGCAATATGCTCCGAATGGAGTGATAAACGAAGTCTTCTCGCATCTTCCTCTCGGCCGAATTTGATGATAGCCTGAATAGGCGCCCGTAAAGTCGAGTAGCCGAGATCCGGCAGTGGAGTCTACCACCGATCAATACGAGGAGACCAAAGGGATCTTTCGGACAAGCCTTGTTGAGGTCGGTGTAATCAACACACATGCGCCTACTTTTATTCTTCTTCTCGACGAGTACAGGGTTCGCCAACGATCGGGATGATACACTTCTTTGATGAAGCCTGCAGCTAGCGACTTTGTGATCTCTCGATGGCTTTTCGACGATCTTGAGCAAACCGTCAGAACCTTTGCTTGACGGGCCTGGCGGATTGGTTTACATTGATGCGTGCTCGATCACCTCCTGGGGACCGGGGCATATCGACGGCTTCCAGGCAAAGACGCCTTGGTTTGCCCGCAGAAGGTGACGAGCGCGTTTTCCTATTCATCCTCGAGCCTTGTCCCGATCGAGACGGCTCGCCGGATCGGACGGGTCGAGGAGAATCCTCTTGGTGCCCTCCTCGGCCGATCCCGAGTTCTGCGCTTGCCATGGTAGGGACATCGCCTTCCGGCTTGTCGAAATCCGCCTCTTGACGAATCCTTTCCTGCCTCCGCCGCCCCAGAGACTCGGCCATTTCGCAACTCTCTCTCGTCGCAAGAGAAAGATCGCTTAACATCGCCACAGAGAGTGATAATACCACTCGGACCAGGCATCTTCAAAGATCGATACGCCAGTGGGGCACCGCCATGAACTTGGCCACGATCTCCCCCAGATGGCGTGATACGCTGTCGCGAAGTCTGCCACCTCGAAGCTAAGGCTCTCAGTCCGGTAGTTGTCCCTTGCGCCGAATGTGACTGGTAGAGTGATTTGTCCGAGTGGTACCGCCGACGTTCCGGTATCACTCCATGCAAAGGCGACGACCAGCGTTTGAGGTCGACCGCGGGATTCCCATATCGTCGAAAGTGTCTTCACGAAGAGTACGTTGAGCCCACTCCCACCGTCAATCAACACCCTTTTGAGCTTGATGTCGCGGACAACCGGCGCCAAGACCACGGTATCCGCCGGAATGGACGCGATTCAGGTGATCCGTGCGGTCCGTAAGTTATTGCGACCTCGGACCACCGGACATATCGGGGTCTCCGGCTCTCTTGCATAGATGTCCCGAGCGGTGAGCTTTGCTTCCGCTTGGACTCATATGTGAACAACCCCCGAATATGTAGTTAAGCTCGAGGTCGACTTCCGATAGTCTTCCTCGCCTTGAGGGGAGGCGGTTGTTTGGCGGCATGACCGCTTCGGACCTTGTCCCTTTGCCTCTTGCTCTCGCGCGAACCTCTTTAGGGTGAAACAATCCTTGGCGGCATGCCTCCCTTTGGATGGAAAGAGGCAGAGTGAGTTCATGACCTTATCATATCCATCCTCTTTGAGAGCTGAGGATGAGTTGGCGCAATGATCGCCACTAGCTCTTCGCCCTTGCGCTTCTTTTCTTTCCGCCGAGGGGTTCAGATCGATCCTTCCCTTCATCACGTCGTTCGCCAGAGCCTCGGAGGTGAAGCGTAACGGTCCGCTAAGGCGAACAGCTCCCTGACCGACGTGGGTGGCTTCCAGGACATCTTCTTGATGAGGTCGGGTCGTGACTCTTCTCGGAAGGCGGCTATCACAACCGTGATCTGTGACGCCCCGAACGGTGCTTTTCTTGTTCATGAAGCGCTGACGAACTCCCTGAGGGATTCGTTCCTCCTTTGGTGTAGCCGGTATAGGTCCCAAGGGGTGCACAGGCGCCGTAAGTGCCTTGGAAATTTGAGATGAATTGCTCACATGCATCTCCCCAGGAATCTATAGAGTTCGCTGAAGTCCGGTGAGCCATGCTTGGGCCAGGGCGAGAGGGTAACCGGCAAGTAGTTTGCCATTACTGATCCCCTCTGGCGTACATCGCCAGAGCGTATACTTGTAGCCAAGCCTTCGGGTCTCTCTCACCGTCAAACCTAGTGATGCCTTTAGGATTAAATCCATCGAGGCCAAACCACTCGGCGTAGGTGAGGAGTAAACGACGACCTTCGATGACTCCGCGATACCCCGGATGTGATCGACGCGAGGGATCGCACTTGGCGATTTCGCGGCCTCGCGGAAGGATGCCGGCGCTCATATTCGCCGGCTTGACGGCGTTGTTCCTCCTTTCTTGGTCGCGGCGCTGGCGTCGAGGTGCGAACGGAGGTCGCGCCGATGCTATGTCGCAAGTCGTCTCATGAGGCGTAACATGATGTATCCGACGGGCTTCGACCGACCGGGCCATGGCCGTATCGGGTCCTCGCCGACCACGTGATGACTCCTTCGCCGGCCGGGTCGGTTTGAGTATCTCGGATAGTCGCCGCGTCACCATGGCCTTTACTTGGGCCATGATCGGGCAATCGGATCATCTCGCCTCAAAGATAGGGTCGTGGTATCCAGGAGTGTCTTGGAGGCGACGATATTCGCGTGGGGTGCGAAAAACACTGGTCCCCATCTTGGCTTGCAGAATGTCTTCATTGACAGCGGCGGTCCGGAGTCTGCCCGTAGCGTCGAGGCTCGATCACTCGGCCTCCTTCCAAATCGTGGCGATCGAGGTGTCGGCTGCCGCTGACCGCCACGAGCCTTCGATCACACAGACTCTCACGGAAATTCCGGCAGCCTCTCTAGGCTTTCTTCGACTCGGCCACGAGGTGGGTGAGTCCGGAGAAGACAAACCTAGGCGCTCGGGGTGCCGAGTGGCTTGGCGGTGAGAACTCCCACCCTTCGTGCCTCGGCGTCCTCGAGCCGACTCGCTACCGAACGGGTCTTGGATCCCCGCTCGGTACTTTAGAGTACGAGATAGGGGACCTTCCGATTGGCGCGAAGTCGTGACGATGGATCGCCGGAAACCTCACCACTACCGTAGCGCGGTTCCCTTAGAGAGAGAGAGGCTTCCGAGGTCGTTGGAGATGAAGGTCAGGCTTAAAGCGGAAGACTGGCCCGGGCGAAGATCGTGGAGACTTTCGCTGCCGCAGCGACCATCAAGCTTGACGAAGATGTTGACACAAGCCCCTACTGGCGCGCCAACCGCCGACGATCTGTTTCACGGCAATGAGATTTGTGATTCTAGGGATTTGTGCGGGATCTCGAGCTTGATGGTAACACAGGATGCGAGGGCAACTGTTTTAGATGAGTTCGGGCTCTCTCGGAGGAGATAATACCCTAGTACTGTGTTCTTGGATGTATTGTCTGTGTTCAAGAGAGAGCAAGAGAGGGAGAGCCTCTTCTTTGTTTTTTTCCTCCTCCCCTTATATACTGGGGGGAGAATACATGATAGATGGGCGCCACCGGCCCTAAACATGGTGGCCTGACGACATGTCCCTTGTCCTTATCCGCCTTCACGCTCTATGTCCTAGAGAGGAGGTTATGCTTTCTCCGACCCACGCTGCCGCCTTGTCGTTCCGGCTTCCGCAGAGCTCGCGATGTCGGACCGCATGCCTCGTCCCTGGCGGGTTGTTAGGGCGGGGCACGAAGCTTCCTTGAAGGACCGGGAGTTGTCTTGGGGAGCAAGTCGAAGGTCTCCTCTGGGCCCGTCGTGGTGCTGCTTGGCCTTGGGCTTTCCATTCCGCCTGTCAGGCCCAGCCGGGTGTAGGTCCCTCTTACGGGACCCCTGTTTCTGTCATCCCACAGGCGGCATTCCAGGCAAATCTTCATGAAAAACATCAGGATACTTATTCCCCACTGAAACATCTTCTATGCTGATTGCCTTCGTGCTGTTGACCATCAGCTGTCCATCTCGAACGGCGGTTGCCTGAAATTCCACTTTTCTTTCACATGGGCCCTCAACTGAGATAATCCTTTGCCCACAATCCAGCATGGCCTTGTGCTTGGATAACCAATCCATTCCCAAGATAACATCTAAGGTTTGGGTTTCCAATATAATAAGGTTCGCTAGGAACTCTACCCCATCTATTAATATTCTTACCCCGAAACATCCTACTTTAGTTTGGAGTTCGGAACCAGGGGTTTGAACTAGAAGCATGCATTTTAAGTCTTGCAATCTACAAATCATTTTTAGCAGTAAAGCCTTGAGAAACAAACGAATGCGAAGCTCCAGAGTCAAACAAAACTGTTGCCGGTACTGAGTTGACAAATAACTTACCCAGTATGACGTCCGTAGCATTCTGAAGTGCATCTGCGGTCACGTGATTGACTCGGCCTCTCACCATGGTCTGGGGCGCGGCTCCTGGTTGTGCTGTCCCGCGGTTTACTCCTGGTGCAGCTGTCCTGGATGGTGTGGAGCCCAAGTTGAAGTGGACTGGGGTCACTCCTGCTGTCTTCTTGGGGCAGCTGTTGGAGAAGTGCCCTGGCTCGTTGCATGTATAGCAGCGTCTCACCGCCCCTCGTTGATCGCCTCAAGCGGCGCTTCGGGCCGAGCTGGGGTCTGATAATTCTGGTTGACGGGTCTCGGTGTTGGCGACGGTGTCCTCGTTGCATTCTACGGCTGGAATCTAAAAAACTGATTCGGCGCAACCCTCAAACGCTGCTGCGCTCCCTAGCGTGATCCCTGCTGTTGTATTCTGCGCTTCCGGTTCTCATCCAGTTCCTTGCGCTTGTCCTCAAGGATGAGCGCCTTGTTTACAAGCTCCTGAAAATCTGGGAAGGTGTGGGTGATCAGTCCCACCTGCAATCCAGAGTTCAATCCCTTCAGGAAGCGAGACTGTTTGGCCTTGTCTGTCGCTACGTCTTTCGGCGCGTAGCGTGCAAGCTGTGTGAACTTGTTCAGGTATTCAGCCACAGGTTGACTACCTTGCTTAAATGCCCTGAATTCTTCCTTTTTAAGTCCATTATTCCTTCTGGCACATGATACTGGCGAAACGCATTTGTGAATTCCTCCCACGTTATGTCCTGTGGGTTCTCCCGCGTGGCGCAGAAGTTCTCCCACCGTTCTGCTGCGGTTCCTTCCAATTGATGAGAGGCGTAGAGTACCCTCTCATTTCCCACACATTGGGTAATGTGCAACTTCCTCTCAATTGACCTTAACCAATCATCTGCCTCCAGTGGATTGGCGTTTCCAGAGAAGGTGGGCGGATGAGTCCTCATGAATTATGACAACCTTGAGCCCTGACGCTGTCCTTGATTGATTTGATTAGCAGCGGCCTGAGTAGTGACTTGCTGCATTTGCTGCATCATGGCATGCATCACCGGTCTCAGGCAAAGAAGAAAGGCTCCAAAGTTCTGCATGTCAACTGGCGGTGCTGGTTGGGGTGCAGGTACTCCATCATTGGGGTTTACTGCGGGGCGAGAACCACTCCCGTTGCCTCCAAGGTTTCCGCGGGTGTTCACCATCTCTCGATTACTCCAAGGTTTAGAGATGAGAGGGAACTAGAATAGACAAGTAGTAGAGAAACTTATGCGGGGAAAAGGTGTAACTCAAAATTCAACTTTATTAACTAATCAATAATAACTAGGTATGGTTGCTTACAATGCCTAGGGGGCCTTGCAACACATACTGCACACTCAACAAGCAATGAAAATCCAAATCGACTAACACTGGAGTCTAACACCTCTAAGGGTGACTCTTTATTCTAATACGCGATTCGGCGAAGGAGTCTCAACTACAAAACCTACGCTCACTCGTTGAGAAAACCTCCACTGCCTCCTTGCGGCGGATGCGGCGGTATAGGCGCGAAGCGATCGCCATGCCCCACAACGGTAGTACTCAAAGAAGCAGCATCATCCTCAGGCTCAGGTTCCGGCTGTGGTGCTGGCTCCTCCGGGTCTAGGGCGTCCAACTCCAACACTGGCTCCGGGCCCTGCCCATACAGTGCGGTCTCTAGCTCTACGATCCTTTCCGCAGTATAGGTGACGTGCTCACGAGCATTCTCTAGGTGTTTTTCCCCTTCCTCAACCTGCTCGCGAGCCTTCATCAACTCCTGGATTGTGTCGTCGATAAGCTCCTCCTGGGCGACGACGAATCTGGCCAAGTGTGTGACGGTAGCATCCTCATCTTCTATCAGCTTCCCCTGAGCTCTGCTGTCTCGGCGTGGGTGGTGACGGAATACTGTGCCTTCCAGCTCTCGGGAGTAAGTGCGAGCAATCTGTTGCATTGCTCGACGAGACACCTCCTGGATTCCCATCTCAAATGTTGACCTCCTAGCGGTGAAGTGGAATGGAAGATTGAACTTCGTCTTCTCTCGAGCATACACCGTGATCTTAACGTCCCATCCTATGACCAGTCCTGCCTGCACGATGGTGGTCCCTCGGTAGAGCGGTCTCTCAAAGCCTCCAAGCAACAGCAGCATACGCCACAACTCGGCAGCGTAGCCTCCCTCACGTTCGGCATAGTTGTTCTTCATCAACATCTGCCAAAAGACACTCACGTAAGAACTCGGCATTTTAAAATCGAGGGGAAGACAGAAAGAACTCAGCAAGGGGTATGAACAAGAAAAAAGGGGATAAGTCAAGAGTTCATTCATTATCTTGGCAACTTTTAACTTTTAGTAAATAGTTTTTATCCTCACTACGACCATTCTAACTACGGGTGAGCCTATAGTCAGTATGGCTCTGATACCAACTCTGTCGGGACCCGAATTTGCAAATCCGGACCCACTGTGTATTCAGCACTAGTCCAGGATCACGCTAGTGCACACAGTCTCAACGTCGGTAAATATCACAATCATACTCAACAAAATAGTAGTGTACTTTACTTAATTAACCAAACTAGTTGCTCGACGTTATGGCCAAGTTACGCCGCACAGGGCGAAGACTTATTAAAAGAGAAATAACTGCAGCGGAATATAGTAGATTTCGTGTCACCATCCAGTATACCATAGGCAACTGACTGGCCCGCTCCCTAGATAGACTCCTCCTCCTGGTACTCTTCCTCCAAAGCTGGCGTCAACTCTTCTTCAACTGATGTTGTATTATGGCAATGGTGAGTACTTGGTACTCAACAAGTCATGCACATAATGCAAACTAATATTCTACATGCATGGCTTATTACAAAGGATAGGCTAATAGGTTCATTTGCAGTAAAGTAGCATGAGTAAATACAATAATAGATTGCAAGCGGTAAAACAATAATGGATAGAGTATGTCGGGGATTGACTATCTGATAAAAGACCATGGTACCCCCGGAGGATCCCGAAGCCACCGATCATGCAGTACCAGCGGAAGATGCTCGGAAGACCATCCGAACAGTGTATCTCCCGAGCATGCGTGACCGCCCATTCTCTTACGACCATATCAGACGACCACGAGCAAACATGCTCGCCATACCCGGGTAGGTGGTCGAGGGACTTGGTCATACCAATAAGAAGGAAGGTAGCGATCAATCCGCCGGAAATCATGGGCGGGCGCACCAGAAATTCAAAAAACGCGCGGATCAAGGACGCCAGATCGTGGACACCGCGGACATGAGTGCGTGGCGTAAATCTAGGGGGTAGTTACCTTCTTTGTATCCTCAACCCCTGTATTTAAACCCCCCAAGGGCATCTACCAAAGGGGAGAGATTTTTTTTCATAAACACAATACACTGGAGTAGGGCTGTTATCTCGGTAGTGAGAGGCCTGAACCAGGATAAACACAGCGCATCTTTCTCCCGATCTCGCGTCGCTCGGACGATCGCCCCGGTTTGTACGACGGGGCCCTATTGATCCCTCGTTCAGGAAATAAGCTCGGCGGGAGCCCGTTCTCCAATCGTCGATAGCTGGCACCGTCCGTGGGGACGACAGCGTGATTCCCATACGAATTGGGATCCTCGAGGATGCCGAATTCGGGAGATACTAGGAGTCTCCGCGAAACCCCGAGCTTCGGCTGCCAGGCTTTCACGAGCTCCCTTCGGAGTGTCGTATGGCCAAGCAAGTTCAAGCCCGGGCACATCGAGAGGTTCAACGGGACTCAGAACCCGGACGAATTTCTCTCGATATATACCACCGCCATTCTGGCTGCCGGGGGCGATGAAGGGGTGATGGCGAACTATCTGCCAACGGACTTGGACGGGGCTGCTCGTACATGGCTCTTCAACCAAAAGGAGGGATCCATACGGTCTTGGGGACAGCTCAGCACGCGCTCCGCGCAAATTTCCAGAGCTGTTACATTCGCTTGAGAAAGGAGCGCGACCTTGAGCGCTTGATTCAGATGGAAGGAGAAACCCTGCGACAGTTCGTCCAAAGGTTCATCCAAGTCCGAAATTCGATCCCAAACATATCGGATGAGGCCGTCGTCCGAGCTTTCAAGTTCGGGGTATGAGACGTACGCTTCAAGCAGGATCTGGAGATCCATCCGGACATAACGGCAAACGAGCTCTTCCGTATGGCCGACCGCTATGCCAATGCAGATGAGGCCGTCCAGTGGAAGAGAATGCTGGACAAAGGGAAGCTACCACCTCAGCCCGGACTAGAAACCTCCGCCAGCAAAAAGGGCTCGAACTCTGTGGACAAGAAGATCAAGAAGAAGAAGAAAAAACAGCCCTCGCCGGGCATGGTCGCCGCGGTAGAACAGCAACAGCCCCGAGCATCCCAGCCGCAGCGTCGGGGGATAAACGCTCGGGGAAGAGGACAGCTACACCGGCCCCGCGATCGAGGCGACCAGGGAGATCAACGGGGCGGCCTCTACTGTCCGCTTCATCAAGCGCACAGGCATGATCTACGAAATTGCCAAAAGTGGACCTACCGCCTGGAGCAGTTTTACAACAGCAGGGGTCCCATGCCATCACTCCCAGAACAAGGCGAGAATGGTAAAGGCAAATGGCCCATCGAAGAAAACGAGGATGACATGGAGTATCAAGAACCCCAGAAGCACATTACGGTTATCTTCGGGGGCTCCTCCGCCTACAAATCCCGCCGGGATTTGAAGGACGCTGCGAGGGAGGTACACCATGTTACCCAAGGAAAGCCTCCCGTGCAGCAGCTCAAGTGGTCTGAGCTATCCCTCACTTTCTCCAAGGATGACTGTCCCCTTGGAATGACCAAACCACAGAAGCTTCCGATGGTCGTGAGCCCCACCATCAGCAACACTATTATTGGCCGGGTCCTTATAGACTCCGGAAGCTCCTTGGACCTGATCTCAGCTAAGGTCTTGGACGAGATGCAGATCCCTCGCTATAAGATTAAGAGTATAGCGGTACCCTTCTTCGGAATAGTCCCGGGCACCTCGATCAAGCCTTTGGGCCAGGTCGTTCTGCCCGTGACCTTCGGCAGCCCGAGTAACTTCCGAACGGAGCTAATCACCTTCGAGGTGGTAGACTTCGAATCGGCCTACAACGCCATTCTCGGCAGGCTAGCTTTGGCCAAGTTCATGGCCTCCTCGCATCACGCGTATCAATGCCTAAAGGTTCCCGGGCCAAACGGGGTCATAACCGTAAAGGGGAACCACAAGTCCGCGTTAAATTGCGACGAAAGGGCGTTGGATATGGTCGACCAGTTACCCACTCGCAGCCCCGACCAAGAGCCGAAGCACTCCCGGCCTAAAGTTGCCCTCCAACCCGGAGGAGAGACCAAGGCCATTCCGCTCAACGAGTCGGAACCCGCCAAGGTCGTGCATTTGGGATCTTCCTTAGATCCCAAATAGGAACTCGAGCTCATCACCTTCCTCCGAGCAAACCCGGATGCGTTCGCCTGAGAACCTTCCGACATGCCTGGGGTCCCTAGGGAGGTGATCGAGCACAGGCTAGCGGTTGAGCCTGACAAAAAACCAGTGCGGCAAAAACTTAGACGGTTCTCCCCGGAAAAACAAGCAATCATCCGGGAGGAACTCGACAAGCTCCTTAAGGCTGGCTTCATTAGAGAGGTCGAGCACTCTGAATGGCTAGCTAATCCGGTCATAGTCAAAAAGAAAGGAGGCAAGTGGCGCATGTGCGTCGATCACACGGGCTTAAACGCAGCGTGCCCGAAGGACAACTACCGCTGCCTTGCATAGACCAATTGGTCGATGCAACGGTGGAATCATAGGCCATGAGCTTCCTGGATGCTTATTCAGGATATCATCAGATCAGCTTGTCGCGCGAAGATGAAGAGAAGACCTCCTTCATCACCCCATTCGGTACTTTCTGCTATACGACCATGTCTTTCGGTCTAAGGAACGCAGGAGCAACTTTTCAGCGCCTCATGCAGAAAACCTTTACAGACCAAGTAGGTCGAAACTTGGAAGTCTATGTTGACGACATAGTGGTCAAAAGCAAGTTCGCCTCGGGTCATGTCGCCGATTTAAAGGAAACGTTTTGTAATCTCAATAAGCATCGAATAAAACTGAATCCGGAGAAATGCGTGTTCGGTGTAAAAGCTGGGAAGGTGCTCGGCTACGTGGTCGGACCACAAGGCGTTGGGGAAAACCCAGAGAAAATCGAAGCCATCGAGAGTATGAGACCGCCCACATGTGTGAAGGAAGTACAGGCCCTGACCGGACAAATGGCTGCCTTGAGCCGCTTCATTTCCCGGCTAGGTGACCGAGGGCTACCTTTCTTCAAAGCCCTTCGCAAGCACGATGGTTTTTTATGGACAGAAGAAGCTAATCGCTCTTTCAAAGAGCTGAAACAGTACATTTCCAATCCGCCCGTCCTGGTCACGCCTAAAATATGGGAAGAATTGCTGTTATACCTAGCGGCGACCCCACAGGCTGTAAGTGCAGTATTAACGGTGAAGAGGGATGGTGTCCAACGTCCCATCTATTACGTTAGTGAAGTACTACACGGGCCAAAGGAGCGTTACCCTGAAGTCCAAAAGCTCTTGTATTCGTTACTGATGGCTTCCAGGAAGTTGCGCCATTACTTTCAAGCGCACAAAATCATGATACCAACCAGTTTCCCACTCAGAGAGATCTTAAAAAATCAGGACGCCAGTGGTCATATAGCCAAGTGGGCCATGGAACTGGCTGAATTCGAGATAGTGTTCTCCGCCCGCACGGCGATCAAGTCCCAAGTTCTGGCCAACTTCGTGGCGGAATGGTCGGCTCCAGCTCTGCCAGCCAGCGAGACCACCGGATCAAGGGAAAACCACTGGACCATGTATTTCGACGGATCCCGAGCATACGAGCGCTCGGGGGCTGGCGTCGTTTTGGTCTCCCAGATGGAGAACGACTCCAGTACGCCATCCAACTGCACTTCGCCGCGACCAACAACGCGGCAGAATATGAAGGCCTCTTGGCCGGACTACGAGCGTGTAAATCGTTAGGAGTCTAACGGCTCACTGTGAAGGGCGATTCACAGTTGGTCGTGAACTAGGTCAATAAGGAGTATCAGTGTTCCGATACCTCAATGACGCTTTACCTGGTCGAAGTAAGGAAGATGGAGAAATACTTCAGGAATTTCGAAGTACTCTACATCCCCAGGAAGGACAATTCCCTGGCCGACCAATTGTCCAAGGTCGGTTCCTCTCAAATTACCGCCCCGACGGGGGTGCTTGTCGAGCACCTATACAAGCCCTCCATTCCCTCTGAAGAGGAGGCATCAGAGGCCGACGGTAGGGTCTCCTTCCTCGAGCAAAGTGCAAGTTGGATGACGCCATTCGTCCAATATCTTGCGCATGGGACATTGCCCGAGGAAGAAGCCGAGCGTTCCCAGCTAACAAGGCGATCTTCTCAGTACAAACTGATCGAAGGCGACCTATATCGAAAAGGTGCATTAGGTATCCTCTCCAAATGCATCTCTCAAGAGGAAGGCCAGTACCTTCTTCGTGACATCCATGAAGGAATATGCGGAGCTCACTCGTCGTTCAGAACACTTGTGAGCAAAGCTTTCCGATTGGTTTACTATTAGCCTACGGCCTTGGCGGATGCCCAGTCGATCGTGACAACCTGTCGAGCATGCCAGTTTCATGCTATCAAAGTCCGCCAACCGGCGTATGCCCTATAAACCATACCACTCTCGTGGCCGTTCTCGACCTGGGGGCTCGACATCCTCGGACCTTTCCGCCGGGGTCGAAAAGGCTGCAAATACTTGCTCGTGGCCATCGATACTTTCACCAAGTGGATAGAGGCCGAACCCGTGTCAACCATCTCGGCTCAAGCGGCCAAGAGGTTCCTCCAAGGCAATGTGATAACCCGGTTTGGGATACCCAACCGTCTCATCACAGACAATGGAACCCAATTCACCAGTGGGTTGTTCCAAAGTTACTGTGAGGAGGTCGGGACCAAGGTCTATTTCGCCTCTGTGGCACATCCACAGAGCAACGGAGCGGCTGTCGGGACCCCGAATTTGCAAATCCGGACCCTCTGTGTATTCAGCACTAGTCCAGGAACGCGCTAGTGCACACAGTCTTAACATCGGTAAATATCACAATCATACCAATTGATACTATCAAAGTACTTTATTTAAATAATCAAAGGGTTACTTGACCTTATGGCCAAGGTACAAATATATGCCTTGCAAGGCGAAACTTATTAAAAGAGAAATAATAGCAGCGGAAAATCAAATAAGGTAACATCGTGGCGCCATCTAGTATACCACAGGCAACTGACTGGGCTCGCTTCCCTAAGTAGACGGATCCTCGTGGAGTTCCTCCTCCAAAGCTGGTGCAGTCTCTTCTTCAACTGATATTGTGTTGAGGCAAGGGTGAGTACTTGGTACTCAAAGAAGTCATGCATGAATGCAAGCTAATATACTATATGCATGGCTTGGTACAAAGGAATAGCTCAAGGTATATTTGCAAAGAAATGACTTTTGACAAGTAATAAAAGTAGATTCGAAAGCAGTAGAAATAAGTAAAGCATAAATAACTTTTCAAGAAGTTTAACAAACATTTTTCCCATCCTAAACCACATTTCTATCATCTTCATTACTAAACCAAACCAACCTTTCAAATCCAAGTTATTTTTGAGAAAGTCTAACCCTTGACTGTAATTCCCGAGCATTGTCCAGTACCGTGGACTCGGCTATTTAAATAGATTCTACACTCTGCAGAGGTTATGCACTTTACCCACAAGATACAGTCAAACACCACAAAGGCGAGTTCCCGTAACAAAGCCTTTCGGAAGCCTCAAACAACACAGGTGGTCCTCTCCGGTTCGTGCTCTACACCATCCCTTCCCTTAGCCAAGGCGAAGTATGGGACCAACACACCGTTAGATGGGTATCTGGCCACAGCCACGATACGCTCCCCCGTACAATCACACAAACGGTGTAATTGACACCCTGAGGCTCCACAAGTGAGTCCTTAGCGACTTAGTCAACTAGGGCCGTCCCATTCCAGCCATGTGGTTGCAAGTATGACCCAGTTCAAAGGCTTGCAAGGTTAAGTCCTTAGAGTGACCAGGGCAAGACTACCCGAAAAACCAAATCAACATCCCCAATGCCACAACTGGCCCACCTGATTACTCTTGCCACATGCCCCGGTCGAAAACCGTTTATCAAACCCCAGTTGATTACCATGCACCACGTGCCATCAACATCACATGATACTTTTCCAAAACAGGTTCAATATATCATTAAGTCCATATTAGCATTTGATTGTCCAAAATCATGTCATGAGCACGAAAGTGTGTCTAAGCAGTGTACTACGTCGGTCTAAACCCATGTTGGCAATTTAATAATGTCCAACTAGTAAACCACAACTAGGGTGACAAAGGGTCATGGCACATACTTAAGTAGTCAAGGTGTCATATAGCAAATTGGTATTTATCTAACCCCCATGTTTAAACAAAGTATCTTTCTAATTGATCTAGCATGCAATAGTTTAAATCAAAATAGATTTCGAAATAGGATCAACATGGTCAAAGCACAACTTGCCTTCAAAAAGCACTTGCTCTTGGTCTTGAGTTGGATCCTGAGTCAACACTTCTCCTTCGAATCCTTCCGGCACTTCAACGTCTACTCGTAAAGCGTGCAAATAGCAAATACCCAAATAAACAATAGGCAAAAACATCCCAAAACTCCAAATAAAATCCATAAACAGAGAGAACATAATTTTCTGGATTTTTAGAAACTGGAATCGTCAAATTTGGAGTTAAAACGCAAAAGTTATGATTATTTAAAGTTCAAATAATCAATTAAATAATATTACAGAGAAAAACTTTAGTCCAAAAATCAAATAAAATTCATATATAGGTAGATCTCAATTTTATACAAATTTAGAAATTTGAATCACTCAAATCGGAGTTGAAACGCAAAAGTTATAAGCGTTTGAAGTTTGAATCTAAATTTGAATTAATATTTCGAATTAATAAATCATTTTCTTTTTCGGAAATTAATTATTGCGTCAGCATGGACACGTGGCATCCTGTGATTGGTCCACAGAACTCTTGACGTCGCCAAGATCGAAGCGGCCTCCATGATGACGCCAAGATGACGTCATCATGCCACGTGGCATGTCCCGGTGTCGCCACGTGTCTCTGGCCCATGGATCGAGTCCACGGTGACACCGGCCCACGGTGGACGCGGCCTACGGCGACAGAGGCTGACACGCGGGTCCCACCCGTCAGTGGGTCACGTGCACGGTGAGGCTCTCTCGGGCGAGACACTGACATGCGGGCCCCGCGTGTCAGTGACACGCAGTCACGCCCAGGCTCGGCCGGCCGCATGCGGGCCCTACTGTCGCTGACTCAACGCACGCGGCGGCGGCGCTACGTGGCATGATCACGGCTGCTCGATCTAGATCGGACGGTCTAGATCTACCCTAAGTTAACGCAGCTTTCTAGCACGAGGCGATCGTGGGCCGTCGGATCTTGATCCAACGGCCCGCATCCGATCCGGTTTTCCAAAGTTTCGGAACGTGGACTCACCGTGATCGTCCGATGAAGATCCAACGGTGCGGGAGCTCGTGGTCGGAGATGGAGTCACGCAGGCTGGGTTGCCGGCGCCAGGGAAGATGACCACGGGCACGGCGCTACGGGCGTTCTCCGGCGTGATCGAGATGTCCCGCAGGTGCGCCTTGTCTTGGGGGTTCCGAACCTGGGCTTCAACACGGCGGACAAGGGCTATCGGTGCCGGAGAAGACGAGGAAACCGTAGCGGCTCCGTCCAACCGGCGAGCAATCCCAGACGCTTGGCGGCTTGAGCTCTATTAGCTAGGGCAAGCGGGCGCATGGGTGAGGGCAACCTCGGGACCTGGCCCGGCCTTAAATAGCCGGAGGCGTGCTCGGGCGGAACCCTAGTCGGACACGCGGGCGCTTCTCCGAGCCTGATTCGGCGAGGACGACGACCAGATGCCGCCCACGTGTCCCGCATCGAACGGCCCACGCACACGCGACGCAGCGTCACACGGCCGTTGGATCAAGATCCAACGATCGGTGGCTAGGGTTAGGGTTGGGTTCGGCGACGCGTTCGACCGAATCAAGTGGCTCGGTCGGGTTGGTCGGACTCGAGTCCGACTTCGGACCCGATGAACAAGATTAAACCCGAAGCGATTTTAATATTCAAAATAATTCCCAGTAATTCATTTAATTCATTAAAAATAGCAAAAGACTCAGAAAAATTCCAGAAAAATTCTGGAAAATATTTTGCATCATTTTGGACTCAAATAAAATATTTCCAACAAAATTTTATTTGCAATATTGAATTCTTTAATTATTTCAAAATGGAATAAATTCAAATAAATTCCAAATAAATCCAAATAAATTCCAGAAAATTCCAAAAATTCACCAAAGTGCCAAATCACACATGAATTTAGGAAAAGTAAAATTTTGGGGTGTTACAGCGGCCGAGCGAGCAAATGGGCAGTTAGTTCAGGGCATAAAAAAGAGGGTCTTCAAGAGCCTCAACCAGCACAGGCAGCAGTGGGTGGACGAGCTACCCGCTGTTCTTTGGTCAGTTCGCACCACGACAAGTCGGGCCACGGGCAAAACCCCTTTCCAACTTGTCTATGGTGCAGAAGCCATTTTGCCTGCAGAAATTGTGCTGGGTTCCCCAAGGGTGCAACTGATCGATTCTATCGATCAGGAGGTCGAGCGGCTCGTCGATCTAGACCTCGTAGAGGCAACACGAGAACGGGCATTGCTCCGGTCTGCGGTTTACCTACAGGCTCTTCGTAGGCACGCGGCCAAATCGGTTCAACCAAGGGCCCTACAAGTTGGCGACATGGTCTTACGAAGAGTTCAGGACCTGTCAAAAGCTAACAAGCTCACCCCAAGATGGGAGGGTCCCTACACGGTCGTATCCGCAAAACGCCCGGGGGCTGTTCGCCTCGCGATGGAAGACGGTCGAGAGCTCGCCAGCACCTGGAACATTGATCAACTGCGTAAATTCTATGTTTAGGCGTGTATCTCTATTTCGCACCCGCTGCGCTTCTTTTAGCAAAACAGTTTCTTTTCCCCTCTATCGTTTTCCTCATTTTTTCCGAGAGCTTCGTGGACCGGCAGTACGGCAAACGAGCTTTGCCAACAATACGTACGAACCATCCCTTTTTAGCACTGGCTGGCCATTCGCCCGCCCGATCACCTTTCGCAGTAGCTCTTCACTGCATGAACGATCGGGCGCGAACATCCTCTAAGCCCGGTACGAGATCAGTCCCTACTCGGGGTCGGTGACTACGTATTGTCGATACAAGCCCGTCTGTCCTACGCACGTAACAATACTCGCACGCGTCCCTCCCTCGACTAAAGCGGCGCCTCCGATCTTTTACGACGCATTGTATTCAAAGTTTTTTCTTCTACTATGAACAAACTCGTGCCCGCAGCTTCAAAGGCACGACCTTTGTCCATAGCGGGGGCTCCTTACAATAGAGGCGATTCATCCTTTTTCGCGGGGTTTTTTTCTCTTGATCGGATTTTATGCTCGTAGTTTCTTGCCTCTGTGCGGGAAATAGGCTTTTAAGTTTTTCTTTCTTTTGATCTCTCCTATGGTCATTTTTGCAGGGCGAACTTCAAGCAAGCACACATCTAGAGCAAAGGTTATAATCTTTCATGATCTTGTTCATCAACCAAAAAGTTCTTACAGGTCTACACGAGCAAAAGGAAAAAGAAGCGCCAACCTAAAAGCTAATTCCTACGACTGGCCTGGAAGGCAGCAAGCTCCTCCTTAAGGGAATCGACCTTGGCCTCAAGGTCCAAGACCTTCCGCCGGGCCGCGCGACCTTCGGCCGCGCTTTCCCGAAGACGCTGCGCCTCCTTGAGCTGGGCCTCCTCGCGCTCCCGAGCTCCTTGGGCGTCGCGACGCAGGTCAGGAACCTCCTGCCATAGCTTCACCAGCTCCTCCTCGAGCTCGGCACACCTCCGCACTGAGGTGCTCTTTGCCGTTTCGCTCTGGAGGAGTTGGTCCCGAAGCTCGGCTACAAGGCTCCTCGCCGACTCCAGCTCCTTCTGGTCGGAGGCGTGCACCTCGGAGACCCGACGCTCAAGATCGGCAATCTTGGCGTCTTGCTTGCGGTTGTACCTCCAGAACTCTTCTGCAAGAACCGTGGAGGCGTCGATGTCCTCCATGGCCTTGGCAGCAAACTGCGAGCAAAAAAGAAGACGAGTTAAAGTCACCTTAAAAAGCTTTTTCTCCATACAAAAGAAAGGGGCGCGAAGAACTCACCAGAAGAGCACGACTGACCAGCTTGTCCTAGAGCCGCTGGCGTTCAGTCGCGCCGGCTCGGAAGAAAGGATTGATCCACTCTGGATCATCCTGGACCCGAGCAGCCACACCAAGGTCCTGCCTCTCCTGGGTGCCCGGCGCACCCAAGAGGCCGACAGCGGCCTCGTCCTTGACCATCTCCTGGTCGCCAGCAGGCTGGTCCTCCCCGAGGGTTCGCAGCTCATGGCTTCCTTCCCCTTGCTCGGCCACTGCGCTCGGGAGCTGGACGCCAACCGCGAGCGTCTCCGCCCCTTGGTCCGCGGCCAGAGGCAGCTGGTCGACGACGACCAACTCCTCCGCCCCTTGGTCCGCAGCCAGAGGCAGCTGGTCGACGACGACCAACTCCTCCTCTCCCTGGTTCACGGCCGGAGGCAGCTGGTCGGCGATGACCAACTCCTGCCCTTCGTCTCGGGCCGGGGACGCCTGGGTGAGGACGATCAACTCCTGGCCTTCGGAGCCCATCGTCTGGGCCTCGCCCGTGCTTGGCACCGTGCCCGACCTCTTGTGAGGGACCAAGGCCATGGCCCCTCGGCCGTCGGCCCCATGCGGGTCTTGCTCCTCTGCGGCCGAAGCGGGCTCGGCGACCGCCGGGCGAAGCTCGAGTTCCTCCGGAAGCGCGGCCGGTGCCGGCTCCCCCTCATCCTCGGCCATCACCCGATCAAGGATGCGGTCGAGCTCGGCGTCAACTGCAGAGTCGAGAATCTTCTTAGCCATTTGCTGAAAGTCCAACGACAGCATCCAAGCTATCACGCCCACACCAAACAGAGTGGGGTTAGCCCAGGAAAATCGCAGGCAAAAACAAAGAAACTCAGCAAAGGGACCGCGCGAAGCTTACCTTCCACCCGGCGAGCAGCATCCTCGTCCTTGGCTTCCTCGCTTTGAGCCACGGGCGTCCTGCCCGCGGCGGCCTCGTAGGCCTCGGTGATGGCCATGGCGCGCTCCGCTGCAGCGTCACTAGCCCGTGCCATCGCCGGGTCGACCTTGTCCATGTCGACCCCCTCTAGCGCCGAGGTTGGTCGGGGCGACAACCTTCTGCTCCTTCTAACCAGGGCAAAGGCGCCCTCCTCCTCTTCCTCATCCTCAGAATCCCCGGCCACCTGAGCGAGTGGATCTTGGAGGGCCTTGATTTGCCTCTCCAGTTGCTCCTTGCTCGTGGTAGACCTGGCTGCCGCCTCGGCCTTTTTCGCCTGCTCGGCCAGCTGTTGCAGTCGGCCCATCAGCTCCGGTTTCTTCCCTCCGGTCAGCGTACTCCCTCCGGTTTCGAAGCTCTCTTACCTCCCTCCGGTCAGCGTACTCCAAATGCCGCGTGGTGGGGGCCCTGGCCGAAGCATGGCGCTTCGAGCGCTTAGCACGAGGAGGCGAGGCGGATGGTCGGTGGCTTCGACCCGCCGTCCTCTTGCGTGCACCCCTGGCTGGGGTGCCGCCTTGCGGCGGCGGCTTTGCGCTCGACACGGCGAGCTCGAGGGTGACCTTCTCCTACGAACAGAAACAGGGTAATATAAGCTCGGTGAGCGCTCCTCGAGCAGGAAGCAAGTAGAAGTGCTTACCGCGTCGCTGCGGTCGAAAACGTTCTTGGGGATCTGACGATTGGGGTTCAGCTCCTTCTCCTTTAGGGCGCCAAACATCTCGGTGACCCTTTCGTCGACCCAGTCCATCCTCGGGACTGCAACACGGACAAGGGCTTAAAGAAAGAATAGGGCCGATTACCGAAAAAGCAGCAATGCTCGAAGGGGAGACCGAAGAGCATACCTGCGTTGTCCTCACGGGTGATGTTGTCGGGACCCCGAATTTGCAAATCCGGACCCTCTGTGTATTCAGCACTAGTCCAGGAACGCGCTAGTGCACACAGTCTTAACATCGGTATATATCACAATCATACCATACGATACTATCAAAGTACTTTATTTAAATAATCAAAGGGTTACTCGACCTTATGGCCAAGTTACAAATATATGCCTTGCAAGGCGAAACTTATTAAAAGAGAAATAGCAAAGAATGAAAATCAAATAAACTTAGTGGCGCCATCCAAAGATACCACAGTAACCGATCGGGCTCGCATCCCTAAGTAGACGGGTCTTCTTGGAGTTCCTCCTCCAAAGTCGGGCGTAATCTCCTCTTCAACTGATATTGTGTTGAGGCAAGGGTGAGTACTTGGTACTCGGCAAGTCATGCACAGAATGCAAGCTAATATACTATATGCATGGCTTAGTACAAAGGAATAGCTCAGGTATATTTGCGATGCTTGACTTTTGACAAGTAATATAAGTAGATTCAAAGCGGTAGAAATAAGTAAAGCATAAATAACTTTTCAAGAAGTTTAATAAACATTTTTCCCATCCTAAACCATATTTCCATCATCTTCCTTGTTAAACCAACCCATCTTTTCAAAACCAAGTTATTTTCGTAAAGTCTACCCCTTGATTGTAATTCCCGAGCATTGTCGATCAGTGGACTCGGCTATTCAAATAGATTCTACACTCTGCAGAGGTTATGCACTTTACCCACAAGATACAATCCACTCACCACGTCACCGTGAATCGCCATACAAGAGTATGCGAATGAGCGATCATAACAAAGCCTTTCTAAGCCTCAAACAACACAGGTGGTCCTCTCAGACGCGTGCTCTACACCATCCCTTCCCTTAGCCAAGGCGAAGTATGGGACCAACACACCGTTAGATGGGTACTGGCCACAGCCCACGATACGCCCCCGCACAATCACACAAAAGGTGTAATCGACACCCTGAGGCTCCACAAGTGAGTCTTTAGCGACTTAGTCAACTAGGGCCGTCCCATTCCGACCATGTGGTTGCAAGTATGACCAGTTCAAAGGCTTGCAAGGTTAAGTCCTTAGAGTGACCAGGGCAAGACTACCCGAAAAACCAAATCATCACTCCCAATGCCACATCGGCCCTTTGATTACTCTTGCCACATGCCCGATCGAAATCTGTTTATCAAACCCCAGTTGATTACCATGCACCACGTGCCATCAACATCACATGATACTTTTCCAAAACAGGTTCAATATATCATTAAGTCAATATTAGCATTTGATTATCCAAAATCATGTCATGAGCACGTAGCAGGTCTAAGCAGCATACTACAACGGTCTAAACCCATGTTGGCAATTTAATAATGTCCAACTAGTAAACCACAACTAGGGTGACAAAGGTCATGGCACATACTTAAGTAATCAAGGTGTCATATATAAAATTGGTATTTATCTAACCCTGTGTTTAAACAAAGTATCTTTCTAATTGAACTAGCATGCAATAGTTTAAATCAAAATAGATTTCGAAATGGGATCAATATGGTCAAAGCACAACTTGCCTTCAAAAAGCACTTGCTCTTGGTCTTGAGTTGGATCCTGAGTCAATACTTCTCCTTCGAATCCCTCCGGCACTTCAACGTCTACTCGTAAAGCGTGCAAATAGCAAATACGCAAATAAACAATAGGCAAAAACATCCCAAAACTCCAAATAAAATCCATAAACAGAGAGAACATAATTTTCTGGATTTTTAGAAACTGGAATCGTCAAATTTGGAGTTAAAGCATAAAAGTTATGATTATTTAAAGTTTAAATAATCAATTAAATAATTTTACAGAGAAAAACTTTAGTCCAAAAATTAAATAAAATTCATATTTAGGTAGATCTCAATTTTATACAAATTTAGAAATTTGAATCGCTCAAATCGGAGTTGAAACGCAAAAGTTATAAGCGTTTGAAGTTTGAATCTAAATTTGAATCAATATTTCGAATTAATAAATCATTTTCTTTTGGAAATTAATTATTGCGTACAAGATGGACACGTGGCGATCTCGATTGGCCTGGCCGACGCCAGGTCCATAGACTTGGTCCACGCTCGGCTTGGGTCTACTGGACTCGGTCCACGACTTCACGTGTCGGCCCGACATGTGGGCCTCTCGTGAGCGTCATCGGCCGACGTCACGGGCTCGGCCACGGTGGCAGGTGGGACCCATTGTGACGTCATGGGTGACGTCGGCGCTGGCGGGTCGACCATCGACATGCGGCCCCTCGACACGCGGGCCTGGCGTCGGCGTCCTGCGCAGCGCGTGGGCGGCGTTGACCGCTGGCGGTCCATCTTCCCGACACGTGGCGCAATCTCACCGTTGGTTTGAAAATCAACAGCGCGGATTAGATCCAGGGTTAACACGTTGAAACTACTCGTTGCTCGTGGGCGTTCGATCTAGATCGGACGGCCGAGATCTAATCCTATATTCGCACCGCTACAAAGACGCGTGGCAATTGTGAACCGCTGGATCTTGATCCAACGATCCAGATCTAATCGGGTTTGGAAACACGTGAGCTCACCTCAACCGTCCGACCGATCCGACGGTCCTCCGAGCTCGCGACGGCGATGGCTTCACGGGCGCCGCTTGACCGAGACGGACGACGACGAGCCCGACGGCGTTAGGGGCGTGCTTCGGCGAGATGAAGCCTCTCCTTCGGGTGCGTCTCGTCGCGGGGACCGGATCTGGGCTCCTTCGGCGGAAGACGACTGACGACGGCGGAAACCGGCGCAAAACCGCAATGGAGGGAAGAGACAACTCCGGCGAGCGATTGCGGCTCAACGGTGGCGGCTCCGGCGAGATGGCTCGGGAACGGTGCGCAAGGATGAGGGCAACCTCGGGGACGTCTCACGCTTTAAATAGCCTCGGCCTGGTGCCTAGGCGGAAACCTAGTTCGCTACTGGCGCGGCGGCGAAGTCCGGCTCGGACTCGGCGAAGACGACAAAATCGTGGCCGTCCACGTGGCGCGATCAACGGCCCCGATCGCACGGGCGCGATCGGATCCGGCCGATGCGGCTCGAGCCGTGACGGTGCCGATCTCACCGTTGGATCTTGATCCAACGGTTGGGATTGATTAGGGTTAGGAGTGGGTTCGGCCGAGTCAATCGGCTCGGTCGGACTCGAGTCCGACTTCGATCGGATGAACAAGATTTGACCGAGTTGGATTTTCCAAATAATTAATATTTAAAATAATTCCCGATAATTCATTTAATTCATTAAAAATAGCAAAAGACTAGAAAAATTCGGAAAAATTCTGGAAAATATTTTGGAACATTTTGGACTCAAATAAAATATTTCCAACAAAATTTTATTTGCAAAAATTAAATTCTTTAATTATTTCAAAATGGAATAAATTCAAATAAATTCCAAATAAATCCAAATAAATTCCAGAAAATTCCAAAAATTCACCAAAGTGCCAAATCACACATGAATTTAAGAAAAGCAAAATTTTGGGGTGTTACAGATGTCTTGCCACCCGGTCACCTCGAAGAATGGGTGCTCGCGGCGCCGCAGGGGGGACACCCGGTTGAAGGTGAAATCCCGGGCAATGTCCCGACCAGTGAGCCCCATTTGGGTGAGCTCGCTGATCGTCCTGAGGACCCGCTCTTCCTCAGGCTGCACGGGCGGGTGCGCCGTCTCGGCGGGCGGGGCGGCCTCCCCAGTGTAGACCAGCTGGCTTGTTTCCACCTTCTTCTGATAAAACCAAAGGTCGGCCCAACCCGACACCGAATCCTTCAGGGAAATGAGAGGGTACTCGTATGGTCGGTTGGACCAGAGACGAAGGTAGACGCAGCCGGCGGGACCATCCCAGCTGGTGCGGAAGGGGGAGTAGAAGTGGAAGAAAAGGCTGGCAATGGGTATCACGCCCACAAATGCCTCGCAGAGGTGGGAGAAGATTGCGAGGGCAAGGATGGAGTTAGGGTGGAGATGGGAAATCTCGCACCCACAAAAGGCGAGCACGGAGACAAGGAACTCACTTTCGGGCAAGCGAAGCCCGTTGATGGCGTATAGCTCGCAGGAGACGATCTCTCCCTCCCGCGGCGCCGGCGTCTCATCACCCCCAGGCTCTCGACCAGTGCTCGGGTCGACGTAATCTTCGTCCACGAGCGCCTGGAGCCTCCTCCGGTTCATCTGGCTAACTCCAAAACACGCCATTGCTGAGGGGAGGGGGAGAGCGAAAAAGGGTTCTAGGGTTCTAAGGCTCTTGGAAGAATTCTGGGCAAGAAACGAGCAATGCGCAATGTAGCTCTGTTCCCTTGCGACGGACGGGGTTAAAAAGGGCCCGTAAAAAGGCGCATTTAATGGCGCTGCGACTGTTCGCGAAACGACGCCTGTCCGTTGTGGTAAAAGTCACCCAGTAAAGGCACGACTCTCAAGAAACTGCCGGACCGTTACGACAAGGATTATTGGAGAAGGAACCAGGAGTAACTTAACCATAGCATGGTTGTTCGGGCGGCGAGCAAGTCGACGTTCGCCCCGTAACGACAAGCCCGCACCTCGGCACGAGATGGTCGTGAGTCGCGGGCAAACGTCGCTACATGAGTCTGATCCGTCCTTCGAGTCTTTTTAGGCTCAAGGGGAAGCCCAAGCTCAGATGGCTCCCAACTTAAACCTCGGGGGCTAGCTGTCGGGGATTGACTATCTGATAAAAGACCATGGTACCCCCGGAGGATCCCGAAGCCACCGATCATGCAATACCAGCGGAAGATGCTCGGAAGACCATCCGGACAGTGTATCTCACGAGCATGCGTGCCCGCCCATTCTCTTACGACCATATCAGACGACCACGAGCAAACATGCTCGCCATACCCGGGTAGGTGGTCGAGGGACTTGGTCATACCAATAAGAAGGAAGGTAGCGATCAATCCGCCGGAAATCAAGGGCGGGCGCACCAGAAATTCAAAAAACGCGTGGATCAAGGACGCCAGATCGTGGACACCGCGGACATGAGTGTGTGGCGTAAATCTAGGGGGTAGTTACCTTCTTTGTATCCTCAACCCCTGTATTTAAACCCCCCAAGGGCATCTGCCAAAGGGGAGAGATTTTTTTGCATAAACACAATACACTGGAGTAGGGCTGTTATCTCGGTAGTGAGAGGCTCGAACCAGGATAAACAAAGCGCGTCTTTCTCCCGATCTCGCGTCACTCGGACGATCGCCCCGGTTCGTACGACGGGGCCCTGTTGATCACTCGTTCAACAAATAAGCTCGGCGGGAGCCCGTTCTCCAATCATCGACATAGTACTTTTCACAATGATCTCACAAATACAGCATTTTTCGATCCTAGGCTCAATTCATCATTCCAAACCAACCATCTTTCCATAGTCAAGTCATTTTTGTGAAATTCTAACCCTTGACTGTAATTCCTGTGCAATGTCCAATGCCGCGGACTCAGCTATTCGAATAGATTTTACACTCTGCAGAGGTTATGCACTTTACCCACAATATACAGCCAAACACCACAAAGGCGAGTGTCCATAACAAAGTCTTTCAGAAACTTCTAACAGCACAAGTGGGCCTCCCCGGTTATTGCACCCTAACCCTTCCCTTAGCAAAGGCGAAGTCTAGGACAATCAACCGTTAGATGGGTACCTGGCCGCAGCCCCGGTACGCTCCGCCGTACAACTACACAAAAGGTATAGTTGACACCCCGAGGTCCCACAGGTATGTTATTAGCAACTTAATCAACTAGGTCTGTCCCATTACAGACATGTGGTTGCACGTTTGACTCAGTTCAAAGGCTTGCAAGGTTAAGTCCTTAGGATGACCAGGGCAAGACCACCCGAAGAACCAAATCAACTTCCCCGGTGCCACAACTGGCCCACCCGATCATTCTTGCCACATGCCCCGGTCTAAATCTATTTATCAAACACCAGTTGATTACCATGCACCACGTGCCATCGATAACAACATCAATAACACATGACACTTCTCAAAAACATGTTCCATATGTCATTAAGTCAATGTTAACATGTAATTATCCAAAATCATGTTGTGACTACGTGGCAGGTCTAAGCAATATACTACAACGGTCTAATTTCCCATGTTGGCAATTTAATAATGTCCAACTAAATAATCCACAACTAGGGTGACAAGGGTTTATGGCACATAAGTAATTAATCAAGGTGTCATACTGCAATTTGGCATTTATCTAATTTTCCAGAATTATTTAAAGCATTTTCTAATTGAATTAGCATGCAATAATTTAAATCAGATAGATTTCAAAAATGGTATCAATATGGTCAAAGCATAACTTGCCTTCAAAGAGTACTTGTTCTTGGTCTTGAACTGGCTCCTGGGTCAACACTTCTCCTTCGAAGCCTTCAGGTACTTCAACGTCTACTCTTAATGCATGCAAATAGCAATAAATAAATAAAACAGTACATGCATATTGCCCAAAACATCTAATAAGGTCCATACACAGAAAGGGCATAATTTTACAAATTTTTAGAAAATTGAATCGCTCAAATTGGAGTTAAAATGCAAAAGTTATAATTGTTTAAAGTTTAAAGAATCTATTAATTAAGTATAAACAGAGAAAATTCATGTCAAAAAATTAATTAAAATTCATATTTGAGTAGATCACAATTTTATAAAAATTTATAAATTGGAATCGTTCAAATCGGAGTTAAAACGCAAAAGTTATAATTGTTTAAAGTTTAAAGAATCTATTAATTAAGTAACTATGTGTATGATGTTCCTTACCAGTGCACACCTGTTCTTTATGAAACTTTTCTGCAACCTAAAGTAGAAATATGCATAAATTACTACTGAAGTGCTCCATGCAGCGATTTCTATCAAAATCAAGAAATGCAAAAACCAAGATCCACACCTCTCATGAAGTAATCCTTCTATCCCATTGCCTGACTACCTTCACCTCGGCTCCTCTCTCTCTCTATCTATCTACCCATCTATCTACAGTGCAATTGAGAGAGAGAGAGCAGGAGAGGGAGAGCGGCAAGTGGAGGAGATGAGTACTGGTGAGCACAAGGGTGTGTATAAATATATAGGGAAAGTGTGGAGTGGCTTTTCCAAAAAAATTATTTTGAAATTGGAACCCGTTCGCACCCAAATTTCACTTTAGCGGGACTATCCCGAGCACACCACAATTGGTTTTGAGCTAGAACAGATTGTGATGTGCCCTTCATCACAGTCGGTTCTAGCTCAAAACCGATTGTGATAATCCCCCTCATCACAATCGGTTCTAGCTTAGAACCGACTGTGATGAGGAGCTCATCACAGTCGGTTCCCACCTGCCACTCATCACAATCGGTTCTTACCGATTGTGATGACCCCGTTTCCAAAAATTACAAATTACATACACCTATCACAATCGATTTTTTACTCAAAAGTTGGAAACCGACATATATGAAGTGATAATGTTGTACCAATTTGTAGTAGAGTTTGTTACCTAGTATTGTCCTTTGCAACATATCTGCTTGACAAAGCCATAAGGTTTCAACTTAACTATGGGTTTCCGTGCTACGCTGCGTCGGGTGGGATACATTGGATTTTTGGGTCTCTGGAGGCATTCATGTAAAATCGCGCAAAGACTCTTCATAAATTTTTGGTACCGTGAGGGATTCGTGTAAAATTGCTAGGGAGCATAGCACCTCCTCTTAAATTCCCGAAACCTGAGAGCCTTCGTATAGAACCATGTAGGTCCTCTTTACAAAGTACTAAAACAATACCTTGGAAAATTTTCAAGACCCCGAGGGCCTGCATGTAAATGTTTTGGAGGGCGCATGACCTTTTCACCAATTCTCATAACCACGGGGTTTTTCTTGCAAAAGAGACGGGGAGGACTTGAACGTAAGTTCCAGATTTATACTCGATTCTGCAGAATCATGAGGTTTTCTTTAAGAGCCTATGGAAGGATTTAAACGGAATTTCGTATTTTACATGAAATTTTTCTGCAAAATAGCTGGCATGGCGCTGCGAGGTGCCGGATATTCTATCTTTAGATAAATATTTTTATCGACTACTCCGTCTCATCACAAATAGTTGTCGTTTTATATATTGATATAGTCTCCAAAATATAGGTTTGATTAGTAATTTCTTTTGGAACCGATACTACTTATCCGGAACTGATGCCTCGAGTGCATCAGTACCGGTTCACTGATATATATATATATATATATATATATATATATATATATATATATATATATAGGAAAATGGTTCCATACTCCTGGGAGTATGTACTCCCACTCTCAATATATTGCATAAATGATATTGTTATACTTCTTTATCTATTTGAGTATACTCTAATACTAATTATAAGATACTCCAAAGTGAATTCTACGAAAAATTTCATCAAAATCCACCATTTATAGCATAATTTGTTTATATACTCTTTTTACGCATGGAGAAGAGTATATAACAAAAAATAAATGGCTCCCATGAATTTTTTTCATTCATGCCGTATTGAAGTATCTTAGAATTATTATTGGAGTATATTGAAAGTGATAAAGGAGTATAACACGTTCGATTAAGTGGTATACTGAAGGTAGAAGTACGTACTCTCAGGAGTACGAAAAAGGCTTCCTATATATATATATATGCATTCCTTTTAAACTTTCCTAAAATGAGGCAACACGAACCGGTATTGATGCTCTCATCAGTACTGATGTGAGGACATCAGTACCGGTTCGCGTCACGAACCGGTACTGAAAGGCCACGATGGTCCTGTAGCCATTGAACCGGTACTGATGAGTGCATCAGTACCGGTTCAAATTCAATCAGTACTGATGTACCGGTAGAAAAGCCTTGTTTTGTAGTAGTGAATCTATATATATTATTTTTATGTATTCAATTTAAATATTTAAAAAGATATGGACAGTGAAAATTTTCAAACTTTAAACGTACTTTTATCTAGAAATGATAACTATCTATGATTGGAGCGAGTATACACTACAGGAATCCGTATTATTTTCGTCGGCCTAAAACCGACGAAAATACGGAAAAAACCGACGAAATCACGTTGACGAAAATACATTTATTTTCACAAGAATCGATTTAAAATATGTTATTTTCGCTTACCGCTCCAAATTGACGAAAATAGTGGCCGTGACCTGACGTGGCGATCAGATTGTTGTTACACACCACTAAAATATTCGGGAGTTATTTTCGTCGGCAATTTTTCTATTTTCGTCAGCCTAGGCCGACGAAAATACTGTTTTTAAAATTTAAAAAAAAATACAAAATGGTCTACATCTGGATCAAATTATGCCTTCCACTATATGAAAGTAACCAGCAAAATATGCCTTCCACTACATGAATTACTAATTTGATTAGAAACATTAGACTCTAATGAATGATACTTCCCTTAAAGATGTAACAGCACAAAATCCACCATAACTCTGTAATGGGAGAAAGAGTAGACAGTGTAATTAAAATCATGCTACATTAGCAAAAATAAACAAGAATACATGACCATCAGAAATCTAAGCCAAAATCATGGGTTATAAAATCCACCTAATAAGAGTAATAATAGGAGGATTAATATTTACCATTTGCGGGATCCATGGATACGACGACCGAACATACTTCCTAACATTTCCTGAAAACATGGTCAGTAACGTGAATCACATATCACCACTCACCAGTGATACCGAAGTTAAAAAGCATATACCGAGAAAAGGCTAGGTTGTTACCTGTGCAACCAAATCTTGTATTTTTCTCTTCCCAAGAAGTTGGTTAGTACCTTCAGGTACTTCACTCGCACTTCCACCTGCCGTAGTTCCACCTGACAAAGGTGTGCCTGGTTGTGATCCTGTCAAGTTCGCGGACTTCTGAGAACCAGATGCTAATATCCTTGGAGATTGTTGCTGTTGCTGCTGTTGAAGTTGCTGCAGAATGTGTTGCTGCTGCATTATCTGTTGGGCATTGGGATGTGGATGCTGCTGTGGGCTTGTGCAATTTGGTGTTGACTCAATCCTGACTTCTGCTGAAATTGTTGCATCAGCATCATCCTTTGTTGCTGCTGAAATTGATGTGGAGAAACAGGTGAGGCCATCGATGACTGAATTTGTTTCAACCATTGCTGCTGCTGAGGCAAAGGCATTTGCACCATGTGCCCATTTTGTGATGATCCAGGTAGTTGTGAATTTATAAGTGAAGGTAAAAATGGGCAGTATTGTTATTCACTTCTTCTTAACAGGTTTTACACTTTTACAATTAAAAAACAGAAGGCATTTCATTGATTTGTTAAGAAATTCTACATCTGATAGAGATATTTGAATATTTGTGTTTGCTCTTGTAATGACTTCAAAAACAGAAGGCCTTTCACTGGGGCTAAAAATGGAGTCTTGAATTCTTTACAAGCACAAGTGCCGATATTACTAATAGAATAAGTTGTTGAGCAATTAAATCTAATACAGATCTTCAGTTTTATTTGATTTGCAATGCACCATAGCACCCAAGAGGTTACCTCCTTCCATCCTTCATGTCATGGAAACAATCAAAACCTATAAAAACAATTCAAAATTCTGGATCCACTGCTGATTTTATTTTAATTCTTAATTGATGGATAAATTTAAGTTTTAGCCACTCTCACTTCCATTTAAATAGCTTCGATTTTTCATACCTACACTTCCACAATTCTTTGTCTGGCCATTTGACTCATTAATTCACTATGCAACGCTATGGAACTGAATCCACGTGTGAAACACTACACAATTGAACTGGTAAAAACAAGCAAAATTCAGTTTACTTAATCGAACTCGAGGCCCCAAATTCACCTGCGCCATCATCTGTGACTGGAGCCCGTAGTGAGCTGCAGAAGCCGCGTTGCCCTGCCCAAGCATGGCGCCACGCGCTGCCAGCTGCTGCTGCCCCACCTGCCCTCCGCCGCCCGAGGAGTTCGTCTGCGCGCCGTACATCCTAGCTGCCGCAGCGGCGTACTGCAGAATCTGGGAGACGGCAACGAGGCGGGAGGCCGAACCCGAGCGGTGGATCTGTCCGAAGCCCCCGGCGCCTGCAGCTACGGCGGCCGCGACGGAAGGTCCATGGATCCGCACGCCGGGGCAGGGGGCGCGTCCGGGGCAGACGCCGGCGTACGCGGCGGCCGGGGCAGGGGGCGCGCGGGGGAGGCGCCGGCGGACACGGCGGCCGGGGCAGGGGCGCGCGCGGGGAGGCGCCGGCGGACGCGGCGGCAGGGGCAGGGGGCGCGCGCGGGGGAGGCGCCGGCGGACGCGGCGGCAGGGGCAGGGGGCGCTCAGGTTTTTCCAATTTTGATAGCGCCCACGCGTGACCTAGTATACGCCGGATTAGTGGATTTCTAAGTATTTTCGTCGGCCTGCACCCCAGCCGACGAAAATAGAAAGATATTTGTCGGCCTCATTAAACCGAAAATAATACTATTTTCGTCAGCTACACTCAAACCGACGAAATTAAAGCGTCATTTACGTCGGCCTATTTGTGGCCGATGAAAACAAATGGAGCCGACGAAAATATTGTCGTTTTCTGTAGTGATATCTGCGATTGCAAGGCTTCCAAACTATGAAACCCTCGTCCTTGAGTGACCCATACATGCACGCGTCTTCCAGTTTTTATCGACCACTTCTCATTGGCTTTTGTAGTTAATTTAGTTGTCCGATGTGCACCATTTGTGCTACGTGTTGAAAATACCTATTGCATGCTATTATGGATCATGTTCTGTTGGCACAACATATTTTGGATTTTTCTGGGGGACCATTTGAATTCAGGTGAGGACGTGAGCACATAGGAGAGAACTATCCGACGAACGAAGCCAATAGAGATAGGTTGGGACACCAATAATCTTGAAAACAAGTACATAAATTGTTTCAATAATCATATTTCACAGATTATGGGTATGCAATACAATTTAATTATGTGAATACATATAAGTATACATGTATTCGGACTGACCCGCTTATGAAACACATTTTGAGGATTTAATTAGTGTCATAAGTTGTTTCATACAATGATAATAATCGATCCTTAGATCCGAGATCAACACAGTTTCC
This sequence comes from Rhipidocladum racemiflorum, assembly GCA_036346355.1. Classification (NCBI taxonomy): domain Eukaryota; kingdom Viridiplantae; phylum Streptophyta; class Magnoliopsida; order Poales; family Poaceae; genus Rhipidocladum; species Rhipidocladum racemiflorum. The sequence goes on from CM070570.1 coordinate 64,569,198, forward strand.
TACATGAGGTAGTATGCTTTGATATTGTCTAACATTGTTCGTACCTGGATAATCATAAGGACAACAATGAACCTAAAGGGTCGTAGACAAAAATAGGCTTAAGACGGATTTATAAAATATTCTCTCGTGACATATGTTCAATGCGATTGAACATAATATCTGGTTGTCCTAAAAAGATTGTGAACCATACGTACAAAAATACGATTTTTTGTGATGAAAATACTATAGCTTTTGCTGAAATCATTGTAGCAATGCTGAAAAACACTCTTTCACGCGTTGAAAGTACTGTAGCATGTGGGCAGATACTGTAACAACTGACCTATGAACAGTGCCACGTGTTGGGTATTGTAGCATCCGGCTTTGCTACATTACCAGGTTTTGGTTACTATAGCAGCCGACTTGATTTGGCTATGAATTCGGGGTCCGAGCTCAAAAAAATGTAAAAAAATAAGAGAAAAAGAAAGAAAGGTGAAAAAGTTTCACCTGAATCAGATAAAAGGTCATAAGAGTCGTATTGCGTGGTACTAGCATACCAGCATATCATAAGAGTCGTATTGCGTGGTACTAGCATACCAGCATATGGTGTCGTTCCCCCTGTTAATGTGGATACCTGAAGGTTGTGGCTGCTACTGCCACGAAGATCCGACGTATCCACACCGCTGCTACGTCTAGGCATTGAAGTTGTGAGCTTCGCCGAGAGCTTCTCAAAAGGGCTTTGTATTTGCGCTCCCAGGACCATGGTACACATTTATTGCCTTTTGTATTTTCTAAATCTTGGTTCTAATGCATGCGATTGGTCCAGGAAGGGGATAAATTTTTGAAATTTACTAGGGCTTTCCATCGTAATCCCCAACAGTTCGTTGGGAAGCTTTCCATCATACGTGTTGGTGCAACATCTCTAAACTATACATGTAACAATTGTAATCAATATGTGCAACAAAATACAAAAAAAGAAGTACAATATACGAAAAAATTGGGGGAACTATAAAAATTCTCATTGAAAATAAGATGAAAACTACAAGAATAGAATCGAGGAATGGTTTAAAACTAGTTTAGATATCTGATTCAAACAAATTCGTGGTGTTACAATGTTGCAACATTTGAAAATAATTAGTGAAAACATTCAAAGATAATTGTGAGACAACTAATTCAATTATGTGCAATAAATTTTTTTCAGAAGCAAATATAATTAGTTAATATGTTTGCAAGAAAAAAATCTTTGCTCTAGATGCAACAAACACAAAATCAATAAACAAAAAATGTACAATAAATATGAACTACCGGGGAAACAAATATAAGGATGTATTGCAAAAAAAATTATAACTCGTTGCAATAACAAAGCACCCGTTGAACATCTGCAGCATTTGATGTGTCGAGTTGCAATGTTTAAAAACAACTGCTCCCACAACTTGACTTACTGATGTCATCATTTTGAGATAAGCATAGAGGAGGAAGGGAATGAGGCTGGCCTACACAACTCGATGGCGTATAAACGGTGCCAAGGCCATCGAACTCCACACAGCAGTTGCAGGAGTTATTGACACTACTATCGTCGGCATGGATCCAAATCTCGACGAGATTTCGGAAATCTCGGTCGAGATTTCTGATTTCAGACCCCACCCCCCGAGATCCTAAATCTCAACCGGGTTAAAAAATTAAAAAAAAAATCAAAATGCTACCTACAGTAACTATTCAAATCTCGGTGAGATCTAGGTAATTTTGGCCGAAATCTTAGACTTTTTTTTTACCGGATTTTTATTTTTTTTGGTCGGATTTGATTGGAATTAGGGTCAAGATCGTCCACAAAAAATTTCAAAACTTTTTGATATTTTTTGACCATTTTTTTGGTCATTTCAATTTGAACAAAATCTCGATAATTTTGGCCAAAATCTCGGTGATTTCGACTGAAATCTTAGATTTTCCAGTTGAAAAATGACCGAATTTCAAATTTGGTTTTCAGATTTCATCTGGATTTTATTTAAAATTCGAGATCTCACCAAGATTTCGGATTTCGGTCATCTTTGAGATATATATACCGAAAATGAAATTGGAAACCTTAATCGTCGGAGCTCTCAACCGTGCTGCCGCCCGAGTGGCGTTGAGGATCTCGAGGAACAGTTTCTCGATGGCGTGCCCCTGGTGATTTTTTTAAATAATCATTTTTAAATCCAAAAATTCAGAAATATACCACTTTTAAAAAATTGCAACATTGACCTCCTGTCGCGCCACGTGGCAGCGACTAGGGTCAGTCGCGCCACGTGGCAGCGACTAGGGTCAGTCGCGCCACGTGGCAGCGACAGATACCTCAGTCACGCCATGGTGGCGGGACGGAATCGCGAGCTGCCACGTTGCAGCGGGGCATTGGCCCGTGGCGTCGGCGGCGAAAAAAAAGGAGGGTGTCGGGGAGGCTTCGGCCGACCGAAAAATAGAAGGGGGGGAGAAAGAAGAAGAGAAGAGAAAGAAAAGAAGAAAGAAAGAAGAAGAGGAAGAAAAGAGGAAAGAAAGAAGAAGAGAAAAGAAGAAGAGAAGAAAAGAAAAAGGAAAAGAGAAAGAAAGGAAGAAGAAGAAAAGAAAAGAAGAAAAATCGCGTGATTATTCTTCGTTCGTTCGTTGTTCGTTCTTCGTTCATCGGTTAGTAATTTATATAAATCATTTTTCCTCGCGTGATACGTAGTTAGTAAAAATATAGTTAGTGTCGGAAAAACAATAGGTTAGTCCAAAAAATGTAATAATCGATTAATTTTGTTTAATGTATTCATATAATTATTTTTTATTACTATAATTGATTTATAGTTAGAAAAAACATAGATAGTCTCAGAAAATATTAGGGTAGTACGAAAAACATAGATCGTTCGTTCGTCGTTCATCAGTTAGTAATTTCTATAATTATTTTTTTCTCAATATAATTGGTATGTAGTTAGAAAAAATATAACTAGTCTTAGAAAAATACTAGGGTAGCCCCTAAAATGTAGAAACTGAGTAATTTTGTTTTGCATATTTATATAATTCCTTGCGCATGTTATACAATATTGTGTTCGTATTGCAGTAGACTTGCCGGGCCGTACAGCCCCCTACAAGGTGTTTCTATAATTATTTTTTCATCAATATAATTGGTATGTAGTTACAAAAAATATAACTAGTCCAAAAATACTAGGGTACCTCAAGAATTGTAGAAACTGAGTGCATTATATAATTCCTTGCGTATGTCATACAATTTTTTTTTCCGTATTCTGGAAGGTTTGTCTGCTATGGATGCATTCAGAGTGCATTACGGTGAAGGAGAAGTTTGGGAGGGCCCATATGGGGTTGATTTGAATGGTTTTCAGCACCGTGTTTTATACCATCAGACTCCGGAGGACATGAATTTTGAAAATCTGTGTGGGTGGCATTGTGACGGTCTTTCACTTAATCCTGCGGAGTTTGATGTTAGCGTGAAATGCTTGTAGCCGAGAGTTACACATGACTCGGTATGGGTACATAGACCGTTGGAGTGATCTCAGGCTTGGATCAACTACATCAATGCATCAAGGCGGCGTGGTTGGGGTTTCATCCTCTTTGTGCAGGCGACGATCAAAACAAACCTTCCTAGTGATGAAACCCGTATCACGGTGTAGGCACAAACTGTGGCGGAAGTTCATGAGAAATGTTTGTTCATGTGCTGCCCCGACGGGACAGGAAGATGAAGGGGAGGAGTTGGAGGGGCTAGTTGATGTGATGGAGCAGGACGATCAGCGAGCGGTGGAGGAAGAAGAGGCACTGGACATGGAGGACCATGATGAATCTTTGTCCGACGATGATGAAAATATGTCCGCAAAGGTGCCCGATGCTTGGAATAGGGCCGAAGCGGGAGCCCTAGCAGTGAACGATGCCCATGACTCCACATGTGAGTACCGACTAAATGAGGTACGCATTCACGCAATGTACACGGAGAAGTCCGCTTTGCTGGATGCTATAAGGGTATGGGCGATGAGCTTGCAGCGGCCGGTGAGAGTGGTCAAATCCAGTAAAGACTGTTACACGGTTACACGGTGAAGTGTGAAAATGCCAAATGTGGTTGGCGGGTTCATGCCCACAAGCCCAAGTACGAGATGAAATGGGTTGTCACGAAGGTGGTGCAGCACAGTTGTGTTCTTAGCAATGTAACATCGAGACATCGCAACCTCATATCCTCTTTCATCGCGAACGTGATGTACGGAGAGATTGTCGAGAAGGTTAACATTGAGGCACAACACATAGTTCTTGCCATGAAGAACAGATATAAATACCAAATAAGCTATGCTAAAGCTTGGAGGGCGGAGCAGAAGGCATTGGAGAAGCGCTTCGGGACCTTCGAGGCATCTTATGACAATGTTCCCTGACTTCTGGAGGTCCTGAAGGAGAGAAACCCCGGGACATATACTGTTGTGCACGAAAGAAAATCTCAGAACCCCCCCGGCTTCCTGGTCATGGAGCGTGCTTTCTTAGCACTTGGGCCATGCATGGAGTTCCCCTCGCCCCCAAGGCACAACCTTCTCAAAGACATCCCCGAAGGCACGCAGGTCCCCATGTGCCTATGCGGGGATCCTTGCTAGTTGCAGAAGTCTATAGACAACTCGTACGCCTACGGTATGAGGTACTGGAGCTGCCGCAACTACGGCTCCGAGCCAACGCTGGAGATGCGGATGCGGCAGAAAAGGCCGGTATGTTCGTACTCGTATTTGATGTCACATCCTGCCGTGCAAACCTTAATACCGTAATACCATCTGCTGTCACCAATTGCAGCCTCCATTGTGCGAGTTCATCAAATTCTACGACACAGAGCAGACTCTTGAGATGGGGAGGTTGCGGAATTGGGAGTACTCGCATCGCAGAGCTATGGTAGAGCAGCAGTGGCGTGAGTAGGACGAGCAGGAGAAGCGCATGAAGCATCACGAAGAATTGCGTGCAAAGAGGGAGGCCGAACGGCAGCGCCTAGCGGCCAAGCGGGAGGCCGAGCATGAGAGAAAGCACGAGAGGACGGCTAGGGCCAGGGCAGCAGGCACCGATGGGTTGCGCAAGGGGAAATATCCCCGGTGCACTCAGTAGTTTAGCAGAAGGGCCATTGTTGTTTCATGTAACCGCTTTTAGTTTTAAGCCGTAATAAAGAGTGTGGTATGCCTTATTTTCGTCACTAACATCTTATTTGTGAATCGACCTCTCTCGTATCTCCCTCTCCACCCTCGTTAGGGTTATTACACCAGTACATTATAGATGCAAACAAAAATGTAAATTAAATATTTTTTCATAATATGTTAGTCCATATATCAAATGGCAAATCTCATCCATTCTTACAAAAAAGTACCTTCCAACGATATGTTACGGGCTGCTGAAAAGGTTTACGCGTTACGGTTTATTTACGACTATAATACTTAGGGTTATTGCGCTAATACATTTGACATGCAAAGAAAGGTGTAAATAAAATATTTCTCCGGAATATGGTAGTCCATACATCAAACATCAAATCTGCCACATTCTTTCAAAAAATACATTCAAACATGATATTTTACGGGCTGCCGAAAAGGCTTAAGCGTTAGCGTTTTTCGTCGACTATAATAGTTGGGGTTATTGCGCTACTAGAATGTAGCTCCAGAGTAAGATGTAATTTTTTTTTCAGAACATGGTAGTCCATATATCAAAGAGCAAATCTACCGCATTCTTCCAAATAAATGCATTCGAACAGAATATATTAAGGGTTGTCGAAAAAGCTTCGACGTTCCATGAAAGCGAGGCTTCTTATAGCCATTTTGTTTTTTCAATTGAGTTCATTTCTATATATTTTTACAAAAATGAGACATCTAAGACCCTAAGAACAGGTGAAATTTATTTTATGATTTTTGGACCCATGGTTTATATAGTTTCTTCATAATACATAAAAGGGTATTTAACTAAACTTGATTTTAACTATTTAAATTTGCATGAAAATAGTATTTTTTTTGTGAGATATTATGAATCCTTATGGCTTAATAAAAATTTAGAAATTTTTTTCATAATTTTGGAGCCATGGTTTATATAGTTTCTTCATAATACCTAAAATGGTCTTATAGTAAACCTGATTTTAACATTCTAAATTTGCATGAAACATGCAAAAAAATTTAATATATTATGAATGCTTATAGCGTAATAAAAATTTAGAAAAAAATTTCATAATTTTTCGAGGTTCCTAGCATCTGATATGAATTATTTGAATAAAACATAATGAACTAAAAAGAATTAATTGGAAAATGCCACGTCGCCTATCGGTCGCTGCCACGTGGCGCGACTGGGCTCTGTCGCGCCACCGTGGCGTGATTGACATGTGTGTCGTTGCCACGTGGCGCGACAGTGCCCAGTCGCGTCCACGTGGCGCGATTAGAGGCTAGTTTTGTAATTTTTTTTATTTAGGGTATATTCTTGAATTTTTCAATTAAAAAAATTTTATTTTTTAAAAAAATTCTGCCCCCCGGTAGTGCTCAAAACTTCTCGTCAATGTTCCTCCAGTCGTCTGGCTGCACCACTATCGCTGACACGCCCGAGGCATCTCTCAGTGGTGATGCACTGTTGGTGGACGCAGCCAGTAGCAAAGGCGGCAACATTCAGGTAGCCGCCGGTGATGACACGGTTGTACGGCAGAAGCATCGACTCGAGCTCCTCCCCCATGAACCCATTAGCAGCTGCGACTTGGGGTGGCTGTCACGCTTGGATCTGGGCAGCAGCTAGCATGCACAGGTCGTGCAGCCCAGCATCCATGACCAGGGTTCACAAAGCCGTTTCGAACCCTAATTTCGCTAGCCCGGTGGTACCGGTTTTCGCGAAAAACCGCGCGAAAACCGCGAAAAACCGAATAGTTTGCAATTTCAAATCATTTTGAATTTAGGTCAAACTCACGCGATTTTTTGCGAGAAAACCGCGGTTTTTAACGAAAAACCGCTCGGTTTGTGCGAAAAACCGATCGATTTAGGTAAAAACCGCGAAAAATGAGAGGAAAAACCGCTATAATTTAGACATTTAGAAATTGTAAATATTGCAATATTGCAATCACACATGTGCAAAGATACATATTTACACAACCACGTAGTATTTCATTACCATTCAATTGTCAACACCATTTACGTTATAATACTTTTTAATTGAAGTTGTGAAGCAGGCATAGGCCATATTGGAGCTGTATGGATGCTATATTAGAATAATATGAAGTTACAATGAAATGAAATATGCAAATGAAACATTACCTGCGGGGCTATGGATAGTATGTATGCTATATATACTAGTATAATATTGTTGCATGATCTTTTTCTTTTTCTTTTTGATTTTTTGATTTTCATTATTTGTAATACCTCTAAAACATCTCCAAGCAGCTCACATACCACCTTTTTCTTTTTCTTTTTAATTTTTCTATTTTCATTATTTGTAATACCTCTAAAACATCTCCAAGCAGTCCACATGCCACTTTTTTCTTTTTCTTTTTGACTTTTCTATTTTCATTATTTGTAATACCTCTAAAACATCTCCAAACATCATTTTTTTTTGAAAAGTTTTTCACCATTGGTAATATACGAATTAATACTAATTTTAGAAATTTTTTCAACAAATTTTCTCAAATTTTTTGAAATTTTTAAATGTGGATTTGAATTTGGGCGGTAAACCGCTCAGTTTCAATTACCGAGCCGGCTCGGTATGCTCGGTTTTCACGAAAACCGAGCGGTTTACCGCGAAATTGTGAACCCTGTCCATGACCATCAATATGAGCTAACGATGGCTTGTCATGGGTAGTCAATGCATAAGAAGACTGCGCTGCGCGTACGGTGTACGCAGGTTCACAATATCGATTTGCCGATTTCATCAATATGAGCTAACGATGGCTTGTCATGGGTAGTCAATGCATAAGGAGACTAACTGCGCTGCGCGTACGGTGTACGCAGGTTCACAATATCGATTTGCCGATTTTCGAATGAACAGTAATTTTCGATAATCGCAAAAATCGAGTCGAAAATCGACTAAAAATCGGATAAATTCAAAAACCAAAATTTTTCAAAAAAATTTCAAAAATCGTCGATTTTCGTGGAAAATCGACGATTTTGTTGAACTTTTTGTGCAATCAATTTTTAGTAGCGATTTTCGACGAAAATCGATCTATTTCCACCGATTTTCGATCGGTTTTTGACATGTAAATTTTTACGAATTTTTGAATTTTTTCGAATTATTTTTTGAATTGGATCGATTTATCGACCGGTTTTTAATATCAGGCCGTGGCGATATAGGCGAAAATCACTAAAACCGACCGAAAATCGTCGATTTTGTGAACGATGGGTGTACGTGATGTGATGGAGAAGAATTGTATAGCCGGCGGCCGGCAAGGCGCGTGCAGTAAGCGTTAAGGGGAGTAGACGAGTTTGTGTTGTGGGGCATAAACAACAAAAACATGATCTGACGGTATAAACGTTTGAATAAGGATGTATGTGGCTGAGAAAAAAAATTATCGCATACACCCTATTATAGGGGAAGAGTTTGCCGTAAGGGGAGGGTGGCCACGTGCCGGCTTTAGTCGATGGCATTCGATACCATCGGACATGTGATTACTAGCAAATCCCTTCCATAATCATTTCTCATCCTTTTCTCTCTTCATTAATACAGAGGCACTGTGCGTAAACACACTACTATAGAAATATACATCACAATCGATTCTTTTTGTCATCACAGTCGGTTTTGATGATGATATAAAGTCTTTAGATAATGATGAGTAAGCTTTATCACAGTCGGTTTTCGTGCAATAGTGATAATATGGTATTATAATCGGTTCTAGGTAAGAACCGATTGTGATGACCCCATCACAATCGGTTCTTTTTCAAAACTAATTGTAATGAGTAGGGTCATCACAATCGGTTCCGACTTAAAACCAATTATGATGACAGTGCTATCACAATCATTTCTAGGTTAGAACCGATTGTAATGACCATATTATAATTGTACACTATTCAAAAATTGCCCTAAATTTACAGTATATGCATTCACAATATAATTCACAGTACGCATACATTCACAATATCACAATATCACCGAACATTCACAATACTTATACATAACACATAACATTCACAACACAACCATATCACATTCACAACACACATATCACATTCACATGATATAATATTGTTTACAACATATGAACTAGTAGGAGCCTGTCGCATCTCTATACCTACCATCCTTCACTATAACTTCTATCTAGTACCACATACATAAGTGGTTTCGTAGTTTTTTGAGATATTTGTTGTCTAAACTCTTAAGGGGGATATCCAGTTTCTGTAAAATAGAAAGTAGTGTACTAATTTAAGTTTTAAAATAAGTACGTAAAAAATTGAGTGTATTATACATATACATATACCTTAGGGAAAAGGTATGAGCTGCTGACTAGGACCAGCATGTGATGCATCACGTAGAAGCCGTATAGGTCATCGCACCCCTGTTGATAACACTGTGAACAAAGAAATTCAAATTAGGAGATTAAGAATATATGTAAAAAAAATCATATGCTAGGCACTTGTACCTTGAAGCGCTTTCACTCCGACTAGTCGCCTTGTTTGTCATCGTGTAGCCCTTCATCAGCAATGTACGACAAAAAAAGCCCTACATAAAGTGGAGAGATGTCATTGAGGAAAAAAATAAACGTAGTTAATTATAGAAAGTGTTAGTTTAGAGGAATGTAGATTTTTTTCTTCACTCAGAGCGACCACGAACCCAATGTTGCTTTTAAATTGTATGCAATTCAAGAAAATAATTTCATATATGGTTTACGTATGTACAAGTAATTAAAGGGTAAAGTCATTAGAGTACGTATGTACAAGTAATTAAAGGGTAAAGTCATTAGAGTAGTACTTACTCCTCATAGTACGGGAAGAGAATGAAGACCTTTTTCACCTCAGCATGAAATGCCTACTTGATGTAGTTGGCAAGGAACTCCAATTTAAGCCTAGCTATGGTCGCAGACACCATCTCGGGGTTGACGAACCGAACTGAGTGTAGATCCATCATGACTTGCTGCATCATTGTCCTACAACTCATGTCAAATGTTAAAAAATATAATACAAAATCCTATAACAGTCATAGGCTCATGCTGTATGGTGCGATACTCGCAGCATCTAGGATCATACAATAGAAATATCGATGACTTTGAGGTTGTACAAACGGAACAGATCCTCAGAACTCACTAGAAATATCACATGCTCCTCGCGGTAGAAATGTCCCCCTCGATACCTCACATTGAAATCGACATGACGCTCGGCCGTATTCGCCTTGTCGAAGTACCATCCATGCAGCAAGCGGGTGCACTTGCCCAGAGCATTCAATTCATGGGTACGGATAAGGGGTTGTCCAAGTATGTACCCCTTAAAATCGTATGGGGGCACCGGGGCATCTGTCAACTTTGCTTTCAAGACAGACGGAGTCTCTAAGGTCAGGACAAAGAGCTTTCCTTGTATTGAAGGGGGCCCTGTGGCCTCTGACAACTTTGCCTACTTGACAGAAGGATTCTCCAAGGTATCATGTGGTTCTTTGCCTTTAGTGCTAGTCCTTTTGCACACCAGTTCTGCACTCTACGTAGGAGTAGGAACAGGAGCAAGTGCGGGAGTAGGTGCAGGAGCAGGAGTAAGAGTAAGTGCAGGAGCAGGAGCAAGAGAAGTAGGAGGAGCAGGTGCAGGTACGATAGGAACCTACAAAGCACATGCATATATAATGTGTTGCAGTACTGGAATGATCAAGAAGACATAGGGATTTATACCTTGAGCAATATGACACCCATCTTGGAACACTTGATGAACGACATCCGTGCTTGCCCGAAAGTGGTGATATCTTCATTTGGGGGGAACTCAAGAACATGAGATAGGAATTCATCTTGGATATAGTCCACCTGCACCCTCATGTAGCCCTTCCCTAGAGGGCTACCATGCACCATGTCATCCTCCTTACATGGAAGTGCAACCCCGCGTCCAGCCTCAATGGTAAATCCGTCTTCAATCAAGACTAGCTGACACTTGGCAGGCGCTGCAAGAAGTGTGCAACTTAATCGAAAATATTTTTTATCTTACACGTTTACCTTTAAGTCAGAAACAATTATTACCTTTAGTTGGGGACTAGGTTGATCATTTCTGGAAGCGCAACTGTTAGGGCGTATCATAGGCAATTCTATGAGAGGCGAGGCCATATGACTTTGACTCTAGGAGATCATTGCCATTATCTCAGCCCTTAGGGCGTCCTTATACTCCATCATCTCCAGCATCTCGTCCACCATCTCTTCCTTCAGCTCTTCCCTCAGCGTGACCTTGAGGTGCATCACACGTGCTTCCCATGATCTTGATCTGGCACTGGTAGCATCCTTATCTTGGAAGAAGGACCTCTTCATATGCCTCAAACCTATGGCAAGCACCCTCCCCTTATGATCGAGCTTCCCTATTGCCAAAGATAGGATGTCCCTCGACCTTTGGCTTTGAAACATCCTCTGCTCTTTCTGCTGGCTTACCTCCTCTTGCAAGAAGCGAATATAAGTTAGTGCTAAAATACAACGGGAAGGGTCAACTACAATGTAATATATTAGATTTCTTACGATTGTGGAGACGATCTGCACGGTCGCGTGGTTTGGAACTACAAGCTGATCGTCGGAGGTTTTCTTAGTCCTCGCTAATACCCAATCGTGTGCCCGCTCCTCACATATGTGGGGGTAAGGCATCGCCGTCCCAGAGTTCGCACACTCCTCGGCTAGTCGCGCCCACTCTGCCTTCTTCCCTACATAGCCAGTGGAACTGAGGTAGTGCACGTGTGTGTTCTGCCTCTGGATAGCGATGTTCTTCTCTTTTTGCTCCTCCGTACTCTTCATCCTTGTGAACTCCTCCCAAACATCGGGAGTCACAAATGGATACCTCTCGAAGGGAGTACAGCCTTTCAGCAGGTACGTAGCATGCAGAATAACCCTGAATTACCTCAAAGACACACCCATTCTCTACAAGGCGTACCGTCTAACATTCCTTTCATCTTCCTCTTGTATAATCCATTTCCCCTAAACTTTGTCCTACAGCCGATTCTTTTGCTCGTCGCTGACTTCCTTCATCCAGTCTTTAACCAAGATCGGCACTCTCTCCCTCACCAATTGGCCGATAAAAGATCCGTAGCACCCCTTATATTTCCTTAGACCCGTGCAAATCCCCGTGGCATTAAAGTGAAGAACATGTGGTGTTCTGCATGTGACCCCTTTATTCAGTTCTCGCGCCTTTCTCACCTTAGTTGGTGACTTAGGAGCACCTTCTGTTCTCTCTGGCGTTGAGCCAGTGCTCTCTCTTTGCGATATTTCAAATATATATATCAAACATAAACTTTATGAGAGAAAGCAATTCATATATTTGTCATGGTCATATATTTCACATGAGTGAAAGCAATTCATAGCTATTATGTTGATTTGATATTGAATCATGTAAATTAACACATTAATGGATACTTCATAGCATATTATTGTACAAGCATATTGTAGTAAATTAACAGATTAATAGATGATCTTAAAGAAATGCCTATTTGTTGACCAACTAAGTACATACCAACAATGACTCCTAATATCTAATTAGGTTAGGTCCTAATTCTATTTGAGGATATGTGGTTCGGGCAAGTTCTAAGCTGTTATTCAACTCCAAAGAAAATTTTGGCAGCATCTCTTTGTTGTTCTCCAAATACACGTCTCGAAACAGGACAAGAGGGTGTATATTCGGAGAACACCAGGAAGATGTTGCTGAAACTTTCTCTGAAGTTGTACAACAGCTTCATTAGAAATTTGCTCGAACCACATATCCTCGAACTATCCAAAAGACAAACAATTCGAGACCGCTTGCTTATAAATATGCTATTTCAACATATTTATAAACAAGCACCCACGAACGGGAGACGCATAGGTTACGCAACCTAAACTCTAGCATTGATCATATTACAGCAACAATAATGACATGTAAAGTAAAAACTGTTATAGAAAATGCGATAATAAGAGCAAGCTTAAAATGCTAATTCCAAATAATAATATGATGAAATTTACATAATCCAATGATAGTAAAATTGGAAATGTTGTATTGCTCTATGGGCATCGCATACCGCTAATTCCTATTGATTTCAAATATATTCAAATGCCGAACTGATTCAGGAAAGGAACAAAGCATTTGAGCCAATCTCTACTGGTATCAAATATATTTCAATGACAAACTGCTTCAGAATAAGCATTGTCAACATTACTAACCATCTTAACTCAAAATGCAAAAGTTTTTCAGGTGCCAAATCATTTGTTTACTAGAGTCTTTCCAGTAGAATGGACAACACTTGTTACCTGGCCAGCACATCTAGCATTTCTACGATGGACAACTGACGGGACCCGAATATGCAAATCCGAACCTCTGTGTAATCAACACTAGTCCAGGATCACGCGTGGCGCCAACCAATATACCACAGGCAACTGACTGGGCTTGCTCCCTAGGTAGACGGCTCTTCCTAAAGTTCTTCCTCCAAAGCTAGCGTCACTTCTTCTTCAACTGGTGTTGTATTGTTGCAAGGAGTGAGTTCTTGGTACTCAGCAAGTCATGCACAGAATGCAAAGCTAATATTCTACATGCATGGCTTAGTACAGAGGACAAACTCATGGTTCATTTGTAGTAAAACAACATTCATAAATACAGTAATAGATTGCAAAGCAGTAAAAAAATAGTAAAGGTAATAACTTTCACAATCATTGCACAAGTAAAGCATTTCACAACCTAAGTCCAATTCTTAGTCCCAACCCAACCATTTACCAAAGCCAAGTTATTTGCATGAAAGTCTAACCCTTGACTGTAATCCCCGAGCAGTGTCCAATACCGTGGACTCGGCTATTCGAATAGATTTTACACTCTGCAGAGGTTATGCACTTTACCCACAAGATACAGTCAAACACCACAAAGGCGAGTGTCTGTAACAAAGTTTTTCGGAAACCTCTAACTTTACAAGTGAACCTCTCCGGTTGCCATACACCATCCCTTCCCTCAGCAGAGGCAAAGTATGGGACCGACATACCGTTAGATGGGTACCATGCCGCAGCACCTGGTACGCTCCCCCTACAACTACACAAAAGGTATAGTTGACACCCCGAGGTATCACATGCAAGTTATTAGCAACCTACTCCACTAGGTCCGTCCCATTCCAGACTTGTGGTTGCATGCTTGACTCAGTTCAAAGGCTTGCAAGGTTAAGTCCTTAGGGTGACCAAGGAAGACTACCCGAAGAACCAAAACATCTCTTCTCGTACCAATCCTGGCCCACCAGATCAATCTTGCCACTTGCCCCAATCTAAAGCATTTTACCACCCCAATTCTTTACCATGCACCACTTGCCATCAACATCATTCATTAATAACACATAACACTTTCCAAAACGTGTTCCATATCTCATTAAGCCAGCATTAATAGTTGATTGTCCAAAATCATGTCATTATCACGTGGCAGGGCTAAGCATACTACGACGATCTAATTAACCCATGTTGGCAATTATTAATGTCCAACTAATTATCTACAACTAGGGCGACAAAGGGGTTCATGGCATATAATTATATATGTCAAGGTGGCATACAACAACTAGGTGTGGTGGTTCAAGTACAGAACCTAGCCCATTACATCCCGGGCCCTCGGGTGAAAGAAGCACGACCCATGTTTCGTCCAAAGCAAAGTGGTAAAAACAGAGCGTTGCCTCGCCAGCCGAGCAAGCGGAGCGAAGGCGTATGAGCGAAGCGAAAAGTGGGAGAGGCCGCGAAGGAAAGCACCCCACAATCCACGCAAATACACCCGACAAAGATGATCAAATAAATCGACACCGCCAAAAGCAGCGAGGAATGGGTCAGGGCCGGTCGGAAAAAACAGAAAGGGATATATGCACTCGGAGACAGTTTCTCCGGGTCCTTCTCATATAAAAAGGGGAAAAAGAGCCCGTAGCCAACACAAGACACCCCAGTGGTCACAACCACAACATTGGCGCCGTTCGTGGGGACCGGAAGAAGGTGAAGCTCACCAATCTAGACGACGAACACGTCTTCCAAAAACCATGCCACCAAAGAAGGGATCAGGGGCAGTGTCTAAGGAGATGTCGCCGACGGGAGCAACGGCGACGGCTGGAGCGAGCGGATCCAGACGATCCACCAGGAGCCGATCGCGTGGACAACTTCAGCTCCTGAACGAGGAGGATCGCGTTTTGGCTCCAGCAACAACAAGGGAAGCTCCAGGGGTGCCACCTCCACAAACTCCGGCGACGGCCAAGATAAGCGCTTCAAACGGCGTCCTCCAACTGCAGGTGTACAGGCTTCGACGATGGGAGGAGACATAGCAGAAGCCTCAACCCCCCCAGGTCGTCGCCAAGTCGGCAAAAGGCGAAAAGGGGGCTTCGAAGGGGGGACCGGGAGTCAGGAGGTGATCGACCCCAACATACAAGCGTTGATGGAGGCCAACGAAAGGCTTATGGCCAAAGTGAAACGTTTGCAGGAACAACAAGAATGGAGGTGTGAGGAATCTCAAGATTACAGCCTGAGCCGGGAGGTATCTTCTCCAGCGTACATGAGAGCGGAAAGGGAGGAAAGCGACTCGAACCCTCTCGGCGTCAGGCTTCGAACAAAAAGGTGGCCCTCACCAGGAAGCTTCAAACTCCCCGCAGTAAAACCGTATGATGGCAAAACCAACCTTAGGGAATTTCTTCGTGTCTACGACACAGCCATGGAAGCTGCTGGAGGCGATGACGATATTAAAGCCAAAGGATTGCTACTGGCGTTGGAGGGGATAGCTTTGTCTTGGTACTCCTCCTTGGAGCCAAATTCTATCACCAGTTGGCCGCAACTCCGGGCGAAACTCAAAGGCAATTTTCAAGGCAACGTTGACGGGGTTAAAGAGGAAAGCGACCTATTTGCAATAAAACAGCGCGAGGGCGAAACCCTAAAGAGCTATTTCCAGTGATTTTCTCGAATCAAGTGCCAAGTTCGAGGGTTAGCGACACAACCATAATCAACACCGCGCGTTTTGGGTTGCGAAGGGGGCCGTTGGCGGAGAGACTCGCGCGCAAGGAAGTGCATTCCGTGGAAGAGCTATTTGCAAAGATGAGGGAATACGCCAGGGCGGAGGAAGATCATCTTCGGAGAGAGGATGGGCCACGGCGAGAAGCAGAAGAGATGGGCCCACGCAAAAGGGACCGAAGGAGAGATCCTCCCCCGAGGCCGCGCGAAAGGCAGCGAAACGAGAATGTAACCCGAGAAGAGACAAGGGAAGGAGGATCCATTATGTGGAAAATCAGGCGAATCGAGGAGGGTTTGGAGGACAGCGAAAATGGAGTTCACCAATGGAGCAGGGGAGGCCAAAGGGTTTGGATAGTAAGGAGGAGCAAAGCCGAAAGTGGTATATCTGTGAATATCATGGCGACAACAACACGCACGACACTGCACATTGCAAGGTAATCGAAGGATATCGTCGCTTTGAAAGAAAGCGAAGGGACGCGGGGGTTCAACCCCCAGTGCCGGCGCCACCCCCAGCCGAACACCGGCCTCCTCCTCCTCCTCCCGGAGGAGTAAATCAGCTCCGACGCGTAATCAACGTTATTGCCGGGGGCTCCTCCTCACACCTTTCGTCGAAAAGGCAAAGGAAGGTTTACGCGAGGCAAATTAACCACGTGGGAGTTAGCTCGGTCAGCTCCGCCCCGAAGGAACTTGAACCAATCACTTTTACCCAAGAGGACGCAGCGGGAGTGCATTTCCCACATCAAGACTCTTTGGTCGTAACGGCGATTATCGTCGAGTGCGAAGTTCGTCGAGTGTTGATTGACGGGGGAAGTGCTGCGGACATTTTGTCGGCAGAGGCTTTTCGACAAATGATGATACCCCGCGATCGACTGAAGAAGTCGGAGGTACCATTGGTGGGCTTTGGGGGCCACACAGTTAACACCCTCGGACAAGTGGAGCTGGAAGTCACCTTCGCAGCATCACAGAGTCAAGTATCCAATCTAGTCACATTCGACGTAGTGGATATACCTTTCCAGTATAACGCCATCCTCGGTCGGGGATCGCTGACGGCCATGGCAGCGGTTATCCACCACGGATTCCTGTGTATGAAGATCCCATCAGGAAGTGGCGTTATCACGATCAAAGGAGACCAGGCCCTCGCCAGGAAAATAGACATGGAGAATCCATCTCAGGTCAAGTATGTTCGCACCACCGAGCAGGACCTGACAACCATGCCTCGTGGAAAATGGCTCCCCAAACCGCAACCCCAAGGTGAAACAAGGCGGGTGCCTCTTCATCCAGGAGGAGAGAGGATTATAACTCTCAGCGCCACCCTAACCCCCAGCGAAGAAAAATACTTAATGCAGCTTCTCCAGGAATATGAGACAGTATTCGCGTGGGGACCAGAAGACCTTCCGGGGGTCAAAAGGGAAACAGTCGAGCACGCCTTGGCAATCAGCACAAACGCCAAACCGAAGAAGCAGAAACTCCGGAAGCTTTCCATTGAGAGGCAAGCTGCAGCCAAGGCGGAGGTGGTGAAGCTCCTCCAGGCAGGAATCGTACGAGAGGCGGTCCATACGGAGTGGTTGGCCAATGTGGTCCTGGTCAAAAAGCGGCGGGGCTTGGAGGATGTGTATCGACTTCACCGACCTCAACAAGGCGTGCCCTAAAGATGACTTCCCCCTCCCCCGCATCGATCAACTCGTTGACTCAACCTCCGGGTCAGAAAGGATGAGTTTCCTTGATGCTTATTCCGGGTATCACCAAATCTATATGCGAAAGGAAGACGAGGACAAGACGGCGTTCATCACCCCCTTCGGCACATACTGTTTTATTCGGATGCCGTTCGGTCTCAAAAATGCAGGTGCTACCTTTGCACGTCTTATCGCCAAGGTCTTCGCGAACCAATTAGGAAAGAACGTGGAAGCATACGTCGATGACATCATCGTTAAAAGCGAGAAGAAGGAAGACCATTTAACCGATCTCAGGGAGACGTTCAACAGCCTGAAAGCTGAGAGGATGAAGCTCAACCCGAACAAGTGCATCTTCGGCGTAGATGCGGGAAAATTACTGGGATTCCTGGTGTCACATCGGGGCATCGAAGCGAACCCCGAGAAGATAAGGGCCATCCAAGATATGGCCCCGCCTAAGAATGTGAAAGAGGTGCAACGTTTAGCAGGGAGGCTTGCTGCCCTCAACCGTTTCCTTCCTAAGTCCGCGGAGCAGAGTCTACCTTTCTTCAAAGCAACTGCGTCTGACACCTTCGCTTGGACAGAAGAATGCCAGCTCGCCTTCGATAAGTTGAAGCAAAACCTTATGGAGGTGCCGATCCTACAAAGCCCGAAACAAGTAGAAGAGCTTTTATTGTATTTAGCAGCAAGCCCCTCGGCTATCAGTGCAGTATTGGTACGACCGCAAGGCGTAAAGCAACAACCAATCTACTTCGTTTCCGAGGCATTGCAGGGAGCGAAGTTGCGATACACGGAAATGGAGAAACTGATGTACGCGTTGCTGATGGCATCCAGGAAGCTTCGCCATTATTTCCAAGCTAACTGTATCAAGGTACCAACGGCATATCCCCTCGGCTCGATGTTGACCAATAGGGAGAGCACGGGACGCATCAGCAAATGGGCGGTCGAACTAGCATCTTTTGAGTTGGGGATAATACCGCGTACTGCAATTAAGAGTCAGGTTTTGGCCGACTTCATGGTAGAATGGACGTCTCCAACCCTCGAAGATGAGAGGATCCCGATGGTATGGACCATCAATTCGGATGGATCGTGGGGAGTAAAGGGAGCTGGGATCGCAACAATAGTGAAAGCCCCGGGGAGCCGGGCCGAGTTCGCGAGACTTCAATTTCCCTCGACTAACAACATGGCGGAGTATGAAGCACTTTTGCTGGGGCTACGAAAGGCAAAAACCATGGGAGCAAGAAGAGCCATCTTACAGACTGATTCAAAGTTGGTCCAAGGACAAATTTCCAAAGAATATCAAGTAAAGGACGAGCAACTCCAAAAGTATGTGGAAGCAGTTCGCACACTAGAAAAAGGCTTCGAGGGGTTCACTGTCCGTGCTATTCCAAGAGCCTGAATACAAGAGCAGATGAACTGGCAAAGATCGGCGAACGGAGGGACCTGCCGCCCACGCTTTTCTTCGAGGAGCTCCAAGTCGCCTCAATTTCTTTGTAGGTGAATGTAGTCACGTAACGAGGGGTGAGGATTGGAGAAGTGAAATGTACGAATACCTTCTTACAGGGGCGCTACCCCATGATGAGGCATCTTCTAAGCGTGTGGAAAGGCGAGCAAAGAAATATGCCATAATAGAAGGGTTGCTTTTTCGTAATGGACTCTGCGCTCCATGGCTTCGCTGCATTTCACGCGAAGAAGGGATACAAGCCCTACAAGAGGCGCACCAGGGGACCTGTGGAGCACACCAAGCCCCCAGAAGCCTCGCTGGAAAGGTCTTCCGGATGGGATTCTATTGGCCTTCGGCGCTGCATGACGCGGAAGAAGTGGTCCGGCATTGCCACGCATGCCAGTGGATGTCGAGGCAGAAGAAGGCCCCACCCAGCGAGTTGCCCAAAGCTCGAGCAAGTCTTCAGTTCGTGATCGTCGCGATTGACTATTTCTCTAGGTGGATTGAAGCGGAGCCGGTGTCGAAGATCACGGCTGAGGCGACGGTAAAATTTCTGTGGAAAGCAATCATATGCAGGTACGGGGTCCCTTCCCAAATTGTCACCGACAACGGGTCTCAATTCGACTCCCGGAGGTTCAAAGAATATTGCGAAGGTATCGGGATAGAGATCTGTTTTGCTTTTGGCCTGACACCCACAAATGAATCGGGCTGTTGAAAGAGCAAATGGATTAATCCTCGACGGCATTAAAAAAAGACTCCACGATTCTGCCAAAGGTTCATGGCCGGACGAGCACCCCAATGTTTTATGGGCCCTTCGAACATCGACCTCGCGGGCGACGAAGTTCTCTCCATTTCGACTCGTATTTGGAGAAGAAGCCGTTTCCCCCGCCGAGATACAAGCCAAATCGCTTCGCGTGATTAAAGCTCCAGCACAAGAAGATATAGAGAATACTTGCGACCTAAGGGAGGAACAGAAACTTCAAGCCCTGGACACCATACAAGCATACGCGAAAGGCTCAACCCGAAGTTTCAACAAGAAGGTCCAAAAACGAAGCCTAGCCCCCGGAGACATGGTGCTAAAGAAAGCTGCTCCAGCATTTGCCAAGCTGGAAACGACGTGGGAAGGACCATATATCATCCAAGAATCCACGACAAAAGGGGCGCACAAGCTCGTTACGTTGCAAGGCAAGGAGGTGCCAAGAACTTGGAATACAGACGCTCTGAAAAAGTTCTACCCGTAGGTCGAGGAAAAAAATGTACAAAACGGAGTTTTCATCAATAAAGAAGAAAAAGTCCCCCTCGAGCAAAGACCCGGCTGATGCCACTCAGGAGTTTACGAACGCTTGGTCGGGCTAACGCCCCACCCGTTCCTCCGCTCCGGAGACCCGTAGCCTCGCGCCGGGTAGGAGTTTGCGGACGCTTGGTCGGGCCAACGCCCCACCCGTTACTCCGCTCCGGAGACCCGTAGCCTCGCGCCGGGTAGGAGCTTACGAACGCTTGGTCGGGCCAACGCCCCACCCGTTCCTCCGCTCCGGAGACCCGTAGCCTTGCGCCGGGTAGGAGTTTGCGGACGCTTGGTCAGGCCAACGCCCCACCCGTTCCTCCGCTCCGGAGACCCGTAGCCTCGCGCCGGGTAGGAGCTTACGAACGCTTGGTCGGGCCAACGCCCCACCCGTTCCTTCGCTCCGGAGACCCGTAGCCTCGCGCCGGGTAGGAGCTTACGAACGCTTGGTCGGGCCAACGCCCCACCCGTTCCTCCGCTCCGGAGACCCGTAGCCTCGCGCCGGGTAGGAGCTTACTAACGCTTGGTCGGGCTAACGCCCCACCCGTTCCTCCGCTCCGGAGACCCGTAGCCTCGCGCCGGGTAGGAGTTTGCGGACGCTTGGTCGGGCCAACGCCCCACCCGTTCCTTTGCTCCGAAGACCCGCAGCATTGCACCGGGCAGGAGTTTGCGAACGCTTGGTCAGGCCAACGCCCCACCCGTTCCTCCGCTCCGGAGACCCGCAGCCTCGCGCCGGGTAGGAGTCTATGGATATAGAATAAGGTCAACGGCCTACCCGTCCAACCGTCCTCGATGCCCGGGGCTACGACCCAAGACGGATGTGGAAAGGTTAGGCTAAAGCTTAACCTTCCCCGAATAAGCTCCCACGGCCCGGGGCTCAGCCCCGAGAGAAACTTAATGAGCGATGGGTTAAGTTTGTGCCTTGTTTCGACCATTCGAAGAACCTAAGGTCCTACCCCAGCCCACGGCTAAAAACCCCCGGAAAAACCCCGTGAACAGGCCGATGACCACGACACCGTCCTGTTCCATGTATAATCGGAACCCTCAGATCCCTAGGCAATAACGACCGCTGGAACAATGTGGCATGACAAGCTTCAAAAATATCAACATGGATGATCACGTTGCTGATCCGAGTCTCGAGAACGAAGCAGGAACAACAAAAGAAGATAAAAGAAGCGGTATAGAAGATGATATTCTTTTTATATACCGGTACCGCCAGAAGTAGGGTCCATTACATATACGCCAGCTTTACTCGTCATACGCACGGTGTACTGTTGCGACAAGAGCGTCCGTCACCTCGTAGAGTTGCGGGAACGCCGCCACCAGAAGGTGAACGCCTGAAATGTCGCGAGCAATGGCCTCCTGCCGCGCCAGCTCTTCCAGGGCCAAATCATATTCCAGCCAGAGCTCATCTTCTTCGTTGACCACGGTTGGTGGGGGGGGCAGAGCCTCGTCGCCGAAGTTAAAAACCAAGGGGGGCGCCTCGCCGTCGGCAGGGAGTGGAGCTTGGCCATCCATCTTGGAAGATTGGGCGCTAAGAGGGGCTGCCAGGAAGAATAAAGTATGCAGGAAAAGAGAGAATGCTCGAGGGGACCCTAAACGACGCTATCATTATGCATATGTACACCACGGAAGCAACGAAGTTCGAGGAAATGAAGTAAATGTAAACTCAGGAAGCCAAAGAGACGAGAAGGCGGAAAGTCTGGAGTAAATACAACACGATAATCCAAAGCGTTCACATTCCCAGAGCCAGTGAAGGATATAGCAATAATGCGAGAAGCAGACAAACTAAGTGGATGGCGGTTTTCCCGCTCCCTTCGCTAAATCGACCATCGAAGCCCGGGCACGACGCACTGATTCCTTCGCAACACTGTCGCCATGCTGCTTCCAAAAATCTGACATAAAGCTCGAGGATAACCGGGATGCAACGGCGGAGGGCTTCACAGATGGAAGAATGTCAACGAACCCGGGCGAAGATGGAGCAGCGGAAGGAAAACCGAAATGTTCGCGAACATGCGTGCACCCCTTCGCCTCCAACAATTGAGCAGTCTTCACAGAGCCTAGCCTCGCGCAGTAATCGCCGAAGGTCAACGCCGAGTCCCCGAAAATCTTAGTAGACTTCTTGAGAAAAGAAATAGCTTCCAGGTTTGAAGGGGGAATGCGGCTCGGAGGTGCGTCAATGCCAAATCGAGGAAAATTTGTTGTAAAAGGCCTCGGGCCGCTCCATGAATCAAGGGAAGCAATGGAGTCCATTTCCTTCCGAATTGCTTCGTAACTTTCCTCCGCACGTTGAGCGTTCCGAAGGTGCATCTGAGCCTCGCCCCGCGCCATCGCGAGCTGAGAGGGGAACTCCTCCGTTTGCTTCTTCAGCATATTCTTGGCCTCATCCGCCACAGCCAAGAGGCCCTTTAATTCTTCTATGCGATCTTCCTTCTTTTTCTCATTCCACTCGGCTGCTAAGCGAGCCCGTTCTTCTTCGGCCAGGCAGCTCCGCATCATGGAAATAGCCCCTTCGAGTTCGGCGTTCTTCGCCGCCAAATCCTGGCTCTGTGCTACCTCGACTTGGGCCCTAGCCAAGGATTCACTAGAGCTGCGGAGCGCCTCTGACAAATGGGCCTTCTCTACCTCCAGCTCCTCGACTCGCTTCTTGGCCGTCTCGCAATACTGAACCCCTTCGTTAAATTTATCAAAATACGCCCGAAAGCGGCGAACCATCTCTGAAGCCACGACAGCCCCCTATAAAAGAGACATCACAGGGTGAGGAAGCTGTCAACAGGGGCATAGAGATAAATAAAAACAACAAAAATAAATAAACACCTTCAGGTGATGGTCCATTGACATCTCGCAAAGGGCAAGATCGTTAACCTCTCCAAATAAATTTATGGATTTGCTATAAGGAGAAAAGGCGGCGCACATTTTCTTCAGAGTGGGGTCCGTAGTTGTCCCCCCTCCGAAATCCGAAGCCACAAAACTCGACAGATCGAACCTAATGAAGGAGGAACCAGAGCTGCCCCCAGGGGTCAACTGACACGAGGATAAAGCCCCTTCGCCTAAGGAAGGAGCACCCTGGGGAATAGCACCCGCGGGGATCATATCCCCCTCCTTCGCGTGAGCCAGAGGAACCGGAGGTACCTCGCCCCGGGCCTGCTCTGATGGCTCTAAATTTTTCCCCGCCTCCACGCCATCACCCCCTGCACTAGCTTCGTCAAGCCCTAGAAAGACATCATACCCTAACGAGCTGGCAGGAAAAGTGTCAGGGGTAAGACCTTACGCCTTTACGGGGTATCGGGGTAGAAATGTTTAGTGAAGGTCGCGGGCTTCAGCACTGGCGATTCGTCACACCGCGAAGGAGCGCAAATTTCCTCCGCCACCACACCAGTCGCATTTCCAGGCGATCCTAGCGCATCTTCCATGACCGGAGTATCACCTTCGTCGTCGCCAACCAAATCAACAAGATCAACACCAGGAATGGCCAAGAAAGAATATCCTGGGGATTGTCCTCCGTCAGCTTGCTTGCTCGTTAAAGAAGTCGGAACAGGGACCGGGAGTGCCATATCCGACTTAAACCGAACGGGAGCAGTCTCAGGCAATCCCGCCTCAGAGGCAGGGACTAGAATCTGGGAAGGAGCGAGGGGCTCAGCCCCAACTGAAGAATGTGGCCCAGCCATAGCATCACGACCGGGCGGAGGACTCGAGGAGAGAGGTGTCCCTGGGGATTCAACCTCGTCGATCGCTGGCAATGTTCCAGAAGGCCCCGCGGCACTAACCAGGTCAGATGGAGCCGACGGTGATAGAGATGTGGCGGCAATAGATCCAGAGGAATCACCTTCGTCACTGGACTCCTCGTTCCAGTCCATCTCCTCATCATCATCGTCTTCTGAACCTCCACTTCCACCGGAAGTATGGGTGGTCTGAGGTGGCGCAGGACGAGTCAATCTTGCTCGCTTCGCGGGACGAGGGGAACCCGCTGATCCTCTGGGATGAGGGGCAGCTCGAAGCCCCCATTCAGCGAAGCGAGAGCACCGTTTGGCCCCAATGGCACTCATGGCAGCCTCGTACTCGGCCATCTTGCACGGTCCAAGGAGTCCATGAGCCAATCTTTCCGCGGCTCCGCGTCCTAACTCCTGCACCCCCTCGGGCCGGACCACGGAAATTATTCCCCCGGGGGACCATTTCAAAGCGACTGCAGGATTCCTCGCCAAAGGATCGATGCGACATAAACAATACTCTTCCACCAGGTCGCGCATAGAGCTTTGGTGTCGAAGGGCCCTCAGGAAATTGAGCAGTCGGGCCTTCTCTGCGGTCGCGTCCCAATTTGGTGATCGGATAGTCTTCACAGGCCCCAGAGAAGTGCGAAGGGGGGAGTCCGAGCCGTCTAGCTCCTGATAGTACCACCGGTGCATCCAACCGGACTCCCATTTACCTTTAGCGGCAGCCACGGGGATCTCTTTGGCCAAAGATCTCTTCGTCTGGAAGTTTAGGGAGCCGAAGCAAGATCGGTGTTCCTCCTCTCCAACCCGATGAAATTTAGGCTGCCAGAATGCATCCTCTATGAGAGAAAACAAACGGCCAGTCAATCTGAATCCGCCGGCTCGAAACGCCCAATCTTGCACCGCCACCCGGACGATCGCGTTCGGAGTGAGTTGCGAAAGCTCCGCTTGAAAAGCCTGCAGTATGGATCCCACCAGAGGGGAAGCAGGGAATCGAAGTTCGGCTTCTAAGAAGGTGGCAAACACAACCGCCTCCGTGGCTCGCGGACGGGGGACTTCATCCTCGCCAGGAGAACGCATAGATAGGTGTGGTGGGCCGGCCAGGCTCAGCCCACCCCTCGGCCAACTAAGCGAAAACACCACGCGTCTAGTGACCCATATGAACGATTTTACGAACGCCAACCTCTCCCTTCGGCAAAGCCATGAGTCCATACACTAGGGGGTCAACCCCCGGTAAGAGGAGGAGGTGGATATGGATCACCCCCTCTCCCCCCGCAATGAGGGGAAGTACCCTTCCGTGGCGAAGGAGGAAACCGGAGGGAATCACTCCCAGTCGTGCCTTCCTCCGACGTAAATCTAATGCTAAATCCCCAATCTCTGACACCCTCCAACAACTCCTCCCAAATACATGGTGACGTGTCCAGGCAATCTGAGACCCCTACACAAGTGAAATTCCCGTCGAACCCCTATAAAAGGTGTACGAACATAGGGTAAAAAACCCAACGTATTAGAGACGTGAGTCAATAAAAAAATTCAGATTAGCCCCTGGCAAGAAATAAAAAAAGAAAGCCAATCAATACGGGCATATCCAAGCCCGCCCTATAAAGCGGAAAAGAGGACAGAGTAGAAGCAGGTTCCCCGAAAAACAAGAAACAGTCTGACGAGTAAGAAGAGAGAGAGACCCGGTGGTTCCACACAACCACACTGGCGCCGTCCGTGGGGAACCCAACCGCAAGGTGAAACCACCACCGGCCGATCAAGCCCAAGGGTAAGTTCCCTGCAACCATGCCACCAAAAAAAGGAAAGGAGGTAGTATCCAAGGGGGCGGCAACGACGGCAGGAACAGAAGAACCAAGGCGGCGTACAAGAAGCCAATCTGGAGATCCCCCTAGACTTCTGCATGACGAGACGCGGATGCCAGCCGCAACAGAAGCCCGAAACATGGCGGGAACTTTACATCCACAGACTCCGGTGGCCGTGCGCAAGCGAGCCCCCAAACGGCGGCCTCCGACAGATGTGACGAACGGTTTCGACACCAGGAGGAGATGTGGCGGAAGCGCCGACACATCCGACTCATCGCCGAGACCCACGGAAATGAAGAAACCCACGGAGGAGGAACCGGAGCTCGGGAGGAGATTGACCCCAACGCAAGCGGGCGCTGATGGAAGCCAACGAGCAACTCATGGCAGAGTTGAGGCGTCTGCAAGGACAATCTGACGGGGGTCAATACGAATCACAAGATGAAAGCCCGAGCCGCGAGGTGCTATCTCCAGCGGTTGCGATGGCGCACAGGGAAGATCACGATCCAAACCCCCTCAGCACCCGTCTACGGGCCAAAAAATGGCCCTCCCCGGGAAGCTTCAAATTTCCCACTGTTAAGCCATATGACGGTCGGACGGACCCAAGGGAGTTCCTCCGCGTTTATGATACGGCGATTGAAGCAGCGGGAGGAGATGATGACATCAAGGCGAAGGGGCTCCTTCTAGCCCTTGAAGGCATAGCCCTGTCCTGGTACTCTTCGCTGGAGCCCCGATCGATCACCTGTTGGCCACAACTCCGCTCCAAGCTTGAAGGCAACTTCCAGGGTAACTTCGACGGAATGAAAGAGGAAAGTGACCTATTTGCAGTCAAACAACGCGAAGGGGAAACCCTTAAAAGTTACTTCCAGCGTTTCTCCCGGATTAAGTGCCAGGTACGAGGAGTAAGCGACACTACTATCATCAATGCGGCACGTTGCGGCCTGCGTAGGGGACCGTTGGCGGAAAGGCTCGCTCGTAAAGAGGTGCGCACGGTGGAAGAACTCTTTGCGAAGATGAGGGAGTACGCACAAGTGAGGGAAGACAACTTCCGAAGGGAAGACGGGCCCCAACAGGAGAAGAAAGAATTCGCTCCACGCAAGAGAGGGAGAGGGAAGGACCTCCCGCCCAACCCAATAATGATTGAACGATACCCAGAGCCATGAAGAAGAGACGAGAGGAGGAGAATCCACCACATTGAAAAGCCAAGAGACCGGCAAGCCACGGGCGATGAGCCCGCTGAGCAGCAAAGACGAGGACCACCCTGCCGAGGAAAACAAGACGAGGGAAGCCGAGTTAACAAGAAAGAAGGGACAGAGCCCCGACAAGATTTCCGTGAATATCACGGGAAAATATCACTCACGACACCATCCAATGCAAAGTGATCAACGGATATAGGCGGTTCGAGGCGAAACAAAGGGAAGTCAAGATGCATCTGCGCGCCACGGAAGCGCCTCGTTGGACGACAACACCCCTCGTGTAGGAATGAATCATCTTCGGCGCATTATCACCGTCATTGCGGGGGGCTCCTCCGCACATCTCTCGTCAAAAAGACAGAGGAAGGCGTACGCCTGCAAATTAACCACGTTGCAATTACCCCACCACCCTTCCTCCCAGAAATGCGAACCAATCACATTCACACAGGAGGATGCCACGGGGTACACTTCCCGCACCAAGATTCCTTGGTAGTAATCGCCATTATCGCCGATTGCGAAGCACGTCGAATATTGGTAGATGGAGGGAGCGCCATGGACATACTATCCATGGAGGCTTTCCGACAAATGATGATTCCGCAAGATCGGTTGAAAAATCGGAGGTGCCACTGATGGGTTTTGGAGGAAGCACGGCCAAGACTCGGGGCAATTGGAGCTTGAAGTCACATTCGCGACGCCTCAAACCAGCGTCACAAGTCGCGTCACATTCGATGTGGTAGACATGCCATTCCAATACAATGCGATCCTAGGCAGGGGCTCGTTGACAACCATGGGGGCCATAATTCATCACGGTTTCCTATGCATGAAAATCCCTACCGCAGATGGTGTCATCACGGTGCGAGGAGACCAAGCCTTGGCAAGGAAGATAGATATGGAGAACCCACCTCAAGTCAAACACGTCCGCGCTACTGAGCTAGATCCCGTCGTACCTGCGAATCGCATAGGTGGCTCCCTAAACCACAACCCCAGGGAGAAACCCAACGGATACCGCTCAGGCCAGGAAGCAGCAAGACAGTAAGTATCGGCGCCATGTTATCTCCAGAGGAGGAAAAACACTTGCTGCTGCTCCTCCAGGAATATGAAACCGTGTTCGCTTGGGGGCCTGAAGACCTTCCAGGCGTCCCGAGAGAAACTATTGAACATGCTCTCGCTGTTAATCCAAACGTGAAGCCTAGGAAGCAAAAATTGAGAAAACTTGCAGCAGAAAGACAAGAAGCTGCGAAGGTGGAAGTGGCTAAACTGCTCCAGGCGGGAATCATCCGCGAAACTCGATACCCGGATTGGCTGGCTAACATCGTCTTAGTCAAGAAGGCTAGCGGGGCATGGAGGATGTGTATCGACTTCACTGATTTAAACAAAGCATGCCCTAAAGATGACTTCCCCCTGCCCCGCATCGACCAGCTGGTTGATTCAACCTCCGGGTCAGAAAGGATGAGCTTCCTTGATGCGTACTCTGGTTATCACCAAATCTATATGCAAGAAGGAGACGAAGACAAGACAGCATTCGTTACTCCCTTCGGTACCTATTGCTTCGTGCGGATGCCTTTCGGGCTCAAAAACGCAGGTGCTACCTTCGCTCGACTCATCACGAAGATCTTCGCCGATCAGTTGGGAAGAAATGTGGAAGCCTACGTTGACGATATCATTGTCAAAAGTGAGAAGAAAGAAGATCACATCGGGACCTCCGAAACTTTCGTAAATTTGATAAAAGGAAAGGTGAAGCTTAACCCGTCAAAATGCGTTGGCGTGGACGCGAAAGCCGCTAGGCTTCTGGTCTCCCAACGGGCATAGAAGCGAATCCGTAAAAGATAAGAGCTGTCCAAGACATGGCCCCACCAAGAAACCTGAAAGAAGTACAACGGTTAGCGGGGCGGATAGCGGCGCTTCGATCGGTTCTCGCCAAAATCCGCTGAGCGAAGTCTCACGGTCTTTAAAGCCGTGCGCACAAACGATAGTTTCGTCTGGACAGGGGAATGCCAACGCGCCTTCGATAACTTGAAGCAGAGCCTCATGGAAATCCCTGTCCTACAAAGCCCGAAGCAAGGTGAGGAGCTTCATATATCTAGCAGCTAGCCCCTCGTAGTAGCGCCGTGTTAGTGTGGCCTCAAGGCGCCAAACAACGGCCAGGTCTACTTTGTCTCTGAAGCCCTCCAAGGAGCCGAAGCTACGATACTCGGAAATGGAAAAGTGGCGTATGCTCTGTTAATGGCATCTCGAAAGCTCGGCATTATTTTCAAGCCAACCGCATCAAGGTGCCAACTACATATCCCTAGGTCTATGCTCTTCAAATAGGAAAGCACGGGCGCATCGGCAAGTGGGCTGTCGAGCTAGCTCCCTTTGAATTAACCATAATTCCTCGCACGGCAATCAAAAGCCAAGCCTCGCCGATTTCATGGTGGAATGGACCTCCCAGCCCGAGAACAACCAAACTCCAACAATGTGGTCCATCCACTGACGGGTCTTGGGGGCGAGTGGGCGGGAATAGCGGCAGTGATACACACACCCAGCGGAGAAAAAGTGGAGTTTGCAAAGCAAGGCTGGAATTTCCTTCAACTAACAATATAGCTGAGTATGAAGCGCTATTATTGGGTATCAGAAAAGCAAAGATCATGGGAGCAAGAAAGGCGATAATATACACCGACTAGAAACTCATTCAGGGGCACGTCACCAAAGAAAATCAAGTGAGGGATGAGCAGCTCCGTATACGTCGAGATGATCCTGACAATGGAGAAGGGCTTCACCGGTTCACCGTTAATGCAATTCCTGTGTCTCAAACGAACGCTACGACGAGCTAGCCAAGATCGCAGCCACCGAGGAAGCCTACCTTCGACAATCTTCTTCGAGATACTTCGCACCCCTCCATTCCTTCCCGAGATAAACCTCATCGTTCGGGCACCGGTGAAGACCGGAGGGATGAGATATACAACTACCTCCTGGAGGGAGTTTTGCAGACGAGGATACACGCAGGCGCGTCGAAAGACGAGCAAAGAAGTACGCCATCATCAACGGCCTCTTGTTCCGTAGCGGCCTCTGCGCTCCGTGGCTACGCTGCATCTCGCGAGAAGAAGGAGTTCAAGCCTTACTTGAAGCACACGAGGGAGATTGCGGAGCGCACCAGGCCCCTAGGAATCTCGTGAGAAAGCTATTCCGGATGGGGCTCTACTGGCCTTCGCGCTGCAAGATGCGGAGCACATGGTCCGACACTGTCATGCGTGCCCAATGGATGACCAAGCAAACGAGGGCCCCGCCCAACGACTGCATGCGGGTACCCCCGGTCTGGCCCTTCGCCAAGTTGGGAATAGACATTGTTGGGGCGCTTCCTAAAGCTCGAGCAAACCTTCAGTTTTTAATCGTCGCCATCGATTACTTCTCCCGCTGGATCGAGGCGTAACTGGGCCATAAGATAACCGCAGAGGCCGCCGTCAAATTCCTATGGAAAATAATTATCTGCCGATACGGGGTCCCTTACCAGATCAGAATCGACAATGGGACTCAATTCGACTCTGGAAATTCGCGACATCGTGTGATAATCTCGGGATAAAGATCTGCTTCGCCTCAGTGGGTCATCCTCAGTCGAACGGGGCGGTGGAACGGGCGAACGGGTTACTTCTTGACGGCATAAAAAAAAGGCTTTACGGCTCTAAGAAGGGGCTTTGGCCCGACGAGCTGGATCACGTCTTATGGGCAACACGCACTTCGGACTCAAGAGCGACCGGGTTCTCCCCCTTCCGTCTCCTTTTCGGGGAAGAAGCCGTTTCTCCTGCGGAGATCTGTGCGAAATCCTTACGAGTAATCAAAACCCCGACCCATGAGGCAATTGACGTCACGTGTGATCTAAAGGAAGAACATAAGCTTCAAGCCTTAAAGACCATGAAAGCCTACGCGGAGGCGTCCACCCGAAGCTTCAACAAGAAGGTGAAGAAACGTGAACTACACCCTGGAGACATGGTGCTCAAGCGGGCCGCTCCGGCCTTCGCGAAGCTGGAAACGACCTGGGAAGGACCATACATCATCCAAGAGTCAACAGCGAAGGGTGCCCACAAGCTCATTACCCCCTGCGGAGAAGAGATACCACGGACCTGGAACACCGACGCGCTCAAAAATTTTTTTTCCGTAGGTAGTCGAATCCGAAGGAAAGAAATGTACCGATCCTTATCAATAAAATAATGGAAAGACATCGCGAGTTTGAGCCATCTTCATGTTCTCCAAGATTCAAATCAAGAAACCTATTAGGATTTCGCGGATGCTTGGTCGGGCATAAGTCCCACCCATCCCTCGTTCCGGAGACCCGTTGCCTCGTGCCGGGTAGGATTTCGCGGATGCTTGGTCGGGCATAAGTCCCACCCATCCCTCGCTCCGGAGACCCGTTGCCTCGTGCCGGGTAGGATTTCGCGGATGCTATAAGTCCCACCCATCCCTCGCTCCGGAGACCCGTTGCCTCGTGCCGGGTAGGATTACGCGGATGCTTGGTCGGGCATAAGTCCCACCCATCCCTCGCTCCGGAGACCCGTTGCCTCGTGCCGGGTAGGATTTCGCGGATGCTTGGTCGGGCATAAGTCCCACCCATCCCTCGTTCCGGAGACCCGTTGCCTCGTGCCGGGTAGGATTTCGCGGATGCTTGGTCGGGCATAAGTCCCACCCATCCCTCGCTCCGGAGACCCGTTGCCTCGTGCCGGGTAGGATTTCGCGGATGCTTGGTCGGGCATAAGTCCCACCCATCCTCGCCCCGGAGACCCGTTGCCTGCGTCTTAGGGTAGGATTACGCGGATGCTTGGTCGGGCATAAGTCCCACCCATCCTCGCCCGAGACCGTTGCCTCGTGTCGGGTAGGATTTCGCGGATGCTTGGTCGGGCATAAGTCCCACCCATCCTCGCTCCGGAGACCCGCTGCCTCGTCGGGTAGGATTTCGCGGATGCTTGGTCGGGCATAAGTCCCACCCATCCTCGTTCCGAGACCCGCTGCCTCGCGTCGGGGTAGGATTACGCGGATGCTTGGTCGGGCATAAGTCCCACCCATCCCTCGCTCCGGAGACCCATTGCCTCGTGCCGGGTAGGATTTCGCGGATGCTTGGTCGGGCATAAGTCCCACCCATCCCTCGCTCCGGAGACCCGTTGCCTCGTGCCGGGTAGGATTTCGCGGATGCTTGGTCGGGTATAAGTCCCACCCATCCCTCGCTACAGACTCCCGTTGCCTCGCGTGGGGTAAGAATTCGTGGGTAGTTAGTCGCACCGACACTACAATTCGTTCGCTGTCCCCGTTCATCTATTCACGAAATAACCGTCCGGGTTAAGGTACCAACCTCACCTTCGCTCCGAAGGACCGGAGAACATGTCGTACTACCCTCGCCAAGTCATTGAGAAAATACACCCAAGCCGGTATCCCGTCTTTCCCTCGGCAAGGAAGGAGGGGGTGCTTACGCAGTATGCGACCATACGAGACCATTTCACGACTACTACTCAAGGCACGATAGGAAGCTAAGAATGTAAGATCAGAAGGAATTCAAACAGAGAAGACAAGGAACAGATATAAGTACCAATCCCCGACTGGGAATTACATAACATCGTCCCAAGCATACATAGAACAGTAATCCAACAAAAGCTTTTATACGAAACGAAGCGGACTTAGATGCGATTAGCACGCGCCACGGCTTCCGCGAGGGCGTCCTTGGCTTCTAGCAGCCGCGGCACCATCCCGATCAATATGTCGAGGTTGGCGAGGTCTCGGGCGAGGGCCTCCTCTGCGGCCATTATCATGTCGAAATCTGCCCATAGACCTTCAATGAAGGCCTCGAAATCGTCGGCGGCTGGAAGACCCCCGGGAGCGAGAGCGTCACCCAGAGGATCAGGAATCATGATAGGGGCTCCCTCCTCCTCCAGCAGTGGCGGGATCTCTGCCATAGGCGGCCCCTCATCCAGGTTGGCAAAGATGGGGTCTTCTTCCATAATTTCCCCGGGGAGGGCAGCCATTGAAAAAGCAAAGGAAGGCAGGGGAAGAGAGCGATCGCCTACTCTGATACTAACAAGGTGGGCGAGGAAGGTGAAAAGGGCCAGAGTTAAATAGTAACGCGAGAAGCCCAAGCGTCTACACGTCCCCCGAGAAGTTCGCCGGACCATTAAGTCCCGCTAATACTCGTCACTGACGTTTGGTCTCCATTGGGAGAAGCTAATCGTTTTTTTCGGACGAAGGGACCCGTAGAGCGAACGAACATACATGGTCATTTGATAAAATAAGTGATTTAACCCAAGTGCCTACAAAAATCCCCTCACACGAAGATACACCAACTAAGAAGGAGGCGGCTTCTCTTTGCCTTTCCCAGAGTCACGCATCACAGCACGAGCTCGATTTAACCGACTCCCTTGCGGTGGGCTCCCCGTCTTTGCTTCAAATCGACATAAAACTTGACGATAATCTAGATGCGGCGGAGGAAGGCTTCACCGACGAAGGGATATCTCGAACCCGGTAACGACGAGTCGCAGAAGAAAACCGAAATGCTCGCGTATATGAGTACATCCTTTTGCCTCCAATAGCTGAGCCGCTTTTACGGAGCCCAATCTCGCGCGATGTCGCCGAAGGTCGATCTTTGAATCCCCAAAAATCTTAGTAGATTTCTCAAGGAAGGAGACAGCTTCTAGGTGGAGGAAGGAATACGACTTGAGCCGCATCAATACCGAACCGAGGAGTCTTTGAAGGAAGGCCTCAGAGCCCCGCGAATCCTCGAGACAACGGATTCCAATTCCGTCGAACCATGTCGTGACGCTCCTCCGCTCGTTGAGCATTACGAAGATGCATTTGAACTTCGCTCCGCGCCGTTCTTGAGTTGAGAGGGAATTCCTCCACTTGCTTCTTCAACATGTTCTTGCCTTCTTCAAAGAACCACCAATAGGTTTTTCAACTCCTCTATTCGATCATCCTTCTTCTTTCGTTTCGCTCCGCCGCCATGCGGCTCGCTCCTCCTCGGCGAGACGGTCCCTCATCAGAGAAATTACCCCTCGATTCTGCATTTTTCGCAGCCAAGTCCCGACTGGACGCTTCACCGCACCTTGGCCAACGAGTCCTCGTAGTCCTGAAGTGCCCTTGAAAGATTAGCCTTCTCCGCCTCTAGTCCCGCTACTCGTTCCTTCGCGGCCTCACAATCCTGGACCCCCTTGTTGAACCGACCCAAGTACGTCCGAAATCGACGTGTTATCTCTGAAGCAATCTGACCCCTAAAAATGGAGAAGATATGAAGCAGGATATTGAAAGACATTGATACCAGTAGGATAAGCTCGAAAGGAAGGGTACCTTTAAATGATGGTCCATCGAGATCTCGCAGAGAGAAAGGTCATTGACTTCCTCAAATAAAGCCACAGATTTATTGTAAGGAGAAAAGGCCGCGCGCATCTTTCTTAAGGACGGAGAAACAGCCGCCCCCCTTTCAAAATCTGAGGCTGAAAAATCCGACAAATCAAAGCGAACAAAGGAAGAGCCCACACCACCCGCAGGGGCTGGCGAGCCCGAAGGTAAAATCCCCTCATCCGGGGGGGGGCGCCTTGAGTACTTGGAATCGGAGGTTCTCGACCCTCCTCCTCCGCGGCAGGCAAAGGACTGGCAAGCGCCCCAGTTTGGACCTGTTTCAACGGTGTTAAATCCTCCGCCTCCTCCGCATTATTACCTCCTGCATTAACCTCATCAAGACCTGAAAGAATATCGCACCCTAACGAGCTGGCGGGAAAAGTATCAGGAGTAAGACCTTCTCCCCCAGTGGGGGTGTCAGGAGTGGAAATGTTCAACCGCAAACCCCGAGTCTCCCCTGTCGCGGGGGCAGTCCCATCTTCAAGTTGCCCTTGTGCGCACTCCGCAGCCGGAGAATCACCATCATCCTCGTCATATATGTTGATAGTCTCCACTCCGGGAATCCCCATAAATGAATACCCGGGGGACTGACTCCCGTCAACAGGCACATTAACAGAAGGGTCAAGTGGGAGGGCCGAGGGAACCTCCCCCACAGCAGCCGGACTTGATGTTGCCTCAGGAAAGCTCGTATCTGGGGCGGATGGCACATGCGAGGGTTCGCCCACAACAGCCAAGGGAATCGTTTCGGAGGGACCCCCCGCACCCACAGAATCCGGAGGGGGCGGAGGCAGGAGAGACGTAGCCGCCACAGAACCGGAGGAATCACCCTCGTCGCTGGATTCCTCCGAATCCCAATCCGCCTCCTTGTCGTCATCATCCCCCGAATCCTCGCTCCCACCCGAGGTAGCAATGGCTTGGGGCAGCGCAACACGAGCTAACCTTGCTCGTTTAGCAGGGCGGGGAGAGCCAACTGACCCTCGGGGATGAGGAGGCGCGCGGCGACCCCAGTCAATAAAACGAGAACAGCGGGTGGCCCCCACGGCGCCCATAGCAGCCTCATACTCCGTTGCCTGGCAAGGGCCCAGAAGCTTGCGAGCCAATCTCTCGGCCGCCCCACGCCCCCGGTCTTGTACCCCTTCAGATTTAATCACGGACACTGCATTCTCCCAGCCGACCGCTCCAGAGTAACGGGGGAACTCCGGGCCAAAGGGTCGATACGACATAGGCAGTATTCCTCCACCAAATCTCGCATGGTACTCTGGGCACGAAGGGCCTTCAGATAGTCAAGATGTCTAATTTCTTCCGCGGTCGCGCTCCAATTAGGGGATCGAATCGCGCGGACTGGACCCATTGAAGTATGAAGAGGAGAGTCCGTGCCCACGAGAATTTGATAATACCACCGGGACATCCATCCTGATTCCCATTTCCTTGGCGGCCGCTCATCGGGATTTCCTTTATAAGAGATCTCTTCGTCTGGAAATTCAGAGAACCGAAACATGACTTACGGCCTTCGTTCCTCGCTTTTCATTGCTTTTGCCAAACGCGTCTTCTATGAGAGAAAACAAGCGCCTGTCGGTGGATTCCAGCCAGGCGGAAAGCCCATTCCAACACCGCCAATCGCACGATGGCATTAGGGGTAGCCGTGACTCCCGCATGGAAAACCCGAGATGCGAGGATAGTAGAGGGCAGACGGAAACGAAGTCTGCCTCGAGAAATGCCGCGAACACCATCGCTTCATTTGCTCGAGGTGAGGGGTTTCTTCACCACCCGGGAGGCGCATGGAAGGGCGTATTACCCCAAAATCAGCCGCTAGTGCATCGAGGTCGGCAGAGCTCAACGCCGACCGCCCCAAAATGGGGGATAATCCCGCGGCATCTTCTTCGCTCAGAACTGGTTTTATCTTAGGGGGGCGCCTAGGACCCATGGAGATCTAGGTGGGTAAGAGACCAGGGAGACAGGCACCAGAGGAGAATGCGAACGAGAAAAGAAAACGGACGAAATGTGGAGCCAAAGAAGATGAACTTCGCCACCATCGGAAAACCCTATCTCTATAAAAAAAAAAAAAAAAAAAAACTCCCGGACGTTTAATGTTGCATCCCAGCGAGCAGAACGACTTCTACCCGCTGACATGAGGGGCTAGTGTGGTGGGCCGGCCAGGCTCAGCCCACCCCTCGGCCAACTAAGCGAAAACACCACGCGTCTAGTGACCCATATGAACGATTTTACGAACGCCAACCTCTCCCTTCGGCAAAGCCATGAGTCCATACACTAGGGGGTCAACCCCCGGTAAGAGGAGGAGGTGGATATGGATCACCCCCTCTCCCCCCGCAATGAGGGGAAGTACCCTTCCGTGGCGAAGGAGGAAACCGGAGGGAATCACTCCCAGTCGTGCCTTCCTCCGACGTAAATCTAATGCTAAATCCCCAATCTCTGACACCCTCCAACAACTCCTCCCAAATACATGGTGACGTGTCCAGGCAATCTGAGACCCCTACACAAGTGAAATTCCCGTCGAACCCCTATAAAAGGTGTACGAACATAGGGTAAAAAACCCAACGTATTAGAGACGTGAGTCAATAAAAAAATTCAGATTAGCCCCTGGCAAGAAATAAAAAAAGAAAGCCAATCAATACGGGCATATCCAAGCCCGCCCTATAAAGCGGAAAAGAGGACAGAGTAGAAGCAGGTTCCCCGAAAAACAAGAAACAGTCTGACGAGTAAGAAGAGAGAGAGACCCGGTGGTTCCACACAACCACAATAGGCGAGCTATGCCGAAGTTTCGGGCTATAAGATCAAGCTCGTCGGAGGTCAAGATAGAGCATCCCAGGGAGGGAGATAAAGCTCTAGCGTCTCTCTCGCTTAAAACCAACTTCGCCCGGGGGGGCGCACCGAGGACCCATTGGATGGAAGAGGCTGATGGCGGAGAAGAAGGGAATGGGGTTAGGAGTGAAGGGAATATGCCCGAGAGGCAATAATAAATTGTTTATTATCATATTCCATGTTTATAATAGATGTTTATTTCTCATGCTAAAATTGTATTAATCGGAAACGTTAATACATGTGTGTTTAATAAACAAAAGGGTTCCTAGTAAAGCCTCTTTTTAAACTAGCTCGTTGATTAACTGATGATCAAGGTTTCCTGATCATGAACATTGGATGTTGTTAATAACGGGGTCATGTCATTAGAAGAATGATGTGATGAACATACACCCAAGTTGGTATAGCAAATACGATCAAGTCATTTAGTTTGTTGCTGTATCAAACACATACGAAATAGCTCTTTTCCTTAGACCATGAGATGATGTCAATCACTAACTCCGGAAGAGTACTTTGATGACATCAAACGTCACTCCGTAACACAGTGACTATAAAGATGGATTTGGGTACTATGAAAGTATTAGTTGAGGCTCATGCATCAAGAGTGGGATTTGTCCATCCGGATGAATGAGAGATATACTCTGGGCCCTCTCGGTGATATCACATTGACATCGCTATGCAAGCACGTGACTAGGTCACAAGAATGTCATATCACGGAACGAGTAAAGAGTACTTGTTGGTAACGGGATCGAACTAGGTATAGTTGATACTGATGATCGGATCGGACAAGTAAAATATCGTGAGACAAAAGGAATTGGTTATGTCGTTTACGGTTTATGCGATCACTAGTTCATCGTTGAGTGAATGGGAGTCATTATGGATCTCCAGATCCCGTGATGATTATTGATCGAGAGGAGTCTCAATCATGTCCATTTTATTCACGAACCGTAGGGTGACACACTTAAGGTTCATCGATGCATTTGAGTGGATACGAAACACCAGAGAAAAATATGGAGATCTGAGGGAATTTGTTTGAGTATCGCGGAATAGTTTCGGATATCGGAATAGTTAAGGGGGTATATGTTAATGTTTGTTAATTAAAAGAATTAACAAATATTAAAATATCTGAAATAAAAATGTTTATTTATTTATGGGAGAAAACCTTTCATTTCTTGAGTGGGGTTTTAATGGAAACCAAAGTGGGATGTTTTAAAGTGAGTGGAGAGATCACTCACATGAAGAGAGGAGGGCAAGGGGCAACCCCATGCGCCGGCCACCCCTTGGCCTAGCCTCCTCCTCCTCCTATAAAAGGGAGGAGGAGCTCCTCTCTTTGTTGTTCATCCATTTGACCCTTTGGTTGGTCCTTTCTCCCTCCTCCTGCCGATCCGCTTTTGAGCCGTGGCTTAAGCGAAGCCGCTGAAATTATTTCTCCACCACCACCACCACTAAGTGTAGTGTTGTTGGAGTTTTCGGGGATCCTCTACTCACGCTGCCTACCGAACGAGGGATTGGAGGTCATCGTTGATCCGCACGTGTGACCAAGTGCGAGATGCTGCCGTTTGTGGCGCTCATCTTCGCGACTTCGAAGTCGGGAGTGTACCTCTACATCAACCACGTTTGTTTGCGGGAACGTTATTCCCGCTTTCGGTCTACGAGGGTGAGTCCTTCTGAAACCGTTTACTTGCATCTCCTAGATATGATCTTGGTGTTTGGTTGCAATCGTAGGAAAAAATTTTTGTTTTCCATGCTTCGAAACCCTTCAAGGAGGAGCAAAAAATGCCAGAAAATTTAGTGGAGTAAGCCCAACGAAACCCCCCACCACCACTTTTAGCCTATATCGAAAGGAAACCGCTCGCCTTCCCCTTATTCTTTATTTAACCGTCGATACCATACACGGCGCCCCTCAAACCGGAAGAAACAAAAAAGGGGAGCGTTTAGGAAAATCACATAAGGGTTGAATCGTGTTCGAGGAACTTTGAGGGGATCCACACGCCCACTGATGAGATAGCCTAATTCACGAGTACCGATCTATAAATCGAAAAAGAGGGCCCTCCTTCGTACACCCGAGCAGAAAACAGATGATATTTGGGCTTCGAGTAACATTGCTGAGGAAGATATGAAATCAATCCACAGC
Source organism: Rhipidocladum racemiflorum (assembly GCA_036346355.1). Taxonomy (NCBI): domain Eukaryota; kingdom Viridiplantae; phylum Streptophyta; class Magnoliopsida; order Poales; family Poaceae; genus Rhipidocladum; species Rhipidocladum racemiflorum. Next base: position 64,608,633 of record CM070570.1, read on the forward strand.
CATGCGGGGCTACTGTGGTGGTTCAAGTACAGAACCTAGCCCATTACATCCCAGGCCCTCGGGTGAAAGAAGCACAACCCATGTTTCGTCCAAAGCAAAGTGGTAAAAACAGAGCGTTGCCTCGCCCGGCCGAACGAAGCGGAGCAGAAGGCGTGCGGAGCGAAGCAGAAAAGTGGGAGAGGCCGCGAAGGAAAGCACCCCCACAGCCCATGCAAATACACCCGACAGCATGATCAAATAAATCTGACACCCTGCCAAAAAAACGACAGGAATGGGTCAGGGCCGGTCGGAAAAAACAGAAAGGGATATATGCACTCGGAGACAGTTTCTCTGGGTCCTTCTCATATAAAAAGGGGAAAAAGAGCCCGTAGCCAACACAAGACACCCCAGTGGTCACAACCACAACACTAGGCATTTAACTAATCCCAGAATTATTTAAAAGCATTTCTAATTAAACTAGCATGCAATAATTTGAATTAACATAATTCTCGAAAATGGGATTAACATGGTCAAAGCACAACTTGCCTTCAAAGAGTACTGGTTCTTGGTCTTGAGCTGGCTCCTGGGTGAAAACTTCACCTTCGAAGCCTTCGGGCACTTCAACGTCTGCGCATAACGGATGAAAATAGCAATAAATAAATAAAATAGAGGGCAACTCAAGTCCAAGAATCAAATAAAATTCAGAATCAAATAGAGCTTGATTTTACAAATTTTAGAAATTAGAATCACTCAAATCGGAGTTAAAACGCAAAAGTTATATACGTTTGAAGTTTGAAAATCAAATAAAAGAATAAACCGAACTAATTCATTTATTTTTGGATTGATAATTCGGAAATATGATGTCAACCTGACGTCAGCGCAGATTTCTATTTTGGCCAGATTATTCTTCCAATGAAAATTCTGCATTATGACGTCAACATGACGTCAGCAACGTAACGATAAAAATAAAAATATATTTTTTGAAAAATAATGTGTCGCTGACAAGTGGACCCACCGATGACGTCATCATGACGTCACTGCTTGCGTCACGCACGCACGGGCGTGCTATTCCATCTAAACCATTGATTCAAAATCCAACGGTCCAGATCTAATCGAGATTGGATCGGTCCGAACTGAACGCTAGATCGGAGCGGTCCGAACTTACGCTAAATCGTAGCCGTACGATCTAAATCCGATGGCTAAGACTAGATGTAGCTTGCTACGGGTAAGGCTACATGGCTTAATCTGATGCGTTGGATCTAGATCCAACGGTCCAGAACGAGCATGCTAAGGCGTGCTATTTACGAACTATCGACGTGCTATTCGATCCACACTGTTCAATCTAGATCTAACGGTTACGATCTAATTTAGTTCACTACAGGGGAAACCACGTGCGCTAACCTGGGGCATTTGATTTGGGTCGGATGGTGAAAACCTAATCCAATGCTACGGGTGAGGGGCTACGTGGCCGAACTTGAGCCGCTTGATCTAGATCGGACGGTGGTCGAAGCTCGTGGGTGATGATGGCGGTGCGGCGGAGCTGGGGACGACGACCACGGCAGCGGCGTTTGGGGTAGGTTCCGGTGAAGTGAATGATACCCCCAGATGCATCTCGTCGCGACGGTCTCGGATCTGGGCACCAACGCGGCGGAGGACGGCGGCAATGGCGGAAAACTATGGCGGAACCCTAGCACAACTTCGGGGAGCGATTGCGGCGAGGCTACGGCGGCTGGAGCTCGATGACCTAGGGCAACGGGTGCGCACGGAAATGGGGGTCACGACCAGGGGTCCAAATTTCGGCGAGATCCCGGCGAAATCTCGGATTTCGGACCCCTCCGAGATTTAAAATCCCGGAAAATTCAAAAAAATAAAAAAAAATTCAAATCTCGGATTTCTCGGTGAGATCTCGGCAATTTCGGGCGAGATTTGGTAGTTTTTTTTGCCAAATTTTGAATTTTGTGCATTGTATTTGCTTGGGTTTAGGATCAAGATCATCCACAAAAAAGTTCAAAAAAATTTAACATGTTTTTGACCATTTTTTGGTCGGTTCAATTTGTCGGTTAGGACTTTTTGAATTTTTTAAATTTTTTTAAGATTGATCATCTTCTGAAAATTTTATGGGAATATTATGGATGTGTTAGGACCATTCACAAAAATTTTCAAATTTTTCTAATGTGGTTTGAACTTTTTTAATACATAGGAACTTTTCTAGTGCATTGAAACAGCAAAGAGAAATGATATCTGATACTGACATTGATAGTTGGAATCAATCTGTGTATGACTATGAGAGAGAAGTGGAGTGGAAACAGTGGTACAAAAACCATTTCAAAATTATTGAATGACATATATTGAAAAACAAAATTTTAAACCTAAGATAACATGTATTTATAAATGGGTACAGTACTAACTCAACTATGTATATATGGCATTGATCAGGCCTTCATCAATTCAATCGCATGCACGTTATGCTAGGTCAGCCTTGAACTTCATATCAGCAAACCTGGAGTAGAGCTCAATAGATCTTTCCTTACTGGTCAAAACTCAAAACTGCAGGTGGTTTCAAAGAAGGAACCTCCCTCAATACATATGAACATATATAAAACTTTTCAAATGATTTGAAGTTCATTTATTACATTCGAAAAATCAAAAACTGATTTTATATACGGTTTTTATCATGACTTTATGTAACACCCCAAAATTTTGCTTTTCTTAAATTCATGTGTGATTTGGCACTCTGGTGAATTTTTGGAATTTTCTGGAATTTATTTGGATTTATTTGGAATTTATTTGAATTTATTCCATTTTGAAATAATTAAAGAATTTAATTTTGCAAATAAAATTTTGTTGGAAATATTTTATTTGAGTCCAAAATGATCCAAAATATTTTCCAGAATTTTTCTGGAATTTTTCTGAGTCATTTGCTATTTTTAAATGAATTAAATGAATTACTGGGAATTATTTTAATTATTAAATCGCTGGAAAATGCGAGTGGGTTTGTACTGTTCATCCGATCGAGTTCGAGTCGGACTCGAGTTCGAGTCCGACTAACCCGACCCGAGCCAGTTGACTCAACCGAACCCGTTCAACCCCAATCGATCCCAACCGTTGGATCCAGATCCAACGGCCAGGATCATTCCGTGCGTGACAACGGTAGCGCCGAGCCATCCCCGCCGACGATCGCGCCACGTGGACGGCCGCGATTTCGTCGTCTCCGCGGATCCGAGCCGGAGTTCTCCGCCGCCGTCAAGTGTCAACCTCGGTTTCGCGCTCTACACGGAGCCGAGGCCCCCTTTAAATACGCCGCCACCGCCATCGGAAGCGCATAAATCAGACGCACTCGAGCCCCCTTCTCACCTCGCTCGAGCCGCCGCCGTCGTCCGCAATTGCTCGCCGGAGTAGAGAAGTCTTCCGCCGCGGTTTTCGTTGATCCTCGCCGCCTCCGCCGTTCTCCGACGCCACCAAGCCTGTAATCGAGATCACCGTGTCGCGCGGCGCTGGGAGTGCCCGGCCTTCACGCCGGAGTTGCACGGAACGCGCCGCGGGAGGTCGTCGTCTTCGTCTCGGTCAAGCCAACGCCGCGCGCCATCATCGACCCTCGCGAACTTCGGACGGCCGTCCGATCAAGATCTCGACCGTCACGGTGAGATCACGTTTAGATCTCGGATCTAATCGGCCGTTGGATCTAGATCCAACGGTCCAGATTGGCCACGTTCACCCCGTAACGCGTCGTCACCCGATCCAATCTGGGCCGTTGATTTTCGAATCAACGGCCGAGATTGTGCCACGCGTCGGGAAGCTTGACCGCCAAGGTCAGCGCACCCGCGCGTGAGACGCTGACACGGCGGGCCCGCGCGTCAGCGGGACAGCGGAACCGCACCATGACGTCATCACTGACGTCACGGTGGGGGCCCGCTTGTCGCCACGCCAAGAAGCAGGCCGACGCCAAGAATGACGTCATCTCAGAGGCCCCACCGTCGGCCGATCTGCGTGAGCCAAGGACCGAGTCCACGGTGGACCGAGCCAAACCGTGGACCACGCCCATGGATCGGCCGACGCCACCGCCCAATCAGAGGCTGCCACGTGTCTAGGCTGACGCAATAATTAATTTCCGAAAAAGAAAATGATTTCTTAATTCGAATAATGATTTCAGATTTTGTTTCAAATTTCAAACGCTTATAACTTTTGCGTTTCAACTCCGATTTGAGTGATTCAAATTTCTAAATTTGTATAAAATTCAGATCTACTCAAATATGAATTTTATTTAATTTTTGGACTAAAGTTTTCCTCTGTAAAATTATTTAATTGATTATTTAAACTTTAAATAATCATAACTTTTGCGTCTTAACTCCAAATTTGACGATTCCAGTTTCTAAAAATCCATAAAATTATGTTCTTTCTGTTTGTGGATTTTATTTGGATGTTTGGACACTTTTTGCCTATTGTTTATTTGGGTATTTGCTATTTGCACGCTTTACGAGTAGACGTTGAAGTGCCTAAGGATTCGAAGGAGAAGTATTGACTCAGGATCCAACTCAAGACCAAGAGCAAGTACTTTTGAAGGCAAGTTATGCTTTGACCATATTGATCCCATTTTGAAACCTATTTTGATTTAAACTATTGCATGCTAGTTCAATTAGAAAAATACTTGGTTTAAACATGGGGGTTAGATAAGTACCAATTTCTTTGTATGACACCTTGATTATTTAAGTATGTGCCATGACCCTTGTCACCCTAGTTGTGGATTACTAGTTGGACATTATTAAATTGCCAACATGGGTTTAGACCGTTGTAGTATAACGCTTAGACTGCTACGTGCTCATAACATGATTTTGGACAATCAAATGTTAATATTGACTTAATGATATATTGAACCTGTTTTGGAAAAGTATCATGTGATGTTGATGGCACGTGGTGCATGGTAATCAAGCGGGTTTGATAAACGATTTCGGCCGGGGCATGTGGCAAGAGTAATCAGTGGGCGGTTGTGGCATTGGGAGTGTTGATTTGGTTCTTGGGTAGTCTTGCCCTGGTCACCCTAAGGACTTAACCTTGCAAGCCTTTGAACTGGGTCTAACGTGCAACCACATGTCAGTAATGGGACGGACCTAGTTGACTAAGTTGCTAATAACGCACTGTGGGACCTCGGAGGTCAACTACACCCTTTGTGTAAGTTGTACGGGGAGCGCATCGGGCCGAGGCCAGTACCCATCTAACAGTTGATTGGCCTAGACTTCGCCTTAGCGAAGGGAAGGGTTAGTGCTTGCAATAACCGGGAGGACCACTTGTATTGTTAGAGGTTTCCAAAGACTTTGTTACGGAACTCGCCTTTGTGGTGTTTGATTGTATCTTGTGGGTAAAGTGCATAACCTCTGCAGAGTTTAGAATCTATTCGAATAGCCGTGTCCGCGGTATTGGACATCGCCGGGAATTACTGATCAAGGGTTAGATTTTCTCAAAAATAACTTTGGTTTGAAAAGTTGGGTTGGTTTAATAATGAAGATGATGGAAATGTGGTTTAGGATGGGGAAAAATGTTTATTAAACTTCTTGAAAAGTTATTTACGCTTTACTTATTTCTACTCGCTTTCGAATCTACTTATATTACTTGTCAAAAGTCACATCTGCAAATATACCTTGAGCTATTCCTTTGTACCAAGCCATGCATATAGTATATTAGCTTGCATTCATGCATGACTTGCCGAGTACCAAGTACTCACCCTTGCCTCAACACAACACCGCTTGAAGAGGAGACTACGCCCGGCTTAGGAGGAGGAATTCCAAGAGGATCCGTCTACTTAGGGATGCGAGCCCGGTCAATTACTGTGGTATACTGGATGGCGCCACGAAGCTATTTGATTTTCCGCTGCTATTATTTTTCTCTGAATAAGTTTCGCCTTGCGAGGCATACATTTGTAACTTGGCCATAAGGTCGAGTAACCACTTTGGTTATTTAAATAAAGTACTTTGATAATATCGAATGGTATGATTGTGATATTTACCAATGTTAAGACTGTGTGCACTAGCGCGTTCCTGGACTAGTGCTGAATACACAGAGGGTCCGGATTTGCAAATTCGGGGTCCCGACACTTTACCACTGTTAGATTTTTAAAAAATTCCTCATGCTTGATCATCTCAAATTTTTATGGGAACATTAGTGATGTCTGAGGACCATCCAAAAAAAAATTCAAAATTTTTTGACGTGTTTTGGACCATTTTTCGGACGGTTCAATGTGGACCGAGATCTTGGTGATTTCGCCCGAGATCTCGGTAATTTCGGCCGAGATCTCGGATTTCCCGGTTGAAAAAAAACCGGATTTGAAATTTGGTTTTTGCATTTCGTCCAGATTTTGCCCGAAATTTCCGAATCTCGCCGAGATTTCGGATTTCGGCCACCTCCGAGATTTTTCCAAAAACGAGATTTGTAACCTTGGTCACGACATGGGTGGCGGCGCATTAAATAGCCCCCTCGACGTCCGTGAAATCCGCGAAAAACAAGGCCCACCCGCACGCGGCGGCGGAATCCAGCGGCGATACGGAGAGGTGACGTGGCTCAATCATAGCCGTTGGATCAAGATCCAACGGTCACGCGGTTAGGGTTTGGGTCCGGTTCGGTCGGGCTCGAGTCAAACTTGAGTCTGACTTGGTCGGTTGAACAATACTAACCCGCTAGGGTTTCCAGCGTTTTAATATTTAAAAAAATTCTAGAAATTCATTTAATTAGGGAAAAATAGCAAAATACTCGAAAAAAATTCCAGAAAAATTCTGGAAAATATTTTGAGATATTTTGGACTCAAATAAAATATTTCCAACAAAACTTTATTTAAAACTTTTAATTATTTAATTATCTCTAAAGGGAATAAATTCAAATTAAATCCAAATAAATCCCAGAAAATTCCAAAAATTCTCAAAAGTGCAAAACACCATTAAAATACATGAAAAGCAAAATTTAGGGTGTTACAACAACAATTATTACCTGATTAGCACATCTAACATTTCTATCATTAGCCAAGGTTAAGAGTATCCAAGACAAAAATAGAATAACTGCATAAGAAGTCAAACATGAACTATGGGGCTAAGAAGCTTGATCTGGCAGCAATCTGAGCACTAGCCACAACAAGTCAAACTTGCTAACATGATTAGAATATATTCACAAGAATTCTAAAATAAGTTTTAATTTTCTTTTTTCATAGTCATTCCTATTTTCATTATAAGATATATTATAGAACCTATATTAAAATGTAGGTTACGTGATTAATTGTTTGCGATGTCAATATATATGTGTGTGTGTGTGTGTGTGTGTGTACTATGTATTAGATGTAGTAAGGCCTTATTTTTCTAATTTAGAGTTAAGTCTAGAACTTGACAAACTGAAACTTTTACGCACGATGATAACATGAATTTTTAGCATTTAGAATGAAACAAATTATACATATGCTCCATCTATTACAACACAATGATACATTAAGTACTTGGAAAATCTATGGCTTAATCGGGAGACTTCAATTACAAAGCACTATACTTTTTTTCCAAAATAAAAATTAAATAATATACAACACAAGAGTGTGGCAAATGAGCATGCCACCTCTTTATACAGACACTCATGGCCATTGGATACTTAACTTAGGAAATATCATAATTAATATATTTGCATGATCTAGCTAGGGTGCTCTACAAAATATAAGTAAGTCCTGCAAGGATAGGATTGAATCCTTATAGAAATATTTCAATGCTTCTCTTAACAATGTAGGTATATCCTACTCTAATATTTTTAGCTATTGTGAATATTTTGTTTAGCCTAATTTACTCTAGTATGAAGCTCAACAACAATCTCAATTATGCAGCCATCGCGCATGTGAGCAGATTGAGGTTCGCTCTGGATCCATGAAGAATGAAGATGTAGATGCTCGTCAGGGTTGTACCTAAGATATCTGGGCATCGGGGCTCGGGAGGAGGCGATGGTGGCGGGGCTAAGCTCGAGAGGAGGCGCCGAAGGCATGGACTAAGATCGGGGAGGAGGCAGCATGGATGAGAGCATGGGGAGGAGAAGACCGGTCGATTAAGGATGGCTAGGTTTTAGTGCCGAGCGAGGAATAAATGGAGAGGTATTATTCGTGTTGGTTTAATTAGGAACCGACTGCATTAGTAGTTTATTCGTGTCGGTTTTAATTGGAAACCAATTGTAATAGGTAGCTTATTCGTCCTGATTTTTAATTGGAAACTGATTGCAATAGACAATTTATTAGTGTCAGTTTTTCTTAAGAATCGATTGCAATATGTGTTTATTTGTGTCAGTTTTTAATTGGGAACTCATTGTAGTATGTAGTTTATTCGTGTCAGTTTTTAATTGGAAACCGATTGCAATCAGCATTTTATTAGTGTCGGTTTTTCTTAAGAACCGATTGCAATATGTGTTTATTCATGTCGGTTTCCAGTAAGAACCAATTGCAATATTAAATTATTGGTGTCATTTTTAATTAGGGATTGATTGCAATATTTTGCTTAGTGGTGTTGGTTCACTGTTAGAACCAATTGAAATATGTTTTATTGGTGTCGGTTTTAATTAACAACTGATTGAAATACAAACTCACACACTATAACTATTTTTATCATTTCATGAAAGAGAGAAAAGGCCATAACTACTGCAAATATAGTTGAAACTATTTAAAATTTTGCAGAAACATACTTTGGGATACTACAAATATTTTCAAAAAAGATTTTATTGAAAAAAAGAGTGCCCATTCAAAAGATATGCTAAATTTCACTTTATATGTATGATTTTTGCATAAAGAGTAGAAAAGTCAAAACTTTTTCAAATATAATCCTAATTGTTTGAAAATTTACAAAAATGAACTTTGGACTAGTTGAAGATTTCTCAAAAAGAGTTTTCTTTCAAAAGATATGGCAAAATGCGCTTTGTGTGGCTTTTTAGCCATTTAATCCAAAATCGATCAAGAATAGTTTTTGGGCTAGTTTCAAAGTCAAATAACTTAGAATCGGTTGTTCTTTTGAAAATCTTTTGAATACGAGAATTGTTAAGAATGACCAACTCTATGTTTTTTGATTTGGAGCTATTTTCAAAATCATTTTACAATTAATTCTAAGCAAGATAGAAGTTTAAATCCAAAACAAGATACTAGTAACTAGATTGTGCGCTAAAATCTATTAAAAATTCAGCAGTTGTACCTTCCAGCTCGTGAGAAGCATAGAGTGTTTTCTCATTATCGCTGCATTGGGTGATATGCAGCTTCCTCTTGATTGACCTAAGCCAATCGTCGGCCTCTAGTGGGTTAGCATTCCCCGAGAATGTAGGCGGTCGAGTCCTGATGAACTCTGACAGTCTTGAGTAAGGATGTGGCCCATGGTTGATGGCCTGATTGACATTGTTGGCGGCGGTCTGGTTGGTGATTTGCTGCATTGTCTACATCATAGTATGCATCAGTTGAGTTTGTACAGCAAGAAAGGCCCCCCAAGTTCTGCATATCGACTTGCGGTGAGGCTTGAGGAGTAGGTGCTTCATTCCTGTTGCCTCACTAGTGCAAACCACTCCCACTAGCTCCGATGTTTCCACACGTGTTGACCATCTGTTGATTACTTTAAAGGTTAAGGAAGAAGAGAGGGAAGTAGAATAGACAAGGGTTAAGAATACTTATACAGGGGTAACAGGTGTAACTTAGACTCTTAAACCAACATCTTTATTTAGTAATTTAGTATGGTTGCTCAAAAGTGCCTAAGGGCCATGCAATACATACTGAACACTCATAACATCAAAACAGAACATGAAGACTCATAACATCCCAAGCACACAAACGACTCACGCCTAAGGGCGACTCTGGAACTGGAAAGACGCGACTCCAACACTTGAGTCTCAACACTACACCAGACCCGCTCACTCATCCAGCCAACCCAGCTGGGGACCTTTTGGTGGGTACACTGGTGGATGCGGCGGCATCGGCGCAAACTGGTCCCGATGGCCTCCCACCTCTACTGTTGAAATCGACGAACCATGCCCCTCTAGCATGGGCTCCTGCTCCGGTACAGGCTCAGGCTCTAGCTCAACCTCCGGCTCTGGCACCCTCTCCTCCGAGTTCTCCTCGTCGTGTTCTGTCTCGACCTCCAGATCTCTAGCGTAGAGAGCCTCCTTGAGCTCCCTATTCCCCTGAGCAACGAAAGCTCGAGTCTCCTGCAGCCTGAACTCAGCAGCCTCCAAGGCGTTGTACACTGCCTGTAGCTCTTGGATGGTATGATTCATCACCTCCTCCTGGGCAGCAGCGAACTTGGTGAGATGCACCACGGTTGCATCGCTCTCCAAGTCAATCTGACCTCCAATAGCTCCTCCCTCCTGGGGTTGAAGATGAAACACATTGTCTCGTAACTCGTCGGCGTACGCGTGGCCGATCCTCCGTAATGCCAGACATGCAGACTCCTGGATTCCTGCCTCTAAGGTTGCCCTTCTCACCGTGATGCTGGTCAAACGGCTGGCCCTGGCATTCTCCCAGGCATAGATAGTGATTCTAGTAGTCATGCCTCTGCCTCTCCCGTTGACTATCCAGGTGCAGGCCCGGTAGATAGGCCTGTCAAAGCCTCCTAACACCTGAAGCATCCTCCACAACTCTGCAGCATAGTCCCCGGTACGTTCTCCAAAAGTGTGAATCCTCCTCATCTGCCAACAACAGATCTCGTCAAACCTCAATTTTAAAAGAATCAAAATTAACAACAGGAAATCCACCATAGGTATGAAGTAAGGAAGAGAAGTGTCGGTGTATTCTACACCAGGGTGCCCACTACACTTTAGTAAGAGCCGCTAGCGGACACGTGGCATCTAGGCCACGCCACTAGCAGTCAGAAAGGGTGCCGTCCAGCGGACAGGTGGCGACCAGGCCACGCCGCTGGCGGTCAGCTGTGTGATCGCCCAGCGGACAGGTGGCGACCAGGCCACGCCGCCGACGGTCAGCTGTGTGATCGCCCAACGGATAGGTGGCGACCAGGCCACGCCGCTGGCGCTCAGTTCCCGAGGCCACTTAGCGGCCTGTGCAGCCGCACAGGAGGTCAAAGACATTTAATGCGTATCGTGCGCATTAAATGGGGGTAATGAAGGCCACAGTATGGCGGTGTGTGTTCCCAACACGCGCCATAATAACGAGTGACGTCATGGTGCAATTTCCCACCCCGGTAGAGCGGGCGAGGCCGGCAGGCGCAGGGCCCGAGGACGAGGGAGAGGATGGCTGCGCCAGGACATTAAATGTGCTGCAAGAGCAGTGACAGGAGCATTTAATGCGACGTGGCAGTGTAATGAGTATGTTATGCTGTGTAAGCCCCCATGCGCCCCAGCCAGCCCGAGTATAAAAGGGAGCCGGGGTGCATGGGAGGAAGGGGTTGATGAATCAGTTGGCTGGTTGGTGGGTTGTTGTTCATCTTCCAGCTCTCCCCAAGAACATAAGGATATCCCACAAACAGGAGTAGGGCTATTACTCTCAAGAGGGCCCGAACCTGGAAAAACCTCTGTGTCTCCTTGCATACTTCGCCATCGATTCTCTCTCTCTCGAGTAGTCTCCACGAAAGCCCCCCGTTCGGACTTAGTACACCCCTCTTTCGAAGGGGTCTGTTGGCTCATACGCTGACAAGAAGGTAAGTCAAGATTTCATTGATATTCTTGCGCAAGTTTTTAATTTTAGAAAATAGTTTTTATCCTCCCTGGAGACGGCCAATCTAGCTAGGGTCAAGTCCTATAGTCAGTATGGCTCTGATACTACCACTGTTAGGACCTGAATATGCAAATCCGGACCCTCTGTGTATTATGCACTTGTCCAGGGTCACGCTAGTGCACATAGTCTTAATAGGGATGAAGTACCACAATCATACACATCGGAAATAATAATAAAGTACTTCAAACACTTAAATAAACTGGTTGGACCACCTTATGGTCACCTTACAATAATAGTCTACCATGCATGGCTTACAATACTAAAATAAACAAGAATATAGCAGGGGAAATGAAGACTCGATGAACCCATCACTTTGCCACAGGCAACTAACGAGGCTCATACCCTAATTCTCCAGCTCCTCATGGAATTCCTCCTCCCAAGTGGTTGTAGACTCCTCCACTGGTGATTTATTGATTGCAAGGGGTGAGTACACACAGCACTCAGCAAGTCATGCACAGAATGCAGTTATATTACTATATGCATGGCTTCTTTCAAGGGAATGGCTTAATTGGTTATTTTTGCATTAAGCAGCGTTTCTAAACATACAACTTAATTAGATTGAGAAAAGTGAAACCTTTACAATAATAATAATAATTTCTCAGAATTTTCCAAAGATCCTGGCACACAGCCCTATACCAACTCCACTTTCTTAACCGGCACACAGCCACCCTTCCCACATTTTATTTTTGAAGATCTAACCCTTGACTGTAATCCCCGAGCATTGTCCAGTACCGTGGACACGGCTATTCGAATAGTTTTTAACACACACTCTGCAGAGGTTGTACACTTTGCCCACAAGATATAATCTTTCACCACATAGGCGATTGACCGTAACAAAGTCTTTCAGAAACTTCTATCACAACCTATGAATCTCTCCAGTATTGCCTTCACTACCACTCCCCTCACACAGAGCCAAAGTGTAGGACTGACAAACACCGTTGGATGGGTACCAAGCCGCAACACAGGTATGCTCCCCCTTACAATTACACCCCTGTGTAACCGTCGCCCTAAGGTATCAAAGGTGAGATATCAGAATATTACTAGACTAGGTCTGTCCCATACCAGACATGTGGTTGTACGATTAACTCGGTTCAAAGGCTTGCAAGGTAAAGTCCTTAACTGACCAAGGCAAGACTTCCTTCTCTCAACACTTGGCACACAGTCCTCACATCACTCATAAACCCATTTGCCACACATGCCCACCTGGCACACAGTCTTTTGCCACTTGCCCCGGTCTAAATCATTTCCCACCCTAGTTTGATTAATGTGCAACACATGCCAACAATAATTTTAACTTCCATGTAGAACCATACATGTCTCTACATTTCAACATCATCACGTGGCAACATTACAACATTTCCAAAATACATTCCATATTTCATTAGTCAATATTCTTTTGCAATTAAAAATGTTATTCCACGTAGGTGCAAAGCTAAGTAACTATTCACGATCTAGCCTCCCATGTTGGCATAATATTAGCATCCAACTTATACTAACAAACTTAGGATGACAATGATTCATGGCATACAAATAATAATAGCAATGTGGCAATAACAAATAGGTTGATTAACTAAACTACCCAAATTAATTAAATTCATTTTTAATTAGTTTAGCATGCATAATTTAAAAACATACATTTGAAAACTTACGAACAATATGATCAAAGCATAACTTGCCTTCAAACAACTACTGATCCTGCTCTGAGACTTGATCTTGCTATCCTATGGCAAAATTTTAAGTATAACCTAAGCCATATTTCTAGGTTATCCCAAATCAAAATTTTAGTTAACCCTATGGTATTTCACTAAGTTCAAGCACCACGGACCTGAATCCCGCTCTGATACCAACTGTAACACCCCAGCACCTAGTATGACGCGAATGCCACCCAAACGATACTAGAAGCAACCAAAAACACATATTTAACCATAAATTGCAGGAACTACGCTATTTACTTAAATGAAAAATTCGGCAGCGTATCCTTTGTTTTTCCATGGTTTGAAGCAGCAAAAGTAATATCATAACACAATAACATAACGGATGACATCTAAAACATGAATAACAGGAGTTATAGCATTATTTCAAGACCAGAATATAACGTCAAACATTTCATGAACCAATACGAAGTGAACAATAAACCAAGCACACAAAATAGCATAATCCAAGTTTAGCGCAACAAAATGAATCATCACAACTACGATGAGAGTGTGTAGTTGTCTAGATGAGTAAAAACTAGGTGAAGACGTGGTGCTAACTCCCTTTCCCGTATGCCGAATCCATGGTACCTAAAAACATCATAAAACAACAAGCGTGAGTTCATCACTCAGCAAAGTGTATTGCAATGGACTAAAACAATAACAATACTTATTATCAACATCATTAACATCTCATAATGCATCATCATACGCATCTCATAAACATCTTCATAAACATCTTGTAAACTTTTTTATTCATGCAATTCAATGCACATGTCTCTTTGCTTAGCACATACCGGTATTGCCAAGTGCACACCCGTCGGTGTGCACCCTCTTTCCCTTCCATCCCGTGGAGGGTGCCTACTCTTACTGACTTGCTCCCATACACAACCGTGGATGGGACTACGAGGTATGACTTTCGTCTTCACTACGTGTGAACATAGAGGCCCGCATCCGAATGGGTCACCTCTTCCATTATGAATGCACATATGCCAAAATCATGGTTTAACTTGCATACATAATCCATATGACAAATGCATAACCATTAACTAATCATATTCATCCAATCACATGCAAGGATCACATAAGGCAAACTAGCACATCATATGGTTTTAATGCAACGCTACGAAACTGTTTGATCATCCAATTCCTAAACCATTCCAATACACTTGCCTTCAACCGTGTGAGACAGAGTGGCGAGATATTGAGGGCACTCCCGGGGTCACACCACCTGCACATAGGTACAATACACTCAAAAACATTCCCACAAAACAATACAAGAACAATCATCTACAATGACTTCGCAACCCACTCCTAAAACCCGAAAAACAGATAATCTGTCCAACGGGACAGCAGGCTTCCAACAAGCATATCTTGAGTTCTACTGCTCCAAATTAGGTAAATGAGTACATTTTCTCGAACCTTAGGAAATTTCCCACCTTTTTCTAAGTATTTGCGAAAATAGATTCGGCTTCTAAAATCCTCTAATCTATAGTTGAACACAATCTGTCCCAATCACGTCACTGATTGGATAGCGCTCGGTAAATCAACCATAACTTTTAAACGGCTAAACGAAACTTAACGTTTTCGGTGCATGATTAAAGGTAATTTGATTAACTAAAACTTTCGCAACAAACAGCTGTCCATAAAACGCCTCTAAAATTGTCTAATTCGCGTCCGAAGATCGAAGACCTAATCTGTCCAAGGACAGAACACGAGACCGAATTGAAATCTTCCTAAATCTTTCTAATCACAGCACCTAAACACCAAAATTATTCATGATCTTCCCCATCTAACTAGAGCCCAAACCCTACAAACCAATCTACAATCACTTACCGCGCTTGAAGAAACCGACGAACGACGAAGTCCTCCTCTCCTCGGTCCAATCCTCACTCCAATCGCCGGAAGCGCCGAGATCGCCGGATCACGTTGGATGGAAGGCTTCCAACCTGTGCGAGAGCAGCGTGGGGAGAGCACTAGGGCCTGCTAGAGGAGGGGAGGGGAGGCGCGAGGGGATGGGAGGGGGTGCAGCTTGGTGGGGAGGGGAAAGGGGGGCGCACAAGGGAGGGAGGGGTGGTGGCTAGGTTGGGAGGGGAGAAGGGGAGGGGGTGGGGCTCATCAACCCTACGGTTGGCTGGTTACTCCCCCCACATGGGCTGAAAACTCCCCCACCGATGGCCCAATTGATTCCCCAAGGCCCAAACTAGTTCCCTCAAGGCCCAAACTTCACCGGAAAAGCCCAATCACCCGGAAACGACCCAAAAACACGATATAAAGTTGTACCATAATGCTGTATTCTATATTGTCACATTCCATAACGTCACCAACCTATTAGCTTGCGCTGCGGTGGCATATAAACTGCATGTTCAAAAATCCACAGCTTGGATCCGATCCAACCGTCGCAATTTAGCAGTGACGTGGATAGTCCCGGGCTTTATGCGTGGCACTATCGTTGCCCTTGGATCTGGATCTAATGGCTACCAATCCATCTAACTAAAGCTACATAGATCGATCTGGACCGCACACTATGAAATGGACGGCCAAGATTGAATCCAATCTTGAAGGACCATGTGGAGGTCCATCCTTGTTTGTGATGAGTATTTGACTTAATTTGAGCTTGGGTTGCTCAGGTTTGAGTTTGATTTAAGTTTGGATTTGTAATTATTTCATTTGGAAGCATTTTGATTTGTGTCAACTTGTTATGTTGCGACGGACCTTAGGTCCAGTGCTTAGTGTTTGTGCCGGACCAAGGGAACCAAGTAACAGAGAGTTTCTCATTTGCGCTGGACCAAGTTTAGAAATGACCTATGTTTGCGCCGGACCAAGTTAGGAATGACTTTACATTTGCGTCGGACCATCTTTTTCGCATCGGGTCAAGAAACAGAGAGTTTCATGTTTGCATCGGACCAAGACGGTTTGCAAACAGAGAGTTTCACGTTTGCGCCGGACCAGAAGGTTTGCAAACAGAGAGTTTCACGTTTGCGCCGGACCAAAGGGTGAAAAATCACATTTGCGTCAGACCAAGTGGTTTTGCAAACAGAGAAAATCATGTTTGCGCCGGACCATCTTATTTCGCGCAGGACCAACTTTGACAGCCGGTAGTAATTTGCAAATTTGGGGGACTTCCTATGCTCAAAAAATTATTTGGTCTACATGAAAGTTGTAGAGAATTTCGAGGTGCATCTTTTTTATGTTGACAAGTTTTTAATATGAGCAACATAAAAAATTATAAAAAAATTGGGAAGGGTTCAGCTGTGTTAGAAACAGTGCTTTTCGGAAGTTGGTCCATCGTAGATGCTTTGTGCTCTGTTGAGCCTTGACGAAAATTGCATATTACTTTTGAGCAATGCTATGTGATGTGTTTTCCTTGTTTGTGATGGATGCAGGGCTCTGTTTGGTGGTCATGGTGAGGCGAAGGGAGGCCGGAACTAAGCAAGGGTTGCCGGAGGTTCAGGATGACCGGAGATGGAACCAATGCAGACCAAGGAGGCAAGGAGACAAAGTGTCTGCTAAGCTTGAGGCTTTTTAGGTCTAGTAGACCAGGGGTTGTTGGTCTTTAGAGCTAAAGTAGTGATCAAGTTAGCTTCTGTGAAAGGGTTGTTGGACTGGTCACTTAAAGAAGCTTTGAGAAAGCATGTGTAAGAGTGAATCAGTGCAACCTATGTGAGAGAAAGTGTGTTATCAAATCTTGACCCTTGGAAGTTCGCTTAGGATTGAAGCAAGACATCCAAGGGTGGGAATTGATCCTAGAACACTATAAATAGAGGGGAAGGGGTGCCCTTCTTCTCTGAAGTTTTTGGTGCTCCTTTGAGCTTTGCCCACATGAAGTGAGTCTTTGTAAAAACTTCCAAAGAAAAGAAATACAAAAATATCCTCTCCACTCTGAAATTAAATTCCGCATTTACATTATGTCTTTACATTACGCAATTTAAATTTAGTCTTTACATTATGCAATTTAAATTCAGTCTTTACTTTCTAGCAATTTAAATTTCGCAAGTTGGATTTGCCTCCCCTCCTTCTACTTGCTTCTGGGTTTTTATTGCCAAGGATGATAGATTGATTGGATGAGTCATCACTTGGATCATATCCCAATCCTCTAGGCAATACTTGTTTCGAGTTTTGTGAGAAACCAATCTTTTATGCCTCCATTGATGAATCCTTGTTTGATCGTGTTTTGTTGAGTTTCCTTGTGACCTCTAGCTTGCTGTGACTTATGGGAAGGTATCCAAGTTTATCTTGATCTTCAAAATCCCACGAGCAAGCCTAGATCACAGATTTGCTCTTTTTCAGTTTCGCCAAGAAGAGAGTTTTTGCTCCATGAACTTTATTCTTTGCAAGAGGGGTTTCAGTTGGATGTTATTTGTCCAGTAGGTGGAGGAATTTTATTTTGGGATCATTCATGCCCCCTCTGATCGCCATTCCGATCTTTGAATTGGTATCAGAGCCGGTTCTGCTCTTTCTAGATCTTGACCGGTCTCAAGAGCCATGGCGATGGACAAGTACTCAACGAAGCCTCCAATTTTTGCTAGAGTTGATTATCCATTTTGGAAAATGCAGATAGAGTCATACATCACTGCCCAGGGCTTCCCGATATGGCAGAAGGTGAAACTCCCGTATGAGGTTCTAGCTGATGAAAACGTCATTGCCGTAAACATGGCCGACGTTGAGGGAAACGCGAAGGCTAGGAACATCCTCATACAGGGACTTAGCCGTAGTGAGTATGACAAGGTCTCTCACCTACAATCCGCTCATGAGATCTGGGTGACTCTCAATGTTTACCATGAGGGTACCACTCAGTGACTCAGATCAAGACGGTGAGGCAAGATTAGTACAAGCGTGACTACAACAAATTTGAATAGCACGCTGGTGAGAGCCTCGATGAGTGCTTTGCTCGCTTCTCCAAGATCCTTAGCAATCTCCGAGCAGTTGGTTGCACATACCATGACTCGGAGAATGTTAGGCACTTTTTGACAGCACTTGATTTGAGAGTTTGGGAGATGAAGGTGACCACCATCAAAGATTCCACTAATTTGTTGACCTTGACTCTTGATGGGCTATATTCCCATCTCAAGACTCATGAGATCGATGTCGTCTCTCGTAGGATGAAATCTCAGCCGATGGCTTCGATCACCAATCCCATCGGGTCTTCTTCTGGACCCTCTCTTGATTTTTCATCTGGCTTTTCTCTCTCTGCTCTTTGTGACGTAAGCGATGAAGTTCTGGAACAATTTCTAGAAAATGAGCTTGCACTTATCGCTCGTAAGTTTTCCAACATCTACAAGAGGGTGAGAGAGAGGAGGAGAGAGGGCATGGTCATTTGCTTCGAGTGTGGTGGCCCCATCCACATTCGAACAAACTGCCCCCAGCTGGAGAAGGGCAAGAATGAACAAGGCGGTGCGGGCAAGAACGTACACCAACAAGAAACGCAACAAGAAGCCTCCAGCTCGCGAGCCAGCGCGAGAGAAGAATTACTTGTCGAATATCTAAATATGGGATAGGCATGCACGTTGAGAAGTCGGAAATCATACCGTATACCCCGGACGCCAAGAGCCCTATTTATGTGGGAGAACAGGCTAACGGAAGAGGTATCCCCACATTTGGAAGGACTCGATCCTGCTTTCGTAACGAGGGGATCGGATCAAGTACGACAAACAGATAAGGAAATTCAGTTACCTACGAGGATCTCGGAACGAAGATCCCCGATCGTGAATGATATGGAGTCCTCATCCGGTGACATCTTGAGAAGACGGCGTACCCGGCTATAAATACGGAAGAGATTCACGGAAAGAGGGGGAACGAAGAGAGAGGAAGACCTTGGAGGACACGCACGGAGAAGCGAAAGGAGAGCACCGGCTAGAGACTAGTAGCCAGATCAGATCTAGCAATAATAGCTTATCCCATCTTGTAACCAGAGATTACGCCCCCCACATTTGTATTCCGCTTTGAGCGATCTGATAGTGCTAAACAACAGGATTAGGGTATTACCCTTCTCAGGGGGCCAAACCTGTCTAAATTCTTTGCCTTGTCTGTGTCTGTTGATCCTGCAAACCCCGAAGGTACCTGATTACAAATTTACCATCGAATTTCTAACCTTCGACAGTTGGCGCGCTAGGTAGGGGCCTTCAACTGTTTTTTGCAGATCAATCACGATAATGGCCGGTGTTTTTCGTGGAGTCAACAACGGTAACAGCGGCATTGTCAACTCCCACACCTTCATCAACCAAGTCCCCGCTATCGGGTCCCAGATCATGTTCGGATCGATGCTTTACTAGTGGGGACCCAGAGACACGCTCGAGCATCTTGGCATCATCGAGTCCTGACCTTGGGACCCGAGCCGATAAGTGACCTTTCTCGATTTCGATCCTATGGGAGATAATCTCTTAAAATGCATCGAAACAGATAGCGACAGCTCTGGCAACAGTGAAGACAGCAGCAGCCACGACAGTAGCAATCAGGCCGGTAGCTACGTGTAGTGGCTAGGAACGATAACACCACCTCTGCGGAAAACTCCCAAGAGAAGACTACCCAGATAGAGGCTGGAGGCAACCTAGGACTCCGAGTTACTATGAAAATACCTGTGGACCCACTAGCAGCCTTCACGACCAACACTACCGCCCTAGGCACGATGGACCATCGACAGGACACTAATGCTATCACTGCGGCTGGAATGATGGCCAATCTGACAAAGCATTTTGATCTGGTCAACTTGGTCACGCCTAACCTGGGGTGATAGTTGCCAACAAAGTACAAAACCTACAAGGACGCGACCACCCTAATGGGTCTGATCGTGTCACAGGGTCAACCTATCAGCAGCATCGCGGTAATGATGTATTCAGCACCCCTGAAGCAAACATCCAGTGTGCCCACATGCTGTTGAAGACACTCCCTCCATCGGGCCCTGAGAACCCGATGACTCCGGTGCTCGATCAGATGAGAGCACTTCTTGGGGCAGCGCAGGCCCAGACTACTCGAGTAACCAACTCAAGACTAGGACGCTCCCATCAGTAGGGTGTATCGAGTCGCACGCCGCGAGCCTCATACCGCAGTCACCCGAGCTCGAGAATAATGGTAGCTGCCTCGAGCCATCATACCTCCGGAACGCTTCAACACAACAACTACCCGAAGCACCCAGAGGATCTCCGAGATAGCATTCCCCACAACCGGTGGGACTTGCGCCTCGTGCTCCGTGACCGACGGGAGGAATAAGCCTGCGAAGAGCAAGAAAGGGAGAATTTCTCTCCTCGAAGACGTCTGAGTGAATCTTTCCAACCGGCCAGCTGATCACCGGTCAAGGCCAGAAGCCCCCGGCTAGAGAGAAGATACCACCAGCGGCTGACGGTGCCTGATGATATCGACGAAGGATGCCAGGCTTTTACTCCCGAGCTCCAAGCCGTCAGATGGCCAGACAAGTTCAAGCCAGGACCTGTCGAAAAATATTCTGGCAAGATTAACCCGGTGGAATGGCTGCAAATCTACACTACTTTCATGAGGACAGTTGGCGGGAGCGAGAAGGTAATGGCCAATTACTTGCTCACTACCCTCAATGGTGCGGCAAGATCCTGGCTACTTAACCTTCCTCTGCAGTCCATATCTTCATGGGTCGAGCTACGAGCACAGTTCATCGCCAACTTTTAGGGCACGTACGAACGCCCCAGGACGCGCAGCGACTTGCATCGGGTAATTCAAGAACCCACTGAGTCGTTGCGCGACTTTATCAAGCGCTTCAGCAGCAAGCGCAACATGATCCCTGATATCTCCGATGAAGCCGTGATTATGGCCTTCGAGAATGGAGTCAAGGACCGCGAGCTAAAGGGAAAACTTGCTACTCGGAAGATTCGAACAACTCGTGAGTTGTTTGAGTTGGTTGAGTCATCCAAACTAGGGGCCAAGAAGAACAATAACCACAGAGAAAAGTGAAAAGGCGATTCTACCATGGTTGCGATCGACAGGAGCAAAGCACGGAATCTCGACGACGATAAATGCCGGAGCCGCGGCGGCAAGAAATACTGCCCCATTCATCAATCAGATTAACATGACTTGGACGAATGCCAAGTTGTTAGCAAGAAGATCGAGGAAAGACTAAAAGCAGCCCTGGCCGAACGTGGCCTCAAGCAAGCAAAAGGAAACACCAACGAAGACGAGCCCGAGTTTCACGAAGCTGAACACAAGGTGGCCCATATCTTCAGAGGATCTACCACGTACGAGTCCAAATGATAATATAAAGCAGCCGAAAGGGAGGTTAGTCTGATAACTCCGCCTTTTCCTTGATTCTTAAAATGGCCAGAGGCCCCAGTCATTTTCGACCAACGAGATCACCCCGTTGTGATCCCCAAGCCTGGCTGATATCCTGTGGTGGTCGAGCCAACCATACTCAACATCCGGGTGGCGCGAGCCCTAATCGATGGAGGAAGTTTGTTGAATCTCATCTTCGCCAAAACATTGGACAAGATGGGCATCTCCTGAACGAAGATTAGGGCCGGAGCAGAGCCTTTTCATGGCATAACTCCGCATTCATCATCAGTACCGCTTGGGTAGATCGAGCTACCAGTCACGTTTGGCACGCCAGAGAATTCCCGTACCGAAGAACTCCTCTTCGACGTGGCGGACTTTGAAACCGCATACAACGTGATTCTGGGTCGCCCCATGTTGGCAAAATTCATGGCAGTGGTACATTACGCCTACCAGACCATAAAAATGCCAGTGCCCAAAGGGGTCCTCACCATAAAAGATGACACACGCACTGCTGTAAGGTGCGACAAGAAGAGCCTTGAGATGGTCGAAGAGGTATGCCCCAGCAACCCCGTCGGCCCGGACAAATGCCAGAAGCACTAGATGTAAGGTCGAGGATGCGCCTAGAGGGGGTGAATAGGCGATTAAAAAATTCTACTCAACTAATCTCTACTCGAGGATCACCTCTAATTACCCCTATGTCAAAACCTAAAATAATTGCGGAAGCGTAAATTATGGTTTTGACAATTAAGGCCTAAATCAACTAGGCTCACTAGTGCACTAACTAAATTATATCTCTACACTAGAATTGCTAGGTTGATTAAGCAAGATAAACTAAGCAATTCTATTCACAATCAAGCAATAGATAAAATGCAATAATGTAAATGCTTGAAACTAAGCAATGCTAGTTCAACTTTGATCCACTTAGTGAATGTGTCGATGGCCACGAACAGGAACTTGTAACCTCCTTGGGCTCTCGAGAAAGGCCAAGATAGAGGAATAGTTTGCAGGGCTTGGGCTGGTCTGGTGGTTTGTTCCGCTTTCGAGTAGTGCAGCTTCCGTGTCTGCATGTTCCGCCTCGCTGACTCGACTAGGCTGCTGGTCGAGTTGGCAGCTTCTGTCTCTTGTTTGGGGGAGGCAGAATGTTTTAGGAGCCTCTCCACGAAAACTCCCAAGGGGGCAGGTGATCGGGACGAAGCGAGCCTGGCAAGTTCATCGGCTATGGCGTTATCACCTCGTCGGATGTGTTTTACCTCCAAGCCATCAAACTTGTGCTATAGCTTGCGAACCTCACTCAGGTATGCTGTCATATTGTCATCCACGCACTGGTAATCTTTTTGCACTTGGTTTACAATTAACTATGAGTCCCCTTTCACGAGTAATCATTTTATCCCAAGCGAAGCGGCTATCCACAGCCCGTTGACAAGTCCCTCGTATTCTGCAACGTTATTCAAAGCTTGAAAATCGAGTTGGATGACATACCTAAGTTCCTCACCTATCGGAGATTTGAACAAGATGCCGGAGCCCGCACCCTGCAGGCTGAGCGAGCCGTCAAAGAACAAAGTCCAGTAGTAGTCAGGGGTTCCAGTCTTCTTTTCATCGACATGCGTCCATTCTGCCACGAAGTCCACTAGGATTCCTGACTTGAGCTAGTTCTTGGAGCGAAATCGACCCTGAACTCATTGAGCTCGATGGCCCATTGGCCTACGCGTCCTGTTGCTTCCCGATTTTGAATTAGTTCCTTGAGCAGGAAAGTCGTCATCACCGTGATCTTGTGTGCCTGGAAGTAGTGCCGCAACTTTCTGGACATCATCAGGATGGCGTAAAGCATCTTCTGGATCTGGGGTACTGAAGCATTGCGTCATGCAAAACTTCGCTCACATAGTAGACTGGCCTATGTACTTTCATCTTTTTGTCGGGGTCGTCCCGCTCGACTACTAAGACAGTGCTTACTACTTGTGGAGTTGTTGCAACAAAGAAGCAAAGATCTTCTCCTTCGTTAGGGGATACCAAAATAGAGGGAGAAGATAAGTACCTCTTTAGCTCTTGGAACACTTCATCGGCCTCTTTGGTTAGGGATGGCAAAAATACCCGTAGGTCCGGGTACCCGACCAGGCGGGTCTGGGTTCAGGTCAAAATTTGGACCCAAAGGTATATTATTTTGGGTCCGGGTCCGGGTCTCATTTTGGACCCGTGGGTACTTATACCCGAACCTGAAATACTTTTGTACAGTTTGTAGAATATTAAAATCTGGCACAAAGTATTTTCTGCAGCACGTGAAGCGTTAAATCCTCCGTCGGTGGAGTGCGGGTAGAACTGTAAAGACGCTTGTGGGTTGGGCGAATCCCCAGTTCCGTTCCCCACTGCCCCCATAAATCGCAAAACCTAACTAAAACCCCCCCCAAGAGTCTGCCCCGAGCCTCAAGACTTTGCAGCGGCCGCGGAAGCTGGCTTTCACGTAGGACTTGGTGTCCTAGATCCAGCCAGTGAGCCATTCCCTCCCTTGCTTGCTCCTAGTTCGTAGATGGGTTCTTGATGCTGCACGCCAAGATCCGGTGAAGCTGCGTTTTGCTTCTGTAGCTTTTTAGGAGTTCTTGGTGGCGTTTAGCTTGACCGCAGTGGATTCTTGGTTCTTGGCATGAGCCAAACTTTTGCAATGTCGGGGCCGATTTGTTCTAGAGACAGGCATGCAAAGCACTGCCCTGCTCCATGCTTCAACTCCCCTCTTGGCGGATTTTTGAGATCTGATGCATTTATAATTCTGGCAAAGCTTGCTGGTTAGGAAACACTGATGTGAATGGATGAACATCGTGTGCTTTCTTGTATTATTATTGTCTGTCTATGGTTGCTTCAGGGGAAATTGTGTTACTTGGGATTTAGTTAATTTTTTTGGGTCCGGGTACCCGATCGGGTCCGGGTACACATCGGGTCCGGGTCTGGGTCCAGGTTTGGACCCGTGATTGATTTCGGGTCCGGGTCCGGGTCCAGACTTCGGGTCTCTGGTCCGGGTCCACGGAAGTTGGACCCGGAGATACCCGGACCCGTTGCCATCCCTATCTTTGGTCCACTCGAACTTTTCTTGTTTTTTGAGTAGTTGGAAGAAAGGGAGCCCTCATTCGCCCATCCAAGAGATGAATCTACTAAGAGATGCAATGCATCCTGTGAGCTTTTGTACCTCCCTTAACGTCCATGGCAAGCGCATCTGGTCGATGGCCTCAAGCTTGCGTGGGTTGGCCTCGATTAGATACCAGGAACCCGAGAAGCTTTCCGGACGGGACGCCGAACGTGCACTTTTCAGGGTTTAGCATCATTCGATACTTCCTGAGAGTGTCGAATATTTCTCAGAGGTCCTCCACTAGCGAGCTTTTGGTTCTCGACTTAACTACGATGTCATCGACGTAAGCTTCAACATTGCGCCCGATTTGGGATTTCAGACAGTTTTGTATACATCGTTGGTATGTGGCCCCGACGCATTTAAGCCCGAAGGGCATCTTTACATAACAG
Source organism: Rhipidocladum racemiflorum (assembly GCA_036346355.1). Classification (NCBI taxonomy): domain Eukaryota; kingdom Viridiplantae; phylum Streptophyta; class Magnoliopsida; order Poales; family Poaceae; genus Rhipidocladum; species Rhipidocladum racemiflorum. Next base: position 64,633,737 of record CM070570.1, read on the forward strand.
AAAACACCTAACGGAGTGATAAAAGTGGTCTTTTCCTCATCCTTGGTGGACATGCTAATTTGGTGATACCCCGAATAGGCATCTAGGAAACTTAGGAATTCACAGCCCGCTGTCGACTCTACAATTTGATCGATGCGGGGGAGGGGAAAAGGATCCTTGGGACATGCTTTATTGAGGTCGGTGTAGTCAACACACATCCTCCACTTGCTGTCGAGCTTCTTGACGAGGACTGGATTGGCCAGCCACATAGGATGCCGGACTTCTCGGATGAAGCCAGCCTTGAGGAGCTTGCCGATCTCTTCTTGTATAGCCTGCTTGCGGTCCTCCACAAAGAGGCGCTGCTTCTAGACCACCCGCTTGACGTTGGGGTCCACCGCCAGTCGATGCTCGATCACCTCCCTAGGGACTCTAGGCATGTCGGACGGCTGCCAGGCAAAGACATCGCGGTTTGCCTGGAGGAAGGTGACGAGCTCGAGTTCCTATTTGGGGCTGAGGTTGGCACCCACCTTGACCGTCTTGGAGGGTTCTGAAGAATTCAAGGGAACGGCCTTGATCTCCCCGCACTCTTTCCTGTTAGGCTCAATGTCGATGTTGTTGACTGATGGAGCACTGGAGGTGTTCTGGTGTAAGTTTAAGCTCCATTTGGTTTTGGCGATTGGTTTAGATTAATGATTAATATTTGTTTAATGACAAATCTAATCTTATTGAGACTAACATGTTAATTGAGTTACATTCAATAGTCTCATATTTGGATGGAAAATGGAAAACCCAAGGTATGTATGCATATCCATTCTAGTATTAATTGCATATCTTGGATTCAAGTTCAAGTATGAGTTTCCCAATGCATTAACCACAAATGTACATTATGTTTTCCAATCCACACATACATGGATGCACGTATCTAAGGGGAGTTCACACTTGAACTTGATGTATCAATGTATTGATCTATTCTTCACTCCACATATAAAGGATCAATACATTGAAACATATCAATTTAGATGAATGTTTAAATTGATTTTATTTGTCTTCTAATCATCAAAGAACATTTCATCATGTGTTGATAGTGTTCTTGTGATTGATTAAGGACAAATAAAGAGTTCTTGAGTATTATGAAGCATTAGTTGCATCATGTGCTCAAGACACATATAAATTCATTGAATTGATTTAGGTTGTGCTCAATCAATGTAAGTGGCATCCATTATGTGTTAATGGAGTGCTTAGATGATTGAGACAACCATGCATCTTGGACTAACCATTTTCATAAGTGATGATTGAGCCAGGTTAGATCCAAAGATGGTTGAGATGATGAAAAAGGGACAAGCACGGCATCGTGAGTTGATGGACATCAAGGAGAGATCCCGGAAAAGAGAAGTAGAGCCAGGGTGTCAATCCCGGGGGAATCAAGTGATTGAAGATCATAAAGACCCCACTAGCGGACGCTAAAGGTTTAACTAGATAGGCTAAGGATTTTCCTAGTCTTTGAGTCTAGTTTTTAGCGTCGTACTATTAAGAGGGGTTGAGTATTTGCTTTGAGCTTCATCATGTGTTGGTGATCTCAATCCCGGAGTCACTCGAGCTCAAATCTCTTGATTTGGTTTTTGCATGGAGCTAACCATTTGGCATGTGTTGCGATGGGTGAAGCTCGTGCTTGGTTTTTGCATAAGCTCTATTTGTCATGTGTTGCAAAATAGACTCACGACGGACCAAAGAAATTGGTCTGGCGTACATGCAAAACTTACTGTTTTTGAAAGATTTGGTCCGGCACAAAATCATTTATACCACGTTCACGGCGGACCAAAGAAAATCGGTCCGGCGCAGAAGGAAATTTGGTCCGACGTCAATGTACAAACTTACTGTTTTTTGAAAACTTTGGTCCGGCACAAATGACCCCAAATGCATGTTCACAGCGGACCAAAAAGTTTGGTCTGGCGCAAAAATAAAAACGGTCCAGCGCTAATGCGAAACTTACTGGTTTGGAAATTTGGTCTGGCACAGAAGAGAAACACATGCACATGCACATTTTGCAAATTCAATTCTTAAGCCAATTTTTCAGCACATGATATCACAGGTACTACCGCTGGAACAGTACTACCGCTATTTGTGTAGCGGTAGCTATTTCCCAGAAAAAGGTGTGTTTTTGGAGGAGTTTTGAAGTCCGGCACTACCACAGTGTTAATGCCGGTAGTACCGCAAGGTCGGCAGTACCACCACATGGGTATCGATACTGCCGCTCAGTCGGTACTACCACTCAGTTGGTACTACCGTGGTTTTAAAGGCGGTAGTTATTTTCCAGAGAGTGTTGTGTTCTGGAGGATTTTGGAGCTGGTTCTACCGCGGTTTTATTGGTGATACTACCGTCCCATCATAAAGCGAGACTGCTTTATCTTGTTTGTCGCTACATCTTCAGGTGCGTAACGAGCTAGCTGGGTGAACTTGTTTAAGTAATCAACCACTGATTGGCTGCCTTGCTTTAAAGCTCTGAACTCTTCCTTCTTAAGGTCCATGATTCCTTCAGCCACATGGTACTGGCGAAAAGCAACAGTAAACTCTTCCCAAGTGATCTCCTAGGGATTCTCATGCGAAGCGCAGAAATTCTCCCACCATTCAGCTGCAGTACCTTCCAACTGATGAGATGCATAGAGTACTCTCTCATTCCCAATGCACTGGGTAATGTGTAGCTTCCTTTCTATTGACCTCAACCAATCATCTGCCTCCAATGGATTGGCATTCCCAGAGAATATGGGCAGATGAGTCCTCATAAATTCTGACAGTCTTGAATTCTGTCGTTGTCCCTGATTAGCTTGGTTTGCCTGGGTAGCAGCAGCTTGAGCGGTGACATGCTGCATCTGCTGCATCATCGCAAGCATCAGCTGAGTCTGTGCAGCCAAGAAAGCTCCAAAATTCTGCATGTCCACTGGCGGTGCTAGCTGGGGTGCCTGTCCTGTATCAGCGGGGTTCCCTGCAGGGCGAGAACCACTTCCGTTGCCTCCAAAGTTTTCGCGAGTATTCACCATCTGTCGATTGCTCCAAGGTTTAGAGACGAGACGGAAACAAGAATAGATAAGTAGTAGAGAAACTTGTGCGGGGTAAAAGGTGTAACTCAGATTCTAACTTTATTAATTTTTAATAACTTGGTATGGTTGCTTACAAAGCCTAAGGACTTTGCAACACATACTGCAAACTCAACAATCAAGAAGATCCAAATTAAACTAACACACGGGAGTTTAACGCCTAAAGGGCAACTCTTATTATTCTAAGACATGACTCGACACTGAAGTCTCAACTGCTAAGCCTAACGCTCACTAATCAATCCATCCCCACCGCGGGCCTCAACAACGGTGGCTGACGAAGCAACGTCCTCCTCCGGCTCTAGGACTGGCTATGGCTCTGGCTGCGGCATCTAGTATGCCCGGGATGTCACCAATCATAAAGGAAACAACAATTAAATAACACAATTAAAATCAAATTACAGCAAGGGCGTAAATGCTAAAACTGAAAATTTCAGCAGCATCTCCTTTGTTTTTCCATGGTTTGGAGCAACAGCAAGAAAATCACAAGATATATCATAATGAAAGACATCTAAAACAGCAATATCTGGTGACATAGTAACAATTTAAGTCCAAAATAATGCATTCAACCACTTCACGAACTAAACGAATCAAATAATATGGCCAAGCACACAAATAATGCATACTCCAAGTTTTCAGCGCATTAACTTATTATCACAACTACGAATGGCAAATTGTAGATGTCTAAATGAGTGAAACATTGTGAAGATGTGCCACTAAGCCCCTTTCCTGCATGCCGGTTTCATGGTACCTAAACACATCATAAAACACAAGCGTGAGTTCATCACTCAGCAAAGTGTATTGAAATGGAACAAGAGAACAGATTAACATAAACCATCATCTTTACGTCTCATAATCAACATCATACGCACATAGTCACATGGTATTCATCTCATAAACATCATCATATATGCAATGCAATTCACATGTCTCCTTGAAGCACATACCGGTATTGCCGAGTGCACACCCGTCGACGTGCACCCTCTTTCCCCTTCCATCCCGTAGATGGAGGGTGCCTACTCTTACTCACTCACTCCCATACACAACCATGGAATGGAATACGAGGTAGGCCTTTCGTGTTCACTACATGTGAACACAGAGGCCCGCATCAGAATAGGACGCCTCTTCCATTATGAATGCACATATGACATGAACATGTATAAACTTGCATAAACATTTAATACAACAACTTCATAATCAATATGTAACCATATTCATCATATCATAGGCAAATATCAATCATGGCAAGTTAACACAATCATACAACACCCAAACCCATCACAATACACTTGCCTTCAACCGCGAGCGACGGAGTGGCGAGAGGTTGAGGGTACTCCCGGGGTCACACCACCTGCACATAGGTACAACACATTCAAATCGTGCCCACAAAACAGTACAAGAACGTTCATCTACCCCGACTTCGCAAACTACTCCCAAAACCCAATAGAGAATCTATCCCGTCGGGACAGCGGGTTTCCAACTAGCATAACTTGAGTTCTAATACTCCAAATCAAGTAAACGAGTAAATTTTCTCCAAGCTTAGGAAATTTCCTAACTTTTTCTAAGTATTGGTGAATATTGAATCGGCCTCTAAAATTGTCTAATCTACAGATCAACACGATTTGTCCTAATCACGTCACAGATTTGAACACGTTCGGTAAAACATCCATAACTTTTAAACGGATGATCGGAATTTTGCATTCTTGGTCTTCATTGAAAGATTTTTCGATTATCTACAACTTTCTCAACAGGAGGCCGACCAAATTCCGAATCTAACAACCCCAAAACCGCGACCGAAGTCGACTATCCAGAGTTGGCCGAGGCTACTGCGCGAAACAGATCTACTAAACGAATCTGTACCTCTAATTACCACTACTACAGAATAGGACATCACAATCAGTTCTTTTTCGTCATCACTATCGGTTTTGATAGCGATACAAAGTCCAACGATAGTGATAAACAGGCTCTATCACAGTCGGTTCTCACCCGACAGTAATAATCTATTATCACAGTCGGTTCCTATCTAGAACCGACACAGATGAGGGGTCATCTCAGTCGGTTCCCAACTAGAACCGACACAGATGAGGGGTATGTGTCATATGATGGTTTTAACACAGCACGTGGACTTCCTAGGTCCTCTCTATCGCCGATTTTAACACAATACAGGCAATTCCCGAGAGGTCACCCATCCCAGCACTACTCTCGCCCAAGCACGCTTAACTTCAAAGTTCGTATATGGTCTGGTACTATAGTGTTAGTATGATCACATCTGAAATATAACGCGTCCCATTCCCTTTAACCTCACAGAGCACCCGAACATCGATTTTAGTATTCTCATACTCCAAATACGGGTTGAGCATATATATATATATATATTATCTATGATCACGAAGAATACGGTTTGGAGCATACGAAAAGACAAAAAAAGAGGCAAAGCGGCTACAAAACTTCGGAGGCCGTTTTGAGGCCCTAAACGATGTTTTTTTGGAATTCTGATTTTCTCGCACACATGCACTCGCCCAAAAGTTCAAGATCTAACCATCTAATTTTCTCGCACTCAGGCTCATTTTCGGATACTATTTTTCATTATCTTTCTAACGAGCCAAAGAACACCTCGATCGGAGTTACGAGTCAAAAGTTATGGCCATTTTACCAAACATACACATCTCCTTATCTGTGTTGGTTCTAACTTAAATATTTTTACAGCTTTGAGTTACTTATAACCTCATAATTCCAACAAAATCTGTTTCATTAAGTTTGGAGTTCATTTGTTCAAATTCTACAAAATAGCATGCATGTTTTAACCTAATCTTTAAATTCAAATCTGAATTTTAAACAGAGGTCAAACATAGAGTATTTTTGCATATTTCGAATCTACGGGATGAAACATGAATTTAGAAATTTATTTCATAATTTTTGGATTTAAAACGTGAAAGTTATGTGAATTTGAATTTAGACACTGATTTTAGTCATTAGTGTCGGTTCTTGCCCAAAACCGACACTATTAACATACCATCATCAGTGTCGGTTCTAGATTAGAACCGACACTGATGAGGGTGCTCCTCATCAGTGTCGGTTCTAGCCCAGAACCGATACTATTAACATACCATCATCGATTAATCGGTTCTAGGCGAGCGATCGTGATGAGGGTGCCTCATCACGATCGGTTCGCGGCGATGAGTGCCCCTCATCACTATCAGTTCTAAGCTAGAACCGACACTGTTGACCACGTTTCTAAAAATGATTGGTTACGCATACATATCACAATCGGTTTTTCCATCACAAGTTAGGAACCGATACAGATGAAGCGATAGTGATGTACCATTCTGTAGTAGTGTACAGCACCTAAACATGGATCTAAGGCATCAAAAACACCAATAGCACAGCACCTAATCCACCCCAAAGATCTCTCATCACCATCCCTTAGCCCGACGAACGACGAACCGACGAAAACTCCTCCCGGTCGCCCGATCTCCTTCCACGCGCCAATCCCGCCAGATCCTCTCGTCGCGGAGCTCCCCAATGGCGAGGAAAACAGAGTGGAAGGGCGTGGCTGCAAGGGGTGGGGGTGGAACTCGCCTAGGGCCGGCTAGGGGTGGTGGGGAGGAAGGGGGTGGCGCAATGGGGGAGGGGAGGGTGCGGCTAGGAGGGGGATGGGAAGGGGAGGCGCGCACACACACAAGGGGGGCGGCGGCTAGGTGTGGAAGGGGAGGAGGGGGAAGGGGGCGCACCAAAGCTAGGGTTGGAAGGTTGCTACCCCAAATGGGCCAAAAACCCTCCACTAACGGCCCAAATCATCCCCCAAAGCCCAAATTAGTTCCTCCAAGGCCCAAACTCCCCCGAAAAAGCCGAAACACCCGGAAATGGCCCAAAAACACGATACAAAAATCATACCGTAAGGCCGGAATCGAAAATGTCTAAATCAATCATTCCGTAGTGTCACACATCTAAAATATCACATTTTATAATGTCACATTCTCCCCCCTAACAGGATTCGACCTCGAATCCGAAGAACGCCAACTCGGAAACACCAAGTCCACAAGGAACCCAAACTTCAAAGCTAAAACGAAGCAACTGAAACTGTAACACCCACGCAAAGGCTTCAAACAGAAACAACCAACAAACCAACTCTCCAAATTCAACTGTTGACAAAAGTGTCTTGACTTAGCTCAACTAAGCGCAACTTGACACAATTCCTCATTTACTTCAATTTCTATCAAAATTTCCAAGGGACAAAAAAATCCCTAGCAATCTGGATTACAACGAATTTCTTGAACCATATATCTCATCCCACTATCTTCAGAATCGGTCTAACACAACTCCGACTGGATTTTCCCTTATCACTAAAACACACTATACCTCGTACTCTATTATTCTGCTCAACAAAAGAGGGTATCAATTTCTAAACTCTACAGACGTCTAATCTCCTCTTTCTAACACTCTATCAAGATTCATAAAACTCAAAAGGACACAATCATCATGAGACACATCCCTTTAACAAGTGTTTAACCCTTTTTCACCATTAGTATTAGAACGGTCAACTGAGGTTCCAAAATTGAACCCCCAAAGAATCATTTACGCAAAATCCCATCTCTTCCAATTATTTGACATTTTTCATAAAGAATCAAAATTAACTAATGTCATCTACGTACATAGCCTACATCGACAATACTTTCCTTTCGACTACAAACCACGTTACACTTTCATTCTATCCTCTCCCAGGCATAACACACACCCAGGGACAACTAGCTAAGACAATGTTCACGACAGAATACTTTATTTCAAATTATCATCACATTTTTAACAACCAACCATATTCTCAACAAAAATTTGAACCGACATCACAAGCTTCCATCATGACCACCTTTTGAGCCACAACCAAAGTTCTACGCCTAGCCCAAGCTAGGGCTGTAAATTATTACCAAGCCACAACTGGTTCTTTTCCTATGAGGATCTCGCCCTCACATTTTCTCACTCAAATACTACCAAGCGCATGAGTATAATCCTCCATTATGCTCAACAATTCCATAAACATTCCTATACTTATCTCAAACTAGAATGCCAGCAACACAGCAATCCTCTTTAGCCGGATGAACCACATTCATCAACTGGAACCAAAAACATTGCAAACCACTTTGGAAAGAATTCAACAACATCCAAAGATCACTCTTTTTCTCTTCCTAAGTCAAGCCGCAAAGGAAAAACTCAAATCTCAAATCAATGCGATTCAATTCGCATCGGGGAGCACTCAAACAAAAGAGAGACTCCACACAAATCTTTGACAGAAGTTCTCAACAATCAAAGACAACTCGACTCACTTTCACCACAGCCAAACATCTCATTTTAACCAAAATCAACATTTTGGAAGAGAAAACCGATTCTTAAATCAAACAAAAGAATCCACAGCCGCCACAATAACTCTCAAAGAGAAAAGGAAACTCAATTCTCTTAAAGCATACCCAAATGCCAGAAATTATTCACTCTTTCTTTTCATGCTAGAGAGCAATGGAAATCTCGATTCATGACATGAATGCAAACATTTCAAGAGCACTCCGGATTAGTCATATATCCCTATATGACTTTCTCACCGACCTGGCTCAACAGCTCTTTTATTTAGGCAACTCATTTTCACAAAGGAAAACACCAAGCATTTACTAAGGCAAAACATCTCTTGAATAACCACAGAGCATTTATGAACAATCATAAGTTCATACTTTTGAAACACTTGCAAACACCACACACTTCTTCAATTAAACCAAACTCTAATCAAGAAAGAGTTACAAGAATTTTCAACTCAAGAACTTTCAACACAACCCGTTAGGTTTATTTGCTTCCTTTAAATACTGATTACAAAGATAATTCAGGTTGCACGCGAAAGGTTGCGATCCCCTCAGAAACTTTTGGGTGTAAATCTATAATCATAGCGTAAATTAAACAAATGGGCCAAAACCAAATATTGGCACCAATCACTACAAATTTAGGGAAACTCTGAAACGCAACATAAGGAACACCTTGCCTGAAAGCATTTAACCAAAATAGTATGCCAAACCAGCCCAAAAGTTTTAAACACAAGCTTAGTATGAATCCGACCATATCTAGTATTCCACTAGACTTACCATTTGAGCATTCAATAATCACTATTTACTCATCGAGAAGGCCCAACAGGACTTAACAAAAAAAAACCACATAACAAATTCTGTCTCTAGTTACCTTTACCAATACTCAAAAATAAAATTGATGGTGCTTATCATAAGACATCCAAGCGAGACTACCTCATCATGATCCCCACGGACTATCAAGTCATATAACATCATATTCTATATTTAAAACATAATACTTCAACAAATACTTTAGCATGATCAACTTATCAATTTTATACCATCCATACATCAACTTCTCAACAATCGAAACTTACTCAGTCAATAAATGACTTCAACACATAAATGTTATCTCCACCAGACAAAATTTGTAAGTAAGATTCTAAGATATACGTTCATTAAGGATAAAATCTTTCGTCATGATGATTATCCATTGTCCATTCCATCATAATATGCGCTCGACACCTTGCCACATTTTACAATTTTCTCTATTTTAACAATGGTTTTTCAACGATTAATCTAAACAATTAACACCACTTCTAAGTCATTAATATCAATAAACGGGCATAATCATAAAACAACAACATTGCTTTTAGCTACCCCATACATAGGTTATAACAAAAATTGCTGCTACACAACATACTCCAACTATTAAAATAAATTTAATAAGTTAGACCATTACGATGCTCTTAAAACAACAACAAAACATATATCTTCCCAAATGACATCGATATTAGCATTATAGGAACACAACTGCATACTTCCAAACATACTAATAGTTTGCAACAACATAATTAGCAACTTCAATCAATTTCAAAATTTAAGTCACTAGCCAACACGATTAAATTCCTCTATTAACACGTTAAATTAGAACATCTTTAAACAACCAGCAAAGTTTCTTTATCAATAGCAGTAGTTTACATCATCTTAATGTTCTCACTACGCATGAAGGTTTAAAACTTTAAACACTATCAATGGTCATTTTCCCATTAAGTAACAGCAGGGTGCTACCTCATTTTTAACATAAAGCTACAAATTCTAAGCATGTACAATCACACATTTAATAATTCTCGCTATAGAGTAATCTACAACACTAGAAGTTCATCTAATCTTAAGATAAAGATAAAAATTGCATTTAATTGGTTCAACTCGCAAATTAACTTAGGAGTACATCATTTCCATAAACCACATTGTTACATACTACATAACATGCTAAACAACAATATTCACTTCTGACAAATAACTTCAGTCAAATGACTACTTACTTCATTTGCAGCACTTTCTTTTTAAAACTAAACCAAAATTCACAAAGAAACTTAACTCTCTAAGTTGCAATGGGACATGACTCACATTGGGTCATGGAAAAGATCTCCAAAACACATTCCAATCTTAAAGACTCCTACAGGAGGGAACCAAGCGATCAAGTAAACCTTTACGGACAGAGGCACAAAACATAAATCGATACATCTTAAATTTTTGCACACAACTTCAATAACTTCTTTTAAACACAGAGTGAGACACACAAGAACCAAACTGTACTCCTCTTTGCAAAGCAACCAACCAAAACCGGTGTCAAAGCCAAAAGGCGACCAAAAAGGCGCAACACTAAGCTCTTCTTCTTCGTCTTCAACTAGGGAAAACAAAACCACAAACAGCCAAAAGAACAATCAGCGGGTACTCAAAACAAAACACTTTTCCTTGGATTTCAATCAACTAAACCAAGAAAACCAACCAAAATCGACCGTAAGAACGGTTAAGGAAAATATGAAAGAATCCACCACCAAACTCTTCGATTTGACTCCAGTCACTTTACGACAGAAAAAGGGTAAGCACTCTTTCTCCACAGGGGTTAATAGTTCTTCGGTGATGGCTCTAACCGGCCACACCGTCAAACCACACCCTTACTACGAACAAAAAGAGGTGATTGAAACCCTTCGGCACCACAACCCCACTTTATCACAATAACAAGAACAATACAATCAATTCTATCAATAACATAGCAATATACATTATCAAATATAGCATTGAACATCAAGGCTTAAATACAACATTTAAGCGTAAAGCAACGATACACATACCCTTTCCTACTGTGCATCCATGTGTGTCAAATTTTAAATTAGTTATTCCACTTACACAAGTTTTAATGTTCCTATCCTATGATAAAATTTTAAGTGTAACCTAAGCCATGTTTCTAGGTTATCCTACATCATATTTTAGTTGAGCCTAAGGTATGACACTAAAATACATGTTCCAAGGACCTAATGCCCGCTCTGATACCAACTGTAACACCCCGGCATCTAGTATGCCCTGGATGTCACCAATCATAAAGGAAACAACAATTAAATACCACAATTAAAGTCAATTACAGCAAGGGCGTAAATGCTAAAACCGAAAATTTCGGCAGCATCTCCTTTGTTTTTCCATGGTTTGGAGCAACAGCAAGAAAATCACAAGATATATCATAATGAAAGACATCTAAAACAGCAATATCAAGTGACATAGTAACAATTTAAGTCCAAAATAATGCATTCAACCACTTCACGACTAAACGAATCGAATAATATGGCCAAGCACACAAATAATGCATACTCCAAGTTTTCAGCGCATTAACTTATTATCACAACTACGAATGGCAAATTGTAGATGTCTAAATGAGTGAAACTTCGTGAAGATGTGCCACTAAGCCCCTTTCCTGCATGCCGGTTTCATGGTACATAAACACATCATAAAACACAAGTGTGAGTTCATCACTCAGCAAAGTGTATTGAAATGGAACAAGAGAACAGATTAACAAAAACCATCATCTTTACATCTCATAATCAACATCATACGCATCACATATTCACATGGTATTCATCTCATAAACATCATCATATATGCAATGCAATGCACATGTCTCCTTGAAGCACAACCGGTATTGCCGAGTGCACACCCGTCGGCGTGCACCCTCTTTCCCCTTCCATCCCGTAGATGGAGGGTGCCTACTCTTACTCACTCACTCACATACACAACCGTGGAATGGAATACGAGGTAGGTCTTTCGTGTTCACTACGTGTGAACACAGAGGCCCGCATCAGAATAGGACGCCTCTTCCATTATGAATGCACATGTGACATGAACATGTATAAACTTGCATAAACATTTAATACAACAACTTCATAATCAATATGTAACCATATTCATCATATCATAGGCAAATATCAATCATGGCAAGTTAACACAATCATACAACACCCAAACCCATCACAATACACTTGCCTTCAACCGCGAGCGACGGAGTGGCGAGAGGTTGAGGGTACTCCCGGGGTCACACCACCTGCACATAGGTACAACACATTCAAATCGTGCCCACAAAACAGTACAAGAACGTTCATCTACCCCGACTTCGCAAACTACTCCCAAAACCCAAAAACAGAGAATCTGTCCCGTCGGGACAACGGGTTTCCAACTAGCATAACTTGAATTCTAATACTCCAAATCAAGTAAACGAGTACATTTTCTCCAAGCTTAGGAAATTTCCTAACTTTTTCTAAGTATTGGTGAAGACTGAATCGGCGTCTAAAATTGCCTAATCTACAGATCAACACGATCTGTCCCAATCACGTCACAGATTTGAACACGTTCGGTAAAATAGCCATAACTTTTAAACGGCTGATCGGAATTTTGCGTTCTTAGTCTTCATTGAAAGGTTTTTTGATTATCTACAACTTTCTCAACAGACGGCCGACCAAATTCCGAATCTAAAAACCCCAAAACCGCGACCGAAGTCGACTATCCAGAGTTGGCCGATGCTACTGCGCGAAACAGATCTACTAAACAAATCTATACCTCTAATTACAGCACCTAAACATGGATCTAAGTCATAAAAAACACCACTAGCACATCACCTAATCCACCCCAAGGATCTCCCATCACCATACCTTAGCCCGACGAACGACTAACCGATGAAAACTCCTCCTGGTCGCCCGATCTCCTTCCACGTGCTAATCCCGCCGGATCCTCTCGTCGCGGAGCTCCCCCCAATGGCGAGGACAACAGAATGGAAGGGCGTGGCAGCAAGGGGTGGGGGTGGAACTCGCCTAGGGCCGGCTAGGGGTGGTGGGGAGGAAGGGGGTGGCGCAATGGGGGAGGGGAGGGTGCGGCTAGGAGGGGGATGGGAAGGGGAGGCGCGTACACACACAAGGGTGGCGGTGGCTAGGTGTGGGAGGGGAGGAGGGGGAAGGGGGGCGCACCAAAGCTAGGGTTGGCAGGTTGCTCCCCCAAATGGGCCAAAAACCCCTCCACCAACGGCCCAAATCATCCCCTAAAGCCCAAATTAGTTCCCCCAAGGCCCAAACTCCCCCGGAAAAGTCGAAACACCCGAAAATGGCCCAAAAACACGATACAAAAATCATACCGTAAGGCCGGAATCGAAAATGTCTAAATCAATCATTCCGTAGTGTCACACATCTAAAATTTCACATTTTATAATGTCACATTCTCTAATGTCACATTTTTAAGATGTCACAGTCTCAACATCGGTAAATTCTACAATCACACTCAACGAAATAGTAAAGTACTTTATTGAAAGGGAAATATAACCTGTTGCTCAACCCTATGGCCAAGTTACAAAAGTACGCCTCGCAGGGCTAAAGTCTTACTCAAATAAATCTGCAGCGAAAAATAAGGATAACACGTGGCGCCAACCAATATGCCACAGGCAACTGACTGGGCTCGCCCCTAGTTTGTCGGCTCCTCCTGGAACTCCTCCTCCAAAGCTGGCGTTGATTCTTCTTCAGCTGATGTTTGTGTTGTGGGAAGGGTGAGTACTTAAAGCACTCAGCAAGTCATGCACAGAATGCAGTCTAATATTCTACATGCATGGATTATTACAAAGGATAGGTTAAGATGGTTCATTTGCAGTAAAGCACATACACAATATCAATAATATATTGAAAGCAGTAGAACAGTAATAACAATAATAACTTTCATAAACAATTTCACAAGTAAAGCATTACTAACCTAAAGCAAGTTCTTCAATTCCAATACCAAGTAACCCAAGTCGTTTTCAAGAAAGTCTAACCCTTGTCTAAAATCCCTGAGCAGTGTCCATTACCGTGGACTCGGCTATTCGAATAGGTTGCACACTCTGCAAAGGTTATACACTTTACCCACAAGATACCGTCAAACACTACTAAGGCGAGTGACCGTAACAAAGTCTTTTGGAAGCTTCTAACTCAACAAGTGAACTTCCCCGGTTTTTGCGCGCTAACCCTTCCCTTAGCAAAGGCGAAGTCTAGGCCAACCAACCGTTAGATGGGTACCTGGCCGCATCCCCGGTACGCTCCCCCATACAACTACATAAAAGCATAGCTGACACCCTGAGGTACCACATGCAAGCTATTAGCAACCTACTCAACTAGGTCTGTCCCATTCCAGACATGTTGTTGCATGTTGAACTCAGTTCAAAGGCTTGCAAGGTTAAGTCCTTAGGTTCACCAAGGCAAGACTACCCAAGTGTGTCACAAGCATCCAAAAACCAACAAAACCATATACGACCTTCCCGGTACCATTCATGGCCCACCCGAAACAATCTTGCCACTCGCCTCAGTCTAAATCATCTTATCACCCTAGTTGATTACCATGCACCACGTGCCATCAACATCATTAATAACACATGTAGCAATTTCCAAAAACATGTTCCATCTCTCATTAAGTCAAGATTAATTTCTGATATTCAAAATCATATCAATAACATGATTGCATGACTAAGTAGGCTATCTACGATCTAATGAACCCATGTTGGCCAAGTATTAATGTCCAACTAGCATATAATTATTATCGATAAGGTGGCATAATCAAGTAGGTCACATAACTATTCCCGGAATTATTCAAAAGCATTTTAATTAAACTAGCATGCAATAATTTAAATAAACATAGTTTCAAAAGAGGGATCAACATGGTCAAAGCATAACTTGCCTTCAAAAAGTACTGGTTCCTGGTCCTGAACTTGCTCCTGGGTCAAAACTTCTCCTTCGAAGCTTTCGGGCAGTTCAATGTCTACGCGTATCGAATAAATAAACAACAAATAAATAAAAATAGAGGAAAAATCATGTCCAAAAATCAATTAAAATTCACCATTAAATAGAGCTCGATTTTACAAAAATTTAGAAATTGGAATCGCCCCAATCCGAGTTAAAACGCAAAAGTTGTAGCCGTTTGAAGTTTGAAAATACGTTAAAAAAATTAACCGAATTAAATCATTTATTTTTCTATTGAAAAATCCGAATATGACATCAGCTGACGTCAGCGCGCATTTTGATTTTCCACGGAATTATTTTTCTACAGGAAAATCAAATTATTGTGCAAGCATGACGTCGGCTGACGACTGTATTGCAGCCCGCGACCGGCATAACGTGTACGATCTACACCGTACGAACTAAATCTAACGGCTTAAATAATCCGTTCACGCCGGACCGGGAACTTGGTCCGGCATCATTCACGATGGACCGAAAAGTTGGTCCAGCGTCACTCACAACGGACCGAAAAGTTGGTCCGGCGTACACGTCGAACTCTCGGTTACTTGGGAAATTTGGTCCATCGCAACATCAAACTACACATTCACTATGGACCAGTAACATTGGTCCTACGCAAACATCGACTACACGTTCACTATGGACCAAATAGTTGGTCCGGCGTCACTCATGATGGACCGAAAAGTTGGTCCGGCATACACGTGCTACGCTCGGTTGTTGCGTTATCGTAACATGGCCCAATCTACACCGTTCAATTTACATCTAACGGCTGCTGATCAATCTAGCATGGTGCGGTTAAGGGGATATGTGGCTTCATCTAATGCGTTGTATCTAGATCTAACGGTCGCTAATGGATCTAACCCGTAACACAGAATTTGTACGGGGGTGACATGGACAAATCTGGGCGCTAGGATCTAGATCTAACGGTTTAGATCTAATCTAGTAAAATTACAGAGATGGCTACGTGGACTCACCGTGGCCGTTGGATCTGGATCGGATGGTTGATGGAGTTTGGGGATCCTGCGATGTCGCGACGGAGCTGGGACGCCGAAGACGAAGACGATGATGAGCCCGACGGCACTCCGAGGGTCTTTCGGTGAAGTGCGTGGTCGTGCTCGACGCGTCTCGACCTGGGGGTCTCAGATATGGGCTCAGTGATGGTGGAGAATGACATACGGCGGCGGAAAACGACCACAACCGTGGCAGAACCCTAGAGCAACTCCGGTGAGCAATTGCGGCGCACTGGCGGCGGCTCAGGCGGCATGGGTTAGCGCAAAGCGTGCGCACAGAAGAGGGCAACACGGGGCGGGTGGCGGCACATTAAATAGCAGTCTCGGCATCCGTGAATCTCGCGCAAAACGAGACCGGCTCGGTTACAGCGGCGGATTCCGATGAGGGTTCAGACCGGGCGACGTGGCGCAATCTTGACCGTTGGATCTTAATCCAACGGTTCGCACGATTAGGGTTTGATCCGGCTCGGGTCTGGCTTGGGTCCGGTTCGGACGTGGCTCGGTCGGACTTGAGTCAGACTCGAGTCTGACTTGGGACGGTTGAACAGTAAAACCAATTAGGGTTTTCAGCGATTTAATATTTAAAATAATTCTAGAAATTCAATTAAATCAAAAAAATAGCAAAATACTAAGAAAAATTCTAGAAAATATTTTGAGACGTTTTGGACTCAAATAAAATATATCCAACAAAATTTTATTTAAATTTTTTAATTATTTAATTAGCTCAAAAGGGAATAAATTCAAATTAAATCCAAATCAATCCAAATTAATTCCAGAAAATTCCAAAAATTCAAATAACTCAATAAATTAAATAAAAGCATAATTTTGCGATGTTATAATATGTCCCCTATCTAGATCGACCGGAGGCAAGGGTCGGTGGGCAAGGGACAAACCAATCGGTGAGTATCATGCGGCATGCTCATGTTTCACTCATAAAGTAGCCATTCTAAACCAATTCATCGCATACAGGACTTCAAGAAGAAACTTGCAAAATTGCTCAAGTCAAAGGAGAAACCTCTTGCCCCCGAAAGCCCTGAATTGTGCGAACACGGCCTGCAGGCAGTGGTTGATACCTGCCACAAGGATATAGCAGACCGAAGATTCTACCGGTGCCCTCTACCCGAGGATGACTGGTGCTGGTACTTCAACGGGTGGACCCGAAGACGTACCACCCACATCTCAAACTTCCCATCTCGGATAACTGGGGGGAGCAACCCTCGCCGTGGTGCTACTACCTGCCAGAAAAGCTAGACCCCAAGTACGCCTACGATATTATTCAACGACCATAGCGGGCATATTGCATAGTGGAGTGCGAGCCGAAACAGAGGAGGCGTCTCAGCAAGTCTCCGGAAGTGCAAAAGGGTTCCTTCTCTCAAAGAGAAAGGGATAAGGGGAATCAGCCGGCCGAGGTCCGCACTACGCAGCAAATCCTTGACGGATTACAAAGACCATCCGGGAACCCGGGTGGTATTAACATAGGGGACACGGGTAATCGGGAGGGAAGAGATCCACATAAAAAGACAAAAAAAATTATGTTTTATACCCCCGAGATGTTCGGCATAGGCTACCCATTCGGTAACAGCTAGGAGCACTGCGTACCCCCATGGAGCTCTTTCATAAGAGAGATTGAGCGGTGTTCGAGAACAAATCGTGAAAGACTGACAGATGATGTAATATGTAGAAAATGTGGTGCATCATTCCCACTCTACGAACATAGGCGGAACGATCGCTTGTTCCACCATGACAATCAGTGTTATCGTCGGTTCTTCTAGCAATTTCGTCACTGTTGTAATGCCCTTGTAATAAAATCTATTGATTATGTCATCATCTGAACTTTCGTTGTATCTATCGTACTAAGGTTGTTGGCTGCATCTACACGCTTTTCACAATGACCGTAATGACTTAAACACTTTGCCTAAAGTTTTCCTGGCCAACACTATTCATATCATGGGTTGTTGTCGACTAGGGTAATTGCACTAGTAGAATTTAGATACAAAGAAAGGTGTAAATAAAATCTTTTTCCAAAATATGGCAGTCCATATATCAAAGAGCAAATCTGGTCCCTTCTTCCTAGAAATTACAGTTAAACTTCATATTTTACGGCCAGCCGAAAATGCTAAACTGTTTCGTGTAAGAGGCTTCTTATAGTTATTTGGTTTATTCAACTGATTTCATTCATAAATATTTTTGGAAAAATGGGACATCTAAGACCCTACGAATAAGTCATATTTATTTCATGATTTTTTGAGCCATGGTTTGTATGGTCCCTTCATAATACATAAAAGGATCTTTAATTAAACTTCATTTAAACAATTTTAATTTGCATGGAGCATAGTAATTTTTATTACATAATCTTGATCCTTATAACTTAATATAAATTTAGAAATTTATTTCGTTTGATTTGGAGCTTAAAAAACTTACAAAATTGTCCCCAAGTCTGTGTCGCCAATTGATATGGTGATAATAATCTGTCGCCCATTTATATGGTGACATTCTTTAAGTCACCCGTCTGTTTGACGAGATATTATTCTGTCACCCGTTGGTTGGACGATAGAGTGGTGTCGCCCAACCAACGGGCGACAGACGTATATTTCTATAATTTCATTTCCCCGACGTTTACTTTTGCAATTTTGATTAAAAATGGTATTATTAAAAAAAAATCTCGTCGCCAAGCCATTCACCGCCCCCTTGCTCTAGCACCGCACCAGTCACCGATCCCCAAGCCACCACTCCCCAATCCACTAGTCACCGATCCCCAGGCCGCTGCCCCCAGATCTTGCTAGATGCGCCGCCCTCCTCTACTGCTTCACACTTCTTCTAGCGCTCAAGGTCGATGGTCACACCGCCTATGGCCCCCACAAGCTCCTTCTAGCCATGTCACCGCCTTCGCCTTATCGCAAGCTCCCCGTTGGGCCCCTTCTTGTGAGCGCACACCACCCCTGCTGAGATGTCGTGCCTCCCGTCTCGCCTCCTCGGAATTGTACATTTCTCGGGGTCCGCTTGATGTTCCAATGTTACTGCAAGGCCAAATCTGTGGAGCTAGGCATGGGGTGAGCAAATCGGTTTCCCGGTGGTGCAAGTCATCCACAGCCTCCTCCTCCCCAACACCGTCCCCCGCGTTTGCCTCGTCGCCTCCTCCTCTGACGTTCTCTCTGCCCTCACTGGCACCGGCGTCACCGTCACCATCGAGGTCCCCAGCGAGGCAATGAGCTGCTCCACCTCATCACCTCTAGGAAGGCCACCTCGACTAAGAGCCCCCTATCAATTTGCAACCACCAGATTTGCCTCTTATGCTCAAAACCAATATCCTTAATAATGCTGAGATGGTTGACTAATCTGAACTGAAGATTGAAGATATTGTGTGAAATCATGTGCTAAAAAATTGGCTTACGAATTAAATTTGCAAAATGTGTTTGTGCATGTGTTTGACAAATTAACAAGAAACAGTGTTTCTCTTCATGCCCCGGACCAAATTCTCGAAAACAGTAAGTTTCGCAATGGCGCCGAACCAAGGTTTCAGAAAAACAGTAAGTTCCCATTTTACGCCGGACCACTTGCGCAGGAACAAACTTTTGGTCCGTGGTGAACGTCATCTGCGCCGGACCAAAATTTGTTCTTAAGCGACGGACCAAGTTTTCTCAGTTAGCGCCGGACCATGTTTTCGCATCTACGCCGGACCAAAGTTTTGGTCCGTTGTGAACGGCGATTTGAAAGTTGTTTTTCATGTATACGTCGGACTGATTTTTGTTTAGTCCGTCGTGAACATGTTTTGTGCCAGACCAAGTTTTACAAAAACAGTAAGCTTCTATGTTACGTCGGACCATGCACGCCGGACCAAATTCTTGGTCCGTCGTGAACGCATTTTTTAGCGTTGTTTTTGCATGTACGTCGGACAAAAAATTTGGTCCGTCGTGAACGTGTTTTTTGAACATGTTTTCTTTGAATTGAACCGAGACTTTCGCATGTACGCCGGACCAAATATTTGGTCCATCGTGAGCTGCGCCGGATCGATGTTTGGTCCGGCGTGAATGGTTTTTTGCTCGAGGTTGATTTTTATGGTTTTGAAATTTGTTTGGTGATTGATCAGTGGTTATGAAATCCATTTGAATTTCGTAATGCATGTTTTGAACTTATGCAATGCTCGTGTGAGTATTTGCATGGACTAATGTTGAGTCAAGTCGTGGACTTGTGCTCGGAATCGTTTTGTGGTTTGTTCATGTGCAGGTGTTGCTCGAGGGCGAACGTGGTCGATGACGGGATCGGAACTAGGTTCATGGAGGAACTAAGGTTCAAGACTAGATTCAGGGAGGAATCGAGGTCTTGGTGGTCAAGGATGTCATGCGGGACGTTCGGGCTAGAGGACGGTGCACATGAAGAATGGTTAGTCACGTGAGTATGGCTGGGTTTCCATACGCGTGGAAGAGTTGTATTTGGCCAGGTTGGGCCAAGTGGAGTTGTGTTGAATACATACTCTTTCTAGGATTAGGAGTGGGACACCTTCTAGGATTAGGAATAGGAATTGTATTCAGGACCCCTTGTGTTTTTCTCCTTTAAGGGTGTGTTTGGTTGGATGTACCAGGTTGAATGGGATGGGATGGTACAGGATGGATGAGATGATCCTGGATGGGATGGTACCGGTCGGTCCTGTACCGATCGGTTCAGCCGAATTCGTCGTATCAAACGATACAGCATCTTCAAGGAATATTCTAGGAATCTGTACCATCTCATCTCGTATCAGATGGTTCCGTTCAGTCAACCAAATGCATGAACGAGATTAAATCCTGTATGGAACGGTTCGGTTCAACCTGATACAGCGAACCAAATGCACCCTAAATAGGAGGGGTTGTCTCCTATTGAAGGGCATCAGTTAGAGCTTTAGGGTTTGTACTCTTTTGTTTGGAGTACTTTAGAAAGAAAAAAATAAAGATCAATTCTTCCAGATCTTTTGCGTGCTACGATGTCAGCGAAGCTTCTGATTGCACTGCGTTGCTCTGATGTTCTCTGTTTGGTTCTTGTTTGCATGCTTGTTCTGGTTCTAGATTGATTTTTGTTCTTTGAGTTTTATCTTGATTTGACCCATCAAAAACCTTTCTAGGGTATTGATTTAGAGTTCCTCAAAGTTTAGTTGATTAATCTTTTATTGTGGGCCCCCAGATCGACTATCCGGAGTCCTCTGTGTATTTCTGTACTAGTCCCAGATCAGTAGCTAGTACACACAGTCAAAAGTGATGAATCAACAACCATATCACGAATACAAATAACTAAATAAGAATAATACCAAATGAAAGCAAAGACCTTATGGTCAAGGTTTACCATTACGGCCTGGACAGGCTGAACAACTTGAACAACTGCAGCGGAAGACGAAAACGCCAATTCGACCCATCCAAATGTCCACAGGCAATCGAGTGGAGAACGCACCCTAGTCGAGGGAAATCTTGAACAGCTTCTTTCACTTCTGAGAGAGGATTAGAATGTAGCACGTGAGTACATAAAGTACTCAGCAAGTCTGGGAAATTATGCATAATGTAGGCTATCCAAGGATGGATGGGTATGGTTTATTTGCACAAAGCCAAGTTTCATCAAATCATATTTGTTAATAATTTTCACAAAGCATATTTGAGCAATTCTTTTTAATAATTGAATTATGTAATATTGTAGTGAAGGTTCTAACCACCACTCACTAATATACAGGCTCTATCCGCCACATCTCAACAAAATAGGGTTCAATCCAATCACATGGCTATGTCCGCCATGGTTCACAAAATCAGGTTCCTTCCACCTACCTGGCTTTAGCCGCCAGAAGCACACCCGAGAGTTCTAACCGCTCCCGGATCCCAAAACAAAACATTGCTTAGTTTGAAATCAAAACCCAAAGTCTACGGTATGAAAGCATTGACAAGCTTCGCCTTTGACCAGTGAGGCACGGCTATTCGAATAGTTTTAACTCTGCAGAGGTGTACAACTTTACCCACAAGACATGATATTCCCTTGATGCCATGCAATTAGCACACTTCCTTGGGTGTGCGGCGGGAGATATCATGACAAGGCCTTTACAATGTATCGCCTAACCTGACTCACCGTGAGGTTTCACATTTGTTAGGGTTATTTCCACCAGTCTGAAGCCCCTCTTGCGCTGTGAGAAAAACAACAACAACAACAACAACAACAATGCCTCTTTCCGGCTCTCACACAACCACCGAGTGGTGAGTCTAAGTTAGGTTTCTACAAATTATTGACCAGTCGTGCCCACTTTGACATGTGGTTGTGCGGTTATGCTTAGAATGGAGACAGTCATAAGCGTCGGTCCTTAATTGACTTGGGGCGGTACTTGCACAAAAGAACCAAGGCTTGGTCCGCTTCCACCCGACATTCCATGCCGCCCAAGTCGAAATCATTTTCATTTTATTTTTATTTTGTAAACCATTGGCAATACTCCTTGCCTATAACTTCCAATACAAGTTTTCAAGAGATAATTGAAAGTCCCACCCATAGGTGAATATTGACCGACAACGAGACTAAGCATTTCTACCGTACTATTCTATTCCACCAATAGTTTATTTTTATAAAATACAAATACCCGGGTTTGATTACAATCCTTATAATCAACTGCGTATTCTCCAATAATCCCTCTATTGCCATAACTCTACAATCATAATAATAATCCAATTCGATATAATATCCACCAAGTAGGAAGTACATCATGGTACTATTATAACTTCAAAATCTTATGGAACTACAATCATATTTGTATAGGAAATCTTTCCCTTGAACTCGAACTTGTATTATTGATTTATCCACCAATCATACGGCGATCAATCTTATCATCCACTAAGAATATTTCACAAGGTCATCTACTAAACCACCAAGAATACTTCACGATATCACACCTCTAAACATCTAGAATACAATCCACCGATATTACTTCATAATGGCATATGACTAATCTTTCACATCACCACCTCTAGATCATCAACTTTAATCCATCAAGAATACGGAATATTATCATTGACTAAACCCCCAAATATTCTGGATCATTCACTATTCTCCATAAATGATTAGTACATATCTATATCTTCATAACCATCTATTTCATAATCAATCTGTTAAGAATAAACCCCAACAAACACTAATAATCCAACTAACTCTGATTCTCACCTCCTACTAGTTTATCAACCCAAGAATCCAAGTCGACATATTATTTACTTGCAATGATCCGTTCAATCCACCCTGAATACTTTACAATCCCATACATCTTCCAAAATCTCCCACGACTATATTGTTTAAATTGAGAACTACTATCCTTTGTCCATCTCCTTAGTATTTCAACGATCATCATTCAAAGCTCAATTTCATATTAACAACCCCCACAGTATCACTACTACTCACCCATCTCCAATTACATTCCATACTATGGGTTCTATTCAAACTATCCTCCAAATAGTCATTTTCCTAATCAAAGGGTATTTTATTAAAAACATTTATTATGGTGGATCAACGTTCTAGAGGCGACAAAGGGTTACGGATAGCAATTTCAAGGAGGTATAAACAACAGGTATAACTAACAACCTAACGTTTGACATCATCATTTTATATAAATAGCAATGCAATTGTTAAAACAGGGTAAAACAGTGATAAAACATGGGATCAAAATCGTCAAGGAGACTTGCCTCGGTCGGTGAGGAGAGGGTTGTCTTCCTGCTTGATTCTGCTGACAGTCGGCGTCTAGCGTTTCTATTAAGCGAAAAGCAATGAATAAACAACCATTCGGAAAATACGAAGAAACAAATAAATTCTCAACCACATGAAAACTTCCGAATAATTAGTTTAACATTTTCTAAGATTTATAAAATTTATTTTGGAATTTTTGAGCGTAAAGTCTAAGAGCTACAAAACTCACAAGTTTAAACTTTCCGCGAATAATTTAATAGTATAAATTTATTTATAAAATTTCATAAAAAAAAATACTGTAGAAATATATTAATTTTTACTAATTAATAAAATTAGTTGCAAGTGATTCGGACTTAGAACGAATTTTTAGCGAAAAAGACAAAATTCGCAATTTTCCTGAAAAGTGTACGTAAACTAATTTTCTAGTTTTGCTTGCATGGCACTATTCATCCTGTATATGTGTATTCACTCGATCGGCTATACATCGAGAGAACTTGCTACGGACAACGATATTAAAAAAGCTGCGCCTTATACATACCAACGTATACATGTATTCACGTGTACAAATGAGTATATTTTTGTATACATGCAATCCTTTGTCTAATATATACGTATATACACACTAGCATATATAACGCTAATAAGCCTATACATGCATAATACACGTGACAAGATCATCCGATTGATAAAGATAGAGCACGCGCACGAAGGAAAAGAAAAACAGGGATACCGTTCGGCGCAGAGGATGCGAGATCGGAGAGTGCGTCGACGGCGAGGCAACCGGCAACGACAATGGCGAAGGCGACTCCGGCGGCGGCAGCACACGACGGAACGAAGACGGCGGTGGCAGGCAAGCACTGGAGGCGGCGGCGCGTCTGATGTGATGAAGATGAGACACCGGCACCGTCGGCCAATGAGCCGCGACGCGATGCCACAACCGAGGCGTGGCCAGGAGACGCTCAAGATCAGGGAGAGGAAGCAATTCCAGAGAAGAACAAATGACCAAGAGAAACACGGTTTGGAGAAGAACCAAGAAACAAAAAGAACCGGTTGAACGTTCATTCCTTAAATAGCTGGAAAAGTATAGAAGGGATTCACGTACGGAGGAATTGAAGGAGAAACGACACGTGAAATCAGTTTCAGAAGTGTTCGTGCATGCAAGGGAAACGGATGGAAGAGAAATAGCATGCATTGACGTTAATTAGAGAAATAAAGCTTATGTTTTCCTCACGAATTATACTTGCCGCATGCAACCATATCTAGGATAACAAGGAAACGTCCATACATGCCTCATGCAAACGTAATGGTCCATACATGCTTTCATGCAAACAAGGAAACGGCTGACATTAATTAGGGGAGTAATAAAGTAACATGCTCCATGCACATGGAAGATGGAGAAGCTTTATGCATTCTTGCATACAAACGCTGGCAAGACTTCATGTGAGAGGAAACGGCTGGCCAAGCAAAACGTCCAGGAGAATAGAATGTCGGCTTCACACAAGCAGGTATATAGACCTGTACGGGACTATTCGTATACATATATATGTAAACATAATATGGTTAAAAATAAATAACAAAAAGGTCCAAAAATCACGAAAAATTCTTCTAAAATATTAGGAACTATTTGGAACCTAACAAAGTTGGTTTCATGATTTTTCGACATATAGATTTTTCGTTAAAAATCTTTTAGTGAATCAGACACCTGTACAGCTTTTTATAAAATCAACGACTTACGTTATATAATGTATTTTTTTCGAAAATATTTGGAGCGAACACTCTCGTCTACCAATTATCTTAATTATCAACAAAATTTTAGATTTTACGCTTATCCGAAAATACATGATCTTTATTTAACGCGATTATTTCAATAAACTTGACCCCGAATTACTCGCGAGGCTTCCCAGTAGAATCCGGAAAATTATAAATAATCCCAAAAACACACCAAATATATTAGAGGCAAATTTTGGGATGTTACATTTATTGTTCTTGATTAATATACAAGTTTTGATTAGATCAGTTTTCGTCAAGTTCTGCCACAGCAAGCTTGTGAGGCTCATAACTTTTGATCCGTAAGTCCGATCGAGCCGATTCTTTTTGGGTTCAATTCATATTGGAATCTAGTTTCTTGTGTCCAAATTTTAGATCGATCCGACAGTTGGATCTCTAGTAATTCGCATTTTACCAAACATCTATCATTCTATTTTTATCGAATACGAGGCAATTATTTGGTTCCGTTTTGGGTTGAATTTTTAATAGATCAAAATTTTGGTTTTATCCTCCACACAATCATTCACCCCCGCTCTGATTGCTATATTCGTATACTTCGATCCTACATATTGCTTTAGTTAAACGGGTTCACTTTAGTAGGTTCTATGTTGCAATAGTGCACTAAAATTTTCTTATTACTAGGTTGCTACCTCAAAGTCTTTTTTCATGAAATAGAACTATGCTTTATGAAACACTCCACAAATATTAGTATCAACGTGCGGGTAGGTGTGATATGTTGTTGAGTTTAGATCCTCTGACCTTTGTTGGCTTCCTCATGGTGATCAAGAGATGATTCAGAGTTTTAGACAGCTGGTAGGTGCTGTCTAAAATTTGGTTAACCAAAAACTGAATTAACCGAACCGAATTTATTCAGTTAATTTGGTTCGGTTCGGTTTACGGTTTCCAAAAACTAAAAAAATTTAAACCGAATAAAGCGTACCGATATAACCAAATTAACTAAATGCCCACCCCTAAATGTTGGTATCTGAGATTTATTTGGAAGTCTTACCTCTGTCAGTTAAAGACTTAACTTTGTAAACCATTGTACTGGGCTAAATCACACAACTGCATATCTGTTATGAGGCAGACCTAGCTCATTAAGTTACTGAGTCTTGATATATGGTACCTCGAGTGGAAACCAAAATGTGTGCGGTTGAAGAAGGTGTGTATTGCAGTTGTTAGACATCTTGAACAACAATTTTTTCTAGTCCAACAATGAGTCCCTCTTATTCATCTTCTCTGTGTAAGGAATGAATAGTGAGATCACACTTATTGGGTGTGTCTATGTTCGGATGGAGTTTCCGATAAGTTTTATTATGATCTTTTTAGTCACATGTTGATGGGTACATGTTATGGCCGACATTATAAAATTTATTATATCTTGTGGATAAAGTGTATAACCTCTGTAGAGTATACGACCTATTCGAATAGTTGTGTCCTCGGTTATGGACAATGCTTGAAAATTCCACGCAAGGGTTAGATTTTATAAAACTAATCTTGGGAAGAGAGGCTATGTGTCAATATAAGTAATGTAATTTAGTTTAGGCTATGTGCCAGTTTATCTTGAGAAACGTTTGTGAAATCTGTCATTATTGTTATTTATTTACCATTTATTTTAATTTATTTATTGTACTTAATTGAAAATGATGATTTATTGTAAAATAGCCATATCAGTCATTATTTTGGAACAAGCAATGCATGTAGTATAATAAACTTGAATTCCGTGCACAAATTGTTGAGTACTTATCCATTAAAAGTAGTTTACACCTACTTTGGAGGAGGAGTTTCACGAGGAAGCGAGTTGCTAGGAGTCGAACCTTGCTAGATGCTTGTGGTATGTTGATGGGTTATCCAGTAAAGTTTTTCTGTTCTGCTACTGTTTTCTTATAGTTAAAACACTGTGAGTTTTAATAAGTGTAAAATTGACCTTAAGGTCGTTCTACTATCTTTTATTCAATAAATATAGTCTTTTATTATATTTTTGCTGTATATGATTTTGATATATATCTATGATATCACTGTGTATACTAGCATGATCCTAAATTAGTACAGTATACATAGAAGATCCGAATTTATATATGCAGATCTCGATACCTCCCTTGTGTGGAGCGAGCTAGGGTGGGCTACTCTTTGGATGGCATTATACATCAGCAAGCGGG
Organism: Rhipidocladum racemiflorum; assembly: GCA_036346355.1. NCBI lineage: Eukaryota > Viridiplantae > Streptophyta > Magnoliopsida > Poales > Poaceae > Rhipidocladum > Rhipidocladum racemiflorum. The sequence continues at coordinate 64,661,521 of CM070570.1, forward strand.
GCCTTCAATCCCTCAAAAACTCGTGCCAATTTAATCCTTAACGTGCAGGGTGGTTTACATGCTTGAAAATATCTTCTGCGAGTCCCTAGAAACCTCCTAAAAATAAGCTACATATAAGAGCATGTACAATGATCTACAGTTAGCTGTCTATAAGAGATATCACATAGAATTTTAAGTAATGTGGATGAGAGAGAAGAAGAAGAAGAGAGAAAGTTGTTGTCTACTATTTAATAGACAGTATTATAGATAGCTTCACATTTGTGTACCATTGTATAGACAACCTGTTAATTGAATAAGATACTATTACAGACAACTATATAGACGATCCATATGAGTTGTTTTTATTACTGTCTGTAGATGGTATAAAGATGTATTATAAATAGATACCATCTATACCATTATACATGTCCTAAAACAACTTCAGAATGGGTGTTCCAAGGCCTGTAGTGCGTTTCCATATAAAATTCGATCTGTAATGGTCCGGTGGACTGTACCGCTCTGGTTGTACCACTGGGCACTTTGGCTGTAGGAGCGGGTTGTCTTCCGGAGGCTATATTGGCCCTGTTTGGCAGAGCTCCAGATCCTAGCTCCACCTCAGATCTAAAACTTTAGGCTAAAATAAAGTGAATTAAGTTTATATTTTTATTCTAAAATGTAAACAAAATGACACACCTAAACACTCTTAATATATCCATAGCTCTAGTTCTACGGATCTGGTGAAGCTTGGAATACCCAGCTTCACAATCTGGTGGAGCTAGAACTGTGCCAATGTCTTTGATCTGGGTGATCCAATAGTCCAAATTGTAGCTCTCGACAAGAGTACAACTTTGTAGTTATGACAATTTCCATTTGAGTTCATCTAGGTTCCCAAAAGCACATCCAACGGTCTGGACAACAATTCTGGCACATGTTACTACTTCGACCAAACTTGACTCCTTCCATCATGATTTGCCCATGGGAGTTCGAAGACACCTTTATTCTAGGGATGGCAACGTGGTCCGGGTCCCTTCGGGTCCAACCTCCGTGGACCCGACCCGAGACCCGAACTTGGGACCCTGACCCGGACCCGAAGTTAATCACGGGTCCAATCCCGGACTCGGACCCGACGGGTACCCGTTAATTGAGGTGTGCATGTATGAGGTGTTCAAATAAAATGGAAAAAGTTAGCTAGAATGGGGCTTGAAACACAAGACCTCTTGATTCAATCACATGATTCCTTCCATTGAGCTATGGAGTGGCTTGTGACAAGGGTGCATGTTAATGTATTTTGAGCTCACCTCATCTTCTACTTTGGAATCGGGTCCGGGTCTGGGTACCCACGGGTCCAACATGAGACCGAACCCGAACTAATATACCCGTGGGTCCAAAGTTGGACCCAGACCCGGACCCACGGGTATTTTTGCCATCCCTACTTTATTCTGCATAAAAATAAAGAAAAGCTTAAAACATGATTATAGGATGAATTATGCAATAGTTATGAATGGGACTATCAATATCGAGTTTCATGCAAAAGTGACATATAAGGCATATATTGGAGAGCACATTAAGGCATTTTACAATGAAATCATGCTAAGAAAGATCCTTCTTTTGGCTACCTACTTGTTTCAGAGGTCGTAACTTCCTCATCTGATGCTGGATTTAGGAAAATGATTTGTCGTTTTGTATCTCTCAGGGCCTGTTTGGATCCATGCAGCTAATAGTTAGCTGCTAAAAATTAGCTGGAGTGGATCCAAACACCCCCAGCTAATAGATCAGCTAATTATTAGCTGAGCACCCAGCTAATGGTTATCTCATTAGCTAGCCAAACCCAGCTAATAGCAGCTAATAGGTGGCATTTAACTAAAATACCCTTCGCGTCTACCACCAATAGCATTTAATAGCATGGGTATTATGGACAATAGCATCTATTAGCCACATATTAGCTGGTGGATCCAAACACCCTCCAACTAATAGTTAGCTAGATAATAGTTAGCTAGCTAATATTAGCTAGGACCTATTAGCTAGCTAACTATTAGCTGCTAATGGATCCAAACAGACCCTCAATGATATCAACAAGTTTGTAGAAATGATGTTTTTCATTTGATTCCATACATACGACGAAAAGTTCTTCCAAAACCTAGACAACTCTTGAGAGTCGAGAACCATCTCTATTATGTATACAAATGAATAAGAATTTACTAAACATAACTTATTGATAAATCATTCAATATTTATGTGCTAGGCAATATACACCAATTTTTTTTTCCGAAGTGGTATGTGACAACATGAAATATATAATGGTGCTTTTCTAGGAGTGTGTAAGAGAAAAGAACGACAAGCTGGTTTATTGATTCGATTTGTTTTTGTGCTATATAACTTGTTAGGTGGGGTGATCTATTGAGCATCGATTGCCATTCTTTGATGAGTGGAGCACAACAAATTAATGCCGGATTGGAAAACTTTGTGTTTGACTTTGGTTTGTAGAATGGAGTATTCCGAATATTGCGGATTGAATGGAATATAATTGATAAGTATGATTAAATAGGGTTAATTTGTAGGAAACCTTTTCAATAACTTTGGAGAGACAAGATAAAAAAGAGGTGGTATTGCAATATCTAATTTTACACTAGAATAGGGTCTCTCTCCTTTTTTTTCTTTTTCAAAACACAACAATAAGGATTGCACGTGGTCTTTTGTGGTGGGCAAATGGGTCATTTCACACTCTCGAAGCACTCAAAGTCTCAAACCCTGATCCAATGGCACTTATGCAATTAGTCTTTGCAACAATGGCAATCTCAGCGGCAAGCCATGTAGTCAGAACAAACTCCATGGCACACGTTATGGCAAAGTTGAAAATATCAAATGTTGGGTGGCAATTTTTGTACCACAATTCATACTTCCGCCGATAAGGCCTTCGACATGCCCAGCGGTTTTATAGGGCTAGAGTTCAAGTTTATCCGATTCAAAGTTTAAGTTTACTAGAAGCCCTAACAATAGAGGGAGGAGGACGGCGATGTAATGGCATTAGGTGGCAAAGCGATGATGACGCTGCATGCCGTGGGTATGTGAGAGGACGATAAAAGGTGTTAAAGGGATGTGAGGCAATCGTGAGTGGCACGTTAGATCTTAGGAAGACGGCAGATGATTGAGACGACAGATCCAGTGATGGAGAATAGGGATGGCAATTTCCTCTGTGGGTCGGGCCGTGTGGGGAAAATTCTCATGGAGGTAGGGACGGGTTGATCTCCTTGTGCACGAAAATAGGGTTTTGCCCCGCTACACTAGTGGGGGTGGGGACGAGGTCGCCTTCTCCTACGAGGCTCTATAGGGACCTGGTAAAAATTACAAATATATTATTTTATTTATAAATCTATTCTTTTCTTATATGTAGGGGAAAATTGAATCTATAAGTTTAGATAGAGTTTTTTATGCTATGTTTTTTTTAAAAATATATAAATACTTATAAATTAATAAATAAAGTCATATTATTTTTTAAAAACATAATTTAACCTATTATTTAAACCGTGGATCACAGAGAGGATGTCGGGTCGTGTTGCCACCGATAGCGGGGTGGTGGCGGCGTCTTGTGAGTTGGGAACAGAGGTGGTGGCTGGTTTGTAGATATAATAAAAACGAGAAAAAGTAACTAAAATGGTTTGATATAAATTGAATGACGAAATTGTCAACAAGTGATGACTAGTAATTCTTTTGTTTTATTTAAGTAAAGAAATATTTTTGTATGAAAGAAATATTATATCCTTCCAGTATTTCTGATCTTAGTTTTCTCACGCTCAAATCTAGATTTTGGTCAATTTGTTTTTACCGAAAATTGGTAAAAAACACATCAAAAAATTTTGAATTTTTTTGTGGATGATCTTGACCCTAAATCCAATCAAACTCGCCCAAGAAAAATAAAAATCCTATAAAAATCATCGATATTTCGGTCGAAATTACTGAGATCTCGTTAAGATTTGACTCGATACTGTAGTTTTTTGAATTTTTTTATCCAGTCGAGATTTAGACCCCGTTTGGCAACTTGGAACCGGGCCGTTTATACTAGATTTTTAAAAAAACCTAACCAAACATGCTAAAACTTAGAACGATTCTTCTCAGATCGTTTCTTCTTTTTCCACCTTGTAGCCGAATCGGTTTTAACCCCGTTCCATCCGATTCACAGAATCCTATCTGAAACGTTTATATCAAGAATCTAAAATCGTTTTCGTTTCTACTAGAATCTAGAACCGTACCCAAAGAGCCTTTAAAATCTTGGGGGTCCGAAATCCGAAATCTCGGAATTGCAAACAAAAACTTGTAAACAAAGAACAAAGATAGCGGTGAGAACTGAGAAGGGGAAGCTCGCCGGCGCGGTGAGCTCTTCTCCTCCCCTTACTGCGTTTCCACCGTTCTCCAGATCTCCCCGCTTCCCCTTCTCCGGCGGCCGGCGCGGTGAGCTCTTCTCCTCCCCTTCCTTCGTTTCCACCGTTCTCCAGATCTCCCCGCTACCCCTTCTCTGGCGGCCGGCGCGGTGTGCTGTTCTCCTCCCCTTCCTTCGTTTCCACCGTTCTCCAGATCTCTCCCCTCCCCTTCTCCGGCGGCCGGCGCGGTGAGTTCTTTTCCTCCCCTTCCTTCGTTTCCAATGTTCTCCAGATTTCCCCTCCCCTTTCTCCGGCGGCCGGCGCGGTGAGCTCCAGCTTGAGATCCACCGTCAACATCCTCGCGAGGGATCATTTCTTTCCTCTGAGCAACCTCATCCAAATATTTCTTTCTGGGATGGATACTCCAATCCATGCAGTTTGTTGCGTGGTGGAGTATTAATAGCAGTTTATTTTCCAAAAAAATTTAGGGTTCAACTGAACCTCCATGCCTCACGTTAGGTCCGCCCCTGGTTTTACTCGGTCATATGCCAGCCATGATCATCCTTCATTTCTGGCTCCACCACTTATTACCAGTTTCATGTTGTCTTCATCGTGGATTTTTTTTTTTCATTTTGGTGGAAGTGAAATTATGCAGGCTGTGTATATATTTTTGGATTGCAATATGTCCAATTTCTCTCACTCTCCCTAATTGTCTTGTCATTCAGGTCGCTTCGTCCTGAAGAATTGCTGCATCCAAAGGTCTGCACCCAGCCCCGGGCACCTGATCTACTTTGCTTCTGTGACTGTGAGTGGTTTTTGCACTAGCATTGAACACCTTTTTTCGAAATTATTTGTGTTTCCTATTATGCGTGTTTCTTATTATCTTGCAGTCCTGATTTCTAACAGTACCATTTTGGTGGACATTTTGTCAAGTGCATTTGTTCTTTGTAAAACTATGCAGCAAACAGCATGTCGTTACAACTATGTACAAGTCTCATGTAGTTAGTCGTTGTGTAATGTAAGTATCTGGTTGTTAACTCTGTTTCCTGCCAAGTTCTACAATGGTTGGTACAATCAGATGAATTCAACTTGTAAACCTCATGTTGATATGGCAAGGGAGTTTCTAGCTAAATAGGTGAAAATAGAATCATTGTGCTGATCATGCTGCCATTATGTTGGATATTTTTTAGCAAATGGGTCTAATCGAGATGCTTCAAAGTGGGGGATATGCCTGGATTTTGAATCTGATCGAAGCTATTTTTTGAGTGCTCAAAACAGAGATATACCTGAATTTCGAGCATGTAGTCATTAGTTTTTTTTTGTGCGACGTAATGTATTTCTTCACATTAAAGTGCCAAATTCTTGGCCTTGTGAAGTTCCAATATTTGCATAGAATGCACATATTTGTGTGCATTGAGATTTGATTTTCTCTTAAGAATAAAATGCCTATCTTTTTGTTGGAAATGGTAGGCTTATAATAACACACTAGAAGTTTTTAGGTTTGTTTGGTTGCCAAAAACAATTAATCATACGTTGGTGGATGCCTGTTGAACCAGCTCATTCTGAATAGATTCGCATTTGTTGAATTTTTGTTGGTTTTATGAGTATTTGCGCAGGGCGGTAGAGTTGGATGCGACTTGGGTCTGTGCTTCATTGGTCCCCCTTGGCTGCCAGTGGTAAATTGTCGATATGGCTGTGAGCAGCTCGGTCATGTAGAAGGCCTTAGGGCATGTACAATGGTCACAGTCAGCTGTCTATAAGAGATGCCATGTAGGATTTTAAGTGACGTGGAGGAGAGAATGAGAGAAAGCTGTTGTCTACTATTTAATAGACAGTCTTATAGACAGCTTCACATGTTGTGTACCATTGTATAGACAACCTGTTAATTAAATGAGAGATCATTACAGACAACTATATAGACGATCCATTGTATGAGTTGCTTTTTGTGCTGTCTGTAGATGATGTGGAGATGCATTATAGACAGCTGTTGTCTATACCACTGTACATGCCCTTAACTTTACATGTTGCATTGGGCCTCACATGGCTATTTGGCCTGTTAGTGTCCCAAACACCAAATAAAACTTTCTTCCTCACTCACACCTATGGAAACAGTGAATAATAAACCTAAACCCAATTGGCAACCTAACCCTAGTCATAGGTTAGTGCAATCGAAGGCGCACGTCTAGTTACTTGGGCGAGGCGAGGCACAGCAAACGCCTCAAGATACTTCGGTTGGAGCACCTTTGCTGAGGTGCACGCTTTGCTGTCCAAGGTGTAAGGAGCCAAGGCATGCACCTGACCTCCTTGTGTGTTTAATAAGGAAAATAGGGGAAATAAACCAAAAAAAAAAAAACAGAAGGCTTAGGGGTCAATCTATAATAAGGAAAATAGGGGAAATAAACAAAAAAAAGGCTTAGGGGTCAATCTATAATCAATAACCAAGTGGATTAATCTTAACTATCAGGTACTAGTTTTCCTTCAGTTTGTCAGCCACACAAAGTTGAAGAAAGGGCAAAAAGTGAACAGAGGTTAGCTTTTAGAACTCATCCTCATATAGATTTTTGAGGTGTGCGGACCATGCTCCCCTTGGGCATCCCTCCACTGTTTGCAGCGGTTCACTGTCTTCTCTTGGCAGCCTCTCTTACGTAGATTACAATGAAGTGAGATGGGGGAAGAGAGGAGGGAGGAGGGTTGCTGCCGTGCAGTACGATGAAATATTGATTTTTGAACTGAGTTGCATTCTGATAGCTTTATGAAGTAGAGTTTGTGACCTTCTATGGCTATAACAATATACAATAGTTAATGTGACATGTATGAAGTATGGATGCTGCATATTGTGGTATAAAAAGACCTAGTGTGTCAAGTCGTTATATATATAATAGGGAAATATTTTTTGCATTAGTAAATTGTACTGTAGGTCCTAAGCTTGCATGGTTGGTTCAAGTAGGTCCATGAACCGGAGGATGCATATTTATGCCCCTAAACATGTTAAGTGATTCATCCTAGGTCCAAATCAGCACATGGTGGCATTATGAGCTGATGTGGCCGCTTAACCCTTGTCAACATGGCCTGTTGACTATGTCAGGATGTCATGCAACTTTGCCAACATGGACCAGACCTTGTCTGAAGGAAGCAGCGCTGCCCTTGCATGTTGCGGGAGGCTGTGTACATGTGTGGGCTGTGGCGGTGGCATGCGCCAATCGACTCCCGAGGAGGAACACCATGTGTGCAAGCTCAAGGAGGCCGAGACTGCGGCCATGTTGCACTTCAAGGATGCGAAGTGCCACAGCAAAGGACGAATGCCCTCTCAATCTAGGATGAGGGCTGTCGACGTTTGGTGTCGGCAATAGTCTTAGGGGGGTGTGAGTTTGTGGGGCAAGGCGCTGGATCAGGATCTCGATGGTAACACAAGACAAGAGTTAGACAGGTTCAGACCCTCAGCGGTGGAGGTAATACCCTAGTCTTGTGTTCGGGATTATGCGTCTTGTATCGCTTATTTCTCTTTGAGGCCCTCCCGTACCTCTTATATACAAGGAGGGGGGGGGGGGGAGTCCAACTCGGTTACAAGCGGGCGAGTCCGAGTTGGTTACAAGTAAAGGAATCGTATCCTTCCCTATCTGGAATGACTTCCCTCACGGAATCCCTTCTGTTATGACGGGATGACCGGTGGGCCTTCGGGATATACGCGTTCCACTTTGTCCGTCCCTTTTACGTGTGATCTCTATTCGTACATACCCGGTTCTTATGTTTCCCACAAGGGCCATCTTTCTTCAATAGATGCTGTTCTTGCTGTTCTTATTGTTCTATCCAATGCACGAGCTAAGCAAGTAGAACTAGTTGATACTCCATCTGGAAGATGTTCAATGTGACATGCCCGGTGAGTGAGTTGATTGCTACTGCACTACGAGCTAGATGATGGGCCATGGAAGAAACTGAACTATATAGATACAACCAACAGAGCATCTTCCACCACTAATTTGTTGAAGGAGTGTAGCAGATTGTGTGGTGCAAAGCAGTGGTAGTGGCGGTGCATCACCAGATATCCAATGCCGCCGACGCAGCAGCACATTCCGCTTTACCCTGAGCACCACATGCAGCCGAGCACTCCCTCCGCGTCTACCAGAACATCTTGTCCATCTCGATGCTGTGGCAGTGCGTGCTTCAGCTTGGCTCCTGCCACCCACAGTTGCTCTGTTGCAGCCAATCTGTGCAGCACGTTCCTGAACACCGTGTTTCCGAATCCCAATCCTCTTCACCGCTAGCACACACATGCTTTATACGCGCACACCATTAGCCGCAATTTCGGGATGTAGGAGACTAATTAGATGGTTGGGTGCATGGTTGTCACGGCGGTTAGGCGTCCGCGGCGTGTCAGGACCTTTTTACCTTTTAAAAGGTTAAGGCGCGAGGCGAGGCGACTTTTTAGACATGCATGTAAAGCGAATAAAAACAACCAAATTGCAACATAATAAGACATTAAAATAGTTGACAAGTTGACACCACCAAGTCCTAATACATAACATAGTTCACAAAATAATGTAGTTGTGCGCCTCATGACCACAATGACATAACATAGTTAACAAAATAACATAGCCATAACCGCATAATCAATAATCATCCATCAAATCGTTATCAGTATTAGTAGTGTCATCTCCTCCTTCTCCACCCTCTTCAAGATCCGTGGGATCTTCACCATAGTCATCAACATTGTCATCATCGACCACTATCTCCTCATCCCCCTCATCATCGACCTCCATCTCATCTTCCCCTTCCGTGCTTGGATCAGAATGTCCCTCAGTCCCTCTTCTAAGTCTTCTTCCTCTACTTGTCGCCCCTGTTACGCTTCCACCTAGGCGGCGGCTCCTTCACGGGGAAGAAAGGCAGCGGGTGCTCCTTCAGGCCTACCACTGCCCATCTTGCACCGCTGCCGGAGGCGGCGCCCGATCGCCGCCGCCCCCGCCTTGGTGTTCCCCATTCCTTTTCCAAGCCGCCGGGAGGGCGGTAGCGTCGCCCATGCTTGCCTCATGCCGCCGCCTAGGATGGGCGGCGCGCCATACGGCTGCCTCGCCTCACGCCACCGGGGCGTCCCGCCGCCGACATCCCCGCCTCCAAATCTGAGATGGGACCCACCGCCAACGTCCTCGCCTCTATATCTGGGCCGAGCCTCACCACCTTCACCAGCCCGCCTCGCACCGCCATACGGCCTAGCGACGCCACAACGGTGCCACAGGACGCCTTAGGCCGCCTCGAGGACGCCATAGACACCGGCGTCATGGCGCCCGCTGTGGCGTCGGCAGAAAACCTCTTTACCGATTAGGCGTCCTTGAAGCAACGCTTCAAGGACGCCTTAACAACCATGGTTGGGTGAAGTGTTGGCGCATGAGGGATGGCGGACAGCGTCGCTGCTGTTGAGTTTTGCCATTGGGGCAACCAGATTGGGGCAGCAACGGGTGGAGAGAGCAGAGCTGAGAGTAGAAAGAGAAGAAACATGAGGAAAGACGAAGGAGGAAGAGGGAAAAGGCGGAGTTGCCAATTCAGCTGGAAAAAAGCCACATTGATGCAATGTCATTGTCCACTGTCAGCGCGGGCTTCTTTGGACACTTATACAAGTTTAGGGGTTTAAATATGCATCCCCCCAGTCCGTGGACCTAAAACCACCTGTACAAGTTTAGGGACTTACATCATAATTTACTTCTTTTTTTTTACTTCTGCGCCTGATGTAAGTGGTTGGACAATTTAAAAACATTGATATGTAATAAATTATCAAAGAAAAGCACACAACTCAACAATTGAGTTCCAAATATATCATATGTTGCTTTCATATAAATGTCAAAGAAAGTCACACTACCCAAAAATGTAAATATTTATTCATAAGCTGCATATGTGTTTCTGAACCATTTGGTTTTGTTCATGACAGCTCAAGTCCAACTTAGCCACTATATCGGCCTGCTTAACCACCAAATCCAAGTACTATGCATATAGCATTACAGCACACCTGCCGCTACTACATATACAGCCTCTATAGAACCGTGGCTGTTACTGCTCCTATGAAACAATATTTTGATCAGGATGGGAAATATGATTCTATAAATGTACTCTGTTACAAAGAAACAATAGATGACCTTGCATTGCTGATCATAATTTATCATTGCACTATTTAGAATGGTGGCTGTTACTTCTCCTATGAAACAAATAGTTTGATCAGGATGGGAAATACAATTCTACAATGTATCAGTGGTACTTAGTTGCAAAGAAACAATAGATGGTCTTGGATTGCTGACCTTATTTTATCATTCAATTTGTTATGTCTTGCTAATTATGTGAGAAATGGAATAAAACTGAAACATAATAAATCAGCAATACACTCCAGTGATTGCTGATGAGAAAAGGTACTTCTTGCATAACTTTGTTCGTCTGATCGGCATGGTCTGTTATTACTTCAGCATGGAATCCATGAGCGTATATTTTGTTATATATTGTTATTTATTCTTTCACAATTTTGCAGGACCTGGCATGCCAGAGGCTCTGTTTGCATATGAGAGAATTGAGCTATGGTGTTCATATACTTTTGAGATTGTTTGGAAAAGGGCCTGAAATAAAATTTAGGTTAAATATAGCCTTCTTCAGTTTGTAGCATTTTATTTGAAGGCTTGCGCTTTCTGGAACCAATTTGGTAAGCTGTTTGATGGAGTGCAACAGAGAAGAGGCCTTCAAAGCCATGGAGATTTCTTTAAAGAAGTTGAAAAACAAAGACTTTGATGGTGCCAAAAGGATTGCGCTTAAAGCTCAAAGGATTTTTCCAGAGCTTGAGAACATAAGCCAGCTGTTAACTGTCTGCGAAATACATTGTGCAGCAGAAGCAAAGATAAATGGATTGTTGGACTTTTACAGGATTCTCCAAGTTGAGGTAACAGCGGATGAGACAACCATAAAAAAGCAATACCGCAAGCTTGCCTTTTCACTTCACCCTGATAAAAACAGTTTTGCTGGCGCAGAAGCTGCTTTCAAATTTGTTGCAGAAGCTAACTCAACATTGTCTGATCGAACAAAACGATGTGCATATGACATCAAATGGAGGGTCGCTTCTAGAATTGCACCAAAACAGGCTACACAACCTAAGCAGGGTTCACAACCAATGCAGGCTACAGTACCAAAGCAGGCTACAGTACCAAAGAGGGCTACAGAACCAAAACAGACTACACAATCAATGAAGACTACAAAGCCAATGAAGAAAACTAATGCAAATAGTAGTGTGGCAGGATGTGGACCATCAGTTCCACCACCCACTGCTGGACGGGCATTCTGGACCATGTGCTTGAACTGTAAAACAAAATATCAGTACTACTCTGACATACTAAATCGTCACATCTGCTGTCAGTACTGCAGTAAAGAGTTTGTTGCATTTAAGCTAAATGAACACGATGTGCCTTCTGTATTCTCATCAAATGCAGCCAATGGTGCTGGACAACGGAGTGGTGTTCCCAGTCAACAAGATTGTTCTACGAAATTCTCTTCTAGGGAGAACAGAGATGTGAAGTCCTGGGTGAATGGAGCACAGCATGATGAACAAATGAAGAGGAGTGCCAGTGCAGGTGGAGGTGGTGAGGGTATGGTTAACCACGTAGAGACAGGTGGAATAGGGGGTGTTGGATTTGTAGCAGGGAATCTGTCAAAATCTTCTAAACCAAATACAGATGGTAAGGCAAGTGGAAGGATGACATCTGAGTCTGACCCTGCTGATCCAGACGTTACTAATAGGCGACACCCAGCTAGTAGGGTAGATACATCTGCAGAGCCAGGTGCCACAGGGATCCCTAGTTCACGTAGATCAGCTAGGAGAAAGGCAAACGCTGATGCTAGCAACATTGTGAATTCCCCCAGGAAAAAGCAGCGATCAATAAAAGATTGGCTGTCAAATGCTAACTCGAGTGGTAAGCATAAATTTGATGTCTCTAGCAAATCACACACTGAAGAGAAAGAGAGTGCTACAAACCGAGGCAATCAGGAAAACAACAAGAAAGAAGTTACTCACGATACAGCTGCTGACAAAAAGGCTTGCAATTCTGGGAACTTTTCCTACCCTGACCCAGAATTTTTTGACTTTGATAAGTGCAGGGATGTCAGTCGGTTTGCAGTTGATCAGATCTGGGCACTTTATGATGACCGCGATGGCATGCCAAGATACTATGCTCGAATAAGACGTTTTGATGCTACCAACTTCCGAGTTCAGTTCACTTGGCTGGAGCATGATGCAATGAATGTGGAAGAGGACAAATGGACTGATGAAGAACTGCCTGTGGCTTGTGGGAATTTTTTCTTAGGAAAAACAGAGGTGTCAGAAGATGCTCTCATGTTCTCTCACATTGTTTCATGTGTAAAAGGCAGAAAAAGGAGCTCATATGAAATATATCCCAGAAAGGGTGAGGTATGGGCTCTTTATAAGGATTGGAGTATGCAATGGAGCTCAGATGCAGATAACCATAGAACCTACGAGTACGAAGTTGTGGAAGTCATGTCAGATTTCACAATGGAAGCCGGTGTTGCTGTTGCCCCCTTGGTCAAGATTAAAGTATTTGTAAGTCTGTTTGCAAAAGCAAAGGACAAATCATCATTTGTTATACGCTCGAGTGAACTACTTCGATTCTCACACAGTATTCCTTTTTTTAGAACAAAGGGAAATGAGAAGGTAGGTGTTCCTTGTGGATTTCTTGAACTGGATACCGCATCACTTCCTAGTGACCTGGACGTAGCATTTCCATCAGTTACTCTTGATTCTTACGTGCCTGTTGACAAAACAATGAACAGTGAATTCGTTAATATTACTGGTATTAGTACACCAGGTCCTGGAGGAAAACAGAAAGATCATTCCCATGACCGAACCCCAAGTCAGCAACAGAATGTGTGTAGGGAATCTGGTTGTTCCTCTCAGCAATTTTGCCCCTCCCCCGTTATGTTTACATACCCAGACTCAGAATTTTTTAACTTTGAAGAAGGCAGATCATATAATAAGTTCGAACGTGGGCAGATATGGGCTCTTTACAGTGATATTGATAAATTCCCCAAGTACTATGGTTGGGTAACCAAAGTTGATGTGGAACCGTTCAGAGTTCATTTGACTTGGCTCGAAGTTTGCCCTCAACTGGAGCAGGAGAAGATGTGGCTAGAGCAGGATGTACCTGTGAGCTGTGGGACATTTAAAATCCGTAACTGGAGGATCAAGTATGACACTAATGATGCATTCTCTCATTTAGTAGAAACTTGCCAGGTTGGTTGGAAAGGACACTTTGAAATTCACCCACAAGTAGGGGAAATCTGGGCCTTCTACAATAACTGGGCACCTAGCTGGGTTCCTTCCAGCAAGGATGCTTGTGAATATGCCATTGGTGAGATTACTGAACGCACTGAATCTAGCACAAAAGTTTTATTTCTGACTCAAGTAGATGGTTACAGAGTTGTCTTCAGGCCTGACAATGGAAAGGGTATTCTGGAGATACCTACAGAAGAGAATTTAAGGTTTTCTCACCAGATACCTTCTTTCCGTCTGACAAAAGAAAAAGGTGGCAAACTTCGTGGCTTTTATGAGCTGGATCCAGCTTCTGTTCCTGATTCTTTCCTGTTCCGGGGCATCCATTGACTCGCAGGCATCGAAGTTGACTGTTCTGAAGAAAGTAAAATTAAAATACTTCCCATTAGATTAAGTAGTGATCTGGTTGTATGATCTTCTAGTGTGTTCATACGCCATGCAGTTGCAGTGCGAACCAAACCGTGCTATCTTTTCTAATGCAGGGGCTTTGGTACTCTTCAGTTTGTGCTGAGTATTACTTTGCATGTTGCATTAGTATTTGGTACGTGATGCCTGTGATCTGTGGTCAATCTCTTTTGGAAATGTTGTTTGCAGCAAAGAGAATGAGTAATTAGGCTCTCTATACACTTCTTGCAATTTATTATGAGTTTCATGATCATCTCAAGTCCTAAATGTTACTGTAATTCTAGTGCCTAGCAGTTTTTGCCATATGTGTTGTGACCTGTTGAATCCTCAAGGACCTGATGGTTGCAATATAGGTTGCTTCCTGTTGGGTTCTGATATTTTTGCTCATGCATTTGGTAGATAATCGTTTTGCATGGATACTTCTGGTTTCTGTTTAGTTTTCCTGCACTGCTAAGTTGTATGTGTTTGCAGATGCATTTATGTGGTCTTCTGGTTCCTGGATTATACAGAATTAAAGTTTCTTCATGCGATAGTCCGAGGTTTTATTAGTCCCTATACAAGTTTTCTTATGAAATGTCTATGACGGTTGTTTGAGGTACTTTTGAGGATATGCCAGTCCTTAAGATGGTGTTTCAGGACCATGAATACTTGCGTGTTGGTGTTGGCTAGATAGATGATGTATGATTACTTCTGTTTTCTTCCAGAATACTTGTAATGAAAGATGGGGAATTGCAGATTGTTAAGAGGGTACCATTGGACTTCTAGAAATTACGAGACAAGCCATGTTATATTAGTCAATTCTGACTTTGCTAAGCACTCTTGGGGCCTTTCTATAAATTGGGCCAGGATGTCACAATCATCATGCACATCGAACCCTGCTGTTGGTTGCTGCTCTTGCCGCTGTGTACACTGGCCACACATTTTGCAATGCTGAAGGTAGGTTCCCCTTGCTGATTGTGCTTTCACTTTGAAAAGATCTCGGATATCGGTTTATTTCATGACTCCCTGTAAAGTCTCCGTGCTATAAATTATTGCAGCTGTTTTGTGTGTGATAAGAACATAATATCGGTTATACGTAGACCAGGGCAGTGGGCTGAGTTTTTTTGGGTTGGCTCTTGACGTGGCACAAATGATTGGGATGTGTTGGGCTAGAAATTCAGCACGATGGGCGGCACGGTTCGACACGACCGATAAGATTATACTTGGGTCGGCCTCGCATGAAAGTAGCCCTATTTTACCCTAGTCCATCAACTACTGTAGGAGCACCATAAATTCATCACAAGCCCATTCGGCCATTCCTCTTTCTCTCTCTCACCACCCGTCCTCCCTATTGATCTCCTTGTGGTGTTGATGGGCGACCTTGCCCCTTCTCGATGGCGATGCAATCCCTCCATCCTCCCTCCATGAAGATAGAATCCTTCGTTGCCATTATAGAATCCTTCGTTGTCCCTCTTAATGGCGGTGCCCTCATGACAACGCATTGAATCCTGCACCATGATAGTGGAGGTCATGGCGGTGGACGGCAACGTTGACCCTCAAATGGTTAGATTTGTGCACAGTGAGGTGGCTGTGCAGGCCACAAGCGTGGAGGCAATGACCTGGGCGGCGATTATGGAGGTGGAGGTGCGAGCAGCGACATCGACCTCTAGATTTGTGCACGGTGAGGCGAGGCAAGGCCTACATGGTGGTAAGGAGGTTAGTCGACGCGCACAACAGAGTCAGGTGCAATGTCAGTGGCGGTATCCACGTGTCCAACAGGGCCAGCCCTGGGCCAGCAGGTCATGGCGGCAACCTGTCAACCCTAAACCATTACTAGGCCTTGCTAGAGGCGAGTCGGCACGGCACGACACGGCGTGACTTGTCGGCCCTAGGCCATGCATGGGCCTTGCTGAAGGCGAGTCGTGTCGGCACGACACGGCAAGGTGGTCGTGTCGGGCCAATGTAGCCCGACACAGCCTAATGCCTGCTAGCCCATGCCGGTCCGGCATGGCACGGTCTTAATTCCTAGGTATGTGCCTTGGTGTACTACTATGCACCATTCGTTGTCTAGTTTTAAGGTAAACTCACTAGTACTATGCACCTTGGAAGAAATGCTCTACATTAATGCCTAGAGTCGTACAATAATCGTTAAATGTTTTTAAGGTAAACTCACTAGTATTGTTCATTCTAATAGACTTGATCCTTTCTTCTGGAAAGAAGGTTCTTAATTTAATTATTTGGGCAATTAATTTTATAAAGGCATAGTTCCAAGTAGATTTGTTGGACCAATTAGTAGAATCATCTTATCTGTACCATAAAATATATGAAAAGGGCCCAACAGGGGCTAAATGGGTCCACAAATATCATCGTGAATTTTTTCTAGAAAATTCAGTGATTCTTTCCTAACTTTTAGATAAAAAGATCTAACTGTGAGCTTTTCTATAGCACAAATAGGGTCTAAGAAATCTTCAAGTCTTTTATGCTATGGCCAGCAGAATTACTAATTATTTTTCTCATAATATTCAACTCAGTGTAACCCAGTTGATATGTTAAATCTTAAATATTTCTAGGTTTTCATTGCAACATAAACTTCAGATTTTTTATGTGCATAGTATAATCCAGAGGGAGTTTTTCAACAGCAAATTTATGACACCTATTAATCTTAGTCATGGGTAGGTATTCTGTACCATCCTCTTTCTTTGTCTGCATATGGTAACCGTTCAGACCAATGTCTTTAAAAATTAAGAGAGTATGATTGGACTCAGGGTGTAATATAGTATTCTTCCAGTGCCAACTATAAGAGCATCGCTTCTAACGATAATCATAATATTTTTAAATCACTTAGTGTGGTATAACTGTCTTCTAGATTGATTTCTTCTCTGTCATTGGATTATACTTTGTTCTATATTAAAAGTATGACTTAATAATCAGACAATTGTTGCATCAGAAACAAATTGTAGAATATAGAATAAACATTGCACAATTAATCAAATATCTGAAAAATAGCTATTTATTTAATTTTTAAATGATAATCGCTCAACAAGAGCATAAACCAAATGTTTATTCAGGAACTACATCTAAACTGATAATGCAACTTATAAGGAATATGTGACATAGTGACATTGACTATTAACGTGAAGGAATACTTGTCTTAAGAGACTGATCCAGGTCTCCATATGAGTCGTAGGTGTCCTCCTGGGATTCCTTGAACTTAATAATTTCAAGAACTATATCATCACATTTCTCAGCGCCCGTGTCAACAACAGGTTGAACGGTTAAGTATGATTCAACATTGTTTTCACAGGCCTTATTGACCTTTTTCTGGTGGATTTTGTGTAAAGTCTACCACATGCTTCGGAATGTGATAGTTGCATGACCAATGGCCCGTGCATCCACACCTAAAACTGGGTTATTCAGGGTTTGTAGCTTTATTTAGCTGAGTCTTGCTTCTGGAAGCCCACTAGGCAATTAACTTATCCACTATAAATTGCTTCTTCTCCTATCTGATTTGCCATACTTCCATTTACCCCTTTTATTCCTTTGGCCTTTTCTGCGGTCATGGTTATTGCTAGCCTACTGAGCATTTGCATGTGCTTCGAGCATTGCATAACTCTCATTGGGAAGTACATGATGATTCTTCACCAGGACTTCGTCATGCTTTTCTACTTCTAGCAAAATACATGTAAGCTCGGAATACTTCTGGTACTTAGCATGAGGATACTATTACAGTAGTATCCTCATATCAGGGTGAAAGGTGCATAATATATTGTCGATCATTTTAGCATCTATAACTTTTTGATTACGGAATGTTAATTCAGTAACAAGCTTGTGCATGACAAAGTTATTTACTGCCACCGCCTTTGAAATCCTGAAAATACGAGAGGATCCATTCGTGTTGTGCTTTTGGCAACATCACAGATCTTTGCTAGTTATATATTTTTCTTGGGGAATCCAAAGGTACTAGCTAGTCCTCTTCCATCAAATATACAACTTTAGGTCCGGTTGAAGATGGTGTCTTATGAGGTGCAAAGTTGCACACCTGGTAGCTTCGGGAAGAGCAGGAGTACCACCTTCAGGCTGGGAAACAGTAGCTCTAAAGGATCGAGTTATCATATTAATCTTAGTATTCATGGCCCAAGTAAGGTAATTGTTGCCATTCAGGGCAAGCTTAATAAATTCTCTCTATGTGATGCCCAATATATCATATTTCTATTTATGCAAAATGACTTTTACTACCGATAAAATCATTATATTACATGCTCCCTCTTCAATCAGTAAATCATGATCTATATCTCTTTAGTAGAAAATTATCTAGAATTTTTCTAGCAATTTTCACAATTACTAAATAGCAGAAAAATAAATTTTAATGTAAAATTATGCTAGGACAATAAATTCAAAGACACAAGGCTTCCAATATTGCATCTAGAATTTTTCTACCATTTTCATGATTTTCTGTTGATTACAAAGCAATTTTCAGAATTACTTAACAACAGAAAAATAAATTCCAGCACATATCAACATGAAACAATGCTAATAAAAATAGAACTAGGGCCATGGCATGAACAATGTGTTATCATAATTTTCTAGCAATTTTCACAATTTTCTGTTAATAGTTAAGCAATT
Organism: Rhipidocladum racemiflorum; assembly: GCA_036346355.1. Lineage (NCBI taxonomy): Eukaryota > Viridiplantae > Streptophyta > Magnoliopsida > Poales > Poaceae > Rhipidocladum > Rhipidocladum racemiflorum. The sequence continues at coordinate 64,680,166 of CM070570.1, forward strand.
TTCAGAATTACTTGACTAATAGAAAAATTAATTTAGCACATATTTAATATAGCAATGAGATAGAATATAAGACCAGGGTATGAAACTTCCAATGTGTGCTAAATAATAATTTTTAAAATTTTCTCGGAAGTCCACCAACCTAAAAATCTAATTTTTAGGATTTAATATCAATCTTTAGGATTTTATTAACTATTTTTTAAAAACCTAAAAATACCGAGGGGCGTAATCATAATTTTATTTGTTTTTGATTTTTTTTTCTCAGTAAAAAATGTAAGCTGATCTGGCCCATCAGGGCCTATATGGGCCCAAAAGGCCCAAAACAACCGTAATATAAACCAGCGGCTATAATTCCCACCCCTAGCCATCACTCCTAGTGAGAGATGGAAGGGAAGCACGGCGGGCTCCGCCGACGTTGGCTGAAGGCCAGGTGCACGGCGGTACGAGCACGGAGAGCGGCCGGGGGAGGTCGTGCTGCACAAAGGAGCATCCGGTGGGGGCGTGGCGTGGCGGTGGGGAGTCAGGCTGGTGCGGTAGTGCATTGGCGAATCTGCGACTTCCGACGCGAGGATCAGCGATGGTGTAGCGGGCGCAAAGCTGAGGGGCTGGCGCTTTGGGTGTCAACGATGGCGGCGCGAGTTGCATGGCTGGACACGAGCGATGGCGTGGAGACCGAGAAGCTCCCGCTACATGGACGAGTGACACCAGCGCAGAACCGAGCGGGCTCCAGCGGCGCGCAACAGGCGCGAGCAGAGTAGAGTCCTGAGCAGCGGCCCGCATGAGCGGCTCGGCGTAGAGGTCGAGCTCCAAGCGGCGCGCCTGAGCGGCTAACGACATGGGAGCCGGACTCAGGGTAGCCGATGGCTCGCGAGTAGCGCCTTCGGGGCATGGCATCTGGGCATGGTTAGCATTGACCGCGCCAGGCATGTGGCCGACGGGTGTGGAGGGACGATTTTTCTTATTCGGATATCCAGATTTTTCTTATTCGTATATCTGGATTTTTCTTATTTGGATATTCGGATTGAATATACAAGGCCTAGTCCATTTTCATCATATTTTTTCCATGGCATCCCATTTATATTAACAATTAGTTGGTTATATCGATTCTCAAGTAGCATTATTCTTTCTACGATGTTTATTGAGTTTGATTGGTATATAATTTGTTACTATTGCATGTACTCGTATAGTTTTAATTCAACATATATTTACTCTATATATGTGTGCATTATCCGTATATTTTTATCCGTTTCCGATCCAAATTTGTCACATATCCGTATCTGGCTAGTCCGTTGTCGACGTTTGTTACCGACAATAAAGAGAATGAGGTTGAGCGCGAGGTCAGAGCTCGATGGTAACACAGGAGACAAGGGTTTAGACAGGTTCGGGCTCTCATGGAACAGATAATACGAAAGTGCATCTAGGCACTTATGTTGTTTTGGTGATTAATGACAAATGATTAATGACAAACGCATGTAATGTCAATCAATGTAATTGTACAAATTCTTAACTTAGTGCTTAACAAATGACAAACCTCTAATATGTTTATATTGTTATGAGACTAACATGTTTATTGCCTAGATTGAATATTAGTCTCATCTATTTTAGAGGAAAATCAATTGGGATGGTTAAGCAAAAATGAGGTATGCAATCTCGGTATTCCTTCCATATTTGTCATTGCATTCCTCTTTAGCAAATGCATATTGAACTCTAAGTAACTTGTTGATTTCATATGTGCACATTGATTCATGTCATAATTGCTTGTGCACATATATATTCATTTGAGTTCATTATGTGCTTTGTTTTTAATATGCTTGTGTTAACTAGAGTTAAAGTTCATTGCTTCATATTGACTTGGTGCATACATGTCTTAGTTGTGTATCTTCTAATGCACCTCTCTTAGTGAAGTTTAATCTAGAATTGGATCACATTATTTACTCTCATTCCAAATATTGTCTGCACATGTGTAATTCGTGTATATTCTATCATGTGCTTCATTTAAGCAAAGTCTGTGGTCCTTGCCATGATTTAATTGATTCTTCATATTGGCAATTATCTCTCTAGTACAGTTAGATCAATCATATATTCATCATAATGCACTTAGCAGAGAATATTTCTATTGTCAAGTGTTTCCATTCATATTGTGCTTCTTGATATGAAACACTTGTCATTATCAATTTATTCAATATATCTTTTAAGCTTGTGGGACTAATATGTTTGCTGAGTGCTTTGATAAGAGTTAGGTTCCAAAGCTGTGTGTATGATGACCAAGATGGTTTGAAGTATGACAAGCGAGTCAAAGTCAAATAAGACGGCGGTGTCACCAAGAGCTGAGGACTAAGTCAAGAACGACTTGGCGTGAGGATCGTCTTGGTGATGATCGAGGTCAAGGTCGGAGAGGACGAGAGTCTCATGAGGTGAATCGCGTCGAGGTTGACAAGACGAAGGGCGTCATCAATCTTTGTGGAAGTGTCATCATGCACCGTGCATCCAAGAAGTCGGCATGTAAGCTTAGTGTAAGACTTAGATTTTGTGTTAAATTTGAGTCTAAGGATTGCCGTACTATTAAGAGGGATGCAATCGTTGAAATTACTTAGACATGTCTCAAGTGCTCAAAGTGGTCTATCCTTGTCTAAGGTTGAGAAACCCAAGTCACACTTTGTTCACCTAGGTGTAGGTGGGTTGGTGTGAGGGTTAGAAGTGTTGTTTGTATCGGAAAGTGAGAATTTGAGGTCTCCTTGTGGATTCTTTGTGCAATCTGATTTTATCCTTTGGGATTTGGGTAGTGAGACCTTGTTAGTTGTGTAGCCCTCGTTCTTAGCTTTCCGAAAAGTCCGAATTCTTCGAAATCGGAGTCCGGGATCAAAAGTTATGCAGTTTTAGTCCATTTGCTGCGTCTTGCTGGGAGATCCGGAGTATCCGGACATTTAGTCCGAAGACTCCGGATGATCCGGAGTGTCCGGATGATCCAGAGTGTCCGGGTTAAATATCCGGAGTCTCCGGGTTGCCCAGTTCGGTCCAAACGGCTAGTTTTTTGGGTTCCTCTATTTAAGGCCCCCTTCTTGCCCACTTCAAGAGAGCCGTTGGGGGATGTTTTGCTGGGCATTAGAGGTGTTCTTTGTGAGTGTTTGAGCCCCCAATACTCCTCCCTACTCCTTAGATCTTAGTGATCCCCTTGTGTGAAGGGTTGGGTAGTGGAGAGAGGTGTTTGGATTGAGGATTGATTTGAGGAGTGGAGCTGGTTCCTTGGTGCTTTGAGGTGTTCTTCTTAGTGATCTTGAGCTCCCAAAAGCCCCTCTAACCCTAGATCTTAGTGATCCCTTTTGAGTGAAGGTTTGGGTATGAGAGTGGGTAGTGATCGGATTAAGTGTGATTAGTGTGTTGAGCATTTGAGGTGGACTCTAAGTGAGTTCTTCGGGAGCATTTGTTGCTCTTGGAGGTTGAGGTCTCCTAGACGGCTAGGAGTTGCCGGTGAGCTTCCAAGCTTTGTGTGGAAGGCCACCGAAGGTTTGTGAAGGTTCGATTCCGCCTCCGCAAGGAAAGGAATCAAAGAAGTGAAGACCGGCGAGTGCATTGTGCAACACCGGGAGGAAGAGGGTTGAAAGAGACCCCGGCTCAAGTGTGACCGAGCCGCCTCAACGGAGACGTAGGATCCCCTCAAGGATCCGAACCGGGATAAAATCTTCGTGTCTCCTTCCTTACTTGGTTTCCTCTTTTGCTCATCCGCTTAATTTGCTTTCGATTCTTGTGATTAGATCAATTAGATTGTATCTACTGCATCTATTCTTGCTTATATACTTGATTCATTGCAGTAGAGTAATTTGTATCACTAGAATCAAAGAAGCGCTTAAATTTATTGCTCATACTCTGTTCTGGCCGAACCAGGCAACCCGGAGTATCCGGTATATTGATCCGGAGTATCCGGACTAAATATCCGGAGTCTCCGAGTTACCTGTCTCGGGCTGAATTGTTTAAGTTGCAAAACTTAATTATCCCAATTGCTTCCGCATTATCTCTGATAGATTAATTTAAATTGGGTATAATTTTGTAATCGCCTATTCACCCCCCCTCTAGGCCGACATCCCGGTCCTTTCAATTGGTATCAGAGCGAGGTCTCTCATTTTATTAGACTTAACCGTCTAGAGAGTAAAGGGATGGCGACTAGAGGTTTAGTGCACTCACATGACCCACTCATGCTAGATGGCTCTAATTATGCTTCATGGAAATTAATCATGATTTCTCATTTTAAATCCATGAGCGCCCAAATTTGGTGGATCGTAGATGTCGGCTTTTCATCTCCATTAAATGAAGTTGATCCAACTAACGGAGAGATGAAATGCCTACATCTCGACGCTCAAGCAACTAATGCTTTATTTAATGTTGTGAGCGAAGATATATTTGATGAAATATGCAATCTCAAGAGCGCTCATGATATGTGGACAATGCTTCAAGACAAATATGATGTGTCCACATCATCAAGTGAGGATTGCATTGAGGAACGGATGTCGGTTGATGATTCTCCAACCTCTACATCAAGTGATGATGAACCGACATCACCATCTACCTCCTCTTCCGCCTCAAGCAATGACGACACTCCTATTTGCCTCATGGTAAAGGAGAAGAAGGTATCACACTCATCCAAATCTAAAATTATAGATGATTTAGGTAAGAGTGATGATGATAGTGATACCGAGTATGATGGTAGGCTTGGTGATATTAGAGATATATCACTACCTAATATGCTAGCATTGCTTGAAACGGTAGAAAAGCAAGAAGACACTCTCGAGAAGCAAGAGGATTTGCTAATCTTTGAAAAAGAAAGAAATCTCAAACTTGAGAGTGCTCTTGCTAAAGAAAAAGCGAAAAATGAATCTCTTGAGAAGGAGAAAACTAGATATGAGATTTTGAAGGTTGAGTATGACTCACTTCAAAAGAATTATGATGTTCTTAAGGAAAATCATGAAAGTATCCTTCTCAAGGAATTCATTAAGCCTAGAGTAGACATTAGTACTCAATGTGATTTAATTGATATGTCTACCTCTAGCATTGCTTTACCTTGTTGCTCTAACATTGCTTCTAGTTCCTCTAGTTGTTTAGATGCTAATCTTGTAGAGGAAAACAATGAGCTCAAGGCCCAAGTCATTAGATTGGAAAATGACTTGGAGAAGTGCTACAAGGGCAAAGCCGTCCTCGACAAGATCTTGAGCGAGCCTCGGGCACCTCAAGATAGAAGAGGACTTGGCTACATCTCCAAGAGGGAGAAGAGCAAGAAGAAGCACAATGCAAGAATGAAGACGATTGTGTGCTTCGGATGCAATAAGAAGGGCCACTTCGCCTCCATGTGCCCCAATAAAGTGGATAACAAGGCCACAACTCCAACCTTGAGGCAAGCTGGCAAGAAGCAAGACAAGAGGAAGAGACGTTCAAAGCCCACTTGCTTCAATTGTCGGGAAAAAGGGCACATCGGTAAGAATTGCCCTAAAGGTACAATTCCTAAGCCTATTATTCAATTCAATGATTATTCGCTTAGGAAAGACAAGAATGGCAATGTAATTGCCAAGCTTGCCAAGTCCCCTATGCCTACTAAAAATGATAATATTCATTTGCATAGGAAGAGTAAGTCTAGAAATGGATTTGCTAAAATTGTTAGGACTCCTAAGCCCACTCAAAGCAATTCCAACAAATTGCTTAGGAGAAATAACAATAGCAATCAATTTGCTAGACTTGCTAGATCCTCTAAGCTTTTCTATTATGATGATCATCATATGCTTAGAAGGGAGCAAACTAGAAATAGTTTTGCAAAGTATTATTGTCCTCCTAAGCCTTGTTATAAAAATGCCAATCAATTGCATAGGAGGAACAATTATCGCAAACCTATTGCTAGTTATGTTAGTCAAGTCAATAATGCAAATATTAGGACCATTTGGGTTCCTAAGTCTATTGTGACTAACATTGTTGGACCCAACAAAGATTGGGTACCAAAGAGTGCCTAAAAGAATTATTAGGTACTAAGAGATGGATTGGATGTTTGATCTCCACAAGAAGAAAAATGAACTATCAATTGCAATTGGAGTCAAGCATGAAGATAATCAAGTCAATCATAAGCCAATGCCATCTCGGTAATAAGTATTTAAATTGATTATATTATTGCTTCTAGCCTTGTGTAGGTATAGATGCATTGGTATCATGAAAATCGATTTAATTGCTTGTTAGTAGTACTTGCTCTTGCTTTTAGTATTATTCTCTTATTGCAATCTTGAGCAAGTTAAATTGTGGCACATTTAGGGGGAGTGCTAATTCATATTCATGTGTATCACATCCCTACATGTGCCCATATGTATATAAGTGCATAATATATATTTTCAAAATCAATCTTTTAGCCAAAACTCAAAACTTGTGTACTTTCTAGTATTCTTGTGAAAAGCTAGTTGAAATTGGTATACAAATGTCTTTGAAATGTTTTCCAAAGGTTTTGGCTTCTCAAAATCTATTTTGAAAAGAAAATGAGTTTCAAGCTCAAAATGTAGATAGTAGTATCTTATTTTGGATTTAAACTTATAATTTTCATAGAATTAAAAGTAAAAGGATTTTGAAAATAATCTTAAAGCAAAACTCCTAGAGTTGGTCATTCTTAATATCTTTTGTGTTCAAAAGTTTTTCGAAAGACCAACACAACAAAAGTTATTTACTTTTGAAATTCCCCGAAAATCTTAGTTTGACCTATATTGGTCAAAATATTGCACTTAGTGAGTTTCGCTATTTGGACTAGATCTTGTGCCATATCTTAGTTCAAATTGGTATTCCAAACTCATTCACAAAGGATCAATCTCTAAATCTTACCTCATTCTCTTAGTTGGAGTTGATCTTTGTTTGTTAATTGAATTTGACTTTCTTGGCTTTCTTTTGGTTCTTCAAAAGAACTCTCATTGGACAAAAGTCAAAATCTTGTTTAAAAGGCCTAAATTTGCAAAAAGGGTTGTAAAACTATCCTACTATGTATTTGAAAGGTTTTACAAGCTTTGAAAATGAAAATTCCTATTCTAGAAAATATTTTGGCCTAAAACAATTTGTGCTTTAACTCAAACATACCTATTCTAGCATCTTGGCATTCAAAGTGGATTTCATTGTTTTTCTAAGTGGTCATGGCTTCAAAACGTATTTCAAATCCTTCAAGCCATGAGGGTTCAATTGTTGGTGAAATCCAAGTTGAAATTGCACTTTGAGGGCTTTATGAAATTTGTTTTCATCTTTATGCCTAAAAGCGCATATTTGCCAAAAGTGAGCTATAAGAAAATTCTTTGCAAACAAAACTTATTCTAAAATCGTTTGAAAAAGTCCAAAGTTAGTTCCATGAAGATCTCAATTCATTTGGACTTCATTTGCAAGATTTCATCTCTTCGGAACATCCGACTTGTATTCGGAAAATCCGATCGTTTCCTGGAGCTTAGAGCTCATCGGAACATCCGATATCAAATATCGAAATATTCGATTTCTGGAGGTCTACACACATCGGAACACCCTATACTTATATCGGAATGTCCAATCTGTGTACAGCCTGTTGTTAAGATCTGTTTCGATTTTAGCTTTGGGGTATCTTTTGATTGGTGCTTCCTTTTTCAAGAATTCTTTTTGGAAAAGATTCTTGTATTCCCAAAGCTTCTTTGTTCAAAAATTCAAAAATCTTGCATCTTATTTGAAAGAAACTTCTTCATGCAAAATACTTGAGATAGATTTTAAAATAATATCTTTCTCTCAAGTGACTTGTATGTGGGGTTTCTCATATGACCCTATTAGGCAAAATTATGGATTCATCGAGAGAATCATAATGTTTATTGTAAAGCCTAATAAAATGAGGTTTGTTATTTGAATTAGTTTCAAATAACCCGTGTGATACTCTTACTTGTCTTTATGTGCTGCTATTTGCATCTTTTGAGACTTTGAGAGTTGTAAGTTGGAATCAGTTTTGAGTATTCAATTGATTTCAAAAGTGATATTCACTTGATCTTATGGATAGGCAAAACTTGAGCAATTCAAATGCAAAATAGCTCCATGATTCATTTATTGAATATCTTGGGGAGCTTATTTATGTCAAGTTTTGGGCATTTAAATGTTTCCAAGTGGTATCCTCAACTATTTTACTCTAAAGCATTCAAGTTGCTCTTTGATTCCCTTAAATGGATAATTGATCTGATACTCATCGATTCAATCGACTATTTTTCAATTGGTATCAATATCTTTGTGATTTGATCCAATAAGAAGTATCAAGAGAGCGTTATTCATTTATCGTGTTTTCGAGGGGTTTCATCTTATTTGATTTATCCAATTGGTATCAATGAACTTCAAGTTTCCTACAAGTGGTATATGTTGCCTCTTTGTAGCATTGTTTTGATACGCAAAGTCTTTTGAGTTGGATTCTCCATAAGCTTAAATTGTAAGTTCAATCGCTTAAGAACTCTCTATGTGAGGTTCTTTATGAATTGAAACACATAAAGAGGAGAAATTCCATTTGAGCATTGTTCGTTAATAAAAATTTCTTTATGCTCTTTCTCGAAAGAAGTTCTTCAAGCATCTCCCTTGAGATAGTTTTTTCAATTGGTGTCTAATTTCTCAAGTGGTATTTGCGTTGGGTTTCTCGCTTAACCCTATTAGGCAAGAGTTTGGATTCTGCAAGAGAATCACGATGTTTATCGTAAAGCCTAATAAAATGAAGTGAGTTATTTGAATTAGTTTCAAATAACCTTCTGATACCTTCCTTTGCTTTGAGCTTTAGTTCTTTCATTTGGTATCTTGGCAACCCTTTCAAGGATGAAAACTAAGTGAGCTTTTCCATTGCTCCAAGCTTCTAAGTGGAGCTTATCTATTTAAGTTTTCATTCCATTGAAAGTGCATCCATTGGCTAAGTTTCTTTTAGAAACTGGACTTAATTGTATCTTAGCTTCAAAGTGATTCCTCTCTTGAATGTATTGAAGATAATTGCTAAAAGAGGATTTCAAGAGTTAAAGTTGAATGTGTTTCAATCCTTCTTGTAAGTTAATATTACAAGATCTTCAATTGGTATCTTAAATTTAAAAAAAAAATTGCATGCAAGTAGTACTATCATGCTTATCATCTATATCTTGCATATTGTACCTAGACATTATCAAACTAACTTGGGTCAAGTTGAAAGATACTTGTTCCCAGAAATCGTGTGCTTGTCTGTTGATGTTCAAGGTTTCGGAAAAGGTGTCAACTTCGACGGTGAGATGAAGGAAAGGAGTGTAGCTCCAAAGTCCGAGGGATCCGAGGCCATGCGACTTGACCATGACCGATTCGAACATGCAATAAACAAGAACCGACTGAAGGGACGTATTTCTTTCTAACCATATTTAATAATATCTTTGTACACCATTATGCTAATTGTCTTAAATTTTAAATGGTGTAATGTTTATCATGTTAAGTCTTCCAATTGATATCAATTCTTTCAATCATTATGTATTTCAATTGGTAATTAGATTGCTCTGATACTACTTCAATTGCTTATCAATTGGTATCCTCTCATTGTAAATTGCATTTTTCTCTCTATTTAAGTGTCATCTAACTTCTTGCCATATTAGTATGATTGGTATGGATGACACCATGCTTAAGGAGGAGGAAATGTAAGTTGAAGAACACATTAGTAAGATGTATACCTTACTCTTTAAATTGATCATAAGCATGTAATTCACTTCCATACAATGGCTATATGATATTGATAGTTATTATGCTCTGATACACATATTTGCTATATGATCTTTGTCATGATTTAAGCATCTCTTACATTCTTGTGAATCATGACTTCATTTTAATTAGTATCATCGATTGGTATCTTATTCAATTGTCATGTTTGAGCTTCACTTTATCTTGTTAATCATGACAACTTTAAATTTGTTCAATTGGAAATATCAATCACCTAAATTTTGGATATAATTGATATCATATCTTGCCTAGATTTAGGGGGAGCTTAATATCATTGATATCATTGTCTTATTACTAGCTCCTCTGTTTTATTTTGTTCTTCCTAATCCTTTTATTGAGTGTTCAATCTAGAGGGAGAAAAGGTTATTCATTTTGGGATTAATGACAAAGGGGGAGAATTTATGGATTTATCAATTGCCCCCTAATCGATTGACAAAAAGAGGGAGAATATTTGGGGAGAGATTATGGACTTATCAAATGCCTAATAACCGATTGACAAAAGGGGACAATGAAAAAAAGGGAGAATATTTGTAAGTATGATCTCTTACTCATTTTCCGGATTCATTTCAATGCTGAATATCTTTATATTGTCCTTTGGTGCATTTGTTAAATCGTTTGTCATAAATCACCAAAAAGAGGGAGATTGAAAGTGCATCTAGGCACTTATGTTGTTTTGGTGATTAATGACAAATGATTAATGACAAACGCATGTAATGTCAATCAATGTAATTGTACAAATTCTTAACTTAGTGCTTAACAAATGACAAACCTCTAATATGTTTATATTGTTATGAGACTAACATGTTTATTGCCTAGATTGAATATTAGTCTCATCTATTTTAGAGGAAAATCAATTGGGATGGTTAAGCAAAAATGAGGTATGCAATCTCGGTATTCCTTCCATATTTGTCATTGCATTCCTCTTTAGCAAATGCATATTGAACTCTAAGTAACTTGTTGATTTCATATGTGCACATTGATTCATGTCATAATTGCTTGTGCACATATATATTCATTTGAGTTCATTATGTGCTTTGTTTTTAATATGCTTGTGTTAACTAGAGTTAAACTTCATTACTTCATATTGACTTGGTGCATACATGTCTTAGTTGTGTATCTTCTAATGCACCTCTCTTAGTGAAGTTTAATCTAGAATTGGATCACATTATTTACTCTCATTCCAAATATTGTCTGCACATGTGTAATTCGTGTATATTCTATCATGTGCTTCATTTAAGCAAAGTCTGTGGTCCTTGCCATGATTTAATTGATTCTTCATATTGGCAATTATCTCTCTAGTGCAGTTAGATCAATCATATATTCATCATAATGCACTTAGCAGAGAATATTTCTATTGTCAAGTGTTTCCATTCATATTGTGCTTCTTGATATGAAACACTTGTTATTATCAATTTATTCAATATATCTTTTAAGCTTGTGGGACTAATATGTTTGCTGAGTGCTTTGATAAGAGTTAGGTCCCAAAGCTGTGTGTATGATGACCAAGATGGTTTGAAGGATGACAAGCGAGTCAAAGTCAAATAAGACGGCGGTGTCACCAAGAGCTAAGGACTAAGTCAAGAACGACTTGGCGTGATGATAGTCTTGGTGATGATCGAGGTCAAGGTCGGAGAGGACGAGAGTCTCATGAGGTGAATCGCGTCGAGGTTGACAAGACGAAGGGCGTCATCAATCTTTGTGGAAGTGTCATCATGCACCGTGCATCCAAGAAGTCGGCATGTAAGCTTAGTGTAAGACTTAGATTTTGTGTTAAATTTGAGTCTAAGGATTGCCGTACTATTAAGAGGGATGCAATCGTTGAAATTACTTAGACATGTCTCAAGTGCTCAAAGTGGTCTATCCTTGTCTAAGGTTGAGAAACCCAAGTCACACTTTGTTCACCTAGGTGTAGGTGGGTTGGTGTGAGGGTTAGAAGTGTTGTTTGTATCGGAAAGCGAGAATTTGAGGTCTCCTTGTGGATTCTTTGTGCAATCTGATATTATCCTTTGGGATTTGGGTAGTGAGACCTTGTTAGTTGTGTAGCCCTCGTTCTTAGCTTTCCGAAAAGTCCGAATTCTTCGAAATCGGAGTCCGGGATCAAAAGTTATGCCCGTTTTCGTCCGGCTGCTGCGTGCTGCCTGGGAGATCCGGAGTATCCGGATGATCCGGAGTGTCCGGATGATCCAGAGTGTCCGGGTTAAATATCCGGAGTCTCCGGGTTGCCCAGTTCGGTCCAAACGACTAGTTTTTTGGGTTCCTCTATTTAAGGCCCCCTTCTTGCCCACTTCAAGAGAGCCGTTGGGGGATGTTTTGCTGGGCATTAGAGGTGTTCTTTGTGAGTGTTTGAGCCCCCAATGCTCCTCCCTACTCCTTAGATCTTAGTGATCCCCTTGTGTGAAGGGTTGGGTAGTGGAGAGAGGTGTTTGGATTGAGGATTGATTTGAGGAGTGGAGCTGGTTCCTTGGTGCTTTGAGGTGTTCTTCTTAGTGATCTTGAACTCTCAAAAGCCCCTCTAACCCTAGATCTTAGTGATCCCTTTTGAGTGAAGGTTTGGGTGTGAGAGTGGGTAGTGATTGGATTAAGTGTGATTAGTGTGTTGAGCATTTGAGGTGGACTCTAAGAGCATCTCCAGCAGAGCCCCTAAACCAGCCCCTAAACCTTAAAATAGGGAGTGTAGTAAAAAAACAGATCCAGCAGGGCCCCAACTCAACCCCTAAAATTAGGGGCCCCCTAAATTTGCCTCCTCAGTCCCAATTCCCAGGGGGCCCCAACTCAAGCCCCTAAAATTAGGAGACCCCTAAATTTGCCTCCTCAGTCCCAATTCCCAGGGACACGAGTGCAACTCATATTATTGAAGATAGGAAAATACATGAGAGGCTTCGAAAATTTTATCATGTTTTGAAAATTTTAAATTTAAATTTGAAATTTCATGTTTTTAAATTGTAAATGTTAATATGCTTATGTTTTATGTATTACAAATATTTTTGATTGAATTTTAGTGGTGTCAAATGAAGATTATACATAGCAGATATGTCAAAATAGGAGAAAAAGTAAAATAGGGGCTGAAATTTAGGGGCTGTTGCTGGACTTGTGCTCTGAAAACAGGGCCTCAAAAAATAGGGGGAGTCCCTAAATCAAAAATAGGGACTCTGTTTTAGGGGCCCTTGCGGGAGATGCTCTAAGTGAGTTCTTCGGGAGCATTTGTTGCTCTTGGAGGTTGAGGTCTCCTAGATGGCTAGGAGTTGCCGGTGAGCTTCCAAGCTTTGTGTGGAAGGCCACCGAAGGTTTGTGAAGGTTCGATTCCGCCTCCGTAAGGAAAGGAATCAAAGAAGTGAAGACCGGCGAGTGCATTGTGCAACACCGGGAGGAAGAGGGTTGAAAGAGACCCCGGCTCAAGTGTGACCGAGCCGCCTCAACGGAGACGTAGGATCCCCTCAAGGATCCGAACTTCGGGATAAAATCTTCGTGTCTCCTTCCTTACTTCGGTTTCCTCTTTTGCTCATCCGCTTAATTTGCTTTCGATTCTTGTGATTAGATCAATTAGATTGTATCTACTGCATCTATTCTTGCTTATATACTTGATTCATTGCAATAGAGTAATTTGTATCACTAGAATCAAAGAAGCGATTCAATTTATTGCTCATACTGCTCGCCGAACCAGGCAACCCGGAGTATCCGGTATATTGATCCGGAGTATCCGGACTAAATATCCGGAGTCTCCGAGTTACCTGTCTCGGGCTGAATTGTTTAAGTTGCAAAACTTAATTATCCCAATTGCTTCCGCATTATCTCTGATAGATTAATTTAAATTGGGTATAATTTTGTAATCGCCTATTCACCCCCACTCTAGGCCGACATCCCGGTCCTTTCATAATACCCTACTCCTGTGTTCTTGGGATTATGTGTATGGGGATGTACTGGGGGATGCCCGAGTGGCTATGCCCTCTCTCCGGTTGCTATGTGATCCTTCCAGAGAGCTCTCTAATGTCCTTTCTGCACCCCTTTATATAGCAAGGGCAGCATGTTACAGTAGGTTCCAGGCTAGGATTCTGTCTCTGCTGCTTATGTCGTCTAAAGCTACAGACCGACCCTGCCATATCTCACATAACCAGGATTCCTTGCCTTTCTCTTGGTGCTTCATTGACGCTCAAGCTGATAGCTGTCTATTCGATTTCTGGCTATTGCCCCCTCTGCTCGGCCCGTCATGCCTTCGTGGACCTTTTGGGCCTCGGCCTGAAGATACCCAGGGTTCGTGTATTTCACACCCGTATTCAGCTCTGAATCCGAGGAAAAATATATAGGTTGGGATACAGGAAGAGTAATATATGTCCGTATCCGACCCGTTTTCACCCCTAATATTATCTGGCCATGTCTGTTTAATTGTATCCTGACAATGCTATGGTTTAGTGAGTGAAAAGAATAAATCTTCCTTCGTGTTTCCTTTAAAAATTGATTTAGGTTATTTTTCGACCACATCTACGCATCATTAGCCTTTCAAATGGTAATTACATAATAATGGAGGTTTTCGTGCAACATTGCCAATACTTCTCTGAAAACATTTGGTGGGAAATGCAGAACAAATTATTGGAGGAGCAATCAGCTTTTGTTCGTGCATCTATGTTAGCTGGCATGTACATTACTACTGCCCTCAACTTCTGGAACAATGTCTTACTCAAGGACACTTTCTTACCAGCTGTTCGCGCTAAAAACATGAAGCAGGGTTTCTAGCCACGAACATATAAGATAAACACTGAGTTTGCAAGGCGTGCCAGTTAATTTGACCTGGAATTGACAAGGTAGAGATTATAAGTAATCAAAGCCGATAAAAACAAAGATTATCAGCATAACGCTAGTCGGCTAGGAGCCGATTAGGAGATAACTAGATCAACCTGGCGGTTAATCCGAATACAAGGCGAGATCAGCTTTGAGAAGGCGATGCGCAACAAAACAAAGCAGATCAAACCTGGGCGAAATCGGCCAAAAACCAACAATCGGCGATGCGCAACTCTGTTGATTTTGTCGACTTACAGAGACGTGTTTGTAAACCTAAAACGATATAAAAAGGAATCGTAAAAAGTAGATGTGTGTTGTGTTGAGATTGATCCTCCTCCCGTATCACGGTTCGTCTCTTTTATATTGCTCTCGGCCGATCCGAGTCCCACATGGATACGGCAATTGAATCCGTATCGGCTCTTAATCCGATTCCCCTTCCTTTTTGACGGTGCATTCCTAGTTGGTAACGGACTCATTTTGGGATCGGTCCATCTTTTTCCATAATGCCTCTTTTATATCTAAATTGGATCGATTTTACTATAAACGCTGAATTTTGGTGCAAACGCCAGCAAGATGAAGAATTGGAAAAAGATGGAATCGGCCTTTTTCTTTTTTCTTTTTCTTTTTTACAACGAAGCAGGCTCCTATTCATTACGGTTACCTGGAAATACAGCTGCAAAGTGAGCACATTTTTTTTTTTTTTTTTTACAAACAAAGCGATCATGTTTATGTCAACTGTAAGGCCTATCTCCTCGAGAAAAAAGAAAAGAAAAAAAGAAAACCCTAAACCCTATACCGATGCCATCTGAGTAAGGATGGCTGATCCCAAACTCCAAGTCAACTGCCAAATAGCAACCCATCAGCCAGCAATGGAGCAGCGTTTCTTCTCGGGCCAGCCCATTAATTAAACCCTGATCACGACCATTCATCTACTAAAACCCTAACTCGTCCCCTTGCTGCCGCGCACACCCCAACGTCCAACCTCTCGCGGCGGCGGCCAGAAGCGTAGGGGGTAGAGGAGGCGGCGGCCAGAAGCGTAGGGGGTAGAGGACGCGGCGGCCAGAAGCGTAGGGGGTAGAGGACGCGGCGGCCGCCAAGATGGTGAAGAAGAGCAAGAAGAGCAAGAGCAAGAGCAAGCGCATCTCGCTGCGGCAAAAGCACAAGGTGCTGCGCAAGGTGAAGGAGCACCACCGCAAGGAGCGCAAGGAGGCCAAGAAGGAGGGCAGGAACCACAGGAAGAAGGTCGAGAAGGACCCTGGGATTCCCAACGAGTGGCCCTTCAAGGAGCAGGAGCTCAAGGCACTCGAGACGCGCCGCGCGCAGGCGCTCCAGGAGCTCGAGCTCAAGAAGGAGGCGCGCAAGGAGAGGGTAGGTACCTACTTCTAACGGAGCCAAATCCACGCGAGTATCCGTCAATCTTTAATTTTGTTGGATTTGTTGGTTTGGGAATTGAGATTCAATTATGTGAAATAGTGAATTCACCTGTGCCACTACGGGGCTCGGTCGCTCGCCGTCGCTGGCCGGCTGCCACTGCACGCCACAGACGTGCTCCCTACCTCTCTTCCCGACCGCCACCCACACGGGCGCAGCCATCGTCGCCTTGTCCCATCGAGCTGGGAGAGAGATTAGGGTTATGTGGCTCGGTGACTGCTTGGGGTCTTGGGATGGGGGGATTGTGAAGTGTGTTGATTGTTATGATATTTTGGGGCATCAAGTGAGAAGTGAGCTGAATGCATGTCTGGTTTTAGGGTCCATTCGGTAGTCTTCATTGTTTGTAACACTATGCATTCACTCCATTAGGAACATGGACTTGCCTGGTACCTGGATCGAGCGATGATTAAATGTTGCTGCCCTTTATTTTGTTTCATCTATTTAATGATGTTCCTTGTTTAGTTTCACTAGTAAGGTGCCCGTGCCTTGCAACGATGACTAACAGATTGATACACGCCATGAAAAGTGATCCAAAATTGTATAAACAAACGGATGACCAACAGATTGCTCATGAGGTATTTAGTTTTCATACTTACCCCTAATTATGTAGGGCTAATAACTCATGAGCTTAAATTTGGAGTCTCCTCGTCACCAGCGCTAATTACTTGAGGTAATTAATGCATGCGCTAATTACTGCATGAGTCAAGTGCTTCATGCTTTTCTATGCGCAAGGAATAAATTCGGGGAAGGATCCAACTCATAATTTCAGCCATTGGATCTCCCTCGTTGGATGGTGTAGATTTAGTGTATCAACCTGCTAACTCGTACTTTTAATATTAGTATAGATAGATATATGCTTTCTTTTTTCCTTGTGCTGTTTGACCAATGATCAAATATTGTGGCCTCTTTTCAGGCTAGGAAGAGAAAGCTTGGATTGCTTGAGGACGAGGACATTGCTATTCTGGTATCTGCAGCTTCTGCGCAGGGTAGTAAGTTTGCAGAAAAGGATGCTCCGAAGGAGAGCGCTTCTTTAGGCGTGGCTAAGAGCAATGGTGAATTTTTTTTCCCGTTGCTGATTCTTTATTGTCTTACTTCTTGCAGTTACATTATTTACTGAAGTTGCTGAATGTGTCTCCAGATCATTCAGAGAGGGCCTTCTACAAGGAGCTTATTAAAGTTATTGAAGCTTCTGATGTGATTCTCGAGGTTCTTGATGCAAGGGATCCATTGGGCACTCGTTGCATTGATATGGAAAAGATGGTTAGAAAGGCTGATCCAAGTAAACGAATTGTGCTACTTCTCAACAAGATAGGTATGCTGCAACTTTTTATCGAGTTTTGAGTTTGCTCATGTGATGTTTACTGTCTTTCTAGATCTTAATTCCAATTTGTTGATTCTAGATCTTGTTCCCAAGGAGTCACTGGAGAAGTGGCTTACCTATCTAAGGGAGGAAATGCCAACTGTTGCATTCAAATGCAATACCCAAGAGCAGAGGACCAAGCTGGGATGGAAATCATCAAAGCTTGATAAAACAAGCAATATACCACAAAGCAGTGATTGTCTTGGTGCTGAGAATCTGATCAAATTACTCAAGAATTATTCCAGGAGTCACGAGGTAACTGATCCTGATGTTTTTTTACATAATTGGGGACTGTCTAGTTTCTGTCACTAGTCTGTCTTACGTCTGTCGTACTGCTGATTGTTGTTGTGACTTCTAATTTTCTTATTTACATAAGTTATTGAAAATTACATCCTTCAACAGAATCTTTTGTGCTTCACTTGTCTTTAATTCTTTATGCTACTGGATCTCCTTTTCTTTTGCTTTTGTGTCCTGCTTCATGCAAAATGTGTAATATTGATGGAAAAAGTTATCACCCGTGTCATGCCCAAGCCTTGCTGCGAGCCTTTTTGGATAGTGTTTATAAAATTTATTAGAAAATTTAGAAAGAAGTTGAGCACCTTGGTAAACTCATTATAATTATTGGTCTTGTTATTCCATAGATACACATGAGTGGTACAAATTCATTCGTATTGCCTTGTTGTGGTGTATGTGGAGGATTTTGTAATCCAAATACCCAACAGTAGTAACCACGCTTTGCTGCCTGTCTTGGCTGATCTCTTTTATGGAGGGTAGCTTAAGTTTTGCACTTACATATCTTTAACTTAGAAAATTTCAACTTTAGTTTATCAACTAAAAATTTTAAGCTCATCATGAGAATGATTTTTGAGGTAGAATAAATTTTGAAGTATTGAACATTCTACGTAAATTGGCATGCTACATACGTGACTTGCAAATATACTAAGGGAAAATAATTAAACGATGAAGTTCTTTTGTAGATTATATTTATTCTGTTTACTAGTAAACTGCCCGTGCGTTGCAACAGATCCCAAATAGATTGTGATACCACAAGTTCTAAACTCTTAAAAACAAAAAAAACGAGAATTTAAAACTTGAGCTATCACTTGTTTGAGATCCGTTACTGAAGAATCACTAAACAAGGAAATACAATGAAATACAAATACGGCTAGACAAATAGTAAATAGCTACGGAATTTCCTCACCTACTGGGCCTTGGGCCCCTACTGTTCTGGCCCAAGAACGGCCTGGCAGACTCACCATCACCACCAACTCATTCTTATAATAGTTAAGATAAGTTGGTTTATGAAAAAGTGTTATATGTTTCTGCAATTACTTTATTAATAAGTTGTCATCGCGTAACTAACTCCTTATCCACATCAAAAATTTGTGCAAAGCAAGCTAAAAAAATGCACATAACAGTTTTCTAATTTCGTACAAGTAAAACCTGATGCCCTTTTGTTAAGAAATAGCTGATTTTGTACTTGTTATTTTCCCAATGATTTTTTCCTAGTCAAAATCATTGTTAAGATACTTTTGCCAAAAGATGAAAACATTTGTTTATTTATCCTGTGAGGATGCATGTGGAATCTAATCAGCTACACAGGGATACAAAATTGCACAATTATTGATTATCGATTTATGGTTGCAACATGAGTGGTGACACCTAAACATTAAGACCTACAGGATAATCTCGTCCAAATAAATAACTCAATCAATCAAGGTTGTCAGGATCGAGATCTTGAATCAAATTGGATATGCACTGATAGGATTGCATTGTAGGATCGAATCGTAGTGTCATGTGCTGGAATTACTGTCCACGTGTATGTTCATGCCATGAATAGTACCCACGGGGGCAGGATTAGATTAGTTAGAATTGAGGTTAAGTTAGTTAGGATAAAGATAAGATATGCAGATTGAGCTGGTTGGTGTTGGCTCTATATAAATGAGTCACTGCATCGTTATTTGCTAAGTAAGAATGAATAATGAAGAAGTATTCTCAATTCCATAATTCCTAGCTCTGTACATTTTCTAAGATCAACTTCTTGTATGTACATGCCTCCTAATTGGTGTGTTTACAGCTCAAATTGGCAATTACTGTGGGTATTGTTGGGCTTCCTAATGTTGGAAAGAGCAGTCTGATCAACAGCTTGAAGAGATCCCGTGTGGTTAATGTCGGTTCCACTCCAGGGCTTACTAGATCAATGCAGGAAGTTCAGTTGGACAAGAAGGTGAAGCTGTTGGATTGTCCTGGTGTTGTGATGCTCAAATCTTTCAACAGTGGTGTGTCTGTGGCCCTTCTCAACTGCAAAAGAGTTGAGAAGATGGATGATCCAGTCAGCCCTGGTAAGTGATGTCATTCAATATAGTTCTGCTGAAATTTTCATTTATTCTAGCTGTGGTTATTTTCTTCTTAGTATATTGTATGCATACTATTTCATCCGACAATAACTTGTATATATTAATGTGGCTGGAAGTGCATCATTTGATAACTTCATTTAACGCTTTCAGTAAAGGAAATCCTCAATCTTTGCCCACACCAGACATTGCTGTCTTTGTACAAGGTGCCAACCTTTACTTCAGTTGATGATTTCCTTCAGAAAGTTGCCACACTTCGGGGGAATTTGAAAAAGGGTGGTATAGTGGATGTTGAAGCTGCTGCAAGAATTGTGCTTCATGACTGGAATGAGGGTAGGATATAATCTCTCCCATATCAACTTTGTTGATTCTTTATTTTTTTTCCGAGTCACATGATTGTCCTGTTGTTTTAGGTAAAATACCCTATTATACACTGCCACCTAAAAGGGATGCTGTGGAGGACGCAGACGCGCACTACAAGAACTTCTAGATGAATCATAATAGAATTAGTATTCTCACTTTCTTTTTGAGTAGGACTTGAGGAGGCCTATTGTGAGCTATATACATCCACGAGGATGGTTATAGAGAAATCAAGATGCTAAGGAGCGAGTCAATTAAAAGTAGCTCATCTAAAGGAGAGATGCACAAGAGGATTAGGTACTAATATATTTTTTACCATTGAATTCTTGTATAGGGCAATAATCCGAGAACTCTAAAGGGCAATGATTCTTGTATTTTTTACCACTGGATTCTTTATTTTAAAAATTGTGTACGCTTGTGTATATCTAATTCGATCCGAAAACTGTCGCGCATAAGAAATTATATTAAAATATAACGCAACGCCACTAAAACGTGATGCGGAGAGAGAGACGTTGTCGTCCGTGACCGAAGCAGATGCGGAGTGGGCAGCTTCAACTTTTACTTGCATGATGCTGTAGGAGGGCTGGGTACATGCGCAGCTGAAGGAAAACGACGGAACCAAACGGCCGAGCCGGCCGGTGCTCCGTAATCCTCCGGCCTGAAGGAAACATTCAACTGCAGCCTACAGTGCAGATCGATGAGCCGAGAGGCACGGTGCGGGTGGCGCAGAGCGGGGGAGGCCGGAGCAAAACAATGTGCAGGATTTTATTACTGTTCACACATGATCACTTACATAAGTCATGCGGTAATGTAGATCGCGTGAGGCAGAAAGAGCTTGATACTGTGACGGCCCGCCTTTTTAGGGGCAGATCCGTACGCCTCGACAGCTACCCAGGATGATTAGCTGCCAGGAACCAAGCATATTATTGCCAGGCAAAAGTCAAATTCCAACATTTTTATGCAATATAAGGCCTAACGGCCAAGGTTTTTCTGAGAAGAGGCGCGGCAGGCCCGAATAACTTACAAGCAAAACACCGCGAGCAGGCTGAGCAAAAGACTAAGACCTCAAAACCAAATTGCCATCTACGCATTCTCGAACGCTCTAGCTTCTTCATACTCCGAGAGGGGTCGGGGTTGCAAGGGTGAGTACTGGAGTACTCAACAAGTCGCATTTTAAAACACCGAATATTACATGCAAGGGTGTAGCACAATATTGGTACAAGGTTAAAGTATTTGTGGATGCGATTTTATTTGTAACATCATTTTACATTTAAAACACAATCCATAATAATAGTTATCCAGGGGGGGTTCCATTCACAAAGTCATCACCATTAAACCACATTCTCAAACATGCCCCAAGATCTACTTGAGCTAGGTTACGGGATTCACCCCAATTAAACTTAGCTTCGTTTACCGGAAGCACGGCGTATTCGAATACCATTTATTCACTCTGCAGAGGTGTTCAGCTTTACCCACAAGATTCCACGATCGTTAATGCCATCTCGAGTTTAACACGCAACTTAAATGCGTGCGGTAGGATCGAGGTTATCATAGCTTTTAGTTGGACATTTCCCTCTTTAGTCCATATCAGGTAGAGTTTTGGTCCACATTAACCGGGGTCCCCACCGGCGGTGTGGAGTTCTTGGTCCCGCTTCTGTGGACACCTACCGTTGTGAACCGGAATGCCACGCTTCTCGTGCACACTTCCGCTTTCACCTCATAACCTTGGACCATCTCCCATACAGGGAAGGTAACCACTGCTCCTATAGGTATTCCGAGGGAAAGTACAATGTACCGAGCTATGTTGAGTCAAGCCAACGAAGTTGACCGCCCAACTTTGTGGTTGAACGAGTTCTTAAGTTATTTACTTTGCTCAAGGGGATTATTATCCTTACATTGCCAGAGACCAAGCCATCGGGCCATCCACAAACCAATCCGGTACCAACTGTACCAGCCACCACAACCAACCATGGCATTAATCATCAGCCGGGGATTGGAACTCATCCACTCCGGGATTTATCCAATTCTGTTCCCCAAACCGTAGCACTTTTCCAAGCGAGCAAGACCAAAGGTTCGGCGACCTTTATTTCCATTCTCAAAAACATTTGACTAAACTAACAGGATAATAATAATTAATACCGGAATATTAATTAACCTAAGGTTACAATGATATAATTAGGTTCAATAATTTTCAAGGAAGTCTCATGAGCAAATCGGTATTAACTAAGTATCATGTCATTCTAAACTAGACAGATTTGCAATATTTCAATATACAGTAAAGTAATGCGGTAGAAAATAGTAATTAACTATAATAAGGCATGAATAGGTTCAACATGTTCAAAGGTGTACGGCTTGCCTTGCTGGCGATCGGATCGGACGAAGTGTCGTTGACGCGGTCGAAATCGGCTCTTTTGTCGGATCCGGGTCCTGCTCCGGGAACTGCGGCGGCTTCTGGAATCGTCCGACGTCCGGATCTAACGCGAAAAGGACGAACGACAATAAAGAAACGAAAAGAAAGCGAAAGCAGCGAAGCGGAAATCGGGCAGGTAGAGAGAGAGAAAGGAAGGGCGATTTGGGCATTTTTGGAATTTTCGGAGTCTCGGATTGAGGAACGGAGGGCATTTTTGGACTCAGTGGCTCGAAACGGTTCGGAATATGTATTTTGGCTATTTTTGGATTTTTGGGTATTTTTGGGACATTTTTGGATAATTAAAACGAATTAAAAAGATTTTTAGAAATCAAAAACTGAAAAAGAAATTAAAAAGGGGGTACTGTTCAAAATGGGCTGCGCTGGACCAAAATCGGCCCAAGCAAAAATGCGCGTGGGGAGGCCTTTATTGGCCGCCCAATCATGGCCGAGGGTCGGCAGCGCCGGCACGCGAGCGATCGGCAAGTGGGGCTTGTGGGCGCTGACCGATGGGGCTAACGCGGGGCGGGCGAGGCCGACCAGGGCTAGGGTTTGCAGGGCAAGGCGGCGGCGAGGGCGAGCGGGGCTGGCTGCGGTGGCGGCCGGAGCAGAAGAGAGCGGGGGAGGGGGTGGCTCACCACGGGGAGAAGAGGAAGGGGCGAGGAGAGAGGGGGCTCACCGAGCGGTGAGGCGAAAGGGGCCGGGAGCAAGCGGGCGAGCGGCGGCTTTTATAGCGCGCGAGGGCGAGCGGGAGAGGCGAGCAGGGGCACGGGTGCGGCGGCGGCGATGGAACGGGATACGGCGGCGCAAGCCGCACGACGTGGACGGGCGGGCGGGCAGCGGCGACAATGACGGTCACGCGTGGTGACAGCGGGTCACGGGTGGCAGGCAGCGGCAAAGTGGTCACGGCGAGGCAGCGGCGAGCAGTTGGCGCAGCGCGCGGCTACACGCGGCGAGGTGGGAAGCGATAACGGCGCAAGCGGGCAGTCGAGGCGCCGGAGGCGGCCGAGCTGGCCGGCAAGGCGGGCAATGGAGCTGCTTGCTGCGCGCGGCGGAGGCGGCGCCGGAGGCGGCGGAGATGGCCGGCAAAACGGCCGGAAGGCCCAAAAAGGTAAACGCCCCCAAAACCCAAATTTAATTCAAATCCAAAGTTCAAATCCAAATTTTGAATCAAATTTTGAATAGATTCTGAAAAATTCAAAAATTCATTTTGAATTTTTTTATGGTTGTTTCAGATACTGTGTAGACTTGACGCAGACAGACGATCAGCGACTAGCCACGATCAAAATGTCCATGCGATGTAGATCGACGCCATGTAGATGATGTAGTGTAAGCGATCCCAATCAACCATGCGTAGAACGTCGTGCTGATAACGTGTTATAAAACGTAGTCGTTAGCCCGTGATTGATCAACATGTCGACAAAATCACAAGAACGAGAACAAGGAGCACACAAAGTAAGGGGACAAAGCTCTCACTTTATTATATTTATTTTTCTATACAAAACAATGCCTAAAAAAACTTCTGAAGATCAATTCGAATTCGCCCACCAATAAATAGAATCCTTCCATACTGGATTATATCGATATCATAACAATTTCTTCTCCCAGCCTTCCGCATGCCACTAAGCAATGATCCTCCAGGCAAGCACCCCGATTTTCCTAACCAATCCCCGATTTCCAGTTCGCTTGCCAATTTCTTGGAGCAAGCCATAGCCAAATCCATCCCCATCCACACACCAAGGCTAAGAGCCAGATCCACTAAACACAAAGAGAAGGGGAGTGAGCTGATGCATTGTGGGGACCCATCCGCGTCCCGCATATATGCCCGTGTTAGTCCCAGGAATGTTCACCAACACGCGCGATAATGCATAACAGTTTGGATCACATCTCATACACATTAATGGAAACTTAAATAGTTATATTTACATACCAAAAGTAATACCATGGTCCATAACGACATACATAAAGTTTTACATTAACAAGCAGCGGAATAAAGCATAAACGACAAAAGCATGTGTCCAGCGTAGTATGCCCTAACCCTCAGGGAACCGGCTGGGAGTTAAGAACGACCCTCTAAGTGTTAGCATCGGGGATGTCGGACCGATTAGGATCCACAGGCGACATCTCAACCTCACCTGCAGCAATGGACAATCCGGTTGAGTACAAAGGGTGTACTCGCACAATAGTATAAGTCATGCATTAAGTTCTACTTACATGAGGTTGATACATCAAGGAAGGCAATGGGTAATTTGAGTATAAAGTAATATTTTAGAATAAATCATATACAAGTATAGATTGAATCTTGCATTTGGAAAACGTCTCTAAAATCTAATATATCATGTCATCATAATCACATTTATACCATGCCTTCAAGCATTCTCTGAACCATGAGACCCATTGATGAGGACATCCCCAACCCTAGGTCAAGAACTATACAATAACAGGTGAAACTTCTCCTTCGTCAATTTTATTCTTCTCATAAGAATTGTATACTACCTAATAGCGGCTATTTACTTGTTGTTTGGTATGAAGGTGTCGAAGAATTTTCAATGGAGATCGCGGACCTCAGGAGGATGAACAACCTGGCACGTGTGCTACAAACATCGCGATGTTACATAACCAGCCAATCGCTACAGTGTGGAGGCTACATGGCGCTACAAAACAAAACGTAGCAAAACTGGAAATCGGATTTCGTTGCTACAGTCCGAACACTATTCATGCTACAATGCCCCCAACGCAATCGAACTCCGAATTTTGCGTACTGCAGTTTGTTTGCTGCACATTACAGTCGGAACCGCATGCTACAGTACCCGATTTGTTATTTTTCTCTTCTTCACGTCTAGGGGATTGTAAAAGGGGACTTCAGATTTTGAGATTAATAAGATAGCTATTTTTGCATCTGTTAAAGGCTTTTCGTTTGTTCTTCCTCATTGCATACGCATCGAGAGGGGGAGTTGAGCGACTTCTACCAAAGATCGTTCTGCCTTTCCACTAAGAATTGGGAGATCGATATACTTCACCAAGAGTCCGTGGAGTTCAGCGCGTGTGATCTTGGCAGTGGGGGATCAACTAGGGTTCATCGAGAGTGCATGTGAGTATCCAAATCCTACGCCGTGAAGATCGGGCAAACCCCGTATCACCCATCGCTCATGTTCGACTACACACACGAGTACTCCAATACTCATGTCATTTTCCACATCTATCCCATTCTTACCCGGTCCTTAAAACTCGCCCAGTGACTAACAAATTAAGCGTCATCCTTGACCATGGATGTGGCTATTCGAATAGTTTAAACTCTGTAGAGGTACAACTTTACCCACACGACACGCCACACTCGTAAGCCAAGCTATGAGCACAATTCCTTTGATGTGTTGGCCGAGGTAAACATGACAAAACTATTTTTCAGTATGCACTTTAGTGCATTTAAACCACCCGGGTGCTTGTGACCCTTGATCCCGCGCGCCCAGTGCTCCGTGTGTGTGGATCAAGAAGTGCACCCATTGTTAGATATCCTTAACTCTTACAAAGTTCAAGGGACTCTGAGGACGTTCCTTGACGCTCCAATGAGCTCAAGAAATTCCGGCGGACATTCCTTAACACTCCGATGAGTTCAAGGAATTCCGAGGTGCATATGGTTTAAACACCTCTAGTCATACATAAGTACTTGATTAAGCCGGTCCCCATAAACGGCGTGTGGTTCACACGATAGTTACTCAAAGAGACATCACCAGGATTCAATCCTTAAGGTCCTTAGCCAACATTGCTACATAGAAACCACAATTGAAGCCATCATCGTCATAACCATTCTTGATCATTGCGACCAATGGACTAAGTTCATCTATCGCGGTTTCTAACGATGTTCTAAGCATGGCTAAGCAATTCGTACGAACCCATATATAGTAATAAACCAACCACCTAGGGCGACAATGGATCACAAAGGAAACATGGCAAAAGGGATATCACATCAACATGGCATTAACTAATCATGCTACCCAACATAGGTATAATTAAAAGCAAGCATGCAACTTGCGAAAATATCGTCAAAACATAATTTCAAATAATGGAAGCAATATGTTCAAGGAGTAAGGTAGTGGATTTAGTGCCTTGCTGCTCATCAGGAGTGTCGAAGACGATATCGTACTCCGGGTCGTCCTCCGAAGTGTGACTCCTAACAATAAATCCAAATTCAAATGAACACCAAATAAGAACCAAACAATAAACCATAAAGAAATATGCTTACCCATGCATGAGATGCATCATGATGTGTAGGACTAATTATAATATGAAAGTATAAATTGAATTTGTGAAGTTTGGACTTGTGGGTCAAAAGTCCAAGTCTTAGAAGCATTTTACCTAATTATGTCCGAAGTATCCGAGTTTCAACCCGGAATGTCCGAGCAAACCCCCTCGGTTTCAGCTTCCCAACCCATTCGGAGTGTCCGAATGAAACCCCGGACTATCCGGGTTATCCAGACTATCTTAATGTAACCCCGGACTATCCGGGTTATCCAGACTGTCCGTATGAAACTCCGGACTATCCGAGCTGGGTCTCTCTGTTTCAGCTCTCCACTTCGCTTGACCTACCCGGAGTGTCCGTACATAACCCGGAGTATCCGGACTTACTGTGTCGGACTGTGCATAACAACAAGGTTTTTGGTTGGGTTTTTGGATGGTTACTAGTACATTGGCCTCTACACTTTAAAGGAATGCACTAGGGTAGAATCTTACCACTAAGGGATTGCTCTTGCACTCGGTGGAGGTTCGATTTGGTGAAGAGGTGAAGGATGGTGTTGCAATGTTGGTGCTTCGCGGTTCGTCTCCTCCTAGCTCATGTGGATGATTGTCGGGACCCGAATATGCAAATCCGGACCCTCTGTGTATTCAGCACTAGTCCAGGATCACGCTAGTGCACTTAGTCTCAACATTGGTAAATATCGCAATCATACTCAGCGAAATAATAAAGTACTTTAATTAATAAACAAACTGGTTGCTCGACCTTATGGTCAAGTTACAAAAGATACGCCTCGCAGGGCGAGAACTTATTAAAAGTAAATAACTGCAGTGGAAATCAAATCAACGACGTGGAGCCATCCAGTATACCACAGGCAATTGACTAGGCTCGCTCCCTAGGTAGACGGCTCCTCCTGAAGTTCTTCCTCCAAAGCTGGCGTCGCCACTTCTTCAACTGGTGTTGTATGTTGTAAGGGGTGAGTACTTGGTACTCAGCAAGTCATGCACAGAATGCAAAGATAATATTCTACATGTATGGCTTAATACAAAGAACAGGCTCATGGTTCATTTGCAGTAAAACAGCATTCATAAATACAGTAATAGATTGCAAAGCAATAAAAGAATAGTATATGTAATAACTTTCACAATCATTGCACAAGTAAAGCATTTCACAACCTAAGTCCAATTCTCAAACCCAACCCAACCATTTACCAAGCCAAGTGATTTTCATGAAAGTCTAACCCTTAACTGTAATCCCAGAGCGGTGTCCAATACCGCGGAGTCGGCTATTCGAATAGATTTTACACTCTACAGAGGTTATGCATTTTACCCACAAGATATAATCAAACACCACAAAGGTGAGTGTCTGTAACAAAGTCTTTTGGAAACCTCTAACTATACAAGTGGACCTCCCCGGTTGTTGCACACTAGCCATTCCCTTAGCAAAGGCGAAGTCTAGGCCAACTAACCGTTAGATGGGTACCTAGCCGCAGCCCCGGTACGCTCCCCCTACAACTACACAAAAGGTGTAGCTGACACCCCGAGGTACCACATGCAAGTTATTAGCAACCTACTAAACTAGCTCCGTCCCATACCGGACATGTGGTCGCACGATTGACTCAGTTCAAAGGCTTGCAAGGTTAAGTCCTTAGGGTGACCAAGGCAAGACTACCCGAAGAACCAAAACATCTTTCCCTTGAACCAACCATGGCCCACTTGACCATTCTTGCCACTTGCCCCAGTCCAAAGCATTTTATCAAACCAAATTGATTACCATGCACCACGTGCTATCAACATCATCATCAACAACACCCGACACTTCATCAAAGCATGTTCCATAACTCATTAAGTCATCATTAATATTTGATTATCCAAAATCATGTCAACTACGTGGCAGGGCTAAGCATGGTGCTCCAACGGTCTAATTACACATGTTGGCAATTTAATAATGTCCAACTAAATAATCCTCACTAGCATGACAAAGGGTTCATGGCACATAATTATATAATCAAGGTATCATACAGCAACTAGGCATTTATCTAATTCCCAGAAATAATTAAAGCATTTCCTAATTGAATTAGCATGCAATAACTTGAATCAAAATAATTTTCAACGGTAGGTTCAACATGATCAAGCATAATTTTCCTTCAAAAAGTACTTGTTCCTGGTCTTAAGTTGGCTCCTGGGTCAAAACTTCACCTTTGAAGCCTTCGGGTACTTCAACGTCTACCCGTAACGGATAAATAAACAACAAATAAATAAAAATAGAGAAAAACTCATGTCCAAAAATTAAATAAAATTAACCATTAAATAGAGCTTGATTTTATAAAAATTTAGAAATTGGAATCGCTCAAATCAGAGTTAAAAGGCAAAAGTTATAAGCATTTGAAGTTTGAAAATCGATTAAAACAAATAAACCGAATTAATTCATTTATTTTTCTATTGAAAAATCTGAAATACGACTTCAGCAATAAATTAATAAAAATAAAAATATATTTTTGAAAAAATAACGTGTCACTAACAAATGGACCCACCGATGACGTCATCGCTGACGTCACCAGGCGCGGCGTGCTATTTCCTCGCACGAGACGTGCTATTTAATCCTGACCGTTGATTCTAAATCCAGCGGTCCAGATCTAACTGATACCGGACATGTCCGAACTTAAACTAGTATATGTGGCTTAATCCGAACCTGTAACATCCCAAAATTTGGGTTTTCAAAAATTTTGGTTTTGTTTAGCTTCCCAAAAATTTCTGTCAATTTTCTCGCGTTTATAAAAGCTTGATTTGAATTTTCTAAAAGCTAAAACAATTTAATTTGATTATTCTAAATCTAAAATAAAATAAATTTAATTTTAGTTGGATTCCTTGTGCTTCAAGAAGTTCTTCTGTAATTTTTGAGATTTTTCGGAGCTCGTTTGCTATTTATTGGATTTATTCGGAATCGATTCGTATTAAGCCCTTTCATGGAAATTAATTAATTATTTGGAAAAGTTTAAATAAATTTTTGTTGGAAATATTTTATTTGAGTTCAAAATGTCCCAAAATATTTTCTAGAATTTTTCGGGTATTTTTATTGCCTCAAATGATTTATTTGGAATCGATTTGTATTAAGCCTTTTATTGAAATTAATTGATTATTTCGAAAAGTTTATATCAATTTTTTTTTGAAAATATTTTATTTGAGTTCGAAATATCTCAAAATATTTTCTAGAATTTTTCTAGAATTTTTCGGGTATTTTTATTGCTCTAAATGATTTATTGGAATTTGTGGAATTGTTTTTATTCGAAAAAGATTGGAAAATCTGGTTTTTGGAAGTGGGCCGGCCCATCCCGTGCACCAGGCCAGCGCCCCACTTGGGCCAGGCCACCCCGCTGCCACGTGTCGCCCCCACAACGCGCCACGTCGCCCGGATCCGATTCATGCACGGAAACTGCTCGATAAAATGCCTATAAGGCCCGTTTTTGCTCCAAACGCGTCCAAATTTTTTGTGCTTAATCTAGCCACCACCCCTAACCCCTGTAGACCTCCCACACGTCCTCTAGACCTCAGATCAATTTTCTAAAATTCCAAAACCATCCAATGTCGCCCGAACGTCGCCCAACGCCGGCCGAACTTTGGAGCCGCGTCCCGGGCAGCTCGTCGACTCTTTTCGAGATCCGTCTTCTCCGTGGTGTGCCACAAGGTACCATCTACTTGCTGTCCAAAATTCAGCCAATTTGGTCCACGGGATCAAAAGTTACGGCCGTTTCAATCTCGAATCTTGCCGAGGCCATAACTCCCTCAATTTTTCGAGTTTGACGGTGAAATGTTTTGTGTAGACTCCTGGGGATGTCCTCTACAGGATGCACATCTTGCCCCAAGGTTTTGCCCTCTGGATTTGGCGCAGCAAATTAATTTCTCCGTTCAGACTGCGTTCGGACATAGCGGCAAACGTCCTCGCGCGTCCCCCGCTGTTCCAGAAGGTATTTCTTCGAGCCACCTGCGTCACGGTGTGCCTCTTGGTCCCATCTAGCTCTCGGTCAAATTTCGTTAAGTTCCGATCATTATTCTAGAAGTTATAGCCGTCCAAAGTTTTGATCCGAAACCCGTTAATCGCCAGATTGTGATTAATCCGGAAGGGCGCCGCAAAATCCGCCTAGACCGTTGAGCTCGTCTCGCCGCGTTCTACGCAGTAGACATTCTCCTCTGCCATCCCATCCTCCGAATTTTTTTATATATTTAGGCCACCGCTTTTGCCGTCGCGCCGCTTTTGACGCCGGTTATTTTGGTTCGCTCGGCCGTGTTGTCGCGTCCGGAGGATCATCTTGTACTGTTTTGGTCCATCATTAAGGTTCTTTTGGTCTCCGTTTGCGAGAAGCCCGATTCCGGCCTAAACCCGTCGTCTTTCAACCTAGCGCCGCCGGTTCGCGCACCGGTTAGCCGCCCTTGGTAGCGTTCTACGCGGCCATGTCGTTGCACCGACGGTCGCTACTTCGCTTCATGAAGTCTCCTATCATTGTTGACCTCCACCGTTGCGTTCGCCGTTAACGATCCACCGTTAACGCGTTCGCGTTAACGTTCCACCGTTAACGCTCGCTAACGCTCGCGTTAACGCTTTCCCGTTAACGATCCACCGTTAACGCTTTGCCGTTAACGCTCGCGTTAACGCTTCGCTAACGTTCTTCCGTTAACGCCTGCTAACGCTCTCCGCCAACGCTTTTGCCGACAATGTTTCACCGTTAACACTCGCCGTTAACGCTCCGTTGGTAACGTCTTGCCGTTAACGTTTTGTCATTTACGCCCGTTAATGTTCCTCCATTAACGTGGCCGTTAACGCTTCGCTGGTGCGCTCCTCCGTTAATGTTTCCGTTAACGCTCGTCGTTAATACTCGCATGCGTTAACGGTCCTCCGTTAACGTTTTGCCGTTAACGTTCTGTCGTTAACATTGCACCGTTAACGTTTCATCGTTAACGTTCCATCGTTAACGTTTCATCGTTAACGATTGGCTCTCTTCGCCTCGTCGTCATCGCATGCGTGTATTCTTGCACAAACCCTAGTGCGATGCCTTCACCTGTTCTATCATCATGACGTGAGCCTAGTCTCATCGTCATATCATCTTCAAGCCGAATCAAAACCTAACCTAAGACCGGTTTGATGAACTAAGTTTATCGTGAACCGCGTTGTTATCTTTGCAATCTTTAGGTTGTCTCAACCGTGGTAAGACACTTGTCTTGTCTTATCCTGAAGACCTAATCGCCTTTAATCGAGAATTCCTTCGTGGACTTGGTCGATAGACCATTGGCCATCTGTCATACCCTCGTGCCCGATCTATCCGTCTCTCTTTTGTTTGACTGTGTCCGTTCGGTCAACAAAAGTCAACTCGAGAATCGCTTTAGTTCACTTTGTGAACTAACAAAACCTTATGGACACGATCTAAACATCGAGAGCCCAGATGTCGCTATCTGTCCAATCAAGATAATAACCGGAAGAAATATTCTTGAATATTATTCTTTCTTTCCCGATTATTAATCTTTCCCTTTTCGGTGTTTCTTGGAAGCCCGTTCTCTTTTGTCGACTCTTCGATCTAATCCGTTCGAGTTCCCAAATCTCTCCCAAGCCGTTGTGCCCAATGCTGTTCGTTCTTAATTTGGAGTTTACTTGATTTGTCTTTTGAATTGGTTTGTATTTGCTTCTTCTTTAATCGTTAGACGTGTCGTCCGGAAATCGTTCGAACGAGCTGAGGATCGAGAAAGTGGAAGTTGAAGCTCGAGGATCAAGGATCAAGGATAAAGAGTAAAAGACAGTAAAGTTTGCAAGGGCCAGGCAAGTTGTGCTTTGACCATGTTGATCCTATTTCGAAATCTATTTTGATTTAAACTATCGCATGCTAGTTCAATTAGAAAGATACTTTGTTTAAACATGGGGGTTAGATAAACACCAATTTGCTATATGACACCTTGATTACTTAAGTATGTGCCATGACCCTTTGTCACCCTAGTTGTGGTTTACTAGTTGGACATTATTAAATTGCCAACATGGGTTTAGACCGTTGTAGTATGCTGCTTAGACCTGCTACGTGCTCATGACATGATTTTGGACAATCAAATGCTAATATGGACTTAATGATATATTGAACCTGTTTTGGAAAAGTATCATGTGATGATTGATGGCACGTGGTGCATGGTAATCAACTGGGGTTTGATAAACGATTTCGGCCAGGGCATGTGGCAAGAGTAATCAGTGGGCCGGTTGTGGCATTGGGAGTGATGATTTGGTTTTTCGGGTAGTCTTGCCCTGGTCACTCTAAGGACTTAACCTTGCAAGCCTTTGAACTGGTCATACTTGCAACCACATGGCTGGAATGGGACGGCCCTAGTTGACTAAGTCGCTAAGGACTCACTTGTGGAGCCTCAGGGTGTCGATTACACCGTTTGTGTGATTGTGCGGGGAGCGTATCGTGGGTGTGGCCAGGTACCCATCTAACGGTGTGTTGGTCCCATACTTCGCCTTGGCTAAGGGAAGGGATGGTGTAGAGCACGTCTGGAGAGGACCACCTGTGTTGTTTGAGGCTTAGAAAGGCTTTGTTATGATCGCTCATTCGCATACTCTTGTATGGCGATTCACTGACGTGGTGAGTGGATTGTATCTTGTGGGTAAAGTGCATAACCTCTGCAGAGTGTAGAATCTATTTGAATAGCCGAGTCCACTGTGATCGACAATGCTCGGAATTACAAATCAAGGGTTAGACTTTACGAAAATAACTTGGTTTTGAAAAGATGGGTTGGTTTAACAAGGAAGGTGATGGAGATATGGTTTAGGATGGGAAAAATGTTTATTAAACTTCTTGAAAAGTTATTTATGCTTTACTTACTTCTTTGCTTTCGAATCTACTTATATTACTTGTCAAAAGTCGCATCGCAAATATACCCTGAGCTATTCCTTTGTACCAAGCCATGCATATAGTATATTAGCTTGCATTACGTGCATGACTTCTTGAGTACCAAGTACTCACCCTTGCCTCAACACAATATCAGTTGAAGAGGAGATTACGCCACTTTGGAGGAGGAACTCCAAGAAGACCCGTCTACTTAGGGATGCGAGCCGATCGGTTGCACGTGGTATCTTGGATGGCGCCACTAAGTTTATTTGATTTTCATTCGCTATTTCTCTTTTAATAAGTTTCGCCTTGCAAGGCATATATTTGTAACTTGGCCATAAGGTCGAGTAACCCTTTGATTATTTAAATAAAGTACTTTGATAGTATCGTTTGGTATGATTGTGATATGTACCGATGTTAAGACTGTGTGCACTAGCGCGTTCCTGGACTAGTGCTGAATACACAGAGGGTCCGGATTTGCAAATTCGGGGTCCCGACAGAGGTGGTATCAGAGCCATACTGACTGTAGGTATTGACCCTAGATAGATTGGCCGTCTTTAGGAGCTTCAAAATTATTTTCTAAAGAGAAAATTTAACTTGAAAGAATAATACATTCTTGACTCATCTTATTCTTCTATTCTTTCCCCTTTGCTGAAAGTTCTATCCTTCCCTTCGATTTAAATGGAAATCTTACGAGTTGTTAGAATAGTTAACGATGTTTCACACTTAAGGAGAAAGTCTTGGATGTCGCCGTCAACCACGAAGATCGTGAAGTAAGGAATCGTCGAGCTCGAAGAGAAGTGGATCGATGAAGTGTTCTAGAAGCTTGAAGAACCAGTGCTTAGTAGTAAGTTGAGACTCATGTGTGAGAGTCACGTCTCTTAAGATAGGAGCGTTACCCTTTAGACGCTAGATTATGGTGTGATTAGGAATTTGGATCTTTCTTTATTCTTTGAGTGTGCAAGATGCGTTGCATAGCTTTTAGGCTTGGATAAGCAACCATACCAAGTTCTTAATAATGTTTGTACAAGTTTTTGGGTTAAACCTGCTCCCCTGCAATAGGATTCTTGAACCTCATCTATGCTTTTCCTCTTACCTAAAACCCTGGAGTGGACAAAAGATGGAAAGGACCAACTACAAGATAACTTTGAGGCGATTCAAGTCGATTCGCTTGCTACTATACGTGTCGAGTGTCAAAGCAGATCGTGACCAACACCGTCCACCGTACTCAACCGTGACAATTCGACACTTGAATCAGTTTGTAACCACCCACGTTTGATGGATCACCACTCTCAAAGACGCAGAAATATGGCTTCGTGTCATAGGAGAGAAGCTAGCTTTAGTGTAATGTGAAGATGAAGAGAAGGTCCCTGTGCTACTTGCCAAGAAAAAGGAGATGCATTAGTTTGGAGGAAAGGTTTCTACGCCACCTCGGAAGATGGACATACTATCACTTGGTTGGAAATTGCCACCGCCCTTCGTCGCTTTGTTGCGTCATCGTAAGATAGTGTGACTACCGCGAGTTCAGAGAAGAGTACAACCCTGCACCTAATACCATACCGAGATGTTGTTCTTTGAAGTGTTGTCACCAAACAAGTTAGAAGACCGTGCATGCATCCGATGTGGAGAAATAGGATACACCGCCGATGAACATGCAATCAATTGTTCCAAATTGTGAAGGAAGCCATTTACCCAGAGAATGTCCTATGCGCAATATCACCTGCTATCTTTGCGAAGGTCGTGATCATTGCCCAGCTCAATGTCCCTTAGATCCAATAGTGACCGCTGTGACTCGGCATCAGCGAGAGAATCTTCGAACCGTCCTTGCTCAAGAGTTAGCAAAAAGAGAAGGATTGTCATCCGCACCAGCTGTGCCACGTGAAGAAATGAAGAAGAAAAATGTCAACCCTATCCATCTACCTCAGGAAATCAGTAGTACTTGGTCACCATGGAATTGTTTCCTGTGTGATAAATGAGGTCATTAGCCTAGAGAATGCCCCATCAACCCGACACGATGACCCAAATGTTCATGTTACAACTGTGGTGAGTCAGGTCATTTGCTAAGGAATGCCACAGAAAGATCAAGCAATTTCGAAAGCCATGATCATCCCAGAAATTACATCAGTAAAGATTTTAACTCAGAAAGGGAATGGCAAGGCTATGGAAGCAACTTGCTTAAGGAGCCAGTTGAAGCAAGAGGAATTGGTTAAGACCCCTGATCCAAAGGATGAATGCAAGGAATTGGAAGATCACCGCAAGCGTCAGAAAGTTGGTCAAGAAGGACCACCGCAACAGCGAATGAGGAGTACCCCTCAACAATTCAGTTGCCATACTGCTTAGACTTTGTTAGAGACACTTTCACCAGTGCTTCGCCCCAATGGTTAGAGTTTCCATAACATCAACCTAGTGAAACGTTCTCAAAAGAAAAGCCTGCTGCCTAGAATTTGCTTTGCCTGTCATCAGCCAGAAAATTTTGCTAACCACTACTCTCAGAAGAAAGTGGTCACCATTGATCGCATCGATCTCAGCTCTGCCCTACCAAGATTAGTACCATGTCAGGAGAAAGCCAACGGATGTCAGTCAAGTGTTGCTTCAGATGCAATGAGCCGGGACACTTTGCTAATAGTTGTCCTAGGAGAAAAGATATTTTACCTGCCCACTTCAATCCTAGTCCTACCCCTACCTAGACACTTGCGTCAGAAAGTGAATTGTGAAGGAGTATTCAGTTGATACAGAGTTTCAGCCAAAGAATCAAGCCGACAAAGATAGTGCCAGACCAACCGGAATGCTATTCAAGTCTTGTCGAAGACCACGTAATCACAAGTAAGCTTTGTTGTCAGAGACAGCCTGTCCAATTTCTAGAAGAAGCGGAAAATCAAGTGTTTAGGAACAGAGGCAAGGAGCCTATCAATGGAGTTACCAGAAACGTCAGCATGAGTGCAGAAGATGTTCAAGATTTCCCGACAAATTTAGTATCAAGATTTTCCGTAGAAGAAGTGCCTCGTGGTAAAAGCATACGATTGGAGTCGGTGGACTTGTAAGAGGACCTCATCGACAAGGAGTAGCCTGCAAAATTTTGGATGTTACCAAGCCGCTTGTTCGAGAAGCGACCCTGCCCAAAGATACGCTTGTTGGAAGTTTGAAGAAGCTCAAGAGTTGAGTCCCCCTGAACCTAATTCTATAGTCAGCCCTGAATCTCGGGGACGAGATTCTGTTAAGGGGGGTAGATTTGTAACATCCCAAAATTTGGGTTTTCAAAAATTTTGGTTTTGTTTAGCTTCCCAAAAATTTCTGTCAATTTTCTCGCGTTTATAAAAGCTTGATTTGAATTTTCTAAAAGCTAAAACAATTTAATTTGATTATTCTAAATCTAAAATAAAATAAATTTAATTTTAGTTGGATTCCTTGTGCTTCAAGAAGTTCTTCTGTAATTTTTGAGATTTTTATTATCTAGTTTGCTATTTATTGGATTTATTCGGAATCGATTTGTATTAAGCCCTTTCATGGAAATTAATTAATTATTTGGAAAAGTTTAAATAAATTTTTGTTGGAAATATTTTATTTGAGTTCAAAATGTCCCAAAATATTTTCTAGAATTTTTCTAGAATTTTTCGGGTATTTTTATTGCCTCAAATGATTTATTTGGAATCGATTTGTATTAAGCCTTTTATTGAAATTAATTGATTATTTCGAAAAGTTTATATCAATTTTTTTTGAAAATATTTTATTTGAGTTCGAAATATCTCAAAATATTTTCTAGAATTTTTCTAGAATTTTTCGGGTATTTTTATTGCTCTAAATGATTTATTGGAATTTGTGGAATTGTTTTTATTCGAAAAAGATTGGAAAATCTGGTTTTTGGAAGTGGGCCGGCCCATCCCGTGCACCAGGCCAGCGCCCCACTTGGGCCAGGCCACCCCGCTGCTACGTGTCGCCCCCACAACGCGCCACGTCGCCCGGATCCGATTCATGCACGGAAACTGCTCGATAAAATGCCTATAAGGCCCGTTTTTGCTCCAAACGCGTCCAAATTTTTTGTGCTTAATCTAGCCACCACCCCTAACCCCTGTAGACCTCCCACACGTCCTCTAGACCTCAGATCAATTTTCTAAAATTCCAAAACCATCCAATGTCGCCCGAACGTCGCCCAACGCCGGCCGAACTTTGGAGCCGCGTCCCGGGCAGCTCGTCGACTCTTTTCGAGATCCGTCTTCTCCGTGGTGTGCCACAAGGTACCATCTACTTGCTGTCCAAAATTCAGCCAATTTGGTCCACGGGATCAAAAGTTACGGCCGTTTCAATCTCGAATCTTGCCGAGGCCATAACTCCCTCAATTTTTCGAGTTTGACGGTGAAATTTTTTGTGTAGACTCCTGGGGATGTCCTCTACAGGATGCACATCTTGCCCCAAGGTTTTGCCCTCTGGATTTGGCGCAGCAAATTAATTTCTCCGTTCAGACTGCCTGCACAGCGGCAAACTTCCTCGCGCGTTCCCCGCTGTTCCAGAAGGTATTTCTTCGAGCCACCTGCGTCACGGTGTGCCTCTTGGTCCCATCTAGCTCTCGGTCAAATTTCGTTAAGTTCCGATCATTATTCTAGAAGTTATAGCCGTCCAAAGTTTTGATCCGAAACCCGTTAATCGCCAGTTTGTGATTAATCCGGAAGGGCGCCGCAAAATCCGCCTATACCGTTGAGCTCGTCTCGCCGCGTTCTACGCAGTAGACATTCTCCTCTGCCATCCCATCCTCCGGAATTTTTTTATATATTTAGGCCACCGCTTGTCGCCGCCGCCCGCTTTTGACGCCGGTTATTTTGGTTCGCTCGGCCGTGTTGTCGCGTCCGGAGGATCATCTTGTACTGTTTTGGTCCATCATTAAGGTTCTTTTGGTCTCCGTTTGCGAGAAGCCCGATTCCGGCCTAAACCCGTCGTCTTTCAACCTAGCGTGCCGCCGGTTCGGCGACCGGTTAGCCGCCCTGGTAGCGTTCTACCGCGGCCATGTCGTTGCACCGACGGTCGCTACTTCGCTTCATGAAGTCTCCTATCATTGTTGACCTCCACCGGGTGCGTTCGCCGTTAACGATCCACCGTGCGTCGCCGCTAACGCGTTCCACCGTTAACGCTCGCGTTAACGCTCGCGTTAACGCTTCCCGTTAACGATCCACCGTTAACGCTTTTGCCGCGTTAACGCCGCTAACGCTTCCGTTAACGCTTCTTCCGCTAACGCCTGCTAACGTTCTCCGCTAACGCTTTTGCCGACAATGTTTCACCGTTAACACTCGCCGTTAACGCCCGCTGGTAACGTCTTGCCGTTAACGTTTTGTCATTTACGCCCGTTAATGTTCCTCCATTAACGCCTGTCGTTAACGCCGTCGCTGCGCTCCTCCGTTAATGTTTCCCCGTTAACGCTCCGTCGTTAATACTCTGTCGTTAACGTTCCTCCGTTAACGTTTTGCCGTTAACGCTCTGTCGTTAACATTGCACCGTTAACGTTTCATCGTTAACGTTCCATCGTTAACGTTTCATCGTTAACGATTGGCTCTCTTCGCCTCGTCGTCATCGCATGCGTGTATTCTTGCACAAACCCTAGTGCGATGCCTTCACCTGTTCTATCATCATGACGTGAGCCTAGTCTCATCGTCATATCATCTTCAAGCCGAATCAAAACCTAACCTAAGACCGGTTTGATGAACTAAGTTTATCGTGAACCGCGTTGTTATCTTTGCAATCTTTCCGGTTGTCTCAACCGTGGTAAGACACTTGTCTTGTCTTATCCCTGAAGACCTAATCTGCCTTTAATCGAGAATTCCTTCGTGGACTTGGTCGATAGACCATTGGCCATCTGTCATACCGCGTCCGATCTATCCGTCTCTCTTTTGTTTGACTGTGTCCGCTCGGTCAACAAAAGTCAACTTCGAGAATCGCTTTAGTTCATCGTGAACTAACATATCCTTATGGACCCGATCTATAGATCGAGAGCCCATATGTCGCTATCTGTCCAATCAAGATAATAACTTCGGAAGAAATATTCTTCGGAATATTATTCTTTCTTTCCCAGTTATTAATCTTTCCCTTTTCGGTGTTGCCTGGAAGCCCGTTCTCTTTGTCGACTCTTCGATCTAATCCGTTCGAGTTCCCAAATCTCTCCCAAGCCGTTGTGCCCAATGCTGTTCGTTCTTAATTTGGAGTTTACTTGATTTGTCTTTTGAATTGGTTTGTATTTGCTTCTTCTTTAATCGTTAGACGTGTCGTCCGGAAATCGCTCGAGCAGTGAGGATCGAGAAAGTGGAAGTTGAAGCTCGAGGATCAAGGATCAAGGATAAAGAGTAAAAGACAGTAAAGTTTGCAAGGGCCAGGCAAGTTGTGCTTTGACCATGTTGATCCTATTTCGAAATCTATTTTGATTTAAACTATCGCATGCTAGTTCAATTAGAAAGATACTTTGTTTAAACATGGGGGTTAGATAAACACCAATTTGCTATATGACACCTTGATTACTTAAGTATGTGCCATGACCCTTTGTCACCCTAGTTGTGGTTTACTAGTTGGACATTATTAAATTGCCAACATGGGTTTAGACCGTTGTAGTATGCTGCTTAGACCTGCTACGTGCTCATGACATGATTTTGGACAATCAAATGCTAATATGGACTTAATGATATATTGAACCTGTTTTGGAAAAGTATCATGTGATGATTGATGGCACGTGGTGCATGGTAATCAACTGGGGTTTGATAAACGATTTCGGCCGGGCATGTGGCAAGAGTAATCAGTGGGCCGATTGTGGCATTGGGAGTGATGATTTGGTTTTTCGGGTAGTCTTGCCCTGGTCACTCTAAGGACTTAACCTTGCAAGCCTTTGAACTGGGTCATACTTGCAACCACATGGCTGGAATGGGACGGCCCTAGTTGACTAAGTCGCTAAGGACTCACTTGTGGAGCCTCAGGGTGTCAGTTACACCGTTTGTGTGATTGTGCGGGAGCGTATCGTGGCTGTGGCCAGGTACCCATCTAACGGTGTGTTGGTCCCATACTTCGCCTTGGCTAAGGGAAGGGATGGTGTAGAGCACGTACCGGAGAGGACCACCTGTGTTGTTTGAGGCTTCCGAAAGGCTTTGTTATGATCGCTCATTCGCATACTCTTGTATGGCGATTCACGGCTGACGTGGTGAGTGGATTGTATCTTGTGGGTAAAGTGCATAACCTCTGCAGAGTGTAGAATCTATTTGAATAGCCGAGTCCACGGTACTGGACAATGCTCGGGAATTACAGTCAAGGGTTAGACTTTCTGAAAATAACTTGGTTTTGAAAAGATGGGTTGGTTTAACAAGGAAGGTGATGGAGATATGGTTTAGGATGGGAAAAATGTTTATTAAACTTCTTGAAAAGTTATTTATGCTTTACTTACTTCTACTGCTTTCGAATCTACTTATATTACTTGTCAAAAGTCAAGCATCGCAAATATACCACTGAGCTATTCCTTTGTACCAAGCCATGCATATAGTATATTAGCTTGCATTCTTGCATGACTTCTTGAGTACCAAGTACTCACCCTTGCCTCAACACAATATCGCTTGAAGAGGAGATTACGCCACTTTGGAGGAGGAACTCCAAGAAGACCCGTCTACTTAGGGATGCGAGCCCGATCAGTTGCTGTGGTATACTTGGATGGCGCCACTAAGTTTATTTGATTTTCCGCCGCTATTTCTCTTTTAATAAGTTTCGCCTTGCAAGGCATATATTTGTAACTTGGCCATAAGGTCGAGTAACCCTTTGATTATTTAAATAAAGTACTTTGATAGTATCGTTTGGTATGATTGTGATATGTACCGATGTTAAGACTGTGTGCACTAGCGCGTTCCTGGACTAGTGCTGAATACACAGAGGGTCCGGATTTGCAAATTCGGGGTCCCGACAGAACCGTACAATCTCAATCCTACGGTTACGATTCTACCGAGTTCGGAGCGGCCCGAACTCAACAGGCATACATGGCGCAATCTGAGCCATTGATCTAGGATCCAACGGCTACGGTTTCACCGAGTTCGGAGCGGTCTAAACTCAACGCTAGATCTGAGCCTTTCGATCTAAATCTGACGGCCCAACGGCAACGTGCTAAGGCGTGCTATTCACGTGCTATTGGCGTGCTATTGTGACATGGCCCAATCTATGCCATCCATTCTAGATCTGACGGTTGGTAATAGATCTAATCTCGTGAAATAACAAAACTACGCGATTCAATCTAACCGTACGATCTTGATCCGACGATCAAAACAAACGTGCTACGGCGTGCTATTTTGCTAGCCGCGGCGTGCTATTCAATCTGAACCGTTCAATTTAGATCCAACTGTCTAGATCTAATCTAGTTAAATTAATGGGATGGCTACGTGGGCTTACCTGAGCGGTTAGATCTTGATCTAACGGTTGAGGAAGCTTCCGGGTGTCGATGGCGGTGCGGCGGCTCGTGGTCACCAGGGCTGGGGAAGATGACCACTAGGACGGCGGTTTAGGGCTTCCCTGGAGAAGTGAGTCCTCGGGTCGGGTTTGTCTTGATGTATGGGTTCCGGATTTGGCCAGCACGGCGGCGGAACGTCCACGACGGCACTGGAATGAAGCAAAATCTCTCGGCGGAACCCTAGGCAACTACGGCGAGCGATTGCGGCGACTAGGGCGCGGCTTGAGCTTGGTGACCTAGGGCAACGTGTGTGCACGGAAGAGGGGATCACGACACAAGTAGCGGCGCATTAAATAGCCCCCTCGACATCCGTGAAATCCGCGAAAAACGAGGCCCACCCGCACGCAGCGGCGGAATTCGGCGGCGATACGGAAAGGGTGACGTGGCACACTATCGGCCGTTGGATCAAGATCCAACGGTCGCGGGATTAGGGTTTAGGTCCGGCTCGGGTCTGGCTCGAACGTGGCTCGATCGGACTTGAGTCAGACTCGAGTCTGACTCGGGTCGGATGAACAGTGAAACCCATTAGGGTTTTTCCAGCGATTTATTATTTAAAATAATTTCTAGAAATTGAAATAAATCAAGAAAAATAGCAAAATGCTCAGAAAAATTTCAGGAAAATTCTGGAAAATACTTCGAGACATTTTGGACTTAAATAAAATATTTCCAACAAAACTTTATTTAAAACTTTTAATTATTTAATTATCTCTAAAGGGAATAAATTCAAATTAAATCCAAATAAATCCAATTAAATCCCAGAAAATTCCAAAAATTCTCAAAAGTGCAAAATACCATTTAAATACATGAAAAGCAAAACTTGGGGTGTTACAATGATGATGGCCTCGCTTGCTCGTGCTTGCAACAGCTTCTAATCCTCCACTTCCAGCTTCAATGCGACATGCACGACCCGATTCAACGTGGATGATGGAATCCAAAGAGGGGAAAGGAAATGAGTCTTAAGGAGCAAAATTTCAGAACAAGGGAAAAGATAAAATTGGTTGCAACTCACCCAAAACTTGGTGCCTCAAGAATCCAATTAGATGGATTTGAAGCTCCTGATCTTGGCTTCGATGTGGTGTGACATGCACAAGCCAAAACTCAAGATTTGAGTGGATTTGAGGAGGTGAAATGGGAAGGGTGGAGGTGTTCTTGCTTTCCCTTTGAGCAGAATTTTCAGTTTGGGTGGCAGCAAATGGGGTTTGGAGGAGACTCCAAGGTGGAGAAAAGCTTTTATAGCTGCCCCCTTCCATCACTTACATGTGGGGCTTGGTCCCACATGGCATAGAAAGGTAAGAAAGGTGGGTAAGGAGTAGGTAAAGTAAGAAAAGTAGAGTAGGTATGTGCAGATTTCTCTCTCTTACTAGTGGGGTCAATATGGCATAGGCTATGGGTGAAAGAAGCATGGGTATAAATGGGTAGCAGTTTTTTTAAGGGGCATGAATATTATAATTTCATACTCATCTAACTAAAATGATGCTAGCATTTATAAGGTCTTAATTAAGTGTTGATTATGCCACTAACATGAATGGTATGAGGATGCAATGCACAAATTAGCTATCAAACAAATTTTGGGTTGTTACATGCATGCATGCGATGGGTATGAGTCGCACCAATTGAATCGAGATTAAGGGAGTTGGAGGAGAGCCACCGTGATATAGGATATCTATTTCGAGTTAATAAAATATTATTCAATGGAAAAGAACTCATCACCTAAATCTTCTCTGGCCATGTTTGGATCCCTGGGCTAATTGTTAGCTTGCTAAAATTTAGCCCTAGTCTATCCAAACAGGAAGACTAATAGGTGGGCTAATTTTTAGCCAACCCCTAAGCTAACAATTAGCCCATTAGCTGGTGGGTGGGAGCTAATTTGGGCTAATAGCAGGTAACACGCGGGGAAAAGTCTGAAATACCCTCGCGAAAAGATATGAATCACCAGCTGTTATGAGGGGCATACATGACTTTTCTAAGAAATTAGCCCAACCATTAGCCATGTATCCAAACAGCCCTGGGCTAATTATTAGCTGGCTAACAATTAGCTGGCTAACAATTAGCTCTAGCCCTTAGCCAGCTAACAACTAGCTCTAGCCTATCCAAACATGGCCTGCCCGACAGGGCTGACACCCGGTTGCCTCGTAGACTAGTGCGAAAGTGCAGCCTAACAGCCTGAGAGAGATACAAAGGTTTGGGAGTTAGGGTATGATGGGATTGGGGGGGGTCCTCCAATAAGGGCATGCACAGTGGTATAGATGGCAGCTGTCTATAATGTATATCCACGTCATCAACAGACAACACTAAAAATAACTCATACAATAGATTGTCTATATAGTTTCTGTAATGGTCTCTCATTCAA
This sequence comes from Rhipidocladum racemiflorum, assembly GCA_036346355.1. Classification (NCBI taxonomy): domain Eukaryota; kingdom Viridiplantae; phylum Streptophyta; class Magnoliopsida; order Poales; family Poaceae; genus Rhipidocladum; species Rhipidocladum racemiflorum. Next base: position 64,724,448 of record CM070570.1, read on the forward strand.
TTAATAGGCGTTTTATAAATAGAAAACAAATTATAAAGCTGTCTATAAGGCCGTCTGTTAAATAGTAGACAACATATTTCTCTTTCTTCTCTCTCTCCTTCACATAATCTAAAATCCAATATAGCATACCCTTATAGACAGCTAATATGTACCATTATACATGCCCTAAGCCGAAAGTTATTCGGCTCTTGGGCTAGCCGGTTGGGCTGCACTATTTCTTTATCTTTACCCCTTTATAATTTACCAGTTAATTCTTTTCTACATGCACACACTATTCTGCCCCCACAGAGGATATTTTTTCTTTGTGCACCCCAAAACGTGCACCTAGAAATCCTATTTCTTCATAATCAAAGGATAAGATGTTTTATCACATCACCTCATCAAATCTAAAGGACCAAATCACCCAGTTCATCCCATCAAACTTTCTAATTCTCCAGTGCCCCAATCGCGCCTAAATACCTGCACCCCCAACGCTGCGCCCCGATCGCCGCCGCCTCCCCTACTCGTGCGCCTCCTAGGGTTTTTAGACCATCTCCAACCATATTCCCTTCATTTCATTCTCTTCCCTGTTCCCTTCCCTATTCCTATTCCCTTTATTTCCACTCATCTCCAACAGATTCCCTTTAAAGGGAATTGTATAGGGAAATGAGAGAGAATCCCTTCCTGGAGGGAATAGGAGAGAGAATCCCAGGCTGAAGGGAATGCTGAAGGGAATCTGTTGGAGCGCTGAAGGGAATGGGAATCCCTTCGCGAAGGGAATGAAGGAGGGGACGGGAATGGGTTGGAGATGGTCTTACCCCCATGGCGACTGCGTCGCGCGCGGTCCTCCTCTGCCGGCTCCACGCCGCCGCATCCCGCTTCCTCCGCCCGCAGCCGCCGCCGCGACCCTCCTGCCGGCGGCGCCCTCGCCAGCTCCGGCCGCGGCGTGCGGGGCGGTGCGGTGCTTCGCGGCGCAGCCGGCGACGTCGTCGCTGCGGGACTCGCCCCCAAACTGGAGCAACCGCCTGCCCAAGGAGACAATCCTCCTCGATGGGTGCTACTTCGAGCACTGGCTGGTCGTCATGGAGCCGCCCCCCGGCGACGCCTCCAACCCCGATGTCCCCCGCGACGAGATCACCGACAGCTACATCAACACCGCTGGCTGGGGAAGCGGCTGCTGAAGCTGATCTACCCGAAGGGGAGCGCGGTAGTGGTGCTGCGGCGGTGGGCGGAGGAGGGCCGCATGGTGCAGAAGTACCAGCTCAACCGCGTCGTCCGCGAGCTCCGCAAGTACCGCCGCTTCAAGCACGCCCTCGAGGTACGCCTTTGTCGCCGCTGCCACGCTCATGCCCACCACCTGTTTGCTGTATTTCCGGCTTGACCCTGTCCCACGACCACGACGAATACAGATCTGCGAGTGGATGACGACTCAGCCGGAGATGAGGCTGCTTCCGGGGGACTACGCCGTGCACCTCAACCTCGTCGCGAAGGTCCAGGGCCTGCCCAGCGCGGAGAAGTTCTTCGAGGACGTCCCGGAGCGGGCCAAGGCGCCGTCCACCAGCAACGCGCTCCTGCACGCCTACGTGCAGCACGGCGCGCGGGACAAGGCCGAGTCCATGCTGCGGGAGATGGCCAGCGCGGGGTACCTCACCTGCGCGCTCCCGTTCAACCACATGATGTCACTCTACATGGCGAGCGGCGAGCTGGAGAAGGTGCCGGAGATGATCAAGGAGCTCAGGAGGTACACCGTGCCGGACCTGGTGACCTACAACATATGGCTATTGGACCCTACCAGGACTTACCCTTACAGATACAGAGCAGCTGGTAAGTTCACTTAACATAATTACATGCACCGCTCGCACAATTCTAATGTCTATGCGGAGGTTATAGTGGTTTCAACACTAAATTGCTAAACATATTGGAAGACACATTCTGTTTAGTTATGCATGATAAGAACTGTATGTGCTACACAATGCTATCCAGTCTGGAGACGGTAATCGGTTGTTAAATTTGAGAGCGATATGCATTATGAATCTTGTAATGCAAGCCTGAAGAATTTCCCATAGCTTCTTGGCTGGAGTAGTACAAAGATCCTTTCTGAAGTAAAAGAAAAGCAAACTAAAAAGTTTCTGCCCTCTTTTACTTTGTTTTTCTCTCTCTCAAATCGATGATGCCTACATGCCATGGCATTTGTTTAGTCTCTTTTTGGGGTGGTCCACTGTTTGGGCCTCTGAATGGCTGATTATATGTGATTGCAAAGAACATCTGAGTGATTTTGACCAAAAAAAAGTCAATGAAGCCAGCCAATCATGTCTCATTTCTTCCGGACCTGTTTTTCCAAAAGGTATGACAAATTTGAAATTTCTTTTAAATATTTTGCAGGCTCTACTGGCAATATTTGATAGCCCTCTAACTAAGGCTGGGAGGTTACAAGCTGTTAACGTTACGACCGAAAAGGGTGTGCTGTTTGAAATCAAGCCCCATGTTCGCATGCCACGAACATTCAAACGTTTCTGTGGTTTGATGTGTAAGTTACTAATACTAAAATTAATATATATTGTGCATCTTTTGTGTTTGTATTTTTTCCTGAACTGCGCCAAGTGCAAGTAATTATACAACATTGCAGCACAGTTATTGCAAAAGTTGAGCGCATTACGGCAGTTGGGAAGCGTGAGAAGCTCCTTAATGTTATTAAAAATCCTGTTACCCGTTATCTACCTGTTGGCGCACGGAAGATTGGTGAGAATTTTTATTGTTGTAGTAAAACATTTTCCAAATCAGGTAGTGATGCTAATTGATGTGTTTTTGATACTTAGGCCTTTCATACAGTGCGGAGAAGTCAGTCAATTTGTTTGACTATGTTGCCAAATCAAATGATGATGAACCCCTTGTGTTTGTGGTTAGTCAAACTGTTAAAGCTGTGATATTGAGGTAATTTATTTTTTTTCCCATGTTACTTCATGGTGTGCCTAATCCCATATTGTCTGCACATTGTTCCAGGTTGGTGCCATGGCCCATGGAAAGATTGACAAGGAATACACAGATGATTACATACAAAATAAGTAGCCATATTTGAAAGAAAGTATTTGAGTCCTAAGAACTATTTACTGTTCAGGGGTTGTTCTATACTTGCCGCATTCGGTACGCTTTTGCTGTTGTTTGGATCTGTTAGAGTAATAATGTTACAGAAAGGTGTTAAACAAGTTGAATTTATTATATGTGTGTTGTTATGTATGCTTGGTTTGGAATCTAGGCATCTAGCCCTTGTAAGAATTCGGCTCGTTTCCTGGTTAAAGATGCTTGCTATCTTTAAGCTCATTGGCCTGATGTTATCCTGCACTTATTCTGTTTCCCTGATTCATAGTGCTACGTCGGTTCTCCTCCATATTGTTTCGCTGTTTCAGTAAACAAGAGCAGTCCGTGAAAATATGATGTTTTAGCTTCTACGCTCTGCACGATTTGCTTTAGCAGTGGGTGCCTTTTCTTGGATTTATTATTATTTTCCATTGTCTGTGATGTTCATGCATAAATCTAAGAAGCAGACCTTGGAGCCACCTGCTGGTGCTGAGACAGCAAAGATTAGAGGCGAGGATGGACTTACTCTGCTGGAATCAGAGTAGCTTATAGTACAGGTTCTGTACTCTCTTCTCTTGTAGGCAATTTTGAAAAGAAGAAAACATCTCTGTTTGGGTTCCAGGTCATTTGTCTTGTTTACTTCCCCGAATGGATCATTAGGTATTCTTGGTAATGGATATTATGTGATTAAGAAGATGTACTGACTATTCGATCTGTAGTTTTACAATGTGTTGGCCATATTTGGCTTCATGGTTTTGGAATGGTAATTGGAGCGCAAATGAACTCATTAGGTACCTTACTTTCACCTTGCAAATTGTCACATACTGCTTTGTTGTTCTTATGTAAGTACTTGCCATGAGTTTGTACAATTTCCCTAAAGGAGTAGCTGTTGGAAATGTACATATTTCCAGTACAGTAACAAAGCATGCAAGTAGCTTGTTCGGGTGTTCAAGCTGAAATTTTTCGGGGATATGCAAACAAATGAAGGCCTTTATGACATGGAGAGTAAACATTGTTTTGTATGTTGAATCCTTGGACTCATCCTTCAGTTTGAACCTGAAGAAATGTATCGGGGTAGCAGCCATGATCTTCACCTGCCTGTATGCAAATTCTTTCCACAAGCAGATACGAGGGCCCGCCAGATCATGGAAAGAAGACTTGTTAAATGCAAATAGTTGTCAAAAGGAAAATGAAATTTGCTTTGCTGTGTCATTTATATTGAGAACTGATGTTGACAAATGCAATCTTTCTTTTCATTAGGGTACGTGTAGCCACTTATGTTAGTTGCAGTACTCATTCTGGAAGTACAGCTATGATTTATCACAACTAGCAATTAGCTATGAGTAGTTGAATAGACAGAACACTTAGCAATTGAGTAGTATTTAAGTATGAACCAAACTCATCAACGACTTGCACATCATCCTTTACCATCAATTTGCACTGTGAGTACTATTATTTATTTATTATACTTTGTCTTACTGTAGCATAATTAATATTTTCTGATAATGGTCCATAATAATGCATGAATAGGATGGAAAGCTGTTGAGGGCTAAGTTTCTCATGAGCCTATTAAACTACAATGAGAATGAATCGAAAGACAACATTCCTGAAGTTATACGGGAAATCCTTAAGCGTATCAGGAATTACATGGTTTTTAATGATAAACAACTGCTATGTTATCTTATGCACTTGCTTATGTAATCAACGATATAATAAATCTTTGTATCTTTCTTTTGTGCACATCTTACGACACTTGATTACCAAAACATAATAACACATTTTGCTTATTTGAATTGTATTACCAAAAATCACCGTAGCGTTAGCACGGGCAATATACTAGTCAGATAAATTGACGAGGAGATGTGTGCTGGTGGGCTAAAATCTATTGATGTATAAATGTCAAGTATTTAGCCTAATTATTGATATACATGTCTAACATATCTATTAAATATGTGGTATTTCGTAAAATATTTGTGTAGTCCGGTGAACACCCATGACCCATGCTGGGGTAGCCCATGGTTCAAGGATGCAAACAAACACGGGCACGAGTGTTTGTTCTACCAGAGAATTCTAGTGGTGAGATTTGGTGATATCTTGTTTCATGCTCATACTGAAAATATTCGTTCATGAGCGTCGTCACATCAGATCCCCGATGTTTCACTTTTTTATGTAGATTACATGGTGTTTGATTAGGCCATGATAGTAACAAATTTATAATCATAATCAATCCTCTACTATTTATGAAACAAGATTTTTTACTATTTTTCGAAGGTACCAAATTTACGTTGAGGTAATACTAAGACCTTCACCTTTTAAATTTTAGATATTAGCCTCATGGTACTTAGTACTACTTTAATGTAAATTTTGGTACCTCCCAAAAATAATAAAAAAATCACTTATGAAATATGGAGTTGTTGGCGGCTTTCATGATGTTATTTAGGGGTGAAAAACGGGTCGTATATCTTTGGCCCGGTTTGGGATCAGATCCGATCAAGACCAGGTTTGGGACTAGGTTTGACTATCTGGTCAGATTCAGGATCGGATCCGGATACTTGAATCCGGATTTGGGATCGGATCCGGAGCATCCAATATTTGGTAAATACGGGACGTGATCCTGATATGTCGATTTTTCCTATTCGGATATTCAGACCGAATATCTGAATTTTTTCTATTCGGATACCATCAAGGCCCAGTCCGTTTTTATCATATTTTTTCCATGGCATCCCATTTATATTAACAATTAGTTGGTTATATTGATTCTTAAGTAGCATATTCTTTCTACGATGTCTATTGAGTTTGATTAATATATAATTTGTTACTATAGCATGTACTCGTATAGTTTTAATTCAACATATATTACTCTATATATGCGTGCATTATCCGTATATCTTTATCCATTTCTGATCCAAATTTGTCACATATCCGTATCTGGCTAGCCCGTATCCAGCTCCGAATTCGGGGAAAAAATATAGGTTGGGATACAGAAAGAGTAATATCTGTCCGTATCCGATCCATTTTCGCCTCTAATATTATCCGGCCATGCTTGTCTTATTGTATCTGACGATTCTATGGTTTGGCGAGTGAAAAGAATAAATCTTCCTTCGTGTTTCCTTCATAAATTGATTTAGGTTGTTTTTCGACCACATCTACACATCATTAGCCTTCAAATGGTAATTATATAATATAGGAGGTTTTCGTGCAACATTGCCAGCACTTCTCTGAAAACATTTTGGTGAAAAATGCAGAACAAATTATTGGAGGAACAATCAACTTTTGTTCGTGCATCTATGTTAGCTGGTGTAACACCCCAAATTTTTTCTTTTCATAAATTCAAATGTTATTTGGCACTTTTGAGAATTTTTGGAATTTTCTGGAATTTATTTGGATTTATTTGAATTTATTTCCTTTTGAAATAATTAAAGAATTAAAAGTTTCAAATAAATTCTTATTGAAAATATTTTATTTGAATCCCAAATGCCCTAAAATATTTTCTGGAATTTTTCCGAGTATTTTGCTATTTTTTTGAATTAAAATGAATTTCTACGAATTAAATCAATTATTTAATCGCTGGAAAACCCTAACGGGTTAGTACTATTCCTCCGACCGAGCCCGAGTCGGACTCGAGTCCGAGTCCGACCCGAACCGCGGTCGAGCCTAACCAAGTCGGCCGAACCCTAACCCCCCTCGACTGTTGGATCTCGATCCAACGGCCGAGATCGAGCCGCGTCGCCCGAGCCCGACTCCGACTGAGCCAGCCAAGTCACCGAGCCGGACCAGAGCCCAAACCCCGCGACCGTTGGATCTTGATCCAATGGCCTAGATTGCGCCACATCACCCTCTCCGTGTTACCGCCGGACTCCGTCGCCGCTCGCGCGTGGGGCCTCGTTTTCCGCGCGTATCACGGACGTCGAGGGGCTATTTAATGCGCCGCCACCCGTGTCAGGACCCCCTCTCCCGTGCGCACCCGAAACCCTAACCCACCGAGCTTGAGTCGCCGCTGTTTGCCCGCTAGAACTCGCCGTAGTTGGTTTAGGGTTCCGCCGCGTTTCTTCGTTGTTTGCCCCCGGCTCCGTCCTCCTCCGCCGTGTTCGAGGTCAGATACAGGTTCGTCGCGTCAAGCCGTGTCGGAGGGCACCATCCACCTCGCCGGAATCGCGCCCAAACGCCGTCGGGCGTGTCATCGTCTCCGTCTCCGATGAACCAGCTTCGCCGCGAAGCCATCGCCATCCCCGAGCTCGCTCCACCGTCCGATCAAGATCCGAAGGTCCAGATTCGTCCACGTCACCCGCAGTAAGACCACGTTGCGATTTCCAGATCTAATCCCAGCCGTTGGATCTAGATCCAACGGCTTAGATTGAACCACGTAGCCGCAAACCGCACCGTGCTAGGCGTAATCTCAGCCGTTAGATCTAGATCGTACGGTTCGGGTTAGCCGCTTAGTCAGCGTTAGATTGGATCTCAACCGTCCGATCAAGATCGAACGGTCCAGATCGACCGCGTTCACCCCAAACGCGCGTCAGCCCAATCCAATCTGGACCATTGATTTTCAAATCAACGGCCTAGATCGCGCCACGTGCGCGGGAGCCTAACCGGCGCGGTCAGCCCCGGTCGCCGTGACGTCGGACGCGTGGCGTCGTGGGACCCAGCGTGTCGGCTAGCCGAACGACTGCCGTGACGTCATCCGTGACGTCATGCTGATGTCACGGTGGGGCCCGTGTGTCAGAACCGTGTGGCCAAGCTGTGCTGACGTCATGCTGACGTCAGCAGAGGTCCCGCATGTCAGAGGCACACGTGCCCGTGAACCGGGTCCACGGTAGACCGAGCCGAGCCGTGCGCCGGGTCCATGGACCCGAGGCGACGTGGCGGCTTCTGATTGGTCCACGTGTCATGCTGACGCAATAAATCTTTTTCCGAAAAAGAAATTATTTATTTAAATTCGGTTTATTAATTTTAAATATAGTTTCAAACTTCAAATGCTTATAACTTTTGCGTTTCAACTTCGATTTGAGTGATTCAAAATTTTAAATTTTCATAAAATTGAGACCTACTCAAATATAAATTTTAATTAATTTTTTATTATGAATATTTCTCTGTTTATATTTAATTAATGGTTTCTTTAAACTTTAAACGATTATAACTTTTGCATTTTAACTCCGATTTGGACGATTCCAGTTTCTAAAAATTCATAAAAATGTACTCTATCTGTTTATGAAGTTTATTTGAATTTTTTAACACTTTTGTGTACTATTTTATTTATTGATTGCTATTTGCACGCGTTACGAGTAGACGTTGAAGTGCCCGAAAGCTTCGAAGGTGAAGTGTTGACCCAGGAGCCAGCTCAAGACCAAAAACAAGTACTTTTTGAATGCAAGTTATGCTTTGACCATATTGATCCTACTTTTGAAATTAATTTAATTTAAATTATTGCATGCTAATTTAATTAGAAATTATCTAAAGGTATTTTCGGGAATTAGATAAATGCCAAATTGCAGTACGACACCTTGACTATTTAATTATGTGCCATGGACCCTTGTCACCCTAGTTGTGGTATATATAGTTGGACATTAGTGAATTGCCAACATTGGATATTTAGATCGTTGTAGTATATTGCTTAGACCTGCTACGTGCACACGACATGATTTTGGACAATCAAATGTTAATATTGACTTAATGAGATATTGAACCTGTTTTTGAGAAGTATCATGTGTTATGATGATGTTGTTGATGGCACGTGGTGCATGGTAATCAACTGGGGTTTGATAAATAGTTTTCGACCGGGGCATGTGGCAAGAAAAGATCGGGTGGGCCAGTTGTGGCACCGTGGATGATGTTTTGGTTCTTCGGGTAGTCTTTCCCTGGTCAACCTAAGGACTTAACCTTGCAAGCCTTTGAACTGAGTCAATCGTGCAACCACATGACCGGAGTGGGACGGTCCTAATTGAGTAAGTTACTAATAACTTACATGTGATACCTCGGGTGTCAACTACACCTTTTGTGTAGCTTGAAAGGGGAGCGTACCAGGGCTTTGGCATGGTACCCGTCCAACGGTATGTCGGTCCCATACTTCGCCTCTGTTAAGGAAAGGGATGGTGTATGGCAAAAACCGAGAAGGCTCACTTGTGTAGTTAGCAGTTGCCGAAAGGCTTTGTTACAATCACTCGCCTTTGTGGTGTTTGGCTGTATCTTGTGGGTAAAGTGCATAACCTCTGCATAGTGTAAAATCTATTCGAATAGCCGTGTCCGCGGCATTGGACATTGCTCGGGAATTAAAGTTAAGGGTTAGACTTTCTTGAAAATAACTTGGACTTGAAAGGTTTGGTTTGGTTTAATAATGACGTTGATGGAAATGTGGATTAGGAATGGGAAAGATGTTTATTTAACTCCTGAAAAAGTTATTGATATTATACTTGTTTTTACTGCTTTCGAATCTACTTATGTTACTTGTTAAATGCTGTTTTACTGCAATTATACCATGAGCTATTCCTTTGTACTAAGCCATGCATGTAGTATATTAGTTTGCATTCTGTGCATGACTTGCTGAGTACCAAGTACTCACCCTTGCCACAATACAACATCAGTTGAAGAAGAGTCTACACCAGCTTTGGAGGAGGAGATCCACGAGGAACCGTCTAACTAGGGAGCAAGCCCAGTCAGTTGCCTGTGGCATATTGGTTGGCGCCACCCGTTTTCTTTATATTTTCCACCGTAGATTTTGTTTGAATAAGTCCTTAGCCCTGCGAGGCGTACTTTTGTAACTTGACCATAAGGTCGAGCAACCAGCTATATTCCCTTTCAATAAATTACTTTACTATTTCGTTGAGTATGATTGTGATATTTACCAATGTTGAGACTGTGTGCACTAGCGTGATCCTGGACTAGTGCTGAATACACAGAGGGTTCGGATTTGCAAATTCGGGTCCCGACAGTTGGCATGTACATTACTACTACCTTCAACTTCTGGAACAATGTCTTATTCAAGGACACTTTCTTACCTGCAAGGCCGCAAGATGAAGAATTGGAAAAAGATGGAATTGGCCTTTTTCTTCTTCTTCTTTTTTTGACAACGAAGCAGGCTCCTATTTAGATCCTGTTTGGAACAACTTCAGCTTCGGCTTCTATCCTCTAGAAGCCAGAAGCTATTCTAAACAACTAGCTTTTTGCAGCCAAAAGCTATAAGCCAGCTTGCCATTGTACTAGAAAAAGCTAAAAACCGAAAGCTGGTCTGAGGTAGCTTTCTACGGCTTCGATAGGTTAGGGTTATGATTTTACCACTAGAGTTCAAAGAAAATTATCCTTTCCCACTAAGTATAAAATCCCAAACCACACCACTCTCACCCTCATTCCTAACCCACATCCCACATATCTAAAAGTTGTACTGAAAAACCAGACTGACAAACACCAAACCTCTTCAGCCTAGCCATTCAACCGTGCAGCTCAGTTAAAAGCTACTTTTAAAACAATTCCACCCATACCAAACACAAACAGGGCCTCATTACGGTTACCTGGAAATACAGCTGCAAAGTGAGCACATTTCTTTTTTCTTTTTTACAAACAAAGCGATCATGTTGAAGTCTACTGTAAGGCCTATCTCCTCGAGATAGAGAGAAAAAGAAAAGAAAACCCTAAATCCTACACCGGTGCCATCTGAGTAAGGATGGCTGATCCCAAACTCCAAGTCAACTGCCAAATAGCAACCCATCAGCCAGCAACAAGGATTGAAATTTCGGACCGAAATCCGAAATCTCGGCCGAGATTTCAGATTTCAGACCCCTCCGAGATTCAAAATTCTGGAAAATTCAAAAAATTCAAAAAAAAATAATAATCAAATTTCGAATTTCTCGGCGAGATCTCGGGTATCTCGGGAATCTCAGGCGAGATCTCGGGTGTTTTTGCCGGATTTTGATTTTTGTGCACTGTATTTGATTGTACTTAGGGTTAAGATCATCCACAAAAAATTTCTAAAATTTTTGATGTGTTTTTGACCATTTTTTGGTCGGTTCAATTTGTCGGTTTGCACTGTCCAAATTTTTTAAAATTTCTCAAGATTGATTATCATCTGAAAATTTTATGGGAATATTATGGATATGTTAGGACCATTCACAAAAAATTTCAAAATTTTCTAAAGTGGTTTGAACTATTTTTTATTTCGAAAGAAAAGGTTGAACACACATAAAATTAAGGTGCCAAGCACTAAATCATTTCCAAGGTAAACTTTTTTCTGGAGCATTTCATTGACTAACACGAACAACTATCAAGTGGAAAAAAATGAAAAAGAAAAAGGAAAAAAAATATGGCCGAAGGGGATTCAAACCCATGACCTCTACTACCACCAAATGCTTAAATTAGCTGCATTGACCAACTCACCCAATCATATTTCCTATCCTATGGTATAGATAGTTAGTATTGTATATTTGTCCCAATGTGGAGAGTAGAAACTTAAAAACAAACCAGATTCCTCACAGCTAAGACAGAAACAGCGTAGTATTCTCACTCCTCGTAGCTCGGTCGACTATGGGCAAACTCCGGCGAGTTATCTTTGCATCTCGCCGTCAAATAGCGAGATCTCGCCGTCCAATACCGAGATCTCGTCTTATTTCTTCGAGATCTCGCCGGATTTGTGTATATTTTTAGCAGTAAATTTTTTCAAATAGGTTCTAAATTTGGAAGATTTGGTAGGAATGAACATGTGCTATTGGTTGTGCAGCAAAGGAGTGAATATATTTATGGTAGATATTTGATCATTTGCATCATTGCATGAAAATATGAAATTATGTTTTGTTCTGACTTTTGTCTGTGGATGCATAGATATGATGGTTGGTGAGTCCAGCTAGCACTTCTGATTGTGGATGCTAGTATGCTACATATGTTTATTGGTGAATCAGTGAATTAGATTTTATATACAATATTGTGGTATCAATAATAATCACTCAGTAGTTTCTGTCTACTAGTCTAGGTAACTAGTTAGATTGACATCCCAATCCCATGAGGTATTTCTTAATGGAATAAATACTTGAGGTATTGTCTATATATCTAGTGTATCAATATGTAATATGTTGTGTTGCCCCAATTCAGTTACATTATGGCTTCTATGTATGGAATAAATATTTCTATATAATACATAGGATGATAGGAACATATATAAAACTTTTCAAATGACTTGAAGTTCATTTGTTACATTTGAAAAATCAAAAACTGATTTTACATACGGTTTTTATGATGACATTACCACTGTTAGATTTTTAAAAAATAACTCATGCTTGATCATCATCTCAAATTTTTATGGAAACATTAGTTATGTGTCAGGACCATCCAAAAAAAAATTCAAAATTTTTTGACGTGTTTTGGACCATTTTTTGGTCGATTCAACTTGGACCTAAATCTCGGTGATTTCGGCCGAGATCTCGGATTTCCCGGTTGAAAAAAAAAACGGGATTTGAAATTTAATTTTTGTATTTCGTCCGAATTTTATCTGAAATTTTCGAATCTCACCATAATTTCGGATTTCGGTGGATTTTACCAAAAGGAGATTTGAAACCTTAGCCAGCAATGGAGCAGCGTTTCTTCTCGGGCCAGCCCATTAATTTCACCTGATCACGACCATCCATCTACTAAAACCCTAACTCGTCCCCTTGCTGCCGCGCACACCCCAACCACCAACCTCTCGCGGCGGAAGCGTAGGCGGTAGAGGCGGCGGCGGCCAGAAGCGTAAGCGGTAGAGGACGCGGCGGCCGCCAAGATGGTGAAGAAGAGCAAGAAGAGCAAGAGCAAGCGCATCTCGCTGCGGCAAAAGCACAAGGTGCTGCGCAAGGTGAAGGAGCACCACCGCAAGAAGCGCAAGGAGGCCAAGAAGGAGGGCAGGAACCACAGGAAGAAGGTCGAGAAGGACCCTGGGATTCCCAACGAGTGGCCCTTCAAGGAGCAGGAGCTCAAGGCACTCGAGACGCGCCGCGCGCAGGCGCTCCAGGAGCTCGAGCTCAAGAAGGAGGCGCGCAAGGAGGGGGTAGGTACCTACTTCTAACGGAGCCAAATCCACGCGAGTATCCGTCAATCTTTAATTTTGTTGGATTTGTTGGTTTGGGAATTGAGATTCAATTATGTGAAATAGTGAATTCACCTGTGCCACTACGGGGCTCGGTCGCTCGCCGTCGCTGGCCGGCTGCCACTGCACGCCACAGACGTGCTCCCTACCTCTCTTCCCGACCGCCACCCACACGGGCGCAGCCATCGTCGCCTTGTCCCATCGAGCTGGGAGAGAGATTAGGGTTATGTGGCTCGGTGCCTGCTTGGGATCTTGGGATGGGGGGATTGTGAAGTGTGTTGATTGTTATGATATTTTGGGGCATCAAGTGAGAAGTGAGCTGAATGCATGTCTGGTCTTAGGGTCCATTCGGTAGTCTTCATTGTTTGTAACACTATGCATTCACTCCATTAGGAACATGGACTTGCCTGGTACCTGGATCGAGCGATGATTAAATGTTGCTGCCCTTTATTTTGTTTCATCTATTTAATGATGTTCCTTGTTTAGTTTCATAGATATATGCTTTCTTTTTTCCTTGTGCTGTTTGACCAATGATCAAATATTGTGGCATCTTTTCAGGCTAGGAAGAGAAAGCTTGGATTGCTTGAGGACGAGGACATTGCTAATTTGGCATCTGCAGCTTCTGCGCATGGTAGTAAGTTTGCAGAAAAGGATGCTGCGAAGGAGAGCGCTTCTTTAGGAGTGGCTAAGAGCAATGGTGAATTTTTTTCCCATTGCTGATTTCTTTATTGTCTTACTTCTTGCAGTTACATTATTTACTGAAGTTGCTGAACGTGTCTCCAGATCATTCAGAGAGGGCCTTCTACAAGGAGCTGCTTAAAGTTATTGAAGCTTCCGATGTGATTCTCGAGGTTCTTGATGCAAGGGATCCATTGGGCACTCGTTGCATTGACATGGAAAAGATGGTTAGAAAGGCTGATCCAAGTAAACGAATTGTGCTACTTCTCAACAAGATAGGTATGATGCAACTTTTTATTGAGTTTTGAGTTTACTCATGTGATGTTTACTGTCTTTCTAGATCTTAATTCCAATTTGTTGATTCTAGATCTTGTTCCCAAGGAGTCACTGGAGAAGTGGCTTACATATCTAAGGGAGGAAATGCCAACTGTTGCATTCAAATGCAATACCCAAGAGCAGAGGACCAAGCTGGGATGGAAATCATCAAAGCTTGATAAAACAAGCAATATACCACAAAGCAGTGATTGTCTTGGTGCTGAGAATCTGATCAAATTACTCAAAAATTATTCCAGGAGTCACGAGGTAACTGATGCTGATGTTTTTTTTACATAATTGGGGACCGTCTAGTTTCTGTCACTAGTCTGTCTTACGTCTGTCGTACTGCTGATTGTTGTTGTGACTTCTAATTTTCTTATTTACATAAGTTATTGAAAATTACATCCTTCAACAGAATCTTTTGTGCTTCACTTGTCTTTATGCAACTGGATCTCCTTTTCTTTTGCTTTTGTGTCCTGCTTCATGCAAAATGTGTTAATATTTATGGAAAAAGTTATCACATGTCATGCCCAAGCCTTGCTGCGAGCCTTTTTGGATAGTGTTTATAAAATTTATTAGAAAATTTAGAAAGAAGTTGAGCACCTTGGTAAACTCAATATAATTATTGGTCTTGTTATTCCATAGATGCACATGAGTGGTACAAATGCATTCGTATCGCCTTGTTGTGGTGTATGTGGAGGATTTTGTAATCCAAATACCCAACAGTAGTAACCACGCTTTGCTGCCTGTCTTGGCTGATCTCTTTTATGGAGGGTAGCTTAAGTTTTGCACTTACATATCTTTAACTTAGAAAATTTCAACTTTAGTTTATCAACTAAAAATTTTAAGCTCATCATGAGAATGATTTTTGAGGTAGAATAAATTTTGAAGTATTGAACATTCTACGTAAAGTGGCATGCTACATACGTGACTTGCAAATATACTAAGGGAAAATAATTAAAAGATGAAGTTCTTTTGTAGATTAGATTTATTCTGTGTATAAGTTGGTTTATGAAAAAGTGTTATATGTTTCTGCAATTACTTTATTAATAAGTTGTCATCTCATAACTGACTCCTTATCCACATCAAAAATTTGTGCAAAGCAAGCTAAAAAAATGCACATAACAGTTTTCTAATTTCTTACAAGTAAAACCTGATGCCCTTTTGTTAAGAAATAGCTGATTTTGTACTTGTAATTTTCCCAATGATTTTTTCCTAGTCAAAATCATTGTTAAGATACTTCTGCCAAAAGATGAAAACATTTGTTTATTTATCCTGTGAGGAAGCATGTGGAATCTAATCAGCTACACAGGGATACAAAATTGCACAATTATTGATTATCTATTTATGGTTGCAACATGAGTGGTGACACCTAAACATTAAGACCTACAGGATAATCTCGTCCAAATAAATAACCCAATCAATCAAGGTTGTCAGGATCGAGATCTTGAATCAAATTGGATATGCACTGATAGGATTGCATTGTAGGATCGAATCGTAGTGTCATGTGCTGGAATTACTGTCCACGTGTATGTTCATGCCATGAATAGTACCCGCGGGGGCAGGATTAGATTAGTTAGAATTGAGGTTAAGTTAGTTAGGATAAAGATAAGATATGCAGATTGAGCTGGTTGGAGTTGGCTCTATATAAATGAGTCACTGCATCGTTATTTGCTAAGTAAAAATGAATAATGAAGAAGTATTCTCAATTCCATAATTCCTAGCTCTGTACATTTTCTATCTAAGATCAACTTCTTGTATGTACATGCCTCCTAATTGGTGTGTTTACAGCTCAAATTGGCAATTACTGTGGGTATTGTTGGGCTTCCTAATGTTGGAAAGAGCAGTCTGATCAACAGCTTGAAGAGATCCCGTGTGGTTAATGTCGGTTCCACTCCAGGGCTTACTAGATCAATGCAGGAAGTTCAGTTGGACAAGAAGGTGAAGCTGTTGGATTGTCCTGGTGTTGTGATGCTCAAATCTTCCAACAGTGGTGTGTGTGTAGCCCTTCTCAACTGCAAAAGAGTTGAGAAGATGGATGATCCAGTCAGTCCTGGTAAGCGCTGTCATTCAATGTAGTTCTGCTGAAATTTTCATTTATTCTAGCTGTGGTTATTTTCATTGTGTGGATACTATTTCATCCAACAATAACTTGTATATAGTAATGTGGCTGGAAGTGCATCATTTGATAACTTTATTTAACGCTTTCAGTAAAGGAAATCCTCAATCTTTGCACACATGAGACATTGTTGTCTCTGTACAAGGTGCCGACCTTTACTTCAGTTGATGATTTCCTTCAGAAAGTTGCCACACTCCGGGGGAAATTGAAAAAGGGTGGTATAGTGGATGTTGAAGCTGCTGCAAGAATTGTGCTTCATGACTGGAATGAGGGTAGGATATACTCTCTCCCATATCAACTTTGTTGATTCTTTATTTTTTTCCGAGTCACCTGATCGTCCTGTTGTTTTAGGTAAAATACCCTATTATACACTGCCACCTAAAAGGGATGCTGTGGAGGACGCAGACGCCATAATTATTTCAGAAGCTGGGAAAGAATTTAATATTGATGAAATTTACACAGCTGAGTCTTCATACATTAGTGGTCTGAAATCCATGGAGGATTTCCGTCATATTGAGATTCCATCTAATGCCCCACTGGAGATCGATGAAAATATGCTAGAGGTAAATTTTTACAAAATAGTGGTTCGCCTTGAAATCAGCTGCTAGTTTAATTATGGTAATCTTGTTGCTGTATATTTTTGTAGTCATCTTACTATTTCCTGTTATTAGTTCTTTGCTTTGGTTTCCAATATCTTCTTAGAGGGCCATGTTCTTTTTAGTGATCGTGATGATCAGACGCATCCTTAGTTTTTCTTGTGTTTGTGTGGTTGCTGGGGTGGTTTCAGCTTTTTATGCTTATGTTAGGTAGGTGGTTACAGTCATTCTATTTGATCTACACAACTTTTAAGACTTGTGCTTGTTTTATGTTCCAATCGAGTCTCATTGAAAAATCATTGTGAGAAAGATGGTTGTAAACTACAATCCTGTTATAAAAGTTGCATATTCTTTTTTTCGAGGAAAGGAAACACACTTTGTAGAGCAGAAAAGAAACGCTCTTGGGAATTCTTCCGAGAATTTGTTCTGCCACATGATTCTTATTGAATTGGTTCTTGGCACTACGTGCTTGTGTTTTGGGAATCATAAATTGACTTGCATTTGGAACATCATACTTCATGATACATTATATTGTATAGTTAGATAATTCTTGCCTTGCACTAAGCAGGATGGCAGGAAGCAGAATGAACCTGTCCAGGACAACCGTGACGAGTCAATGTCTGATGTAAATGAACGGGAAGGAAGTAAGGCGACAAGTGCTAGCACACAACATGACAAGTTGTACACTGCCGAGGGTATACTTGATCCTCGCAGGAGAAAAGCAGAGAAGAAACGGCGGAAGGCAAACAAGTTCAGCGTGCTGAATGACATGGATGCGGATTATGATTTCAAGGTAGATTATCAAATGAGGGATGCACCGGCAAATGATGAAGATGACAGCAACGGTGGAGATGAACCCAAGGATAGCGATCCTATGACCGGTGTCAATGATGTATGAAATAACTTGGTAGGTTGAGTGCAAGGGGGATTGCAAAAATTATCCCACAAGTTTTGTACTTTGTTAAGATTGAAAACGACAATGAATGCTGCTTGTTTCTCCGTTTTTTCTCCTCTCTTCTTCATTGGCACACATTTACGCTGTTCTTTAGTTTGATCACAATTCATCAAAAATGAACTTAAAACTATTAGCGTGTTTGATTCATGGGATGAGGTTGAATGGGATGGGATGGTTCTGTACCGTTTAGTTTCATTATTTTGGGTGAATGAGATGATTCAGCATCTAGAGAATATTTCTCAAATTTGTAAACTTATCCAGGATGGGATGGTTCTATTTAAGCAATCAAACGCATAGATGATTTTTTTTTTAATCATCTTATAACCAAACGCACCCTTAAGAGACTCATTTGAATGGTTTGATGGTGTTATCGCACGCATGATTGTCGTGTTTGGTTGATGCCAAATATTTGCCAGATTTTAGGTGCTGTTGCGAACGCTTGAATTCATGCGTCCATAGAATAAGGTGGCCTAAACATGTCAACTATCACGGCCATGCTATTTCTGAATGAAGCCTTTACTGTGACGGAGGTTAAAACTTAAAAAAGGTTATTGCTAGATGTGCTTGATCTACATATCCTGACGATCTAAACCATGTTCGTCAGTCCATAATAGGGGTCTTTATTGTAGATAGCCTGGCATTGGCTTTGTCGTCAGTCCATAATTTTTGTTATCTGCTGTAACAAAATGATTGTGAAGTGTGTTGATTGTTATGATATTTTGGGGCATCAAGTGAGAAGTGAGCTGAATGCATGTCTGGTCTTAGGGTCCATGCGGTAGTCTTCATTGTTTGTAACACTATGCATTCACTCCATTAGGAACATGGACATGCCTGGTACCAGGATCGAGCGATGATTAAATGTTGCTGCCCTTTATTTTGTTTCATCTATTTAATGATGTTCCTTGTTTAGTTTCATAGATATATGCTTTCTTTTTTCCTTGTGCTGTTTGATCAATGATCAAATATTGTGACCTCTTTTCAGGCTAGGAAGAGAAAGCTTGGATTGCTTGAGGATAAGGACATTGCTAATTTGGCATCTGCAGCTTCTGCGCATGGTAGTAAGTTTGCAGAAAAGGATGCTGCGAAGGAGAGCGCTTCTTTAGGAGTGGCTAAGAGCAATGGTGAATTTTTTTCCTCATTGCTGATTTCTTTATTGTCTTACTTTTTTGAATACTTGTGCCGGATCAAATTCTTAAAAAATAGTAAGTTTTGCATGTATATTGAACCAATTTCTTTGGTCCGTCGTGAACGGCATTTTGAGGTTTGATTTTGCATGCATGCCGGACTGATTTCCTTTAGTCCGTCATGAACGTGTTTTTGAACATGTTTGCTTTGAATTGAACCGAGACTTTCGCATGTACGCTGGACCAAATATTTGGTTCGTCGTGAGCTGCGTTGGACCGATGTTTGGTCCGGCGTGAATGGTTTTTTGCTCGAGGTTGATTTTTTGTGATTTTGAAAATTGTTTGGTGATTTATATGTGGTTATGAAATTTGTTTGAATTTCATAATGCATGTTTTGAACTTATGCAATACTCGTGTGAATATTTGCATGGACTAATGTTGAGTCAAGTCGATGACTTGTGCTAGGAATTGTTTTGTGGTTTGTTCATGTGCAGGTGTTGCTCGAGGGCGAACGTTGTCGATGACAGGACCGGAACTAGGTTCATGGAGGAACTGAGGTTCGAGATTAGATCTAGGGAGGAATCGAGGTCTTGGTGGTTAAGGATGTCATGCAGGACGTTCGGGCTAGAGAACGGTGCTCATGAAGAATGGTTAGTCACGTGAGTATGGCATGGTGGCCATACGCGTGCAAGAGTTGTTAGTCACGTGAGTATGGCTGGGTTGCTATACGCGTGCAAGAGCTGTATTTGGCCAGGTTGTGCCAAGTGGAGTTGTGTTGAATACATACTCCTTCTAGGATTAGGAGTATGAATTGTATTCAGGACTCTATGTGTTTGCTATGTATAAATAGAGGGAGACGCCTCCTGTTTATGTAATCCAGACATTGAGAGCTTAGAACTTTGTTTTAGGGTTTGTACTCTTTTGATGGGAGTACTTTAGACAAAAGAAATAAAGATCAATTCTTCCAGATCCTTGCGTGCTACAGTAACCACGTTGCTACAGTGTTTACTGTTTTAGTTCTTGTTTGCATGCTTATTCTAATTCTAGATTGGTTTTTGTTCCTTGAGTTTCATCTTGAATTGATTCGTCAAAAACCTTTCTAAGGAATTGATTTAGGGTTCCTCAAAGTTTAGTTGATTAATCTTTTGTCGTTCTTGTTTAATCTTGAAGTTTTGGTTAGATTAATTCTCGTCATCTTTTGTCACAGCAAGCTTGCGAGGTTCATAACTTTTGTCACAGTAGGGCTTCGCAATTTGGGAGATATTGGGACCCGAATTTGCAAATCCGGACCCTCTGTGTATTCACCACTAGTCCAGGATCACGCTAGTGCACACAGTCTCAACATCGGTAAATATCACAATCATACACATCGGAATAATAAGTACTTTAATTAGAAATAACCAAACTGGTTGCTCGACCTTGCAGTCAAGTTACAAGAGTACGCCACACTAGGCGAAAACTTATTAAAGGAAATAGTCTGCATCGGAATGAAAGCATCAACGTGGCGCCATCCAGTATACCACATGCAACTGACTAGGCTCGCTCCCTAGTTAGACGGCTCCTCCTGGTATTCTTCCTCCAAAGCTGGCGTAGCTTCTTCTTCAGCTGGTATTGTATTGTTGCAAGGGGTGAGTACTTGGTACTCAGCAAGTCATGCACATAATGCAAACTAATATTCTACATGCATGGCTTAGTCCAAAGGATAGGCTAACAGGTACATTTGCAGTAAAACAGTATTTAACAAGTAGCAAAAGTAGATCCGAAAGCAGTAAGAGTAAAGATAATGACAATAACTTTTCCAGGAGTTAAATAAACATTTCTCCTCTTTCCTAATTCACATTTCCATCAACGTCATCAGCAAACCCAACCAAACTTTTCAAGTCCAAGCTGTTTTCATGAAAGTCTAACTCTTGACTGTAATCCCTGAGCAGTGTCCAATACCGTGGACTCGGCTATTCGAATAGGTTGTACACTCTGTAGAGGTTATGCACTTTACCCACAAGATACAGTCAAACACCACAAAGGCGAGTGATCATAACAAAGCCTTTCAGAGACCGCAAACTAAACAAGTGAACCTCTCCGGCTTTTGTCATACACCATCCCTTCCCTTAACAGAGACGAAGTATGGGACCGACATACCGTTGGACGGGTACCATGCCATAGCACTGGTACGCTCCCCTTTCAAGCTACACAAAAGGTGTAGTTGACACCCCGAGGTACCACATGCAAGTTATTAGTAATTTACTCAACTAGGTCCGTCCCATTATAGACATGTGGTTGCATGCTTGATTCAGATCAAAGGCTTGCAAGGTTAAGTCCTTAGGGTGACCAGGGCAAGACTACCCGAAGAACCAAAATGACATCCCCGGTGCCACTCATGGCCCACCGTATCATTCTTGCCACTTGCCCCAGTCTAAATCTATTTATCAAACTCGGTTGATTACCAAGCACCACGTGCCAACAACAATCACAACACATGATACTTTTCCAAAACAGGTTCAATATCTCATTAAGTCAATATTAACATTTGATTGTCCAAAATCATATCATGTGCACGTAGCAGGTCTAAGCAATATACTACATCGATCTAAATACCCAATGTCGGCAATTTACTAATGTCCAACTACATATTCCTCATCTAGGGTGACAAGGGTTCATGGCACATAATTAAATAGTCAAGGTGTCATACTGCAATTTGGCATTTATCTAATCCCCAGAAATAATTAAAACATTTGCTAAATAAACTAGCATGCAATTGAGAAGTTCGCTGAGAGAAAACGCCTGAACCTCCATTGCTTTTAGGAGGATGGCCACTTCGACGAGCAAAATTCTTCTTCTTCCGGTAACAAAAGTGCTCCACATGGCCATTTTTGTCGCAGTAGGTGCAGTAAAGGCCTCCGTCCCCAGTAGCCAAAACTGGAGTAGGCGCCACCGACGGAGCAGAACAAGGCGCCGCCAAGACTGAAGGAGACATCAGCAGACCCGCATCATAAGGACGAGTCTCCTCAGACGAGTCTCCATTGAAGATAACCAGGCATCGAGGAACAGACACAGTCCCCGAAGAAGAACCTGCAGACGAAGACAAATATTTTTTTTTTACCGGAACTCAATTTCTTTGGCAAGCCGATTAAGAAAAATTGGGTTCCGATCGGCACGTTTCCAACCGGAACCGAAGAAGCAAGGCCAAGGCCAGAGCTTCAGAAGCTTCAGAAGAACGACCCGACTGAAGACAGTGCGGCCGGGCTGGGACGTCGTCCGATCGGTGGCGAGGCTGCCAGCGGGAGTTGTCGTCCGTCCGGCATCGCGCGACCAGCAGGAGAGGCTCACGCAGCGCAGCCTCAGCGTTGGCAGGCGACGCGACCACGACGTCCCCCAGCTGACGTCTTACGCGACGTTGTCCGGCCGGCGGCAGTGACCTGGCAGTGGCAGAAGCGGCTCAACGCGGAGCCGACGATGAAGCCTAGCCGAGGAGGCGAGTTGCGTCCGCGTCAGGAGCAGCCGAAGGCGGCGCGGCAGCAGCAGCCGAAGGCGCACGGCAGGCGGCCAGAGGTGACAGCAGACAGAAGTGGCGCGGCAGCAGCAGCTGGAAGCAATACAGCCAGTGGCCGAGACGTAGTGGCTGGTCCGATCCGATCTTCAGCGATGGCAGCGGAACACAGATCAAAGCACCGAAGACGAGGTGCGGAGGAGTAGAGCAGCAGCGCCGTCACCCAATCTCCTGCCTTCGGCACTCGGTCCTCTTCCCCGTGCGAGCGACACAGTAGAGCACGGGCCGACCGAGGTAAAGACGAGATCGATGCCGGAGAAGAGACAGGTAGCGACGAAAACCAGAGAGGTGGAAACGGTGATGCAAGTGCAACGTCAGAGAGAAGACCCTAACCCTAGATTGGCTCTGATACCATGTTATGAATAGCACTTGTATTCATCATGAGGCCAAAGGGTTAGTATATATACATGTACATGTAGGAGAGGTAACAGGACTCTATCTCTAACCAACTAGTATACAAGGTAACATGACTCTATCTCTAACAGTATACAAGGTAACAGGACTCTATCTCTAACAGCAATAATTTAAATCAAACTAATTTTCAAGGATTGGAGCAATATGGTCAAAGCATAACTTGTCTTCAAAAAGCACTTGTTCTTGGTCTTGAGCTGGCTCCTGGGTCAAAAATTCACCTTCGAAACCTTCGGGTACTTCAACGTCTACTCGTAACACGTGCAAATAGCAATAACATACATAAACAGTAGGCAAAAAGTGTCCAAAAATTGAAATAAACTTCATAAACAGAGAGCACATTTTTATAAATTTTTAGAAATTTGAAACGTCCAAATCGGAGTAAAAAAGCAAAAGTTACACTCGTTTAGAGTTTGAAAAATCATTTAAATAAATATAGATAGAGAAAACTCATGTCCAAAAATTAAATAAAATTCACCATTATGTAGATCTTAATTTTATAAAAATTTAGAAATTGGAATCACCCAAATCGGAGTTAAAATGCAAAAGTTATAAGTGTTTGAAGTTTGAAAATTCAAATAAAAAATAAACCGAATTAATTCATTTATTTTTCTATTGAAAAACCCGATTTATAACGTCAGCATGATGTCAGCATGGACATTGAATTTCCACCGAATTATTTTTCTATTGAAAAATCGAATTATGACGTCAGCATGACGTCAGCGGGTCCATGGACTTGGTCCACGGCTCGGGTCCGGTCCACCGTGGACCCGGTCCACGGGTACATGTCTCACTGACATGTGGGACCCCACGGATGACGCTAGCGCTGACGTCAGCATGCTTGGCCGGACGGTTCTGACCGCTGGGCCCCACCGTGACGTCAGCGTGACGTCACGGATGATGTCACCGCACGGTGGGCAGAGCCACTAACATGCGGGCCCCTGGCTGACGTCATGCGTGACGTCAGCGGTGACCGGACGACGCCCGTGCTGACTGCGCCGGTTCGGCTACCGGACACGTGGCGCAATCTGGGCCGTTGGTTTGAAATCCAACGGTCCAGATCAGATCTAATTTCGCACGTTGCGGTGCAACACGGTTGATCTGGACCGTACGATTTAGATTGGACGGTCGAGATCCGATCGGGTTTAACCGTGTCGCTGGGGGGCGACGTGGCATGACCCGGCGTGTGACGCGTGGCGCAATCTACACCGTTCGATTTAAATCGGACGGTCGGGATCCAATCTAGTGCTACAACGTGCGTGAACCCTAACCGTACGATCTAGATCTAACGGTTGAGATCTACCCCTAGCACGGTGCGGTTCGAGGCTACGTGGCTTAAGCTAGAGCGTTGTATCTAGATCCAACGGCTGGAAATAGATCTAAAGAATAAAACGTGGAACTTACCCGCGGTGATGTGGACGAATCCTGGCCGTGCGATGAAGATCCAACGGCGGAGAAGCTTCGTGGGTTCAGCAATGTCCATGGCGGAGCTAGGTGGCCGGAGACGAAGACGATGACGAGCCCGACGGTGTTGCGGTGCGGTTCCGACGAAGTGAGTGGTACCCTCCGACGCGTCTCGTCGCGACGGTTCCGGATCTGGGCTTGTTCCCGGCGGAGAACGGCGGAGATAGCGGGAAACGGCGAAAAACCGCGGCGGCGCGCACAACTAACTACGGCGAGCGATTGCGGGCGGACGGCGGCGGCTTGAGCTCGGTGACCTAGGGCTACAGGTGCGCATGGAAGAGGGCTACACGGTGGGCGTGGCGGCGCAATAAATAGTGGCCTCGGTGTCCGTGAAATCCGTGGAAACCGAGGCCCACTCGGCTGCGGTGGCGGAATCCGACGAGAATTCGGATTGAGCGACGTGGCGCGATCGTGGCCGTTGGATCAAGATCCGACGGTCACACGCGTTAGGGTTCGGTTGGCTCGGGTCGGGCTTGAGTCCGGTTCAAGTCTGACTCGGGTCGGACTCGGTCGGATGAACAGTACTAACCCACTCGGTATTTTCCAGCGATTTAATATTTGAAAATAATTCTAGTAATTCAAATAATTTGAGAAAAATAGAAAAATAATCAGAAAAATTCCAAAAAAATTCTGGAAAATACTTTGAGACATTTTGGACTCAAATAAATTATTTCCAACAAAATTTTGTTTATAACTTTTAATTCTTTAATTATTTCAAAAGGAAATAAATTCAAATTAAATCCAAATAAATTCCAGAAAATTCCAAAAATTCTCAAAAAATGCCAAATAACATTTAAATACATGAAAAGCAAAAAATTGGGGTGTTACAAACCTCCCCCCCTTAACAGAATCTCGACCCCGAGATTCAGTGCTGACTAAGGAATAGGCTTGGGAACTCTTTCTTCAAATCCTCCTCGCGCTCCCAAGTTGCTTAACTTTTTGCATGGTTACTCAACTGGACTCTGCAGAAATGGGTTGACTTATTTCTCGTCTCTCGATCCATGGTGTCCAGAATCTTCATGGGGTGCTCCTTGTAAGTTAGATCCTCCTGCAGCTCTATTGACTCTAACGATGTCCACTCATCTGGTACTCGAAGACACTTCTTCAGTTGTGACACATGGAACACATTATGCACACCCGCCAACAACTGCGGTAATTCTAACTGGTAAGCAACTTCGTCTCTACGGCTCAAAATCTTAAATGGTCCAACATAACGTGGCGCGAGTTTTCCTTTGGCGTGGAACTTCTTAACTCCCTTGAGAGGTGTAACCCTAAGGTACACAAAATCCTCAAGTTCAAAACTCAAGTCTCGGCGACGGTTATCAGTGTAACTCTTCTGTCTCGACTGAGCTACCTTTAACCTTTCCCTGATCATGGTGATCTGCTCTTCGGCTTCTTGAAGAATATCCGGCCCAAAGACATGGCGTTCACCTGTCTCATTCCAATTCAAGGGTGTCCGACAAGGTCGACCATACAGTGCCTCAAAAGGTGACATCTATAGACTGGCCTGATAGCTGTTATTGTAGCTGAATTCAGCATATGGCAGACTCTTATCCCAAGAGGTAGCATAAGCCAATGCACAAGCTCTTAGCATATCCTCTAGAATCTGATTTACTCTTTCCGTCTGTCCATCCGTCTGCGGATGATATGCAATACTGAAGTTCAAACGGGTCCCCATGGCTTCATGCAACTTATTCCAAAACCTTGAGGTAAATTGGGTACCTCTGTCTGATACAATCTTCTTCGGCACTCTGTGCAAACAGACGATCCTGGTCATGTACAATTCTGCTAATTTATCTCCTGAGTAATTGGTCTTTACAAGGATAAAATGAGCGACCTTAGTCAAGCGGTCCACTATAACCCATATTGAGTCATATCCTCCCTGAGTCTTCGGCAAACCGGTAATGAAGTCCATTCCGATTTCCTCCCACTTCCACTCAGGAATCTTCAATGGTTGCAGCAACCCTGCTGGCCTTTGATGCATTGCTTTAACCCTTTGGCACACATCACACAACGCAACATGCTCGGCAACTTCACGTTTCATGCTTGGCCACCAGAATCTCTCTTTTAGGTCTTGATACATCTTAGCGCTTCTGGGATGAATGGAATAATTGGAATCATGGGCTTCTTCCAAAATAAACTGTTTCAGATCCTTCTTGTTCGGCACACAGATTTCATATTTGAAAATAATTCTAGTAATTCAAATAATTCGAGAAAAATAGCAAATTAATCAGAAAAATTCCAGAAAAATTCAGGAAAATACTTTGAGACATTTTGGACTCAAATCAATTATTTCCAACAAAATTTTATTTATAACTTTGAATTCTTTAATTATTTCAAAAGGGAATAAATTCAAATTAAATCCAAATAAATTCCAGAAAATTCCAAAAATTCTCAAAAATGCCAAATAACATTTAAATACATGAAAATAAAAAAATTGGGGTGTTACAGGAGAAGGTCTACAAGCCATACGAAGTCCCTGCAAACGACAACGTCAACGACGCCAATCGCGCACATGTTGAAGCAAACAGCAAGGCGCGTAACTTGATCATCCAAGGCTTGGGACGCAGCGACTTTGACCGTGTGATCCATCTCAAATCCGCATATGAGGTATGTAAATCTCTTTGTGATTACCATGAGGGTTCTAACACTATCAAAGAGGTTCGTCAAGATCTTTACAAAAAGGAATACATGCGATTTGAGATAAAGCCTGGTGAGTCGCTAAATGATTTCTTTGCACGCTTTAATAAAATTCTTAGCAATTTACGTGCTATTGGAGTTAGCTTTGATGATGCTGCTAATGCTAGACAATTACTTGGTGCATTAGACATGTCTATTTGGGAGATGAAAGTAACATCCATTAGAGAATCAACTGTCATGAGTACACTTACTTTAGATGTTCTTTATTCTAAGTTGAAAACTCATGAGTTGGATGTTCTTGCCAGGAAGGGTAATGTTAAATCAATTGCTTTGATCTCTAATCCTAACATGTCAATTGCAAATTCCTCTTCTAGTTTTGCTTTGTCCTCCTTGTCTTCTTTAACATATGAGTAAATTGGAGAATTTCCTGAAGAAGATCTGACACTACTCTCTTCTCGCTTTAACAAAGCTTTGCAGAATGTGAGAATGGGGAAGAGAGTTGGTGGTGGCCCTCCAAGATGCTATGAGTGTGGTGGCCTCAACCATATTCGCACAAATTGTCCTAAACTTGTAGGAAAAGCATCAAGCGAGGAGAAGGACAACGACAGAAGAAAAGAAAAGAAGAAGTTATCTCCTAGTGATAAGAAGAAGAAGAACTTCATCAACCGCAAAGTTGTCCACCGAGTTCTTTCCGCTCTTGAACAAGTCAATTTGAGCGATGTGGATTCGGAGAGCAGTGAGGATGATGCAACTCCAAGTAAGCATGATTTGTTGGGGTTGTGTCTCATGGCAAGCAGCAAGGATAGCTTTACCGAGGACGACCACGACAGCGACTTCAATGAGGTAGATCCTTCTTATGATGAATTAGCTATTGCTGTTGCTCGTCTTGGAAAATTGCTTGACAAACGTGATAAGAAAATTAAGAAACATGATTTTCTTGTTGAATCATTGAATGCTGAAATTGCTAGACTTAAAACTTTGATTCCTAATGATGATGCTTGCAAATCATGTGACTTAATTTACAATGAGCTCACCTTGCTTAGGAAAGAACATGCTCTTCTGTTACATCAAAATGAGAAAAATGAGAAACATGTCAAACATGCTAGTTGTTCTACCATTGATTCGCATAATACAACTCCATGTTCTAAATGCTCCATACTAGAATTGAAGTTGAATGATGCAAATGCTAGGGTTTCTTAAGTAACAGATGCTTTGCTTACACATGAGGTTCTTTCATGCTCAACTTGTCGCAAGCAAAAAGAAAAAGTGGATGTTCTCTGCAATAATTGTTTAACTCTTACTAAGAAAGTTGATTACTTACAAAATTCTTTGGAACGGTTCACTAATGGCAAGAAAAATTTGAACATGATTTTGGATAAATCAAAGGTTAGCTCAAATAAAAAGGGCTTAGGTTTTGATCTTCATACTTCATTTGAAACTAAACCTCGCACTGTTGTTCATGCTCCTTGCAATGACAAAATTGAGATTTTTAATAAGCCTAAAAAGATTGATTTTAAATTTGCTGGTTTTCTTTCTTCTACTATGGTGAATGCAAAATGTGCTTCTACTGTTAAAGCCAAACATCATGTTAAGTATACTTGCACTCATTGTGGTAGAGATGGACATCTAGTAGATTTTTGCTTTAGATTAGCCAAACAACAAAAGACAAAAATGAACAATCCTAGGTCTAATTTCAAACAGGCATGTTTCATTTCTCATTATGTGCCTATGGTGAAGCAAACACCTTTTGTTGCTAGAAACACGAGAAAGGGCAAATCTGATTTTGTGCATAAAAATACTCGTGTTGTGTCTGCTTTGTTGCGTCGTGTGTCTCAGTACTAGATTCCTAAAAATCTGATTTCTAACCCCAGTACTGAGACCTCGACATGCTTTGCTATGTAGGCTTCTCGCGCGAGGAATGAGAACATATGGCTAGTGGATTCCGGATGCTAACGCCACATGTCCGGTGATAAGAATTGGTTCTCCTCCCTCACTCATGCATCTCGTGCTGAAAGTGTTACCTTTAGAGATGCTTCTACCTCTTCTGTTGTGGCAAAAGGTACATTGAAGGTAAGTGACAAATTTATGTTCAAGGATGTGGCTCTTGTTGAAAACTTGAAATATAACTTGCTTTTTGTCTCACAAATGATTGATGAAGATCTTGAAATAAGCTTTAAAAAAATGAATGCAAAGTGTTAGATGCTTCAGGTGATCTTGTTGTCATGATTTCACGCTTTGGAAGAGTATTTAGAGCTGATTTTGATGTATCACCTACTAAGCATAGGTGTCTAGTTGCCAATATTTCTAAAGATTTATTCTTTTGACATCGTAGACTTGGTCATGTTGGTTTTGATCACCTTACTCGTGTAAGTGGTTTCGATCTCATACGTGGCTTGCCTAAGCTTAAGACTGATAGCGATCTAGTATGCTCTTCTTGTAGACATAGTAAGATGATTGCAGGTTCACATCCACCTCTTACCATGGTGATGACAAACGCTTCAGGACAGCTTCTACATCTTGATACAGTTGGACCATCTCGAGTTTAATCCTTTGGAGGTAAATGGTATGTGCTTGTGATTGTTGATGATTTTTCTAGATACTCTTGGGTGTACTTTATGGCATCTAAGGATGAAGCTTTTAGTCATTTTAGAAGTCTTGTTCGTAAGCTTTCTGTTGATCTTCCAGGAGCTCTTAGAGCTATTCGAAATGATAATGGAACTGAGTTTAAAAATTCTTCTTTTGATCACTTTTGTGCTGAAAAAGGAATTGATCATCAATTTTCATCACCTAGAGTGTCTCAACAGAATGGTGTAGTTGAAAGGAAAAACAGAACGTTGGTTGAAATGGCTAGAACTATGCTAGATGAACATCACACTCCTAGGAAATTTTGGGCTAAAGCAATTTTAGCTGCATGTTATGTTTCAAACCATGTGTTTTTGAGATCAAAACTAGGTAAAACTCCTTATGAACTTCGGTTTGGACATAGGCCTACTGTTTCTCACTTTAGAGTTTTTGGATGCAAATTCTTTGTCTTGAAATCTGGAAATCTTGATAAATTTGAAGCTAGATCAATGGATGGCATTTTTCTTGGATATCCTGCTCATACTCGTGGCTATCGTGTGCTTGTTTCGGAGACTAATAAAATTGTGGAAACTTATGAAGTTACTTTTGATGAGGCTAGTCCAGGCACTAGTCCAAGTGATGCAGGTACATACGCATATGTTCAGAGGAAGAAAATCTTTGAAGACAATGATGATGTTGATGTTGAAGATGAGGTCTTGGCTCTTCCTAATACACGACAAGTTGTAGCACCTTTGGCACCTACTACTACATCACCTACAGCTAACCATCCTCAAGCTACAACATCATCTGCACATGCTGAAAATGAAGAAGGAGAAGGAGAAGTTTCAAAAGCCAAAGCTCCCTTGCACATTCAGAAAATACATCCATCTGAACAAATGATTGGAGACCTAAATGAGAGAATCACCCGATCCAGGTTTATTCATTCTGATACTCATGCTCATTCTGCTTTAGTTGCTTCTTTTGAACCCAAAGATATATCTCATGCATTATCTGACGAATCTTGGATCAATGCCATGCATGAAGAATTAGAGAGTTTTGAACGAAATAAAATTTGGAAACTAGTCTCACCTCCTCCTGATTTTAATGTTATTGGAACTAGATGGGTTTTCAAAAATAAACAAAGTGAGGATGGTGTTGTTTTTAGAAACAAGGCTAGATTGGTTACTCAAGGTTTTACTCAAGTTAAGGGCTTAGATTTTGATAAAACCTTTGCTCCTGTTGCTAGAATTGAAGCCTACGAATCCTTTTAGCATTTGCTGCATGCAAAGGTTTTAAGTTATATCAAATGGATGTGAAAAGTGTTTTCTTAATGGCTACATAAATGAGGAGGTTTATGTCAAGCAACCACCTGGTTTTGAAAATCCAAAGTTTCCAGATCATGTGTTCAAACTGTCAAAAGCTTTGTATGGTTTGAAACAAGCCCCTAGAGCATGGTATGATAGGCTAAAAACCTTTTTACTTGAAAAGGGGTTTTCAATGGGAAAAGTTGACAAAACACTCTTTTTACTCAAGCAAGGCAATGATTAACTGTTCGTTCAGATTTATGTTGATGATATTTTCTTTGGTGGTTCCTCTCATGCTTTAGTGTCTAAGTTTTCAGAAACCATGAGGAAGAAATTTGAGATGAGTATGATGGGTGAGTTGACATACTTCTTGAGATTTCAAATCAAACAAACAAAGTATGGTACTTTTGTGCATCAAAGCAAATACACAAGAGACTTGTTGCATCGATTTGGGATGGAAAATAGCAAGCCAATCGTGACACCCATGGAAAGCACTTGCACACTTGATCCGGATGAAGATGGTGAGCCGGTTGATCAAAAGGAATATAGAAGCATGATAGGTTCACTTTTGTACCTCACTGCATCAAGGCTGGATATACAATTTGTTGTGTGCTTGTGTGCTCGTTTTCAAGCTTCCCCACGTGCTTCACATCGACAAGCTGTCAAGCGAATTTTCAGGTATCTCCATAGTACTCAAGATTTTGGCATTTGGCTTTCTGCTTTCTCATGCATTAGTTTAAGAGCTTTCTCTGATGCTGATTTGGATGATGTAGAATTGATAGAAAAAGTACATCTGGTACATGTCATTTCTTGGGCAATTCTCTTATTGCACGGTCATCTAGAAAACAATCTTCTGTTGCACAATCAACTGCTGAATCTGAATATGTAGCTGCTGCTAGTTGTTGCTCTCAAATTCATTGGATAGTAGCTACACTTAAAGATTATGTGGTTAATTTGGATAGTGTTCCTCTTTCGTGTGATAACACTAGTGCAATTTGCATTGCTAAGAACCCTGTGCAACATTCAAGGACAAAACATATTGATATCAGATTTCACTTTCTTAGAGATCATGTAGAAAAAGGAAATATTGTGCTTCACCATGTGGATACTGAACATCAATTGGCAGACATTTTCATAAAACCTTTGTCTTCTTCTCGTTTTGCTTTTATTCGGGGAGAACTTGGGATTGTTCATCCAATGGGTTTATTTTGAGGGGGAGTTTTCCTTGCCAAGTTTTTACTTGATGAGCTTATTTTATCATATTTCTTTATATATTATGTAATTAAGCTAATATATGATAATCTAAATTGTCTCACTTAAACTAAAAATGACATTGCGGAATTTCTTGATCTGATTGCCTATAGCTAAATACTCTGTGATATCTTACGCTTCTAGGCTTGATATTGAATCTTCTTGACAAATTTGGGCTATGGAGCAAGTGTGTTTTCAGCTTTACTCTTTCATAAGATCTTTTAATCACTTTTGCATGTTTACAATCAAAGATAAGGTAAAGAAAAGGGAATCAGCAAAAAAGGGTTGTTAAAAGCAAAGGCCTCAAGTTAAGTGCTTTAGGCATGTTTTTCCTAAAAAGATAAGATATATGCTTCAAGCATGCCATTCCCTCAAGATAAGATGTATGCTTCAACCATGCCACTCCAAGGAAATAAAAGAAGTTACGTCACGCGAGATTTCAACAACACCAGTAGTCTCATCAAAAGTTACGTCACGCGAGATTTCAACAACACTGGTGTTGTTGTTGAAGACTCGGTACGCATAAGCATTAGATCCATAACCAAGTAAGAAACCTTCATCTACTTTAGGAGCAAATTTAGAATACTTAGCTCTTTTGTTGAGAATGTAACATTTGCTTCCAAAGACTCGAAAGTAGGATACATTGGGTTTCTTGCCGGTGAGTAGCTCATATGTCGTCTTCTTCAAGATCTTGTGCAAATAGAGACGGTTGGTGCTGTGGCAAGTGGTGTTGATGGCTTCCGCCCAAAAACTATCAGAAACCTTGTACTCATCAAGCATAGTCCGCGCCATCTTGATGAGAGTCCGATTCTTCCTTTCGGCCACCCCATTTTGTTGAGGGGAGTAGGGGGCCGAGAATTCATGCTTGATTCCTTCTTCATCGAGATATTCCTCAACACCAATATTTTTGAACTCGGTGCCGTTGTCGCTTCGGATTCTCTTGATCTTCACTTCAAACTCATTTTGAGCTCTTGTTATGAACTTCTTTAGTGTCACTTGGACTTCTCCTATACCATGCAAGAAAAATACCCAAGTGAAGCGAGAAAAATCATCAACAATAACTAAACCATACTTACTTCCCCCGATGCTTATGTATGCGACCGGACCGATAAGATCTATATGAAGCATTTCCAATGGTCTTGAGGTTGTCATCACATTTTTGGCGGGGTGAAGAGCGCTAACTTGTTTTCCCGCTTGACAGGCACTACAAAATCTATCTTTCTCAAAGACAACATTAGTTAGTCCAAGAATGTGATTGCCTTTAACGATTTTGTGAAGATTCCTCATTCCAACATGGGCTAGTTGGCGATGCCATAGCCAACCCATGCTAGATTTAGCCATCAAACACGTTTCAAGGTTAAGCCTATCCGTGTTAAAGTCTACGAGATAGAGCTTACCCTTCAAACGCCCTTTGAAGGCTATTGAATCATCAACCATCTTAATGACATCCACACCCTTTTCATTAAACAAACAATTGTAGCCCGCTTCACATAATTGTGCAACGGACAGCAAATTGTAGCTTAATGAATCAACAAGCAACACATTATTCAAATGGAAATCATCGGTGATTTGAATCTTACCTAAGCCTATCACCTCACCTTTCCCATTGTCACCGAACAAGATGCTTTCACTGTTGGACCCATTTGAATCTAAACGTGCGAACATTGCCTTTTCTTCGGTGATATGATGTGTACATTCGCTATCCAATATCCAACTTGATCCACCGGAGACATATGCCT
This sequence comes from Rhipidocladum racemiflorum, assembly GCA_036346355.1. NCBI lineage: Eukaryota > Viridiplantae > Streptophyta > Magnoliopsida > Poales > Poaceae > Rhipidocladum > Rhipidocladum racemiflorum. The sequence goes on from CM070570.1 coordinate 64,758,246, forward strand.
ACAAAAAGACATTTAGATTTTGCTCTTTGGTACCCAAACTTGGTTAGGTCCACGCACGTTAGCAACAAGAGATTTTGGAACCCAAATAGATTGCACGCGAGGAGCATTCTTGGGTTTGCGCCCGATGTGATAAGCAATTACACGGCCAAGGTTAGTTCTTTTAAGAACATAAGAAGCAAAGGAAGTGGAGTGAGCTTTGTACGTGGTTGCTCCTTTGCCTCTTACGAAGTTTATGGGCTCATTCAACGGAGCAACAATGATGTTGCTCCTTTTGCCCTTGGGTGGAACGTATCCAAGCCCTTCCTTCTTGTAGTTACCTTGGCGTTTGCCAAGAAACTCCTCTAGTCCTTTACTTGTCTTGTAGGACTTTTGGAGACCATCTTCTAGCATTCCCTTGAGCTTTTCATTTTCATGAGCCAACACTTGCAAAGTCTCAAGGTTAGTGGCAAAGGCATTAACATTAATATTATAGCATCTTGCACACCCATTACTAGTGGATGGTAATGAGGAATTGGAGTCATCCGTTGATGTGTTTGGAATGCTATTCGAGAGATCAACAAGCTTCAATTCAAGAGTCTTGCAAGCATCCTTTGCTTTGGCAAGTTCCTCTATGAGTGAAGCATTGGTGATCTCAAGACTAGCTATCTCGGATTTGGTCAATTTTGAATTATTGACCAACTCCTCATTTTTCTTTCTTTCAATTCTCAAGCTCTTCTCTAGCTCAAGGTTTCTCTCTTTTTCAAAGATGAGCAAGTCCTCTTGAGCTTCGAGAGTAGCTTCCTTTTGATCAACGGCTTCCTCCAATTTCTCAATATCTTTCAAAAGCAAATCTAATTTTTGAACATCAAAGTCCTTCATGGACTTGAACACACCCTCATCTATACTAGCATCACCACAATCATCAAGACATGAATCAACAATAGAAGGATATGTTGATTTGGATGATACCTTGCGCCCTTTGGCCATAAGACATATTGGAGTGTCTTCGTCGTCATCGCTCAAGTTGTCGAAGAGGCTCTTCGACGTTGTCGGTGAGGAAGATACGACGATGGCAACCGAGCCGATCCCTCCTTCTTTGTCGGAGTCGGAGTCGGAGTTGGAGTTGGAGTCCCACTCCTCTCCAATGTGAGCATGACCTTTGTGCTTGTAATGCTTCAACTTCTTGTTCTTTTCCTTGTCCTAGCCCCGGTATTTGTCCTTCTTGTAAGGTTTATCCTCCTTGTTCTCTCGTTGAGGACATTCGGCAATGAAGTGACCGGGTTCTCCACACTCATAGCATTTTCTTGTTGGGTGCCTTCCTCTTAACTTGTTGCCATAGCTCTTTGAGTGACTTCCTGGTTTGTAACCCCTTTTATTGAGGAACTTGTTAAACTTTCTTACAAGAAGAGCCATGTCCTCATTTGTTAGTGGTCCACTTGACTCTTCTTCATCACTTGAGCTTTCCTCTACTTCATGCATCACCTTGACGGCTTTCAAGGCAATGCCCTTCTTCTTCCCGGACTTGAGTTCTTCTACCACTTCTGCTTCCTTGACCATCATCTCATCCATCATCAACCTTCCAATTACATCATGAGGAGTAAGTGTGTCAAAGTTTGGTCGGTCGCGAATGAGTTGAACAAGGTTGCGGTTGGTGGGGGTGATCATTCTAAGGATGATCTTGACTATGGCCTTGTCGGTGAGCTCGGTACTTCCAAGTCCCTTAGCTTGATTCATGTCGGGACCCCGAATTTGCAAATCCGGACCCTCTGTGTATTCAGCACTAGTCCAGGAACGCGCTAGTGCACACAGTCTTAACATTGGTAAATATCACAATCATACCACTCGATACCAATAAAGTACTTTATTTAAATAACCAAACTGGTTACTCGACCTTATGGCCAAGTTACAAATATATGCCTCACAAGGCGAAACTTATTAAAAGAGAAATAATAGCAGCGGAAAAAAATAGCTTCGTGGCGCCATCCAAAGATACCACAGTAACTGATCGGGCTCGCATCCCTAAGTAGACGGATCCTCTTGGAGTTCCTCCTCCAAAGCCGGGCGTAATCTCCTCTTCAAGCGATATTGTGTTGAGGCAAGGGTGAGTACTTGGTACTCGGCAAGTCATGCATGAATGCGAGGCTAATATACTATATGCATGGCTTGGTACAAAGGAATAGCTTAAGGTATATTTGCGAAGAAATGACATTTGAAAAGTAATATAAGTAGATTCAAAGCGGTAGAAATAAGTAAAGCATAAATAACTTTTCAGGAAATTTAATAAACATTTTCCCCATCCTAAACCACATTTCTATCATCTTCATTACTAAACCAAACCAACCTTTCAAATCCAAGTTATTTTGAAAGTCTAACCCTTGATTGTAATCCCGAGCATTGTCGATCAAGTGGACTCGGCTATTTAAATAGATTCTACACTCTGCAGAGGTTATGCACTTTACCCACAAGATACAGTCAAACACCACAAAGGCGAGTTCCTCAGAACAAAGCCTTCTAAGCCTCAAACAACACAGGTGGTCCTCTCAGGTTCGTGCTCTACACCATCCCTTCCCTTAGCCAAGGCGAAGTATGGGACCAACACACCGTTAGATGGGTATCCGGCCACGGCCACGACACGCTCCCGCATACAATCACACAAACGGTGTAATTGACACCCTGAGGCTCCACAAGTGAGTCCTTAGCGACTTAGTCAACTAGGGCCGTCCCATTCCAGCCATGTGGTTGCAAGTATGACCCAGTTCAAAGGCTTGCAAGGTTAAGTCCTTAGAGTGACCAGGGCAAGACTACCCGAAGAACCAAATCAACATCCCGATTGCCACACCGCCCACGATCATTCTTGCCACATGCCCCGGTCGAAAACTATTTATCAAAACCCTAGTTGATTACCAAGCACCACGTGCTATCAACATCACATGATACCTTTCCAAAACAGGTTCAATATATCATTAAGTCAATATTAACATTTGATTGTCCAAAACCATGTCATGAGCACGTAGCAGGTCTAAGCAGTATACTACAACGGTCTAAAACCCATGTTGGCAATTTGATTATGTCCAACTAGTAAACCACAACTAGGGTGACAAGGGTCATGGCACATACTTAAATAATCAAGGTGTCATACAGCAAATTGGTATTTATCTAACCCCCATGTTTAAACAAAGTATCTTTCTAATTGATTTAGCATGCAATAGTTTAAATAAAAATAGATTTCGAAATAGGATCAACATGGTCAAAGCACAACTTGCCTTCAAAAAGTACTTGCTCTTGGTCTTGAGTTGGATCCTGAGTTAATACTTCTCCTTCGAATCCTTCCGGTACTTCAACGTCTACTCGTAAAGCGTGCAAATAGCAAATACACAAATAAACACTAGGCAAAAAGTGTCCAAACATCCAAATAAAATCTACAAACAGAAAGAACATAATTTTATGGATTTTTAGAAACTGAAATCGTCAAATTTGGAGTTAAAACGCAGAAGTTATGATTATTTAAAGCTTAAATAATCAATTAAATAATTTTGCAAAGAAAAACTTTAGTCTAAAAATTAAATAAAATTCATATTTAGGTAGATCTCAATTTTATACAAATTTAGAAATTTGAATCACTCAAATCGGAGTTGAAACGCAAAAGTTATAAGCGTTTGAAGTTTGAATCTAAATTTGAATCAATATTTCGAATTAATAAATCATTTTCTTTTTCGGAAATTAATTATTGCGTCAGCATGGACACGTGGCGGCCTGTGATTGGTTGGCTAACGTCAGCCAGCTCATGGGCTCAGCCCACGGCGCGGTTCGGTCCATGGTGGACCCGGTCCACGGCTCGGGTGAGACTGACAGGTGGGACCCACTGCCGGTCGCGGGTCTCACGCAAACGGTGGCCGACGTGGGCCCTCGACTTGCGGGGCCCACGTGTCGAGACACGCCCACGCAGCGTGGACGGCGCCGATCGCAACGGTCGAGCTTCGACACGCGTGGCGCAATCTCGGCCGTTGATTTGAATTTCGACGGCCGCGATTAGATCCAGGGTTAACACGTTGAATCTACTCGATGATCGTGGGCCGTTCGATCTAGATCGGACGGTCCAGATCTAATCCTATAATAACACTACTACGGCACGTGGCGATCGTGGGCCGTTGGATCTTGATCCAACGGTCCAGATCTAATCGGGTTTGGAACACGTGAACTCACCTCAACCGCACGATCAAGATCGGACGGTCCACAGAGCTCGCGAGTCCGGCGATGGCGCGGCGAGGCTTGGGCACCGGAGGCGTGACGGCGACCTCCCACGCGGGCGTGTCCGTGCAGCTCCGAAGCGAAGTGAAAGGTCTCTTCGGTGCGCCTGGCCGGGGTTCCAGATCCAGGCTTCTTCGGCGGAAGACGACTGACGACGGCGGAAAAGCGGCTACAAGAAACTGGCGCAACAGAGTTCCAACTCCGGCGAACTCGTACGGGCAAACGGCGACGGCTCAGGCGAGATGGCTCGGGGGAACGGGTGCGCAAGGATGAGGGAAACCTCGGGGCGTGACCAGGGCTTTAAATAGCCTCGCTGTTCGTGCCCGAGACGGAAACCTAATTTACACTACGCGGCGGGCGGCGGCGTGAGTCCGGCTCGGTCTCGGCGGAGACGACGACGATACCGGCCCACGTGGCACGATCAACGGCCACGATCGACGGGCGCGATCGGATCCGGGCGGATACGGCTCGAGCCGTGCAGGCGGATCTCGGTACGTTGGATCTTGATCCGACGGTTGGGATTGATTAGGGTTGGGAGCCGGTTTGGTCGAGTCAATCGGCTCGGTCGGACTCGAGTCCGACTCGGGTTCCGACTTCGATCGGATGAAACGATACTCGACCGAGTTGAATTTCCAGCGATTTAATATTTAAAATAATTCCATAATTCATTTAATTCATTAAAAATAGCAAATGACTCGAGAAAAATTCCAAAAATTCTGGAAAATATTTTGGATCATTTTGGACTCAAATAAAATATTTCCAACAAAATTTTATTTGCAAAATTAAATTCTTTAATTATTTCAAAATGGAATAAATTCAAATAAATTCCAAATAAATCCAAATAAATTCGACAAATTCCAAAAATTCACCAAAGTGCCAAATCACACATGAATTTAAGAAAAGCAAAATTTTGGGGTGTTACAAACCTCCCCTTAATAGAATCTCGTCCACGAGATTCAGTGGCTTACTAAAGAAATAGGTTTGGAAATTCTTTCTTCAAATCCTCTTGTGACTCCCAAGTCGCTTCGCTTTCTTCATGGTTGCTCCACTTGAACTCTCTAAACGGGTTGACTTGTTTCTAGTTTCTCGATCCATTGTGTCTAGAATCCTCACGGGATACTCCTTATAAGTCAAATCCTCTTGCAACTCAATTGACTCTAGCGGTGTCTGTTCCTCAGGAACTCGGAGACACTTCTTCAACTGGGACACATGGAATACATCATGCACTCTCGCCAACGATCGTGGCAACTCCAGCTGATAAGCAACTTCGCCTCTGCGACTCAAAATCTTAAACGGTCCAACATAACGGGGTGCGAGTTTCCCTTTGGCATGGAACCTCTTAACTCCCCTGAGAGGCGTAACTCTGAGGTATACAAAGTCTTCCGGTTCAAAACTCAAATCTCGCGACGATTGTCAAGATAACTCTTCTGTCGAGATTGGGCTATCTTCAACCTTTCCCTAATCATGGCGACCGCTCTTGACCTCTTGAAGAATATCAGGCCCAAAGACACGGCTGGCCACGGTCTCATTCCAATTCAATGGCGTCCGACAGAGTCGACCATACAAAGGCCTCAAAAGGTGACATCGTAAACTAGCCTGATAACTATTGTTGTAATCGAACTCGGCATACGGTAAACTCTTATCCCAAGAAGTAGCATAAGCTAGTGCACAAGCTCTCAACATATCCTCCGAATCTGGTTGACTCTTTCGGCCTGCTCGTCCGTCTGTGGATGATAAGGCATCTTGAAGTTCAAACGGGTTCCCATGGCTTCATGCAACTTATTCCAGAACCTTGAGGTAAATTGGGTACCTCTGTCCGATCTGATCCTCTTGGGCACTCCGTGCAAACAGACAATCTCGATCATGTATAATTACGCTAATTTATCTCCCGAGTAAGTGGTCTTCACGGGGATAAAATGGGCTACTTTAGTCAAGCGATCCACTATAACCCATATGGAGTCATAACCTCCTTGAGTCTTGACAAACCGGTAATGAAATCCATTCCGATTTCCTCCCACTTCCACTCAGGTATTTTCAGCGGTTGTAGCAATCCTGCTGGTCTCGATGCATTGCCTTGACTCTGGCATACGTCGCACAATGCAACATGCTCGGCAACTTCACGTTTCATACTCGGCCACGAGAATCTTTCCTTCAAATCTGATACATTTTGGCACTCCTGGGTGAATTGAATACTTGAGTCATGGGCTTCCTCCGAATCGATTGCTTTAATTCCTTCTTATTTGGCACGCAAATCCGATCCTTCATCCATAACGCGCTCTGCCCATCTAGCTTGAAATCCTTTGCCTTGCCTTCCTCCATTTTGGACTTAATCCTCACGGATCTTGTCATCATCCTACGTCCTTCTCGGATCGATCCTCTAGGGTAGGCTTTACTTCTAATGCGGCCAAGAATCCGCTAGGTACTACCTTAATCTTCATTTTACGGAATTCCAGGCATAACTCATCACGACTTGTGGCTAGCAACGTACTCACGGTATGGCTTTTCCGACTCAAGGCATCGGCAACTACGTTGGCCTTCCCGGATGGTAATGGATTCCAACATTGTAGTCCTTGATCAACTCTAACCATCTCCTCCGCCTCATGTTCAAATCCGATTGGGTGAATATGTATTTAAGGCTCTTATGATCCGTATATACTTCACATCTGTTTCCAATCGATAGTGACGCCATATCTTCAAAGCATGCACTACGGCTAACTCTAGGTCATGTGTCGGATAATTTTCCTCATGCGGCCTCAATCGCCTTTGATGCATAGCGGCGACCTTTCCATTACGCATCAAGACACATCCAAGTCCTTGGCGCGATGCGTCACAATAAATATCGAAGCTTTGAGCAACATCGGTAGAACTAACACCGGTCTTGATGTCAATCGCTTTTGATTCTGAAATCCTTTCTCACATTCCGGCGTCCATGCAAACTTCTTTTCCTTCCTCGGCGATTGCGTAAGAGGTTTCGCAATTGTCGAGAAGCCTTCGATGAATCGGCGGTAGTATCCTGCCATTCCAAGGAAACTCGAATCTGGTCACAGTCTTGTTGCTCCCAATGTAACACGACTTCTACTTTGCTTGGATCTACTGGCGACTCCTTCTGCGGTCATTACATGTCCAAGAAACTCCACCTTGTCCTTCCAAAAATCACACTTGCTGAACTTGGCGAAAAGTTGCTTGTTCCTCGACTTTTCCAAAACTCGCCTTAAGTGTTCGGCATGTTCATCCTTCTGTCTTGGAGTAGATTAGGATATCGTCTATGAACACGACGACAAACTTGTCCAAATATTCCATGAACACCTTATTCATCATATTCATGAAATAAGCTGGCGCATTTGTCAATCCAAAGGACATAACTGTAAACTCGTAATGTCCATATCTTGACGAGAATGCGATCTTGAATATCTTCTCGATCGGATCTTCAATCGATGGTATCCCGATCTCAGATCAATCTTGGAGAAAACTCCGGCTCCTCTCAACTGATCAAACAAATCATCAATACTGGGTAGCGGATACTTATTCTTCACGGTGACTTCATTGAGTGCACGGTAGTCAATGCACATCCTGAAACTCCCGTCCTTCTTCTTGACAAACAAAGCGGTGCTCCCACGGCACGAACTCGGCCTCGATAAATCCTTTCTCCATTAACTCTTCTATTTGTTTCTTCATTTCTACCAACTCCTCGGTGGACATCCGATAGGGTCTCTTTGCTATCGGTCTTTGTGCAGTACAAGCTCTATTACAAATTCTATGTCACTCGTGCGGCATACCGGTAGATCTTCGGGAAAGACATCTGGGTACTCATTCACTACCGGACATCCTCTATGCTGATTGCCTTGGTATCTGTTAACCATCAATCGACCATCTCTAATCGCATTGGCTTGAAATTCCACTTTCTTCCCACACGGCTCTTAATCGAGATAGTCCTTCGCCCACAGTCCAATACGGCCTTGTGCTTGGATAACCAATCCATTCCCAATATGACGTCTAAGGTCCGGGTCTCCAAAATTATAAGGTTTGCTAGGAACTCTATTCCACCTATCAAGATTCTCACCGGAACATCCTACTTTCGTTCGGAGTTCGGAACCAGTGGGTTTGAACTAAAAGCATGCACTTAAGTCTTGCAATCCTCAAATCATTTCCAGAGCAAAGCCTTGCGAAACAAACGAATGCGAAGCTCCAGAGTCAAACAAAGCATTGCAGTCTTGAGTTAACAAGTAACTTACCCAAGACGACGTCAGTAGCATTCCGCAGGTGCATCTGCGGTGACATGGTTGACTCGGCCTCTCACCACGATGCAGGGTGTGGCTCCTGGTCTTTGGCGTCCTAGCTGGGTGGTTCCTAGGTTGAAGCGAGCGGGTCACTCCTGCTGTCTTCTTGGGACAAGCTGTTGGCAAAGTGTCCTGGCTCGTTGCGATTGTAGCGGCGTCTCCTTGTTCCTTCTTTATTGCACGGAGTAGTGTTTCTAGCGGAGTGGGTGCAGTAGTTCGATTGGCAGGTCTTGGTCTTTGGGGTGGTGTCCTTGTTGCATTACGTGGTTGGAATCGAAGAATTGATTTGGTGCAACTCTCGGTATTTGCGTTCCACTGGCGTGATCCTTCTTTGTTGCATCCTGCGCTTCTGTTCTCATCCGGTTCCTTGCGCTTGTCCTCAAGAATAAGCGCCTTATTCACCAATTCTTGGAAATCTGGAAAGGTGTGGGTGATCAACCCTACTTGCAATCCTGAGTTAAGTCCCTTCATAAAACGAGGTATGCGGATTTATCCGTCGCTACATCCTCAAAGCGTAGCGTGCTAGGCTGTGTGAATTTGTTCGGTAGTCGGCCCTTGGTGATTACCTTGCTTGATGCTCTGAACTCCTCCTTCTTAAGGTCCATGATTCCTTCAGCACGTGATACCGTCGAATGCGGTGTGAACTCTTCCCAAGTGATATCTTGAGGGTTCTCTTGCGTGGCACGAAGTTCTCCCACCATTCGGTAATTGTTCTTCCACCGATGAGAAGCGTAGAGTACCTTCTCATTTCCTATGCATTGAGCTATGTGTAGCTTCCTCTCGATTGATCTTAACCAATCATCGGCCTCCAATGGATTGGCATTCCCAGAGAAAGTGGGTGGGTGAGTTCTCATGAACTCGGCAGTCTTGTATTACGGCGTTGTCCATGATTAACTTGATTAGCGATGGCCTGAGCGGTGGCGTGTTGCATTTGTTGCATCATAGCATGCATCAATCGAGTCCGAGCAGCAAGAAAAGCTCCAAATTCTGCACATCCAGTGGCGGTGCTGGTGCTCCATCATTGGGGTTTTCTGCTGGGCGAGAACCACTCCCATTGCTTCCAAAGTTTCCACGGGTGTTCACCATCTGTCGATTTGCTCTAGGTTTAGAGATGAGAGGGAAACAAGAATAGGCAAGTAATATGGAACTTATGCGGGGCAAAAGGTGTAACTTTAAGGTCCAACTTTATTATTGATATTAATAACTTGGTATGGTTGCTTACAATGCCTAAGGGCCTTGCAACACATACTGCACACTCAGCAAACAAAGCAAATCCAAATCGAACTAATTCTGGAGTCTAACACCTAAAGGGTGACTCTTTCTTCTATGACGCGACTCGGCGAAGGAGTCTCACTATAGAACCTATGTTCACTCATCGAGAAAACCTCCACGGCCTGGGTACGGTCTTGTGGCATAGGCGCCAAACGATCGCCATGTCCAAAGAATCGTGTCCTCTATGGTAGTCGAAGAAGCGGTGTCCTCATCGAGATCGACTCCTCCGGATCTGGCTCGTGTAGCTCGAGTAATCGCTCTGGTGCAGTCCGTACAAAGTCATCTCCAACTCGTCAATCCTTCGTAGAAGGTGTGCCACATACTCTTGAGCTTCCCGCCATCTGTTCTTCTCTGTCGTGATCTCCTTGCGGGCCTTACGTAGCTCCTTGCTTGTATTATCTAGTACATCCTCCTGGCGGCGACAAATCGTGCCAAGCGTAATCGTGGCATCATCATCCTGAATCGCATTCGGGTCAAGAAGGTTATCGCTTCGCGGATGATAACGGAACACCGTGCTCTCCAATTCTCTGGCGTAGATACGGGTAATGTGCCGCATTGCTTGTCGTTTTTCTTCTTGGAGACCCATATGCTTTGTAGATATCATGGCAGTTGTGTGTTTCGGGCGATTGCCTGTGTCCTTTTTCCTAGCAGGTACCTTAATACTCACGTCACAAGCCTTGATCAATCCCGCTTGTCCGATCACTTCCACTTGGTATTGGGGCTTCTCAAAATCTCCGAGAGTCTCAGAGCATATGCCAAAGTTCTGCGGCGTGACCAACTCCCTGATCAACGTAGTTGAACTCTTCCTCCATCTGTCACAAGAGTGCTTTACGTAAGAACTCGGAATTTTTAAATTGTGACAAGGTAAGGGAAAATTTCAGCAAGAGACAAGAAAAGAGAGAAGGGGATAAGTCGAGATGTCATTACTTGTCTTCACAAATTTTTAGCTTTAGAAAATAGGTTTTATCCTCACTACGATCATTCTATCAAGGGTTGAGCCTACGATCAAGTATGGCTCTGATACCACCTTTGTCGGGACCCCGAATTTGCAAATCCTGACCCTCTGTGTATTCAGCACTAGTCCAGGATCGCGCTAGTGCACACAGTCTTTACATTGGTAAATATCACAATCATTCCACTCTATACCAATAAAGTACTTTATTTAAATAAACAAATCGGTTACTCGACCTTATGGCCAAGTTACAAATATATGCCTCACAAGGCGAAACTTATTAAAAGAGAAATAATAGCGGCGGAAAAAAATAGCCGTGGCGCCATCCAAAGATACCACAGTAACCGATCGGGCTCGCATCCCTAAGTAGAGCGGATCCTCTTGGAGTTCCTCCTCCAAAGTGGCGTAATCTCCTCTTCAAGCGATATTGTGTTGAGGCAAGGGTGAGTACTTGGTACTCGACAAGTCATGCACGTAATGCAGGCTAATATACTATATGCATGGCTTGGTACAAAGGAATAGCTCAAGGTATATTTGCGATGTGACATTTGAAAAGTAATATAAGTAGATTCAAGCGGTAGAAATAAGTAAAGCATAAATAACTTTTCAGGAAATTTAATAAACATTTTCCCCATCCTAAACCACATTTCTATCATCTTCATTACTAAACCAAACCAACCTTTCAAATCCAAGTTATTTTCGGAAAGTCTAACCCTTGTTGTAATCCCCGAGCATTGTCGATCACAGTGGACTCGGCTATTTAAATAGATTCTACACTCTGCAGAGGTTATGCACTTTACCCACAAGATACTGATCAAACACCACAAAGGCGAAGTTCAGTAACAAAGCCTTTCGGAAGCCTCAAACAACACATGTGGTCCTCTCAGGTTCGTGCTCTACACCATCCCTTCCTTAGCCAAGGCGAAGTATGGGACCAACACACCGTTAGATGGGTATCGGCCACGGCCACGATACGCTCCCCGCACAATCACACAAACGGTGTAATTGACACCCTGAGGCTCCACAAGTGAGTCCTTAGCGACTTAGTCAACTAGGGCCGTCCCATTCCAGCCATGTGGTTGCAAGTATGACCCAGTTCAAAGGCTTGCAAGGTTAAGTCCTTAGAGTGACCAGGGCAAGACTAGAAGAACCAAATCAACATCCCGTGCCACACTGCCCACGATCATTCTTGCCACATGCCCCGGTCGAAAACTATTTATCAAAACCCTAGTTGATTACCAAGCACCACGTGCTATCAACATCACATGATACCTTTCCAAAACAGGTTCAATATATCATTAAGTCAATATTAACATTTGATTGTCCAAAACCATGTCATGAGCACGAAAGGTGTCTAAGCAGTATACTACAACGGTCTAAAACCCATGTTGGCAATTTGATTATGTCCAACTAGTAAACCACAACTAGGGTGACAAGGGTCATGGCACATACTTAAATAATCAAGGTGTCATACAAAGAAATTGGTATTTATCTAACCCCCATGTTTAAACAAAGTATCTTTCTAATTGATTTAGCATGCAATAGTTTAAATAAAAATAGATTTCGAAATAGGATCAACATGGTCAAAGCACAACTTGCCTTCAAAAAGTACTTGCTCTTGGTCTTGAGTTGGATCCTGAGTTAATACTTCTCCTTCGAATCCTTCCGGTACTTCAACGTCTACTCGTAGCGTGCAAATAGCAAATACACAAATAAACACTAGGCAAAAAGTGTCCAAACATCCAAATAAAATCTACAAACAGAAAGAACATAATTTTATGGATTTTTAGAAACTGAAATCGTCAAATTTGGAGTTAAAACGCAGAAGTTATGATTATTTAAAGTTTAAATAATCAATTAAATAATTTTGCAAAGAAAAACTTTAGTCTAAAAATTAAATAAAATTCATATTTAGGTAGATCTCAATTTTATACAAATTTAGAAATTTGAATCACTCAAATCGGAGTTGAAACGCAAAAGTTATAAGCGTTTGAAGTTTGAATCTAAATTTGAATCAATATTTCGAATTAATAAATCATTTTCTTTTGGAAATTAATTATTGCGTCGGCATGGACACGTGGCGGCTTTGTGATTGGTTGGTCGACGTCAGCCACTCATGGGCTCACCCACGGCGCGATTCGGTCCATGGTGGACCGGCCCACGGCTCGGGTGAGATCGACAGCGGGACCCACACTGCCGGTCAAGTGGTCTCACGCAAACGCGGCTGACGCGTGGGCCCTCTGACTTGCGGGGCCCACGTGTCAGAGACACGCGCCCACACGCGCGTGGACGGCGCTGACCGCAACGGTCAGGCTTCCCGACACGTGGCGCAATCTCGGCCGTTGATTTGAATTTCGACGGCCGCGATTAGATCCAGGGTTAACACGTTGAATCTACTCGATGATCGTGGGCCGTTCGATCTAGATCGGACGGTCCAGATCTAATCCTATAATAACACTACTACAGCACGTGGCGATCGTGGGCCGTTGGATCTTGATCCAACGGTCCAGATCTAATCGGGTTTGGAACACGTGAACTCACCTCAACCGCACGATCAAGATCGGACGGTCCTGAGCTTCGCGAGGTCCGGCGATGGCGCGGCGAGGCTTGGGCACCGGAGACGTAGACGACGACCTCCCACGCGGCGTGTCCGTGCAGCTCCGACGAAGTGAAAGGTCTCTTCGGGTGCGCCTGGCTTCGGGGGTTCCAGATCTGGGCTTCTTCTCGGCGGACGACGACGGACGACGGCGAAATCTACAAGAAACTGGCGCAGCGAGTTCCAACTCCGGCGAACTAAATGCGGGCAAACGGCGGCGGCTTTCAGGCGAGATGGCTCGGAGGAACGGGTGCGCAAGGATGAGGAAACCTCGGGGCGTGACCAGGGCTTTAAATAGCCTCGGCGTTCGTGCCCGAGATGGAAACCTAATTCTACACGGCGGCGGGCGCGGCGGCGGAGTCCGGCTCGGTCTCGGCGGAGACGACGACGACACCTGGCCCACGTGGCACGATCAACGGCCACGATCGCGACGGCGCGATCGGATCCGGCCGGATACGGCTCGAACCGCAGACGGCGGATCTCACCGTTGGATCTTGATCCGACGGTTGGGATTGATTAGGGTTGGGAGCCGGTTTGGTCGAGTCAATCGGCTCGGTCGGACTCGAGTCCGACTTCGGGTTCCGACTTTCGATCGGATGAGCGATGCTCGACCGAGTTGAATTTCCAGCGATTTAATATTTAAAATAATTCCCAGTAATTCATTTAATTCATTAAAAATAGCAAATGACTCAGAAAAATTCCAGAAAAATTCTGGAAAATATTTTGGATCATTTTGGACTCAAATAAAATATTTCCAACAAAATTTTATTTGCAAAATTAAATTCTTTAATTATTTCAAAATGGAATAAATTCAAATAAATTCCAAATAAATCCAAATAAATTCCAGCAAATTCCAAAAATTCACCAAAGTGCCAAATCACACATGAATTTAAGAAAAGCAAAATTTTGGGGTGTTACAATTCACTAACACCATCAAGCGATCAAACATCTTGTTGTATGACTCTCCTTCTTCCAATGTGAATCGGCTTAGTTCACCAATGATGAGTTCAATCTTGGACTCACGAACACTTGACACGCCTTCATGTGTTACCATGAGTCTTTCCCAAATAGCCTTGGCATCCTCAAGTCCATCAACACGATTGAATTCACTGTCACTTAGAGCATTGAATGAGGCATTGACGGCCAAAGCATTGAAGTGTTGAGCTTTCTTTTCTTCGGGAGTGAGCTTGCTAGGATCCGTGGCTTTGAAACCTGTCTCAACAATCTCCCAAATACAAGGGTGAAGTGATCTCAAGTGCATCTTCATCTTATGTTTCCATGCGGCATAGCGAGTGCCATCAAAGTGAGGCGCTCGGCCGGAGGACACGGAAACGTAAGATGAGGAGTTTGAGACTCCAACGGAGGAATAATCATAAGGAATTTCAACCCCCTTACCGGAACCCGTGGCCTTCTCTTGGTCATGGGTTTCGGTAACCTTCTCTATTTTCGACATCTCAAATTCTCCAAGCGGTTAAGCCAAAACTACGGAGATTTGGCTCTGATACCAATTGAACGGACTGGAGATGTCGCCTAGAGGGGGGGTGAATAGGTGTTTTCAAAATTTGCAGCGGAAATAAATCTACCCGAGCAGGTCAACCCGGAGACTCCGGATGAGTTGTCCGGATATTCCGGATGGTCCAGAGTATCCGGAGTATTTATCTGGATAGTCCCGATAAACCAGCTCGAGCACAACAAGAAAATGAATCTACTCATATTTGCGACGAGCTACTTGAAAGAGAACGATCTAAAAGCAGTCAAGTACCTTAAGCAAGCACAGATTCGGAGCTAAGCAATATAGAAAAGTAGATCGGGGCTCCACAAGATCAAGGCAACACAAATTACGCAAGAGTAGAAAGAAAGAGTGAAGACTACAATTTTTACCGAAGTTCGGATTCTTGAAGGGAATCCTACGTCTTCGTTGAGGTGGCTCGGTCACACTTGAGCCGGGGTCTTTTTCAACCCTCTTTCCTCCCAGTGTTGCACAAATGCACTCGTCGGCTTCACTTCTAGTCTCTTTCCTTCCGGAGGCGAGACTTGCCTTCACAAACGACCGGGGCACACCACAAGCCTCGGTTGCTCCCGGTAACTCCTAGCCGTCTAGGAGACCTTCAACCTCCAAGAGTAATAATACCCCGAGAGATCTCTTGAAGGATGAACTAATGCTCAAAAGATGGAATGAATGCACCTAGCACTTGAATCCACTTCCTCTTCTCATCAAGATTTGAATCAACACTCAAATTAATGGAGGAGGAAGTTTGAGCTCTATTGAATGCTTTGAATGTGTAAGAGAGGGCTAGAACCAGCAATGAATGAGCTTCAATAATTGTCATAGCCGTTAGGAGAGGGAGGAGACTTTAAATAGTCTTTTGAAAACTAGCCGTTACCCTATATTTCGAAAAAGTCCGGACACTCCGGACAATTTAGTCCGGACACTCCGGATTGGCTAACGAGCCAATTTGAATAGAAGGGCCTAACCCGGAGACTCCGGGACTTTTGTCTGGAGACTCCGGACATAGTCTGGATACTCCGGATTAAATATCCGGAGACTCCGGGTTGGATAGCTCG
This sequence comes from Rhipidocladum racemiflorum, assembly GCA_036346355.1. NCBI lineage: Eukaryota > Viridiplantae > Streptophyta > Magnoliopsida > Poales > Poaceae > Rhipidocladum > Rhipidocladum racemiflorum. Next base: position 64,774,135 of record CM070570.1, read on the forward strand.
GTTGAGAAACCTGTTTTTGGGAAAATGCAAGTAGTAGGTGCTAAAATTTGAATGCAACTTTGACCTTTGAGCACAAGAGCATCCTAAGATAGATTTCCCGGCGTATCTCCTTAATAGTACGGCTATCCTTAAGACTCAAATAAAATAGAAATTACAATTCTTGTCTTGATGCCGTCTTTGCAAATTTAAGTATTTGTAGGGGGTGTCCAATCTCATTCCGAACGCAATATGTTCTCGATATCTGCATTAATTCTAGTTAAAACATTAGATCTCCCTAATTGTATCATCATTAATCACCAAAATAATTATGGGGGCCTAGATGCACTTTCAGTTTCATCTTGACAAAATCTCCCCCACGGCCACAGGTATACCCACGAAGGGTGACGGGTAAAAAATCTCACCCATACCCATCACCTACGGGTACCTGTTTACCCGCAACCATCAATAATCTTTCCAATCAAAGGGCACTAGGAGCTAATGAGCAATGATACCGATACAATCCTTTTGATGAAATTATGGGAATCAGCTACATTTATTGGATTGAAGAATGATTATCAATGATTCAAAATTTCAAATGTACATAGGGATAAGAATTAAAACAACCCATGCAGACTAATGATGCACAGATGCTCAAGTTTAACAATAAAAATAAAAATAATTCATTAGCTATCACACATGCTCAAGTTTAATAATTAAAATAGAAACAATTCATCAATCATCACACGCACTACAAATCGCCCATCACGGCATCACCAATCACAAATTACTAATATGAGATACCACAAATTGGGGATCAAAGGGCCGACTAGATGTCTATTGTGACTCATATGTCATTAAAAGGTGGCGTGTAATTGGGTGGAACGGGCACGGATGGAACTCTCCCATACTCATACCCATTTACCTATCGGATAAAGTTTAGCCCTCATAAACATACAAGCGGGCAACAAAAAAGGAATATACGTATCTCTATTAGAGTTTTTACTCGCGAGTACACAAGTAATCAGGTAAGATTGCCATTCTAATCCTGGGAAAGCAAGGAAGCATATCCTCTGGCTTTGGCTTGCTACGACCAACTTTTCTTTGTTTCATCCCAAGTTTCCATTCCAGAGCAACAGTGGGATTCCTCGCATCATGTCTGATAACCCATCCTCTCAATTATCTTCCATTCTAGTGGGCAAATAGTTTCGCTCTCATCCATGGCCGTTGGTTACCGCGTCTCCGGCCACTCCATAACTGTTCGCTATCATTCATTAGGCAGGGTCACGCGCGTTGTTGCACCGTGTGAAATTTTATTCAAGTTTTTTTCTTGAAAAAACTAGGAGGATCTAAGCATTTTCTTATTCTCTTGGTTTTTTTTAAAAAACTTACGTTAGGTAGGAACTGTCGACGAATTTGCGTAATAATGGGCCTGTTGCAAAAAATGAATAATACATGACGGATTTGTTTTTTTCCCAAAAAACAGAGAAAGAACCCTCTTTTGTCAAGTTTAACACCCTATGCATTCACCGAGTAATAATACATGTTTTGAAAAATATTAGAGATCGAGTTGGAAAAAAAAACTCTAGAGATAAAGGTGTACATATATTTCTTTTGACGAAATTATTTTTTTGGGGAAAAACAGAGAAAGGACTTGGACGCAAGGAACGAGGGCCTGTTCGTATTTTTTGGACCTAAGCGCTACTCCGAAAAATTAGAAAAGGGCTTGTTCGATATTTGCACTTAACGGGAGTTTTTTTCAGCAAAATAACGAAGGAGGGACCTAAACGCTATTCGAAAGAACACAAGATCTATTTTGAAAAAATGGTTTTTACCCTCACAGGTTTGTGGGGGAAAATATAAAAAAATACTGAGGGTTTTTTTGTAATTTTATAGGGATCTATCCGTAATTTGGAAGAAGCCGAGGGACTTTTTTGCTAAATGGCGGGAAGGTGATGTGAAGACCCTGGTTGGCCTTCAAAACTTTCCCATATAATAGAGTTGATATTCGTATAGAAGAAATCAGAGGATGAGACCACCAAACATCTAGAAGCACCAAGAATACACACATGCCGATGAGAAAGAGCTTGGGTAATGTTTTTATTCAGCCATGACTTATTCCAAATCAACTGAATAGAATATCTTAGAATTGACGAAAAGTTTGCATGTACAAGCTTGTGAATCATACCTGTCGGATCCCAAAATAATACCTAAGAAATCCTCTATATATTCTGTACTAGTCTAGAAAATGCTAGTACACATAGTAGAAATGAAATCATAGCATATCCAGCGTTATTTATTAATAATAAATATTCATAACTACAAATTGAATGGCACGCAGGCCAACAAATAAATAAACAACTAAATAAAAGATGTGAAATTGAAGAACATAAGATATTGCCCAATTAATATGCCACAGACAATCGATTGGGGACACGGCCTAGTCCAACTGGTCCTCACCATCGTAGTACTCATCCTCTGAAGCAGTAGATTAAGCAAGGGTGAGTACAACTGTACTCAGCAAATCGCACCGAAAAATGCAATATAATGTACAGGCAACAAAGGAAGGTTATATGGTTCATTTATGCACAAAGCAACAGTTTTGGCGACGATTGGAGAACGGGCTCCCGCCGAGCTTACTTGTTGAACGAGGGATCAACAGGGCCCCTTCGTGCGAGCCGGGGTGTTCGTCCGAGCAACGCGAATTCGGGAGAAAAGACGCGTGGTGTTTATCCTGGTTCGGGCCTCTCACCGCCGAGATAACAGCCCTACTCCAGTGTATTGTGTTTATGATTTATGAAAAAGAGAGGTCCCCCTTCGCAGATGCTCTTGAGGGGTTTAAGTACAGAAGTTGAAGATACATAGAAGGTAACTACCCCCTAGAATTACGCCGTGCTTCCATAACCGTAGCGCCCACGATCTGGCGCCCTTGATCTGCGCCTTATTTGAATTTCGGGCGCGTCTTCCCTTGATCTTCGGCGGATTAGTTGCCACCTTCCTTTCAATGGTTTGACCAAATGCCCCGACCATCTGTGCAGTACACACGTACGTGGTCCTTTGCATGGTCGTGGGTGTTCCCGAGCATGCGAGCTCGGGTGTCTTGGCTGCCCGGGCAAGTTTCCCGAGCATCTCCCGCGGAGGGTCGCGTGGTTTGTGCCCTTGGAAAAAATGGTCGTTTCTAGGGAATAGTCAATCCCCGATAGCTAGCCCCTGAGGCTCAAGTGGGGATTTTATCTGAGCTCGCGTTTCCCCTTGAGCCTGAAAAACTCAAAGGAGGGGTTAGATTTCCTTGGTCGTGTCGCACGACCATCTTATGTCGGGAGACGACCTCATTGCTGGTCGCACGTTCATTCCGTGGTGACGTGATGTTTGGTTATTTTGATTCCTTCTCTGAGAAGCCTCTGTGTAACGGTAAAGTAGTTTCTTGGGAATCGTGCTTTTACTGGGCAGTTTCTGCCGTAACGGACAGGTGTCGTTTCGCGAAAGGTCATGGCAGCATTTAATGCGCCCTTTCGCAACCTTTTTAACCCCGGATACGGCTCAGGTGAGGTCACTTCGTGCTTTGCTCGGCACTTTGCTCAGACCTTTTTCCAAGCCCTTAGCGCCCTTTCCTCCTCATCGCCTTCTGCTCCTCAGCGACCCCTACTCCTTGCCATCTCGTAGCAATGGCGCGCTTCGGAGTCAGCCAGATGAACCGGAGGAGACTTCAGGTGCTCGTGGACGACGGTCACGTCGACCCTAACACCGCCCGAGCGCCTGGTCGTGAAGAGGCGCCAGAGCCGCAGGAGGGAGAGATCATCTCCTGCGAGCTCTACGCCGTCAATGGGCTCCGTTTGCCCGAAAGTGAGTTTCTTGTCTCCGTGCTCGCCTTTTGCGGGTGCGAGATTTCTAACCTCAACCCCAATTCAATCCTTGCTCTCACGATCTTTGCCCATCTTTGTGAGGCATACGTGGGCGTAGCGCCCACGGCCAGCCTCTTTTTTCACTTCTATTCTCCTTTCCGCACCGACGGGAACACCCCCGCCGGTTGCATTTATCTTTGTCTGCAGCCCAACCGCCCATACGAGTACCCCGTTATTACCCTGAGGGACTCGGTGTCGGGTTGGGCCGACCATTGGTTCTACCAGTAGTGGACCGAAGGTAGCCAACTGGTATACATCGGGGAGGTTGCCCTGGCGGCCGACACCGCGCGCTCGCCCGTCCAGCCCGAGGAGGAGCGCATCCTCAGGTCCATCAGCGAGCTCACCCAAATGGGGCTCACTGGTTGGGACATCGCGCGGGACTTCGTCTTCAACCGGGTGTCCCCGTTGCGGCGTCGGGAGCACCCATTCTTCGAAGTGACCGGGTGGCAAGACATCACCCGTGAGGACAATGCGGGTGAGTATTTTAGTCCGTTCCTTAGTTTTCGTCTCTGGCTGAGCATGGGTTTGATCCCGTGCTCTTTTTTGCTCGAATCGCAGCTCCGGGGATGGATTGGGTCGAGGAGAGGGTCGCCAAGGTGAATCTGGTATCGATCTGGAATCTCAACTCCCACTTCTCTCTTCAACCCGATCGCGAAACTCCGCATTCCAATCACAACTCCTCTACCACAATTCGTCGCATTCTGGACGACGCGAACCATGTGAGACACAACGCTCTAGGTAAGTCTCTACATCAACCCAAACACAAACTCCTATCTCCTACAAGTGATTGATCTTTTACAAAAAGATCCAATATCCACCCTTACCAACGACAGAGATAGCCTACTTTACAACCAGGGTCCGTAAATCCGCAGAAACAATAACAACCGAACACAATCACTACGGTTGACATAAACTCGCTCGAACCCAGCGACAAAAGTTCCAAAAAATTAATGTAATTACCTGCAACTTCCAAGTTGTCCACTACTAAATTAAGCAACCCCACCGAGGAACACATCAATGAAAACAATTCTCCAAAAAAGGTTTGAATTGAGTCATACACAACCTTCCTTTACTCTTCACTTTTAAACTACTTACGATCGAACTCCACACTAGTTTTCCCTTGTAAGAAGGTTTCGCTTTCACATTCTTCCACCCAAGGACCAGGGCAAGGAGTACAATCCTTGAATAAACTCAACCATAACATAAACATTTATTTTCTTACCCCCAAGCTTGAACGTAAAAGAAATCTTAATTCTCACTAACACAACGAACGACAATCACCACCTTTACACCAAAGGGCTGAAATTCACATACATGGGAACTCAACTTGGAAGAGGAACTCCATAGAACCAAAACCACCAAAAAAAAAATTTTCTTCGGGGAGAAGCTCTATTCAAAAGAGAAACACCGCGAAAGTCTTCTGCAAATGCATTTCACTTTTACCAAAACAAATCATCTCACTTTTATCCAAGGCCAAGCCATTCAGAAAAAGAAACCGATCAAGGAATTAAATGCTTCCACACAACCACCATCTCTTTTTCCTTAAAAAGGAACCAAACTCACTTCCCAACAGAAAAAATTGTTTCAACCACGAATATCATTCATGTCACAACCAGAAGAATCGTCTCTTAAACAAAAACTGTCAAACACCTCACACCACAACACAACTCTAGCCCAAAATAGAAATACAAATATTTCCAGATCATGAAGTTCCAAATCTTACATTGGATTAGCTACTTCTTTTGATCAACAATGCAACCGATAACTCGACCTTGAAAACTACGGACACAGTCAAAGCATACATCCTTGAGCATAAATGTCGCATTCATAACTTAAGCTAGTTTTCTTATCAAAGATGAATGAATGACGATATTTAATAGAATAACATTCCAAAATCTCCACAAATTACTTCAAGGTTAATCATTCTTTTATCCTTGTTTTAAGCCTCGAAATTAACCCACATTTGGCGAATCATTCTAAGTTTAGGGAAACTCAAACACAAAGACAAAGAATACTTTGACCGAAAGTATTCAACCCAAATATCAAACAAACAAACCAATCCATATGAATTTTTAAACATAAGTTCAAAGCATAACTCCCGCCATCTATAGCATTCCACTACCCTTACCATTTAGATTTCAATATTCCCTATTTACTCATTGAGAAGGCCCATCAGGATTTAACAACAACTACACAACAAATTCTTACTCTTATTACCTTTTCCACAATTATAAATAAAGTTCACTGCTTATCGAAAACACATCCAACCAACACTACCTCATCAAGATCCCCACTGAGCGACCTAACCTATATCATCATATTCTAAATTTGAAAGGCGTGCTTCAACAAGTCTTTCAAAGATGATGAACCTATAAATTCCATACCACATACGCGTCAACATCTCGACAATGGAAATTTATTCACCTAAAAGATGACTCAACAAGTAAATATTATCTCAATAAGGCACCAATCATAAATAGAAGTTTAAAACATACATTTATTAAGGACAAAATCACGCGTCATGCTAACTATCCCTGGTTCACTTCATCACAACATGTTACAATTTCCACCATTTTAACAAAGGTTTTCAACAATTAATCTAATCAGTTACCACCACTACTAAGTCATCAATATCAATAATTGGCATAATTGTAAAACAACAACATTGCTTTTAGTTACCCTATCCATAGGCTATGACAAACTGTCACTACACAACATACTCCAACTATGTAAAATAGATTGAATAATTTAAGCCATCCAAAGCTCTTATAACAACAACGCTAAATTAAATTTAAATTTATTTATTTTTTTTAATTTAATTTTTTTTAGCTACCCTATACACGGGTTATAGCAAAATTGCCACTCCAAGACATACTCCAGCCTTTTTTTTAAAGTGAACTGAATAGGTGAAATCATCACAAAGCTCTTACGGCAATGGCAAAAACTTATGTCTTCCCAATTGATATCGATACGAGCATTATTGGAACGCAACTGCATACTTCCGAATCTACTAATAGTTTGCAACGTCATAAATATCAACTCTAATCAATTTCCAAGTTAAAGTCACTAGCCAACACGATTAAATTAGAACATCTTTAAACAACCAGCATGGTTTCTTTAACAATATCGGTAGTCCACCATTACAATTAAATTGTTCTACCGACCTTATATTAAAATGTCTCTAAATAACCCACTAATTTTCTATTACCTTCACAGTAGTTTACATCATCGTAATGTTCTAACTACGCATCAAGATTTAAAGCTTTAAACATTGTCCATGGTCAAGGGCACATTAAAATAATGCAATAAATCCTAAGCATGCACATTAACACATTCAATCATTATCGCTATAGAGCAATCTACAATACTAGAAGTTTATTTAATCTCAAGCTAAAGATAACAATTACATTTTAATTGATTCAACTCACAAATTAACTTAGAAGTACATCATTCCATAAAACACATTGTTACATACTACGTAACACAGACATAAAATTTCTAAACACCGTCATGGGTCACCTACCCTTGACAAACAGGAGGCAATCCCAAACATTAAAAAAAAACACAGTTCTAGATCAAGAACAAACACCGATAAAAATTTCTTCTTTTCAGGCAAGGAAGAAAAGCAAAATCCAAACATAAATGCAAGAGAGCTCGACCCTCAAATGTCCAATCATAGTAGCCAAAACTCTTCAAGAAATCCAAAACCTACACTTTCCACAAAGGAAGACAGATGCAAAAGGGAAGACCAAATGTCCAACTAAAATTTTCCAATAAAGATTCAAACTTAGCTCCATCCAGCTTGATCTGCAACAGAGAAACTCCAACCCCTTCTTTTTTAAAAAAATCGGAAACAACAACCACAGAAATTTCCTCCCAACGACAGTCCATCACAATAAATCAAAGCCAAAGCAAAATTGTGACCAAAAGACGCATAACGTAGAACTCTTCTTACGTGTCTTCACTCAAAGGAGACAAAACCACAAACCGCCAAAAGGACAAATCAGCGAGTGCTCAAAACTAAGCATTTTCCTCGGTTTCGAACCAACCACATACCCGTAAAACCAACCAAACCGACCGTCACAAGACAAGAAAGAACATCCAAGGAATCCATCACCAACCTCTTCTATTTGACTCCAGTCACTACCCGATCTACATGACACGGATAAGTACTCTTTCCCTACAGGGGTATAATAGTTCTTCGGTGGTGACTCTACCCGCCACACCGTCAAACCACACCTCACTACAAACAAAAGGTGACCGAAACCCTTCGGCACCACAACCACACTTTATCACAAATGAAGCAACTCAATCAAATCTATCATAAATATAGCATTATACATCATCAAAAGTAGCATTCAACAACAAAGCTTAAATTCAACCTTTAAGCATAAGGCAACAATACCCATACCCTTTCCTACTGTGCATCCATGTGTGTCAAATTTTTAAATTAGTGATTCCACTTACACAAGTTTTAATGTTGCTATCCTATGACAAAATTTTAGTTAAAACCTAGGCCATGTTTCTAAGTTATTCCACATCACATTTTAGTTGTATCCTATAGTATGACACTAAAAATAGACATTCCAAGGACCTACGACCGCTCCGATACCAAGCTGTAACACCCTACAAATCTAAACTGTCGTACAAGAAAATTTCGACAAAGATCTCTCCTAAAATTAGGACAAAACGGAAGCGACAACAAGATTCATAATAACCATTATAAACAGGAATAACATAAAAGCATCAATACTAGAGATAACAAGTCTAAATCAACCAGAAAACAAACATAAACGTAAAAGCGGCTCCAAAGAGGACATCAACAGGTCTATGATTAATAAAATTTCAGCAAGCTAATGAATTATTAAATGCACTAGTCCATGTGATTCGTGATGACCCGGAGGGTTGATTGTGCAACTAAGCCCACCCTTCAAGCTTACGACTCATGAGAACTACACGAAAACAACAAAATAACAAGGGGTGAGATTGGGTAATCTCGAAGCGAACAACTTGTAACGAATAACACGCCACAGTAAAACTAGCATACCAAATTCCTCATGTCCAATACCACATTATAGAGTCCACACAACCTCAGTAAAATGCATATGATTGTGCACATGCTTATGCCATGATCCTCCTCACGTGCCCTTTCTCAGAACACACGGTGTTGTGACGGCATTGATCGCACAAGACAAGGCGTCGACAAACTTCCAATGCATGATTATGCAGTTAATGCTTCATGCATAAATACATTCATAACTTCCCACTCTGAATTCACATGCTTGCATACCATCAAATAACATGGATAGAATGCGAACATCATTGAGATAGAATATCTCCACAATTCATCTTGCAAACAACATCTTTCTTCATTCTTACTCATGATTCAAAAGCCAAACAACCACATCACAATGCAGGATAGGATATTGTAATCTCATAAACAAGTAGTTAAACCATGTAGGTGTGCTGCAATTAAGGTTTATATTGAAGACGAAACAAATAGCGAGTTATAGTTTAGCAAGACCGCTACTTCCACTTGCCTTTACCAACGTGGATGACGAACCTAGTTGCGTCCAGAAGGGGCACCACCTGTACAAGTATTATTTTAGTACATAGCGACATCACAAATGATCACACAACTCGAACACACGCTTCCTAATCCCCGTTCCCTTCTTAAGCGCCAAAAACCCCAATCTGTCCGAGTGAAACAGCATCACCCTCTCTTCACAATTTCGTATCTTTTTTTATACAGATCATAAAAATACAAAAAAATTACAGTAGCTAGATATTGACGATATCTACAACTTTCATGAAGATCAGAAATTTCAATTCCACGGTTAAATATGCCTAAACAAACGTCCAACACAGTGGACAAAATCTGTTTCCAGATTCTGTCCGTCATCTTGCAACAGCGATAACTCTCAGACCCACGAGCCAAAAATTCTGAAAAAATTACAGAAGCTAGACCTAGACGTTATCTACAACTTTCTAGTTATAGGTTTTTGCAGGAAAAATCGTCTATGCCACGTAAAACGCGAAACAATCTGCGCTGCACAATCTCCCCTTCAAAAACAGCACCACGTGAACATCTACCCTTCTCCCCCATCAAGATCCATCTAAATCACTCACCACCAGATCTAATACACTCCTAATCCCTAGGTAGAACAGGGGTAAAAGATTGGGAATTTTACCTTGAGTTCTCCCTTGAGAACCCACGAAAAACGCGCGACGATTCCCGAAACGGAAATCTGCTCGTCCTCCACGCCTCCACGGATCCTCTTCTCGCTTGCTCCTTCGCGTTTCGCGGTGGATCTTGAGCCACCACGCAAGGGGAGGAAGAGGAGGGGTGGTGTGGCTGCTAGGGCAGGAAGGGGGCGCCTAGGGCTTTTGGGGGTGACACCCTTTTATATGGTGGTAGGCCCACTAGGGGAAAAGAGAGAGAGGTGGGGAGGGGATTCGCAGCCCAGGCCCAGGTTTTCCTCGGCCCACTGTTTCTAGCCCAACAACTCCAAATTTAATATTAATACGCCGGATAAACTTCAATTATTTCATCCCCCGACAAATCCTTCATTCCTCTCCCGAAACAAAACCAGGAAAAGGAACCCTAGAATCGCTCTGACGCTCTAAGGCATCACAGTCGAGTGCGGCGCCGCCGCCACAAGGAGATTCCCCAGCCAGGGGTCCTCGCAAGAAGACGGCGGGCCGAAGCCGCTGACCATCCACGCCGCCTCCTCGTGCCAAGCGCTCGAAGCGCCAAGCTTCGGCCAGGGTCCTGGCCGCGCAGCATCTGGAGTACGCCGACCGGAAGGAGGTAAGAGAGCTCCGAAAATGGTTTGATGACTTCAAGCGGAAGAAGCCGGAGCTGATGGGTCGTCTGCAACAGCTGGCCGAGCAGGCGAAGAAGGCCGAGGAGGCGGCCAAGTCTACCGCGAGAAAGGAGCAGCTGGAGAGGCAAATTAAGGCCCTCCAAGACCAACTTGCTCAGGTGGTCGAGGTGTTAGTGTTATGCCCTTGAGGCAATCATATGGATGATTGTAACATGACTATGTTTATGAATAATAATATGATTATTGGTCCAATGAATGTATATCATTGGTTTGATCAACAAGTGTGTGACTTGTTTATGAAGCTCTTTACTTATTGATACAATTCGATAAATATCTCTGATCGGATATCATCGTATAGGACAACGATGAATAGATCAGCACATGTATTGTTCGATGATCATGTTTCATAGATCATGGGATATGGAGATATCATCAATACATCGTGGACGCATGTTGAAGAACATGGTTTAGATAGACCCACAATGGGACACTGCGAGAATGTTACGTTCTTATGTGTCATCAGTGTATCTCATACATAGTAGATGTATGATCCTTAGACCTGAGATTGTCATATTCCCTACATGTGTAATAGTTTACCTTGGGGTTACCAAACACTATTTCCTAACTGGATAGTTAGAAAGGTAGCTTTCATGTTTACTATGAAACATGCAGAGGGAAGAGAGCAGTCGAGATGGAATTTGCCACTCCAATGTAACGGAGATATATGTCTAGACCACTCGTCTAATATGATTAAGGAAGTGCATGGCTATGCCGTGATTGAGAAGTCAATCACAACTTATTAATATATCACGGATACGAGAGATGGATTGAACTGTCAAAGGATGACATGCTTCTCGCCTTGAGTTCGATCTTCATATAGTTTGGCAAAGGGATTATTACATCAGTACTTTAATCATATGCGTTTGGGAGTTGGCATGCTCTGCAAGGAGCCGCTACCGACTTTTGGATTAGAAAAAGGGTTTTCCGAATCCATGTCCAAATGCGCATGAACCTATAGGGTCACACACTTAACAGGCTGGGACACATCAATTCGGATTGGATCTGTAATTAATGGAACTCGTGGGCTTAGCGCGTAGATGGGCCCTAACTGCCTAGGGTTTCACCTCGTGGCTATATAAGGAGGGGAGGAGGCTGGATGCAGAACAGACTTTTTCGTGCGGTTTAGAAGTGTTTTGCCAGAAACCCTAGCCACCTCCTCTCGTTGCCCCTACCGAGCGACCCAGTGCTTGCACACCGACGCACGGCGTTCCATCCCTGGACATGTGGACTGCTGTGGTGACGCTGTTGCTACTGCGGCGTGGAGAGGACGATCCGCAGCGAGGACGATCTGTGGCGAGGACGATCCGCGGCGACAATCCGCAGCGAGGACGATCCACAGCGAGGACGATCCACGCCGAGAACGATCCACTAGAATGACGTGCGAAGGATTCCGCAACTGCGCGTCTAGTGGTAATAGATCTATGATCCCCTTCTTGCGAGTAGCTTTTCTGGTTTGCGGTAGAAATTTTAATTTGTGCTAGAGTAGCATACCGCGTTCCCCAACACGAGGACCCCGAGGAGGAGGAGGAGGAGGAAGAAAGCGCCTTTGCCCTGGTCCGGAGGAGCAGAAGGTCGTCGCCTCCAACGACCTTGGTGCTGGAGGGGGTCGACATGGACGTGGTCGACCCGGCGATGGCACGGGCTAGTGATGCTACCGCGGAGTGCACCGAGGCCGTCACCGAGGCCTACGAGGCCTACGAGGCACCGAGGACCAAGGAGTGGGGTCCTGGTCCCTTGCGAAGGGACGGGCGCGACGCCGGGCACGGGGGAGACCCAAACGGCGGGCTCCGAAGGCCATGAGTTGGTCGTCCTCGACCAGCCGTCTCCGGCTCGGGGTCAAGCAGCAGTGGAATTGGTCGTCGTCGACCAATCATCGCCGGCTGCGGGCCAATGAGCGGATGCGGCCACGGTTGGCATCCAGCCCCCGAGCATGGCGGCTGAGCAGGGGGAAGGCGGCCACGAGCTGCTAGCCCTCGGGGAAGATCAACCCCTATTGTACAGAGCCCCCGCTATGGACAAAGGTCGTGCCCCTAAAGTTGCGGGCACGAGTTTGTTCATAGGAGAGTTGAAAGAATCCTTAAGCGTATCGCGTTGTAAACGATCGAATACATCACTCAAGTCGAGGGAGGGACGCGTGCGAGCATGGTTACGCGTGTAGGACAGATGGGCTTGGTCCGACAATACGTATAGTTGCCGAACCCAAGAAGGGACTGGGCTAGTACCGAGCTAGAGGATGTCTGTGCTCGATCGTTCATGCAGCGGAGAGCTACTGCGGATGGTGACCGGCGCGGGCGAACACCCAGCTGGTGCCAAAAGGGGATGGTACACACGTATTGTCGGATAAGCTCGTTTGCCGTACTGGCGTTTAAATGATCGAGGTACACACGAGGGGAAAACGACAGAGGGAGAAAGAGACGGCTTGCCAAAGGCAGTGTTGCGATCGCGAAATAGAGATACACGCCTAAACGTAGAACTTGCGCAGTTGGTCAATGTTCCAGGTGCTGGCGATTTCCCGACCGTCCTCCATCGCTAGGCGAACAGCCTCCGGGCATGTTGCGGATACGACCGTGTAAGGGCCCTTCCATCTTGGGGTTAGCTTGTTGGCCTTCGACAGGTCCTGAACCCTTCGTAGGACCATGTCACCAACTCGCAAGGTCCTTGGTCGAACCGACTTGGCCGTGTGCCTACGAAGGGCTTGTAGGTAAACCGCGGACCGAAGCAACGCCTGTTCTCGTGTTGCCTCTACGAGGTCTAGGTCGACGAGCCGTTCGATTTCCTGGTCGATGGAATCGACTAGTTGCACCCTTGGGGAACCCAGTACAATTTCTGCAGGCAAAATGGCCTCTGCACTATAGACAAGTTGGAAAGGGGTTTCGCCCGTGGCCCGACTTGTGGTGGTGCGAACTGACCAAAGGACTGAGGGTAGCTCGTCCACCCACTCCTACTTGTGCTGACTGAGAATTTGAAAAACCCTCTTTTTGATACCTTGGACTATTTGCCCGTTTGCTCCTTCGGCTGCTCCGTTGCTCTGTGGATGTGCCACAGAAGCGAAGCAGACCTTGATCCCGACTTCCTCACAATAAGCCTGGAACAATTCGCTGGTGAATTGAGTTCCGTTGTCCGTGATGAGACGGTTGGGTATCCCAAACCTCGTCACCACGTTGCTTTGGAGGAACCTCTTGGCTGCCTGAGCCGAGATGGTTGATACGGGTTCGGCCTCGATCCACTTGGTGAAAGTGTCGACGGCCACGAGCAGGTATTTGCAACCTTTCCGACCTCGAGGGAAAGGTCCGAGGATATCGAGCCCCCAGGTCGAGAACGACCACGGGAGTGGTATGGTTTGCAGCGTATATGCCAGTTGGTGGACTTTACGAGCATGAAACTGGCATGCTCGACAAGTTGTCACGATCGTCCGTGCATCTGCCAAGGCCGTAGGCCAATAGTAACCAAATCGAAAGGCTTTGCTCACAAGTGTCCTGAACGACGAGTGAGCTCCGCACATTCCGTCATGGATGTCACGAAGAAGGTACTGGCCTTCCTCCTGAGAGATGCATCTGGAGAGGATTCCTAATGTACCTTTTCGATATAGGTCGCCTTCGATCAGTTTGTACTGAGAAGATCGCCTTGTTAGCCGGGAACGCTCGGCTTCTTCCTCGGGCAACGTCCCATGCGCAAGGTATTGGATGAATGGCGTAATCCAACTTGTGCTTTGCTTGAGGAAGGAGACCCTACCGACGGCATCTGGTGCCTCCTCTTCAGAGGGAATGGAGGGCTTGTATAGGTGCTCGACGAGCACCCCCGCCGGGGCGGTAATTTGAGAGGAACCGACCTTGGACAGCTGGTCGGCCAGGGCATTATCCTTCCTGGGGATGTAGAGTACTTCGAAGTTCTTGAAGTACTTCTCCATCTTCCTTACTTCGGCCCAGTATCGGAACACTGATACTCCTTGTTGACCTGGTTCACGACCAATTGTGAATCGCCCATCACAGTTAGCCGTTGGATTCCTAGCGATTTGCACGCGCGCAGTCCGGCCAAGAGGCCTTCATACTCTGCCATGTTGTTGGTTGCGGCAAAGTGCAATTGCACGGTGTACTGGAGTCGTTCTCCATCCGGGGAGACAAACACAACTCCAGCCCCCGAGCGCTCGTATGCTCGAGACCCGTCAAAATACATGGTCCAGTGGTTTTCCCTCGATCTGGCGGGCTCGCTGGCGGAGCTGGGGCCGACCATTCTGCCACGAAGTCGGCCAGAACCTGGGACTTGATCGCCGTGCGAGCTGAGAACGTTATCTCGAATTCGGCCAGCTCCATGGCCTACTTAGCTATGCGGCCACTGGCGTCCTGGTTTTTCAAGATTTCTCTGAGCGGAAAATTGGTCGGTATCACGATCTTGTGCACTTGGAAGTAATGGCGCAGCTTTCTGGAAGTCATCAGTAGTGAGTACAAGAGTTTTTGGACCTCAGGGTAACGCTCCTTCGGTCCGTGTAGTACTTCACTAACATAATAGATAGGTCGTTGGACACCATCCCTTTCATTTGTCGATCTGCGCTCACGGCCTGTGGGGTCGCCGCTAGATATAGCAGCAATTCTTCCCCAGCTTTATGTGTGACCAGGATGGGCGGTTTAGACAGGTATTGCTTTAGCTCTTCAAAGGAGCGATTGGCTTCCTCTGTCCATATGAAGCCGTTGTGCTTTCGAAGAGCTTTGAAGAAAGGTAGCCCT
Source organism: Rhipidocladum racemiflorum (assembly GCA_036346355.1). NCBI lineage: Eukaryota > Viridiplantae > Streptophyta > Magnoliopsida > Poales > Poaceae > Rhipidocladum > Rhipidocladum racemiflorum. The sequence goes on from CM070570.1 coordinate 64,789,621, forward strand.
CGCTCACCCAGCCGGAAAATAAAGCGGCTCAAGGCGGCCATTCGGCCGGTCAGGGCTTGTACTTCCTTCACACATGTGGGTGGCCTCATGTTCTCGATGGCTTCGATCTTCTCTGGATTTGCTCCTACGCCTTGCGGACCGACCTTGTAGCCGAGCACTTTACCGGCCTTTACGCCAAAGACGCATTTTTTCGGATTCAGATTTATTCAATGCTTGTTGAGATTACAGAATGTTTCTTCTAGGTCAGCGACGTGACTTGAGGCGAGCTTGCTTTTGACAACTATGTCGTCGACATAAACCTCCAAGTTCTGACCTACTTGGTCTGTAAAGGTTTTCTGCATGAGGCGCTGAAAAGTTGCTCCAGCGTTTCTCAGACCGAAAGACATGGTCGTGTAGCAGAACGTACCGAACGGGGTGATGAAGGAGGTCTTCTCTTCATCTTCGTGTGATATGCTGATCTGATGGTATCGCGAATAAGCATCCAGGAAGCTCATGACATGTGACTCCGCCGTCGCATCGACCAACTGGTCTATGCGAGGCAGCGGGTAGTTGTCCTTTGGGCATGCTGCGTTTAATCCCGTGTGGTCGACGCACATGCGCCACTTGCCTCCTTTCTTTCTGACTATGACCGGATTGGCCAGCCATTCCGAGTGCTCGATTTCCCTGATGAAGCCGGCCTTAAGTAGCTTATCGAGTTCTTCCCGGATGATCGCTTGTTTTTCCGGGGAGAACCGCCTGAGTTTTTGTCGCACTGGTTTTTTGTCAGGCTGAACCGCTAGCCTGTGCTCGATTACCCCCCTTGGGACCCCGGGCATGTCGGATGGTTCCTAGGCGAACACATCCAAATTTGCTCGGAGTAAGGTGATGAGCTCGAGTTCCTATTTGGGATCTAGGGAAGATCCCAAATGCACGACCTTGCCCAGTTCCGACTCGTTGAGCGGAACGGCCTTGGTCTCTCCTCCGGACTGGAGGGCAACTTTGGGCCGGGAGTGCTTCGGCTCCTGGTCGGCGCCGCACGTAGGCAGCTGACCAACCATATCCAACGCCATTTCGTCGCAATTTAATGCGGACTTGTGGTTCCCCTTTACGGTTATGACTCTGTTTGGCCCAGGAACTTCCAGGCATTGGTACGCGTGATGTGAGGCGGCCATGAATTTGGCCAAAGCTGGCCTGCCGAGGATGGCGTTGTAGGCTGATTCGAAGTCGACCACTTCGAAGGTGATCAGCTCTGTGCGGAAGTTACTGGGATTGCCAAAGGTAATGGGCAAAACGACCTGGCCCAAGGGCTTGATCGAGGTGCCCGGGACTATTCCGAAGAATGGTACTGCTATGCTCTTAATCTTGGAGCGAGGGATCTGTATCTCGTCCAAGACCTTGGCGGAAATCAGATCCAGTGAGCTTCCGAAATCTATGAGAACTCGGCCGACGATGGAGTTGCTGATGGTGGGGCTTACTACCATCGGAAGCCTCTATGGTTTGGTCATTCCGGGGGGACAGTCCTCCTTGGAAAAAGTAAGAGACAGCTCGGACCACTTGAGCTGCTGCACAGGAGGTTTACACTGGGTAACATGATGTACTTCCCGCGCAGCATCCTTCAGATCCCGGCGAGATTTGTAGGCAGAGGAGCCCCCGAAGATAACCGCAATGTGGTTCTGGGGTTCTTGATACTCCATATCATCCTCATTGCCTTCGACGGGCAGTTTACCTTTGCTATTCTCGCCCTGTTCCGGAAGCGACGGCATGGGACCTTTGCCGCTGTAAAATTGCTCCAGGTGGTAGGTCCATGTCCGGAAATTCCGTAGATCATGCCCGTACGCTTGATGGAGTGGACAGTAGAGGCCGCCCCGTTGGTCCGCTTGGTCGCCTCAATCGCGGGGCCTATTCTGCTGTCCCCTTCCTCGAGCATTAAACCCCCGACGCTGCAGCTGGGACGCTCGGGGCTGTTGCTGCTCTACCGCAGCGACTATGCCCGGCGAGGGTTGCTTTTCTTCTTCTTCTTGATCTTCTTGTCCATAGAGTTCGAGCCCTTTTTGCTTGTGGAGGTTTCCAACCCGGGCTGTGGTGGTAGCTTCCCTTCGTCCAGCATCTTCTTCCACTGGACGGCCTCATCGGCATTGGCGTACCTGTCGGCCATGCGGAAGAGCTCATTCGCCGTCAGGTCTGGATGGATCTCCAGGTCCTGCGTGAAGCGTACGTCCCGCACCCCGAACTTGAAAGCCCGGACGACGGCCTCGTCCGATATGTTTGGGATCGAGTTTCAGACTTGGATGAACCTCTGGACAAACTATCGCAGAGTTTCATTCTCCGTCTGAATCAGGCGCTCGAGGTCGCGTTCCCTTCCTGGGCGGGTGTAGTAGCTCTGGAAATTTGCTCGGAGCGCTGCGCTGAGCTGTCCCCAAGATCGTATGGAAGCCTCCTTTTGGTTGAAGAGCCATGTGCGAGCAGCCCCATCCAAGACCGTTGGGAGATAGTTCGCCATCACCCCCTCATCGCTGCCGGCAGCCAGGATGGCGGTGGTATAGATTGAGAGAAACTCGTCCGGGTTCTGAGTCTCGTTGAACCTCTCAATGTGTCCAGGCTTGAACTTGGTTGGCCACCTTACACTCCGAAGAGGGCTCGTGAACGCCTGGCAGCCGAAGCTCGAGGTTTCACGGCGGAACCCTTGGCCATAATGGTCTCTGCGAGCGTCACCCGCCCATCGCCCCACGCGTGGGCCAAGCCGAGAGAAGACTTCGCGAGCACGGTGCGCCGACGACCGTTCGGTCGTGGAACGTTCGGAGTGCTCGTAATCCGGGTGGATGTGAGCATGCCACTCCGACGTTGCTCGGGAATCTCCTCGGTGCTTCTCACGGGCCAGGTTAGCGGTCGGAGGCATTCTCCTAGCATAGCTTCGGGATTCATCCCTGTGCGAGCGGATGGGTGTATGCCCTCGGCGGTCCCGGGAAACACTCCAGGTACTCAGATCGCGAGGAGGATCCGGGACCTTTAGATCAGCAGCAAGCTTCTCCAGATCCTCGGCCACGACCATGCCTACGGCCTCTAAGTCGAGTTGGTCGGGGAAGCTACGAAGGTCACGCACGACCGCCGCCAGAGCCTGCAACCGTTCTCGGTTTTGGCGAACGGGTGCGGGGAGCTCCGACGGCGTTCTGGGACGTGGTCAGGGGTACGACGATCGCAAGAGTTTTCCAGGGAGGAATTCCTCTCCCTGACAACCTGCTTCTCTTTCGCTTGGCGGCGTATGCTCGCCAGGGTCTTTCCCAAAGACGCCTCCAGGTGATGCCTGGCCGCTTCGTAGCGATCCCGCTTAGCAGCTTCCGAGGATTGTACCTCGGGCTCGATACGGCTTCCGGCCATATTGACGTGGCGAGAACGAGACGAGCGCGACGGGGACATCATCGTGTCTCCTTGGGACGCCGTTTCACGATCGAACTCAAGATGATCCGGTATGTCCAAACCATCATAGAGCCCGTCATAGTCGTCCTCGTCGTCAGCGAGGGTAATGTGCGAGGGACGGGGGATCCTTCCTCGCACCCCAGATTCTGGGGAAAAGCTCCCGGACTCAGTGTGACCCGCGGGGTCGGTCACACTGACTACGCCGACGCCGGCGTAGTACGCACCATCATCAACAACATCGTTGAGGCACACAGACTCCTAGTATCTCATGAATTTGACATTCTCGAGGATCCTAGTTCGCACGGGAATCACACTATCGTCCCCACGGACGGCGCCAGCTGTCGACGATTGGAGAACGGGCTCCCGCTGAGCTTACTTGTTGAACGAGGGATCAACAGGGCCCCTTCGTGCGAGCCGGGGTGTTCGTCCGAGCAACGCGAATTCGGGAGAAAAGACGCGTGGTGTTTATCCTGGTTCGGGCCTCTCACCACCGAGATAACAGCCCTACTCCAGTGTATTGTGTTTATGATTTATGAAAAAGAGAGGTCCCCCTTCGCAGATGCTCTTGAGGGGTTTAAGTACAGAAGCTGAAGATATATAGAAGGTAACTACCCCCTAGAATTACGCCGTGCTTCCTGAAGGGAATATGCCCGAGAGGCAATAATAAATTGTTTATTATCATATTCCATGTTTATAATAGATGTTTATTTCTCATGCTAAAATTGTATTAATTGGAAACGTTAATACATGTGTGTTTAATAAACAAAAGGGTTCCTAGTAAAGCCTCTTTTTAAACTAGCTCGTTGATTAACTGATGATCAAGGTTTCCTGATCATGAACATTGGATGTTGTTAATAACGGGGTCATGTCATTAGAAGAATGATATGATGAACAAACACCCAAGTTGGTATAGCAAATACGATCAAGTCATTTAGTTTGTTCTTTGTATCAAACACATACGAAATAGCCCTTTTTCCTTAGACCATGAGATGATGTCAATCACTAACTCCGGAAGAGTACTTTGATGACATCAAACGTCACTCCGTAACACGGTGACTATAAAGATGGATTTGGGTACTATGAAAGTATTAGTTGAGGCTCATGCATCAAGAGTGGGATTTGTCCATCGGATGACGGAGAGATATACTGGGCCCTCTCGGTGATATCACATTGACATCGGCTTGCAAGCATGTGACTAGGTCACAAGAATGTTATATCACTAACGAGTAAAGAGTACTTGTCAGAACGGATCGAACTAGGTATAGTTGATAATGATGATCGGATCCGGACAAGTAAAATATCGTGAGACAAAAGGAATTGGTTATGTCGTTTACGGTTTACGCGATCACTAGTTCATCGTTGAGTGAATGGGAGTCATTATGGATCTCGAGATCCCGTGATGATTATTGATCCGAGAGGTGTCTCAATCATGTCCATTTTATTCACGAACCGTAGGGTGACACACTTAAAGTTCATCGATGCATTTGAGTGGATACGAAACACCGGAGAAAAGTATGGATAAGATTACATGGACTATTTCGAGTATCGCCGGAATAGTTTCGGGATATCGGAATAGTTAAAGGGGTATATGTTAATGTTTGTTAATTAAAAGAATTAACAAATATTAAAATATCTGAAATAAAAATGTTTTATTTATTTATGGGAGAAAACCTTTCATTTCTTGAGTGGGGTTTTATTGGAAACCAAAGTGGGATGTTTTAAAGTGAGTGGAGAGATCACTCACATGAAGAGAGAGGAGGGCAAGGGGCAGCCCCATGCGCCGGCCACCCCTTGGCCTAGCCTCCTCCTCCTCCTATAAAAGGGAGGAGGAGCTCCTCTCTTTGGTGTTCATCCATTTGACCCTTTGGTTGGTCCTTTCTCCCTCCTCCTGTTGATCCTTTTTCAAGCGGTAGCTTAAGCGGCCTTCTTGAAATAGTTTCTCCACCACCACCACTAAGTCGTAGTGTTGCCGGAGTTTCGAGGATCCACTACTTCCGCCGCCTACCGAACGAGGGATTGGAGGTCATCGTTGATCCGCACGCGTGTGACCAAATGCGGGCGCTGCCGCTTGTGGCGCTCATCTTCGCGACTTTGAAGTCGGGAGTGTACCTCTACATCAACCACGTTTGTTTGCGGGAGCGTTATTCCCGCTTTCGGTCTACGAGGTGAGTCATACGAAACCGTTTACTTGCATCTCCTAGATATGATCTTGGTGTTTGGTTGCAATCGTAGGAAAATTTTTGTTTTCCATGCTACGAAACCCTTGATGGTATCGAGCCGTGTCTATGCGTAGATGTTTTGTACGGTTTAAAACACATGTGGATGTGGGCGTTGATAATCATGTTATTGCATACTTTCGTGTATTTTGGATCATGGTGGCATAGTGGGATTTGAAGCGGCCGGACTAACCTTACATGTCCTCGCACATGAGACTTGTTCCATGCTCGACATGCAACTAGTATTGCATAAGTGGCTTTGCGGGTGTCGATTTCTCCTACTATAGTCATGATCTAATTTACAACGGTTTGCTAATAATGTTTTTTATCACCGTTGTGGTTCTTGTTCGTAGGTAAGAATAGTTTTCCTAGAAAGCCCAAAACCACGTAAAATATGCAAAAATAAATTAGAGGCGTCTAACTTGTTTTTGCAGGGCTTGTGATGTGATATGGTCATTGATACAAAGATTGTTGTATGAAATGAAATTTATTGTAAATTTAAACAACCGCAGGAGCCATTTGGTTGTTCTTATTTCTTTCATGGCTGCGTGCTAAATATATATGTCCATGTGATATATTGTAATGGAGGAAGACAATCAAGATGGCAGCATCATGGACCTTGGTGCCATGCTTAGGTGGAATGATGAAGATCATACCATGTCGCACAAGATGGAGATCAAGTCTTTGAAAGGACCATATCATATCACTTTATTCATGCATGTGATGTTAATCCTTTTATGCATCTTATTTTGCTTGATTATGATCACGTCGATAGCACTATAAGATGATCCCTCCAAATTAATATCAAGATAATAATGTGTTCTTCCATAGTATGCACCGTTAAGAAAGTTCGTCGTTTCGAAGCACCACGTGATGATCGGGTGTGATAGACTCTACGTTCGCATACAACGGGTGTAAGCCAGATTTACACATGCAAATACTTTGGTTCTACTTGGCGAGCCTAGCGTGTCTGAGACATGGCCTCGAACACGAACCGAAAGGTAAAGCATGAGTCATATGGATGATATGATGAACATATTGATGTTCGCCTTTGAAACTATGCCGTCTCACGTGATGATCGGTTTCGGTATAGTGAATTTGGTTCATGTAATCACTAAAGATGACTAGAGGATGTTGTTTTTGAGTGGGAGTTCTCGGAGTAATTTTGAATTAACATTGAACTTAATCTATTATGAACTTAGTCTAAATAACTTTGCAAATATGTTGTAGATGGCACCCCTATTTTCAATTTCAATCTGTTCATGGAGAAAGAGAAACTAGCCACCAATGGTAGCAACTTTACCAAGCGGGCCCTTAACTGAGGATTCTCCTCGGGCCACGCTCAAAGGAGCTATGTGCTAGAAGCACCGCTAGGTGACCCGCCTGATGATGCCCCGAGGAGGAGAAAAATGTTTTCTTGACTCGCAAGGAGGACCACAGTTTAGTTCAACTGCGGCATTTTGTATGGCCTTGAGCACGAGCTAAAACGCTTTCGAGAACAAAGCAATGCTTTTGATACAATGGGAGAGTTAAAATTGATTTTTGACACCCATGTGCAAAGAGAGAGTTATGAAGCTTGAGAAAAGTTCTTTATTTGCATGATGGAGGAAAACAGCTCAGTTAGTGAGCATGTACTCAAAATGTCTGGTACGCCGATAAACTCATAGCTTTGGGAATAACGATCCCCAATGAGCTAGGAATTCATCGTGTTCTCCAGTCTACGCCACCAAGCTATAAGAGCTTTGTGATGAACTACAACATGCAGGCATGAAGAAGTCTCTCCCGAGCTTCACAATGCCGAAATCTTTGAAGTGGAGATCAAGAAGGAACATCAAGTGTTGATGGTCCAAAAGACTATCGATTTCAAGAAGAAAGGCAAGGCAAAGGGTAACTTCAAGAAGAAGGGCAAGTCTGTTGCCACATCTCGAGAAGAAACCAAGGCCGGCCCTAAGTCGAGATCTTGAATGTTTTATCTTGCAAGGGCACTGAGCCGAAGCGCAATCGCCCAAAATATCTGGTGATAAGAAGGACGGGAATGTGAACAAAGGTATATATGATATACATGTTATTGATGTGTACCTTACTAGTACTCGCAGATGGCGCTGGTATTTGATACCTGGTTCGGTTGCTAACATATGTAACTCAAAGCAGGAGCTAAGGAACAGCGACAACTAGCAAGGGATGAGGTGATAATGCGCGTCGGCAATGGATCAAAGGTTGATGTGATCGCCGTCGACGCTACCTATCCAATTACCATCGAGATTAGTTATGAACCTAAATAATTGTTATTTGGTGCTGCGTTGAGCATGAACATCATATCCGGATCTTGTTTAATGCGAGGCGGTTATTCATTCAAGTCTCGAGAACAATGGTTGTTCAATTTATATGAATAATATCTTTTATGGTCATGCACACGAAAAGAATGGTTTATTTATTTTGAATCTTGATAATAGTACACATGTTCATAATGTGAATGCCAAAAGAATTAAGTTGAATGATGATATTCTTTGCATATATGTGGCATTGCCGCTTATGTCATATTGGTGTTAAACGCATGAAGAAGCTCCATTCGATGGACTATTAGAATCACTTGATTATGAATCATTTGAGACATGTGAACCATGCCTCATGGGCAAGATGACTAGAACCCGTTTTCGGTACAATGGAGCGGGCAACCGACTTATTGGAAATCATACATACCGATGTGTGTGGTCCAATGAGTGTGTCAAAGACGTGGTGGATATCGTTACCCGTTACTTTCACGGATGATTTGAGTAGATATGGATATATTTACTTAATGAAACACAAGTCTGAAACATTTGAAAAGTTCAAAGAATTTCAGAGTGAAGTAGAAAATCATCGTAATGTAAAGATCAAATTTCTACGATCCGATCGTGGAGGAGAGTATCTTAGTTACGAATTTGGCACACACATGAGACAATGTGGAATAGTTTCACAACTCACTCCTCGCTGGAACACCACAACGTAATGGTGTATCCGAGCCGTAATCGTACTTTATTGGATATGGTTCGATCTATGATGTCCCTTACAGATTTGCCACTTTCATTTTGGGGTCATGCACTAGAAACAAATTGCATTCACTTTAAATAGGGCACCATCTAAATCCGTTGAAATGACACCGTATGAATTATGGTTTGGCAACAAACCTAAGGTATCATTTCTAAAAGTTTGGGGATGCGATGTTTATGTGAAGAAACTTCAACTGATAAACTCGAACCCAAAGCGGAAAAATGCGTCTTCATAGGATACCCTAAAGAAACAATTGGGTACACCTTCTATCACAGATCTGAGGGCAAGGTTTTCGTTGCCAAGAATGGATCCTTTTGGAGAAAGAGTTTCTCTCAAAGGTGTGAGTAGTAGGAAGGTAGAACTCGACGAGGTTGTTGAACCTTCTCTTCATGGAATGGCAAGTGCAAAGTAGCCGGAAGTTGTTTCGGAGTTGACTTCACCAAATGAAGAGGGAACTAATGATAAGGATCATGAAACTCCGAAGAGAACACTACCGCACCTCGCGAGTCAACAAGAGCGCATAATGCTCCACGACTTTTATGTTCCTACTATGAATGTCATGGTAGTTGAGAATGATGACCTGCGACGTATGATGAAGCGATGATGAGCCCAGATTCCGACAAATGGCTAGAAGCCATGAAATCCGAAATGGGATCCATGTATGAAAACCAAGTATGGACTTTGGTGGACCTACCCAATGACCGTAAGGCCGTTGAGAACAAATGGATTTTCAAAAGAAAATAGACGCGATGGTAATGTGACCGTCTATAAAGCTCGACTTGTCGCAAAGGGTTTTCGACAAATTCAAGGAGTTGACTACGATGAGACTTTCTCACCGTAGCGATGCTAAAGTCTGTTAGGATTATGTTAGCAATTGCTGCATTTTTCGATTATGAAATTTGGCGGATGGATGTAAAACCGCGTTCCTTAATGGAAATATTGAGGAAGAGTTGTATATGATACAACCCAAAGGTTTTGTTGATCCTAAGGATGCTGATAAGGTATGCAAACTTCAGCGATCCATTTATGGACTGAGGCAAGCATCACGAAGTTGGAATCTCCGTTTTGATGAGGTAATCAAAGGTTTTGGATTTGTCCAAACCTACGGAGAATCTTGTGTTTACAAGAAAGTGAGTGGGAGCTCTATAGCATTTCTGATATTATATGTGGATGACATATTGTTGATTGGAAATGATATAGAATTTTTGAAAAGTGTAAAAGATTACTTAAACAAAGAAGTTTTCAATGAAGGACCTTGGTGAAGCGGCATATATTTTAGGCATCAAAATCTATAGAGATAGATCGAGACGCTTGATTGGGCTATCACAAAGTACATATCTTGACAAGATTCTAAAGAAGTTTAGAATGGACGAAAGTAAGAAAGGGTTCTTACCTATGTTGCAAGGCAAGACGTTGAGTAAGACTCAGAGTCGGCTACACAGAAGATAGAGAATTAATGAATAAGATTCCCTATGCTTGACCATAGGCTCTATCATGTATGCTATGTTGTGTACAAGACCGGATGTGGCACATGCTATTAGTTTGACTAGCGTGTACTACCGATCCAGTTTTGAACACTGGAATGGCGGTCAAGAATATCTTTAAGTACTTAAGAAGAACTAAAGATATGTTTCTCATATATGGTGGTGAAGAAGAGCTCGTCGCAAAATGTTACGTCGACGCTAGCTTTGACACTGATCCGGATGACTCTAAGTCTCAATCTGGGTACATTTTTGAAATGAATGGAGGAGCAGTGAGCTGGAGAAGTTCCAAGCAACTGTGGTGGCGGGATCTTCAACAGAGGCGAATATATTGTCGCTTCGTAAGGCGAGGAAGCGGTTTGGATGAAGATGTTCATATCCGAACTAGGTGTGGTTCCGAGTGCGTTGGACCCGATGGTTATCTATTGTGACAACAATGGTGCCATAGCCAATGCTAAAGAACCAAGGTCACACAAGAATTCCAAGCATATTAAGCGCCGGTTTCACTCCATCCGTGAACATGTCAAGGATGGCGATATAAAGATTTGCAAAGTACACACGGATCTCGAATGTGGCGGACTCGTTGACTAAAGCTCTCCCAAGGGCAAAACATGATCGGCACGAGAACTCAATGGGTGTTAGAATCATCACAATGTAATCTAGATTATTGACTCTAGTGCAAGTGGGAGATCAAGAGGAATATGCGAGAGGCAATAATAAATTGTTTATTATCATATTCCATGTTTATAATAGATGTTTATTTCTCATGCTAAAATTGTATTAATTGGAAACGTTAATACATGTGTGTTTAATAAACAAAAGGGTTCCTAGTAAAGCCTCTTTTTAAACTAGCTCGTTGATTAACTGATGATCAAGGTTTCCTGATCATGAACATTGGATGTTGTTAATAACGGGGTCATGTCATTAGAAGAATGATATGATGAACAAACACCCAAGTTGGTATAGCAAATACGATCAAGTCATTTAGTTTGTTGCTGTATCAAACACATACGAAATAGCCCTTTTTCCTTAGACCATGAGATGATGTCAATCACTAACTCCGGAAGAGTACTTTGATGACATCAAACGTCACTCCGTAACACGGTGACTATAAAGATGGATTTGGGTACTATGAAAGTATTAGTTGAGGCTCATGCATCAAGAGTGGGATTTGTCCATCCAGATGACGGAGAGATATACTCTGGGCCCTCTCGGTGATATCACATTGACATCGCTTGCAAGCATGTGACTAGGTCACAAGAATGTTATATCACTAACGAGTAAAGAGTACTTGCCAGAATTCGGATCGAACTAGGTATAGTTGATACTGATGATCGTATACCGGACAAGTAAAATATCGTGAGACAAAAGGAATTGGTTATGTCGTTTCTGGTTTACGCGATCACTAGTTCATCGTTGAGTGAATGGGAGTCATTATGGATCTCCAGATCCCGCTGATGATTATTGATCTGAGAGGTGTCTCAATCATGTCCATTTTATTCACGAACCGTAGGGTGACACACTTAAAGTTCATCGATGCATTTGAGTGGATACGAAACACCGGAGAAAAGTATGGACAAGACATGGACTATTTCAGTATCGCGGAATAGTTTCGGGATATCGGAATAGTTAAAGGGGTATATGTTAATGTTTGTTAATTAAAAGAATTAACAAATATTAAAATATCTGAAATAAAAATGTTTTATTTATTTATGGGAGAAAACCTTTCATTTCTTGAGTGGGGTTTTATTGGAAACCAAAGTGGGATGTTTTAAAGTGAGTGGAGAGATCACTCACATGAAGAGAGGGAGGGCAAGGGGCAGCCCATGCGCCGCCACCCCTTGGCCTAGCCTCCTCCTCCTCCTATAAAAGGGAGGAGGAGCTCCTCTCTTTGGTGTTCATCCATTTGACCCTTTGGTTGGTCCTTTCTCCCTCCTCCTGTTGATCCTTTTCAAGCGGTAGCTTGCGAAGCGCTTTGAAATAGTTTCTCCACCACCACCACTAAGTCGTAGTGTTCTTTGGAGTTTCCGGGATCCACTACTTCCGCGCTACCGAACGAGGGATTGGAGGTCATCGTTGATCCGTACGTGTGACCAAGTACGGAGGCGCTGCCGTTTGTGGCGCTCATCTTCGCGACTTTGAAGTCGGGAGTGTACCTCTACATCAACCACGTTTGTTTGCGGGAACGTTATTCCCGCTTTCGGTCTACGAGGGTGAGTCCTTCTGAAACCGTTTACTTGCATCTCCTAGATATGATCTTGGTGTTTGGTTGCAATCGTAGGAAAATTTTTTGTTTTCCATGCTACGAAACCCTTCACTTCCATAACCGTAGCGCCATGATCTGGCGCCCTTGATCTGCGCCTTACTTGAATTTCGAGCGCGTCTTCCCTTGATCTTTGGCGGATTAGTTGCCACCTTCCTTTCAATGGTTTGACCAAATGCCCCGACCATCTGTGCAGTACACACGTACGTGGTCCTTTGCATGGTCGCGGGCGAGTTCCCGAGCATACGAGCTCGGGTGTCTTGGCTGCCCGGGCAAGTTTCCCTAGCATCTCCCGCGGAGGGCTGCGTGGTCTGTGCCCTTGGAAAAAATGGTCGTTTCTAGGGAATAGTCAATCCCCGACAAGTTTGCTAAATATTCTAAATAATTTTAAATAGCATAATTTATAAGTAAACTCAATTTTAAACATTTTTTTCTTTACTCAGAAATCATTCCTAGAACTTTTCAAGTTTTACCCTTGATGGACTCTCTCCATCCCAACACCATTTTTAAAACTCAAATTTTAAATTAACAAGGGTATCAGAACTCAACTTAAAGGGTGGCATACCGATACTTGAGTTTTAAAAATTTGAAATTTGGAATTTAAAATTTGAAATTTCAAGGGTGTTAATTTAAAATTTGAGTTTTAAAAATGGTGTTGGGATGAAGAGAGTCCATCAAAGGTAAAACTTGGAAAATCTGGAAGTGATTCCTGAGTAAAGAAAAAAAATGTTTAAATTTGAGTTTACTTATAAATTATGCCATTTAAAATTATTTAGAATATTTAGCAAACTGTTGCTTTGTGCATAAATGAACCATATAACCTTCCTTTGTTGCTTGTACATTATATTGCATTTTTCAGTGTGATTTGCTGAGTACGTTTGTACTCACCCTTACGTAATCTACTGCTTCAGAGGAGGAGTACCACAATGGTAAGGACCAGTTGGACTAGACTGTGTTCCCAGTCGATTGCCTGTGGCAAATTAATTGGGCCCTATCTTCTCTTCTTCAGTTTCGCAGCTTTATTTAGTCGTTTATTTATTTGTTGGCTTGCGTGCCATTCAATTTGTAGTTCTGAATATTTATTATTAATAAAGGACGCTGGATATGCTATGATTTCATTTATACTACGTGTACTAATATTTTTTAGACTAGCACAAAATACATAGAGAATTATGAAGGTATTATTTTGGGGTCCGACAATATCGTAGGTAATGCCAGAAATATCGATACCACTACCAAAAAGACTAAGGGAATAAGAAGAAATCAACCAGCACAAATCTCAAATCGAGCGCATGAAAACAGTTCCACGCTATAATCTATTAGAAGCAAAGCAACCACTGCCATATAATATACAAAGATATATTACTAGATTTTACAAAGCACCCTGCCATTCCTAGCAAACAACTCCTACCACGCATCATGAGTAACCACGGTATTATTGCTGTATTTCTACCTTTTTGTGTTCTTTTGACAGAAATTGCATCTGCAGCTCTTTACTCGCATACTTCAGTTAGGGATGAAAATAGATCGGATACGATCGGATAGTAGGTGATCCCGTATCCTACCCTAATTATTTTTACTCGAATACGGATTGGATACGGACAGTTAAAAATCGGGTACGGATACGGATACGGGTAACGTGTATCTATAAAAGGGTAGAAAATGGGTACCAGGTAGTATACGGACGGGCATAATACGGATATTGGGTAATTAGTCGGATAGTATGTGAATTGTGTAGCATTAAAATTTATAATAAAAATAATCCAACCAAAGCATATACCGACACAAATAACAAAACATACAGTCGAACTAACGCGTCAAAGAGTATAAACCATATAACATAGCACTAGCACATGAAAATTGACAAGTATACAACACAAGACATCTTCATATAGCGGTCCATACAATATATATAGCACCATATATATGATTTTTTTTTCTTTTGCTCAAATGAAAAACTTGTCAACATGAAAAAGATGTCTCGAAATTCTCTACAACTTTCATGTAGACCATATAATTTTTCGAGCATGAGAAGACCTCCAAAAACACGAATTACTGCATGCTGTAAAAGTTGGTACGTCTTAAACATGAATTTCTCTGTTACCCTTTCCGATTTTCTATGTTTTTTTGTTGCTCAAATGAAAAACTTATAAATATAAAAAAGATGCTCCTCAAAATTCTCTACAACTTTCATGTAGACCACAAAATTTTTCGAGCACGGGAAGACCTCCAAAAATATGAATTACTTCTGTCCTTTATCCGGGTACCCTATTTTAAAAATTATCCGGGTACCCGTATCCGACCCGAAAATCCGGGTATTTACCGGGTATCGGCTGTCCTGTATCCGACCCGTATCCGAAAGAAAAGTATCCGGGTAATTACCCGTATCCGACCTGACAAAAAAATACCCGTATCCGTATCCGAATTTTCGGGTAGAATTTTACCGGGTACAGATACGGATCGGGTATTACCCGACCCATTTTCACCCACTTCACTCTCCAATCTCGATGGCTGCGCCTGCAAGGAGAGGTGAGCGTGTATAAGGAGGGCATCGACCGTCCTAAAAGTTTTGACAAGAACGTGCAGTAGATTTTAAGAAAATAAAAGTGTAATATCCGGATGAACTTTTTATTCTCTACTCGAGGGCGTGTTTTGTCGCGGGTCATCTTTGGGTTTCGGGAGGATCCGAAAGTGGGTTTGGACCGTTGGGAGCTGGTTTGGGCCTTACGAAATGTTCTTGGGTTTTGGGGGAGTAAACCCTAGCCCTAAAGCCCATCTCATAGCTCCACCTACCTAGCCATCTTTTCCCCAGGCACCCACCCGCCTCCTCCCCAATCCCGTGCGCTGCTGCTGCTCGTGGAGCAACCGGCGACGCCCCAGCCCTGCCGTCGCTCCCCCAGCCGGTAGAGTCCCCTGCGCCTCCCCCTCCGGTCGGCCTTCTCCCCGGCGACGCCCGAGCTCCCCTGCCGTCGCCCCCAGCCGGCCGAGCTCCGTCGCGCCCCCAGCAGCTCGGCGCCACCCCTGCCGCTCCTCAGGCCAGGCCAGCGCGCCTCCCCCTGCTCCTTCAGATCTGGCGCCTCCTCCCCAGCCGCCTCCCTCCCTGCAGCAACCGGCGCCGGCGCCTCCCTCCGGCGTCTCCCATCTCCAGCGGCGCCCCGGGACGGCTACTCCCTGGCCGGCGAACTCCCCCAGCCGGCGTCCTGTTTCTCCCCTCCTTGATCTTCTTGGTGAGGGGAGCTATGCCATGGAGGTTTATTCTTGAACTCAGATTGGATTGGCATCTCTCTGTTGATGATGTTAGTGATAGATTTGAAGTTGTTGTTTAGGGGACGCATGAGAGTATGAGGTTGATATGAGGATGCAATGTATTATGCCTTGATTATGATATTGTGATTTGATTAGTGGTGCTTGTTAATTTCTGGATTGCTGTTTTAAGTAATTTGTGGAATGTTTAGTTGGTCTATGTTGTGAATGAACTTTTGATTGGTGCATGCTAGGTGTTTGTAGAAATGCTTAGAAGACTAAATTATGGTTCCTCATCTCAAGTTTCAATAGAAATATCCGATTTACAGTGATGCTTATTGTGTTAAAGTGGTAATCCGGGAATTATCTTTCTGAGATGACAATGAGCAGAGTTTTCCTGGAATGGTGATTGCATGATACTACTGCTATCTAGATCTAATTTCTCGTTGATTGGGTTAGGGTAATTTAAGAGAAGTGCTAAACAAAATAATCTCGTATGTAAACTTGAAGGTTGTAACTAAGAATCTTGTACCTCTTAGTTACCTTGGATTTTGTTGGAAATAGAGGAGCTGTGTTAAGATCATAAGGAGGTGGGTTGAGGTTTAGTAATGTTATTGGTTTTGTTTAGCTAAAGATTGGTTTGAATGCCCCTTTAATTATGTTAATGTAGGATGTTGCATAGTTTTGGGCTTCTTTAAATTTGTCACTTTGAAAGATGCAAGAAATGTGTGCTCATGTATCCTTGTTGATGATACCGTAGAAGTGGCCTGTATTTGGTTCGGTGGCTTAAGTGAGTAGTAGGCCATTATCTTCGGTTGGAAGCCTCGCCGCCGGCACACCCACCCGCCTCACCCTAGAAAACCTGCAGCGGCCGGAGGAGGAGGGGACGAAAGGCCGCTTCCGCCGCGGCCGGAGAGGGAGATGGGGATCTTCGAGCCGTTCCGCGCGATCGGGTACATCACGGCGGGTGGCGTGCCCTTCTCCGTGCAGCGCCTCGGCACTGAGACCTTCGTCACCGTCAGCGTCGGCAAGGCCTTCCACGTCTACAACGTAAGCCACCCACCACCTGTAATCACCTTGCCTCTCATCAGTAGAAAATTTCGCTCAAATTTCGGTGTTCGCTTCTCTGCGGAGTAAGTTGGAGTATCTTACGGAGAGCTTGCAGGAGTATGTTGCTCTGTTAGAATTTAGAATTTCAGATGCTACTAGCAGCGATTGTGTAGTAAAATCCTATTTGGAGCTCAGATGGAGCTTAGGACCTAGTTACTGGTTGCTACTATGATGAGGTTAATGTAATTTCCTCATGACGTCACAATCAATTGAGCTGCTTCCTTGTCCATATAAGCCTTACGCTGCCTTTGTTCTCCATCGCTATACGCATGTTTGTGGTCAAAACAACGCTCATTTTAGGACCTCACTGGACTTTTGTTTTTGTTGTTCTTGTTTTGCAGTGTGCTAAACTGAATTTGGTCCTTGCTGGTAAGCCTATTATTTGGTATGTGTAGTTCTTTGTGTTCAGTGTTTTCCTCATGGTTTATGAACTTTATGTGATCGAAGGACCTCAACTGCCCAAGAAGATCCGTGCTCTTGCATCATTCAGGGACTATACATTTGCTGCATATGGAAGTGATATTACCGTTTTCAAACGAACTGATCAGGTAAGGAAGCCACTGTGCTTGCAATAGCTGAATTTGTGTTATCTGTCATGTTAGTTATTCAGCCATTGAGGTTATAGACGTTGATATTTCATTACTGGAACGGTTAGGCATTGTTTCGTTTTGAAATGCTCCTATAACCTCTGAAGTTGAAATGTTTAGATAGTGCTAAATGTAATGGTTATTTCAAACTGCCAAAAGGGAGATCCAGACCTCATCATATTATTCCCATCAACTGCTAGTTCGCTACTGAGACAAACAGTTCTTTTCTGTCTTATCACTTAATCTCTTTCAATCAGATGGTTACATGGAGTAGGCATGAAGACAAGGTCAACATGTTATACTTGTTTGGAGAATACATTCTAAGTGCAGATATTAGAGGTAACATATTTATATGGGCCTTCAGAGGCGCAGAACCAAACGGTGAGCCTGTTGGGAGCATAGTACTGGGAGACAAGTTTACTCCGTCCTGCATTATGCATCCTGATACTTATCTAAATAAGGTGCCTGGATTTATCTGAAGTCTTTTTTGCTTTGCTTTGGAGATAGTTTACACTCCAAACCTCTTGTGCATTCAATTTCTTTTCTGTTAACAAGTCCGATCTATTCCTAAATCAGGTTATCATTGGTACTGAAGAAGGCCCCTTGCAGCTGTGGAATATCAGCACAAAGAAAAAACTCTATGAGTTCAAGGGTTGGAACTCATCAGTACGTTGCTGTGTTTCTTCACCTGCTCTGGATGTAGTTGCAGTTGGATGCTCTGATGGAACAATTCATGTTCACAATATACGATATGATGAAGAGTTGATGTCTTTCAACCATCAAATTCGTGGTGCTGTAACTGCACTGTCATTTCGAACAGGTGATTTGATCAACTTTTTGTACATTACTCCCTCCATCCCTCAATATAAGTCCTTGTTCTTGCGAAGCATTGTTCAACAATATAACTATATAAGACCATTGCAGAGATCAGAGGTGTAGTTGTTGGAATATTTCCACCATATACCTCAACTTTAATGCTAACAAAGTGGATGGGTCGTTGTAGTATGTCATTTAATAGGAGTATGCATGGTCCAATGGCATGAACTTTTTCTTAGATTTAGTGACTCCTTGTTCTGTGCGTATGGTGGTCTTTGGACTTATATTGTGGGACGGAGGGAGTAGAACATCTTCTGTAACATTTGTATTTGACCAGCTTGTTATAAGAATGAAATCTTCCATAAAATTCCTGGTTCATTTTTTTCCATGCGTGTTGGTTCAAGTCCTGAACTTTGTTCGTGACTATGAATATGGATATTACTTTTTATGAGCATATCAAATTTAGGATGGGCATAGGCACCACCTAGTTCATTAATATCTTGGATCCAGTTCAGGAAATGTAGCTGCCACTTTTTGACTGTAGGAATTTTCATTCTACGATTGTTTTGGATCTGTATTAAGCTTGAAGAAGTCTTACCCTTTGTGGACTTGCCAATACAATTTGTATTGAAGAGTGTTCCCTACTTTGACCAAATCAACAATGATTGTATTTGATTAATAAAATTGTAGAACCCATGATTAATTTATTGCGGAAATGCATCCGAATGTTTTGACCAATTTGACTATATACTTTAGTGCCATCGATGTGCTTTTATTGGTTATAGAGGGCAACTTTCCCTTCTAGAAGCACATCAGGTGCATCCTTACAAAGTTACCACTTTTACATGTCAAACTGAAGTGTCTCCAAATTTACCTTTTGCCAGATGGGCAACCCCTTCTAGCCTCTGGAGGTTCTTCAGGTGTTATTAGTATATGGAATCTTGAGAAGAGACGTCTGCATTCTATGATTAGGGAGGCCCATGATGGTTCTATATTTTCACTTCATTTTTTTGCCAATGAACCTATTCTGATGAGCTCAGCTGCTGATAATTCAATAAAAGTAAGTGTTTATTGTTGTTTTTGGTGATGGACAAAAACGATTGAGCTTATGGCTGTTGAACAGTAACGTACAAAAGGTTGAACGCTGCATGCACCTAGCACTTACCGAGCTATATGGGGCATCACCTATACAATTACTTGGCAGTTGTGCACTTTTGCACACTACATCTTCCCAATGGTTCAGTGCATTTGAACTATGCGCTCCTTTGCGCTTCACCAACCAGTTGCATTTTCCTTCATGTTTGTGATATTTCAATGTTAGCCCTGCCTTATGTTATTTTTAGGGAGGTAAATAAGGATCCTCCTTCAAGCATGTCCAGATTGATAACATGCTAATAAATAACAATTTAGCCAAGAAAGACAGAGTTAATACTGTTCTGAAATTGGAATTCCCTCGATGATAAATTTTAAGTTAGCTGCAACAACTTACTTCAGTTTAATTTTGCAGTCCAGTAATCTAACATACTCTGTGCCAGATGTGGATATTTGATAGTAATGACGGTGATGCTCGTCTGTTACGATTTCGAAGTGGCCATAGTGCTCCACCTCGGTGCATAAGGTGACAAATGCCCTCCTATCATGTCTTGTTTTTACTTTCAGTTGATTTGTGCTTTTGGTAAGTCAACCTATTGTTGTTGTTAGATTCTATGGCAATGGAAAATGCATCTTATCTGCTGGTCAAGACCGTGCCTTTCGCCTTTTTTCAGTTGTCCAGGTAACTTGTCTTTCTAACATTTCTTTTATACAGTAGACAGTAGCACATCTATTGTGATCTCAGATCTAACAGGAGCATGAGATACCTTATTATTAATATTATATATGTACGTTTTCACATAGATTATGATGTTGAGCCAAACAGCCAAACAGGTGTATTATTTTTCTTTTCTTCAATATTCTAGACACATTTAATTCAACATATTACTTAATATAATCATATTATAGTTTTCACTGATCAACCATGCTAAGAAATGTGACCTGATATTGTTGACCATTGTTTCAGTGGATTTATGCCTTTGTAATTTCTATTCCTGCTCATCTCATATTCTATGCACTGTTCTAAATAACTGCCGTTAAGGCCTTGTAAACGGCCGTTAAAGTGGTAAAGGCCCTCTGGCCGTTACGATTATGGACGTTTCAAGGTTTGTTCGTTTTATCGGGCCGTTTATTCGGTTTAATGTCTGTTAATGTTTAATAAGTCCTGTTTTATCAGGCCATTTATTTTGGTAAAGTTGCAAAATTGCCATACGACATAGAATATTATGACATACATGAGATAAATGCTAGCTTTGCTTTTCATTACTACTTGTGTTATTTATTCATTCAATTATGATTCTTTAATTACATTCACATCATGTCATCTTTTTTCTTTTTGTCACTGTTGTGGACAATTGTTGATAGCCCAGTAGTTACATTCTTTATGCATGAAAGAAGATGAATTAGATGCTTATTTTATTACTGCAAACACATGTATATATTTATCCCAATTTTAAATAGTAAAACCGTTTACAAGGCTCGTATAAACACTAAAAGGTGGGGCGATTGTTCGTTAACTGTTTACCGATATTTAGAACATTGATTCTATGATTTACCGGCTTTTAATCACGACTGATACCTAAAAAAATTGACTTAATTGGAATCTGCATTTGGAAAGCGCATATTGATTG
This sequence comes from Rhipidocladum racemiflorum, assembly GCA_036346355.1. Lineage (NCBI taxonomy): Eukaryota > Viridiplantae > Streptophyta > Magnoliopsida > Poales > Poaceae > Rhipidocladum > Rhipidocladum racemiflorum. The sequence continues at coordinate 64,810,483 of CM070570.1, forward strand.
TGTGAGGCAACAATATGAACATAATTTACACATTTCAACAAGATAGCAGGGAAAGCAAAACATGCATCTTGTATCGCTATCACTTTCTGGCGTTTTTGCCTATTTCTCTTTCTATTGCGTGAAAACAAAAATAGTAGTTTATCAGATGCATTTGACGGTTTATGCGGAATCATGCTTGTTTGCCTTCTTGTTAGGATGCTTTGCCCCTTTTAGCAAAAAAAAAGCCTTAATTTGTTTACTATTTAGTCCTATTGAAGTAACTATTGCTAACAGGACCAACAAAGCAGAGAACTTTCTCAGCGGCATGTGTCAAAAAGAGCAAAAAGGCTTAGAGTAAAGGTAACAATTTGGTTACTATTCATTCATTGCCTTCCCTTTCATGATTTCCTTATTTAAGGTGTTAAAAGGTTCATTTTTGTGCAGGAGGAAGAGATCAAGCTAAAACCAGTTATTACATTTGATTCTGGTACTCTATTGGTTTTTGCAATATTTCTGAATGCTTTTGCCAATCTGGCAATCTCATATACTTCTGCTTTTGTCTTTCTGAATAAATATTTTTTACTAGTAGTATTGATCCTGTCTTGTATTTGGGCATGCAAAAGCATGATAACCAACTATGATATTTCTGTGTTACTAACGCATAACTAACCAGTACCCTGGCCATTGTTAATAGTGTCGAAAAGGGTACTGCATAATTGTTCTGTTTTGGGTAGAGACTGCTTATATGCCATTGGAAACAACTGTCAACTGCATTTCTGGAATTCCGTCATATAACAGGATATTCTAAACATGCCATTATGAAACATGGATTTTTAATATTGGGATGATGAGGAGGGAGAAATGTGAGTTGGAGAATTGGAGAAAATTGGAGAAACTTTAGTAGCGAGAAGCTTAGACTGGCTGTTTCACATAAGACAAACCCCTTCCATAGTGCTATGATTTTTAGGTCCGTGGAATGTTCTGATCATTCTGCTAACGCTAGGACTCCATGACCATCAAGGTCAAAGTCTAAGAAAGTGTGGCCTCTGATGATTTTCCAGTTGGAGCCTTCCAATATCGTTTGACCAGGTGGAGCCTTCCAATATTGCCTGTTGTGCTGTTCATAAGATATTAAGGCGTTGCAATAGTGAATTTGTTGGCTAAGGCTCTGTTTGCCATTTGAATCGCAACCCAGAGAACTCCATTTCACATACCAATTTTCAATCTGGTTATTTGCTTACTGATTATGTAACAGAACTATCTTACTAAATGTGGCAATTTTCTTCCATACCTACCATAGCCCACAGCACAGCACTACACTGCAATCCCAACTAGTACCTAAATGGGTTAGTAGAATTTGTGATGTTATATGATAGCTATACATCTTTTACCTCTTAAGCTATTTTCCAGATTGGCATCTTTTTCTGTTTATATATTGGACTATACAAAAAACTAACCTTGCTGAGGAAACCTTCTGTTTCCAGCTGAGATACGTGCACGAGATTGGTGCAATGTTGTTACATGCCACGTGGATACTCCACAGGCATATGTATGGCGTCTTCAGAACTTTGTTATTGGTGAGCATATTCTGACACCATCATCGATTACCGAGTCACCAATTAAGGTATTGCTTGTTTTTGTAATCTGTATGTATGAAAATTAATTTGTAGACTAGTAGATCGATGCAACCTTTCTTGGGACTGCTAAGTGCTAACATTTAAAAGTTAAATGCAAAAGTATTTATCTATTTGTTTTTTAAGTATTATTTTCTTTCTTTTGACAGGTTTGTGCCATAAGTGCTTGTGGTAATTTTACTTTCTTGGGCACTGAAGGTGGTTGGATCGAAAAATTTAACCTTCAATCAGGTATTAGTCGTGGTAGTTACATCGACAATTCGTTTGCAATGCAATGTGCGCATGACGGCGAAGTTGTTGGATTAGCTTGTGATGCTACAAACAGTTCTCTGATTAGTGCTGGATACCATGGTGATATCAAGGTTTGAGGCTCTCTGTTGCACTTTTGTTCAGTTATAGTTAATTTTGCAGCATGTTTAGTAGGTGTATAAGCAGCCACCTACTTTACAGAATGATATTGTGCATATCATTTCATCTTCTATGCCCTTGTCAACTTGTTAAATTGTTTTCTTTACTATTCCTCTTCTAATCCTACAATCAAGAATACATGTATTGCACCACTGCCAACTGTATGCACGAATTTAGTTACTTTCGAACTTCTCTTTAGAAGTACGGGTAAACTTTATCCACGATTACATTACTTAGCTATAGAATTGTCTCCTCTTGCAGGTGTGGGATTTTAGAAGTTGCAAGCTAAAATCTAGATTGGATGTTGGCAAATCTGTTGCTAAGATTGCATATCACCGGGCAAATGGTACCATTCAACATATTTGGTTATTCCCTTGCAGGATTCTATTGATAACTAACGGCATTTTGCTATTCTGTGACAGGCCTTCTTGCTACTGTAGCAGATGGCATGGTACTTATAGTGTTTGATACAGTGGTCATGAAAATGGTTCGTAGATTCGAAGGCCATACAGACCGTATCACTGATTTGTGTTTCAGTGAGGATGGAAGATGGCTCATCTCATCTAGTATGGATGGGACTCTTAGAATATGGGACATCAGTTTAGCAAGACAGATAGATGCAATGCACGTCGATGTATCTGTAACATCTCTCTCTATGTCTCCTAATATGGATGTGTTGGCAACCACCCATGTTGATCAAAATGGCGTGTATCTTTGGTAAGCTTCTATTGCATCTCCTTGTGCTCGCATGTGCTTTTTGTATATCCTAGGTAGATATCAGCAAAATAACATAAGATAAGATTTTCGGTTCGTATAATTTCCACAAAATCATGACAAATCTCATTGATGCAACTAAATACTATTTTCTGTCCATCCTGTACCAATGTATACACAGACTAAAATTTCCGTACCATCACATGCAAGTAACCAAACAGACCACCTACACGGTCTCACAAAGGATGAGCTCATCCCTGCACAATCTACATTTTTGGACAGTGTTATCAATTGCTTCTGAAAAATTGCTTTTAAAGTCAGTTTCCAGCGTGCTGTTTTTGGTCCCATTTTGGTTATCACGTTGAGCACAGCTTTTTCAGCCCATTTCATAAGGCTTAGTGATACTGTGATACACATTTGCAGTTTTGCTTTCTAGCAAGACAATGTTCTCCCCACAATTGACCTTTGCAAATATGTTAGGCTGCAAATTTACCTTTGTTGCTGTTTTTGTGAGATTAAAACAAGTTGAATACATAGAGCACATACAACTTTGAATATTCAAGATGGATAACTTCAATTGATCCTTCTTTAGTTGCTAAGGTCATTTCTGCAACGTTTCTACTTCATAATATTCTACCGTTATGGATAACAAGCATAGTATATGGCGTTCTTCCATTTTTTTTTTATCTCATATATAATCTCGTTCTTAATAACTTTGACAGGGTTAATCAAGCATTGTTCTCAGCTTCAACAAACGTTGATAATTATGCAAGTGGTAAATATGTCAGGAATGTCTGTTTGCCAGCTGTTTCATCAACAAAAAGATCCGAGGAAGAACCCGTTCAAAATTCAGAAGATTCAAATCAATCAAATATTAAACCTTTCGTCATAATGGATCACCAGATACCCAATCTGATCACCCTCTCTTTACTTCCAAGGAGTCAATGGCAAAGTTTGACAAATCTTGACATTATAAAGGTAATGTACTTTTGTTTTTGTTTTAATCCCCAAGTTTCTACATTGCAAAGTAACGAATTCTGTGATCTACATTACTATGTCACTTTAAATTATATTTTGTTTCATGTTAAAGAATAGCTAGAATTAAGTGCTCATCATCATATTTTTGTGTCTTCAGGTTCGAAATAAACCGATTGAGCCACCAAAGAAACCTGAGAAGGTGCCTTTTTTCTTGCCGTCGGTTCCATCCCTTTCTGGGGAGATATTGTTTGAGCCCCCTGCTAGCAGTAAAGAAACAGACAGCGGCACTACTGAGAACACAAGTCACAAAAAGATGGTTGATCTCTCTCACTTCAGTCGGTTGTTACAATCCTGTGGAGAAACAAAGGACTGTGAGTATTTATAAGTATATTTGCTCAAGTGCATTTTTCTTAATAAAACTCAGTTGGTTTAGCTTATTGGCGAGACTGTAAGAAGTTGCAGTCATATTGTTGCTCAAAATACTTTATTTGCTGTTACTATTATGTAGTTATTTATAGTGCCGTGATTTTCAACCAGAAACTATGCCAATAATCCGGGGATATATATTATTGTTGTGGCCTGTGCTGATGCTGGCGATGATAAGTACTAAGCACTAAGTTGGAATCTGTTTTGCAGATTCAGTATTCACTGACTACCTAAAAAACCTATCGCCATCATCTTTAGATATGGAACTACGAATGCTACAGATAATAGATGATGACGAGTCAGAAAATTTGGAGCAGAGACCTGAGCTCCAATCCATTGCATTGTTGTTGGAGTACTTCATTCATGAGCTTTCATGCAGGAATAACTTCGAGTTTGTTCAGGCTGTTCTGAAATTGTTTTTGAAGGTATATGATATTTGTATTGTTCAACCTGTTCTTAAATTGTTTTTGGAGGTATATGATATGTACAGGTCATCTTAACCCTTGAAGTTCGCACTTGAAAATATTTACCTTTCTTGGAAGCAGATACATGGTGAAACAATACGGTGTCACTCGCTTCTCCAGGACAAAGTGAAGAAGCTTCTTGATGTCCAGAGCTTTGTTTGGCAGAAGATAGATAAAATGTTTCAGAGTGCACGATGCACGGTTACATTTCTCAGCAACTCGCAGTTTTAATAGCAGGTGATTTGTCGTCATTCGATTTGTCAAATGGATTAACTTTATATGCTGGCTCAAGTTTTCCTTTGGCCACAAGATTTATTATGCTGTATTACTTAGTCGGAGCTAAAATATATTCAGAGCTCAACTCTCCAACATTGTGTGCGCGCGTGCGTGTGGGTGTGCGTGAAAGGTGGTTTCTTCTGCAGCTTTGTCTTCAATAACTCAATCCTCTGTTTGTTTATCCCCCGTAGGTTCAAATCTCTACATACCAATGCATACAAGGTGTGTGTGGCTGTTGTACCATTCTCCTGTATCTTACCATATTGTTCGTCACGGTAAAGCATGGTGTTAACAGCGGCATGCACCAACAGTACTCCAGACCATGAGACGGCAATTTTGTAGTTTTTTTATTTATTGTCGTATTCTTTTGTAACATACTGATGTATCCATGGATTCAAATTTTGGCAAGATTTGAAATCATTTCGAACCCCCCTCCTCTCCGAAATCCAAAATCTCGGTTCGGGTAAAAAAATTAAAAATTCTTTAGTGTTTACTAATTTCAGCGATTTTAGCTGAAATCTTGTTATTTTTTACCGGATTTTTATTTTTCTTGATTGGATTAGGGTCAAGATGATCCACAAAAAATTTCAAATTTTTTTAATGTGTTTTGATCAGTTTTTGGTCGATTCAAAGTGTACCGAAATCTCACAAATTTGATTAGATTTTGTTTGAATTTTTGAAATCTCGCCGAGATTTCGGATTTCGGTCACCTCCGAGATTTATAGCAAAACGAAATTTTAATCCCTGGATGTATCAACACCATTTTGCAAGAAATATTAGAATATCATTGGTATTTAAGCAAACTTCTCCTGTATTTATTGTCAGCATGTTTATCTTCAGTGTCGAGAGCGAATTTCATGACATTCTGATGACTGCAGAGCACAAGTTTTTTTTGTTTCAAACTTTGGATTATGGGAGATTGTTTTTGATTATGGGAGAATCAGGCCGAGTCTGCTGTGATTTTTAGGTTCCGGACTGGGTTGGTGAGAATAAGGTTTTAGATAGATTTTGATTTTATGTAGAGGGCAGTTTTTGATTTTCAAAGAAGTTCAGAATCCTTTTGTTTAGCAAATAATCATTTTTTTAAAAAAATAGAAGATGTGCAGAAGCTAAAACGAAAGGAGCCCACTATAGGTGTTAATGAGAACATAGATAGTTGTGAAAATGCTCCAACAATATTCGGCTGTAAAAAGGTGAGCTTAGGACTAGCAAATAAACACAAAAAAAATGGCATATATAAACGTTCTGATGGGCCTTTGATCATATAATAGACATGTAATAATGTAAATGCATGGATGCAAAGAGACAAGAGACATACTGACTTTTTACCGTGGTGTTCGAAGACTTACCGGTCTCTCCTAATCCACGTTAAGGAGGTCCAACTCACTTTGGACCGACCCACTCACTTGAGCCTTCCGCCTCAAATTCACTCGCTAGTTTTTCACTCTTTCGAGTAAGCTCAACTAAAACCTTCACAAACTTCGCCGGAGCGTCTCACAAACCTTGAGAGCTTCCGACACGATGCTTCTACGCCGTCTAGGTGGCGGCAACCACCAAGAGTAATAGGTTGGGCACTCCGCTCAAGCTTCACCGATCGCACCACTCGCGTCTCCGGTGATCACCTAGTGCAACTCATGCATCTAGGGTCCTCTCAATCCTCACTAGATGCAACTCATGCAATCTAGGATCACTTTCAAGCTCAAAACCAAATGGGAAGAGGCAAAGCCTCAGCAAAACCTCAGAAGACACCCTTCTGGAAAATAAGTACCGGCACTAAAAACCCGGTACTACCGGACCTGCGGTAGTACCGTTCTTTTCACACGGTAGTGCCGGATTTCGAAAACGCCAAAAAAACATCCAAGTCTGAAAAGCTACCGCACCTACGGTAGTACCGCCACTCCGGTACTACCGCACCTACGGTAGTACCGCCAATAAACCCGCGGTAGTGCCGGCCTTAGCAACTCCAGAAAACTCCAGACAAATACCCCTTCTGGAAAATAAGTACCGCACAACAAATCTCGGTACTACCGCACCTACTGTAGTACCGTTCTAAATACTGCGGTAGTGCCGGCCTTAGCAACTCCAGAAAACTCCAGAAAACACCTCAATCTGGAAAATAACTACCGCTATATAAACATCGGTACTAGCGCACCTACGGTAGTACCGCTAAAACACTTGCGGTAGTGCCGGACTTCAAATACTTCCAGAAAAACACCTGACTCTGGAAAATAACTACCGCTACACAATTAGCGGTAGTACCTTCATGGCGGTAGTACCGATGCCCATACGATAGTACTACCGACCTTGCGGTACTATCGGCATTAACACTGCGGTAGTGCCGACTAATTAGAGAAAACAAGATTTCCAATCCAGTCTTTTTCTCCGAAACTTCAACAATTATTCTTTGAGCCATATGGTGATCAAACCAAGATCACACTACGTTGCAAAACACATTTGCAACACTTCAAGACCATGCTCAAAGAATTTCAATCAAACTCCAAACAATTTACGAAAAACACACTTCACAAACACCTCAAGGATTATATTTGCAAGAACGTATTAAGCAAATAAAACCCGGAGTCTACAAGGTTTATCCTCTTAGCCATGTGATGGTCAAACCACGACCAAACGGACTTGCAAAAACCACGGTGCAAGTATCACATGCTTTCAGAACCGGAACCTATAGATCCCCCGTTTATTCGCACAACGAACTTGCAAATAAACAACCAACCCAATATACGCTTGAGCATTCTCTTTTCACAAACATATGCAAAAGCCTGGCTCCAAGCAAACTTCAAACAAAACCAAATGAGAATGCATGAGCTCTCTAAATGCAACTCCTGCAATTCTCTAGCTCCATGCAACTACTAAACCAAACACTTGCTTGAGCTCTATCTTTTTGCAACCCATGCAAACATAGCTCCAAGCAATACCAAACAAACTCAAATAGATTTGATTTTAAAACAAAAACAAAGCATGAAGCTTCATCTATTGCAACACATGCAAATTATGAACTTCATGCAAAAGCCAACGCATTTGCTTATCCTATTTGCAACACATGCAAATCAAAACTACTATGCGAAAGAACCAAAGCATATGCTTATCCTATTTGCAACACATGCAAATCCAAGCAATATGCCAACAACCAAGCACGAGCTTCACCTATTCGCAATACATGCCAAATGGTTAGCTTTATGCAAAAACCAAATCAAGAATATTTGAGCTCGAGTGAATACGGGATTGAGATCACCAATACATGATGAAGCTCAAAGCAAATACTCAACCCGTCTTAATAGTACGACGCTAAAAACTAGACACAAAGACTAGGAATGTCCTTAGCCTATCTAGTTATACCTATGGCCACCGCAAGCAATCCCCTTTGGGGTCTTTTATCACCTTCAGTCACTTGCTCCCCCAGGATCGACATCCTAGCTCTACTTTTCTTTTTCCGGGATCTTCTCTTGACGTCCAGCACCTCACGATGTCGTCCTTGTCCCGTTTTCATTATCTCAATCATCTTTGGACCTAACCTGGCTCATTCACCACTTATGAAAATGGTTAGTCCAAGATACATGGTTATCTCAATCATTTATGCACTCCATTAAAACATAATGAATGCCACTTAAATCAATTGAGCACAACCTAAATCAATTTAATGAATTTAAATGTGTCTTGAGCCCATGATGCAACTAATGCTTCATACTACTCAAGAACTCTTCATTTGTCCTTAATCGATCACAAGAACACCATCAACACATGATGAAATGTTCTTTGATGATTAGAAGACAAATGAACTCAATTTAAACTTTCATTTATATTAATATGTTTCATTGTATTGATCCTTTATATATGGAGTGAAGAATAGATCAATACTAATGAAACTTCAAGTTAACGCTCGAACTCCCCCGAAATATGTGCATCCATGTAATATATGGATTGGGAACATAATGCACATTTTGTAGTTAACACATTGGAGAATTCATACTTTAACTCGAATCCAAAGTATGCAACTAACACTAGAATGAATATGCATACATACCTTGGGTTTTCCATTTTCCATCCAAATATGAGACTATTAATAATAAGCTCAATAGACACGTTAGTCTCAATAAGATTAGATTTGTCATTAAACACAGATTAATCATTAATCTAAACCAATCACCAAAACCAAATGGAGCTTGAACTTACAGTTCCTCATAATGATATGGATCAGGGTTTCTATTAAAATAATGTCACTTGACAATGTGTTTCACAATTAGGTCGTACCAAATGAACAAAGTCATAACATTTATTCAGGGAATCGATAAACAAAGTTATCATAATTACATGAACAAAGACGTATTACAATCATCACCATGATTGATCTAGGGCATATTCCCTTCAATTAACCTTCAATGTTCTTTTCAGATGATGTAGGTGGTGTAAGTAGTGCTTCCTTGGATAATCTAAACTTTGGAACAACAGATGCTTCATATTCAGTTATGATGAACTCATTGTCTTCTTTCTTATCAAAGAGTTCATGTTGTTCGATATTCATCGATATTCAGCTTCTCATCAACGATAACTGGATTATGACTTAATTCATTCCAAATGGATCAGGGGCCAACAATGGTGCAATTGCCATCAACCACGACATGTACTTGAGATGTGTCTATCAAAGGTGCAACCACATCAAGCTCCTTGGTCGAAGGGAAAGTCCCATGGTCGACCACATCATTCTCTATCTCTTCTTTGTTTTCATAATCATGCAAAAGGTTAGACATAAAAGGAGACACTAGAATAGAAAATTTTTCTAATGAATTATTTACTTCTTTGCAAATTAATGCAAGGATTTTAGATTTCTCATCATCTATCAACTTAGATAATTTAAGTTTGTTCTCTTGCTTCCTAGCATCAAGCATCCTCAACTTTCTAAAATCTGATTTTTAGCCTTACAAGCAAGCTTGAACAAATGAGACAATGACTTGTACATTTGATGAACAATAATGTTATGAATGTTTTGATTTAGCCCTCTCAAGAATGGAAGTTTTGTAACTTCTTCACATTCATCTAAACCACAACGCAGCAAATGATTTTGCAATCATTCATAGTATTCTTTAACGCCTTTATTTTCTTGTGTCAAGCATTGGAGTCTAGTATACAAAAAATCAGTGTGATATTTAGGAACATATTCAAGTCTCATAAGTCTTTAATGACCTTCCAATTTTCAGATTTTCTCTCTTTTCTACAAACATACTTCCACCATGTTAATGCAAATCCAATTAGCACACTAGCAGCAAACCTAATCTTTTCATTTTCGAACAAATCATACTTGCCAAATTCTTTATCCATCGCTATTTCCCAAATAATGTATGCATCTGGATCAAAAGTCCCCTTGAATGGAGGCAATGTAAAGTTGATATTACCTTTTTCAGCGATAGGAGATGGTGTAATGGTCTTGTTTGTCCCACAAACCTTTCTTGTAAATTGAGGAGTTGTTTCTTGTAGCATGTCGTCTAGCTGTTGCAAGAATTTCTTGTCTTGAAGCGAGAGTGCACAATGTTTGTCTTCTTTTCTTTTGTACCGTCCTGCCATGGTTAGTAGCAATAAGAAGAGATACAAGTATATGTAAATCCCTATCAACTACTAGGCGATAGAAAACTATCAAGTGTCACATCTCTCAAGCTCTTTTGAAGTTCTTGGCAATTCTTACCAATGTAGCAAGCGGTGCAACCGGTGACTGGTTCATGATAAACCGATCTCAAGCGTGAGTAAAGTGATTGCAATGCTATCACCTGTGAGGTTAGTAGAAAGTGGAGCTTGGATAGGTTATGTATATAGTAGCAAAGAAAAACAACCAGCCAATCTCAGATTTGCACAAATTGAATAACTGTTCGAAAGTAGCACTTAGCCTATGTTGCTTATCAAACAAGGATAGAAAAATAGGCTAAAGCAAATATGTGGATATGGATACAAGTGGTAAACACACAGCAACTCAAAGATATGCAATTGGGAACATGAAAGCACAAAATTGATCCAACTTTGTAACTTGTTTTTTCTGTCCACTGGACAACATATTGGTATTTTGGCTGTAACTTTTTGTCAGTTGCCTCTTTTGCAATGATTCTTTTTTTCTCTTCTTCTTGATGACTTTTCGAACAACTTTTATTTTGGGCAAATTTTCTGAAAAACAACCGAAAAATTCGCACAAATTTCAGAATGCGCTTAGCTGCAGATTTCATAACAGCAACTTGGTCTGAATCAAACATTGATAATTCCTTACTACCTTCATGTATGGACTTGAAACCTAGCAGCAAGATAGAATAACAAGTCATGGATCTACTCCTTTTAGTTGCACTCAAAAAGGACCAGGCAATTGGGATTTATGTCATTTTTGGTGGTGGCTACAGAAAGGGAAACTTTCTGGCCGAGATGAAAGATTTTGTTTTTAAGGGATATGAATGGACTTTGATGTGGGGAGATAACAAATAAGATGAACAGCAACAAGACAACTCTATAACGAACACAAACTCAATTAAGTAAACCAAAATTAACAGATTGAAAGGCACAAAGAAGGTTTGGACAGCATGGAAACAATCTTTTTGTGGGGCACTTTTTTTGGACTATAGGAAGAACACAAGATACAAAAACTCACCGGTAAACCTTTCCCTGATACCAATTGATGGGGACTCTCCCGGGGTGGCCCGATCTTCCGGTGAGGGGATAACTTCGATTTGACGGAGAATGACTTTGACGATCCGGCTATGAACCACTCAAGGATAAGCGCCCGCAATCGCTAAACCACGCTCCTAATCGTTATCAACCATGCCAAGACACGGATGACCTGACCACGAAGGTCTATGCTTGCAAGCAATGATAGAACTAGCAAGAACAATGATAAAGCGCACACACACAAGTTGAGGTTTTGCAGCTCGATCCGATTGACCAACCTGCACAAGGGGAAACGTGGGTGTTTCTTTGAGAGAAAACAACAAATGAACAAAACTTAAGAAAGGAGGTGGAGAGACTAGCCAATGTACTTATGACAATACGGAATGACGGTATGAGTCATTTTCGATGTTGGCATTAAGGTACGATTTTTTTTTGTATCATGTTTTCTGTCTTGCCGCCTTTTGCGAAAGTTGTAGATAATTTAATTACCTTTCAGTGGGTACCAAGAACGCGAAATTCCGATCAGCCGTTTAAAATTTATGGCTGTTTTACCGAACGTTGTCAAAACTGTGACGTGATTGGGATAAATCATGTTGATATGTAGATTAGACAATTTTAGAGGCCGATTCAGTCTTCACCAATACTTAGAAAAAGTTAGGAAATTTTTTAAGCTTCGATAAAATGTACTCGTTTGCTTGATTTGGAGTTTTAGAACTCAAGTTATGCTAGTTGGAAGCCCGTTGTCCCGTCGGGACAGATTCTCTGTTTTTGGGTTTTAGGGGTAGTTTGCGAAGTCGGGGTAGATGATCGTTCATGTACTGTTTTGAGGGTACGTTTTGAGTGTGTGGTACCTATGTACAGGTGGTGTGACCCCGGGAGTGCCCTCAACCTCTCGCCAATCCGTCGCCCATGGTTGAAGGCAAGTGTATTGAAATGGGTTTGGGTGTTGTATGATTGCTAGACTTGCTTAAGTGCAACATGATTACATGATATGCTAACTTGCCATGATTTATATTTGCCTATGATATGATGAACATGGTTACATATTGGTTATGATTTCGTTTTATTAAATGTTTATGCAAGTTTATACATGTTCATGTCATATGTGCATTCATAATGGAAGAGGCATCCCATTCTGATGCAGGTCTCTGTGTTCACACGTAGTGAACATGAAAGACCTACCTCGTAGTCCCATGCACGGTTGTGTATGGGAGCGAGTCAGTAAGAGTAGGCACCCTCTATCTACGGGATGGAAGGGGAAAGAGGGTGCACGCCGACGGGTGTGCACTCGGCAATACCGGTATGTGCTTCGAGGAGACATGTGCATTGCATTGCATATATGTTGATATTAATGAGATGTGTACATTAATACTATGACATGGTTATGATGTTGAATATGAGATTATGCCATGAATATGATGTTAAGTATGAGATGTAGTGATGTTATCATTGAAAACTGTTCTCTTTGTTCCATTGCAATATACTTGCTGAGTGATGAACACACGCTTGTGTTTTATGATGTTTTAGGTACCATGAAACCAGCATGCGGGAAAGGGGTTTAGCTACACTTCTTCACGTAGCTCCACAAATTTAGACAATTTTATCAATTGGAGTTATGATAATAAGATTGTTGCGATGAAACTTGGAGAATGGCTTGATTGTGTGCTTGATTTTATCATTTACTTCGTTATAGTTTATGGAGTGGTTGGATTCGTTATTTTAGACTTAAGATGTTGCTATATCATCTGCTATTGCTGTTTTAGATGTCTTTTATTATGATATATCTTGCCATAATATTGCTGTTGTTTCAAATCATGGAAAAACAAAGGGGATGCTGCCGAAATTTTTGGTTTTAGCATTTGCACCCTTGCTGTAATTTATCTTTAATTGTGGTATTTAGTTGCTGTATCTCCTATGTTTGGTGACATCCAGGGCATACTAGATGCTGGGGTGTTACAGTACTAGTGTGGTAGTCGTGAACAGTAGCAGGGAAGCCAAAGAGGTGGAGAATACATGGCCTAAGGCCCAACAAAAGATCATGCAACACCCAAAGCCCAAAACAGTTCTGATGATTCCGGGCGCTATATTTGTAGTTTGGCATTGAGGCCAGATCCATTGGAAAGTTGAGGAAATAAGCTTTCAATCAAGTACTCACATGCCCCAATCGGAGTCCATTTGCATTCTCTATGAGCATTTAAAGTCAGACTTGTCATTGGAGGCCGAGTTGAAACCTTTCGCATTCCCACATTGCTTTATAATTTGTGTTGGCGGATTAATGTTCCCTTGATGGTCCTTGCACAGGTTCCTAAGTATGAAAATATTATTAGGTAGCGGTTTATTCTCCAATGTAAAATTATGCAATCCTAGAAACGAATTTGCCTGATAATTTAATTATTGTGCACGGGCCCTTGTAATTGGTCCTTGAATGTTGATAGAAGGTTATTAGTCAGTAGGAGGGTCTTTGGATGTTGGTCCCATGGGTGTATCCGAGGTAGGAATGTCCTCATCAATTATGCGGTCAATTAATCATTCGATGATGTTAATTGCACTCCAACTAAACTATTCATGATGGTTTAGTCACCGTCATTGATTAATCTGCCAACTAATTGGTTGAGTCGGCCGTTTTTCACAACAATGCTTCAATGTCTATGCGAAATGGTTGATAAAAACCAAATAAATACAAAATAGAGAAAAAAAGTCTAAAAATCAATATAAATATTGTAGAGTGTAGGGCTCGATTTTATATGAATTTAGAAACTTGAATTGACTCAATCAGAGTTCATATAAATAAGAACATGCTCTCGAAAAAAATTTATGAGACAAATAAACACTAGAAATTAAGAGAGAGAAGAATATTGTAAGATTAGAGATTGACATGTGGGCCTGCGGAATATTCCAAATTTTCTTTTTATTTTTTGGAATTTAGGGAAATACTCAGGTTACTGACATGTGAAATTTAGAGAAATTTTTATATTAAATTTTAATTAGTAAATAAAAATTAATGAAAATTTTTAGAGGCTAAACTACCAGAATGATTTTGCGAAGGGCAATAATTGGATGTTAGATGAGGCCATGGCCACGACCACGTTGTCTTGAGTTTAGTGGCACCACTGATACTCAACTTGTATCATGCTCGACAGCACAGATACACCCCATGCGGGCTGAGCGTGTGACAAACCTACACACCACCGGTTGGACCCAACCCACGATGTACCGGCGACGCATGTGGACCCGGTACGGGGCGCACTGCCGGTGTCCATGCGCTCGGTCCACCAAAATGCACCTTTTCGCCTGTGAGTCACTTACGCAAGAGGTGAATTTAAAGTCCTCACTTAATGTCGTGCGCTGGATTACAGGATTATCCACGTGGCATCAATCAGCGTCGAATATACACGAAAAAGAGTTTGTACCCTTCCTCCACCGAATTTATTTCCCCTTGGACCTCTGGTTTCTCTTCCTTGTCCTGGGCCCCATCAAACCAAATAGCCACCAGACCAACCCTTGTAGATATCTTACCCCTCTGTGCTTCTATCATTCGCCCGGACACATAAGCCAAGCTGCAGGGCATGTCGCCGGTGAAGGTGTTCGGGTCGGCGGCGTTCACGAACGTGGCGCGCGTGCTGGTGTGCCTGGAGGAGGTCGGCGCCGAGTACGAGGTCGTCGACGTTGACTTCCATGTCAGGGAGCACAAGGGAGCCGAGCACCTCACCAGAAACGTAAGTAGGGGAAATGCTCAGATTGCTTTGTCGAATGGAATAGAAAATGTTTGGAACCGTGATTTGCTCTCCTGCAATCAGCCATTTGGACAGGTTCCGGCGTTCCAGGACGGAGATTTGATGCTCTTCGGTGAGCTCTCATACTTTGTGTTTTGACACATTTGATCGGGTTTCCCAAGAAACTCTCCTTCTTTAAAACCCAAACAAACATGCAGTTCCATCTTCTCATCAGAGTCCCGTGCGATTTCGCGGTACGTGCTCCGCAAGCACAGGACCGACGAGATCAACCTGCTAAGGGAAGGCAACCTTGAAGAGTCTGCGCTGGTCGACGTCTGGCTAGACGTGGAGGCTCATCTGCACGACGCCGCCATGCATGCGGTGTTCGTCCAGCACCGTGTTGTCCCGACCTTGGGAGGAACCACCGACCAGAAGATCATCGACGACAGCCTCGCGAAGCTGGAGAAGGTGCTCGACGCGTACGAGGTCCAGCTGACCAAGCACAGGTACCTGGCGGGAGATCTCATCAGCCTCGCGGATCTGAGCCATTTCCCCTACACGCATTACTTCATGGGGATGCCGTACGCGACGGTGTTTGATTCGTACCCTCGTGTGAAGGCATGGTGGCAGGGCCTGGTGTCCAGGCCAGCGGTTCAGAAGGTGGCCTCAATGATGGCCATGGGACACAGCTCTGATTGAGCAAGCGTCAGTCTTCAAGCCCAAGGATCGATTACTTCTGTTGCTTAATTACTAGTGGTAAATAACGACTTGGTCTTTAGGCTGAATCCGATAGAATATGATGAATAATACGGAATATTTTGGAGGATGTTCTTTGTCGAAGGTACCAAGAACTTTCAAAGCTGAATTGGTCAATTTCTACACGGCTGTCGTATCATGAGCCAATGGTCTTCAATTATACAGGACTCCACTCGATTCAGTAGTTTGACAAATAGGAGAAGATGTGAATTGCGAAAGGCAAGTCTGGTGGACTAGTACACTTCACAGACCACCTCTCCTGTCTTGCAGATAAAAACGTATGATCGTTACTTTCTTTCGGATTTCAGGGCATAACTCTTAAGGATCCGTGTGCAGATCGTATTTGTTAGCACTGTGTTATCATGCCGTGCATGTAGGCACGTTAGTTGCTTTTCGGATCTGCGATAAGTATTTTTCTCTTTGCATCGTACTCTCCCTGTCTTGTAACCAGGTCTCTGTAATGAAGAGAACCTGATCCGCAGAGATCACTGAGTTCTGGCGTAACAAAGCTTCAGATTCTACAGAAAAGGTCAAAATAAAAGGAGTAAATTGTATCCTTGGTTTCTAAACTTGTCAAGGTAGTTGTTTAGATCACCGATCTCCTAATTTGGAGGTCACTAATCTAAATCAAGCTGGACATCGATACCACTGTGGATGCCACCGCCCATCCCCCCTCGAACTCAGCCCTTAGACCATCTCCAGCAATTTCCCTTCATGCCATTTCCTTCCCTGTTCTCTTCCCCATATTCATTTCCTTTATTTCCTACCATCTCCAACAGCTTCCCCTGGAATGAATTTGTGAAGGGAACCGCGAAGGGAATCCCTTTCTATCCAGATTCTCTCTTCAAATCCCGTCCGAAGGGAATCCGCTGGAGCACTTGGAATCTGTTCGTGAAGGGATTTGGAGGCTGAAGGGAAGCTGCTGGAGATGGTCTTACGCTCGCCTTTCTCGGTCCCTAGTGGTGAAACCAAAATAAAAATAGAGGATGGACACAAAGTACTACTCTTAATTGAGATAAACATAGTGTCGATGTTTAGTATCGGCAATGAATGTGTGGATGTATGCGTGCGGGGTTAGTCGCTAGATTAGGAACTCGATGGTAACACAAGACGAAGGTTTAGACAGGTTCGAGCCCTCTGCGGTGGAGGTAAAACCCTAGTCCTGTGTTCTGGGATTGTGTGTTGCTCTTCTTTTTTCTCCTCTATGCCTCCCTATCTCTCTTATATAAACGAAGAGATAGTAGAGTCCAACTCGGTTACAACAGGGAGGAGTCCGAGTTGGTTACAAGCTTGCAGATCCCGTCCTTCCTTATCTAGGACGGTATCCTTTTCGGTTACAACATTATCTATAAGGGGACGATTCCCTTCCGTTATTCCTTCACGGGCTCCGGCGGGATGGCTTGCGTAGCTTCCAATCCACTTGCCTGGCCCCACTGGTCTCTTCTTACCGGGCCCTTTTTAACTCTCATGAGCATACCCGGTAGCCGCGTTCTCCACACATAGCAAATATAGTTTTGTAGAATTGAAATTCATACATGAATAAAAAAAAGAAACATATCAATAAAGAAAAATACAATGAAGGTACCTCACTAATGGAAGCTCATTCCAAAAAGATATGAATATGCACTACAGGAATCCGATCTATTTACGTCGGCCAAATATATTTACGTCAACCTAAAAAAACCGACGTAAATACGTCTCTATTTACGTCGGCTAGGCTAAACCGACGTAAATAATTATATTTACGTCGGCCAGGCCGACGGAAATAGCACATAATCGGGCGCCAAAAAATTCAAAAATCCTATGAACACGTTTACGTCGGCCAAAGTCTATTTACGTCGGCCTGGCCGACGTAAATATGCCACGTGGCAGCTATTTACATTGGCCTGACCAGGCCGACGTAAATAGGTCTGTTATTTACGTCGGCCTAGCCAGGCCGACATAAATAGCTGCCACGTGGAATGCTCTAATTTCTAAATGGATTTGCTGATGGGCCAAGCCTCCAGTCTTCATTCAACTCCCTTCCACGCCGCCGCCTGCCTCACCTCCCCGCCGTCGCCGGCCGCCACTGCTCCGGCGCTCCCGCCGGCTGCTGCCCCGGGCCCGACTCCGGCCAGTCCAGAGGAGCTCCTAGCCTCCTCCTCTTCCTCCCACCGCCGCAATGTATCCGCCTCCACCCGCGCCTCCTCCCGCCTCGACTTCCTCCTCCTCGTCCCCTCCCTCACCGCCGCTTCCACCATCCTCCACCCGCTCCCCTCCGCTGCGGCCGATGAAGACGCGGCCCCGCCGCCGCCCACCTACTCGTCGACCCCCTCCGCTGCGGCCGATGAAGACGCGAGGGGGCAGGTGTGGGAGAAGCTGACGGCCGCGAGGGTGGTGTACCTCGGCGAGGACGAGCTCGTGCCCGACCCCGACGACCGCGTGCTCGAGCTTGAGATCGTGAAGGGCCTCGTTGGCCAGTGCGCGGAGGCTAAGAGGGGCCTGGCGCTCGCGCTCGAGGCGTTCCCCTGCGACCTCCAGCAACAGCTCGACCAATTCATGGATGGAAGGTTCTGCTGCTCTCAAGTCTCCTTATCGTTTAAATTATCCAAACAAATTGTTCCGAGAAGAACAGGTTTTAATTGGTCGCATGTTGTGAAGCAATGAGAAGAGAACTCTACACTACACTGTAGTTATTGATGATGAGTTCATATTACGATACGCTGATATGGCAGTAGTCTCAACAAAAATATTGTAGTAAGTAGATTAGTGTTTCGAAGAAATGGTTTGTCAGTAGATTAGGATCCAAAGCCAACCATTACAGAAGTGGATACTATTTTGGCATGCTCGGAACATAGAAATTTCATGGGAATCTCACAGGAATTGGCACAACTGTTGCAAGAAATCCTACAAACTTGCCATGGCGAAACGGGGCCTTAAGAGTTTACAGCAAGTGCCTATCACACTGTGTGGTGAATAGCCAATACTTTTCCTTGAGAAGAGCCTAAGAATAGCATTGACGTAGTGGGCTTGTATATTCAGGTTGAAGATAAGTTTTATATACCTTATCTATTTTTTCTGGGACACAGTGCATTATAGACGTATGATCATACATTCAACTGAGTTATTCTATTTACTTCACAATGTTTATTTTATTAGATGAAGTAATCTTTGGTATCTGTTTAATAGATGCAATAAGTTAGGTACCCTTTTTTCCTTGACCTTAACATTATTGTAGCAACAATAGATCTTATAACCTTGCTGCTAATTTGTAGTTTAGTATTTCCGTCGCAAATAAAAGTATAGGATTTTAGTCCTAGTGCAAACAAAAGTTTAGTTGAATCGTAGGCTCCTAGGTATCTGAGATCTTGCTCTTGCTATGGTTCCCCAGATGGCCTGGTCTGATTTGTCTTAGCCGTTTCTTGGCAATTTTTAGCTAAAGCATGATGACAAAACCATAATGGTTATCTTTAAGCATGATGACAAATTGCAGGAGAATTTGGAATGCGCTTTCCAGGTACTGCAGTATACTTTGTGAAAATCTTTTATCATTATCCTCTTGGTATCATCCTACGGCTACAACATTAAGTATGCTAGAAGCCTAGATGGCTAGTTCTAAGAACAAGAACATTTTTTAAAAAATGTGGATCAAAACCTACTCTGTTGACTAGTTCGTGCACAGCTCTCCTCCAGGAGAAGCTTGTTGATGTTACAGTGTGTTAAGCGGGTAATTCTTCTTATTATTATTATTTTGCCTAGGATATAGTGTTCTTAGAGTAGATATGTATATGGGTCTCATTTGTGGTTTATTTCTCAAAGGGAGGACCATGAACAAGAGAACATCCTCTCTTCTAAGCTCATCTTTTACGATATTTATGGTGGTGGTGTGAAGGTTCAAGTGATGGCTGATGCCAGGTAAAACTTTCAAAGTTTCAGGTTTAATTTATGTCTATTTGGTGTGTTTCTTCACTGGGCAGCTAGCCTTTTATGCCATGAGCAAGTTTGTTCTCAAATATATAGATTGATTCATCATGAGTAAATATAGATTTATTATGCTTCTGGAGTCGTTATGATATTAATGCTACAACGGAAACATTTCAGATATGACAGATTGAAATAAGGAGAGGGCTTCTTTGGTTGATTTGCTTCGTGTATCAAAGAAAAATGATATCGAGTGTAAAGTATGTGATTTCGTCCCCCCTCACTATTGCTAAGTAGGGATATTTATGCTTCTTCCAGTATTAGTTCTTGGCGATTTAGGGATGATTTTGCAGTTTCTCTGTAGTTTCTTGGTGTAGTTAGCTTCTCATGTAGAAAGATACTGGCAAATGTGTCTTCTTGGTTTTGCAGTTCTCTTCTTGTTTGTTGTTCGTTCGATTTGTGATTCACTTTAAGATGTGTTCTTGGAGAAACAGGGACTCCTGGTAGACAGCAGAAACAGAAGAAGCCACACCGAGTCTGGCTAGGCACGATAGGGTTGCGGGAGATCAGGCGGTTCCAGAAATCCACCGAACTGCTTATCCCATTTGCGCCCTTCACCTGTCAGGTGGGTACCTTTGGCTTGACCTCCTATGTCGACGATTTGTAGTGCAGACTTGTGATTGAAACTTTTCCTACTGATAAATTTTCAGGTTAGGGAGATCACTGGCTTCTACTCAAAGGATGTGTCGGCGCTGGACTCCTCAAGCGTTTGATGCATTGCAAGAGATCAATGCTAAAACCTGTCTTTGTGTTATTGTACCTGATGGCTTCGTTAGAGAATTCTAATGCACATAGATTCAAAATCCAAAAACTGTCAATTATTGGACAGATAAATTTGTTGTCATATGTTCCTAAATCGTCAGGTACTAATTTAGAATTTCATATTGCTAGATTAATTAGCATTGATGTAAAAGGGGAATGAATTGTTTTGAGTGTAGCTTTTGTTTCTATCAACATGAATTGTTTTGATGTAAAAGGGGAATGAATTGTTTAGTCATATGTCATGTTTGCAAATTGAATTGTGTCATCTGAATGGATGGATTGATATTGGTTTATATGAATGCATGATTGAATGGCTTGAATTGATATTGTATGTCATCTGAATTGATATTTTCTTGACCAAATCCGGTAGGCGGAATCTATATTAGGCCGCCTGGTGGCTCCAGTATTTACGTCGGCCTAGGCTTGGCTGACGTAAATAGCCCGAGTATTTACGTCGGCCTAGGCCTGGCTAACGTAAATAGCCCGAGTATTTACGTCGGCCTGGCCTGGCTGACGTAAATAGCCCGAGTATTTACGTCGGCCTGGCCTGGCTGACGTAAATAGCCCCAGTATTTACGTCGGCCAAGCCCAAGCCGACGTAAATAGCCCCAGTATTTACGTCGGCCTGGGCTTGGCTGACGTAAATAGCCCCAGTATTTACGTCGGCCTGGGCTGGCCGACGTAAATAGCCCGATTTACGTCGGCCTGGCCGGCCGACGTAAATACTTATACCATCGCCGGGCAATGAATAGGTGCCCGCGTCGGCGGTGACGTGGACATTGTTTACGTCGGCCTCTGGCCGACGTAAATAAGTGCCACGTCACCACCACTCGAGCCGGATGTGGACTACTATTCCTATTTACGTCGGCTTCATGGCCGACGTAAATAAGGGCTATTTACGTCGCTCGGTTTACGACGGCCTATTTACGTCAGCATGCCGACGTAAATAGCTATTTACGTCGGCTTTTGCCCTATTTACGTTGGCTTCTGGCCGACGTAAATAGATTGAATTCCTGTAGTGATGCGTCCAAAATGATATGTATATCAAAATTAGCAATTTCTCCATTATTGCAATTTGCAAATCTACAAATAAATATGAGTATAAAATTATATTACTAATTGGACAATATATTATTATAATATTATATAACAGTACCGGAGTATATATGTAATTAAGTATGTTAGCAAAATAAAATATGGATAATTGGCTATACACTATACAATATACAAAGCAAGCAAAGAATCAATATATATATATATATATATATATATATATATAGTGTACTATCAATAGCACAGATCCTCCGTGCTATAGGGTTGTATTTGCAAAATTCGAAGACGAAACTATTGATCTGAACCGTGCATTCTATTCATCTCATTGAAATCTCACTACCCACAAAATTTTATATTTTTTGAACTTTTTCTCCTATTTATTTTGTATTTTTCAAAATCCACAATCTAATTAGTTGTAGGGCGTCCAATGAAGCTGGTTTTTGAAAATACAACATAAATAGGAGAAAAAAATTCAAAAAATATAAAATTTGGTGGGTAGTGAGATTTCAATGAGATGAATAGAATGCACGGTTCGGATCAATAGTTTCGTCTTCGAATTTTGCAAACACAATCCTATAGCACGGAGGATCTGTGCTATCGATAGTACACTAGCTATCCTCTCTCTCTCTCTCTCTCTATATATATATATATATATATATATATATATTATAATTACATAGAACACCATGGTGCCTGGGCACCATGATTCAAAATGGGTATTTCGCCTATTTATTTGCATCCAATTTTTTTTTGAAAATTTTAGGATATTGAGTTTAACCAGTTTGCTAATTAGTTCAAACAAGTTTGAGCTGAAATTCAGATTAGAGTTTTCTTTTTTGATGATAGTTTGATTGCAGGTATGTGCTGATTTTATATATTAATTAGCAAAGCATGTGACCGAAATTCGTTCAAATCTTTGAATTCAAGTTTATTTTTTAAGGGTATGTGTTTGATTTGATTTTTTATAGATGTGTATATACCCTAAAACTGAAAGTTTCAAAAATATACCCAAATTTGACTTGAATTTGTGCATTTGAAATCATGGTGCCTAGGCACCATAGTGTCCCATTCCGACGTCCTATACATACATACATACATACATACATACATACATACATACATACATACATACATACATATATATATATATATATATATATATATATATATATATATATATATATATATATATATATATAGTTTGATACCTCTGAGAGTGTATGCTCCTATTCTCAATATCCAAAGTGAGTTCCACGAAACATTTAATGAAAGTCCACCTTTTATAGCATAATTTATTTATATACTATTTTTACATATGGAAAATGGTATATAGCAAAAAATAAATTAAAGGTTTCCGATGAATTTTTTCAACAATGTCGCATTGTAGTATCCTAGATTATTATTGGAGTGTACTAAAAGTGACAAATAAGTATAACACATTCGTTTAAGTGGTATACTGGAGATGGAACTAAGGCCCTGTTTGGCAGAGCTCCAGATCCTAGCTTCACTTTAGAGCTGAAATTTGTAGACTGAAATAAAGTGACTTAAGTTTATAATTTTATTCTAAAATATAAACAAGATGACCCATCTAAACACATACCCACAGCTCCAGCTCTACGAATCTGGTGAAGCTAGGAATACCCAGCTCCACCAACTCTACGGATTTAATGGAGCTGGAGCTCTACCAAACACCCCCTATATACTCCTAAGAGTATGGAACTACATATTTCCAAGTGATAAATGAGTATATATATACCGGCAGTGGTAATGTCGATGTTGGCCTGGCCCGGTCTCCACACTTCCTCTACTCCTCTCTAGTTCCCCTGCTCCTCTCTTCCCTTCGTCCAAACGGTCTGGTCGTCCTCCTCGGTCCTCTCCTCCCTTGCGGTCACGATTGTCGCATCGTCGGTTGTCCTCCGACTCCACCAAGACCGATGTACACCTCGGGTCCTCCCCTCAGATCCATATATACCTCCACTGTGCTCTGTGGCACCGCCTGGCCTCCTGGTCCTCCTTCTCATGCCTTGGATCTTCCTCCTGGTGGCTACTTGTGGTGCCGCCTAGTGGACCTGGACTCCGGTCCTCCTCCTCCACGCACCTGACAGCTCGTGGCGCCACCGCCCGGCTGACCAGACATCTAGCCCTACGCCTCCTGATCTCCTCATGGAGGGGTTCAGATGCTGGTGTGGAGGATAGACCCGAGCCTAATGAAGCCCCTCCAATAGATTCACATCTCCCCTCCAAATTTGGTGCGATTTCGTTCACGGAATCAAAAGTTATGGCCGTTTCAATCTCAAATCTTGCCGACGTTGGTTCTCCCTCGTTTTTGCGAGTTTGACCGTAAAATTTTTACTATAGACTCATCTTGATGTCCTCTACACGGTGCTCACCCTAATCCAAAGTTTTTCCCCTGGGATTTGCGTAGAAAAAATAATCTTCCCGATCAGACTGCGTTGCAAACAGTTGAAAACTTCCTCGCGCGTTCCCCGTCGATCCAAAAGGTAAAACTCAGATACGTTCATGTCACTTTGTGTCTTAGGGTTCCAAATAGCTCTCTATAAAATTTGGTTAATTTTTATATATTATTTCAAAAGTTATGACTATTTGATCTATTAGCTTTTGTAGCCGTTCATTGGCAGTTTGTGATCAATCCGATGGGTCGCCGCCAAATCCGCCTATACCGTTGAGTTTGTATCACCGCGTTCTATGTGGTTCTCACTTCCTCTTTGGTGTCCCACCCACCAAATTTTTTTTATTCATCGGCCGCCGCCTTTTGCCGCCGCCGCGAGCCGTCTTTTGCCGCCAACCAATTTAGTTCACTTTGGTCGTGTTGTCTTATTCGGTGGGTCATCACCTTCTGTGTTGCCCCCCTTTGGAGTTCATTTGATCCCCAGTTGCCGTCAAAGCCATGTTCTAGAGTTTAACCATCGTCTTTCGATCTAGTTCCTTCGGTATCTGATCTCGTTTTGGTTAGCCATCCTTGGCGGCATTTTATCACCGCCATATCATTGCATCGACGGTCGATACCTTATTTCATGAGTGTCCTATTAATGCTCGCCTTCACCATTAACGTTCCGCCGTTAACGCTTTGCTCTCATCACTTCACTATCATCGCATGCGCGCATACAAGCAAAAGCACTAGCGCGATGTCATCATCTCTTCTATCACCTTATTGTGATCTAACCCCATCCCATGTGAGTCTAGCCATATCTTTCTATCATCTGCAAAGCCAAACCAAAACCTTAATCAAAGGCCGGCTCGATGGACTGAGTTCATCGTGAGCCGCGTTGCCGGTATTGCTGTTTCCCTCATTGTGTCCACCGTAGTAAAATATTTGTACTCTATCTTGTTCCTACATCGACATTGCTACCTAGTAATCATATCATTGCTGCTTTATCATCATCAAGCCTCTTCATCGATGTATGACTGAACCCCAGATCGAATTGCAATGAATGTCGATCCAATTCGTCCATATCTTATCCCTGAAAATACAATCTGCCGTTGGCTGGAAATTCATTCGTGGACTTGGTCGATAGATCATTGGCCATGTGTCGTATCCTTATGCCTTGATCTAATCTATCAGTCTATCCTTCTTTTGTTTGACTATGTATCTATTTTGTCAACAAAAGTCAGCATCGAGCATCAGCTTAGTTCATTGTGAACTAACATATCTTCATGGACCCAATCTATAGATCGAGAGACCATATGTCCTTGTCTGTCCAATCAAGATAATAACTTCAGAAGAAATATTCTTTGGAATGTTATTCTTTCTTTCTCAGTTATTAGTCTTTCCCTTTTCGGTGTTTTTCGAAAGCGCGTTCCCTTTTGTCTAATCTTCGATCTAATCCGTTCGAGTTCATAAATTCATCTAAGCTGTTGTGACCCAGTACTATTCGTTCTTAATTTGGAGTTCATTTGAATTGTCTCTTGAGTTGGTTTTTATTTGCTTCTTCTTTAATCGTTAGACGCGTCGTCCAGAAGTCATTCGAACGAGCTGAAGATGAAGGAAATGAAGATTGAAGATCGAGAACCAAGAATCAAGGTTAAAGAGCAAAGAGCAGTAAAAATAGCAAGGGCCAGGCAAGTTGTGCTTTGACCATATTGATCCCATGTTTCAAAATTATGTTGTTTCAAATTATTGCATGCTAGTTTAAGTTAAACTGTTTTCAATTAATTTGGAGATTAGATAATCAACCTAGTTGTTATTGCCACCTTGTCACTATTTGTATGCCATGATTCATTTGTCACCCTAGGAGTGTTGATTAATAGTTGGTAGCTAATAAATTGCCAACATGGGTTTGATATAACGTATTAGTGTGCTTAGACTTGCAACGGGTTAGTGACATCATTTTGGAAATACAAAGGTCCATATTGATTAATGAAATATACAATGTATTTTGAAATGGTGTGACGTGTTGCCGATACGATGATGTTGATATGTGGAGGCCTTCGTACTTCTTCAAGGATGTTGAAAGGAGAAGTCTACATCTTCAAAGGAGGAGTTCCGCGAGGAGGCGAATATCTAATAGTTGAACCTTGTCAGTTGCCTATGGCATATTGATGGAATTCACCGACGTTCCTCGTTCTGCTGCTGCTTATTTAATTGGAGTTGAAGCCATCAAGGCCTCATAAGTGTAAGGTTGACCTTAAGGTCGTTCAACAGTTTATATATTCTATAATTGAGTTACTTTTATTATTCCACTGTGTATGATTGTGATATTTCATCTATATTGAGACTGTGTGCACTAGCGTGATCCTGGACTAGTGTTGAAAACACAAAGGGTCCGGATTTGCATATTCGGGTCCCGATAGTGGCTGACTGGCCAAATATCACACACAAAAGTAGATTGCAGGGAAATTAAGCATAAACCAAAAGTGAGACAGCAGTATACCCATCCATAACTCAAAGGCAACCGACTAAGAAGAACCCTAGTTCATCCGTCCATGTAGTCGCCTGACCCCGGTGTGTGGTAAGTATCATTAGGGACCTCGTCATTACCTTCATCTAAATATTTTAAATTAAGCAAACAATGAGTACATATATGTACTTGCAAGACTTTAGTGTATGAAAATAAATGTACATGCAAGGTTAGTCCAAAGGAATTAAGCTTCTACACTAGTATTAATTTCAGCATAAGGCATATTTTATTGGCAAGTGAGTGGTTTAACAAACATCAACAAATTTGCAAAGAGCATTTAATATGAAACTAAAGATAGAGTGTAAAGCATATTTAGAACATTTCATGGAGAATGAAACATATCAATGATGGCTTAAGAACATACCAACCCGTCATAACACATACTCCAAAATCTTCGCGAAACAAAGCTATACTTGACATTACTTTCCCAAGTTGCTCATGACCGTGAGCACGGATAATTAGTTAGATTTAAATCTCTGCAGAGAGTGTACACTTTACCCACATGACACATTCTAGCAAACATGTCAACCATGCCTCGCAATACCTATGGTACCTGGTTTGCTAGATTGTAACGAAACCATTCAATTAGCTAGAGCCTAAACTTGCACCAGCCCCGGTGATGACAAATCCTTGCTATGGAGCCAGAAATTCAGACCTGTACACTCAGTACTAACGTTGGCCTACGTCCCATTGCATCCTTTCCCCCATATACCATGTATAAATTGATTTAATCCCTTGTTCTAGATCATTTGTATTATCTTGATACACTTTACTGAGTTGTATGAACTCACGCTTGTTTGTGATGTTTTTATTTTAGGTACCTCCAAAGCGGCATTTTGGGAGACAGGCTAGCACTACTTCACTCACAATGACTATCATGTAGTTAGAGTAGTTGCAACCTCTCTTAGAGGTGGTGCTAGGCTTAAAGAACTTGCTTTTGAATAGATAGCTTTGTAAGTAGTTTGATGGCATGATGGCTTAGATCTCTGTATCCCTGGTTATGTTGTGTCTGCGCTCTGTAGTTCCACTCATTTGCGTCATGGTTTCCTTTTGGGGTATTTTCTCTTCCATGTTATTTGCTTATTTGGTTATGCTGACTAGTTAGATATCATGAATTGCTATATGTATGTTGTTCATATTGATTGTTGTCTTGTTTGTCTGCTGAATGGGTGTCCAAGTTTTAGGGAAGGTGCTGCTGAAATTTCTAGTTACGTTCGGCAACCTAATAGTATGTTAGCTTGCTTTGCTAAAATTTTCTAGTGTCTTGTAATGGTTGGTACTTGAGGGTGTAACATTCTAGGCACGTGGGGTGCTGGGGTGTTATAGGGTGACATTTGGAGACTTCTTTGAAAGCTATTGTTGTAAGAAAACTCGACGAATGCTAAGCATTTGTCCCAATTTGTGCTATAGGATAGTGTTGGGGAACGCGGTATGCTACACTAGCACAAATTAAAATTTCTACCGCAAACCAGAAAAGCTACTCGCAAGAAGGGGATCATAGATCTATTACCACTAGACGCGCAGTTGCGGAATCCTTCGCACGTCGTTGTAGTGGATCGTCCTCGCCGCGGATCGTCCTCGCCACGGATCGTCCTCGCCGCGGATCGTCCTCGCCACGGATCGTCCTCTCCACGCCGCAGTAGCAGCAGCGTCACCACAAGATCCACACTTAGGGATGGAGCCGTGCGTCGTCGTGTCTTTGTGACACCCGAGTGTCGTATCCTTAATTATTGAACATGATAAGGTTAATTACAGTATGAGATGTGGAAATAAGGTTAAAACCATAGGAATTGGAGGTTAATAGCTTTTCCGGCCGTTTAAGGCTGTTTTGGGGTTTTGGGCCTTCCCGGGGGAGTTTTGGGCCTTGGTGGGCTTTGGAGGGATTGAGGAGGACTCTTATTGGACTAGGAGAGGGTGTGGGGGCTGGTAAAAAGGGCTCCTCCTGCCCTCCCTTGCGTTCACAACCAGCCAAGGTGCGCCCCTTGCAGCCTTGGGCGCCCCCTCTCCCCCACCTCTCCTCCAAGCCCTAACCGCCACCCCTCTCCCTCTCCCTCTTGTGCGCCCCCCTAGCCTCCCCTTCCTCCACCTCCACACACCACCTCCCCACCACCCCATGCTGCCCTAGGGTGGCCTCCCCACCCCAGCACCACGTGGATTCAATCCGGGGAGCGAGGAGCGGAGAGCGAGGAGCGAGGAACGTGGAGCGAGGAGCGATCCGCGGAGATTGATTGGAGTTTTGTGCTTCGGGCAAAGGTATGAACATGGGGATCCTTGGGATTGATCTAGGTACTGTTATTAGGATGTTTATGAAGTTTTTAGATCAATTGGAGGCGTTGGTTTGAAGTAATTTGGTTTAGATCTAAACTTGTCCACGTTTCTGTTTTCGGGCAGATTGAGCAGTCGAACTAGGGTTCGAGTTTCTGTCGATTTAGTATCCGAATCCGACCGTACGGACTTCTAGGAAGTTTTAGATAATTTAATTATATTTCCGTGGACGTAAAGCACGTTAAATTCCGATCAGCCGTTTGAAAGTTATGGCTGTTTTACCGAGCGCCTAAAAATCTGTGACGTAATTGGAACAGATCTCGGTAATCTGTAGATTAAACAACTTTAGAGGCCGAATCAGACTTTCCGTATACCTAGAGAAAGTTGGGAAATTTCCTAGGCTAAGCGAGGGTGTACTCGTTTAATTCATTCGGAGTCCCAGAACTCAAGTTATGCCTTTTGCAAGGCTGCTGTCCCGCCGGGACAGAACCTCTGTTTTTAGGTTTTGCGAGTAGTTGGCAATGTCGGGTTAGATGGGGGTTGTGTACTGTTTGAAGGCTATGATTGTGAGTGTGTGATGCCTATGTGCAGGTGGTGTGACCCCGGAAGTGCCCTCTTCTTCCCGCCAATCCGTTGCACGTGGTTGAGGCAAGTGTGTTGTGATGGATAGCGAGTTGTAGGTTGCATGTTGAGATTAGATGGATTTGTTTACATGATATATGTCCACTTGCCATGTGTTAATGAATGATATGATATGATGAGCATGTTTAACATATTATGATGCCATGTGTTAATATGTGAATTAAATATGATAATTGGCATGGTTGCATGCATGTCATGAGATAGGGCGAGGGCGGTGAGAAAGTCTTAACTAGTCCGGCAAGGTCGGTGAGAAAGTTATGACTAATCCGGAACGCCATTGAGTAAGTCCTATGTCGTGATTCCATCCACGTGGTGTTTGGAAGCGAGTAGGCACCCTCCATCTTCGGGATGGAAGGGAGGAAAGGGTGCACACCGACGGGTGTGTACTTCCCATACCGGTATGAGGTTCGGAGGGTCAGGAGCATTGCATTACCGCATACAAATTGATGATGATATTGATAAGTAATCATGAATGAGATGATGTACATGATGGAAGATGTTATTGTCATGTTGTTATGCTTGTTGTCCATTGCAGTATGCTTGCTGAGTTTTCGAACTCACCCTTGTGTTTTCTTGTTGTTTTAGGTACCATGAGAACGGCATGCGGGAAAGGGGAATAGTCACTCGCTCACACGTTGCTTCACCTTAATGTTTCCCCAAGTCAATTCATTTAGTTTGATAATAAATTGCGTGTGATGGTCTTTTAAATTAAGTCTTAGCTTGGTTAATGAGAGTTCTATTGTTTGTTTGACACTTGGAACCTTAAGAGCTTAATGTTAGTCTCTTATTGTCGTTAAGACTTTATTTATTGCTGTTTTAGATGTTTCTCTTATTGCCATATAATGCTATATTGTTGCTGTTCCTTAAATTCATGATAAAACAAAGGAGGTGCTGCCGAAATCTCGGTTTTTAGCCTATGCACCTTTGCTGGAATTTTGTGTTAAAGGTGGTATTTAGTTGTTGTTTAGCTTGTGTTTGGGAGCATTCGGGCATATTAAATGCCGGGGTGTTACAGTTGGTATCAGAGCGGGCTGTAGGTCCTTGGAATATGTATTTTTAGTGTCATACCTTAAGTTGCAACTAAAATATGATGTGGAATAACTTAGAAACATGGCTTAGGTTCTAACTAAAACCTTGTTATAGGATAGCAACGTTAAAACTTGTAAAAGTGGTATAACTAATCTAAAATCTGACACACTTGGATGCACAGTAGGATGGGTTTTGGTTCGTCATTGCATCGCGCTTGATTATGTGATAAGGATTATGCTTATGATGATGTTTGATCTATGATCTTGATTGTGTGCTTTCGTGTTTGGGTGGTTGTCTGTCTATAGCAGCCATGCCGAGGGGTAGAGGCCATGGACGCCGTGGCCGTGGAGGCCAGGGGCGAGGCTCCTAGGGAGTTGAGGAGTGCATTCTTGAGGGTAGCGTTCGCTTAATGCTCGTGGGCCAGCTCGGGAGGAGCTTCCACCTGACGGTCGGGGGGTGCCCGCCGCAAATGAAGATTTAGTTCAGGCTCTGCAGAGGAGATTCGAGAGCTGCGCCCGGCGGTGCAGGCAGCCCCTGTTGTTGTGCCTCCCCTGCGATGGCCTGTTGTTGCCCCGTGCCGGAGCCGAGGATGAGTCTCGGGAGTGGATGTCCCTCCGTCTTGACACTTTCGACGGAGCAGGCACGCTAATCGATCCGCAGATTGGCTGCGGTACATGGAGAGGCGCTTTGAGGTCCTAGATTTGACCTCGGTTCGAGAGGACTCGCTTTGTGGCTTTTCAATTTGAAGGGCCAAGCGGATATCTGGTGGGAGGGGTTCTGGCTGCTAGAGCCCCGATCCGGGTCGATGACTGGGAGGACTTTGTGGCTCGCTTCGAGCCAAGTTCCATCCAGTCTTTCCTTGAGAGGATGGAGCTTACTCGACCACTCTTTCCCAGGGAAAGAGGTCGGTGGCAGTATGAGAAGGAGTTCAACGGCGTGGTGCGCTTCCTGCCGTGTGGCACCGACGATCGGGAGAAAGCTAGGAGGTTCCGTAGGGGCCTCAACCAGGAGTTCAGAGTTGTCATGGGGCGACTGTCCTCGTGACTTCTCGCTGTGGTGGAGCAAGCGAAGGGCATGGAGTTCGAGTTGGAGCTCTCCGGGACAAGCGTAACCGGGAGGTTCAGGGTTCCTGCGGAAAGCGGGGGGCCGAGAAGAGGACCTTTGGTGGAGGAGGTGGGTCCTCTCGACCCACCTTCAAGAAGTTCAAGGGAGGACAGGCTCCTCCTCGGGGAGCTAAGATGGGGCCGCCTTGATCGTCTTCTTCGCGAGCGATTGTTAAATCTGTGCAGGCGAGGGCATGAAGTGCTTCAAGTGCGGTGGCGAGCACCGTGCTTCATAGTGTGGTTGGACCGGAGTTGCAACCACTGCGGGCAAGCCCGGCCATATGGGGCGAGTCTGCCGGATGAACCCGGTAGCATCATCAAGTGGGAGGCGGTGCCTTCTCCTCCCACTCGGCGGCGTCTTCCAGAGGATCGGTGCACATGATGGCTGCCCCTGTTTCTCGGCCACCCTTTGCGTGGCGCCACCAGCGGCGTCTTGGTGCCTGGCCGTCTGCTCCTCCTCGATTGCCTCCTCGCCCCTGACCTTGTTGGGGCATCGGCTGAGTCGGGGCTCATACGTCGGCGCCACCAGGAGTGTACGCTTTGCCGACCGAGTCGGTAGGGCATCGGAGGTGGTTTCGGTACTGCTCGTGGATTCCGTTGATGCCTTTGTTCTATTTGATTCGAGCATCCTACTCTTTTGTGTCGTCGGAGTTTGCTAGTAGAGCTAAGTTGGGAGTTCAGCGGATTTACGAGTCCGTGTTAGTCGATTCTCTGGGGTTGATTGCTAGTTCTTTGGTTTGCCCTGGTTGCACCATTGCCATTGATGATGAGGTTTTCTTTGCCAATCTCATGGTGATCCATTGGCTCCTTTTGATGTCATTTTGGGCATGGGTGGCTGCATCGATGCCGTGCCAAGATTTGTTGTTCGGAAGACGGTTGCCTTGCAGGCCCCGTCAGAGTAGAGTTGACCTTCAGGGTGGTATACCCTCGATTCCTGCTTTTGCTTTGACTAGTTTGTTTTCCGGTCGGGCGTTTGAGGCTGTTGGGTTTCCTCATGACTTTGTCTCGAGAAACCATCTTCCTCGATTCCCATTGAGGAGATTTACGTAGTGAAGGAGTTCGTTGATGTGTTCCCTAACGAGTTGCCTGGTCTACCTCCTGTGAGGAATGTGGAGTTTCGTATTGATCTTGTTCCTGGCACTCGACCTATTTCTATCTCTCCATACCGCTTGGCTCGTCCTTTTCAAGACGAGTTGAAGAAGCAGTTGGAGGATCTGTTGGCCAAGGGCTTCATTCGGCGTAGCGTTTCGCCATGGGGAGCACCCGTCCTCTTCGTCTCGAAGAAGGATGGAAGTTGGCGGATGTGCATTGATTATCGTGCTCTTAATCAAGTGACAGTCAAGAACAAGTATCCTTTGCCTCGCATCGAGGATCTGTTTGACCAACTGAAGGGAGCAAAGGTGTTCTCCAAGATTGATCTTGATCGGGTACAATCAGATCCGTGTGAGGGAGCAGGACATTGAGAAGATCGCTTTCTCCACTAGGTATGGGCATTATGAATTTAAAGTTATGTCTTTTGGACTAACTAATGCCCCATTGTCTTTATGGAGGCGATGAACAGTATGCTACACAAGTACCTTGATGAGTTTGTGGTAGTGTTCATCGATGACATTACTGATTTACTCTAAATCGGAAGAGGAGCATGAGCGACACTTGAGGCTTGTCTTTGAGTACCACGAGGGAATCAATTCTTTGCTAAGCTGAAAAAGTGCGAGTTACTGGATTTCGAAGTGGGTTTTCTTGGCCACATCATCAATCCAGAGGGCATATCTGTAGATCCTAGCAAAGTCTCAGCGGTTTTGGATTGGAAGAGGCCTTCCAATGTCAAAGAGGTGCGTAGTTTCCTTGGGTTGGCTGGCTACTATCGGCGTTTTGTGTAGGATTTCTCTATCATTGCCAAGCCACTTTCACTGGTGACTCGTAAAGGGATGAAGTTCAGTGGACTGCAGAGTGTGAGCACGGCTTACGCACCTTGAAGGAGAAGTTAGTGGCTGCTCTGTTCTTACCCTTCCCGAGCCGGGAAGCGCTTCACTGTTTATTCGATGCTTCTCGGTTGGGACTTGGGTGTGTGCTCATGCAAGAGGGCAAGGTGATTGCTTATGCTTCGAGGCGCTTGAAAAAGCATGAGCAGAATTATCCCACGCATGATCTTGAGCTGGCCGTGGTG
This sequence comes from Rhipidocladum racemiflorum, assembly GCA_036346355.1. Classification (NCBI taxonomy): domain Eukaryota; kingdom Viridiplantae; phylum Streptophyta; class Magnoliopsida; order Poales; family Poaceae; genus Rhipidocladum; species Rhipidocladum racemiflorum. Next base: position 64,844,382 of record CM070570.1, read on the forward strand.
TTTGCATTGAAGATATGGAGGCATTACAGACGGTGAGTCTTGTGATATTTTCACTGATCACAAGAGCCTCAAGTACATCTTTACTCGTAAAGATTTGAACTTGAGGCAGAGGAGGTGGCTAGAGTTGATAAAGGATTATGACCTCACTATCCGTATCATCAGGGAAAGCAAATGTGGTGGCCGACGCCCTCGCCGCAAGACAATGCCCCTGTTGTTGATTGTCTTGTTGCTGATTTTGAGCGTTTGGGAGTCTCCTATTGCTTTGCGGGGACCGTGCAGGCTGAAACTCAAATGATTCTTGAGTCGGCCGATTCTGAACGTGCGAGAGGCACAACAAAGATGATCGTTTGCTCCAGCAGTGAGGAAGCGCCTTGAGGATGGCAAGTCTGGAGACTTTCTTGTTGATGATGCGGGAGCCTTGAGGTTTCAGGGCCGATCAGGCGTGCCCCAAAAATCTCAAGTGAAAGAAGACATCCTGAAAGAAGCTCATCGCACCCATACACGGTCCATCTGGAGAGACCAAGATGTACAGGGACTTGAAGAAGAATTTACGGTGGAAAAGGATGAGAGTGGATATTGCCAAGTATGTGGCGTCTTGTGGGATTTGCCCGGAAGATCAAAGCTGAGCATAAAGCGTCCGGCGGCTTTATTCTGACCTTTGGAGATTCCTGTGTGGCCATGGGATGACATCTCCATGGATTTTGTGGTTGGTTTACCTCGTTCTCCACGAGGGAAGGATGCTGTTTGGGTTGTGGTGGACCGTCTCAGCAAGTCTGCGCATTTCATTCCCATCCGCACGACCAATTCAGCGAGCGAGTTGGCTCCCATCTATGTGCGGGAGATCGTGAGATTGCATGGTGTACCCAAGACCATTATCTCTGATTGGGATGCGAAGTTCATCTCCAAGTTCTGGGAGAGTTTGCAGAGTGCTTTGGGTACGCAGCTTCGCCTTAGTACCGCTTTTCACCCTCAGACAGATGGGCAGTCTGAGCGTACCATCCAAACTTTGGAGGACATGCTCAGGGCCTGTGTGATGGCTTGGAAGGGTAGCTGGGAAGACCATTTGCCCCTTGCAGAGTTTGCTTACAATAACAGCTATCATTCCAAAGATCCGGTCTGCTCCTTATGAGGTCTTTGTATGGCGGAAGTGCAGATCGCCACTTTGTTGGGATCTTGTGGGCGAGAGAGCTATTCTTGGGCGGATTGGGTGCAGCAGATCGTTGATCGTGTGTCGGAGGTTCGGCAGAACCTTATCGCAGACAGAAGCGCAGAAAAGCTATCTTGATGTGAGGCGGCGAGACTTGGAGTTTGAGGTGGGTGATAACGTACTCTTGCGAGTATCTCCCACCAAGGGTGTGGTGCGTTTTGGCACGAAAGGAAAGCTCGATCCAAGGTATGTTGGGCCTTTTCCTATCCTCGCCCGAGTTGGCAGGTTGGCCTATCGCCTAGAGCTACCGGAATCCATGCAAGGTGTGCATAATGTGTTCCATGTCTCGATGTTGAGGAAATACTTGCATGATCCGGAGATGGTGGTTCCGTTGGAACCATTAGTGCTTCAAAGAGGACCTCACCTTCGAGTCCCATCCTGTGGAAATTCTGGGGACTTCAGAGCGAGTGATGAAGAACAGGACGCTTAAGTTTGTTAAGGTCCTGTGGTCACATAAGACCGAGAGAGAAGCGACTTGGGAGCTGGAATCTCGCATGCGCGAGAAGTATCCCGAACTTTTCACCTCAGGTGTGTGATGTGAAAACCTAGCTGTCTTTGGTTTTGCTGGGTTTCGTGTTGGTGCGTTTAGATTCGAGGTCGAATCCTGTTGAAGGGGGGAAGAATGTGACACCTCGGAGTGTCGTATCCTTAATTATTGAACATGATAAGGTTAATTACAGTATGAGATGTGGAAATAAGGTTAAAACCATAGGAATTGGAGGTTAATAGCTTTTCCGGGCCGTTTCTGGGCTGTTTTCGGGGTTTTGGGCCTTCCCGGGGGAGTTTTGGGCCTTGGTGGGCTTTGGAGGGATTGAGGAGGACTCTTATTGGACTAGGAGAGGGTGTGGGGGCTGGTAAAAAGGGCTCCTCCTGCCCTCCCTTGCGTTCACAACCAGCCAAGGTGCGCCCCTTGCAGCCTTGGGCGCCCCCCCTCCCCCACCTCTCCTCCAAGCCCTAGCCGCCACCCCTCTCCCTCTCCCTCTTGTGCGCCCCCCTAGCCTCCCCTTCCTCCACCTCCACACACCACCTCCCCTCCACCCCTTGCTGCCCTAGGGTGGCCTCCCCACCCCTGCACCTCGTGGATTCATTCCGTGGAGCGAGGAGCGAGGAGCGAGGAGCGAGGAACGTGGAGCGAGGAGCGATCCGCGGAGATTGATTGGAGTTTTGTGCTTCGGGCAAAGGTATGAACATGGGGATCCTTGGGATTGATCTAGGTACTGTTATTAGGATGTTTATGAAGTTTTTAGATCAATTGGAGGCGTTGGTTTGAAGTAATTTGGTTTAGATCTAAACTTGTCCACGTTTCTGTTTTCGGGCAGATTGAGCAGTCGAACTAGGGTTCGAGTTTCTGTCGATTTAGTATCCGAATCCGACCGTACGGACTTCTAGGAAGTTTTAGATAATTTAATTATATTTCCGTGGACGTAAAGCACGTTAAATTCCTATCAGCCGTTTGAAAGTTATGGCTATTTTACCGAGCGCCTAAAAATCTGTGACGTAATTGGAACAGATCTCGGTAATCTGTAGATTAAACAACTTTAGAGGCCGAATCAGACTTTCCGTATACCTAGAGAAAGTTGGGAAATTTCCTAGGCTACGCGAGGGTGTACTCGTTTAATTCATTCGGAGTCCCAGAACTCAAGTTATGCCTTTTGCAAGGCTGCTGTCCCGCCGGGACAGAACCTCTGTTTTTAGGTTTTGCGAGTAGTTGGCAATGTCGGGTTAGATGGGGGTTGTGTACTGTTTGGAGGCTATGATTGTGAGTGTGTGATGCCTATGTGCAGGTGGTGTGACCCCGGAAGTGCCCTCTTCTTCCCGCCAATCCGTTGCACGTGGTTGAGGCAAGTGTGTTGTGATGGATAGCGAGTTGTAGGTTGCATGTTGAGATTAGATGGATTTGTTTACATGATATATGTCCACTTGCCATGTGTTAATGAATGATATGATATGATGAGCATGTTTAACATATTATGATGCCATGTGTTAATATGTGAATTAAATATGATAATTGGCATGGTTGCATGCATGTCATGAGATAGAGGCGAGGCGGTGAGAAAGTCTTAACTAGTCCGGCAAGGTCGGTGAGAAAGTTATGACTAATCCGGAATGCCATTGAGTAAGTCCTATGTCGTGATTCCATCCACGTGGTGTTTGGAAGCGAGTAGGCACCCTCCATCTTCGGGATGGAAGGGAGGAAAGGCTGCACACCGACGGGTGTGTACTTCCCATACCGGTATGAGGTTCGGAGGGTCAGGAGCATTGCATTACTTCGCATACAAATTGATGATGATATTGATAAGTAATCATGAATGAGATGATGTACATGATGGAAGATGTTATTGTCATGTTGTTATGCTTGTTGTCCATTGCAGTATGCTTGCTGAGTTTTCGAACTCACCCTTGTGTTTTCTTGTTGTTTTAGGTACCATGAGAACGGCATGCGGGAAAGGGGAATAGTCACACGCTCACACGTTGCTTCACCTTAATGTTTCCCCAAGTCAATTCATTTAGTTTGATAATAAATTGCGTGTGATGGTCTTTTAAATTAAGTCTTAGCTTGGTTAATGAGAGTTCTATTGTTTGTTTGACACTTGGAACCTTAAGAGCTTAATGTTAGTCTCTTATTGTCGTTAAGACTTTATTTATTGCTGTTTTAGATGTTTCTCTTATTGCCATATAATGCTATATTGTTGCTGTTCCTTAAATTCATGATAAAACAAAGGAGGTGCTGCCGAAATCTCGGTTTTTAGCCTATGCACCTTTGCTGGAATTTTATGTTAAAGGTGGTATTTATTTGTTGTTTAGCTTGTGTTTGGGAGCATTCGGGCATATTAAATGCCGGGGTGTTACATGTGCAAGCACCGGGTCGCTCGGTAGGGGCAACGAGAGGAGGTGGCTAGGGTTTCTGGCGAAACACCTCTAAATCACACGAAAAGTGTCTCCTGCGTCTAGCCTCCTCCCCTCCTTATATAGCCACGAGGTGAAACCCTAGGCAGTCAGGGCCCATCTACGCGCTAAGCCCACGAGGTCCATTAATTACGGATCCAATCCGAATTAATGCGTCCTAGCCCGTTAAGTGTGTGACCCTGTAGGTTCATGCGCATTTGGACATGGATTCGGAAAACCCTTTTTCTAATCCAATAGTCGGTAGCGGCTCCTTGCAGAGCATGCCAACTCCCAAACGCATATGATTAAAAATCGATGTAATAATCCCTTTGCCAAACTATATGAAGATCGAACTCAAGGTGAGAAGCATGTCATCCTTTGACAGTTCAATCCATCTCTCGTATCCGTGATATATTAATAAGTTGTGATTGACTTCTCAATCACGGCATGGCCATGTACTTCCTTAATCATATCACACGAGTGGCCTAGACATATATCTCCGTTACATTGGAGTGGCAAATTCCATCTTGACTGCTCACTTCCCTCCGCATGTTTCATAGTAAACATGAAAGCTACCTTTATAACTATCCGGTTAGGAATTAGTGTTTGGTAACCCCAAGGTAAACTATTACACATGTAGGGAATATGACAATCTCAGGTCTAAGGATCATACATCTACTATGTATGAGATACACTGATGACACATAAGAATGTAACATTCTCGCAGTGTCCCATTGTGGGTCTATCTAACACATGTTCTTCAACATGCGTCCACAATGTATTGATGATATCTCCATATCCCATGATCTATGAAACATGATCATCGAACAATACACGTGCTGATCTATTCATCGTTGTCCTATACGATGATATTCGATCAGAGATATTTATCGAATTATATCAATAAGTAAAGAGCTTCATAAACAAGTCACACACTTGTTGATCAAAACAATGATATACATTCATTGGACCAATAATCATATTTTTATTCATAAATATAGTCATGTTACAATCATCCATATGATTGCCTCAAGGGCATAACACTAACAGATAGCATGCAAGCTCTCAACATATATTTGAGAACCTAATTCATTTTCTTAGTTTGACCTCCTGTTTGCAGGTGGAAAGCTGTGACACTACGGTATGGTGTGACATTATAGAATGTGAAATTAGAGATTAAAATCTTTCGGCTTGAGGTTTACTCGCGTTTTTGGGCCTTTTGAAGTGATGTGTCACCACGGAGTGTCGTAACCTTTTAAATGGTGCATGCTAAGGTAAAAAACTTTATGAAATATGGTATGGGAGGTTAAAACCATAAGGTATGGAGGTTAATAGCGATTCCGAGCCGTTTCAGGGGTTTTGGGCCTTTCCGGGGGAGTTTGGGCCTAAGGGAAAGGTCCGTGGGCTTTGATGGGATGGTGTTCGAGTCCATTTAGGGTAGGAGTCCTGTTTGGGGGGCCTCCTCCTGCCCTTTTGGGCGTCCTCCCCCTGCCCCTTGCGCCCCAAGTGCCCTAGCCGCCTCCCACACCTCCCCACCTCCTCCTCTTCCTTGCGCCCCTTTTGTCCCCACCTCTCCACCACCTCTCCTCCACCCCCTTGCTGCCCTAGGGTGGCCTCCCCACCCCTGCATGCTCATGGATCCATCCGAGGAGCGAGGAGCGAGGTGCGAGGAGCGAGGAGATCTATTGGAGTTTTCGTGCCTCGGGCAAAGGTATGACCATGGGAAACCTTGGGATTGATCTAGGTACTGTTCTTAGGGTGTTTATCAAGTTTTTAGGTCAATTGGTGGTGCTGGATTTGAGTAATTTGGATTAGATCTAGATGTTGCCACGTTTCTGTTTTGGGGCAGCATGAGCAGTCGACCTAGGGTTTGCGTTTTCGTCAATTTAGAATCCGAATCTTGTCGTACGGATGTTGAAGAAGTTGTAGATAATTTCAATACCATTCAGTGGGTATAAATAAAGTTAAATTCCGCCCAGCCGTTTGAAAGTTATGGCTGTTTTACCGAGCGTGTTAAAATCTGTGACGTAATTGGAACAGATCACGGTAATCTGTAGATTAAACAACTTTAGAGTCCGAATCAGTCTTTCCTTACCTAGAGAAAGTTGGGAAATTTCCTAAGCTACGCGAGGATGAACTCGTTTAATTGATTCGGAGTCCCAGAACTCAAGTTATGCCTTTTGCAAGGCTGCTGTCCTGACGGGACAGAACCTCTGTTTTTAGGTTTTGCGAGTAGTTGGCAAAGTCGGGGTAGATGAGGGTTTGCGTACTGTTTTGTGGACATGATTGTGAGTGTGTGATGCCTATGTGCAGGTGGTGCGACCCCGGGAATGCCTTCTACTTCCCGCCAATCCGTTGCCCGTGGTTGAGGCAAGTGTGTTGTGATGGATAGCGATTTGTAGGTTGCTTGTTGAGAATAGATGGAATTGACTACATGATATATGATCACTTGCCATGTTTTTATGATTGCCAATGATATGATGAGCATGTTTATTATGTTATGATGCTATGTGTTAATACGTGAGTTAAACATGATGTTGGCATAATTGCATACATGACATGTTACATGGCCCGGGCGGTGAGAAAGTCATAACTAATCCGGGAAGGTCGGTGAGAAAGATATGGCTAATCCGGAGAGCCATTGAGTAAATCCTACATCGTGATTCCATCCACGTGGTGTTTGGAAGCGAGGAGTAGGCACCCTCCATCTTCGGGATGGAAGGGGGGAGAGGGTGCACACCGACGGGTGTGTACTCAACCATACCGGTATGAGTTTCCAAGGAGACATGAGCATTGCATTACATTGCATACATAATGATGATGATATTGTTAAGTGTTCAAGAATGAGATGATATACATGATGGGAGATGTTATTGCCATGATATTGTTCTTGTTGTCCATTGCAATATGCTTGCTGAGTTTCGAACTCACGCTTGTGTATTCTTGTTGTTTTAGGTACCATGAGAACGGCATGCGGGGAAGGGAAATAGTCACACGCCCACACGTAGCTTCACCATATTGATTCCACAAGTCATTCTATTAGTTTGATAATAAATTGCGTGTGATGCTCATTGATTTAAGGCTTAGCTTTGCTTTATGAGAGTTTTATTGTTCGTTTGACACTTGGAGACATTAAGTGCTTGATGATAGTCTTATATTGTCGTTAAGACTCTAATTATTGCTGTTTTAGATGTCTCTCATATTGCCTTATATTGTTATACTGTTGTTGCTCCTTCAATTCATGTTAAAACAAAGGAGATGCTGCCGAAATCTCGGTTTTTAGCATATGCGCCTTTGCTGGAATTTTATGTTAAATGTGGTATTTAGATGTTGTTTAGCTTATGTTTGGTAGCATTCAGGCATATTAAATGCCGAGGTGTTACAGTTGGTATCAGAGCGGGCTGTAGGTCCTTGGAATGTGTATTTTTAGTGTCATGCTATAGGGTACAACTAAAATGCGATGTAGAATAACTTAGAAACATGGCTTAGGTTTTTACTAAAATTTTGTCATAGAATAGCAACATTAAAAACTTGCAAAAGTGGTATAACTAATCTAAAATTTGACACACATGGATGCATAGTAGGAAGGGTATGGGTATCGTGGTTTACGCTTAAATGTTGTATTTAAGCCTTGTTGCTAAATGCTATATTTGATATAGTACGTTGCTATGTCTATGAGATAAATGATTGAATTATTCCTGTTGTGGTGGTAAAAGTGGGGTTTTGGTGCCGAAGGGTTTCGGTCACCTCTCTTATTTCATAGTAAGGGTGAGGTTTGACGGTGTGGCCGGTTAGCACCATCACCGAAGAACTATTGACCCCTGTAGGAGAAGAGTGCTTATCCTTTCTGTCGTTGATCGGGTAGTTGACTGGAGTCAAATAGAAGAGTTAATGGTGGTTTCCTTCGTATGTTCCTTGCCGTTCTGACGGTCGGTGTTCACTGTTTTTCTTGGCTTTAGTAGATTTGAATCAAATGAAAAGTGTTGGGTTTTCGCGGATCGTTCCGTATGCGGTGTGTGGTTTTCTCTTCCTTGGTTGAAGACGAAGAAGAGGAGACTAGTGTTGCACTTCTTTTGGGCGCCTTTCCAGTTTTGATGCCTGTTGATTGCATTATGGGGAACAAGCATTCAATTTATCCCTGTGTTTGTCTTTCTCTGAGGTTAAAGGAGTTATTGCGGAGTTGTGCGGACACTGGTGTCAGGGCTGAAGTTCTGTGGTTTTGTAGTAGTACGTGGTGTTTGATTTCGTTATTTTACTGGTTTAAGAAATCATCTTTGAAAAACCCTTCTTGTTTCGTGAAAGATTGGGGTTTGGTGTTAAGGTTTGATTTGCAAAGGTTTATTTGATCGGTTGGTTCCCTCCTGTGGGAGTCTTTGAGATTGAAAAGTGTTTTGGGAGAATTCCTTTGCATGACCAAGTTTGGGTTTGTCTCATTGCAATTTTGAGAGTCAAGTTTCCTTATGAATTTGGGGATGAGTTTTAAAACTAAATTGCTGCAAACAAAGTAAGTAGTCTTTTGACTGAAATCGTTTGTCCCTAGTAAGAATTGATGTTTAGCATGTTATGTAGTAGGTAATAGTGTGGTTTATGGATTGATGTGTGGCTAAGTTAAATTTTGAGTTGAATCAATTCAATGTGATTAATATCTCTTGCTTGAGAATAAATAGACTACTAGTGTTGTAGTTTACTCTTAACGAGAATGATTAAATGTGTTAATGTACATGCTTAGAATCTGTTGCATTGCTTTAAAAGTGCTTATGATCCTTGTTAATGTTTAAAGTTTTAAACCCTGATGCATAGTTAAAACTTTAAGATGATGTAGACTGCTGTTATTGATAAAGAAACCTTGCTGGTTGTTTAAAGATGTTCTAATCTAATGAATTAATAGAGAAATTTAATCGTGTTGCCTAGCGACTTTAATTTGGATGTTGATTAGAGTTGCTATTTACGTTGTTGCAAACTACTAGTATATTTGGAGGTATGCAGTTCTGTCTCTACAATGCTAGTACTGATATCAATTGAGAAGACATAAGACTTATTGTTAATGATGTTGTTAAAGGCAGTGTTAATGCTAGTATTCAATCTATTTTAAATAGTTGGAGTATGTTGTGTGGTGGTAATTTTGTTATCGCCTATGTATAGGGTAGCTAAAAGTAATGTTGTTGGTTGATGGTTATGCCCATTTGTTGATTTTGATGACTAAGTAGTAGTGGTAACTGTTTAGATTACTCGTTGGAAAACCATGGTTAAAATAGAGGAAATTTTTAACATGTTGCGATGGAGTGAGCTTTGGATAATTAACATGATGAATGATGTTATCCTTAATGAAAGTATAAATTAGACTCTCCCTTACGAATTCTTCCCTGCGGAGATAATATGTACATGTTGAAGTCGTTGTTTAACTGAATAAGGTTCGGTTGTCGAGACGTGAATATATAGGAGGTATGAAATTTATATGTTGATTTTGCTGAAAGATTTGTTGAAGTCATTTTATTGATTGAACAAGTTTCAATTGTCAAGATTTTGACGTATGGATAGTATAAAATTGGTAGGTTGACCATGCTCAAGTAGTTGTTGAAGTATTATGTTTCAAATTTAGAATAAGAAATATTATGATTCGGTGATCCGTGGGGATCATGTCAATGTAGTCTTGGTTGGGTGCCTTCTTGATAAGCATCATAAACCCTTATTAAAAGTGTTGGGAATGGTAACTAGAGGAAGAATTTGTTGTGAAGCTTTTGGTTGAATTGTGTTGGGGCTCCTCAGGGAGTAAAAAGTGATTATTAAAGTCTTTTAATGGAAAGCGTAGTGGAGTTCTAGAGATGGTTCTTTTTATGCTGAGCTTGTGTTTAAAAGCTTTTGGACTGGTTTGGTTGTTTGCCATTTTGGTTGAAGGGTTTTCGGTCAAGGTGTTCCTTATGCTGTGTTTCAGAGTTTCCCCAAAACTCGTAATGTTTGGTGTCGACCTTTGGTTTTGGCGAATTTGTCTAGTTCGTGTTGTGAGTTTGGATTTACATCCAAAAGTTTTTGAGTCGATCGCGCCCTTTCGCGTTCGCACTGAATTATCTTTGGAAATAATTTTAAAAGGAAGCAGATGGTCATAAAGGGTTGTGTTGGAAACTTTTGAGTTAAGCCCTTGATGTGTAACTCTATTTTGCTAGAGTTGGAGTCATTTGGAAAATGTGTCTGGTGTGCGGGTGTTTCACAAGTCTGGATTTTTATGAATGTTTCATAAGTGAATTTGGATAGAGAAGAGTTTTCTTTTGGGATTGAGTTTCCCTCTCTTTTGATAAAATTTATGGCAGTTGTTTGTGCAGATGTCTAACTTTGGAGTCAATGTTCTTTTCCAAAACGTTGATTTTGGTTAAAATGCGATGTTTTGCAAAGTTTAGCTATCTATTGTTGGTGGGTTCTGATTTGATGTGGTGCCTTACTGTTAACTAAGCTACCGTCATAGTTTGTGTAACACCCCGGCATCTAGAATGCCTTAATGCTACCAAACATAGACTAAACAACAACATAATACCACAATTTATCATAAATTACAGCAAAGGAGCAAATGCTACAAATCGAAATTTCGGCAGCATCTCCTTTGTTTTAACATGAATTAACACAATATCAATATCATGGCAAGATATATCATAGCACACGACATCTAAAACATCAACATAAATGGATATATCATCACATTACGCCAATAATACCATGCTCAATCACTTCATAAGCTATAACGAAGCCAATAAGGAATCACAAGCATGCTAAATTAAACCATACATTAAATTTATGGCACAACTCTTAATATCATGTCTCCAAGTGATTAATCATAGACTATGATTGTGGAGCTACGTGTAGAAGTGTAGCTAAACCCCTTTTTCCCGCATGCCGATCTCAAAGTACCTAAAAACCACATAAAACACAAGCGTGAGTTCGAAAACTCAGCAAGCATATTGCAATGGAACAAAAGAACAACTTACATTGCAACAACACACAACATGTTTATCATCTCATTCATAATCACATATCTTTATCATCATCAAATATGCAATGCGATGCGATGCGATGCTCATATCTCCTTGGAAACTCATACCGGTATGGTTGAGTACACACCCGTCGGTGTGCACCCTTTCCCCCCTTCCATCCCGAAGATGGAGGGTGCCTACTCCTCGCTTTCACAACCCACGGTAGATGGAATCACGATGTAGGACTTACTCTATTGGCTCTCCGAATTAGTCATAACTTTCTCACCGACCTTCCCGGATTAGTTAATGACTTTCTCACCGCCCGGGCCATGTGTCATGCCATGTATGCATATATGCCAACGACATAGATAATTTGTACGTGATAACATGGCATCATAACATAGTGAGCATATTCATCATACCAACGGCAATCATTAAAACATGGCAAGCTCACATAACATGGAAGCAGTTTGCATTTAAACAAGGCAAACAATCAAACCACATGCTACCATTCCAATACACTTGCCTCAACCACGTGCAACGGATTGGCGGGAAGTAGAGGGCACTCCCGGGGTCGCACCACCTGCACATAGGTACCACACGCTCACAAACATAACCACAAAACAGTACGCAAACCCTCATCTACCCCGAAATTGCCAATTTCTCGCAAAACCTAAAAACAGAGGTTCTGTCCCGTCGGGACAGCAGCCTTGCAAAAGGCATAACTTGGGCTCTGGGACTCCGAATGAATTAAACGAGTACATCCTCGCATAGCTTAGGAAATTTCCCAACTTTCTCTAGGTATAAGGAAAGACTGATTCGGCCTCTAAAGTTGTTTAATCTACAGATTACCGAGATCTATTCCAATCGCGTCACAGATTTTAATACGCTCGGTAAAACAGTCATAACTTTCAAACGTCAGGGAGGAATTTAACGTTCTTTATATGCACGGAAAGATAATGAAATTATCTACAACTTCTTAAAAGTCCATACGGTCAGATTCGAAATGTAAATTGGCGAAAACAGGAACCCTAGGTCGACTGCTCATGCTGTCCCAAAACAGAAACGTGGCAACATCTAGATCTAATCCAAATTACTCAAATCCAGCACCACCAATTGATCTAAAAACTTGATAAACACCCTAAGAACAGTACCTAGATCAACCCCAAGGATTTCCATGGACATACCTTTGCCCGACGCACGAAAACCCAATAGATCTCCTCCCGGTTCGCGCGATCCCCTTCCTCGCTTCCAAATCCACCGGATCTCCTCGTCGCGGAGCGCTCCAATGGATGGATCTTCGAGGTGGTAAGGTCAAGAACTCACCTAGGCGCAGCAAGGGAGGTGGAGAGGTGGTGGGGAGGGTAGTGGCGCAAGGGGAGAGGCTTGGGGGAGGTGGAGGCGCCCAAGGAGGAGGTGGGGAGGTGTGGGAGGCGGCTAGGGCACTTGGGGGCGCAAGGGGTAGGGGGAGGACGCCCAAAAGGGCAGGGAAACCCCCCTTTAACCAGCCCTAAGCCCCTTTCCTAATCCTAAATGGATTCCCACTCCATCCCACCAAAGCCCACAACCCCCTCTTTAAGGCCCAAACTCCCCCAGGAAGGCCCAAAACCCCGGAAACGGCCCGACAACGCTATTAACCTCCATACCTTATGGTTTTAACCTCCCATATCATATTTCAATCACTACAAGAATCCTGTTTTGGGGCGAGTGTGGAAACAACAACACGAGTGCACACTCGGGGTATATAACACTATACCGAGTGTGATCTATTCCGAGTGTGCTCTCGCAAAATATCGCATCTATTCCGAGAGGGAACTCGTAATAGGGTCTATTAGATCCCAATGAGGACAAAATAGTGCGAGGGTACACTCGCTATAGATAACCAATCTGCCATGTCATCGTAGTACTGTTCTATCGATGCCGAGTGGGCACTCGGTGTAGCACTATCCCGAGAGTGCACTCGGAGAAAAAGATAGTTAGACCGAGTGGGCACTCGGTGACATTGCGTTACCCTATACCGAGAGGGCATTCGGTGACATTGCGTCACCCTATACCGAGTGGGCACTCGGTGAAAAGCTTGTTTGCAACAGCACTTTAGCAATATGGATCGCTTCCTATATATTCAAAATATTGATGTTAACAAAAGCTTGTTTGCATATTCTCTGTAATTTTTCTTTGTTTCTCATTGCCTGTTATGCTCTTACCAGAGCTCTACGCATTGTGCCGATACATGTCTTCTGGAATGTTACCTGGGAATTTAGAGTCTAATGGGTTAATTGAAGGAGGAGGCTGAAAATAAAAATGACAGATCAAAAATAAAACCTCGGTGGGGATCTATCCCGAGAGTGCACTCAGTGATAAAGACAATTAGGGCAACCATACCCTATACCGAGAGGCCACTCGGTGGAGGTTTAAACCGAGAGTGCACTCGGTCAACAAGGTTCTAATTACCTTCACTGGAATCGCACCCACACCAGATGCGCCGCAACTCTTGCCCCCGCAACAAGGTTCTCCCGCCCGCGCCGCCTCCTCCGACCGCACTCCACCCCCCGTCGCCGCCTCCGACCGGCCACCGCTGCCCTCTGCCGCCACCGCCTCCTCCGACCGCCCCCCGTCTCCTCCGACCTCCGCCCCCACCACCCGCCGCCGCTTGCAACGGCCGCCGCCCTCTGCGCGGCCGGCCGCTGTCCATCGCCGCCACCCCAAGCGCCGCCGCCGGCCTGCTCCGCTTTGCGCTGGCCCGGCCTCCTCCCTCTGCGCCGTGGTCGGCGACCTCTCCTGCCGCCTCCGGCCGCTCGCCTTCCGGCCGTCGGCGCGCCGCTTGCCGTCGGCGTCCCTCGCTCTGCCTCCCCGACCACCGTGACGCCGACCACCCACCGGCCGCCCTCCCCATCGCCGGTGTCCCTCCAGCGCCCGCTACTCGCGTCCTCCCGTCCGGGGGCCCGTCCGCTGCCGCACGCCGCCCTCCCAAGCGTCCGCTGCCACACGCCGCCCTCCCCAACACCCACTGGCCGCCCGGCAACCTCTCTCCACCTGTCATTGGTCGGGGCGGCGCTCGCGACTGCCCGCTGCCCTCCCCGCCACTCGGGACCGCCTGCTGCCCTCCCAGCCGCTCGCGACCGCCGCACGCTGCCCTCGGTGGTATGGATGAAAATTTTAATTACTGGACTGGATGCCGTCATATATTATTGAACGTGCTTGTTTTGTGTGCTTTCTAGGTGAGTCCCAAGAGTGCACTCGGCGTAGCCTTGCTTCAGTGTTGTCCCTAAGAGTGCACTCGGCGTTGCCTTGCTGTAGTGTTGTTCTCCTGTCGGGAACAATGTAAGTCAATGAGTACTAATTTATATTTTACTTTTGGCATTATGTTTATTTGTTTTATTATGATTTTGCACTGTGTGTTGATTTGAATGTGATGAAACTAAGTGAATGGATGCTATGTATGACTTAATTTTGGCATTATGTATGATCTATTATGATTTACCAGTGTGTATATTGATTTGAACGTGATGAAATTATGCTAATAAATGCTATTTTATGCTTTACGTTTTGCATTATGTATATTTGTTTTCGTATGGTTTACCTCATTGTATGTTGATTTGAATGTAATGTAACTAAGTTAATAAATGCTAATTTATACTTTACTTTTGGCATTATGTATATTTATTTTGTTATGGTTTACCTCTATGTATGTCGATTTGAATGTGATAAAACTAAGTTAATGAATGCTAATTTATGCTTTACTTTTCGCTTAATGTATAAGTTTTCGCATTGTATGTTGATTTGAATGTGATACCTCATTGTATGCTAATTTATGGTTTACCTCTATGTATGTCGATTTGAATGTGATACCTCATTGTATGTTTTCGCATTATGTACAAGTTAATGTATATTTGTTTTATTATGATTTACCGTTGTGTATGTCTGTGTATGTCAATATAACACTTGTGTTCTATTTTTTGTAGTGATATTATTTCATTTTATTATAGAAAGTAAATAAATTACCAACGTTTATTTTTTGTTTAGTTGGTTCGAAACAATGGCTGAAGATCGCTCATGGATGTATACGGATTGGGAGAACGGGAGGCCAAATATTAATTGGTTTAGAAAAACAAAAGAGTTTCTTAATATCGCTTTTCCTGGCCCAAACTCTAATCAAATTTTGTCTAGTTGCCCTTGTCGGACATGTGGAAATTATAAGAAACAAGATCTCCAAACGGTATCAGGTCATTTAGTTAAGAATGGCTTTACACCTGAATACCTAGTGTGGACTTCACATGGAGAGGCAAGACCGTCTGTCCGGCCTCGTCAACATGAGGAGGTCGATGAATCTCATCACATGAGTGACATGCTGGAAGATGTCAGGGTTGCTCATGAAGCATCAGAGTACACAAACGCATCTATTGCAGCAGATTCTTTCTTCAAATTGGTCGAGTCTACCATGCAGCCGGTCCATAAAGACACTAATGAGACTGTACTCTCCGCAGTTTCTCGTTTGATGTCTATGAAATCTCAGTACAACCTTTCAAATGCTGCATATGATGCAAATCTCAGTCTAATGCATGATCTTCTACCAGTCACGTCGGATTCAAAAATGCCTCGAACATTTAACGAGTCAAAACGATTGTTGAGTGGTGTAGGTATGTCGTACAACAAGATCGATGCTTGCGTAAAAGGATGCATGCTATTCTGGAAGGACAGCATTGAAAAGATAAAATGCGATGTGTGTGGTGAAGCACGGTACGTGCAGGTGGAGAATGATTTTGGAACAAGTCGTCGAAAGCCAGTTGCAAGAAAAATGTTGCGCTATCTTCCTCTCATTCCTCGACTTCAAAGGTGCTATATGGATGCCAACACTACCACACTCATGCGATGGCATAGAGATGGACATAGAGATAAACCTGACATGATGGTACACCCATCTGATGGTGAAGCTTGGAGACAGTTTGATCTTGACTTTCCTGACTTTGCCGCTGAATCCAGAAATGTACGGTTAGGTCTGTGCACAGATGGCTTCTCTCCATTTAGTTTTGCTGCTGCACCATATTCTTGTTGGCCTGTCTTTGTTGTTCCTTATAACCTACCTCCGACATTTCGCATGAAGAAGGAATACGTGTTTCTCACTCTAATTATTCCTGGTCCGGAGCATCCTGGCAAAAACATTGGCATATACATGCAACCTCTGTATGATGATCTACATAAGTTATGGGATGGAGTTGTAACATATGATAGATCTTCGAGACAGGCATTCAACATGCGAGCATGCTATTTATGGTCTATTAATGATTTGCCTGCTCTTGGAATGGTATCTGGACACAGCACACATGGGAAATTTGCATGTCCAGTTTGTTTGGGAAACTTGTCTGCATTATGGTTGAGGAATGGTAAAAAGTACACCTGGTTTGACTGTCATCGACAATTTCTTAAAGCTGAACACCCATTCAGGCGGAGTCAAAAGGAATTCCGGAAGCGTAGGCAGGTGTTCAATCCCCCTCCACCTCGTCTAACAGGTGTCCAAATTCATAGGCAGCTTCTAGATCTTGTGCCAAGCCAGAGTAAACAAAAACACCAATTTGAAGGTTTCTCGGAGACACATAACTGGACCCACGTACCAGGCTTCTGGAGCTTGCCTTACTTTGAAAAACTCTTGTTGCGTCACAATGTTGATGTCATGCATACAGAGAAAAATGTGGCAGAATTGTTTTGGTCGACGTGCATTGATATTGCTGATCGAACTAAGGATAATGTAAAGGCCCGACTAGACCTTGTAGAGTTGTGCGATCGTCCAAGCTATCATTTGAGGGAGAAACTAACGGTACTTGGGAAAAGCCAAAGGCGGCTTTCTGCTTAAATAGACCAGAAAAAATATTAGTTCTACAATGGATGAAAGAGTTGAAATTTCCTGATATGTATGCAGCAAATATTAGACGGGGAGTCAACCTTCAACAACTCCGTGTGAATGGGATGAAAAGTCATGATTTTCACATCTTCATTGAGGTTCTCATGCCGATAGCTTTCCGTGGATTTCTTCCAGAGAGTGTGTGGATCTCGCTGGCTGAGTTGAGCTACTTTTTTAGGCAATTGTGTGCCAAGGAGATTGATCCACAAAGAATGAGGGAATTGGAAGATGAGATACCTGTTCTTTTGTGCAAACTTGAGAAAATATTTCCGCCAGGGTTTTTCACTTGCATGATGCACATGGTTATCCATTTACCATATGAAGCACGCGTGGGTGGACCTGTTCAATATCGGTGGATGTATCCATTCGAAAGGTAAGATGTCCCTATTTTGTAAACTATTCTCGCATGATGGGATGGCTAAATATCCCGATTTACATGTGTAGGGCTCTTTAACATGTTAAGAAACGGGTAAAAAACAAGGCTAGAGTGGAAGGATGCATTGTGGAGGCTTATATTGCGAAAGAGATATCAAACTTCGTGTCGTTATATTTCTCAAGTGAAGTTCAGTCTTCTAGAAATAAGCGGCCACGATATGATGACGGGTATGAAGTCAACACTCCGAATTGCACACTTAGCACTATGCAAGTCCCAGGATGAAAACAAGGGAATAATGGCCCTCGTATGCTAACACCGGAGGAGCATAAAGCAATAATGATTTATATATACACAAACACATTGGAAATGGATGATTTTGTTGAGTAAGTGTCAATTTTGTTAATTTACATATACACAAACACAAACACATGTATACTAATATATTTGTTAATTTATTTTGATAGCCAATATGATAAAACGGTCTGGCCTGGTAGGGGACTACCATATGCTACTGAACTAGATAGGTTAAGGAAAAATGGGGCCGGAGCTGGACATCCCAATTTAATTGACTAGTTCCGAAAATATGTAAGTAAACAACCTTCCATTGATTACGGAATAAATTAGATAGATTTATTTACTCCCTTTTTCATATTTCCGCAGTGCATGAAAACTCCAAGCGTCCATAACGACTTAAAGCAGATTTCTCGTACATGTCAGATCCAGGTGACATCAGTTAATGGATATGATATCAATGGATATAGATTCCGTTCTGCAAAGTATGAGCGGCAAAAGGCAAATTTGACTACTGTTAACAGTGGTGTCTATACTAGCTCTAGAGAGGGTAGTTGTAAGATTGAATACTACGGTATAGTTGAAGATATCATCGAAGTGACATTCCCTGGTGATAAACGTTTCAACTTAGTTTTATTCGATTGTCATTGGTTCAATCCAACAACCGGTGTGCGCCGCTCTCCAAATATTGGTTTGGTTGAGATCAAACATACATCAAAACATTCTATCTTTGAGCCATTTGTTCTACCTTATCAGTGCTCTCAAGTATACTACACCCCGTACCCATGTAAGGTCCCTAAACGAGATATGTCAGGTCCCAAAATAAAACAAGTCAAGAAGATTGACTTGAAAGATTGGTGGGTGGTCTGTCATGTCGCAAAACGAGACATGTCACATTTCATTAATCAAGCTCCAAATAGTAAGACCACCGAGTTCTTTCAGGAGGAAGGGTTGAGTGGCACATTCGCTATCGATCTAGGAGATGAGTTGGATGTCGTTTATGTCTCGAATGAAGTGGATACAATATGCAATGAGAAAGATCTTACAATATTACGGAATGTTTCTACTGGTGTTGAAGTAGAATCTCATTTAGACGAAGAGTGTGAGTCTGATGCCTTCACTGATTCTAGCTCTAATGCTAGTGAACCAGATTATGGTGAGGACAATGAATAGATGGTATGGTACAATATTGATTTTAATTACATTATACTTATTTTTTTTCATTACATTATTGATTTTATTGCATATACGATCTGTCACTAACATTTAAACTAATGCAGGCATAAGTTGAAGAAAAATTTCTTGCAAAAACTAAAACGATCTGAAGCTAGGGCATCCTCATCCAGACAGGCTACACAAGAGGAAGCACATGCTGCAGAGGAAGAGGAAGCACATGCTGAGGAAGAGGAAACACAGGCGGAGGATCCTGAGTACACAGGGGAAGAAGAAGTCCAGGCAGATACACAGGGGAAGAAGAAGTCACGGGGGCAAAATTCAATCCCTCCACTTCCTCCCACTCCTGCAGGGAGGGAGGTGATAGTATCAGCCGGAAAAAGGTAAGTTTTGTTGTATGTCATCATGTAATTATTCTCACATCCATATAATCTTGCCATCTTGAATATGGTTCTAGGCAATGGAAACATACTGTATTTGTCGGGAGGCCACGTGGACCAAACACTGTGTTGCAGCCTTTGTTGCGCTATCACTATCCACAAACTGTGCAAGATATGACATTGAGTCCTCCAGCTATCGTAGCAGCTACAAAATGGAGACATTGGTATGCTGTTGGTGAAGCGGGTGATACAATGGCAGATCGGGTCAAGAAAAATTTCCGTGTGAGTTATTTGCAAATATGACATTTGTAGACTTCTATGTTATTTATAAGTCTATGGAATGCAGGCTCGGTACACATATCCTGAAGGTGAAGTTTACCCGAATGACACTAGGGCGAGATGGGAGGCAACTTTAGAGGCGGCTTGCCAATACCATGCTGAGCAGCTAATATACAACACTCGAGTAGCAGCTGTGACCAAGTACTACAAGGATGTGTGTGAAGATGAAGACATTGACACAAGAGAGAATCTGTTGTTTCTCACTGCTACTAAGTATGAGCAAGTCAAACCTGCATGGATCGATGATGAGGCTTGGGGGCATCTCATTACACAATGGTGTGATCCAGCATGGCAGCGTGTAAGTGAAATGAAGCGGAATCTTCGTGCCACTTCAGGGGCAAGGGTGAATCGAGGTGGATCTAGTTCTATTAGTCGAACCCAACAGGAAATGGTAATAGAAAGTATTTGTATTTTCAAACCATCATTTCTAACATTCGGACTTAATACATTTTCCTTGTTTTGTTGCAGGAGGGGAGGTTTCAAAGACCTGTGACACCTTTAGAGGCTTATGCTGTTCATGGGGGGGTTTCGATGCAGGACATGGCAAATTTTGAGGGTCTGAGATTCCACCTGTCACTAATCCACATGTCCAGATAAACTTGGTGCGTAGCACTAACACGTAGCTAATTTTGTTTTTCAGACTAGTTGTGGCATTTCAATGTTTTCATACCTTTTCAGGGGAAGTATCGAGATGCATACCAAGAAAAGCATGGACCCGATGTTAATTGGCTGCATGGGAATTTTGATGCACAATTGATGTACCAGAATACGGGTGGGAAGCCTCATGGCCGTTATGCGCTTCTTGATGGTGCATTTGATGATAGGAATGTGCGCTTGACTTCTGCCCCATTTGGCACTTCAAGCAATGCTTCTTCTTCTACGAGGCAAAGTGATCAAGAGTTGAGACGTGAGCTTGCGAGCGTGCGGGATGAAAACCGAGATATGCGGAATGCTATGCATACGGGATTCACGGCCATGGCACAGTGGATGCAGGTAAAAAATAATTGGCATTTGTGTTAAATTTGAGATGTTCATAGTAGTCAAATGGTAACATTCTTGTTGGTAGGATTATGCTCTAGCAACCTCTTCAGGAAATCCACCTCCTCCGCTTTGTATTGAACTTTAACTTCAATGCATTCTCAACGCCTCAACATCAACCGAGACAAGAGGTATGTATATAACTCCATGTTGGGTAAATATATGAAACTATGCATTATTGGTACTAAATTGAAATTTTTGCTTAGGACACCCAAAACTCTCATCATGCTATTAACATTGGACAATCATCGAGGAATAGTCCAGGGGATGCCTTATCGGGTGAAGATAATGTTGGTGTTCCAAATAATGAAATAAACTGGTTTCCAGGTGAGTACGTTTTACTTATATCATGTTATATATGGATATATCGTGGGTGTGAATACGTTTAACTTATATGTCTTTTCTATAAATATGTAACCATGTATGATATTGAATGGAAATGACATAATATGTTTTATTCTTCAAATGTAATGTGTAGAGGATGAAGAAACAAGGGACCGAAGCTAATTGGATTCATCTAGCCCTCGAGGAGTGGTTTTGGATTTGGTATGGATGTGATATGTATGAAAACATACTATGTTTTAAGTATGTGGACTTCGTTTGTCGAACTTCGGACTTCATTTGTGATATGTGCACTTCGGACTTATGAATGTAAAAATGTTTGCGATATGTGCATTATATGTGAATGTGCGATGAATAGGTTATGTGTGTTGTGGATGTTGAATTGTTATATTGTGGATGTTGAATTGATATTGTGCATTATGGATGTTATGTTGTGAATTGTGGATGTCATATTGTGAATTGTGGATGTGAAACTGTGAACTGTTATGTTGTGGATGCAAAATGTTGAATTGATGTTGTGAATGTGAATATATTGAATATTTGAGCTGGCTGTTTGGTAGGGGAAATTATCTATCCCGAGAGTGCACTCGTCATAGAATGATAAACCTATACCGAGAGTGCACTTGGCATAGCATGATAAACCTATACCGAGAGTGCACTCGGCATAGCATGATAAACCTATACCGAGAGTGCACTCGGCTTATACCTCAATATTGAGTGTGCACTCGGTTTATACCTCAATCCTGAGTGTGCACTCGCGATATCTCTATGCCGAGAGTGCACTCGGAATAGACGAGGTTTTCCCCGAGGGGACACTCGGCATAGGTGTTGACGTGTCACCACCGTGGCCGACACGGGGGCAGAGGATGTTGTCTGGAATCGCAGCACTATACCGAGTGTGCACTCAGGCTGTATTTTTTTTCCCAAGAGTACACTCGGTGTAGCCTATTTTTCCCGATAAAATAACACCGAGTGCACTACGCCGAGTGTGCCCACTCAGGATACCCTATTCCGAGTGTTTCTGCCCCTATCCCGAGTGTGGGAAACACTCGGGCCAAAGCTGCAACCTTGTAGTGAATATGTTTTTGACCTCATCATGCACCTTTTATAAGGTTACGACGCTCCGTGGTGTCACAACACTTCAAAAGGCCCAAAAACGCGAGTAAACCTCAAGCCGAAAGGTTTTATTCTCTAATTTCACATTTTATAATGTCACACCATACCGTAGTGTCACATTCTTCCCCCCTTCAACAGGATTCGACCTCGAATCCGAAGGACGCCATAATCAACAACAAAGTCCCCAAGGGACAAAAGACTTCTCTGCAGCACAAATCAACCGCACGAAACCTCAAACCGGAACAACAACAAGCGAGTTCTCAAAACCAACACTTGGCGAGAAAAGTAATGATCTAGCTCAACTAAGGGTAACATCTCACAGGTCGACCTTCACTTCCATTCCCAAATAGAATCTGCGTTTCAACCACAAAGGGCTCCATCAACCCAAAATGCTCGAATCCTCACAACAAATACTTCACACTTCTATCACAACCAACCTGACTACCACACTCCATTAAACTCAACATGACATAATCAAAGGCAATCACAATTCCTTTATCGACCTTTCTTCATTCCCGAAAATTTCCATCGAGGGGAATAACTCATTAAGGCACACTTGCCCTTCCAATACACGATCATACTAACATTTCATTCCATCCACTCCCAGGCAAGACTCAAATCCAAAAACAACTAGTGACGACAATTGCTCACGGCAGGACAAATATCACCGAACTACCGTCAACTTCACTTCCACCCATCGCTACTCTTAATAATGGTTAAACCCATACATCATCAACCTCCATCACAAACCACCCTTATACCACTAAGGTTCGACACCTAGCCCCAAGCTACGATCGTAAAACTTTACCAAACCACAATTGGTTCCTTTCTTAAGAGGGTCTCGCCCTCACACAAAAACACTTAGCTATCAAGCCCAAGTGTACACACGACAACTCAAACCCAAGGCGTTAACAACCAATTTGGAAAGAATTCGGCAACATCCAAGCCAAATCACAAAGGAAGCATAAATTCCCTACACCACAACCAAAATACCATAATTTCTTCATTCTTTCTTTTCATACTAGAAAGAAATGGACATCTCGATTCATGACATGCATGCACACTTTTCAAGAGCACTCCGGATTAGTCATATATCCTTATATGACTTTCTCACCGACCTGGCTCAATGACTCTTTTATCATTTAACATCTAAAAACGATGTCTTGTTTACTTTTCACCATTCATTCATCATATAACAACAATACCAAAAATTCATTCACCAAAAGACTTCTTCCTCGGTATCACATGATTGAAATACACATAACACTGACGGTTGCGCTAAATCGTATAGACTATGACGGCAACATCATTGACAGTAAAACACCACGTCGTAAAAGAACCCACATCAATTGAAAACTGAACTTGCAAAACATTGCATTTCATCCAAATTCAACATTTTGGAGGAGAACATCAAAATTTCAAGTCAAGCATCTGCTCCCACAACCATCACAAACTTCCTCAAGGAGAGGGAAACTCATTCCCAAAAAGGGGAACACCTCACTAATAAAATCACCTTGTAAAACATTCATAAAATCCACCTTTTTGAAGCACTCGCAAACATCACACACATTTTCAAAACAACTCCAACTCTAGCCAAAAAGAGTTACAAATTAAATATCAAGAGTTTCCAACACAACCCTTTATGACCATCTGCTTCCTTTTAAAATTATTTCCAAAGATAATTCAGTGCGAACGTGAAAGGGCGCGATCGACTCAAAAAACTTTTGGATGTAAATCCAAACTCACAACACGAACTAAACAAATTCGCAAAAACCAAAGGTCGACACCAAACACTACGAGTTTTGGGGAAACTCTGAAACACAGCATATGGAACACCTTGACCGAAAACCCTTCAACCAAAATGACAATCAACCAAACCAGTCCAAAAGCTTTTCAACACAAGCTCAGCATAAAAAGAACCATCTCTAGTACTCCACTACGCTTTCCATTAAAAGACTTCAATCATTACTATCTACTCCCTGAGGAGCCCCAACACAATACAACCAAAAGCTTCACAACAAATTCTTTCTCTTATTATCTTCCCCAATACTTATAAATAAAGTTTGTGATGTTTATGAAAAGACATCCCACGAAGACTAAGTCAACAAGATCCCCATTGACCAACATAACAAATAACATCATATTCTAGATTTGAAACAAGTGCTCCAACAAAACTTTCAGCGTGACCAACCAATAACTTTCATACCACCTATATGTAAACGTCTCGACAATCGAAACTTATTCAGTTAACAAGCGACTTCAACATGTAAATATTATCTCCAAAAGACAAGGTTCGTAAATATGATTCTACGACATACATTAATTAAGGATGAAATTGTACATCATGTTAATTATCCAAAGCTCACTCCATCGCAACATGTTAACATTTTCCTCTATTTAACCATGATTTTCCAACGAGTAATCTAAACAGTTACCACAACTACTTAGTCATCAATAATAACAAATGGGCATGTTCATCAACCAACCACATTTATTTTAGCTACTCTATTCAAAGGTGATAACAAAAACTACCACCACACAACATACTCCAACTATTTAAAATAGATTGAATACTAACATTAACACTGCCCTTAACAACATCATTAACAAAAAGTCTTATGTCTTCTCAATTGATATCAATACTAGCATTGTAGAGACACAACTGCATACTTCCAAATATACTAGTATTTTGCAACAACGTAAATAGCAACTCTAATCAACTTCCAAATTAAGGTCACAAGCTAGCATGATCAAATTTCTCTACTAACATGTTTAAATTAGAACATCTTTAAACAACCAGCAAAGCTTCTTTAACACTATCAGCAGTTTACATCATCTTAATGTTCTAACTATGCAACAGGGTTTAAAACTTTAAACATTATCAAGGGTCATAAGCACTTTTAAAGCAAAGCAACAGATTCTAAGCATGTACTTTAGCACATTCAATCATTCTCGCTAAGAGTAAACTACAACACTAGTAGTCTATTTATTCTCAAGCTAGAGATAACAACCGCATTGAATTGTTTCAACTCACAAATTAACTTAACAATGCATCATCCCATAAACCACATTGGTACATGCTACATAATATGCTAAACATCAATTCTTACTAGGGACAAACGATTTCGGTCAAAAGACTACTTACTTTGTTTGCAACATTTTAGTTTTAAAGCTCATCCCGAATTCATAAGGAAACTTGACTCTCAAAATTGCAATGAGACAAACCCAAACTTGGTCATGCAAAAGGAATTTTCCAAAACACTTTTAAATCTCAAGGACTCCCATAGAGGAAAATGGTTGAAAGACAATTTTCTCGAAAGGGAACCAAGCGCTCAATTAAACCTTTGCAATTAAAACCTTAACACCAAACCCCAAACTTTCACGAAACAAGAAGGGTTTTTCAACGATGATTTCTTAAACCAGTAAAATATCGAAATCAAACACCACTTACTCCTACAAAGCCACAGAACTTCAGCCCTGACAGCCAGTGCAGCACAACTCATAAAAACTCTTTTAACCTCGGAGAAAGACAAACACAGGAATAAATTGAATGCTTCTTCCCCATAAAGAAATCAACAAACTAAGCATTAAAAGTGGAAAGGCGCCCGAAAGAAGCGCCACCCTAGACTCCTCTTCTTCGTCTTCAACCAAGGAAGACAAAACCACACACCACATACAGAACGATCTGCGAAAATCCAATACCAAACACTTTTCTTTTGGTTTCCATCAACTAAAACCAATAAACCAACCAAGACCGACCACAGAACGATAAAGAACATCCGAAGGAATCCACCACCAAACTTTTCTATTTGACTCCAGTCAACTACCCGATTCTGACAGTAAAGGGTAAGCACTCTTCTCCTACAGGGGTTAATAGTTCTTCGGTGATGGCGCTAACCGGCCACACCGTCAAACCTCACCCTTACTATGAACCAAAAAGAGGTGACCGAAACCCTTCGGCACCACAACCCCACTTTATCACAACCACAAGAACAATTCAATCATTTATCTCATAGACGTAGCACATGCTTTATCAAATGAAGCATTCAACATCATAGCTTAAATACAACATTTAAGCGTAAAGGAACGATACCCATACCCTTTCCTACTGTGCATCCAGTGTGTGTCAAATTTTAGATTAGTTATACCACTTTTGCAAGTTTTAATGTTGCTATCCTATGACAAAATTTTAGTTAAGACCTAGGCCATGTTTCTAAGTTATTCCACATCATATTTTAGTTGTACCCTATAGCATGACACTAAAAATACACATTCCAAGGACCTACAGCCCGCTCTGATACCAACTGTAACACCCTGGCATCTAGAATGCCTTAATGCTACCAAACATAGACTAAACAACAACATAATACCACAATTTATCATAAATTACAGCAAAGGAGCAAATGCTACAAATCGAAATTTCGGCAGCATCTCCTTTGTTTTAACATGAATTAACACAATATCAATATCATGGCAAGATATATCATAGCACACGACATCTAAAACATCAACATAAATGAATATATCATCACATTACGCCAATAATACCATGCTCAATCACTTCATAAGCTATAACGAAGCCAATAAGGAATCACAAGCATGCTAAATTAAACCATACATTAAATTTATGGCACAACTCTTAATATCATGTCTCCAAGTGATTAATCATAGACTATGATTGTGGAGCTACGTGTAGAAGTGTAGCTAAACCCCTTTTTCCCGCATGTCGATCTCAAAGTACCTAAAAACCACATAAACACAAGCGTGAGTTCATCACTCAGCAAGTATATTGCAATGGAACAAAAGAACAACTTACATTGCAACAACACACAACATGTTTATCATCTCATTCATAATCACATATCTTTATCATCATCAAATATGCAATGCGATGCGATGCTCATATCTCCTTGGAAACTCATACCGGTATGGTTGAGTACACACCCGTCGGTGTGCACCCTTTCCCCCCTTCCATCCCGAAGATGGAGGGTGCCTACTCGTCGCTTCCACAACCCACGGTAGATGGAATCATGATGTAGGACTTACTCTATTGGCTCTCCGAATTAGTCATAACTTTCTCACCGACCTTCCCGGATTAGTTAATGACTTTCTCACCGCCCGGGCCATGTGTCATGCCATGTATGCATATATGCCAACAACATAGATAACTTGTACGTGATAACATGGCATCATAACATAGTGAGCATATTCATCATACCTACGGCAATCATTAAAGCATGGCAAGCTCACATAACATGGAAACAGTTTGCATTTAAACAAGGCAAACAATCAAACCACATGCTACCATTCCAATACACTTGCCTCAACCACGCGCAACGGATTGGTGGGAAGTAGAGGGCATTCCCGGGGTCGCACCACCTGCACATAGGTACCACACGCTCACAAACATTACCACAAAATAGTACGCAAACCCTCATCTACCCCGAAATTGCCAATTTCTCGCAAAACCTAAAAACAGAGGTTCTGTCCCGTCGGGATAGCAGCCTTGCAAAAGGCATAACTTGGGCTCTGCGACTCCGAATGAATTAAATGAGTACATCCTCGCGTAGATTAGGAAATTTCCCAACTTTCTCTAGGTATAAGGAAAGACTGATTCGGCCTCTAAAGTTGTTTAATCTACAGATTACCGAGATCTATTCCAATCGCGTCACAGATTTTAATACGCTCGGTAAAACAATCATAACTTTCAAACGGCTGAGAGGAATTTAACGTTCTTTATATGAACGGAAAGATAATGAAATTATCTACAACTTCTTAAAAGTCCGTACGGTCAGATTCGAAATGTAAATTGGCGAAAACAGGAACCCTAGGTCGACTGCTCATGCTGTCCCAAAACAGAAACGTGGCAACATTTAGATCTAATCCAAATTACTCAAATCCAGCACCACCAATTGATCTAAAAACTTGATAAACACCCTAATAACAGTACATAGATCAACCCCAAGGATTTCCATGGACATACCTTTGCCCGACGCACGAAAACCCAATAAATCTCCTCCCGGTTCGCGCGATCCCCTTCCTCGCTTCCAAATCCACCGGATCTCCTCATCGCGGAGCGCTCCAATGGATGGATCTTCGAGGTGGTGAGGTCAAGAACTCACCTAGACGCAGCAAGGGAGGTGGAGAGGTGGTGGAGAGGGTGGTGGCGCAAGAGGAGAGGCTTGGGGGAGGTGGAGGCGCCCAAGGAGGAAGTGGGGAGGTGTGGGAGGCGGCTAGGGCACTTGGGGGCGCAAGGGGTAGGGGGAGGACACCCAAAAGGGCAGGGAAACCCCCCTTTAACCAGCCCTAAGCCCCTTTCCTAATCCTAAATGGATTCCCACTCCATCCCACCAAAGCCCACAACCCCCTCTTTAAGGCCCAAACTCCCCCAGGAAGGCCCAAAACCCCGGAAACGGCCCGACAACGCTATTAACCTCCATACCTTATGGTTTTAACCTCCCATATCATATTTCAATATGTTTTTGACCTCATCATGCACCTTTTATAAGGTTACAACGCTCCGTGGTGTCACAACACTTCAAAAGGCCCAAAAACGCGAGTAAACCTCAAGCCGAAAGGTTTTATTCTCTAATTTCACATTTTATAATGTCACACCATACCGTAGTGTCACAGTTTATATGAATTAGCGCAACTCTCGATGTTATTCGAGATTTATTCATGTGATACCGAGGAAGAAGTCGTCATGTGAATGACTTTTCGGTAGTGTGGTTACATGATGAAGGAATGGTGAAAAGTAAACATGACATCATTTTTACATGTTAAATGATAAAAGAGTCGTTGAGCCAGATCGGTGAGAAAGTCATATATGGAGATATGACTAATCCGGAGTGCTCCTGAAGAGTGTGCATTTATGTCATGAAACGAGATTTCCCTTTCTTTCTAGTATGAAAAGAAGCAATGAAGAATTTCTGGTATGTTGGTTGTGATGTAAGGGACTTATGCTTCCTTTGTGATTTGGCTTGGATGTTGCCGAATTCTTTCCAAAATGGTTGTTAACGCTTTGGGTTTGAGTTGTTGTGTGTACACTTGGGCTTGAAGGCTAAGTGTTTTTGTGTGAGGGCGAGACCCTCTTAAGAAAGGAACCAATTGTGGTTTGGTAAGGTTTTACGATCCTAACTTGGGGCTAGGTGTCGAACCTTAGTGGTATAAGGGTGGTTTGTGATGGAGGTTGATGACGTATGGGTTTAACCTTTACTAAAAGTAGCGATGGGTGGAAGTGAAGTTGACGGTAGTTCGGTGATATTTGTCCTGCCGTGAGCAATTGTCGTCACTAGTTGTTCTTGGATTTGAGTCTTGTCTGGGAAAGGATGGAATAAAATGTTAGTATGATCGTGTATCGGAAGGGCAAGTGTGCCTTAATGAGTTTTCCCCTCGATGGAAATTTTCGGGAATGTAGAGAGGTCGTTAAAGGAATTGTGACTTGCTTTGATTATGTCATGTTGAGTTTAATGAAGTGTGTTAGTCAGGTTGGTTGTGATAGAAGTATGAAGTGTTTGCCGTGAGGATTCGAGCGTTTTGGGTTGATGGAGCCCTTTGTGGTTGAAACGCAGATTCTATTTGGGAATGGAAGTGAAGGTCGACCTGTGAGCGGTTGCCCTTAGTTGAGCTAGATCAACACTTTTTCGTTAAGTGTTGGTTTTGGGAACTCATTTGTCGTTTGTTCCGGTTTTAGTTGCTGTGCGAATGTTTTGTGCTGCAGAGAAGCGTTTTGTCCCTTGGGGGCTTTGCGTCCTTCGGATTCGAGGTCGAATCCTGTTGAAGGCGGGAAGAATGTGACACTACGGTATGGTGTGACATTATAGAATGTGAAATTAGAGATTAAAATCTTTCGGCTTGAGGTTTACTCGCGTTTTTGGGCCTTTTGAAGTGATGTGTCACCACGGAGTGTCGTAACCTTTTAAATGGTGCATGTTAAGGTCAAAAACTTTATGAAATATGGTATGGGAGGTTAAAACCATAAGGTATGGACGTTAATAGCGTTTCCGAGCCGTTTCAGGGGTTTTGGGCCTTTCCGGGGGAGTTTGGGCCTAAGGGAAAGGTCCGTGGGCTTTGGTGGGATGGTGTTCGAGTCCATTTAGGGTAGGAGTCCTGTTTGGGGGGCCTCCTCCTGCCCTTTTGGGCGTCCTCCCCCTGCCCCTTGCGCCCCAAGTGCCCTAGCCGCCCCCCACACCTCCCCACCTCTTCCTCTTCCTTGCGCCCCCTTTGCCCCCATTGCTCTCCACCTCTCCACCTCTCCACCACCTCTCCTCCACCCCCTTTCTGCCCTAGGGTGGCCTCCCCACCCCTGCATCCTCATGGATCCATCCGAGGAGCGAGGAGCGAGGAGCGAGGTGCGAGGAGCGAGGAGCGAGGAGCGAGGAGATCTATTGGAGTTTTCATGCGTCGGGCAAAGGTATGACCATGGGAAACCTTGGGATTGATCTAGTTACTGTTCTTAGGGTGTTTATCAAGTTTTTAGGTCAATTGGTGGTGCTGGATTTGAGTAATTTGGATTATATCTAGATGTTGCCACGTTTCTGTTTTGGGGCAGCATGAGCAGTCGACCTAGGGTTTGCGTTTTCGTCAATTTAGAATCCGAATCTTGTCGTACGGATGTTGAAGAAATTGTAGATAATTTCAATACCTTTCAGTGGGTATAAATAAAGTTAAATTATGCCCAGCCGTTTGAAAGTTATGGCTGTTTTACCGAGCGTGTTAAAATCTATGACGTAATTGGAATAGATCACGGTAATCTGTAGATTAAACAACTTTAGAGTCCGAATCAGTCTTTCCTTATACCTAGAGAAAGTTGGGAAATTTCCTAAGCTACGCGAGGATGTACTTGTTTAATTGATTCGGAGTCCCAGAACTCAAGTTATGCCTTTTGCAAGGATGCTGTCCCGACGGGACAGAACCTCTGTTTTTAGGTTTTGCGAGTAGTTGGCAAAGTCGGGGTAGATGAGGGTTTGCGTACTGTTTTGTGGACATGATTGTGAGTGTGTGATTCCTATGTGCAGGTGGTGCGACCCCGGGAGTGCCTTCTACTTCCCGCCAATCCGTTGCCCGTGGTTGAGGCAAGTGTGTTG
Organism: Rhipidocladum racemiflorum; assembly: GCA_036346355.1. Lineage (NCBI taxonomy): Eukaryota > Viridiplantae > Streptophyta > Magnoliopsida > Poales > Poaceae > Rhipidocladum > Rhipidocladum racemiflorum. The sequence continues at coordinate 64,875,471 of CM070570.1, forward strand.
TGATGGATAGCGATTTGTAGGTTGCTTGTTGAGAATAGATGGAATTGACTACATGATATATGATCACTTGCCATGTTTTTATGATTGCCAATGATATGATGAGCATGTTTATTATGTTATGATGCTATGTGTTAATACGTGAGTTAAACATGATGTTGGCATAATTGCATACATGACATGTTACATGGCCCGGGCGGTGAGAAAGTCATAACTAATCCGGGAAGGTCGGTGAGAAAGATATGACTAATCCGGAGAGCCATTGAGTAAGTCCTACATCGTGATTCCATCCACGTGGTGTTTGGAAGCGAGGAGTAGGCACCCTCCATCTTCGGGATGGAAGGGGGGAGAGGGTGCACACCGACGGGTGTGTACTCAACCATACCGGTATGAGTTTCCAAGGAGACATGAGCATTGCATTACATTGCATACATAATGATGATGATATTGTTAAGTGTTCATGAATGAGATGATATACATGATGGGAGATGTTATTGCCATGATATTGTTCTTGTTGTCCATTGCAATATGCTTGCTGAGTTTCGAACTCACGCTTGTGTTTTCTTGTTGTTTTAGGTACCATGAGAACGGCATGCGGGGAAGGGAAATAGTCACACACCCACACGTAGCTTCACCATATTGATTCCACAAGTCATTCTATTAGTTTGATAATAAATTACGTGTGATGCTCATTGATTTAAGGCTTAACTTTGCTTTATGAGAGTTTTATTGTTCGTTTGATACTTGGAGACATTAAGTGCTTGATGATAGTCTTATATTGTCGTTAAGACTCTAATTATTGCTGTTTTAGATGTCTCTCATATTGCCTTATATTGTTATACTGTTGTTGCTCCTTCAATTCATGTTAAAACAAAGGAGATGCTGCCGAAATCTCGGTTTTTAGCATATGCGCCTTTGCTGGAATTTTATGTTAAATGTGGTATTTAGATGTTGTTTATCTTATGTTTGGTAGCATTCAGGCATATTAAATGCCGGGGTGTTACAAAAGCTGTGCTAAAGAATATCTTAGTTTCGAAGCTCTCCCAGAACCGAGAGGTGAATTGCGGTCCACGGTTCGAAATGATGACCTTAGGAACTCTGTGAAGTTGAACAATATTTTCCAAGTAGAGTTTAGCAAGCTTAGCTCTAATATAAGAGAAGTGCACTGGAATAAATTGGGCCACCTTAGTCAAACGATCAACAATAACCCACATAGAGTCATGTCCGTTCGACGTCTTCAGTAAGCCGGTAATGAATTCCATGCCAACTTTATCCCATTTTCATTCGGGAATCTATAAAGGTTGAAGCATTCCTGTAGGTAAATGGTGCTATGCTTTTGTGAATCGGCACATGTCACAAATAGCAACATGCGCGGCAATATCTCTTTTCATACCAGGCCACTAACACATTTCTCGGAGGTCTTGGTACATATTGGTGCTTCCAGGATGGATTTAGTGAGGAGATCATGAGGTTATTTTAGGATCGCCACTTTGATTTCTTGGTCATTTGGAACACATATTCATTGTCCATGCATAACCAATCCATCGGTTTTCTTAGTGAATCACGATTGCACATCTTCTTTCATCTTGCATTTGATTTCAGCCACACCTGCATCCTTGAGCTGGGCAGCCTTAATTTTTTATTCAATGGTTGGTTGTAGGATTAATGCTGCAACATACCCCTTTTTAACCACTTCCAAGTCGAGTTTGCAGAATTCTTTGAGTAGTTCTGGCTGATTGATAAGAATTGAGGTATTGATGGTGTGTAGCTTCGACTGAGCGCATGAACTACCACATTCACCTTACTAGGGTGATAATGGATGCCCAGATCATAATCCTTGATTAATTATAGCCATCTTCAATGCCTAAGATTTAGATCTAGTTGGGTGAAGAAGTATTTTAGACTTTTGTAGTTTGTGTATATTTCACATCGGTTGCCGATAAGATAATGCTACCATATCATGAGAGCATGAATGATGGTTGCCAATTCCAAATCATGAGTGGGAAAATTGGATTCATGCGGCTTCAATTGGTGTGAAGCATGGGATACAACCTTGCCCTCTTGCATCAACACACAACCAAGACCGTGACGGGATGCATCACAATACACATTGAAGCTCTTGTGTATGTCGGGCAAAATGAGTATTGGGGCTATTGTGAGTCTTTGCTTTAGCTCTTGGAAACTTGCTTCACAGGCTGATGTCCACTCAAATTTCTTCAATCACCGTCTTTGCAATTTTTTGAGAAGTTCTTGATAAATCGGTGATAATATCTGGCAAGACCAATGACACTTCAGATCTCAAGAATAGTTTGGGGCTATCCCCAAGCAAGCACATCTTGCACCTTGATTGAATCAATGGCAACACCTCCTTTAGAAAGAGCATGTCCTAGGAAGCCAATTTCTTTAAGCCAGAACTCGCACTTGCTAAACTTTGTAGATAGCTGATGCTCGCGGAGTTTGTCGAGCACCATACGCAAGTGAAGCTTGTGCTCTTCTTCGCTCTTAAAGTAGACGAGAATGTTATCTATGAATAGCACCATGAACTTATCCAAGTACTCCATGAACACCTTATTTATAAGATTCATGAAAGTGGTAGGTGCATTAGTAAGCCCAACATAAACCATGGTATACTCATACAAACCATAGCGAGTGGTGAAGGCAGTCTTTGGGATGTCCTCTGGTCTGATTTTGAGTTGCAAATAGCCAAGTCTCAAGTCAATTTTAGAAAGGACCTGAGCTTCGCTCATTTGATCAAATAAATAATCAATGCGCAGAAGAGGATATTTGTTTTTGATGGTGACTTCGTTCAATGATCGGTAGTCGACACACATTCAGAGACTACCATCCTTCTTCTTGATGAATAACACCAGACTTCCCCATGGAGACGAGCTAGGGCGGATGAAACCTTTATCTAGCTGTTCCTTGAGTTGTTTCTTTAATTCAACAAACTCATCTGGGGGCATACGATAAGGATGTTTAGAAGTAGGTTTTGTTCCTGGCAGAAGATTGATGACAAACTCTAGGTCCCGATCTAGTGGCAGACCTGATAGCTCTTCTAGAAAAACATTAGGGGTGCTCACAGACAATGGGTTCATGATATATCTCCAAAGCTAAGAGAGTGTGAAGGGATGGTTGCTGCAAGATGGATGTTTGATTAGAGGAATGTTTGACATGAACACCATCGAGATTGACCAAGGAAATAGCTTGGTTGGCACAACTAGGGGTGGCAATGGGGACCCGTTCCCCGATCCCCGGTGGGGAATTCCTCTATTAGGGGACGGGTATGGGAAGAAATCGTCCCCCGCGGGGATGGAAACGGGAAAAATGATTCCCCCATCGGGGATAGCGGGGACGGGGACGGGGAATTTCTTTCCCCGTGGGGACCCGGTTGGGGACCCGAATTTAGTTTAGTCCAATTTAACTGTTAGATTGCAAACATATTCTCTAGCCCGTCATAATCACATTTTCATAAACGGGACAACATAATTTTCAACGAATGCATGCATTCTTTTTTTCTTGCCTGTTGATATAATTTTAGAGTTAAAATGGCTATAAGAGCTCTTCTCTTGTGTGAACTTTTCGCGGGGATGGGTCCCCGACGGGGCCCCGATACCCGAACGGGGATGGGGACGGAGGGATTTTCTCCCCCGAGACGGGGAACGGGGACAGGGACGGGGAAAATTTCATATCGCGGGGACGGGGATGGGGAGGCACTCCCCGGCGGGGAATGCCCCCGTTGCCACCCCTAGGCACAACCAATGTGTCTCTAATTCTTTGATAGCCAATCCATACCAAGAATAACATGAAGCCCCAATGAATTTATGTTGATTAGATCACCTTCGAATTCTACCCCATTGATCACAATTCTAACTCCTGAGCTTATAAATTTTGCTCTCATGACGGACCTATGTGAATAGATTAACGTGTTATTGTCTAGGTAGTTGAGTTTGATATTTTGTTGTTCAACAAACTTTGTAGATATGAATGAATGAGATGTTCTGAAATCAAATAAGACCATAGTGGGAGCTAAATGCACAAGAAACATACCTAGCACCACATCGGATGTGTCATTCACTTCTTTAGTGGTTGCATGATTCAGGAGGCCACGCCTAAAGCCTTGAGGTGGCCAGCCTCCTTGGGGGCCTCCACATCCATGTGCTAGACCTTGAGGATGAGGTGGAATGTTCTAGGGCTGAGGATGAGTTGCTGGCTGCCTCGTTTGTGGGAAATTGTTGGCAAAGTGCCCCTTCTTGCCACAAGCAAAGCAAGTGACCATAGCAGCTAGGGGTGAAAACGGGTCGGATACGGTCGGATATTGCTCATCCCATATCCTAACCCATATTATTATCCTGGATTCGGAGTCGGATACGGATAGACCGGATACGGATACGAATTCAAAGTAGTCCGGATTCGGACACGGGACGGATACATGACGGATACGGATCGAAAACGGATAATATAGTCGGATAGTATGCAAGGCAAAAAAATAAATGAACCATACGACATTGACATGAACCAAGGAACTTTTCAACACAAGTAGATACATAGCATAACTCTCACACGATGACACGATGACACGCTCACACGCATACATGATCACATCTACATAATCATAATTCATACATAAGTAAAATTATTTTGAGCAATATCAGTTGACAGTTCGACAATGTGGTGTTGGTCCAAATTGGATAAATGTGAAAAAATTGTATCCTTTATAATAGCAGTTAAAACTTACAGTTTGAAAAAAAATGTATCCTTTATAATAAAGGTCAAGTTATAGAAGGGAAATATAACTCACTTGTAGATCTAACAAGGTCCACAATAGTGCCAAACAACTTTAGCTCAAACAGAAGGCAGTGCACAATCCCCTTCTCCGATTTTCTTGACTGTATCGATCGTCACATTTCCAGATGCCTACAGTAAAAAAAAATATTACTAACGTTCAGCACCACTCACACAGAAACCAATTGCTTCCAACAAAACAGCATTGCAACAAGCACATCATTATACAACCTGATTATCAGTATCTTTATAGGAAGCAACCTTTAATGGTATATTTTCTCCGTAATGAACATGAACCTCATATTTGAGTGAGTAAATAATATAAGCACATGAAGCTTCTTTTAGAACTGAAAGCACTTTCATACTACCATATACTGCATCTTTCCACAGGCTTGTTAGCAAGTAGAAAGTAGTTGACTGATGTATTTCCTATGTAAATTTTGTACTTATGGGCACTAGGCATTAAACATATTCATACACTAATACATCATCTTGACCAATTTAATGTAATTTCATTAAATCCTCTTACGCCTTCCCGACTTTGAAACCTTACTTTGATTCAATTGGGGACCATGTTGTAGCTCAAGAGTTGAGACTTCGCAAGTTCAATCTTTGATGTGGTTTTTGGGTGTTGTTTAAGGGAATCCTCTCCAGACGTCTAGCTCACAATTCTTCTAAAGAAATTTTAGTTTCAGTGACTTTAGTTGCCCGATTCTGAAAACCTATTTTTAATGGTCATCAACATGGTTATGACGTTATTGACTTATTTCTACATCTATACGTTGTTTTCAGCATGTTGAATGAACAAATACCTTGTGCAGATTGCTAAACTTCTATTTTCAGTTTGGGTAGATCTGATCCTAGATTCAAGAAGGAGAGAAACTCACAGAGCAGCGCGGTGGACGGTGGCTCGGCGGAGGGCAGCGCGCCAGTGCGTCGGAGGGCGCGAGGACGGCTCGGCGGAGGGCCGAGGGCGTGGCAGAGGGCGATGACGAGGGTGCGACGACCAGGGCGGAGGGCCGACGGCTCGGCGTTCAGATCTGAGGAGCAGTCAAGCACTCTAGACTCCAGAGGAGAGGATGAATGAGGATTGACTGATTGAGGAATGATGTCCGGATTTAGGTCATGGACTCACCGACGCAGTACTTTGACCACCCGTGCACAGTACCGGATATCTGGATATAAATATGGGATACTATCCGGATTAAATATGGGAATTATCCGTATCCGACGGATATTCGATGCCCCGAATCCGTATCCGTATCCGTATTTGACTATCCGGATCCGATCCGAATCCGACCGGATATAAAAATATCTTCCCGGATCCGGTTTTTTTCGGATCCGGCTTCGGATTGGACGGGAAATATCCGACCCGTTTTCACCCCTAATAGCAGCCTTGTTTTGGCCTTTGAACATTTGTCCTTTATGGTTATATGGCTGAACTATTGCTGGAGAGGGGTGAGGATTTTTCCCTTGAGGTCTTGGAGGTGGTAGTGTGAGGAACGAGCACTGGAGGGCAGCCAAACACATGGTTTTGAGGACTGCTGCTAGCAGATTTTTGCGCTAACCACTTGCGCTTCTGGCTCTCGATCATGACCTTAGCGCTATCGTCTACATGAGTAGCTTTGTCAACTAATACTTGCATATTAGGGACATCACGAGTGGCGAGCGAGTGCTTCACTTCTTCATTGAGACGCTCCTGAAAGAGAGCAACCTTTCTTGCCTTGCTCAGTATTTTATCAGTGACATACCTGGCAAGGTAATTGAATCGATGGAGAAAGTCCATGATGATTATGTAGCCTTGGTTGAGATTATAAAACTCTATCTTTTTAATCTCCATTAGGTTGAGGGAATGTGTGCAGTGCGGAAGGCATCTTTGAAAGCTTCCCAAGTGATTTCTTAGTCAGGTGGGTGAATAATCTTGTAACTATCCCACCAAGGTGCGGTGGCTCCATGAAGATAATATGCAGTGTACTACACATTCTCTTCATTGTTGCATCACACGATGTTAAGCTTGCACTCGATGTCGTGAAGCCAGTCATTAGCATCCAATGGATTAGTCGTTGAAGAGAAACTTGGCGGGTGAATATGTTGGAACTTGGCCAAGCGAGATTGAGGTGACATGGCTGCCATTTTGCCGTAGGTTGTAGCGGCATTAAGTTTCTCGGTGTTTTGTACCATCCTCTTGAGGAGGCGGGTTTGTATCATGAGAACTTGCACCATAGATGTTGGAGGGAGCATTCCTTCGCTTTGAGCCTCTTGATGATTATGGGTAATCTCCTACTCTTCTACAAACGTGCCGGAGCGCTGTGTCTCATGGCTTTGAGACCCTGGGTGCAGTGGGTTGAGGTGTGCTAGATTGGGCAACTCACCCTTCGGAATGTGGAATTCTCCGGTAGCCCTGCTTGCTATGAGTGCGCACTGATTGAGTCATTAGCATCCTGTCATACACATAGGAGTTGAGCATTTCATGCGAGGTAAATAAGGTAATGTCTTGAGATGAAAGTATAGTGAGGATAGGATATGAATGAGAACGCATATTTGAGTTCAAAAACTGGTACTTATGCTCACATGAAATCATGGACAACAAGGGTAGATTGCATATTTTGTGATAAGATTGACAACATTAACATGGTTTAATTGTCATACATAGGTGGGTTATATCATAGGGTCAACAACAACTAACGCAAACCACCCCATTAACATCTTTACAAGTTTACATAACCAAAAGTACATCATGAGTGAGCTCTAACAACTAAGTCATCTAGCCTTGTCCTAGGCATTGCCACCATTACTAGCGGCGTCGGGGGTGTCGTGGGCAGCGGGTGGCGAAGGAGGTGCAACTGACATCATCAACTCGTACTCATGCCCATTGAAGAAGATGCTCTAACCATGCACTCACGCCCATTGCCACACCTGTGCATGCACATCACCGCCCATCCCTTCTCCTGTCCACCCCACGTCGCCTTGCCGCCCTAAAGGGCCAGGGAGAGCCTCCCCCAGCTCCCTCTCTCCTTCATTCTCCTCCTCCCTCTCTCTTGCTCTCCTCTCTCTTTTCCTCCTCCACTCCCGAGCTCCACCCTTTCACCTCCGTTTCTGGCCAGTTGGAGCTCAAGTGGAGCAAGGAGAAGCTAGAGCAAGGTGTTGGCAAGCTTCATCAAGTCCCCAAGGAGCCTCAAGACCGGTGGATTTTGATTTGGAGCTCTATCCACAAGGTTTTGATCCAAACCCTAGCTCCTCCTCTTTTCTTTCTTTTCTTTCCTTTTGTTTTAGCTCTAGAAACCCTAGCTTAAGTGGTAGATTATCATTTAACTAAGTTGCTAGACATAAGTTGAGCTCATAGGAATTAGTTAGCGCAATCGATTCGAAAACTCTAATCGGCTTTTCGTTGGATTTATTCGTCCAAAAGTCGATTTTCCAAAATTTTTGGAGTTTCCTTTGAAACCCTAGCTCCAAAAGGTTGAGAAAGAGACCAAGTATATCCGATGCCGTTGAGGTTTGATTCTCACAAAAGAATCGAGTTTGAACTCGATTCTGGTTTGGAATCGAATTTGGTAGCAATTGGGGTTTTCGAGTTCGACGAGTTCGATAGTCATGCGAAAAGTCTCTAGATGTTAATTAGACTGCATGGGACCTTATTGGGCAAGAGGAACCAATATGTGAGTTGCAAATCTGTCGGTTCGATTCGATTTGCAAAAAGTGCCTTTTTGGACCTTCGGGGTGATTTCGTGTTTTGAGGTTCCAAAAATCGTGGGCCTAGTTCATATTGGTCCCTAGTACCGTAGAGGTTCCATTGCCGCGAAGAAAATCAAATGGGACTCCCTTTGAGTCTAAACCCAACTTTACTTCATTTTTGGAGTCCGTAAGGTCAAAAAGGAACATTTGAGCAAATGAGCTCAGAACTCGGTGAGACCAGTGTGAATGGATCACTTAGGTTGCTAGTAACCTAATCATGCAAACGTCTCGAAGTTCCGAACTCAATTGCATGAAAACGCAATTTCTAAAACCTTAACTCCTTGGAAGACCGGCATTACCACCGTTATGAGGCCGGTACTGCCGCCCGAGCGGCAGTACCGCCGATATAACGTTAGTAGATATTTTCTAGAGCGTGCTGCTTGCGGCCTCTGGGAGGCCGGCACTACCGGTGCATGGGGCTGGTACTGCCACCCGAGCGGCAGTACCGTGAGCAACACTCCGGTACCTTTTTTCCAGAGAGCACCCATTTTGGTTCTTGTCCGTAGGCACTAGCGTCCCGAGGGTATGTGTATGATCGAAGTATACGAATATAGCAATCAGAGGGGGGTGAATGATTGTGCGGAAGCTAAAACCAAATTCTTGATCTATTAAAAGTTCACCCCAAAACAGAACCAAATAATTGCCTCGTTTTCGACAAAAACAGAATGATAGAGGTTCGGTAAAACGCGAATTCCTGGAGATCCAACCGTCGGATCGATCTGAAATTTGGACACAAGAAACTAGATTCGATTTAATCGAACCCAAAAAGAATCAGCTCGATCGGACTTATGGATAAAAAGTTATAAGCTTCGCAAGCTTGCTGTTCCAGAACTTGACGAAAATCAATCTAATCGAAACTTGTAGATTGATCAAGAACAACAAAAGATTTATCAACAAAACTTTGAGGAACACTAGATCAATACCCTAGAGAGGTTTTTGATGGATCAAATCAAGATGAAACTCAAAAAACAAAAACCAATCTAGAACTAGAACAAGTATGCAAACAAGAACCAAAAGAGAATATTGTAGCACACAAGGAACTAGAAGAATTGATCTTTATTTCTTTTGTCTAAAGTACTCCCATCAAAAGAGTACAAACCCTAAAACCAAGCTCAAGCTCCCTTGCGCCTACTTGGTTCGATTGATGCCCTTTAACAGGAGACACCCCTCCTATTTAAAGGACCAACCCACAAGGAGTTCTGAATACGATTCCTATTCCCTAAAAGGAATCTGTATCCAACACAACTCTACTTGGCCCAACCTGGCCGAGTACAACTCTTGCACGCGTATGGCAACCCTACCATACTCACGTGACTAACACTTTGCACGCGTATGGCCACCTGCCATACTCACGTGACTAACACTTTGCACGCGAATGACCTCCTGCCATTCTCACGTGACTAACCATTCTTCATGTGCACCATTCTCTTAGCCCGAACGTCCCGCATGACATCCTTGACCACCAAGACCTCAGTTCCTCCCTGAACCTAGTCCCGAACCTCGGCTCCTCCATGAACCTAGTTCCGGTCCCGTCATCGACCACGTTCGTCTTCGAGCAATACCTGCACATGAACAAACCACAAAACAATTCCGAGCACAAGTCCACGACTTGACTCACATCAATCCATGCAAATACTCACACGAGCATTGCATAAAGTCCACTTCAAAAGAAGCATCATGAAATTCTCACAAATTTCATAATCCCAAAAATGAATCAAACACAATTCCAATTTTGCTCAAAACCCTAATCGAGCAAAAACGCATTCACGACGGACAAGGAAATATGGTCCGGCGTACAGATGAAAAAGTCACTCAAGAAGCCATTCATGACGGACCAACAAAATCGGTCCGGTGTACAAGTGAAAGTATCGGTTTCAAGAAGAAATCATTCCGGCGAAAACACGTTCACGACAGACTAAAAGAAATCAGTCCGTCGTACATGCGAAATCAATCCTCAAAAGCCGTTCACGATCGACCAAAGAAATTGGTCCGACGTACATGCAAAACTTCTTGGTTTGAGAGTTTGGTCGGCACAAAAGATGACTTCACATTTCTTTGTCAAATTGTCAGACACAAGCACAAACACATTTTGCAAATTCAATTCTAAGCCAATTTTTCAGCACATGATTTCACAATCTCCCCCTTGATGAAAACATTGGCAACACCACTTAAGATTTGAACATTGGCATTCTCTTTTTAAAAGATTTTGAGATCCAAAGGATTAACACCAAAACACAGAAGCTCCCCCTTTGACAAAAAGGCAAAACAAAATCTCCCCCTGAGAATGAAAATGTGTGTGAATGTGCAATGTGTCCAAGAATTCCAAAATTCTCCAAAAATGCTCAAATTTCCAAAAAAAAACTTTTTCCCCCTTTTTCTTTGAACTTATCAAATATTCCCAAAATTTCTCCGCCTTTGACAATGGATTCATCAAGAGTACAAAAGAGAGAATTTGTTCAAAATTTTTCTTGTAGCAATGATTTCACAAGAAGAAACAAGGGAGTGCCAAGATAGAAAAAGATGAGCTCATTCGATCATATAACCTTATATATCACATAATATGCAAAATACATGATCTTGATGTGATTTTAACAAGTTAGGGAATGACATGCATCTCAATCTCAATTCAGTCAACTATAGCCAAGTACTAAGCAAAACCTTTAGTAGAAAAAGGCTCAAAGTTGAAGCAACTAACAAATCAGGGCGAGCAAGTTGTTTCAACTCCAATCTAGTAGACCAATTTAATCTTTAAACAGTAAACGGCATGTGGCATGCTTGAAGCATACTTCTTTTATTTCTTTGGAGTGGCATGCTTGAAGCATACATCTTGTCTTTTGAGGGAATGGCATGCTTGAAGCATACATCTTATCTTTTAGGGAAAGCATCCTGAAGCACATAACTTGAGGTTTTTGCTTTTAACAACCCTTTTTTTAATTGATTCCCTTTTCCTTTATTTTTGATTGTAAACATGCAAGGAGATTAAAGGTCTTTTGAAAGAGTAAAGCTGAAAACACACTTGCTTCATAGCCCAAATTTGTCAAGAAGATTCAATAACAAGCCTAGAAGAGTAAGATATCACAGAGTATTTAGCTATAGGCAATCAGTCCAGGGAATTCCACAATGTCATTTTTAGTTCAAGTGAGACAATTAGATTATCATATATTAGCTCAATTACATAACATATAAAGAAATATGATAAAGTGAGCTCATCAAGTGAAAGAACTTGGCAAGGAAACTCCCCTCAAAACAAACCCATTGGATGAACAATCCCAAGTTCTCCCCGAATAAAAGCAAAACGAGAAGAAGACAAGGGTTTTGAAAATGTCTGCCAATTGATGTTCAGTATCCACATGGTGAAGCACAATATTTTATTTTTCAACATGATCTCTAAGAAAGTGAAATCCAATATCAAATGCTCAAGAAAGAGGATTACTCAAGAGGTGGCACGAACCAAATCAATTCAACATCTTCCAAAGTCAACATCAGAATAAGCTCTTAAACTAATGCATAAGGAAGCAAAAAGCCAAATGCCAAAATCTTGAGTACCATGGAGATACCTGAAAATTCACTTGACCGTTTGTTGATGTGAAGCACGTGGGAAGAGTCTCTCATGTAAACCTCCAATTTTCTCATCCTCAATAGCATCATCATCTTTATGAACAAAGACACTCTCCCCTTGAACATATGCACCTTGTAACACCCCAAAAATTTTGCTTTTCTTAAATCTATGTGTGATTTGGCACTTTGGTGAATTTTTGGAATTTTCTGGAATTTATTTGGATTTATTTGGAATTTATTTGAATTTATTCCATTTTGAAATAATTAAAGAATTAAACTTTACAAATAAAATTTTGTTGGAAATATTTTATTTGAGTCCCAAATACCCTAAAATATTTTCCAGAATTTTTCTGGAATTTTTCTGAGTCTTTTACTATTTTTAATGAATTAAATAAATTTCTGGGAATTATTTTAAATATTAAATCGCTGGAAAATCAAGTCGGGTCAAGTACTGTTCATCCGACCGGACCCGAGTCCGAGTCCGACTCGAGTCCGACCCGAGCCACGTGACTTGACCGAACCCCATTCGATCCTAACCGTTGGATCGAGATCCAACGGTCCAAATTGGACCGCACCGATTCGAGCTGAGTCTGGGTCGGATCCGATCGCGCCCACGCGATCGCGGATCGCCGATCGTACCACGTGGACGGTCCTCCGTCGCCGCTCTCCGCCGAAGTCCGAAAGCCGACCGCCGCCGCGCCCGCCGCCGTGAGGTTCTAGGTTTCCGTTTTCCGCGCGGAAGCCGAGGCTATTTAATGCCCGGATCACACCCCGAGGATCACCTTGACCTTGCGCAGCCGTTGCCCTAGCCGCCGCCGCAGTGCCCCTGACGCGCCCGCAATCGCTCGCCGGAGTTGTAGCACTCCTCCGCCGCGGTTTTTGCTTCGTTCCGCCGCCGTCCGCCGTCCCCCGCCGCCGTTGACCCCAGATCCGGACTCACCGCGACGAGACGCACCCGAAGGGACCTCTCACCTCGCCGGAGGAGCCCGCAAACGCCGTTGCCCGTGTCGCCGTCCCCAGCTCCGGCCAGCCAGCTCCGCCGCACGCCATCGCCGTCGCTCGAAGCTTCTCAGCCGTCCGATCAAGATCCAACGTCCCAGATTGCGCCACGTCATCTCACGGTGAGATTCCGTCCAAAACCACTAGATCCAATCTTGACCGTCCGATCTAGATTCAACGGTCCAGATCAAACGCGTTAACCCAAACGCGTGAGAGCCAGATCTAATCTGGGCCGTTGATTTTCAAATCAACGGCCGAGATTGCGCCACGTGTCGGGAAGCCTGACCGCCGCGGGCCAGCGGTCCACGCTGCAGGCGTGTGCGTAGGACGCTAACACGCTGGGCCCGCATGTCGGCCCGGCCACCACTCGCACCATGACGTCACACCGACGCCATGGCGAACCCGCATGTCGGCCGATCGCCCCACCGAGCGCCGACCTCAAGAATGACGTCACGATGGGTGCCACCAGCCAAGATCGTGGTGAGCCTCACGACGCCGCCAGTGTCGTCACCAGAGTGGTCCCACATGTCAGCGACACGTGGAATCGTGGACCGAGTCCACGGTAGACCCGAGCCGAGCGTGGACCAAGTCATGGAACGGCTGACGTCAGCAGACCAATCAGAGGCTGACACGTGTCCAGGCTGACGCAATAATTAATTTCCGAAAAAGAAAATGATTTATTAATTCGAAATAATGATTTCAGATTTTGATTCAAACTTCAAACGCTTATAACTTTTGCGTTTCAACTCCGATTTGAGTGATTCGAATTTCTAAATTTGTATAAAATTGAGATCTACCTAAATATGAATTTTATTTAATTTTTGGACTAAAGTTTTTCTCTGTAAAATTATTTAATTGATTATTCAGACTTCAAAATGCTATAACTTTTGCATTTTAACTCCGAATTTGACGATTCCAGTTTCTAAAAATTCATAAAATTATGTTCTCTCTGTTTATGGATTTTATTTGGATGTTTGGACAATTTTTGCCTATTGTTTATTTGTGTATTGCTATTTGCACGCTTTACGAGTAGACGTTGAATTGCCGGAAGGATTCGAAGGAGAAGTATTGACTCAGGATCCAACTCAAGACCAAGAGCAAGTACTTTTTGAAGGCAAGTTGTGCTTTGACCATGTTGATCCTATTTTGAAATCTATTTTGATTTAACCTATTGCATGCTAGTTCAATTAGAAAATACTTTATTTAAATATGGGGAATTAGATAAATACCAATTTGCTGTATGACACCTTGATTACTTAAATATGTGCCATGACCCCTTGTCACCCTAGTTGTGGTTTACTAGTTGGACATTATTAAATTGCCAACATGGGAAATTAGATCGTTGTAGTATGCTGCTTAGACCTGCTACGTGCTCATGACATGATTTTGGACAATCAAATGTTAATATTGACTTAATGATATATTGAACCTGTTTTGGAAAGGTATCATGTGATGTTGATGGCACGTGGTGCATGGTAATCAACTGGGGTTTGATAAATAGTTTTTCGACCGGGGCATGTGGCAAGAATAATCAGGTGGGCCAGTTGTGGCATTGGGGATGTTGATTTGGTTCTTCGGGTAGTCTTGCCCTGGTCACCCTAAGGACTTAACCTTGCAAGCCTTTGAACTGGGTCTAACGTGCAACCACATGTCTGTAATGGGACAGACCTAGTTGACTAAGTTGCTAATAACGTACCTGTGGGACCTCAGGAGGTCAACTACACCCTTTGTGTAAGTTGTACGGGGGAGTGTACCGGGGCTGAGGCCAGGTATCCATCTTACGGTTGATTGGCCTAAACTTCGCCTTAGCTAAGGGAAGGGTTAGTGTGCAATAACCGGGGAGGACCACTTGTATTGTTAGAAGTTTCCGAAAGACTTTGTTACGGGAACTCGCCTTTGTGGTGTTTGACTGTATCTTGTGGGTAAAGTGCATAACCTCTGCAGAGTGTACAATCTATTCGAATAGCCGTGTCCGCGGTATTGGACATCGCTCGGGAATTACAGTCAAGGGTTAGATTTTCTCAAAAAAATAACTTGGATCTGAAAGGTTGTGTTGGATTAATAATGACGTTGATGGAAATGTGGATTAGGATGGGAAAAATGTTTATTAAACTCCTTGAAAAGTTAATTATGCTATACTTGTTTCTACTGCTTTCGAATCTACTTATGCTACTTGTCAAATGCTGTTTACTGCAAATATACCTCGAGCCATTCCTTTGTACCAAGCCATGCATATAGTATATTAGCTTGCATTCTGTGCATGACTTGCTGAGTACCAAGTACTCACCCTTGCCACAATACAACACCAGTTGAAGAGGAGACTACACCAGCTCTAGAGGAGGAGCTCCAAGAGGAACCGTCTACTTAGGGAGCGAGCCCAGTCAGTTGCCTGTGGTATACTGGATGGCGCCACGAAGTTATTTGATTTTCCGCTGCTACTATTTCTCTCTTAATAAGTTTCGCCCTGCGAGGCGTACATTTGTAACTTGACCATAAGGTCGAGTAACCAGTTTGACTATTTAAATAAAGTACTTTATTAGTATCGAGAGGTATGATTGTGATATTTACCGATGTTAAGACTGTGTGCACTAGCGCGTTCCTGGACTAGTGCTGAATACACAGAGGGTCCGGATTTGCAAATTCGGGGTCCCGACACACCTGTACCTGCATCATTTGGACTAGTGCCTTTTGCGAAAACAGAGGTGGAAGAAGCATCTTCAAAAGATAACACTTTTAGCACGAGATGCATGAGTATAGGAGAACCAAATCTTATCACTAAACATATGAAGTGACCATCCAAAATTCACTAGCCACATGTTCTCCCTCCTCGCGTGAGAAGCCTACATAGAAGCAGAAAGTGTCGAGGTCTCGGTACTGGGGTTAGAAATAAGATGTTTAGGAATCGATCTTGAGACACCCGACGCACAACAAGAGGGCACAACACGAGTATTCTTATGCACAAAATCAGATTTGCCTTTTCCCGTGTTTTTAGCATCAAAAGGTGTTTGTTTCACCCTAGGCACATAATGAGAAGTGGAGTGTGCCTTTCTGAAATTAGACCTAGCATTAAACCTTTCTCTCTTTTGTTGTTTAGCTAGTCTAAAGCAAAAGTCTACTAAATGTCCATCTCTACCACAATGAGTGCAAGTGTACTTAACATTATGTTTAGCTTTGGAAGTAGAAGCAACATTTGCATTCATCATAGTAGAAGATAAAAGACCAGCAGATTTAAAGACAGTTTTCTTAGGCTCATTGACAATTTCAAATTTTCCTCTTTCAAGTGTTTTGACAACAGTGGGAGCATGTGATTTATGATGAGCATAAGAATCAAAACCTAAACCTTTATTATGAGTGCTGACTTTTGATTGATCCAAGATCATGTTTAGGTTTTTCTTTCCTTTAGTGAAACGTTCTAATGACTTTTCCATGTAATCAATTTTTCGAGAAAGAGTTAAACAATTATTACAGGGAACGTCCACTTTTCCTTTTTGCTTGCGACAAGTTGAGCATGAAAGAACCTCATGTGTAAGCAAATCTTCTGTCATTTGAGAAACCCTAGCATTTGCATCATGCAACTTCAATTCTAGTATGGAGCATTTAGAACATGGAGTTGTATCATGCAAATCAATGGTAGAACAACTAGCATGTTTAACAAGTTTCTCATTTTTCTCATTTTCAGCATTGATTTGCTCTAACAAGGTAACATGTTCTTTCCTAAGCAAAGTAAGCTCATTGTAAATTAAGTCACATGATTTGCAAGCATCATCATCAGGAATCAAGGTTTTAAGTCTAGCAATTTCAGCATTCAATGACTCCACAAGAATATCATGTTTCTTAATTTTTCTATCACGTTTGTCAAGCAATTTTCCAAGACGAGCAACAGCAATAGCTAATTCATCATAAGAAGGATCTACCTCATTGAAGTCGCTGTCTTGATCGTCCTCGGTGAAGCTATCCTTGCTGCTTGCCATGAGACACAACCCTGTCAAGTCAAGTTTGCTTGGAGTTGTATCGTCCTCGCTGCTCTCCGAGTCCACATCGCTCAAATTGACTTGTTCAAGAGCGGAAAGAACTCGATGAACCACTTTGCGGTTGATGAAGCTCTTCTTTTTCCTGTCGTTTGAAGGGAACTTCTTCTTCTCTTTTCTTCTGTCGTTGTCCTTCTCCTCCCATGGTGTTTTACCTGCAAGTTTAGGACAGTTTGGACGAATATGGTCAAGATCACCACACTCATAGCATCTTGGAGGATCACCACCACCTATCTTTCTCTTTCTCACATTTTGCAAAGCTTTGTTAAAGCGAGAAGAGAGTAGTGATAAGTCTTCTTCTGGGAATTGCTCAATTTGTTCATCGGTTAATGAAGACAAGAAGGATAGAGCAAAACTTGAAGCAGAACTATTATGAGATATGCTAGATTGAGATGTCAAAGCAATTGATTTATGATCATTCTTTCTAGCAAGAATATCTAATTCATGAGTTTTCAACTTGGAATAAAGAACATCTAAGGTAAGTGTACTCATGACAGTAGATTCTCTAATGGATGTAACTTTCATCTCCCAAATAGACATGTCTAAAGCACCAAGCAATTGTCTAGCATTAGCAGCATCATCAAAGCTAACTCCAACAGCACGAAGATTACTAAGAATTTTATTGAAACATGCAAAGAAGTCATCTAGCGACTCACCGGGTTTCATCTCAAATCGCATATATTCTTTTTTGTAAAGATCTTGACGAACGTCTTTAATAGTGTTAGAACCCTCATGGTAATCACAAAGAGATTTCCATACCTCATATGCGGATTTGAGATGGATCACACGGTCAAAGTCGCTGCGTCCCAAACCTTGGATGATCAAGTTGCGCGCCTTGCTGTTTGCTTCAACATGTGCGCGATTGGTGTCGTTGACGTTGTCGTTTGCAGGAACTTCATATGGTTTGTAGACCTTCTCCCAAATTGTGAAGCCTTGTGCTTGGATGAACGCCTCTATCTTG
This sequence comes from Rhipidocladum racemiflorum, assembly GCA_036346355.1. Taxonomy (NCBI): domain Eukaryota; kingdom Viridiplantae; phylum Streptophyta; class Magnoliopsida; order Poales; family Poaceae; genus Rhipidocladum; species Rhipidocladum racemiflorum. The sequence continues at coordinate 64,893,531 of CM070570.1, forward strand.
GCCTTCCAAAACTGAAAATCAACACCATCGAACACACAAGGTTTTGTCGAATAACGATCCATTGATCTAATCACCGATTAAGATAGATTAGAAAAACCTTGCTCTGATACCACTTGTAGGATCGAAGTATACGAATATAGCAATCAGAGGGGGGGTGAATGATTGTGCGGAAGCTAAAACCAAATTCTTGATCTACTAAAAGTTCACCCCAAAACAGAACCAAATAATTGCCTCGTACTCGACAAAAACAGAATGATAGAGGTTCGGTAAAACAAGAATTCCCGGAGATTCAACCGTTAGATTGATCTGAAATTTGGACACGAGAAACTACATTCCAATACGAATCGAACCCAAAAAGAATCAGCTCGATCGGACTTACGAATCAAAAGTTATTAGCTTTGCAAGCTTGCTAATCCAGAACTTGACGAGAATTGATCTAACGTAAACTTGAAAGTTTTAACAGAACCGACAAAAGTTTAATCAACTAGACTTTGAGGAACTCTAAATCAATACCCTAGAAAGGTTTTTGATGGATCAAATCAAGATGACACTCAAGGATCAAAAACCAATCTAGATTTAGAGCAAGCATGCAAACAAGAACCAAGACAGAAAAACACCAGAGCAACGTGGTTCTTGAGTACGCAAAAATCTTGGAAGAATTGATCTTTATTTCTTTTGTCTAAAGTACTCTCATCAAAAGAGTACAAACCCTAAAACTTGCTCAAGGCTTGATGCCCTTCAACAGGAGACAACCCCTCCTATTTAAAGGACCAACCCACAAGGAGTTCTGAATACGATTCCTATTCCCTAGAAGGAATCTGTATCCAATACAACTCTACTTGGCCCAACCTGGGCGAGTACAACTCTTGCACGCGTATGGAAACCCTACCATACTCACGTGACTAACACTTTGCACGCGTATGGCCACCTGCCATACTCACGTGACTAACACTTTGCACGCGAATGACCTCCTGCCATTCTCACGTGACTAACCATTCTTCATGTGCACCATTCTCTTAGCCCGAACGTCCCGCATGACATCCTTGACCACCAAGACCTCAGTTCCTCCCTGAACCTAGTCCCGAACCTCAGCTCCTTCATGAACCTAGTTCCGTTCCCGTCATTGACCACGTTCGTCTTCAAGCAATACCTGCACATGAACAAACCACAAAACAATTCCGAGCACAAGTCCACGACTTGACTCTACTCAATCCATGCAAATACTCACACGAGCAATGCATAAAGTCCACTTCAAGCATCATGAAATTCTCACAAATTTCATAATCTCAAAAACAAATCAAACACAATTCCAATTTTGCTCAAAACCTTGATCGAGCAAAAACGCATTCACGACGGACCAAAAAATTTGGTCCAACAGACATGTAAAACTTCTTGTTTTTAAGAACTTTGTCCTGCGCAAAACCTTCGAAGCACATTTACGACATACCAAAAATTTGGTGCTCGTTCATGGAAAAAACGAGGTTGCCAAAAACAAGTGTATGACAGACCAAAAAATTTGATCCGTCATACATGGGAAAAACAAGGTCGCCAACAGCATGTGTATGACAGACCAAAAACTTTGGTCCGTCATACATGGGAAAAACGAGTTTGCCAAAAGCATGTGTATGACAGACCAAAAAATTTGGTCCGTCATACATGGGAAAAACGCGATTTCTTGTACAAGCGTAAAAGCATCAAAATCACGTTTATGACAGACCAAAAAGTTTGGTCCGTCATACATGCGAAACTCACTGTTTTTGGATGTTTGGTCTGGCGCAAATGCAAAGTCTCTGTTTTTGGATGTTTGAATGTTTGATCCTTCATGCAAGCAATTTTGCAAGATTAATCCTAACCAATTTTTCAGCACAAAATCAAGCCAATTTTTCATCACATGATTCACAATCTCCCCCTTGATGAAAACATTGGCAACACCACTTTAGATTTGAACATTGGCATTCTCTTTTACAAAAGATTTTGAGATCCAAAGGATTAACACCAAAACACAAAACCTCCCCCTTTGACAAAAAGGCAAAACAAAATCTCCCCCTGAGAATGAAAATGTGTGTGAATGTGCAACGTGTCCAAGAATTCCAAAATTCTCCAAAAATGCTCAAATTTCCAAAAAAAACTTTTTCCCCCTTTTTCTTTGAACTTCTCAAATATTCCCAAAATTTCTCCCCCTTTGACAATGGATTCATCAAGAGTACAAGAGAGAGAACAGATTCAAAATTTTTCTTGAAACAATGATTTCACAAAGAGAAACAAGGAAGTGCCAAGATAGGACAAGATGAGCTCATTCGATCATATAACCTTATATATCACATAATATGCAAAATACATGATCTTGATGTGATTTTAACAAGTTAGGGAATGACATGCATCTCAACCTCAATTTAGTCAACTATAGCCAAGTACTAAGCAAGATCTTAGCAGAAAAAGCAAGGCTTTAAAAATTGAAGCAACTAACAACTTAGGGCGAGCAAGTAGTTTCAACTCCAATCTAGTAGACCAATTTAATCTTTAAACAATAAGTTGCATGTGGCATGCTTGAAGCATACTTCTTTTATTTTCTAGGAGTGGCATGCTTGAAGCATACATCTTATCTTTGAGGGAATGGCATCCTGAAGCTCATAACTTGAGGCTTTTGCTTTTAACAACCCTTTTTTATTGATTCCCTTTTCTTTTCATTTTTCTTTGATTATAAACATGCAAAAGTGATTAAAATGTCTTATGAAAGAGTTAAGTTGAAACCACACTTGCTTCATAGCCCAAATTTGTCAAGAGGATTCAATATCAAGCCTAGAAGTGTGACACTACGTTTTGGTGTGATATTACAAATTGCGAAATTAGAGAAGAAAATCTTACGGCTAGAGGTTTACTCGCGTTTTTGGGCCTTTTGAAGCGTTGTGACACCACGGAGTGTCGTAACCTTATTTAACGTGCATGATAAGGTTAATAGCATTATGAGATGCGGAATTAAGGTTAAAACTATAGGATATGGAGGTTAATAGCTTTTCCGGGCCGTTTCCGGGATTTTTGGCCTTCCCGGGGGAGTTTGGGCCTTGGTGGGCTTTGGTGGGATGGAGTAGGTCTCCGTAACGGACTAGGTTTGGGTGTGGGGGCTGGTAAAAGGGCTCCCCACCAGCCCTTGGGGCGTCCACCCCTGCCCCATGCGCCCCTAACCCTAGCCGCCACCCTTCCTCCTCCCTCCACCTCCTAGCCGCCCCATCTCTTGCCCCCATGGCGCCCCCATTGCTCCCCATTGCACACCACCTCTCCTACACCCCCCTTGCTGCCCTAGGGTGACCTCCCCACCCCTGCATCCTCATGGATCCATCCGAGGAGCGAGGAGCGAGGAGCGAGGAGATCGATTGGAGTTTTCGTGCGTCGGGCAAAGGTATGATCATGGGGATCCTCAGGGATGAGCTAGGTACTGTTATTAGGGAGTTTATCAAGTTTTTTGATCAATTGGAGGCGCTGGATTTGAGTAATTTGGGTTAGATCTAGATGTTGCCACGTTTCTATTTTCGGGCAGATTGAGCAGTCGAGCTAGGGTTCGAGTTTTCGCCAATTTAGAGTTCGAATCTGACTGTACGGACTTTTAATAAGTTGTATATAATTTCATTATCTTACCGTGCATATAAAGAACGTTAAATTCCGCCCAGCCGTTTGAAAGTTATGACTGTTTTACCGAGCGTATTAAAATCTGTGACGCGATTGGAACAGATCACGGTAATCTGTAGATTAGACAACTTTAGAGTCCGAATCAGTCTTTCCATATACCTAGAGAAAGTTGGGAAATTTCCTAAGCTACGCGAGGATGTACTCGTTTAATTGATTCGGAGTCTCAAAACTCAAGTTATGCTTTTTGCAAGGCTGCTGCCCCGTCGGGACAGAACCTCTGTTTTTAGGTTTTGCGAGTAGTGGGCAATGTCGGGTTAGATGGGGTTTTGCGTACTATTTTGTCGGCATGATTTTGAGTGTGTGATGCCTATGTGCAGGTGGTGTGACACCGGGAGTGCCCTCGACTTCCCACAAATCCGTCGCCCGCGGTTGAGGCAAGTGTGTTGTAATGTATAGCGGAATCGTAGGTTGCTTGTGGAGATTAGATGAAAGATTGAATACTTGCTATGATCACTTGCCATGCTTGCTGTTTTCCAATGATATATTAAGTATGATTATCATGATATGATGCTGTGTGTCTATACTTATCATGATTCGATGCCATGTGTTTATGTGTACTATGACATGATGCCATATGTTTATGTACAAATGAGATATGATAATTGGCATAGTTGCATGCATGTCATGAGATGGGGCGAGGGCGGTGAGAAAGTCATAACTAGTCCGGGGAAGGTCGGTGAGAAAGTTATGACTAGTCCGGAACGCCATTGAGTAAGACCTACATCGTGATTCCATCCACGTGGTGAATGGAAGCGAGGAGTAGGCACGCTCCATCTTCGGGATGGAAGGGGGAAAAGGGTGCACACCGACGGGTGTGTACTCAACCATACCGGTATGAGTTTCCAAGGAGATATGAGCATAACATTGCATTGCATTGCATTGCAATACATATTTAATGATGATGATGTTGTTATGTGCTCAAGTATGAGATGTTATATGTGATGTAAGGTATTATTGTCTTGTAAATGATCTTGTTGTCCATTACAATATGCTTGCTGAGTTTTCGAACTCACGCTTGTGTTTTATGTTGTTTTTAGGTACTTTGAGATCGGCATGCGGGAAAAAGGGGTCTAGCTACACTTCTACACGTAGCTCCACCATCATAGTCCATAATTAATCACTTGGAGACATGATATTAAGAGTTGTGCCTTAAACTTAATGTATGGTTTAATTTAGCATGCTAGTGATTCCTTATTTGCTTCGTTATAGTTTATGAAGTAGTTGAGCGTAGTATTTTTGGCGTAATTTGATGTTATGTCCATTTATGTTGATGTTATAGATGTCGTGTGCCATGTTATATCTTGCCATGATTGTGTTATTGTGTTAACTCATGGAAAAGCAAAGGAGATGCTGCCGAGATATCGGTTTTTAGCATATGTACCTTTGCTGGAATTTATGTTTAAATGTGGTATTTAGACGTTGTTTAGCTTATGTTTGGTAGCATTCGGGCATATTAAATGCCGGGGTGTTACAAGAAGAGTGAGATATCACAGAGTATTTAGCTATAGATAATCAGTCCAGGGAATTCCGCAATGTCATTTTTAGTTCAAGTAAGACAATTAGATTATCATATATTAGCTCAATTACATAACATATAAAGAAATATGATAAAGTGAGCTTATCAAGTGAAAGAACTTGGCAAGGAAACTCCCCCTCAAAACAAACCCATTGGATGAACAATCCCAAGTTCTCCCCGAATAAAAGCAAAACGAGAAGAAGACAAAGGTTTTGTAAAAATGTCTGCCAATTGATGTTCAGTATCCACATGATGAAGCACAATATTTTCTTTTTCAACATGATCTCTAAGAAAGTGAAATCCAGTATCAATATGCTCAAGAAAGGGGATTACTCAAGAGGTGGCACGAACCAAATCAATTCAACATCCTCCAAAGTCAACATCAGAATAAGCTCTTAAACTAATGCATAAGGAAGCAGAAAGCCAAATGCCAAAATCTTGAGTACCATGGAGATACCTGAAAGTTCACTTGAACGCTTGTCGATGTGAAGCACATGGGAAGCTTGAAAACAAGCACACACAAGCACGTGGGAAGAGTCTCTCATGTAAACCTCCAATTATCTCATCCTCAACAGCATCATCATCATCTTTTATGAACAAAGACACTCTCCCCCTGAACATATGCACATGTACTTGCATCATTTGGACTAGTGCCTTCTGCGAAAACAGAAGTGGAAGAATTATCTCCAAAGGCAACACTTTTAGCATGAAATGCACGAGTGAAGAAGAACCAAAACTTATCACTGAACATATGAAGTGAGCATCCAAAATTCACTAGCCACATGTTCTCCTTCCTCGCGTGAGAAGCCTACATAGAAGCAAAAATTATCGAGGCCTCGGTACTGGGGTTAGAAATAAGATGTTTAGGAATCCAGTACTGAGACACACGACGCACAACAGTAGGCACAACACGATAATTTTTATGCACAAAATCAGATTTGCCTTTTCCCATGTTTCTAGGAACAGAAGGTGTTTTCATCACTCTAGCCGCATAAAAATGTGCTTTGCTGAAATTTGACCTAGCCTTAGTTCTTTCCTTCTTTTGCTGTTTGGCTAGTCTAAAGCAAAAATCTACTAAGTGTCCATCTCTACCACAATGAGTGCAAGTGTACTTGATATGATGTTTAGCTTTAACAGTAAAAGCACATTTTGCATTCATCATAGTAGAAGATAAAAAACCAGCAGATTGAAAAGCAATTTTCTTAGGCTCATTAGATAACTCAATTTTGCAAGGAGCCTGAACAACAGTGCGAGGTTTGGTTTCATATGTGGCATAAGGATCAAAACCTAAACCTCTCTTGTTTGTGCTAACCTTAGATTGATCCAAAATTATGTTCAACTTTTTTTTGCCATTAGTGAAACGTTCCAAAGAATTTTGCAAGTAATCAACTTTCTTAGCAAGAGTTAAACAATTATTGCAAGGAATATTGACCTTCCCCTTTTGTTTACGACAGGTAGAGCATGAAAGAACCTCATGAGTAAGCAGATTATCAGTCAATTGAGAAACCCTAGCATTTGCATCTTTCAATTTCAATTCAAGAGTTGAGCATTTAGAACAAGAAATTGAACCATGCAAATCATCAGTGGAACAGCTAGCATGTTTAACATGTTTCTCATTTTTCTCATTTAGATGTAACAGAAGAGCGTGTTCTTTCCTAAGCAAGGTGAGCTCATTGTAAATTAAGTCACATGATTTACAAGTATCATCATCAGGAATCAATGTCTTAAGTCTAGCAATTTCAGCATTCAATGACTCCACAAGAATATCATGTTTCTTAATTTTTCTATCACGTTTGTCAAGTAATTTTCCAAGGCAGACATGACATTGGCTAATTCATCATAAGAAGGATCTACCTCATTGAAGTCGCTGTCGTTGCCGTCCTCAGTGAAGCTATCCTTGTTGCTTGCCATGAGACACAATCCCATCAAATTATGCTTGCTTGGAGTTGCATCATCTTTGCTGCTCTCCGAGTCCACATCGCTTCAAATTGACTTGTTCAAGAGCGGAAAGAACTCAGTAAACCACCTTGCGGTTGATGAAGCTCTTCTTCTTCCTATCATTTGACGAGAACCTTTTCTTCTCATTCCTTACATCGTTGTCCTTCTCGCTCCTTTGATGTTTTTCCTGCAAGCTTAGGACAATTTGTGCGAATATGGTTAAGGTCACCACACTCATAGCATCTTGGAGGACCACATCTCTTTCTCATTCTCACATTACGCAAAGCTTTGTTAAAGCGAGAAGAGAGTAGTGCGAGATCTTCTTCAGAAACTCTTCAAGTTGCTCATCACATTAAAGAAGACATGGAAGACAAGGCAAAGCTAGAAGAAGAATTTGCATTTGACATGTTAGGGTTAGAGATCAAAGCAATTGATTTAATATTACCTTTCCTTGCAAGAACATCCAACTCATGAGTTTTCAATTTAGAATACAGAACATCTAATGTAAGTGTACTCATGATAGTAGATTCTCTAATGGATGTAACTTTCATCTCCCAAATAGACATGTCTAAAGCACCAAGCAATTGTCTAGCATTAGCAGCATCATCAAAGCTAACTCCAACAGCACGAAGATTACTAAGAATTTTATTGAAACGTGCAAAGAAGTCATCTAGCGACTCACCGGGTTTCATCTCAAATCGCATGTATTCTTTTTTGTAAAGATCTTGACGAACCTCTTTAATAGTGTTAGAACCCTCATGGTAATCACAAAGAGATTTCCATACCTCATATGCGGATTTGAGATGGATCACACGGTCAAAGTCGCTGCGTCCCAAACGTTGGATGATCAAGTTGCGCGCCTTGCTGTTTGCTTCAACATGTGCGCGATTGGTGTCGTTGACGTTGTCGTTTGCAGGAACTTCATATGGTTTGTAGACCTTCTCCCAAATTGTGAAGCCTTGTGCTTGGATGAACGCCTCCATCTTGGCCTTCCAAAACTGAAAATCAACACCATCGAACACACAAGGTTTTGTCGAATAACGATCCATTGATCTAATCACCGATTAAGATAGATTAGAAAAACCTTGCTCTGATACCACTTGTAGGATCGAAGTATACGAATATAGCAATCAGAGAGGGGGTGAATGATTGTGCGGAAGCTAAAACCAAATTCTTGATCTACTAAAAGTTCACCCCAAAACAGAACCAAATAATTGCCTCGTACTCGACAAAAACTGAATGACAGAGGTTCGGTAAAACTAGGTTCCAATACGAATCGAACCAAAAAAGAATCAGCTCGATCGGACTTACTGATCAAAAGTTATGAACCTCGTAAGCTTGCTGTGAAAGAAGATGACGAGAATTAATCTAACCAAAACTTCAAGATTAAACAAGAACGACAAAAGTTTAAGCAACTAAACTTAGAGAAACCCTAAATCAATTCTCTAGAAAGGTTTTGATGGATCAAATCAAGATGAACCTCAAAGAACAAAACCCAATCTAGAACCAGAACAAGCATGCAACCAAAAACCAAAACAGAAAAACACTGTAGCAACGTGGTTACTGTAGCACGCAAAAATCTTGGAAGAATTGATCTTTATTTCTTTTGTCTAGAGTACTCTCATCAAAAGAGTACAAACCCTAAAACTTGCTCAAGGCTTGATGCCCTTCAACAGGAGACAACCCCTCCTATTTAAAGGACCAACCCACAAGGAGTTCTGAATACGATTCCTATTCCCTAGAAGGAATCTGTATCCAACACAACTCTACTTGGCCCAACCTGGGCGAGTACAACTCTTGCACGCGTATGGCAACCCTACCATACTCACGTGACTAACACTTTGCACGCGTATGGCCACCTGCCATACTCACGTGACTAACACTTTGCACGCGAATGACCTCCTGCCATTCTCACGTGACTAACCATTCTTCATGTGCACCATTCTCTTAGCCCGAACGTCCCGCATGACATCCTTGACCACCAAGACCTCAGTTCCTTCCTGAACCTAGTCCCGAACCTTAGCTCCTCCATGAACCTAGTTCCGATCCCGTCATCGACCACGTTCGTCTTCAAGCAATACCTGCACATGAACAAACCACAAAACAATTCCGAGCACAAGTCCACGACTTGACTCTACTCAATCCATGCAAATACTCACACGAGCAATGCATAAAGTCCACTTCAAGCATCATGAAATTCTCACAAATTTCATAATCTCAAAAACAAATCAAACACAATTCCAATTTTGCTCAAAACCCTGATCGAGCAAAAACACATTCACGACAGACCAAAAAATTTGGTCCAGCGTACATGTAAAACTTACTGTTTTTAAGAACTTTGTCCTGCGCAAAAACCTTCAGAAGCACATTTACGACATACCAAAAAATTTGGTCTGTCGTTCATGAAAAAAACGAGGTTGCCAAAAACAAGTGTATGACAGACCAAAAAAATTTGGTCCGTCATACATGGGAAAAACAAGGTCGCCAACAGCATGTGTATGACAGACCAAAAATTTTGGTCCATCATACATGGGAAAAACGAGTTCGCCAAAAGCATGTGTATGACAGACCAAAAAATTTGGTCCGTCATACATGGGAAAAACGTTGCCTAGTTTTCGACAAAAACAGAATAACAGAGGTTCGGTAAAACGCGAATTCCCGGAGATCCAACTATCGGATCGATCTGAAATTTGGACACAAGAAACTAGATTCCAGTACGAATCGAACCCAAAAAGAATCAGCTCGATCGGACTTACGGATAAAAAGTTATAAGCTTTGCAAGCTTGCTGTTCCAGAACTTGACGAAAATCAATCTAATCGAAACTTGTAGATTGATCAAGAACAACAAAAGATTTATCAACAAAACTTTGAGGAACACTAGATGAATACCCTAGAGAGGTTTTTGATGGATCAAATCAAGATGAAACTCAGAAAACAAAAACCAATCTAGAACTAGAACAAGTATGCAAACAAGAACCAAAAGAGAATATTGTAGCACACAAGGAACTAGAAGAATTGATCTTTATTTCTTTTGTCTAAAGTACTCCCATCAAAAGAGTACAAACCCTAAAACCAAGCTCAAGCTCCCTTGCGCCTGTTCTGCTACTTGGTTCGATTGATGCCCTTTAACAGGAGACACCCCTCCTATTTAAAGGACCAACCCACAAGGAGCTCTGAATACAATTCCTATTCCCTAGAAGGAATCTGTATCCAACACAACTCTACTTGGCCCAACCTGGGCGAGTACAACTCTTGCACGCGTATGGCAACCCTACCATACTCACGTGACTAACACTTTGCACGCGTATGGCCACCTGCCATACTCACGTGACTAACACTTTGCACGTGAATGACCTCCTGCCATTCTCACGTGACTAACCATTCTTCATGTGCACCATTCTCTTAGCCCGAACGTCCCGCATGACATCCTTGACCACCAAGACCTCAGTTCCTCCCTGAACCTAGTCCTGAACCTCAGCTCCTCCATGAACCTAGTTCCGGTCCCGTCATCGACCACGTTTGTCTTCGAGCAATACCTGCACATGAACAAACCACAAAACAATTCCAAGCACAAGTCCACGACTTGACTCACATCAATCCATGCAAATACTCACACGAGCATTGCATAAAGTCCACTTCAAAAGAAGCATCATGAAATTCTCACAAATTTCATAATCCCAAAAATGAATCAAACACAATTCCAATTTTGCTCAAAACCCTAATCAGGCAAAAACGCATTCACGACGGACAAGGAAATATGGTCCGGCGTACACATGAAAAAGTCACTCATGAAGCCATTCACGATGGACCAACAAAATCGGTCCGGTGTACAAGTGAAAGTATCGGTTTCAAGAAGAAATCATTCCGGCGAAAACACGTTCACGACAGACTAAAAGAAATCAGTCCGTCGTACATGCGAAATCAATCCTCAAAAAGCCGTTCACGACTGACCAAAGAAATTGGTCCGACGTACATGCAAAACTTACTGGTTTGAGAGTTTGGTCCGGCACAAAAGATGACTTCACTGTTTGCTGTCAAATTGTCAGACACAAGCACAAACACATTTTGCAAATTCAATTCTAAGCCAATTTTTCAGCACATGATTTCACAGTATGGTACTACTAGAGGTGGGCAGTACCGCCGTTGTGAGTCGGTACTGCCAGTCGAGTGGTACTACCGGGTTTTGTGTGTCGATATTACCGTTGTGAGCTGAGAACTTCAACCCTTTTTAATCTCTTTTGATCTTAACTTTCCAGATTTGATTCGCTTTGTTGTTTGATTCTTAATTGCCTTGTTTTAATTTTATGTCATTGGCTCTTATTGTTCTTTGTGTAGATGTTGACGTGTTGGAATCCACCGACGACCCCGATTACAACCTGGAGTCAAATTTCGTTGAAGAGCAAATAGGCAAGCACCTCCTTTGACCATTTTGATCCTATAATTTCAAAGCTCTATCTTGAATTGTCAAAACTATTATGCATACGTGTATGTTCAGTAAAAATGCTAAGTTGTGGGAAACTGGTAGTTAAACCTAGAATTAATGGTTTTCCTTAATTGTAATTGACTTGAGAACCTTGCTAAACCTTAGACTGAATCTAGAATGAGAATAATGTCAGTAGGGTAATAGTGAATAGTATTTGCATATGCTTAGTCATGCAGTAGTAGATGTTGCAAGAGGTTGTGATTCAATCAATAAGATCTCCCTATTGGATATTACCTCTGGTTTGGATTTGGATTATAGTTCGGTGTTGGGTTATGGTCTGGGAAAGTCAGAAAATGGTTGTGTTGGTATACTGGAAACAAAGGTGTGTTTTAGACACGGGTGAGATGTGTGGAGTTGGACCGTGCAAGTTGTGGTTTCGTGTAGTGGTGGTTTGGTTGGTGTTTGGTTTAATCGTGCAAGCAAGAGCTTGTGTGTGGTTTGCCTTGCTATGGGGAGGCATCGGATAGTGGGAGCTTTGTGGGGCCACTAGTGACCATCCTCTATGGCCATAGCAAGTGGAATTGGAAGATCTCGCCTGAGTCACCCTAAGGACTGAACTTGATGCTATCACTGAGTCAAACAGTGCAACCACATGTGCTAGTATGGGATAGCCTTGACTTAGTAAATTGAAAAGGGTTTAACCTTACACCATTAGGAGGCAAAAGAGTTGGACACACTTCGGGGAGCGGTGTGTTCTAGGGACTCCCTCATCGAGGCGTCGAAGTGGGAGTTTACCCAATACAACGGTGAATGCCTGGCTATGGGGAGGGCGAGGGCGATGTGGCGCAAGTCCATCGTGAGCACAGTGGGTGCGAACTAGTGAACCTTGCTACCATAGCAAGGGACACACATCACCGGGTAGGTGCAAGGGGGTAAATCCTAACCTTTTGAAACGTTTTGTCACAATCTAGCAAAATGGATACGATGAGTATCGCGTGGCATGGTTGACATGATTGCTAGAATGTGTCATGTGGGTAAAGTGTACATTCTCTGCAGAGAAATAAGCCTAATCGAATAGCCATGCTCATGGTCATGAGCAGCTCGAAAAGTACTATCAAGTATAGATTTTGGTTTTGGTTCTGTTTTTTTTTGTTTCTGAGGAAAGTGTTCGAAATCTGGGTTGGTTCTAAAGGGTGTTTGGAAAGTGGAATTGGGTTTGGTTGGCAGTTCGGTTTTGGAAAATGTCCAGTGGTTCGGTAATGGTAGGTTGAATGGGTTGTGGTGTAAAGAAAGTATGTCAATGCTTACGTTGTGTTCTTTTTCTGAAATTGCTATTGTAAACTACGAATGGTTTCGAAAGTATTTACTCTATCGCAAATAAAATTTACTTTGTGCTCAAACAGACTTAGTGTAGAAACCTGCATCCATTGTTGTAGCTTTGCATTTATATTAATGCTTCCATACACTAAAGTCTTGCGAGTACATACGTGTAATCACCGTTTGCTCTCACAAATTTTTGGCTAGAAGAAGGTATTGCAGATCCGATCGACGATTCTCAGTTTGCATTAGAGTTTGATGGATCCACCGAGGGTTAACTGGGTCCTTCCCCAGTCGGTTGCCTATGGGTGGTGATAGCACACCGCGAAGTTCTTTTGTCGCTTCTGTTGGATTTCCGCTACTGTTGAACTTCTTTTGGTTTGTAATTGGCCGATCGGCTGTAAGCTATTAACTTAAGTACATGTAATAGCTCTACCTTTATATTGTGAATCAATTAGTAACATGTATGTGTGTGGTTGTGATGCATCTCAATTTGAAATGTGTGGATGCTGAGCTACTGAACTAGGGAACTAGCATTAGACACACATATGTGGGAAGCTCGGATTGGATTCAATTGATTGGCTCCCAAGCACCTGAGTCAAGTGCCTGATGATCAATTGGCCTCAATCTGGGTACAGTTTTAGTTAAGCAATCAGTTTTCTTGCGGGTTGCATTTAATGCCAAGCCGACGCAACAGTAAGGAACTAGATCGCTAATCTAATATTGGAGCCCCCACAACTAGTCGGGCAAAGTGCATAACAAAAATGGAGTCAAGCAATTCGATGAATGCAGAATCAACAATAAAAGAAGAAAAGGGAGTAAAGGGCGTCGGGATCGGATATCAAAAACAGTCGGATAATGCATTATGGAAAAATGTTTTACATTGCTTACAATTACAGGGGGTTTAAGTCTAGATTCTCCACCAAAGCAGCAGAGGTGTCCTTGATGTCTTCAAGAAGTGTGGCGGCTTGGTCGTCATCCACCGTACAGGCAAAGCCCTCCTTAACGGCCTCAAGATCCACTCGGGGGTAAAGCAATTTCACAATCGCCAGAGCTTGGGTAGCGCTCGTGGTCACCGTTTCCCTCAAGAGGGTCCTGAGGCTCTCGGGTGCCTCCTGCAGACACTGGATGACCTGGCCATCGTTGCTTGGCCCTTCGGGGTGCAGGAACACCAGCACTGGCTTGGAGGCTTGACGAGCGCATTATGCGTTGCTTCCACAGCCCTGATCTTCTCATTGAGAACACCAAACTACGCTTGTGTCCTTTTCAAGTACTCTGCAAGCAAAGCAGATCGTCACTACAAGTACAACAAAGACAAAGGAGTGCTGAGTTAAGAAACACACCTTCTAGCTCTTGGGCCAACTTCTTCGAGTTGGTTCAGACCTGAAATTCTGAGCTCTCCAATGCCTTGAGCTGCTACTAGAGATTTGCGATGGTGGAGTCCCGAGCTGAAGCGAGCAAAAGGAGTCAAAAGACGAACAATCCATTGCGGCAACAAAATGATTGAGGAAACATTTACATTAGAGGGAGCTGGATATATCCAGTTTCTCCTCCTGCAAAGAATTGACTTTAGCTCGAAGCTCCGTAGCTCTGCTTCATACTCCTGGCGTTTCTTGATCTCCAGGAGCACCCACCGGAGAAATTTCGACTTCTTCTCGTTATGGTCTCCTAGACTCTAAAGACGAAGAAAGAGAATGAAGATATGTTGCTTGAGGCGGATAAAAGAAGAAAGGGACCAACAACTTACTTGCACCAGTTGGGCACATCGATGGTGTGCTCAAAGAATTCCCTTCTCTCCTTCTCCTCCACCTCGTCATCAACGGTCTCCCACTCACCTCACCCACCATGCCACGTGGCTTGAAAAGAGACTTGGGGAGTGGGTGCGAGTGTGCCTCTCGAGGAATTTACTCCATTGGAGGGGAGGAGCAGGTGGCAGGCTCCTGGGCAATCAGGCTTGAGGGTGGCCCAGGATGGTGGCGGGATAGTGAGGAAGTCGATGCCGATTCGGGGACCATTTCAGCATCCCCAGGTGTGGTAGCACTTGGCAAAGGCGTCGTTTCCTGGCTGGGGGTGTCCTCAGGATCGGCTCCCTGAGGCGTCCCAGTCGATGCGCCACAGGAACATCATCAGATGGCTTCCTGATAAAATAAGTTGGCGTCCCAGCCAAGGGGAGAACTGATCTAGTGGACCTTTTTATTTTTATCTCAGGCCCCTTCTGAGCAGACGGTCTACCAGCGAAGGAGCCCAGCTATGGACCAGACTTCAAAGCTTGTGAAATGGGTTGCGCCGAGGGTTGGGCTGAGGGCTCCCGGATCGTCGGGCCCCCGGTTGGGTGCTGGGGGCTCGGAGGCCCCTTATCCGCCAGCTTCTTCCCCTTCTTTGCACTCGGCTCCTCGACAAAGGAGCTGGCAGGCCGCTTCTACCCCGTCCCCATATGGTGAAATCTAGGAAATGGAGCATCAGAAAAGAAGGTCCGTCTCCTTCTCCTTGTAGGCCCTTCTCCTTTAGCCCGCAGATTATCCCTAGAAGCTCTTCGACTTGATCCATTTCACTGTCGGGGGGAACCGAGGCCCAAGAGGAAGAAACATTGGGCTTGCGCCCAGCAAATGAAGGAAGGAAAGGATCGGGATTGGCGCAATAGAACCATTCCTAGTGCCAACCCTTGTTAGAGGTTTTAAAGGGGATGGAGAAGTAGGACTTCTTCAGACCATCCCGAAGCTGGAAGCCAGCACCCCCAATCGCTCTGGGGTGCTCTTGCTTGGTAAGTGCTTGAGGAGAAAGAGATGGCAAAAGAGATTGAAATGGGGGCTAATGCCAATGAAGGCTTCACAGAGGTGGACAAAGATGAAAATTTGGAGAATGGAATTGGGATTCAAATGGATCAACTCAATTTCGTAAGCTCTAGCAAGGAGGCTGAACCCGCGCTGGAAGAATGATTAAAAAATGACCACTTCTTCAGGGCGATGGGCGAAGACTCACCCACTGTTAGGCGTGCACTGATCAATTCCAGTGCAGGGAGAACTCCGGCGGTGACCTTCTCCAAGCGCTCATCCATCGTCACCGAGGTGGCGCGCTGGCGTCTTCGGAAGGAGAAGAAGACATTTTGGACGCGGGAGAAAGTGATGGCGCAAGACCTATGGCACGGTGTTAGCGAACCCTAGACAAGGAACGCGGGGCGAGAATTAGAAGATGAAGAGGCGATGGTATGAAGTAGGGAGTGAGGCTCCTCGGTTGCACCAAAAGACCTATTTATGTGGGCGACGGCTCTAGGTTTTTGCCCTTTAGCGGGAGGAGCATTTCGACTTCCATAAAAAAGTCTAGGCCTAATCCAATTTCCCAGTTTGGGCCTAATTTAGTTTTTAGGTTTAGATTTAATTCGGGTTCAAAGGGTACGCTCTAAAAACGAGCCGCCAACTGTACACCATGACCGCTAGGTACAGGTACTGTCAATGATTGGGAAACGGGTCCCCGTTGAGCTTACTTGTTGAATGAGGGATCAACACGGACCCCCTTTTTCAATTAAGGGCTTACGTCCGAAGAATGCTCAATGGTCTCAAAATACTGGAAAAATGGTCCGGAATGTCCAGGCCATCATAGAGTCCGTCATACTCCTCATCATCTGTGAGGCTATCACGCTGAGAGTGAAGGTACATCTCTCGCACTGCTGCCACTGGGGAAAGACTCCTGGGCTCGGTGTGACCTTCCGGGTCGGTAACACTGACTGCGCTCTTCTCGGCGTACTACATGTCATCATCCTCGGCGCCACCGAAGGCGTAGAGGTCTTGAGTATCCTGAGAATTGGGCATATTCAGGGATTCTTCATGAAAGGAGTTGTCAGATCCCCATGGACAGCGCCAGCTGTCAACAATTGGGAAACAGGTCCCCACTGAGCTTACTTATTGAATGAGGGATCAACACGGGCCCCCTTTTTCGATGAAGGGCTTACGTCCGAAGAATTCTCAATGGTCTCAAAATACTCAGAAAATGGACACAACGGTTTATACTGGTTCAGGCCTCTCACCAGGGAGATAACAACCCTACTCCAGTGGTCTTTGGTATTGCTGTTTTGGTAAACATGTTCAAGTGTCTCTGCTCTCGCGTGAACCCCCCTCCTCAATATATCCAGGAGTATTTATAGCTTATAGAATATCTAATCGTAACTGCTGTCGAGTAATGGGCACTTGACTGCATTAATTTTGGCAGTAACCGAAGTCTTGATTCTCTCCACGTTCTCATCATGCACCATATCGTGGCATAATTAGCGCTACTTGGACGTTACGGGCCGAACATGACATTCCGACCATACCTCTCGCGGTCGAGCTTGGGCCGAGCGTGCTTGGTCATGACCGAGCATGGATGCTCATGCCACGAGCATGGATTCTCGTGGCTGAGTGACGAGCCTAGTATGATCGGGTGGACCATCCAGCCAGATCATGCAAGGGTCTTCATCACGAACATCATCCAAGGGTACGCATGGTCAACCAAAACTGGCTGTAGGGGTATTACGGTACTCATAGAAGTTATCAAATCCCCGATAGATACCATTCGATCAAATATAGTTTGGGATATGGTACGCGTCATGATGGGCCGATAGCCAGTTACTGCGTTAAGCGAGACCTGGGTACCTACCAAACCAAATCAAAATATCTTCTCGTAATATGCCCCCATGTTGGGTCGATCGCTGGTTACCACATAAGTCAGAATCGGATATCATGAGTTGACTCTAAGCAAGGGTTCCGAATGTATGCCCCATGTTGGGCCGCAAGCTGTACACTGTCACAGTCGGGTATAGGTACCACTCGGCCAAAACCTACTTAAGCTATGATGCGCCCTAAGATGGGCCGATTACCAGTATCCTACTGGTTATACTGGGTATCACTTGGAATCCCCAATGCATGTAGCTCTATTGAGTTCTTCACAATATCCTCGCCTGCAATAGAGCACTCGGCATAGAAAAGAAACCAGTCGAAAAGCTGTGTCAAAAACTGGAAGCACTCAGCATGAAGCACGGCTTGGTTGGGACGCAACCGGAGAGACTGCAGCCCGATTGTGAAGCACTCAGGGGCTACTGCAGAGTACATGGACCCCGGGTATCTACATGGTAGGTCGCGAGGACCGTCCGAGAAGGCACGGGCCGAACCAGACTGCATGAGATCGGGCATCGCTAGGATTATCATCACCGTACCTAACAAGGAAGGGCAGAAGATGGTAACTGACTCTTGTTAACAAGGATACATTGTAATCCCAAAGGATAGCATTTCTAGAAGAAAAGGCCAGAAATGGAATCTCCACCCTGTAACCGACAAGGATTCTACCATGTCACCGACTCGGACTCTTCCACCCCTTTCCTATATAAGGGGGGGCGGGGGGCCTTAGAGAAGGGCAAGATATAGAGATCAAGCTACTCATAATTCCAGAGCACAAGACTAGGTTATTACCTCCATCGCCGAGGGCCTGAACCTGTATAAACCCTTGTCTTGTGTTTCTATCGAGTTTGGATCTAGCGCATAGCCCTGTGTTGATGTTTGTTGTCAGCAATAATGAATATGGGCTATGAGCTGGATCGAAACTCGATGGTAACGTGGGACAAGGTTTTATACAGGTTCAGGCCCTCAGCGGTGGAGGTAATACCCTAGTCCTGTGTTCTGGAATTATGTGTGGCTTCAATATGATCGTCTAATCGAGTTATTCTCCCTCGTCTCTAGGGCCCCCCGCCCCCCTTACATAGGAAAGGAGCAGAAGAGTCCAAGTTGGTTACATGGCAGAATCTTGGTCAGTTACAGGATGAGATTCTATCTCTAACCTTTCCCGCTAGCAACGCTTTCCTTCGGGATTACAATCATATCTTTCCTAATAAGGGTCGGTTACTATCTTCTACTCTTCCTTGTTGGATACGGCGAAGATAGTCCATATGGCGCCCAGTCTCCAGTAGATGGTCCAATCTGTCCCTTCTTAGCTAGTCCTCACGGTCTGCCATGTATATACCCGGGGTCCACATACTCCACAGTAGCCCCCCGAGTGCTTCGCAATCGAGTTGCAGTCTTTCTGGTTGCACCCCAACCGAGTCATGCTTCATGTCAAGTACTTCCAGTTCTTGATGCAGCTTCTCGACTGGTCTCGCTTCCACGCTGAGTGCTCTATTGCAGGTAGGAAGATTGTGAAGAACTCAATAGAGCTCCACGCACCAGGAATTCCGAGTGAAACCCAGTGTAACCAGTAGGTTAATGGTAATGGGCCCATTTTAGGGTGCATCATAGCTTAAATAGATTTTGGCCAAGTGGTACCTATACCCGACTGGGGTCTACAGCTAGTGTCCCAACATGGGGCTGATGGGTTCTAAGCATGGAAAACAAAATTTTTCCGACGAATGCAACCAAACACCAAGATCATATCTAGGAGATGCATGCAAACGGTTTCAGAAGGACTCACCCTCGTAGACCGAAAGCGGGAATAATGTTCCCGCAAACAAACGTGGTTGAAGTAGAGGTACACGCCCGACTTCAAAGTCGCGAAGATGAGCGCCACAAACGGCAGCGCCTCCGTACTTGGTCACACGTACGGAACAACGACGACCTCCAATCCCTCGATCCAGCGGGGCAGCGGAAGTAGAGGATCCACGGGAAACTCCAACAACACTACGACTTAGTGGTGGTGGTGGAGAAACTATTTCAGCAGCGCTTAAGCAAGCTGCGCTGAAAGGTGGAACAGCAGGAGGAGGGAGAAAGGACCAACCAAAGGGTTATGGAGATTAGTACATGAGAGAGGAGCTCCACCCTCCCTTTTATAGGAGTGAGTGGACTCTCCACTCTCTCCATGTGAATGGACTCTCCATTCTCTTCATGTGAATGGACTCTCCATTCTCTTCATGTGAATGGACTCTCCATTAAATAAATAAACAATTTTATTTCTGTTATTTTAATATTTGTTAATACTTTTAATTAACAAAAATTAACACATACCCCCTTGAACTATTCCGATATCCCAAAACTATTCCGGTGCTGTCCAAACTTTTCTCCGGTGTTCCGTACCCACTCAAAAGCGTCGATGAACCTTAAGTGTGTCACCCTACGGTTCGTGAATAAAATGGACATGATCAAGACACCTCTCTGATCAATAATCATCAGCGGGATCTGGAGATCCATAATGACTCCCACTTACTCAACGATGAACTAGTGATCGTGTGAACCAAAAACAACATAACCAATTCCTTTTGTCTCGCGATATATTACTTATCCGGGATTCGATCATTGGTATCAACTATACCTAGTTCGATCCCGTTACCGACAAGTACTCTTTACTCGTTCCGTGATATGACATTCTTGTGACCTAGTCACGTGCTTGCAAGCGATGTCAATGTGATATCACCGAGAGGGCCCAGAGTATATCTCTCCGTCATCTGGATGGACAAATCCCACTCTTGATGCATGAGCCTCAACTAATACTTTCATAGTACCCAAATCCATCTTTATAGTCACCGTGTTACGGAGTGACGTTTGATGTCATCAAAGTACTCTTAAGTAATTAGTGATTGACATCATCTCATGTTCTAAGGAAAAGAGCTATTTTGTATATGTTCAAGACAAAGCAACAAACTTTAATGACTTGATCGAATTTGCTATACCAACTTGGGTGTGTGTTCATCACATCATTCTTCTAATAATGTGACCCCGTTATTAACAACATCCAATGTTCATGATCAGGAAACCTTGATCATCAGTTAATCAACGAGCTAGTTTAAAAGAGAGGCTTTACTAGGAACCTTTTTGTTTATTGAACACACATGTATCAACGTTTCCGGTTAATACAATTTTAGCATGAGAAATAAACATCTATTATAAACATGGAATAAGATAATAAACAATTTATTATTGCCTCTCGGGCATATTCCCTTCAGTCTCCCACTTGCACTAGAGTTAATAATCTAGATTACATTGTGATGAATCTAACACCCATTGAGTTCTGGTGCTGATCATGTTTTGCCCTTGGGAGAGCTTTAGTCAACGCGTCTGCCACATTCAGATCCGTGTGCACTTTGCAAATCTTTACATCGCCATCCTTGACATGTTCACGGATGGAGTGAAACTGGCGCTTAATATGCTTGGAATTCTTGTGTGACCTTGGTTCTTTAGCATTGGCTATGGCACCATTGTTGTCACAATAGATAACCATTGGGTCCAACGCACTCGGAACCACACCCAGTTCGGATATGAACATCTTCATCCAAATCGCTTCTGCTTATACAAGCGACAACATATTCCGCCTTTGTTGAAGATCCATACCACAGATTGCTTGGAACTCCTCCAGCTCACTGCTCCTCCATTCATTTCAAAAATATACCCGGTTTGTGACTTAGAGTCATCCGGATCAGTGTCGAAACTAGCGTCGACGTAACATTTTGCGACGAGCTCTTCTTCACCACCATATATGAGAAACATATCCTTAGTTCTTCTTAAGTACTTAAAGATATTCTTGACCGCTATCCAGTGTTCCAAACCTGGATCAGATTGGTACCTGCTAGTCAAACTAATAGCATGTGCCACATCCGGTCTTGTACACAACATAGCATACATGATAGAGCCTATGGCTGAAGCATAGGGAATCTTATTCATTACTTCTCTATCTTTTGCTATAGCTGGACTCTGAGTCTTACTCAACGTCTTGCCTTGCAACATAGGTAAGAACCCTTTCTTACTTTCGTCCATTCTAAACTTCTTTAGAATCTTGTCAAGGTATGTACTTTGCGATAACCCAATCAAGCGTCTCGATCTATCTCTATAGATTTTGATGCCTAAAATATACGCCGCTTCACCAAGGTCCTTCATTGAAAACTTACTGTTTAAGTAATCTTTTATGCTTTTCAAAAGTTCTATATCATTTCCAATCAACAATATGTCATCCACATATAATATCAGAAATGCTATAGAGCTCCCACTCACTTTCTTGTAAATACAAGCTTCTCCGTAAGTTTGGACAAATCCAAAACCTTTGATTACCTCATCAAAACGGAGATTCCAACTTCGTGATGCTTGCTTCAGTCCATAAATGGATCGCTGAAGTTTGCATACCTTATCCGGCATCCTTAGGATCAACAAAACCTTTGGGTTGTATCATATACAACTCTTCCTCAATGTTTCCATTAAGGAACGCGGTTTTTACATCCATCTACCAGATTTCATAATCGAAAAATGCAGCAATTGCTAACATAATCCTAACAGACTTTAGCATCGCTACGGGTGAGAAAGTCTCATCGTAGTCAACTCCTTGAATTTGTCGAAAACCCTTTGCGACAAGTCGAGCTTTATAGACGGTCACATTACCATCAGCGTCTATTTTCTTTTTGAAAATCCATTTGTTCTCAACGGCCTTACGGTCATTGGGTAGGTCCACCAAAGTCCATACTTGGTTTTCATACATGGATCCCATTTTGGATTTCATGGCTTCTAGCCATTTGTCGGAATCTGGGCTCATCATCGCTTCATCATACGTCGCAGGGTCATCATTCTCAATTACCATGACATTCATAGTAGAAACATAAAAATCAGGAGCATTACGTGCTCTTGTTGACCTGCGAGGTGTGGTAGTGTTCTCTTTCGGAGTTTCATGATCCTCATCATTAGTTCCCTCTTCATCTGGTGAAGTCAACTCCGAAACAACTTCCGGCGCTACTGCACTTGCCATTCTATGAAGAGAAGGTTCAAAAACCTCGTTGAGTTCTACCTTCCTACTACTCACACCTTTCGAGAGAAACTCTTTCTCCAAAAAGGATCCATTCTTGGCAACGAAAACCTTGCCCTCGGATCTGTGATAGAAGGTCTACCCAATTATTTCTTTAGGGTATCCTATGAAGACGCATTTTTCCGCTTTGGGTTCGAGTTTATCAGGTTGAAGTTTCTTCACATAAACATCGCATCCCCAAACTTTTAGAAATGACAGCTTAGGTTTGTTGCCAAACCATAATTCATACGGTGTCGTTTCAACGGATTTAGATGGTACCCTATTTAAAGTGAATGCAGCTGTTTCTAGTGCATGACCCCAAAATGATAGTGGCAAATCTGTAAGGGACATCATAGATCGAACCATATCCAATAAAGTACGATTACTCATTTCGGATACACCATTACTGTTGTGGTGTTCCAGCAGGAGTGAGTTGTGAAACTATTCCACATTGTCTCATGTGTGTGCCAAACTCGTAACTAAGATACTCTCCTCCACGATCGGATCGTAGAAATTTGATCTTTCTATTACGATGATTTTCTACTTCACTCTGAAATTCTTTGAACTTTTCAAATGTTTCAGACTTGTGTTTCATTAAGTAAATATATCCATATCTACTCAAATCATCCGTGAAAGTAACGGTAACGATATCCACCACGCTGACACACTCATTGGACCACACACATCGGTATGTATGATTTCCAATAAGTCGGTTGCCCGCTTCCATTGTACCGGAAAAGCGGGGTTCTAGTCATCTTGCCCATGAGGCATGGTTCACATGTCTCAAATGATTCATAATCAAGTGATTCTAGTAGTCCATCGAATGGAGCTTCTTCATGCGTTTAACACCAATATGACATAAGCGGCAATGCCACATATATGCAAAGCAATATCATCATTCAACTTAATTCTTTTGGCATTCACATTATGAACATGTGTACTATTATTATCAAGATTCAAAATAAATAAACCATTCTTCTCAGGTGCATGGCCATAAAAGATATTATTCATATAAATTGAACAACCATTGTTCTCGAGACTTGAATGAATAACCGTCTCGCATTAAACAAGATCCAGATATGATGTTCATGCTCAACGCAGGCACCAAATAACAATTATTTAGGTTCATAACTAATCGATGGTAATTGGATAGGTAGCGTCGACGGCGATCACATCAACCTTTGATCCATTGCCGACGCATCATCACCTCATCCCTTGCTAGTTGTCGCTTTGTTCCTTAGCTCTGTTTGAGTTACATATGTTAGCAACCGAACCGGTATCAAATACCAGCTCTGCGAGTACTAGTAACGTACACATAAATAACATTAATATCATATATAACATTGTTCACATTCCGTCCTTCTTATCGGCCAGATATTTTGGGCAATTGCGCTTCAGTGCCCAAGGTGCCCTTGTAGTAAAAACATTCGATGTCGACTTAGGGCCAGACTTAGTCTTCTTCTCTGATGTGGCAACAGACTTGCCCTTCTTCTTGAAGTTACCCTTAGCCTTGCCTTTCTTGCCATTCTTCTTGAAACTGGTGGTCTTATGGACCATCAACACTTGATGTTCCTTCTTGATCTCTACTAAGATTTCGGCATTGTGAAGCTTCGAGGAGAGACTTCTTCATGCCTTGCATGTTGTAGTTCATCACAAAGCTCTTGTAGCTTGGTGGCAGAGACTGGAGAACACGATGAATTCCTAGCTCAATGGGGATCGTTATTCCCAAAGCTATGAGTTTATCGGCGTACTGCACATTTTGAGTACGTGCTCACTAACGGAGCTGTTTTCCTCCATCATGCAGCTAAAGAACTTTTCTGAAGCTTCATAACTCTCTACTGCGGCATGGGTGTTGAAAATCATTTTCAACTCTCCCATTGTATCAAAAGCATTCTTTGTGCTCAAAGCGTTTCGCGGCTCGAGGCTCAAGGCCGTACAAAATGCCGCATGAACTAAGCGTGGTCCTCCTTGCGAGTCAAGAAAACATTTTTCTCCTCCTTGGGGCATCATCGTGGCGAGGCACCCGGCGCATCAAGCACATAGCTCCTTTGAGCGGCGAGGAGAATCCTCAGGTTAAGGGCCCGATTGGTAAAGTTGCTACCGTTGGTGGCTAGTTTCTCTTTCTCCATGAGCAGATTGAAATTGAAAGTAGGTGGTGCCATCTACAACGTATTTGCAAAGTTACTTAGACTAAGTTCATAATAGATTAAGTTCAAGTTTAATTCAAAATTACTATGAGAACTCCCACTCAAAAACAACATCCCTCTAGTCATCTTTAGTGATTACACGAACCAAATTCACTATACCGAAACCGATCATCACGTGAGACGGCATAGTTTCAAAGGCGAACATCAATATGTTCATCATATCATCCATATGACTCATGCTTTACCTTTCGGTTCGTGTTCCGAGGCCATGTCTGTACATGCTAGGCTCGCCAAGTAGAACCAAAGTATTTGCTTGTGTAAATCTGGCTTACACCCGTTGTATGCAAACGTAGAGTCTATCACACCCGATCATCACGTGGTGCTTCGAAACGACGAACTTTCTTAACGGTGCATACTATGGAAGAACACATTATTATCTTGATATTAAGTTGAAGGGATCATCTTATAGTGCTAACGACGCGATCACATCCAAGCAAAATAAGATGCATAAAAAGGATTAACATCACATGCATGAATAATGTGATATGATATGGTCCTTCTAGCACTTGATCTCCATCTTGTGCGTCATGGTATGATCTCCATCATTCCACCGGCGTGGCACCAAGGTCCATGGTGCTTCCATCTTGATTGTCTTCCTCCATTACAATATATCACATGGACATATACTTAGCACGCAGGCCATAAAAGAAAAGACAACCAAATGGCTCCTGCCGGTTGTTTAAATTTACAATAAATCTTATTTCATACAACAATCTTTGTATCAATGACCATATCACATCACATGCCCTGCAAAAACAAGTTAGACGCCTCTAATTTATTTTTTTTTCTTTCATATTTTACGCGGTTTTGGGCTTTCTAGGAAAGAACCGTTCTTACCTACAAACAAGAACCACAACGGTGATAAAAACATTATTAGCAAACCGTTGTAAATTAGATCATGACTATAGTAGGAGAAACTGACACCCGCAAAGCCACTTATGCAAAGCAAGTTGCATGTCGAGCGAGGAACAAGTCTCATGTGCGAGGACATGTAAGGTTAGTCCGGACCGCTTCAAATCCCACTATGCCACCATGATCCAAAAAACACGAAAGTATGCAATAACATGATCATCAACGCCCACATCCATATGTGTTTTAACCGTACATAACATCTACGCATAGACACGGCTCTGATACCACTGATGGGTTCTAAGCATGGAAAACAAAATTTTTCCTACGAATGCAACCAAACACCAAGATCATATCTAGGAGATGCATGCAAACGGTTTCAGAAGGACTCACCCTCGTAGACCGAAAGCGGGAATAACGTTCCCGCAAACAAACGTGGTTGAAGTAGAGGTACACGCCCGACTTCAAAGTCGCGAAGATGAGCGCCACAAGCGGCAGCGCCCTCGCACTTGGTCACACGTGACGAACAACGGCGACCTCCAATCCCTCGATCCGGTAGGCAGCGGAAGTAGAGGATCCACGAGAAACTCCAACAACACTACGACTTAGTGGTGGTGGTGGAGAAACTATTTCAGCAGCGCTTCGCTTAAGCTACTGCTTGAAAGGTGGAAAAGCAGGAGGAGGGAGAAAGGACCAACCAAAGGGTTATGGAGATTAGTACATGAGAGAGGAGCTCCACCCTCCCTTTTATAGGAGTGAGTGGACTCTCCACTCTCTCCATGTGAATGGACTCTCCATTCTCTTCATGTGAATGGACTCTCCATTCTCTTCATGTGAATGGACTCTCCATTAAATAAATAAACAATTTTATTTCTGTTATTTTAATATTTGTTAATTCTTTTAATTAACAAAAATTAACACATACCCCCTTGAACTATTTCGATATCCCGAAACTATTCCGGTGCTGTCCAAACTTTTCTCCGGTGTTCCGTACCAACTCAAAAGCGTCGATGAACCTTAAGTGTGTCACCCTACGGTTCGTGAATAAAATGGACATGATCAAGACATCTCTCTGATCAATAATCATCCGCGGGATCTGGAGATCGATAATGACTCCCACTTACTCAACGATGAACTAGTGATCATGTGAACCAAAAACAACATAACCAATTCCTTTTGTCTCGCGATATATTACTTATCCGGGATCCGATCATTGGTATCAACTATACCTAGTTCGATGCCGTTACCGACAGGTACCCTTTACTCGTTCCGTGATATGACATTCTTGTGACCTAGTCACGTGCTTGCAAGCGATGTCAATGTGATATCACCGAGAGGGCCCAGAGTATATCTCTCCGTCATCTGGATGGACAAATCCCACTCTTGATGCATGAGCCTCAACTAATACTTTCATAGTACCCAAATCCATCTTTATAGTCACCGTGTTACGGAGTGACGTTTGATGTCATCAAAGTACTCTTCCGGAGTTAGTGATTGACATCATCTCATGGTCTAAGGAAAAGAGCTATTTTGTATATGTTCAGTACAGCAACAAACTTTAATGACTTGATCGAATTTGCTATACCAACTTGGGTGTGTGTTCATCACATCATTCTTCTAATAATGTGACCCTGTTATTAACAACATCCAATGTTCATGATCAGGAAACCTTGATCATCAGTTAATCAACGAGCTAGTTTAAAAGAGAGGCTTTACTAGGAACCTTTTTGTTTATTGAACACACATGTATCAACGTTTTCGGTTAATACAATTTTAGCATGAGAAATAAACATCTATTATAAACATGGAATAAGATAATAAACAATTTATTATTGCCTCTCGGGCATATTCCCTTCAGGGGCATACCCGACGGTGGGTGAGTCTTCCCTTACCCCTCATCCTGAGGAGGTAATTGTTTTTTAATACTTTTTTCAGCATGGGTTCGGCTTCCCCGCTAAGGCTTTTCTCGTAGCCTTCTCCATTTTTATGGGATTGAACTAATTCATTTGAATCCCAATTCCATTCTTCTAATTTCCATCTTTGTCCACCTTTGTGAAGCCTTCATTGGCATTAGCCCCCACTTCAATCTCTTTCACCACCTTTTTTCTCCTCAAGCCTTTTCCGAGCAAGAGTGCCCCCAAGTTGATTGGGGGTGTTGGCTTTCAGCTTCAGGATGGGCTAAAGAAGTCCTACTTCTCCATCCCCTTCAAGACCTCCAACAAGGGTTGGCACCAGGAATGGTTTTACTGCGCTAATCCTGACCCTTGCCTCCCCTCCTTTGCTGGGCTCAAGCCCAATGTTTCTTCTTCTTCGGCCTCGGCTCCCCTCGACAACGAGATGGGCCAAGTCAAAGTGCTTTTGGCAATAATCTGTGGGCTAAAGGAGAAAGACCTGCACGAAGTTGGCATTGCTGCCAGCTTCGCCCTCCGCCGAGTGCATCCCCTCAAGGAGAGAGTCCACCTGGGGTTTGAGTACCCTGGTAAAGCCGACCTCACTCGAGAGGTTCCTGAACCGGTCCCGAACAAGGTGCTCACCAGGCAACTGAACGACTTCTTCGCCCCATGCACCCAACTCGACACCAAAGGGTGCATGAAGCCCTTCAAGGTGGGATGCCTCCCTCCTCAGGTAACGGTCTTCTGCACTTCAATGCTTAATCTCCTATCTCTAAGTAGCCATTTACTGACTGAGTGCCCATCGATATCTGTAGGACCGACATGCTTTCTTTTCTGACGCTCCACTCCCCAACCTTCCTCATCACAAGGCGATAGAGTGGAAGCAGCTTGCCATCCCCGTTGTCGAGGAGATGAGTGCGAAAATGGGGAAAGGGCCAACTTCTAAGGGGCCTTCGAGCCCCCAGCTCCCAATTGGGGGCCCGACGATCCGAGAGCCCTCTGCCCTGCCCTCGGTATGTAACACCCCAAAATTTTGCGTTTCTTAAGTTCATGTGTGATTTGGCACTTTGGTGAATTTTTGGAATTTTCTGGGATTTATTTGGATTTATTTGGAATTTATTTGAATTTATTCCATTTTGAAATAATTAAAGAATTAAACTTTGCAAATAAAAATTTGTTGGAAATATTTTATTTGAGTCCCAAATGCCCTAAAATATTTTCCAGAATTTTTCGGGAATTTTTCTGAGTATTTTACTATTTTTCTTGAATTAAATGAATTACTGGAGATTATTTTAATTATTAAATCGCTGGAAAAATGCGATCGGGTTTTACTGTTCATCCGACCGAGCCGCACCCGAGTCAGACTCGAGTCCGACCCGAGCCAGCCGAGTCGGTCGAACCCAACCCTAACCCAAGTTGATCCCGACCGTTGGATCGAGATCCAACGGTCCGGATTGGATCGCATCGGTTCGAGCCGAGACCGGGCCGGATCCGGTTTCGACCGTGCGATCGTGGCCGTTGATCGCGCCACGTGGACGGTCGACCGTCGTCGTCCCCGCCGGATCCGAGCTGGACTCCGCCGCCGCGCCCGCCGCCGTGTGGGTCTAGGTTTCCGTTTTCCGCACGGACGCCGAGGGTATTTAATGCCCGGGTTGCACCTCGAGGACCGCCTTATCTCACCGAGTCCCAGCCGCCGTAGGTTCGCCGGAATCGCTCGCTGAAGTTTGAGGGGAAGCCGCCACGGTTCTAGCCGTTTTCCGCCGAAGCCCGCCGTCCTCCGCCGCATCCAAGACCGGATCTGGAACCCCCGAAGCCAGGCGCACCCGTAGGGACAACTCACCTCGCCGGAGCGCGCCCGAAACGCCGAGGCCGTGGTCATCGTCTTCATCCCCGGCCAAGCTAGCGCCACCGCGTGTCATCGCCGTCATCGAGCTCGGACAGCCGTCCGATCAGGATCGCACGGTCGCGGTAAGCCCACGTTCTCCCTCAGACCCTAGAACCCAGATCAGATCCAACGGCCCACGATCGGCCACGTCATCCGTAACGTGGATAACGTTACGGGTTAAGGTTGTTTTCGACCGTTGGATCAAGATCCAACGGCCCACGATCACCGTGTAGTTTTCAACGTGTTAACCCCTGGATCTAATCGCGGCCGTTGATTTTCAAATCAACGGACACGATCGTGCCACGTGTCCGGGGAGCCGAGCCGCCGTGCCCACGCGCGCGTGTGTGGGTCACTGACACGCGGGGCCCGCGTGTCAACGACCGCACCATGACGTCATCCATGACGTCACAGTGGGTCCCACTTGTCAGCCAACGGACTGAGTCCCCGCTGACGTCAGCAATGACGTCACCCGAGTGGCCCCACCTGTTAGTCTCACGTGAGCCGTGGACCGAGTCCACGGTGGACCGAGCCGAACCGTGGGCTGAGCCCATGGACCGGCTGACGTCAGCCAGCCAATCAGAAACCGACGCGTCTCACTGTTGACGCAATAATTAATTTCCGAAAAAAGAAAATGATTTATTAATTCGAAATAATGATTTCAGATTTTGTTTCAAACTTCAAACACTTATAACTTACGCGTTTCAACTCCGATTTGAGTGATTCAAATTTCTAAATTTGTATAAAATTGAGATCTACCTAATTATGAATTTTATTTAATTTTTGGACTAAAGTTTTCCTCTGTAATATTATTTAATTGATTGTTTAAACTTTAAAATGCTATAACTTTTGCATTTTAACTCCGAATTGAGCGATTCCAATTCCTAAAAATTCATAAAATTATGTTCTCTCTGTTTATGGATTTTATTTGGAGTTTTGGGATGCTTTTGCATATTGTTTATTTGTGTATTGCTATTTGCACGTATTACGAGTAGACGTTGAAGTGCCCGAAGGCTTCGAAGGAGAAGTATTGACCCAGGAGCCAGCTCAAGACCAAGAACAAGTACTTTTTGAAGGCAAGTTATGCTTTGACCATATTGATCCCATTTTGAAATCTATTTTGGTTCAAATTATTGCATGCTAGTTCAATTAGAAAATACTTTATTTAAATATGGGGATTAGATAAATGCCTAATTGCTGTATGACACCTTGATTACTTAAATATGTGCCATGACCCCTTGTCACCCTAGTTTGGATTACTAGTTGGACATTACTAAACTGCCAACATGGGTTTGTAGATCGTTATAGTATATGGCTTAGACCTGCTACGTACTCATGACATGATTTTGGATAATCAAATGTTAATATTGACTTAATGATATATTGAACCTGTTTTGGGAAGGTATCATGTGATGTTGATGGCACGTGGTGCATGGTAACCAACTGGGGTTTGATAAATAGTTTTCGACCGGGGCATGTGGCAAGAATGATCAGGTGGGCCAGTTGTGGCATTGGGAATGATGTTTTGGTTCTTCGGGTAGTCTTGCCCTGGTCACCCTAAGGACTTAACCTTGCAAGCCTTTGAACTGAGTCAAGCGTGCAACCACATGTCTGTAATGGGACGGACCTAGTTGACTAAGTTGCTAATAACGTACCTGTGGGACCTCAGGGTGTCAACTACACCCTTTGTGTAAGTTGTACGGGGGAGCGTACCGGGGCTGCGGCCAGGTACCCATCTAACGGTTGATTGGCCTAAACTTCGCCTTCGCTAAGGGAAGGGTTAGTGTGCAATAACCGGGGAGGACCACCTGTATTGTTAGAAGTTTCCGAAAGACTTTGTTACGGGAACTCGCCTTTGTGGTGTTTGACTGTATCTTGTGGGTAAAGTGCATAACCTCTGCAGAGTATAAAATCTATTCGAATAGCTGTGTCCGTGGTATTGGACATCGCTCGGGAATTACAGTCAAGGGTTAGACTTTCTCAAAAATAACTTGGACTTGAGAGGTTGGGTTTGGATTAATAATAATGTTGATAGAAATGTGGATTAGGATGGGAAAGATGCTTACTAAACTCCTTGAAAAGTTATTTGTGCTTTACTTGTTACTACTGCTTTCGAATCTACTTATGATACTTGTTAAATGCTCTTGCTGCAAATATACCTTGAGCCACTCCTTTGTATTAAGCCATGCATGTAGTATATTAGCTGCATTCTGTGCATGACTTGCTGAGTACCAAGTACTCACCCTTGCCACAATACAACACCAGTTGAAGAGGAGACTACACCAGCTTTGGAGGAGGAGCTCCAAGAGGAACCGTCTACTTAGGGAGCGAGCCCAGTCAGTTGCCTGTGGTATACTGGATGGCGCCACGATGTTATCTTATTTTCTGCTGCTATTATTTCTCTCTTAATAAGTTTCGCCCTGCGTGGCGTATATTTGTAACTTGACAATAAGGTCGAGTAACCAGTTTGACTATTTAATTAAAGTACTTTATTAGTATCGAGTGGTATGATTGTGATATTTACCGATTTTAAGACTGTGTGCACTAGCGCGTTCCTGGACTAGTGCTGAATACACAGAGGGTCCGGATTTGCAAATTCGGGTCCCGACAGAGGTGGTATCAGAGCCATACTGACCGTAGGCTCAACCCTAGCTAGAAAGGTCGTAGAGAGGATAAAACCTATTTTCTAAAGCTAAAAGTTTGTCAAGACAAGAAATGACATCTCGACTTATCCCATTCTTTCTTTTCTTGTCTCTTGCTGAATTTTTCCTTACCTTGTCACGATTTAAAAATTTCGAGTTCTTACGTGAGCACTCTTGTGACAGATGGAGGGAGAGTTCAACTACGTCGATCTGGAGGTTGGTCACGCTGCGGAACTTTGGCGTATGCTACAGACTCTCGGAGATTTTGAGAAGCCACAATACCAAGTGGAAGTGATCAGACAAGCAGGATTGATCAAGGCTTGTGACGTGAAGATTGTGGTACTGCTAGGAAGAAGGGCCTGGCAATCGCCGATACACCGTGACCGCTTTGCCGGAGGTCTACAATGCAGATGGGTATCCAAGAGGTGTCACGACGAGCAATGCGGCACATTACCCGTATCACGCCAGAGAGTTGGAGAGCACGGTGTTCGATATCATCCGCAAGAAGCAATAACCTTCTTGACCCGAAGGCGATTCAGGATGAGAATGCCATGGTCACTGATTGGCACGACTTGTTGTCGCCTAGGAGGATGTACTCGATGATACAAGCAAGGAGCTCTGAAGGCCCGCAAGGAGATCACGACGGAGAAGAACAGATGGCGGGAAGCTCAAGAGTATGTGTCACACCTTACGCAAAGGATTGGAGAGTTAGAGAGCGGCATTATGCGCACGCAGCGAGCCAATGCTCGAGCTGCACGAGCCCGACCCGGAGGAGCCGGAGCTTGAGGAGGACACTGCTTCTTCGACTACCACAGATGACACAGTTGCTGGACACGGCAATCATTTCGCGCCTATGCCGCAGCATCCGTATCCAGGCCGTGGAGGTTTTCTCGATGTGTGAGCGTAGGTTCTATAGTGAGACTCCTTCGCCGAGTTGCGTCATAGAATAAAGAGACACCCTTTAGGCGTTAGACTCCAGTGTCAGTTCGATTTGGATTTTCATTGCTTGCTGAGTGTGCAGTATGTGTTGCAAGGCCCCTAGGCATTGTAAACAACCATACCAAGTTACTATTGACTAAAATAATAAAGTTGGACTTTAAGTTACACCTTTCGCCCCGCATAAGTTCCATATTACTCGTCTATTCCAGTTTCCCTCTCATCTCTGAAACCTTGGAGCAATCGACGGATGGTAAACACCCGCGGAAACCTTGGAGGCAATGGGAGTGGTTCTCGCCCAACAGAAAACCCCAATGATGGAGCACCAGCACCGCCACTAGACATGCAGAATTTTGGAGCATTTCTTGCTGCTCAGACTCAGTTGATGCATGCTATGATGCAACAGATGCAACACGTCACGGCTCAGGCCACTGCTAATCAAGTTAATCAGGGACAACGCCAGAATACAAGACTGTCAGAGTTCATGAGGACTCATCCACCCACTTTTTCTGGGAATGCTAATCCGTTGGAGGTGATGGTAGTTAAGGTCAATTGAGAGGAAGCTACACATTGCTCAATGCATAGGAAATGAGAAGGTACTCTACGCTTCTCATCGGTTGGAAGGAAATGGCCGAATGGTGGGAGAACCACGTGCCCACGCAAGTGAACCCTCGAGGACATCACTTGGGAGGAGTTCACGGCTGCATTCCGTCGATTATCACGTGCCGAAGGAATCATGGACCTCAAGAAGGAGGAGTTCAGAGCACTGAAGCCGGTGTAATCACCGGTGGCGAATACCTGAACAAGTTTACACAACTTGCTCGCTACGCACCTGAGGATGTAGCGACAGATAAAGCCAGACAGTCTCGCTTTATGAAGGGACTTAACTCAGGACTACAGGTGAGACTGATCACCCACACCTTTCCAGATTTCCAAGAGTTGGTGAATAAGGCGCTTATTCTTGAGGACAAGCGCAAGGAACTGGATGAGAACAGGAAGCGCAGGATGCAGCATCAGGGATCGCGCCAGGGAACGCAACAGCGTCTGAGAGTTACACCAAATCAGTTTTTCAGATTCCAGCCACAGAATGCAACCAGGACACCGTCACCAGCACCAAGACCCGTTAATCAGAACTATCAGACCCCAGCCCCAGCCAGAAACGCCGCTTCAGGCAGCCAACAAGGGACAGTGAGACGCTGCTACAATTGCAACGAGCCCGGACACTTTGCCAACAGTTGCCCAAAGAAGACAGCAGGAGTGACCCCAGTTCGCTTCAATCTGGGATCCACACCAGCCAGGACGCCAGCACCAGGAGCCACACCCCAGACTGTGGTGAGAGGCCGAGTCAACCATGTCACCGCAGATGCACTGCAGAATGCTACGGATGTCGTATTGGGTAAGTTACTTGTTAACTCAGTACCTGCGACAGTTTTGTTTGATTCTGGAGCTTCGCATTCGTTTGTTTCACAAGGCTTTGCTGCTAAAAATGATTGGGAGATTGCAAGACTTAAATACATGCTTTTAGTTCAAACCCCTGGTTTCGAACTCCGAACGAAAGTAGGATGTTCTGGGGTGAGAATACTAATAGATGGGATAGAGTTCCTAGCAAACCTTATTATTTTGGAGACCCAGACCTTAGATGTTATTTTGGGAATGGATTGGTTATCTAAGCACAAGGCCGTATTGGATTGTGGACAAAGGACTATCTCAGTCGAGAGCCCTTGTGGAATTTCAAGCTACTGCCGTCAGAGATGGACAGTTGATGGTTAACAGTACCAAGGCAATCAGCATAGAGGATGTCTTAGTAGTGAATGGGTACCCAGATGTTTTTCCTGAAGATCTACCTGGTATGCCGCCAGACAGGGACATAGAGTTTGTGATAGAGCTTGTACAGTACAAAGACCGATAGCAAAGAGACCCTATCGGATGTCCACCGAGGAATTGGTAGAGATGAAGAAACAACTTGAGGAGTTAATGGAGAAAGGATTTATCGAGGCCGAGTTCGTCGCCGTGGGAGCACAGTTTTGTTCGTCAAGAAGAAGGACAGGAGTTTCAGGATGTGAATTGACTACCGTGCACTCAATGAAGTCACCGTGAAGAATAAGTATCCGCTACCCAGGATCGATGATTTGTTTGACCAGCTGAGAGGAGCCGGAGTTTTCTCCAAGATTGATCTGAGATCGGGATACCATCAGTTGAAGATCCGATAGGAGGATATTCCGAAGACCGCATTTTCGTCGAGATATGGACATTACGAGTTTACTGTTATGTCCTTTGGTCTGACGAATGCACCAGCATATTTCATGAATATGATGAATAAGGTGTTCATGGAATATTTGGACAAGTTTGTTGTTGTGTTCATAGATGATATTCTAATCTACTCCAAGACAGAGGATGAACATGCCGAACACTTGAGGCGAGTTTTGGAAAAGCTGAGGGAACAGCAACTCTTCGCCAAGTTCAGTAAGTGTGATTTTTGGAAGGACAAGGTGGAATTCCTCGGACATGTAATGACCGCAGAAGGAGTCGCCGTTGATCCAAGTAAAGTAGAAGCTGTGTTACATTGGGAGCAGCCGAAGACTGTGACCCAGATCCGGAGTTTCTTTGGAATAGCAGGTTACTACCGCCGCTTCATTGAAGGCTTTTCAACAATTGCGAGACCTCTTACGCAATTGTTGAAAAAGGAGAAGAAGTTTACATGGACGCCAGAGTGCGAGAAAGGTTTTCAAGAACTGAAGAAACGATTGACATCAGCGCCGGTGTTAGTCCTACCAGACGTCAATCAAAGCTTTGATATTTATTGTGATGCATCGCGTCAAGGACTTGGATGTGTGTTGATGTAGAACGGAAAGGTCGTCGCTTATGCATCAAGGCAGTTGAGGCCGCATGAGGAGAATTACCCGACACATGACCTAGAGTTAGCTGCCGTAGTGCATGCCTTGAAGATATGGCGTCACTATTTGATCGGGAACAGATGTGAAGTGTACACGGACCATAAGAGTCTTAAGTACATCTTCACCAGGTCGGATCTGAATATGAGGCAAAGGAGATGGTTAGAGTTGATTAAGGATTACAATGTCGGAATCCATTACCATCCCGGGAAGGCCAACGTAGTAGCCGATGCTCTGAGTCGGAAAAGCCATACTGTGAGTATGTTGCTAGCCACAAGTCAGGATGAGCTATGCCAGGAATTTCAGGGAATGAAGATTGAGGTGGTACCTAGCGGATTCTTGGCCGCATTGGAAGTAAAGCCTACCCTAGAAGATCAGATTCGGGAAGGGCAGAAGGATGATGACAAGATCCGCAGGATTAAGTCCAAAATGGAGGAAGACAAGGCAAAAGACTTCAAGCTAGATGAGCAGGGCACGTTATGGATGAGGGATCGCATTTGTGTGCCGAACAGGAAGGAACTGAAGCAGTTGATTCTAGAAGAAGCCCATGACTCCAAGTACTCGATTCATCCTGGAAGTGCCAAGATGTATCAAGACTTCAAGGAGAGATTCTGGTGGCCAAGCATGAAGCGTGAAGTTGCCGAGCATGTTGCATTGTGCGACGTATGCCAGAGAGTCAAGGCAATGCATCAGAGACCAGCAGGATTGTTGCAGCCGCTGAAGATACCTGAGTGGAAGTGGGAGGAAATCGGAATGGATTTCATGACCGGTTTGCCTAAGACTCAAGGAGGTTATGACTCCATATGGGTTATATTGGATCGCTAGACCAAGGTAGCCCATTTCATCCCCGTAAAGACCACTTACTCGGGGGATAAGTTAGCAGAGTTGTATATGATCAGGATCATCTGTTTGCACGGAGTGCCAAAAAGGATTGTATCGGACAGAGGTACCCAATTTACCTCAAGGTTCTGGAATAAGTTGCATGAAGCCATGGGAACCCGTTTGAACGTCAAGATCTGACCTATCATCCACAGACGGATGGACCAGGTGAAAGAGTCAATCAGATTCTGGAAGATATGCTAAGGCGTGTGCATTGGCTTATGCTACCTCTTGGGATAAGAGTTTGCCGTATGCCGAGTTCGATTACAATAATAGTTACCAGGCTAGTTCTGAGATGTCACCTTTTGAGGCCTTTGTATGGTCGACCCTGTCGGACGCCATTAAACTGGAATGAGACAGGCGAGCGCCGTGTCTTCGGGCCTGATATTCTTCAAGAAGCTGAAGAGCAGATTGCCATGATTAGGGAAAGGTTGAAGATAGCCCAATCACGACAGAAGAGTTATGCTGACAATCGTCGCCGGGATTTGAGTTTTGAACCAGAAGACTTTGTATACCTCAGAGTTACGCCACTCAGAGGAGTTAAGAGATTCCATGCTAAAGGAAAACTCGCGCCGAGATATGTTGGACCATTCAAGATTTTGAGCCGCAGAGGCGAAGTTGCTTACCAGCTGGAGTTGCCGCAGTCACTAGCAGGAGTGCATGACGTGTTCCACGTGTCTCAACTGAAGAAGTGTCTCCAAGTACCTGAGGAACAGACACCGTTAGAGTCAATTGAGTTGTAAGAAGATTTGACTTACAAGGAGCACCCCGTGAAGATTCTAGACACAATGGATCGAGAGACGAGGAACAAGTCAACCCGCTTCTGTAGAGTTCAATGGAGCAACCATGCAGAGAGCGAAGCAACTTGGGAGCGCGAAGAGGATTTGAAGAAAGAGTTTCCGAACCTATTCTTTAGTAAGCCCTGAATCTCGGGGACGAGATTCTATTAAGGGGGGGAGGTTTGTAACACCCCAAAATTTTGCTTTTCTTAAGTTCATGTGTGATTTGGCACTTTGGTGAATTTTTGGAATTTTCTGGGATTTATTTGGAATTTATTTGAATTTATTCCATTTTGAAATAATTAAAGAATTAAACTTTGCAAATAAAAATTTGTTGGAAATATTTTATTTGAGTCCCAAATGCCCTAAAATATTTTCCAGAATTTTTCGGGAATTTTTCTGAGTATTTTACTATTTTTCTTAAATTAAATGAATTACTGGAGATTATTTTAATTATTAAATCGCTGGAAAAATGCGATCGGGTTTTACTGTTCATCCGACCGAGCCGCACCCGAGTCAGACTCGAGTCCGACCCGAGCCAGCCGAGTCGGTCGAACCCAACCCTAACCCAAGTTGATCACGACCGTTGGATCGAGATCCAATGGTCCGGATTGGATCGCATCGGTTCGAGCCGAGACCGGGCCGGATCCGGTTTCGACCGTGCGATCGTGGCCGTTGATCGCGCCACGTGGGCCGATCGGCCGTCGTCGTCCCGCCGGATCCGGCCGGACTCGCCGCCGCGCCCGCCGCCGTGTGGGTCTAGGTTTCCGTTTTCCGACGGACGCCGAGGGTATTTAATGCCCGGTTGCACCTCGAGGACCGCCTTGACCCGCGCAGCCAACGCCCTAGCTCACCGAGTCCCGCCGTAGGTTCGCGGAATTGCTCGAAGTTTGAGGAAGCGCGCATGATTCTAGCCGTTTTCTGCCGACGCGCCGTCGCCAGCCGCGTCAAGACCGGATCCGGAACCCCGGCTTGAGCGCACCGTAGGGACAACTCACCTCGCCGGAGCGCGCCGAAACGCCAAGGCCGTGGTCATCGTCTTCATCCGGCCAAGCTAAGCGCGCCGCGCGTGCCATCGCCGTCATCGAAGCTCGGACGGCCGTCCGATCAGGATCGCAGTCGCGCGGTAAGCCCACGTTCTCCCTCAGACCCTAGAACCCAGATCAGATCTGGACCGTTGGATCAAGATCCAACGGCCCACGATCGGCCACGTCATCCGTAACGTGGATAACGTTACGGGTTAAGGTTGTTTTCGACCGTTGGATCAAGATCCAACGGCCCACGATCACCGTGTAGTTTTCAACGTGTTAACCCCTGGATCTAATCGCGGCCGTTGATTTTCAAATCAACGGACACGATCGTGCCACGTGTCCAGGGAGCCGAGCCGCCGTGCCCACGCGCGCGTGTGTGGGTCACTGACACGTTGGGCCCGCGTGTCAGCAACCGCACCATGACGTCACAGTGGGTCCCACTTGTCAGCGCAACGGACTGAGTCCCCGCTGACGTCAGCAATGATGTCACCCGAGTGGCCCCACCTGTCAGTGTCACGTGAGCCGTGGACCGAGTCCACGGTGGACCGAGTCCACGGTGGACCGAGTCCACGGTGGACCGAGTCCACGGTGGACCGAGTCCACGGTGGACCGAGCCGAACCGTGGGCTGAGCCCATGGACCGACTGACGTCAGCCAGCCAATCAGAAACCGACGCGTGTCACTGCTGACGCAATAATTAATTTCCGAAAAAAGAAATTGATTTATTAATTCGAAATAATGATTTCAGATTTTGTTTCAAATTTCAAACACTTATAACTTTTGCGTTTCAACTCCGATTTGAGTGATTCAAATTTCTAAATTTGTATAAAATTGAGATCTACCTAATTATGAATTTTATTTAATTTTTGGACTAAAGTTTTCCTCTGTAATATTATTTAATTGATTATTTAAACTTTTAAATGCTATAACTTTTGCATTTTAACTCCGAATTGAGCGATTCCAGTTCCTAAAAATTCATAAAATTATGTTCTCTCTGTTTATGGATTTTATTTGGAGTTTTGGGATGCTTTTGCCTATTATTTATTCGTGTATTGCTATTTGCACGTATTACGAGTAGACGTTGAAGTGCCCGAAGGCTTCGAAGGAGAAGTATTGACCCAGGAGCCAGCTCAAGACCAAGAACAAGTACTTTTTGAAGGCAAGTTATGCTTTGACCATATTGATCCCATTTTGAAATCTATTTTGGTTCAAATTATTGCATGCTAGTTCAATTAGAAAATACTTTATTTAAATATGGGGATTAGATAAATGCCTAATTGCTGTATGACACCTTGATTACTTAAATATGTGCCATGACCCCTTGTCACCCTAGTGTGGATTACTAGTTGGACATTACTAAACTGCCAACATGGGTTTGTAGATCGTTGTAGTATATGGCTTAGACCTGCTACGTACTCATGACATGATTTTGGATAATCAAATGTTAATATTGACTTAATGATATATTGAACCTGTTTTGGGAAGGTATCATGTGATGTTGATGGCACGTGGTGCATGGTAACCAACTGGGGTTTGATAAATAGTTTTCGACCGGGGCATGTGGCAAGAATGATCAGGTGGGCCAGTTGTGGCATTGGGAATGATGTTTTGGTTCTTCGGGTAGTCTTGCCCTGGTCACCCTAAGGACTTAACCTTGCAAGCCTTTGAACTGAGTCAAGCGTGCAACCACATGTCTGTAAATGGGACGACCTAGTTGACTAAGTTGCTAATAACGTACCTGTGGGACCTCAGGGTGTCAACTACACCCTTTGTGTAAGTTATGCGGGGAGGCGTCTTGGGGCTGCGGCAGTACCCATCTAACGGTTGATTGGCCTAAACTTCGCCTTCGCTAAGGGAAGGGTTAGTGTGCAATAGCAGGGAGGACCACTGTATTGTTAGAAGTTTAGAAAGACTTTGTTACGGGAACTCGCCTTTGTGGTGTTTGATTGTATCTTGTGGGTAAAGTGCATAACCTCTGCAGAGTATAAAATCTATTCGAATAGCTGTGTCCGTGGTATTGGACATCGCTCGGGAATTACAGTCAAGGGTTAGACTTTCTCAAAAATAACTTGGACTTGAGAGGTTGGGTTTGGATTAATAATAATGTTGATAGAAATGTGGATTAGGATGGGAAAGATGCTTACTAAACTCCTTGAAAAGTTATTTGTGCTTTACTTGTTACTACTGCTTTCGAATCTACTTATGATACTTGTTAAATGCTCTTGCTGCAAATATACCTTGAGCCACTCCTTTGTATTAAGCCATGCATGTAGTATATTAGATGCATTACATGCATGACTTCTTGAGTACCAAGTACTCACCCTTGCCACAATACAACACCAGTTGAAGAGGAGACTACACCAGCTTTGGAGGAGGAGCTCCAAGAGGAACCGTCTACTTAGGGAGCGAGCCCAGTCAGTTGCCTGTGGTATACTGGATGGCGCCACGATGTTATCTTATTTTTCGCTGCTATTATTTCTCTCTTAATAAGTTTCGCCCTGCGTGGCGTATATTTGTAACTTGACCATAAGGTCGAGTAACCAGTTTGACTATTTAATTAAAGTACTTTATTAGTATCGAGTGGTATGATTGTGATATTTACCGATGTTAAGACTGTGTGCACTAGCGCGTTCCTGGACTAGTGCTGAATACACAAAGGGTCCGGATTTGCAAATTCGGGTCCCGACACGGTACAACCCGCATCACTGGCTCCAAGGCCCGACCCGCAGCCAGGGTCCTCCGCTAGCTGTCCGCCTGCTCGGAAGGGGCCTAGGATAAAAATAAGGCGGTCCAACCTATTAGTTTTTCCCTTGACTCTTGCTTTTGCTTTGTTAGTTCATGACCTGATCACCCTGTTTTATCAAGAAGCTGTCTAATGAAATTCCTGTGGACGTGTCGACCAGAACCCCTCAAGAAGCTGAACCTGAGGGTGCCCCCGACTAGGACAA
Organism: Rhipidocladum racemiflorum; assembly: GCA_036346355.1. NCBI lineage: Eukaryota > Viridiplantae > Streptophyta > Magnoliopsida > Poales > Poaceae > Rhipidocladum > Rhipidocladum racemiflorum. Next base: position 64,935,058 of record CM070570.1, read on the forward strand.
GGTGTCTCCGCCAAGCGCTACCACACCCGAGGAAGTAGCCCCCAAATTGGCGTCAACCTCCTCGCCGTCTCGCCAAAGCCCTAAGCCACCCCCGAGACCGGTGGCCCAGGAGCCTGTCGCCTGCTCCTCCCCTCCAGTGGAGGAAGTTCCTCGAGATCCACACTCGAGTCCACCCCTCAAGTCTCCTCTCTAAGCCGTGTGGCACAATGGGGTAGCTGAGTGGGAGGCCGTTGACGACGAGGCAGAGGAGAAGGAGAGGAGGGAACTCTTTGAGCACACCATCGAGTGTGCCCAACTAGTGCAAGTAAGTCGTTGATCCCTTTCTTCTTTTGTCCGCCTTAAGTGGCACGTCTTCATTCCCTTTCATTGTCTTTAGAGTCTGGGAGACCACTCAGAGAAAAAGTTAGAATTTCTCCAGCGAGTGCTCTGAGAGATCAAGAAGCGCCAAGATTATGACGCCGAACTAGAGTAGGTCAAGACTGAGTACCAAGCCGAGCTGCGTGAGCTCCAAGCCGAAGTCAATACCTTTCGGGGGGAGGGGGGAGAAACTGGATATATCCGACTCCCTCCAATGTAAGCGCTTCTTCAACCATTTCGTTACCGTAGTCAATTGTTCATCTTCTGACCCCTTTTGCTTGCCTTAGCTCGAGACTCCACCATTTCATGTTCTCAACAAGAGGATCAAAGCTATGGAAGAGACACACACTGTGCTCCGCCAAGCCTCCGAGCCCATAATGGCGCTTTTGCACCCCACAGACGGTGCCTCGAATGAAGAAAGCGATGTCATCCGGTGCCTATAGGAGGCACCCCAGAGGCTCGAGACCCTCTTAAGGGAAACGACGACCACGAGAGCTAGCCAATTGCTGGCGATCGTGAAGTCCCTTTATCCCCGAGTGGATCTTGGGACCATCAAGGAGGGCTTCGCCTGCACGGTGGATGACGACCAAGCCGCCGCCTTACTTGAAGAAGTCAAGGAGACATCTGCCGCTCTGGTGGAAAATTTAGAATTAGTCTCCCTATAAATTTGTACAGAATGCCTTGTAGATCTGTATGGAAAATTTTGCAAAAACTCCTTGTGTTCTCTTTTCTTCTTTTAATGTTGGTTCCGAATTTGTCCGAGTGGTTTGCCCCCTCTTTTTTTGTTATGTGCTCTGCCCGACTAGTCTAGCCCCCAAGCACTGGGACTTAGCTCATGGCTGTTTGTCCCAGTCACGCCCTCCGGGTGACTAGAGTTCGCCGTTCATGGGGTCACAGTTTTACTGCTTGGGATTTACGCACTCGGACTCATCGGAAATCAACGAATGAGAGAGGCAAGGACATTTTAGGGAAATACGTACGTGCGAGCTACACTATTGAGTGTAGCCCTCGGCTTACTGCTTGATTGGGGAGCAACCGAGTTGTAAGACAAACTTTATTTGCAATGACAAAATCGAGTACAAGATTTAAGTGTATAAACGACGTAGCTACTCCATGTTCCATGTGTTGCTGATGACCACGCCGTCTTTGCGCCTAAGTCTGTAAGCCCCTGGGCATGTCACTTCATTGATGATGTAGGGGCCTTCCCAGCTTGGGGAGAGCTTGTGCTCGCTTTTTTGATTCTTTCTTAAAACCAATCTCCTTTAGAGAAAGTGCGGCCCGAACATTGTGATCGTGATAGCGACATAAGCCCTGGAGATACTTGGATGATCGGATTGCTACAACATCCCTGGCCTCCTCCAGTCAGTCAAGGTCTTCTAGTCGATTTTCTTCCGACTTGGCTTTTTTGTACTTTCGGACCCTTGGGGATCTGAATTCCAATTCGGTGGGAAAGACTGCCTCTGAACCATATACTAGGAAAAAAGGTGACTATCCGGTTGCCCTACTAGGGTTAGTCCTAAGCCCCCAGAGTACCGAAGGCAATTCTTTTACCCATCGCGTGGCATATTGTTAGAGATAATCAAATATTCTCGCTTTTAGGCCCTACAACACCACGCTGTTGGCTCATTCAACCTATCCATTGCTCCGGGGATGTCCCATAGAAGCAAAGCAGATTTTGATGCCAAGCTCATCGCACCAATCTTGAAGGTCGAAGCCTCTGAATTGAGTGTTGTTATCCGTTATAATTCTATTCGGCACGTCGAATCTAACCACGATCTCTTGAAAAAAATTCTCTGGCTTTGGCTACTGTGATCGTGACGACAGGCTTGGCCTCGATCCACTTTGTGAACTTGTCGACGGTGACGAAGAGGTGAGTGAAACTGCCCTGCGCTTTCTTCAGGGGTCCGACCATGTCGAACCCCCAAACAGCGAATGGCTAGGTGATCGGGATGGTTTGCAACTCCTGCGCCAGCACATGAATCTACCAAGCAAAGAATTAATAGCCCTCTCACATTCAAACGATATCCTCCGCATCTGTTACTACGGTCGGCCAGAAAAAACCTTGGTGGTAAGCCTTTCCAACTAGGGTGCTTAACGCTGCATGGTGCCTACAGATTCTTGAGTGGATTTGTTTGAGGAGATTCTTCCCTTTTTGTTCTGATATGCATCGCCTTAGTACTCCGGAGGTGCTTTTTCAAAAGAGTTCCTCCCCAACCACTGATTAGTTTTTGCTCTTGCGCGTGATGTGTTCTGCCTGTGTGCGGTCCTCAGGGAGCTCGTCTCTCAACAAATAATCCATACAGGGGGTTGTCTAGTCAGGGTTGATGACTAAAACCTCTGTATCGACCAGCTTTTCTTCCAACTTGCCCAACTTTTGCTGCTGACATGTTGTGGGTTTATGGAGCTCCTCAATGAATATACCAGCCGGAACTATTGTCCGACTGGAACCCGATCTTGCCAGCTCGTCTGCCGCTTCGTTATCCCGGTGAAGCACATGGATAAGTTCTAGCCCATCAAATTTGTCCTCCAGCTTGCGCACCTCCTGACAGTATGCAGCCATCTTATCATCAACGCATGACCAGTCCTTCTGTACTTGGTTGATCACGAGCTGCGAGTCTCTGTGAACCGTCAATCACTGGATACTGAGCGATATGGAAATACAGATCCCGTGGATAAGTGCATCGTACTCGGCGGTGTTGTTTGATGCTGGAACATGAATTTGAAGAATGTACTTCAATTTTTCCCTTTTCGGAGAGGTGAGCACTATGCCTGCTCCTGCGCCGTTGAGCGTAGAGAATCATCAAAGTGCATTGTCTAGTACTCAAGCTCTTCAATCACTATGGGATTTTGCAGTTCCATTCACTCGGTGGTGAAGTTGGCAAGTGCTTGAGATTTGATGGCAGTGCGCAGCTTGAATACAATCTCGAAGGCTCCAAGCTCGGCGGCCCATTTACGATCCTCCCAGTGGCCTCCCGGTTGTGGAGTATGGCTCCAATTGGGAAAGTAGTGACCACCAAAATCATGTGCTCTTGGAAATAGTGCTTGAGCTTACGAGAGGTAACTAGTACGGCATACAGTAATTTCTGTATTTGTGGGTACTGTACCTTGGACTCGCCCAATACCTCGCTGATGAAGTAGATTGGGCGATGTACCTTATGTAGATGTCATGTCTCCTCTCGCTCCACAACAATTGTCGCACTGACTACATGAGTCGTTGTTGCTATGTAAAGCATAAGAGGTTCCTCAGGCATTGGTGAAGCCAATACTGGAGGTGTGGTTAGGAACGTCTTAAGATCCTCAAAAGCCTGCTGTGCCTCGGGAGTCTATTGGAATTTGTCCTGCTTCTTGAGGAGCTTGAAGAGCGGCATCCCCCACGTTCCTAGGCGGAAAATGAATCTGTCGAGTGCGACCATGCATCCTGTGAGCTTCTGGACATCCTTCTGGCAGGTCAGCGGCCTCATCTTTATGATGCTATTGATCTTCTCTAGGTTTGCCTCGATACCGCTATGGGACACGATAAACCCAAGTAGTTTTCCCGAAGGGACTCCGAAAACACACTTCTCAGGATTAAGCTTCATCTTGTAAGCCCTTAGGCTGTCGAAAGTCTCAGCTAGATCCGAGATGAGATCCTTCTTTTTACGAGACTTGACAACAACATCATCCACGTAAGCCTCCATATTGCATCCAAGTTGAGTGTGAAAACACTGCTATATCGCGCATTGATAGGTTGTGCCAGCGTTTTTCAACCCGAATGGTATTGTGAAGTAGCAGAAAGCCCCAAACAGCGTAATGAATGACATATTAATGCAAACTTCCTCCTTGAGGTTGATCTGGTGATACCCTGAGTAGGCATCTAGGAAACTCAAGAGCTCACACTCGACGGTTGAGTCCACCACTTGGTCGATGCGAGGCAGCCCGAATGGATCTTTTGGGCATGCTTTGTTGAGATCTGTATAATCAACACACATGAGCCAGCTTTTATTCTTTTTGTGAACAAGAACTGGGTTCGTGTAACACCCCAAAATTTTGCTTTTCTTAAATTCATGTGTGATTTGGCACTTTGGTGAATTTTTGGAATTTTCTGGAATTTATTTGGATTTATTTGGAATTTATTTGAATTTATTTCATTTTGAAATAATTAAAGAATTTAATTTTGCAAATAAAATTTTGTTGGAAATATTTTATTTGAGTCCCAAATACCCTAAAATATTTTCCAGAATTTTTCTGGAATTTTTCTGAGTATTTTGCTATTTTTAATGAATTAAATGAATTATTGGGAATTATTTTAAATATTAAATCGCTGGAAAATCAACTCGGGTCGAGTACTGTTCATCCGACCGAGTCGGAACCCGAGTCGGACTCGAGTCCGACCCGAGCCAGTTGACTCGACCAAACCAGTTCCCAACCCTAAGCGATCCCGACCGTTGGATCGGGATCCAACGGCTGAGATCCGCCCGTACCGGTTCGAGCCGCGTCCGACCCGGACACGATCGCGCCCGTGCGATCGTGGCCGTTGATCGCGACACGTGGACGGCTCCCAGTCGTCGTCTCCGCTCCGACTCCGAGCCGGAGAGCTCCGCCGTGACCGAGCGGGACACGGCTAGGGTTCCGATTTGCGCGCACGTCGAGGCCGTATTTAAAGCCCGGACCGGCCCCCGAGGTTGACCTCTCCTATGCGCCCCGTTTGCCCCAGCTAATAGAGCTCAAGCCGCCGCCAAGCCGTGCCGATTGTTCGCCGTAGTAGGGGAAGTCCCCGCCGCGGTTTTTCGTCGATCCGCTGCCGCCGCCGCTCTCCGACGACACCGAGCCCAGGATCGAGATCCCCATATCGCGTCGCTGAGAGTGCCAATCTTCACGCCGGAGCTACACGGACACGCCGTGTGGGAGGTCGTCGTCTACGTCTCCGGTGCTCAAGCCTCGCCGCGCCATCACCGGACTTCGCGAAGCAATCTCCGCCGTCCGATCCGGATCCGACCGCTGAGGTTCGCCCACGTATTTCCTTTACTGTTCAACCCTAGATCCGTTAGCAGCCGTTAGATCTAGATCGAACGGTCCGAATCAACCGTGTAGTCTTGACCGTGAAGTCTAGATCCATCCGGGCCGTTGATTTTCAAATCAGCGGACGAGATTGTGCCACGCGTACTTAAGCTACGCCACGCCGCGCGTGATCGCGTGTCTCTGACACGCGGGGCCCGCGTGTCAGCGGGACAACCGAACCGCACCATGGCGTCACCGCTGACGTCACGGTGGGGCCCGCATGTCAGCGAGTAGACCGCAAGGGTTAATTGCGTGCGTGACACTGACGGTGGGGCCCACATGTCGATCCTCACGCGAGCCGTGGGCCAGGGTCCACGGTAGACCCGAGCCGGCGTGGACCGAGTCCATGGACCGGCCGACGTCGACCAACCAATCGAGGCTGCCACGTGTCCATGCCGACGCAATAATTAATTTCCAAAAGAAAATGATTTATTAATTCGAATTAATGATTTCAGATTTTGTTTCAAACTTCAAACGCTTATAACTTTTGCGTTTCAACTCCGATTTGAGTGATTCAAATTTCTAAATTTGTATAAAAATGAGATCTACCTAAATATGAATTTTATTTAATTTTTGGACTAAAGTTTTTCTCTGCAAAATTATTTAATTGATTATTTAAACTTTAAATAATCATAACTTTTGCGTCTTAACTCCAAATTTGACGATTCCAGTTTCTAAAAACTCATAAAATTATGTTCTCTCTGTTTATAGATTTTATTTGGGTGTTTGGACACTTTTTGCCTATTGTTTATTTGTGTATTTGCTATTTGCACGCTTTACGAGTAGACGTTGAAGTGCCGGAAGGATTCGAAGGAGAAGTGTTAACTCAGGATCCAACTCAAGACCAAGAACAAGTACTTTTTGAAGGCAAGTTGTGCTTTGACCATGTTGATCCTATTTCGAAATCTATTTTGATTTAAACTATTGCATGCTAGTTCAATTAGAAAAATACTTTGTTTAAACATGGGGGTTAGATAAGTACCAATTTGCTGTATGACACCTTGATTATTTAAGTATGTGCCATGACCCTTGTCACCCTAGTTGTGGATTACTAGTTGGACATTATTAAATTGCCAACATGGGTTTAGACCGTTGTAGTATACTGCTTAGACCTGCTACGTGCTCATGACATGATTTTGGATGATCAAATGTTAATATTGACTTAATGATATATTGAACCTGTTTTGGAAAAGTATCATGTGATGTTGATGGCACGTGGTGCATGGTAATCAACTGGGGTTTGATAAACTTGATTTCGGCCAGGGGCATGTGGCAAGAGTAATCAAGTGGGCCAGTTGTGGCGTTGGGAATGTTGATTTGGTTCTTCGGGTAGTCTTGCCCTGGTCACCCTAAGGACTTAACCTTGCAAGCCTTTGAACTGGGTCTATCGTGCAACCACATGTCTGTAATGGGACGGACCTAGTTGACTAAGTTGCTAATAACGCACTGTGGGACCTCAGGAGGTCAACTACACCCTTTGTGTAAGTTGTGCGGGGAGCGTCTGGCCGAGGCTAGGTACCCATCTAGCAGTTGATTGGCCTAGACTTCGCCTTAGCTAAGGGAAGGGTTAGTGCGCAATAGCAGGGAGGACCACTTGTATTGTTAGAGGTTTAGAAAGACTTTGTTACTGAACTCGCCTTTGTGGTGTTTGACTGTATCTTGTGGGTAAAGTGCATAACCTCTGCAGAGTTTAGAATCTATTCGAATAGCCGTGTCCGCGGTATTGGACATCGCTCGGGAATTACAGTCAAGGGTTAGATTTTCCTAAAAATAGCTTTGGTTTGAAAAGTTGGGTTGGACTAATAATGAAGTTGATGGAAATGTGGATTAGGATGGGAAAGATGTTTATTAAATTCCTTGAAAAGTTATTTATACTTTACTTGTTTCTACTGCTTTCGAATCTACTTATATTACTTTTCAAATGCTGTTTACTGCAAATATACCTTGAGCTATTCCTTTGTACCAAGCCATGCATATAGTATATTAGCTTGCATTCTGTGCATGACTTGCTGAGTACCAAGTACTCACCCTTGCCACAATACAACACCAGTTGAAGAGGAAACTGCACAAGCTTTGGAGGAGGAGCTCCAAGAGGATCCGTCTACTTAGGGAAGCGAGCCCAGTCAGTTGCCTGTGGTATACTGGATGGCGCCACGAAGTTATTTAATTTTCCGCTGCTATTATTTTTCTCTGAATAAGTTTCGCCTTGCGAGGCATATATTTGTAATTTGACCATAAGGTCAAGTAACCAGTTTGACTATTTAAATAAAGTACTTTATTGGTATCGAGTGGTATGATTGTGATATTTACCGATGTTAAGACTGTGTGCACTAGCGCGTTCCTGGACTAGTGCTGAATACACAGAGGGTCCGGATTTGCAAATTCGGGGTCCCGACAGTTCGCTAGCTAGTCAGGATGATACACTTCTTTTATGAAGCCTGCGACTAGAAGTTTAGTGATTTCTGCCTTGATTGCGTCTCGACGATCTTGGGCAAACCGTCGGAGTAGCTGCTTGACTGGTTTGGCATTCTCATCAACATTTAGAGATTGCTTGATCACCTTCCTTGGGACACCGGGCATATCAGATGGCTTCCATGCGAAGATGTCCCTGTTTGCCTGGAGGAAGGTGATGAGCGCATCTTCCTATTTTTGATCGAGCCCTGTCCGAATCAGGGCCATCTTGGCTGAGTTAGACAGGTCAAGTGCTATCTTTTTGATCTTTTCGTCGGGATTGATTCTCGACTTCAATTGCTTTTTGGCGGAGATATCTTCATCCTGTAGGACCATAGCCACCAGTCAGATCTTCTCCATGTCGGCCGACGCTTGCTACGTCTCAGCCAACTCGCAGTTTTCCCTGTCGCATAGGAAGGACTGCTTGACATCACCACAGATTGTGATAATGCCCTTTGGGCATTTAAGCGTCAAGTAAGTGTAATGTAGCACTGCCATGAATTTGGCTAAGTTTGGTCTTCCCAAGATGGCGTGATACGCCATCTCGAAATTAGCCACCTCGAAATTCAGGTACTCTGTGGAATATACAGTCCCCGGGTATCCACAAGAAAGGGAAGAGATAGAGTTCCATATCGATAAGGAAAGCATGATTGTACTCAGCATGACCGGATATGGGAACCAACCTTGTAACCGACTAGGATTGCCTCCTTGTATCGGACTACGACTCCTCAATGTAACCCAACCCCCGTGATTATATAAAGGGGGGCAGGAGCCTTAGACGAGGCATCCAATCACGGGATATCTCATCCAATCTTGTGATCTACACTCATCAATACATACCACCAAACACAGGGCATAAGGTATTACCTCTCCTTAATGGCCTGAACCTGTATAAATCCTTGCCTTGTGTTACCATCGAGCTTCTGATACAGCGCCTTGCCCCATAGATTCACACCCCTCTAAGATTATTGCCGACACCAAACGTCGACATACTCGGTTCGATAATTCTCCTTTGAACCGAACGTCATGGACAAGGTGATTTGACCGAGTGGTACTGACGATGTCTTGGGGATCACCCCATGGAACAGTGACATGCTTTGCTTCATCTCGGAGCGAGGGATCTTCATGTCATCTAAAGTTCTGGAGAAGAGGATGTTGAGCCCACTCCCTCCGTCGATCAGCACTTTCTTAAGCTTCACGCTGCGAATAACAGGGTCCAGCACAAATGGATACCTACTTGGGTATGGAATGTGGTTAGGGTGATCCGAGCGGTCAAAAGTGATTGGGACCTCAGACCACCTCAAGTAGCAGGGGGCTCGCTGGCATGACTGCATTGATGTCCCGAGCGGTAAGCTTTTGCTTCCGCTTGGACTCATACGCATCCAAGCCCCCGAATATGCAGTTGAGCTCGTGCTCGATCTTCTGATAGTCATCCTCTTCAGGAGGTCCCCTTTCTTGCCAGCCTCACCTTTATCTCTGGGCTACGACCGCTTGTTGTTTTCACGGGCGAATCTTTTTTAGAGTAAATCAGTCTTTGGCAGCATGCTTACCCTTGGGATGGAAAGGGCATGACGCGTTCATTACTGTAACACCCCAAAATTTTGCTTTTCTTAAATTCATGTGTGATTTGGCACTTTGGTGAATTTTTGGAATTTTCTGGAATTTATTTGGATTTATTTGGAATTTATTTGAATTTATTCCATTTTGAAATAATTAAAGAATTAAACTTTGCAAATAAAATTTTGTTGGAAATATTTTATTTGAGTCCAAAATGATCCAAAGTATTTTCCAGAATTTTTCTGGAATTTTTCTGAGTCTTTTGCTATTTTTAATGAATTAAATGAATTTCTGGGAATTATTTTAAATATTAAATCGCTGGAAAATCAAGTCGGGTCAAGTACTGTTCATCCGACCAGACCCGAGTCCGAGTCCGACTCGAGTCCGACCCGAGCCACGTGACTCGACCGAACCAGCTCTAAACCTAATCGATCCCAACCGTTGGATCGAGATCCATGATCGGGATTGGGCGCCTTTGTTTCGGCCGGTCAAATTTGGGACCCGTCGGCGCTGGCAATCGTGGCCGTTGATCGGACACGTGTCACGGCCGCGGGTCGTCGTCTCCGCCGAAGTCCGATCCGGACTGCGCCACGCGCCTCCGCCGGTTCGTTAGGGTTTCGGTTCGCGCGCATGCCTAGGCTATTTAAGGCCCGGACCGGCCCACGAGGTTGCCCTCTTCCATGCGCCCCGTTTGCCCTAGCTAATAGAGCTCAAGCCGCCGCCAGACCGTGCCGATTGCTCGCCAAAGTTGGGCGGAGCCGCTACGGCTTCTTCGTCTTCTCCGGTACCGATAGCCCTTGTTCGCCGTGTTGGAGCCTGTGTTGAACCCCAAGACAAGGCGCACTGCGGACATCTCGATCACGCCGAGAACGCCCGTAGCACCGCGCCGCGTGGTCATCTTCCTAGCAGCAACCCAGCCCTGCCGTGTTGCCATCTCCGTCCACGAGCTCCGTGCACCGTTGGATCTTCATCGGACGATCACGGTGAGTCCACGTTTCCCCGAAACTTTGGAAAACCAGATCGGATCTGGACCATTGGATCAAGATCCAACGGCCCACGATCGCCACGTGCTGGAAACTGCGTTAACTTAGGGTAGATCTAGACTGTTGGATCTAGATCCAACGGCCGTGATCATGCCACGTAGCCGCCGCCGCGCCGTGCGTTGAGTCAGCTGTGCCGGGCCCGCGTGCGGCCGAGCCTGGCGTGATCGCTGGCGTCACCGCATGCGGGCCCGCATGTCGATGTCTCGCCCGAGAGTCGCACCGTGCACGTGACTCCACCGACGGTGGGACCCACATGTCAGTCTCACGAGGAGCCGTGGACCGAGTCCACGGTAGACCCGAGCCAAGCCGTGGACTGAGCCCATGAGCCGGCTTACGTCAGCCAACCAATCAGAGGCTGCCACATGTCCAGGCTGACGCAATAAATGATTTTCCGAAAAAGAAAATGATTTATTAATTCGAAATAATGATTTCAGATTTTGATTCAAACTTCAAACGCTTATAACTTTTGCGTTTCAACTCCGATTTGAGTGATTCAAATTTCTAAATTTGTATAAAATTGAGATCTACCTAAATATGAATTTTATTTAATTTTTGGACTAAAGTTTTTCTCTGTAAAATTATTTAATTGATTATTTAAACTTTAAATAATCATAACTTTTGCATTTTAACTCCAAATTTGACGATTCCAGTTTCTAAAAATTCATAAAATTATGTTCTCTCTGTTTATGGATTTTATTTGGATGTTTGGACACTTTTTGCCTATTGTTTATTCGTGTATTGCTATTTGCACGCTTTACGAGTAGACGTTGAAGTGCCGGAAGGATTCGAAGGAGAAGTATTGACTCAGGATCCAACTCAAGACCAAGAACAAGTACTTTTTGAAGGCAAGTTGTGCTTTGACCATGTTGATCCTATTTTGAAACCTATTTTGATTTAACCTATTGCATGCTAGTTCAATTACAAAATACTTTATTTAAATATGGGGGGTTAGATAAATACCAATTTGCTGTATGACACCTTGATTATTTAAATATGTGCCATGACCCTTGTCACCCTAGTTGTGGATTACTAGTTGGACATTATTAAATTGCCAACATGAGTTTTAGACCGTTGTAGTATCTCGCTTAGAGCACACTTACGTGCTCATGACATGATTTTGGACAATCAAATGTTAATATTGACTTAATGATATATTGAACCTGTTTTGGAAAGGTATCATGTGATGTTGATGGCACGTGGTGCATGGTAATCAACTGGGTTTGATAAATAGTTTTTCGACCGGGGCATGTGGCAAGAATGATCAGGTGGGCCAGTTGTGGCACTGGGGATGTTGATTTGGTTCTTCGGGTAGTCTTGCCCTGGTCACCCTAAGGACTTAACCTTGCAAGCCTTTGAACTGGGTCTAACGTGCAACCACATGTCTGTAATGGGACGGACCTAGTTGACTAAGTTGCTAATAACGCACTGTGGGACCTCGGGAGGTCAACTACACCCTTTGTGTAAGTTGTGCGGGAGCGCATCTGGCTGAGGCCAGGTACCCATCTAACGGTTGATTGGCCTAAACTTCGCCTTAGCTAAGGGAAGGGTTAGTGTGCAATAACCGGGGAGGACCACTTGTATTGTTAGAAGTTTCCGAAAGACTTTGTTACGGGAACTCGCCTTTGTGGTGTTTGACTGTATCTTGTGGGTAAAGTGCATAACCTCTGCAGAGTGTAGAATCTATTCGAATAGTCGTGTCCGCGGTATTGGACATCGCTCGGGAATTACAGTCAAGTAGGGGTGGAATTTTAGCTCGAGGCTCGAGGCTCGGCTCGGGCTCGGCTCGGCTCGGTGTGGCTCGGCTCGGCTCGCATGGCCAACGAGCCGAGCCCAAGCCTACCGCCTGGCTCGCTTGGCCAACGAGCCGAGTCCGAGCCAGCTCATTAGGCTCGTTAGGCTCGACAGTCATTGAGTTATATAAGGTATGAATTCACAATACAGTAATTAGTATACCCAATGCTAGACATCTAATGAGCAATGCTTGTCTTACCTTACTTTTTGAGTTTACTCTTCTTAGTACTTCAAATGTCTTGTATTGGGTCTACTGATTACTTTTGCACAGATAAAAGTAAGCGGAGTATTCTTTTTCCAGATTACATGTTTGCAGTTTTATAAACTGAAAGAACTGTCTAACCATCTATGCTTAAAAAGACGTCCCATAATTATGAAATTGCTTCCTAACCGAACCCTAGAGGAGGCTGCAGCCTGACAACGGTGAAAATGGATGGAGGAGCTTCGTTTTTTTGTGAGAATGAAGAGCATTTAGGCCCTTGCCAGTGCCCTTGTAGGCCGGCTCGCGAGCCGGCTCGAGGCTCGAGCGAGCCTGAGCCGAGCTCAAGATTGAGCTCGATGTATGCAACGAGCCAGGCTCGGCTCGGCTTGAAAACTGGCTTGCTCGGCCGAGCCGAGCCGAGCTCAGCTCGGCTCGATTCCACCCCTACAGTCAAGGGTTAGATTTTCTCAAAAATAACTTGGATTTGAAAGGTTGGGATGGATTAATAATGATGTTGATGGAAACATGGATTAGGATGGGAAAGATGTTTATTAAACTCCTTGAAAAGTTAATTATGCTATACTTGTTTCTACTGCTTTCGAATCTACTTATGATACTTGTTAAATGTCATTTCTTGCAAAAATACCTTGAGCCACTCCTTTGTATTAAGCCATGCATGTAGTATATTAGCTGCATTCTGTGCATGACTTGCTGAGTACCAAGTACTCACCCTTGCCACAATACAACACCAGTTGAAGAGGAGACTACACCAGCTTTGGAGGAGGAGCTCCAAGAGGAGCCGTCTACTTAGGGAGCGAGCCCAGTCAGTTGCCTGTGGTATACTGGATGGCGCCACGAAGTTATTTGATTTTCCGCTGCTACTATTTCTCTCTTAAATAAGTTTCACCCTGCGAGGCGTATATTGTAACTTGACCATAAGGTCGAGTAACCAATTTGGTTATTTAAATAAAAGTACTTTACTAGTATCGAGTGGTATGATTGTGATATTTACCGATGTTAAGACTGTGTGCACTAGCGCGTTCCTGGACTAGTGCTGAATACACAGAAGGTCCGGATTTGCAAATTCGGGGTCCCGACAGAGGTGGTATCAGAGCCATACTGACCGTAGGCTCAACCCTAGCTAGAATGGTCGTAGTGAGGATAAAACCTATTTTCTAAAGCTAAAAATTTGTCAAGACAAGAGATGACATCTCGACTTATCCCACTCTTTCTTTTCTTGTCTCTTGCTGAATTTTCCTTACCTTGTCACGATTTAAAAATTTCGAGTTCTTACGTGAGCACTCTTGTGACAGATGGAGGGAGAGTTCAACTACGTCGATCTAGAGGTTGGTCACGCCGTAGAACTTTGGCACATGCTTCAGACTCTCGGAGATTTTGAGAAACCGCAATACCAAGTGGAAGTAATCAGACAAGCAGGATTGATCAAGGCTTGTAACGTGAAGATTGAGGTACCTGCTAGGAAGAAGGGCCCAGGCAATCGCCCGATACACTGCACTGCCAGGAGGTCTACAATGCAGATGGGTATCCAAGAAGTATCACGACGAGCAATGCGGCACATTACCCGTATCTACGCCAGAGAGTTGGAGAGCACGGTGTTCCGTTA